>CM066033.1:1395626631-1400426631 GCA_033557465.1 Ichthyophis bannanicus | reverse complement strand
TAATTTACTTTCCTTGAATCCTGCTAGACCAGTCCAGACAAGTGGGTTATGTTCCTTTGCCAGCAGATAGAGGCAGACTTGAGCAACTTTCAGTGATATCATCAGTGAAGCACTGAGAAAAGCCAGTAGGATACTTCCCAAGCAGTAAGCAAAACTGAAAAACTCAGAAAATGTGAGAAAGCCTTTGACTCTCTTACAACGAACAATGTGAACAAGCCTTTGGCTCTATCCATGAAAAACTGGAGTCACACTACAGGACTGACTAGGCCTCTTATGGAAGCTGGACCCCCAGATCTGAAGAAACATTCTTCCAGGCACTGATATCCGCAGTGTGACCTAAACGGCAGAAGTCTTCCCAAACTGCAATGGGAGTCTTCCAGGGTGGATCCTGCACTAGTCTAGCCATAGTCAAGGGAGGAACTCGCAAATGTCATGTAACCTCGCAATCCCCTCTACATGTCCAGCAGACACAGTGAGGGATCCTTTTGAACATCCTTCTCTGAGAAGGAAGAAAGAATAGTCTGGTCATGATGAGGAGGAAGGCATAGACGTCAAAGTGCAGGACATCAAAGGACCAGAATGGTTCTCCGTGAGACAAGGGCTGCAGAATGGCTCCCACCTGGCAGATGCTGGAGTTCACAGGAAGATACCATAAGGAACTAACCCTGTAGCAGCCACTGAAGCTCAACTATACACCCAGGCAGACAGAACCGCTGCACTCCTGAGGAAGTGGGCAATGTCGAGATGTACTGTCAAGGAATCCATTGATGCGACTCCTGTAGCACCACAAGGCTGCACTTCGGACCTTGAGAGTTGAAGGCTGAGCCCTGGTCCAGGCTGGACTGTCAACTGGACCCTGAGAGGCTAAAGGACCTAGAAGCCTTCCAGGCCATAAGCAGGGAGACTACTACTGTTCGAGCAGCCCTCCTTGAAGACTTATGCCCCACAAGAGCCAAGTCATAAGCAAGAAGGAACCAGGAACCTGCATCACCAGAAGCCCCTGCCATAGTATATCTAACTCATGAGGTAACAAGAAGTAGAAGCCACCCTCGGGATCAAGAATCTATCTTCCGGTCTGTGAGGCCCATTTAGTACCGCTAGGATTCACAGGTCCAGAAGGGCCCAAAACATACATAAAGGACAGCTCACCCAAGGCTAGAAAGAGAGACATACAGCATCCCTTTCTGGGCCACATCCGAAACAAGGTAACCAAAGTTGCTATATGCAGACCCTTCCCACAGCTGAAATAGCTCCATCTATTGGCATCCACCTGAGTGGCCATCAAGTATGAAGTGGCCCCATCTTCATACTATAAGGATGCATGCAAGAGAACAGGGCTATCACTTTACATGGATCTACAGAGTTACAGTGCAAAAAGGCAGCCTTCAAGTTGTCAAAATTTGCAATGCGCACTGCATACAGGGCATGTGGATGCTCCCCTGACCAACACTACCACTCCACAACCTCAAAGTCCACTCCAGACCCGTGAGCTCAGTTCCACTGGTGGACACATACCACTGACAGGGCAGCCACTGAGGAAACACAGCCCACTTTGTCCACTAGAAGAGGCCCAAACCTCTCCAGGGTCAAAATGGCCACTCTAGTCTCCCAGTAGAAGACAGCCCAGAGGCCCTTGATGGGGCCAGAGTCCCTGATCCAAATTGATCATGCCCCCAGCCCTACAGGCAGGAATCAGAGATGAGAGACTCTCCACCTGGTGTTATCAATGGTTCTCCAGTCTTCAGATAGTAGAACCACAATTAAATACTTACACTACACCTTGATCTCCTTAGGGAAAGGAAGGGACTTGCCAAATGATGGGAAGCATGATACCCAGACGATCTGCAGTGAGGACAAATATACTCTAGTCCAAGGAATCAGCTCTAAAGTTGTTATCAGGACCTGAGGGCCTGAGAAGACCTGGGCCATGAAGATGACTGAGAACTGCATCCGCTGAGTAGGTTGAAGCTTGAGTAAGCTCTCTGTTGTGAGGATCCCAGATCAGGGGAGTAAGAAAACAACAAGCTACACAAAATCCTGGTAAAGAACCACGTTGTTCTAAGGGCAATTGATCAGTCAGAGCTCACCCGGCCCATATTGTGACTGGTCTTCAGCAAGGCGTAGGCCATCTGGGCCTTCTGCTTGCAGAATTGCTATGCTCCCAGGAAAGATATGGGGAGACACATCTAGGACAATGGTAAACGCCTGGAATCAAAAGGCATCCTAGAACACAGAAGTGAAGAAGCAATGAATGTGATACATGCCATGGCAAGGTCCAGGAGGTGAGAAGCACCCCTCATCTGAACGCTGCAAGGACAGATCCCCCCCCAAGGACCTCATAGGAAAAGGAGAGATTGAGTTTAACACAACTGGCTCTAGGTTGAGGATATGCTGAAAGGAACCTCCCTTCCTGAGCACCCATGCACCAGGAACAACATCCCTGACCCCCCAGCAGAGGGCACTGGAAAATAAATCTACCATTAGAGGAGACATGCAGAGCTTCCACAAATATCATCCACATGAGTGCAGGGAAACTATACTGGAGAAGCCCATATACACCCTGCCATAATATAAATCTGTGCATCAGAATTCCCAAGCTGGGCTGAATCAGACCTTCATAGACAGAAGACTGGCATACTGTAAGAGGGACTAATCCCTTTACGGCAGTGCCCTGAAGACCCACAAATGCTGTATAGTATGGGTCCATCTGAAAAGAATAGCCTGAGCTTCAGGCTCATTGGCTGTACCTTGAGAAGGACCGCTAGCCTTCATGGAGGAGAATTACTGACTCCCAAACGAAATCCTGAAGATAAGTAGATAACAGAAAAGGCTCCATTCAAATCTTCCCTACAATCTGTGAGGCCCTGAATAACTCATCATAATCGAGGACATTTCAAGGCTTTACACACACCCATGCAAGGCCCTCTGGTACTTCTAGGCCAGTCTTCCAGGAGTCTCAATGAGTGAGCTTCTCCCCTTGGAGAGGAAGCAACCCTTAAGGGAAACTGCTCCTCCATAGATCAGAGCCAGGATCTACTGACTAAAAGAAATGTCATCCCTATCAACTGGCCAATACCAATACTGCCATGGAGTTGGTAGAGACCTAACCAGCAGCAGCCACCTAGATGTCCTGCTACAAGCAGGAGATGGGCTTAATGACCAATTTGCCCAACCAATGTGAGATGATCCAAGGAACCATCTGCCACCTTGAGAAACCCGGGGCAAATCCATATGCACCCAGAACTACCTGAGAGTCCATAGTAGTTAATGCCAAGTCCTTCCTAAGGTCCTCAATCCTCAAAAACTAGACTCCTCATATGCAGCACTTCCCTCCACTGAGATGGTCATGTGTTAGCCAGACTCCCACCCCAGGGACCCAAAGAGCTGAAACCATATGCTTTCGAGCCAAGGCAACAGCCAAAACAAGACCATAGAACCCAAGGGCCCTGTTCAGGGGTTTGCTCCCTAACACATTATGCCCTGCTGCAAAGGGTCAGAGAGAATAGCATAGCAGGACACCAGGCTTCCTAGACACCTAGGGGACCTACCTGCTAAGCCCTCTCAAAAGTTGGCTCTCACCCTGCAGAGCCATCATACCATCATTACACGGCATGAAGAGATGTACAGGATTTGGTAGAAAAAAGGTGGATCACAAGGATCCAAACTGGCCCCTGGGGAAACCACCACTTTATCCTCCTAGAACTTACCTTGCATATGACAGGGATTCTGGTTGGGTCCTTCAATCAACTCTCATAGGGGAAAGGTTGACCTCCCAAATGGATAGAGGAGCACAAGGGAAATGCCAGGGTTAGCCCAATTAGGCAGTTGCCTTGGGTGGCAGCACCTGGGGGGAGGGGGGATCATGGCTTTCAAAACTATACTATAGATTCTAACAGCCGGGAAAGGGGGGGGCATAAGGCTTAAGGTTTGTCAAGTGCACCAACGCTGGGGCCAGCCTTGGGTAAAGCTAGAGCCATGACCAACTGCCAGTACAATAGTGCTCTTGGGCTCCAGATCCCCAGAGGCACTCACAAAGGGAGCTACCACGCAGAACGTCAGTGTGAATACAGCCTGTAAGCTGCTTCAGAAGCTACAGTAGAAGCCATTTGACCATTAAAGCCCCAGGGCTCCTCGCAGTGGGCCCTCCAGCCCAAGAGGGAGGCATCCATAGTTAGGACCGTCTGGTGGGTTGGGATCTGGAAGGGCATGCCTCGAAGCAGGTTCCATGTGTCCTGCCACTAGGTCAGGTACTCCATCAAGCGAGGTGTGACTGAGATGGGATCCCGGAGTCGGCCGGTCGACTGGGTCCACTGGGTGTGGAGGTACCACTGCGCCGCCCAACTGTTGAGGCGGGAATTGGGCATGACATGGACAGTGAAGGCCATGTGGCCGAGATGGTGAAGCATCGACCATGCTGCGACCGTGCGGCAGCTCCGTATTTGACGTTAGGGATCAGAGATGGTCTGCCCTGTCCCGGGGAAGGAAGGCCATAGCCTGAAGAGTATCCAAGCGAGCCCCTATGAACTCCAGGGATTGTACCGGAGTAAGGTGGGATTTTGGGTAGTTGATCATGAATCCCAAGTGCTGGAGAAGCCAAATAGTGCAGACTCTGGCCTGCAGGGCCTCCAAGGCTGTGTCCCCTTTTATGAGCCAGTCATCTAGAATGGGGTAGATGAAGGTGCCTTGTAGATGGAGGTGTGCTGCTACCACTGCAAGACACTTGGTGAAGACTCGTAGGGCGGAGGCGAATCCAAAGGGAAGCACCCTGTACTGGTAGTGGTTCCTTCTTACCATGAAGTGCAGGTATTGTCTGTGCTTGGGATGGACGAGGATGTGGGTATAAGCATCCTTTTAAGTCCAAGAAGCATAGCCAATTGCCCTGCTGGAGGTAGGGCAGCAGTGTTTCAAGGGAGAGCATTTTAAACTTCTCCTGCACCAGGAACCTGTTCAGATTCCTCATATCGAGGATGGGCTGGAGACCTCCTGTTCTCTTCGGGACAAGGAAGTATCTGGAGTAAAACTCCTTTCCTCTGAGGAGTGGTGGGACTGTTTCCACCACCCCATCTTCAAGGAGGCCTGCAAACTCCTGAGTGAGTAGGGCCTGGTGCTGGGGAAGCTGCCGGGGCTCCACGGGGAAGTAAGGGAGGCAACTAGTCCAGATGGAGGAGATAGCCCTCCTGGACAACTAGGCGTCAGTGGTGATGGATTCCCACATGAGGGTAAAGTGGATCAGCCTTCCCCCTACCGGCAGCTGGTCGTCGAGTGGTCGAGAGGCTATGCCGATGGCGGCAAAATCTCAAGGCCAGCAATTGGGTTTTTTGTCCCTTAGGCTTGCGGGATCATGGGCTGCACTCTTACCCTGACAGCCCTGGGTCGGGATCGGTGTAGACGGATAGGGGGGATAGCCCCTGTAAGGGTGCCCCTTTCTGGTGAAGAAGGGTTTCTTGCCCTGTGGTTTCTTCCTGGGGAGGGAGGAGGTCTTCCGAGAGAGATGACTACGGGTGACGTATTTGGTCTCAATTTCAGCCACTTTATCCTCCATTGGTTTACCAAAGAGCTGCTCCCCAAGACAAGGGACATCGAAGAGCTTCTCCTGGACCGACTGCTCCAGGTCAGATGACTGGGACCAAGCTTGCCGGCAGGCATCTCATGCCGGCCACCGCTGCTCAGGTGGAGGACTCAAAGCTGTCATAATCAGCCCATGAGAGGTACTTAGAGCACTCCCCGATAAACTCAGAGCACTTGGAAGCACCGGAGGTGGTCCTTATCGAGACCCGCCGCAAATCTCCCGAGCTCCTTAGTGAGGTCCTGGAGGAACATACCAATATACAATTGGTAGACCTTGATGCGGCATGCTAGCATGGAGCCATAGTAAGCTTACCACCCGAGGGCTTCGAGAGCACAAGACTCTCTGCCCAGAGGGACTGAAGAGTGGTTCTTCGGGCTCTTCTGTTTACGCATGACCGATTTGATGACCATGGAAATGTGGGGAAGCTGTGCCTTCCGGAACCTCGGTCCTCCCTGGACCCTACAAATAGAGTCCAGGTGTTTGCTGATGATGGGGACGGAAGCCGGGGTCTCCCATATACAGAGAAGGAGCCAGCTAAGGATGGAGGGAACCAAAACCATAAGGGTTCCCTTCAGTGGTGCATCATATTGGAGGATATCGAGCCTCCACTCGGGGCTCCTCCTCCAATTCAGTGGTGAGCGCAAGGGCCCATGCCATTTCCCAGACAAACTCTAGAAAAAAGGTGTCCTCGGGAGGAGACCGCTGTCTCTGGGCCGGCGGAGATGGGTCCGAGGGAAGGTCCCAGTGAGACCGAGTTTCTGGTGAGATTCCCCCATCGGATTCCCAGTCTGAATAGTCCATGGAGGACTCATGGTCAGGCGGTTCCAGAGGTTCGGTGACCAGCACTGGGCTCCCGAGGCTGGAGCCTGTCCAGAGCTGGAGGTGCTCATCCGAGATGATCTCACACCTGAGGAATGGGACAGAGATAGAGACCCTCGCCAACGACCCTCACAAGGCATCTGGCTCTCGTGGGTCACTGCGGTGGCCCAGGGAGTCCTCAAAGTCAAGGTCCCTGCGCTCTCAAGGCGCATGCCAGTGGGGCCAGGCATCAGTGCCTGCTGGGCAGCGAGGAACGCAGAAACGCTGCGTTCCAAGGCCAGCATTCGAGCCTCCAACTCGGGAATGGGGCCCTGCAACACAGATGCCGGGTGACTGGATCAGGCATCGAGGAGGAGAGGGGATCCTCACTGGGACGACCCTCGGGAGACTGGGCACCATCCCCAGAGTCCTCCACAATGGTTCAAGGTACCCTCTCTGATTCTTTGGACTGCCATAGAGGGCTGAGAGACTGTATGTGTGACTTCTCACGCTTGTCTGGCCCCCCGGGACTACATCCTCACAGCCGCCTTCTTTTTCTTTCACTCATGCTCGGGCGACCCTTAGTTGGAGTGCCTCCGAGCCCATGTAGGGGCCTTGGGGGACTCCAAGGGTTGCAGGGCCATGGAGCGCGAGGCTACCGGGGATACCGGGTTCAAGTCTGCCTTATGGAAGGTATCATCTAGCTTCTGCCGGTGACTCTGAATAGCCTTAGAATACATCTTTTTGCAGAGGGAACATTGCTCCGGATTGTGGTCAGCTTCCAAGCAACAAAGACAACAGTCATGGGTATCTGTGAGAGACATGTTCTTAGAACTGATCCTCGATGCAGCCAGTAGTTAAAAAGAGCACAAAAGCGCTGAAAGGTAAAAGACGAGAAAAAATCCTTATACCGACAGCCGAGGCAGTGCTCGAGATGGCGGGAAGAGAGCCGACGCTAGCCGGAGGAGACAAAATTGTCTTAGGAGAAAAAACTTTTTCCAGGGACGAGACACATGTCTGAAGGGCTCTACGGAAAAAGGGAGACTGAGCAAGATGGCATCCTTGGGCAGGAAGGGGACCACACATGCGTAGGTGCATTCCCAAAAGCTTTCTTTGAAGGCTGGGGAAATGCTCCGCATGGGCTCCGTCAGTGCCGACATCACGCATATGTGAGGACTGACTTCCTGCTTGTTCCTGGGGAACAGCAGTATTTTATAAAAAGCCTTCTTAACTATCTCATGAACATGGGGATAGAAGATTAACGTATGATCTGAGATGATCCCAAAGTAATGCACCTCTGGCTTTTCTTGTAACTTACTATCCCCCATTTTTATATCCATCAGGGGGTCGTAAGTGTGATCTCGAAAGATTACTAGGGCATCTGTTTTTGCAAAGTTCATGCCAGCCCACTGGTGGACAACCAACTAACATCAAGAAAACCCTTAACAACTGCAGAAAAATGTATACCTTCCCCTGTGTCAAATGGAATGTATATCAACATATCATTGGTGTAGAAGTGGTATAAAGCTCTGTACGATCAGATCACACTGCGCAAGGGCTGGACATAAGTTAAACAGGTCCGACAATGCTAATCCCTGCGGCACTCCCTTAAGATATCTTATGCCATGGAGAGATATGTGGCCCAACATGAATCTGTAGTCCCCAATTTGTCAAGTATGATTCAAATCAATGTAACACAGTTGTTCCAATTTATTTATTTAACTGCATTTATATACCACTTTTCACCGGGTCAAAGCAGTTTAACAAAAAGGGGGGGGGGTGGACAGTAATCATTATACAGAGGGGGGGAGCCATCACCGAGGGGGCCAACATTGATGAGCCGAACAGATAGCAATGACTTAGACAATTGACATGAGTCTCTTAGAGGGTATTTTGGGGATTTGACAGAAGCATGCAACCAATGCTGTAAAAGGTGGTGCTGAACCGAGTCAAATGCCAAGAAGATATAAAAAAATATCATTATATAACTGGTTGGCAGTTTTTTTCCAGCTCCCTTGAATCAACTGATCAAGCAGCAGTGACAGAAGTATCTCCACCCTATGGGACTTTCTAAAGCTGTGTTGTTGAAGATCAAGGGGAGAGTGCAACTCAATGTAGCTTTGCAACTGTATCAGTATATTATGATCAAATTACCTTAGCCAGCTAAGATAAACTGGAAATGGGACGAAATAAACTTAGCTCCTGCCCACGATCCAGCATTCTTCAACACTGGGTGCCCACTTGCCCTTTTTTGCCCCAATTGAAAGGCACAAACAATCTTTGACAGTTCTTCATTCACTTCTAAAAACCATCCAACTGGTAGGGCAGGGGTCAAGAGGGAATGTGGTAGTATTTAGGCCCTATATGGTCTCACAAACGTCATTCACTTGCACTGGTGTAAATCTTCCCCATATTATGGGAATTTCATCCAGACCTAAATTGGGTAGAACAGTAGCCAATCCTAATTTCTGCATTTTGGTAACCAAATGTTGAGTATACGCCTCTGGTTGCAATGAAGATCACTACTAGACAGGATGGAGTGATCAGGGAACATACTACCTCAATTAATCTGTTGGATGTTGCAGGGAAGACTAAGGTCATCTTGAAATGTGTGCCCTTCTTTTGATCAATATACATTTCCTAAATTCTACTTAGATAACTAGTAGCACTACAAATCCAGGCTAAAAATTCACTTCTTCGAGGCCGTTTTTGGATCCTGATCTGCTTTGTCTCCAATGTGTTTCCTTACCATTCCCCTAGATGTACCCTTGTCCTCAGCTGTTGTGCTGTCTTGACTAGATTGTAAGCTCTGATGAGCAGGGACCATCTTTTACATGTTATTGAACAGCCTTGTAGTGCTATACAAATGATTAGTAGTAGAAGTAATAGTAGTAGTATGAGTGTAACGGCATCATTATCGAATAACCATGTTTCAGTAATATTGCAAATCAAATCAATGACTCAGAAGGTATTAACACAATGCTACACAGAAAATCATAATTCCTTCTGCCACTTAATGGTGCACAAACAATTTCACACAGCACAGTAATTTTTCTAATAAAGTAAACAGCTCAATCTTAATCAATTTTTTATATATAAAATTAAATGGAAAGGAAAAGACTTCAGGTAATAGCTAGCTATAAAAGTAACTTAGCAACATTATGGGTCATAAAATACCTTCCATAATTAAAAAAAATATAAATTTAAATTAAAAGAGTGAGTCTGCTTATCTGATATGTTGTGCTCATTCCCAAATATGCTTTCAGCATGCGTGGGAAGGGGCACAGTCCATTTGCTTGGAGGCCCGTCCTCATGGGCAGGCAGTGTCATCCCCAGGTGATGACATGTTCCAGTAAAGGGACGGGGCTTCTGCACCAGTCACAGAAGGAAATCAAGGTACTGTGGAATCAGGCTGTCCAGCAGTGCAACGTAATAATTGCACTGTGTCAGTGTAGGATGCTACTTCCAATTCAACTTAGTCCTTTGTGGAACTCAGCATTTGATACAAGAACTAATTGTGTTGGCAACACTTGGCACTAGTGATCATAATACTATAGCATATATTATATGATCAAATTTCACTTTATAACTGGAGTAAGTACACAAAGGAAATTTATTATGTAAGTGTTTAATTTGCAAAAAGAAGACTATAATAAAATAAGGAAAACAATTAGAAAAAAAGTTAAAGGGAGCAACTGAAAGGTCAAGAATTTACATCATGCATGGATTTTGTTTAAAAAAAAAATCTTGGAAACCCAGACCAGATATATTCCATGCATTAAGAAAGAGGGAAGGAAAGCCAAACTTCCAGCAGAGTTAAAAGGTAAGGTGAAATAGGCTATTAAAGCCAAAAAATACCATCTTTCAAAAAATGGAAAAAGGAATCAAATAAAGAAAATAGGAACCAGCATAAGCACTGGCATATTAAATGCAAAGCAGGAGTGGCCAAATGGATAGACCCTCGCAACAGGCCAACTTTACCCTGTAGATAACAAACAGTTCCATATACTGTTGGTAACACCTTGTATATAGTTAACCATGATATCCCTTAATAGATAAACCACCATTGTATTTAGTTTCCCCTATTTCGCCAAGTTATACCTCCTGTTAAATGTAATGACCAGACATATGTAAACTGTCGGATGTTTTCTGTTTAATGTAAACCGCGCTGATGTCTAATAGTGCGGTATATAAGAATTGTTAATAAATAATAATAATAAATAAATAAATAAAGCATTGATAAGGAAGGCAAAGAGAATTTGACAGCTTGCCATAGACACAAACTCATAATAACTCTTTTTCAGGCACGTTTGAAACAAGAAGTTGGTGAAAGAGTTAGTTTGACCATTAGATAATCAAGTGGTATAAAGACACTGAGGGAGGACAAGGCTATAGCTGAGAGACTAAATAAATTCTTTGATTCAGTCTTTACCAAGGAAGATGTGAAAAAGGTATTAGATGGTGATGAGCTGAATCAAATCTTAACGAAACTGGAAAATACAGAACAAATTGACAAACTAAAGAACAGCAAATCACCTGGACCTCAAAGATCAAAATTATCTATGGGAAAAGAAGATTGGAGGGTAACCAATGTAATGCCGATTTTTTAAAAAGGCTCCAATCTGGGAAACTACAGGCCAATAGGTTGGTAAAATGGTGGAAACCATTTTCTTTTTTTAGTGCAATCAAGTCAGTGTTGACTCATAGTGACCTAGCTACCTCTGGGTTTTCTTGGCAATGTATCACTGGAAGTAGATTGCCAGCCTTTTCTTCCAAGGCAATGGAGGGTAAAGTGACTTGCCCAAGGAGTACCAGTAGGAATCAAACTCTTGATCTTCACGGTACTAAGCAATTGCTCTAACCACTAGGCTACTCCTCCACACTGAACACAAGGACAGACATAGTTTAATGAGACAAAGTCAACATGGATTTAGTCAAGGGACGTCTTGCCTCATCAATCTGATCCATTTCTTTAAAGGTGTGAATAAACATGTGGATAAAGGTGAGCCACTTGATGTAGTATTTTTAGACTTTCAAAAAGCGTTTGACAAAGTCCTACATGAGAAATTCCTGAGGAAATTAAAAAGTCATGGCATCCAGTTGTGGTCAATATTATTAGCACCCTTGCATTTAAAGTATGTTGTGTACAGTATCTTGAGAAATAATTGGAAATATTTCAGATGTATATCGTCATAATAGTACATTCAAAGGTCTACAACAACAAAAAAAAAGGATGTCTGTGCAACTTAGATGTAGTAACTTCTGAGAAAAACACAAAACAAAATATGACCTGGACAGGATTAATGGCACCCTTCACTAATATTTGGATGCACAACCTTTGGCGGTGATGACAGCCTCCAAAAATTTTTTGTAGCCATCTATAAGTTTCGTACATCTGTCTGCTGGTAGTTTCTCTCACTATTCAACTGTGATTTGTTCCAGCTTCATGAATGTTTCCAGAATTCCTTTTACCAATGGCAGATTTCAGCTTTTCCAAAGGTTCTCAATTTTATTTATTTACTTAACAAATTCTGATATACCGTTTTTTTCTACAAGTCAAAATGGTTTACATAGAACTGAATTGATACAGTGAATAGTTGAAAAAACAATTGAGAATAAACATTGACAACATTACAACTGTGAAATGTGAATGAGTAAAATTTTAAAGCTGAGACATTTGCTCAAGGGCATATGTAAACTATGTACAAAAGGAAGTAAGGGTTGAGTGTGAGGGGTGCAGGGTGGTGGAAGCTTTATGAGAGTGGGATGGTTAATGAAGTGTCAGTTTGTAAATGGTTGTTCTGTACAGTAATTGGTGAGTGTCCATCTACGAAGTGTCCCAGGAACAGATGGGTCTTTGTTTTCAAAATTATGTGGTAGACTTGATATTGCATTGAGGGGGATAGTGAATTCCAGAGTGTGGGGGCATAGAGAGAGAATGCTCTTCTTTTTGTGGCTTGCTTGCACTTGCAAAGCTGCGGTGGAAGACTGAGAACATTTTGGGTACGCTTTCTTTTTGGTCTGTCAGTTTGATATGTGAATTTTTGTTTGGAGGTGCTTTGAAGATTGTCTAGGATTTTATGGATGATGGTTAGAACTCTAATTTATTCTAGAACTGATGGGAAGCCAGTGGAGGTGTTTGAGGATTGGCGTGATGTGGGTTTGTCTTGAGGTTTGGAAGATGGTTCGAGCAACAGTATTCTGAGCAAGTTGTAATGAGAGGAGTGTGTGCTTAGGTAAGCCTTGGTAAATGGAGTTGTAATAGTTGAAGAGAGGTGTAATGGTGGATTGGCAGACTGAGTGAAAGTATCAGTCGAAAGGAGAGGGCGTAGATTTCAGAGAATTTTAAGCTTAAAATATACTGCCTTGGTGATGCTTTGAATTTGAGGCTGGAAGGTCAGTTGATGATCAAATATGATTCTGAGATATTTTATCTGGGAGCTGACTCAGATGTCATTGTTGCCGATTCTGATGGAAGCAGTGGGGATGAAGTCGGGGTCCTTTGTGACATGGAGGAGCTCTGTTTTATTAAGATTGACTGATTGTGGAGGAAAAGCCATTTGATTACTTCAGTGAAGCAATCTGAGATCATGGAGTAGTCATGGAGAATGCTGCGAAGATCATTATGTCATCTGCGTATATCAGATACTCACCTGTTGGAGAATAGCACATAGAGGCTGGATGTAGATGTTGAACAACAGAGAGGAGAAGAATGATTCTTGGGGCACCACTTGGTGTAAGGTGAAATCATTTGGTGTTTGATATTGAATTTTTATTCGTTGGTTATAGTTGGAGAGATAGGAATGGAACCATTTGAGGGGGTGTCACAGACTCCAATATGATGGAGTTGATTGAGGAGGATTTGATGGGATATGGTGTCAAAAGGGGCAGAGATGTCTAGAAAGAGCAGGATGAAGCCTTGGGCGATTGTTTCAATGCCTGTCAGGAGTGAGTTTAGTAGGGAGGTCATAAGTGTTTCTGTGCCGGGGTTGGGTCAGAAACTAGGTTGATGTGCATCTAGAGGTGCATATATGTCAATATGATCTTGGAGTTGGGTTTGAACAGCTTTCTCAATGACCTTGGAATAAATGGTATACTTGTTATGGGTCTGTAGGAGGTCGGTGAGTGTGGACCGGCTTTGATTTCTTCAGGAGCAGTTTTATCGATGCTTGCTTGAGGGAGGGAGGAAGGAATCCTTGAGAGAGGGAGGAGTGGACGATGTCAGAGAGGATTGGTAAGAAATGGTCTTTTGTGATTTTAATCCAGGAGACTGGATATGGGTCGAGAGGAGGGGTTGTTGTCTTGATATTGCTGACTATGTTATTAAGCTCTTCTTGTGTTAAAATGTTGAAGGTTGTCTAGTGGTGGTCTAGTAAGGTCTCTTCGTTTGAAGTTGGGATGATGGAGCTGCAGGAAGGGATGGAATTGTACTTGGTCAGTAGGTAAGATGCCATATCCTATGGGTTGAGGGTGTGGTTCTGGTTTATTTGTGAGGGGTCTTTGGTGAATGATTTAACAGTATCAAAGAGTTGTCTGGGTTTGTTGATGGAGTGTGAGAGGAGGTTACTGTAGTACTCTTTTTCGATGTTGATGGTTGCATCATGGTATAACTTTAGCTGCTGTAGATAATGATATTTGATTTGATTGCTTTGAGACTTCCTCCACTGTCGTTCAAGATGTCACAGGTTGTATTTCTGTGCTTTTATGGCTGCAGAGTACCAGGGGGCATGTGGCTGTTTATTTGGGGTAGTTTCATCAAATGGGTTAGTTTTGCACATACTATGGTAGTCGTGAACCTTACTTCTAAGCCGGGGTATGATCTCAGTCTCACAAATTTACTGCTAATGCTCGGTGTAACCCTTGCATTGTGCCAAAGAGAGCCTCCTGCTGGAGTTCATAAGATGTAACATGTATGGGTAGTTTGTCAAGATGTGCTTACAAATTACAAAAAGAAGAATTATCTCCTACCAAAATGGCAATCGCTGCTGCATGCGTCTTATTAATGACTAAACCTGGATCCTCTCATCAACTTGATCCTTAAAAACGCCGCACATGCGGACTGCTAGCGACTACCCCATTCATTAATTTATAGACCTCTATCATATCTCCCCTCAGCCGTCTCTTTTCCAGGTTAAAGAGCCCTAACCTTTTTAGCCTCTCTTCATAGGAGTAGCCTTCCATCCCCTTCACCAATTTGGTGGCTCTTCTCTGTACTTTTTCTAATAACGCTATGTCCTTTTTAAGATACGGTGACCAGAATTGCACACAATATTCAAGGTGCGGTCGTACCATGGAGCGATACAGAGGCATTATAATATCCTTTGTTTTATTCTCCATCCCTTTCCTTATGATACCTAGCATTCTATTTGCTTTCTTGGCCGCCGCTGCACACTGGGCGGAGGGTTTTAACATGTTATCCACGGTGACTCCTAAATCTTTTTCCTGGGTGGTGGTTTCTAATGTGGAGCCTTGCATCGTGTAACTATAGTGTGGGTTGTTCTTTCCTAGGTGCATAACTTTGCACTTGTCCACATAAATTTCATCTGCCATTTGGATGCCCAGTCTTCCAATTTATCCAGATCCTCCTGCAGTTTTCCACAATCCTCTTGGGTTTTAACAACTTTAAACAGTTTTGTGTCATCTGCAAATTTGATAACCTCACTAGTTATTCCCTTTTCCAGGTCATTTATGAATATGTCAAAAAGTAGCGGACCCAGTACAGATCCCTGGGGTACTCCACTATTCACCTTTTTCCATTGGGAATATTGGCCATTTAGCCCTACCCTCTGCTTTCTATCTTTTAACCAGTTCCCGATCCACAATAGTACACTGCCTCCTATCCCATGACTTTTTAGCTTCGCCAAAGGTCTGATGGGGGACCTTGTCAAAAGCTTTCTGAAAGTCCAGATACACTATATCAACCGACTCACCTTTGTCTACCTGTTTATGCACACCTTCAAAAAAACATATCAGATTAGTAAGACAAGATCTTCCTTGTCTAAAGCCATGTTGGCTGTCTCCCATTAGGCCATGACTATCTACATCATAGGTGTCAAACTCTGGCCCGCGGGCCAAATTTGGCCCGTAGTGTAATTATATTTGGCCTGCGAGGCTATACCAAATGACTACTAGAGCTAGCCCGCCGGTATTATACAGCGCATTCATTCATCGCTAATACTACAAATCCCATAATGCCTTGCTGTTGTTTTGGCGCGTCAATCAGGACAGGTCCCAGAAACGCCCTCTCCTGTGTGACAGAAGTCATAGCGATCTCAAGCTACAACTGTCACTGTGGAACCCCTTCCCAAAAATGGCAAAAAGAAAGGCAGACAACAGGAACTTTCTGGACAGGTGGGAGACAGAATATTTGTTTACATATGTAAAAGACAGACCTGTTTGTCTGATTTGTGGAGTCAACGTGGCTATAACTAAGGAGTATAACATTCGACGACACTATGAAACAAAACACCATGACAAGTACAAGGACCTGGACATGACTCAAAGGAGCCAGAAAGTGGAGGAGATGAAAAGAAGTTTGGTTTCACAACAGAATATGTTCAAAAAAGCCACATCACAAAGTGAGGCTGCTGTAAAGGCTAGTTATATTGTGGCAACAGAGATCGCAAAATCAGCCCGGCCCTTTAATGAGGGAGAGTTTGTGAAAAAGTGCATGTTGAAAGTTTGTGACATCGTGTGCCCAGAGAAAAAGCAAGCCTTTTCAAACGTGAGCCTGAGCACAAACACAGTAGCTGATCGCACATGTGATCTTGCCACCAATCTGTATGACCAGCTTTTGGAAAAGGGAAAAGATTTCGTTGCATTCTCCCTTGCTGTGGATGAGAGCAGCGACGCATCTGATACTGCTCAGCTGTCAGTCTTCATCCGTGGAGTGGACTCAAATATGTGTGTTACGGAGGAGCTATTGGGATTCAAATCAATGCATGGCACAACCACAGGAAAGGAAATTTTTGAGGAGGTTTCCAAATGCGTAACTGAAATAAAGCTGCCGTGGGATAAACTCGTGGGATTAACGACAGATGGTGCGCCAGCGATGTGCGGTTAAAACAAGTGGACTGGTGGGCAGGGTCCGGGAGAAGATGCAGGAAGAGAACTGTGCAGGTGAACTAACTGTTTATCACTGCATCATACATCAGGAATCATTGTGTGGCAAAGCCCTAAAGATGGAACATGTTATGACCACAGTAACACAAGTAGTTAACTTTATAAGAGCCAAAGGTCTGAATCACCGCCAGTTTAAGTCTTTTCTGGAGGAGTGTGGTTCGGAATACGCAGACGTGCCGTATCACACAGAGGTGAGATGGTTAAGCCGAGGAAAAGTACTGAATAGATGTTTTGAGCTGCATGAGGAAATATGTCAGTTTCTGGAAAGCAAAGGGAAGGACACAGCAGAGCTTCGGGAGAAAACGTTTCTGTGTGAGCTGGCCTTTCTGTGTGACATCTCGAGCCATCTCGATGCGCTGAACCTGCAGCTTCAGGGGCGGGGGCGCATCATCACAGACATGTACGCTGCAGTGAGGGCTTTTAAAACTAAACTGTGCCTGTGGGAGAATCAGATGCTGCAAGGAAACCTTGGCCATTTTCCCTGCTGCCAAACCATGAAAACGCAGTTCTTTACCAACTTGTTCCCATGCGCACAGTTTGCTGAAAAACTCAGTGTACTCGGCGCTGAGTTTAGCCGGCGATTTGCCGACTTTGATGTCCAGAAATGTAGGTTTGAACTGCTCAGTAATCCCTTTGCAGTTAATGTGGAAAACGCACCAACCAACCTCCAAATGGAGCTAATTGAACTCCAGTGTAATGACACGCTGAAGTCAAAGTATGATGCTGTGGGCGCCGCCCAGTTTCCACAGTTCATCCCTGACACAATGCCTCAGCTCCGCACCCAAGCTGCTCAGATGCTCTCCATGTTCGGCAGCACTTATCTATGTGAGCAACGTTTCTCCTCGATGAAGATGACCAAAACATCTCACAGGAGACGTCTGACTGATGAACACCTTCGCTCAATACTGAGGATTTCCTCAGCTCAAAGCCTGAGCCCAGACATTGATGAACTATCATCCAAGAAGAGATGCCAGGTATCTGGCTTGGGCACATCAGATTAGATCAGTGTGCAGCAAACTGAGCAATAATTAACGTTTTCTTTATGCACTTTTTCTTGCTACTCCAAGACATGGGCTTGAATGGTTGATTAATTTTATTATTGTTATTTTATTTTAAAAATTATTATTTATTATTATTTAAATCTTATTTAATAAATGAATGTCATTGATGTTTTTTTTTTTTTGAAATTGGTTTTTGCATATCTGAACTATTAAGTTATAAATTGTATAGTAATAAGTGTTGCTTCATATTCAATGTTAAAGCAAATCTTGTTTGGGTCCATATTAAAAGGTTCATTTGTTCAATGCTGGCCCGCGACTTTGTTCAAGTTTTACATTTTGGCCCACTGTGTATTTGAGTTTGACACCCCTGATCTACATGCTGTGTAATTTTGTTCTTTATGATGGTTTCTACCATTTTCCCTGGTACTGACGTCAGGCTCACCGGTCTGTAATTTCCCGGGTCACCCCTGGAACCCTTTTTAAAAATTGGTGTTACGTTGGCGACCCTCCAATCTTCAGGTATTACAGATGATTTTAATGAAAGTTCACAGATTACCAATAGCAGGTCTGCAATCTCATATTTCAGTTCTTTCAACACTCTGGGATGTATACCATCCGGTCCAGGTGATTTGCTACTATTCAGTTTATCAAATAGTTGTAATATATCTTCCCGGTGTAGTGATATTTCTCTCAATTCCTCTGCAGTATCACCTTTAAATACCACTTCAGTCTTGGGTAACATCCCTACATCTTCCTCAGTAAAGACCGAAGCAAAGAATTCATTCAGTCTCTCTGCTATAGCCTTGTCTCCTCTTACTGCCCCTTTTACCCCTCTATCATCTAATGGTCCAATTGACTCTCTCACAGGCCTTTTGCTATGAATGTACTTGAAAAAGTCTTTATTTCGTGTTTTTGCATCCGTAGCAAGTTTCTTCTCAAATTCCCGCTTTGCCTGCCTTATCAATGCTTTGCATTTAACTTGCCAGTGTTTGTGCTGTTTCCAGTTTTCATCATTTGGCTCTTTTTTCCATTTCCTGAAGGTTGCTTTTTTGGCAGCAACAGCCTCTCTGACCTCACCTTTAAACCATGCTGGCAGTTTTTTGGACTTTCTTCCACTTTTCTTAATGCGTGGAATACAGCTGGTCTGGGCTCCGAGGATAGTATTTTTAAATAACACCCAAGCTTGCTGTAAGTCTTTAACCTTTGGAACCGCTCCTTTTAGTTTTTTCCTAACTATATTCCTCATTCTATCATAGTCTCCCTTTTGAAAGTTAAAAGGTAGTACTGTGGATTCCTTTACTATCTGTCCTCCACTAATTAAATCAAACATGATCATACTATGATCACTATTGCCAAGTGGTCCCAACACCCTTATTTCTTGCACCAGATCTGGCGTTCCACTAAGGACTAGGTCCAGTATGGCTTCCCCTCTGGTCGGTTCATGAACCAGCTGCTCCAAGAAGCAGTCATTTATTTCATCTAGAAACCTCTTCCTCCCGTCTTCTTAATGTTAGGCATGATGTACTGACCATCTTCATAACTCAAAAAGAATGTGAATTGCCACATTGTCATAGTGACCTTAATGTACTCTATCAAACCAGAATTTATTTTACACATTTCAATGCAATGTATAGTATCCAAGAGTGTGGGATGCTGTGAAAAGCTTTCTTATAATCAATCCATGCTATACTGAGATTTCTGTCTCTTAGCATGGCCATAATGGCCTTTTTCAGAATTAACTGGTCTTTGGTTCCAATGCTCTTCTCTTATTGCCCTTTTACTCTATACCATGATGTTATTGAGCTCGATGTGATCATATATTCTGTCTGCATCTATCGCAGTAAACAGCTTATAGATTCTAGGTAAACAGGTTATTGGCCTATAATTTTTAGGAATGTTACTCTGGTCTCCCTTCGGAAGGAGAAACATTCTTCCTGTAGTAAGCTATTGCGGTATTAAGTCCGGTTGTTCGAACAATTGATTTTTGCAGTTCTCCGGGTCTTGGTGGAGTGATGTTAACTGTTTGAGCCAAAAGTTGGTTACTCCCTCTGGGCCAGGGCTCTTCCAATTTGGAACTCATCTTAACCTACTTTCCAGATCTTCTTTTGCTACTACAGGCCATTCCATAGGCCTCCAGCTGGTTTACTGTTTACTGTGTGAGGTTTTGGGTGAAGCAAGGCAGCAGCTGAGATGGCTGAGTTCCATTTGGAGATTTTGATTTCAAGGTCTGTCCGTGTTTGTAAAGCAGTTAGGGCTGGATTGGACTGAGATCAGGACTCATTTCTGCACACTTTAAAACAGTCCATTTTTTTCCTTTTTAACCATTCTTTTGTACTTTCGGATGTATGTTTTGGGTCACTGTCTTGCTGGAGGACCCATGACCTTAGACTCAGATCTAGCTTTCTGACCTTAGGTAGCACGTTTTGCTCCAAAATACCTTGGTAGTCCTCTGACTTCATGATTCCTTTAATATGTTTCAGGCCTCTAGTTCCTAAGGCAGCAAAATAGCCCCACAATATTATGGAATCTCCAACATGGTTAACTGTAAGAAGGGTCTTTTTCCTTATAAGCTTCATTTCTTTGCCTATAAATGTCTCGTTGGTCTGCATTGCCAAAGAGCTCAAATTTGGTTTCATCTGTCCACAGAACATTTTCCCAGAAAGACTGTGGTTTCTCAAGGTGGATTTGGGCAAAGATCAGGTGTGCCTTTTTATGTCTCTCTTTACGCAGTGGGCCCACCTTGGCCTTCACCCATGAAATCTTTCTTTGTTTAGTGTTCAACGGGTTAAAACCACCACTCCATATTGCTCCAGGTCAGCTTTAAGCTCTTGAGATGTTGTATGATGCATTTTTCCAACAGTTCACACTAACTTTCAAAGATGTCTTGGATTAATTTCCTCTTCCCACCATGTCTTGACAGTTCAATGAGCAGAAAACTTCTTAATAACATTGCGAACTATAGACACAGGAATCCCAAGGTCTTTGGAGATAGCCTTGTACCCCTTTGAAGTTTCATGTATGGTGACAATGGCTTTTCTGATGGTCTCAGGCAGCTCTCTTGTCTTCGCCATTGGGAAAATGGAACAGGGAGTGAATGTAGCCATTTTAAACATTAGAGCCATCATTCTTTGGTTGATTAAAGTCATGTAAGTGCTGACAACTGATCACAAGTGCATCTAATTTTACTGCAATGAGAATGTGGTTCTTCTGTTCAAACTGATTTGAATTGTTTATAAGGGTGCCAATAATTTACAGGTACACTAAAAAACTTTTTTTTAAACTACCTCTAATGTTTCGATTGATTTTTACGTTTTTTGGTGCGCTGAATCCAAATCTGGTAACCAATTTGCTCCATCACGTACAGATTTTTTGCTACATTGGGTTAGCAGTTTGAGGTGAACGTTTCAGATTGAGTGCGATCGAGATAAAAGTTTCTTGGATGAATTCTTTATACTAATTGTTTAGTAGTTATTCAAATAAGAATAAAGAAAATTGTAACAAGGCAGCACATAAGAATAGAGTAATGTCAACAAAACACACTGTGATGGTAGCAAAATTGTCTGCACTTAAAACAGCCACATACATGTGCACAAACATTGAGCATATAAGAGCGAGGATAGACACAAAGCAAAGCAAAGAAATGTGCAAAAAATGTTGTACAGGTATGTATGTAAGAATAGAAAACGCAAACCGCACCATTGCAATACATGAAGACAAATACCCGATGGTGTGAAAATAAAATTCTAATAAATGAGATCCGACACTGTGGTAATAGCTAGCAAATTTTTACTTCAAAGTTTAGTAAAAACACGATATTTGTCAACACAGTTTAGATTTTAAAGTCATTCTTGGGTCAATCAATCTCCTGGTGGGCCTGTTTCTTCTTCCCCCGAATGCTTCTCTTGGTGCGCTGCTTGGCGTATTTTTCATCTGGGGTTTCCCGCAGCAGCAACCAGCAGAAATCAGCCATCATAGTGGTGTTCCATCTTCCTTGGTACCTTCTCTCTCTCTGCGTCCTTGATGTCCTGGTGAAACCTTTCACCTTGTTCTTCACTGTACGCCCCCAAGTTTTCGGGAAAGTAGTTCACATGGGAGTGCAAGAAATGGACTTTCAGGCTCATGTTACAGCCTTGTTCTTTGAAGGCATTGAGCATCCTGGCAGCAATATCCTTATAGTTCTCATCCCGCCTGTTCCCCAAGAATTTGAGAACATCCTTGAAGGAATCCCAGGCTTCTTTTTCCTTCTCAGACATCGTTTCAGTGAATGCTCCATCTGAAATGAGTTTCCTTATATCAGGGCCAACAAACACTCCTTCCTTTAGCTTTGCTTCAGAAAGTCGGGGGAACTTTGAGCAAAGGTACCGAAAGCACTCACCATCTTTTGGAAGGGACTTGATGAATTGCTTAATGAGACCCAACTTAATGTGGAGAGGTGGTAATAGAATTTTATCACGAGGTACCAAGCTCTCATGAAGAACATTTTTCTCACCGGGTCTCAAATACTCCAAAATTGGCCAGTCTTTTTTCCCCCAGTGTAGGTCGCGGGCCCGGCTATCCCACAAGCAAAGGAAGCAGGGATATTTGGTGAAACCGGATTGCTGCCCTAATAGCATGGATAGAATTTTAAAGTCTCCACAAATCATCCACTTATGCTCATCATAACGAATCTTCTGAAGAATCAGGGCCAAATTCTCGTATTTTTCTTGGAGAATAACAGAGTGAGCAATAGGAACTGAAGCGAATGTGTTGCCATTATGAAGAAGAACACCTTTTATGCTGTCTTTTATCGAATCAATGAACAGCCGCCATTCAGCAGGATCATACTTGAGTTTAAACTTTTCTATCACTCCGTATATATCGTTGCAAAATACCAAATCTTCCTCTTTGCTGAAATACTTCAAAAATTGTGTCTCGCGGTTGCGGTACCAATAAAAAGTTGTTCCTGGTGACAATAGATTTTTCTGTTTAAGCCGAGAACCTAGCAGTTGGGCAGCATCTTTTGGGAGTCCTAAATCCCGGACTAAATCATTCAATTCAGCTTGAGAGAAAAGTTCAGGTTTCGGATCTGGTTCAGTTTCAAACTCGGAAGTACTGGACTCATCAGGAAAAGCCATCTGATGAGTCTCATCATGATCAGAACCGTCCACACAAATATGATCCAAAGATTTTGGTGGTTCAGGCACAGGTACTTCGTTGCTATGAGGCATAGGCCTAATTGCTGAGGGAAGGTTGGGGTAACTTATTACGTTCTTATTTTTTAAGTTGTATCCCTTCACAATGCAAGAGCAAAAATAGCAGTCACTGCTGTGGTCTCTTTGTTCACGCCACATCATAGGTATTCCGAAACGAAATGCTTGTTTTTTTACCTTTCATCCATAAGCGTAGATCTTCCTCACATGTCTTGCACACTTTGTGAGGAGCCCACGGTTTGTCTTGATCGCCTAACTTCAAACCGAAATAGGCGAAATATACTTTTTTAATAAATGCAGAAATGTTCCTCTGCCGCTTTTTCACGGTATATTCCCCACAAATAAAACAAAAACTGTCCGGAGAGTTGACGCAACCTCTGGCTCTGTGAGCCATCACAAATACACAGCACTGCAAACTACAACTGTAGTGAACCACTTCGGAATAAAGCTGGATTACGACTGAGCAAACAAAAGGTAATAATGAACTTGCAAGAAACTGAAATTTGACAGGAACGTTCATGTCACAACCACCGTGTTTGAGCGAGCGAACGAGGCGAGGCGAACAGGAAAGAACATGCGCCAGCGCGAGTACTGGATTTAGCCCCCCGCCTCCCAATTGTCCTGTTAATGTATAAAATGAATACAAAACACTCTAAAATATCATGAGGGAGTGTTTCTAGTTAGTTAACCATTACAACCTCTATTTTGGGCCAAGAAAATAAACTGCAGTCGGCTAAAAAGAAATTATGTGAACATTCCTTATATGGGTAAGAAATCTAATTTTGCAAGAAAACGTGACGTGATGGAACATTTTGGCTATTTTTCCTGGATTCAGCACCCCAAAATCTATAGGAATCAGTTGCAAAACTGGAGACAGTTTTTTGGTAGTGTACCTGTGTAATTATGTCCTAATGTACCACAAAAAACATTATTCCCAAAAAATCAAAAAGTAGACCAAAAACTGAATTTGTGTTGGAATATTGTCATGAGGAATACTACCTAGTACAAGCTTTGGTCTACATTTTGATTTTTGGGAATAATCATGTCTTGGTAATGTCCCAGTTTTTATACTATTTCCTTTTTTTAATTGGTCTTGTTTTATTTGATTCTTTTGTGTGTCGAATGTGTGCATATTTAGTCCAAAACCATTTCACTGGCCATTTTTATTTAGGAAATATTGGACATTAAGGGGTTGAATTCAAGGGTGCCAATAATACTGACCACAACTGTAGGTGCTTAGCTTCCAGATAATTAAGTGTTCTTTAAGGGGGCTATTCTCTGCTACAAATAGCGGGGATGGACAGATGGGACATCCATCCCTGCTATTCATGCCCTTGCCTGCCCCCGACTAACTTCCCCTCCGTGGCTCCATTTTCTAGACGTGCCCCGCGGGATCAGAATCGCCATTCACTCTGTGTCTGGTTCAGACCGGACGCACAGAGGGAATCTACGTCTGGGACAGAATCTTGCCCTAAGTGTATAAAAAAATTGGATACTGCATCAGACTGAGATAGTTTTAACCTGCTGGCTCATCTGCTGTGAGTCACCAGCACTAGTTCCCTTTCTTCTCCAAGTGATGACATCACTAAAAGCTGCTCAAGTCTGCCTCCACCTGCTGGTAAAGGAGCATAACACATGCATCTGGACTGGTCTAGCAAGATAAGGAAGAGTAAATTAAGCTCATGGTGAAGTCAGAGTTGTAACTAGGTATATTTATATCGGTCTGCCCATCGCTCCTCTCATTGTACTTGGTCATTCTTTTCATACTCCCTTCTCTGCCTCTCTCTCCCTAACCCTAGATGTAGAGCTTCCAAGTTAAATAATTCCAAGAGGGAGATTTTCTTCTGATCCTAGTTCTGAATTTATATCCCAAAACAATAGGTATCTGTAGTCCCTGATTCTACCCATTGAAATGAGTGCTGCATTTTCCATAATGTATCAAGATAGGGTTGTAAGAAATACAGGACTGTCCAAAAATCTTCCTTCTGGGACTGTGTAATTTGGCAACTCTGCAGATAGTAGATGAGCTATATTTTGCCTAGTTTTTCATTTGCTGCCAACCAACACTTTTATTTCATTTATTCTTCTGCCCCCAATTGGTTTTGCGCTCTGCCCCCAATTGGTGGCTGCCCTGTTGTCTATCTTTAGTCACAGCCCTGAGTGAAACCTCCACAAGTGAGAAACCACTGTCACCACAATGGTTTTATTACTGCAAAAACACAATTTTTTTTTCTGCCTTCTCAAATGGGTTTGCATGCTTGGGCAAGCAGCAGAGAGGTGATGGTCCACACAACAGCAGACCACAAACAAGCGTGCTCCTATAATAAATACCACCACTGTCAGGACATTACTTACTCCCTCTGGGTGATAGTAAAATTCATCCCTGTTGGATCAAAAGCAATCTCTGCTTTACCCCGTGTTATCAGAAACTTCTTTATTAAGACAACCTAGAAGCACAAAGATAACAGTAGAAGTGAACTTAGCAGTAAGACATTTGCATGACTGAATCTGAACCGTAAGACTGAAAGTCAAGTAACAGGTACAAACTTTCTTACTAACATTCACCACTGCACATTTAAGTGCCATCAAGTCAACACTGACTCTAGGCGACCCAGCAGCCCCTGGGTTTTCGTGGCAAGGTATCACCAGAAGTAGATTGCCAGGTCTTTTCTTCAGAGGCAATGGAGGGCAAAGTAACTTCCCAAGGCCACAGCGAGTGCCAGTGGGAATCAAAACCAGATCTCTTGGGTTACAGTCTGTTGCGCTAACCACTAGGCTACTCCTCTACTCCCTACCATTGCATTACAGAATGCTAATTTGCTGTTCCATATATGTTAAAAAAGATATTGTCAAAGAACTACAAAACAAAGTTCACTCCAGATGCTAAATTGTGATTCTGTTCTAATTATATACTCCAACACTAATGTTTTATGGCCATACCAGCTACACACTGCAAATAAATGCAATAAAGATTTGTTACACTACCATTTTATGTTCTACAGTATTTACTATGCTGTGCATGACATACTAATTATTTTAAGATGTGAAACTTCATGCATCATTAGCCACATTCAATCATTCCAGTGAGTAAAATAAATGAAAAAAAGTTTCTTTATTGCAGTGATTTAACTCACAGCTGAAGTTTGAATTTCAGCATTATTTGTTGGTACAAGGGCCTGCAAGTATAAGAATTAGGCAGTAAATGAAAAACCAGGCATAGTAAAGCTCATCTACTATCTGCAGAAGTACCAAATTACACAGTCCCAGAAGGAAGATTTTTGGACAGCCCTATATTTCTTACAACCCTATCTTGATACATTATGGGAAATGCAGCACTCATTTCAATGGGTAGAATCAGGGACTACAGATGCCCATTGTTTTGGGATATACATTCAAAACTAGTATCAGAAGAAAATCTCCCTCTTGGAATTATTTAACTTGCAAGCTCCACTCCTAGGTTAGGGGGAGGGAGGCAGAGTAGAGAGAGTATGAAAGGAATGGCCATCAAGTACAATGAGAGGAGCAAGCAGTCAAGAAATCAGATGACGCATTGCTCTTGGCAGAATAGCTATAAAGGACCTAGATAACATTCTCAAGAGCAAAGATGTCTCTCTCCATACAAATATTTGACTTGTCCAAGCCAGGGTATTTTCAATAACATCATATGGATGTGAAAGTTGGACAGTGAAAAAGATAGACAGGAAGAAAATTAATGCTTTGAATTATGGTGCTAGCAATGAATACTGTGTTTATCATGGACTGCCCGAAGAACAAAACAGTCCGTACTAGAGGAGATCAAACCTAAGCTTTCCTTAGAAGTGCAGATGACAAGACTTTGGACTTTCATACTTTGAAGACATCATGTGAAGAGAGATCATTAGAGAAAGACAATGCTTGGCAAGGTAGAAGTCAACACAAAAGGGGAAGGCCGGCAATGAGATGGATCGATACAACAGCAACAGTTATGGATGCCACTCTATCAACAGTGAGCTGCCTGACTGAAGACCGAACAAATTTTAGGTCAAGTATCCAGAGGGTCGCCATGAGTCGCCCTAACAACAACAACATATGCAATTTTCAAAGTCTCATGAGCTAAACTGGATGTAGTACTCGAAAGCAGATGTCTCTAATTTCAAAAATAATGACTTTGGAAAAATAAGGAAGATAAGGAGGAACTAGCAGGGAGGGAGGAGATAGGTGAAATGGAATAACAGTGGGCTATTAATTCTGGCAACAACTTTTTATGTATGAAAGTAAATACAAATAATAGGAAAAGGAAAATGACCTGGTTCTCCACAGAGATGACTGAAAAAAGGTAAAAAGAACATACAAAAGTTCAAGGTATCTAAAAATACAACACAGGAAATAATATTAATAGTAGTAGTAGTAGTAGTAGTTAGTTCATGCCTTTTCAGTAGTAATTTGAGGGATAAGAAAATAAATTGGACAGTAAAGATGTTAGAGGAAGAAAAGATAGTTTAAAAAAGGGCAACATGTATGTCAAAGTAAGCAGAATGGTCAAATTGGTGGAGGGGTTGTGCTCTATGTTAGAGAGGGCATCGAGTCGGAAAGGATTAAAGTTTTGCAGGAAACAAAATTTGCTGTAGAATCTCTATGGATTGAAATTCCATGCATGAAGGGGAAGGTGATGGCAGTGGGGGTGTACTATCGACCACCTGGCCAGAATGAACAAACGGATGATGAAATGCTCAAAGAAATCAAGAAAGCTAACAAAAGTCACAGCAGAGTAATAATAATGGGTGATTTAAATTACCCTGGTATCGACTGGGTCAGTGTCACGGCGGGACATGCTAGGGAGATAAAGTTTCTAGATGAAATAAATGACTGCTTCTTGGAGCAGCTGGTTCATGAACCGACCAGAGGGGAAGCCATACTGGACCTAGTCCTTACTGGAACACCACATCTCGTGCAAGAAATAAGGGTGTTGGGACCACTTGGCAATTGTGATCATAGCATGATCGTGTTTGATTTAATTAGTGGAGGAGGGATAGTAAAGAAATCCACAGTACTACCTTTTAACTTTCGAAAGGGAGACTATAATAAAATGAGGAATATAGTTAAGAAAAAACTAAAAGGAGCGGTTGCAAAGGTTAAAGACTTACATCAAGTTTGGGTGTTGTTTAAAAATACTATCGTGGAAGCCCAGACCAGCTGTATTCCACGCATTAAGAAAAGTGGAAGAAAGTCCAAAAAACTGCCAGCATGTTTTTTTTTTTGTAAATTCTGTTTATTGGAGATACCACACACTTGTCACAGTGATCATATCATACAACAAAAGAACACAAGCAATAGTTACATAGCATAACCCCCCGGGCGGGGCTGTTTCTGGTCCTCCGCATCGTGGTTATAACAGGTCTACTGTCTAATACAGTGGCATCTCTTCATTATTTTAATCCCCCCTCCCCACTCTCCCCTCCCTTCTCCCCCTCTACCCCCTACTCCCCCCCCCCCCATCCCCAGCCTCTTCCAGATTCTGACCACCAACACCTCCAGCTAAGGACTCACCCATGGGAGAATCCCTTAAATCTACCTTGAAGTGAGCCCTGCCTGTCACCCCCCTCCATCCCCTGCCCAGACACTGTTTAAGTCATCTGCAAAACCTCGTTGCGAGTGCTTGGCCTCAGGGTCTGAATATAAGGCTCCCAGATCAACAGAAAGTTGGCCCATTTCTGAGCCTTCCCTTTGGCTCCCTTCCTCTCTAAAAGCATCAGCTGATGAAAGCTGTTACGCCATTCCCAAAAGGTAGGAGGCATAGGTTCTCTCCATCTACGGAGTAAAGGCCCCTTACCCACCAGACATGCTTTCTGGACTTCGGGTAGAGTGGTTCAATTCGATCTAATATCACCAGCGCTCCCGTCCAGCGGGTTGGCTGATTCAATATCCTACTCATATACATACTAATCCGTCTCCAGTCCTGACGAACTGGCTGGCAACCCCACCACATGTGGCCCAGGTCCGCCAGGGGGCAAGAACATTTGGGGCAACCCCCCTCGGAGGTGAGATGGCTCCGTAAGGCCCGTCGCGGGGAGAAATGGGCCCGTATAATGCACTTGAACTATATCTCTCTCCATTGAGCTCTGTCCACCAGCCCTGCAATCCTACCCAAGGCTCAACTAATGGCTCCCTCTTCTACCACCAGGTGCAGCTCTCTCGCCCAAGACGCCTTCTCTGCTGAGTAGCTCACCATGGGGGCACACATATACCATAGTTTCTTCAGCTCCGTGATTGTAGGCAGTGAGTCCGCCCCCAAAGCAAAAAACTCAAGAATGCGTGCCGACCGTTCCACCACTAGCCCGCTCTGCGGGAGTGAGACAATATAATGAGACAGCTGTGCATAAGCAAACCGATGGCGGTCAGTCAATTCATACTCTTCACGGAGGGTCTCAAAAGGTTTACATTTACCTTGTGGATCCACCACATGCCCCAGGTTCTGTATTCCCAGTCGCTCCCATACGTGAAATGTAGGGTTCTCTGACCCTGGGGTGAACCGGCTATTCCTCTGCAGCATCAACCAGCTCGAGACCTCTGAAGGCTCCCCCCAACATTTATTCAAATACTGCCAAGTATATCGTGCCAGTGCCATCAACACACTATTGGTCACCCTATTTGGCAGGCTCGATCTTCCAACGTGCAAGGCTGCCGTCAAGGTATGTGGAGCCACAAGGGCCTCCATCACTCGCAGAGTATACACCTCCGTTCCCCCTAGCCAGTCTCCAATACGTCTCGCCTGGCACGCGCGCGCAGAAAGCCGCAGATCCGGGACCCCTTATCCCCCCCGCCCTCCACCCCCTCCGTAATCTATGCAGTGGGATATGAGCTCTCGCCCCTTTCCACAGAAAATCGCCTTAATTCCCGGTCCATGTGATTTAAATCTCGTTTTCGTAGCCGCACCAGGAGAGTCTGTAGCCAATATAAGAGACGAGGCAAAATTACCATCCCTAGCGCCGCTGCCCTACCCAAAAGGGAGAGTGGAAGGGGGGCCCACGACTGGAGCTGTGAACATACCTTTAGCAACATCCGCTCTAAGTTCTTCTTATATAGCTGCTTCGGGTCCCTAGTTAATAGAATGCCTAGATATATAAAAGAGTCCCCCGCCCATTTGAGGGGGAAGGCTCCATCCCATCTCCCTCTAAACCTGCCTTCCACGTCCAACGCCTCCGACTTGTCCATATTTATACGCAGTCCCGCAAACCTTCCAAAGCGAGCAAACTCTTCCAGTAGGCACGGCAATGAGGTCTGTGGGGACAGCAGATGCACCAGCATATCATCCGCAAACACGGCCATCTTAAATCCAGCCCGGCCGACACACACACCCCGGATTTCTTTAGTCCCTTCTATCCTTCTCATTAAGGGATCTAATGCTAACACAAACAGGGGAGAAAGAGGGCATCCACGTCTCGTGCCTCTCTAGGCAAAAAGCCTCCGACATCACCCCATTACAAAGCACACTCGCCATGGGTTGTGCATACAGCAAATCAACCATCTTACAGAAAGAGGCTCCAAAACCATACCGCGGCAGGAGATAGGCCTGTGAGAGAGTCAATTGGATCATTAGATGATAGAGGGGTAAAAGGGGCAGTAAGAGGAGACAAGGCTATAGAGGAGAGACGGAATGAATTCTTTGCTTCGGTCTTTACTGAGGAAAATGTAGGGATGTTGAAAGAACTGAAATAGGAGATTGCAGACCTGCTATTAGTAATCTGTGAACTTTCATTAGAATCATCTGTAATACCTGAAGACTGGAGGATCGCCAATGTAACGCCAATTTTTAAAAAGGGTTCCAAGGGTGATCCGGGAAATTACAGACCAGTGAGCCTGACGTCAGTACCGGGGAAAATGGTAGAAACCATCATAAAGAACAAAATTACACAGCATGTAGATAGTGTGACATGGTGGATTCCTCCAGCCCTATAGAAAGAGCTAAAAAGGAGGAATCAGAGGCAGTGCTGGAGTATAAACAAAAGCACATGGCTGGTAGTTACCAAGGAAACCAGAGACAGGAGAAAGAAACACGCCCTTGCTACCTGTTAGCCCAGGATTCAAGAGCTAATTCAGAGCACCTGCTAGGGGGAGGAGTCAGGCACTACCCTAAAGGGCAGATACATAAAGAGGCCTCAATGGGAAAAAGAGGAGGTCCATTAGAAGCTGGAAGAGTGTCTCCATTAGAAGCTGGAGTGGGTTCTCGATTAGGAGTCCCAGAGAAAGTTCCAGCACAGGCTCAGCTGGGAGGTTGCTTACAAGGCCAGCCGAGGGTTTCGGTGAGAGGCCAGCTAACAACCCAGGAGGAGGACCAGGGAAGAGTCCAGGTTCCAAGCCCAGGGCCAGAGCTAAGTCCAGAGGTAAAAGGAGAACCGTTTACAAAGCTTTATTCAAGAAAAGGATACGGCAGAAGCAAGCCAGGCTGTCTGCAATATCCTGGGGATTACCCAGAGGAGAGAAAGCCAGGAAGGCAGTTTCAACACTCATTGCACAAAGCAGGTGTGGAATACACAACCGGGTCCAAAGCCCAGAGAAAACCCTTTGCAGCCAGGCACAGAGGTAAGCCCAAAGGCTGGGATTTTTATAATCAAGGTGATTCTACTTACCCAGAAGGTTGGGGCATTGATTATAATGACTGTAATGAAAAGGACTGTTTTAAGCAATACATGATTCAAGAATATAATACAAAGCTTAAAGCAGAGAGGAAGGGCGGAGCCCAAGAAACAACGGTACAAACATTTCATACCTCTCAGGAGGACTTAATGGAAATAGAGCCAGGTTTTGAAAGTGTCTCTGAAGATATGATGGACTGTACGTTTACAATATCTGATGAAGTATTATCCCTGCGCTGAATGTATGCCTTGCAGAGAAGTACAGAGGTATTGAGATAAAAAGTACAGAGCTGGGAAAACAGAGCTGTTTCATTCTGACTGCTGAGAAGCAAATGTTTTTGTGCTGAAGTAAGCTATTTATGTTGGAAACCTTACTTTGTCCTTTTGCCAGAGGTATCTGGTTTTTGTTACTTTTATTTCCTTGCTGAAAATCCGCCCCGGGAGGGGAAATAAATCCTTGTTGCTTTAACCACTTTCTGAAGTCACACTACTCTTCCTTGGACAGTGAAAGAGACTACGTTTCCCAAGAGGCTTTGCTTTAGGAACTAGTAGAGCAGCTGTTCAGGAAGAAAACAACCCGCTTAAACCCTACCTGCTCTTGCTGGAGGGCACTAAAGAAGCGGGGTCACAAATGGCGTAGTAGTACGGATTTTTCACCTGGATTGAAGGACACGTGAAGGACAAGGTTCCAGTGGCAGGGAGCTGACATCCAGGAGCAGAAAGGATCCAGTAGTCGGCTGACAATCTGTCAGGAGTGGAGCTACCTTTCTCAGTGCCTGACTCTGCACTGTGCCCAGGTAATTGTGGCTAGGCACGGGTGTGGAGGGATAAACCAGAGAAAGGGGTAGTGCACAAAAAAAATAATAATAATAATAGTGCACAGTATTGGGGGGGAAAAAAAAAAAAAAAAAAAAAAATAGGGACATTTTTTTTTTTTTTTGGGCTACACTTGGTGGGTTTTTTTTGTGTTCCTACAGGCACCTGGACATCCAGGATGGATCCTCAGGAGATGCTGAGGTGGATGTCTCTACAATGGGACAAGCAGCTGGAGATGACTCGACGGGTGCAGGAGCAGACAATGGCTGCCATCCATGAACAGCAGAGGCCGGTCAGAGAGCTCATGGAACAGATGGTGAAGCAGCAGCAGGAGCCAGCAAGAGACTTGACTATGTATACCCATGGGGTAGGACTACATAATAGTGGCGCACTCACGCTGGGACAATTATCTCCTACGGATAACTTGGACGATTATATTGATGCCTTCGAGCGCATTGCTGAAGCCATAAAGCTGCCTAAGGAGCAGTGGGCCATAAGGTTCGCGATGTCCCTATCCGGCGAAGCCTTATCAGCGTATAAATCTATGCCTGCTACTTTAGCGGTAGATTATAATGCGGTTAAAAATGCTGTGAGAGATAGGTTAGTGCTAACCCCTTTATTCTACAGGCGCAGATTTAGGGAGGCAAGGTTAAGGCCTGGTGAAACCCCTAAAGCCCTGTATTACAGAATAAAAGGCTTTGCCTGGAAATGGCTAAAACCAGAACAAAAGACTGTAGAGTCTATACTGGATAATGTGATTCTGGAGCAATATATGGAAGCTGTGCCAGCAGAGGTAAAAACTTTTCTTATGCTGCAGAATTGTAAAACAGAGGAAGCAGCCAGTATGTCGGAACGATATTTTGAGGCCGAGTTTGCAAAGACCTCAAAATCAGGCGTTCTAGGTGCGACAACGGCTGGTAGTGTGGATAAGAATCCTAGAAGTAAACCACCATATGAAAATGTGAGTTTTTCCAGTGTTAAAGGAAAATGTTTTAAGGGTGGGAACTTCGGGCATTTTAAAAAGGATTGTGTCATACGTACTGCCTTGGTTTCTGGCAATGGAAAGAAAAACCAAGCAGGGTTTTTACTTCCGATGCAAGTAGAGGGCATAGCAGCCCAAGCGCTACTTGACTCTGGTGCTGACCAGAGTATGGTGTCCCAACGGCTCTGGGAAGCCATACAAGCCCAATCAGCACCGAGTCAAGCAGTAGGGCAAGTTAAGATAAGGTGTATACATGGGGCAGCCTACCATTATCCCTTGTATGAGCTGGGTATAAAAGGGTTAGGAACAGAAAGGAAGATGGTGATGGCAGTGGTACCCCGCCTTCCACAAAGTGTTGTCCTGGGAAGGGATTGGCCACCTTTTAGCCAAGGGCTAGAGGAGGGTCTTGCGGCTGAAACAAGTTCAGCACCCACCCCATGTAAAGTAGACTCCTTGGAGATAGAGAGTCACAGGAGTTACCCAGGTTAGAGGCCATCGCAACCAAAGTCCCTAGTCCTCTGTTAGGGAAACCTGGTAGAATTAGCCCACAACATACATCAGGTAGAAAGGGAGTAACCACGGGGAAACAAAAATTTGTACTCCAATATTGCAGAGTTTCGGCCCAGGCCAAGGGTCTGCAGCGAGCTTCAGAAGCCGCTGCCGGCTACGATTTATTTAGTGCTGAAGATAGGGTGATACCCCGAGGAGGAAAGGCTCTCATAGACACCGGGATAAGGGTGCAGATCTCGCCGGGATGTTACGGGAGGATAGCGCCTAGGTCGGGCTTAGCAGCTAAATATTTCATAGATATAGGGGCCGGAGTCATTGACCCCGATTACCGAGGGGTAATAAAGGTTTTGATTTTTAATTTTAGTCAGAAGGAGTTTCAGATAAAGACGGGCGACAGAATCGCTCAAATGATATGCGAGCGCGTTGGGTTCCCCGACGTAGAGGAAGTATCGTCACTGGCCCCCACAGGGAGGGGGGAAGGAGGATTTGGGTCTACGGGCTTAGGAGAATTAAAAGGTTTGACTGCTATCTCTGAGGAGCAAAAGGGGGACGATTTTGGTCCACAGCCCGCTGATTGGAGGGAAATTCCAGAGCCGTGCATAGGGGCAGGGCTGTCTGTGCAACAGCAGCAGGAACTGGGCAACGTATTGGGTAAGTTTTCAGATGTCCTGACGACGCTTCCGGGGGAAACCAATATAGTTGCCCACGAGATTATTACCGTACCCGGAAAAATACTCAGGCAACGTCCCTATAGGTTGCCGGAAGCAAAGAAAACGGAGGTCATCGAACAAGTGAGGGACATGCTCAAAATGGGCGTTATAGAAGAGTCCAGAAGTCCCTGGTCAAGCCCTATAGTATTGGTGCCCAAGCCAGATGGCAGCCTTCGCTTCTGTATAGATTTTCGGCAGATAAATAATATTTCGGAATTTGATGCGTACCCTATGCCTCGTATTGAGGATTTGTTAGATAAATTAGGCCAAGCTAAGTATTTGACCACATTGGACCTCACCAAAGGTTACTGGCAAATACCGCTAACCAAGGCATCAAAACCGAAGACGGCTTTCACTACCCCGATAGGATTATTTCAGTTTAGGCGTATGCCATTCGGACTTCACGGGGCAGCGGCCACCTGTCAAAGGTTGGTTGAACAAGTCTCGCGGGCCCCATCATGAATACGTATGGGCGTATATGGATGATATCATCATCTATAGCACTACCTGGGCTCAGCACTTACCCAGAGTAGAGGCAGTTTTGGGTGCCCTGAGGAATGCGGGTCTAACTATAAATCCCGGGAAGTGTCTTTTCGCTGGTAAAGAAGTTAAATACTTAGGCCACATGGTGGGAGGGGGTATCGTAAAACCTTTGGCCAGCAAGATTGAAAGTGTTAAAAACTTTCCACGTCCCGTCAATAAAAGGCAAATGCGGGGATTTTTAGGCTTGGTAGGATACTACCGCAGATTCATTCCGCGATTTGCGGAGGAGAGCGCTCCGTTCACGGAAATGCTGCGAAAGAATGCCCCAAATACCATTAAGTGGACACCAGACGCTGAAAGGATGTTTGTAGCCTTAAAGGATAAGCTATGTAGGGCCCCAGTCCTTAGGGGGATTAACTTTGACTTACCTTTTCTCGTGCAAACAGATGCTTCCGAGACGGGGTTAGGGGCTGTAATGTCACAAGTATTTGAAGGGGTTGAACACCCAGTGACGTACCTGAGTAGGAAGTTATCCAGAGCTGAACAAAATTACTCCACGGTAGAGTGAGAGTGTCTCGCGATTAAGTGGGTGGTGGAGACTTTAAGGTTTTACCTCACGGGCCGTAAATTTTATTTGGTTACGGACCACGCGCCATTGAAGTGGCTACACCAGATGCCACCTGGTCAACCTGGCATTGCTGTTTCGCATTTAGCTTTACAGGCATACGACTTTGTAGTACAGCACAGGGCGGGAAAATTGCACAGTAATGCAGGCGCTCTTTCCCGGATTACGTGCTGGACGTCACAGGTTCCGGCAGCCCGTAATATTTTAAGGGGGGGGATCTGTGACATGGTGGATTCCTCCAGCCCTATAGAAAGAGCTAAAAAGGAGGAATTAGAGGCAGTGCTGGAGTATAAACAAAAGCACATGACTGGTAGTTACCAAGGAAACCAGAGACAGGAGAAAGAAACACGCCCTTGCTACCGGTTAGCCCAGGACTCAAGAGCTGATTCAGGGCACCTGCTAGGGGGAGGAGTCAGGCACTACCCTAAAGGGCAGATACATAAAGAGGCCTCAGTGGGAAAAAGAGGAGGTCCATTAGAAGCTGGAAGAGTGTCTCCATTAGATGCTGGAAGAGAGTCTCCATTAGAAGCTGGAGTGGGTTCTCGATTAGGAGTTCCAGAGAAAGTTCCAGCACAGGCTCAGCTGGGAGGTTGCTTACAAGGCCAGCCAAGGGTTCCGGTGAGAGGCCAGCTAACAACCCAGGAGGAGGACCAGGGAAGAGTCCAGGTTCCAAGCCCAGGGCCAGAGCTAAGTCCAGAGGTAAAAGGAGAACCGTTTACAAAGCTTTATTCAAGAAAAGGATACGGCAGAAGCAAGCCAGGCTGTCTGCAATATCCTGGGGATTACCCAGAGGAGAGAAAGCCAGGAAGGCAGTTTCAACACTCATTGCACAAAGCAGGTGTGGAATACACAACCGGGTCCAAAGCCCAGAGAAAACCCTTTCAGCCAGGCACAGAGGTAAGCCCAAAGGCTGGGATTTTTATAATCAAGGTGATTCTACTTACCCAGAAGGTTGGGGCATTGATTATAATGACTAATGAAAAGGACTGTTTTTAAGCAATACATGATTCAAGAATATAATACAAAGCTTAAAGCAGAGAGGAAGGGCGGAGCCCAAGAAACAACAGTACAAACATTTCCTACCTCTCAGGAGAACTTAATGGAAATAGAGCCAGGTTTTGAAAGTGTCTCTGAAGATATGATGAACTGTACGTTTACAATATCTGATGAAGTATTATCCCTGCGCTGAATGTATGCCTTGCAGAGAAGTACAGTATTGAGATAAAAAGTACAGAGCTGGGAAAACAGAGCTGTTTCATTCTGATTGCTGAGAAGCAAGTGTTTTTGTCCTGAAGTAAGCTATTTATGTTGGAAACCTTACTTTGTCCTTTTGCCAGAGGTATCTAGTTTTTGTTACCTTTATTTCCTTGCTGAAAATCCGCCCCGCGAGGGGAAATAAATCCTTGTTGCTTTAACCACTTTCTGAAGTCACACTACTCTTCCTTGGACAGTGAAAGAGACTACGTTTCCCAAGAGGCTTTGCTTTAGGAACTAGTAGAGTAGCTGTTCAGGAAGAAAACAACCCGCTTAAACCCTACCTGCTCTTGCTGGAGGGCACTAAAGAAGCGGGGTCACAATAGTCATGGCCTAATGGGGGACAACCAACATGGCTTTAGACAAGGAAGATCTTGTCTTACTACTCTGATATGTTTTTTTTGAAGGTGTGAATAAACAGGTAGACAAAGGTGAGTAGGTTGATATAGTGTATCTGGACTTTCAGAAAGCCTTTGACAATGTCCCTCATCAGAGACTTATGGCAAAACTAAAAAGTCATGGGATAGGAGGCAGTGTACTATTGTGGATCGGGAACTGGTTAAAAGATAGAAAGCAGAGAGTAGGGCTAAATGGCCAATTTTCCCAATGGAAAAAGGTGAATAGTGGAGTACCCCAGGGATCTGTACTGGATCCGCTACCTTTTGACATATTCATAAATGACCTGGAAAAGGGAATAACTAGTGAGGTTATCAAATTTACAGACGACACAAAATTGTTTAAAGTTGTTAAAACCCAAGAGGACTGTGGAAAACTGCAGGAGGATCTGGATAAATTGGAAGACTAGGCATCCAAATGGCAGATGAAATTTAATGTGGACAAGTGCAAAGTTATGCACCTAGGAAAGAACAACCCAGGCTATGGTTACAGAATGCAAAGTTCCACATTGGGAACCACCACCCAGGAAAAAGATTTAGGAGTCATCATGGATAACATGTTAAAACCCTCCGTCCAGTGTGCAGCAGCGGCCAAGAAAGCAAATAGAATGCTAGGTATCATAAGGAAAGGATACCTAGGATATTATAATGCCTCTGTATCGTTCCATGGATATTCCAACAAAGGATATTATAATGCCTCTGTATCGTTCCATGGTATGACCGCACCTTGAATATTGTGTGCAATTCTAGTCGCCGTATCTTAAAAAGGATATAACATTATTAGAAAAGGTACAGAGAAGAGCCACCAAAATGGTAAAGGGGATGGAAGGCTACTCCTATGAAGAGAGGCTACAAGGTTAGGACTCTTCAACCTGGAAAAGAGACGGCTGAGGGGAGATATGATAGAGGTCTATAAATTAATGAATGGAGTGGAACGGGTAAACGTAGAACGATTGTTTACGCTATCAGAATATAGAAAGACTAGGGGGCATGTAATTAAGCTACAGGGTAAACTATTTAAGACAAATAAGAGAAAATATTTTTTCACTCAACGTGTAATCAAACTCTGGAATTTGTTACTGGAGGATGTAGTAAGAGCTGTTAGTGTAGCTTGGTTTAAAAAAGGTTTGGACAAGTTAGTGGAGGAAAGGTCCATAAACCATTATTAAAAAGGGACCCAGGATATAAGTGCTTGATCCAATACAAGCCTTGTGGAACCTGTGTCTCTTGGGGATACTGCTAGGTACATATGACCTAGATAGGCCACTGTTGTAAACAGGATACTGGGCTTGATGGACCTTGGTCTGACCCAGTATGGCATATCTTATGTTCTTATATCATAAGAAGAACTATAAGAACAAGGAGACTAGAAGCAATGTGAGAAGGATTATAATGAAGCAAAAATGCTAAATACTTTTCCTCAGTCTTCATTGAAGAGGACTTTGGAGAGGGCCTGAAGAAGGGTGGGCAAGGATACATGTCTAGCCCGATTCTGTGTCCCACACATCTGGGCCATCCAGACATGCAGAAAATGTACAGGTCGGAGTTAAACCCAAATCTGCAACTTCTGGAGCTAAACGTTCCCGCAAATGCAGAATCAAGGTACTTGGACGGGCTGGTGTAATCATCATTCTGTGCCGGCCGACATCCAAGTGCCTGCCTATCCTCCCATCCTCCCCTGCGTGTGTGCTGGTGCCTTGATGTCCCATTGCCATGGTACTGGGACACATGGCAGGAATTTGCACAGCCCATCAGCAACCAGACTCAACGTTCTCCATCGCTCCTCCTTTGTGGTGGAGCTGCCCGGCCCAATCCTCTCCATTCATGGGACTTATTCTATCTCCAAGGTGGAATATGTCCCACGTCTAACCTGTCGCCTCCAGATGTACAGGGCCATGACCTGAATCGAGCCTGTATTTATTTATTTAACAGTTTTTCTATACCGCTTTTATCCAAAGCAGTTTACATCTAACATGACCATTACATGGTAATGTATGTCCAAGGGCGGCAGCCCACCCCTGCTCCATCTACTCACCACCTCCAGCCCTCCCCCTCCTGCCCTGTACAGCGATCTCCGCAGACACCATCTATAAGTACAGGGAGCACTGTGCCTGGAATCGCGTCCAAAGCCTGAACAGGGGTTGGGCGTCCATCCTGGATGTTCAACTCCGCTATTCATGTTCCTGGATGCCAGCCTCATCTGAAACTGTATAAACATGTCTTGCTCACCTGTGTTTGTTATCCATGTGTCCATGGCTGTATGAATTTTGTGGTCCTAAGCATAACTAATAGAGATGGATGAATGAAGAAAGACAAGGATTTTCACATTTCTTATGAATACCCCATAACTGATATTCTATCTTTTTCAGTGCAGTTAGAAAAGAAAGCAACCAGTGATATAACAAAACTGGGTCCTACCTAATAGAATACTTATCACCAAATTAAGAGCCAGATTCCGGAACTTGAAAACAAATCATAAAACTGAGTATTTGCAAAACAAGGAATCCTTCTTTGTAACTAAATACTGCATAAGACTTGCTAAGAAAAATTATGTCCCCTAAACCATAACTAAAAGCATAAAAGGAAAGCTCTGGAAGGAGACTGGGTGTGATCTCGACTGCTGCTTTCAAGGGTTACCAAGAAATGTCCAGTAAACAGCACCTCAGGTTTCTTAAACATTATTTTCAAGCAAGCAGCCAAGCAGTAGCATGGAGACACATGCTAAGGAGTTGCAAGCCATGGTGATAGTGATCCGGAATGCTACTTGACCCCCACCCCCCGCCTTATTCAATTTATTATGCAACATGCTGTAGGACTTCAAACGAGAGCAAGAAAGAAATGCAGCATCTTTGGAGGTGAGGGAGATACTTGTTGACCTGCACCATGATATCAATGATTTGAGTCATCCTGCCATGCTCCACTCTCAGTGGGCCCATGCAGCCCACCAAAGTGGCTGCAGAGCTCACCGGTAGCCAAGAAAAAAGAAAGGAGCAACTGCGGCCACAGCCACATCAGGCTCAAGGCCCCACATAGCGCGGGGGGGGGGGGGGGTCTCAGAATACAAGTCAAAAAGGTGCCCTGGGCATTGGAGCTCAACTGGAGACAAAAAATTACAGCCAGAGCAAAAAAATCACTAGGGGCTGCAGCTACATCGGGCCACTGAAAACCAGTGGCAAAAAGATTTTAAAAAATGCATTAAAAAAAGCCAGAGTGGCAGGAAACAGGAGTCCTGAAAAGGGAATCCCCAGGCCTGTTGACCTATAAGGGAAGTCCTGGACACCCACACCGGCAGAGGAAGATCTTTTTACTTTTTATTTTGCAAGCTGCTCTGTTCAAAGCATTAGAGAGCCAACTGAACTTTAAAATCAATGGGAAAAAAGGGACGTAGAAAAAAAGGATCACTCAAATTTAATAAAAGTAGCAATGATCAGATAAGGACAGCAAGAGGGAAGGGGGGCCTGGGCCCAATTTATTCACTTCCCACAGGAGCCCCGAGGGCTCTCCTGCTCCTCTTCTAGCCCACCAGTTAGCAACCTGAAGGAAACAGTGTGGACACAGGGCAGTCGTCCACTCCAGAAGACATGGGCTCCTAGCTGTTGGGCCCTTCAAGACTCAATCTAAGGCCTCTGAACCAAAGTGTAGAACAAGAGAGTCAAGCCTATGTTCATTGCTATACCAGTCCACACACATTGCTACCTGCTGGAAGCAGACAGTACTGGCTTCTCTCAGTACTGAACCAGAGGATATATCAGGCAATGACATCACTGAAAGTTGCTCAAGTCTGTCTCCACCTGCTGGCAGGGAGAAGTAACCCACTCATCTGAAATGGTCTAGCAGGATGCTGAGGAAGAACTTTTTTTTACTTTCTTTCAATCACTGATATGCATTTAACAATCCAAATTTTGCGGAGGAGTAGCCTAGTGGTTAGAGCATTGGTCTGGTGATCAAGAATCAGGGTTTAATTCCCACTGGCACTCGTTGTGGCCTTGGGTAAGTCACTTTGCCCTCCATTGCCTCAGAAGAAAGGCTTGGCAATCTACTTTTGGTCATACCTTGTCAAGAAAACCCAGGTGCCTCTGGGTTGCCAAGAGTTAGCACCGACTCAATGGCACACACACACACACACACACACAGATCTGCTATACTACTATTGTTTTTGTTTTAATTTTATAGTTGAAAGCTAAGCTTTATGGGGAGCTCATGAAATTAATCAAAAAGACATATACCTCTATAAAGTCTGCCTCCAATAAGATGCCCCTGTGCAGACGATTAACAAAAAAACCACAAGATTGAGTAATGACTTCTTATGTTTCTTGCTGTGGTATGTTTATGTAGAGGGATAAAATGTCCAAAGTTACCAGAGAGATATCCTTATCGGTTCCCCTTATCTAATCTAACACAGTCATCAAATGGAATGAACTGCGTATATCACATGGTATAGATAGAACAAAAGGGTATAAGAAAAAAGTGAATCAGGAACTGGTTAAAAGATAGAAAGCAGAGGGTAGGGCTAAATGGCCAATTTTCCCAATGGAGAAAGGTGAATAGTGGAGTACCCAAGGGATTTGTGCTGGATCCGCTGCTTTTTGACATATTCATAAATGACCTGGAAATGGGAATAATGAGTGAGGTAATCAAATTTGCAGATGACACAAAATTATTCAAAGTTGTTAAACCCCATGAGGATCATGAAAAATTGGAAGAGAACCTTTATAAACTGGAAGACTAGGGGGCATGTTTACTAAACTGCGGTAATGTCACTCGCGTTAGGTTCTGCAGTAAAGGTACAGATGCCCATATAAAGGCATGGGCGGGGCATCATTATGGCAAGCCGTGTCAGGTAACGCGCGTTATAAGGCACGTTACAAGGCACCTTATTAGGCACAGTACAATGCCTTAACGTGCCTTGTACTGTGCCTAATAAGGTGCCTTGTAACGTGCCTTATAATGTGCCTTGTACTGTGCCTTGTACTGTGCCTAATAAGGTGCCCTGTAATGTCCCTTATAACGTGCCTTGTACTGTGCCTAATAAGGTGCCTTGTACTGTGCCTAATTAGGAGCCATATAATGCCTTATAAGGATTGTTGGCAACTGTGGTGAGGATACTATGGGCTGGAAGCACGAATCTGCAAAGATATGACTGTCACAGGCAAGCAAAATACCTGCCTTGGAAAGGAAGGAACAAAGAATCGAACCCATGACCTCCGCCTAGACCATCAGTGTACTAACCAGTAGGCTATACCTCTATGGCTTGTTGCATGGCAATGGCTGGGTACAGAAGGACTGCAGGTCACCGCATAAACCGTCTGCTCTGTGTGCCAGGATAGGGTAACCCCACCAGCACCCATGATGCATTGCACATGCAGAACAGCAGCCTACAGCTGACCACCAAATGGGATCTGCACCTCTCCGGTACTGCAGCGTGGTAAGATGGACTGACAGTGCGTGAAATTGGCACAGAGTAGCTACAGACCATGCCATTGTGCAGGTTCCGTGTTCACCCTGAGGGATAGGATGGGCGCCCAGCACTAGGTCCACAGTACATGTGGTACTAGAGATAGGTCCTGCTGCACATCCCAGCACTGCCAGTGTGTGACAGGTGTTCCCAGCAGTGCAACCAAAGGTACATCTGTTCCATCTGTGTTCTGCAGTCACATGTGGCCCTGTGGGAACAGACACTACCCAGATTAGTGTGTACCCGGTGTTAACAGGTACCCATGGCAGCCAGACCTTATCAGGGCAGTAGGGTGTCTAGACTCACATGAGGGCTATGTAGCACTGCCACTATGGACCCAAGTGGTATGCACTATATACCCCAAAGGGCCTCAATCACCCCTTATGTCGGTGTGGTGGGACAGGTGCCTGCACCCTGCAGCATGGCTGTAGTACCAGCAACCACAGTCCTGCTGGCAAGATGACAGCCCTCCAGGGCTGCTGGGCCAGTGCCATACCTGTGACCACTGCAGACCAGCAGTGATGCTTGGGGTAGGCAGGGGAAGGCTCAAGTGCCCCTGGCCACAGTCTGCCATTCATCAACAGACAGCATAGTCAGACTGCACCTGCAGCATCCTACAAGGTGTTCCCACCATGCACAGGCGAACTGCAGACAGCCCACTACCCAGTCCATAGTGCATGCTCACAGGAGAACACTGTGCACCCAGAGGTGGGATGTACAGCACAGACACCAAGCAGGTATCTCCGTGATTGGGCCCCAGAACCAGGAACACACAGGTATCACTGGAAACAAATAATGTGTGGCACTATGTGGGAACATAGATATGCCATGGTCACTGCTCGGTCAGAATGAGAGTGACCCCCCAGCGTGACATGCTGTGGCCACCCTGTCCATGCAGGTGGTGGTCGAGAACTACAGTGTCCCAGCCATTGCCCTCCACCCTGTGCAGATGCATCCTGGCCAATCCGCCCTGTCTGAGCCATACCCACAATACCTTGCTCCTCGTTATGCACATTTGCAGGCTAACGCTGGAAGCAGTGTGAGCAATGTGGACTCAGTGAGGTGTTGGCAGACAAAAAAATTGAGAGACATAAGCACCCTCCCACACCTATCTCAGCATTGTGCAGATATGGAGGTGGTTGACAACCTTACCCGCCGCACTGGTCCTGATCACAGTGCCAACATTGCTAATCTGTGAAGGGGGAAGTAGTAGTGCTCTGGTGATAACTGCATCTCTGTGCTGGGGCCAACAGCCTGACACTCCATGAAGCTGTGGATAGTGGAACCCTTGTGAGTGGGTGTCCGTACCCCTGTGTACCACTGCATTGGGGTTTGTCCATGTTGTTGTTGTGGCTGCATTGTGGGCTAAAACTATGGGGAGATGCTCTGCAGGATCCACAGATGGGACGTGAACCTCTGCTCTTGGACATGCTGACTGAGTGTACTGCACCACACTGTTGCTACAGCAGCATAGTGGTCCTTGTGGCTACCCTTATGTTCCTCGGCCAGACCTTCTGTTGCACTGCACACCACGTACTAGTACAGGGCATGGCCTAGGTCCACTGCAGGTGGGTGCCACTGCTCCCTCCAGCACAATCACCCACTCCCTCTGCCATGCCGCCATGACCATATGCTGTCTGTGCCAGTGGTGCACCATCCCAGGCCATCCAGGGGGCAGGTAGGCGGCTGCCTAAGGTGTGGGTTCTGTGGTAGGGGTGCCTACATAGATGTCCACGCTTCCCCCGGGACCGCCTGTCACTGTTATATGCTCCTTGGGGTACCTACTGGGTAATGTCCCCTGGATGGGACACTGTGGGACACAGACTCACGGGCATGTTTGACCCTGGTCAGTTGCTGTCTTGCTGGTTTCCATTTTCTGCATTCCTATGTGCCACCTCGGCAACCGCCTAGTCCACCCTGTGCCCCAGTAGCACCCACTTCATGTCATGCCTGCAGCCCCCATGCCCCATTTGCGCCATCACCATAGTGGCCTTTCATACTTGGGCACTATGCTGTTGCTGCAAATGGAGCACTACTATCACTTTTCTTGCGCTCCCTGCCTATGCTGTACATTGCTGACACTTAAATGGTTTCTCTCTCCTGCAAATGTGCATCTAACGCCAGGTTTTCAGTTGCATTAAGATTCAGCCCTTCATTTTCCCGCATTAGTGTGGAAGGGGCCTCTCCCCGTCCACTCTCCGCCCATTGACCCCTTCTCTCTGCCCTCTCTCCACCCTCTGTGGGACTTACCGCGGCCGGGAACGCTAACGCGCATTATGTAATGTTAAGGTGCATTAACGTTACGTTAACGTGCGTTAACGTTACATAACACGCCTTAACGTAGCTGCTGCTACGTTACTGCAGTTTAGTAAACATGCTCCTATGCATCCAAAAGGCAGATGAAATTTAATGTGCACAAGTGCAAAGTTATGCACCTAGGAAAGAACAACCCAAAACTATGATTACACAATGCAATGTTCCACATTAGGAACCACCACCAAGGAAAAAGATTTAGGCATCGTCATGGATAACATGTTGAAACCCTCCGCCCAGTGTGCAGTGGCAGCCAAGAGAGCAAATAGAATGTTACGTATCATAAGGAAAGGAATGGAGAATAAAACAAAGGATATTATAATGCCTCTGTATCGTTCCATGGTATGACTGCACCTTGTATATTGTGTGCAATTCTAGTCGCCATATCTTAAAAAGGATATAGCGTTATTAGAAAAGGTACAGAGAATAGTCACCAAAATGGCAAGGAGGATGGAAGGATACCCCTATGAAGAGAGACTAAAAAGGTTAGGGCTCTTCAACCTGGATAAGAGACAGCTGGGAGGAGATATGAGGTCTACAAACTAATGAATGGAGTGGAACAGATAAACATAGATCGATTGTTTACACCATCAAAATATAGAAAGACTAGGGGACATGCAATGAAGCTACAGGGTAACCTATTTAAGACTAATAAGAGAACATTTTTTCACTCAACATGTAATCAAACTCTGGAATTCGTTACCGGAGAATATAGTAAAAGCTGTTAGTGTAGCTGGGTTTAAAAAAGGTTGGACAAGTTCCCGGAGAAAAGGTCCATAAACCATTATTAAAGGGGACTGGGATATTTACTGCTTGCCCCAATACAAGCATTGTGGAATCTATGCTTTTTGGGGAAACTGCTAGGTACTTGTGACCTAGATCGGCCACTGTTGGAAACAGGATACTGGGCTTGATAGACCTTGGTCTGACCCAATATGGCATATCTTATGTTCTTATGTTAAAGAGTACTGAATAAACTTAGGGAAATTCTAATGGCTCCACTGTCTGATCTGTTCAATGCTTCTTTAGTGTCAGGAGTGGTCCCAGAGGACTGGAGAAGGGCATATGTGATCCCTTTACACAAAAAAATGGAAGTAAGGATGAGGTTAGGAACTACAGGCCTGACCTCTGTGGTCAGCAAACTAATGGAAACGCTGCTAAACAGAGGATAATGAAGTTTCTGGAATACAATGGATTATAGGCCCAGAGACAGCATGGTTTCACTAGAGGCAGGTCTTGTCTGACAAATCTCATTAATTTCTTTGACTAGGTGACCCAAGAGTTAGACTGAGGGAGAGCTCTAGATGTGGTGTACTCAGATTTCAGTAAGACCTTTGACACTATTCCGCACAGGTGACATCTTGAGTGCTCTAGGGATGGACCCTTACAGATTGCACAAAATTCAGCAGCCCATCTGTTGGTAGGGGTAAATCGTTATGAGCACATAATCCTAATCTTATGGAGAGTCAGATTTAAAGTTTTGGTAATGGCTTTTCAAGCTTTAGGTGGAGAAACGTCACATTGCATTACTTCAGCTTTGCAAAGTTATGTCCCTGGGCATAGTTTACGTTCAGCTAGACAATCTTTTTTGGCTGTTCCATCTTTAGAACCAGAGAAGGGAAGGATCAAAAAAATTACGTTAATGAAAATATTTGTTTTCAGTAGTTGGAATGTGGTTTGACTGATCTAATCCTGTGAAATGCATTACATACTGCATTTTGTTAATTTCAGTAAACATTAGAGAGAAGCAACAGCAGCAGCAATGGGAGGGGGAGGCAGGATGGAGGAACTTGCCTAGGGTGCCTGTCAATACTTGCACCACCAGCCCTGTAGAGAAGTAGCTCCAGAACTTCAGTTTCAGCTCCAAGCTCTGCAGCTCTATACCACTGATTCCAGTGTCACTCTGGATCATCTAGAAAGAAAAAATATTTTTGAACTGCCAAAAGGTCCTGGAGCTGGCCTCAAGCTCTAGCCATTCATACTGCAGGGTCTACCGCTGTCTTCTGCAACCCACAATACCTAGTCTTCCAGGATATTCTCCCCTCCATATGGTAGCCAGGCCTCATGCTGCTTATTTTCCAGGATCTGATAGAACTGGGTTTTACTGCTTGTAGGACTGTTAAAATAGGGCCCCATTCCGATCAGGATATCCATTCAGAATCGGATGCACAGGGGCAGATGCAATTCTGATCCCGTAGGGCATATCTAGCCCCGCAGGATCAGAATCGCGACTAGGCCTGTATGTGCAGGCCGGGACCCGATTCCGGTAAGCCTGCATGTATAGGCCTCTACTTGGCTAACTCGGTCAAGGCTCCTGAATGGAGCCGCAGTGCCATGGTGTCTGGTTGCCATGGCACTATAGCTTCATTCATAAGCTGTGATCCCTGTCAGCCAATAACTTAATTCATTCCCTACAGCCCGACCCTTGATCCGGCCTCCTAAGGCCAGAGTCGGGCTGTGGGGAATCTCCTGTGCCTCCTCCACCCTTTGATGCACCCGGGCCTGCCGTCACCTCCCGTCTAGGGGAACTTATTCCATCTCAGAGGTGGAAATGGTTCCCCGTCTACTCTGACAGTCCTGGACTTATAGGGCCAACATCAGAATCAGCCCTGTACATCTGGGGCCGCTGACTGCTCACAGCTCACCCTGTCTCCGCCTCTGCACCGTCCCCATCTAGCTTCCCCATACAAACTCCCTGTTCGTACGGGGAGGTTAGTCGGGAATGGCAGAGGGGACGAATAGCATGGATGGATGTCCCAACGGGATGTCCATTCCCACCATTCACGGCTCAGTATGACCCTGATACTGTACACTATTTGCGCATCCAATCAACAGCCTTTATCGCTTGCTGAATCCATTCAACTCATTCTGTTTCTTGCATCTCAAAAAGATCAGGGCTAGGCATAATAATTTATTTTTTATTTAATCTATTTATATCCGGAATATCTAGCATCCCAGGCAGGTTTCAAAGGAACATCTGAAATCAAATAGCTGAGGACAGTACTCTGAGTATGGAATTTTAATGTGTTTGAAATAAAACAGAAAATGGTTTCTTTAAGTTGAATTGCTAAAAAAGTTGCTAATTAGCTTTTCAAAGCTTTATCGTGTCATTTAGCTTTTTGGACAAATTTCTCAAATTGTCTAATACACTGTTTGAGAGAGAAATACAGAGTATTTTTACGATTCACTTGGACTATAATATACTTCAGTTTTCTTTGGAAACAATACTTTGTTGCCTTCATGCCTACAAATCCCATCTGAAGATGTTCTTGACAACATGGGAAAGTGTCTGCATAATCACCTTAAGGGCATGTTTACTAAAGGGCACACAGGTAGCACGTGTTGTGACATGAACCTAACACGGCAGCCCGTGCTAACTTGAGAGGACATGTGTGTCTATCCTCCTGCCTTTAGTGTGTTGATAACATACCACAATGCCCTTGCCAGCATGCAAGTGCGCTTACTGCCACCCCTTGAGGTAGCGCTAAGTGCACCCATGCTTACGGCAATATGTGCAGTTAGCACGCACCCAAAAGGTCTGCACAAACTGCAATGTGCGTCAACACCTACGTTCTTCCCCTAACCTGCCCAGTCCCTACCCACTCATACGCTGCCCAGTTAGCAGATGTTTTTTATCATGGGACCCTGCACTAACAGTGCGGCTTGTTTACCGCACGGCAGACCCTTTGCTAACAGCATACATTAGTAAACATGCTTTTGAGTATCTGGTTCCTAAATTCAACATAATCAAATCCATCCTGGGTATTATCTTGAGTTTTAGTGCTTTGTGGTGTTTGAAACTTTAAACAGTAAGCTGAGTTTTATGTGAAATTGTGTGTGCATGTATATATTTTTGGCTGAAATACAAACAAAACTGCATTTCTTTACACTAATCTTAAGTGTTCCTATTTGGCCATTTGAAATGTTGGGAGGTACGCTATTAGAACATAAGAATTGCCATACTGGGTCAGACCAAAGGTCCATCAACCCAAGTATCTGGTTTCCAACAGTGGCTAATCCAGGTCACAAGTACCTGGATAGATTCCATGCTACTTACCCTGAGGAGTAAGCAGTAGCCTTTCCTGGGTCTCCCTTAATAAGGGTCTACTGACTGTTCCTCCAGGAACTTCTCCAGGTCTTTTTTTAAACCCAGCTATACTATGAACAAGACAATAACTAGAGCTCAGCAATATACAGCAATGTTCACTGCAAGAAATGTCATCTCACCGAAGAGACAACCCACTTTATGGTAACACATTCATGTGGGAGCTGGTTCCTGAGTGCTGGAAATGTTAAAGGGGAATTAAACCCCAAAATGTAGTTTCTATATTTGCAGAAAAGTATGTTGGTGAACCTTCAAGTTCCAGAAACGCACTACACTGTTTTGTATTGAAGATTTTTGTCTCACCCCTGTAAGCTTCCATTAACATGTCCTAGTCCACTGCTTAAGTTTCAAACTTCATGAGATCTAAACAAGCGCAAAAAGTAAAATTATCTGCCCATGAACATGCCACATAGAGGGAGTAAACAGAAGTACATTATGCAGACACATGTCACAGCAAGTGCTACTCACAAAATCAGAAACTTTGACTTCTTAGTTAAAGAGGTTTTTCATACATAAGTTTGCTCAAGACTTTGAACTGCTGGAGAAATTTACATATCAGATAATTTTAATTTCTTGAAGCCTGCTAGATGAGTCCAAATGAGCGGGTTATGCTCCTTGCCAGCAGGTGGGGGCAACTTTTAGTTTTGTCATCACTTGCTATACCTTCTGGTTCAGCACTGAGAGAAGCCAGTATGTAAATTCCCAAACAGTAAGCAAGACTGAAAAACTCAGAAAACTTTCAGCAACTATTAATGTTAATGACCAAACATAAATTGGAGCAAACATTTGGAACAAGTATTTGGCTCTCTTACCATAAGTGGCTCTGCGTCAGGTACTGATATTGACAATCCAATCCAAAGTCAGCAAGGCTTTCAAACTTGTAAGAAGAATCTTCCAGGGCAGATCCTGGACTGGTCTGGCAGGATTCCGGGAAAGAAAATTATTAGCTATGTAAATGTATCCCTCCTTATCATCTTGCTAGACCAGTCCATAAAAGTGAGATGAACCCAGAGTCAGAACTCAGGGTGGGAGGAAGAAGACACTTTGGACAGATTTCCCTGCCAAAAGGCATCATCTATTCCAGCCCCCACATACAACTTGTAGTGCTTCACAAAAGTGCTCAGAGAAGACCTAATAGTCACCTTACAGATATCCTCCAGAGACACCATGGTGGACTCTGCCCAGGAAGCCTATGTCCTGATGAAGTATGATTTAACTCCCTCTGGTACCCATTTTCCATCCAGAAGTTTATTTTATTTCTTTAACTAGGCTTATATACCACTTTTCCACCAGTCAAAGTACATCCAGGTACTGTATATATATTTCCCTTGTCCCCAAAGGGCTCACAATCTATGTTTTTTGTACCTGAGACAGAGGGTTAAGTGTCTTGCCCAAGGCCACAAGGAATACCTGTGGAACTAGAAATCCCAGTCTTTCCAGCCCAAGGTTGCTGTCCTCTAGTGGTATTCAAGCCCCTAGCCCTCTGGCCTGAGGTAACTTGTCCTGACCATTAGGCCACTGCGGCAAGTTTTGATGAACTACTGGCCTCCTTAATCCAGCAAGCAACTGAGGACTTGGCTGCTGCCTATCCTTTTCTTGGAACACTAAAGAAAACAAAAAGATAGTCCAAACAGCAAAAAATGTTAGTAATCTCCAGGAATCTGAGTAGCATCATCCTTACATCCACCAGACGGATAGAGAAGTCCATCTGAAGGTTCTCCTCAGAGAAGGAGGACAATACAATGGTATGATTGAGGTAAGGGACACCACCTTTGAGAGAAAGGACAGCACAGCCCATTAGAAAACAGAAGCAGTTGAAATGATCATAAAGGGCTCTCTACAAGATTAGGCCTGCAGCTCTGACACCCACCTGGCAGACAAAATAGCCAACAGAAAACCATCTTAAGGATCAAATCCTTAAGCCCTACTCTATGAATGGGCTCAAAGAAGGGGCACTTTCAATGCCTTCAAAACCAGAGAAAGACTCTACTAGGCACACTGGTGGACAAATTTGTTTTACTCCTTTGAGGAAACAAAAGATAGCATAGTGCACTGCCAAGGACATACCCTGAATAAGTTCTTGGTAACATGCCAGGGCCATCATTTGAACCTTGAGAGAGTTCAGGACCCAACCCTGGTCCAAAGCAGACTGTAAGAAGGATAAAATGATGGCAATGTTCACCTTCCCAACCTCCAGGGCCTGAGAAGAAGACCACCTCCCAAAAACCCTTCAAACTCTCACAAAGGCTAAAGACAAGTTTCTGTGGGCCTTGAGAAGAGCATCCACTACCGCTTCAGAGTAGTCTCTCTTGGAAAACTTATGCATTGCAAGGCCAGGCCAGGCCATCAGCAAGAATGGGACAGGATCCTCCATCACTGAAGAAAACCCTTCTCTTGAGGTAACAAGAGTGAGGACCCTAACAGACTCAAGAGATCCACATAACCATAACCTGCATGGTCACTAGAATCTTCAAGCCCAGATGAGACCAAATCCTGCATAAGAGGGGGCTCACCGAGGGCCAAAGGAGGAAGATATACAGAAGCCACTCTTGGGACAACACTTGAAGAAGGGCATCTAAGCTCACTGCCCAAGGATCCGTCTTGAGGTGGAAAAAGTTCTCCACTATGACATTCTCCTGAGCGGACATCAGATTGAATATTGGAAAGCCCTACCTTCATACTATGAGGCTAAATGTTGAACTACCACTCTTCAGGATTCACAGTCTTCAAACTCAAGAAGTCAACCTGTATGTCATCGACACCAGTTATGTGGGCTGTTGACAGAAGAATCAGATATTCTTTTGCCCAATGGCACAGTTCTGCCACCTTCAGAGCCACTTTGGCCCCACCTTCCTTACTGACTTATGCCTTCACCGTGGCACTGTCTAAGAACATGTGAACCATCTTGCCTACTAACAAGGAAAGAATCCTCACCAGAGCCAGGCAGATCACTCCTGAGGGGATCAAAGATCCTGGACCAACTGACCTTGACAGTGAATCCCCCAGCACTTCAGGCTAGCATCTATAATGGCTATCACCCAATCCAGTGCTTGATTGAACAGCTGAGAACAGATAGATAGAGAGACAGCATATGCCTCTATAGCAGGCACATCTGTATCCTGGCCCAAGGAACCAGCTCCAGGGTCGATGCCATGGACCCTGGGAGTTGAAGATAGTCCTAAGTTTGAGGAGTGGGCTGTGAACAAAAAACCCTGAGTTGACTCTGCTGCGTGAGTACCATCTCCAGAGTGAGGAAAACCTGACCCTGGAGAGTGTTGAATCAAGCTCCAAAATGCTCTAAATCCTGGGAATGATTCAGGCTGCTCTTGGGATAATTGATCAAACCCAATCATTCTAGTTACTGAATCAACAGGGCTGTGCCCTCTGGACTTTTCCAAGGAATCTGACTGAATCAGTCAGTCATTCAGGTAGAAGTGAACTTTATTCCTTTGCTTGTGCAGGAATGCTGCCACCATCACCATAACCTTCAAGAAAGTGTGAGGAGCTGTGGACAGGCCAAAGGGCAGGGCCCATAACTGGCAGTGATGGCCCAGGATACAGAAGCAAAGAGAAGTATGGAGGAGAGTATGGAAGTATGCCTCTGAAAGATTTATTTATTTAGCTGCATTTATATCTAGGAAGGTAAGGAACAGTGATGAGTCAGAAGAGTTTAATCAAATCTCAGTGAAACTGGAAGATGTAGAACAAACTGATAAAATAAAAATCAGTAAGTCACCAAGAGTACTGAGGGAAGTCAAAGATGAAATTGCAGAGCTATCGTTAGTAATTTTTTTTTATGTAAAGGGGTGTGTCTATTTATTTATTTTATTTACACTTTATAAACATATAGATTGCATTTGCATATAGCCATATAATCAACATTTTCATTACCATTCTCCGGCATACCGGATTATATCCAAAAATGCTACCCTATTCATATCAACCACATACTTAAGATTTTGTTATAGTACATTACCATGACCCCACCCCTCCCCCACCCTGTACCCACCCACCCCCCTCCCCCCGAGTCCCTACCATATTCTCCCACAGACCCACCCTATCTACTGGCATCCCACTTTATATACTTCCTCCACACACTTAAGAACTTTTGTGGTCTATTTTTTACTGCCGTTAGCTTGCTTAATAGATAAACTTGATCCAATGAGGCTCTATATTCCCCCATTGTCGACACTGTTTTTTGCTGCCACCTTCATGCAATCAATAATCTAAAAGCTACACACCTTAAATTGAGAAATAAACTTTCCAACTGTGTTATATTCGCTGGCTTTACCCCCAGCATTGCTACTGCGGGATGCGGCAGATTCTTTTTCTCCAATATTGTGCTTAACAACCCGAAAACCTCTTCCCAAATTTCACCCACTCCTTTGCAGTACCACCAAATGTGAACATAAGTCCCCCTATCGCCACACTCCCTCCAACACTTATCATCATGACACTTATACATACTATACATTTTCTCAGGCGTCAAGTGCCATCTATACATTATTTTATAGTTATTTTCAATAAAATTTGCAGTTAGCAACCCCTTTGTATCCGTTATGAAAAATACGTTCCCACTGAGCCACCTCCCAGCATTCTCCAATATCCCGCTCCCAAGTTTTCTGAAAACTCCCCTTAGGACTGTCACCATCCATCATATTATAGAATTTAGTCAAAATCTCTCTCTTTTGCCCAGTCAAAATTATTTTTTCAATTTTCACGGGATCACTCCGTAACTCCGGCAATATCCATCCCCTCTTCTTCTTCCCCAAACCCCCTACTATACAATCATTCCAAACGGGTGCATGGTCCGTCCATGTCCGCTCCCCAATTTCACAGCTCTCCACTTTCTCCAACATGGCTCTGGACACCCATATCATATCTAGTCTTGAGAAAGACTTGTGTACCGGGGAGTAAAAGGTAAAATCCTTCTCTCGACCTCTCAGCTCCCTCCATGTATCCTGAACCCCCAGGTTCGCACCCATTAATTTTAGCATTCGTCTGCTCTTTGCGCTTCCGTCACTATGCCCTTTAGAGTTATATAGCTGGGGATTCATTGTCAAATTAAAATCTCCCCCCATAATCACCTGCCCTTCCGCAAACTTTTCCACAAGCGAGGCTAATCCCTAAAGAAACCCCCACCCCTTGTGATACATTGGGGCCATATATATTCACCAAAGTAATCATTTGCTCCTGTATTTTAAGTTTGAGAAGGAGGAATCGTCCTCCCCTATCCTGTTGCAATGCACACACTGTATATTGGACCTTTCCACTGATCAGGATTCCCACTCCCCCCTTCTTCAAATCAATCCTGTTCGATGCATACCACTGCCCTGGAAACCTCCTATGTGCCACCCTCCATTCATCTGCTTTTTTCAAGTGGGTTTCCTGTATAAAGATAATGTCTCCCTTGAGTCTGGTGAGTTCCTTATACATTCGTTGTCTTTTTATCAGGGAATTTAAACCCCTCACATTCAAAGTTAATACTCTCAATTTATCCATTTTCTTTAATTACCTGTGCACCAGTAGCAGAATACGACTCAGTAGGATAACCCCCTCCCCCTCTGCTCCTTACCCTTCCCTCTACCCCTCCCCCTCCCCCTTCCTCTGTTCTGTTCATCTCCAACCCTAAGGCATGACGTACCAGACTCCTACAGCAGTATATACACATCCCAACAAACCCCTGCAACTATTACACCAATCTTACTTCCCATGTCTTTACCCACTCCCTACTCAATACTCATACAGTTTATCACTTTTAGATGTATTGTATCCGAGGCAGTCCTAGTCCTAGTCCTGGAGTGGAGGAGTGGCCTAGTGGTTGGGGCAAGGTACTTCAGGCTGGAAGGTTGGGGGTTCAAATCCCACTAGAGGACAGCAACTTTAGGCCAGAAGGACTGGGGTTTCTAGTCCCACAGGTGGTCTTGGGCAAGCCATTTAACCCTCCATAGCCCATGTTCCCTGTAAAATAGTTATCTCCAAGTTATAATGCCCTGTTCAATGTAATTTCAGTTTGTTCAATGTAAACTGCACTGATGCAGAATAACACAGTATATAAGAGAATGTAAATAAAAATAAATAAATAGTATTCATCTCCTCTCCCCCATTGGGGCCAGGTTCTTCTGTCTCCATAGCCGTTTATCACCCAGGGGTGCCCATCTCCGGTTGCCTTCATCCTCCTGCCTCTTCCCTGCCTTGGTGCCAGTAGTTTCTGGCCCCTCCATCCATCCTGCTTTTCGCATGAATTTTGTAGCTTCCCCCACATTGTGTACATGTGAAGACACACCCTATAAACTGAACAGTAGTCCAAAAGGGAAGTCCACTTGTATTTGACTTTTTCCTCTCTCAATCGTTTTGTTAGGCCAGCCAGCTCTCTTTTCTTCCTCATAGTGATCGCGGACAGGTCTGCATAGATCTCAATTTTATGATTCTCCCACGTCACTTCTGTGAGTTTCCTCGCTGCAGTCACCATCACATTTTTTGTAGTATACTCATGAAAGCAGGCAATGATATCCCGTACTCGGCTATCTCTCTTCGGGCCTAATGCTCGGTGGGCACGATCAAGTTTCCAACACAGACCAGACCCAACACCACCAGCCTGATCCAAAATCTGGCAACATAGTTGTTACACTAATTGTAAACAATCCTCTGTCCTTGCTCTTGGGGATTCCACGAATCCTGATATTTGCTCGTCTAGATCTATTTTCAAGATCTTCCATTTTTGACCACAGCTCTTCCTGTTCCCCCACTATACCATCCAGCTTCTCTTGCATACATTTAATTGGGCCTTCTTGTTCCTCCACTTTATTCTCCACATTGTCCAATCTCTGGCCCACCTCTCTCACGTCCACTCTCAGCTCTTCAATCCAATTTTGAGCTTCGGATTTAAAATGGGCAAGATCTTGCCTTATGGTGGTAAACCATCCATTTAACTCCCCTTTCAGGCTCTCAGTTTCACTTTCCTGGGGGCCTCTACCACCGCGGCCGTACTTGTCTCCTCTGCGTTCATCGCACATGGCGCTGCCATCTTGCTTTTCCCCACGGCACTCCCGCTCGTGTTTTTAAAAGCAAAAGCTTTTAGATCGGCTGTGCTTTTCTTCGGTGCCGCCATCTCCGCAAAGCATGCACCTCCTCCGGCAATGTATCCCGTGCTCGTTGCCTCTCGGGACCTTCTTTTGTGCAGGTATTCACAAATTACTGATGGAGCTCCATTTTCAGGCTGCCGTCTAGTCTCGTAACGCCATTTCCTCCTATCATTAGTAATTTTTAAAGCTATCATTAAAATCATCTATGGTATTAGAAGATTTTTTATTTATTTTTATTCTCTTATATACCACGCTATTCTGCATCAGTGCAGTTTACATTGAACAGGGCATTATAACTTGGAGATAACTATTTTACAGGGAATATGGGCTATGGAGGGTTAAGTGGCTTGCCCAAGACCACAAGGAGAACCTGTGGGACTAGAAACCCCAGTCCTTCCAGCCCAAGGTTGCTGTCCTCTAGTGGGATTTGAACCTCTGACCTTCCGGCCTGAAGTACCTTGCCCCAACCACTAGGCCACTCCTCCACTCACTGGAGAGTAACCAACATAAGGCTTTTTTTACAAAGGGTTCCAGGGGTGATCTGGGAAACTACAGACTGGTGAGCCTAATGTCAGTGGTGGGAAAAATGATAGAAACCATTAAGAACAAAATTACTGTTTATTCTGGGTCGCCCTGCTAGAAAGCAGCAGGGGCACTTCCCTCTCTTTCTTTACAGCGATGAGGCATTCCAAACATTTTTGCCTGAGCAGTGGGATCTCTTTGAGGAGACTAGCGGTGTGCATAAGATTGACCCGGCCTTATTCTGGGAGATGGCCAAGGCTTTTTTAAGTGATGTTATTCTGGGATATGTGAATTGACAGAGAAAGGAAATCAGTTCCCGTCTGGTGGATTTAGGTGGCCAACTGAAGGGACCAAGACAGCGGATGGTGCAACAAGATACGGGAGAGAATTGGGCCACCTACTTGATGGTGCAGAGTGAACTTAACACCCTCCTTCTTGCTCGTGCTAAGCAATCTCAACTTTACTACTGCCATGCATTTTATTATTTCTGGAATAGATCAGGCAGGATGCTTTCATCTCTGATTAAGGGTGCGGGTGGGCCCCAACAGATAGCAGCTATACGCACTGTACTGGGTTAGTTAGCACAGAGCAGAAGTCCATTGAGGAGGTCTTTTGGCTTTCTATTGCCATTTATATGGGACTGGTGAAGGGGAGGAGGGAAAGACTGTGGACTACTTGCAGTCCTGTGCCATCCCAAAACTTTTGGCAGCACAATTAGAGGGCTTGAATGCGCCCATCTTGGCTAAGGAGATACAGCTGACTATTAAAGAGCTGCACACAGCTAGGGCCCCTGGCTCTGATAGATTTAGTAGTGACTTTTTTAAGCTGCTTCAGGATAAGGTCTGTTTGCCTCTTTTGAAGATGTACATATAGCTCACTGAGAGAGGCTCCTTCCCCTTTAATGCCAATGAGGTACTCATGATGATTCCTAAACTAGGTAAAGATCCTTTGAAACCGAAGTCCTATCATCCTATGTCTCTAATAAATGCCGACCAGAAAAGTTTATCTAAGATCCTGGCAGAGAGTTTAGTCCAGATTCTCCCTAGCTCGATAGGTCTTTTGCAAGTCAGGTTTGTTCGGGGTTGCCGAGTGGTGATGAATATTAGGCAAATTCTGGCTATGATGCGATTCTGTGCAGACTTGCATATAGCTTTCATGCTTATTATCTTTGATGTGGAGAATGCCTTCGATAGAGTTAACTGGCAGTATATGTTTTTGTTTTTGGAGACGTATATATATGGCGTTTGTGGGCTCTTTGTGCAGGCCCTACAACTTCTTTATGCAGCACACCAGGCCCAGATCTTTTTGAATGGTTCCTGAATTGACAGCTGTCTCCTCTCTGCCTTGCTCTCTTTTGACATTAGAGCCACTACTCCGTAGAATTAACTCAAATGAGGATATACAGGGAGTGCTTATGTGCACCTATACTTTCAAGATCTCTGCTTTTGCAGATGATCTTTTGGTTCATGTCATGGATCCCCATAATTTGATGCCAGCACTTGCTAGGGAGTTTGGAAAGTTCTCGGGCTACAAGCTGAATTTGGATAAATCTGAGGCTATGTTGACTGGACTTTTCCCATATGGAACTTGGAGAGGGGACTTTCCCTTCTGATTGGTGCAAGGATTGTTTTGTTATTTGGGGATAGTGTTGCCGGTGGATTTAGCTACTTTGTGTCAGTGCAATGTCCTCCCCTTGCTTAGACCAAGTCCAGACGCGGTAATGGGAAAGACAGACCTTTATTTTCCGTTTTCACATTTCTGTCCCTTTTAGTTGTTACTTTACCCTTTTTAAGGTTAACACTTGTACACAGGTACAACAAAGATACGCAAGAGATAAGTTTCTCAACGAGGTACAGATTTATTGAATATTATTTCTGTTGTCACACCCTTTTATGTTGTCATTTTTTAACATATGTTTATGATGTTTTTAGAAACATGTTTGATATACACTATAAATGTTTGTCACACAATGTTTTTATTGATTTTTTATTGAATGTGTTTATATTTATGGTTAGTAATTTATTCTTTAAGCGTGGTCATCATCATCATTCGGTTGTTTGTTTTTAATTATTTATTTTTTAATTATTTGTTTATCTTTTCTTATTTATGAATTATAATGTTTTTATTGACATTTTATGTATTTATAATTTTAGTGTGCAGTTTAAAACCCCTGACGAAGGCAACAAAACATGGCCTGTGTTGTGTAGTCCCTGGTATACGGAAAATAAAGGTCTGTCTTTCCCATTACCACGTCTGGACTTGGTCTTTGTATCTATGTGGTACAACTGCTTTTTGTGTTGTTGCTCCCCTTGCTTAGAGACACAGAGATGGCTTTGAGTTTGTGATGGGATCTTCCCCTGTCTCTGTGCAGGAGAATAGCTTTGTTTAAAATGGTCCTTTTCCCTCGCTGGTTGTATGTCCTATATAATGTTGCCACTCTGGCTGTTGGACAAGGATCTGTGGAGATTGAATGGGATCCTGTCCAGCTTTTCTGAAGGGGCAAGAGGGTACGGATTGCGCTCCGGATACGTAAGGATTTCTGGCACAGGGGAGGGATGAGTTTTCCGAATCTGAGCGCCTAAAACCTAGTTTTCATGCTGCGTCACTTAAAAGATTGGCTGTTTGATACAGAGTACACTCCTTTGGAATGTGAACAGGCCTTGGTGGCTCCCCTGTCCCTTAAAATTGTTCTGCATGCAAAATTTGGGCCACTGCCAGTTATCTTGCACCACTCTATTTTAGTCCAATCAATGTGGCATATTTGGCAGTGAGTTTGTGGTAAGTTGCGGCACTCCTACGAGAATTCTGTACACCTGCCTATGACTTTATCCCTGGGATGACTATGGCTCGTGGGAAGTGGGCAGCAAGTGGACTTTGACAGCTGGATCAGATGCTGGCCAAAGATGGCAAATTCCTTTCTTTGGAGGAAATTCAAGCCCATTATAGTTTGAGTGGTAATGATCTTTTTTCTTACTGTAGCTATGTGAGGGCACTCCAGCAGGAACAGCGGACTAGTGATTTATGCAGGGCTTCTTTTTATCGGAGAAGTTGGCTAAAGTTATAATAGCCAGAGTCCAAAGTTCCTTTGCGGGGACGCCTCCCCAGGATGCCTGTCAGACCCTAGTAGTGAGGTGAAATGCTGACTTGGGCTTTACTCTGATGGATGGAAGTTTGGTTAAAAGTATAGCTAAGACACCCAGGGTGACTAGCTGGGTGGCCTTGTGTAATATGTAATAAAGACCATATGTCAAGCTTACCTCTCGCTGATTCGTTTACAATGGATGGGGATCTTGATTCAGCCCAATGCCAGAAGTGTGGTGCAGCAAAGGCATCGTTGGGACATTTGTTTTGGTTATGCCCACAGGTCTGGTGATATTGGAGGGAGGTGAATGCTTATGTTGAGCGGGATTTTCAGTGTCATTGGGATCTTAAACGTCAGGCTGCCTTATTTCATATTCTTGATGACGTGGCAGTGATGGGGCAGGGGAGACATCAGTGGCTACGGCTGGCATGGTTGCCTGCCAAAGAGACTATATTATCCACTTGGGAGTGTGTTGTGACCAGCCCAACTTCTGGCATTGGAAGAATGCATTGCACCAGCATATGATAGTTGGATAGAGTGTGGGCTCACAACGCTTGGAATCGGGTACCAAAATTTTAGTTGTCTGGGAAGATAACATCCAGACACTGTCCCCTAGACGTCGCAGCTTGGTCCTTAATTATTTGTGAACTCCTGGGGTTCTCAGGGGAGTGAGTGATGCCGAGTGGTGTGGGGCAACCATAAGCTCTGTTGGCACTGTTGGGTAGATGGGTAGGAGAGGTTGGCTATGAGGAAAGTTAGATTGGGGGGCTTGTTTTTTTCTCTTGTTCTAGGGTTGTTGGCGGCCTGGGGCTGTGCAAGTGTCCTCACATCCCAGGCCACTGGGACCTGTTCTCTGAGTGATCCTTATGATTTAAGGAGATGGAGTAGGGGAGGGGGAAAACCTGACTTTGACTTGTGTAACATTTGTTTTCTTAGCTGCTTTGTGCTCATATCTGTAAGGTGCCAGTGTTACTGCTTTTTTAATAAAACAGATTTGAAAATAAGAACAAAATTACAGAACACATGGGCAGACATGGTTTAATAAGACAAAGTCACAGATTTAGCCAAGGGAAATCTTACCCCACCAACCTGCTCCATTTCATTGAAGGCATGAATAAACATGTGGATAAAAGTGAGCCAGTTGATATAGTATATTCAGACTTTCAGAAATCATTAGACAAAGTCCCACATCAGAAACTCATTTTAAAAAGCTATAGCATAGGAGGCAATGTCCAATTGTGGACTGGAAACTGGTTGAAAGATAGTGAACAAGAGTAGGGATAAATGGTCACTTTTCTCAATGGAGTACCCCAGGGAACTGTACTAGGACCTCTGCTTTTTAACATACTTATAAATTATATGGAATTGGGAACAAACAAGGTGATTAAATTTGCAGATAATACCGAATTATTCAATGTTAAGTCACATGTGTATTGTGAGAAATTACAGGAGGATCCTGTGAGACTGGAAGACCAGACATCCAAATGGCAGATGAAATTTAAAGTGCGTAAATGCAAAGTGATACACATAGGGAAGAATAACCCAAGCTATAAAGAGAAACAGAGAAACAGAGAAAACTGACAGAAGATAATGATCATACTGCCTATCCAGCCTACTATAGTCCCTTTTTTTCCCTTAGAGAACCTCTATGTTTCTCTCATGCTTTCTTGAATTCAGATACAGTCCTCGTCTCTACCACTTCCACTGGAAAACTATTCCTTGCATATACCACTCTTTCTATACAGAAATATTTCCTAAAAATATTCCTCAGTCTATCCTCTTTCACATCATTGCAAAGTTTTTTCAGTTGAAAAAGGCTCTCCTCCTGTGCATTTATGCCACGAAGGTACTTAAATGCCTCTATTATATCTCCCGTCTCCTACCTTTTGTATACATATTGAGATATCTAAGTCTGTCTCCATTTACCTTATGACAAAGACCACTGACCATTTTGGAAGCCACCCTTTGCACAGATTACATCCTGTTTATATCCTTTTGAAGGTGTGACCTCCAGAATTGCACACAATACTCCAAATGAGGTCTCACCAAAGACTTATAAAAAGGCACTATCACCTCCTTCTTCCTGCTGGCAATTCCTCTCCCTGTTCACCCAAGCATCCTTCTGGCTGTCGCTGTTGCCTTTTCTACCTCTTTAGCCACCTTAAGATCATCAGAGACATTTACCCCTAGGGTCCCATTCTTCTTTCATGGACAGAAGTACTTCATCCCCTATACTGTTCTGCTCTTTGGATTTGTGCAGCCCAAGTGCATGACTCTGCATTTTTTAGCATTAAATCTCAGCTGCCAAATTTTCTCCCATTCTTCAAGCTTTGTTAGATCCCTTCTCATGTTATCTACACCTTCCTGAGTGTTCATCCACAAAGAGACAAATCCTTCCAGTACTGTGAAATCAATTGCTCTTGAAATTGAGGCAGAAACAGGATTGGATGATATTTGGACAGCAATTAAAGATCTTTCTGTTTCCCAAACAGTAAGGGGCAGGGCTGGCCCAAGGGTTTCTGCCACCCCAGGCAGAAGCCTCAGCCATGCTGTCCCCCCCCCCCCATCATACTGAGCTGCCACCCCCGCTGCCGCCAATTCCATTGGCAGGGTGGGGCGGGGATGGTTTGGCTCAGTGGTGGCAGCAGCCTATGGCAGGCCATGTGCGTCAGCAAACATAGCCTGCTGTTTCTGATCCCCCTCCGACACAACTTCTTAGTGGGCGGGCAGACCCTAGTAAGGGGGTGGATTGGGTTAGTTTTCAGATGGATTGGAAAGGAGTATGGTTTGTCTGATGGGATACAGTGACAAATACACAAATCCTATCTGATCTTAGCTAGTCTGCATCTGCCATTAAGTTACAATGACAGGCACAGTTGACGAGACGGTAACCTTTGCATTTCAATGGTTTGTCTGGTAATGGGCAAGGAGACCAATGTCTCTATTCAGTACTGTGTCGATGTACTTGATCATTTTAATTTCAGATGTTTTCCTTTCATCTATGTTCTTGAAGTTTCTTTTCAGGACTTTGATTATGAGGTATTAGTGGTTTTGCTTTGAGAAGTGTTTACCCACTGAGCTGATGGTCTGTTTTTCTCTGTAATAGTTTATGGTGTGTCTATGAAGACTAAAGTGTGACATCAGTTTTTGACTTATTTCCCCAATGTAGCAGCCCTCTTAGAATCTTTTGCACTGGATAATAGAGTAGAAGAGACTGACTCTTACATGTTCATGTAGAGTGTTGCATACTCCCGCTATTGCTATGCAAACGTTAAGTAGTAGTAGCAACATAAATGTGAGCCTTTTATTTTGAATGTCTTTAACATGTGGGTAGTTATGGGGTCCTTTGATATGAGTTGACATGTCTTAATAAAAGATATTCATTTCAACAGTTAAAGTGGAAAATCATTGAATTTTTCCCTGAAAATGTGCAGGGTGGTAGTCACATAGCACAACTGAACCATAGGAAGTAGTTGTGGATTTTTAAAATGAACACAGTGACCCCCCTAATGGGTTGAATGCTGAAGAAGAATGGTATTCTTTACTTTGATCCTTTGGAGCGCCAGTAGTGGGACTGGTGATGTCATATTAAAGGAAAAACAAGGAGGACATTTTGAAGAAGATAATCTCTGAAAAAAATGAAGGGTCTGTGAAGAAGCTGATAAATTGAGATAAGTGATTTCTTTGATGATTGCAAAAAAGTTAATGAAAAAAATTTCCCTGAAGCAGAACTTAGGAGAATACACAAACAACAGTTTGAAAAAAATGCTTATATAGGATTGTGTTTAAATTATTAAGATTGTGTCGGAAGGAACAAAGACCTGAAGCTTTTGAGAATTTAAAGACTTAAGACATGGAATCTTCTGGACAGAATTTTATAGTAACTCAGTAAAAATGACCTAAAAAGGTTAAAAGCAGTTTTAAGGGCCAACTAATTAAAAATGGTCCAACAAATAAATAATTTATTTTGATATTATTCATGATTTGATGTGTACCACTTGTGGTAACGTACAACCCAGAACTAGAAAATCTAAGGAAAATCATCAAAGATCTCCAACTCCTATTTCTGGAGGATAACTTAATAAAAAAAATCTTTCCCGCCGCTGCAGTTCTAACCTTCAGCCAACCACCCAACCTTAAACAACAACTTGTAAGGAGTAAACTCCAAAGAGAATCCCAAATGGAAGAAAACAATAAAAAAAAAACCCCAACAATGTTTGGTGCAAATTATGCCAACACATATCCCACATGGGAAAGACATGCACAATAAAAAGCTCACATTCATGCTTATATGATCCAGTGTAAAAGACTTGAAGAGGGTAAACACACCATAAACTCTTACAGAGAAAAACAGAACACCAGCCCAGTGTTCTCAAAGCAAAATCACTCCCTTTATGACCTCACAATCAGAGTTCTGAAAGGAAAAGTCAATAATATACATGAAAGGAACACATTTGAAATTAAAATGATCAGTTATTTCAACAATGAGAAAACAGGACTGAATAGACATCGGTTTCCTTGCCCATTACCAGACATAAAAAATTGAAATTCAAAGGATTACTGTCTCCTTAACTATGCCTCTCATTGTACTGTAACTTAATGACAGATGCAGACTAGCTAAGATCAGACAGGATCTATGTAACTGTCACTGAATCCCATGCTTTGCTTTGATGAGCAATGACATATGCAAACTACCTAAAACCTAGATGGTTTTAAATCCAGTGTTACTGCATTATGTCTTCATAGATCTGATGAAGAAAGCATAGCTCTCAAAAGCTTGTCAAAAATATATTAAGTTTAATTTACAATATCCATTGAAATGTAAACACTGCACCAATTTCCAAAACTTAGGTTTCAAAACAAGAAATTTAACTCAATGAATCTGGGTATTCCAAGCTAAATCTGGATAGATACATAAAACATGACCAAGAAATTGTAAATTGAAATTAATGGAAAAAACTTCAATATCCGGTCTCGATCGGACTCCAACAAAAGAGTAACAATGAGAGTGGCACAATCCATATTTTCTGGAAGTAAACTTGCAGAAATATCAGATGAAACTTTGACTATTACATAGACCAGTGATAGCAGAATCTTTGTTTAAACCTATAGTACGCATAGAGGAGTCAGATTTAGTTGTCTGATAATAAGCAGTCACTTTAGGTAGCAAGCTCTCACTTGGTTTGCAGCTTGTCGTGCTGTGAGGGCTTGTGTGCATCAGTGATGCTGAGAGCTAAACTATTGGTAGTTTAACTACTGGCAGGGTCTCCCAAGATAGACAGGTCTCAGCTGAGGTGCCAGACCAAGACAAACCACCTATCTGGGCAGCAGCAGAATAGGATAGTGTTGACAGCGGAGGATCACATTTCTGTGACAACGGCAACAACACCAAATTTAAACTGCGTGGAAGAAAGGCCCGGCAATCTACTTCTGTATCTTGCCATGAAAACCCAATGGATAGTTACAAATTGTGCTATAGTGCTGGAAGATGAGACCCCCAGGTCGGAAAGCACTCAACTAGTTACTGGGGAAGAGCTGAAGACTTTTCAGAATAAAGCCAGCATTTATGATGTGGTTGGATCGAAACCCTCGGGAAGTCTGACTGCTGATGTAGCTGTGCATGAAATGAGAGTCAGAAGCTGTAAAGATGTCTTACACATTGGAACATGGAACGCACGAAGCATGAACCAAGGGAAGTTGGAGGTGGTCAAGAATGAAATGGAACGTGTACAACTTGATCTGTTGGGTGTCAGCGAACTGAAATGGACTGGCATCGGGCACTTTGCATCAGATGATCACATGGTCTACTATGCTGGAAATGAAAGACAAAGAAGAAATGGTGTTGCATTTATAATAAAGAAGAAACTTGCAAGAACTGTAATGAAATACAATGCAGTCAGTGAACGCTTAATCTCTATTAGTCTACGAGGAATGCCTATCAACACAACTATAATTCAAGTATATGCCCCAACAGCTGCAGAAGAGAATGAAATTGAAGAGTTCTATGATCAAGTACAAGCTGAAATTGACAAAACATGCAAACAGGATATCCTGATAGTCATGGGTGACTGGAACGCAAAAGTTGGCAACAAAGAAGAAGGCAAAGTAGTTGGAAAATATGGACTTGGCAACAGAAATGAAGCTGGAGAAAGACTGATAGAATTCTGAAAGACCAACGATCTATTCATCTCAAACACCTTCTTTCAGCAACACAAGCGGCGACTGTACACATGGACTTCACCCAATGGATTGTATAAAAATCTAATTGACTACATCTGTGGAAGTCAACGATGGAAAAGCTGTGTAACATCAACAAAGACAAAACCTGGAGCTGACACTCGTACAGATCATCAACTACTAGTATGCAAACTCAAGCTAAAGTTGAAAAAGGGCAAACCACTCATGAATGCAGCAAAATATGACCTTGAGAATATACCACTGGAATTTAAAGACTGCCTGCAAAATCGATTTGCTGCTTTAGATACAAATGACAGAGCTCCGGAAGAGTTATGGAATGACATCAAGAAGGTTGTGTTGGAAGAAAGCAAGAAGTCTCTACAAAAGGTGAAAAAGCAAAAACGGTCAAAATGGATGACAGAAGAAACTCTGAAAATTGCCCAGAAACCCAGAGAAGCTAAAGCCAGAGGAGAAAGAAAGACAATCGCAGAACTCAGAGATTTCCAACGTGCAGCAAGACAGGACAAGGAAAAGTACTACAATGACACTTGCAAGGAAATAGAAGCTGAAACTATTAGAGGGAGAACAAGATCGGCTTTCCTAAAGCTACGAGAGTTAAAGAAAAAGTTCCAGCCCCAAATTGGAATGTTACAAGATGCTCAAGGTTCTATGTTGAATGATGTTGAGAAGATCAAGAAAAGGTGGAAGGAATATACAGAGTTTTTATATGATAAACATCAAGTGGACCAACAGCCGTTTCAACCTGTACCTTATCAGGAACCATTGGTGATGAAAGAAGAAGTTGAAGCAGCATTGAAAGCCTTATCAAAGAACAAAGCACCAGGCATTGATAGCATTCTCATAGAAGTATTGCAGCAATCTGATGCAGCTGTTACCGTACTTACAAGGCTCTGCCAAGAAATATGGAAGACAACATCATGGCCACTGATTGGAAAAGACCTGTGTTTATACCTATACTAAAGAAAGGTGATCCAACTGACTGTGGAAATTATCGCACAATCACTCTGATCCCACATGCCAGCAAGATTCTCCTGAAGATTATTCAAAAGAGACTACAACCATATCTGGAACAAGAACTACCTGAAGTGCAAGCAGGGTTCAGGAAAGGGCGAGGAATGAGAGACATCATTGCGGATGTGAAATGGATCCTTGAAAAGAGTAAAGAATACCAAAAGGATATCTATTTGTGCTTTATCGACTATAGCAAGGCTTTTGACTGTGTAAACCATGAGAAACTCTGGGCCACATTAAGAAGTATGGGTATACCAGAACACCTGATCGTTCTCTTGTGCAATCTGTACATTGATCAAGAAGCAACAATTCAAACGGAACAAGGAGAAACAGAATGGTTTAAAATAAGCAAAGGTGTAAGACAAGGCTGCATACTTTCCCCCTACCTGTTTAATTTATATGCAGAACAAATCAGAGAAGCAGGATTGCATGAAGACAACAGAGGTGTGAAGATTGGTGGAAGACTCATCAACAACCTTTGCTATGCTGATGATACCACATTACTGGCTGAAAGTGAAGATGATCTGAAACATTTGCTTCTCACAATCAAAGAACATAGTCTCAAAATGGGCCTGCACCTTAATGTAAAGAAGACAAAGATCATGACAACTGGCATAATCAACAGGTTCATTGTTGAAGGAGAAGAAATTGAAATTGTGAACAACTTTAACCTACTTGGATCAACTATCAATAAAGAAGCAACAAGCAGTCAAGAAATCAGACGACGCATTGCTCTTGGCAGAATGGCTATGAAAGACCTAGATAAGATTCTCAAGAGCAGAGATATCTCTCTCCATACAAAGATTTGACTTGTTCAAGCCATGGTATTTTCAATAACATCATATGGATGTGAAAGCTGGACAGTGAAAAAGACAGACAGGAAGAAAACTGATGCCTTTGAATTATGGTGCTGGCGGCGAATACTGTGTATACCATGGACTGCCCGAAGAACAAACCAGTCGGTACTAGAGGAGATCAAACCTAAGCTTTCTTTAGAAGCTCAGATGACAAGACTTCGACTTTCATACTTTGGACACATCATGCGAAGAGAGAGATCATTAGAGAAAGACATCATGCTTGGCAAGATAGAAGGTCAACGCAAAAGAGGAAGGCCAGCAATGAGATTGATCGATACAATAACAGCAGCTACAGGTACCAGTCTGTCAACAATGAGCCGCCTGACTGAAGACCGAACACAATTTAGGATAGCTCTCCAGAGGGTTGCCATGAGTCGACTCCGACTCAACGGCACTTAACAACCACATAGGTAGCAAGGCAGCAACCAAAATCTCTAATGTTCCCTTCAAGTACCTTCAAAGCATATCTTTAAGAGAGTCAATATTTTAGGGAAATTAGGCAAACGAATACTAAGGCATTTAGCAAAATTTTCTAAACTCTGCATTTTTCTGGCCATAATAGCTTCTGCCTTAGCCATAACAACTAAGTCCTCTTTAATAGTAGCAACTGAAAAAGTTAGATGAAATTTGCCCACAAACCTCTTTAACTAATTGCTCACACTGGATGAGTCATTACTCCAATTAAACTACAACATTGTGTTGGAGCTCTATTTTTGCCATGTTGGCTTTCTCCCATTAACCATGACTATCTACATGTTCAGTAATTTTGTTCTCTATAATGGGTTTTACCATTTTGCCCGGTACTGATGTCAGGCTCACTGGCTTGTAGTTTCCCAGATCACCCCGGAACCCTTTTTAAAAATTAGCGATCCATTGGCCATTCACCAGTCTTCAGGTACTACAGATGATTTTAATGATAATTCACAGATTACTAATCCTAGCAAAAGCCCTTTCTATCTACACACGAGAGATTGATCCCTGTGAGCATGACAGGAGGGGAAAGCCTGGAAGATAGTAGGCTGTCCGCAGGCAGAGGATAGCTGGATCCGGGGCCTGCTGAAAAAAAACGACAGGATGGGGATGGGGGAGTGAGGCAGCAAACACTGAAAGGGGCAGTAGATTTTTTAAAAAAAGGGAGGATGGGGTAATTGAGGACAGGGGGTAGGAGTGATGGGGAAGAGAGAAGGGGAGAGAGTCTGGAAGGGGAACAGAGCATGGGGAGGAGTTGAAAGGGGAAAGGAAGAGTACAAGGTGTTGAAGATTAAAAAGGATTGATACAGAGACAAAAGGGCAGAATGTGTGTATATATGCCAAAATGTGCATCTCCCCACCCAGAACACACACACACACAAAGCACCCCACCCCAATATGACAGAGGCACACACACAGGCACCCCTCTGTACCACAGATGCAAATACAGGTGCGCACACACAAGCTTGCACACACATAGGCACCTCATCTCCATACCACACAGAACTCACATACATATACGGAGGCACCCCACCTTTGTACCACGTACACAAAGGCTGCCCAGCTCTGCAGCACAGCCACACATACATTGCAGCACTGCACCCCACCCATACAAAAGCATCCACCGCCACATCCCAAGCACCACTGCACCACACAAACACACACAAACTTTCTGCATCTGTCTGTCTAAAGATGTCTCATACAACCCCTGCTACCATAATAAGACACACTTTATCATCTCTCTTCAAACTCTTCCACCCTCCACTGGCATGTATGAGTTTGCAAATGGAGGAACGTCAGTGGGGGATGGAGGCAATGGTGGGGGAAGGGGTGGCGCGAGGAGGTCACAGCCCCTGGCTCCTAAGAGTTTTCACTGGCTCCTCAATACAATCAAAATTTGTCAAGGGCTGTGATAACTAGCACTAGTACTGGTAGTAGTGGCAAGCAGATAGAGGACAGCAAACAGAAAAGGGGGCTTGGGCCCAACATTACATAAGAACATAAGAGCATAAGATATGCCATATTGGGTAAGACCAAGTTCCATCAAGCCCAGTATCCTGTTTCAAACAGTGGCCAATTTAGGTCACAAGTACCTAGCAATTTCCCCAAAAGACACACGTTCCACAATACTTGTATTATGACAAGCAGTGGATTTCCTGGGTCCCTTTTAATAATGGTTTATGGACCTTTCCTCTACCCTCAGGGTCTTCCACCACTAATGCTGGTAGCAACACTGGATACAGGGAAGCTGCCAGCTTAAGGAGACAAGGATCCTTCATCAGATAACCCTGCATTGTATTTAGTTTCCCCTATTTCGCCATGTTGTACTTCCTGTTAAATGTAACGACCAGACATGTGTAAACTGTCGGATGTTTTCTGTTCAATGTAAACCGCGCTGATGTCTAATAGTGCGGTATATAAGAATTGTTAATAAATAAAAATAAAAAAAAATAAAGGATGTACTTGAGTTCCAAGGAATGTTAGGCCTAGAGGTCTCCATCACACAGGGCACAGGATTATTATCTTGGGCAGGTGAGACAGGCCTATCTGCATTGCTGCACCAGTCCAAACACCTTGCCTCCTACTGGAGGCAGACAAATACTGGCTTCTCTCCGCGCTGCACCAGTTGATATACCAAGTGATGACATCGCTAAAAGTTGCTCAAGTCTACCTCCACCTGCTGGCAAGGGAATATAACCCTCTTGTCTGGACCGGTCTAGCAGGATAAGCAAATTCCCGTTGAATTAATACATTTGTTGTATGTATGTTAGTAATCTTTTTGTATTAACTGTATATATGCAGCAATAGTGATGACCATGTTTTAATGGCATATGAGTGTCAATGCTATCTATGGTAAAATTTGGCCTTACATGCTAGTTGCCTTTCCTTGAGTCCTTCCAGTTCAGTCCAGACACATGGGTTATGCCCCCTCACCAGCAGATGGAGACTGAGCATGACAAACGTTGCTGATGTCATCACATAAGGGCTCAGTGCATCAGTTGGCTAGCCATCATTCTAGTAACAAAGCAGACATCAACAGCACAACAAAGTGAGAAAACATTAATGGTGAAATTAGGCCTTACCTGCTAAATGTCTTTCCTTGAGTCCCTCCAGTTCAGTCTGGGCAACTCGTGGGGTTGACACCCTCCACCAGCAGCTGAGGGATCAGCATGACCGAATTCTGATGTCACTAGTGTAAGAGCTCCCTCTTCAGCATCAGAATCCAGTATTCTATTGACAAAGCAGATTAAGAGAAACAGGATTCCATTACAACAACTTCCTGGGGACCCTGCAAATACGGGCCCAAGACAAAACACTATGAGGAACACTAAACAGAGTAGCCTCCAACTGCTTTCACTCCATCCACCTGCACCAAGGCCCCAAAACGCACATCTGCCACTGCCTGCACATCCAACTGGTAGTGTGTAGTAAAGGTATGGAGTGACGACTACGTCACCGCCCTGCAGATATCCACTGGTGGAACCAAACCATGTTCCGCCCAAGACGCCGCCTATGCCCTCGTAGAATGAGCCCTCAGGCCCCCCCAGCACTGCCTTCCTTTACTGTTATAGGCAGAAACAATCACCGCCTTCATCCAATGGGCAATGGAAGCTTTGGAGGCCACTTCCCCTTTCCATGGACCTACAAACAGGCGATCGGATCTACAGAGGAGCCGTACCCTTGAGGTATCCTCTCAGCACTCTATGAACATCCAATTTGTGCAACTACTTCTCCTCCTCAGTGTCCCCCAGCCATCCAAAGTCTGCACGTGGCACCATCTGGTTCAAATGAAAACTGGGCACCAGCTTCAGCATCACCTTTTCCCTAAAGATCATAAGAAATGGCTCCCTGCAGGATGGAGCCATCAAAAACAGTGTTTTCGCCACCAAAAGCATTGTTTTCAATGTCAGGAGCTTTAACAAAGCTGCTGCCAATGGTTCATAAGGAGAGCTGTGAGCACCGACAGCACCAAATTAAGGTCCCATGGAGCCACTAACGAATGTATCGGAAGATGAACTTGTTTAACCGCTCTTCGAAAATGTATGATGTCCAAATAAGAGGCCAGGAGAACCCCTGTAGATGTCCCCTAACAAGCCAACACCGTGACTTGAACCTTCAGAGAGTTGAGGGCCAGCCCCTTCTCCAAGCCATTCTGGAGAAAGGACAAAATATCCAACAATGCCGCGCCAAAGGGACGAACCTCCCTCATCACACACCAGTTCTCAAAAATCTGCCATACCCACACATAAGCCAGGGTAGTAGATAGTTTTCTGGCCTTTAGCAGAGTGGATCTCATGGCCGTTCAGTACCCTTTGTGGCAGAGCCGCACCCTCTCAAGAACCAGGTTGTAAGTGAAAACCGATCCACCTGAGGCATCAGGATCAGCCCCTGCGCCAACAGGTTGATCCTTTCTGGCAGACACCAGGGCTGGTCCACCACCAGCTGCATCAGGTCTGCGTTCCACGGCCTTCATGGCCAATCGGGAGCAATCAGAATTACTGGACTGCAATGAAACTCTATTTGTTGCAACCACCAACCTATGAGGACTCAAGGTAGAAACACAGAGGAGTCCCTCCGCCAGCGACATCTGCTCCCAGCGTCACCATGAGATCCATTCAGGGCACCACCTATTGCACTGTGATCTCGTGGAACACCACTGCACTCAGCTCCCATTCTCTTTGATCCAAGTAGTGTCAACTGAGATAGTTCACCTGCACGTTCTCCTTGCCTGCTACATGAGTCGCGGAGAGAGCGTACAGATTCTCTTCGGCCCACATCAGCAGTGGCTGTATCTCCTCCATGAGGGTGACACTGCCTGTGTCCCCTTGCCTGTTTATGTACACCACTGTGGTGGCATTGTCCTAGCCAATTCTCACCGCTGCCCAGTGGAACAGGGGCTAAAAGTACTAAAGTGCTAAGAACACTGCCCACATCTCCAAGCAGTTGATAGACCACCGGCTCTCCTCTAGGATCACTACCCCTGAGTCACCTGCGACTGGCAATATGCCCCCCAATCCATGAGGCTGGCATCTGTCGTGAGCAGAATCCATTCCGGTGCCTCCAGGGGCATGCCTGCCGCCAGATGAGTCTCACTCAGCCACCAACATAGACTGTCCCGCACCTCCACTGGACAGCAGAGCTTCAGAGACATCAACTGAGCCAGCGGCGACTAGCGCAAAAGCAGCGCCTGCTGCAGCAGCCACATGTGCACTAGTGTCCAGGTCACCAACTCCAGTGCTGATGCCATGGATCCCAACAGTTGTAGAAAAGTCCAAGTTGTGCGCCTTGTCAATGTCAGAAAGCGGTGCACCTGCCATTGAATCATGTGTAAGCAGTCACGTAGAAGAGAGATGCGCCCCAACTCGGTATCGAACAGGGCCTTGAGATAAACCAACTGCTGCACAGGCTGTAACTGACTCTTGGATAGGTTGACTACCCATCCCAAACTCTGCAAGAATGCGACCACTCGTGCCGTAGCCAACCGAGCTTCGTCCTCTGACTTCGCCTAAATCAGCCAATCATCCAAGTAGGGATGGACCAGGATTCCTTCCTTTGAGGGCCACCGCCACCACTACCATCACCTTTGTAAAGGTGCGAGAAGCTGTGGCTAGGCTGAAGGGCATGGCATGAAAATGAAAGTGCCCCTGCAGCAGTGCGAAGTGTAGATACCGCTAATGAGCTTCCTGAATTGAGATATGGAGGTAGGCTTCTGTAAGATCTAGTGCTGATAAGTACTCCTCGTGCCTTACTGCCAATATGACCAAGCCTAAGGTCTCCATCCAAAAATTAAGCACTCGCAATGCCAAGTTCACTTTTTTGAGGTCTAGAATGGGTCGAAATGAACCCTCCTTCTTTGAGACCACAAAATATATCGACTATCAACCTAAGCCTAGTTTGTCTACCAGCACCGGTACCATTGCTTCAAATTGCAGTAAGCGGTCCAGATGTTATCTGGCAGGGGGATCGTACAAAGGCTTCTGCAAGTGGCCACGCAAATTCCAGCATGTGGCCCTGCTCCATAATCTCCAGTACCCACTGGTCAGTCGTGATTGTGGCCCAGGCAGAATAGAACTGTCGCAACCAACCTTCTATGGAAACAATTTCTGCCTGGACCATCTTGACTTCATTGGGTCTTTTTCAAAGGCACCAGATGGGAAAAATAAAACCCATTTACAAAAAGATGCTACTGCATGCTAATACACATTGTCATGAGGTGGATCAAATAGTACCTATGGAAATAGGAAAATCTGAGCAGAGCAGTTCTAATAGTGACAGGTTAGAGCAGCACATGGATCAGGGTTGCTATGGGCAACGAACACAAACTGAAGTATCAGGTGTAAGAGCACGCCCAAGCAGTAGATTACCTCATAGCCCATTAGGTAATGAGGGACAGCTGGGGGGAGGTGAGGCTCAGAGAAACACCAAGAGTGACGCAGTTAAAAATCACTCACCAGAGGTCAGAGTGAGAGCAGAGGCAGGAGCTGGTTGGAGAGCCTATGGGAGAGCCGAGGAAAGAGCTGGTTGGGGAGCTGACCAGAGAACTGGACACGAGGTCAGAGCTTTTCACGGAGACTCATACAGAATCCTACATGAAGAAGCCCAGGAGAGAATACCAGGGATTTGTTTCAGGGAGCAGTGCAGGACTGAACAAAAGCCCAGTGGTCTGAGCCACGGAGGTATTTCTGAAGGCAAGCTGAGAAAAGCTGTCGGAAAGAATCTTCCTAAGAACAGGTACCAGGAGGGCAAAAGTTTTTATCTGGAGGATACTTTTGTGCCCAAAGAGAAATGGAAAGAGAAAGGCAGTGAGAGGCTTTCATTTGAGAAAAGCTCCGTTAAGTTTTCTGTGCCCAGAAGCTCCGTGAAAACCAAGCCAGAAGGTAGGCTTATTCCTCATAATAGAAGGGAAGCTGAAAGTCACAGTTTTTCCTACACTTACCCAAGAGTGTGTGGCTCTCAGGAAGGAAACTCTGCAGTGTGTGGTAACCTCCCATTTTACTCCGGTAGAGAGGAGGAGGGGAGCCCTCTTAACAGAGAAGAGGGATTGTTTAAAAGTAGCCTGAGTTACAATTCTATAGAAGATAGCTCCGGGGAAGCATGTGAGGATATGCAATGTGATTTTTGTGATGAAACACCTGCTGAATCCTACATGGATTGTACAGTAATAATTTCAGATGATATTTCTTCACTGTGCAGAATTGGCCAGAGAGAGAATCTGTTTAAGGAAACAGAAGTGAAGAAACGTGCTTGTTTTGAGAATAAGGACTGTTTTGCATTACCTTTGTTTTGTCAGGCTGAAGATACAAGCATTCATTTTTGTTATAGTAGTTTGCCTTTATTTCATACCAGAAGTATAGTTTTTGTCCTTTGTTCATATGTGCTGAAATTCACCCGGGACGGGTAAATAAAAAGACCTCTTTTGAAGCCCTGCTACTCGACTGCAACTACACTCTTAGATTAGCTTGTGGGACTACAAATCCCAGGGGGCATTTCAACACCTGCTTGAGACACCCTCGCTGTTTAAGAAGAGGCCCCACTGTAGCTCCCATGCTTTATGCCTCTGGGAACCTAGAGGTGGGTGACAACATTAACACACCTTATTTACCACAGGTTCTATTTTATGCAATGGAACCGATTTACTAATACTGTGCATTATTGTGGTTGTGTACTTTAGTAAATCTAACTCTGTATCTGAATCTGGCCTAAAAATTAAAGGCTATCTTTAGAATCGGATCTTAGCAAGACTGTCAAGTTATGAAAATAACCTGAATTGTCAGATATCTACCTTTCAAGATCCATGTTTTAAAGACTGTCTTTTTGACACTGAACAAAAGGAAGTTGTGATAAAAGATTTATCTGTTGCACTTTGTACACATAGGGGAATGATTACTAAATTGCGGTAGCCTTTGGCAACTATTTTGGTGCGATAGCTGCAAAGGCCCATAGAAATCCAAAACCTCTGAGGTATCTGCAGGGAGCATTTACAGTTTTCCCCCTGCAGATACCATGGAGGTTTTGGACTTACCATGGAGACCTGCAAACCCTGCACTGGCGTGTAGCAAGGGAAGTCCCGCGGTGCCTGCGAATGCATGTATCACAGGTCTCCGCAATAAGTGCAAGAGAGGACAAGTAGCGATCAGGTGGGCAGAGCTCTCATTAGCTACGTCCCTAGATCACTCTTGTTCCCCCCAAGCACCAATCATGCCACCGCCAATCTGATAATATTGTTGGTGCCACAGATGTACAGATCCGTGGCACTGACAATATAAAAAATTGTGGACACCCCCCCCTTCAGCACTGATCCCCCTGGAAAGCTCCCAATCCCTACTGGAAACTGTCCAGGAGGGATTGGTGCACTCCTGACTAAGATTGACATCCCAGCTAGTCAGTCAGGGCCCCTGAAAACCCCACCCCTGATCCTTTAAAACAAATCCAGCTAGCCAGTCATGCCCTCAAATCCCTCTATTAGAGCCACTAAATGCCAGCTAGTTAGTCAGCCTAAGGGAGCCCCCAGCTATCGCCTCCACCATTACCTTAAAATTCCTGGTGGTCTAATGGTTAATGGGGGCAGGACCGGTCCTGCTCACTCTTGCCCAGTTGTTGCATCTCTTCAAAATGGCAGCGCGAGATCAGCACCACATTTGTGAGTAACATTGAGAAGGCTATTGGTACTCACAAATATAGTGCTGATCTCGCGGTGCTGCCCACTAGCGTCATGAAGCTGGAGGGCAGCACCACATGATCATGGCCATTTTGAAGTGACTTGATGACTGCTCCTACCCTTGTTGACCACTAGACCACCAGGAATTGTAAGATACTAGTTGAGGGGGCAGGGAGGGGCAGGGGGGGAGGAAGTCTGACTGACTAGTCGGGTTTGTTTTAAAGGATCGGGGGGGAGTTGCAGGGGCCCGACTGACTAGCCAGGTAGTCGGTCTTAGTCAAGGGTGTACCGATTTCCCCTCAACAGTTCCCGATTGGAATCAAGAGCTGTCTGGGGAGAAGGGGGGGGGGGGTGGAAATCGGTGCTGAAGGTGGGGATGGCCACATTTTTTATATTGTCGGTGCTATGGATCTATACATCCGTGGCACCAACAATATTGTGAAGCTGGGGGGGAGCCTGATCAAGGCCACTTGCCTCTAGGTCAGACGGCCTCTGCCAAGCAGCAATGGTCATGATACCACACTAACAGTATCATTTGCAAATAACACCACTTCTTGAGGTTGTGTTATCTGCAACAACGATCAGGCCATTTTTGGCCTATTCCCTGCCCTGATCACACTCCCCCCCCCCCCCCCAGCCATATGCATTTCTCCCATATTAGCTGCTAAATCTATATTAGCCCTGTGGTAGCAGCTAAAATCCTTTAACAGACATGCCCTATAGTGAAAATAATAACCCAATGCCCGTTTCAGCGAAATGACGACAAACAGCACTGCATTTAGGGCAGCCGAATCTATATGCCCTGTTTCAAAGCTCAATTTTTTCAAGGATAGAATACGGGTCTGGTCTGTGGGTACCTTTTTACCCAGGACATTACACCAGTTTTCAAAGAGAAAGTACACTTATATTTTCACTTTGAAACTTGTGCATCCATAGACATATGTAACTACTTTTTTGTACAATTAATGTTTTTCATGGAATATGTGGGAAGAATTGAAATTGTTTTTTAATCCTCCCTGACTTATACAGTCCCCGGAATACCTCTTCTAAATACTGCTAAAACATGTTCTTTTAGTGGTGTTCAGGAGGGCACTTTTAAGACAATTTACATATGTAAATGGCTTTGAAAATCATCTTCTGAGTTTAAATATTTTAATCAGTCATGTGGTTGTCATTATTGTCACTTGGACAAATAGAAATAAAGGTGTCACTTATAACTTGTTGTTTTTTAACATTTATTTCTAAGATAAACAAAAGCACATGCAGAGGCGGCACAAGAGGAGTGCGTGGCCATGTGCGGAGACTCATTGCGGGGCCTTATTTGCATAAGAGCCTCATTTACATAAATATTTGCATAATGTTAAAGTGCACTAACATTTAGTAAACATGCCTCTTAATGAATGTATGGATAAAGAAAGACTACCAGATTTCTACATTACTATCATTACTATACTCCAGTGCAAACCGCCAGGCACATTAGGAAGTACTACAAACACTGCCCATTTAGAATCCATAGCAAACCCGCCGTATCATAACAGCACTATCAGGACTCACAAAGCACCAAACTCTACCTATCAAAAGGCAACATTGTAAATATTAAACCAATACATCTCAGAGAATACCAATACATCTGATACTGGGGAAAGAACAAGTGACACTGTCAAATAGAAACTACATGAACAGAACACCTCAGCTCGGTTACACATGCAGAACATAGACCATCACCAAACAAAGAACAAGGAGTCACAATTTAGAAATAGGAAGACAGTAATTAAACTGTGAACCCCAAATGCCAAACTTGGAATGTACAACACTGGAGAAATAAAACTATAAAGTAATTTCCTCTTGTACTAAACAAAACGCAAAGACGTTAACGAAGCACATTTCCCAGAACTGATATATTCCAGTTAATAAATTCAAAATAAAGTATTTTGTTTGTGCATTTTATTTTTCATTTGCAGTTGCTCCAGTCACTTTCTTGTTTCTTTGTGTTTTCTGCTAACTCTCCTTTGTCTGCTGTCCATTTGTTCTTCTCTCTTCTAGTTCTTTTCCATTCTGTCTCTACGTCTGCTTTAACATACTAATCTTTCCCCTTTTGCTTTTTCCTCAATTTCTTTCTTTATTCCTTTTTCATCCACTCAGATTTCACCCCTCCATCATCAATCTCCACTTACTCTCCCAATATCCGGCCAATCATAGATTTTTTTTTCTCTCCTACACAAAATACCATTTCCCCTCCATCCTCACTTTCCCTGCCCCATCCCATTCTAGTCCTCCCCCAACATCACCTCCCTTCTATTTCCAGCCCCACCCAACATCTGCTCCTTTCCAGTCCCTGTGTCTCTTGGGGAAACTGCTATGTAAGTATGGCCTAGATTGGCCACTGTTGGAAACAGGATACTGGGCTTGATGGACCTTGGTCTGACCCAGTATGGCATATCTTATGTTCTTATATTCATTCTCCCATCCCCCCGCATCAGCCCATTTCCAGTCCTAGCCCCTGCATCAGCCCATTTCCAGTCCTATCCTAGCCGTCTATCAGCCCATTTCCAATCCTAGCCCCTCCATCAGCCCATTTCCAGTCCTATCCTAGCTCCCCCCCCCCCCCCCACACAGCCATTTCCAGCCCTAGCCTCCTCATTGGCTGTTTCCAGTTCTAGCCCCCCTCTCCCGAAGATCCCTATAGCTGTTCGACTGACTTTTAGAGTGAGCCCGAGAGGCCCCGGCTCACTTCTGATTGCCGCCGAAGTGAAGGACGCCTTTTTTCTTCACTTCGGCAGCTGTGTTCTAGTATAGGCTGATGGTGCGCGCTGAGTGCCGGGAAACAGGAAATTCCCTTTGACCTCCAGTGCACCAGCGGCCTGTACTACAACACAGCTGTCAAAGACAAAAGGCATTCTTCACGTCGGCGGCTGTCAGAGGTGATCCGGGGTCTCTCTAGCTCCCCCTCAAGCCGACCCTGCCATTGCTGAAAAGCATGTGTGAGATGTTGTTGCTGCGGGGTCCCCTGAAGTGCGGGGCCCTGTGCGAACAACATTCTCGCACAATGGACAAGCCGACCCTGAGCACACGTATGTGGTGCTGATGGTTGGATGCAGGATTTTCCAAATGATGTGAGGAGCTGTATCTCATTAACAACACACTATCATCACACCTCCTTTTATATGTCATCTTTGTATGCATGGTTTTTTTCTGTAACAGTGTCAAATTCAAAGCTGATGCCTCTAACTAAGTGTCTTACTGCTCTGCACAGCTGTGGTGGTGATGGTAATGATGGTAGTGGTATGTGCCTAATCTGCACAGCCTTTGGCGCTCTCAGTCCACCATTTTCTTAATAAGGTGCTGCTAAATCAATATTTAAAAGGATTTAAATTTTAAGCGGCAGATAGTCTGGGACAGTCTGCAAGAATTTCCAGTGGCATTATCTGGATAGTGCCAGAGTGGAGTGAGGGCATGCCACCTAATTCTGTGGAGAGCTAGTGATATTCACATTGCTAAGCAGTTTAATTTAAAATAACAAAAAGGTTATCGTAAATTAAAAAGCTATTTGGATAGTAGCTGAACGTCACCGCTAGCCACAGAGTGTTGGCAGTCGCCGCTCTACACATATATTCAATACCTTTTGCTATTTAGATAGTGGCACAGAATAGACGTGGATAATTTCAGCACTTTGGCTGGTGCTTATAAAAGAACTCGGACTGTGGCATTTCAATATTGAGGCAGGCATTGAAGGTTGGCAGTGATTTGCTAGCTTTAGGCTGATCCTTAGCTCCTGTTCCAGACTGGTTCAGCAACCCCTGTCCAGCTCTAGGGCAGTTCCAAACTTCTATTTCATTTATGACTGCATTTCCTAGGCTCAGCTCTGGAGTTCCTTGGGAAAAAATGTAAACTAGTATAGTATTGTAATAAGCTAAACATTGTCTAACGATTGTTACTGTATAATGTAAATAGTTGATTTCTATTGTTCTATGTACAATGTTCAATGTAAATAGTTGATTTCTATTGTTCTATGTAAAATGTATACAAACTGTGTACAAGACTGTTAACCTGTTATATGTAAACCGCCCTTGATCTCAGGAAGGGGCGGTATAAAAGAAATAGTTAAATAAATAAATAAATAAATAAAATAATATTCCAAGCTAATTATGCATTTGAGTGAAACAAGGTGATACTTAAAAAGCCGTTCATGAATCCTGAATTTCTCTTTGTATATGTAACATGCCAGCAGCTACAGTATGTTAAAATGAACAGAGCTTGGAAAGTGATATATTTCACATTTATACTATTTAAAGGTTGGCTCCATTTTCTGTTCTTTGTTAAACCGCTTTTATTCCAGTATCCCCCGTTTATTGCTTAGAGTGTGGTTTTATTTATTGCTTAATCAAGGATAGAATACGGCTTATCAAAATTATTTTTTCACATTTGCCAAACTCAGTCTTGCTCTGTAATAGTGACTAGGAGTCTTACTTTAGTTGCTGCTGTCCCACAAAAGAAACACCACGATTATTCTAGTGAATCTTTGTATATTTTCCAAAAGGTTAAAGGATAGGCAGGAATCAAGAGGATCCATCTTTGTACTAGCCTTCAGTTGAGTGAACAAAGATGAGGATCCACTTGTGCTGTTCTTCAGGACAGAGCTCATACTCAATTACAAATGTATATGCTCATTTGGCTGAAAAAATTGAGCTTTGAAACAGGGCATATAGATCCGGCTGCCCTAAATGCAGTGCTGTTTGTCGTAACGTATGTGTAAGTTACTGCAAAACACTAATATGAGGTAAGTGCAACAGATCCATGCTAACTGTTGAAGGCGTGAGTGGCATGTTCCCATGTTTCCAGTAGTTGCTACAATGAAAAGTTACCTAATTCTCAGCAGCGACATTCACAATTAACGTGGGTGCACTTAATGCCAATGAGGTGACATTAAGTGCACCCACGCTAAATGCAACCTGGATAAATTTAACACACCTGATAATTTACTTTCCCTGAATCCTGTTAGACCAGTCCAGACGAGTGGGGTTTCCTTCCTTGCCAGAAGATGGAAGCAGACTTACTACTTAAAGGCAGATTTCACATAGGACATGGAGAGGGGAATTCAGATGTCCAGGTCAGGATGTGGAGAATTCCTATATTATTTTACAAGAGGATCTTCCAAATATAGACCCTCTTGTTAAATAGATGCAGCACTGCAAATTGATGTCTCCCCACATCCGGTAGAAACTGCAATTTTAAAAAGCTGTACGTGGGGAAGAAAACATAAGCAGTCCCCACATGTGTGTGGGAGCAGATTTTTTAAAATCATTGGTCCCACTCTTTATTAACATCCCGAGCCAGCAGCTCACCCCCCTCGACAGCAATCCCTCCCCCGATCACCCCATGACCTCCTGACTCCCCCTTACAGCATTCAATCCCTCCCATCAAGAAGCCCCCACCCTGACCTCCCCATGGCATGAAGACCTCCCTGATGGCCTCCCCACATGATCCCACTCCCCACTCTCCAGTCTCATCCTTGGCCTTACTAGGGTCTCTGGTGTCTGGTGGGAGCAGGAGTGATGCCCGTTCAGTCCTGCCTTTTTTTTGCTTCGTGTTCCAACGTGGCACCCTTAGTATATCTTCCGGTGCAGCACTCTGAGAAGCTAGTAGGACACTTCCCAAGTAATAAACAAGACTGAGAAACTTAGAAAATGTTATTAAACAACCAACTTTTCCCCAAAAAACGCGATGAAGTGGCCAGACCCCAAGACCAACAAAAAGAGTCTTCCAGATTCTGATATTGACAATGTCACCAAAGGGGCAGCAGGCTTCCTAACCTGCCATAGGAGTATCTCAGAGTGGGTTCTGGACAGATCGAGCAGGATTCAAGAAAAGGTAATTATCAGGAATGTAAAATGTATCCTTCCTTATCTGCCAGACCAGTCCAAATAAGTGGGACATACCCAAGCAGTGAGGAACCAGGGTGGGAGAAAAATTACCCTAAGGACAGCTAATCTGCCAAAGGTGCCTTCCAAAGAACTCCCACAAACACCCTGTAGGGCTTCATAAACGTATTCAATGAAGACTAGGAAGCCTCCTTACAGATATACTCTGGGGACATCACAGTGGATACTGTCCAGGGGGCCTATTCCCTCTAGAATGAGCACTAACTCACTCCTGGACACACTTACTAGTCTGAACGTACATTACCCAATGGCCCCCTTAAGCCAGCAAACAAGAAGAAATTTTAACATACCTGATAATCTCCTTTCCTTGAATCCTGATAGATCAGTCCATACAAATGAGGTCATGTCCAGTCCATACAAATGGGGTCATGTCCCCCTGCCAACACGTAGAGGCAGATGCAAGCAAGCTTCAGTGATGTCTGGTACAGCACAGAGAATCCAGTATGACACTTCCCAAGCAGTAAGCAAAACTGAAAAACTCTGGAAAAAACCCTCAGATAATGTTACTAAGCACACACATCCCTGCCACTAAGACTGGGATCAAGTACTTTATTTTCTTTCTATGAAAAGGTGGATCCAGCCCACAAGGCTGACTAGGCCTTCCACAGCAGCTGGAATCTCCCAAATCTGCAGAAAAATCTCCCAAGCAGTAACATTGTTAATGCGACCAACAGGCAGCAGGCTTTGCAACTCGCAAATGAGTCTTCCAGGGCAGGTCTTGGACTGGTCTAGCAGGATTCAAAGAGAGGAGATTATCAGGTATGTTAAATCTCTCCTTCCTTATCATCCTGCTAGACCAGTCCAGATATGTGGGATGTACCCATGCAGTCAGGGCTCAGGGTGGGAGGAAGACATCCAATAGGACAGACTACCCTGCTAGAGGAGTTATCTGAATAATCTCCCCAAGCACCCTAAGGGCCTCACAAAAGTGAAAAACTAAAGAGGCTTATAATGTCCTCTGGGGACACCCATGCTGACTCCATGCAAGAGGGTTGTATGAGTTGTGACTCACTCCTGAGCACACTTACCAAGCAAGATGCACACTGCACCCAAACATCTCCAGGGGTGAACGAGCAATAAAGGACTTCACCTCTGCCAGTACTTTTGTAAAACTGCCAAGGGAAGAGACAGTCTGATTGATGAGAGCCATGAGAAATTGCAATGAACTCTAATGCTCTCTGCTCATCCACCTGATGCAGCAAGGAGTCCATCTGTAACCCTTCTCTATGCAAGAAGGGAAGCCCACAATCCACTTAGAATGAGAAAAAGAGGGGGGAAGTCTCCTTGAAAAAAAAAGGATGGCAAAGGCTTCACTGTAAAAAGGAGAAATCCAAAGAACTAGAAAGGCATATCTGAAGCCAAGGGTCACAGCACAGACACTCTTTGATGGATGTCAGGGACACCAGATATGGATTGTAAAGGATCAACCCCTCTTGGAGGCCTCACACTGACACCCTGAAGAGTCTTTCCAGGGTCCTCTACTAAAGAGCCCACCAAGACCCAATAAGACACTCAGGCAGCAGAACTGCTTCATACTCACTTTGCCCAGATTCATGGAATGTTGACACAGAAAAACTACCACATCACATGATGCCCACAGACCATCACAAACGTGCTCAGGAAGGAATCCGGGACTGGACTGGAGTTCTTTAAGGAACAACAATTAGCAGGCAAGTCTAATTTCTTTTTCCTTATCATCCCTCCAGTCCAGTTCCGCACCTCTGGGATGTATCACAGCAGTTAACCTAACGGGAGGGATCCGCACTACCGGCCTAAAGCACTGCCACTCCAAAGCGAGTATCCCCTACCACCTGGATATCCAGGCAATAATGCTTTGCAAAGGTATGAAGTGATGACCAGGTAGCTGCCCTACTGGCAGGACTAAACTATGCTCTGCCCACGAGACCACCTGAGCCTCATGAAATGCGCCCGTAACCCCACCGGCACCCTTTACCCTTCAAGATGTACACTGATACAATTGCCTCCCTGATCCACCTGGAAATGGAGGCCTTTGCCACTGCCTCACCTCTGCGTGGCCCTCCAAACACAAACAGACAATCCAATTTCTGAAAGGACGCTGTCCTTCGCAGACACCTCCAGAGGGCCCTTTTTACATCCAGGTGGCACAACTATGGAGTGGCAGAGCCCCCCTCCGCCTTTGCCAGAATCAGTAAGGAAACCACCAGATTCACATAAAATGCTGAAATCACCTTGAGTAAAAATGAAGGTACCGGCTGAAGAACCACCTTCTCTCTGGAGAAGGAAAGAAACGGCTCCTGGCAGGCATGTAGACCTCCTCCGGGCATGTAGCAAGGTTGCTATTACCGAGTCCAAATATCCTTTCTTCTTCAAACTTGGCTTTTCAAGAGCCATGCCATAAGCGAGAATCAATCCATCCAGGGCATGCCGAGAGGCCCCTGCGTTAAGAGGTCTGTCCGAACCAGCTGGGCCAATCCGGTGCCACCAGAATTACTAACGCCCAGTGCATCTCTATCTGCTGCATTGCTCGGCCTATGAGAGCCCATGGAGGGAATACATAGAGAAGACTCTCTTTGGGCCACCTCTGTACTAGAACATCCAGGCCCTCGGACATCCTCTCTTATTCTCCTGAAAAAATGGCCAACCTTGACCAATTCGAATGTTGCCATTAGGTCCATGACTGGTTCGCCCCTACATTGCACCGCCTACTCGAACACCCCCTGGTTGAGGCACCACTCTTTGGGGTCCATACACACACGACTGAGGTAGTCTGCCATCACATTGTTGATTCCCGCTACACGCACTGCCGACAATGCCTGGAGATGGATCTTTGCCCAGCCGAACAGGCTTTCGGCCTCCTCCTCCAGAGCTGGGTTGTTTGTGCCCCTCCATGGGCAAAGTGCCCTTCATAATGGGCTTCCCACTCTGACAGACTTGCATCTATAATCAACAGGATCCACACTGGGGAATTGAGGGGCATGCCCCTTTCCAGGCTTCCTGAGAGCAGCCACCACCTGAGAGCACTCTTGGTGCTCTGCGGACAGGGGAATACTTGGGACAGGGGCTGGCTCTGGTGGGACCACCGATGGAGCAGGGCTTTCTGCAGCAGTCACATGTGCGCTCTTGCCCATGGGAGTAGCTCGAGCATAGTCCCTAAGACCTGCAGATAATGCAACGCTGACTGCTTTGCCATCCTCAGAAAGTGCTGTATCAAATTTCATAGTCCCTGTGCCCGTGACTCCAGCAGAAAGACTCTGCCCACGTGGGTGTTGTAGCACGCTCCTAAATACTCCAGCTCCTGTGTCAGACGTAAGTGACTTTTGGCCAGGTTGACCACCCAACTGAGACTTTGGAGGAATTCCACTACTCACGCTGTTGCTCATTCAATTTTGTCTCTGGACTTTGCTTGAATCAGCCAGTCATCAAGGTAAGGGTGCACGAGAACTCCTTCCTTGCAGAGTGCTGCGGCCACCATTACCATCACCTTGGTGGAGGTACGAGGAGCTGTCGCAAGCCCGAAGGGCAATGCTCAAAACTGGAAATGACCCATCAGCACTGCAAAGCAGAGAAACTGTTGATGTTCTGGATGGATGGGGATGTGCAGGTACGCTTCCGTGAGATTGAGACACGTCAAAAACTCCCAATTCCTTACTGCCACTATGACGGATCGCAGCATCTCTATGTGGAAATGCAGTACCCGCAGAGAGCGGTTGACGCTCTTGAGGTCGAGAATCGGCAAAAGGAGCCTTCCTTTTTGGGCAACATAAAATAAATGCAGTATCGAGCGTAGCCGCACTGGTCTCACGGTACCGGCTCCACAGTCTTTAGCTGCAGGAGACAAGACAAGGTCTCTTCTACTGCAGTCACCTTGCCCTGTGCTTTGCAGGGGACTGAATGAAGAACTGGTTCACTGAGCGAATCCATTCGAGGGAATAGCCATCCCTAACAACCTCCAGGACACATTGGTCGGACATGATTTGGGCCTAGGCAGGACAAAAATCCTGCAGCTGACCTCCCATGGGTAGCACTCCCACCTGGGCCCCCCTCGCTTCACTGTCCTCTTTTTTTGTGCCAAGGTTGAGGCAGCTCCAAAACTCCTGCCTGAGCCCCAGGAAACTTAAACCCCTGTCCTCTGGAGGAGAACCAACCCGCTTTAGCCTGGCCCAGAGGGGAGGTACAAAAATGCTTGAAGTCCCTCGGCTGGCTGCGAGACAGGAAGGATGCAGGCCTGCTTTTGCTTATCCTCGAGCAACCAACCACCCTTGGATTCCCCCAAGTCCTTGATTAACTTGTACAGGTCCTCCCCAAAGAGAAATTTCCCCTTAAAGGATAGCTTGATGAGGCGTGACTTGGAAGAACTATCCGCCACCCAGTTTTGGAGTCACAGGTAGCGGTAGACCGCCACCACCGAGGCCATGCTTTTGGAGAGGCCCCTGATGAGATCGTAATGGGTATCTGCCAGATAGTCTATACCTGATTCCAGTTGGCCACCTCCCTGGACAGGTGTGGCACTGACTCTCCGTGCTGAAGCCTTTGTGACCAGCAGAGGCAGGCCCTAGCCACTCATGTCCCGCATATGGAGGCCTGCAGTGAAAGGGCATTGATATCAAAAGCCTGCTTCAACAAGGTGTCCAACTTTCTATCCTGAGCGTCCTTGAGAGCCACACTACCTTCTAACGGGATTATAGTCTTTTTGGTATCTGCTGACACAGCCGCATCCACCTTAGGCAATCGAAGGAGTTTGTGTTCTTTCTCCGGTAGTGGGTAGAGGCACGTCAAGGCATGCACCCCCCTAAGGCTTGTCTCTGGCAGATCCTACTCCTTCTGGATCATCTGCTGGACCACTCTGTGCACTGGGAAAACTTTCTGTGATTTCTGCACAGCCTGAAGCAGAGGATCCTCCAGTATCTCGTCCTCTGCGGATAGGCTAGTGGGCATATTCAGGGCCTTAAAGGACTCCAAGATGAATGCCGGGAGCTCCTTCCTGCATAACATCTGAACAAGCTGGGACTGATCCTCCTGCTCTGGAATCTTTCCTTCTTTCAACTCCTCCTGCAGGTCCAGCTCCATGTCCAGGTCATCACCCTTCGGCCCCTCTGACAATGGCGATTTTTGCCACTCCTCTGGGCCTCTAGCCCTCTTAGCCATAACCCACCACTGTCTCTTCCTCCTTTGCGCCAGCTGCCCTCAGCCTTGCAAACTGCTGCTGAAGAGCTGTTTGCCAACCCCTGTTGGCATAAGCAAAACGTCTTGTGCAAGATCAAGTCCAACTCTGGTGAAAAATCACCCAGGAGCCCTGTTGCTCCCAGAGTTTGAGGGGTGGAGGATCTGGGCATAGCTGAGAGACTGAAGACCAGTTCAGACAAAGCCAGCACAGGGCCCCCCCCCCCTGCCTCCTGGACCTCCTGTGCCAGGGAGGGGACTCTCCTGCCTTGACTTGTCCTGCAGGTCCTGCTCCAGAGAATTAGCCTCTTGTGTGCAGCCTAAACAAACGTCTGTCTCCGAGACTGCCCCTTGGCAGGTTCCACACACCAGGCACTGTGATCTGGCCGGGATGGTGGAAAGAGGAGCAGGTTCTCATGGATAACCCCCCCTCCAAGTTGCCCCCAAAAGGACAAAGGATTCCTTGCAGTGCACCCCACAGATCCAAGGCACCACCTGCATGGGCTAAAAACTAGTCGGGCTCTCCCTTGTAAAGAACTATCCCAAAAAAACAAAAGGAATTTGAGCTAAAGGAAACCAGTCAACTAAACTTAAATATACTTAAAGAAATTTAAATAAAGCTAAGCCAGACAAAAGAAAAAAAATGCCCCCAGGGAAAGGAAACTGCATTGATACCAACCTAAACCCTTGCTGTAAGATGCTGATTTCCCTTGGACGCCAAAAAGAAACCCCTGCAGGAGGCAAAGGATGAGAGCACACGGGCCTGGAGAAGAGAAAGCGCACCTGATTTTCCCATGCCGCTGCAGTTCCCACCATGCAGTGGAAGGCCTCATTCTGCCTGCGTGTTCCCCGGTGGCCCAAGGAGCTTCAGCTGCCTTCTCCTCTTGCCGCTCTTACCTCGGGAAGCTGTTACTGCATGGCTGTCTTCTCCTTTGTGCTCTGCCTGCACTTCGGCTTTGGTGCTGAGTGGGAGGGGGGAACAATCCAAAGCTGCCGGTCTGAAGCTCTTGCTTATGCAGTGGCTCCTCACCCGAGGATGGGTTCAGGAGCCGCCAGAAGACCCGGGCTGCGGGAGGCCTCTTCAAAAACAACAACCCCCCCACGGATGGGGAAGGAGGGTATCCTCCACTCAGTGCCCTGCTGTGTTTTCTGTGCCTTAGAGCCCTCTTTCTCTTCTTTTTTTTAAACTCTCTTTAAATAAAAAAACCTGTGTCTCACAGGAAAAGAAAAACATAAAGAGCTAACTAAGCCTATCCTATGCTCCTTGGTTGTCTCTTCAATAAGTCCAGCACCTTGGCTCATTACCTCCTACAGCTGCTGGTGACTAAGTAGGGCTGGTAGGCAGTTCCAGCTGCATAAGTATACTGGTGTCATCAAAAGATGACATGCTCAGTCTCCAAGCTGCTAGAAGAGATACACTATCCAGAGGTGCCGGACTGGATTGGAGGGACGATAAGGAAAGACACATTCTGAACAGGAGGAAACTGCAACATAGCACTGGAATGTTAGTAAGTGCTCTTCTTGGTTTGGGACCTATTGCTGCCACTGCAGGCCCAGGAGTGGGGTAGTAGGATGGAAGGCCCACCTAAAGCACCTCCAATTCTGCCACCAGCTCTAAGTCTTGGATCAAGAATCTGTGTACCATTGTCTGTGAGTGCAATCCGGAGACCCTAGGATCACAAGGCCCAAATGATCCTGCAGCCTGTGCAGAAGATTGCTCACCAAGGGCCAGGGAGGGAGACATACAACATCCCTTCCCAAACCATTCTTGAAGCAAGGCCACCAAGCCTGCTATTCGCAGAGCCTTTCTGCATATGAAATAGCTCCTCAAATTGGCATTCTGAGTGGCTATCAGGTGGAGCACTGGCAAGTCCTGTCTTAGCACTATGAGGTCATACATGGGAGAACTTAACTCTTTCTTCACATGGACTCTAGAGTTCTGACAGAGAAAGCTGGGCTATACCCTGTCAAAGTTTGTGATGTGTGCAGCAGATAGGGCACTCATATGCACTCTGATCAACACTGCTCCGCAGCTATGTGAACCACTCCAGCACTGCGACTTCTGTTTCAGTAGTCTGTACACATAACTGCCAGGGCAACGTTCAAAAACACACAGCTCATTTCATCCACTAGGAGAAGCCTGCACCTCTCCAGGGTCAACAGATCGCTCTAACTCTTGGCAAAAATCCCCCAGGAGGCTTCCTATAGGGTCCAAAGTCCCTAGGCCAGCTGGGCACGGTCTTGCACCCCCAGCCCTCCAGGCTAGCATTTGAGATGACAAGCACTCCATCTGGTGCTTCCAATGGCACTCCAACCAGCAGATGGTAGAACTGCACCACTGCCACAACTGCTCCTTGATCTTCCAGGGGAAAGGATAGATCTGGTCGACTAGTGGGAAACATGGAGATCAGAAGATTAGCCAGTGTCTCTGCAACAGGTGTATGTCCACCTTGGTCCAAGAATCCAGCTCCAAGGTCAATGTCAAACCCAAGGGCCTGCAAAGTCCCAGGCTCATGAAGCTGACTGAGAATCAGATTCTCTGAGTCAGCTGAGACTTGAGTGAATTTTCCATCATGAGGAATCTTTGACTCAGAACATTATGAAACTGACTCAGGTACTTGAAATCTTGGGAGTGTATCAAGCTGTTCCTGGGACAGGAATCATTGACCCCAGACTTACCAGCCAGAGCTCACCAGACCTGTGCCATACTGTATCTGACCTTCCTCAAAGAGACTGAGCGAGCCAGTCCAAAGTCCAGGTGCTGCCTCTCGGGCCCTCTGCATTCAGAAAATCACCGCTACTGCCACTATTACCGTGTAAAAGGTACGGAGAGCCACAGCAAGTTCAAAGCCAAGGCCAGGAACTGAAGAGACGACCTAGAACACAGAAGCATTGAAACACCTAATGCTGTACACAATGGGAAAGCAATAAATTCCATGGCAAGGTCCAGGAGGTGAGCAGCACCCTCTACCTGGCCAATGTAATAAAAGACCTAAAGGACCTCAAAAAAAGAGAGACTAGGAGTCCAGAAACCACTGGTTCTAATATCCAAGACGGGTCAAAGTCTCTCCCACAGCAGACTGGCCAACCCACCGAAGAGGGCTTTAAACTAGATTCATTGGGATGGGTGAAGAAAGCCCCCAGGTAAGTAGAAACTTTCAGGTAAGTGAAACATTAAATACCTCTGTAGAAATAGGTAAAAGGGGTAACATCCGGAAAGCAGTGTGCATAAATGCCTATAATATGGGATATAAAATCCCAGATGTTGAGACTTTAATGGAAGAGGCTGACTTAGATTTAGTGGTGGTTACAAAGACATGGTGGACGGACAGCCATGATTGGGATGTAATTATACCATACCATACTTTATTCAGGAAGGACAGGGTAGGAAGAAGGAGAGGAGGAGTGGCATTATATATAAAAAAGAATATTAAAGCTAGAAAATTACAGTACAAAGCTTAAATGGAAGCAAGAGGCACTGTGGGTTAAATTAGAAAGAGGGAACCAGAAATCCATTTGCATTGGTGTGATATACAGATCAGGGCACCAGAAGGGCGGAGAATGACCACAACCACACTAATGATGTTTTTAAAAATGCAAAATGTCTTTATTCAAAAACCCGACTTAGCCAAGTTTCGGCACAAACACCTGCATCATGGGTCTAAAACCGTATGTACAAAAACCAAAAGAACATAAAAACATTCATTCATTCTTTTATACCGCATTTCCTAGAATCAATGTGGTTTACAGAGAGCCAAACATTCACGATACATGGAACAATTTTATAAGAACTAAATTAAATTTTTTAATTTGTTTTTATTAAAGTTTTTAAACACTTACAACCATGCACACAACTGCATAACCTGCACATTTCCCATTACAGTAAATTACAACTTCAAAAACTAAACTTTTGAAACTCTCCTCCCACCCCGACACCTTGCAAACCTCATAGACTAGCCTTCAGCTTATCATAGAACTTGTATATCAGTCTAGGGCAGACCATTTATTCCACACTATCCCTTTTCCTCTGAGGATAGTGACTTTGTCTTGAGCTTTTTCGTATTTACTATAAAGACACACTTGATTCCACCACCTATGCCAATTTAACTTCGTAGGATCCTTCCAGAAAGACAAAATTTCTTTTAAGGCTACAGTAATCATGAAATTCAATATGAAAAAATGCTCCTTTGCCAACATTGGAATCTCTAACGACCGCAGCACTATTCTACACCAGGACAGAGGAAAAAAGAATCCCACCACCTGCTGTATCCTTTCCCAAACTGGAAGCCAAAAACCCTGAATGCAAGGGCAGTCCAGAAACATGTGCCTCATTGTGCCAGGAGCATCCTGACAGGACTAGCACCGGGTGGTCTTGTCCTTACTCCATTTGGCCAACTTGATTGGCATAATGTACGCCCTATGAGCGAAAAAAAACAGATTGCGTAAGCGCTGCCGATCTTGAAGTGCAGACAATAGGGCCCCATAATAAATTCCAAGACTTCTGTGGCAAAGTAGAATCCGTTTCTTCTTCCCAAATCTTCCACAGGCCCCTGGCCTGCCCTGAATTATAATTTCTGAAGTATGCATAAATATTGGACACTCCACCTTTTAGAGCTTATTTCCGACATAATCCTTTGCAACCCCCAGGTAGTCGCATACTCGCAGGGCTTTTTCTTCAGTTGGGCTATGCAATGTCTAAGTTGAAGCCACTGAAAGCAACTAGATGGTAGCTCAAACTCCGCCTGCAGTGCGTTAAAGGTCTTCCACCTATCTCCATCGATCAGTTGTCCCACAGACCATATGCTGCAGCGCTGCCGGACTGCCCATGCAAAGGAGGTTTTATTGATTTTAAGTTCCGGATTATAAAGAGGCAATTGACATGAGAGCAGATTCTCCTTTTCGATAATAGGTAGGAGACTTTGGAACACTCTTTGCGTTCATACAATTACACGCCCCACTTTGGATGTATCTGGACAGCTCATTCCCATAGTTAAGCCAACTGGACAAGGGTAAACCAGGCGCTCTGCTAGCTCCAACCAAGTTGGCTTCTGCGGGAGAGTTGTCCCAGCCGACCAGAGACCTCCTTGCTTTAGGATCGCTGCAAGATGGTACCACTGGAAATCTGGAACGTGAAGTCCCCGTTCACTTTTGCACGCCTTCAATTTCTTCAAAGCAATCCTAGGCGTTTTCCCATTCCAAAGAAAGGTACTCAGAATGCGCTCGACCCCTTTGTAAACTGATACTGGGAACAGAATGGGTATCATCCCTAATATGTAGTCCAGGTGAGATGAAGAGGGGGCCGGATGGAGTCCATTAAGATGGTTCTAATGCCTAAAATAAACTACATATTAGAGATAGAGTAAAAGACTGGGCAATCTCTTATCTTCTCCACATTCATTCGTATCGTTTCCTCCAGCGGGGCAGAGAACTGGACCCCCAGGTATTTTATAGCCGTTTGCTCCCATTGGAAAGAGAATTGCTGTACCATGCTGCTATTAGCCTGCCTATTAAGGGGAAAGGACACCAATTTTGTCCAATTCACTTTGTATCCTGAGAAACGAGCGCAACTGTCTATCAACTGCAGCAGGGGGGAGATTGATGTTGGTTGTAGAAAGAACAGAAGATCATCCGCATACGCTGATAACTTAATATGTAAATCCGCTATCGTGACTCCTTCGATTTCCGCTGATTGCCGAATAAGCAAAGCCAGCGGCTCCAACGCCAAATTAAACAATAGGGGGCGACATCGGACATCCTTGACAAGTACCCCTGTGCAAGGAAAAGGGCCTGGAAAGCTCTTGATTAGCCAGGATCCTTGCCAATGGATGGGCATACAATACCCGGATCATGTTCACAAAACTCTTTGGGAACCTGAACCACTTCAGAACAAGAAATAAGAAAGGCCACTCCAGCCTATCGAAGGCCTTTTCAGCGTCCAATGACAGCCCGATGAGGGGTGAATCAGAATGCTCTGCTATTTCTAAGATGTTGCACATTAGCCGCGCGTTGTCTGCTTTGGACCTACCATTCACAAAACCACATTGATCCGGGTGTATAAGCAGATGAAGAACTTTGTTAAGGTGATTAGCCAGGACAGCCGAATACAACTTGTAATCTACGTTCAAGAGTGAAATGGGTCTATAGTTACCCACGAGTTCCGGATCTTTCCCAGGTTTTTCAAGAACTACAACTGTGGCCTCAGCAAAAGCACCGGGGTCATTACCTTGTTTTTGAAGCTGCTGATAGTAAGTCATTAGATAGGGAGAAAGATCTTTTGCAAACATCTGGTAGAATTCTATCGGGATTCCATTGGGACCCGCAGCCTTTCCATATTTCATTCCTGAGAGCACTTCCTTCAGCTCCTCCTGCCCCAGAGCTTTATCAAGCAAGACTACCTGATCGGCATCTAGTATAGGATGTTCAATCCGCTCCAGCAATTTTCTCATGGCAGGAAGGTCACATATCACGTCAGATGTATATAGCTGATTTTAAAATTTTCTAAAGGCCTCCACTATCATGGCATTTTCACTCAATGAAACACTTTGCTCATCCTTTATGGAGACGATATGCGTTTTATCCCGTTGCGGTTTTACGCTTGTAGCCAACAGTTTACCAGCCTTGTTCATCTCAGTGTGGTACCGTGCTTTCTGCACAAAGGCATTTTGCTCCACTTCCCTAAGCAGCACTGTATTATATTGGTATCTTAGTTTCTGCAAACATACGAGCACCAAAGAGCTGAATTGTCGATGCAGTATTCTCTCGCCCGACCTAATCTGCAGATCCAGGGCCTTAAGCATATCCTTCGCCTTTCTGCTGGCGGCGATGGTGTAGCTGGTTATCTTTGCTCTAATTGAAGCCTTGAATGCTTCCCACCATGCCCAGATAGACGTGTCCTCCGGAAGATTAGTAACAAAAAAATCTTTGATGGCTTGCTGGACATACTGTTTGAAAGACTCTTCTGCTAGCAGCGATCTAGGAAAGAACCAACCGCCACTTTTGACATGTTCAACTGGAAGTCCGAGATCTAATACTATTGCAGCATGATCCTAAATATGGGTGCTTAGAATCTCTGCACTTTTGATTTCTTTAGCGAAGGACCTGGACACCAAAAAAAAAATCAATCCACGAATAAGAACCATGTGGGTGCGAGAAAAAGGTGAAATCCTTCTCTGAAGGATGGAGCACCCTCCAAATATCTACCATGCCCATATCTTCTATGATGGACTCTAGCACCTCCAGCGCTCTGCCCCTACTAGCCACCCTGCAGGGTTGGCAATCAATGGGTCCAAGACCATATTAAAATCTCCACCTAGCACAATAGGGAAGGAGGAGAACTCTAGGATCAATTCTGCCAGGCCTTGAAAAAATTTGGGGCTGTCACAGTTTGGTGCGTAAACATTAATTAGCACTAGTTGTCTTTTTTCTATCATTACATGAACACTAGCCCACCTCCCCTCAGGGTCAGCTCTAATAGAAAGAAACTGGGCCTTACAAGAGCTCTTGACCAATATGACCACACCATTTTTCTTCCCCATAGCTGGAGCATGGGACGCTAAACAATATTTATCCACAGCCAATTTCGCTGTCTCTTTAGTTGATAAGTGTGTTTCCTGAAGCATCACTACATTGGCACCCTGCTTCTAGCAGTATGCTAGGATCTTTTTTCGTTTAGCAGGATGATTGATGCCCTTGACATTCAGGGACAGTATTTTAAAAGGATACATTTTTATTTTGTGTTTTGAGAATCTCCCACCTCCCTAAGTTCCACCCAAGAACCGCTTGATAGTAGCTGATGTAACTCCATAGCTGCGCTACCCGAGGTTTGCAAGGCGCCATTATTACCCCTGCAAGGCAGAGGCTACTAACTGGGTGAGCCAGCACGTGTCACAAGATGGCCGCCGGGTACCCCTATAAGGCAACAAAAATTATACAGCATACCCATAACATACAAAAGAAAAAACTCGAGCCATTTACTATTTTGTCTACTGTCCGCCCCCTTATTTCCACATGATTAAAACTAAACCAAAAGCTCTAACAAAGAGAAGATATGTTTCCGCCCATACTGGCATTGCTACGCCCTTACTGGATCTCGATTGTGTGTGAGGGGCAAGATTACAGAGCTGAAAAGCCCCCCTGGAAACAAACTCACACAGCCCATTTATCTTAACCCCAATCCTCACTCCAATAGCCCCCATCGCAGAGCGCACTAGAACGTACATAAAACACCACATTACAATAACAATTATAGCAGATCACCTGTAACATTTTACAGAAAAAATTGCTTATTTGACATCAAAAATTATAACCTTCGACACAGTCTGCTTTCAGATGGCCACCTTCTTCAGCGGGAGCCACGGGAGTGGATTGTCTTCTGACAATGAAAAGCTTTAGGAAACGAGTGCTCACTGCATCTGTAAGGCCTCTTGCTCCTCTAAGAATTTCAGAACCTCCGCCGGGTCCTCGAAGAATTTGGTACTGTTATTGTACGTGATTTTGAGTCGGGCAGGATAGAAAAGCCCATACCTGGCCTGCAGACGCTGAAGGCATGGCCTCATTGACAGAAATTGTTTCCGTTTGTCTGCTGTTGACTTGCAAACATCCGGGAAAAACGAGATATTGCTCCCCTCGTATACCCACGCAGTCTGGGCTCTTTCTGCTGCCATTATCTGAATTGCTTGCTGATGTTTGAGTAAACAAAAAATTATCGGCCTTGGACTCCTCACACGCGAACTCATCTGCGATGGTACTCTATGCGCTCTCTCAATATCTAACTGCCCAGATAATTTCAACTTCAGTAAGGCTGGGACCATCTTTCCCAGAAATGCGAACATGTCAGCACCTTCAGCGCCCTCCGGAAGGCCCACCATTCTGATATTATTCCTCCTATTCCTATTGCTGAGGTCCTCCATTTTCAGCTGCATACGTTCCATCCTCTTGCAGGCCTTGTGAAGCTGGTTTAGTTGCTCTGCATGCGACACTAACAGCATCTGCTTTATCCATACGCACTGCTAGACCTTCAATTTGTGCTTCATTTCTTGAAGCTCAGATTGCACCCGCACCAGCGCATCTCCATTTGCTACCACCAGTTCTTTCACCAAACGGATTTCCCCCAGTAGCTCTTTCATGCTTTCCTCTGGTTCCCGTGTAGGGGCCATATTATGTGGCGAGAGGGGGTCCGACTTCGCTCTTTTGGAGCCCGAATTAAGCGAAGCAGCGAAGTCTAACTTCGTGGGTTTGCCACACGCCATGATCCTTTTGTCGTCAGGCACCCGGGAAAGGCTCTAAAGTAGGAATTAACATTGGTATACAGCAGTATTATTCAGGATTCTTGCTGGGGAATACCAGAGCTCTGCTCTTAAGCCGCCATCTTACTTCCCTGCCGGCCCCACCTCCTCAGAACTAAATTTAACATGTTAGGTAAAACAGAGAAAAGAGTAACTATATACAAAAGAGTTTGCTCAAGGTAGTAATTAGTCCAGTGTATATTTTAGATTAGGGTGAGGGGTGGAGGAAGGGATGAGCGAGTCAAGTGATCCCATTGAAATGTTCCATGAACAGGTGGGCCTTTATCAGTTTCCTGAAGACTAACAATGATACCAAAAGTAATGGAATAAAAGCCAAAAACAGTCATAAAGAACACATGCAGCTCACATGGAAATACATTTTTAAAAAATTCAATGAAAGTAATAAAACCATAAATACAAATACAAATGGAGGGTTAACAGTGAGAATGTGTCTTGATCACCATAAAGTTGACAAAAGGTGCATACAGTATCCTAGACAATGAAAAACCTAAAAACAGGAGATGGCATTCAAAAAAGGAGAACTTTAACAAAAACATATAATAAAACCATATATAAAAGGGGTATAACAAAACAAATGCTAACAATAAAAATACAGAGAAAATGAAAAAAATAAAAATCATAAAGCAATTGGACATCATACCAGTGCTAAAAATACGGTCAGAATCACTGAGAAGCCTAGAGCAGGGAGTAAGAACAAATTAAAATTAAAAGGTAGTCTGTTGTAATAAAGCAAGCTAATGCCCACATCAAAAAGGGAAGGGGGGAGATGAAAAGTTCATAGAACTATAAAAAATAAAAAAATAAATAGAACAACCAACAAAATGTATAAAAGAGACTAAAAAAAAGAAAGGGTACCCATAGGCACCCATCTACTAAAATGTGTAAATGAAAGAACATTAACAAAAAATATGTAGACTGTCATACTTTGAGTATATAAAACAGATACCCAGGAAAAGGGAAAAAGGGGAGGGGGGGAGAGAAAGGATGAAGGGAAAAAAGTATAAGGCACAAATATCATACATATCCATGGAGAACTTTGTTAAAAAATAATTCAAGAGACACTAATATAGTGAAAGACAGACCTTGGGATATGCATAGAGTGTGAGCATGTCTGACCATTTGCAATGGCCCACAATTAGAAAACAAGAGAGTTCAATGTTAAAAAGCGATAAACTGCAGTTTGCCAAAGGGAAGCCAAATCATACAAAACATGGCCATATGGCATCAGCATACATGCCTGACAGACCATATCTGTGCATCAAGCAAAGCGTGGGAATAGTGGAAGAGCTTCACTTAAGTCCTTCAACCAATCTCCACTGAAATGGCTGTAATAGGACTAGATAAAGAAAGTAGAAGTAGGGGGCCACAGGAACAACATCAGGCCCCAGGCCCCACTCTTAGTGGGGTCCTAGACTGCTGACATAATGGTGCAGCCATAACAGGGGCAAAAAGCCACAGATATAGTAAAAAAAAAATGCTAGAGGCCATAGGCTGCATATGCCCACATGGCTGAAAACAGCAGGGGGAATGGTAAAAAAAGACCATCAAAAACAAGCCAAGGACTTTGCAAAGAGGGAGTCCCAAAAAGGGAATGCCAAGGCCTGTCAGGCTGACCAGGAAAACCCAAGTATGGAAGCCCCAGACTCCCACAAAAGCCTGGGAGGCCCAGCTGCAGATCACACCTGTGCTGTTTCTCTTGGGTTTTTTTTTTTTAAGTTTGGAGCTGCTTTATTAAAAGCAGTAAAGCCAAAAGCTTCTTATTGAAACAATGTGGAAAGTACAGAATATATCAGAAAAAAATCTAGCGTATGCAGATAAGGACAGCAAGAGAGAAGGAGGACCTGGTGCCAACTTATCCATCCCCCTGAGGAGCCCCGTGGGATTTTCCTGCTCCTCTTCAGGTGTACCAAGCGTTAAGAAACTTACAGTACAAAGCGTTCTGTGGGAAACAGCACTGAATCCTGGGCAGCTGTCAGCTTGAGGAGTCAAGAATACACCCTCGCTCTGGACACTTAGGCTCTTCAACCCTCAGTCCTACAGTCACTGCACCGTAGTGTGGGCCAGGATAGTCAGGCCTTTTTGCAATGCTGCACCAGTCCACACCTTGCGACCTTCTCAAAGCAGAAATTGCTGTGCTGCACCAGAAGATATACCAAATAATGACATCACCGAAAGCTGCTCAAGTCTGCTTGCACCTATTGGCAAGGGAGCATGACCTGCTCGTCTAAACTGGTCTAACAGGATGATAAGGAATGGCAATCAGCATGCAGCAATTACCCCCACACTAACCATAATGTGCAGTCAACACCCACACCCCACCCCTAGCCTACCCAGTCCCCACCCCACTGTGTGATAAGCAGTTAGTGTGGAATTTTTACCGCGCTGTTTATAATGTGCGGTAGCAGTTTTTGTGGGTCCACGCTAACCGCTTAGCTCACATTAAAGAGCGTGTTAATCATTAGAGCACTTCAGTAAAAGGGCCCCATGGTTTGAAATTTCCCCCTTAAGTCTCAGTTTCTGAATAGTCACAGAATGTTATGTTATGTTATGTTATGTTATGTAATGTAATGTAATATTATTAACTGATATACTGCCTATCTATAAAATAAACTATGTGGTTTACAATAGCAAATTAAACAAAAAACACACATACAGAAAAAGAACACCATAGTAAACAGGAAAGGTATAGCAAAGAAATGTTGTGTTTGTAATGCTGCTGCCCTTCAATTTAAAGGTCCAAAACTAGCATAAAGAAAAAGGCTTCACAACAGAATAATTCTTAACTAGTACTTTTTGGCTATGACCCAGGTAGTAAAACCTTGTTATCAACCCCAAAATATGCACACAGTAGCAGAGCAAGGGAAAGCTTTCACGGGGCTGTGAAGGCAGCGCTGGGAATTAAAACATAACATATTCCTAAAGGCAGCCCAAACGGCAAAAGATCATATTGCCAAAAAAACATGAAGTAAGCATGGAGAAATGGAAAGAAAAAATGCGTCTGATGTTATTTCGTGCTTGATGTGCTAATGTGGTTTCCTCATTTTGTGTCTGTGAGGAAACTGTTAAGCACATAGAGCCATTAGAGATGTCCTAAAAGCAAACTTCTCTGAAGTCTTACTACTAGTACTACTTATCATCTCTATAGTGGTACTAGGCATATGTAGTGCCGTACACATACACATATACATGAGAGAGTCCCTGCTCAACAGAACGTACAGTCTATTTAAGACAGACAAATAGAAGAAACAAGGAACTAGGGAATTTCAGTTTAAGGAAATGATTACAAAGGTATTAAACGGGAGAATAAAGAGTTAGGATCCAAAAGTAGCCTCAAAGGTGGGATTTTAGCCTGGATTTTAATAGGACCGTCATTTTTTGTTAATGCTCATAACAAAAGTGAAAATATCTTTCAGAAATGGAACATCCCATTTGCTAGATAAGTGTTATTGGCTGAGCAAATGTCAGAATCAGATTGGCATGACATTTTCATGTGATGCCAAAGAAATAACGAGACGGGAGACAATAAAATAGTAAAATAAAATGCCCACCATTATACTTAACGTTACTTGCATTCTTACATCATAAATAAATGTCAGCATGCTCCAAGGAGGAAAAGAAATGGGTATATCAGGATGTCATGGAGCTTCTGGCACATAGAAACAGAAACAGATGGCAGAGAAGGACCATATGGCCGATCTAGCCTGCCCATCCATAAGAACTATTAAGCTCTACAATCCCTTCCTCTTCCTCAGAGATCCTTTGTACTTACCCGTGCTTTCTTCAATTCAGATACAGTTCTCGTCTCCACCATCTCTACTGGGAGGCTATTCCGTGCATCTATTACCTTTTATATACATACATATTTCCTTAGATTAATCCTAAATCTATCCCCTTTCACCTTCATCTTATGGCTCTTGTTCCAAATCCTTTCAAGCGAAAGAGGACCATCTCCTGTTCATTTATACCACAAAGTATTTAAATGTTTCTCATACCTCCCCTCTCCTGCCTTTCCTTCAAAGTATACATATTGAGGTCTTTGGGCCCGATATTCTTCTGTGCAGGCTATGCGCCGCTACAGCTATGCCAACCCTTAACCCCGGATATTCACTGCTGGTGTCATATGCAGCCATGGCATTGAATATCCAGAGATCGCTGCACCCTCCAGAAAGCGTAGTTACTCATCTGTTACAGGTGATCTCCGGGAACAGCAGGAATCAGTCTTCACATATGGGTGACATCCGCACTGACTGAGCCCAGCATGGAAACACTCCCCAGCATCCAAACGGAAAGGCTTTGGGAGTGTTCCTCTATGCATGCATGGCTGCCTTCCCGCCTTAGCTCCTAGTCTTCAGTCAAGTGTATAATGAAGACAAAATGAAAATAAAAGAAAAAAATGGGACAACTTGAAGGGGAGGTGGGTGGGTTGTGAAGACTGATTCCTGCTTTTCCTGGAGATCAGTTGTTACAGGTGACTAACTACGCTATCTCCAAAAACAAGCAGGAAGTCAGTCTTCACATATGGTACTCCCTAGCCACAGACTGCTAAGCGAGAGATAAAGAGTCCTGTCACAACTAGAGGTTGCAGCAAGGATCAAACAGACTCAGCTCATTCGGAGCGCCCCTTGCGAGGTAGTCCAGTGGGTGGAGGGCAAGTTGTCTAAATTTGAAAGAGATTACATAGAACAGATTGACCAAATTGAGCATCACTTCTGGAGCCCTTGTCCAGGCAATAGTACACTGCAAAGATATGAAGTGAAGACCAGGTAACTGCTTGGCAGATTTCAGAAATAGGGGCAGAATAGAGGTTAGCTACAGTGGTGGCCATGGCTCGGACATTATGGGCAGTGACATGGTGTTGAAGAGATAGACCAGCTTGTGAGTAAGTAAAAGATATGCAGTCTGCTAGACAGTTTGAAATTGTTCTCTTAGAGACTGGTAGCCCCAGATGACTTTGGTCAAAGGAGACAAATAGCTGAAAGGATTGGCGATGAGCCTTAGTATGGTCCAGATAGAATGCCAGTACTCTCTTACAATCAAGAGTATGCAACTTTGCCTCAGTTGGGGAGGTATGAGGCCTTGGAAAGAACATTGGTACTTTTGATAAGAACCTTGTCATGACAGAATGTTGTATATGGAGTATAGTCCACCAAGGCTTGCAGTTCACTGACCCTATGAGCAGAAGTGACCACTATGAGAAAAAGGACTTTCCATGTTAAGAACTTTAAAGCGGCTGATGCCATGAGTTCAAAAGGACTGCACATGAGCTGTACAAGAACATTTAAATTCCACGGTGTAGATGGTGGGCGCAGAGGTGCTTTGAACAGGAGAAGACCCCTCATGAATCTAGTCACCAATGGATGTGTCAAGATAGGCCGGTTTTCCAATGTATGGAGAGAGGTCACAATGGCACATAAATGTACCTTTACAGAGTTGGTCTTGAGACCAGAGAAGGATAAGTGGAGCAGGTATAGAAGTAGATCCAGGACTGAACATGTGTAAGGATCTAGTGTTTTCTGTGAACACCAAATGGCAAATCTGTGCCACTTGAAAGAGTAACAGTATTTAGTGGAATCTTTTCTGGAAGATAGGAAAACCTGTAAAACCGCCTCTTGGAGTCCTAGGTGTGAAGACCACCTGCTCAGCAGCCAGGCCATCAAGCAAAGTGTCTTGAGTTTGGGGTGCAGGAGGGTCCCCTGTTCCTGAGAGAGAAGGTTGGGAGAGTAATCAAGGTTGAGGAGAGGTTTCCGAACTACTTGAAGAAGTAGGGGAAATCAGGGCTGTCTGGGCAAGTAAAGGGCAATGATGATCATCATTCCCCTGTCGGCTCATAATTTGAATAGTGTCTATGCTATGAGGGGGAAAGAAGGGAAAGCATAGAAAAGATCCTGTCCCCAATAAAGTAGAAACGCATCAGAGCTCCTCCAGTGAGAAGGGATCCTGGAGCAAAAACGAGGTAGTTGAGCATTGACAGGAAAAGCAAAGAGGTTGATTATTGGCATCCCCCAAAGGTAGAACAAGTGTTGAGCTACTTGAGGTTCCAGCCTCCACTCATGTGGACAGAGGATGTGACTTAAGTCTGTTGGATAAGGAATTCTGTGTTCCTAGAAGGTACACTGCATTAAGGTGAATCTCCTGAGATATTGCCCATTTCCACAAGCAGATGGCCTCTCTGCATAAAGGGAGAGAGCCTGTTCCTCCCTGTTTGTTTATATAAAATATGGCCACGTGGTTGTCCATCTGAATGAGGACTAAGCGGCCCATGAGTTGGGCAGAGAAGACCTGGGTGTGTTGAATATTGCTCTGAGTTCGAGGAGATTATGTGTAGGAGGTTCTCTTGAGAAGTCCATAGGCCTTGGGTCGTAAGACTGTTCAGGTGAGCCCCCCAACCTAGCTTTGATGCATTGGTCGTCAGGGTACACTGTTGAAAAGGCAACCCTACAAGAAGGTTGTTCGGCTTGCCCCACCACTGCAGGGCTGACCTCATCTGAGGGGTCATGGTGATGGAGTCTTAGAGATGGTCTGTCAACTGCTTCCACTGCTGTGAGAGAGTCCATTGTGTTATTCTCATGTTGAGACAAGCATATGGAATGACATGGACTGTAGAGGCCATGTGGCCTAGGAGGTGTAGGAATGTCCTGGCTGATATTGACTCCTGTTGTTGAATCTGTGATGCCAAGGTCATTAGTCGGCACGTCTGTCGTCTGGCAGAAACGTTCGGGCTTGGATCGTGTCTAGTCGAGCTCCTATGAACTCTAGGTTTTGGAGTTGGAGTGAGGTGCAATTTTGGATAATTTATGACAAACTAACTCCTGGAGGAAGTGGATAGTTTGTTTGAGAGCAGTAGTGACTGCCATAACATATCTGCCCTTAGCAACCAATGGTCTAAGTAGGGGAACAGAAATATCCTCAAAGTTCGAAGATAGGCTGCTACTACAGCTAGGCATTTTGTGAAAACTCTGGGTGCTGAAGCTAAACCGAAGGGAAGGACCTGATATTGGTAATGATTGATCCGAAATACAAATCTGAGGAACTTCCTGTAATCTGGGTGGATGATTTTGTGAGTATAAGCATCCTTTAGGTCTAAGCAGCAAAGCCAATCATTTGGTTGGAGGTAAGGAAGAAGGGTACCCAGAGAAATCTTGAATTTTATTTGTTGAGGTTTCGGAGATCTAGTATAGGCCTGTGGCCTCCCATCTTCTTTGGGATAAGAAAGTATCAGGAGTAGAAGCAGAGGCCTTGCTGAGAAAGAGGTACTTCCTGCTTTAGTAGAGTGGATCTCCTATTATAACAAGGTGGTTTGATGGAGATCTAAGGAGTGTTGGCCTACAAAATGAGTGGGTGGAAGATCTCTGAATTTCAACTGCAGACCCTGGCCTACTAGATGTAATGTCCAGGGCTCTGAGGTGATGTTGCTCCAGCGGTGTGTGAAGTGGACTAGTCTCCCTGGGATCCTGGAAGGAGGTGGAAAAGTCATGGGAGAAATGGCCATGCTCCTTAGGAAGTAGTCAAAAACTCCAAGTTGGTTGAGCAGTAGGAGCAGGCAGTAGTTTGGTAACTTTGGGTTTCCTGGGTTGTTTTTGGCCCTGCTGTCTCTGTTGTTGTGCAGCAGAGTAGGAGGAATAGGAGTGATAGGGTGGATAGTAACGTTTCTTCTTTGGGAAGAAGTTTTTTTTGGTGGTAGTCTTCATTTAAGAAGGATCTGCTCTCTTTCTAGAAAGCCTCTTCATGGTGAGGTCATCTTTTTCTATCTCACCTGCTTTTTCCCTCCACCTCTGGCAAAAATGATTCTCCCCACTGCATGGAATGTTGATTAATTTATCTTGGACCCATAGTTCCCAATCAGATACCTGAAGCCAAGCTGTTCTTCTAGCTCCAATGCAGGCTGCAACAGTCCTGCTGTTGGCCTCGAAGCCCAAGAGCAGCTGGTAAGCCCCTTCCTCCACAGCACCACAGTCCGGCTCAACTCCCCGACCACCGGATTTTTAACCCTTGCCCTGTACCCTACCCACTAAAGTGCCCGGGCTCAGGCAAGCAGGCCCTGCCTCCTGCTTTCCTCCACAATAAAACTACACAAGTGACCCAACCAAAGGAAGGTATACCTTAGAGAAGTTTCACCTGCTTGCTGCCATAAGTCTCTCCTTCCTTGTATTGTTTTTTTTTTTTTTAAAGGTAGGCAATCATTCCAACTGTGAGTTCATCCAGTGAAGCTTAGCCATGCAGAATCTCCTGCACTAGCTTCTAGGAACAGAGATACTGGTTTCTGGCGCCTAAGGAAGGAGCTCTTCTAATGTAACATCAGAAATCTCACATGCTCAGTTCCTAGCTGTTAGTGGATGGAGATAACCCACAAGTACTGGACTGGACTGGAGGGACGATTAAAAAGCATGGAGTACCCCCTTCCCTTCTTCCATATAAACAATATCCTTCTCCTCTGCCTTCCAGGTCATTTCTTCCTCCCTTCCAGTATATGCTGTTGGCTAGCCAGCCACTTCATAGCTCCGTGTGAGCCACATAGCACTAGTAGCAATTCTGATCTTTTTCAAAGCTTTCTCCAGGTGCTGCAAGCCTCATACTAAACAAGAGTCATCTGGAGGTAGGATAATCAGTAGAAGGGAGGTAGGAGTGGCTTGCAGGAGGAGACGATGGAGGCAGCAGCTATCTGGTGGGGGAACGAGATAAGACTTGAAAGAAAAGGATGGATGAGAGACTACTAGTGAGAAATAAATGGAGGAGAGACTAGAACAGTAGTTCTCAAACAGTCCTCTGGGACCGCCAGACCAGTCAGGTTTTCAGGATATCCACAATGAATATGCATGAGATAGATCTGCATATAATGGAAGCAGTGCATGCAGATCTTCTCATGCATATTCATTGTGGATATCCTGAGAACCTGACTGGACTAGGGGTCCCAGAGGACTGCGTTGAGAACCACTAGACTAGAAGGATGCCTTCTGCTTATTACTGGAACCTACCTTTTTCATCTATGAAAAACTCTCATTGTAGACAAAATCGAAATTACACTTACCTGGTAATTGTAGTTCCTTGAGTGACAACAGTTTAGTCCTCCACCTATGGGTAGTGCACCTCCTCCTGCAGCTTGGAGACTGGACCAATCAGAATTCTGCCATCACTGGATGCAGCCTGCAGGCATTCCCCATAAGCCCCAGTGACCTATTGACAAAGCAGACTCAAAAGAGCAAGAAATAATAGCTAACCGGTTAAACAACTGAAACTGTAAGGAAAACAAACCTTCCCTGAAGCCGGAAAGGAAAAGATCCTCCGAAATAAACACCCTCTCCCCCGCCAAGCCAAATAAACGAGGCAGTAAAAGAAGAGGAAAGGCAGAACGAACTAGAGGATTAGGTCTCCCGACAAGACACTCACCTGTAAAATCGCTCTTCAGGACTGACTGCGTGCCGAGTCAAACTAGAAAAACGAGGGCGGGAAGGAGGACTAAACTGTCGTCACTCAAGGAACTACAATTACCAGGTAAGTGTAATTTCGATTTCCTTATCGTTCCGCCAGTTTAGTCCTCCACCTATGGGATGTAACAGAGCAGTACTAACGGGAGGGACCCTGCCAGCCGGCACGCAAAATCGCCGATCTGAAACCGGAATCCCCCGCCGCCAGTCCAGCCAGCCAGTAATGCTCGCTGAAAGTAAGTAGCAACGACCAAGTTGTGCTTTGCAAAATTCCACCGGCGGAAATAGATCATGCTCCACTCAGGAAGCTGCTCGCGGTCCAGCAGAGAGTACCCTCCACCCAACAGGAGGTGGCCTCCCCTGCAACATGCAAACCAGGACGAACGTCTGTGATCCCACCGAAGAAGGAGACCTGCGCCGCAGGTTCAGCCTCCCTGGGACCCTCACACAGTTCCAAACACTCCGACGTACGAAAGGAGCCTGTGACTGCTACCTAACGACGCAGATCTCTCCATACATCCCAGCGACCCAGACGCCGTTCAGAAACGCGGTCTCCTCCCGCTTGGAAGACTGGGAGAGACACTGCTTGATTACCACGAAAAAGGCGAAGACACCTCAGGCAGAAAGGCCGGAACCGACCGGAGCACCACTTTGGACAGAAAGGGAAAGAAAGAAACTCCCTACACGACAGCGCCTACAACTCTGAGATGCGCCGCGCCGAGCAAACAGCCATGAAAACGCATCTGTTAAAGACAAGTTGTTGACCGAAACTTGGCGTAAGAGCTCAAACGGAGCTTTCCCCTAGCCCCTGATCACAAGCCAAGATCCCACGGCGGAACGGAAAGTGACTCGCCGGATGCAATCGGGTAACCGCTAGAAGAAAACGCACTACATCACTGTGCGTCCCCAGAGGTACACCTCGTACCTTACGTCAGTAACAGGCTATGAAAACAAACTGCACTCTTAAAGAACTGGCAGCCAGCTCTCTATCAGATGCAGCCTGCAAAATGCCATAGCACCGAAACCGATGCTGTGGAAGCACGGACCTGACGACTGGAACACCAGCCCTCAAAGATTCGCCAAACGCGAATCTAGACCAGCGAAGGTGACCGTTTCCATACCGGAAGGATCCGTGAGCAAAGCCCGAAGAGGAAAAGGAACTGGTGACTGACATTGGCGCTCGCCCGGCTGGCCCACTCCACAGCAGATCCCCAGACTGCATCAGCAAACCTCATGCAACCACATGAGGACCTCCGGCCCCTCATTACAAACGGAAGTCCCCCATTACTAGAGAAGTTACCGTAGCCGGACAATAGTGTCTGAGCAAAGAAATGCAGTCTCACTCTGCAAAGAGTGCTTTCAACAATCAAGTCGAAACCATTGAGAGCACATACAAAACACATCTGCTTATACGGGCAACTCAGGACCTGGCTCCCAAACACCATGCCGCGAGCGCACTGGGACATAGGCTGAAAGCATGGAACATACACAGAGTATTGACGTCCTCTAAGAAACCTGCCAGAGCCCTGGAGCACCAAGCCCCAGACTGTGCTCCCCAGACGTCCTTCTCTTCACTCCCAACACGGGCCCCGCAACAAGATGGTGGCGATGGGACAGCGCCCCTGCTAAGCGCTAAAACCCTATCTGCCAGTGCAGACCCTAGAAATAGATGAGAAGTTCCTGGGAAGGACAGGAGAAGTGGAGTACCCCTCTGGCCTTCCTGCAGTCAGAGAAATAGCCGTGGGCAACACCGGCCAACTTGCAAGTGGAGGTCGTAGAGGTTGTTGCCTGCGTGAACCTGACAAAACAAGATGATGCCGCATGAGCTAAACCTCCCCAGGGATGAGGACCCTGAAGACTATATGTGAGCCATGACCAGCGCTGCCATCCAGCGGTCTTTAGGACAAATGCAGGGCGCTAAACCTGGGACATAAAAGCTGGATTTGCAGAACATCATGGTGGCTTATTCAGACACGAACCCCTGAGAGGAGTCCCTGGGGTTAGTATGTCCCTGACTTGCAGAGATCAATCTGAAGATGGCGGCATACACCTGGTCACAGAAACGCAAAATTGAGTGTACCGGTCGCCCTCTGGAGGCCCTCGACCGTAGCGCAGGCACCTTTTGGGTGACAGTTTAACAGTAAATATATATATATATATTTTTTTTTTTATTTTTTTTTTTTAATATCCTAAGGTTTCCTAAACCCATCCGTGTGATAAGCACAGGCCGTTGAGAATCCCAACAAGATTTACTGTCTCAAGGACACTTTCATCCTGTCCCTCCCTCCAACTACAAGTTAGGGCTCTGCTCATGCCCCTAAAACCTGACAGCTTGCCTAAAATTCCAGGCCTTAACAGATGCTCCTCAGAGACATGATTAGGAGGGAGAGAACATGTGGCAGCAGAGCAATGCCAAAACTGCGGGCTCAGAAAACGAATAAATCTAAGAATAAACGGAAAAAGAATAAAGGAAATGAGCTCCTAACTACGAAAGGGAGGTAATCCCTGATTGTCAACAACCAAAGGTAACTGAATTAAAAGGAAAGGTAAACTCAAATTAAAATGAGGCACACTAAATGCCCAGTATACGTTCCCTCAAGTGACCTGTAAGGAACGTGTCGGAAGGAGAGGGGTCTTTGAAGATAACGGACCAGGCCCAGGAGTGTTTGCCTTCATCCCCACATGGAGGGGATGAATACAAACCTGCCTACGCGTAGGCCTGCTCCCAATCCAGACGGACCCCAGGAAGGGGCTTGGATGAACTTCAGCTCAAATGAGTAATAAGGAGAAGAAGAAGGAGAAGAACCCTGGTCCCCCTGGTCTCAAGCGCCCACTCTAACCATCAGGTTGCCGGATCTCGCAAAAACCAAAGACTATTCTGAGTGAGAGGAGAGACACAGCCCACGGCCACCTTTAAGAAGCCGGCTGGAAGTGGAGCATACCTGCTTATTAGACACGCGTCCTGGCAGCATCTCTCAGACAGCCCTCAGATGTGTAACTCAAAACGTGTCCTCCTGTTCCATAGCAAGCTATACTTCAATTGAAGACCCTCCGAATCGGAGGCAAACCATTACAATGACCAAAATAATAACTGCATCAAATTGAACGGAGAACACTGCTCACAGAATGAGAGGTGTAAAGACCATACCCAGCAGCCCCTGAGCACTGCAGGGAGAGGAGAAACCACCTTCAGTCGCAGCAGCCCCTTGAAAGCTGCTACCAAAATACAGAAACAGTAACACTTCAAAGCAGTTTGTCCTACGCAAGACGCGGAGGACTGCTGAAGAGGGCACCCGCAGGACCTGCCAGTCCTATCAGTGGCCACCGTCGTTGTACCCATCTACATGTTCCATACAGATACCACCTGGAAGAGAAGGCTCAACACAGATGCCTAGAATTCCAGCGATGAAACTCATACAAACATTAGTAAAGTGCAAGCCCCGTGGAAAGGGGCTACCACCAGAAAGAAACATTAAAGCTGTAGCCAGCAAAACACGGGAAACTTGATGAAGGAAAAATCTCCATAGGACGCAAATCTGCGGAGCTGCCTGCTGCGGGCGATAGGAGTGAAAGTCCCGCGTTTATAGACCCCGCTGTCCACAGCGGCGCCCCCTGTACGGCAGCTATCCACGAGCCTCCCCCAGCCTAGCTCATGGGAGACAATGGCTCTTCTAAACTTTTTTTTTTTTTTCAGGCAGCTCTAAACGGTCATGCGCACGCCCCGAAGGACATCAAAAGACGAAAGTAAATTAAATTAAATCAACACGCTGCTACCCTGATGAATTTCGGTCCTCAAACGCGTTCCGGGGCTCTGCAAACGATGCCCACTTAAGCCGCAAAATGGCCGACGCCACCAGAGCGCACCCAAAAAAGGCGCCAAATGCAACGCCGAAAAAGGCACCCTGCAACTGCCCTAACGCTGCCCGGGCACCAAAAAGGACTGCAGCCCCCCAAAACAAAACTGAGCCCCTAGCTGAAAACTTACTGATCTGCGGGATTTTCCAACGGAGTCTATTCCGCGGCACTGTTTAAGACAGAACAGTGACTGTCGGAGAACTGCCGGTCTTCGCGTCTCCACCCCGGAGCGAAACCCCGCTCTGGAGGGACAGCTAAGCGGTGCTGAGTTCGCGCCTCAGGGCTCTCTCTCACCCCGTCCAGGGAGAGAGACCAGGAAGAGAAGCTGACAGCCCTCCTACCGACCAAAGGTAGGAAGGTACTGGCACACAAGCAAATTAGCTAAGTAGTCAAGCTAATTCTCCCGCTTCTTTTCTTTGATATAATTCTTTTTTTTTATTTTTGTATGCGGGGCCACACCGGCTCAATGAACAGGCCGCACCTGAGCGGAATTGAAAAGAAATTGAAAGGAAATTGAAAGGCAATTGACAGCAAAAAACTATTCACTGCCTTGAAGCAGATCCTCAAGCAAGCCTTGGCAGACTGTTAAGGCTGTCCCTGAAACCGCTGCTTCTGGCACCACGGCCCACGGGACTTGTGCCGGGAAAGGAGCTCTGCCCCGTCCTGTCCAGGGGCAGAGAGCCTAAAAAGAAAGACCGCCAAATTTAAAGCCTAAAAGGCTTGATTGCCCAGAACCCGGTAAACGGGCTCCCGTTTGGCTAGAATCTGTCTTTCCATGATACTTTTATTTTCATTCTTGTATTCTGAACCCGAGAAACAAAACAAAGGCAAAACAGTGAAATAAACAAAAAACTATCTAGTCTTAACCATTCTGTCAGTGAGTCCAGCACCTGGGCTCACTAGGTCCTCCTGCTGCATGGAGACTGGACACACTGGGGCTTATGGGGAATGCCTGCAGGCTGCATCCAGTGATGGCAGAATTCTGATTGGTCCAGTCTCCAAGCTGCAGGAGGAGGTGCACTACCCATAGGTGGAGGACTAAACTGGCGGAACAATAAGGAACTCTTGATTAATTATTTTCTTATCAGGCTTGTTCTGAATGGAATAAGTTTCCTCTTAAGATTCATCTTATTGATCAAGGATGAGATCCAAGATGTGCTGGCAGGACTTGTGTGAGTGGAGCGCTTTTTGAATGCAAAGGAAGCGGAAGGTAAAGGGGGCCGACGTTCCCTCTCTGGCCCCCTCGACTTGTTCGCCATTACCTCTGTTTACTGGACCTTTGTGCTGTGCCCGGCTCAGCAATTGGTAGAGCCCGGGGAGTTAAGCTTGGTTGTGTTGGCATCAGTGACAGTGACTTGATGCATGCTTCGAGCAGTCATTCTGTATCCACGGATTTGCGGCGTTCGGCTAAGGCAGCGTGTCTCTAGGATTCCCCTGAGGAACAACGGCTTGTGAAATACCCTGGAGAGGAGGTTCTCAATGGCTGGCAAGGGAAAGTCCTGGAGTCTCCTAAGGAGGGTGTGGTTTCTACTCTGGACCAGCAGGATTCTACCAACTATGCCGACTTTTCTGCAGGAGTTCAGGCAGCGGGGTCAGCTGCCCAACAGACCCATGTTCGAGAGCTTGGAGATATAGAGGGCCTTGTGGAAGTAGTGGAGGAGTCTCTCCTTGAATTCTTCATTTTACAGCAACCAGAGATTTTTACTTTAGTCTATTTGGACAGCTATAATGCAACTGGGGGCTGCCCCGATCCCTCAGGTGTCCTCTTTGTGTCAGAAAGTTCAATTCAATTCTGTGGCTATTGAAGGGACTGCGGCTAAAGTAATAACTTTTCAAACTGTGTTGCCTGGTGTGCAAGCGCAAGTTAATGCCGTGGAGAAGTGTTCTGAATTTTTTAATGAAAGAATCGTCCATAAATAAGGTGAAGTTGGAACTTTTGGAGAACTCAGTTAGGGCTGCAAATTTGAGAATTATACATTTTCCTAGGGACCCTTTAATATCCTCTAGAGCAGTGGTTCTGAACCAGTCCTCCTTGAACCCCTAGGCCAGTCGGGTGTTCAGGATAGCCCTAATGAATATGCATGAGATATATATGCATTAGAGATATCCTGCCAACCTGACTGGTTTGTGGCCCTCTAGGGCTGGATTTGGAGACCCCTGCCTTACACCTGCCATTTAAGATTGTGAGTGGGCAAGGTGCAGATGTCCTAGACATCAAAAGGGTAGATAGAATGTGCCACATGCCTCCTCAATTCTCACCACCACCAAAAAGTTGTCTAATAGACAATATTTTGGTGGTGGTGAGAAGCAAAGAGGCATGTGACAAATTCTATCTAACCTTTTAGATGTCTTGGTGATCTGCCCCTTGCCCACTCACAATCTTAAATGACAGGTGTAAGGCAGGGGTCTCCAAATCCAGCCCTAGAGGTCCACGAACCAGTCAGGTTGGCAGGATCTCTCTAATGCATATATATCTCATACATATTCATTAGGGCTATCCTGAACACCCGACTGGCCTAGGGGTTCAAGGAGGACTGGTTCAGAACCACTGCTCTAGAGAGATGTGGTGGAGCTATCTGATGTGTTGGGTATACCACCTGAATCCCACCCACCGATGGTGAAGGTTTATTATCTTCCAACTTCTAGGAGGTCATCTACGGCCACGTATGGGGTGGCCCCTGAGCTGGGGCAAGTAGATGTACTGGATGTTTCTGCTATTATTCAAGATTCAAGGGAAGAAGCTGTTACCCTGCAACTTTATTAGTGACTTTAGCTTTGATTTCAGATAAAGAATGGTTGATGAAGCTGTTTTTCAAGAAGAGAAACCTGTGTTTTAAGGGCCTATTAGTTTGCATGTTTCCAGACCTTGCCCATGATACTCAGCATAAGCAACAGGAGTTCCTTCTTATGCGTCCAGGAGTTCAGCAGTTGGGAGCGGTTTTCTTTTTAAAATAGCCATGTAAATGCTTGATTAAATACCAAGCTGTTTCCTATGTTCTTTTTTCAGACTTCCCAATTACTGGCCTTCCGTAATGCCAGACGCTTGGAGAACCAGGTGCTTTCCCCTGCTGAACCGCCGTTATTATTGTACTGTAAGTGTACTGTATTTCCTTTCACTAAGAACATAAGAACATAAGATATGCCATACTGGGTCAGACCAAGGTCCATCTAGCCCAGTATTCTGTTTCCAACAGTGGCCAATCTAGGTCATATGTACCTAGTAGTTTCCCCAAGGGACACAGGTTCCACAATGCTTGTATTGGTTCAAGCATTGATATCCTGGGTCCCTTCTTAATAATGGTTTATGGACCTTTCCTCCAGGAACTTGTCCAAACCTTTTTTAAACCCAGCTACACTAACAGCCTTTACTACATCCTCCGGTAACAAATTCCAGAGTTTGATTACACGTTGAGTGAAAAAATATTTTCTTTTATTAGTCTTAAATAGTTTACCCTGTAGCTTCATTGCATGTCCCCTAGTCTTTCTATATTCTGATAAGGTAAACAATCAATCTACGTTTATCCGTTCCACTACGTTCATTAATTTATAGACTTCTATCATATCTCCCCTCAGCCGTCTCTTTTCCAGGTTAAAGAGCCCTAACCTTTTTAGCCTTTCTTCATAGGAGTATCCTTCCATCCCCTTTACCATTTTGGTGGCTCGTCTCTGAACCTTTTCTAAAATCGCTATATCCTTTTTAAGATACGGCGACCAGAATTGCACACAATATTCAAGGTGCATTCTCACCATGGAACGATATAGAGGCATTATAATATCTTTTGTTTTATTTTACATTCCTTTCCTTATCATACCCAGCATTCTGTTTGCTCTCTTGGCCGCTGCTGCACACTGGGCCGAGGGCTTCAACATGGTATCCACAATGACGCCCAAATCTTTTTCCTGGGTGGTGGCTCCCAATGTGGAACCTTGCATCGTGTAACCATAGTTTGGGTTGTTCTTCCCTAGGTGCACAACCTTGCACTTGTCCACATCAAATTTCATCTGCCATTTTGATGCCCAGTCTTCCAATTTATCAAGATCCTCTTGCAATTTTCCACAATCCTCTTGGGTTTTAACAACTTTAAATAGTTTGGTGTCATCTGCAAATTTGATAACCTCACTCGTTATTTCACTTTCCAGGTCATTTATGAATATGTCAAAAAGCTGCAGACCCGTCACATATCTCTGGAGTATAACACTATTCACCTTTCTCCATTGGGAAAATTGGCCATTTAGCCCTACCCTCTGCTTTCTATCTTTTAACCAGTTCCTGATCCACAATAGTACACTGCCTCCTATCCCATGACTCTTTAGTTTTGCCAAAAGTCTCTGATGAGGGACCTTGTCAAAGGCTTTCTGAAAGTCCAGATACACAATATCAACCGACTCACCTTTGTCCACCTGATTATTCACTCCTTCAAAAAAACATAACAGATTAGTAAGACAAGATCTTCCTTGTCTAAAGCCATGTTGGCTGTCTCCCATTAGGTCATGACTATCTACATGCTGAGTAATTTTATTCTTTATGATGGTTTCTACCATTTTTCCCGGTACTGACGTCAGGCTCACTGGTCTGTAGTTTCCCGGATCACCCCTGGAACCCTTTTTAAAAATTGGTGTTACATTGGCGATCCTCCAATCTTCAGGTATTAGAGATGATTTTAATGATAGTTCACAGATTACTAATAGCAGGTCTGCAATCTCATATTTCAGTTCTTTCAACACCCTTGAATGTATACCATCCGGCCCAGGTGATTTGCTACTCTTCAGTTTATCTAATAGTTGTAATACATCTTCCCGATGTATCGATATTTCCTTCAATTCTTCCGCACCTTTAAATACCACTTCAGTCATGGGTAACATCCCTACATCTTCCTCAGTAAAGACCGAAGCAAAGAATTCATTCAGTCTCTCCGCTATCACCTTGTCGCCTCTTAGTGCTCCTTTAACCCCTTTATCATCTAATGGACCAACTGACTCTCTCACAGGTTTTTTGCTACAAATGTACTTGAAAAGGTCTTTACTTCGTGTTTTTGCTTCCGCAGCAAGCTTCTTCTCAAATTCTCCCTTTGCCTGCCTTACCAATGCCTTGCATTTGACTTGCCAGTGCTTGTGCTGTTTCCAGGTTTCGTCATTTGGCTCTTTTTTCCATTTCCTGAAAGATGCTTTTTGGCAAGAACAGCCTCTCTGACCTCACCTTTAAACCATGCTGGCAGTTTTTTGTACTTTCTTCCACTTTTCTTAAAGCATGGAATACAGCTGGTCTGGGCTTCCAAGATAGTATTTTTCAACAGCCAAGCCTGATGTACGTCTTTAACCTTTCAACTGCTCCTTTTAGTTTTTTCTTAACTGTTTTCCTCATTTTATCATAGTCTCCCTTTCAAAAGTTAAAAGGTAGTACTGTGGATTTCCTTACTATCCCTCCTCCACTAATTAAATCAAAGGCAATCATGCTATGATCACTATTGCCAAGTGGCCCCAACAACCTTATCTCTTGCACTAGATCTGGTGTTCCACTAAGGACTAGGTCTAATATGGCTTCCCCTCTGGTTGGTTCATGAACCAGCTGCTCCAAGAAGCAGTCATTTATTTCATCTAGGAACTTTATCTCCCTAGCATGTCCTGATGTGACACTGACCCAGTCGATACCGGGGTAGTTGAAATCACCCATTATTATTACTGCGCTGTAACCTTTGTTAGCTTCCTTGATTTCTTTGAACATTTCATCATCCATTTGGTCATTCTGGCCAGGCGGTCGATAGTACACCCCCACTGCCATCGCCTTCCCCCTTTTACATGGAATTTCAATCCATATAGATTCTACAGCAGATTTTGTTTCCTGCAAAACTTTAATCCTTTCTGACTCAATGCCCTCTCGAATATAGAGAGCAACCCCTCCACCAATTTGATCAGCTCTATCATTACGATATAGTTTGTACCCAGGTATCACAGTGTCCCACTGGTTGTCCTCCTTCCACCATGTCTCTGATATTCCAATCATATCTAACCTTTCATTTAGTGCTATATATTCTAACTCTCCCATCTTATTTTTTAGACTTCTAGCATTTGCATACAAGCATTTTAGAGAATGTATTTTATTCATATTAATTTGGCTATTGTTAGACATGGGTAATTTGGGATCTTTAAGCTGTCTGCTCCATACTTGAGGGCATTTGGGCTAGTTTACTCTTTTGTGGAACCTCGCTGCTTTTGGTAGTATCCTTCAAAGACACATTCTTCCGAACCATCTGCTCTTGGGCGACTGTCGGCTTTCCCCTAATATCTAGTTTAAAAGCTGCTCTATCTCCTTTTTAAAAGGTTAATGCCAGCAGCCTGGTTCCATCCATATTACTTTTGGTAATATGCAGTGATTTCCTTTTTTTGGATCTCCTCTTATTGTGTGTTGGAGTGAGATTTATGTATCGTAATTATTATCTCAATTTTTTGTGTCGTTTTGTTGATTTCTTGAACATCTCAATTTCTGTACAAGCTTTTTCTTGCTTCGTTATTCTAAATTTGCATAAATATAAAATTAAAAAGAGATTTGTCTTATTGATAACTACATGGATTTTGTCATGGTCTTAAAACATTTTCATTTTGGAATTATTTGGCTGTTTAGAATAACTTTTAGTATTATATTTTTGTCCTTTAGTGAATTTATTTTATGCTTTAGCTGTTTTGTATATCATATTGGATATTGCAATGAGATTCTACTTCTTAGATATAGTAATGTGACTATAACTATAGTTTCTTATATGCAAACCGCTTTGAACTCCTGGAATACTGTGTAATATAAAACCTGTAATAAATTAAACTAAGGAGAAAAGAGAAGGAAGGAAATGGTACTGGAGGGAGATGGGATAGGAGAGAAAAGAGATTACACCAGGGAACAGAAGCAGTTAAGCACAGAGGAACCTTTGAGATGACAAGTGTGGGATAAGAGCCAAAAGACAGGAAATAGGTGAAAAAAAAAATAAATGACATCTAAACAATAGAGAATTCAAAGAATGAAGAACAAAAATTATTATGCAAATACATACAAACATTGGAAGTCTATTTTATCATATTAAGTAATCTATAACACATGCAAATGCAGGGGATATCTTAAAATGCATGTCCTTAATCGCACTGTAGTGCCCTACAGAAGTACATGTTGTGAATACCTGGTCGATGATTAATACCTGCTGTTACTGAATGTAACTTACCTTGAACTACTGCTGAAAAGGTTTGATTTAGTTTAATTTATAGAATAATATCCTGTTGGAATGAGGTACAAAGCAGCTTACAAATTCTTAGATTAGGCTTACTACAGGAGTGTTAAATTGCATTCCCGGAGGGCAGCAAACCAGTCAGCTTTTCAGGCGATCTCTAATGCATACGAATGAAAGATATTTGCATGCATTACCTTCATTGTGTCCAAATATTTTTCATGTATATTCATTAGGAATAACCTGGAATCAGACGGATTTGTGGACCTCCATGATTGTAGTTTGACATTCCCGGCTTACAATCTAATTCTGTACCTGAAGCAATGGAGGGTTAAGTCACTTGCCCAAGATCACAAGGAACAGCCACAGAATTCAGACTGAGCTTTCCTAATTTAACCATTGCCCTATATCATAATGTGAATCCCAGGCCCAGGAAAGAGCACTGTATTGCTTCTGCTTACCTTCATACTGTGTTTTCCCCAGACAGTGCATTCCAGTATTTGCAAAGTTAACTTGGACGTATTGCATCACTTGACCAGGGTGAGACAGTTTCGGCTCTGCATCAGCAGAGAGGGAAATGCCAATCACTGCCTGTCTGTCAGGTAGGACCAAAAGGAATAGCTTTTTTCAGGTTGCTGTCCTCAGGTGGGCTGCAGTCTGCTCCTGCCTTTTTTGGGGGAAGTGGAGCTGGCAGGAGGCCCAAACAAGGAAGCACTCCTTGGGGGCAGAAAGTAGATGAAAAGACAAAAGAACAAAAACAAAACAGAATGTGCACAAGGCAGCTATGTCCTAACCTGAGCAGACATAGGAGAGAAGAGGAGCAGGGAAACGTCTGATGCCGGCAGACAGAATAAGAACATAACATCATAAGATATGCCATACTGGGTCAAACCAAGAGTCCATCAAGCCCAGTATCCTGTTTCCAAGTAGCCAATCCAGGTCACAAGTACCTGTCAGATTCCATACTGCTTATCCAATGGGTAAGCAGTGGATTTCCCCGATCTTTTTTAATAATGATGTAGTAAAAGCTATTAGTGTAGCTGGGTTTAAAAAAGGTTTGGACAAGTTCCTGGAGGAAAAGTCCATAAACCATTATTAAAAGGGACCCGGGATATCACTGCTTGACCCAATACAAGCATTGTGGAACCTGTGTCTTTTGGGGAGACTGCTAGGTACTTATGACCTAGATTGGCCACTGTTGGAAATAGGATACTGGGCTTGATGGACCTTGGTGTGACCCAGTATGGCATATCTTATGTTCTTATGTTCCTCCAGGAACTTGTCCAAAACATTTTTAAAACCAGCTACACTACCAGCTTTTACTACATCATCTGCTAACGAATTCCAGAGTTTGATTATGCATGAAGTGAAAAAATATTTTCTCTGATTAGTCTTAGGGGCTTGTTTACAAAGCCGCATTAGTGGTTTGATTGTTATCGGAGCCGCGGCCCCATTGAAATCAATGGGGCCGCGGCTCTGATAATGATCGGAAACCGCTACCGCGGCTTTGTAAACAAGCCCCTTAGATGTGCTACATTGTAGCTTCATTGCATATCCTCCAGTCTTTCTACTTTTTGAAAGAGTAAACAACTGATCTACATTTACCCATTCTACTCCATTCATTATTTTATTGAGCGCTATCAGCTCTCCTCAGCCGTTTCCTTGTAGGGATATCCTTCCATCTCCTATACCAATTTTGTTACTCTTTGTACCTTTTCTAATTCTGCTATATCCTTTTTAAAATATGGTGGCCAGAATTGCACACAATATTCAAACTGTGGTCACACCACGGACCGATACAGAGACATTATAATATCCTTTGTCTTATTCTCCATATCTTTCTTTATGATTCCCAGCATTCTATTTGCTTTCTTGGCCGCTGCTGCACACTGGGTAGAGGTTTCAATATATTATCCATGATGATACCTGGGTGGTGGTTCTTAATGTGGAACCTTGCATCGTGTAACTGTAGTTTGGGTTGTTCTTCCACAAGTGCATAATTTTGCACTTGTACATATTAATTGCCATCTGCCATTTGGACGCCTAGGGGCTTGTTTACAAAGCCGCGGTAGTGGTTCGCGATCGCGATCGCAGCCGCGGCCCCATTGAAATCAATGGGGCCGCGGCTCCGATAACGATCGGAAACCGCTACCGCGGCTTTGTAAACAAGCCCCCTAGTCTCCCAATTTATCAAGGTTCTCTTGCAATTTTTTACAATCCTCTTGTGTTTTAACAACTTTGAATAATTTGGTATCATCTCCAATTCTGATCACCTCACTCATTATTCCAATTTCCAGGTCATTTATAAATATATTAAAAAGCAGAGGACCCAGCACAGATCCCTAGAGTACGCCGCTATTCACCTTTCTCCATTGAGAAAATTGGCCATTGGGGTAAAGGGTTTTTTTCTGCCTATTAAAATTCATCGTTTTAAGTGAAGTAAAGATTCCTTTGTTTGCTTCCTGTGAATTTATTGCAAACAGTGAGTGTGAAGAAAAAGTGACTGCCTGTGGGTAAAACTACATATTGGGGAGGCAAAGAAGAAGAAAGAAGGAGGTGTGAGTAGAGTCCATGTAACTAATCTTCCCCTATAAGGTATCGGAACATGTTGGTCACTAGCTCCTTCTGTGTTTCCTCAAAGGACTGATGACCTTCTCCTATGGTATCCCCTTGGTGTCCAGTATCTGCAATTGACCTAAGGGCTGATACAGAAAATACATGCAAAATGTATCATCTATTTGCTGTGAAATCTCAGATTGGGCTGAAAGGTTTTCTAATCCTTGCCATTTACCTACACTCAAGCCAGTGAAAAAAGCTGGGGCCTCGATGATATACTTTTCCATGCTATCTCAGTATATTGACCTTCATGGAGGATAGCGGAGGAACATGGACTTGTTTATCATAATTTTATGAACTGTTACCACACCAATGATGACTAAGGCACAGTAGTAAGCTAGGTTTTCTGTTCCCTTTCACAATGGTCAAATGATTCCCCCTCCCCCCTCCCCCCCCCATACACACACCCTACCCCAAATTCACCTTAGTGACTCTTAAGCTTGCAAATATGTTTTAAGACAGCTGAAGTTTAAAAAGAGATCTAACAACTCAATTCCTGGTTTCAGCTAGATACATTTTGTACACTGGTTTGCATCACCATATACTGATACAGTACATACCGACCTGTAAGAAGACTTTTTTCTTGAATTTAGTTCCTGCCTTTTCAGCAGTAGCTCAAGGTGAGTTACATTCAGATAACACTGGGTATTTCCCCGTTCCCAGAAGACTGCAGTCAAAAGGTTGTAGTGGAAGCAATGGTAGGTTACGTGACCTGTGCAAGATCACAAGAAGGGTCAATGGGATTTGAACTCTGGTTTTCCTGGCCTCAATCTGCTGCTTTTGCCATTAGGCTACCCCTCCATTTTAGTCCTTATGGATTACCTCCATCCCTCATTCAGATAGGATTCAAAGCAGCTAGCTACATAGGGAATCAGTTTGGAAGCCCTATTCGTGCTTTGGACCTCTGAAAACAGGCAAAGAGACGTCCCTAGTGTAAGACTGTCCAAGTCTGAATGGAGATGTGGTGGAAGTGTGGCTGGAGTGTTCCTAGGAGCCTGCACACCCCCACTTGATCTCAGAAATGTTGTGAACGTCTGGTGGTGAGTCTAAGTTTAGACCTGCTCCAGGCACAAACAGTGCTTGCTTTTGGCTGAGAACATCCAGAAGGTGTAAAGAAGAAAGCATTCCATCATCCCCAGTACTCAGCACAATGTAAATGATAGTAATAGTGGGGTCTGAAACCTAGTCGCCCTGTCCCTAGCCCACTGTTCTAACCATTAGGCAATCCTAGATGTCCAGGTTCTGAAATATGGTTCTGGGGATGTCTAAGTAGATGCCCCCGCAGACGTCCATTATCGGGCATGTCCATGTTTGTGAAATCGTGTCTGCACCTGGTTGCATCTGCCTTTTTTCCAGATGTTCTGGCTTAGACAGCCCAGATTGCACTTAGACTGCCTTTCTAAAATTCCCCTCATAGTACATCTATATTTCATTGTAAGAATGCAATTAAAGGGGCATGTTTACTAAAGGTAAGCACCACCCTGAGCTCTGCCCCAAGCTTCGCCCTGCGGGGAGAAACCTTTCCTGTTCTGCCCGTGGACCAAAGAAGAAGAGAAGCCACAACATCCTTCCTGTTCTGTTCGAGGAGATCCAATCTCCCACAGATAGGCAGAAAGGGTCTTTTCCGCAATCACAGCTTCTCTTTTTCTTTGGCCCTGCTGCATTTTTGATGGGGCCAGAGCCCTTGTGGCCCACCTTTTTCCACTGCCTATGCCTTTAGTAGCCATGCCTCTAACATTTTATATCATACAAACCTAATCCTAATCTCTTCCTTTACTCTCACTATGGAATAAAACTGGTTATACTTGAAAAAAAGAAACAATAAAATTAGATTCTAAATAAAATTTAAAAAAAAGAATAAGTTGAAAAACAAACAAACTGCGCCATGGCATTGTATTAATGTTATCTAAAATAATTCTGTGAAAATAAGATGAGGATTTTTGTTGAAAATAAATAGAATTTCATACTAATTATACTATTTAAAAAGACAAAACAAGAAGAATTTTAGAAGAGACATCCAAGTGCAATCTGGGACATCTAAGCCAGAAGATCTGAAAAAAAAAAAAGCAAGCCCGTCCAGGAGCAGAAATGATTTCACAAACGTGGACATGCCCGATATGGACATCTGCAGGGGCGTCTACATGGATATCCCCAGAACCATATTTCATAATCTGAACATCTGATGGTTAGAGTAGTGTGTTAGGAACAGGGTAACCAGGATTCAAATCCCACTGCTGCTGTTGTTGACATTGTACTGAGTACTGGGGATGATGGGGGGCTCTCTCTCCAATCTCTCAAAACCTTTCAGCTAAAACAAGCCCTTTTCAGATGCTTGTTCCTGCCTGAAGCAGGTCTAACGTTAGAGGTGATGCCAGACATTTCTGAGATCAGGCAGGGTCTTCAAGGATCCTAGGAATACCCTCATCACACCTCCTCCATGCACCCGTTCAGATTTGGAAGTCCCCAGAGCCAGCTTTTAAAATGGCTTTGGAGACGTCTCTGAGCTTTGAACATTTCTAAGCTAGTTTTTGGAAATCCAAAGCAAGAAGAAGGCTTCTAAAATGATCCCCTATGTACACAACCTAAGACTTGCTACTATGACTTTGCTGTTACAAATGAGCCTGATCTTGGATGATTTCAGAAGCTAAGAAGGATTGGGCCAGCTAATACTTGAACAGGTGACCACTTTGGAATACCAGGTGCTGTAGATTTACTGTGTGGGACAAAGGCCTGGCAATCTACTTCCAGCTGCACCTTGCCAATAAAACCCACAGGCTCGGTCATGAGTAGTCAGCATTTACTCAATGGCACACACAGGACTTGATAGATAATAAATGACTCAGTGTTATCTTTATCTTTATTAAAACATTTGATAAACTGCTGCGGCCAAAGCATAGAGCGGTGTACAATAAAAGGTCCACACTGCAAATTATAGAAAAGAACGCCATAAAATAATAGGAAAGCAAAGCACACAGCACACAGAAGTAAAACCAAGTAACTAAAATAAGAATAAATAAAAAACTAAAAACAAAAACAGGGAAAGACAGGACACTAACAGACAAACAGCACAAAACAAAAATCCAACTACAAATTCAAGGGGGGGTACTGGCGGGAAGGTCAAAAGCCTGCTCGAACAGATGGGTTTTGAGTAGTGTCTTGAATTGAGGATAAGAAGGTTCTAACCTGAGGGAAGGTGGTAATGAATTCCAAAGAGACGGACCAAGAAAGAAAAAGGCGGCATGTCGGGTTTGCTCCAGACGAGCCTGTGATGGGGAAGGTAAGGATAAACGATTGGCATGAATAGACCGGAGTTGATGAAAAGGTGTGTGAAGAGAAATCAGACCCGCAAGATACAAAGGATTGCCAGTATGGATAGTACGGTGAATCAAAATCAGGAACTTATATTGATAGCGAAAATGAAGAGGCAACCAGTGCAGGCGAAGAAAGAGGGGAGTGACATGATCGAAACGCCGGGAAAAAGTGATAAGGCGAGCTGCGGTGTTTTGAATAGATTGTAACCGTTGAAGCTGATATTTAGGAAGATTAGCCAGGAAAACGTTACAGTAGTCAAGTCTACTAATTACCAAAGCTAGAACAAGAGTAACCAAAGAGTCAGAGGAAAAGAGAGAACGAGTAGCTCTAATCTGCCGAAGAGTCACAAAGGACCAACGAGTGAGAGAAGAGATGTGATCATGAAAAGAAAGTGATGAATCGAGAGTAACCCCCAAATAACGGAAAGAAGAAACAAGTGTGAATTTGTGAATTCTGGAGCATAAACATTTTTTTAGCAATAATGTTTTAGTATCAGATGATCCTCCCTAACTCTTAGTTCCCACCAGAGAGTGAGGACCAATAGGAGGTAGATGCAATAAAAAACAATAGCCGAGTAACAGAACTGTCATATTTTATAACACATGCAGAAATAATTTTAAGAATGCCATTACAATAGCAGCCTAAGCTATGCCAGCTTTTACTGAGAATGCCTCAGGCATACCTGAGTATTTTCATTTACAAAGATTTGGCTGGGTCTTCTTACCTGAATTGGGAGAACATAAGAATATAAGATATGCCAGATTGGGTCAGATAAGTCCAGTATCCTGTTTCCAACAATGACCACAAGTACCTGGCAGGGTCCCAAACTGGTATATAGATTCTATGCTGCTTGTCCAGTGGATAAGCAGTGGATTTTCAAAGTTCTTTCTGCCCCCTCCTCCCCTTTCTGCCCAAATCCTGGCTATTTCCATGACAAAATCCACAAGATCACACTCCAATTCCCCACGATGTCAGCTACTTCTCCTCCTCACTCACAACTTTCTCTCCCAACCTCAGCTACCTTCTCTTCCTTTTCTATGATCTCTGAGGAGGAAACTGCACACTTTTTCCTCCTCCAAACTCACTACTTGCTCCTCTGATCCTATTCCCACCCATCTCCTAAGCCCCATCTCCTCCACTGTTGTCCCTACCATCTCTCATATTCTCAACCTATCACTCTTCACTGCAACTGTCCCTGCACCCTTCAAGCATGCTGTAGTTACACCTCTCCTCAAGAAACCCTCACCAGACCCTACCTGCCCTAACTATCGACCCATCTCCCTCCTCCCCTTCATTTCTAAACTTCTTGAATGTGCAGTTCACCGTTGTTGCTTCCTGGATCCTTTACAATCTAGCTTTCGTCCTTTACATTCTACTGAAATGGCTCTTGCCAAAGTCTCCAGCAACCTGTTCCTGGCTAAATCCAAGGGCCTTTACTTGATCCTCATCCTTCTTGACCTTTCTGCTGCTTTTGACACAGTTGATCACAGCCTTCTCATCGATACCTTGTCCTCTCTTGGTTTTAAGGGCTCTGTGCTATCCTGGTCCTCTTATCTATCCCATCGCTTTTTCAGTGTTTGTTCTGGTGGATCCTCCTTTACTGCTATCCCGCTCTCAGTTGGTGTACCCCAAGGATCTGTCTTGGGTCCACTCCTTTTCCCTCTCTAAATCCAGTCCTTTGGTACACTCATCTCTTCCCATGGCTTTCAGTATTATTCTTTATGCTAATGACTCCCAAATCTACCTCTCTACCCCTGAAATCTCTCCGGCAGTCCAGGCCAGGATCTCTGCCTACCTTTCTGACATTGCTGCTGGATGTCTCACTAGCGCTTGAAATTGAACATGGCCAAAACTGAGCTTCTTATTTTTCCTCTAAACTCTCTTCTCCCCTTCCTCCTTTCAGTCTCTGGATAACTCTCTACTCCTCCCTGTCTCCTCAGCTCGCAACCTTGGGGTTGTCTATAACACTTCTCTCCTTTTCCACACACATCCAGTTGATAGCTAAAACCTGCCATTTCTTCTTTCTATAACAAATTTGCCCATTCCTCCCTAAACACATTACTAAAACACTTATCCACTCCTTAGCCACCTCCCGTCTAGACTATTGTAACCTACTCCTTGCTGGTCTCCCTCTGAATCATCTGTCTCCCCTTCAATCTGTTCAACAATCTGCTGCACGGCTAATCTTCCGCCAGCTTCATCATGGCTCATATTACCCCTCTTCTTAAGTCATTTCATTAGCCTCCTACTATATCCGTTTCCACATTCAGTTCAAACTTCTTCTGCTGACCTGTAAGTGCATTCACTCTGCAACTCCTCACTACCTTTCCTCTCTTACCTCTCCCTACACCCCTCCTAGGGAACTCTGCTCTTCTGGTAAATTGCTTCTATCTGAACCCTTCTCTACTATTGCTAACTCTAGACTTCGCTCCTTTCACCTTGCTGCTCCTTATGCCTGGAACAAACTACCTGAGTCTGAACGTCAGGCGCCTTCTATGACCCCTTTCAAATCCAGGCTGAAAACTCACCTCTTCGCTGCCACTTTCAGATCTTGACTCACCTGATCTCCTTTGTGTTTCCTCACCATTCCCCCTAGATGTATCCCATGTCTACTGCTACTGTGTTGTCTGTCTTGACTGTGTTGTCTGTCTTGACTAGATTGTAAGCTCTGATGAGCAGGGGTCGTCTTTTACATGTGTCTGTGCAGCGCTGCATACGCCCTGTAGCTTTACAAATGTTCAGTAGTAGTAGTAGCAGTAATGGTTTATGGACTTTTCCTCCAGGAACTTGTCCAAACCTCTTTTAAATCCAGCTACACTAACAGCTTTTACTACATCCTCTGGTAATGGATTCCAGAGTTTTCTTTTATCTGTCTTTATTGTAAGCCGTCTTGCTAACTTGCTTGAAGGGTGGTATATCAAATTTCTAATAAAGATACATATTTTCTGCGATTAGTCTTAAATGTGCTACAGTGTAACTTCATTGCATGCCCCCTAGTCTTTCTATTTTTTGAAGGAGTAAACAACCGATCTACATTTACCTGCTCTCCTCCATTCATTATTTATAGACCTCTATCATATCTCCCTCAACTGTCTCTTTTCCAAGTTGAAGAGCCCTAACCTTTTAAGCCTTTCCTCGTAAGGATATCCTTCCATCCCCTTTAAAATTTTTGTCACTCTTCTCTGTACCTTTGCTAATTATGCTATATCCTTTTTAAGATATGGTGACCAGAAATGCATACAGTGTTCAAAGTGTGGTCGCACCATGGAGCGATAGAAGCATTATAATATCCTTTGTTTTACTCTCCTTTCCTTTCTTTATGATTCCCAACATTCTATTTGCTTTCTTGGCCGCTGCTGCACACTGGACAGAGGGTTTCAATGTATTATCCAGATTAACGCCTAAATCCTTTTCCTGGTTTGTGGTTCCTAATGTGGAACCTTGCATCGTGCAACTGTAGTCTGGGTTGTTCTTCCACAAGTGCATAATTTTGCGCTTGTACATATTAAATGTCATCTGCCATTTGGACGCCCAGTCGCCCAATCAAGGTTCTCTTGCAATTTTTTTACAATCCTCTTGTGTTTTAACAACTTTGAATAATTCGGTATCATCTGCAGATTTGATCACCATGCTTTATTCCTATTTCCAGGTTATTCATAAATATGTCAAAAAGCAGTGGGCCCAGCACAGATCCCTGGAGTACTCCACCTTTCTCCACTGAGAAAATTGGCCATTTAGCCCTACTCTCTGCTTTCTATCTTTCAACCAGTTCCTAATCCACAATAGCACACTGCCTCCTATCCCATGGCTTTTTAATTTCCCCCAGAGTCTATCTTGAGGGACTTTGTCAAAAGCTTTCTGAAAATCGAGATATAGTATATCAACAAGCTCACCTTCATCTACCTATTTATTTACACCTTCAAAAAAATATAAGAGATTGGTGAAACAAGACTTTCCTTGGCTAAATCCATGTGGATTTTCTGCCATTAAAACATGACAATCTACATGTTCAGTAATTTTATTCTTTATAATGGTTTCTACTATTTTGCCTGGTATTGATGTCACTCACTGGTCTGTAGTTTCCCGGATCACCCATTTTAAAAATTGGAATTACATTGGCCACTCACCGATCTTCGAGTACTGCAGATGATTTTAATGATAGATCACAGATTACTAATAGTAGTTCTACAATCTCATATTTCAGTTCTTTCAGCAGCTTGGGATATATGTCATCCAGTCCAGGTGATTTGATGCTCTTTAGTTTATCAATTAGCTGTATTATATCTTCCTGATTTATCGAGATTATCAGAGGAATTGAAAACAGATTACCTTTCATTTCTGGCATGGGTAAGTTTCCTACATCTTCTTCAGTAAAGAATAAAGCAAACAATTCATTCAGTCTCTCTGCTATGGCCTTGTCATCTCTCAGTACACCTTTTACCCCTCCATCATCTAACGGTCCAAATGACTCTCTCACAGGCGAATTGCTATGAATATACTTCCACAGCAAGCTTCTTTAAAATTTGCTCTATGCCTGTCTTATCAATGCCTTGCATTTAACTTGCCATTACTTATGCTTTTTCCTGTTTTTATCATTTGGCTTTTCTATTTTCTGAAAGATTCTCTTAGCTATCACAGCCTCTTTGACCTCACGTTTAAGCCATGTTAGCTGTTTGTCCTTCCTTCCACCTTTTTTAAAATATGGAATACATCTAGTCTGGACTTCCAAGATATTATTTAAAAAATACTATCTAGGCCTGATGTAAACTCTTAACCTTTCCATTTGCTCCTTTTATTTTTTTCTTAACCATTTTCCTCATTTTATTATAGATTCCTTTTTGAAAGTTGAATGCTAGCACAATTTCCTTGCTATCCTCCCTCCATTTATTAAATCAATTGTGATCATGTTAGGACTGCTATTACCAAGCGGCACCAAAACAATGACCCTTGCACTAGATCCTGTTTTCCACTGAGGACTAGGTCTAAAATAGCGTCCTTATGCATTGGTTCTTTAACCAGCTCCTCCATGAGGCAGTCATTTGCTTCATCTAGAAACTTTATCTCCCTAGCATGTCCTGATGTGACATTGACCAGGTCAATACCAGGATAACTGGCATCTCCCATTATTACTGTGTTGTAAACTTTGCTACTGTAGCTGCCCTAATTTCTGTTCGAATTTCATCATCTGTCTGTCCTTTCTATCCAGGCGGACGGTAGTACACTCCCATTGCCATTTCCTTCCCTTTTTTACATGGAATTTCTATCCATAGAGATTCTACAGTGTATTTTGTTTCCTGCAAAACCTTTATCCTGTTTGACTCGATGCCCTCTTCAACATATAGAGCCACTCCTCCACCAATGTGATCTGCCCTATATTGCAATGTAGTTTGTAGCCTGGTATCACAGAGTCCCATTAGTTATCCTCCTTCCACCAGGTCTCTGAAATGACAATTACAACTAACATTTCATTCAGTGCTTTATATTCTAACTCTTCCATCTTATTTTTTAGACTTCTAGAATAGGCATACAGGCATTTCAAAGTTTGTTTTTTGCTAATATTAACAGTCTGACTATTTGATGACAGAGGTTATTTGGAATCTTTCAACTGTCTAATTTTTACTTTTAGCTTTATTGGAGCCTCTTTATTGGGATGCCCTGACTTCCCTGTTTTGCTAGTATCCTTCAAGGATACATTATTCCAAACCATCCGCTCTTGGGTGACTGTCAGCTTTCCCCCATTATGTAGTTTAAAAGCTGTTCTCTCTCCTATTTAAAGGTTACTGCCAGCAGCCTGGTCCCACCCTGGTTACGGCAGAGCCTATCCTTTCAGAAAAGCCCCCCTCCCTTCCCCAGAATGTTGCCCAGTTCCTAACAAATCCAAAACCCTCTTCCTTGCACCACTGTCTCATCCACACATTAAGACCCCGGAGATCTGCCTGCCTTTTGCATCCTGTGCATGAAATGAGAAGCATTTCTGAGAATGCTATCCTGGAAGTTCTGGATTTCAACTTTCTACCAAAAAGCCTAAATTTGGCTCCCAGAACCTCCCTCCCACATTTTCCTGTCACTGGTACCAACATGTACCAAGACAGCAGGTTCCTCCTTGTCTAGGTGGCACGTGAGGTATGCTACCTTTGCACCAGGCAGGCATGTTAGCAGGCGATCCTCACATCCACCAGCCACACAGCTATCTACATGCCTAATGATCGAATTGCCAACTATGATCAGTCATCATAGTCATTCCATCATCGGTACAAGGTCCTGGAGACCTTGTGCCCATGAGGGTATTACAGCACCTAGAAGACAGTTCCTAGCTACAGGATTACTTCCTGGATGCTCTCCTTTCAGGACAGCAGAAAGGCTGCCAGACTGGAGGTGGGACCTCTCTACTATATCTCTGTAGGTCTCATCTATATACCTCTGTCTGTTTCAGCTCTTCCAAAAGCGCTACTCTAGCCTCCAGAGATCAGACTCCTTTCTTGAGAGCAAAGAACTCTTTGCACTTAGTACACACATAAGACCTTTTACCAACTTGGAGAAAATCATACATGGAGTGGCCAATCACCCCATAACGACAGGAAGAGTTCAAACTAATATGTAATGGCCATTATGAAATATTACTTGAACATATGGAGTATCACATGTAGTGAAACAGTCCTTCAACTTTGAATTTTATAGGAGATTGCATACCATATTTGGTCCACATTTTGAATAATAGTTAACACAACATTTTCATCTGCAGATGGCTTTAAATAATCATTCTAAATAAATATGGAAAGTTAAAATTTACAAAGTCAATCATAGAATAAAAGAGAAAACCATTTGCCGCAATCTGTCAATCTCAAGCAAAGTCCATTTTACTGTATGTTGTTTACTTTAAAAAGAATAGAAAGAAACAGGAAAGGAGAGGCTGTAATGATTCCAGGTTCACCTAAAACACTATCATGTTCACCAAGGAAAACATTTGGAAAGCTTTCCTAAAATGCAGGTGAGATTATTCCATTTCGGACAGAAATCACACTTTCAATATCATCTTTAATAACAAACACTTTCTAGTGAGTAAATACTATGGCTCAATTAAAAAGAGCTAATTAATCTTCAGAGGCAAGGCAGAGGATATAAAAAAAGCTGGAGACCCATAATGAACCTGATCTGTGAGGAAGCTCTAACAACTGGTTTTCTACGGCAAGGTTGATTCATCTTTCTATCACAACTGAAAAGAAGCTTATGCAGATCATTTGTGGTACATTAACCCAAAACCAGAACAGAAAGAAAATGCGATTACTCTTCAGGCAGAAAATGGGAAAAGCTGTTTGTATCAGAAATGTCTGCTTGTGCACGCATCTTGGATCTAGACTGCTGCACAAAAGTAGAACGGCAACAAGTGATTATATAGAAGACGGAAAGCTGCACGGAGAAGGGACTGTTTATGTGTACCTGTAAAAACAGTAGTGCTGTCAGCACTAATAGTCTATCACTTTAATTTCATAATCCTGGTTTACATCACACATTTTATTTGTGCTGACTATAAATGAATCCAATATAATTTCACATTTGTTCTCATTTTTTCCAAAATAAATCCTTCTTTGGAATAAGACAGCTGCTCAGAATGAACAACAATGTGATTATCTTTGGCAAACTAGTGAATGATTAGCTGATAAAAATCCAGCTTCTGCCAAGAAAAGCAAATCTTTAACCAAAGATGCTATTCTGTGAAGTTTCAAGGTTTTGTCCTGCATTTGGATGTTGGAAAAACCATTAATCTGGCTGGTAAAGACCCAGGAATACAGCACGCAGGAGAACTACAACTCTTTCTTCCCAAGTTCTCATTTCATTAGTAATTTTATTAGGCAAAAGCACTCTATTGATGCTACGTATATAACTTTTTTCAAAGGTAAAACAGTAATTATCGTTTTGACAGAGCTCAAGTGAAGAGTAACAGAATGAACTATGACAGTAAATCTCCTCAGAATTTCATAGTACAGAGTGTTGCTAAAGGAAGCCCGCCATAGTCAATGCTGGTGTATGTGCAGGACAACATTTGAGTATGAAGGATTTATGCACACTTTCTCATCTACAAGGAGAACTCTATGCAGTCTTCAAGAGAGCTTTTCCCTAGTACCTTGGTTTTCCGCAATCAATCAATCTACCACACCATGATCGTGAACCTGGCTAAATCCTAGTCTGTAGGTCGCTTACACAAAACATTTCTCTGCCTGAAATTATGTCTTTAAATGACACAAGAGTGTAGCACAAACTGCAAAATTCAACCTGTAAAAGACATGAATTTCAAGTAGCGTGTACATTTTATGCAGTCCCATTTATTTAATATTTGTGTTCAGTTGGACAGCAATATTCTGGAAATTGCTCAGATCCGCTATACAAAATGACATCACAAGGCGAATCAGATTGTGACTGCATCTGCAGAAAAATCTTAAAAAGAAACCCCCTCTTCATAAAAAAGTATCACAATGTGCTACATCTAGTATAATCTCGTACTAAATGTAAGACAAAAAGCTGGTAGTTTACATTTGCAATCATCTTTTCTACATGCAAAAAAAATAACCAGGAGCCAGAATTCAGATCAGTTTGAATCAGACCAACTGAACTGTTAATGGAAAAGGGAAATACATTATCTTGTTCCTTTTTGTGCTCCCAATTCAATGCAGGAAAAATGTCTGTTGGGTATTTGATCTCTGACCAGTAATCTTCATGCAGTTTGCACAGACTTTAAGGAGACTACAGCAAGGAGCAGTGAGAACGACTTCCAAATACTGACAACTTCAATTGCACAAAAAAAGAAATGAAGACAGTGATAGAAAGCTAGCCATGCCATGCCATGGTACAGCCACAAAAGTGCTTTACCAAATCTCAAAAGCCCCCAATGGCTTTTTATGCAACTCAGCCAGCCCAACTGTAGGACAGCAGCTACATCTGGCCATCAGCTTGTTCTGACTGAAAGACTTCTGGTTGCCATTATACTTACAGTATAACATGTGCCAAAATAATTTTAAATTTAATTTCATTAACTGAATCTTGAGGTATTATGAAACTAACAGTGATGCACATTTGTAGTCAATAATCCCTTTCCTTGCTTAGGCAACTTTTTTCAAAATACAAAAAAAAATGATAAAACTTGTCAAAATTCACCGATTTATCATTCATGTTGTATTTTCTCTACATGGTAAGGACTGTTTAAAACCAAGTCAAACATGTTCTATTTTTCACTGCAAAGCAAATACTGCACTCTGGCAAAAGAAAAAGAATCACATGTTCAACTTCCACAATCTAAAGATGTTCTTACTACCTTGGTAGGTCCTTTCTTCATGCAGTCTTAATATTCATTTAATAAAAGTATTTTCCTATTGAGTCAATATATTGGTTTTCCAACCTGTAATAGTTCCAATTTTCTGCAGAACCAAGTGGGCTACTAGAACTCTGTGCTATTAATTTTTTCTTGGTTGAGTCTCTTAACTCGTTTTATGAACTTTGAATGCCAACTCCACAATCAGCACAGTTGTTTCCTCAAAACAGGATCCAACAATGTTCAGTGGAAGATGGAAATAATCTTTATGTAGCTCATGAGAAGAATTTGTTTCTTAATTAGATCCAATCCTCAAGCAATTGCCAAAAGGAACAGACTGCATTATTTTATAACTAAATTTATTTTGGGGAGCTACTGCAATACCTTTTCTGCATGTTATGCAGTGCTATGTTCAAAATATTAGAACATTCTGGGAAAGCTTTGACCTGCAATAGATGATATGTCATTTGCACATCAAACATGCATCACTAAAACCCTCTGGCACAAGGCACTAAGGCAAGCATTAGCTGTAAATTGGAGACTGGGATCATACCCAACACAGCTTAGGAGTGAGGTTCAGTACTGTCATGGTACCTGCAAACCTAATCTACTTGCAGACACTGCCCTAGATGGAAACCAATCATTGAGGAGCCCCAAAACATTGAAAAACTGTCGCACAGGATCATGTTCTGTTACAGGTAGAAAGCAAAATAGAAAGGTAGGGGGGTACTTACCCCTTGCTGTTTGTCTTATTAAAAAGTTTGCTAGAACCACTCCAGTGAAAAAAAAAAAGATTACCCAAAAATATTAAAATTCAAAATAGAAATAACCTTGTATGTGCGTGTGTGTATGTGATAGAGCGAGAGATTTAGTAAGACTTTCAAAAGCAGACTACATAATACTGTCAGAAGTCTAATATATCCATGTCATTTTGGATCTCTTAAAAATACAGTTAATTGTGATAACCTGTACAACACATAGAAGCATTTCACCAATTTCAAGTGTGTGGTTTGGACGCTACCCTCGAATATTTCAAAAATGATTTACTATGCTAGCTTAGATAACATGATTACAGAGACTATATTGAATCTAGAGATATGTTTTAGCATTCTGAAAAGGACACTGCTAGAGGCTACTTTGCACAGTATTTTTAAGAATACAAATCTTGATGAAAAGGTAGAAAAATCAATACCAGTGCTTTCCATTCTAAATCATTACTAAATTAGTATTACAGATGAAGCCCTGTATAGTCAGATAAATTCTTCTGGGAACCAAAAAGCTTGGCTTCTTCAGGATTTTTAGCATACAGCCTTCAAAAATAAATGCATACTGACTATCTCACCATCCTATCAAAGCAGCTTTTTCTAGCCACCCAAAATGGGCAACTTCTATTCACCTCCATTAACAATCAAGAAACCGAAATGCAGGGTTTTTTCCCCAGCATGCCAACTTTGCAATACAGTGTATTTAAAAATAATCGGTAATTGTTTGGCTAGATTGGAGAGACTGCTTAACATTTTTTTTAAATATAGGAAACTATTTGGCATTTTTAAATGGGCATATTTTTTTTGCAAAAGTAAAACAACTGTATCTACACCAAGGGGAAAAAGATTCACAGTAAACTGTTCCAATGGGTTATCTATTAAGGCAGAAAAATTTGCATTGCTAATTAAAATTCATGATCTTTTTCTCAGCTCTCCTCCCTCCACCGTGTTTATCCTTTAAAGCTTATTTCTATATATGTCTAATACTTGAAAACTTTGATATGGTAATACATATATTTTTAATAATAAGCAAACATATAGACACATACGCACAAATACAGATCCATAATATGTGCTATGCATATACAGAGATGAATTACAGCTCTGTAGAACATAGCAGTCAACAATCTGTGTGCTCTTCATAATCTAAACCTCCACAATTACATTTCCTTATTTTACACCAGTACCACAAATCAACATGCAGTGAGGTTCAGTGGCTTCTGATGGTGAAATTCTCATCCATTTACTAACTCTTTCCCTCTTGCTCGTTCAACATACGGTTTTCTCTTTCTCTTGAAGGGAACAGCAATTTCTTTTTTCAAATTTACATTTCGATATACAGAAAGTTGGCGATTCTTCCCACGGTTGTCTACTTCTCAAGTCTCTCCTCTACTAGAGGTTTTACGTTTCGTTTCTTCCCCAAACGAAAAGCGGGGAAAGCTCTATTTGAATTCGTTTCCCCCACCTTATGCTCTATCTTAGACAGAACAGAGCTGCGTTTTGCCGGGGCACAAACAAACAGAAACGAGCCAGATCCGAGGAAGACAACCACCCACGAATGTCACCAAGGAGAGAGAGAAAGAAGGACACAGCCACCTGCTGCAGCCCGTCCGGCCCCCTCCTCCCTCCGGTGCACTCCTTACCCTTCGCATCAACCACTTTCAGCTCCTTCCTCTCTCTCTCTCTCTCGGGAGGTCCTGCGCAGAGGGCGCCGCAGGTCTTCAGAGTCCCGCACGGAGAGCGGCAGCCTGGAGAGAGCGCGAGAGCTCCGACGGCGCCCTGCACGCGGGGCTCAGTGCGCGGGGGGTGCGCGAGGCACGGGGGCTCGTGGTGCTGCCGCGCGCCTCATGTGCTGCTGGCTGGGCAGCGCGCGCGCGCCCCGCCACGGAGATGGTGCAGAGCGAGATGCTGCTGCCGCCGCCGCCCCCTGGTAGTCCTCGTCTTCTCCGTGCTGCGCAGCTTGGGCGTCTGTCTGGGCTGAGTGCCGCTCCTGCTCCTCGCGCTCTCTCCTCTCTCTCTCTCTCTCTCTCTCTCTCTCTCTGCGTGTGAGCGCGCCGCCGCCACCTCCTCACTCTTTTTTTTTTCTTTTCCACTTTTTTCTCCTCCCGGGTCCCATTTATGAAGCTGCTCCTCGTCACGTGGCACTCCGTTTCTGTCCTGGCACCGGCGCGAAGCCTGCACAGCGAGGAGGCAGCGGCTGCGTCTCTCTTGCACATGCAACACACGCAAACAAGTTCTGGGAAGATCAGCTCCGATCTAGCCCCCGAGAAGAAAATCCCCTGGAGCCCCAGTCCAGGTGGCCCCTTTGGCCAGCATCAGGTTGGAAGGTGGCTCTGCGTGACTGCATCACGTTTGCCTCCTTTCACCCAGGGGAGAACAAGAGCCCTGTCGCCTCGCCCGAAGGCACGCCAATCTGCTTCTCACGCACCTCGCCGGCAGCTTGCCAGCCCCCCCAATCTAATGCCACCTTGACGTCTCCTTTTCATTATTAGGTGTTAATGAACTTGTGTGCCTTTCAAGGCTGACCGAATCCGTTCTGTGGCCCTTCTTACCATGGCTGTATTTGGATAAATAAACTGAGATCCCAGTAAACCAGAGTCACTGCCCTATACAGGAGAACAGAGAAGAGGAGAGGGGGCAGCAATAGGCATATGGGCCAGATGGAAGTGTTTTCTCCATAGATAATTGGGCAATTTCAGAACATGCGGGAAACTTTCACGTTGCACATTTGCTGATAATTTTTAAGGAGGAACCAGTTGACTAGTTTCTCTATGAAAATCAGCTAAGTACTCTCACTAAAAGTACCCTCTTATTTTGCCACCTGCTGTTCCTCGGGGGGAGGGAGGAGAGTGAAATAGCACAGGCACTTTGGAAAAGCTCTTGTCCATGCATTGCTTTCCACCCACAACCTCAGCCATGCTCTTTTACATCTACCTAAAAGTAGGTGCAGACATGGAGGAATAGCCTAGTGGTTAGAGTAGTAGACTTAGCCAGGAAACCAGGGTTCACTTTCCACTGGCATGCCTCATGGATGCCACTTAACCTTTCATTGCCTCAGAAGAAAGACCTGACAATCTACTTTCTGATCACAACTTGCCTACCAAGAAAACCCAAGGGCTGCTGGGTCACCAGCAGTCAGCATTGACTTGATAGCACAAAAAATAGGTGCGCTATGGAAGTCAGAATGTGCTTTTAGTCAGATTGAATGAGGGCAATTTCCAGACAGACCCAGTGTGGTGTGTGGTGCATGCTGTTGAGTCGATGCTGACTCCTGGGTTTTCTTGGCAAGCTTTGACTAGAAATAGATTGCCAAGTCTTTCTTCTGTACAGTAAATTTATTTATTTTATTTACATTCTCTTATATACCACACTATTCTGCATCAGTGCAGTTTACATTGAACAAACTGAAATTACATTGAACAGGGTATTATAACTTGGAGATAACTATTTTACAGGGAACATGGGCTATGGAGGGTTAAGTGGCTTGCCCAAGACCACAAGGAGCACCTGTGGGACTAGAAACCCCAGTCCTTCCAGCCCAAGGTTGCTGTCCTCTAGTGGGATTTGAACCCCCGACCTTCCAGCCTGAAGTACCTTGCCCCAACCACTAGGCTACTCCTCCACTCCACTCTACTGCTCCTTGTATTCCAAGATGGTCTCCTATCCAAGTACTAACCAGCCTGACTCTCCGTAGCTTCTGAAATCAGGCTCATTCAGGATGTTAAAGCTATGTAACTAGAATTTAATAGATGCCCCCCCCCCCCTCAGAGAAATTAAGATGGATCCCTATAATGTTACATTGTCCAAGGTAATGGGGGGGGGGGGAGATTCTCCTTTAGAGCTCCAGTTGGGGGGAGGGGGGGAAGTGTGAACGTGGAGGGATGTCTGGGACAGAGGGTTGTGTGTCGGTGGATACTAGGGGCAGGGATGAGGGGTATAGGAATATGGTGTATAGGGTACCAAGGTACAGTATACTCGAGATATGCAGTAGACTATCTGGGACAGCTGAGGTACGGTATGTGGGGAGTGTCTGTTGTGGCTGAGATGTGTGAGGGGGGAGAGTAGAGGATTGTGTATATCAAGCAGAGTGAAGATTTGATTTGTGAGTGTGTGTGTATGTAGGGATTGTCAGTATTAGGCTGTTTAGGGCAGTGGTATAGCAGGGCTGCCTGAGGATCTGCATGTCAGGGACCAAAGAGGGCTGCTGAGTGCATAACAGGGGTATGGGTAGGGGGGTCTGGTCAGAGGAGGGTGTCTAAGGTGGATGTCCAAGGAGGGTACTGGTGCAGTAGAGGGTTCAGGGGATCACGTCACGTGCTTTTCACTTCCCCACCCCCACTCCCATGATGGTTAAATAAATCCTTTCTTCAGTCTGGGGCACTGGAGGAGGTGAATGTGACACGCACTGCATAAGTATTGCCATGCCACCTCCCATTCTTGTTGTTCAGTCCCCACGTGTGACCTGGAAGCAGGAGAAGTGCTTAAACACAATCATGTGCTGCCGTTTCAGCTGCCAGATCTCATATAAGTGTTTCTGCTGCAGGGTCACATGAGAGAACTGAAGAATGAGATTGGGAGATGGTGTGATACCACGGTTAGAGCCAAGTACAGCGTTTGTGGCCCTCAACTCCTCCCAGCATGCTGCTACAGCTACAAGGTACCATTTCTGCCCCCAAGGTTTGTTAAAACGACATGTGCAATCCACCCAGCAACAGGATTTTCTCCCCCTCCCCCCTCCCCACCCACAGCAGGCAGCTCTCAGCTCTTTGCCAGGCCTGCCCAATGGTGGCTACACCACTGGACAGGCCAAATGGCCTGAGTGAATGGCTTTGAAAATTGTCCTCCAGATGGGAGAAACCCATTTGAGCAGTTCTCCGTCTAGAGAGAAACACACTGAGGCTCATATTCAGAAGCCTTTATGCAGTCAGTAGCAGAACAGACCACGTAAGTGCTTTAAGTAAAAAAAAATCCAGACCACTGGAACAGATACGTTTGGATGTATAAATCATTGTTTGGCTAACATTATTTGTCCAGAAAAGAGGTGGAATTCAGAGTATTCTGGAGCGGTACATCTAAGCAGTGGTATTCAACTACTGAACATATAAATTGTGCATGTAGGTGGCCACACAAGTTGCAGGTATAACTTGAAACTTCCAACTTATATGGTTCTAACCTATTCGAGGATATTTGATGAAGCTACTTAAACGGATTGTGTTACTGAATATATGTGATTTGTTGGAAGTTTCAAATTATACATTGACCACACAGCTGAATATTGACCTTTGTACTTTTATAGTTGCTATGCAGTCAGGTTTCCATAACCTTCTTTTGTTTTTATTTTAATTCCTCTAAGCAACCTGGAACAGACCCTTCCAATTTACAGATAATTAACATGTTCCTCCTAATTATGCTTAGACGTTTAAGGAAAGAAGGAAACTTGTCTCTCAATTGGTACCCTTCTAAACATACAAGTGCACCTATCAGACTTGAGTTGCTTCATATGTCATGCATCGCTCCAGCTCTTTAGAAAGCAAAACCAGGTGAGTGAGCTATTGGAACTGTTCATATAGCTATTATTATTGAAAATCTTTGCTGTGAGATAAACTTGTAATTGAATAGAAGGGTGGATGTAATTCTTCTCTCTCTCTCTCTCTCTCTCTCTCTCTCCCCCACCCCCCCCCCCCCCCCCCCTCTCTGGGTTCGAGTGTCCTTTCGAATTTAAGATGGGGGACAGATATGATCTGAATACACTTTCACTTCAAATCACATAGGTGAAGCTCTATTATTCTCACTGCCAGAATAGTGAATTGATATGCCAATAAGTCGTTAATAACCTAGCAGCATGTTTCTATCACCCCAGATGGCTCTCTTGCCTCTTTGAAAGGCATAAATTTTTAGATAATTATAGAAAATACATGTTTCTATGCAATGATATGTCAATGAATAACATCAGTCTCAGAAACTGGAAGGATATGGATGGTATTATTTGACTCAACATGATATTTAAGGATGTAGCAAATTAGGAGATCTCAAGAAAGTTAACAGGAAATAACATGGTGGTTTAATTCATATGTTTAAAGGCACATTTTAGATAGGATGGGAAGAGGGGAACGCATGAATCCAGGTCAAGATGTGTAGAATTTCTACGGTACTTTACAAGATGCTCTGCCAAAGGTAGAGCCTCTTTAAAATAGATGCAGGACTGCATGGAAATGGCTCATCATGTCCATCTAGGGGTCATTGGCATCATTTTGGTTCCACCCACAATAAAAGTAGGAGCAAGTGGGAATTGTACTGGCTCCCCTGGTAAGGCCAGGGAGTGGGTCCAGGGGTGGGGTGGGCTGCTGCTGGTAGAGACCTGGGAGGGGGGGTTATTGCTGGGCGGGTTGGGGGGCTTGCTGGAGGGAATGTTCCTTTTAAAGTTCAACCCATGATTTGGAGAGGGTTGGGGGGGGGGATTGAATGTGGTAGGAGGGCTGGTAGTGGTGGTGGGGAGGGGCCAGGTCAAGGGCAGGGGGTGATTAGGGGGCGCAGACCTTGACCTTGACAGCTGTTCCTGCCAGCAAACTCTTATATGTGCCTGGAGAAAGCTGTACATGCCAACATGGGGAATCCACATCTATGTTGTAGCCCCCCCAAACCACTCCCTTTCTCACTCTCACCATGCCTCCAGGGTTTTTAGACCCGGTAAGCATCCCCACAGTTAAAAAAGCGCCTATTCCTAAATGTTATTTAAACTTGTATACCAATCTACTCATCTAAATGCTGATTTTTTGATATACAGATGCTTCTAAATAACTCCATCAATAAGTTTGAATGTAGGTGTTGTACACTGTGGGGCATGTTTACGAAACCACGGTAGCTTTTGCAGCTATCGCGGTGTGATAGCAACAAGAGGCTTGCGGTTATGGCCCAAGCTCCACGATATATGCAGGGGGCATGCCCAGCTTCTCTCCTGCAGATACCGCAAAAGTTTTGCATTTACCATGGAGACCCACATTACCTGCATCAGAAGGTAGCACAGAAGGTCCCGCGGTTCCTGCCGATACAGGTATCATGGGTCTGTACAGTCGAGCAATGGGGAAGGAAGGTAGCGATTAGGTACACAGAGTTCTCATGAGCTCTGTGCCCTGATCACTGCCGATCCCCCCCCCAAATTGTCAATTGGTCAGCCCCCAACTCACAGATCATTGTCAGTGCCCCAGATCTAAAGATCTGCGCACCAGCTATGACAATCAAAGTGCCTGCCCCCCTTCAGCACCAAGCCCCATGGACAGCTCCCGATCCCCATTAGGAGCTATATGGGAGATTGATGCACCCCTTGGCCAGGGCAAGTATCCCGGCTAGCCATTTGGGTGGCCAAAGGATCCCCCTTCCCATCCTAACCAAAACACCAGCTAGCCAGTTGGGGTTTCTCCCCACTCTCATTGTCAGTTTTGGGGAGGGACAGTCAGCACTGGGGAGGTGATCGTGGCCACGATCAGTCCCATAGCAGTCAGCTACAACTAATGCCACCTCTTGAGGTAGCGTTATCTGCGGCGGTAACGGGGCCCAATTCAGCAGGCATCGCACGACAAAGTTTTGCATGATGGCTGCCTATGATTGGCACTCCTACTCCCCTCCTGATCTCACCCCCTCGGGTCCACTACGTGAAATGCAGATAATGCAGAAAAGTGCTGCGATATCTGCATTTCCACTGTGTTAGCTGCTTCTGCCGGGCAGTATTTCCACGTTAACCCCATGGTAGCAGCTAACATGTATGTTTCATCATTAATTTGATGACAAGGTTATATCAGCTAAGCAGAATCTGATCACAAAATCAAAAAGAGGGTATGAAAGGAAACAATTTCAACCGTCTTCTTCCCTTTCATCCAACTACTCACTCTGGGAAGAAGCATTTTAAACTAAGAGGATGATCGCCCAAAATAGGAAACCAGTTCTCAAGCCGAATATGCTGACTATTAACATTGCAACTTTTAGCGGCATCGTGAAAATTCAAATGTGTTTTCAGCAAGATGGAATGATCGAAGCTGTTCTCTGCTGATGAAATAAACCAGTGGAGCACATATGTGGGTGCTCTTCATTTGGCAGGAGACAAGGTTGACGACAACTTCTTGACCTGCTGACAATAAAGTAAAATGGCACCAGATACCGCAATGTAAACCGCACTGAAACCGCACTGATGCAGAATAGCGCTGTATATAAGAGAATGTAAATAAATAAATAAAATAAATAAATACCAAGCAAAGATTAAAGGCTCTACCATAATGGAACAAGTCTCTGCTCCAGGACTTATTGGATGCAACGGGCATCACCACAGCCCTGGTTTCATATGGCCAACTTTTCAAGGTTCAATGGCAAGTTGCAACTTCGATATGCCATTGTTTCATAAATTTAGTTCTATTTACAAATTAAATGCTTTTTTTTTTTTTTTACTTTTTAAGATAAAGCAATTTTCTGTTATTTCTTGTGTGCCCAGCTTATTTTCTGGCCCACTGTTGGAGAAAGGGGATGTTAGTGATTGATGCTGGGTAGAAGAGGGTTAGTGAATAGGGGAAGGGGTCCCGAGAATGGGGATAGGAGAAGGGATCACAGTGCTAAAAAAAATGGAGAAGGAAGAGAAAGAGAGGATCTTGGATCGGGAGAGAGTGGAACAATCCCCAGACCACCCACAGTCCCTCCAGTCCTTACACCCGCTTCCGATCTCCTCACCCACTCCTTTTGTCCCTTCTCTCAAATCCCAGCACCCTCGTATTCCTTCACTGACATCCTGCAGTCCCTCCAGTCCCCTCATTCACAGTCCTTTCTCCCACACAATGCACAGCCTCTCCAAACCTCTACTCACTTTCTGTTCTCATAATGTCTTCACTCTCCTGCTACCTTCCAAATTCCTTCCCTTCTGTCAACCCCCCCCCCCCCCATCCAAACCCCTTCCTTCATCTCTTTTCCCACAATCCTTTAACTCCCTATTTTTCACATCTCCCTTTGATTCTCACCCTTACCTTCCATCCCACATATGAGCGAGGACAGTGGGAGTACAGAACTTCGGGCTGTGCTCTCTTTTGCCAGGGGTCAGTGTTGTACATTGAATGGGACATGGCTTTTTCATATTGATAATAAAGTTATATTTTTGTGATTTGAATGGACTAATAGTGGTGGCAGTGGCACTGATGACTGATAAGAGACCCTGTGCGTTTTGGCATTACTTGACCTGAGCAAACATGGCTCAATCTGATGGTCTCCTTCCTACTTTTATAATGCTTTTTGGGTAAGCACTAAAATCATTTAAGGTGGATAGAGGTGTCTTTTTAGCTATTTTGGTTTTTCCTCTGGTGTGTACATTTGAAGTTTATTTTGTGACCAAGTGACACCTTTTGTATTGTGACCAAGTGACACCTTTTGTATTGAAGCATTGCCTGTTCCCAGTCTCTGTAGCTTTTACAATAACCATCAGCAAAACCCAGGGACAAACCTTTGACTGAATGAGCCACCTTGCAATTCTAATCCAGGAAAATGGTGTCAGCACTTACTTCTACACCAATGATACTCTTATTACATATATTGCTCCCCACACCCCTGATCTCACATCCATTAACCACAGCCTGACTACAGTTGCTACCTGACTACACAATAATCAGCTTAAGCTTAATGCAACTAAAACTACCACCATTTGGCTTACTGTAACCTCAAACTCGCCCACCTCTGCCCTATATCTTGAAAATTCCCCTATTACTTTGACACCCTCTTTTAAAAATCTAGGAGTTCTAGGAGACAGTGATCTTACATTTACTCATCAAATAGTGCAGTTGTCAGATCATTCAATTATCTTCACCATGTCCTATATATTCATCCTTTCCTTGACATAGTGGCATTAACTACCATTGCCCTAAGGCTCATCATTTCATGCATTTACTGTTGCAAGCTTATCTATGTTGGTCTCCCTACTTACAAACTTAAACAGCTACAATCCATACAAAATACTATTATTAGAATTCTCTCACATGCCCGAATGTATGACCACATCAACCCCCTACTCATTCAATGCCTTTGACTCTCTATTTTCTTAAGGATCCCATTCAAACTGTTAAAATTGACGCAAAAAGCACTACACACAGGTACTCTAGAATACCTCTCCTCTTGTATTATTTTGTATGCCCCTGCAAAAGCCCTACGCTCCCTTCACAGAAACCCCTCCCTCACTAGCTAAACATGAGTTCACTTGACAAATAGTCTTTTTCAGCAAAGCTCCTTTGCTGTGGAATAACCTACCTCCACATCTATGTCTAGAAAGGTCATATCACCAATTTAGATCTGGTCTGAAAACGTACTCATTTGAGGAGGCTTTCGGGGTCCTGTGAAGAGGATCACGGAGGAAATTATTACCTCCTGGAAACTCTCTACCCTTTCTTTTTTCTCTATCTTATCATGACGAAATAGAGTTCCTTTCTAATTTCTGTTTTTAAGTTAATTTCAGTTCATCATAAACTGCTTTGATTGGGGGGGCGGAGCCTGATGTCCAGCGGGGGGGCGGAGCCTGATGTCCAGCGGGATGGTCGCATAACGCTGAGGCTCCCGAGAGGCCTACTCAGAATCCTGAATTAACACCGTACATACTTGGAACTTCTACTCTGATCTTGCCGGGGCACATTGGTGAGATGACCGGGACCAAACCAACGCGCCTGGAATTTGGATCTCCAGCGGCTTCTCACGGCAAACGTTCCAAAACTGAACCTCCGTCCCCGCAGAAGGGGCTGGCCTTGAGCGAGGGCCCCGAAATGCAGCAGGCAATCCTCGCAGAGATTAGAGGGGTCAAAAACCTCGTGCAGTCAAACGGTGAAGCACTCCGAGCGCTGCGGGAAGATTTTGGTGTGCTGCAAAGCAAGCTAGAAGGGCTTTCTTCGCGTCAGGACAAAATGGAGAGCATATTGGACTCCCATGCGGCCCGGTTGTCCAAACTCGACAAAGTTGAACGTCAGGTGCGGGCCTTGCAGAAAGAAGTGGAAGATGGCAATAATAGAGCGCGCCGCAACAACATACGACTCGTGGACATACCGGAGGGAGCGAAATCGGGAGACATGAAAGAGTTTTTATGCAAAATCCTCCCTTCCCTGCTCCAAATCACCTTTACCAAAGATTTGGAGATCGATCGCGCTCATCGTGTACCCACAAGCATAACGCTCAACAGGAAGACCCCGCGGCCTATCATTTTTCGACTTTTGAGATATCAACACGTGGAGCAAATACTAAGTGCCTCTCGGGCAAAGGGCCATATGGAGTTTGAGAGCCACAAGATCTCCTTCTATCCCGACTTGGCTAAACCCACGGTCGACCGCCGAAAGCGCTTTCTGGAATTCCGGCCGAGGCTCCAACAACTACAAGCACGCTATGGCCTGATGTACCCGGCCAAGCTCTGAGTCACGCTTCACAATCAGACAAGAACATTTGAGGACCCTGATCTACTAGCGGAGTTTTTGGATTCCAAAGAAGCCGACTTGATGCGCTGACTTCCAGAATATTCCTGCAAGTATTCTCATATCCGCTGTACCTGCCATTGGATCTGCCGCAGCCCAGCAAAGAGTCTGGCGAGGGCAGTTTGTTGCCTTACTTTTGATGATATCTGTGACCCGAATCCATCTACCCACAGTAGCCTCGATGAGTATCAGAGACAGTGTTAATTATGGACTCTGGTGTTTCTTTTCTTTTTTTCATGTCTTTCTATTTCCTCTCTAGGGCCTCCTCCCGCAGACATATGGTCGCCATATTCTTTGGGGGTTTTGCTTCTTCTCTAAGATACTTTGGTACATACTTTTCAATATGGGGTGTATTAGCTAGAATACTCGGTGATTATGTCATTGTTGCACAGATTCTGATTATGTTGTATGTTTTCAAGCGCCCTTACCTAAAATGTCTATTACCGATTGATGGCACCATGTAAGATTTTCTCATTGAACGTAAAAGGAATTAATAATCTGATAAAACGGAAGAAAATCCTAAGCTACCTTAGTCAGGAAGCTGCGGATCTGATTTTTCTCCAAGAAACGCATTTAAATTCGAAGGAAACTCTTAAACTCAATATTAAACCTTACATGGTGGCCGCCTATTCCCCAGCCGTTTCTAAGAAATGTGGGGTTGCCATACTGGTTAGGAAATCTTTACATGCTACTATTATTGCGACTAGCTCAGATACAGAAGGTAGATGGTCCAGAGTTCACCTCAAGATAGGTAGCCTTGAAGTTACATGTATATGCCTTTACGCTCCTAATGTGGATGACCCTGCCTTTTTTGCTACCATTGCTCAGGTTGCGCAGGCCTCTGCTAATACTTCATTGATAATTGGGGGGGATTTCAATCTAGTCCTTGATCCCCTGATTGACAAACAGCCGCCTAGGACAAGTGGTCCCCCCAAGAGTCACACCACGCTTACCTCCCTGATCAAAGATCTTGCTTTAGTTGATCTATGGAGGTTACTACACCCCAATGAGCTTGACTTCACCTTCTTCTCTTCCCCTCATAAATCCCAGTCTCGCATAGACTTCTTTCTAATATCAAAACTGTTAGTTCCTCAGGTGGACACTGCAAAGATTCACTCCCAACATATTTCAGATCATGCTGCCATTTCCTTTTAATTACACACTACTGCACCCCAAGCGAACTCGGGGGCCTGGTTCTTCGATAGAGCCCTGTTAACTCAGCCAGAGTTCCAGTTAGAAATTCGAGCAGCCATAAAGGATTACTTCCATTTTAATCTACCCCAGGATACTGCGAATTGGGCTTGGTGGGAGGGCTTCAAAGCGGCCATTCGAGCAACGATCACTAGCTATCAAATCCGCCTGCGGAAACAACGCAAACAGCAGCTACTCATTCTAGACCAACAAATTAAAGCAGGCGAACGAGTTCTAACTTCACGTACTGATCCATGTGTATTAATTCGATTACAGCGTCTCCGTTTTCAATATAATTCAATCCTCTCAACTGCAGCTTCTAAGAGTATTGAGCTTCAGCGAGGGACATATTATCGTGAAAATAACCGAGCCGGTCGACTCTTAGCCAACGCCTTGAAAGGTCAGAAAGAAGCCAAACGCGTAGCGGCCCTTCGAGCTCCACAGGGAGGGGGCATAGTGACCACAGACTCCGACATCGTAGAGCTCTTTCGGGATTTCTATACCCGCCTATATCAATCTGAATGTGAGTTCTCGTCAGAGACATTCGAGCGATTGCTTTCTGGCATTCAGCGGCCGACCCTCTCTGAAGATGATAGGGATGCGATGGATGAACCCTTCTCTACTTCAGAGATCCAATCTGCCCTAAAACGAACAGCCTCGGGCCGTGCCGCAGGGCTCGATGGTCTCCCGACCGAATTCTACAGAACGTTCAGTGCAGATTTAGTTCCCTATTTAAAACTTATTTTACTGCCCTTGCGGTAGATACATCCTCTTTGGGATCCTTTTCTGCAGCTAATGTGGTAGTATTTGAGAAAGAAGGCAGAGACCCGCTACTAACCGCCAACTACCGTCCAATCTCCCTACTTAATGCCGATTATAAGATCTTCGCAACGATCTTGGCCACCCGGCTATCTGACAGGATGGCCACCCTAATTCACCCCGACCAATGCGGTTTTATACCTGGCAGATCAACTGCTGACAATGCTCGGACCTTGTGCCATGTGCTATCCAGTGCTGCCAATCTAGATCATCCATGGGTGGGTCTTTCCCTGGATGCCGAAAAAGCCTTTGATCGTCTAGAATGGCCCTTCTTATTTGCAGTTCTCCGATGGTATGGCTTTGGGGAGGGCTTCCTCCGATATCTCCAAGTCATGTATACTCAACCCGTCGCCAGTATTTGTGTAAATGCCATCAAGTCTCAGCCATTTAAACTCCAAAGAGGCACGCGTCAAGTTTGCCCCCTATCACCGATGCTCTTTGATCTAGCTCTTGAACCCCTAGCCCTCCTTATTAGACAGTCCGCACGTATTCGAGGTGTCCCCTTCAGTCATAGGGAGATTAAACTCTCTGCATATGCAGATGACCTTATGCTTTTCGTATCCCTCGATTCGGTTCCAGCTGTCTTGGATCTGATTGACGGATACTCACAATTATCGGGCTATAAAATTAACTGGACCAAATCTGTAGCATTCCCACTGAACCGCTGGGTACATGAGGCTGACATGCAGGCCTTTCCCTTCCTTTGGCAATCCCGCATGGTGAAGTATCTCGGGGTCCATTACTGTTCTCCTTTAGAAGACACTATCAGTTTTAATGCCAAAGAGGTAGTCTCCAAAGTCCGTGAGCTCACAAATCGTTGGTCTCCCTTATCTCTTACATGGTGGGGCCGCTTAGAAACTGTGAAAATGATGATAGTCCCCAAAGTGAACTACATTTTAGAAATGCTGCCATGCTTACTCCCGCTACATACTTATAAAGATATTGAGGGCCTTCTCGTCCGCTATCTCTGGCAGGGCAAACCACCAAGGATAGCTAAACAAAAACTACAATCTGCAAAGGAAAGAGGGGGTACCAGATTTCCTGATTTTCTTAGATATCATCAAGCCTTCCTACTTAAGCAAGGTGCCCGATGGCTAGATGCCTCAACAGACAGCAGACCAGTTTGGCTTGACATAGAAGAGGAGCTTAGTAGCCAAATTCCGTTGACCCATCTCCCCGGTATGTCCTATCAAGTAGACACCCGCCATCCACCAATGATTGTCGATACTCTTGCGGCCTTTAACATTCTCATTCTATCACTGGGCCCGAACGCATGTCCTCAGGACGGACTCCCGCTATGGAATAACCCCAGAATTCAAGTCCTAAATAGAACGATAGCATGGAAACCCTGGTACTCAAGGGGGATCTGGACACCCCAACAGCTTTTCTCTGCAGCCCGTTGGAAAACCTTTTCTGATTTACAAAAAGAATTTGCGTTACCAGCGAAACACTACTTTCAATTGATGTAGCTTCAACACTGCCTCAAAAGTGCTCGAATCATGCCGCCCTCTGCCCCTACTGAGGATGGGCTATTAGAGATAGTTCACTCTATTAGTAGTACACATGGGGTAGCCTCTAACTTTTATAAAATATTATGTCAGGGTACAGACACGGCCACTTTTAGAGCCCAACAAGCCTGGGAGCGCGAACTGCAAACCACTTAACCCCTGTGCAATGGAGCGTTTTTTGGAGCAAAGTAGTGCGGGTTTCCCGGTCTGCCTCTGTTACCCAAACTCTCTTCTTTTTTGCACACAGATGCTTTTATACCCCAGAAAAAAATAGCCAAATGGAACACAAATGCTAGGGACCAGTGTTGGTCTTGCCATACTGCTGTGGGAACCTTCGCTCATGTTATTTATGAATGTCCTCAACTACAGGTTTATTGGGGGCGGGTCTGGGGTTGTATTCAATTTATCTTACACCTTCACGAACCTCTCTCTTGGAAGATCGTGGGACTCCGCTCTGTGGCGGAGGTCCCCTCTCTTCCTAAGAAGGGTCGCTTTCCTCCTTGATTTCATGCTGGGTATAGCCATATGCTTAATCACGAGGAATTGGAAGGATAGCTCTCGACTCACTGTCAATGAATGGTGGAACCTCGTCTGCTTATATAGTAAATATGAGCAGATACCTCGGAGAGCTATTCCCATGCCCAAACTCACTCTCGCTTGTCTAAATGGCAGATGCTTAATGATTATGTACAATCTGCTCATTGTTCCAACATGCCTGTATAAAGTGCACTCATCATGTTTCAGATCACCGTTAGGTTTTGTAACACAATAATGTAAGTACACGCCCGCTTCGGGTATGATTAGTTTTCTAGAGAAGAAGCAGGGGGGAGGGGGGTGGTAGGGGTTTACTTTGGTGTATGTATTACACTTTATGTATCTGTCTTTTAGCTGTATGTCTTCCTTTTCCTTTGTTGTTATAAAACGAAAATAAAGAATTTAAAAAAAAAATAAACTGCTTTGATTGTATTACGAACCATGGTATATCAAGAAATAAATAAGCCATTCCCTTTTCAGCCCCACTGTGTTTTGTGGTATTTTCCAGACTTCAGTTTCTGGTTTGATGTATTATTGGGCTCATTATATTGCTTTGTCATTTAGTCAAAGCAGCTGACATTGTAACTTAAACTTGGTAATGTACATTGAACAGGGACATTGATAACTTTGATTCTTCTGAGGCAATGGAGGGTTGTGACTGGCCAAAGGCCACAAGGAGTGCTAGTGGGAATTGAATCCTGGTCTTTTGGCTCCCAACCCAGTTCTTGAACCATTAGGCTACTCCTCCACTTGATTGTAGAAATGGATAGTTAGGGATATACTGGACCTAATATCCATATTATATGTATTACACATATTGGGCAAATTATATATATTCTGTAAATTATACAATGTAATTAAAATTAGTGATTTCCTTGAAAGTTAACTAAGAGAATGTATCTTACAAAACAAATTAGGTTAGATGAAACAATCATTTGTTTGAAATAACTGCCCCTAGGAACATGTTTACTAAGCCTCATAGCGGTAACATGCATGTGGGCCATGTTTCTAGTGCGGGGGTCAGTGCTAACTTCAAAGGGTCTGTGCTTCCATCCACCTGTAGTTATGGTCCAGGACATGGCACCGTGGAAGCCGGCTTGTGGGCACACTTAATGCCACCCATTGAAGCATCAAATGCTAAAGACATCAAGCACAGTAAACACAGGCCATTAATGCCCATGCCAGCCATGACACACCAGCAACACCTGTGTTTTGCCTCCGTCCTTCCCAGTCCCTGCCCCAAAGTGGCCCTACCACGTTAGCATTGGATTTTTGGTGCTAGGGCTCAAGCTGCTTTATAGCAGGGCGCTCAAACTGTGTGATAAACCCAATGCTGCCAGGCAACGCAGCTCAGTGAATATGCCTCTTAGTGCCTGAGATGACATGAGCTAACTCTACACATAGATATTACATATACACATGAGTACATACACCATAAGAACATAAGATATGCCATACTGGGTCAGACCAAGGTCCATCAAGTCCAGTATCCTGTTTCCAACAGCGGCCAATCCAGGTCACAAGCGCCTAGTAGGTTCCCAAAAGCCACACAGGTTCCACAAGCAGTGGATTTCCCGGGTCCTCTTTAATAATGGTTTATGGACCTTTCCTCCAGGAACTTGTCCAAGCCTTTTTTAAACCCAGCTACACAAATGTGTTTTCAGACTTTCCCCTGGAATCCACTTACCTTGATATTATGATAAGCGGTATCTACACTATCTGTGATAATTAACCAAAATAAAAATATGTGTTTGACATACATTTGTCTCTGCTGCTGCTTGATTACACTGACACATGTATTTAGTGATTTCCTGGTCATGTACATGGCCCACCTGTGCTCACATCCTTGTACGGTGCCAGCTGTCTATCTGCCAGCCATTTGCCACATCACTGGGTGTTACAGGTTCCCATACACACATTCCCTTTGAGGTAATATTTTTGCATTGTGCTTGTTTGGGATAGTGGTTACAGATGTGTGTTGTAACACCATAGGTTGCAGGTTTGATCCCCACGTGGGGTTTACTTATTTTTTTCTGTTGTGCTAACCTGACCATTAGGTACCTGCAGGTTCATCACCTATGCACACACCCTTCCATCTCTTCACTGTACACCAACGTGTGCCCTCTGTGCTGCCTATCCATTACATATTAGCTGTTACATATGTCTCTTTCTTTATAGTGTTTACATGGCAGTCCGCTTTGGGGATTGGCATTGCTGCAGTTCAGTTTGTCTGTGGCACACCTGTTTGCAGGTTCAATTCTGTTCTGTTCCATATTTTGATCTGCTCCACAGAGCATCCCCTGCCGCCCTTTGGGTTTAGGTTCTTTCCTCTTTTGCATGCTGTATCCACTGCATAACATTTCATTGTGTGTGTGCATGTAGTTATATGTGGCTCTGGTCCCAATTACAGACTGTGATTTGAGCTGTACACACCAGATCTGCATGTGCATTCCATCATGGTTACTGTTGGAGGTTTGCCTATCCTGGCAGACAGCAAGCTTCTTGTGTGATGCCCTGCAGTATTCTTGTATGCAGCCTTTGCTAATGACCTCATGTTGGTGGTGTGGCCTACCGGTTTGTGCATCGACATTTGTGCTAATGGTCATAGGTTTGCTTTCTCTCTGTTCTCTTTCATTTGTATGCCTGTCCTGCACAGCTACTTTTCATTCCTGTGACAGTCATATCTGTGCAGATCTGTGCTGTTAGCACATTGTACCCTTATCACAGTTGCCAACCATCCTTCTGTCCGTCTATGTGTGTCTGCCAGCTGTGTGCCATCCTGCCCTGATGTGCAGGCTGCTACCCCATGTCCTGCACTGGTACACATTTCTGCTTTGCAGCTCTTCCTGGTTGCCTCTCCTGTGTGTGCTCTGCATGGCACTGCTACTCCTCTGTCCTCCTGTCATTACGCCTATCCTGCCACCTCTACCTCCTCTGCTGGACACGTCTTCCCATCCTCTGTCACACACTGTCATTGTTGCATGGTACATTACCATCACCCTGTGCATTGCTACAGCTGCCCCTGATATGTTTGTCCATTTTTCCAACTGCCACACAGGCTGGACGCAGATTTGTCTGGTCCATCAGCTCAGATCTACTTCCTTCCATTACTTGTGCATTGTCTTTCCTTGGTGCTCTGTGCAGTTAGGGTTACATCTGTGTTTGGCCCATACCTTTCTTACTTTTCAACTTGGGGGACCTTACTGCCCTTGGTCAACATTTTTTGAGTCACCTATACATCTTTGGGGCATCTTTAGCTACACCTTAGAATCAGCCAGCTTATGGGGCACCTACTATGGTGCCTTGGGAGTTGACAACCTTTCGACATGCCCTCTGGGGCACATTATAACCGCCCTGGCTGACGTGGTGGTTTAGGATGTGCCTTCTGGTGCGCCCTAAAAGGTGCATTAGTTTATGGCACTGGGGTGCGGGTATTTTTAGCTGGCAGCACAGATTGTTGGACTGTTTCAAGCAGGAAAAGGATTTGCCTTGGCCACCCTTATTCATTAAGCCCGCTGGGGGATCCAACTCATGACCCCTGTTTCAGCAGTCATTGTATTAACCAGTGTGCTACACCTCTGTTGTTGTGATTGCAGGTCAGCACGCAAAGTTAAGGTTAACGCGCGGTAACGTGCACGACTCCCTCTGTCGCGCGATAACCCATGATTGCTACCTTAAGACTGGAACGCCCACTCCTTATATGGCATCCTTCACATTATCTCTACAACTAGCGCCGGGAACATTAAGACGGTTTAGTAAACATACCCCCTAGAGTAGATTTCCAGCAGAACTTTTATTAAGCAGATTTCCAGCAGAACGTTTATTAATTTATCTGTGTAGCTCATGCTTTACAGTAATAGTTCAAGCCACGTTACATTCATGTATAGCAGGAATTTCCTGTCCCTGGAAGGCTTCCAGTCTGTTAGTACTTGAGGCAATGGAGGGTTATGCTTTTGGGATCTGAACCCTGATTTTGTTGGTTTGCAGTCTGCTGCTCTAACTACTAGGCTGTTGCTCTATTAGCAGTAGATGACATCATCCTGTATGTCCCTTTCTCCACTGCCAAACTTTATATATCTTTAATAAAATGCTTCAGTGCAGTAGCACACTGGCTCTCTCAACACAAATTATCCATAAATTACAAAAAAAACGATATTAACAGAGATACAACCTTCAACCCATCAACATTAGAAATCTTGGCAGCAGAACTGGAGGTGAAACCAGAGATTTGCTACCTACAAATAACTTCAGGCCAGCGTTTAACCTGCAATTACACATTAGCAAGACTCCTGAATGGTATTCCAGTCCCTAATATTTCCACATCTTGAGTGCTATAACACAGGGGGTCTTTTACGAACAGGCGCAAAGGTGTTGTACCTAATGTATGATTAGCACTGCATGCAACACCCACGTGTTAACTGTCAGGTATGTGGTACGCACTTCCCTGGTAGTTAACACAGAGCCCTGTCCCATAATGTGTGCTACATTAGTGTGGGTACACCTAACCTAGCCCCCCACTCATGCATTTAATGCAGATTGCATTGTTAGCGCAGGAATCATCCTGCGCTGTTATGGCCCTGCATTATCTGGCAACGCGTGTCCCAGCATGCTTTTTAGTACATTCAAGAACACTCATTGCCAAGTAGCACCTGTTAGTAAAAGACCCTCATAATCTACCAAGGAATACCGAAGTATCGAAGCATATACTTCACCCGCTACAAATGTTCCAGTATATTGCCACCCACTTTCTATACGGTGCATCAATATCTGATCACATAATGACTATACTAAAACAACTACACTGGCTTCCTTTAATAAACCACATAAAATACAAAGTACTGCTTACCATATTCAAGATATCGCATAACCTATCATCAGATTACATGAAATCCTTACTACACAAGATACCTGATAACCAACTAGGAGATCCTACACACAAAACACATTCAGCATATTAGTTTTAAAGGTGAAAAGCAGCCAAGTTATTTGCAATCAATCTTTCTCATTCTATGCACCCTCCATCTGGAACGCACTCCCGTAAAATATAAGGACTGCTTCTGAAATAATAGAATTTCACAGGAGGCTTCAAACTCACCTATTCCTAGAGCACTTTGGAAGCAAAACGTAACCTATTCAGAGATCTAGAACACATGAGCAAAATGCTAAAAATTAATCAATCAATACAAAACTCCATACCCCATACAACAACAGCCAATCATGCTTTATGTTTGTTTATAAAATTGTGCTCCTCACCCTGATGAATGGTTACCCTCACCTAGTTATATCTCTGTTCCATTTACAATGTGTTTCTTGTAAAAATCTGAGAGTTTAAGTTACCCATTAACTGCTTTGACTCTACGTTAAAGCGGTCTATAAAAATGATAAATAAATAAATAGACAAATAACAAAAAACAAAAAGGAGGCTTTGAGTCAGAGCAGCAATGGCATGCCAGGGAAGAATGAATTAAGTGGCTAAAGGTTAGGATTGAATTGAGGTTCATCAACTATGATGGTGGACAATGGTGCCACAAAGCTTGTGCTTTCGCCTATGTCTACACAGAAGTGTTCCTGTTGTGAGGTAGGTTGGGGGAGGCAATAAAACATAGGGGTATGTTTACTAAATTGCATTCGATGTTTTCAGCTAATGCAGGGTTTTGGTGCAAATAGCACTGCATTAGTTGCAAAAACCGTGTGCTATCTGTTGGGGGCGTGCACAGTATTTCCCCAGTAGATAGCACACTGCAAATGCTTCACCACCCATTTGAGTGATGTTATCTGCAGCTGCACAGTCTGCAACTTTGACGGTTACCGCACACTGTTGCAGATACGCCCACTCTCTGCCCATATCCTACCCACTCTGTCAGTTAATGTGGGCTATGAATATAGCGCAGAAAATTGTTATGCTATCTGCATTTTTCCTGTGTTATCTGTTAATGCAGCCCAATGGCAAATGCTATGTGCTGTGTCAACAGGTAGCTCTGCTTAGTAAATATGCCCCATTCGTTTTCAGGGAAGTAATATGCACAGAAAAAGCAGGAGCAGATCTCTGCAGGTACTTTTTCCCCTTAGCAATATTCAAAGGGACATTATGCACTTATTTTCCCTCTAAGAAGCAACGCAAAGTCCACAGGGAAAAGAACCCATCCGCTTTGCATCTAACTGCATGGGAGCAACTTTCATAACATGGTACCCATTTGAAATATCTAAAAAGGCACCTAGTTTATGTTTATTTACAAAAGCCAACAGATATCAGTTCCCCAATTTAACTATCAGTTTCCAAACATTTATATTTGATTTTTATTTAAAGTTTTATTACAATTTTTAGTGGACCTCAAATTGCAAGGAGCACAATAGTGGATCAGTTCGTGCTTATTGTCTTGAATATTTCATCATATAAGAACATAGGAAATGCCTTACTGAGTCAGACCAAGGTCCACCAAGCCCAGTATCCTGTTTCCAACAGAGCCCAATCCAGGCCACAAGTACATGGCAGGTTCCAAAAGAGGCACACAGGTTCCACAATGCTGTCCTGGGGCAAGCAGTGGATTTCCCTGGGTCCTCTTTAATAATGGTTTATGGACCTTTCCTCCAGGAACTTGTCCAAACCTTTTTAAAACCCAGCTATACTAACAGCTTTTACTATATCCTTTGGTAATCAATTCCAGAGTTTGATTACGCATTGAGAAAAAAGTATTTTCTCGTATTAGTCTTAAATGAATTGCATTGTAGCTTCATTGTGTGTCCTCTAGTTATTCTACCTTTTGATAGCATAAGCATCTAAGAAGTAGCCTAGTGGTTAGAGCAACAGCCTAACACCCAAGAGATCAGGGTTCATATTCCCACTAGCACTTCTTGTGACCTTGGGCAAGTCATTTTACCCTCCATTGCCTCAGAAGAAAAGGCCTGACACTCTACTTCCAGTTGTACTTTGCCAAGAAAATCCAGAGGCTGCTGGGTTGCCAGGAGTCAGCATTGACTTGATGGCACTAAAAAAACCCCTACAAATCTATGTTACCTGTTCCATTCATTAATTTATAGACCTTTATCATATCCCCCCTCAGCTGTCTCTTTTCCAAGTTGAAGAGCCCCAACCTTTTAAATCTCTCCTCATAGGGGTATCCTTCCATTCCTTTTACCATTTTTGTTGCTCTTCTTTGTACTTTTTCTAATTCAACTATATACTTTTTAAGATATGGCAATCAGAATTGCACATAATATTCAAGGTACGGTTGCACCATGGAACGATACAAAGGCATTATAATATCCTTGGTTTTATTCTCCATTCCTTTTCTTATGATTCTTAGTATTCTATTCGCTTTCTTGGCTGCTGCTGCTGCGGAAGGTTTCAATGTATTATCCACAATGATGTCTAAATCTTTTTCCTGGGTGGTGGTTTCTAAGATGGTACCTTGCATCATGTAAATGACTCTGTGCCGCAAGGCCGGGTCCAGAGGCCGGCATGTAACCGGGTTCCCGGGGCTCGGACTGCTGTCGGACATTTGCGCAGAGGGGGAAGATGAGCGTCGAAGTGTCGTTTGAATCGCCCCACATCATCCGCATGGGGCGATTCTATTGGTGGGCAGAGGTGGGAGGCGGGGCAAGCCGGGCACGTGGGAGACCAGCGGAGTGCGGTCTTCCTTCTCCTGCTTGCCCGTCTTGCAGCGAGGTTTGTGCAGGCGAGGTCCGTGTGTGCGATGGGCACAGCATTACCGGGGGGTTGCTTTTGTGCAGGTACGGTGGGGGCAGAGTGTCAGGGTGTAAAGGGGAGGTGTTGTTTTGCAGCAGAGAGGGTTATTGCAGGGGGGGGGGGTGAGTGTAGAGCAGCTGTGCTTGAAACCAGAGCTGTAATAGCTCTATAGGCAAGGTAGCCTATAGGCGGGCCTCTCCCTGTGAAAGAGAAGCTAGTGGAGTTCTGAAAGGGTTTGTTTGGCTGCAGGTTGGTGGGGAACAAAAAACAAAGGGAGGCAATAAAAACAAAACCGGATTTAATTGTAGTTGGGTGGGGGAGGGTTTCTGGGGCCTAGATTTATTGCAGGGTTCAAAAGAGGGGTGGCGTTGGTGGCATAGCCAGTCTATCAAGTCTGAGCAGACTGGTTGGTGGAGGGAGTGGCCTAGTGGCAAGGGCAAGCTGCTTAGGGCCAGTAGGTTAAGGGTTTGAGTCCCACTTGCTGAATGGGGGGGTTTTCCAGTCCTGAAAGGGCTTCGGTGATCATGGTGCAGACTCCCAAAGGGCAGGGGGCAGGGAGATGGCATGGAGGCTCAGCGTCACAGTCCACTGATAAAATGAGTCATGGGCAGGGGGCAGTGTTGCATGGTCGCATGGAAGCAGCTTCATTGCAGGGGCTGCAGACCAGGGGGGTCACCTGAGGCAGGGGGCTGTAGAAGGGGAGTGAGGAAGCCTCAAAGCAGGAGGTTGGGGCAGGGCTTAGGGCCACAGGGCGGGTAGGGGGTTCCACAGTAGAGGCCCCAGGAGCAGAGGTGGCAGGTCCAGCCCATCAGGAGGAGGTGAGTTCAGGCGTGGCTGGGCCTAACATGACAGCTAGTTCTGGGCAGCCGATGGGGGCAGGGGTGTTGGCATATGGAAATGGATTGGCTGGGGATCTGGCTGCGGAAGCAGACAGGCATACTGCTGATATGCAGGGGCATGATACTTCAGGAGCTTTCAACTCCCTTTCCTGGGTACTATACCCCATGTCATCCTGGTAGGTGCTTTCAGCATCCAGTGTTCACTGGTGCCCCTGGGCATCAGTCTTTTGGGGTAGGACAGTATGGTGGAGTGGGGCCATGGGGTTATGGGTGGAGTGATTGGCTGCGAGTGGGGTTTGGTGGTCCTGGAACGACGCCTGTGAGGGGTATGGCTGGGTGGGAGGCTGGGGGTATGGGCTCTTCAGCATGGAGCTGGGGATGTGGGGAGAGTAGGGTGGCTAGCGCATCTGGAGCTGCTGCTGCTGGTGTTTCTCCTTCTCTGTCTGTTCAGGTCCCAGAGAGTGCTGGTGTAAGAGCCAGTATGACTGACCCCGAACGGGCCAGTGAAGCGGCCTCTACAGTCCAGATGATGGCGCAGTCCATTCCTGTTGACAGATCACAGACCGCGAGCGTCATGCAATCCGGAAGCTGGTGAGTATGCAGGCAGAGATGCTGGCTTGGGCGGTGGGGTAACTCTGTCTGGAGCTGGAGCCGAAGTTGGCCAGAAGGCCAAGGTGAAGCATAAATGAGGGCGCCGTTGTCGGTGCAATTCGTCTTCATCGTCATCTTCAACTTCGTCCGGGGCTTTTTCGGTAGGTTCCGCAGCAGCGTCGGTCGAAAAAGGGGGGGGGGGGAACTGCTCCTACTGTAGTCCATTGTTTGGAGCTTTGGGAGTGGGTACCGTGGAAGTTGAGGCACCGTATTAAAAGACATAGGTATATTGATATCTTTTGCCTCTTGGAGGGAAGGAAACGCTCTGGAGAGAGCAGAAAAAAGTGTAAAGAAGATGAGAAAGCGGGTAGGGTGAGAAAGTTTTCCAGCAATACCCTTAATTGGACGCGGGCTTTCTTAAGGTTAGCGAGTGTGTGGGGGCATTATGCTCCAGGCCAATATGGTGCATTGCTAGCTTATGCGGATGCGATATTAGCAGCGTCTCAGGCTCACTAGGGCTGGGCTTGACTAAATTATGATGAGGAATTTAGGGAATGATGGAGGAAAATGCTCAGCTATAGTGGGGGATGAAGGACGTTAATTTGTGGCTCACTCAAATGTCCTCAAAGAACAGGTCGAGGGAGGGGGGCGGGGGGAGGTGGGTCCCGGGCAGGATCTCAAGCAGCGATTGTGAGTCCACGGTCCTTTCAGGTACCAGTCGAACCCACCGCTCCGCCGAAGGGAGGGACAGGAGGGGGAGATTTGTGCTGGCGTTTTAACAAGTCTTCCTGTCCTTTCCCGGACTGTAAGTTCAAACATGCCTGTTCTCTCTGCGGGGGCGGACATGCAGCCACGAAGTGTAGTCAAAATGGGGTAGCAGGAGCTCCAGCAGGGAGTAAGTGAGGTAGCAAGTTGGATATTGGCTCCTACTCCTATAAAGGTTGAAGCTTTGCGTCCGTGGTTGCTTCGTTTTGGGAGGAGTTGGCAGGGTAAGGCTTGGAGGGTGATTTTGTTAGGTTTCTTACAGGGATTTCGTATTCCATTTCAAGGTGTGGTGGCGGATGCGGTGGCCAAGAATTCCAGCTCAGTAAGGCTTTTGGTTGATATTGTCTACAAGAAAATTGAGTCAGAATGTGCTTTGGACAGAATAGCTGGTCTGTTTGATGAACCCCCATTTTCGCCTTTTATTGTTTCTCCATTGGGAGTGGTCCCCAAAAAGGAACCGGGTAGGTATAGATTAATTCATAACTTGTCTTTCCCACCTGGGAATTCTGTTAATGATCATATTCCTCATGAGTTATGCATGGTTTGTTATGCTTCCTTTGACATGGCAGTCGCTTTGGTACGTCAGTGTGGTGCGGGGGTACTGATAGCAAAGGTGGATATTGAATCTACATTTCGGTTGTTGCCGGCCACCCGTCGGCATTCCCTTTGTTGGTCTTCCAGTTTGGTTCTCAGTTTTATTTTGATAAGGGTATGCCTATGGGTTGCACGATATCTTGTGCATAATTTGAGGCCTTTTGTACTTTCTTATATTGGGGCTTGGAGCAGCGGACGGGATTCTCCACCATTGTCCATTATTTGGATGATTTTTTTGTTTGTGGGCCCGAGTCAGGTTGAGACTCGCTCCACCTTGTTGGCATCATTTCAAAGGCTGGCAGGTGACGTCGGTATCCCTCTAGCAGTTGATAATATGGTGGGACCTGTGACATGCCTCACCTTTCTAGGGGTAGAGATAGATTCGATGGAAATGTTGGTGTGCCTACCGGTGCAAAAATTCGAACGCCTAAAGGAATTGTTTGCGGCTGTGGGGTCGTCCACCAAGACTATGCTCAAGGAACTGCAGTCGTTAGTGGGGCATCTTAATTTTGCTTGTCGGGTTATTCTGATGGGGCGCCCCTTCGCGCAGTGGTTGTCACTGGCGATGGCAGGGATGCAACGTCCTTATTATTGGATTTGCATGTCTTCCGGAATGCGGGAAGATTTGCGGGTCTGTGATTCCTTTTTATCCATTTTCAATGGTTGCACGGTATTGCAGTTGCCAGAGGTATCTAACACGGATTTGCAGTTGTTTTCTGATGCTGCAGGCAGGATTTGGTGTATACTGTCAAGGGGCGTGGTGCGCGGAGGCTTGGCCATCGGAATGGCGGGTTTCCGGGTTGACTCGCAACATTGCATTACTAGAGTTATTTCCCATCATGGTCACGCTTTGGGTGTGGCCAGAGCATTTGCAGAATAGGAGGGTCGTGTTTTGGTGCGACAATGCGGTGGTGGTGGAAATTATCAATCGGCATTCACCCAAGTGCCCGCGCGTGGCGGCTTTGATGAGAGTCTTTGTGTTGGCTTGCTTACGTCTTAATGTTACTGCCAGAGCGCGTCATGTGCCGGGAATCCAGAATTCAATTGCTGACGCTTTGTCCTGCTTTCAGTGGATGCAGTTTCGTCTATTGGCTCCAGACGCAGAGGAGGCAACCTCGGCGGTTCCGGATCATCTCTGGCAGATTGGGACCATGATGTAATGGCGTTGTTGTCTGCGTCGGTGGCACAGGGGACATGGTCGACATATCTGCGTGGATACTCTGAGGTGCGTGTCTTTTTGTTGGGGAAAGGTTGGTGTGGTGGGAGAGTTTCAGAGGAGCTGCTGGACCTATTTGTATTGTGGGCAAAAGGGGAAGGCTGGTCCAGATCGGCAGTCGCCTCGGTGATAGCAGGGTTTTCCTTTTTCAGTAAGGCTGTGGGATGGGGTAATACCCGAGTGTCATTTTTGGTGAAGCGCCTGATGGCAGGTTGGGCCAGGGGGCTGCCCAAGTTGTGAGATTGGCGACTCCCAGTGTCTCATGAGCTCCTTCTTTGGATTTGTGAGGTGATCCAATAGTTGCAGTCTCCGAGTTTGAGTCAGTGTTGTTTCGGGTATTGTTTGTGACTGCATTTTTTGGGGCATTCCGCGTGTGTGAGCTTGTGCCAAGATCAGGGAGGAGGGGTGCGTTTGGGGGTTTGGATGTCAAGCATGTGGCCCTGGAGGTGGCGCAGGTGCGCATTTTTCTCCCGCAATCTAAAACTGATCAGACTGGAAAGGGGGGTTGGGTGATACTAAAGGCAATTTTCCCATTGCAGTGGTGTCCAGGGCATAATTTGCAGCTTTATTTGCATCGTCAACCGGGAGCATCGAGCTACTTATTTTTGCATGAGAATGGTAAGCCTGTAACACAGTTCAAGTTTACTGCTGTTTTGTGTTTGGCTTTGCGGCATCTGGGCCGTGATGAGAAGGGATTTGTGTCGCATTCTTTTTGGATTGGTGTTGCTACTAGCGCTGCGGCAGCACGGCTCGAGGGGGAGGTGATTCAGCGGATTGGCAGGTGGCGCTCGGGTGCCTATGAGGGTTATGTTTGCCCAGAGGAGTCTTGATGTAAGGGAGGAGTGGCCTTGATGTAAGGGAGGAGTGACCTAGTGGTTGGGGCAAGGTACCACTGTCTGGAAGGTCAGTGGTTCAAATCCCACTAGAGGTCAGAAACCTTGGGCTGGAAGGACTGGGGTTTCTAGTCCCACAGGTGCTCCTTGTGGTCTTGGGCAAGCCACTTAACCCTCCATTGCCCATGTTCCCTCTAAGTATTAGTGTATGTGTCTCATATCCCCTCATGTTAAATGTATCCCCAAATTGTGTTGTGAGTACTTTGATTGAAGGATAAGGTGGTATACAAAACTGTCTAAATAAATAAATAAGCTGCTGTTTGTGGGCCTGTGTGGGGTAAGTTGCCCACAGTAGATTTGACTTCAGTCTAATGTGATGGCAGGTGGTCTGGGGGGGGGGGGAGTACTAACAGTTTTATTCATTTTGCAGAGTTTCCAGCTGGTTGCAGTCAGCTTTGTCTTGTTGCAGATGGTTCGTACTCCGGAGATTGGTGGATCATTGGTCATTTGTTTGTGTACTGGGCAGAGCGCAGAACCATGTCACACTCTCTTGGATTGCATCTGGGACTGGCAACTTCCAGCATTCGGCTGTGGTGGATGGGCGAGCACGGCATGTGATGGTGGCAGCTGGTATCCTTCATGCAGCCGAAGGCTGGACAGCAGCAGTGGCCAGTAGGACTCGTGATTCATCTGGGCTGCAATGACCTATCCAACTGGTCCTGCAGGCAGTTTATTCGGATGGTGCAGAGAGACATCGGACTGTTATGGGAATTGTTGCCTGGGGTTGTGATTATCTGGTCTGACATCATTCCACACCCTCCTGCTGGTTCCAGCGTCGGTGGTCCTGAGGCCTGGTCAAGGTCAATAGACAGATTAGGCGCTGGGTCCAGCAAACTGGCGGGCTTCAGGTGCAACATCCTTGGGCGGAGGTGAAGTGTGCGGGCTTATATTGCACTGATGGCATACACCTCTCTCTGGTGGGGCAAGATTTGTTATTGAATGATTGGCAGGAAGTGTTGGAGGGGTTGTGTTGGTCGCAGCTTTCTTTGAGAGGGGCGGCACAAGGTTAGGTGTGCTACCTTGTGCCAGTGGTGGGGTATCGAGCTAGCGCTCGCCGAGACAGCGGGGCATATACAGCTGAGGGCGCATTGAGGGGAGCGGAGTGCTCCCCAGGGTGGGCGAGACATCTCTGTTGGGGTCTCTGCCCGGTATAAGGCAAGTGGAGCCGACCTTTGCTAATAATACGGCAAGGCGGGTGGTAGGGGCAGGGGGGAGGATGATGCACCACCTTGCTAATAAATGACTGGTGGGGGGCATTATCCGGAATGGAGTGGTGGGGGGGGGGGTCTTGTTTGTTAATTATGAATGTTTTGTTGGCCCATGTTGGGCCGGTGTTATAATATGGTTAATAAAGCTGCAACCAAAAGTTCTTCCAGAATTCTGTGTGAGCGTGTTTTGTGAAGGAAGAGGTGTGTGAGGATGTGTTAATTGTGGGCATCAGTTGGAGTGTTCCTTCTGGGCACGAGGAGCCGGGCATCCGGGATACCCCGGTTACCATAGTTTAGGTTGTTCTTTCCTAGGTGCACAACTTTGCACTTGTCCACATTAAATTTCATCTGCCATTTGGACATCCAGTCTTCCAATTTTTCAAGGGCCTCTTGCAATTTTTCACAATCCTCTTGCATTTTAATAACTTGGAATAATTTTGTGTCATCTGCAAATTTGATCACCTCACTCATTATTCCTATTTCTGGGTCATTTATGAATATATTAAAAAGCAGCAGACCCAGCACAAATCCCTGGGTACTCCAAAACTCACCTTCCAGCCTTTTTTACTATGTATATAAAAATGTCCATATCTCATTCATAAAATATCGGTCTATATAGTTATTACTTATATTTAGGCTTATCAACATATACTGTAACAGCTATATAGGCTGATATTTTATGAATGAAATATAGACATTTTTATGTGCAGAATTAAAAAGATTGGGCATATGATGAAATATGCAAGATAATACAATGCACATGTATAAGTGTACACTGGTATGTATATAGTTCTTGTTTCAACTAAGGGGTATGTTTACTAAACTGCGGTAATGTCATTTGCGTTAGGTTCTGCGGTAAAGGTACAGTGCCCATATAAAGGCGTGTGTGGTGCATCGTTACAGCAAGCCGTATCAGCTAACGCATGTTACAAACTACCGCGCGTTACAAGGTGCCTCATAAGGCACCTTATAAGGCGCCTTGTAAGGCGCCCTGTAAGGCACCTTGTAAGGTGCCTCATAAGGCACCCTATAGGGATCCTTAGGCTAAGCGCCGTAGTAGACACCCCTGGACAAGGCACTCTAGAAGGCACCCTGGGCTATGGAACCATAGGTTAAGGTGGCCTAACAAGGCTACGGTGCCCTAGGTTAGCATGCCCTAAGGGCTGCAAGATGACATGCATGAACTGTGAGGAACAGAGACAGATGTAGCCCCAACACTAGATAGAGCACTCAGGAAAGGCAATGAACAGGTGAGTGAAGGAGGGAGAGCTGGGAGCCGCTGGACCCGCCATATCTGTGGGAAGCCCATGTGGCTGCCAGTACTGATGACAAACATGGTGGGGGCAACTGTACCACAGCACAGGGTGTTGGCAATGTAAAGTACTGGAAAGACAGTTGGTGGCAGACGATGGGAATATGTTCTCCCAGTGGAGGCGGGGGTGGCAGGATAGTTACAATGATGGGTGGACAGAGGAGTGGTGGTGCCATGCACATCAGGCACAGGTGAGGCAAGCACGATGAGGCGCAATGCAGGAAAGGGTAGCAGTGCAGGACATGGGGTGGCAGCCTGCACAGGCAGACAGGACCCTACACAGCTGACAGACGCAGATAGACGGACCGAGGGAATGTTGGCAATTGTGGTGAGGGTATTATGAGCTGGCAGCACAGATCTGCAAAAATATGACTGTTACAGGCATGCACACTATTTGAGTAAGGCAGGCATAAGAGGAGGGAACAATGAGGAATGGAACCCATGAATACTGCCAAGAATGGCATTTTATTAACCAGTAGGCTATACCTCCATGGTGTATGTCACAGCAATGGCTGGGTACAGAAGGACTGCATGTCACTGCAAAAACTGTCTGCTCTGAGTGCCAGGATAGGGTAAACCCCACCAGTACCCATGATGCAATGCACATGCTGAATAGCTGTCTACAGCTGATCACCAAATGGGGTCTGCACCTCTCCGGTACCTCAGCTTGGAAAGACGAACTGACAGTGCGTGATATTGGCACAGTGTAGCTACAGACCATGCCATTGTGCAGGTTCTGTGTTCACCCTGAGGGATAGGACCCAGCACTAGGTCCGCAGTACATGTGGTGCCAGAGATAGGTCCTGCTGTGCATCTCCATCACCACCAATGTGTGACAGGTGTTCCTTGCAGTGTAGCCAAAGGTAATTTGGTGTCCATCTGTATCCTGCAGTCACATGTGGCTCTCTGTGACCAGACACCACCCAGATTAGTGTGTACCCAGTGTTAGGGTCTGGCTGACATAGGCACCTGTTACCAGACCTGCATGAGAAGTGTGTAGCAGTGCCTTTATAAGGTCAAAGTGGTATACACTACATACCCCAAAGGAAGCACATCACCCTTTTTGTAGGTAAGGGACAGGGGCCCCAAACCTGCTGAAGCAATCTCCATCTTGCTGGTATAAAACAGCCCACCAGGGTTGGTGGGCCAGAGCCATACCTGTGCCAGTGGCAAACCAGCAGCAATGTTGGGGATTAGGTCTGGAATACTAGTCTAACAGTCACAGCAGAAAACACAATCAGATTGCACCTTATGGGTGTTCTAACCATGCGCAGTCTGACTTCAGACAGTCCACTAACCAGTCCATAGTGCATGCTCACAGAGGAGCTATGTGCACCAAGCAGGCATCTCAGTGATTAGAGATCCCAACACTAGGAAAACAAAAACATCACTGGAGGCAGATAGTGTAGGGCACTATGTGGGAGCCTAGACATGCTATGATCACTGCTCGGTTAGAGTGAGTGCCCTCCCAGCATGCCATGCTTTTGCCACCCTGTCCATGCAGGTGGTGGTCAGGCACTACAGTGTCCCAGCCATTGTCTCACACCCTGTGAAGATGCATCCTGGCCAATCTGCCCTGTCCGGGCCATACCCACAATACCTTGCTCCTCATTATGCACATATTCAGGCTAACGCTGGTAACAGTGGGACATTGTGGGCCCGGTGAGGTGTGGGCAGCCACAAAACAATGGATAGACATACACACACACACACTCCTATTGCAGCTTTGTGCAAAGATAGGGGTGGTGGGCAACCCTGCCCGCCACACTGGTCCTGATCACAGTGCTGACATTGCTAAACTGTGCAGGAGATAGTAGTAGTGCCCTGATGATAACTGCAGCTCAATGCTGGGACTGACAGCCTGACTCTCCATCCATCTTTGGATTGTGGAACCTGTGTGAGTGGGTGTTTGTACCCCTGTTTGCTGCTGCTTTTGGCTTTGCACATGTTGTTGTATCTGCAGTGTAGGGTAAATCATAGGGACATACTCTGCAGGGACCACAGCTGGGGCTTGAACCTGTGACCCTCTGCTTCTGGATACACTGGTTGGGTGTACTGCACCACACATGCATGGTGGTCCCTGGGGCTACCTGTACTTTTCCTCTGCCAGACCTTTTATGTTGCACTGCACACCACGTACTGGTACAGGGCATGGCCTAGGTCCACTGCAGGTAGGTGCCACTGCCCCCTCCAGCACGGGCACACACCCCCCCTGCCATGCTGACATGGACATATGCTGTCGGTGCTGGTAGTGCGCAGTCCCAGGCCATCCACTGTGTGGATAGGTGGTCGCCTAGGCAGCAGGGTCTGGGGCATGGGACATACATGAGCATCCTCACATCCCCCCCATCACCGCCTACCAATAGTCTGTTCCTTCTGCTTGGGGGAGGGTTGGCTGGGGGGATGTCAGGTCAGTGCCCTGGCAACTGTTATCTCGGGTGGACCAGGTAGATGTAGGTGGATTGTGTTTGGCCTTTGTCAGCTGCTGTCATGCTGATTTCTGGTTTCTATGTTTCTATGTGCCACCTAGGTGCCCGCCTAGTCCACCCTGTGCCCCGGCTGCCCCTGCTACATGTCCCGCCTGCAGCCCCCTATGCCCCACTTGCACCATCGCCATAGTGGCCTTTCATACTTGGGCACTATGCTGGTGCTGGAAATGGAGCACTACTATCATGTTTCTTGGGCTCCCTGTTTATGCTGTACATTGCTGACACTGAAATGATTTCTCTCTCCTGCAAATGTGCATCTAACGGCAGGTTTTCATTCGCGGTAGGATTCAGCCCTTCGGTTCAGCGCGTTAGTGTGCAGGGAGCCTCTCCCCACCCACTCCCCGCCCATTGACCTCTTCCCCCGCCTTCTCTCCACTCTCTGCGGTGTTTACCGCGACCGGGGATGTTAACGATCGTTAAGTAACATTAACGCATGTTAACGTTACATACCACATGTTAACGTTACCTAACGATCGTTAACGTTACATAACGTGCAGTCTGTAACGTTACCGCAGTTTAGTAAACATGCCCCTAAGTTCCTAGTTCCAATTATGTAATTAAATATGTTCCATGTATCTTCAGGTTATAGTTTCATGTAAACCGCCCCTGATCGCCGGAAGGGGCAGTATAAAAAAACTGTTCAAATAAATAAATACATAAAAAGGCATGACCTGATCCACTATTGTGCTATTTGCAATTTGAAGTCCACTAAAAATGTAACATATAAACAATCAAATATAAATGTTTGGCTTTTGACATCTGTTGGCTATTAACTAGAGTTTTCTCCACTGAAAGATTATGAACATGATATTTTTTAAAGACAACATCTTGCTTATACAACATGTTGTCTATGTGCCTTTATTAAAAAGGATCTCTGAACTATCCATAAGAATGTACAAATCCTCTAGAGCAAATTTACACTTGTTTCAGACTGATGTAAATTTGTTCATGTACTCTATAGGGTATGTTTACTAAACCGTCTTAATGTTACCGGCGTTAGTTGCAGTCTTACTGTGACGAATGCCATATAAGGTAGTGGGCATTCCGGTCTTAAGGTAGCATTTTGAGTTATTGCGCGATAAAGTCCGTTATCGTGCGATAGAGGGAGCTGTGGCATGTTAACGCGCGTTAGCCTTAATTAGGTGTGCTGACCTACAAAGGTAGCAACAGAGGTGTAGCACAATGGTTAATACATTGACTGCTGATGCAGTGGTCATGAGTTTGATCCCCCAGTGGACTCAGTTAAAAGACTATATGAGACAATCCATATTCCTGCTTGTAACAGTCAGACACATCCCAACAATTTGCACTTCCAGCCACAAAAAGCCTCACCCCAGTGCCACAACCTAATGCACCTTTTAAGGCACATCATAAAGCACCATGTCATCCAAGGCAGGTCATAATGTGCCCCAGAGGGCAGCAGGAAAGGTTGGCACCCTCCAAGGCAGCATATAAGGCATCCCATAAGCTGGCCAAACATAAGGTGCCGTGACAGATGCTCCAGGGATGCCAAGGTGACACAGGAGATGGTGCCCAGGGGCACAAAGGTGCCCCAAAGTCACAAGCATGAAATGTATGGCTCAAACACAGATGTAACCATAACACTGCACAGAGCACCAAGGAAAGGCAATGAACAAGTGATGGAAGGAAGTAGATGATGGAGCTCATGGACCAGCCAAATCTGTGTGCAGCCCATGTGGCAGCAGGTAAAGTGGACAAACATATCGGGGGCAGCTGTACCGATGTACAGAGTGATGGTAATGTACAGTGCAGCAATGACAGTGTGTGTGGCAGAGGATGGGGATACGTGTCTACCAGAGGAGGTAGAGGTTGCAGGATAAGTGCAAAGACAGAAGGACAGAGGAGAACAGTGCCATGCAGAGCAGACACAGGAGAGGCAAGCATGAAGAGCCGCAATGCAGAAAAGTGTGCCAGTGCAGGACATGGGGTAGCAGCCTGCACATTAGGGCAGGATGCCACACAGCTGACACACACACATAGACGGACAGAAGGATGGATGGCAACAGTGATGAGGGTATAATGTGGCGGCAGCACAGATATGCACAGATATGACTGAATGAATGAATGAAACATAGTTGTGTAGGACAGCCATAAAAAAAGGGGGGGGGGGAAACAAAGAGGAATCAAACCCATGACCTATGCTACTGAAGTCATTACATTAACCATTGTGCTACATCACTATGGGAGTTATCACACCAATGGCTGGCTACAGAAAGAGTGCACGTCACCATAAAACTGTCTGCTGTGGCTACCAGGATAGGATAGAACCAACAGTACCCATAATGCAATTCACATGCAGAACAGCAGTCTACATCTGCTCACCAGATGGGGTATGCACCTCTACAGCACGTCAGCTTGGTAGGGGGGAATGACCGTGCGTGTTACTGACACAGAGTACCCACAGGCCATGCCAATGTGCGTGTTCTGTGCTCACCCTGAGGGCGAGGTGGGGTGGCCAGCACCAGGTCTGCAGTACCCGGGTTAGTTGAGGTGGGCTGTGCTGCAGGTCTCCATCAGTGCCAGTGTGTGACAAGTATTTATTGCATACACCTTTAGGCGGTCTTTGTGTCCATTTGTAATTGCTAATCATGTTTGGCCCTTGTGGTCCATGATGTACACAACCTCGTGTATATCCACTGTGCTTGCTATAGTCACCTGTTTAGGGAGCAGGGGTGTGTCAGGGCTCACAGGGTGACAATGTACTTAGCAAACCACCCTCTCTGGGTCAGGGTAGGGGGACATGATCTGCCCCCTAACAGATCCGCACTCTCACCCTTTGGAAAGGGAGCAGTGGAGGTACAAGATGATAGGCTGTGGGACCAGCAACCCCAGTCCTGGTGGCGAACAGACAGCTACTGAATATCTGCACTTGGGACAGGGCCACTGGCAGATAGATAGTGGGCCCAGTCAGCTCAGTTGCCCCCACTACAGTCTGACATTCACCAGCAGAGGGCACTTAGTGTGCACCTGTTCCACCCTGCAAGGTGGTGCAGCCATACAGATGCTAAATGCAGACAGTCTGCTACCTAGTACATAATCCTGGAGAAATTGTGTGCACCCAAAATTGGGATGTCAGCACACACACCATGCAGGTATATCAGTGATTGAGCCCCAGAAAAGAGAACCCATAAATATTTCTTGAGAGAAACACTGTATAGCACTATGAGGTAACCCAACTATGCCGTGGTCACTGCTTAGTCAGGGTGAGAGCGACCTCCCAGCATGACATGCTGTGGCCAACCTGTCCGTGTAGGTGGTGGTCAGGCACTACAATGTCCCAGACATTGCCTTATACCCTGTGCAAATGCATCCTGCCCATGCCACCCTTTCCAGGCCATACCCACAGTACCTTGCTCCTCATTATGCACATTGGCAGGCTAACACTGGAAACAGTGCAAGCAATGTGGGCTCAGTAAGGTGTAGGCAGCCACAACGCACTGAATAGACAGACACACACTCCCACACCTATGCCAGCATTGTACAAATATAGAAGTTTGTGGCAGCCCTGGCCGCCACACAAGTCCTGGGCACAGTGTGGGCATTGCTATGGTACTCAATACTGTTAGGGTCACTCCCTGGGGTACTAAACACTGTCAGAATCAATAACTGAAACACACTCCACAGATATCAGAAAGGTTGCTATGATGAATCTCTATCAACACATTGTGTTTAACCTAGGATTTGTTAGCTGACATTAATCATAGCAACCTTTTGATATATGTGGAACGTGTTTCCAAGTTTAGGACGGCATTGCTAAGGTATGCAGGTGCTAGTATTGGGAGATGCTGCTCCATGCAGGGCCCAACAGCCTGACTCTCCATGAGGCTTTGGATAGTGGAGCCTGTGGGTGTGGGTGTTTATGCCCCTGTTGGACCAAACACTGTTCAGGTTTTCATGCTGTCCGTAATGAATATGCATGAGATATATTTGCATACAATGGGGAGCAGCGCATACAAATGGAGCACAGGCATATTTATTAGGGTCAGCATGAAACCTGAATGGTGTTTGGCCCTCCAGGACTGCAGTTGGGAAACTCTGCTCTAGGGATTGCACGTTATGGTGTCTGTGCTCTTTAGGGTAAAATATAGGCATTTCAGGCATGTTTATTTTATCTGCAATAAAGGTTCCATCTTTATTACCACAGTTTAGTACTGGGTAAAATATGGGGACAGGGTTGGCAGGAGCCACAACTGGGACTTAAACTTGTGACCTTCTGCTCCTGAACACACTGGCTGTGTGTACTGCACCACACTGTTGCCACAGGGACAGATGATTCTCTGGGGATACCATGACTGTTCGTCAGACAGACCCTGTCTGTTGCAGTGCACGGCACCCACCTAAACGGGGCTAGGCCATGGTCTGCTGTGGGTAGATGCCACTGCCCCCTCCGCCACCAGCACCCCTCCGCCACCATGCTGCCATGCCATTATGCCGGTAGTGCTGGTGGTGCGCAGTCCCAAGCCATCCAGTATGCTGGTAGGCAGCTCCTTATGATGTGGGTTCTCGGGTAGGGGTGCCTACATGGACATGCGCGCTTTCCCCCGGCACCGCCTGCCAATGTTATGTGCCCTTGGGGGTACCTGCTGGGTAATATCCCCTGTGACACTGTGGGACACACACTCGTGCCCATGTTGGACCCTTGTCAGTTGCTGTCTTGCTGCTTTACAGTTTCGGCATTCCTATGTGCCACCTTGGTATCTCCCTAGTCCACACTGTGCCCCAGCTGGACCACAGCATGTGCCGCCTGCAGTCCCCTGATACCATTTACAGCATCAGTACAGTTGCCCTTTCCTACATGCCCACTCTGCTGTTGCTGCACATGTGCACGCCATAAGAACCTGCCCGATCTAAATGACAGAAACCCTGATCAGCGCTATTTCAATGTGGGATCATTCACTTTGTAGGGGGATAGAGCATAGACCCTTCCATACATGATATCTTAATTTTTACGCTTTGTCAGTAGTGTTGATTTATGTTTATCATTAATATCACTATTGGCCTGCTTGGTTATTGGGATTTTAAATGTGGTTCTGGTCATTTTATATATTTATTTGCTTTTTGGTTCCTGCACATGTATCACAACTATCACTTTCTGGGTTTCCCTGCCATTGCTGCACACTGCTGACTGAAATGGTTTCTCTTTCCTGCAAATGTGCCTAACGCGAGGGTTTCACTGGCATTAGTGTTCAGACCCGGATTCCACAGCGTTAGTGTGCCTGGAGTCTCTCCCCGCCCACTCTCCGCCCATTGACTCCTTCTCTCCGCCCTCTGGGAAGCCTTACTCCACCCTTCAGACCCGTATTTCACAGCATTAGTGTGCCTTAACGCCGCTGCCGCATTATCGCGCAGATAATACCACCGCTGTCACTTATCGCGCGATAATACCACCGCTGCAACATTAAGACGGTTTAGTAAACATACCCCTATGTGTGTACCCGCGCATTTATGTGTACATCACAATTCTGCCCCAGCTCTGCACAAACTATACCTTTGGGAATGTGTAAAAGTAGGCACAATCTTAAAGTGCTCATACTTTTTACATGTGTATGCCATTGTGCAATTTTTAAGAGAATTTCCATGCGCAAAATGTGCTTTAACTGCAGAGAAAATGTTATAAAATTACCATTGAAAACTGACCCACAAGGGATCTTAATGGTGGAAGGGGGGAGAAAACCATAGGATTGGCTAAAAACTATTACAGCACAGTGGGCAGGCACAAATGGGCAAACTAGGTAGACCAAATGGCCTTTATCTGCCATCATTTATTGCTTCTATATGTTTTTTTTCTTTTACTTTTGCAGCAGTTCTGGTCTGGCTAGTGGTTTGTTTTTAAACCTCTGGAAGCGCATGATTACACTGTTTCCATTCTGTGGGAATGTACAGAGGGAAAAGCACATGACTGAATTCTGTGCACGCCATAGCCTATCCGACAATTGGTAAATAACTGAACTAGAGAAACCAGAGTGAGTTAACAATATTACAATAATTAAAATGCTCTTTCATGCTGAAACACCCCCCCTCACTCTCTAGTGTCGCTTCCATTTTTTAGAGCAAAAGGGATCTTTTTTACAGAAACAGATTTCATTTAACTTAATTTAATTTAGCTCTTATATTCTGTTATTCCCAAGATTATTGCCCAATCAATGCAGATTACAGTAAACCATAAACATTATGTGACATACCATTTGCTTTCTTACATTTTATATTAGTCCTATGTAACTTCTTCCAAAATATAACATGCAAAAATATCTCATACATACATTCATATAATCACCATCCCCAGGGTAAACAGTAGGCCATAATATACATCACAATAAAAGTCAATACTATTTCATTCATAATTAAAATACTTCACAGAGATTCCATATATTATCCACCAGTACTGCTAACTCACACTAACACAAGCTGGTTTTTATATGACATACAGACAGGGCTTAATTTAACAAAGTTTGCAACTTAGAAAAATGTATGGTCGAAAGCCATTCACTAAGGGGTATGTTTACTAAACTGCGGTAATCGTGAGTAACGTTAACGATAGTTCACGCATCATAATGCGCGTTATGACATGCGAACGATCGTTAACATTACATAACGCGCGTTAACCGTAGTTAACGATCGTAAACTTCTGCGGCGCGGTAAAACACAGCAGAAGGTGGAGAGAGGGCGGAGAGAAGGGGTCAGTGGGCAGAGAGTGGGTGGGGAGAGGCTCCCTTCACACTAACGCGCTGATCTGAAGAGCTCAATTCCAACGCGAATGAAAACCTGCCGTTAAATGCACATTACAGGGGAGAGAAACCATTTCAGTGTCAGCAATATACAGCCCAGGCAGGGAAACCTAAAAAAAGTGATAAGTGTGATACATGTGCACAGAACAAAAGGGCACATAAACACGGAAAATGACCCCAACAAACTGGGAAAAAACCATAACCAAGCTGCCCAATAGTGGTAGCAATGAAAAACATCAACCCCTCTCCCCCCCGAGTAAGCTCCATAGAACAGATATCAATTGTGGAAAGGTCTATAATCCGTCCCCATACAAGGTGAATGAGCCCACAGTGAAATAGCGCTGCTCAGGGTTTTCCCCACCATCGGACAAGGTTCGTATGGCGTGCACATGTCCCGCAACATCAGGGTGGGCATGACGGAACGGCAACTGGACAGATGCCGGAGAAGGGGATACAGAGGGCCGCAGGCGGCACATGCTGTGGTGCAGCTGGGCCACAGTGCGGACTAAGGCGATGCCTAGGTGGCCCATATGAATGCTGAAGCAGCAGAGCAGCCAGACAGCAACTGCTGAAGGCCCCACATGGGCACGACTGTGTTTCCCACAGTGTCACAGGGGATAGTACCCAGCAGTTACCCCCAAGGGCACGGAACATTGGCAGGTGGTGCTGGGGAGAAGCGTGGACACCTATGCAGGCACCCCTACCCCAGAACCCGCACCATAGGCAGCCGCCTACCTGCACACTGGATGGCCTGAGACTGCGCATCACCAGCACCACCAGCAGAAGGGCATGTCAGCATGGTGGCTGAGGGATACTGGTGGTGGAGGGGGCAGTGGCAGCTGCCCAGAGCAGACCGTGGCCTAGCCCTGTGTAGGTGGGTGCCATGTACTGCAACAGATGGGCCCTGTCTGATGAACAGTCATGGTATCACCAAGGAATGTACTGACTCTGTGACAGCAAGGTGGTGCAGTGCACAAAACCAGTGTATTTCAAAGCAGAGGGTCACAGGTTCAAGTCCCAGCTGTGGTTCCCGCCAACCCAGTCCCCATATTTTACCCACTACTACAACGTGCTAATACAGACAGCACCTTTATTGCAGATGACGTAAACATGCCCAAGACACCCACATTTTACCCTACAGAGCACGGACACCATATACATGCACATTACCTAGAGCAGAGTCTCCCATATGCAGTCCTGGAGGGCCAAACACCATTCCAGTTCCATGCTGCCTCTGATAAAGATGCCTGTGCTGCATTTCTATGCGACACCCCCATGGTATGCAGATGTATCTCATGCATATTCATGAGGGACGGCATGAAAACCCAAACAGTGTTTGGCACCGCAGGACTGGAGTTGGGAACCTCTGCTGTAAAGCAGCAGCCAACAGAGGCAGATACACCCGCACCCACAGGCCCCATTATCCAAAGCCTCCTGGAGAGGCAGGACTTTTGGCTCTGCGTGCATCTCCCAATACTAGCACTTGCATACCTTAGTAATGCCACCCTAAACCGGGGAATATGGTACACATCTATCAAAAGGTTGCTATGATTACTGGCAGATAGCAATTCCTAGGTTAAGTACAATTTTCTGAGTGAGCTGCATCATAGCAACCTTTCTGATGTCTGTGGAGTGTGCTACAGGTCTTGTGTCTGACAGTGTTTACCATTCTGGGGAGTGACTCCTACAGTATTGCATACCATAGCCATGCCTGCACTGTGCCCAGGACTGGTGTGGTGGCCTGATCTGTCAGATAATGGTGGGGGGCAGCTGAGCATTTCCAGGCCTGCCGTCTGTCTGCCATTGCATTATGGATGTGTAGTGCTCTGTCTGTTCCCTAGCAGGACTGGGGTTGAAGGTCCCCTCTACTGCTACCATTGTAGGGCGGTAGACTGTGGATCTATTGGTGGGTGCTCCTGTTTCCCACTCTGAGCCCCAGAGGGTGGGTTGTGTGGTGGTACATAATCTGCCTATGGGTCCATACACCCCCCCCCCCTTTCACCTACAGCAGGTAACCATGGCACCAACACTGGATATGCACTATTCTGGGTATGCACTATTCTGGGTGCATCATTGCCCATAGGGACTAGACATGACCGAGACATACAGCAGGACACAGATGTATCCTAGGTGTGTCTAACTGAACTACCTATCACACACTGATGGGGACCTGCAGCATGGTGCATTTCAGCCATGAAAGGTGCTGTGGACCTGGTGCTGGGCGCCCCACCTCAACCTCAGGGTGGGCACAGTACCCGCACAATGTGACTGTCTGTGGCTACTCTGTGGCAGTGCCACACACGGTCTGTTCCCCCTACCATGCCGAGGTGCTGTGGGGCTGCACGTGGTCAGGACCCCCCACCAGTCCTAGGTGATGGGGGGGCACACCTCAACATATGACCATCTGTACACGGCTGATCTGCATGTGCAGTGCAACATGGGTATGGGTGCGTTGACCCAGATCCTGGCCAACACAGCGGGCGGTTTGGGTGGTGGCCTGACGCCCTTCAGTGGGCAGTCAAGGGGGTTGTTGGTGCTGGGGGAACAGGCGCCTGGATATTCTTTAGCCACATATTCATAGTGAGTTCGTTTTTTCCTTTGCTTTTGCCAGTAGCTTTCAGTGTATGAAAAGGTCTGTGATGTTATTGGGCTTTCTGTATTTGGTAATGATCTAGGCCTTGGTCTTGATTGTGTTTGCCATGTGCCCTTGTTTGCTGAGACCTTGGTTTGTTTCACTGCCAAGCGTTCTTTGTTTGTACGTAGTGAAACTGTGGTTTATCTGGGGTGGGGGGTTTTGACATTGGACAGTTCTACTCCATAGGCTGGCCACATCGTTATTAGGGATTTGTTTGTCGCACTAGCGATATAGGCAAAACGTTACTTCACTGCCTGTGGGGGCCAGAGGTCATGGGTTTGATTCCACAATGGTGTTATTTGGTGGGGGTGTCTGAGGCATTTTCTTTTTTTTACTTTACATTGCTGCTGCCAGCAACACCACCCTCACAGTGCGGACTCCTCACGGTGCCTCATCGGGCACCCTATAACGTGCCCTATGAGGCACCCTGTACTGCGCCCTATAGGGTGCCCTGGCGGACAGTGCACATTATACTGTACCCTCTGGTGTGCCTTGTAGGGTACCTTATGCGGCACCTTGGGTTACGGCCCTGTGAGCGTGTGTTTGCCAGCAGCACTTCTTAAACGTACAAAACAAACCGCTTCAGACAGCACCGAATTAGTGTAAAGGTAATGTCTCAGCCAGCTTTAGTCCTTAGACCCACAGGGGGATTGAACTCACGACCCTTGCATCATCTGTCAGTGTATTAACCATTGTGCTATGGCTCAGGCTGTCTTACTGGACACCTTTTCAAGCTCCTTATGGGGCACCCTGTTGGGCTACTGTCTGTTGCTACTCTGTGGCAGTGACGCACACGGTCATCTTGCCCTACCGGGCCAGGGTGCTGTGGGGGTGCATACCCCATCTTGTTTTCATCTCTGGACTGCTGATCTGCATGTGCAGTGCACCATGGGTATGGGTGCGTTGACCCAGATCCTGGCCAACACAGCGGACAGTTTGGGTGGTGGCCTGACGCCCTTCAGTAGGCAGCCAGGGGGTTGTTAGCAGCTATGGGGCTGTAGCCCAGTGGTTCCTTCACTACCTGTGGGGCCAGTGGTCATGGGTTCAAACCCACCATTGGGTTATTTTATAGGGCTGTCTGCAGCATTGTCTATTTTTAATGTACATTAGTGCTGCCAGCCTTACAGTGCCTCATGAGGCACCCCATGCGGCACCTTATATGGTGCCCTATAAGGTGCCTTATAGGGTGTTCTATAGGGGACATTGTGGGGTGCCTCAGCGGACAGTGTACTTTATAATGTAGCCTATGGAGTGCGTTATGGGGTGCCTTATGCGGCACCTTAGGTTATGCCACTGTGAGGGTGTGTTTGCTGGCAACACTACTGAAAATAAACGTAAAATGCCTCCTCATTCACTACTTAAATGTACAGGGTGATGCCTCAGCCAGCCTTATGCACACTGGGGAATCAAACCCATGACGCCTGTATCATCAGTCAGTGCAGTAACCATTGTGCTACAGCTCTGTTTCAGTGTTTTGTGTCTGTGCGCCTTCTTAAGTTTAACGCGCGGTAACGCGCCACGGCGCCCTCTAACGCTCGTTGATTTCTGTCACGCGCGTTATCGGTAACGATGTACCGCCCATGTCCTTATTTGGGATTTCTGGCTCTACCGCGGCTGCTAACGTGAATCAAACTAACGCAGTTTAGTAAACATACCCCTTAGTTAGATGAATAATAACATTTGTTTCCCCACCTGAACCAGATTACTGCCTGGAGGGGTTGCATATCTAGAGCAGTTATGGGTTTTAAAAAAATCCATGCTCTTACTTATGAAATACATTCTTCTTTTCTTACATGTATTTCCAACTGATGTGGGGTTCATAGTCATTTCCTTTCAAGCATGGATCTGTTGTCCTCATTTGTGTCAGTCGTCCCATCATTCTTCCTTTTGGGATATGCCTCTTCACCCTACAGGGGTCACAGCCTATGGGCCCGATTCTGAAACATGAGTTGCGGGGCTGCATATCCTGATGGGACATGCAGCCCGCAAGCTGTCCCAGCCCAATTCCCCCTTTGGCTCTCCCCGAACGTCCTGAACAGCAGGATGGGGAGAGCCAACAGGGGGAGGGAGGGGCGGGACCTGGGCAGAGCAGGGGCAGGTCAGCCCGGCAGAACATATAGGGCCAATTCACATCACGGCCCTATACATCCTGACGGGTCAAGGGGGACATGCTGCTTATTCTACCTCGAAGGTGGAATAAGCAGCACTGACCTGGCAATTGGGCCCAGGGATCCCCCCCCCCCCCCCGGGCCAGGTCCGGGTGCAGGAGGGTCCTCGCCACTTGATCCAGGCCCCGGCAGGCCAGATGTGGTCGGGCAGTGAGGAAGAGGGGGGCCTAAGCCATGGGAGTCGGGGGCGCCTGTGGGGATGATGTCCCCGCTGGCAGCCAGAGGCATGCCAGGCTGTCAACGGGCTCGATTCTGTGCACCACGGGAACGTTTTGCTCCCGCGGTCCAGAATCAGGTCCTAACTGGCCCGTCTTCCTCAGGGACATCTGGACGGCCCGGATGTCCCCCTCTCTGAATCGGGATCCACGCCATCTTTTATGACTTACGAGGCCTGAGCCAAACTAGCATAGATTCTCTGAAGCAAAGCATTCTGGACTTGCTATATACTGCAGTGAACTGACTAATTGCCTGAAAGGGACATTGTCAGGATATTCAAAGGCATTTACATGGTTTGTAGACCTACAAACCATGTAAATGTCAGTTAGCGGGATATTCAGTGGCACCAACATGATTAGTGCCCCTGGATATCTATGGATGAGGCCGCTATGTGGTTTGCATCGGAGCATTCCAGGGTGGAGTGGAGGAAGCCCCCATTGCTAATATCGCTACTGCCCAGTTAGCTTCCACGCTATACGGCACCCCGGATATTTAATGCTAGTGGCCAGATTTGGCTCCAGCATTGAATATCTGGGGTTAGTATTCAGCGGTGATGGCTATGCGCTTTAGAAGTTCTAGCCGCCAATGCTGAATAGCCCCCAACCATTGTTCTTTGTTTTACCTGCTGACTCTGAGAATTAACATGTCCAAGACTTCTCAGCTCTGAAGACCTTAAAGAAGCAATGCTATTGCAACCTACATGAAGCTTGAACTGGTAAACAAGTTGTCATCACTTACATCTGTCTCTTCTGGTTTAAGATGCTGTGTACCTAATTGGACTGTAAAGGATGACTACTCATTTGCCCATTGGGTACCATTGAATTGGTACAGCCAATCAGAGACACTGCTACCAGTATCCTTATATTTGCATATGATATGAAGAGGACAAGAAAAAGATTTTAAAAGATTGCTTGAAAGAAAGACATTGCTTTTTGCCGCAGATTACCTTTTAGTTTTGGCTTTTACACCATTACTCTTATGGCCAATGCCCTACGATTCGTTACTAGCACGCTAGCCTCTGCATACCATTAGAGTCCTACCTTTAGACTCTTGCACTGCTCATTCTCCCACAGCCTGAGTTCAGACAGCTAGAGCTGTTATAATAAATAATCCCGGGCTGATCAGAGAGCTTCCTCCATCTCTGGAACTTGGGCAGAGTTTGGCATCCACTTCTGCCTCCGACAAGTCGCAAGGTTGTGATTTATTATGTTTTGGCAATTTGGGGCTAGCAAGAGATATTTCTTTAGGACTGCAATGTAGCATAGCGGCATTTATGTTTTTCTAAAGGAATTTATATTAGCTTCCTTACAGAGATAAGTGTTCTTCCAGGAAAAGAGACTAATACTGATAACTCTAACGATTTGATTCTTGTATTCACTGCTATTGATATTTTTATAATAAATCTTTATGAACATGTGCCTCTTCCTTGGCTGTCTTATTGCAAGATGATTCCTGATTACCTGGATATAAGTAAGGTGCAGAAAATTTCCCCAGATAAGTAAAACTGCATCTTCCCCACACCTCAAAGATATCATATACCTCTAATAATAGAGCTGAAGAATACACAGTAAATAAACTCAGATCTCACACCTAAAAGCAGGGAAAGAAGAAGATGAAGCGAACATGTTCTTTTCACTTTTTTTGGACTGTTTCTGCTAACAACTGTATAGGGATCAATAAGCAGCTTTTTTCTATAAATAATGCATTACATATTTCACTGCCAAGGGCAGTTGTGAACATTATGACCAAACTGCATTGATGTTTCTATGTGGCAATGTTCAGTCCAAAATAAAAATGTATTCTTTCTTCAAGTGTATCTAGTCCAGGTTCTCAATCTTGCCTTCAGGATACACCCAGCCAGTCAAGTTTTCAGGATAACCCCAATGAATATGCATAAGATTGATAGAAACATGGCGGCAGAAAAAGACCATATAGCTTATCTAGTCTGCCCTTCTATATCAAATACAATAGTCCCCTTTTACCCTTTAGAAATCCTCTTTGTCCTATGCTTTTTTAATTCAGATAAGGGGTTATTCTGAGTCACGAATAGCAGGGACGTCCATCCCCGCTATTCATGCCTTGCCCTGCCCGCAAATAACTTCCCCGCCAGTTGTGCAGGGAAGTTAGATGGGGCGGAGAATGGGCAGCCCAAGGGTGGAGTCTGGGCAGACAGTAGGCGGTCGCCAGCCCTGGACATACAGGGCCGATTCTAATGTCAGCCCAGTATGTCCAGGGCTGGTGACATGTGTGGGGAAGTTATTCCACCTCCAAGGTGGAATAACTTCCCTGGACGTGTTTTTTTTAACCTGCCGGGGCACAGATGGGGCAAGGGGAGCCAGGGGATATTCCCCGCAGCCCAACCCTGGCATTAGAAGGCCTGATCGGGGGTCGGGCTGCAAGGAATAAACACTTTTTGCAAGCGGCCTGCATCGTGGCTTTTAAGCGGAGCTGCGGTGCCATTTAAAAGCCCTGACTGAGCTGGGCTGTGCATGTACGTGCAGGCTGGACTGAATTGTAGTTCCGGCCTGCCATACATGCTTGTTTGCGATTCTGATCCCGCAGAGCTAGACGTGCCCCAAAGGATCAGAATCGCAATTCCCTCTATACGTCCGGCTCAGACCGGATGTACAGAGGGGATCTATTTCCTGATCAGAATGAGCCTGATATTGTATTCGAGTCCACCACCTCCAGTGGGAGACTATTCCATGCATCTACCACTCTTTCTGTAAAGAAATATTTCTGCATATTACTCCTGAGTCTATCCCCTATCACTCTCATCCTATGTCCCCTCATAGCAGAGCTTGCCTTCAATTGAAAGAGACCCCCCTGTGCATTTATGCCACGGAGGTATTTAAATATCTCTATCATATTACCCTTATCCTGCCTTTCCTCTACAGTATACATATTAAGATCTTTAAGTCTGTCCTCATATATTTCATAACAAAGACCACTAACCATTTTAGTAGCCACCCTCTGTACCGACTCCAACCTGCCTACATCTTTCTGAAGGTGCGGTCTCCAGCACTGTTCGGTATGGCCCCCTCAAGTGTGGGTTCCTTACCAATTGCCTGAATAGTTCTCCCTGTAGAGAATCCAGGATCTCCTTAATTCTAGATGACACCGCAGTAGCGGTGTGTCAATCCACATCCGGCATATTGAAGTTACCTATCAGTAGCACTTCTCCTTTCATAGCAATACTGTGTATGTCTTGTATTAAATTTTCGTCCACTTCTACTCCCTGTAAAGGGGTTCTGTATATAACTCCAATGCAAATGGATTTCTCTTTCCCTCTTTCTAGTTTAACCCACAGTGCCTCCTCTCTTCCTTTTAAGCCCTGCAATTCTATAACTTTAATATTATTTTTAACATATAGTGCCACACCATCTCTCCTTCTTTCTACCCTGTCCTTCCTGACTAAAGTATAGCCCGGTATAATTACATCCCAGTCATAGTTTTCTGTGAACCATGTCTCCGTTGTTGTTGTTAAGTGCCGTCAAGTCAGTGTCAACTCATAGTGACCCTCTGGATAGTTGTCCTAAATTGTGTTTGGTGTTTAATCAGGTGGCTCATTGTTGACAGACTGACATCTGTTATTGTATCTATCCATCTCATTGCTGGCCTTCATTTTTTGTGTTGACCTTCTACCTTGCCAAGTATGATGTATTTCTCTAATGATATCTCTCTTCACATGAAGTGTCCAAAGTATGAAAGTCAAAGTCTTGTCATCTGAACTTTTAAAGACATCTTAGATTTTTCCTCCTCTAGTACTGACTGGTTTGTTCTTTGGGCAGTCCATGCAATACATAGCGGTATGTTTACTAAACTGTGGTAATCGTACATAACGCGCATTATGTAACATTAACGATCATAAGCGCATCATAACGCACGTTATGACGCGCTTACGATCATTAACGTTACATAACGCGCGTTAATCATAGTTAACAATCGTAAACTCTTGCAGCGCGGTAAAACACTGCAGAAGGTGGAGAGAGGGTGGAGAGAAGGGGTCAATGGGCGGAGAGTGGGCGGGGAGAGGCTCCCTTCACACTAACGCGCTGATCTGAAGAGCTCAATTCCAACGCAAATTAAAACCTGCCGTTAAATGCACATTACAGGGGAGAGAAACCATTTCAGTGTCAGCAATGTGCGGCCCAGGCAGGGAAACCTAAAAAAAGTGATAAGTGTGATACATGTGCACAGAACAAAAGGGCACATAAACACTGAAAATGACCCCATCAAACTGGAAAAAAAACATAACCAAGCTGGCCAATAGTGGTATCAATGAGAAACATCAACCCCTCCCCCCCCCGACCCGAGTAAGCTCCATAGAACAGATATAAATCGTGTAAGGGTCTATAATCCGTCCCCATACAAGGTGAATGAGCCCACAGTGAAATAGCGCTGCTCAGGGTTTTCCCCACCATCGGACAGGGTTCCTATGGCGTGCACATGTCCCGCAACATCAGGGCAGGCATGTCGGAACGGCAACTGGACAGATGCCGAAGAAGGGGATACAGAGGGCCGCAGGCGGCACATGCTGTGGTGCAGCTGGGCCACAGTGCGGACTAGGGCGATGCCTAGGTGGCCCATACAAATTCTGAAGCAGCAGAGCAGCCAGACAGCAACTGCTGAAGGCCCAACATGGACACGACTGTGTTTCCCACAGTGTCACAAGGGATAGTACCCAGCAGCTACCCCCAAGAGCACGGAACATTGGCAGGCGGTGCTGGGGGGAAGCATGGACACCTATGCAGGCACCCCTACCCCAGAACCCGCACCATAGGCAGCCGCCTACCTGCACACTGGATGGCCTGAGACTGCGCACCACCAGCACCACCAGCAGAAGGGCATGTCAGCATGGTGGCTGAGGGATACTGGTGGTGGAGGGGGCAGTGGCAGCTGCCCAGAGCAGACCATGGCCTAGCCCTGTGTAGGTGGGTGCCATGTACTGCAACAGATGGGCCCTGTCTGATGAACAGTCATGGTATCACCAAGGAATGTACTGACTCTGTGACAACAAGGTGGTGCAGTGCACAAAACTAGTGTAAGCAGAAGGTTACAGGTTCAAGTCCCAGCTGTGGTTCCCACCAACCCAGTCCCCATATTTTACCCACTACTACAACGTGCTAATACAGACAGCACCTTTATTGAAGATGACGTAAACATGCCCAAGACACCTACATTTTACCCTACAGAGCACAGACACCATAAACATGCACATTACCTAGAGCAGAGCCTCCCAAATGCAGTCCTGGAGGGCCAAACACCATTCCGGTTCCATACTGCCTCTGATAAAGATGCCTGTGCTGCATTTCTATGCGACACCCCCATGGTATGCAGATCTATTTCATGCATATTCATGAGGGACAGCATGAAAACCCAAACAGTGTTTTGCACCGCAGGTCTGGAGTTGGGAACCTCTGCCGTAAAGCAGCAGCCAACAGGGGCAGACACACCCGCACCCACAGGCCCAATTATCCAAAGCCTCCTGGGGTGGCAGGACATTGGTCTCTGTGTGCATCTCCCAATACTAGCACTTGCATACCTTAGTAATGCCATCCTAAACCGGGGAATATGGTACACATCTATCAAAAGGTTGCTATGAGTACTGGCAGATAGCAATTCCTAGGTTAAGTACACTTTTCTGAGTGAGCTGCATCATAGCAACCTTTCTGATGTCTGTGGAGTGTGCTACAGGTCTTGTGTCTGACAGTGTTTACCAACCTGGGGAGTGACTCCTACAGTATTGCGTACCATAGCCATGCCTGCACTGTGCCCAGGACTTGTGTGGTGGCCTGGGCCGCCCAACACCTCTATAGTTGCACAATGCTGGCATAGGTGTGGGGAGTGTGTGTCTGTCTATCCAGTGTGTGGTGGCTGCCAACACCCTCCACAGCCCTCACTGCTAGCACTGTTGCCAGTATTGGCCTGCCAATGTGCATAATGAGGAGCAAGGTACCGTGGAAATAGCCTGGATAGGGTGGCCTGGCCTGGATGCCTCTGCACACGGCATAGGGCAATGGCTCGGACATTGTAGTGCCTGGCCACCACCTGCACGGACAGGGTGGCCATAGCATGTCCTGCTGGGAGGTCACTCTCACCCTGACTGAGCAGTGACCATGGCATGGCTAGGTTCCCCCATAGTGCTATATAGCATTTCTCTCATGTGATATTTATGGGTTTTCTTTTGGGGCTCAATCACTGACTTATCTGCTTGGTGTGTATGCTGACATCCCCATTCTGGGTACATGCATCTTTTCCAGGACCATGCACTATGGACTAGCTGGCGGACTGTCTGCAGTTAGTATGTGTCTTGCTGGAACACCTTGCAGGGTGCAGCGGCTGGAGGCTTGTTGCTGGAGCATGTCAGATAATGGTGGGGGGCAACTGAGCATTTCCAGGCCTGCCGTCTGTCTGCTATTGCGTTATGGATGTGTACTGCTCTATCTGTTCCCCAGCAGGACTGGGGTTGCTGGTCCCCTCTACTGCTGCCATTGCAGGGAGGTAGACTGTGGATCTATTGGTGGCTGATCCTGTTTCCCACCCTGAGCTCCAGAGGGTGGGTTGTGTGGTGGTACATAATCTGCCTATGGCTCCATACATCCCCCCCCCTTCACCTACAGCAGGTAATGATGGCACCAACACAGGATATGCACTATTCTGGGTGCAGCATCGCCCATAGGGACTAGACATGACCGAGACATACAGCAGGACACAGATGTATCCTAGGTGTGTCTAACTGAACTACCTATCACACACTGATGGGGACCTGCAGCATGGCGTATTTCAGCCATGAAAGGTGCTGTGGACCTGGTGCTGGGCGCTCAACCTCAGGGTGGGCACTGTACCCACACAATGTGACTGTCTGTGGCTACTCTGTGGCAGTGCCACACACGGTCTGTTCCCCCTACAAGGCCGAGGTGCTGTGGGGGTGCATACCCGATCTTGTGCCCATCTGTCGACTGCTGATTTGCACGTGCAGTGCATCATGGGTACGGGTGGGTAACCCCTATCCTGGTAACCACAGCAGACAGTTTGTGTGGTGACGTGCAGTCCTGCAGCCAGCCAGGGCTTTGTTCACATCCTTATAAGGTGTCCTATAGGGGACGTTATAGGGTGCCTTGGCGGACAGTACACTTTATAATGTGCCCTATGGAGTGCCTTATGCGGCACCTTAGGTTATGCCACCGTGAGGGTGTGTTTGCTGGCAGCACTAATTAAAATACACGTCACATGCCTCACCAATCGCTACTTAAATGTAAAGGGTGCTGCCTCAGCCAGCCTTATACATTAGACCCACTGGGGAATTGAACCCATGACCCCTGTACTATCAGTCAGTGTTGTAACCATTGTGCTACAGCTCTGTTGCTGGGCTTGTATGCCTGTGCGCCTTCTTAAGATTAATGCGCGGTAACGTGCCCTGTAGCGCTCGTTCATTTATGGCGCCTTGTAACACGCGTTCTCGGAAACGATGTACCGCCCATGTCCTTATTTGGGGTTTCTGTCTCTACCATGGCTCCTAACGCGAATCGCACTAACGCAGTTTAGTAAACATACCCCATAGTATTCATCACCAGCACCATAATTCAAAGGCATCAATTTTCTTCCTGTTTCATTTCACTGACCAACTTTCCCATCCATATGAACTTATTGAAAATGCCATGACTTGAACAAGTCAAATATTTGTATAGAGAGAAACATCTCTGCCCTTGAGAATCTTCTCTAGGTCCTTCATAGCCATTCTGCCAAGAGCAATGCAGCATTGGATTTCTTGACTGTGTATTGCTTCTTTATTGATAGTTGATCCAAGTAGGGTAAAGTTGTCCACTATTTCAATTTCTTCTCCATCAATGATGAATTTCTTGATTTTGCCAGTTGTCACGATCTTTGTCTTCTTTACATTAAGGTGCAGGCCCATTGTAAGACTATGTTCCTTGATCTTGAGAAGCAAATGTTTCAGATCATCTTCACTTTCAGACAGTAATGTGGTATCATCAACATAGCAAAGGTTGTTGATGAGTCTTCCACCAATCTTCAAACTTCTGTTGTTTTCATATAATCTTGCTTCTCTGATGATTTGTTCTGCATATAAATGAAACAAGTAGGGGGAAAGTATGCAGCCTTGTTTTATATCTTTGCTGATTTTAAACCATTATGTTTCTCCTTGTTCCGTTCAAACTGTTGCTTCTTGATCAATGTAAAGGTTGTGCAAGAGAATAATCAGGTGTTCTGGAATACCCATGCTTCTAAATGTGGCCCAGGGTTTCACATGGTTTACACAGTCAAAAGCCTTGCTGTAGTCAATAAAGAACAAATATATATCCTTTTGTTATTCTTTAACCTTTTCAAGGATCCATCTCACATCAGTGATGATGTCTCTCGTTCCTCACCATTTCCTGAACCTTGCTTGCACTTCAGGTAGTTCTCGTTCCAGGTATGGTTGTAGTCTCTGTTGAATAATCTTCAGAAAATCTTGCTGGCATATGGGATCAGAGTGATTGTGCAATAATTTCCACAGCCCGTTGGATCACCTTTTTTAGTATTGGTATAAATACAGATTTTTTTTCACTCAGTTGGCCATGATGTTGTCTTCCAAATTTCCTGGCAGAGCCTTGTAAGTATGGTAACAGTTGCATCAGATTGCTGTAATATGTCTGTGGGACTGCCATCAATGCCTGGTGCTTTGTACTTTGATAAGGCTTGCAATGCGGCTTCAACTTCTTCTTTCATCACCAATGGTTCCAGATCATAAGGTACAGGTTGAAACAGCTGTTGGTCCACTTGATCTTTGTCATATAAAAACTCTGTATATTCTTTCTACCTTTTTATTGATCTTCTCAGCATCATTCAACATAGATCCTTGAGCATCTTGTAACATTCCATTTTGAGGCTGGACTTTTTTCTTTAACTCTCTTAGCTTTAGGAAAGCTGATCTTGTTCTTCCTCTAACAGTTTCTACTTCTATTTCCTTGCATGCATCATTGTAGTATTTCTCCTTGTCTTGTCTTGCTGCACATTGGAAATCTCTGTTGAGTTTTGTGATTGTCTCTCTTTCTCCTCTGGCTTTAGCTTCTCTGTGTTTCTGGGCAATTTTCAGAGTTTCTTCAGTCATCCAATTTGGCCATTTTTGCTTTTTCACCTTTTGTAGAGAATTTCTCACTTTCTTCCAGCACAACATTCTTGTTATCATCCCATAACTCTTCTGGAGCTCTGTATCTAAAACAGCAAATTGTTTTTGCAGGCAGTCTTTAAATTCTGTCTGTATATTCTCAAGGTCCTATTTCGCTCTTTTTCAACTTTAGCTTGAGTTTGCATACTAGTAGTTGTTGATCTGTACCACAGTCAGATCCAGATTTTGTCTTTGTTGATGTTATAGAGATTTTCCATCGTTGACTTCCACAGATGCAGTCAATTTGATTTTTGTACAATCCATTGGGTGAAGTCCATGTGTTTAGTCACCGTTTGTGTTGGTGGAAGAAGGTGTATGAGATGAATAGATAGTTGGTCTTGCAGAATTCTATCAGTCTTTCTTCATCTTCATTTCTGTTTCCAAGTCCATATTTTCCAACCATTTTTCCTTCTTCTTTGTTGACAACTTTTGTGTTCCAGTCATCCATGACTATCAGGATATCCTGTTTGCATGTTTTGTCGATTTCAGTTTGTATTTGTTCATAGAACTCATCAACTTCATCCTCTTCTACAGCTGTTGTTGGGGCATATACTTGAATTATAGTTGTGTTGATAGGCATTCCTTGTAGACGAATAGAATTAAGTGTTCACCGACTGCATTGTATTTCATTACAGTTCTTGCAAGTTTCTTAATTATGAATGCAACACCATTTCTTCTTTGTCTTTCATTTCTAGCATAGTAGACCATGTGATCATCTGATGCAAAGTGCCCGATGCCAGTCCATTTCAATTCGTTACACCCTATGGATCGAGTTGTACACGTTCCATTTCATTCTTGACCACCTCCAATTTACCTTGGTTCATGCTTCGTATGTTCCATGTCCCAATATGTAAGACATCTTTGCAGCTTCTGACTCTCCTTTCATGCGCAGCTACATCAGTAGTTAGACATCCCAAAAGCTTTGATCCAACGACATCATAAATGCTGCCTTTACTCTGAAAAGTCTTCTGCTCTTCCCCAATAGCCATTTGAGTGCCTTCTGACCAGGGGGTCTCATCTTCCAGCACTATAGTGCAATTTGTTTTGTTGTGACTATTCATTGGGTTTTCGTGGCAAGAAACCAGTAGATTTACAGGCCTTTCTTCCGTGCAGTTTAAGTTTAGTGTTGTTACCATTGCACAAAAATGTGATCCTCCGCCACCAACACTGCTCCATTCTGCTGCTGCCTAGATGGGTGGTTTGTCTTGGTCTGGCACCTCAGCTGAGACCTGTCCATCTTGGGAGACACTGCCAGTAGTTAAACTTCCGATAGCTTAGCCCTCAGCATCACTGATGCACACAAGCCCTCACAGCATGACAAGCTGCAAACCAGCCTCCGTAACCGCCACTAAATCCAAGTCAGCCTCTTCCATTAAAGCCTCACCATCTGGGATCTTATTTTCCATGCTATGGGCATTTATACCACTTTCCAGATGTTGCCCCTATTAACCATTTCTACAGAGATATTTCATGTTTCACTTACCTGGGAGCTTTCACCACTTACCTGGGGGCTCTCTTCACCCATCCCCATCAAATCTAGTTTAAAGCCCTCTTCAGTAGGTTAGCCAGTCTGCTGTTGAAAATGCTTCAACCCTTCTTGGACAGATGAATGCCATCTCTGCTCTGCAGCCCTTGGTACATCATCCCATGGTCCAGGAAACCAAAATGTTCTTGATGAAAGCATCCACGCAGCCATGCATTCATCTCCAGGATGTGAGCTTCTCTGCCACAGCCTTTACCCTCAACATGGAGGACTGAAGAGAACACCACCTGCACACCTATCTGCTTCACCCTCTGTCCCAGAGCCATGAAGTCATGTTTGATATGCTCAGAGGGATACCTACCAGTATCATTTGTGCTGACATGGATGAGCAGCATAGGATAATAGTCAATAGGCTTGATAAGTCTTGGCAAGCTCTCTGTAAAATCTTGGATTTTGGCACCTGGCAAGCAGCACATCTCTCTGGACATCAAATCTGGTCGGCAGATGGATGCCGCAGTACTCCTCAGGCAATGTTCCCTCTAATTTTCTGTAGGCTGTGTGCACATAAAATATCAGCTGTGTGCAGCTTTTGAAAGAAGGTTAAATTTTTGTGCGCCACATAACGACACTCGGAGTTATATACTTTAAAATTTGACTACACGTCAGAATACAGTATGTACACCACATTGATTTTAATCAAATTAAATGAAAATAGACGATTACTAAATGAAGCGGGAAATTTCTAGTAATTACAATCATAACTTTTCAATTTTAAGACGTCTGTGTTGTTTTCTATCAGAATCAGAGCTGTAATTTTTGTGCGCTCTGTTGTAAAGTATGTGCGCTCGCTCGGCGAGGTGTGTGCGCGCGTACACGCGCACAGCTTAGAGGGAACAGTGTCCTCAGGAGAGTTTGCAAATGTATCTCATGGATATTCATTTCGGTTATCTGGAATACCAGACTAGCCAGATGTGTCCTGAGGACAGGGTTGAGAACCCATGAAAGATATCCCTTTGAGGAAAGACTTAAAAGGTTAGGGATCTTCAGCTTTGAAAAGAGACAGATGAGGGGAGATATGATAGAGGTTTATAAATAATGAATGAAGTGGAATGGGTAAATATAGATCATTGTTTACTCCTTCAAAAAGTAGAAAGACTAGGGGACATGCAATGAAGCTATGATGTGGTGCATTTAAGACTAATCAGAGAAAATAGTTTTTCACTCAGTGTGTAATCAAACTCTGGAATTCATTACTGGAGGATATAGTAAGAGCTGTTAGTGTATCTGGGTTCAAAACAGGTTTGGACGAGTTCCTGGAAGAAAAGTCCATAAATCATTATTAAAGAGGACTAGGGAAGTCCACTGTTACCCTTGGGACATGCAGCATGGAATGTGTATACCTTTGGAAACCTGACAGGTACTTGAGATCTGGAATGGCCACTGTTGGAAAAAGGATACTGGGCTTGATGGGCCCTTTGTCTGACCCAGTATGGCATATCTTATGTTCTTATGATCTAGACAAACTAATCTACTATTCAAAAGATTTGTCCAACTAAATTTGGGAGTTAGTGGGATAAACCTTTAGTTTTAAAATTCCACTTTCAATCCCACCTCCCCTTCTCCTCTCTCTACTCACTAGTTAAATTTTATCTGGGCAAATTACTGCCCATACAAAATGTATCTGGATAAAAATAAGTCGGCTATTTGGGGGACACCATTTATCTTTGATTGATCATCACTACTGGCCTATGAAAGTCACCCAGATAGATCTGGCCAACTACTGGCAAAACTGGGACTGAGGGAAGACTAGATGCAGAAGGTGCTACAAGCTGAGAGATATAATATTGCTGTGAGGATCTGGAAGAAGAGCTAATAGAAGGAATTCTGACTGGTAGAGGAGGAAATTAACTGAGGGGAAGGGGATGAAGATGGGAGCTGATAATGGATCTGTAAGAGATGGAGCAGAGTGCACTGTGAGGGCTGAAAGAGGAGGATGTAAATTGTGAGGAGAAGAGAGGCTGAGAGAATGGACATGGACTATGAGTGAGAGAGAAGGGAGCTGAGAGAAGAGAGGAGGGGCATTGGCTGTGATAGGAGAAGAAGGTGAGGACTTAGGCTAAAGGCATTTAAGAAGGAAAAACAAGGAATGACTGCACCTTATAGACTAATCAATTTATTAAGACATGAATTTAGGGATGAGTGCACTTTGTCATATGTATCTGACAAAGTAGATTTTTATCCTTGAAAATTCATGGCTAAAGAAATTGGTTAGTTTATAAAGCTTCACCAGCTTCTGTCATTTTTGCTGTTCCAGACTAACAAGGCTTCCCCTTTGGAAGAGAGAGACACAGAAATTAAAAGATGTAAAGAGGAGTTGGAGAGGGGCAGTATGAAACAGGGAAGGAGGGGGAGGGGCTGATAAGGGAGATAAGCTGAGAAAAGGGTTATGAAAAGAGAGAGGATTTTGGTAGAGGGCAGATGGGATAAGGGGAGGAACAGTAATGGCACGAGGGTGTGAGACTAAGAGGTGATAAAAAAGGTAAAATGTTGGGGAGAGATAACCTGCATATAGAGATACTAAACAAGTGCATCATTTTTGGTACAAATGAAAAAACTGACAAAAATCACCAAATACACTTAATTCCAGTGCCAAATAACTCATTGCACATGTTCAGCCAATTTTTATGAATCACCATTTGTGAACTTCATTTTCATTGTGTGCACATGTGCCAAGACACACTGTAACCAATCTGGGATGAGGAGAAGGTCAAGGAGGGATGGCCAGCAGCCAACATGAGGCACTTCAGCCAATCACGCTGGAAATCTTTGACAGGCAGCCACAGAAATGTATCCTTTGCTGAGTTATGCAAATCACATAGGTCATGATGTCACAGGGCTGCAAGACTCAGCCCAGTCCAAGCCCCAGAGAACCATTTTGTGTCTTTCAAATATTGAGGATAGGGTGCTGCAGCCTAGGATTTGTGGAGGGTAATTCTATAATCTTACATGCAGGCAAAACGTGTTGCTGCACACATATTTGGAGCCTATTCTATAAAGTAAAGCACTTGTATTCTTTATATTATAGAATAGGGGCCTCAGACGTGCCTGAATCTAGTTGCAGCAGTTATGCTCTACAAAGAAATATTTCTGCATATTACTCATGAGTCTATCCCCTTTCACCTTCATCCTATGTCCTCTCATAGCAGAGCTTGCTTTCAGTCAAATGATGCTCTCCTGTGCATTTATGCCATGGAGGTATTTAAATATGTCTATCATATCTTCTCATTCCTGCCTTTCCTCCAAAGTATTCATATTGAGATCTTTAAGTCTGTCTCCATATGCCTTATGATGAAGTCCACTGACCATTTTGGTAGCCATCCTCTGCACTGACTCCATCCTGTTTGTATCCTTTTGAAGATGTGGCCTCCAGAATTAGACACAATATTCCGAATGAGGTCTCATCACCTCCTTCTTTCTGCTAGCCATTCTTCTCCCTATGCACCCAAGCATCCTTCTGGCTTTTACCATCACCTTTTCTACCTGTTTATCTACCTTAAGATCATCTGAAGCAATCACAGCCAGTTCCTGCTCTTCTTTTGTGGACAACCCCCCCCCCCCCCCATACTGTACCGCTCCCCTGGATTTTTGTAGCCCTAGTGCATTTCCCTGCACATTTTAGCATTAAATCTCAACTGCCAAATTCCTGACCATTCTTCAAGCTTCACTAGATCCCTCCTCATGTTATCTACTCCTTCCTGGATGTCTACTCTATTGCAGATTTTGGTATCATCCGCAAAGAGACAAACCTTACCCAACAGTCCTTCCATAGTATCATTAATAAAAATATTAAAAATAATTGGACCAAGGACAAATCCTTGTGGCATACCACTGGTAAAATCCTCCTCCACAGAATGAGCTCCATTCATTCACCTGTACCGATGTCGCCCCCCACTCAACCAATTTCTAATCCAATCAGTCACTTTAGGATCCATTCCTTGGGTGCTCAATTTATTTATAAGGGCACTAAAAAGACAGGCAGTCCTTACCCCAAGATCTGGGAATCCAGTCTAAGCATATCTTAATGCCTGGGAAGGGCACTTTTGGGAAATTAAGTGGTCATAGAACAGGGGTGTCCAAACCTGTCCTGGAGGGCCGGAATCCTGGCAGGTTTTTGGGATAGCCCTAATGAATATGCATGAGATATATATGCATTAGAGATATCCTGCCAACCTGACTGGTTTGTGGCCCTCCAGGACTGGATTTGGAGACCCCTGTCTTATATCTCTGTCATTTAAGATTGTGAGTGGGCAAGGTACAGATGTCCTAGACATCAAAAAGGTTAGATAGAATTTGTCACAGTCCTCCTCACTTCTCACCACCACCAAAAAATTGTCTATTAGACAACTTTTTGGTGGTGGTGAGAATCGAGGAGGAATGTGACACATTCTATATACCCTTTTGATGTCTAGGACATCTGTACCTTGCCCACTCACAATCTTAAATGACAGAGATATAAGACAGGGGTCTCCAAATCCAGTCCTGGAGGGCCACAAACCAGTCAGGTTGGCAGGATATCTCTAATGCATATATATCTCATGCATATTCATTAGGGCTATCCCAAAAACCTGCCAGGATTCCGGCCCTCCAGGACAGGTTTGGACACCCCTGTCATAGAAGGATAGGGAAGGAAGTTGAGAGCAGCACTAACACAAATGTGCAGAGAGAGACAAGTCATTCCCAGGGTATGCTTATGGGTTCCTCTTGTCCACTGATGAAGCTAAAGAGAGATATCTTTACAAGGAAAGTAGAAATAGCCGCAGCTTCTGATGCAACTCTGAAAAAGCAGGTGCCCAGTGTCATCTTTACAGAGAAGCAAAGGGAAATTGAAACAGTGCAGGGTGGGAACATGTGAGAGAAACAGCAAGTGAAGGCAACTGGGCAGAACAGTAGGCGCATCAAATTTCTTGAGGAAAAGTGTATAGAGAGGGGGTTCACAGAAAAACAACGAACAAGTCCAGAGCGAGGTGCCTAACAACAAGATTTATTGAAGAATGCCGGGGAACACCAGTCACCCGACACTGCCATGTTTCAGCAGAGCCTTTGTCAGGGGTAAAAACATCTAAAAAGGGGGGCACTATATGTGTAATATAGACAGCTATAATAGGAAAGTCATGGAAACCAAAAGGAAGATAAAATTGCACACTCACGGTATCTTGGATAAATACATGGAGTCACAATATGGGTTAGACAATCTGTAGATAGACATAAGAAGTAGAGCCGTGTAAATCTGTTTGTACTACAATTTTGTTCGGAAGAGAAGATAAGTGAGGCATCTCACGGATAGATGCATAATTGATCAATTTTTAAAAAAGAGATAATATAAGTAAAAGGGGGGAACCGGCTCAATCTGTAGAAGGGGGACTCTAGCATTAGAGTAAATGGGGGAGGGGGCATAATCAAAGTTTAGCAAACAAGAATATTTATACTAAAAGGCCATCTATATGGATAACACGAATGTAATAGTAATCCAAAGTACCTTTGAAACGAAAGATCATAGTGGTGCTGCAGGGATCTGACATTTGATGCTAAGCACTGTGAGCTTGCTGTCATTGATTGAGCAGCATCGGAAACCGCACATACGCTGAGCCTGCGCTTTTGAGCTGAATTTGGATGCCAAAGACAAGGGGAAGCCATAGAAACCAAATAAACAAACCGAGATTGAGAAACCAAACCAAAGAAAAAGATCAGCAATATAACGTCATAATGGACAGATTCCAGTAAAAAAAATGCATAATTGAGAACATAAAGGTAGTATCGGAGATCACGTGGTACTGGTGTAAAGCTACCCTCGACTTAGATTATCAATGTTAAAATATATATATATACTGAAGAAAATATCCATATTGGTCAATTACTCAGTATTGAAACCAAGAAACTAAAATAAAACTGTAAACAAGGGAGGGGGTGTCATTGAAAAACTTATATGACGGAAATAAAAGAGAAATAAATAAGGATCTGAAGACACATAGAAACACATAAGGAATATATCAGAACATGCTTCATGGACACTAAAGCTGTAACTATAAATATTGTAGGTGTAAAATGGTTAAAAAACAGTTAATACCATATGGATTAAAGGAAAACAATAAAACGGAGAAATACATAAGAATATAACAAGGTAGTTAATAGTGTCCTGTAAAATCATTGATAATGTGAAAATAATCAACCAGGAGATCTATTAAAGGGGGTGGCATATAAAAATAAATCTAGTATTTGTTAAGCTAAGATGAACCGATGGGTGTCACAGTTATGTATTATGGCACTTAAGACATTACGTGATTTGGGATTTGAAGTCAGTGGCAGAACACATTTAATATTACTAGGGAGCTAGTAAAACTAGGCAAATTGCAAGAGATAGATACACCTCCAGTGATGAGAGCAAACCTGCTGCGTCTCTTAGCTACTGATTAGCAAGTGTCCTGCAGGACAGTTTTTAGCAGGCAGCTGATCCTCAGCCTGTATTATCAGTTATGCTGCCAGCTGCGGGCAGAGCTGGCAAAGGCAGAGGCCAGGCTGGTTGCAGACCTGCAAACCATGTAAATGCTACTCTGTTGGATATTCAGTGGTACTAACATGGTTAATACCACTGAATATCCATGAGTGCCACTGCTACACATCCCAATGCCAACCGGTTAGCATCAGGATGTGCCAGGAGTGTTCCAGAGCAGCGCCCATCCCTAAATGGGCAGCAGCAATATTGAGCCACTGCCCAATTATTGATACACAGCAAACATCAGTTGCAGGAAACCCTGGCCTAACTTTGGCCACAGAAGCTAACTGGGCAGCGGTTAAATATTGCCACTGCCTGGTCAGCTTTGCAGAAATCCGGGCAGCCCAAGTATTCAATGCCAGAGCCTGGATATGGCCCATGCATTGAACATCTGGGGTTTAAGTTCAGCACTGGCAGCTGGCCCCTTTAGCAGCGCTGAATATCAGGCCCAAAATTTATAAGCATTATTTTATTAAATACAATAGATAGCTAAATGAAAATGATTTATTTCAACTTTAGGAATCATAATAACATCAATTAAAACATAATATTGAACATCCAACTGAATAAATACCTTTAAAAATTATCATCTTATTCATAACCCAAACATCTTTTTACAACAACAAAAAGGAAAAAGAAGGAATAAGTAAGAATAATAGGCAGTTTCTACTGCAGTCTTTCTGAAAGGGTGCACATTTTCAATTGCTATCTTTCAGTCTCCCACCCCCCATGTCAAAACTTAAAAGGAAAAATGCAAGAAATAAACAAAAGCAAAGCTAAAAGAAAAAGAACAAAAAAAGTCTCCCTCAGCTACTGGTGCCAGTCATACTCTGTTCCCATTTCTATCACGGCCTGAATGAATTCTTTGCTGAAGAAGAAGTAGGGAAGTTACCCATGACTGAAATGGTATTTAAAGGTGATGCATCATAAGAATTGAAAGAAATATCGATAAACCAAGAATTACAGCTATTTGATAAACTAAAGAGTAGCAAATCACCTGGACCGGATGTATACATCCAAGGGTATTGAAAAAACTGAAATATGAGATTGTAGACTTACTATTGGTAACACAGGTACACTACCAAAAAACTGCCTCCAGTTTTGCAACTGATTCCTATAGATTTTGGGGTGCTGAATCCAGGAAAAATAGCCAAAATGTTCCATCACGTCACGTTTTCTTGCAAAATTAGATTTCTTACCCATATAAGGAATGTTCACATAATTTCTTTTTAGCCGACTGCAGTTTATTTTCTTGGCCCAAAATAGAGGTTGTAATGGTTAACTAACTAGAAACACTCCCTCATGATATTTTAGAGTGTTTTGTATTCATTTTATACATTAACAGGACAATTGGGAGGCGGGGGGCTAAATCCAGTACTCGCGCTGGCACATGTTCTTTCCTGTTCGCCTCGCCTCGTTCGCTCGCTCAAACACGGTGGTTGCGACATGAACGTTCCTGTCAAATTTCAGTTTCTTGCAAGTTCATTATTACCTTTTGTTTGCTCAGTCGTAATCCAGCTTTATTCCGAAGTGGTTCACTACAGTTGTAGTTTGCAGTGCTGTGTATTTGTGATGGCTCACAGAGCCAGAGGTTGCGTCAACTCTCCGGACAGTTTTTGTTTTATTTGTGGGGAATATACCGTGAAAAAGCGGCAGAGGAACATTTCTGCATTTATTAAAAAAGTATATTTCGCCTATTTCGGTTTGAAGTTAGGCGATCAAGACAAACCGTGGGCTCCTCACAAAGTGTGCAAGACATGTGAGGAAGATCTACGCTTATGGATGAAAGGTAAAAAACAAGCATTTCGTTTCGGAATACCTATGATGTGGCGTGAACAAAGAGACCACAGCAGTGACTGCTGTTTTTGCTCTTGCATTGTGAAGGGATACAACTTAAAAAATAAGAACGTAATAAGTTACCCCAACCTTCCCTCAGCAATTAGGCCTATGCCTCATAGCAACGAAGTACCTGTGCCTGAACCACCAAAATCTTTGGATCATATTTGTGTGGACGGTTCTGATCATGATGAGACTCATCAGATGGCTTTTCCCGATGAGTCCAGTACTTCCGAGTTTGAAACTGAACCAGATCCGAAACCTGAACTTTTCTCTCAAGCTGAATTGAATGATTTAGTCCGGGATTTAGGACTCCCAAAAGATGCTGCCCAACTGCTAGGTTCTTGGCTTAAACAGAAAAATCTATTGTCACCAGGAACAACTTTTTATTGGTACCGCAACCGCGAGACACAATTTTGAAGTATTTCAGCAAAGAGGAAGATTTGGTATTTTGCAACGATATATACGGAGTGATGGAAAAGTTTAAACTCAAGTATGATCCTGTTGAATGGCGGCTGTTCATTGATTCGTCAAAAGACAGCATAAAAGGTGCTCTTCTTCATAATGGCAACACATTCGCTTCAGTTCCTATTGCTCACTCTGTTATTCTCCAAGAAAAATATGAGAATTTGGCCCTGATTCTTCAGAAGATTTGTTATGATGAGCATAAGTGGATGATTTGTGGAGACTTTAAAATTCTATCCATGCTATTAGGGCAGCAATCCGGTTTCACCAAATATCCCTGCTTCCTTTGCTTGTGGGATAGCCGGGCCCGCGACCTACACTGGGGGAAAAAAGACTGGCCAATTCGGGAGTATTTGAGACCCGGTGAGAAAAATGTTCTTCATGTTCTTCGGAATTATTTTTCGTTTCAAGGGGAACTATACCAGCAGATCTCTGGAGTAGCTATGGGCGCGACCTGTGCTCCGTCCATAGCTAACTTCTACATGGGATTTTTTGAAGAAGAATGGCTCCTCTCGTCTCCGTATTCCACACATATAAAAGTGTGGAAGCGGTTTATAGACGACATTTTTCTATTGTGGCAGGGTCCAGTTACTACATTGGAAGAGTTTATCCTGTGGTTAAATGATAGGGATATTAACATCAAATTCACTTCTCAGTACCATTCTAACACATTGAACTATTTAGATGTTAGTGTCCGTAGGACTGGGGATGGGTGGGCTACAACGGTTTTTAGGAAACCGACAGATCGGGTCACATATTTACAGTACACTAGCATGCATCCTCCATGGCTGAAAATGGGGCTCCCGTTTTCTCAATTTTTGCGTTTTCGACGCAATTGTTCCGACCTGGCCGATTTTAAAAGGAAAGCTCAGGCCCTAAAGAGTCATTTTGTGCAGAGAGGTTATCCAGAGCCAATTGTACATCGGGCATATACTAGGGCTCTTTTTAATCATCGTACATCTCTGTTGGAGACGGGTTCTCGAGTAGCTCTTTTTGAGAATGAGGATAAGCATGTTAATTTGGTAACGAGATATTCCCCTTTCAGTGGTGAGCTCCAAAAGATCCTCAAACGCCACAGTAATATTCTGGTTGGGGTGCCTGGACTGGATGATAAAATAGTGCGGTGCGTGTGGCAGCGCGATCATAATTTGAAGGATCTTCTTAGTCCAGCTTCACTCCCCACCGTAGGGACACGTACGGGGATGGCGGTTGGGGGACATGAGCCATGTGGGGAATGCGACATTTGCGCTATTACTCTAAGCCAGGATACCTTTGAATATCGGGGGGTGTCAATACGTCTCCGTAGTAGAACAACGTGCGATTCACGGAATGTAGTTTATGCACTGGTATGTCCTTGTGGTTTATGCTACATTGGGAAAACGATTCGACCGTTTCGTACGCGGATGAGGGAACACCGTAGTCGTCTGGCACGAGTATGCATGGAAGCCCCTATAGTGCAACATTGCGTGGAGAAAGGCCATATCTTTGACCAGCTGCGCTGTCTATGTCTTGAGCAAGTGGTAGGTGCTAGTGGGGGAAAAACTTTGGATCAAGTTCTCATTAGAAGAGAACAAGGTTTAATTTTTCGATTAAAAACATTAGTGCCGACCGGTTTAAATGCACAGATTGAATGGCAGGCTTGCATGTGATCAATGAGAGGACTCGATGACGTGGAGACGCGGTCTGATTGGTTGTTTGGAGATTGGATCCGCCTCCCTGTTTTTTAAAAAGGAAAGGAGGATGTTAAAGCACATGCGCGGCGTTTTGCTGGTCTTGTGGATACATGATGGTTCGAATATGTATATGAGCTAGCGTGGGCAGCATCATAGGTAAGCGTTATGTGAATTGGGGGGTTAAGAGGCAATTTTAATGTTTATAGTTTGAGGTGAAGGTGTGTGATGGTTATAATAAATATTTCTATGTTATTTAGTTTTGAATATCGATCCCCTGAAGAAAAGCAAGTATTGAAACGTCTGGCTGGTACCGGGATCGTAGATGAAGACAGTACCTTGGATCAGTCCACTGTTTGAGATGAGTGTGGCAAATCTAATGTCTTTTTTATAATAGGACTTAGATTCAAGGCATCTGTTATGTCAATGGTGAGTGAATAGAACGAAGGGTGGAGGTCGCTGATGTTTATAACACTTATTCGGCAAGACGGTGAGAACCCAAAGCCGGTGTTTTTTTCTACTGAGACCTCCTCACCTGAGTTTGATCCATCACACCTGAGTGGAGCGATATTTTGTGTCTTTTGAGATTTTTATAGGGATTGATGGCAACAGTGGTGACCGTACTATGGGCTGGCAGCATGGATCTGCAAAGATATGACTGTCACAGGCAAGCAAAACATCTGCCTTGGACAGGAGGGAACAACAAGGAATTGAACCCATGACCTCCACCTAGAATGTCAGTGTACTAACCAGTAGGCTATACCTCTTTGGCCTGTTGCACAGCAATGGCTGGGTACAGAAGGACTGCAGGTCACTGAACAAACCGTCTGCTCTGTGTGCCAGGATAGGGTAACCCCACCAGCACCCATGATGCATTGCACATGCAGAACAGCGGCCTACAGCTGACCACCAAATGGGGTCTGCACCTCCCCGGTACTGCCGCATGGTAAGACAGACTGACAGTGCGTAATACTAGCACAGAGTAGCTACAGACCATGCCATTGTGCAGGTTCTATGTTCACCTTGAAGGATAGGATGGGCACCCAGCACTAGGTCCACAGTACATGTGGTGCTAAAGACAGGTCCTGCTGCACATCCCCAGCACCGCCAGTGTGTGACAGGTGTTCCCAGCAGTGCAACCAAAGGTAAATCTGTTCCAGCTGTATTCTGCAGTCACATGTAGCCCTGTGGGACCAGACACCACCTAAATTAGTGCGTACCCAGTGTTAAGGTCTGGCTGCCATGGGTACCTGTTATCAGGGCAGTGGGGTGTCTAGACTCACATGAGGGCTATGTGGCACTGCCACTATGGGTCTATATACCCCAAGGGGGGCCTCAATCACCCCGGTTGTAGATGAGAGTGTGGTGGGACAGGTGCCTGCACCCTGCAGAATAGCTGCAGTACCAGCAACCACAGCCCTCCAGAGCTGCTGGTCTGTATGATGCTTGGGGTAGGCAGGGGAAGGCTCAACTGCCCCACACCATGGTCTGCCATTCATCAACAGACAGCACAGTTAAACTGCACCTGCAGCATCCTACAAGGTGTTCCCACCATGCACAAGTGAACTGCAGACAGCCCACTAACCAGTCCATAGTGCATGCTCACAGGGAAACCCTGTGCACTCAGAGGTAGGACGCACAGCACAAACACCAAGCAGGTATTGCCATGACCATGCCCCAAAACCAGGAACACACAGATATCACTAGAAACAAATAACAGGTGGCACTATGTGGGAACATAGGCATGCCATGGTCACTGCTCGGTCAGAGTGAGAGTGACCCCTCCCCCCCCCCCAACGTGACATGCTGTGGCCACCCTGTCCATGCAGGTGGTGGTCGAGCACTACAGTGTCCCAGCCATTGCCCTCCACCCTGTGCAGATGCATCCTGGCCAATCTGCCCTGTCTGGGCCATACCCACAATACCTTGCTCCTCATTATGCACATTTGCAAGCTAACACTGGAAGCAGTGTGAGCAATGTGGGCTCAGTGAGGTGTTGGCAGACACAAAACAATGGAGAGACATACACAGACTCCCACACCTATCTCAGCATTGTGCAGAGATCTTTATCTTTATCTTTATTTACACGATTTGATAGACCGCCCAGGCCGAAGCATCAGGGTGGTGTACAATACAAAAATAAGGCTGCTAGAAACAAAGTCAGAAAGGGAACGCCAAAAGTCGATAGGACAGAGAGAGACAGATTAAAGGTAGAGAGGAGGAAAAGCCCAGGGGGGGGTCAAGAGGGCAGGAGGACGGGGGGGAGAAAGAAAGGAGCAAAAAGGGGAAGCGGACCAACGAGGGGAGAGTTATGGAGGGTGGAGGGTGAGGCTGGGGGAGAAGGCACCATCGTCAGAGGGGGGAAGATTGAAGGCCTGGCAGAAGAGGTGAGTCTTGAGGAGAGTTTTAAAGCAGAGATAGGACGGTTCTAAACGAAGGGATAGGGGAAGTGAGTTCCAGAGAGCGGGATCCAAAAAGAAAAAGGCGGAGTGACGGGTCAGTTCTAGGCGGGCCTGGGCAGGGGAAGGGAGAAAGAGGCGGTTACCATAGGCCGATCGGAGAAGACGTGGAGAGGGTTGGAGGTGGATAATGTCCGACAAGTATTGGGGGGTGCTGGAATAGAGAGCTTTGTGAGTAAGGATGAGCACTTTAAAGATAAAACGGAACTTGACCGGAAGCCAGTGTAAAGTGAGGAGGCAGGGAGACACATGGGAGTGAGCCGGGGAACCAGTGATGAGACGGGCAGCGGCATTTTGCACTAATTGGAGGCGGTGAAGCTGAGAAGAGGGGAGGCCTGCATAGATGGCATTACAATAGTCTAACCTGGTCATTACCAGGGACAGGACGAGGGTGACAACAGAGGAAGGAGGAAGAGATGATTTGACGGCCCGGATCCGACGCAGATGGAAAAAAGAAGTGCGTATGACAGAAGAGATGTGTTGATGGAAGGAGAGGGAGGAGTCCAGAGTAACCCCTAGATAACAGAGGGTTGGGACTTGGGGAATGGAGCGAGAGGACATAACAGGCGACAAGCTAGGAGAAGGGAGCCCAAAGGAGAACCAAATCGTGGAGGATTTGGCAGGGTTAGCATGCATAAACTTAGAATCGAACCAAGATGCAACAGAGGAAAGACAACGGTTGAGCGGAACAAGGTCAGGGGCAGAAGAGGAAGTATGATGAACCAGCAGGATATCATCGGCGTAAATGTACGTGGAGATGCCAGACTGTTGGATGAGTAGAGCTAGGGGAGCGAGGAAGGCATTGAAGAGTAGGGGGGCAAGAATAGACCCCTGAGGAACACCACAGAAGGAAGGGGATGGAGGGGAGGTGGAGTGGCCAGCGTGAGCTGAGAAGGTGCGTGCAAACAGGAAGGAACGGAACCACTGCAAGACAGTCCCACGAACCCCAAAGTCAGATAGACGAGACAGGAGAGTGCGGTGATCGACAACATCGAAAGCCGAAGAGAGGTCCAGAGACACCACCAGAGAGAAATCACCACGGTCGTGAGCACGGTGAAGCTCAGAGAGTAAGGCTGTGAGAATAGTTTCAGTGCTATGGCCTACACGGAATCCAGATTGACGGGGATGGAGGGCGAAAGTAGAATCGAGGTGTGTTGCAAGTTGGGAGAATACCAATTTTTCGAGGACTTTGGAAAGGAAAGGGAGATTGGTGACAGGTCACCAATTTGCGGGGGTGGCAGGGTCAAGGGAGATGGAGATGGTTGACAACCCTACATGCCGCACTGGTCCTGATCACAGTGCCGACATTGCTAATCTGTGCAGGGGGTAGTAGTAGTACTCTGGTGATAGCTGCAGCTCTGTGCTGGGGCCAACAACCTGATACTCCATGAAGCTGTGGATAGTGGAGCCCTTATGAGTGGGTGTCCATACTCCTGTGCACCACTGTGTTGGGGTTTGCCCATGTTGTTGTTGTGGCTGCACTGTGGGCTAAAACTATGGGGAGATGCTCTGCAGGATCCACAGATGGGGCCTGAACCTCTGACCCTCTGCTCGTGGACATGCTGGCTGAGTGTTAGGCACCACACTGTTGCCACAGCAGCATAGTGGTCCCTGGGGCTACCCTTACGTTCCTCAGCCAGACCTCTTCTGTTGCACTGCACACCACGTACTGGTACAGGGCATGGCCTAGGTCCACTGCAGGCGGGTGCCACTGCTCCCTCTGCCATGCCGCCATGACCATATGTTGTCTGTGCTGGTGGTGCGCCATCCCAGGCCATCCAGGGGGCAGGTAGGTAGCTGCCTAAGGTGTGGGTTCTGGAGTAGGGGTGCCTACATAGATGTCCATGCTTCCCCCGGCACCACCTGTCAATGTTATGTGTCCCTTGGGGTGCCTGCTGGGTAATGTCTCCTGGATGGGACACTGTGGGACACAGACTCATGGGCATGTCTGATCCTGATCAGTTGCTGTCTTGCTAGTTTCCATTTTCTGCGTTCCTATGTGCCACCTCGGCAACCGCCTAGTCCACCCTGTGCCCCAGTAGCCTCCACTGCATGTCCCGCCTGCAGCCCCCATGCCCTATTTGCGCCATCACCATAGTGGCCTTTCAAACCAGGGCACTATGCTGTTGCTGCAAATGGAGCAGTACTATCACCTTTCTTGGGCTCCCTGCCTATGCTGTACATTGCTGACACTGAAATGGTTTCTCTCTCTTGCAAATGTGTGCTAATGCCAGGTTTTCAGTTGCGTTAGGATTCAGCCCTTAATTTCTCCACATTAGTGTGGAAGGGGCCTCTCCCCGCCCGCTCCCCGCCCATTGACCCCTTCTCTCCACCCTCTCTCCACCCTCTGCAGGACTTACCGCGGCTGGGAACGTTAAGGCGCGTTATGCAACATTAAGGCGCGTTAACGTTACGTTACGTTAACGCGCCTTAACGTAGCTGCTGCTACGTTGCTGCAGTTTAGTAAACATGCCCTTTAGTGATACCTTGCCAAGAAAACCCAGGGGCTGCTAGGTCACCAGGAGTCAGCACTGACTTGATAGCACTTAAAAATATATATATATGATATTGTTGAGCTGCATCAGTTGTTGGGTGTGAATCCTTTCATTACAATTCTGAGTCATTGGGGTAAATGAGCCATTTTACTAAAAGGACTGGGAAAGGGAAGGAGATTGTAGTGGCCTGCAATGTCATGAACTGAAATCATCCTCTTAAAAATTGTTTTTACTTGGCAGCTCTGATACCGAGAGGGCCTGCAGTGCATGGTTGAATTGTAGAGGAACGGAGAACAGCATTGTTCTTAACAAAAATACAATTCCCCAAGTTATCCCATAGGAGTGGTCCTAGTAGAGGCAGTGGGCTGCTCAGGTCTAAAGAGGAAACAGAGTAGCAGCAGGAAGAGATGACAAGAAAGCAGTTGAGGAGGAGCAAGGAGTATATTGCCACCCCACCCCACCCCAACCCCCCCCCCCTCCCTAATTCTGGACTGAATCCTAGCTTTCCTCCTTGCTCTTGGCAAAACTCTGCAGCCACCTTCTAGCTCCTGAATCAGCTCCTCAAGCCAGATGCTCATTCCTTGACCACTGGACCAATATCAAGTAGGCAGGCCAAAATGCCATAGATTAGCACGAATGCCTGCTCCAGTGTCCATCTCTCTCAGCTAATGCATGATCGCTAAGGAACCATATACAGCTGTAGTCCTTGCCAAGCTGTCAAGGTTTAGGGCTAGCAGGTAGGGGGACATCTCATGTAGACTCTGCTACTGGCCTGGAATACATGAGTTCCTGGAGAAGTTCTGCAGATGAAGAAGCAGAAGTAGTTCTAGAAAACGGGGATGTGCCTGGACTCAGAAAGAGCAGAGCAACCACGCAAGCCTGCCAAAGATGGGGAATCCCAAATTATGTGGTAAGTGAAGCCTGACAATGAAGGGAAGTCTCAACTGTGGAAAAAGGGTGAGGGGGGATCAGTGAAGGGATCAGGGAGTCGATCTGGCTAGGGAGGGGTGAGGAAGAAGCTTCTGGGGAGTAAAGGGAAGCAGATGGCTGGGTCAAGGGAAAGTGGAGAGTAGAATCGGTTAAGAGACTGTAGTGAGTGGGGCAGGCAGAGAGCTATTAAACCCCCACCACCAAATATAAAAATTAGAACTAAGTAAATACAGGAGGGAGAAAGAACTAAAATATTCAGAGAGAGTAAGGAAAGGCGGGGGAAACGATGAAGAGAAAGAAGAGATTAGAAGAATGTGAGAGAATATGGGGTTTGAGAGAGAGAGAAATAAGGACAGGGTGGATGGGGAATAAGTGTAGTGTAGATGGAGAGAGACAGACAGACAGACAGACTGGTGAGGACTGACAATGGAAGAGTGTGGTATGAATGGGCTAGAGGGGAGAGACAGAGAATGATCTGGACAAACTACAGGGATAAGGGGGAAGCAAAGACTGGTGGGTATGAGGGGAGATAAATCTAGTGGGATTGAGTCCTTCCCTGCTTTTGTGATTTGGCCACATGAATCTTCTCCATTTCTACACTATCTGCTGCACTCTTGATATTTGAATATGAGCTGGTCAATCACAATCGCACCCCATGTAGTACTGATTTCTCTATTGCACTACAAAAGAAAAAGCAAGATTACAAGTCCCTGCATGCAAAGGGGTAAATCCAGAACTTGGTCAACTCTAATCCTGTGCTCTCGCAACAAGTGGTTTTCACCTTGCAATGCAATGCTGACCCAGTAGGCTCCTGGTTTTTCTTGGCTGTGTGACTAGAAGTAGATTTCAGGCCTTTCTCCCAAGGCAAAATGCAATGTGTGCCTTCGAGTCAGTCCTGACTCCTGGCAACCCAGAAGCTCCTGGGTTTTCTTGGCAGTGTCACAGGAAGTAGATTGCCAGGCCTTTCTTCTGAGGCAATGGAGGGTTAAGTGACTTGCCCAAGGCCACAAGGAGTGCTAGTGGAAATCAATTCCCGGTTTCTTGGTTATCATTAAACATTAGGCTACTCCTCCACTCCTTTACCTTAGCTAATGTGTTTTGTCTTCTGTGGGCTCAAGTAACAGTGGGTTGGCAGGCTGCGAGAGTAAGCTAGCTGCAGGTAAGAGAACAAGAGACTATAGATCACATGGGGGTATGTTTACTAAACCGTCTTAATGTTCCCGACGCTAGTTGCAGCAATAATGCGAAGGATGCCATATTAGGAGTGGGCATTCCGGTCTTAAAGGAGCAATCACGGGTTATCGCGCGATAAAGTGCGCCGTGTCCATTATCGCGTGATAGAGGGAGCCGCGCACGTTGCCGCGTGTTACCCTTAACTTCGCCTGGTGATCTGCAATCACAGCAAAAGAGGTGTAGCACACTGGTTAATACAATAAATGCTGAAACAGGGGTCATGAGTATGATCCCACAGTGGGCTTAATGAGTAAGGCTGTCTGAGGCATTACCCTTTACTTTAAATCAGTGCTGTCTGAGGCAATTTCTTTTTAAATTTAAATTAGTGCTGCCAACAAGCACACCCTCACAGTGGCATAACGTAAGGTGCCGCATAAGGCGCCCTATAAGGCACTCCAGAGGGCACATTATAAAGTGCACTGTCTGCCAAGGCACCTTATAATGTTCCCTATAGGGCGCCTTATAAGGTGCTTTATAGGGCGCCTTAAGGTTACCGAACTGTGAAGGTGTTTTTGCTGGCAGCACTAATTTAAATTAAAAAAAGGAAAGGCCTCAGAAAGCCCTATCAAATGATACCACTGTGGGATCAAACCCATGACATCTGCCTCCACAGTCAGTGAAGTAACCAGTGGGCTACATCTCTACAGCTACTAACAAGCCCCTGGCTGGCTACAGAAGGACTGCAGGTCACCACACAAACTGTCTGCTGTGGTTACCAGGATAGGGCTAACTCACTCGTACCCATGATGTACTGCACATGCAGATCAGCAGTCTACAGATGATCACAAAATGGGGTAAGCACCCCCACAGCACCTCGGGCTGGTAGGGGGAACTGACCGTGTGTGTTACTGGCACAGAGTAGCTACAGACCGTCGCATTGTGCGGGTACTGTGCTCATCCTGAGGGCAAGGTGGGGTGCCCAGCACCAGGTCTGCAGCAAGGGTAGGGTGGTCCCCAGTCCCCTTTTAGGGAAAGTTAAGAGCCAAAACCGGAAGATACCCGAGGAAGCAGAAAAAAAAATTTGTTTTAAAATTTTGCAAAACCTCACCGGAAGCTCGAAGTCCCTGTCGAGCCACTCCACAGGCCGCAGGGTATGACTTATACAGTGCGGAAAATCACCTAGTCCCTAAGGGAGGCAAGGCGCTGATTAGCACAGACATCCAAGTAGAGATTCCACTGGGATGTTACGGTAGGATTGCGCCTCGCTCAGGATTGGCCCTCAAATACTCTATTGATGTTGGCGCTGGGGTAGTAGACCCCGACTACAGGGGGATAATAAAGGTCCTGTTATTCAATTTTTCGAAGGAAGATTTTGAAGTAAAAGCTGGAGAGAGAATAGCTCAGCTCATATGTGAGCGAGTGGGCTTCCCGCCTCTAGAGGAAATGTCCATGATAAGCCCCACCAGCCGAGGGAGCGGAGGATTTGGCTCCACGGGGAAGACCGAGATGAGAAGCTTGGTGGCGGTAGGGGAAAAGCCAATAGAGGAAGATTTGGGCCCATTGTTGTCCGACTGTAAAGCCAGTCCGGAGTTACGAGTGGGTGAAGAACTCTCGATAGTGCAGAAGCAACAACTGTTCAGACTGTTGGCGAAATTTAATGATGTGTTGACATCCGTGCCTGGCGAGACGAACTTGGTTGCGCACGAAATCCTCACTCCTCCTGGATAAATTGTCCGGCAAAGACCATATCGTTTGCCCGAAGCCAAACGACAAGAGGTCATCGCGCAAGTACACGATATGGTGGAGATGGGAGTGATAGAAGAGTCCCGAAGCCCTTGGTCCAGCCCTATTGTCCTCGTCCCTAAGCCAGACGGAACAATGCGTTTTTGCATTGACTTCCGACAGGTCAATGACATTTCCACCTTCGATGCGTATCCGATGCCACGCATAGAAGAGCTTCTAGACCGGCTGGGTCAAGCTAAATATCTCACCACACTGGATATGACGAAAGGCTACTGGCAGGTTCCCCTGACCAGAGAGGCACGTCCAAAAACAGCCTTTACAACACCAGTTGGCCTGTTTCAGTTCCGACGCATGCCTTTCGGGCTACACGGAGCCGCGGCGACCTGTCAGAGGCTTATGGATATAGTCTTACGACCTCATCAAGAGTATGCGACAGCTTACATGGATGACATAGTTATCCATAGCGCCACGTGGAACCAGCATTTAGTCCAAATAAAAGCAGTCTTAAATGCAATGCGGCAAGCTGGTTTAACTTTGAATCCAGGAAAATGCATGTTTGCAGCGGGCGAAGTTAAATACTTAGGACATGTAGTAGGCAGAGGTACTGTCCGTCCTTTATTAGACAAAATTGAAAGCGTGCGCAGTTTCCCCGTACCCCAGAACAAAAAGCAGCTAAGGAGCTTTTTAGGGCTCATAGGGTACTATAGGCGCTTCATCCCACATTTCGCTGAAGAAAGCGCCATCTTCACAGAGATGTTGCAGAAAAATGCCCCAAACACGCTAGCCTGGACAACTGAGGCAGAAACTGCCTTCAAAACATTGAAAGAGAAACTATGTAGAGCTCCCATTCTAAGAGGGGTGGATTTTCATCAGCCATTTTTACTCCAAACAGACGCATCAGAAATCGGCCTAGGAGCCGTCCTTTCACAAATGCAGGAGGGAGCTGAACACCCCGTCATGTTTTTAAGCAGAAAACTGTCACCAGCCGAGAAGAAGTACTCGACGATTGAGCATGAGTGCTTAGCTATCAGGTGGGCGGTTGAAGCTTTGAAGTTCTACCTTATGGGAAGGAGGTTTACCCTCATCACCGACCATGCCCCGCTCAAGTGGTTGAGCCAGATGCGCAACAATAATAGCAGACTAACTAGATGGTACATGGCATTACAACCGTATGAATTTCAAGTGCAACACAGAGCAGGGAAGCTGCATGAGAATGCTGACGCCATGTCTAGGATTACGTGCTGTAATGAGGGTCATTCAGCCCGTAATATTTTAAGAGGGGGGATGTGTCATGATGCGGGCACTAATAAAGTTGGTTTTAAGAAAAGAAATCCTGTTTTAGAAGAACTAGATGTGCAGTTGCCTTCACGCACAGCTAGAGGGAGCAGGAACAGACATACTGGTCTTAATGAACCTAAGCTCACTGATGACCTGCAGCTGAAAGGGAACCAGGAAGTCAGCAGTAACGGTTCACTTTATAAGCCAGAGCAGAATGCTTCTGGACAGCAGTGGCATAAGCAGCAGTGGAAGAGAAGGCAGTGGAATGAGCATATGAAGCAGCAGGAGCTGAGGAAAGAGGAGAAAGAGGAAGAAGGAACTGGAGCTGGACTAGAAGGAGAAACAGCAGAGAACCCTGGAGGCTATCAAGGACATAAGCCTGATTGCTGTGGAAGAAGCCAAGCTGGAAGCTGGAGGAGAAACAGACCTCACAAGGTGGGAAGCCAGAAAGCCCAAACTGGACCTGTTGTGCAAGGGGAGTTTGGTGGAAGTTGCTCCAAGGTGAGAGGCTCTGCCACGCCTAGTTCCTATACTCTGCCTGTTTGTAACATAGAGAGAAGAAAGCTAAGAACCAGAGAGGGAGGTTCTGACAGAAGCTTATCTCTAGAGGATCATTGCCCAGTTTCACCTATTCAGAGGGAAAAGCAGTTTTATAAGCAACGGAAGTTTTTACTCAGTGAGCCAAGGTATGAGGCATTGAAGATTAACTGTAATGATTGTACTGCTAAAAGTTATGCTAAAAGAAGTATTCCTCCTAAGCAAAACAAGAGTCAAGACTGGTTCACTAAACTACCGCCAGCCTTAAGAGTCCCTGGTTATGTGAAGCCAAACTCCCAAGTAGTAGATTACCATGCTGAAATAGACAGGGACAGTGGAAGCCCTTTGAATCAGTATAGGGGAGAGGATTTGATGGAAGTGGATTCTCCCAGCACTATTCCCTCACCTTTGCCTGAGGAAATGGAATGTCATTGGTGCACTGCCTATGCTCCAGAGTGTGTATGCTCCACAGAAGAATAAATGAAGTATAATTTGATGTTTATTATACTGAATATTACTTTGAAGAAAACCTGCTTTAAACTGTGAAGTAACAGTTAACTAGCCAGTGAATATTGGTACCTTTTGAAACAAAGGACTGTTTCTGTTATCTAAAATATCTCTTAGTTGAACCTTGCTTTAAACGGGGAATAAAAGCCTTTATTACCCTACACTTGGACTCTTTGTTCTTTAACAGCGCTACCTAGTAGCGTATAATCTTTGTGTCACCGGCAACCGAGTGACAGCTAGTATTGGGAGATGCTGCTGTGTGCAGGGCCCAACAGCCTGACTTTCCATGAGGCTTTGGATAGTGGAGCCTGTGGGTATGGGTGTTTATGCCCCTGTTGGCCGCTGCTCTAGGGCAGAGCTTCCCAACTCTGGTCCTGGTGGGCCAAACACTGTTCAAGTTTCATGCTGTCCTTAATGAATATGCATGAGATACATTTGCATACAATGGGGGTGGTGCATACTAATGCAGCACAGGCATATTTATTAGGGACAGCATGAAACCTGAATGGTGTTTGGCCCTCCAGGACTGCAGTTGGGAAACTCTGCTCTAGGGATTGCACATGTTTATGGTGTCTGTGCTCTGTACAGTAAAATATAGGCATTTCAGACATGTTTATTTTGTCTGCAATAAAGGTTCCATCTTTATTTCCACGGTTTAGTACTTGGTAAAACATGGGGAAAGGGTTGGCAGGAGCCACAGCTGGGACTTGAACTTGTGACCTTCTGCTCCTGAACACACTGGCTGTGTGTACTGCACCATATGGACAGTTTACGCCCTGGGGATACCATTAGTGTTCGTCAGACAACCCTGTCTGTTGCATTGCACGACACCCACCTAAACGGGGCTAGGCCATTGTCTGCTGTGGGCAGATGCCACTGCCCCCTCCGCCACCAGCACCCCTCCGCCACCATGCTGCCATGCCATTATGCCGGTGGTGCTGGTGGTGCGCAGTCCCAGACCATCCAGTGTGCCGGTAGGCAGATGCCTATAGTGTGGGTTCTCGGGTAGGGTGCCTACATGGACATGCGTGCTCTCCCCCCCCCCCCACCTGCCAATGTTATGTGCCCTTGGGCGTACCTACTGGGTAATCCCCCCTGTGACACTGTGGGACACTGTGGGACTCACACATATTATCGCACGATAACATCACTTATCGCGCGATAATACCACCGCTGCGACGTTAAGACGGTTTAGTAAACATACCCCATGGTTTAATGATGAAAGCTATGCAACCAGACTGCAAGAGCTTTCTCCTGTGGCATACCTGAAACTCATTTTATGTAATCTGTAAAGCTGAAATTAAGCTTTTCTTCTTGTTTGGGTTTTTTTCCTACTGCTGTGAAGTTTGTTTTCTTGTTCAGCTGGAACTGCCAAAATAAAATTTTGAAGTGTTCTGATATGGCTGAGACATCCTGCTATGTTATACACTCCAGTCGCCCACAAGCACCCACTGCCAAGTTTATCTATGAAAACAGCATCAAAACAATGGTTTATGCTTTATTATATTTGATACACTGCCCTTTCCAAGTATACAGAGTGGTTTATATAGTGAGGGTTAAAATACAAATTATTTTAAATGCCCTAATAGGGGATTCTAACGTCATACCGAGCTTAGTCATTCCTGATGCATTGCTTACCTAGACATGCCCTAACAGTGATTCTAACATCATACCTGAGCTTAGGTAATCATTCCTGATGCATTGCTCACCTAGAGGGGCTGCTACATGCCCTAACAGGGATTCTAACGTCATACCTGAGCTTAGGTAATCATCCCTGATGCATTGCTCACCTAGAGGGGCTGCTACATGCCCTAACAGGGATTCTAACGTCATACCTGAGCTTAGGTAATCATCCCTGATGCATTGCTCACCTAGAGGGGCTGCTACATGCCCTAACAGGGATTCTAACGTCATACCTGAGCTTAGGTAATCATCCCTGATGCATTGCTCATCTAGAGGGGCTGCCCCATACCAGCAGGACCATGCAGTAGAGTGCTTGGCCAGAGGTTCTGGATGACCTGCCACTGCCAAGCAAGATCACAGTGCTCTTTCCAGGCCCATCAGGTGTGATACAAGGGTTGAGGGCATGCATCTCACCAGAGCCTCACAACCTGGCATTCGATCTTGCAACCAGTAAGCCACATTAGCAGTCAATATTTGCCTACCCACTCCAACTTCTAATCCCGCCCCATCTGCAACAAACATTATCCAATCAAGATTTCTAACTAACAAGAAATATATATCTAATAAAGAACATAGAAAATGTGTGGGGAGTGGGCTGCTCTATATCCTATCCATATTTAAATTACCTTTGATCACTGGTGATAAAATGACTTTTGGGGAATGTCTGACACTAGTTTCTTAGACAAATAGGCTCATTTACTGAAGTGTGAAAAACTGCATGCACTATTAGCAAAAAGAGCAAGTGCAATTTTTCTACTGGGATTTATATACAAATAACACCCACAAAACAATTTCAGCCCGATTCCGTGTCGGACATACATGCCCTCTGTATGCCCAGTCTGAACCAGATGTACAGAGGGCATCGCGATTCTGATCCCGTGGGGCATGTCTAGCCCTGTGGGATCAAAATCACGATCAGGCCTGTATGTGCAGGCCGGGACTGCGATTCAGTCTGGCCTGCACATTCAGGCCCTGCCTAACTCAGTCAGGGCAGTTCAATGGAGCCACGGCACCATGGTGTCCAGTTGCCATGGCACTGTGGCTCCACTAAAGAGATGTGATCTCTGGCTTCCTGCACCAGCATTAATTTCCCCACAGCCCGACCCCTGATCTGGCCTCCTAAGGTCAGGATTGGGCTGCAGAGAATGTCCTCGCCTCCCCTATCTCATCCGCGCCCCGGGCCACCGATTCCCGATGTCTAGGGAAGTTATTCTACCTCAGAGGTGGAAAAACTTCCCTGTACAGGTCGCCGGCCCCGGATGTACAGATCTGACATCAAAATCGGCCCTGTATGTCCAGGTCCGGTGACTGCCCATTGCCCGCCCTAACTCCACTCCCAATCCACCCCCTCCCCGCCCCCATCTAACTTCCCTGTACAACTGGCGGGGAAGTTGGATGCCGGTGGGGAGGGCCACAAATAGCCTGTGGGGAGGGCCGGTGTGGAGGGCCAGAAATAGCAGGGATGGACATCCCATTGGGGACGTCCAACCCACTATTCGTGGGACAGAATAACCCCATTGGTGTGCAATATTTAGAAATTCTGCAAAAACACAGTTACCTCCTCATAAGGGTATGTTTACTAAACCGTCTTAACGTCGCAGCGGTGGTATTATCAAGTGATAAGTGACGTTATCGCGTGATAACGTAATATTATCACGCAATAACGTAATATTATCGCGCGATAACGTAATATTATCGCGCGATAACGTAATATTATCGCGCGATAATGCGGCGGCGGCATTAAGGCACACTAACGCTGTGAAATCTGGGTCTGAAACGTAGAGTAAGGCTTCCCTGAGGGCGTAGAGAAGGGGTCAATAGGCGGAGAGTGGGAGGGGAGAGACTCCAGGCACACTAACGCTGTGAAATCCGGGTCTGAACACTAACACCAGTGAAACCCTCGCGTTAAGGCGCATTTGCAGGAAAGAGAAACAATTTCAGTCAGCAATGTGCAGCAAAGGCAGGGAAACCCAGAAAAGTGATAGTTGTGATACATGTGCAGGAACCAAAAAGGCAAATAAACATATAAAAGGACCAGAACCGCATTTGAAATCCCAATAACCAAGCTGGCCAAAAGTGATATTAATGATAAACATAGAGCAACACCATGGACACAGCACAAAAAATAAGATATCATGTTTGGAAGGGTCTATTCTCTGTCCACCTACAAAGTGAATGATCCCACATTGAAATAGTGCTGATCAGGGTTTTTTCTCGTTTATATTGGGCAGGTTTGTTATGGTGTGCACATGCGCAGTAACAGTAGAGTGGGCGCGTAGGAAAGGGCAACTGTACTGATGCTGTAAATGGGATATAGAGGGCTTCAGGCGGCACATGCTGTGGTCCAGCTGGGGCACAGTGCGTGTTAGGCAGATGCCTTGGTGGCACATAGGAATGCCAAAACACGAGTGTGTGTCCCACAGTGTCACAGGGGATATTACCCAGCAGGCACCCCCAAAGGCACATAACATTGACAGGTGGTGCCGGGGGGAAGTGCACATGTCCATGGAGGCACCCCTACCTGAGAACCCACACCATAGGCAGCTGCCTACCGGCACACTGGATGGCCTGGGACTGCGCACCACCAGCACCACCGACATAAGGGCATGTCAGCATGGTGGAGGAGGGGTGCAGGTGGTGGAGGGGTAGTGGCATCTGCCCACAGCAGACCAAGGCCAAATCCTGTTTAGGTGGGTGCCGTGCGGTGCAACAGACAAGGTCTGTCTAACGAACACTAATGGTAGCCCCAGGGAACAATATGCCTCTGTGACATCAGTTTGGTGCAGTACACACAGCCAATGTGTTGCGGATCACAAGGTCACGGGTTCAAGCCCCAGCTGTGGCTCCTGTAAAGATGTCCCTATATTTTACCCAGTAGTAAACCATGGTGATAAAGATGGAACTGTAATTTCTGATTAAATAAACAATCCATAAACACCTATATTTTACCCTACAGGTCACAGACACCATAAACATGTGCAATCCCTAGAGCAGAGTTTCCTAAATGCAGTCCTGGAGGGCCAAACACCATTCAGGTGTCATGCTGTCTGTAATAGATATGTCTGTGCTGCAAATGTATGCCACACCCCCAATGTCTGCAAATGTATCTCATACATATTCATTAGGGATAGCATGAAAAACCTAACCGTGTTTGGCCCACCAGGACTGGAGTTGGGGAACTCAGCCCTAGAGCAATGGCCAACAGGGGCATAAACACCCACACCCACAGGCTCCACTATCCAAAGCCTCATGGAGCGTCAGGCTGTTGGGCCCTGCGTGCAGCAGCATCTCCCAATACATTCCCACTTGCATACCTTAACAATGTCGCCCTAAACCTGGGAAAATGTTACACATATATCAAAATGTTGCAATGATTAATGGCAGATAACAAATCATAAGTTAAACACATTTTGTTCACAAAGCTGCATCATAGCAATCTTTCTGATATCTATGGAGTGTGTTTCAGTTTTGGCTTCTGACAGTGTTTACCACCCCGGGGAGTGACCCCAACAGTATTGCGTACCATAGCCATGCCTGCACTGTGCCCAGGACTGGTGTGGTGGCCAGGACTGCCAAAAACCTCTGTATTTGCACAATGCTGGCATCGGTGTGGGAGTGTGTGTCTGTCTATCCAGTGTGTTGTGGCTGCCTACTCCTTACTGAGCCCACATTGCTTGCACTGTTTCCAGTGTTAGCCTGCCAATGTGCATAATGAGGAGCAAGATACTGTGGGTATGTCCCGGACAGGGTGGCATGGTCAGGATGCATTTGCACAGGGTATAGGGCAATGGCTGGAACATTGTAGTGCCCAAACACCACCTGCACGTACAGGGTGGCTACAGCATGTCATGCTGGGAGGTTGCTCTCACCCTGACTGAGCAGTGACCACGGCATGGCTAGGTTCCCCCATAGTGCTATACAATATTTTTCTCAAATGATATTTATGAGTTCTGTTTTCTGGGGCCCAATCACTGACATACCTGCATGGTGTGTGTGTGCTGACATCCCAGTTTTAGGTGCACACAGTTTCTCCAGGAACATGCACTATGTACTAGCTAGCAGGCTGTCTGCAGTTAGCATATGTATAGCTGCACCACTTTGCAGGGTGCAGCCCTCTGTTGGTGAATGTTGGATTGTAGTGGGGGGGGGGCAGCTGAGCTGACTGGGCCCACTACCTATCTGCTAGTGGCCCTGTCCCAAGTGCATATCTTGTACCTCCACTGCCCTCTCCCCTTGCAAAGGGTGAGAGTGCTGCTCTGTTGGGGGCAGATCATTTCCCCCACCCTGACCCAGAGTGGGCGGTTTGATAAGTACATTGTCACCATGTGAGCCCTGACACACCCCTGCTCCCTAAACAGGTGACCATAGCAAACACAGTGGATGTGCACTATGCTGTGTGCATCATGGTCCACACATGACTGGCAATTACAAATGAACACAGAGACCTCCTAAAGGTGTCTGCAACAAATACATAAGAACATAAGAACATAAGATATGCCATACTGGGTCAGACCAAGGTCCATCAAGCCCAGTATTCTGTTTCCAACAGTGGCCAATCTAGGTCATATGTACCTAGCAGTTTCCCCAAGAGACACAAGTTCCACAATGCTTGTACTGGATCAAGCATTGATATCTTCGGTCACTTCTTAATAATGGTTTATGGACCTTTCCTCCAGGAACTTGTCCAAACCTTTTTTAAACCCAGCTACACTAACAGCCTTTACTACATCCTCCGGTAACAAATTCCAGAGTTTGATTACACGTTGAGTGAAAAAATATTTTCTTTTATTAGTCTTAAATAGTTTACCCTGTAGCTTCATTGCATGTCCCCTAGTCTTTCTATATTCTGATAAGGTAAACAATCGATCTACGTTTACCCGTTCCACTCCGTTCATTAATTTATAGACTTCTATCATATCTCCCCTCAGCCGTCTCTTTTCCAGGTTAAAGAGCCCTAACCTTTCTAGCCTCTCTTCATAGGAGTATCCTTCCATCCCCTTTACCATTTTGGTGGCTCTTCTCTGTACCTTTTCTAAAATCGCTATATCCTTTTTAAGATACGGCGACCAGAATTGCACACAATATTCAAGGTGCGGTCTCACCATGGAACGATATAGAGGCATTATAATATCTTTTGTTTTATTTTCCATTCCTTTCCTTATCATACCTAGCATTCTATTTGCTCTCTTGGCCACCACTGCACACTGGGCTGAGGGTTTTAACATGGTATCCACAATGACTCCTAAATCTTTTTCCTGGGTGGTGGTTCCTAATGTGGAACCTTGCATTGTGTAACCATAGTTTGGGTTGTTCTTCCCTAGGTGCATAACCTTGCACTTGTCCACATTAAATTTCATCTGCCATTTTGATGCCCAGTCTTCCAATTTATCAAGATCCTCTTGCAATTTTTCACAATCCTCTTGGGTTTTAACAACTTTAAATAGTTTTGTGTCATCTGCAAATTTGATAACCTCACTCGTTATTCCACTTTCCAGGTCATTTATGAATATGTCAAAAAGCAGCGGACCCAGCACAGATCCCTGGGGTACACCACTATTCACCTTTCTCCATTGGGAAAATTGGCCATTTAGCCCTACCCTCTGCTTTCTATCTTTTAACCAGTTCCTGATCCACAATAGTACACTGCCTGCTATCCCATGACTCTTTAGTTTTGCCAAAAGTCTCTGATGAGGGACCTTGTCAAAGGCTTTCTGAAAGTCCAGATACACAATATCAACCGACTCACCTTTGTCCACCTGTTTATTCACTCCTTCAAAAAAACATAACAAATTAGTAATACCTGTCACACACTGGCACTGATGGACTTTATCGCACTGATGGACTTTATCGCACGATAACCCGAAATGCTACTTTAAGACCGGAACACCCTCTACCTTTTATGGCATTTGTCACAGTAAGACTGCAACTAACGCCGGTAACATTAAGACAGTTTAGTAAACATACCCCTTAGTGTCAGAATTATTGGTGCGTATATCGGCCTTGTATGTTTTTCATACACTGGGCTAATATGTTGTCGAAACTAATTGCTGTCAAGCATTCTGTTCTAGGTCTTTCAATGGTGCAGTATCGACACACTGCATCAGAAGTGTTTTCACGTGTATCATATTCCGCCGTCAGAATGGACTGTTGACCGACTATATTATATCATAATAAAGTGTTTTAAATGAAAACTGCAGTTTTAATAGTATCATACAGTATGTTTATGTCAATGAATATTGGAACTGAATCCTATCTTTTCTGAAGACAGAAAATATACTATATTGGACCAGTGTATGAAAAACATATACTATGTGAAACTTCTATTTTCTGCAAAGTTTTAATATTTCATAGTATTTCATAGTTGTTTGAGTGTAACAAATCTAATAAATCATCCAGAACAGAGAAATAATATGCGAGCTGTCCAAAACAGGTTAATGAATGGAGTGGAACGGGTAAACATAGATCAATTGTTTATGTGATCAAGAACTAGAAAGATTAAGGGACATGCAATGAAGCTACAATGTAACTCATTTAAGACTAATAAGAAAAAATATTTTTTCACTCAACTCTTAATCAAACTCTGGAATTCGTTACCAGAGGATGTAGTAAAAGCTGTTAGTGTAGCTGGGTTTGAAAAAGGTTTGGACAAGTTCCTGGAGGAAAGATCCATAAATCATTATTAAAGAAAAGCCGGGAAATCCACTGCTTTCCCTGCGACAAACACTGTGGAACCTGTGTGCCTTTTGGGAACCTGCTAGGTACTTGTGACCTGGATTGGCTACTGTTCGAAACAGGTTACTGGGCTTGATGGACCTTGGTCTCACCCAGTATGACAGTTCTTATGTTGGTTGTTTTTAATAAATTTTTGGGCTTGTTTATCTGTCACCGTTCCCACTTATTCCGTGCTGTTTGTAGTTTTTGCATCCATTGTGGACTCGCCTTATACACTACCTTATTAAACCTGATTTCTAATTTTAACTGTTGGTTGCATCATTTGGAAAGGAGAACTAAAAAGCCAAAATTATTATATAACAGATATTGAAGATTTAATTGAGTATTTTTATAACAGTGATTCTAGGTTTAGAAGGCAAGAAGGAACTTATTTTGTTATAATTTCTATAAAGATACATAGGGGTCCTTTTACAAAAGGGTAATATGGTGTTGCACCTAACATGCCAATAACACTCAAACTATAGCACATTAGGTGCAACAACATGGCGTTAACTGTCAAGGGTGTGAAAACTTGTTCCTGGCAGATAATATAGTGCATCCTGCCCTAACATGACATGAGAATAGTCTAGATCAGGGGTCTGCAACCTTTAAGACGTAAAGAGCCACTTGGACCCGTTTCCGAAGGGAAAAAAAAACCTGGGAGCCGCAAAACCATTGCGACATTTAAAACAAATCTAACACTGCATATATTGTTTCTTACCTTAATGCTATATACGACCCCCTACTTTTCCTGTTAAAATATAGGTGTTTGGCCTATACTCGCCGTATAAGACTACCCCTCTTCCTTCACACACCAAAAAAAAAAACGCCAGAAAATATCACAACAAGTAACAATATTTGATTTCAAAATTATGATGATTTTGTAGTCAAATCACTAATATGAAATAAAATTATTTTTTCTACCTTTGTTGTCTGACCAATTTATTCTTTGATCATGCTGGTCCCGATCTGAGGCTTCTGCTTTCCTGTCTTCTCTTAGCTCTCTTTCTGTGGTCTATGGTCCATCTGCCATTTCTTATCTCTTCTTTCGTTTTCTTCACTTCTTTCCATCAGCCTATTTCCAGTCCCAGTAACCCTCCCCAATATCAGCCCCTTTCCAGTCCTCACTCCCAGTACCTTCCAGTGCTAATCCCCCCTCAACCCCATTACCAGTGCTAGCCTCCCCTAATCAGCCCAATACCAGTCCTACCCCCCATCAGCTCATTACCAGTCCTAGCCTCCCCTAATCAGCTCATTTCCAGTGCTCGTCCCCTCAACCCCATTACCAGTGCTCCATCCCTCCATGTCAGCCCCCTCCCTCCCTCCATCCATATCAGCTCCCTCCCTCCATGTCAGCCCCCTCCATCCCTCCATGTCAGCCCCCCTCCCTCCATCCATATCTGCTCCCTCCCTCCATGTCATCCCCCCTCCCTCCATCCATCCATATCAGCCCCCCTCCCTACATGTCAGCCCCCCTCCCTCCATGTCAGCTCCCTCCATCCCTCCATGTTAGCCCCCCTCCCTCCATCCATCCATATCAGCTCCCTCCCTCCATATCTGCTCCCTCCCTCCATGTCAGCCCCCCTCCCTCCATGTTAGCCCCCCCCCTCCCTCCATCCATATCTGCTCCCTCCCTCCATGTCAGCCCCTCCCTCCATCCATATCAGCTCCCTCCCTCCATGTCAGCCCCCCTCCCTCCATCCATCCATATCTGCTCCCTCCCTCCATGTCAGCCCCCCTCCCTCCATGTCAGCCCCCTCCCTCCATCCATCCATATCTGCTCCCTCCCTCCATGTCAGCCCCCTCCCTCCATCCATCCATATCTGCTCCCTCCCTCCATGTCAGCCCCCCTCCCACCATCCATCCATCCATAACAGCTCCCTCCCTCCATGGCAGCCCCCCTCCCTCCATCCATCCATATCTGCTCCCTCCCTCCATGTCAGCCCCCTCCCTCCATCCATCCATCCATATCTGCTCCCTCCCTCCATGTCAGCCCCTCCCTCCATCCATATCAGCTCCCTCCCTCCATGTCAGCCCCCCTCCCTCCATCCATCCATATCAGCTCCCTCCCTCCATGTCAGCTCCCTCCCTCCATGTCAGCCCCCCTCCCTCCATCCATATCTGCTCCCTCCCTCCATGTCAGCCCCCCTCCCGCCATCCATATCAGCTCCCTCCCTCCCAGTCAGCCCCCCTCCCTCCATCCATCCATATCAGCTCCCTCCATCCATCCATGTCAGCCCCCCTCCCTCCATGTCAGCTCCCTCCCTTCTTCTGCAGCCGCGGCTCTCTGCCTCTTAGGGAACCGCGGCTGTGCTTTTAAAATCATCTCGGAGCCCTTCCTGTCTTGACGGGCTCCGTGCAGCATTGTCCCGCCTCCAAAGGAAGTGGTAAACAACTTCCTTTGGAGGCGGGACAATGCTGCACGGAGCCCGTCAAGACAGGAAGGGCTCCGAGATGATTTTAAAAGCACAGCCGCGGTTCCCTAAGAGGCAGAGAGCCGCGGCTGCAGAAGAAGGGAGGGAGCCCATAACGCCATAAATACCGGGCGGGCAGTGTGCTCCGGAGCCGCGGCAAAGGTGAGAAAGAGCCGCATGCGGCTCCGGAGCCGCGGGTTGCCGACCCCTGGTCTAGATGTACCAGTAAGTGTATACGTTAGTTCTCACTTTGCAGGTAGTGAAGGTACACTGACTGCAAGACATTCACCCTGCCCACTCTCTGCCACAACCCACCTTCTTGCAACCTTAACGCACCATAGACAGTTAACACCAAAATCTGACTGTGCTGTTGTGAACCCACACTAAGGGGTATGTTTACTAAACTGCGTTAGTGTGATTCGTGTTAGGATCCGCGTTAGAGGCAGAAACCCCAAATAAGGAGATGGGCGGTACATCATTAACGATAACGCGCATTATAAGGCGCCACGCAGCAACGATCGTTACAGGGCATGTTACTGCGCGTTAAGCTTAAGAAGGCGTGCAGACACCAAAATACAGAAACAGAGCTGTAGCACAATGGTTACTACACAGCCTGCTGGTACACGGGTCATCGGTTTGATTCCCCAGTGTGCCTAATGAATAAGGCTGGCTGAGACATCATGTGTAACCCTTTGAAGACCTACTATAATATTTTAATCCACATTCTGCAGCCGGTTAATGTTTGCATATTTCAGGAAAATTGTACCCGTCTTATTCAATATGTTCCAATAGTGACGTTCCCTCTGCCATGGTCATGTATTATATACCATTTGATAGGAATATTTAGGCAGAAGTTTGGATCCCGAAAGTTTTGGGCTTGGCCTGGAAAGGGTTAAGTATTGGGCTGTGAGGAAGTTTAGTTGTACTTTAATAGTGCTGCCAGCAAACACACCCTCACAGTGGCGTAACCTAAGGTGCCACATAAGGCACCCTAGAAGGCACTCCATAGGGCACATTATAAAGTGCGCTGTCTGCCAAGGCACCCTATAATGTCCCCTATAGGACAGCATATAAGGCGCTTTATAGGGCGCCTTATGAGGCACCCTAAGGTGACAGTACTCTGAGGGTGTTTCTGCTGGCAGCACTAATATACAATAAAAATAGACAATGCCTAAGACAGCCCTATTGATGAACCCCACTGTGGGTTTTGAACCCATGACCTCTGGCTTCACAGACAGTGAAGTAACCAGTGGGCTAGAGCTACTAACAAACAACTGGCTGGCTACAGGAGGACTGCACGACACCACACCCACATTCTGCTCTGGTTACCAGGATAGGGTCAACCCATCCGTACCCAGGATGCACAGCACATGAAAATCAGCAGTCTACAGATGATCACAAGATGGGGTATGCACCCCACAGCACCTCAGCCTGGTAGGAGGTGCCGACGGCGTGTGTTAGTGGCACAGAGTAGCTATAGACCGTCACAGTGTGCGGATCCTGTGCTCACCCTGAGGGAGAGGTATGGTGCCCAGCACCATTCTCACAGCACCTGGTTTTGTTGAGATAGACTATGCTGCAGGTCCCCATCAGTACCAATGTGTGATAGGTAGCCCTTGCAAATACCCCTAGGATATACCTGTGTTCATTTGTATGTCACATCTAGCCCTTTTGGACTATGATGCACCCAGAAATGTGCATACCCTGTGTGGGTGCCATGGTCACATGATGTAAGTGAAGGGGGGGGGGGTGTTGGGACCCACAGGGAGATTACATACCACCACCCAACGCACCCTCTGGGGCTCAGGATCTTCCGCCAACAGATCCACTTTCTACGCCCCTGCAATGGTGGCAGTGGGACCATAACCCCAGTCCTGCTAGGAATCAAACACCCTACAGGGCAGGCAATGCAGAGCTGTACACATCCATAAAGCAATAGCAGACAGAAAGCCTGGAAATGCACAGCTGCCACCCCCTTATCTAACATTCTCCAGCAGCAAGCCTCCAGCCACTGCACCCTGCAAGGTGTTCTAGCAACACACATACTAGCTGCAAACAGTCTGCTAGCTAGTCCATAATGCAAGGTCCTAGAGGAGATGCATGTACCCAAAACTGGGAGGTCAGCATACACACCAAGCAGATAAGTCAGTGATAGAGCCCCAAAAGAAAACCCATAAAAACACATGGAAAAAAAATACTGTATAGCACTATGGGGGAACCTAGCCATGCCATGGTCACTGCTCAGTCAGGGTGAGAGTGACCTCCCAGTAGGACATGCTGTGGCCACTCTGTCCGTGCAGGTGGTGGCCGGCCACTACAATGTCCGAGCCATTGCCCTATGCTATGTACAGATGGACCCAGGCCAGGTCATCCTATCCTGGCTGTTCCCACAGTACCTTGATCCTCATTATGCACATTGGCAGGCCACTACTGGCAACAGTGCTAGCAGTGTGGGCTGTGGAGGGTGTTTGAAGCCACCACACACTGGATAGAGTAGTAGACAGACACACACTCCCCACACCTATGCCAGCATTGTGCAGCTATAGAGGTGTTTAGCAGCCCTGGCCACCACACCAGTCCTGGGCAGAGTGCAGGCATGGCTATGGTAAGCAATACTGTTGGGGTCACTCCTCAGGGTGGAAAACACTGTCAGACACAAGACCTGTAGCACACTCCACAGACATCAGATAGGTTGCTATGCTGCAGCTCAATCAGCAAATTGTGCTTAACTTAGGAATTGCTATCTGCCAGTAATCATAGCAAACTTGTGATAGCTGTGTACCGTATTCCCAGGTTTAAGGTGGCATTGCTAAGGTATGCAAGTGCTAGTATTGGGAGATGCACACAGGGCCCAGTGTCCTGCCTCTCCAGGAGGCATTGGATAATGGAGCCTGTGGGTGCGGGTGTGTCTGCCCCTGTTGGCTGCTGCTTTACGGCAGAAGTTCCCAACTCCAGTCCTGGTGTGCCAAACACTGTTCGGGTTTTCGTGCTGTCCCTCATGAATATGCATGAGATACAACTGCATACCATGGGGGCGGTGCATAGCAAGACAGCACAGACACATTTATTAGAGGCAGCATGGAACCTGAATGGTGTTTGGCCTTCCAGGACTGCATTTGGGAGACTCTGCTCTAGGTAATGCGCATGGGTATGGTGTCTGTGCTCTGTAGGGTAAAATGTAGGTGTTTTGGGCATGTTTACATCATCTGCAATAAAGGTTCTGTCTGTATTAGCACATTATAGTAGTGGTTAAAATATGAAGACTTGGTTGGCAGAAACCACAGCTGGGACTTGAATCTGTGACCTTCTGCTTCTGAATATACTGGTTTTGTGCACTGCACCACCATGTTCTCACAGAGATGGTGCATTCCCTGGTGATACCATGACTGTTGGTCAGACAGTCACGGTACACAGCTATCAAAAGGTTGCTGTGATTACTGGCAGATAGCAATTCCGAAGTTAAGTACAATTTTCTGATTGAGCTGCATCATGGCAAGCTTTCAGATGTCTGTGGAGTGTGCTACAGGTCTTCTGTCCGACAGTGTTTACCACCCTGGGGAGTGACCCCAACAGTATTGCGTACCATAGCCATGTCTGCACTGTGCCCAGGACTGGAGCGGTGGCCAGGGCTGCCAAACACCTCTATAGTTGTACAATGCTGGCATAGGTGTGGGAGTGTGTGTCTGTCTATCCAGTGTGTGGTGGCTGCAAACACCCTCCATAGCCCACACTGCCAGCACTGTTGCCAGTATTGGCCTGCCAATGTGCATAATGAGGAGCAAGGTACCATGGGTATAGCCCGGACAGGGTGACCTGGCCAGGATGCATCTGCACAGGGCATAGGGCAATGGCTGGAACATTGTAGTGCCCGGCCACCACCTGCATAGACAGGGTGGCCACAGCATGTCCTGCTGGGAGATCACTCTCACCCTGACTGAGCAGTGACCACGGCATGGCTAGGTTCCCCCATAGTGCTATATAGTATTTTTCTTATGTGCTATTTATGGGTTCTCTTTTGGGGCCCAATCACTGACATCTGCTTGGTATGTATGCTGACATCACAGTTCTGGGTGCATGCATCTTCTCCAGGAGCATGCACTATAGACTATCTAGTGGACTGTCTGCAGCTAGTATGTGTCTTGCTGGAACACCTTGCAGGGTGCAGCAGCTGGAGGCTTGCTGTGGGAGAATATCAGATAATGGTGGGGTGCAGTTGAGCATGTCCAGGCCTAATGTCTGTCTGCTATTGCTTTATGGATGTGTACAGAGCTGCGTTGACTGCCCTGTAGGGTGTCTGTTACCCAGCAAGACTGGGGTTGATGGTCCCCTCTACTGCCACTGTTGCAGGGAGGTAGAATGTGGATATGTTGGTGGGAGACCCTGTTTCCCACCCTTGGCCACAGAGGGTGGGGTGGGTGCTGGTGGTGGTACATAATCCACCTATGGGTCCATAAGGGCTAAACCTGACTGAGAAATACAGATGTATCCAAGGTGTGTCCACAGGAACCACCTATCTCACACACTAGCACTGCTGGGGACCTGCAGCATGGCCTATTTCTGCCATGGCAGGTGCTGTGGACCTGGTGCTGGGCGCCCCACCTCACCCTCAGGGTGAGCACAGTACCCGCACAATGTGACGGTGTGTAGCTACTCTGTGCCAGTAACACACACGGTCAGTTCCCCCTAGCAGGCCGAGGTGCTGTGGGGGTGCATACCCCATCTTGTGATCATCTGTAGACTGCTGATTTGCATGTGCAGTGCATCATGGGTATGGGTGGGTTAACCTTATCCTGGTGACCACAGCAGACTGTTTGTGTGGTGACATGCAGTCCTTCTGCAGCCAGCTAGGGGTCTATTAGCAGCAATAGAGCTGTAGCCCACTGGTTACTTCACTGCCTGTGGAGCCAGAGATCATGGGTTCAAACCCACAGTGGGGTTATTTGATAGGGCTTTCCAAAGCATTGCCAGCAAAAACACCCTCAGAGTACTGTAACCATAAGGTGCCCTATAAGGCACCTTCTGAGGCACCTTATGGTTACAGTCCGTATAAGGCCTCCTATGGAGCACCTTATAGGGTGCCTTATGCAGCACCTTAGGTTATGGCATGTGAGGGTATGTTTGCTGATGGCAATAATTAAAATACAAATAAAATGCCTCAAGAAACAATACTTACATGTCATAAGAACATAAGAACATAAGAAATGCCATACTGGGTCAGACCGAGGTCCATCAAGCCCAGTATCCTGTTTCCAACAGTGGCCAATCTAGGTCATACGTACCTAGCAGTTTCCCCAAAAGACACAGGTTCTGCAGTGCTTGTACTAGGCCAAGCATTGATATCCTGGGTCCCTTTTTAATAGTGGTTTATGGACCTTTCCTCCAGGAACTTGTCCAAACCTTTTTTAAACCCAGCTATACTAACAGCCCTTACTACATCCTCCGGTAACAGATTCCAGAGTTTGATTACACGTTGAGAGAAGAAATATTTTCTCCTATTTGTCTTAAATAGTTTACCCTGTAGCTTCATTACATGCCCCCTAGTCCTTCTATATTCTGATAGCGTAAACAATTTATCCACGTTTATCCGTTCCACTCCATTCATTAATTTATACACCTCTATCATATCTCCCCTCAGCCGCCTCTTTTCTAGGTTAAAGAGCCCTAACCTTTTTAGCCTCTCTTCATAGGAGTAGCCTTCCATCCCCTTCACCAATTTGGTGGCTCTTCTCTGTACTTTTTCTAATAACTCTATGTCCTTTTTAAGATACGGTGACCAGAATTGCACACAATATTCAAGGTGCGGTCGTACCATGGAGCGATACAGAGGCATTATAATATCCTTTGTTTTATTCTCCATCCCTTTCCTTAGGATACCTAGCATTCTATTTGCTTTCTTGGCCGCCGCTGCACACTGGGCGGAGGGTTTTAACATGTTATCCACGATGACTCCTAAATCTTTTTCCTGGGTGGTGGTTTCTAATGTGGAGCCTTGCATCTTGTAACTATAGTGTGGGTTGTTCTTTCCTAGGTGCATAACTTTGCACTTGTCCACATTAAATTTCATCTGCCATTTGGATGCCCAGTCTTCCAATTTATCCAGATCCTCCTGCAGTTTTCCACAATCCTCTTGGGTTTTAACAACTTTAAACAGTTTTGTGTCATCTGCAAATTTGATTACCTCACTAGTTATTCCCTTTTCCAGGTCATTTATGAATATGTCAAAAAGTAGCGGACCCAGTACAGATCCCTGGGGTACTCCACTATTCACCTTTTTCCATTGGGAATATTGGCCATTTAGCCCTACCCTCTGCTTTCTATCTTTTAACCAGTTCCCGATCCACAATAGTACACTGCCTCCTATCCCATGACTTTTTAGCTTCGCCAAAAGTCTCTGATGGGGGACCTTGTCAAAAGCTTTCTGAAAGTCCAGATACACTATATCAACCGACTCACCTTTGTCTACCTGTTTATGCACACCTTCAAAAAAACAGATCAGATTAGTAAGACAAGATCTGCCTTGTCTAAAGCCATGTTGGCTGTCTCCCATTAGGCCATGACTATCTACATGCTGTGTAATTTTGTTCTTTATGATGGCTTCTACCATTTTCCCTGGTACTGACGTCAGGCTCACCGGTCTGTAATTTCCCGGGTCACCCCTGGAACCCTTTTTAAAAATTGGTGTTACGTTGGCGACCCTCCAATCTTCAGGTATTACAGATGATTTTAATGAAAGTTCACAGATTACCAATAACAGGTCTGCAATCTCATATTTCAGTTCTTTCAACACTCTGGGATGTATACCATCCGGTCCAGGTGATTTGCTACTATTCAGTTTATCAAATAGTTGTAATATATCTTCCCGGTGTAGCGATATTTCTCTCAATTCCTCTGCAGTATCACCTTTAAATACCACTTCAGTCTTGGGTAACACCCCTACATCTTCCTCAGTAAAGACCGAAGCAAAGAATTCATTCAGTCTCTCTGCTATAGCCTTGTCTCCTCTTACTGCCCCTTTTACCCCTCTATCATCTAATGGTCCAATTGACTCTCTCACAGGCCTTTTGCTACGAATGTACTTGAAAAAGTCTTTATTTCGTGTTTTTGCTTCCGTAGCAAGTTTCTTCTCAAATTCCCGCTTTGCCTGCCTTATCAATGCTTTGCATTTAACTTGCCAGTGCTTGTGCTGTTTCCAGTTTTCATCATTTGGCTCTTTTTTCCATTTTCTGAAGGTTGCTCTTTTGGCAGCAACAGCCTCTCTGACCTCACCTTTAAACCATGCTGGCAGTTTTTTGGACTTTCTTCCACTTTTCTTAATGCGTGGAATACAGCTGGTCTGGGCTTCGAGGATAGTATTTTTAAATAACACCCAAGCTTGCTGTAAGTCTTTAACCTTTGGAACCGCTCCTTTTAGTTTTTTCCGAACTATATTCCTCATTCTATCATAGTCACCCTTTTGAAAGTTAAAAGGTAGTACTGTGGATTCCTTACTATCTGTCCTCCACTGATTAAATCAAACATGATCATACTATGATCACTATTGCCAAGTGGTCCCAACACCCTTATTTCTTGCACCAGATCTGGCGTTCCACTAAGGACTAGGTCCAGTATGGCTTCCCCTCTGGTCGGTTCATGAACCAGCTGCTCCAAGAAGCAGTCATTTATTTCATCTAGAAACTTTATCTCTTTAGCTTGTCCTGCTGTGACACTGTCCCAGTCGATACCGGGGTAATTGAAATCACCCATTATTACTACTCTGTTGTGGCTTTTGTTAGCTTCCTTGATTTCTTTGAGCATTTCATCATCCATTTGTTCATTCTGGCCAGGTGGTCGATAGTATACTCCCACTGCCATCACCTTCCCCTTCATAAATGGAATTTCAATCCATAGAGATTCTACAGCATATTTTGTTCCCTGCAAAACTTTAATCCTTTCTGACTCAATGCCCTCTCTAACATAGAGCGCAACCCCTCCACCAATTTGTTCAGCTCTATCATTACGATATAGTTTGTATCCAGGTATCACAGTGTCCCACTGGTTATCCTCCTTCCACCATGTCTCTGAGAGTGCAATCATATCTAACCTCTCATTTAATGCTATATATTCTAATTCTCCCATCTTATTGTTTAGACTTCTAGCATTGGCATACAAGCATTTTAGAGACTGTATTTTATTAATATTAATCTGGCTATTGGTAGGCATGGGTAATTGGGAATCTTTATGCTCTGTCTGCTCCTTACTCAAGGGCATTTGGGCTACTATACTCCCTTTTGGAACCTCACTGCTTTTGGTAGTATCCTTCAAGGATACCTTTGTCCGAACCGTGCGCTCCTGGGTGACTGTCGGCTTTCCCCTATTTTCTAGTTTAAAAGCTTCTCTATCTCTTTTTTAAAGGTTAATGCCAGCAGTCTGGTCCCATCCTGATTAAGGTGAAGCCCATCCCTTCGGAAGAGCCCCCCCTTTCCCCAGAATGTTCCCCAGTTCCTAACAAATCCAAAACCCTCATCCTTGCACCATTGTCTCATCCACGCATTGAGACTCCGGAGCTCTGCCTGTCTTTTGGGTCCTGCACGTGGAACAGGAAGCATTTCGGAGAACGCTATCCTGGAAGTTCTGGATTTCAACTTCCTACCTAAAAGCTTAAATTTAGCCTCCAGAACTTCCCTACCACATTTTCCTATGTCATTGGTACCAACATGTACCAAGACAGCAGACTCCCCCCCAGCACTATCTATGATCCTATCTAGGCGGTGCGTGAGATCTGCTACCTTCGCACCAGGCAGGCATGTTACCAGGCGATCCTCACGTCCACCAGCCACCCAGCTATCTACATTCCTAATGATTGAATCACCAACTATAACAGCTGTCCTGACCCTCCCCTCATGGGGACATGGCCCTGGAGAAACGTCCTCGGTGCGAGAGGGTTTTACATCACCTGGAGGACAGGTCCTAGTTACAGGATCACTTCCTGCCACACCAGGGTGATGCTCTCCTGTCACGTGACCTCTCTCCTCCATGGCAACAGGGATGCTGCCAGACTGGAGGTGGGACTTCAGGACTATATCCCTGTAGGTCTCGTCCATGTACTTCTCTGTCTTTCTTATGTCTTCCAGGTCTGCTACTCTAGCCTCTAGAGAACGGACTCGTTCCCTGAGAGCAAAGAGCTCCCTGCACTTAGTGCATATGTAGGACCTCTCACCAACTGGGAGATAATCATACATGTGACACTCGATGCAAAAGACTGGAGAACCCCCATCTCGTTGCTGGACCTCTGACTGCATCTTAGTTTAAAGCTTGTGTTTAGGTCTTTTAAATCGGTATATAATAAGGATTGGTGTAGATGCTTATACTAATAAAAGTGTATCTAATACCCCTAATACACCCTGTGTACCTGAAGCTAATTAATCACAGGTCCTCTGTGTATGACTGATTTGGATTAAGAGCTGCACCTGAGAGCAGCCCCTTTCCTCTAAGATGTCCAAGTACCTATAAAACTACAATTTCCCCAGGGGTGGGTGGGTGCTGGGGAGGGAGGGGGGGAGATAAGTCCTATTAAAGAGGGCAGTTACAAGGTACCCTGTCCTGAACCCTCAGCAGGGGGATGGGGGTACCACACAAGGCCCAGTTAATTGAGAGAGGCAAGGTAAGTACAGCTGAGAAGGCTGAAACTTGCACACCACTAAGACAAACACTAAATAATTAAACAAACAACAGTTAGACAAACAGTAAATAATTAAATAAACAGCTAGAACTCACAGTAAGATGTCCCAGGAGGCAAAAATCCACTCACTAGCAGAGCTCTGTAAAAGTTCAGCCTTTCTCTGATCAGAGAAAAGCAAACTAAAACAGCCTATGCACACGTGGAGAAAACAGGAACAAGGTTACAGGATACCTCGGGGGGAGGGGGTCAGGGGGAGGAGTCACTCAGGCAGGCAAGGACAGGAAAAAGCTTAACAACAGCAGGCTCTGGGGAGAGAGATTAATTCAAAATGGCTACCACACACACAGGGGGAGGAGTCACTCAGGCAGGCAAGGACAGGAAAAGCTTAACAACAGCAGGCTCTGGGGAGAGAGATTAATTCAAAATGGCTACCACACAAGGCCCAGTTAATTGAGAGAGGCAAGGTAAGTACAGCTGAGAAGGCTGAAACTTGCACACCACTAAGACAAACACTAAATAATTAAACAAACAACAGTTAGACAAACAGTAAATAATTAAATAAACAGCTAGAACTCACAGTAAGATGTCCCAGGAGGCAAAAATCCACTCACTAGCAGAGCTCTGTAAAAGTTCAGCCTTTCTCTGATCAGAGAAAAGCAAACTAAAACAGCCTATGCACACGTGGAGAAAACAGGAACAAGGTTACAGGATACCTCGGGGGGAGGGGGTCAGGGGGAGGAGTCACTCAGGCAGGCAAGGACAGGAAAAAGCTTAACAACAGCAGGCTCTGGGGAGAGAGATTAATTCAAAATGGCTACCACACACACAGGGGGAGGAGTCACTCAGGCAGGCAAGGACAGGAAAAGCTTAACAACAGCAGGCTCTGGGGAGAGAGATTAATTCAAAATGGCTACCACACAAGGCCCAGTTAATTGAGAGAGGCAAGGTAAGTACAGCTGAGAAGGCTGAAACTTGCACACCACTAAGACAAACACTAAATAATTAAACAAACAACAGTTAGACAAACAGTAAATAATTAAATAAACAGCTAGAACTCACAGTAAGATGTCCCAGGAGGCAAAAATCCACTCACTAGCAGAGCTCTGTAAAAGTTCAGCCTTTCTCTGATCAGAGAAAAGCAAACTAAAACAGCCTATGCACACGTGGAGAAAACAGGAACAAGGTTACAGGATACCTCGGGGGGAGGGGGTCAGGGGGAGGAGTCACTCAGGCAGGCAAGGACAGGAAAAAGCTTAACAACAGCAGGCTCTGGGGAGAGAGATTAATTCAAAATGGCTACCACACACACAGGGGGAGGAGTCACTCAGGCAGGCAAGGACAGGAAAAGCTTAACAACAGCAGGCTCTGGGGAGAAAGATTAATTCAAAATGGCTACCACACAAGGCCCAGTTAATTGAGAGAGGCAAGGTAAGTACAGCTGAGAAGGCTGAAACTTGCACACCACTAAGACAAACACTAAATAATTAAACAAACAACAGTTAGACAAACAGTAAATAATTAAATAAACAGCTAGAACTCACAGTAAGATGTCCCAGGAGGCAAAAATCCACTCACTAGCAGAGCTCTGTAAAAGTTCAGCCTTTCTCTGATCAGAGAAAAGCAAACTAAAACAGCCTATGCACACGTGGAGAAAACAGGAACAAGGTTACAGGATACCTCGGGGGGAGGGGGTCAGGGGGAGGAGTCACTCAGGCAGGCAAGGACAGGAAAAAGCTTAACAACAGCAGGCTCTGGGGAGAGAGATTAATTCAAAATGGCTACCACACACACAGGGGGAGGAGTCACTCAGGCAGGCAAGGACAGGAAAAGCTTAACAACAGCAGGCTCTGGGGAGAGAGATTAATTCAAAATGGCTACCACACAAGGCCCAGTTAATTGAGAGAGGCAAGGTAAGTACAGCTGAGAAGGCTGAAACTTGCACACCACTAAGACAAACACTAAATAATTAAACAAACAACAGTTAGACAAACAAACAGTAAATAATTAAATAAACAGCTAGAACTCACAGTAAGATGTCCCAGGAGGCAAAAATCCACTCACTAGCAGAGCTCTGTAAAAGTTCAGCCTTTCTCTGATCAGAGAAAAGCAAACTAAAACAGCCTATGCACACGTGGAGAAAACAGGAACAAGGTTCCAGGATACCTCAGGGGGCGGGGGTCAGGGGGAGGAGTCACTCAGGCAGGCAAGGACAGGAAAAAGCTTAACAACAGCAGGCTCTGGGGAGAGAGATTAATTCAAAATGGCTACCACACACACAGGGGGAGGAGTCACTCAGGCAGGCAAGGACAGGAAAAGCTTAACAACAGCAGGCTCTGGGGAGAGAGATTAATTCAAAATGGCTACCACACAAGGCCCAGTTAATTGAGAGAGGCAAGGTAAGTACAGCTGAGAAGGCTGAAACTTGCACACCACTAAGACAAACACTAAATAATTAAACAAACAACAGTTAGACAAACAGTAAATAATTAAATAAACAGCTAGAACTCACAGTAAGATGTCCCAGGAGGCAAAAATCCACTCACTAGCAGAGCTCTGTAAAAGTTCAGCCTTTCTCTGATCAGAGAAAAGCAAACTAAAACAGCCTATGCACACGTGGAGAAAACAGGAACAAGGTTACAGGATACCTCGGGGGGAGGGGGTCAGGGGGAGGAGTCACTCAGGCAGGCAAGGACAGGAAAAAGCTTAACAACAGCAGGCTCTGGGGAGAGAGATTAATTCAAAATGGCTACCACACACACAGGGGGAGGAGTCACTCAGGCAGGCAAGGACAGGAAAAGCTTAACAACAGCAGGCTCTGGGGAGAGAGATTAATTCAAAATGGCTACCACACAAGGCCCAGTTAATTGAGAGAGGCAAGGTAAGTACAGCTGAGAAGGCTGAAACTTGCACACCACTAAGACAAACACTAAATAATTAAACAAACAACAGTTAGACAAACAGTAAATAATTAAATAAACAGCTAGAACTCACAGTAAGATGTCCCAGGAGGCAAAAATCCACTCACTAGCAGAGCTCTGTAAAAGTTCAGCCCTTCTCTGATCAGAGAAAAGCAAACTCAGCCAGCCTTATGCTTTAGGCACACTGGGGGAATCAAACTCATGACCCATGTATCATCAGTCAGTGTATTAACCATTGTGCTACACCTCTGTTTCTATGTTTGCATGTCTGCGTGCCTACTTAAGGTTACCGCGTGGTAACGCACTTAGCGGCGCTTCGCCCGATAATGTGCGCAGCAGCGCGCGTTATTGTGCGATAATCCCATTTTGCTACTTTAAGACTGAAACGCCCACTCCTTTTATGGCATCCTGCACACTATCGCTGGGCGCACGTTAAGACGGTTTCGTAAACATACCCCTTAATCTTCTGTTGGCTTAGGAGAAAAACCTGGCTATGCTGTTAAGAAAACCCAGGAGTCAGCATTGACTCAAAAGCACACACTAAATTGTTTGCAAGTTAAAATTAACCCCAAAGTAGGTATGTGAACGGACTTGATAAACGTACATTTCAAGCAGAATCATGGTAAGTATGAACAATAATTCTGCTCTATTTAAAAAAAAAGAGCACAGGTGGGAAATTGTGCTAAACAAAAGAAAATAGAGAAAAATTAGAGCTGTTATTTTAAATCTGTTTGATAAGAACAGCAAAATCTCTAAGATGCAGGCTGTCAGACATGTTGAAGCCTGAGAGACTGCTTTCCTGCAGTACTTTTAAACTGAGAGAAATAAAGGGGTATGTTTACTAAACTGCGCTAATGTGCGCTACTGTGCGCTAATGTGCGCTGCGCGACGTTAGCATGCGCAAAGGTACCTTAGCGCACGCTAATGTCGCGTACGGGGCACAAATATGCACGCTCATGTGCGCGGCGCTCATGTGCGTGGCGTGCTAATGTGCGATGAAGGTGGGGAAAGGCTCCCGGATGGCGGAGGAAGGCTCCCCAGGGGCGGAGAGAAGGGATCAATGGGTGGAGAGTGGGAGGGGAGAGGCTCCCTGCACATTAGCGCGGCTGAAATCCGAGGCAAAAAATACCGCGAGTGAAAACCTCGCATTAGAGCCGATTTAAAGGGAAGAGAAACCGTTTCTGTCAGCAATGTACAGCAAACTCAGGGAAACCTTCAAAAAGTGATAAGTGTGATACATGTGCACAGAACAAAAGGGCAAATAAACACTGAAAATGACCCCAACAAAATATAGAAAAAACATAACCAAGCTGGGCAACAGTGGTTTTAATGGGAAACATCAAAAAACACTCCCGAGAAAGCACCCAAAAAAAGATATGAATTATGGAAAGGTCTACGCTCCGTCCCCATACAAGGTGAATGATCCCACAGAAATAGCACTGATCAGGGTTTCCCTCTGCATCGGACAGGTGTCCTATGGCGTGCACATGTCCCGCAACAGCAGGGCAGGCATGTCGGAACGGGCAACTGGTCAGATGCCTGAAAAGGGGCCACAGAGGGCTGCAGGCGGCACATGCTGTGGTGCAGCCGGGGCACAGTGCGGACCAGGCAGATGCCTAGGTGGCACATAGGAATGCTGAAACTGTACAGCAGCCATCCAGCAACTGATGAGGGCCCAACATGGGCACGATTGTGCATCCAACAGTGTCACAGGGGATAGTACCCAGCAGGTACCCCCCAGGGGACAGAACAGCGGCAGGCGGTGCTTGGGGGGAAGCGTGGATGTCTATGCAGACACCCCTACCCCAGAACCTGCACCATAGGCAGCCACCTACCCGCACACAGGATGGCCTGAGACTGCGTACCACCAGCACCACCAGCAGAAGGGCATGTCAGCAAAGTGGCAGAGGGGCACTGGTGTTGGAGGGGGCAGTGGCAGCTGCCCACAGCAGTCCAGGCCCAGTCCTGTGTAGGTGGTTGCCATCCACTGCAACAGATAGGCTCTGTCGGATGTAGAGTCATGGACTCCCCAGGGAATGCAGCATATCTGTGGCAACAGGGTGGTGCAGTGCACACACACAGTGTGCTCAAGAGCAGAAGGTCACAGGTTCAAGTCCCAGCTGTGGCTCCTGCCAACCCAGTCCCCATATTTTACCCATGAAGAAAACATGGTAGGAAAGACTGAACCTTTATTGCTGAGAACATAAGCATGGGTCAAACACCTATATTTTACCCCACACAGCACAAACACCATAAAAATGCGCATGACCTACGGCAGAATCCCCCAAATGCAGTCCAGGAGGGCCACAAATCCGTCAGGGTCTATGCTGTCTCCAATCTAAGGATGGAGCGGTACTGGCGGCAGAGGTGGCAGAGGTGGCAGCGGCTGGTGCCCACAGCAGGCCATGGCTTAGCCCTGTGTAGGTGGGTGCCATGCACTGCAACAGACAGGCTCTGTCTGACACACAACCATGGTATCTCCAGGGACTGCACCATTTCTGTGACCGCAGTGTGGTGTGGTGAACACAGCCAGTGTGTTCAGGAGCAGAAGGTCACAAGCTCACGTCCCAGCTGGGGCTACTGCCAATCCAGTCCCCATATTTTAACCACCACTAAACCGTGAAAGTACAGACGAACCTTTTTTGCAGAGAACATAAGCATGGTTCAAACGCCTATATGTTACCCTACAGAGCACAGACACCAGAAACATGTGCATTACCTAGAGCAGAGTCCCCCAAATGCAGTCCTGGAGGGCCACAAATCATTCACGTGTCATGCTGTCTCCAATATAAGGACATGTCAGCATGGTGGCGGAGGGTTACTGGTGTTGGAGGGGGCAGTGGCTGCTGCCCACAGCACACCATGGCCTAGCCCTCTTCACGTGGGTGCCGTGCACTGCAACAGACAGGGCCTGTCAGATGAACAGCCATGGACTCCCCTGGGAATGCACTGCTTCTGTGCCAAGACAGTGGTGCAGTGCACACTGCCAGTGCCTTCAGGAGCAGAAGGTCACAGGTTCAAATCCCAGCTGTCAGCCCTGCCAACCCAGTCCCCACATTTTACCCACCACACAAATGTGGTAATACAGACGGAACCTTTAGTGCAGATAACCTAAACATGCCCAGTACATCTATATTTTACCCTACAGAGCACAGACACCAGAAACATGCGCATTACCTAGAGCACAGTCCCCCAAATGCAGTCCTGGAGGGCCACAAATCATTCCCATTATATGCTGTTTCTAATAAAGATGCGTGTGGTTCATTTCCATGCGCCGCCCCCATGGTTTGCAGATGTATCTCATGCATATTCATTAGGGACAGCAGGAAAACATGAACAGTGTATGGCCCACCAGGACTGGAGTTGGGGACTTCTGCCCTAGAGCAGCGGCCAACAGGAGCAGAAAGAACCAGGATATCGGGCCTTGTGTACATCTCACAATACTAGTACGTGCAGGCCTTAGCAATGCCACCCTAAACCTGGGAATACAGTACACATATATCACAATGTTACTATGATTACTGACAGATAGCAATTCCTAAGTTAAGCACAATCTGCTCATTGAGCTGTATCATACCAATATCTCTGATGTCTGTGGAGTGTGTTTCAGGTCTGGTGTCTGACAGTGTTCACCACCCTAGGGAGTGACCCCAACAGTATCGCATACCATAGCCATGCCTGCGCTGTGTCCAGAACTGTTGAGTTGGCCTGGACTGCAAAAACTATCTATAGTAGCACTTTGCTGGCATAGGTGTGGGAGTATGTGTCTGTCCATCCAGTGTGTGATGGTTGCAACACCTTACTCAGCCCACACTGTTTGCAATGTGTCCAGTGTTAGCTTGCCAATGTGCATAATGAGGAGCAAGGTACTGTGGGTATAGCTCGGATAGGGTGGCCTGGGCAGGATGCATGAGCACAGGGCATAGGGCAATGGCTGGGACATTGTAGTGGCCGGCCATCAGCTGCATGGACAGGGTGGCCCCTGCATGTCCTCCTGGGAGGTCACTCTCACCCTGTCTGAGCAGTGACCATGGCATGGCTAGGTCTCCCATAGTGCTAACAGCGTCTTTCTCAAGTGATATCTATGGTTTGCCTTTTGGGGCCCAATCACTAACCTATCCGCTTGGTGGTTGTACTGACATCCCAGTTTTGGGTGTGCACATTTCCTCCAGTAATATGCACTATGGACTAGCTAGCAGACTGGTTGCAGTTAGTATGTGTAAGGCTAGAACACCTTGCAGGGTGCAGCGGCTGCAGATTCAGTGTGCTCACTGCTGGAGCATGTCAGATAGTGGTGGTGGGCAGCTGAACATTTCCAGGCCTCCTGTCTGTCTGCTATCACCATATGGATGTGTACAGAAATGCATGGACTGCCCTGTATGTTGTCTGTCCCCCAGCTTGACCTAGGTTGATAGTCCTCTCCACCAGCACCTTTGCAGTGATGTGGAATGTGGATCTGTTGGTGGGAGATCCTGAGCTCTAGAGGGCAGTTTGGGTGGTACTACATAATTCTCCTATGGGTCCAAACAGCCTGCCCCCCCCACCCCTGCCGCCACCGCCCCCTGCCCCCCGCCACCCCCCACCACCCCCCCGCCCCCGCCGCCGCCCCCGCCGCTGTATGTCAGCACACCTACTTAAGATTTCCATGCGTTACAATGCACAGTGCTGCCATCAGAAACAGTGCTCTGACCTTGCGGCGCCTCATACGGCACCCTATAAAGTGCACTATAAGGAACATTCTAGGGTGCCTGGGCGAACAGTGCACTTTATAGTATGCCCTCTGGAGTGCCTTATAGGGCGGCTGATGCGGCACCTTATGTTACAGCGCTTTGAGAGTGTGTTTGCTAGCAGCACTAATTAAAACAATATTAAATTGCCTCATAATGCAATTTTACACATAACAGGTATTGCCTCAGCCAGCCTTATTCATTGGGCACAGTTAGGGATTGAATCCATGACCCCTGCACCATCAGTCAGTGTCTTAACCATTGTGCTACACTGCTGTTTCTCCTTGTATGTCAGCGCACCTACTTAGGATTTCCATGTGTTAAAATGCACAGTGCTGCCATCAAAAACAGTGCTCTGACCTTGCCGTGCCTCATAGGGCACCCTATATGGCGCCCTATGGGCCACCCTTTAAGCAACATTGTAGGGTGCCGTGGCGGACACTGCACTTTAAAATGTGCCCTCTGGGGTACCTTATGGGGCACCTTATGTTACAGTGCTTTGAGAGTGCGTTTGCTAGTAGCAGTAATTAAAATAAAATTAATATGCTTCAGAATGCAATATTACACATAACAGGTAGTGCCTCACCCAGCCTTATTCATTGGGCACATTGGGGGATTGAACCCATGATCCCTGCACCATTGGTTAGTGTCTTAACCATTATACTGTGGCTCTGTTCCTGTGCTTGCACATCAGCGCGCCTGCTTATGCTTCCCACGTGCGTTTCTCATGCGTTAATGTGCGCGGCGCACATGAGCGCACAGCGCACATTAGCACATGATTAATCCCGGTTTGCTTTTTTCAGACTGAAATGCCCACTCCTTTTATGGCATCCCGCACACTAACGCAGCGCGCACCTAACGGGGTTTTAGTAAACATGCCCCAAAGTTTCAAAGGGAACATTAAGTAGAAATTGTTTAAACTACACTAAGGAGCCCTTTTACAGAAGGGTGCTAAGTGGCTGCAGGCATGACAATTACCATGTGCTAATTCCCATAGTAACCACATGTTAGAACAGGGAACTGCTAGGTATGTATGACCTAGATTGGCCACTGTTGGAAACAGGATACTGGGATTGATGGACCTTGGTCTGACCCAGTATGGCATATCTTATGTTCTTATGTTATGTTCTTATGGTTAGGGGCAGAGAGTGGGCATGGAGAGCAGATTCTAGTGAGGATGGGGGAACATAGTGCATCTACACAGTAATTGATGTGACCATGCTGGCCACACCCCTAACTGTTATCATGGAGGCTTTGCAATTAGCTTGTGTTCGTTTTAGCACTAAATGTGTGTTAAGTGCAAAAACCTAATGCATGTTAGTAAAAGGGCCTCCAAGTTTCCCTAACAAAAAATCGATTGGGAAAAATCCTCTTGAATACGAGTTATCAGAACAAGCAAAAAACAAAAACAAAACCCCTAGGATTAAATTCTTCATTAGAAAGCCTATCTCCAAGAGATAAGAAAATACAAGACAACAAACTATGGCTGAAAAACCTAAACTCCTTACAGGAGATTATACCAAACTACTGACAGAGCAGCAACTTCATCAAAATAGGGGACCACATCTCTTCCCACTATGCAGCACCACATCGCCATGGGGGAGGGGGGCTGATAAACTCAACATCATTGGCTAAAAAAACTCCCCTTATTTTTGACATTTTTATTTTACATAACAACTAATCACTAAAAGTACAGAGAGCATGCTTTCACAATACCCACCATTCAAACCAACACACTACGAACTCATTCACTTTCAACAAATCATTCATTCAAGATTCGGCGACACTACCGATCAGTATTACTCAATTAACTCTTTTAAATTGAAACTCCCCACTTATTTTACTGCACAAAGATGTCAAAAAGAAATACCAAACAGATCAATACAATGCGGCTTCATTCAACGCTAAAAACTACTCACAGCAGCACATTACGCTCTCACTGTCCTCCTGCTCAAAGCCGCCGACTTGTAGATAAATATCAGGAAAGCACATTCACAACACAGACAGTTCAGATTAACAGTATCACAATCATATTCTTCCATTTTAATAAAGCAATAGGCATCATCAACCAGCAATATCGCGATGAACTCACACTAAATGTGAGAGCCTCCCCAAACTTGGAGCGCAACCCTGCAACCAAAGGTAGAAAGGATCAATGGAAATCAATACTGCTTTTAACCCAGCCCAACTGATTCACTTATCTGAAGGCTGTCAACGGAAAGCTCTTCAATGGCATAATTAGAAATTCTCAAAGAGGACTGAAAAGACTGAATGCCTGAAATTCTCTGAAATGAAGCTGATTAAAATTATAACGATCTCACTGATGAGTGACAAAAACTAATTAAAATGATTTAACAGAGAGAATTTTGTGAAGAAATAGAGCATAGGGTAACATGTTTGTCATGTAAGAATTTCTTCAAGGTAGTTGTCAAGTATCATAATAGTTTTCCAGAGAACGTGACTTACGCATACGTAGTGCTGCGGTAGACTTAGGGGCCCTTTTGCGTTTACCGTATGTTAGGAGTGAAAACCAACATGTGGTAAATGCAAAAGGCCATGGCCAGCATGTCTCCTGCACTTTCCACATGGAGAGTGCATTAGCTTCATATGGAATTGTCATGGGGACACTTAACACCACCTCTTGAGATGACATTAAATGCGCCTGTACTAAGTGCAAAAGTAGCAGCATGTACTAATTCCCATATGCTAAGTGTAATGTGGCAGTCCACATCCAGTCCCTGCCCCGTCATGAGATGAACAGTTAATGCAGGAATTAGCACATGCTGTGATGCCAGTGTGGTAACAGTTACTGCTGACCTGCGCCAACCATTCATACGTGCTAATTCCTGTACGAACTGCTTAGTGCACTTTAGTAAAAGGCCTCCACACTTTGCACTTGTGTATATGATTTGAAAATTGCCCCTAAAATAGCAAATATCTGAGAAGGGCATTGTTATTTGAATCAGCAAAGTATGAAGCTGGGAGTGTGAGAAGAGTCAGGGCTCATAGGTGTGGAAAAGCCACGTAGCTGGGTGGGAATGGGATCAGAGAAACAGGTAGGGTGTGTGGAGGAAGAGAGGAGATTCATACTTCCCTCCTCTGGATTTTAGGAAAAGAAGAAAGGGTTGCAGGGGTCAAGAGTGTGGTCATGAAGTGAGGAATGGGGAGATAGGTTCCCCTGGTATAGAATTTAAGATTAACCTTGTGCATCTTGTCATGGAAGTAATTAGACACAGTTTTGGCAGAGAGCAAAAGGGATTTTGGAGGAGGAAAAAACTGGGTGTTGCAAAAGAGGCTGTGAGGGTTGGAGGGCTGGAGGCAAGAGAGTTTGTCAGGTGGACGTAATAGTCTTGCTCAGCAAGTTCAATGGCAGACTGAAAGGAGGTTAACATGAATTTGAAATGTATGAAGTCAGTGTGGGCATGGCAGCTTAGGTAGAGATGCTCTACAGGGTTGGACACATGAATGCAGGGACCAAATTCTAGAGGTCTGTCAAGGCTGGGGTTTGATATATCTTACAAAAAAGGAGAAGGGAGGGAACAAGAGTGTCCAAAGCAGAGTACAGTACAGTGTTAGAGGAAGAAACTGTCTGATCAACAGATTATCATGACATACTAGTCAATATCCCATGGCGGTCAACATTTTTTTAAACACTGACCTTCCACTGACAAAAAAATATCCAGTTATTCAGCTGCAGTACCCAGGTACTGTAGTAACTGCAACTTAAAATCTGAATTGTGCAGGTACTAACCAGATAGCAACAATATTCTGCTGTTATCTGGATAACTAATGCAGGTAGCACTTAGGTTAACTTTTTTGCTGTTCTAAGTTATCCGAATAGTGGCTCTGAAAATTGTTGCTATCTAGATCATTTGTATCTCCATCCCCATTCTGTCTCTGGACCGCCCGGCTCTACCCAGTTAGTGCTCAGGCAGTGTATAAATATATTCAGCAGCACTGTTTGGTTAATGTCACCGAATATCTTTCTAGTGGCATTTCTCCAGGAAGCAGCTGCTGTTATCCAGAGAAATGCTTTTAAATAGTGGGCTCAAGGTGGATAAGAGATGAGACAGAGGTAGAACGAGTACAAAGATCAATAGCTTGGAGATTCCTAAATAGGATGGTGATAATTGGAGGTGACTGTGGGCAGAGTTAAAAAGAAAAATGACTGGTGAAGGGAAGAATGTATAGAATGAGTAGTATGGTCTTGCGGTTTGTAGTTGTTTGATGTAGGGAATAAGACTTGGGAGAATCAGTATCAGGAAGAAAAACTATAGCAGAGCCACTGCATACTGTTCCTGAATGTAACTCGCCTTGATCTTCTCTTGGAAAGGCGTGAGCTAAATACTAAAATAAGAATAAGAAAGAGAAAGAGAAGAGAAAAATACTAACCTGAGTTGACGGCATGCTGTATCTTCTGCAAATGGCTGGGTGGAGTGCATGGAATCAGCAGTGGAAGACCAAGTAAGCCAAGGGAGATCTGGCAGACACACTGCAATCTCCCCTGCACCATGAAATATTCTGTGCAAACATCTGTGGGCACCTTTACCCATAGCAAGTTTCAAGGTGAAAGTGCACGTGTACTTTTTTTTTTTTGAAAACCAATGCAGTCTGTGGGTAATAAGTACCTGCAAATCTTGACCTGAAGGGGACAGTTTGCATATTGCCCTGGTGAAGATCAGCTGTTTTAATGACAGTAGTTATTCTGGGGAGGATTTACCTACTATTTGCCCTCCAAATAAAAAAAAAAGAATTTTAGTGAAATAATGCCCATGTATATTTTTTTATTTAGAAATACACCATGAGGGAGAGGAGCCATTAAATCCTCATTTGTATTCATATGTTTTATTTCTAGTGCTGAAGGGATTGTAGTCTCTGTCCTTTTTCTCAGCATCATATTCGACATTTCTGTTTCTATGTCATTTTTAAGATTTCTGCAAAAAATACAAATTAGACTTGCATGCTGATTTTTTATAATTCTGTGGAGAATATGTGTGACATATTCTTGCTCTTTAGCTATGGATTTTCAATGGAGAACATTTCCCCGCTGTCTAATTTTGAAGCATCTTATGAAGGATAAAGTTTTTAGGTCTGACATCTATGCTCTGTGAAACAAACAGGAGAAAGGGGCAGTGAGTAAGAAATAGCGAGACCTCCCACCTTCATATTAGCAGCATGCCTTGGAAATCAATCCTGTAATATTTTTTGATGCCAAACCATGAGACCTCAATAGATACTTCCAGCTCTTCTCGTTGTGGTATGATTTTACAATTTTTGCTATATCTGTGTGATGAATATTTAATCAGTTGCATGTAAATTGATTCCACCGCCAGGCTGTGGGATAAAATGTCATTGTATTTTAATATAGAATCAAACCAATGACAAGTAGACAGAGCGAACAAAGGTATATTTGGAAATCTGCAGCATGCTTTATGCTCTCATCTACTTACTCAGGGGATTCTGTTGTATCTGGATCAATAGCCTTCTTTATAACCCTTTCATTCAGACTATTGTCCCTTCTTACTCGGAACAATTTACCTTTAAATTGCTATATACCACCAATACCCAGTTTAAAGAAATAGTCAAAGCGAGCTGTCTTTTTTTTTAATAGGGGTTGCTGTCTACATAGTGATCAGGATAAATTAAAACGTAAACACATACTTGAACATATGATTCATAATCTTTTCTTTATAAAGATCTAAGCAGTTCACTTCAGTTTAATGTGAAGGCACATTTTAAAAAGGCCATTTATTTGTTAGAATGGATGTGGAAGTGAAAATGTCTGCAGATCTATGCCAATTTGAGAAGAGAACGTGTGCATGTTTGATGTGAGATTGGCATCTCTCCACCCCTCAAAATGGATGTGTTTTTTAAAAAAGTTCCACTTTGATATACACATATATTTATTGCGAAATAATGGAATGTAGACATGGAAAATCTAGATAGAAGGAGCAGCAAAGATATGCAGTTGTGTTCTAATATGGGATTGTATGTGTGTCTGCTCTGGCAGGGCCAATTACACATGAAAACTGGCGTCAATGAGGCCGATTCATATTTCCGAATGATCCTCATGTATCTTACACATGTAGGTCCTGTTTTCACAGCAAAATGCACATGTTCACCTGCACCCCACATGTGTATGACACATCTTCCCCTGCAGAACCACATTGGCATCTTTCTGGTCACTGCTTATGCCCACACCCAACAGTATGTCTTATTAGGAGATAGGGTTGCCAACTGGCTCCAGATGCACCCAACAGGCTTGATCCAGTCCTGGGTTTACTCCATTGCATGCAGGGGCACGTAATTCCGATTTCCCTATTGCACTCCATAACAAAAGCAAGGCTACAAGTCCCTGCATGCAATGGGGTAAACCCAGGACTGGATCAAGCTTGTTGGGCGCATCTGGAGACAGTTGGCAACCCTATTAGGAGAGCATCAAAATGGAAGCCAGGAGACTGGCAAATTTTTCCTGGTGCTCTTGGTCCTACCTAATTAGGACGTGCTCTATCACCCTGGAGACTGCAAGGTGCTCATGCTGCAGCATGGAAGGTCTGGGAGAGGATCCACATAGCTCTAGCCAGGTAAGAAACCTGTTATCATACCTATACCTACATCTCATGGCAGTAGAATGACACGCAGTGGGTAGACAAGGAAACAGGGAAAACAGGGCTGGTCAAACTATTAGCCAAGAGTAAGCATTTACCTAGGGCAGCAGCTTCTGAAACCAACAAAGAGTAGCAATAGTCAAAGCAGAACCATAGATCTTCGCAGCCTACAAACTGAGAGTCGTCAATAGATTCTTAGTCCTACTGGGAGAGTGAGCACACACATGTATACCAAGCAAAGTGTACTATGCAAAAGTATGATGTCCAATTATGCATTGTTATAGGAGTGCTGAGGGAGGAGTAGTGTTTTGATGACCGTGATTGTTGAGTCTATGTATCAAAACCTCAGGGGAGGGGCATAAGGCCGCAGGTTAGCCTAGCATGCCCAAACCTCTTACACTGATTCTGATGAAAATGGCCTGATCAGTGTTGCTCCTTGTCAAAGAGCAGCCCACCCCCTTCCCCCTCCCCCCTCACACACAGAGCTTCATTGGCCCTTGCTATAGCATGGTCAACCAATCTGTTATATAGACAAACTGGACAGGGCTGCCACATGTTTAGAGGGCAAGGTATCCCAGGTGTGTCATATGGAGATGTATGCAAATTCCATGAGCTATGGGCATATAGTGGCAAGCCTATGAATGCAGGCATACATATAGGCAGACAGGGCCCCTCCTCTCCATACCTGACAAATACAGTTCACATTGATCACATTGATCATATAGGCATAGGTGCTACAGGCATATAAAACCCCATACAAGGGTCTGAACCTTACAAGGCCTATATAGGAGATACCCACAGTGCAGAGGCAACTACTAGGCACACAAATTGTGCTGGGCACTGGGACATTGCAACTGAGGGTTTACTGTTGTGCAACACAGCTGTTTGCATGGAACCCTTATCGTTCAAATGCCAGCGTTTTTACAATGAGAAAAACCATACCTTCAAAAAATGTGTTGACTCAAAATCACAACCAATATCAAAAAGTCAAAACAGAAAAAGCCAGAAAATCAGCATATTAAACCTCAGTGATCTAACAAAAACCAAAAAATCCTAAGGGAAAGTACAAATTTTTTAATGTCGGGATCCGCGGACAAGAGCTGGGGAGAGGAGGAACCCCCCACTCAGTGTCAGCAGAGGCCTTTTATTTATTTTATCAAAACCCTAACAAATAAACTCAGTAGTGAAAATCACTTATCTGATAAAAACCAAACGGGCAGCAAAACTCCAGACAGCGACATGCATGTTTCGAGCCGCCAAGGCTCTGTATCAAGCTGGTTTCAAAATGTTTCAGGGCGTGCACATTTTGAAACCAGCTTGATACAGAACCTTGGCGGCTCGAAACATGCATGTCGCTGTCTGGAGTTTTGCTGCCCGTTTGGTTTTTATCAGATAAGTGATTTTCACTACTGAGTTTATTTGTTAGGGTTTTGATAAAATAAATAAAAGGCCTCTGCTGACACTGAGTGGGGGGTTCCTCCTCTCCCCAGCTCTTGTCCGCGGATCCCGACATTAAAAAATTTGTACTTTCCCTTAGGATTTTTTGGTTTTTGTTAGATCACTGAGGTTTAATATGCTGATTTTCTGGCTTTTTCTGTTTTGACTTTTTGATATTGGTAGCGTTTTTACAATGGCATCCAGTCCTTCGCTGCTGCACTCCCAGAACAAAGGTTTGACTTTTATCTGACTACCTGTGTGGTACAGTATCTATGCAGAAGTGAAAGAGAAGGCTAGGTCTTGGCTCTTCTCCGAATTATTGTGCAATTCTTGTATGTCATCTGGATTTCTTCTGTAGACCGTAGGATCTTCAGTGGTTTGAAAAGGAGGAAATGTTTGAATGATGTTTGAAGTAACTGATTAGATTGTCATGGTTGTATGCAGTGGGAGTGGTGGAAACAAAGATAGTAACAGAATTCAAAAAAGCTTGGGATAGGCACCAAAGATCCTTTATTAGAATGAAATAGAAAAAAAGATGGCGGAAATTCTCATAATCTACCCTAAGGTTCTCTGGCAAGTAGCAAACATTCTAAGGTCAATAATGAATAAATAAAGTGAAGAGAAAGCAAGTAATCAGCTGTGATCTATGACATCACAAAAAGGAAACAAATTGGATAGAGTACATGTCCTGCAGTCATTATCTAACATCATATTCTATATTTCTATACAAATGTTCTGTTTATGTCAAAGGTTAATGCATAATTTTTCATGACTGATAAATGGAAATAAATCATTGTTATTTTGGTCTCATTTACAACACAATACTTTGAATAGCTAGGGATAGACTTGTCTATTTTGAAATAAAAAAAGGAGACCATGGACCAAGGAGCTATTTGAGAAAGCTGTGAATAAAAAAAAAATTGCTGTTCAAATCCAGAGCAGGAGCTGTTCAAGAGACTGAACAGAGGTGAACTGAATGCAAAAATGTTATAATTAGGGCTTCTGATTTTCAGTTATAACTGGGAAAACCCAAATAAATCCTCCAAATGGGAAATTTGGAGTTGCCATTTATAACCAAAGACCCCAAAGACTAAGAGGGACTATACCAATTTTAAATATGTGTGGCACATAGGGATGCCAAAACTGTAAAGCAGCAAGACAGCAAGTGACAAGGGTCCAACATGGGCACGAGTGTGTGTCCCACAGTGTCACAGGGGAGATTATCCAGCAGGTACCCCCAAGGGCACATAACATTGGCAGGCGGTGTGGGGGGGGGGGGGAGCGCGCATGTCCATGTAGGCACCCCTACCCGAGAACCCACACCATAGGCAGCTGCCTACCGGCATACTGGATGGCCTGTGACTGCGCACCACCAGCACCACCGGCATAATGGCATGGCAGTACCACCAGCACCACCGGCATAATGGCATGGCAGCATGGTGGCGGAGGGGTGCTTGTAGCGGAGGGGGCAGTGACATCTGCCCACAGCAGACCATGGCCTAGCCCCGTTTAGGTGGGTGTCGTGCACTGTAACACAGGGTCTGTCTGATGAACAGTCATGGTATCCCCAGGGAATGAATTGTCCTTGTGGCAACAGTGTGGTGCAGTACACACAGCCAGTGTGTTCATGAGCAGAAGGTCACAGGTTCAAGTCCCAGTTCTGGCTCCTGCCAACCCAGCCTCCATGTTTACCCAGTACTAAACCATGGTAATGAAGATAGAACCGTTTTTTCAGATAACATAAACATGCCTGAAACGCCTATATTTTACTGTACAGAGCGCAGACACCATAAACATGTGCAATACCTAGAGCAGAGTTTCCCAACTGCAGTCCTGGAGGCCTAAACACCATTCAGGTTTCATGCTGTCTCTAATAAATATGCCTGTGCTGCATTTGTATCCGCCGCCCCCATGGTATGCAAATGTATCTCATGCATATTCATTAGGGAGACTATTCAAAAAACAGCACTCAAATGTATTCACAAAAAAACGCTTCTTCAGAAACTTCAATGTTCATTGTGTTCTAATTCAAATAAACAAATAATGCATGGAAGGACTCAGCAACCATCAGCTTATAAACGGCATGGTGCATATTGCCTGCTACCACACCCAAGCTTTTGTAACATCAACAGCCTTCCACGCAAAGTTAGGGTTAGCCACCACTTTCCAACAAAAGACATATAAAATACTTAACTTAAAGAAACTGTATTATATGTCCGTGGGTGGCCCGACGTTTAAAAACAGAGCCCATCAAGCATTTCACGACAGTCCTCGCTTCATCAGGGGATATCCTCGCTTCATCAGGGGATAAGCAATTTTTAACTCCAACTGGCATGGAACAACTCAGACTGGAGCTTTTCTTAAAAACAGCTGTATCCAAAACAAAATGCCACGCATGCATGCAATTCATTAGGGAGAGCATGAAAATCTGAACGGTGTTTGGCCCACCAGGACCGGATTTGGGAACCTCAGCCCTAGAGCAGCAGCCAACAGGGGCATAAACACCCACACCCACAGGCTCCACTATCCAAAGCCTCATGGAGAGTCAGGCTGTTGGGCCCTGCGCGGAGCAGCATCTCCCAATACTAGCACTTGCATACCTTAGCAATGCCGCCCTAAACTTGGGAATACGTTACACATGTATCAAAAGGTTGCTATGATTAATAGCAGATAAGAACATAAGACATGCCATACTGGGTCAGACCGAGGTCCATCAAGCCCAGTATCCTGTTTCCAACAGTGGCCAATCTAGGTTATACGTACCTAGCAATATCCCCAAAAGACACAGGTTCCACAATGCTTGTACTGGGTCAAGCATTGATATCCTGGGTCCCTTTTTAATAGTGGTTTATGGACCTTTCCTCCAGGAACTTGTCCAAACCTTTTTTAAACCCAGCTATACTAACAGCCCTTACTACATCCTCCGGTAACAGATTCCAGAGTTTGATTACACGTTGAGTGAAAAAATATTTTCTCTTATTTGTCTTAAATAGTTTACCCTGTAGCTTCATTCATAGCAATTCCTAAGTTAGTCACAGTTTGCTGATAGAGCTGCATCATAGCAACCTTTCTGATATCTGTGGAGTGTGTTTCAGTTTTGGTTTCTGACAGTGTTTACCACCCCGGGGAGTGACCCCAACAGTATTGTGTACCATAGCCATGCCTGTACTGTGCCCAGGACTGGTGTGGTGGCCAGGGATGCCAAAAGCCTCTATATTTGCGCAATGCTGGCATAGGTGTGGGAGTGTGTGTCTGTCTATCCAGTGTGTTGTGGCTGCATATACCTTACTTAGCCCACAATGCTTGCACTGTTTCCAGTGTTAGCCTGCCAATGTGCATAATGAGGAGCAAGGTACTGTGGGTATGGCCCGGACAGGGTGGCCTGGGCAGGATGCATTTGCACAGGGCATAGGGCAATGGCTGGGACATTCTTGTGCCCGGCCACGGTGGCCACAGCATGTCCTGCTGGGAGGTCACTCTCACCCTGACTGAGCAGTGACCATGGCATGGCTAGGTTCCCCCACAGTACTACACAGTATTTCTCTCAAATGATATTTTTTGGGGGCCCAATCACTGACTTATCTGCTTGGTGTGTGTGTGTGTGTGTGCTTACATCCCAGTTTTGGGTGCAACATTCTCTATGAGAACATGCACTATAGACTAGCTAGCAGACTGTCTGCAGTTAGTATGTGTATGGCTGGAACACCTTGCAGGGTGCAGTGGCTGGAGAATGTCAGATAGTGGTGGGGGGCAGCTGAGCATTTCCAAGCCTACTGTAAGAACATAAGATATGCCATACTGAGTCAGACCAAGGTCCATCAAGCCCAGTATTCTCTTTACAACAGTGGCCAATCTAGGTCATAAGTACCAACATAAGATATGCCATACTGGGTCAGACCAAGGTCCATCAAGCCCAGTATCCTGTTTCCAACAGTGGCCAATCTAGGTCATACGCACCTAGCAGTTTCCCCAAAAGAAACAGGTTCCGCAATGCTTGTACTGCATCAAGCATTGATATCCTGGGTCCCTTCTTAATAATGGTTTATGGACCTTTCCTCCAGGAACTTGTCCAAAGCTTTTTTAAACCCAGCTACACTAACAGCCTTTACTACATCCTCCGGTAACAAATTCCAGAATTTGATTACACGTTGAGTGAAAAAATATTTTCTTTTATTAGTCTTAAATAGTTTACCCTGTAGCTTCAATGCATGTCCCCTAGTCTTTCTATATTCTGATAACGTAAACAATCGATCTACGTTTACTCGTTCCACTCCATTCATTAATTTATAGACTTCTATCATATCTCCCCTCAGCCATCTCTTTTCCAGGTTAAAGAGCCCTAACCTTTTTAGCCTTTCTTCATAGGGGTATCCTTCCATCCCCTTTACCATTTTGGTGGCTCTTTTCTGAAACCTTTCTAATAACTCTATATCCTTCTTAAGATATGGCGACCAGAATTTCACACAATATTCAAGGTGTGGTCTCACCATGGCACGATATAGAGGCATTATAATATCTTTTGTTTTATTTTCCATTCCTTTCCTTATGATACCTAGCATTCTATTTGCTCTCTTGGCTGCCGCTGCACACTGGGCCGAGGGTTTTAACATGTTATCCACAATGACGCCTAAATCTTTTTCCTGGGTGGTGGTTCCTAATGTGGAACCTTGCACCGTGTAACCATAGTTTGGGTTGTTCTTCCCTAGGTGCATAACTTTGCACTTGTCCACATTAAATTTCATCTGCCATTTTGATGCCCAGTCTTCTAATTTATCAAGATCCTCTTGCAATTTTCCACAATCCTCTTGGGTTTTAACAACTTTAAATAGTTTTGTGTCATCTGCAAATTTGATAACCTCACTCGTTATTCCACTTTCCAGGTCATTTATGAATATGTCAAAAAGCAGCGAACCCAGCACAGATCCTGGGGTACACCACTATTCACCTTTCTCCATTGGGAAAATTGGCCATTTAGCCCAACCCTCTGCTTTCTATCTTTTAACCAGTTCTTGATCCACATTTGTACACTGCTTCCTAAACCATGACTCTTTAGTTTTGCCAAAAGTCTCTGATGAGGGACCTTGTCAAAGGCTTTCTGAAAGTCCACATACACTATATCAACTGACTCACCTTTGTCCACCTGTTTATTCACACTTTCAAAAAAACATAACAGATTACTAAGACAAGATCTTCCTTGTCTAAAGCCATGTTGGCTGTCTCCCATTAGGCCATGACTATCTACATGCTGAGTAATTTTATTCTTTATGATGGTTTCTACCATTTTTCCCGGTACTGACGTGAGGCTCACCGGTCTGTAGTTTCCCAGATCACCCCTGGAACCCTTTTTAAAAATTGGTGTTACATTGACGATCCTCCAGTCTTCAGGTATTAGAGATGATTTTAATGATAGTTCACAGATTACTAATAGCAGGTCTGCAATCTCATATTTCAGTTCTTTCAACACCCTTGGATGTATACCATCTGGCCCAGGTGATTTGCTACTCTTCAGTTTATCTAATAGTTGTAATACATCTTCCCGATGTATCGATATTTCCTTCAATTCTTCCACACCTTTAAATACCACTTCAGTCATGGGTAACATCCCTACATCTTCCTCAGTAAAGACTGAAGCAAAGAATTCATTCAGTCTCTCCGCTATCGCCTTGTTGCCTCATAGTGCCTCTTTAACTCCTCTATCATCTAATGGACCAACTGACTCTCTCACAGGTTTTTTGCTGCGAATGTACTTGAAAAAATCTTTATTTCGCGTTTTTGCTTCCACAGCAAGCTTCTTCACAAATTCTCCCTTTGCCTGCTTTATCAATGCCTTGCATTTGATTTGCCAGTGCTTGTGCTGTTTCCAGGTTTCATCATTTGGCTCTTTTTTCCATTTCCTGAAAGATGCTTTTTTGGCAACAACAGCCTCTCTGACCTCACCTTTAAACCATGCTGGCAGTTTTTTGGACTTCCTTCCACTTTTCTTAAAGCGTGGAATACAGCTGGTCTGGGCTGCCAAGATAGTATTTCTCAACAACACCCAAGCTTGATGTAAGTCTTTAACCTTTGCAACTGCTCCTTGCAGTTTTTTCTTAACTATTTTCCTCATTTTATCATAGTCTCCCTTTCAAAAATTAAAAGGTAGTACTGTAGATTTTCGTACTATCAATCCTCCGCTAATTAAATCAAAGGCGATCATGCTATGATCACTATTGCCAAGTGGCCCCAACATCCTTATCTCTTGCACTAGATCTGGTGTTCCACTAAGGACCAGGTCTAATATGGCTTCCCCTCTGGTCGGTTCATGAACCAGATGCTCCAAGAAGCAGTCATTTATTTCATATAGGAACTTTATCTCCCTACCATGTCCTGCCATGACACTGACCCAGTCGATACCGGGGTAATTGAAATCACCTATTATTATTACTGCACTGTAACGTTTGTTAGCTTCCTTGATTTCTTTGAGCATTTCATCATCCATTTGTTCATTCTGGCCCAGTGGTCAATAGTACACCCCCACTGCCATCGCCTTCCCCTTTTTACATGGAATTTCAATCCATAGAGATTCTACAGCAAATTTTGTTTCCTGCAAAACTTTAATCCTTTCTGACTCAATGCCCTCTCTAACATAGAGCGCAACCCCTCCACCAATTTGATCAGTTCTATCATTACGATATAGTTTGTATCCAGGTATCACAGTGTCCCACTGGTTGTCCTCCTTCCACCATGTCTCTGATATTCCAATCATATCTAACTTCTCATTTAGTGCTATATATTCTAACTCTCCCATCTTATTTATTAGACTTCTAGCATTTGCATACAAGCATTTTAGAGACTGTATTTTATTCATATTAATTTGGCTGTTGGTAGACATGGGTAATTTGGGATCTTTAAGCTCTGTCTGCTCCATACTTGAGGGCATTTGGGCTACTTTACTCTTTTTTGGAACCTCTCTGCTTTTGGTAGTATCCTTCAAGGATACATTCTTCCGAACCATCCGCTCTTGGGCGACTGTCGGCTTTCCCCTATTATCTAGTTTAAAAGCTGCTCTATCTCCTTTTTAAACGTTAATGCCAGCAGCCTGGTTCCATCCCGGTTAAGGTGAAGCCCATCCCTTCGGAAGAGCCCTTCCTTTCCCCAGAATGTTCCCCAGTTCCTAACAAATCCAAAACCCTCATCTCTGCACCATTGTCTCATCCACGCATTGAGACTCCGGAGATCTGCCTGCCTTTTGGGTCCTGCACGTGGAACGGGAAGCATTTTGGAGAATGCTACCCTGGAAGTTCTGGATTTCAACTTCCTACCTAAAAGCCTAAATTTAGCCTCCAGAACCTCCCTACCACATTTTCCTATGTCATTGGTACCGACATGTACCAAGACAGCAGACTCCTCCCCAGCACTATCTAAGACCTTATCTAGGTGGTGCGTGAGGTCCACTACCTTCGCACCAGGCAGGCATGTTACCAGGCGATCCTCACGTCCGCCAGCCACCCAGCTATCTACATGCCTAATGATCGAATCACCAACTATAACGGCTGTCCTAACCCTTCCCTCATGGGCACATGGCCCTGGAGAAACTTCCTCGGTGCGAGAGGGTTCTACATCACCTGGAGGACAGGTCCTAGTTACAGGACCACTTCCTGCCACACCAGGGTGATTCTCTCCTGTCACATGACCTCTCTCCTCCATGGCAACAGGGATGCTGCCAGACTGGGGGTGGGACTTCAGGACTATATCCCTGTAGGTCTCGTCTATGTACCTCTCTGTCTGTCTTATGTTTTCCAAGTCTGCTACTCTAGCCTCTAGAGAACGGACTCATTCCCTGAGAGCAAAGAGATCCTTGCACCTAGTGCACACGTAAGACCTCTCACCAACTGGGAGAAAATCATACATGTGACACTCAATGCAAAAGACTGGAAAGCCCCCTTCACGCTGCTGGACTGCTGTCTGCATCTTAGTTTTAAGTTGTTGTTTAGATCTTTAAGTTCTCTACTTACTAAGGGTTGCCAATAAAACTGTACCTAATACGTTTAATATACCTTGTTCACCTGAAGATTAATTAATCTCAGGTCCTTAGTTTATGACTTATTTGGGTAACGAGCTTCACCTGAGAGCACCTCCTGTCTGTTAAAATGTGTAAGTACCTATAAAGCTACGATTATCCCAGGGGTGGGTGGGTGTGGGGAGGGAGGGAGGGAAATAACACTTATTAAAAGAGGGCTGCTACACAGTACCCTGTCCTGTGCTGCTGAGGAAAGCTATATTCTTATTTGATTTAAATTATAGTTCTTTACTGCTGCTAGGCTCTAACTTATTATGAAATTTAAACTACAAGCTCTCTGCTGGGTTCTAAATTTAACCAGAAAGCTCTCTTCTGTGTTTTAAATTTAAACTAAAAGTACTTTGCTGATGCTCGGCCCACAGTGACTATTAAATTTAAACTACAAGCTCTCTGCTGGGTATGAAATTTAACCAGAAAGCTCTCTTCTGTGTTTTAAATGTAAACTTAAACTGCTGCTACTAGGCCCTGACTGATTTAACAAAAAATAGTGGGTTCACAGATTAATTAGCTTTAATAAAAAGAAATCCTTTCAGAAAATTCCCAGAAGTATATACTCACAGTTTCAGATCTCTCTCCAGAAGTAACAGTCCCCTTTTCTAGTCTTTCAAGACTGAGGCTCACAGAGCTCTGGTTGAGCTATTTATGCCTGTGCTGCTGAGGTAAGCTGTGACCAACTTCCTGGATGATTAACAGTCCTTTCTTGGATAGAAGGAGTCTTTGAAAATGGCCTTTTGATCTGCCACCTGGTGTTTACACCTATTGAAAAAGGTTTCACAGGTCTCTTGCCCCCTAGGTAGAAGGCCTCTTTGTAAAGGTCTCTAGAAGACTATTTGCTGCTCAAAGAGTACTGACCCTGTTTTGCCTTTTGTGCTAATCTATATTCTTATTTGATTTAAATTATAGCTCTTTGCTGCTGCTAGGCTCTAACTTATTATGAAATTTAAACTACAAGCTCTCTGCTGGGTTCTAAATTTAACCAGAAAGCTCTCTTCTGTGCTTTAAATTTAAACTAAAAGTATTTTGCTGATGCTCGACCCTGAGTGACTATTAAATTTAAACTACAAGCTCTCTGCTGGGTATGAAATTTAAACAGAAAGCTCTCTTCTGTGTTTTAAATTTAAACTAAAAGTACTTTGCTGATGCTAGGCCCTGAATGACTATTAAATTTAAACTACAAGCTCTCTGCTGGGCATGAAATTTAACCAGAAATCTCTCTTCTGTGTTTTAAAATGTTAACTTAAACTGCTGCTACTAGGCCCTGACTGATTTAACAAAAAATAGTGGGTTCACAGATTAATTAGCTTTAATAAAAAGAAATCCTTTCAGAAAATTCCCAGAAGTGTATACTCACAGTTGCAGATTTCTCTCCAGAAGTAACAGTCCCCTTTTCTAGTCTTTCAAGTATCCCCAAAAGACACAGGTTCCACAATGCTTGTATTGGGTCAAGCATTGATATCCTGGGTTCCTTTTTAATAATGGTTTATGGACATTTCCTCCAGGAACTTGTCCAAACCTTTTTTAAACCCAACTACACTAACAGCTCTTACTACATCCTCCGGTAACAAATCCCCGAGTTTGATTACACATTGAGTGAAAAAATATTTTCTCTTATTTGTCTTAAATAGTTTACCCTATTTAAGTTTACCCTGTGATTCATAATTACCTTGTTATCCAAGTTTCTTGACCCTGTTTAATGTAACTCAGACGCTTGTTTTTGTGCTGAATTTTGTGTTCGATGTAAACCGCGCTGATGTCAAATAGTGCGGTATATAAGAATTGTAAATAAATAAATAAATAAATAAATACCCTGTAGCTTCATTATACGCCTCTTTGACCCGGTGAAAAGCGGGATATAAATACAGTTAAATAAATAAATAAATGTCCCCTAGTCCTTCTATATTCTGATAGCATAAACAATCGATCTATGCTTACCCGTTCCACTCCATTCATTAATTTATAGACCTCTATCATATCTCCCCTCAGCCGTCTCTTTTCCAGGTTGAAGAGCCCTAACCTTTGTAGCCTCTCTTCATAGGAGTAGCCTTCCATCCCCTTTACCGTTTTGGTGGCTCTTCTCTGTACCTTTTCTAATAATGTTATATCCTTTTTAAGATACGGCGACCAGAATTGCACACAATATTCAAGGTGCGGTCGTACCATGGAACGATACAGAGGCATTATAATATCCTTTGTTTTATTTTCCATTCCTTTCCTTATGATATCTAGCATTCTATATGCTTTCTTGGCCGCCGCTGCACACTGGGCGGAGGGTTTTAACATGTTATCCATGATGACTCCTAAATCTTTTTCCTGGGTGCTGGTTCCCAATGTGGAACCTTGCATTGTGTAACCATAGTGTGGGTTGTTCTTTCCTAGGTGCATAACTTTGCACTTGTCCACATTAAATTTCATCTGCCATTTGCATGCCCAGTCTTCCAATTTATCCAGATCCTCCTGCAGTTCTCTTGGGTTTTAACAACTTTAAACAGTTTTGTGTCATCTGCAAATTTGATAACCTCACTACTTATTCCCTTTTCCGGAATATGTCAAAAAGTAGCGGACCAAGTACAGATCCCTGGGGGTACTCCACTATTCATCTTTTTCCATTGGGAAAATTGGCATTTTAGCCCTACCCTCTGCTTTCTATCTTTTAACCAGTTCCCGATCCACAATAGTACACTGTCTCCTATCCCATGACTTTTTAGTTTTGCCAAAAGTCTCTGATGAGGGACCTTGTCAAAGGCTTTCTGAAAGTCCAGATATGCTATATCAACCGACTCACCTTTGTCTACCTGTTTATTCACACCTTCAAAAAAACATATCATATTAGTAAGACAAGATCTTCCTTGTCTAAAGCCATGTTGGTTGTCTCCCATTAGGCCATGACTATCTACATGCTGTGTAATTTTGTTCTTTATGATGGTTTCTACCATTTTCCCCAGTACTGACATCAGGCTCACTGGTCTGTAATTTCCCGGATCACCCCTGGAACCCTTTTTAAAAATTGGCGTTACATTGGCGACCCTCCAATCTTCAGGTATTACAGATGATTTTAATGAAAGTTCACAGATTACTAATAGCAGGTCTGCAATCTCATATTTCAGTTCTTTCAACACTCTTGGATGTATACCATCCGGTCCAGGTGATTTGCTACTATTCAGTTTTTCAAATAGTTGTAATACATCTTCCTGGTGTAGTGATATTTCTCTCAATTCCACTGCAGTATCACCTTTAAATACCACTTCAGTCTTGGGTAACATCCCTACATCTTCCTTAGTAAAGACCGAAGCAAAGAATTCATTCAATCTCTCAGCTATAGCCTTGTATCCTCTTACTGCCCCTTTTACCCCTCTATCATCTAATGGTCCAATTGACTCTCTCATAGGCCTTTTGCTACGAATGTACTTGAAAAAATCTTTATTTCGTGTTTTTACTTCCATAGCAAGTTCCTTCTCAAATTCTCGCTTTGCCTGCCTTATCAATGCCTTGCATTTAGCTTGCCAGTGCTTGTGCTGTTTCCAGTTTTCATCGTTTGGCTCTTTTTTCCTTTTCCCCTAAAGATGCTTTTTTGGCAGCAATAGCCTCTCTGACCTCACCTTTAAACCATGCTGGCAGTTTTTTGGACTTTCTTCCACTTTTTTTAATGCGTGGAAAACAGCTGGTCTGGGCTTCCAGGATAGTATTTTTAAACAACACCCAAGCTTGATGTAAGCCTTTAACCTTTGCAACCGCTCCTTTTAGTTTTTTCTTAACTATATTCCTCATTTTATCATAGACTCCCTTTCGAAAGTTAAAAGGTAGTACTGTGGATTTCTTTATTATCCCTCCTCCACTAATTAAATCAAACACGATCATGCTATGATCACTATTGCCAAGTGGTCCCAACACCCTTATTTCTTGCACCAAATCTGGTGTTCCACAAAGGACTAGGTCCAGTATGGCTTCCCCTCTGGTCGGTTCATGAACCAGCTGCTCCAAGAAGCAGTCATTTATTTCATCTAGAAACTTTATCTCCCTAGCATGTCCTGCCATGACACTGACCCAGTCGATACCGGGGTAATTGAAATCACCCATTATTACTACTCTGCTGTGACTTTTGTTAGCTTCCTTGATTTCTTTGAGCATTTCATCATCCATTTGTTCATTCTGGCCAGGTGGTCGATAGTACATCCCCACTGCCATCACCTTCCCCTTCATACATGGAATTTCAATCCTTAGAGATTCTACAGCAAATTTTGTTTCCTGCAAAACTTTAATCCTTTCTGACTCAATGCCCTCTCTAACATAGAGCGCAACCCCTCCACCAATTTGATCAGTTCTATCATTACGATATAGTTTGTATCCAGGTATCACAGTGTCCCACTGGTTTTCCTCCTTCCACCATGTCTCTGAGATTGAAATCATATCTAACCTCTCATTTAGTGCTATATATTCTAACTCTCCCATCTTATTGTTTAGACTTCTAGCATTTGTATACAAGTATTTTAGAGACTGTATTTTATTAATATTAATCTGGCTATAGGTAGGCATGGGTAATTTGGAATCTTTACGCTCTGTCTGCACCATAGTCAAAGGCATTTGGGCCACTCTACTCTTTTTTTGAACCTCACTGCTTTTGGTAGTATCCTTCAAGGATACCTTCTTCCGAACCATGCACTCTTGGATGACTGTCGGCTTTCCCCTATTTTCTAGTTTAAAAGCTTCTCTATCTCCTTTTTAAAGGTTAATGCCAGCAGTCTGGTTCCATCCAGGTTAAGGTGAAGCCCATCCCTTCGAAAGAGCCCCTCCTTTCCCCAGAATGTTCCCCAGTTCCTAACAAATCCAAAACCCTCATCCTTGCACCATCGTCTCATCCACACATTGAGACTCTGGAGCTCTGCCTGCCTTTTGGGTCCTGTACGTGGAATGGGAAGCATTTTGGAGAACGCTACCCTGGAAGTTCTGGATTTCATCTTCCTACCTAAAAGCTTAAATTTAGCCTCCAGAACTTCCCTACCACATTTTCCTATATCATTGGTACCGACATGTACCAAGACAGCAGACTCCTCCCCAGCACTATCTAAGATTTTATCTTGGCGGTGCGTGAGGTCTGCTACCTTCGCACCAGGCAGGCATGTTACCAAGCGATCCTCATGTCCACCAGCCACCCAGCTATCTACAAGCCTAATGATTGAATCTCCAACTATAACAGCTGTCCTAACCCTCCCGTCATGGGCACATGGCCCTGGAGAAACGTCCTCAGTGCGAGAGGGGTTTACATCACCTGGAGGACAGGTCCTAGTTACAGGATCATGTTCTGCCACACCAGGGTGATGCTCTCCTGTCACATGACCTCTCTCCTCCATGGCAACAGGGATGCTGCCACACTGGAGGTGGGACTTCAGGACTATATCCCTGTAGGTCTCGTCCATGTACTTCTCTGTCTTTCTTTTGTCTTCCAGGTCTGCTACTCTAGCCTCTAGAGAACGGACTTGTTCCTTGAGAGCAAAGAGCTCCTTGCACTTAGTGCATATGTAAGACCTCTCACCAACTGGGAGAAAATCATACATGTGACACTCAATGCAAAAGACTGGAAAGCCCCCATCTCGCTGCTGGACTGTTGTCTGCGTCTTAGTTTAAAGCTTGTGTTTAGGTCTTTAAATTCTGTATTTACTATATTTACTGTATTTACTTTATTATACCCAAGTTTAATTTTCCTGTTTAATGTATACCCAAGTTATTATACCTGTTTCACTGTAAGCACAAATCACGAAATTGAGATGTGCAACTCTTATGTTCATTGTAAACCGCACTGATGTCGAATAGCGTGGTATAAAAGAGACTGCAAATAAATAAATAAATAAATAAATAAATACTAAGGGTTGGTGTAGATGCTTATACTAATAAAAGTGTATGTAATACCTCTAATATACCTTGTTCACGTGAAGCTTAATTAATCTCAGGTCCTCAATGTATGACTGATTTGGATAAAGAGCTGCACCTGAAAGCAGCCCCTTTCCTCTAAGATGTGTAAGTACCTATAAAGCTACAATTACCCCAGGGGCAGGTGGGTGTTGGGGAGGGAGGGAAGGAAATAAGACCTATTAAAAGAGGGCTGTTACAAAGTACCCTGTCCTGTACCCTCAGCAGGAGGGGAATGGGGTTAGTCCCTCAGGTAGGCTAGAGCAGGAAAAAAAGTTTAAAACGCAGCAGGTTCTGGGGACAGAGCAGGGAGAGATATTTAATTTAAAGTAACAGTTAACCTGGCTACCACACAAAGCCCAGTTATTTGAGAGAGGCAAGGTAAGTTATACAGTTGAGAGAGCTGAAGTGCAAAACTAAAGGGAAAAGGGAGGTGAAGTAGCACACCAATAAAGACAACAATAAATAATTAAATAGACAGCTAGAACTCTGTCTGTCTGCTATTGCCTTATGGATGTGTACAGATCTGCATTAACTGCCCTTTAGGGTGCCTGTTCCCCAGCAGGACTGGGGTTGATGGTCCCCCTCTACTACCACCATTGCAGGGATGTAGAATGTGGATCTGTTGGTGGGAGATCCTGTCCCCCACCCTGAGCCCTAGAGGGCGGGTTGGGTGGTGCTACATAATTAGCCTATGGGTCCAAACACCCCCCTTCACTTAAATCATGTGACCATGGCACCCACAGAGAAAATACACTATTCTGGGTGCATCATAGTCCACAAGAGCTAAACATGGCTGGGAAATACAGACGGACACAGGTGTATCCTAGGTGTACCTGCAAGGACTACCTATCACACACTGGCACTGATGGCAACCTGCAGCATAGCCTTTCTCAACTAAGCCAGGTGCTGAGGACCTGGTGCTGGGCGCCCCACCTCACTCTCAGGGTGAGCACAGTACCCATACAATGTGATGGTCTGTAGCTACTCTGTGCCAGTAACACACATGGTCAGTTCCCCCTACCAAGCTGAGGTGCTGTGGGGGTGCGTAACCCATCTTGTGATCATCTGTAAACTGCTGATCTGCATGTGCAGTGCATCATGGGTACGGGTGGGTTAACCCTATCCTAGTAACCACAGCAGACAATTTGTGTGGTGACCTGCAGTCTTTCTGTAGCCAGCCAGGGGCTTGCTCATAGTTATAGAGATGTAGCCCACTGGATGCTTCACTGACTGTGGAGGCAGAGGTCATGGGTTTGATCCCACAGTGGTGTTATTTGATAGGGCTGTTTGAGGTATTTCCTTTTTTAATTTAAATTAGTGCTGCCACCAAAAACACCCTCACAGTGCTGTAACCTTAAGGTACCTCATAAAGCGCCCTATAAGGCGCCTTATAAGGCGCCCTATAGGGAACATTGTAAGGTGCCTTGGCGGACAGTGCACTTTATAATGTGCCCTCTGGAGTGCCTTATAGGGTGGCTTATGCGGTAACTTAGGTTACGGCACTGTGAGGGTGTGTTTGCTGGAGCACTAATGTAAATTAAAAAAGCAAATGCCTCAGTCAGCACTGATTTAAAGTAAAGGATAATGTCTCAGACAGCCTTGCTCATTAAGCCCACTGGAGGATCAAACTCATGACCCCTGTTTTATCAGTCAATGTATTAACCATTGTGTTACACCTCTGTTGCTGTGCTTGCTGCTCAGCGCGCCTAATTAAGGCTAACGCGCGTTAACGTGCCACGGCTCCCTCTATCCCGCGATAACGGACTTTATCGCGCGATAACCTGAAATGCTACCTTAAGACCGGAACGCCCTCTCCTTTTATGGCATTCTTCACATTATCGCTGGAGTTGACGCCGGTAACATTAAGACCGTTTAGTAAACATACCCCTAAGTTTACAATATAGAAATCCCTAGAATCAGAAGTCCTACTAATAATAAACAATTTTGGAGAAGAGACTTCTAGGAAGGGAAAATGAGAAAAAAAAGTCTGCATCCTGACATGGGTGAAAGAAGAGAAGGACTGGCTTTCGAAGGTGCCTCGGTCATTGACACCAGGAAGGGAAATCTGTCACCCCTTGTGGTAGGCGACGGCCTATGATCCATGCTAATTGAACTAAGCAGACAGGCCTAAGCAGCTTGACCTGTAACTGAAGCCTGTAGTTAGGCCCAGAGGAATGAAAACCCCCCTGAATGATGACACCATAGAATTGAAACTTAACTCAGTTTAACTGAACATAGCTAAGCAGAAACAAAACTTATAAAAGACAGAAAACAGCTCTAATTGGTACTGATAAGAGAGCACAGCTTCTATGGAATTAATTAACTCTGCAAAAAGCAAGGTTACAGTGCCCTGCTTCCCATATGTTTTAACAAGCTAAGCGACCTTGGAGGAGAGATGTAACAAGTTAGAGACACTGACCATTGTAATTGGGACTAGAAAGGGGGCAACCAGGTGCTGAGCCCAGACCAGAGTCCCGATTGGGTAGCCATATCAGTACCAGGACCAATAGATGGGTGAGAGGGGTTACTGGGACCAATGAAAAGTTTGCCTATGTCTAGAATGGAGAAGAACGCTATAAAAGTTGTTGTTTTACTAACAGCCATTGCTCAGCCATTTTGAAATTGATTATTGCTTGAGCCATGTGCACATTAAACTGGCTTGGATCCTTGAAACGACTCCTGGTTTTATTTATTGCATGCTTATCTGCTGCTACATTTCTTGGTGCGTTGGCCGGGAAGTGCGAGTGGTGGATGGTGTTCAAGTGAATAAATCCACGTAATTCGCCTTAAGGTTTGGTCCAGTTGGAACCATGCCAATCCGACGCAGGGGAATTTCCCTGGGCCCACCGATCCTCTTGAATCGGAGGGGGTTCTGCCTGGCCTCGGCAGGCACTGAGTCCAGCTGGCCAACACTTCCGACCCGGGGGAGTCCAGGATCCAACTCAGAAGCTTGGGAACCAGATCTGGTAAGTATAGTTTTGAAAACCTGTCTAGACAGATGAGTTAGAACTGCAGTTTGAAACTTTGGTATATGCGCAAGGCGAAGCCATCGTCCTTTTTGTTTGGTAAGACTTAAGTCAACCTCGCATGAGTATGCGCGAGGTCCCTACATGAGTATGCGTGGGGAAAATTTGTTTGAAAATCCTTGCATGAGTATTCGCGAGGTACAGCTGTTATAGAAAATCATGATTTAGCCTAGTCAGAACAGACAGGAACTTGGAATTTGTAATCTCGAGATATTGGGAATTGGTAAGAGAGCATGATCACCTCTCAAGGAAGGGCCGAGTAACCCCGCATGGGTATTCGCCGGGTGAAACCCCCATCCTTTTTGTAATTGGGAAATTGGATAAGACTATTCAGAATAGATAGAAAGGAATGCATTCTGAGATACGTTGCTAGCATGATTGTGTGAATGAAGTGTGAATGAGAGGTCTGGCAGCACGGACCAAGCGAGAGTGGACTCTGGACTAGCGCAGTTCCTAGTTGGGTGACTGCGTCTAGGTCGCGAAACGGAGGAAGCGTTTGGTGTATTGTCCGTCCTGTGTATTTGATTTTTGTTATCTGTTGAAACTGCGAGTTCCCCTTCTGTTATAAATGTGAGATTATTCTGTTGAGTAATTTGTGACAGTTCACTGATTAAGGAATTGTATTAATAAAGCAGAAAGAAGACGCAAAACACCTACAGTCATTTTTAAAAATCCAAAAGCTGGTCTGACCCAGTTCGTTTTTCTACTGCAGTGTAAAAAACTGACAGGGGGCGTGTCTGAAGGAAAGAATGTACAGTGTCGTCTTTCTAATCCTGTGCAGGCTTAAATCTCAATGCTGTTAGTTTGTGCTTATTTCAGGACAATTGTACCTGTGTTATTCAATATGTTTTTTAATAATAATGTTCCTTCTGCTATGGTTAGGTATTATATACCATTCGATAGGAATATTTAGTCAGGATTTTAGTTTTGAAGGTCGAATTAATCTCATCGGAGCTCCGTAAACTGTTTTTAGTTATATTCTCTGCTTTGTCTGTATTTTATTGTTACCTTTTAGAAATGATAAACTAAGCAAACTGTTTTTGGGTTTATTTCCTTTGACTTATAAACCTACAAAGTAATTATTAGATCATGACTTGACACTGATTTAAATGATTCTTGCTAGCATGTCTCTGTGTGTCTGAGAAACTGATCTTTTCATTTCCAGTGAGCGAAGGGGTGTGGCTCACACAGCTTATTAGGGAATGAGACAGCCATTCCCGATTGAGCAGTCTCTCTTGCTTGTTTAAAAAAAAGGATTCATTCAATCAAAGTGTGATAGGAGATGAATTTATAATCTGTTGTTTCAAAAACTAACGGCAGATTGCAACCTGAGAATGAATGGTTTAAATTCTGAGTGAATAAGACAATTGTGTTAGGATTTTATCTTTGAAACTCTGTACTAGTTACTAATGAACAAATCAGTTAGCTACACTGACCTTTACAATATTGGCTTTTAAGATAAATTAATCTGTTTTTCTGTATTTGAAAAAAAAGGGAAAGGTGTGCTGTACTTTATGAAAAATATCCGGAATGTCTTTTGAATATTTGCTTTCTGAACTAAAAAAAATAATAATTTCTTTTGCAGAGACATGCTGATTACGGCTGGCAGCTAGTTGCTATTTTAAGAACTGTATCTAAATTGTATGTCTGTGCTCAATTTAAGCTTATGTTTACGGTAATAAGGTTTTTTTAATAAGTGTCCTTTCAAGTATGATCAAGAATTTCAGTAAGGGATTTACTGAAGACTATGAAATGTCTCTGTCCCAATCAGGAATGCTATGTGAAATTCTGCTAGTATTTTGCCCCAGAATCTCTAGATATCCTGTCTCGTCACTCTCTCCCTGTAAGTAGTTCTGTTCAGAGTGCTTAAGGGGGGGATGGAGCCCAGTCCACCGATGATGTCACCCCCCGGTGGGCGTGAACTAATGTGCCCACAGCAGAGAAGTAGATCATTTAAAAAAAAAAAAACCAACCTCCTGGATAGAGCGTTGCTAGGAGAAACAAAACCCAGGAGAGGGGAGGGGAGGGAAATCCACCCTGTAGATTCCCTAGTTTGCCAGCCACCTCCGCAGCAGTGAAACCAGAAGTGAAAATCAGCTGACCAGACGTGTTTAGAACAGAAAAAACTGCATTATACACTGAGAAGTTTTAGGACTTGATTGAACTAATGAACGGAAATTGCAGAGAACTGGATGAATTTGCGGGCATAATAGTTAAATGAAAGTTTATCAGAAAAGCATGTGGATTGTTGAAGAAGGACAGAGAATGTAAGAATTGTAAGATGGAAAAAGAGAACAGATCTTTTTGCTGATATTTATTTGAATGATGTGGAGGAGGTATTCCTAATCGAAGGAGCAGCGGACGTGAAAACTGGGTGTGAGTGCGCCCATTATAGAAAAAGAAGGACATTAGAGAAGTGAATGCCCGTATCTTGACTCCTCCCCAGGAGGGGAGGAGGGAGTACTTGATTGCAAAGTCATAAAACAATAAACCAAGCACAGTGTTTCAGCATGAGAGTGAAGTAGCTATAGCGTGAGTGGCAGCCGAAGAGGGCTACAGCATGGATGAAGACTAGGCCAGACCGGACTCTCCAGTTTCCCTGGGTCCCCAGGAGTCAGTCTGAAAAATAGGGGACCAATATATGGACTTTTATGGGGGATACAGGAGCAGAATACAAAAGCCAGTAGCCCCTGTGTTTTTCTAGATGCATCACCATTATCAGAGCTACTGGGGCTAAGTCCGCAAAGCCTTTTTTGCAGAACCGCATGTGTGAACTAAAAAAAAAAAAAAATATAATAATAATAATGTACCAGTTCCTGTATATGCCTGAATGCCCTACTCCATTTTTGGGCCGAGACCTGCTTGCAAAGTTTCAAGCACAGATATCCTTTGTTGAAGGGGGAAAAAATGAAACTCAAAATCTGCTGGCCTGATGGTGTTAACTGTCCCCCAAGAAGAAGAATGGCGGTTCTATTCACCTGCATCCAAAGCAACAAGCTGTACACTTACCAACCTCATAGCCCCACCTGGAGGATGGGCAGAAGATAATCTACCTGGCCTAACGAAGAACATAGCCCCTGTCATTGTCACCCTCAAGCCAGTCAAGAAGCCTGGGACAGGTGATTACCGCCCAGTGCAGGATCTAAGAAGAATGAATGATGCAGCTGAAACTATACAACCAGTGGTACCAAAATCCTTATATTCTCTTGGACCATTCTGGACTTAAAAAGATGCCTTTTTCTGTATACGCTTAGCCCAAGACCCCACTACAAGGAGGTAGGGCCAACTCATCTGGACAAGATTACCTCAAGAATTCAAGAACTCGCCTCACTCAGCAAAAGATTTGACAAGTTATCCAGAAACTCCAAAAAAAAAAAAAAAAAAATTCTACTTCAATATGTGGACAACTTGCTTATAGCCACCAACTCAGAAAGTGAATGTCCACAAGCCACCAGTGAACTCTTGCACCTTTTTAATGAGGCTGGATACAAAGTCTCAAGAGCCAAAGCATAATTATGTCAAACAAGTTAAATACCTAGGATTCCAGTTGTCCAGCGGAATTCGACGCCTGGAACCCTTACCAGAACGCAAAGCAGCTGTATGCAGTATTCCTACTCCAACCACCAGGAGGCAAGTGAGAGCCTTCTTGGGTGCCACAGAGTATGTTGTATATGGATCCCCAATTTTGCGCTGCTAGCAAAACCATTGTATCACATTGTATCAAGCTACTAAAGGAATGAAAAAGTCTCCATTGGAATGGGGACTTGAATAGGAATGCAGTCTTTTGATCTTTGAAAACCGCTCTGATGTTATCACCAGCTCTGGGTCTACCAGATGTCCAGAAAACCTTACAGTCTCTATGTTCATGAGTCGCAAGGAAATGTTCTAGGAGTGTTGACTCAATCTCTTGGACCTTATTTGAGAAGCTGTTACAGCTACAGCCTTCCTAGTAAGCAAAAACTAAAAGAAAAATCCCTTTGAGACAGAATCTTCAAGTTACTGTACCACACTCTGTTCTAACCAATATGAAATACAAAGGAAATTACTAGCTAACAAATCTATGAATGTTGAAGTATTAGAGTATGTTGTGTGAAAACCCCAGATACAACTGAAGGGTCAGTCAAGTTTTGAATCCTGTTATGTTGTTACCAATTGGTCTTGACCCCCTGATCATGACTGTTTAGAAATTATGGACACTGTATTCTCAAGCCGCCTGGATTTGACTGATGTCCCTATGGAGAACCCTGAACAGACTTTCTTTGTGGCTGAAGGCAGTTTCATCATCAATGGACATTGTTGTGCTAGATATGCAGTGGTGACCCCTGATTTGGTAGTTGAGTCCTCAGCCCTGGCCCCAGAAACTTCACCACAGAAAGCTGAACTGATAGTCCTCACTAGAGCACTAACAATAGGAAAAGAGCCCTGTCTAAATGTGTACCCAGATTCCAAGTATGCCCTTACAACCTTGCATGTATATGGGGCCCTGTACAAAGAATGAGGGTGGATAACCTTAGGAAGCAAGTCCATTAAGTATAGCCCCAAGATATTGATATTAACAGATACATACTGCCTATAGATCTCAGAATTTAGGAAAAGTAGAATGTATGAATAGAACCCTGAAATCTCAGTTGTCCAAACTTTGCCAAGAGGTTTACCTGAAGTGGCCCCAGGTTCTTCCCATAGCCCTTCCTAGGATATACTTAGCCCCTGCTAAGTCTTTAGGAGTTTCCCCTTTTTGAGATTCTGTATGGGCAACCCCTGCCTATTGTATAGGAAATAAAAGGAGATATGAGACAGATAGGATCTGAAATTATTAGACATGAACTATTGGTTTTAAGTTCTGTTTTGCAGGAGTCTTCATACCTGAGTACAAAATCGATTACCCATCAATTTGCCTGCACCCCTGCATCCTTTCAAGCCTGGAGTCTCGGTGTGGATCAAAGAGTGGAGAAAGATACTGTTAGCCCTGCATTGGAGGGGACCCTATGTCGTCATCCTGTCAACTCCAACTGCAGTAAAAGTCGCAGAATTTGAACCTTGGATCCATCATAATCAAGTGAAGCCAGCAGCTGCTCTTGAACCTGATCACTGGACTACTGTACAGCACCCTGAGACTCCATTGCACCTCACCCTACGACAACAACCACGGACCTAAGACTTATTGGTCCCTCAGAAACTGCACTATTTCAAGACTGTTTGTTTATCTGAAAGTAAGCTTCGCATCTGGAAAAAAAACAAACAAACCTACAATCATCAGAAAGAGACTGTGTTTAAATACTCTGAAAAGACTGTTTTGATCTTCTAAAGAGTGAACTGCTCTAAAGAAGCAATAATAGCCTAAGAGACTATGCTATGATATTTTAAGAAATTGAGACATCCCAGAGGACAGTGATACTTTGGAATCTACAGCCCTACTCCTGCCAAAAATCTGGTAGGTCTACGTACGGCAGAAGCTTGAGGATCTACAATCAACCCTACATCTGTTATCTGTTGTGGAAGTCGACGGTTCCACCAATTTTCCAGAGACTATGCCCATTATGAATTATTATTATTGCTTTATTCTGGCAATAGTTTTGGAGTGCTTTGAAATGACTTTTGCCTTGCCTCCCTGGGCAGCCTGTATAAGTACAACATGAACTGGACCGAAGGTCACTCAGACCTTGTTTTATCATTCTTCCTATACTTGCATTGGTATACTCTCCAATCCAAAAGTTGTTCTAGATCTTGACTTTCTACAAGGCTATGCAAGCCACCGTTGCAATTCCTCATACCACCACCAGAACTTGTTTCTTGAACTTGCTGGAGCAATAGCATCTAGTCTCCACACTTCTGACTGTTTCTATTGTGGAGGAACTAAGATGGGAGATCAGTGGCCCTGGGAGACGCAAGAACTGAACTATTCTATCCTATACAATCAGACTGATTTACATAATACTACTAGTGAGTGGGTATTGGCCCACCCCATTGTTGACAGTTTGTGTTTTGTTTGGACTGGACCACAATCTACTACGAAGGATGGACAGCTGGTCTGTCTAAATCAGAAGCTTTACGACAGCACAACAAAGATGCAACTGAACCTTCTAATCCTTTAGTTCTTTTTCCCACTCTTGCCAAATTATGGACTCTGACTATCTGCTTGTTATTCCCTTGTTTCTTGCCACTTTGCTTGCGAATGATAACTTCAGTTATTAATAACACTGTAGAGCATAAGGCAGCTACAAAGATACTAGCTATGTGAACTTACTACCCTATACCACAGAGTGATACCTTTACCTAGTATTATGTGATTTGATTCTCACACCTTATTAACATGCGGGTGAGAATAATCAAAGGGGGGAATGTGGGAGGTGAAGTAGCACACCAATAAAGACAACAATAAATAATTAAATAGACAGCTAGAACTCTGTCTGTCTGCTATTGCCTTATGGATGTGTACAGATCTGCATTAACTGCCCTTTAGGGTGCCTGTTCCCCAGCAGGACTGGGGTTGATGGTCCCCCTCTACTACCACCATTGCAGGGATGTAGAATGTGGATCTGTTGGTGGGAGATCCTGTCCCCCACCCTGAGCCCTAGAGGGCGGGTTGGGTGGTGCTACATAATTAGCCTATGGGTCCAAACACCCCCCTTCACTTAAATCATGTGACCATGGCACCCACAGAGAAAATACACTATTCTGGGTGCATCATAGTCCGCAAGAGCTAAACATGGCTGGGAAATACAGACGGACACAGGTGTATCCTAGGTGTACCTGCAAGGACTACCTATCACACACTGGCACTGATGGCAACCTGCAGCATAGCCTTTCTCAACTAAGCCAGGTGCTGAGGACCTGGTGCTGGGCGCCCCACCTCACTCTCAGGGTGAGCACAGTACCCATACAATGTGATGGTCTGTAGCTACTCTGTGCCAGTAACACACATGGTCAGTTCCCCCTACCAGGCTGAGGTGCTGTGGGGGTGCGTACCCCATCTTGTGATCATCTGTAAACTGCTGATCTGCATGTGCAGTGCATCATGGGTACGGGTGGGTTAACCCTATCCTAGTAACCACAGCAGACAATTTGTGTGGTGACCTGCAGTCTTTCTGTAGCCAGCCAGGGGCTTGCTCATAGTTATAGAGATGTAGCCCACTGGATGCTTCACTGACTGTGGAGGCAGAGGTCATGGGTTTGATCCCACAGTGGTGTTATTTGATAGGGCTGTTTGAGGTATTTCCTTTTTTAATTTAAATTAGCGCTGCCACCAAAAACACCCTCACAGTGCTGTAACCTTAAGGTGCCTCATAAAGCGCCCTATAAGGCGCCTTATAAGGCGCCCTATAGGGAACATTATAAGGTGCCTTGGCGGACAGTGCACTTTATAATGTGCCCTCTGGAGTGCCTTATAGGGTGGCTTATGCGGTAACTTAGGTTACGGCACTGTGAGGGTGTGTTTGCTGGAGCACTAATGTAAATTAAAAAGCAAATGCCTCAGTCAGCACTGATTTAAAGTAAAGGATAATGTCTCAGACAGCCTTGCTCATTAAGCCCACTGGAGGATCAAACTCATGACCCCTGTTTTATCAGTCAATGTATTAACCATTGTGTTACACCTCTGTTGCTGTGCTTGCTGCTCAGCGCGCCTAATTAACGTGCCACGGCTCCCTCTATCCCGCGATAACGGACTTTATCGCGCGATAACCTGAAATGCTACCTTAAGACCGGAACGCCCTCTCCTTTTATGGCATTCTTCACATTATCGCTGGAGTTGACGCCGGTAACATTAAGACCGTTTAGTAAACATACCCCTAAGTTTACAATATAGAAATCCCTAGAATCAGAAGTCCTACTAATAATAAACAATTTTGGAGAAGAGACTTCTAGGAAGGGAAAATGAGAAAAAAAGTCTGCATCCTGACATGGGTGAAAGAAGAGAAGGACTGGTTTTCGAAGGTGCCTCGGTCATTGACACCAGGAAGGGAAATCTGTCACCCCTTGTGGTAGGCGACGGCCTATGATCCATGCTAATTGAACTAAGCAGACAGGCCTAAGCAGCTTGACCTGTAACTGAAGCCTGTAGTTAGGCCCAGAGGAATGAAAACCCCCCTGAATGATGATACCATAGAATTGAAACGTAACTCAGTTTAACTGAACATAGCTAAGCAGAAACGAAACTTATAAAAGACAGAAAACAGCTCTAATTGGTACTGATAAGAGAGCACAGCTTCTATGGAATTAATTAACTCTGCAAAAAGCAAGGTTACAGTGCCCTGCTTCCCATATGTTTTAACAAGCTAAGCGACCTTGGAGGAGAGATGTAACAAGTTAGAGACACTGACCATTGTAATTGGGACTAGAAAGGGGGCAACCAGGTGCTGAGCCCAGACCAGAGTCCCGATTGGGTAGCCATATCAGTACCAGGACCAATAGATGGGTGAGAGGGGTTACTGGGACCAATGAAAAGTTTGCCTATGTCTAGAATGGAGAAGAACGCTATAAAAGTTGTTGTTTTACTAACAGCCATTGCTCAGCCATTTTGAAATTGATTATTGCTTGAGCCATGTGCACATTAAACTGGCTTGGATCCTTGAAATGACTCCTGGTTTTATTTATTGCATGCTTATCTGCTGCTACACCCTGAGAAAGAAGGACACAAGACATCATGCAACAGAGAAGAGGAGGGGAACTACAGCATAGATCTTATGATCAGGATACTAAGAAGGACGTTTAACAAAGCCATTTACTCAGGTAAATATCAGTTTAGCCAGGGATAAGAGTTGTCTGAAAATTTGTCTGAAACTTTTCCACCTGGACCTGATTAAAAGTATGCAGGGGTCCACAGCTTTTAGCTGATTTTAGGAGATGTTAGTGGGGTTATTTTTAGATCGGAGAAAGTAATGCCCACACATTGCATTTTCCAATCCATTTACATTATTTTCCATAGAAAAAAACAACTGCAGAAAATACAGATGCAAATAATGAATTTCCTTGGGCTGTTAGAGACAGTTTGAAAGTGTTGGTGGAAACCTGGAATACCTGTGCAGAGAAAATGGTAGAAACAAAAATGCTGAAGTGCTTCAGTTCAAAGCAGCAGTGAACTGACTTTTACACTTCCAGGAAGATATGAGGAGCGTAAGCTACACAGAGCACAGTTACAATCCTTCATGAAGACGTGAGCAGTAACCCTCATGGAAAGGCAATTATAAGAAGTGGAGATAACCTGCATGGGCAGACGAAATAGGCCTTTCTAAGCTTTATCTTCTGTCATCTACTATGATACTATGCAAAAGGAAACCTCAAAGTTGCCTAAGAATAAAATACTTGAAATTAAAATGATCAAATAGAGTGATTAAAACTCTTGCACAATTATGAGAAAGAGGATGGGGACAGGCCCAGGTTTAAGCATAGGCAAGTACCTCCAAAACCACATTTTCATTGGCCTGGAGAGTTGCTACTGTGGCAGGTGCAGGCCTGTGACCCACGGTGTCTGACATAGGCAGGCTAGCATGGCTAGCTTGACCTGTAAATGAGGCCTGTGGAGAGGCATATAGGATTGCACATCCCCCAATATGCTGCTATTGTGAGATAGAACTCAGTAGAAGTATTGAATTAGCTTAGGTAAGCAGAACTGCAGAACTGAGAAATGGAAAAATACAGAAAAGACATGTTTAAAAGTTACTGATAAGAAAAAGTACATCTGCAGAGAAATAATGAGGAGTGCTGACAGATGAGTTACAGAACCTTGCTCTTCTGTATGCACAAATTGGTCCCATAACCTTGAGAGTGTGAAAGTAACAAGTTGATGAACTGACCATTGTAATTGGGACTAGAAGGGGGGCAGGCAGGTGTCATGCCCACAGAAGGGACATAATTGGAGAAACTTATCAGTACCGGGACCAATAGAAGAGGTACGGGAGGTACGGAAGGTTACCGGGACCAATGAAATGTTTTTCTATACCTAGAATGGAACAGAAGTCTATAAAAGTTATTGTAATGCTTGAAAACTTTGCTCAGCCATTTTGAATTTGACTTGCTTGAGACTTGTGCACAAATAAATGATTTGGACCTTCTGAACAGACTCCTGGTATCATTGGTTTGTCTGCGCTTTGCTGCTACATATTCCTTGGTGCGTTGGCCGGGAAGTTGTGGAATCAAAGTGTATATAGGGCAATATACCACGACTTTCCGCCTCTATAGGCTTGGTCCTGCCGGGATCGCGCCCTTCCGACGAGGGCCGCTCCCTGGCGCCACCGGTCCCTTGTATCGGAGGGAGCTGGTCGGACCTCGGCGGGTGACGAGCCCGGCTGGAGTCAACGCCTCGAACCGGAGTGAGGGGAGTCCGAGGTCCAACTCATGCGCCTGCTTGGGAAGTTTGAGGACCGGATCCGGTGAGTATAGTTTTGATTTTGGGTCTAGACAGAAATAGAAAGAGCAGTACTGCCATTGGAATTTGGAATTTGTAATCTCGAGATATTGGGAATTGGTAAGAGAGCATGATCAACTCTCAAGGAAGAGCCGAGTAGCCTGGCATGGGAATTCGCTGGGTGAAACCCTCATCCTTTTTGTAATTGGGAAAAAGACTAGTCAGAACAGATAGAAACGAATGCATTCTGGGATACGTTGCTAGCATGATTGTGTGAACGAAGTGTGAATGAGAGGTCTGGCAGCACGGACCAAGTGAAGGCGGACCCCTGATTAGCGCATTTCCTGACCGGGCGACCGCGTTCAGGTCGCGAAAAGGGGGAAGCGATTGCTGTCTTGTCTTGTTATTTGTATTCCCTATACGTTTCCAGGGCCGTGAGGACCCCTTACCCACGGTCCGCCCTCCTTTTCCCTTCTGTCTGTTGTTGCGCGCACACATCGAAATGGGAGGGGCGGGGTCTACTAGAAACACTCCATTAGAATGTATGATCGCACATTTTAAAGAGGGATATTCAGGAGATTATGGTATTAAAATGACAGCAGCCCGTTTGCAGATTTTGTGTACTAGGGAGTGGCCCGATCTAGACCCCATCTGGCCCCGAGAGGGAACGTTCACTGTAGAGATTATTCAGTCAATACATCGTAGAGTGCGGGTAGCGCACCCCGATCAGTACCCCTATATAGATTCCTGGTTAAGTATTTGTGAAGATCCGCCCTCCTGGGCGCAGCGCTGTTATGAGGAACAGTGCAGAATAATGTTAGCTAAAACAGATTCTAGACAGAAAACGGAACAGCCTAGAATGAAAGAGCAGGATAAGAAAGCCAAGAAGAAACCCATCTTGGCAGATCCTGATTCCCCAGAAATAGTCCTCAGGCAGCCCCGAACCCCAGGTCCAGTAAGAGTAGCCCGGCGTCGTCCTGCCCCAGAACCCCAGAGACGGCGGGACCCAACCCCAGATCCTCCTCCTGGGGAAGAGAAGGAGGAAGAATTAGTGGAAAGAGAAGTGGAGGATGTAAAAAGTGAGTCAGAAGCGGAGATAGAAGAAGGAGAAAGAGAGAATTCCCCAGAAGAGGAGGAGGACAGTGTACAAATAATCGAGAAAGCCAGCGCTAGCACTAGCACGCCAGTGAAAGAGAAATCCAAAGCAAAACCTGTTGAGAAAAAGAAAGCGACTCCTGCAAAGGCAACGGCCATAACCCTTAGATCCCAAACCCAAAAGACGCCTGTAACAGCCAAACTGTTTCCCTTAAGGCAAGTCCCGGGAGTGCCCGTAAAGAATGATAATGATGAAGTGGTAGCGGGACCCCTAACTTATGTGTATATCCCTTTTTCTACAACTGATTTATTAAATTGGAGGTCGCACTATGCCTCCTATACTAGTAAGCCCCAGGAGCTGACAGAATTAGTAACTAGTATTATGGAAACTCACCAACCCACTTGGCCAGATTGCCGTCAGCTCCTGACCACCCTATTCACAACAGAAGAACGAGCGAGAATTAGAAAAGCAGCTATTGAATGGATGGCAGAAAACCCTGCAGCACCGGCGCAGGGGCAGAATATAATAGACCGTAGGGAAGCAGCTCAGAGAGAATTCCCGAATGAAGACCCCCAATGGGATCCAAATACAGATGAAGGATCCACAGCCCTAGCCCGTTTTCGCCAAGGCTTTTTACAAGGCCTGAGAAGGGGGGGCCAAAAAGCTATGAACCTTTCCAAAGTTACAGGAGTTATCCAAGGGATAGATGAGAGCCCAGCAGATTTTTATGAAAGATTAACTGAAGCCTACAGAATGTATACTCCCTATGATCCCGAGGCACCAGGAAGTTTGTGCATGGTGAATTCTGCTTTTGTAAACCAGTCTCAACCAGATATTAGACGCAAATTACAGAAGTTAGAAGGGTTTGCGGGCATGAATGCAACACAGTTATTGGAAGTCGCTCATAAGGTGTATGTGAATCGTGATACTGAAAGACAGAGAGAATGTGATAGAAAGATGAAGAAGAAAGCTGATTTTTTGGCTGCGGCCATAGTTGAAAAGAAAAGGGGAGGTGTCCCTAGTCGAAGGAGCAGAGGAAGAGGGCGGGGTCAAGGCGGAGGCCGGACCCAGAGACTAGGCGTGAACCAATGCGCCTATTGCAGAGAGGAAGGACATTGGAGAGATACATGCCCGCAACTCGAAGACGCCCAGCAAGATGACGACAACGATCATCAGTGGCGAGAAGAAAGACGAGGCCGTCCCCGAGGCCGAGGAGGAGCCAATCGAGAACAATTCCAGCGAGAGAGAGAGGAGGAGGAGCCATTCAAGCATTGGCCACACAGGCCCATGATGAGGATGACGTGGATTAGGACAGACCGGGCTCCAAGTTTGCTTTAGGTCTCCAGGAGCCTATGGTCGGAATACAAATAGGAGACCAAATTATGAACTTTATGGTTGATACTGGAGCAGAGCATTCAGTAATAGACAGAAAGATAGCCCCATTCACTACAAAAGCAGTCACCATTATAGGAGCAACTGGTGCCAAAGCCACAAAGTCTTTTCTTCAAAACCGAATATTTTTATTTATTTTTATTTATTTATTAACAATTCTTATATACCGCACTATTAGACATCAGCGCGGTTTACATTGAACAAAAAACATCCGACAATTTACATATGTCTGGTCAATTACATTTAACAGGAGATATAAACTTGGGAAATAGGGGAAACTATATACAAAGGTGTGTTATCTGACAATATGCAGTCTAGGAGGACAACAAGTAACTCATCAATTCCTTTACATGCCCGAATGTCCAGTACCTTTACATGCCCGAATGTCCAGTACCGCTACTGGGACGAGACATGCTAGCCAAACTTCAAGCACAAATATCTTTCTCTGAGCAAGGAGAAATGCAAATGACAGTAAATTCCCAAGCCAAACCAGCAGGAGTAATGCTGCTGACAGTTCCCCGAGAAGAAGAATGGAGGTATTACATTGATGATTCTGTCCGAGACACCTATTTTGAACAAACTTTGAAAAGTATTGATGCACCACCTGGAGTATGGGCAGAAGGCAGTCCCCCAGGCCTAGCCAAGCATATAGCTCCAGTGATTGTAACCCTCAAGCCTAGTGCTACACCAGTGCACGTCAAACAGTACCCTCTCCCAAGAGCCGCAATTGAAGGCATTCATCGCCACCTACAGAGATTGCTCGAATATGGCCTACTAAAAGTATGTCAATCCCCATGGAACACCCCACTTTTGCCAGTAAAGAAGCCTGGGACAGATGATTATCGCCCAGTGCAAGATTTGAGAAGAGTGAATGATGCAGCTGAAACCATACATCCAGTTGTGCCCAATCCTTACACTCTTCTAGGACTGATACCTGCTGAAGCTACCCATTTCACTGTACTGGATTTGAAAGATGCATTCTTTTGCATAAGATTAGCCCCTGTAAGCCAAATATTGTTTGCATTTGAATGGCAGGACCCCATCTCTGGAAGAGGGGGCCAACTCACCTGGACAAGATTACCCCAAGGATTCAAGAATTCACCTACCATCTTTAGTGCTGCACTAAATCAAGACCTTTCAAGCTATCCAGTAGCCCCGGGGAAGAGAGTGCTTCTCCAATACGTGGATGATCTGTTGATAGCTGCCGTATCAGAAAGAGAATGTATATTAGCCACCAAAGATCTCTTGCAGTTACTAGATGAAGCTGGATATAAAGTTTCCAGAGCCAAAGCACAGCTATGCCAAAAAGAAGTGAAATACTTGGGTTTTCGTATTACCCAAGGAAGCAGAAGATTAGGCAGAGAAAGAAAAGAAGCAGTATGCAGAATTCCAACTCCAACAACCAGAAAGCAGGTCAGAGCCTTTCTGGGAGCGGCAGGATATTGCCGAATCTGGATACCCAACTTTGCCCAAATTGCCAAACCACTGTATGAAGCCACAAAAGGAGAAGAAAAGTCACCACTGGAGTGGGGACTTGAGCAGGATACAGCCTTCCAGAAGCTAAAAGAAGAATTGATGTCATCACCAGCACTTGGACTACCAGATGTCCACAAACCTTTCCACTTGTTTGTACATGAAGCACAGGGAAATGCCCTAGGCATGTTGACTCAGAAATTAGGAAATTGTGAGCGACCTGTAACCTACCTATCGAAACAATTGGACCCTGTGGCCAAAGGATGGCCACCTTGCTTGAGAGCAGTTGCAGCTACAGCGCTACTAGTGAGTGAAGCAGACAAACTCACACTAGGACAGAACATACGAGTCACTGTGCCACATGCAGTCCTTGCCCTTATGGAACAAAAAGCAAATTATTGGCTCACCAATTCCCGAATGTTGAAGTACCAGAGCATGTTATGTGAAAACCCACAGATACAACTCGAAGTGAGCCATGCCCTAAATCCAGCTACCTTGATACCCATCAGTGAAGAACTCCCAGAACATGACTGTATCGAAGTCATGGAGACTGTGTTCTCCAGCCGACCCGACTTGACAGATGTGCCCATAGACAATCCCGACCAGATCTATTATGTTGATGGGAGCAGTCTCATCCTTGATGGACGACGCTGTGCCGGATATGCAGTCGTCACTCAACATGAAGTAGTTGAATCATCAGCCCTAGCCTCAGGCACATCAGCCCAGAAAGCCGAATTGATAGCACTCACCAGAGCATTGCTGTTAGGAGAAAAACTTGTGCTAAATGTATATACAGATTCCAAATATGCCTTCACCACCTTGCATGCCCATGGAGCTCTCTATAAGGAAAGAGGACTCATCACATCCGGAGGAAAATCAGTCAAATATGGTCCCGAGATATTGATGTTACTTGATGCAGTTTGGGCCCCAACACGTGTAGCTGTCATGCATTGTAGAGGACATCAGGCAGGAAAAGGAGAAGTTGCCCGAGGAAATAGATTTGCAGATGCCTCAGCACGACAAGCAGCTATGACAGGACAAATTGCCCCACAAGCTATGCCAATGCAAGCAGCATTGTTTCCAGTACCCTTGAATCTATGGACCCCACGATATACCACCAAAGAATTGGATTACTATTGTGACAAAGAAAATGGAGTATTGAAAGACGGATGGATTGAGCTGCCACCAGAAGAGGGCAGTCAACCTCCCGGACGAATAGTAATTCCTGAACTGTTAGGACCATCCTTTGTCAAAGCTTTCCACGAAGCTACCCACTATGGGAAGAGTGCTATGGAGAAAGCGCTCAGACCACATTTCTACATCCCTTTGATGACAACCATATCAGCCTCAGTAGCACGTCAATGTGTAACTTGTGCCAAAAATAATGCCAAGCAAGGCCTTATTACAGCACCCCGAGTTCAGTCAGGAGGTGTCACCCCCATGCACAACCTCCAAGTTGATTTTACCGAAATGCCAAAAGCCAATGGATACCATTATCTACTAGTATTAGTTTGTACTTTCTCTGGGTGGGTAGAAGCATTCCCAACCAGAACTGAGAAAGCCCGAGAAGTTACCAAAGTCTTAATGAGAGAGATTGTCCCCAGATTTGGAATCCCAGCAGTAATAGGGTCAGACAATGGACCCTCATTTGTTTCCCAAGTTACTCAGCAGTTAGCAAAAGCTTTGCAGATACAGTGGAAGCTCCACACTGCATACAGACCCCAGAGTTCAGGGAAAGTGGAGCGAATGAATCGTACCTTGAAAGCCCAAATGTCCAAGCTTTGTCAGGAGACACACTTGAAATGGCCCCAAGTGCTCCCCATAGCTTTACTCAGAATACGCTCAGCCCCTGTAAAGTCAACAGGATTTTCCCCTTTTGAAGTTCTGTATGGTAAACCCCCACCAATAGTGCAGGGAGTCAAAGGAAGTTTAGCCCAGATTGGTTCAGAAGTAACCAGACAAGAACTCCTAGCTCTTAGTTTTGTTCTGCAGACTCTCCATACGTGGATCCAAGACCAGTTGCCTATCAACCTGACGGAACCCTTGCATCCCTACCAGCCTGGAACTTCGGTGTGGATCAAAGATTGGAAGAAGATACCGTTGGAACCCCATTGGAAGGGACCGTACACCGTCATCCTGTCTACCCCAACTGCAGTAAAGGTAGCCGAGATCGACGCCTGGATCCACCACAGCAGAGTCAAGCCCGCCGCCGATCCTGAACCAGAGCAGTGGACAGCAGAGCAGCATCCTGATGTACCCTTGCGAGTTACTCTGAGACGGCAACCAGCAGCATAGACACTTCATCACAAGTGCTTTGCAGTAGCCAAGTCTTTCGAAGAGGATTGCTGTTTTCCATGCAGCAACAGTTTTGTTTCAACGAACCCAATTTGTGTGTGATTTGACACACTACTTTGAAGACTACATTGACTAAGCCAGACTTCACAAGCCAACTGAATTGCTAAGTTGGTTAATGTGTACTGGACATCTTGAGGATCTTCAATCAACACTCAGCACCCGTTAAATTGCTTCATTAGCAAACGGGACGAAGAATAATAGACCGTCGTGATCAAGATCAGCAAGCTGAGGATTCAGAAGAACTCCAATCAACATGTATCTTTGTTTTTGCTTTGCCTTGGTTGCCTTCTTTGGAGGTTTTGAACAGACTTATGCTCTACCTCCATGCACTGCTTGCATTACGTCTACTAGAACTGGACTGAAAGTAACTCAGACTTTGCTTTACCATTCCTACTATACCTGCAAGGGAACAATAACTCGGTGTATCTATAACACCACTGAACTAAATGTTTGCACTCATGGAAAAATCAAAGCATGCTATAATCCGCATCAGAATCCATCCTATTACACGTTGGAAATAAGATGGAAGGATGCAGATGGACCTATATTAGCTGCTACACCACCACTTAAGGACATTACTAAACCTGCTGTTTTGAATTTTGACGCATGTAATGCCATTAATAGAGATAGTCAGTCCACCTGTGGTACGTGGGAGAAAGCGTATCGAAATGACCATAAGTATATGTGTCCAGAAGGTGCCACAAATTGGTGGAAGTGTACAGGTAAAACAGGATCAGGGTATAGTACTGCTACAGCGGCAGACTACTATTGCCCGTATTGGGGATGTGTTTTTTATGCTACCTGGAACACTGGTATAACTAATGAGAAAATAGATAAGCGGATGGCTACTCTAACCAAGCCAACCACAAATGATAAATGTCAGAAAGATGCTTGCAACCCCTTACATTTGCGTGTACATAACCCCCATGCATGGAAACAAGGATACAAATTTGGTTTACGTATTGCTGGAGGAGCAATAGATCCAGGGACCATTGTGTATATCAGATTGAATACCCAAGCCCACAAGTCATCTAAATATCATATTCATAATACCTTTTATGAAGCTATGCATGTAAATAAGTTTGAGATCCCTCACCCTTCACAGAATTTGTTTCTAGAATTAGCCGGAGCAGTAGTATCTAGTCTTAAGATCACAGATTGTTATTTCTGTGGCGGAACCCAAATGGGAGACCAATGGCCCTGGGAAGCCCAAGAATTGAATTATTCCATGATTTACAATCAGACTGAATTACACAAGACTACCAGTGAATGGGTGTTAGCGCACTCAATCGTTGGACGTCTTTGCTATGCCAGAACTGGACCCCAGTTCACCCAAAAGGTAGGACAGCTGGTCTGTCTTAGCCAGAAATACTATAATGCCACGACCAAAAAGACAGCATGGTGGTCAGGAATCAGACATCCTGAACCTCCTAACCCATTAGCTAGATTTCCTGAACTTGCAGGTCTATGGACTAACCTTGCCAAAGTCCAAGCCTGGCAAGCCCCACCTGGCCTATATTGGATCTGTGGAAACCGAGCATATGCGCAACTCCCGCCACACTGGGGAGGAGCATGTGTCTTAGGAACCATCAGACCTTCTTTCTTCCTGTTAAACACTGAACATGGAGAACAATTAGGATACCCTGTATATACTACCCACAAACACAAAAGAGCATCGAGACAGAAAAGAGAAGCCTTACAGATAGGCAAGTGGGAGAAGTGGCAAGGTGATGATTGGCCACCAGAAAGAATTATTGAGTATTATGGACCTGCCACTTGGAATGATGATGGTATGTATGGTTATCGTACCCCAATTTATATGATTAATCGTATTATTCGCTTACAAGCAGTAGTTGAAATAATAACCAATGAAACTAGTCATGCTCTCACGCTCTTAGCTAGACAAAGTACTCAGATGCGCACTGCCATATACCAGAATCGCTTAGCACTTGATTATTTGCTAGCAGCTGAAGGAGGAGTATGTGGTAAGCTGAATTTAACTAATTGCTGTCTGAAAATAGATGATAAAGGTCAAGTAGTTGAAGAAATTGCTAAAGATATGCAAAGACATGCTTATGTGCCAGTACAGACGTGGCACGCATTGAAATTTCCTAACTGGTTTGCTAACCTTTTTTCTTGGCTGGGAGGATTTAAGACTTTCATTGTTTTAGTACTAATCCTTGTTGCTGTTATCCTCTTATTACCATGTTTAATCCCATGTTGTATGCGTTCCATTCATAGTGCTATTGATAGTACAGTAGAGCGGAAGACCGCAACTAAAATAATGGCTTTATACAAAGCTAGTCCTAGTAGAAATCCTTCAATCATGATGTGATTCTTCTAAAAGTGATTTAATTCTCACACCTTATTGAATAATAGGGTGAGATTAATCAAAGGGGGGAATGTGGCAGGTGCAGGCCTGTGACCCACGGTGTCTGACATAGGCAGGCTAGCATGGCTAGCTTGACCTGTAAATGAGGCCTGTGGAGAGGCATATAGGATTGCACATCCCCCAATATGCTGCTATTGTGAGATAGAACTCAGTAGAAGTATTGAATTAGCTTAGGTAAGCAGAACTGCAGAACTGAGAAATGGAAAAATACAGAAAAGACATGTTTAAAAGTTACTGATAAGAAAAAGTACATCTGCAGAGAAATAATGAGGAGTGCTGACAGATGAGTTACAGAACCTTGCTCTTCTGTATGCACAAATTGGTCCCATAACCTTGAGAGTGTGAAAGTAACAAGTTGATGAACTGACCATTGTAATTGGGACTAGAAGGGGGGCAGGCAGGTGTCATGCCCACAGAAGGGACATAATTGGAGAAACTTATCAGTACCGGGACCAATAGAAGAGGTACGGGAGGTACGGAAGGTTACCGGGACCAATGAAATGTTTTTCTATACCTAGAATGGAACAGAAGTCTATAAAAGTTATTGTAATGCTTGAAAACTTTGCTCAGCCATTTTGAATTTGACTTGCTTGAGACTTGTGCACAAATAAATGATTTGGACCTTCTGAACAGACTCCTGGTATCATTGGTTTGTCTGCGCTTTGCTGCTACACTACCATGCTGTCATCCAGGTCTTTCAGCTCAGAGTCACTTGTCCTGTGGAGCAGCATCAACCTACAGCAACAGTAGCTCTGACAAGAAAATTCAGCTTAAGGTCCTTGTACACTGGCATGCTGTGCAGCTGCCTGTCTCTTGCATGGGTTTCCAAGTTAACAGAAAGCATGAAGAGGAGGAGGAAGTGGGGTCAAAAGGCCTGTCCTTGTACAAGATATCCTAGGCCCCATACTGAAATTTCTCATTGGAGTTGCTATTGCTGCACTTTACAGGACAAGACACGTAGTCACTCTGCGGCAACTCTTTACAACTTCGAAAACAAACACTTCTGTTGTAATTCAACCTACAATTTACTTGTATATTCTGAAAACATCATTTTGCTGTGATTTTACGCAGGGATCATAACTTTCAAAAGCCCTCACAAAAGTATTTAGCTAGTTCAATAAAAATGAATTAACTGATATTTGTTTGTTGACTTCTGTTTCATTTGTAATATCCGCATTCATTCGATTTTCATTTAGTCCAACAAATTCTAAAGTTATCAACCTTATGACAAATTGTTCCATTATGACAGTATGAGATTGGCTTTAAGTACGACTGAATACATTCTTTGCATAGAAACATCACTGTGCAACTTACGTTCATTATGTGGATACAGAGAGCTGTTGCTTTGGTCCCTTATTGTCTTCTATGCATGTTTTTCATATGCTGTTTTAGAGGTATAGAGTGATAGAGAACCTGTATTGTGATTACTGATCTACATTTCAATGATAAAGACACTCATTCTGAGAAATAGAATATTCTTCTTGCAGCTCATAATGTTCCCTGTTACTTAAATGTAACTGGAAGGAGTGTGGTTGGATGCAAGGAGCAGCTGCAAATACATAATTGGTGAGGCGTTTTCTCTGTGCTGAGAGTTCACTAAGGAGCAGCAGTGTCCTTCCTTGTATTGAATTAATTAAATTAAATTAAATATTAGCAGGAGCATAACGGTAAGAACATAAGAACATAAGATATGCCATACTGGGTCAGACCAAGGTCCATCAAGCCCAGTATCCTGTTTCCAACAATGGCCAATCCAGGTCACAAGCACCTAGCAGTTTCCCAAAGAGACACACAGGTTTCTTAAGATGACCTTTGAAATCTGTGTATCTCAGGTCAAAATCTCCTATCTAACCCATTCACACTCCTACGGCGTAATTAGCACATGGTCGAAGTGTGGTAGGCAAAGGCCTATGATCCATGCTAATTGAACTAAACAGACAGGCCTAAGCAGCTTGACCTGTAAATGAAGCCTGTAGTTAGGCCCAGAGGAATGAAAACCCTCCTGAATGATGACACCGTAGAATTGAAACTTAACTGAACACAATTTAGTATAGCTAAGCAGAATCGAAACTTAGAAAATATAGAAAAACAAGTCTAATTGGTACTGATAAGAGAGCACAGCTTCTATGGAATTAATTAACTCTGCAGAAAGCAAGGTTACAGTGCCCCGCTCTCACTCATATTCTAGCAAGCCAGTGACCTTGGAGGAGAGAAGTATCAAAAATCTAAAAACTGTCCATTGTAATGAGGACTGAAAGGGGGGCAACCAGGTGCTGAGCCCAGATCAAGGTCCTCATTGGATAGCTACGAAGTGGTACCGGGACCAATAGATGGGTGAGAGGGGTTACTGGGACCAATGAAAAGTTTGCCTATGTCTAGAATGGAGAAGAACGGTATAAAAGTTGTTGTTTTGCTAGAAACCATTGCTCAGCCATTTTTAATTTGATTCTGCTTGAGTCTTGTGCACAAATAAATGATTTGGACCTTCTGAACTGACTCCTGGTATCATTGGTTTGTCTGCGCTCTGCTGCTACATATTCTTGGTGCGTTGGGCCGGAACGTGTGGTGAGTAGAGGGTATACGAGCTGATATACCATGACTTTCCGCCTCTATAGGTTTGGTCCTGCTGGGCTCGTGCCCTCCCGACGTGGGCTCGGCTCCCAGGTGCCACCGGTCCAGTTGCATCGGAGGGAGCTGGGCCAGGCCTCGGCGGGTGCTGGACCCAGTCGGAGCCAACACCTCGAACCCGTGAGGGGAGTCTGAGGTCCAACTCATGCGCTTGCTTGGGAACTTTGAGGACCGGATCCGGTGAGTAGAGTTTTGATTTGGTATGTCTAGACAGATGAGACAGAGCAGTACTGCCATTTGAATCTTGAATTTTGAACTTGGAACTTGGTAAGAGAGCTTGATCACCTCTCAAAGACGGACCGATTAACCCTGCATGAGTATTCGCGGGGCGAAACTCCCGTCTTCTTGTATTTTGGAACTTGAACAAGACTAGTCAGAATAGACAGGATTGGATTGCATTCTTGGGATACGTTGCTAGCATGTGTGTCGTTTGTCTATGTGTCTTTGTTTAATGTAAGATTATATTCTGTTGGGTAATGTATGATAATTTACCGCTTGACTCACTGAAAAATCAAGAACATGTCTCACTCAGTCAGAGCTTTTCCTACAGTACAGTGTGAGGCTGACAAGGGGCGTGTCTGTGCAGAGGTGCCTTTTAACCCTATGAAGGCATGTTTTCAGCGTTCTGCTGCTGGGCTAATTAGAGCTTATTTTAGGGCAATTATTCACTGTGTTTTAATGGTGATGTTCCTTCTACCATGGTCAGGTATTATATACCATTCGATAGGAATATTTAGTCAGAATTTTAGCTTTAAAGGTCGAATTAACCTCATCGGAGCTCCGTAAACTGCTTTTAGTTATATTCTTTGCTCTGTCTGTATTTTTTTACGTCAACTGCTCCTGTTATATTGTTGTTACCTTTCAGAAATGATAGAGAAACTAAGCAAACTGTTTTTGGGTTTTTTTCCCTTTGATTTATAAACCTATAAAGTAATTATTAGATCACAACTTGACACTGATTTAAATGATTCTTGCTAGCATGTCTCTGTGTGTCTGTGAAACTAAGTGTGATCATTTCGTTTCCAGTGAGCGAAGGAGTGTGGCTCACACAGCTTGCTAGAAGGGAAAAAAAAAATGACTCCCGATTGAAAAGTCTCTTGCTTGTTCAAAATAAAGGATTCATTCAATCAAAGTGTGATAGGAGATGAATTTATAATTAGTTTTCTAGTTATTACTTTGCAGCTGTGATAACTACAGTGACTCAGGAGTTCTTTTGTTTTTTGAAGTTTATCTGTCGTTCCAAAAAAAAAACCTAACTGACACGGACAAGAGAGAGCAAATAAAGTGTTTTTCCTTTGACCCTCAAAAATAGAGGTTAAGAACCTTGGGGGACGGTGCGGCATTCTGGGTTGGAAGTGTACCAGATTGCAACCTGAGAATGAATGGTTTAAATTCTGAGTGAATAAGAAATTATGTTAGGATACAAGTATAAGTTGTTTGAATGCATGCTTCCCCATACTGTAAGATTTAAGGCAATTACTTTGAATAGTTAAACTCTGTACTAGTGACTAATGACGACCTTTACAATTCAGGATAAATTCATCTGCTTTTCTGTATTTGAACTTTGTGTGTCTGTGTCCAGAGGAAAAGGGGGTACTTTGTTTTTTTTAGTCTTTTAAAAATTCCAAGACGTTATTTCCTGATTTACTGTGGCAAGCACCTGATAGAAGACATATTTATTGTTAAAAAAAAAACAAAAAGAGGGTGTATATGCATTCTAGATATCCACCACAGCTATGGAAAAGTATCCGTTTCATGTCTCTTGAATATCTGCTTTCTGAACTGTAAGATTTAATAAAAATAAAATAATATTTTCTTTTGCAGAGACATGCAGACTACGGCTGGCAGTTAGTTTCTATGCTAAGTAATTTCATTCCAGTCATACGTAACAGATAGCTATAGTTCTCTCTATAAGATATTTTAAGAACTGTATCTAAATTGTATGTCTGTGCTTAATCTAAGCTTATGTTTTCTGCCTGCCCAATGCGTTCAGAGTGCTTAAGGGGGGGATGGGGCCCAGTCCACCGATGATGTCACCCCCCGGTAGGCGTGAACTAATGTGCCCTCAGCAGAGAAGTAGAACATTAAAAAAAAAAAAAAACCTCCCGGATAGAGCGTTGCTAGGAGAAACAGTGTGGGCCTAGGGCAGGAGGGGGGGGGGGACTCCACCCTGTAGATTCCCAAGTAGTTTGCCAGCCAGTCAGCTGACCAGACTTGTTTAGGTGCCTTTCCCTCTGCCACTGATTTATTGAACTGAAAGCTTTAGGATTTAATTGAACAAATGAACAGTGTTATTCAGACAGTATTATTCAGCCTCACTATATACCCCATGCAATCCAGCAGCCCAGGAGAATTTGCATTTTTGTCAGTCAGTCCCAGAGAGATATAAAACAGAAATTACAGAAAACTGGATGGATTTGCGGGCATGATAGTTACTGGAAGTTGAACAGAAAGTATGTGAATTGTTGAATGTGATAGAGAAAGTAAATGTAAAGATGGAGAAGAGAACAGATCTTCTTGCTGATGCTTTAGTTGAATGATGTGGAGGAGGTTATCCTGATCGAAGGAGCAGAGGAAGTAAAAACTGGGTGCGAGTCAGTGCGCCCATTGCAGAAAAGAAGGACATTAGAGAAGTGAATGCCCGCATCCTATCTCCACCCCAGGGGGGAGGAGGGAGTACTTGATTTAAAAAAATAAAAGCCAGCCGGAGAAGGCTACAGCATGAATGAAGACTAGGCCAGACCGGACTCCAAGTTTCCCTGGGTCCCCAGGAGTCAGTCTGAAAATAGGGGACCAATATATGGACTTTATGGGGGGTACAGGAGCAGAATACTAAAGCCAGTAGCCCCTGTGTTTTTCTCGATGCATCACCATTATCAGAGCTACTGGGGCTAAGGCCACAAAGCCTTTTCTGCAGAACTGCATGTGTGAACAAGGGTGACAGAAAATAATGCACCAGTTCCTGTATATGCCTGAGTGCCCTATTCCACTTTTTGGAGCCGAGATCTGCTTGCAAAGCTTCAGGCACAGATATCCTTTGCTGGAGAGAGAGAAATGCAAATGACTGTGAACCCAGAGCCTGCTGGATTGATGGTGCTGACTGTTCCCCGAGAAGAGAAGTGGCGGTTCTATAACACACCTCCAGTCAAGTCAACACCCGCCAACCTTATAGCCCCACCTGAAGTATGGGCAGAAGATAATGCACCTGGCCTAGCGAAGAACATAGCCCCTGTCATCGTCATCCTCAAGCCAGAAGCGGAACCAGTGCATGTGAAGCAGTATCCTCTTCCCTGACCAGCCATTGCAGGAATCCACTGCCATTTAATGAAACTGCTGAAGTATGGACTTTTCAAAGGAATGTCAGTCACCTTGGAACACTCCCCTTCTTCCTGTTAAGAAGCCTGGGACAGGTGATTACCGCCCAGTGCAGGATCTAAGAAAGAATGCATGATGCAGCTGGAACTATACATCCAGTTGTGCCAAATCCTTACACACTCTTAGGACTGATCTCTGCTGAAGCTACACACATTTCACCATTCTGGATTTAAAAGATGTTTTTCTGCATACGCTTAGCCCATGACCCCACTACAGGAAGGCGGGGCCAACGCACCTGGACAAGATTACCTCAAGGATTCAAGAACTCGCCTCACTCAGCAAAAGATTTGACAAGTTATCCAGTAATTCCAGGAGAAAGAATTCTACTTCAATATGTGGACAACTTGCTTATAACCACCAACTCAGAAAGTGAATGTCTACAAGCCACCAGTGAACTCTTGCACCTTTTTAATGAGGCTGGATACAAAGTCTCAAGAGCTAAGGTGCAATTATGCCAAACAAGTTAAATACCTAGGATTCCAGTTGTCCAGCGGAATTCGACGCCTCGTACCCTTACCAGAACGCAAAGCAGCTGTATGCAGTATTCCTACTCCAACCACCAGGAGGCAAGTGAGAGCCTTCTTGGGTGCCACAAAGTATGTTGTATATGGATCCCCAATTTTGCGCTGCTAGCAAAACCGTTGTATCAAGCTATCAAAGGAATGGAAAAGTCTCCATTGGAATGGGGACTTGAACAGGATGCAGCCTTTTGATCTTTGAAAAAAACACTCTGATGTTGTCACCAATTCTGGGTCTACCAGATGTCCAGAAAACCTTTCAGTCTCTATGTTCATGAGTCACAAGGAAATGTTCTAGGAGTGTTGACTCAATCTCTTGGACCTTATTTGAGAAGCTGTTACAGCTACAGCCTTCCTAGTGAGCAAAAACTAACAAAAAAATCCCTTTGAGACAGAATCTTCAAGTTACTGTACCACACTCTGTTCTAACCAATATGAAATACAAAGGAAACTACTAGCTAACAAATCTATGAATGTTGAAGTATTAGAGTATGTTGCGTGAAAACCCTCAGATACAACTGAAGGTCAGTCAAGCTTTCAATCCTGCTATGTTGTTATCAGTTGGTCTTGATCCCCTGATCATGACTGTTTAGAAATTATGGACACTGTATTCTCAAGCCGCCTGGATTTGACTGATGTTCCTCTGGAGAACCCTGAACAGACTTTCTTTGTGGCTGAAGGCAGTTTCATCATCAATAGACATTGTTGTGCTGCTGACCCCTGATTTGGTAGTTGAGTCCTCAGCCCTGGCCCCAGAAACTTGACCACAAAAAGCTGAACTGATAGCCCTCACTAGAGCACTAACAATAGGAAAAGGGCTTTGTCTAAATGTGTACCCAGATTTCAAGAACGCCCTTACAACCTTGCATGCACATGGGACCCTGTACAAATAATGAGGGTGGATAACCTTAGGAAGCAAGTCCATCAAGTATGGCCCCAAGACATTATCAGGTGCATACTACCTACAGCTTTCAAAACTTTAGGAAAAGTAGAATGTATGAATAGAACCTCGAAATCTCATTGTCCAAACTTTGCCAAAAGGTTTACCTGAAGTGGCCCCAGGTTCTTCCTATAGCCCTTCTTAGGATATACTTAGCCCCTGCTAAGTCTTTAGGAGTTCCCCTTTTTGAGATTCTGAGAATCTGTAGCCAATTTATAGGGAATAAAAGGAGATGTGAGACAGATAGGATCTGAAATTATTAGGCATGAACTATTGGTTTTAAGTTCTGTTTTGCAGAGTCTTCATACCTGGGTACAAAAATCGATCACCCATCAATTTGCCTGAACCCCTGCATCCTTTCAAGCCTGGAGTCTCGGTGTGGATCAAAGAGTGGAGAAGGATACCATTAGCCCTGCATTGGAAGGGACCCTATGTTGTCATCCTGTCAACTCCAACTGCAGTAAAAGTCGCAGAATTCGAACCTTGGATCCATTATAGTCGAGTAAAGCCAGCAACTGCTTTTGAACCTGATCACTGGACTACTGTACAGCATCCTGAGACTCCATTGCGCCTCACCCTACGACAACAACCACGGACCTAAGACTTATTGGTCCCTCAGAAACTGCATTATTTCAAGACTATCTGTTTATCTGAAGGTAAGCCTCGCATCTGGAGAAAGCTGCAATCATCATAAATAGACTGTGTTGTGTTAAGAAATTGAGACTTCTAAGAAACTGTGATCAAATACTCTGATCTCCTCAAGGCAATAATAGCCTGAGAGACTGTACTATGATATTTTAAGAACCTGAGACATCCCAGAGGACAGTGATACTTTGGGATCTACAGCCCTACTCCTGCCACAAAGCTGGTAGGTCTACGTACGGCAGAAGCTTGAGGATCTACAATCAACTCTACATTTGTTATCTATTGTGGATGCCAACAGTTCCACCAATTCTCCAGAGACTATGCCCATTATGAATTCTTATTATTGCTTTATTTTGGCAGCAGCCTTGGAGTGCTTTGAAATGACTTTTGCTTTACCTCCCTGTGCAGCCTGTATAAGTAACACACAAACTGGGCTAAAGGTTCTTCATGCCTCCCAGAACTTGTTTCTTGAACTTGCCGAAGCAGTAGCATCTAGTCTCCACATTTATGACTGTTTGTTCTCAAGAACTGAATTATTCCATCCCCTATGATCAGACTGATTTACATAATACTACTAGTGAGTGGGTATTGGCCCACCCCATTGTTGACAGTTTGTGTTTTGTTCGCACCGGACCACAATTTGCTATGAAGATCGGACAGCTGGACTGTCTAAATCAGAAGTTTTACAACAGCACAACAAAGAAGACATCTTGGTGGTCCGGCATAAATGCTCCTGAACCTTCTAATCCTTTAGTTCTTTTTCCCACTCTTGCCAAACTATGGACTTTGACTATCTGCTTGTTGCTCCCTTGTTTCTTGTCATTTTGCTTGCGGATGCTAACTTCAGTTATTAATAACCCTGTAGAGCGTAAGGCAGCTACAAAGCTACCAGCTATGTGAAACTACTACCCTATACCACAGAGTGATATCTTTACCTAGTATTATGTGATTTGATTCTCACCCTTTCTCACTTGCGGGTGAGAATAATCAAAGGGGGGAATGTGGTAGGCGAAGGCCTATGATCCATGCTAATTGAACTAAACAGACAGGCCTAAGCAGCTTGACCTGTAAATGAAGCCTGTAGTTAGGCCCAGAGGAATGAAAACCCCCCTGAATGATGACACCGTAGAATTGAAACTTAACTGAACACAATTTAGTATAGCTAAGCAGAATCAAAACTTAGAAAATATAGAAAAACAAGTCTAATTGGTACTGATAAGAGAGCACAGCTTCTATGGAATTAATTAACTCTGCAGAAAGCAAGGTTACAGTGCCCCGCTCTCACTCATATTCTAGCAAGCCAGTGACCTTGGAGGAGAGAAGTATCAAAAATCTAAGAACTGTCCATTGTAATGAGGACTGAAAGGGGGGCAACCAGGTGCTGAGCCCAGAACAAGGTCCTCATTGGATAGCTAAGAAGTGGTACCGGGACCAATAGATGGGTGAGAGGGGTTACTGGGACCAATGAAAAGTTTGCCTATGTCTAGAATGGAGAAGAACAGTATAAAAGTTGTTGTTTTGCTAGAAACCATTGCTCAGCCATTTTGAATTTGATTCTGCTTGAGTCTTGTGCACAAATAAATGATTTGGACCTTCTGAACTGACTCCTGGTATCATTGGTTTGTCTGCGCTCTGCTGCTACAGAAGTATTTTATTTTGTTGAATGTTGTATCACTTTTATATATTTATCTATTTATAATCAACAAATTATTTTTTTTGTTGGCACATATTGGGACTACAGCTCTTGTGTTTGGTTTACAACCTGTGGTGGGTTTGCCTTTATTTGTTTGTTTTGGGTTTGCCACATAAAAATAGCCATTGTAGAAAGGGTTCAATTTATACATGGCTGTTCTGATCGCATCTTAAGTTGCATGGGGGCATGTCAAGGGCTGTGATCAAGGAGTGACCAGGGCAGGTCATAACTCTACATGTGTATCTCCTATTTCAGATGGGGAATACACTTGTATAGCATGACCACAATAGCGCAGGTATGGATTTACACCTGCCCCCTGTCATGTACAGGTTATAGAAAGTGCTCAATTCATCCAGGACTTTAAAGGAGGGATTAAGGGGGTTATTTACATTAATCCTTCATTTATTCCTATCTCCAAATTGTGTTTAGTTAGAAATAGCGCTTGTGTAAGGAGGTAGCAGCAGCTCCATGCCTAAATTTGCAAGATGGCTTCCCCCATACTTGCAAGTGCTGACATTTACATGTGCTGGATGTTAAATGCCGACATTTGCACGTGTAACTTCTCAGGTTTCCTCTGTCAATAGTTACCTTGCGTATGCTCCACAAGGATACATATTTTAGCAGAGTCCTTTCTAAAATACTGGCAGAACTGTAAACATCCTGACCTTGACACCTCAGTTCTTCTTTCCGCCTCCTATCTAAAATGTGTTTTGCCTTTAACAAAGAAAGCAATGCTTTTAGCTATGCATTTAATTTATTTATTTGTTGATTAAAATTTTATTTATTTTATTTATTTATTTATTTAACATCTCTTCTATACCGCGCTATTCTAGATCAGTGCGGTTTACATTCAACATCAACTATACAACGCAGGCACTCTGAGTTGTATTTACAATGAACGGGGAGATCAACTTGGAAATAACTGGGGAAACTATCTACATTGTATTTACACTGGTACCTACTTTCAGGCAGGGTCTATCTACATCTTATTTACATTGGGTGTCTAAATTCTGTTTCAGGGAGTACTGTTGGGAGACCGAGTCGATTATCCTTTTTCATGCTGGGTCTGATTAGTTAGGTGCAGTGGGTGATTGTCTGAGGGGCACCATGCATGTTTACTAAGGCTGGGTTTGGGGTAGTATGTAGTGAACAGGTGATGCTTTAATGCCTTCCTGAAGTGGGTTAGGTTGGTGATGATTCTAATATAAGTGGGGAGGGCATTCCATGCTCTCGGTGTGTAAATCGTAAAGGCTCTATTCGTTGTTGCTTTTGTACATTTCGTCATTGCTTTTGGGACCTCTAGGGTGTTTTGCATCGTGGGTCTTCTGTTTCTGTTATGTGGTATGTTGTGTAACATCTTGCTGATAGTTGTGGGGGTCGGGGTGTTTAAGGCTTTTCCAAAGTATCAGAAGAGCTCAGGATGGGCTATAGCCAGTTCTCAAAAGAAGGCTTACCCTACAATGTTATTTTAACAGGGTCACCTTCTTTATCCATTATTATTTGATGCAGCTTTGAAATAAGATCTTTATTTACTAATGAGGTTTTAATTAACTTTTCAGTTGTGATGCAACTCCTTGTGTATTTGAGGTCATTCAGCTGCATATATTTAAATATTGGTTGTTGCATCCAGTCCCTTCAAGGTCCTGTTTCCAAAGGCTTACTGGTAATAAGACACTGAAACAAGTCTTAAATTGTACCCCTTTAAGCACAGGGTTGCTGCAGTTTCAAGTTCTGTTCTAGATCTTTCTAAAGAAGAAGTCCACAAGGCTAAAGATTCTTCACGGCTCCTAAGGGGTATGTTTACTAAACCGTCTTAGGGGTATGTTTACTAAAGGGCGCTATTTCCGCTGCTGCAAAGTTATCGTGCAATAAGGTACGTTATCATGCGATAATGGCGCTTTACCTGGCGATAAGGTACCTTAGCGTGCGATAACGCGCGCAGCGGCGCAAGCGAGTGCTGAAGGTGGAGAAAGGTTCCCGGAGGGCGGAGGAAGGCTACCCAGGGGCGGAAAGAGAGGGTCAATGGGTGGAGAGTGGGAGGGGAGAGGCTCCCTGCACACTAACGCTGTGGAAGCTGGGTCTGAAAACTAACGCCAGTGAAACCCTGGCGTTAGGGCAGATTTGAAGGAAAGAGAAACCATTTCCGTCAGCAATGTACAGCAAAGCCAGGGAAACCTAAAAAAAGTGATAAGTGTGATACATGTGCACGGAACAAAAGGGCAAATAAACATTGAAAATGACCTGAACAAAATGTAAAAAAAACATAACCAAGCTGAACAATAGTGATATTAATGGGAAACATCAAAAAACACTACTGAGAAAGCTCCAAAAAAAAAAAAGATATTAATTTTGGAAGGGTCTATGCTCTGTCCCCCTACAAGGTGAATGATCCCACAGTTCAATAGCGCTGATCAGGGTTTTCCCTTTTTATTGGACAGGTGTCCTATGGTGTGCACATGTTCTGCAACAGCAGGGTGGGCATGTCGGAATGGGCAATTGGACAGATGCTGGAAAATGGGATACAGAGCGCTGCAGGTGGCACATGCTATGGTGCAGCTGGGCCACAGTGCGGACTAGGGTGATGCCTAGGTGGCCCATAGGAATGCTGAAACTGTACAGCAGTCAGACATCAACTGAAGAGGGCCCAACATGGGCATGAGTGTGTTTCCCACAGTGTCACAGGGGATAGTACCCAGCAGGTACCCCCAAGGGCACAGAACATTGGCAGGCGGTGGTGGGGGGAAGTGTGGACGTCTATGCAGGCACCCCTACCACAGAACCTGCACCATAGGCAGCTGCCTACCGGCACACTGAATGGCCTGAGGCTGCGCACCACCAGCACCACCAGCATAAGGGCATGTCAGCATGGTGGCGGAGGGGTACTGGTGGTGGAGGGGGCAGTGGCAGCTGCCCACAGCAGATCATGGCCTAGCCCTGTTTAGGTGGGTGCCATGCACTGCAGCAGACAGGCTCTGTCTGATGAGCAGTCATGGTATCCCCAGGGAATGAACCATCCCTGTGGCAACAGTGTTGTGCAGTACACACAGCCAGTGTGTTCAGGAACAGAAGGTCTCAAGGCCCAGCTGTGGCTCCTGCTAACCCAGTCCCCATATTTTACCCAGTACTAAACCGTGGTAATAAAGACGGAACCTTTATTGCAGATAACATAAACATGCCTGAAATGCTTATATTTTACCCTACAGAGCACAGACACCATAAATATGTGCAATACCTAGAGCAGAGTTTCCCAAATGCAGTCCTGGAGGGCCAAAAACCATTCAGGTTTCATGCTGTCTCTAACACAGTGGTTCTTAACCAGTCCTCCTTGAACCCCTAGGCCAGTCGGGTGTTCAGGATAGCCCTAATGAATATGCATGAGATATATATGCATTAGAGATATCCTGCCAACCTGACTGGTTTGTGGCCCTTTAGGGCTGGATTTGGAGACCCCTGCCGTACACCTCTGTCATTTAAGAATGTGAGTGGGCAAGGTGCAGATCTCCAAGACATTGAAAAGGTTAGATAGAATTTGTCACATGCCTCTTTGCTTCTCACCACCACCAAAATATTGTCTATTAGACAACTTTTTGGTGGTGGTGAGAATTGAGGAGGCATGTGACACATTCTATCTAACCTTTTGATGTCTAGGACATCTGCACCTTGCCCACTCACAATCTTAAATGACAGAGGTGTATGGCAGGGGTCTCCACACTGGAGAATGTCAGATGGTGGTGGGGGGCAGCTGAGCATTTTCAGGCCTACTGTCTGTCTGCCATTGCCTTATGGATGTGTACAGATCTGCATTGACTGCCCTGTAGGGTGTCTGTTCCCCAGCAGGACTGGGGTTGATGGTCCCCTCTACTCCCACCCTGGGTGGGTGGGGGAAAGGGGGTGGTGGTAGTACATAATCTGCCTATGGATCCAAGCACCCCTCCTCCTCCATCATGCACTATTCTGGGTGCATCATAGCCTATAAGGGCTAGATGCGGCTGAGAAATACAGATGCATTCTAGGTGTGTCTGCAGGAACCACCTATCACACCCACTAGCACTAGATGGGAATCTACAGCATGGCCTATTTCAGCCATGAAAGGTGCTGTGGACCTGGTGCTGGGCGCCCTACCTCACCTTCAGGGTGAGCACAGTACCCACACAATGTGATGGTCTGTGGCTACTCTGTGCCAGTAACACACATGGTCAGTACCCCCTACCAGGCTGAGGTGCTGTGGGGGTGCACACGGTCAGTTCCCCCTACCAGGCTGAGGTGCTGTGGGGGGTGCATACCCCATCATGTGATCATCTATAGACTGCTGATTTGCATGTGCAGTGCATCATGGGTACAGGTGGGTTACCCCTATCCTGGTAACCACAGCAGACAGTTTGTGTGGTGACCTGCAGTCCTTCTGTAGCCAGCCAGGGGTTTGTTAGCAGCTATAGAGCTGCAGTCCACTGGTTACTTCACTGCCTGTGGAGCCAGAGGTCATGGGTTTGATCCCATGGGGTTATTTGATAGGGCTGTCTGAGGCATTCTCTTTTTTTAATTTAAATTAGTGCTGCCAGCAAAAACACCCTCACAGTGCTGTAACCTTAAGGTGCCTCAAAAGGCGCCCTATAAAGCGCTCTATAAGGTGCCCTATAAAGCGCCTTATTAGGCGCCCTGTAGGGAACATTATAAGGTGCCTTGGCAGACAGTGAACTTTATAATGTGCCCTCTGGAGTGCCTTATAGGGTGCCTTATGCGGCACTTTAGGTTATGGCACTGTACTAACGCCGGTAACATTAAGACGGTTTAGTAAACATACCCCTAAGTAACTTACAATTATCTAAACCTATTTTCTAAAGTCTATTCTTTTATTTGCAAAATAGTAGCTATTACAGCATTATAAGCTACTTACTATTTTTTGTGATCGTTTTATGTTGAGCCGCCAGTACCGTCAAAATCAACAAACTTCGAATACCTATTAAGCTAACTAGATCTCAGATAAAAAATCTGTATATAATGCTTTTTGACATAACAATAATAGCTAAACAGAGTCCCATTGAATTTATAACTATTAATTAGTAAACAGTTGAGTAGTAAGTCTGGAAACCTTATGTATGTAAAACATACGCCAAAATGGGTTAATTTATAGACCTCTGTCATATCTCCCCCAGCTGTCTCTTTTCCAAGTTGAAGAGCCCTAACCTTTTAAGCCTTTACTCATAGGGGTATCATTCCATCCCCTTTACCATTTTGGTGGCTCTTCTCTGTACCCTTTCTAATTCCACTATATCCTTTTTAAGATATAGAAACCAGAATTGCACAGAATATTCAAGGTGCAGACATACCATGGAATGATACAGAGGCATTATAATATCCTTTGTTTTATTCTGAATAGACCCTATATGGCCATGTTTCGGCAGAGCACCTTCATCAGGGTTGAGTGGCATCTGTAAAGAACTGCAAGAACATAATCAGTTCCTGTGTTCACAAACCAATCAAAAGAATCTATAAATAAAAGTGGGAAGTGATGTGTTCTATGGATCATGATAGAATCTCAATCTGTCCAAAAGGCAAAAGTATATGCTATTTACCAATATCCAAGCAACTGAATATTCAGAAAGGACACCTTGATGGATAAAAGAAAGCTAAATAAGCCTATGAAAATCCAAATTAAAAAACAAAAATGTTAAGCTCATATTGCAAAGTAATTGTCATAGAACATATATCCAGAAGAGGAATCGATAGCTAATACCACAGTGGGGCATGTTTGCTAAAGTGCAGTGTCTGGGATCATCGGGTTTAGTGCAGTGCTAATGCACATTTTGGCCCCATGTTAACCAGGAGCACATAGCCATAAGGATCCCACACTAAAACCAGCATGCTACCAGAGCATTATGAGAATAGGTGGGATTTGGGAAGAGTTAGAATGGAGAGTGGGTGGTTGCAATCATGCGCAGCTAGCACAGCCATGCTAGTGGTGCCTTCGAGACAAAAAGACACCGCTTGCACAGATGCAACTACTCCCAGTCTCTTACCAAGCAGTAGTTGCACCCACTGTGCCAGCAAGTTGCCAATGTGTGGTATGGGAAAGGCACCCACATGGAACAATGGCCTGGCATCTCCCCAACTTATCTCACAGTTCAGGAACCATTTTGGGGACAACTATGCAATCACTTAGGGAGTTTGCTTCTGAAAGAGCACAAACTAATTCCTGATAGCCACTTGCTGGACTACTGCTCTGAGGATCAGGGCATAAGGCTGAAAGCTCCCCTGGGAAGCCCAAGACCCCTGAACTGGCTCACATACAACAGAAGCTGCACTGTACCTATGGAGCCAGTCTCCATTCTATCATCTGTTGCAGTTGAGAAGACTGTAGAAGTCCAACTGGCAAATTGATGGCAGAGAGAGTGTGGATCAGTAGCAGTAGCTGATGGGATACTTAGCCCCACTCCACCTTTCCAGATGGACATTGGGTGGAGAGCATGTTAGGACAGCCACAAATGTGTAGACAGCCAACTGTGATGAGGGGTTAGGCCTTGGGCTTTATGGGGCCACATAGCCAGGGTTGGAGATTGCTGAAGACAACTGGGTGTGTGAGACTGCATATGAGGTGATGCAAATATTGGGAAATGGAATGATTGTCACATCATTGTGCAGTCCAACCACCACCTCCCCTGCATTTGGGGGGGGGGGACCATATAGCAGTGCATATTTGTACCCTGGGGGGGGGCTATGCTCAGCGATGGGCTCACTCTGACCATAGGAGGATATGTCTGAGGTCTACCTGTTCATGAGCAGATGCCTACATTTCTATCATTGAACATGGGCTTGCGTGGTAGCAGCTCCTTCATCAGTGTTCCTTCCCCTCGTCCCCTTGACTAGGGGATGAGGCATTCCACAGACCTGAGGAGTTCATGTGGACCTTCATCTCCCAGATAGCTGGTATACATTGGCTGGGGTTACCTGTCTCCATGGAGGTATGTAGGGAGCCCTATGGAGTCTCTGCAGAAGTCTCCTCATGATGGAACTGCCTCGCTTTCCCCCTCCCCCTCACAGACCCCAGGGGTAGGTGGAGCAAGAGTGTTGTATATGGAACAGCAAAATAAAACAGCACATGTGAGAGACAGACAGCAACTTCAGGGAGGCAATTTCCTGTAAATGTGCCAGCAGGGAAGACATCGCCTTAAGAAGTGGGACTATTGGGGGCAGAGGACTCAGGCAGGAGCAAAGGCTGAGGGAATGTTGGGCAGCACCTTGAGAGGTATAAGCTCCCGCCATTGCTGAGGGACTCTGGCTGCAGCAATTGGCTCTGATGTTACCCAACTGTGAGGGTAGCAGCCAGGTAATGTCATTGGAGTGCTGAGAAAGAGACCATTTTTCAGGGTTTTTTGGTTATAACCAAAAGTCTTAAATTCCCCTTTGGAGGTGTTTTATCGGGGGGGGGGGGGGGGGGTTTGGTTAAAATCAAAAGACCTAAGTATGAACCATTATCAGAGGTCCTCATGAGACACTGAGTAGAAGAGCATCAGGGGAAGATCCTGCAGCCAATTAAGGATTCAGGAACAGTGATTCAAAGGCAGGGGGGATTTAGTTAGAGGTGTACTAGACCATATCATAAAGCTGGAGGTGGGTGTCAAAGATGGACCAGAACTTCCAGCCTGGAGATCCCCCTATATCATGGTGGACTGGTTAGCCATTAATGCACTCTTGACCAGACAGTGACATATGGGTTTACTATGCTTATGTGATGGGCCAATTTCTACTGGCTTCACACTCAAAGTGAGATTATGGAGTAAGGGCTCAAACAAGAAATCTTCCCTGACAGAGGCAACCAGTTTCCACACCACAGCCAACATATTCCAGACCTTAAAAATCTTTCAGAAGAAGAATATCAAGAGGTCATAAGCATACCTTCCCATATTGATAATAAACAGCTGCTAGTCATACTGCAAACCAAACATCTAATGGAAAATGGGCTGCTACTGCATACCACCACGGAGAGGTTCTTCATACAGAAATCTGTGCAGGGCCTGAAGGTGAAAGGTGTGCACCAAACTTCCCAGAAATATAAATCCTTGACCTTTCTAGGGGGGACTCAGCACACCCATAGAAACACAGTGCTTCCTGCTAGCCCTGAAGAATTCCAACACAATTCACTGGTCTGCTATACTTTCCTTTGTACAAAAGCTTTTTCCTCTGCAGGGTTTCCAGCCTTGCCAGCTCTTTCACATCTAAGACCATCTTGCTCCTTTGCCAAACTTGGCTTCCTCTTCCTCGTCTGGCCCACATAACGCTTTTGCATCCTTCTTTCACACTAAGGGGTATGTTTACAAAGCAGCAGTAGCAGCTCCGATATTGCACGGAGGCTGCTATTGCTGCTTTGTAAACATACCGCTAAGATTTCCTCACTTTATGCTAACTTCCTTCCTTATCATCCTTCCTCCACACCTGCCTCTCCGTCTATCCCCACCTCCACTTCTCCCTTGACATTTTTTACCTCCTACTTGTCCCTGCTCCCAATTTTCCTATCCCCCCACCCCACTACCTCGTCCGCTTTATTTTTTTCCCTCTGGTCTTCTGTCCCTTCTAACTTCCATCATCCTTCAATGTGCTTTTTGTGCTGTTTAGAATTCTTCTTCCCCTCTTGACCCTTGGCCCACCCATCTCACCCTCAAAATCATCAACATCTTCATCACCTCAGTCCTTCATCTCCTCCAATCTAGTTTGTCTGAGGGTTACATTCCTCTCTCAGAAAAATGCTGTTATTTTTCCCCTGCTAAAAAACCCTCTCTCAACCCCACTATCATTTCTAATTATTGCCAAATCCCCAACTCAGCCTTTCTTTCCAAAGTTTTGGAACACAGTGTTCTTTAGCAGTGATCCCTCTTCATGGATAAGGCTCTTATCCTTCACCAAAATAAGCAGGTTTTCATGCAAGTCATAGTAATGAGCTGTTACTCCTTAACTTTCCCACCAAGATCTGGACCACCCTTGACAATGGCCACTCTGTTGTTCTTGTTAGCTTGGACCTCTCATCAGCCTTTGACCTTGCTGATCATTCCCTCCTCCCACAATGACTCCATGAGATTGGTTCCCATGGACCTCTCTAACTCCACACTATCTTCCTCATTTCCTTTTCTTTCTGGTTTCCATCAAGGATCTCTCTTAGCCCCTGCATTTTAACATTTTGGGCCCCTCACCCTTTATTGGTCCAATCCTTAGGCTACAGTCTCTACATTTATGCCAATGATGTCAAGGGCATTTTCACTGCCTGTTCCGCAATCTCTGATACTTCCCCACTGAAGGTCTGCTTGGGAACTAGTTCCAGAACCATTTCCAGCCTAATAGTTAGAGCACTGGCTTGGTAACTAAGAGACCAGGGTTTGATTCCTACTAGCACTCCTTGTGGCCTTGGGCAAGTCACTTAACCCTCCATTGTCTTGGAAGAAAGGCTTGGTAATCTATTTCTGGTCACACTACCAAGAAAAACTCAGAGCTGCTGGGTCACCAGGGGTCAGCACTAACTCAAAGGCACGCAGTACATTTTGCATTCTCATCAAAAATTTAGGAACCTACAGTAACTTGTACTCCTAAACTGAATTTCTCAGCATTTCAGAATATCAGCCTGTTAGTTGCAATTGTAAATGCTTTCTTGATGTACTGTAAGTTGAGCATTGTAATGGTCTTCTTCTGCCGTCATGTTTCTATGACCAGGACAGTATCTGAATTCAAGAAAGCATGTGACCAACACAGAAAATCTCTAAATATAAAAAAGGGATTATAGTAGTTGGTATGTAAGTGTAGACTGGATGTGTCATATGGTCTTTTTCTGCCATCATGTTTCTATGTTTCTGTGTAATGGTGATTGGTAATACATGGATTAAATATGGTCCAAGAAGTACACTGTATGCCACAGCAGGATGTTCAAGCTTGAAGGCTAAGAAATGGGGAATGAGGCCAAAGGACTCTCATTATTTCACTATGGCATTATTTGGCTATTAGCCTGTTCTAAGTTGCTCAGGCTGATCTGAGTCTGGCTCAGGCCAGGTGATACCTGTCTCCGGATGTGTAATATGACAAAAGCTCTTTGAAAGTTCCTGCTGGGATTGATCCTCAACATGCTTACTCTGTTCCTTTTTTTTTTTGTATTTAACATTTTATTGGGTCATAAATCATTTCACCATAAAAGGCGCATACAAACAGGATACATTCATTAGACCGCGTAACACTTTTACAATACCCAAGCCTCAACCATCTCCCTTCCTCAAAGTGGTGACTCAGGTTTTATAGCTAAGAAAAATCTGTCACAGCTAATATCAGAATGAACACACAAAAAAAAATAAGGTATTCCAAAGAGAATTTTAAAAATTCAATAACTAATTCTTTGGGAGTATTTTAATAAAGAAGACAAAGGATCGCAGTGTATCAGCCAAATGTGTAATCAAAGCGATATCCAACATCATTGATCCTGAAAAAACTCCTTCATAATCTATATCCAAAGTCCATTTTTCACAGTCATTTTTTTATGAAATTATTATTTTTTTAAGTTGAATCCTTTAAGAAATGTTACAATAGTCCACTTAGGGGTATGTTTACTAAACCTTCTTAACATGCGCGCTGTGCAATTATCGCGCGCTAAGGTACCTTAGCGCGCGATAATGACGCTTTACGGGGCACAAATGTGCCTTAGCGCGTGCTCACGCGTGCAGCGGCGCAAACAAGCGCTGAAGGCGGGGAAAGGCTCCCGGAGGGCGGAGGAAGGCTACCCAGGGGCGGAGAGAAGGGGTCAATGGGTGGAGAGTGGGAGGGGAGAGGCTCCCCGCACACTAACGATGTGAAATCCGAGGCCAAAATTAACGCAAGTGAAAACCTCGCGTTAGAGCTGATTTAAAGGGAAAAGAAACCATTTCTGTCAGCAATGTTCAGCAAAACCAGGGAGACCTACAAAAAAGTGATAAGTGTGATACATGTGCACGGAACAAACGTGCAAATAAACATTGAAAATGACCCCAATAAAAAAAAATCATAATCAAGCTGGGCAATAGTGATAGTAATGGGAAACATCAAAAAACACTCCCAAGAAAGCCCCCCAAAAAAGATATGGATTTTGGAAGGGTCTATGCTCCGTCCCCATACAAGGTGAATGATCCCACAGTGAAATAGCACTGATCAGGGTTTCCCTCTCCATTGGACAGGTTTCCTATGGCATGCACATGTTCCACAACAGCAGGGCGGGCATGTCGGAATGGGCAACTGGACAGATGCTGAGAAAGGGGATACAGAGGGCTGCAGGCGGCACATGCTGTGGTGCAGCTGGGGCACAGTGCAGACTAGGCAGATGCCTAGGTGGCACTTAGGAACGCTGAAACTGTACAGCAGCCAGACAGCAACTGATGAGGGCCCAACATGGGCATGAGAGTATTTATCACAGTGTCACAGGGGATAGTACCCAGCAGGTACCTCCAAGGGCACAGAACATTGGCAGGCGGTGTTGGGGGGAAGCGTGGACGTCTATGCAGGCACCCCTACCACAGAACACGCACCATAGGCAGCCGCCTACCTGAACACTGGATGGCTTGAGACTGCACACCACCAGCACCACCAGCAGAAGGGCATGTCAGCATGGTGGCAGAGGGGTACTGGTGGTGGAGGGTGGGCAGTGGCAGCTGCCCAGAGCAGACCATAGCCTAGCCCTGTGTAGGTGGGTGCCATGCACTGCAACAGACAGGCCCTGCCGGACAAACAGTCATGGTATCACCAGGGAATGCACTGTCTCTGTGGCAACACAGTGGTGAAGTGCACACAACCAGTGTGTTTGGAGGCAGAAGGTCACAGGTTCAAGTCCCAGCTATGGTGCCTGCCAACCCAGTCCCCATATTTTACCCACTACTACAACGTGCTAATACAGACAGAGCCTTTATTGCAGATGACGTAAATATGCCCAAAACACCTACATTTTACCCTACAGAGCAAAGACACCATAAACAGGCGCATTACCTAGAGCAGAGTCTCCCAAATGCAGTCCTGGAGGGCCAAACACCATTCAGGTTCCATGCTGCCTCTAATAAAGATGCCTGTGTTGCATATCTATGCACCACCCCCATGGTATGCAGATGTATCTCATGCATATTCATGAGGGACAGCATGAAAATCCGAACAGTGTTTGGCACACCAGGACTGGAGTTGGGAACCTCTGCCGTAAAGCAGCAGCCAACAGGGGCAGACACACCCACACCCACAGGCCCCATTATCCAAAGCCTCCTGGAGAGGCAGGACTTTGGGCTCTGCGTGCATCTCCCAATACTAGCACTTGCATACCTTAGCAATGCCACCCTACACCTGGGAATACGGTACACAGCTATCAAAAGTTTGCTATGATTACTGGCAGATAGCAATTCCTACGTTAAGCACAGTTTGCTGATTGAGCTCCATCATAGCAACCTTTCTGATGTCTGTGGAGTGTGCTTCAGGTTTGGTCTCTGACAGTGTTTACCACCCTGGGGAGTGACCCCCACCAGTATTGCGTACCATATCCATGCCTGCACTGTGCCCAGGACTGGTGTGGTGGCCAGGGCTGCTAAACACCTCTATAGTAGCACAATGCTGGCATAGGTGTGGGAGTGTGTGTCTGTCTATCCAGTGTGTGGTGGCTCCAAACACCCTCCACAGCCCACACTGCCAGCACTGTTGCCAGTATTGGCCTGCCAATGTGCATAATGAGGAGCAAGGTACCATGGGTATAGCCCGGACAGGGTGGCCTGGCCAGGATGCATCTGCACAGGGCATAGGGCACTGGCTGGGATATTGTAGTGCCCGGCCACCACCTGCACAGACAGGGTGGCCACAGCATGTTCTGCTGGGGGATCATTCTCACCCTGACTGAGCAGTGACCATGGCATGGTGAGGCTCCCCCATAGTGTGATATAGTATTTTTTTTTATGTGATGTTTATGGGTTCCCTTTTGAGGCCCAGTCACTTACTTATCTGCTTGGTGTGTATTTTGACATCCCAGTTCTGGGTGCACGCATTTCCATCAGGAACATGCACTATAGACTAGCCAGCAGACTGTCTGCAGCTGGTATGTGTCTTGATGGAACGCCTTGTAGGGTGCAGCGCCTGCAGGCTTGCTGCAGGTGAATATCAGAGAGTGGTGGGGTGCAGCTTAGCATATCCATGTCTAATGTCTGTCTGCTATTGCGCTATGGATGTGTACAGAGCTGCATTGACTGCCCTGTAGGGTGTCTGTTCCCCAGCAGGACTGGGGTTGATGGTCCCCTCTATTGCCACCATTGCAGGGAGGTAGAATGTGGATCTGTTTGTGGGTGACCATGTTTACCACCCTCAGCCCTGGAGGAGGGTGGTGGTACATAATCCTCCTAGGAGTCCATAGGGGCTAAACCTGACTGAGACATACAGATATATCCAAGGTGTGTCTGCAGAAACTACCTATCTCACACATTAGCACTGCTGGGGACCTGCAGCATGGCCTATCTCTGCTGTGGACCTGGTGCTGGGCGCCCCACCTCACCCTCAGGGTGAGTGCAGTACCTGCACAATGTGACGGTGTGTAGCTACTCTGTGCCAGTAGCACACACGATCAGTTCCCCCTACCATGCCGAGGTGCTGTGGGGGTGCATACCCCATCTTGTGATCATCTGTAGACTGCTGATTTGCATGTGCAGTGCATCATGGGTATGGGTGGGTTAACTCTATCCTGGTAACCACAGCAGACTGTTTGTGTGGTGACGTGCAGTCCTTCTGCAGCCAACCAGGGGCTTGCTAGCAGCTATGGAGCTGTAACCCACTGGTTACTTCACTGCTTGTGGAGCCAGAGGTCATGGGTTCAAACCCACAGTAGGGGTTATTTGATAGGGTTGTCCAAAGCATTGTCTTTTTTTAATGTACATTAGTGCTGCCAGCAAAACACCCTCAGGGTACTGTAACCATAAGGTGCCTCAGAAGGCGCCCTATAAGGCGCCTTATAGGGCACCCTATAAAGCGCCTTCCGAGGCACCTTATGGTTACAGTCCGTATAAGGTGCCTTATAAGGTGTCCTATGGAGCGCCTTATAGGGTGCCCTATAGGGAACATTATAGGGTGCAGTGGCGGACAGTGCACTTTATAATGTGCCCTATGGGGTGTCTTATAGGGTGCCTTATGCGGCACCTTAGGTTACGGCATGTGAGGGTGTGTTTGCTGGCAGCAATAATTAAAATACCTCAGGAAAGAATACTTACATGTCACAGCTGATGCCTCAGTCAGCCTTATGTATTAAGCACACTGGGGGATCGAACTCATGACCCCTGTATTATCAGTCAGTGTATTAACCATTGTGCTACACTTCTGCTTCTATGTTTGGATGTCTGTGCGCCTACTTAAGATTATCATGCGGTAACGCGCTTAGCGGCGCTTTGCCCGATAATGTGCGCAGCAGCGCACGTTATCGCGCGCTACTCCCGTTTTGCTACTTTAAACTGAAACGCCTGCTCCTTATATGGCATCCTGCACACTAACACTGGGCGCACATTAAGAAGGTTTAGTAAACATACCCCTTAATGTGTAGATAATAATAAATTATTCAGCTAATATCAGAGCAACAGAACACATGAAACACCCCTCCCCTTCCCGCCCCCCCCCCAAAAAAAAATATAATGAGGTGGCAGAGGAGAAGGAGGGAGGAGATCCGGTTCACAATAAGCTGCTAGTCCTCTAGTCCTCTTCAAGCTGAGAGCTACTCTGTCTTCTCACAGCCAAGATTCTTGCCAGGAAGTATGTATTCTCAGTCCTTCTTAGCAAATGTTTTCTTGAAGGCTTATTATTTCTTTTTGAAGGTGATGCAATTTCTATCTTGACTGCTAAAATGAGATTAAGAATAATCACTCACCCTAGCAGACATATTTTGGGATTTAAAAAGTATCTTAACTTTGGCCATCTCCTTAATCAGAACCACTACCATCCCCAATAACCCTTAATTGATGTACAGCTCAACCACTTAAAAAAAGTCCCTGTACTTCCACATCCTCTCCAACATATATCACTCGCTATCGGCATTATCACTTTCAACCTAGTGGGAGACATACATCAGTCATACAGCATTTTATATCCTTGTTCTATCAACTTTATAGAAATACATGTTTTAGTCTGCCCCCTTCAGTTTCCCACCGATATCTGCCACTCAAGCCTTTAAGAAGCTAGATTTTTCCTGTCCACGACTAACAATTATCTTGCAAAAAAAGGAGCAAGGGGTATTAGAATAGGCAAAAGTCCTTTATTATGCCTGACATGGCCATGTTTTGGCAAGAATTGCCCGTGTCAGGGGCAGCTAAATAAAATCATATCATTAAATAGCACATACAATTTAAATCATGTGGAGGAGTGGCCTAGTGGTTGGGGCAAGGTACTTCAGGCAGGAAGGTCAGGGGTTCAAATCCCACTAGAGGACAGCAACCTTGGGCCAGAAGGACTGGGGTTTCTAGTCCCACAGGTGTTCCTTGTGGTCTTGGGCAAGCCACTTAACCCTCCATAGCCCATGTTCCCTGTAGAAAAGTTATCTCCAAGTTATAATGCCTTGTTCAATGTAAACCACACTGATGCAGAATAGTGTGGTATATGTTGTGTTGTTGTTAAGTGCCGTCGAGTCGGAGTCGACTCATGGCGACCCTCTGGATAGCTATCCTAAATTGTGTTCGGTCTTCAGTCAGGCGGCTCATTGTTGACAGACTGGTACCCGTAGCTGCTGTTATTGTAGCAATCCATCTCATTGCTGGCCTTCCTCTTTTGCGTTGACCTTCTATCTTGCCAAGCATGATGTCTTTCTCTAATGATCTCTCTCTTCGCATGATGTGTCCGAAGTATGAAAGTCGAAGTCTTGTCATCTGAGCTTCTAAAGAAAGCTTAGGTTTGATCTCTTCTAGTACCGACTGGTTTGTTCTTCGGGCAGTCCATGGTATACACAGTATTCGCCGCCAGCACCATAATTCAAAGGCATCAATTTTCTTCCTGTCTGTCTTTTTCACTGTCCAGCTTTCACATCCATATGATGTTATTGAAAATACCATGGCTTGAACAAGTCGAATCTTTGTATGGAGAGAGACATCTCTGCTCTTGAGAATCTTATCTAGGTCTTTCATAGCCATTCTGCCAAGAGCAATGCGTCGTCTGATTTCTTGACTGCTTGTTGCTTCTTTATTGATAGTTGATCCAAGTAGGTTAAAGTTGTTCACGATTTCAATTTCTTCTCCTTCAACGATGAACCTGTTGATTATGCCAGTTGTCATGATCTTTGTCTTCTTTACATTAAGGTGCAGGCCCATTTTGAGACTATGTTCTTTGATTGTGAGAAGCAAATGTTTCAGATCATCTTCACTTTCAGCCAGTAATGTGGTATCATCAGCATAGCGAAGGTTGTTGATGAGTCTTCCACCAATCTTCACACCTCTGTTGTCTTCATACAGTCCTGCTTCTCTGATGATTTGTTCTGCATATAAATTAAACAGGTAGGGGGAAAGTATGCAGCCTTGTCTTACACCTTTGCTTATTTTAAACCATTCTGTTTCTCCTTGTTCCGTTCGAACTGTTGCTTCTTGATCAATGTACAGATTACGCAAGAGAACGATCAGGTGTTCTGGTATACCCATGCTTCTTAATGTGGCCCAGAGTTTCTCATGGTTTACACAGTCAAAAGCCTTGCTATAGTCGATAAAGCACAAATAGATATCCTTTTGGTATTCTTTAGTCTTTTCAAGGATCCATCTCACATCCGCAATGATGTCTCTCGTTCCTCGCCCTTTCCTGAACCCTGCTTGCACTTCAGGTAGTTCTTGTTCTAGGTATGGCTGTAGTCTCTTTTGAATAATCTTCAGTAGAATCTTGCTGGCATGTGGGATCAGAGCGATTGTGCGATAATTTCCACAGTCAGTTGGATCACCTTTCTTTAGTATTGGTATAAACACAGATCTTTTCCAGTCAGTTGGCCATGATGTTGTCTTCCATATTTCTTGGCAGAGCCTTGTAAGTACGGTAACAGCTGCATCAGATTGCTGCAATACTTCTATGGGAATGCTATCAATGCCTGGTGCTTTGTTCTTTGATAAGGCTTTCAATGCTGCTTCAACTTCTTCTTTCATCACCAATGGTTCCTGATCATAAGGTATAGGTTGAAACGGCTGTTGGTCCACTTGATCTTTATCATATAAAAACTCTGTATATTCCTTCCACCTTTTCTTGATCTTCTCAGCATCATTCAACATAGAACCTTGAGCATCTTGTAACATTCCAATTCGAGGCTGGAACTTTTTCTTTAACTCTCGCAGCTTTAGGAAAGCCGATCTTGTTCTTCCTCTAATAGTTTCTGCTTCTATTTCCTTGCAAGTGTCATTGTAGTACTTTTCCTTGTCCTGTCTTGCTGCACGTTGAAAATCTCTGTTGAGTTCTGCGATTGTCTTTCTTTCTCCTTTGGCTTTAGCTTCTCTGCGTTTCTGGGCAATTTTCAGAGTTTCTTCCGTCATCCATTTTGGACGTTTTTGCTTTTTCACCTTTTGTAGAGACTTCTCGCTTTCTTCCAGCACAACCTTCTTGATGTCATTCCATAACTCTTCCGGAGCTCTGTCATTTGTATCTAAGGCAGCAAATCGATTTTGCAGGCAGTCTTTAAATTCCAGTGGTATATTCTCAAGGTCATATTTTGGTGCATTCATGAGTGGTTTGCTCTTTTTCAACTTTAGCTTGAGTTTGCATACTAGTAGTTGATGATCTGTACCACAGTCAGCTCCAGGTTTTGTCTTTGTTGATGTTACAGAGCTTTTCCATCGTTGACTTCCACAGATGTAGTCAATTTGATTTTTATACAATCCATTGGGTGAAGTCCATGTGTACAGTCGTCGCTTGTGTTGCTGAAAGAAGGTGTTTGAGATGAATAGATCATTGGTCTTGCAGAATTCTATCAATCTTTCTCCAGCTTCATTTCTGTTGCCAAGTCCATATTTTCCAACTACTTTGCCTTCTTCTTTGTTGCCAACTTTTGCGTTCCAGTCACCCATGACTATCAGGATATCCTGTTTGCATGTTCTGTCAATTTCAGCTTGTACTTGTTCATAGAACTCTTCAATTTCATTCTCTTCTGCAGCTGTTGTTGGGGCATATACTTGAATTATAGTTGTGTTGATAGGCAATCCTCGTAGACGAATAGAGATTAAGCGTTCGCTGACTGCATTGTATTTCATTACAGTTCTTGCAAGTTTCTTCTTTATTATAAATGCAACACCATTTCTTCTTTGTCTTTCATTTCCAGCATAGTAGACCATGTGATCATCTGATGCAAAGTGCCCGATGCCAGTCCATTTCAGTTCGCTGACACCCAACAGATCAAGTTGTACACGTTCCATTTCATTCTTGACCACTTCCAACTTCCCTTGGTTCATGCTTCGTACGTTCCATGTTCCAATGTGTAAGACATCTTTACAGCTTCTGACTCTCATTTCATGCGCAGCTACATCAGCAGTCAGACTTCCCGAAGGCTTTGATCCAACCACATCATAAATGCTGGCTTTACTCTGAAAAGTCTTCAGCTCTTCCCCAGTAGCTAGTTGAGTGCCTTCCGACCTGGGAGTCTCATCTTCCAGCACCATAGCACAATTTGTTTTGTTGTAACTATCCATTGGGTTTTCATGACAAGATACAGAAGTAGATTGCCGGGCCTTCCTTCCGCGCAGTTTAAGTTTGGTGTTGTTGCCGTTGTCACAGAAATGTGATCCTCCGCCGTCAACACTATCCCATTCTGCTGCTGCCCAGATGGGTGGTTTGTCTTCGTCTGGCACCTCAGCTGAGACCTGTCCATCTTGGGAGACCCTGCCAGTAGTTAAACTACCGATAGTTTAGCTCTCAGCATCACTGATGCACACAAGCCCTCACAGCACGACAAGCTGCAAACCAAGTGAGAGGTGTGGTATATAAGAGTATATAAATAATTCATATTCAAATGTATAAGACAATCAATATAAATCCTTAAATACCAATAGAAATAATAACATATTGGAATGAAAATTAAAACATAAAAACAAAGGGCCCAATATCCAAAGCAATTAATGTGATTAGCAGAGCTGCTAAGCTACTTGTCATAGGTGCCATAAAAGCCTTTGATAAGCTGTATTGGCCTTTTATATTTAAAATTTTAGATAAACTGGGGCTGGGTTAAAGCAATATATAATGGACTCTGATCATGGATGATGATCACTTCTGGGTATCTAGACTCCTTTTAGCTTTTTGGAGCCCATCAGGAGTGTCCTCTCTCTCTCTCCTCTTTACATTTTGTGTTAACTATGGAACTTATGGCACAGAGAATAAAATCAGAGAATCTGGGAGAAACAAGCGGAAGGTTCTCACTAAAAAATGTTGTTATTTGCAGATGATATTTTGTAGCGAGCCTGGAAGCATCATTAGGAGAACAAAAGAGCTAGATGAATTTGGTAGGGTATCAGGATTTAAGGCGAATACCACTAAATCAGAGATTTTGAATATTTCATATCCAGAGGCCTTGTTAGGAAAATTAAAACAGGGTTTTCTGTTCAGTTGGGAAAAAAACTGAATTAGATATCTAGGAAATGCTGTATTGTGTGGCGGAGGTGGGAGATATTTTTGAGGAAAATTTCTTTAGAAGAACAAGTAACCTGAAAAGATAATCAAACTTGCACCTATCCTGGGTGAGGCAGATGGGAGTTAAAATGATGGTCCTTCCCAAATTTGTATAGCATTCTGGTACTCTTTCTGTAGGTAAATATCCTGAATGCCTTTGTAACGAAACTCATCAAAAATCTTTGCATACATACGGGGTGTGAGGAAATCTTGGATGGGGAGGCATGAGCAAGAGAAAAGGGGGATTTAGGAGTCCCTAATTATTAGTGGTATTATGAGTCTGGTCAGCTGAGGTATTATTAGAGTGGAGCGATCTGAGTAAAGATTGACATGGGAGACACTCTTCTGTGGGCCAGGAAGTGGTAAATCCTTTTACAGCACTAACCGTTTTGGAGAAGGTGTAGAAACTCTTTCCTGGGGAAGGATGGATATTCTAGATACATTGAATTGCAGGAATTTCCCCTGGGACTGGAGAATGGGGGATTCACCGGGTGGGAAAGTATAGAGCTGACTAGTATTGGACAGTTCATGGGGAAGAGGGTGTATTTAGCTTTATGTCTTAATATGATTACACTTGGTGGACCATTTTAGGTATCACCAGATGTGACATTACTTGCAGAAAGGTATGAGGAATGGGAGGGATGCAGAATCTAGACCTGCAAAAGTGATATTTCAGGGATGAGGAACCAAATGTGTGATGGCTAAATTTCACTGAATCATCGACACTGGAAAAAGGAATAAGCTTCCCTTCCAAAAACCGTGGAAGGAAGATTTAAGGGCATGTTAGGATGAAGAGGCTTGGGAGATAGTGTTTACTTTTTATTTATTTATTTTATTTATTTACAATTGTTCATACCACTTTTCTGAGCACAGTCAATCAAAAGGGTGTACAAACACTAAGGTAAGAAATACAGTACCAGAAATCACTCAACCCCCTTAAAAACCAAGGACCACCCCACCAAGGACAAAAAAGCCTTCAACACCTTCCAAAAGCAAGGCATGCAACATTTCAGCTACCACCACCCAAAATGCCCGAGACCTCCAATGAGCCTTATGGACCTTATCGAAACTGGGAACTGTCAACAACCGCCCTTGTGAGGAATGCAGAGGTTGATGGGACTCATAGCACCCCAAAAGACCTTGCAAATACTCCAGAGATAAGTCATGTAAAACCCAAAAGGCAATGACCAACAATTTAAACCACATAAGAGCCCGAATAGGGACTCATTGCAAATTCACCAATAATGGGTGTGCACTATCCCGCCGTCGCGTCCCCAATAAAAGGTGGGCAGTTTCATTCTGCAGTACCTGAAGCCTACTAAAGACTTCTTGAGCAGCCCAACATAGAGCACATTGCAATAATCTATGTCCCCTATACCAACGCCTGAATCACCAGCCGCAAAGCAGTATCATCCAAAAAAAGATGCAGCTAGCGAACCAGCTGCAATTTCAGCCACACAGTCTGTACCACCTGACTAATATGCTGATCCCCCACCCTCTTCCTCTCCAAATTGACCCCCAATGATTTCATTTCCTCCCTTCAGGGGACATCAAAACCTGCCACGCTAGGCTACGTGTGGAGGTCTGTATGTTCAATTGCCCCAAACCGCAAACACACCATTTTATCCACATTCAAAACCAATCCATTACAGGCAACCATGACTGCACTTGCCCCAACCAATCAATAAGTTGCACTATTGTTCCCTCCATATACCCTGTAAGGCAACCAAAATATGTAGATCATCTGCATGTACATAGAAGGTAAATCCAAATGACTGCACTAAGGCACCCAAAGGTTGAAAATAGATGTCAAACAACAGAGGGGATAGGGTGAGCCCTGCGGCACTGCCACTCACAGCTATATACCTGTGACAGCTGGTCCCCATACGCTAAACTGACAGCCACTCAAAAAGGAGCCTAGCTAGTTTGTTTCCCTTAAAATAGCCCCTTTCAGTTTTGCCCATTGCTTTTCTACTTCTCCCAGCTGTTCCCATCCTGCTAACAATTTCATCTTGGCAAAATAAGTTTTCCTAAAGTCTAAAACCCTCACTTTTTAATGGACTTTATCCATCTGGTGATCATTAGATGCAAGATGATCTTCCACTATAACATCAGAAACACTTTCCCCATGGGTTTCTGTTACCAGTTGCTTCAATAGTTCTCCCTGTAGAGAATCCAGGCTCTCCTTACTTCTAGGGGTATGTTTACTAAATGGCGCTAACGGCGCAGCTGCGATGTTATCGCGTGATATGTGACATTGTCGTGCGATAATGGCGCAGTACCGTGCGAGAACATCATGTATCGCATGATAACGTCTGCTGTGGCGGTAAGGTGCGCCGAGGGTGGAGCAAGGCACCCCAGAGGTCGGAGGAAGGCTCCCCAGGGGCAGAGAGAAGGAGTCAATGGGATGACAGTGGGCGTGGAGTGGCTCCTTGCACATTAATGCCGTTAAATGAAGCTCAGAAAATTAGCGCCAGTGAAAACCTGGCACTAGGCACATTTGCAGGTCAGAGAAACCATTTCATTCAGCAATGTACAGTAAAGGCAGGTAAACCCAAAAACGTGATAGTAGTGATACATGTGCAGGAGCCAAAAAAGCAAAGAAACAGATAAAATGACCAGAACCGCATTTGAAATCCCAATAACCAAGCTGGCCAATAGTGATATTAATGAGAAACATAAAGCAACACTACTGACAAAGCATAAAAAAGAAGCTATCATGTTTGGAAGGGCCTATTCTCAGTCCCCCTACAAAGTGAATGATCCCACATTGAAATACCGCTGATCAGGGTGTTTGTCGTTTATATTGGGCAGGATTGTTATGGCGTGCAAATGTGCAGCAACAGCAGAGTGGGCACGTAGGAAAGGATAACTGTACTGATGCTGGAAATGGGATACAGAGGGCTGCAGGTGGCACATGCTGTGGTCCCGCTAGGACACATTGCGCACTAGGCAGATGCGTAGGTGGCACATAGGAATGCCGAAACTGCAAAGTAGCAAGACAGCAACTGACGAGGGTCCAACATGGGCACGAGTGTGTTCCCCACAGTGTCCCAGGGGAGATTACCCAGCAGGTACCCCCAATGGCACAGAACATTGGCAGGCGGTGCCGGGGGGGAAGCGCACATGTCCATGGAGGCATCCCCACCCGAGACCCCACACCATAGGCAGCTGCCTAAAGGCATACTGGATGGCCTGGGACTGTGCATCACCAGCACCACCAGCATAATGGCATGGCAGCATGGTGGTGGAGGGGTGCTGGTTGGCGGAGGGGGCAGTGGCATCTGCCCACAGCAGACCATGGCCTAGCCCCATTTAGGTAGGTGCCATGCAATGCAACAGACAGGGTCTGTCTGACAAACAGTCATGGTATCCCCAGGGAATGAACTGTCCCTTTGGCAACAGTGTTGTGCAGTACACACAGCCAGTGTGTTCAGAAGCAGACGGTCACAAGTTCAAGTCCCAGCTGTGGCTCTTGCCAACCCTTTCCCCATATTTTACCCAGTACTAAACTGTGGTAATAAAGATGGAACCTTTATTTCAGATGAAATAAACATGCCTGAAACGCCTATATTTTCCCCTACAGAGCACAGACACCATAAACATGTGCAATCCCTAGAGCAGAGTTTCCCAACTGCAGTCCTGGAGGGCAAAACACCATTCAGGTTTCATGCTGTCCCTAATAAATATGCCTGTGCTGCATTAGTATGCGCCGCCCCCATTGTATGAAAATGTATCTCATGCATATTCATTAGGGACAGCATGAAAACCTGAACAGTGTTTGGCCCACCAGGACCGGAGTTGGGGACCTCTGCCCTAGAGCAGCGGCCAACAGGGGCATAAACACCCACACCCACAGGCTCCACTATCCAAAGCCTCATGGAGAGTCAGGCTGTTGGGCCCTGCGCGCAGCAGCATCTCCCAATACTAACACTTGCATACCTTAGCAATGCCGCCCTAAACTTGGGAATACGTTACACATATATCAAAAGGTTGCTATGATTAATGGCAGATAGCAATTCCTAAGTTAAGCACAATTTGCTGATAGAGCTGCATCATAGCAACCTTTCTGATATCTGTGGAGCGTGTTTCAGTTTTTGTTTCTGACAGTGTTTACCACCCCGGGGAGTGACCCCAACAGTATTGTGTACCATAGCCATGCCTGCACTGTGCTCAGGACTGGTGTGGTGGCCAGGGCTGCCAAAAGCCTCTATATTTGCACAATGCTGGCATAGGTGTGGGAGTGTGTCTGTCTATCCAGTGTGTTGTGGCTGCCTACACCTTACTCAGCCCACACTGCTTGCACTGTCTCCAGTGTTAACCTGCCAATGTGCATAATGAGGAGCAAGGTACTGTGGGTATGCCCCGGACAGGGTGGCCTGGGCAGGATGCATCTGCACAGGGCATAGGGCAATGGCTGGGACATTGTAGTGCCTGGCCACCACCTGCATGGACAGGGTGGCCACAGCATGTCCTGCTGGGAGGTCACTCTCACCCTGACTGAGCAGTGACCACAGCACGGCTAGGTTCCCCCATAGTGCTATATAGTACTGTTCTCAAGTGATATTTATAGGTTCTTTTTTCTGGTGCCCAATCACTGACTTATCTGCTTGGTCTGTGCGCTCACTTCCCAGTTTTGGGTGCACGCATATTCTCCAGGAACATGCACTATGGATTGGCTAACAGATTGTCTGCAGTTAGTATGTGTATGGCTGGAACACCTTGCAGGTTGCAGCAGCTGGAGACTGTCAGATAGTGGTGGGGGGCAACTGAGCTTTTCCAGGCCTGCTGTCTGTCTGCCATTTTGCCTTATGGATGCATACAGATCTGCGTTGACTGCGCTGTAGGTTGCCTGTTCCCCAGCAAGCGTGGGGTTGATGGTCCCCTCTACTGCTACCATTGCAGGGATGTGGATATGTGGTGGGAGATCCTGTCCCCAGCCTGAGCCCCAGAGGGCAGTTTGGGTGGTGCTACATAATCCGCCTATGGGTCCAAACACTCCCCTTCACTTAAATCATGTGACCATGGCACCCACACAGGACATGCACTATTCTGGGTGTATCATAGTCCACAAGAGCTAGACATGACTGGGAAATACAGATGGACACAGGTATATCCTAGGTGTGTCTGCAAGGACTACCTATCACACATTGGCACTGATTGCAACCTGTAGCATAGCCTATCTCAGTTAAGCCAGGTGCTGCGGACCTGGTGCTGGGCGCCCCACCTCACCCTCAGGGTGAGCACAGTACCCGCACAATGTGACGGTCTATAGCTACTCTGTGCCAGTAACACACACGGTCAGTTCCCCCTACCAGGCCGAGGTGCTGTTGGGGTGCATACCCCATCTTGTGATCATCTGTAGACTGCTGATCTGCATGTGCAGTGCATCATGGGTACGGGTGGGTTAACCCTATCCTGGTAACCTCAGCAGACAGTTTGTGTGGTGACTTGCAGTCCTTATGTAGCCAGCCAGGGGTTTGTTAGAAGCTATAGAAATGTAGCCCACTGGTTACTTCACTGACTGTGGAGTCAGAGGTCATAGGTTTGATCCTACAGTGGTGTTATTAGATAGGGCTGTCTGAGGCATTTCCTTTTTTAATTTAAATTAGTGTTGCCAGCAAAAACACCCTCACAGTGCTGTAACCTTAAGGTGCCTCATAAGGTGCTCTATAAACCGCCTTATAAGGCGCCCTATAGGGAACATTATAAGGTGCCTTGTCGGACAGTGCACTTTATAATGTGCCCTCTGGAGTGCCTTGTAGGGCACTTTATGCGGCACCTTAGGTTACGGCACTGTGAGGGTGTGTTTGCTGGGAGTACTACTTTAAATTAATAAAGAAAATGCCTCAGACAGCACTGATTTAAAGTAAAGGGTAATGCCTCAGACAGCCTTACTCATTAAGCCCACTGGGGATCAAACTCATGATCCCTATTTCATCACTCAATGTACTAACCATTGTGCTACACCTCTGTTGCTGTGTTTTTAGGTCAGCGCGCCTAATTAAGGCTAATACGCGTTAATGTGCCACGGCTCCCTCTATCGCACGATAACGGACTTTATCGCGCGATAACTCGAAATGCTACCTTAAAACCGGAACGCCCACTACCTTATATGGCATTCGTCACAGTAAGACTGCAACTAACACCGGTAACATTAAGATGGTTTAGTAAACATACCCCTAAATCTCTGTACACTTTTTCTCCCTTGTCACCACTGGTCTACCCTGGGTTCTAAGGCATGCAGAGTAGGGCCAAGCTGGTGAATATCCTGGGCTGGGAAGTGGGGCAATGCAGGCATAGTAGTGCACTGCCTTCTGGGTGACATAGTCCCACACACTCCCCAAGCACAGAAATAGATGCAATTGAGTGGTTTTAAAGCAAATGAGGTTTTATTTCCCCTTCCCGGGGGATTGGTAAGCACAAAACTTAAGACAAAATATCCATACTTTCTGGCATAAGGAAATTAACTCAGGAAGAGAAGAAAAATAGCTTCTTTTCTAGCTTTTCAACACACCATCCTTTAACACAGGATTCACAAAACAGTTCCTTTTAAAGGCACGAAGGTTTACTTTGCTTTCAATGCTGTGCATATAGCTTTGTATATCCAAGTCAGCGTAGAGACTCTATGTTATCTGCTATGGACAGTGTACAATCCATGGGTTCACCAATTACACTTTCATCTACAGATTCTGTTTGCATATCTTCCAGCCCTTCCCCCACTGGGTACGTAAGAACACAATCACACAGAGCTTTAAAACAGGTATCATTATTACTGAGAGAGTCCTGGAGAGCCTGGCAATCCCAGAGAAAACTTGTATCTCTAGTTTTCTTCTTGTCCCTTCTAAAGGGCTTACCTTCAGGCTTCTGCCTAATGGGTTTCCTTAGCAGTGCTCCTTCAGCATTATCAAAGTCCATAGGCCTGTACCTCTCTCTCACCGGAGATTCTGGGTACTCCCAAACTGACGTTTTGGATGGCTTCCCTCTCCAATGGCCCTCAGTATAAGGCTTTAATCAAAAGTTGCTTCCCTGTGGTCTTTGGGCTTGGCCTCTCTGTAACTCCCTAGCTGGAGCATTCTCTGCTCTGTCCTCGTGGCTGCTTGAGTCATATTCAGCTTCTCTGCTTTCAGACCTGCTGATGGCTCTGCTCCTCTGCACCCTCTCTCTCGTTCCTTCTATTACGTCTGTTCCTGTTCTTGTTCCCGGGCTTGTTCGCGAGCCTCCGCTTGTTCCTGTTCCTGTTCTCTCTCTTGTCCCCCTTCTTCCTTTTCCTGATTCAAATGAGTGCTTTTTATCTTCCTTACCCTTAGTGCTTAGCTTCGCCCCTCCCCCACCCAGGTGTCTACTATTGAGCTCAGAGCACGGGGATAATTTGTAGCTTGGGCGGGGCTGCTGCACTCGTGACTGAGTTTGTTTACATCTCCCCTGGCAACCTGTAGCCATGTGTTTTGCTAGCCTGTCAGAATCTGACGTAACCTCCTCAGTTTCATCTAGCTCCATATCAAGGTAAGGGTCTTCCCCATTACACCCTCTAAAGGAGATCTGTGTATCACATCAATGCAAATGGCATTCTCATTCCCTCTTTTTAGTTTAACCCACAGTGCCTCTTCGCTCCCTTGTAAGCCCTGTAGTTCTATAGCTTTAATATTACTTTTTACATAAAGGGGTATGTTTACTAAACTGCAGCAACATTCCCCGCGTTAGATTCCCTGGATTCCCATATAAGGGAATGGGTGGTGCATCATTATGGCAAGCTGTGTCAGTTAACGCGCATTACAAGGTGCCTTAGGCTAATGTGCATTATAAGGCACGTTACAAGGCACGTCATAAGGCACAATACAAGACACGTCATAAGGCACGTTATAAGGCACCTTAGTAGGCACAGTACAAGGCACGTGCCTTGTAATGTGCCTTGTACTTTGCCTAGTAAGGTGTCCTGTAATGTGCCTTATGACGTGCCTTGTAACGTGCCTTGTACTGTGCCTAGTAAGGTGCCTTATAATGCCGTATAAGGAGTGATAGCAACTGTGGTGAGGATATTATGGGCTGGCAGCATGGATCTGCAAAGATATGACTGTCACAGGCATGCAAAATATCAGACATGGACAGGAAGGAACAATGAGGAATCAAACCCCATGACCACTGCCTAGAACAGAGCTACTCAAATCCATTTCTGGAGATCCACAACCCTGATGGTTTTCAGGATATCCCTAATGAATCTGCATGAGATATTTATGCATTAGAGATATCCTGCCAACCTGACTGGTTTGTGGCACTCCAGGGCTTGATTTGGAGACCCCTGCTTTACACCTCTGTCAGTTAAGATTGTGAGTGGCAAAGTACAGATGTTGTAGACATCAAAAGGGTAGATAGAATGTGTCACATTCCTCCTCCATTCTCACCACCACCATAAAGTTGTCTAATAGACAATATTTTGGTGGTGGTGAGAAGCGAGGAGGAATGTGACAAATTCTATCTAACCTTTTTGATGTCTTGGACATCTGCACCTTGCCCACTCACAATCGTAAATGACAGAGGTATAATGCAGGTGTCTCCAAATCCAGCCCTGGAGGGCCACAAACCACTCAGGTTGGCAGAATATCTCTAATGCATATATAGCTCATGCAGATTCATTAGGGATATCCCGAAAACCTGCAGGGTTGCGCACCTCCAGGACTGGATGTGAGTAGCTCTGGCCTAGAACGGCAGTGTACTAACCAGTAGGCTATGGCTTGTTGCACAGCACTGGCTGGGTACAGATGGACTGCAGGTCACCGCACAAACCGTCCGCTCTATGTGCCAGGATAGGGTAACCCCACCAGCACCCATGATGCATTGCACATGCAGAACAGCGGCCTACAGCTGACCACCAAATGGGGACTGAACCTCACCGGTACTGCAGTGTGGTAAGATGGACTGACAGTGCGTGATACTGGCACAGAGTAGCTACAGACCATGCCATTGTGCAGGCTCTGTGTTCACCTTGAGGGCTAGGATGGGCGCCCAGCACTAGGTCCACAGTACATGTGGTGCTAGAGATAGGTCCTGCTGCACATCCCCATCACTACCAGTGTATGACAGGTGCTCCCACCAGTACAACCGAAAGTACTTCTGTAACCATCTGTGTTCTGCAGTCACATGTGGCCCTGTAGGATCGGACACCACTCAGATTAGTGTGTACACAGTGTCAAGGTCTGTCTGCCATGGGTACCTGTTATCAGAGCAATGGTGGAGTGGGGGCTAGACTCGCAAGAGGTTTAGGTAGCACTCCCTCTATGGGTCTAAGTGGTATGCACTATATACCCCAAGGGACCCACAATCACCATTATTGTAGATGAGGGTGTGGTGGGATGGGTGCCTGCACCCTGCAGAATGGCTGTAAGACCAGCAACCACAGTGCTGCTGGCCAATGACAGCCCTCCAGGGCGATGGGCCAGAGCCATACATGCAACCGTAGCAGATCAGCAGTGATGTGTGGGGTGGGTTTGCCATCCACCAGCACAATCAGACTGCACCCACAGCATCCTACAGGGTGGTCCCACCATGTACAGACTAACTGCAGACAGCCCACTAGCCAGTTCATAGTGCATGCTCATGGGGGAACCCTACACACCCAGAAGTGGGACAAACAGCACAAACACCAAGCAGGTATCTCTGTGATTGGGCCCCAAAACCAGGAACACACAAGTACCACTAGAGACAAATAACGTGTGGCACTAAGTGGGAACATGGACATGCCATGGCCACTGCTTGGTCAGAGTGAGAGCGACCTACCAGCGTGACATGCTGTGGCCACCCTGCCCATGGTGGTCGAGCACTATAGTGTCCCAGCCATTTCCCTCCACCCTGTGCAGATGCATCCTGGCCAATCCGCCATGTCTGGGCCATACCCACAATACCTTGCTCCTCATTATGCACATTTGCAGGCTAACGCTGGAAACAGTGTGAGCAATGTGGGCTCAGTGAGGTGTTGGCAGATACAAAACAATGGATAGACATACGCACACTCCTTCACTTATCTCAGCATTGTGCAGAGATAGAGGTGGTTGACAACCCTGCCCACCACACTGGTCCTGAGCACAGAGCCGACATTGCTAAACTGTGCAGGGGGTAGTAGCAGTGCTCTGGTGATAACTGCAGCTCCGTGCTGGGGCAAACAGCCTGACACTCCATGAGGCTGTGGATAGTGGAGCCCATGTGAGTGGGTGTTTGTACCCCTCTGCACCGCTGTGTTGGGGTTTGCACATGTTGTTGTTGTGGCTGCATTGTGGGATAAAACTATGGGGTGATGCTCTGCAGGTTCCACAGATGGGACTTGAACTTTTGCTTTTGGACATACTGGCTGAGTGTATTGCACCACACTGTTGCCACAGCAGCATAGTGGTCCCTGGGGCTACCCTTGCAATCCCCAGCCAGACCTCTTCTGTTGCACTGCACAGCAATGTACTGCACACCACGTACTGGTACAGGGCATGGGCTAGGTCCACTGCAGGTGGATGCCACTACTCCCACCAGCACAAACACCCCCCCCTGCCATGCCACCATGACCATGACCAGACCTCGACGAACTAACTAACAGATGGAACACACACATCCAAAATACATCTAACCCAACATTGAAACACACAACAAACCCACATAAGATCAACTCGGAACCCTGGTACACAGGAACTCTAATAAAATCAAAAAGGGAGCTCCGTAAAATAGAGAGAAAATGGAGACAAACCAAATCCTCCGATCTCAAAACTAAATACATGGCCCATCTCGCAAAGTACAAAGACGACGTGAACAATGAAAAAAATTACATCACACCAACATCCTAAACAAGGCGATCAATCGCCCGCGAGAGTTATTTGAACTAGTCAAATCACTAACCAAAACCGACCAAAATGCCAACCTCAACAACTCCATCAAGGTCCAAACATTGGCAAACCACTACGCGACCAAACTTACGGCCCCTAGTCCTCCACCCCCCCCCCCCCCACCAACACCACAAATCAGAAGTGAGAATAACACGACGCAAAACCAGTTATGGGAGCACTTCCACAAAATAGGAACCCAGCAAATCACAACCATTGTCACAAGCCTAAAAAGCACCACCTCCCCACTAGACCCCTGTCCTGCATCCTGGATCAAGGTAGTGAAACAAGACATAGCACCTCACATAGCACACATAGTTAACCTATCCCTACAACAAGGAATCATGCCCTCAGAATTAAAGAAATCAGTCATTAGACCGATCCTAAAAAACACTACACTCAACGGAGAAGACCCAGCGTCCTACCGTCCCATATCAAGTATCTCATTCCTGGCAAAGATCATAGAAAAAACGGTCCTTCTACAGCTCCAAGACCATCTGACTGACAATGCTCCTCTTGATGACCAGCAATATGGCTTCAGGCAACATCATGGAGTTGAAACCCTGTTACCAGTCCTACTTAACAACCTCCTAAAGGGCCTTGAAAACAAAAAGAAAATGTACATTCTTGTATTCATTGACATCTCCGCTGCTTTTGATACAGTCAATAATGGGACCCTCATAAATAGGATAAAATCAATAGGAATAACAGGAACACCACTAAAATGGTTCTCATCCTACATCTCAAATCGAACACAACAGGTTCAATTCAACGGAGAAAAAGCAGAATCTTTCTCCCAAACGCAGGGAATCCCCCAAGGCTCTGCTCTCTCAGCACTTCTGTTTAACATATATATGCAGCCACTATGCAAAATTTTCTCACGACACGAAATTAATTACCACATCTATGCCGATGATATCATGCTATACACTCAACTAGACACTAAAAACCCAGACTACAACCCACTGGAGACATGTATCGGAGAGATGCAAGACTGGTTGCAACAAAGTAGTATGTCAATTAATCACAAAAAAACCGAAGTAATGTATATCTCCAAAGAACCGAATTTTGACCCACCCACATCAATAACACTATGTAACAACACTTACCAAACAAAAAAAGAAATAAAGTATCTAGGAGTCACATTTGACTGTGACCTAAAGATGGAAAAACACCTCCGAAAGACCAACAGAGCAGTTTTCCACAAGCTTAGAGTGCTCCAACCCATTCGGAATATTATTGATCCCCAAGACTTCAGAACAGTGGCCCAAGCACTCATCATGCCACATTTTGACTACTGCAACGCCGTCCTACAAGGTTTACCTAAAAAAAACCCTAAACATATTACAAATGGCACAAAATGTAGCTGCCAGGGTCATAATGAAGAAAAATCTAAGTGACCACATCACACCAGTGCTAATTCAATTACACTGGCTACCCATAACAGCTCGAACAAAATACAAAATACTAACAACCACCTTCAAACTCATCCACAACTTAGCACCTTCCTTCCTCAACAACCTAGTAAGATCGCAACCTCCTACCCGAAACAGAAGAACCCACAATTCCAACATCCTTCACACTCCAACAGATATAAGATCTGTCAAAGCTAACACCAGCCACAGGGCTTTCTCATATGTGGCACCAACACTGTGGAACCAACTCCCACCAGAACTACGAGCTAGCAATGACCTTCTAGACTTCAGAAAGAAACTCAAAACGCACATTTTCCAATCTCATTTCAACCTGAACTAAATCCACAGATGGAGCAGCCCCTGACCACTGTGGCCAAAAAGCTTATCCTGTATATATGTATTTATGTATATATGTAAATGAACTCCCCCATAGCTAAGAAGTGTTAACTCTGTATGATGTGCTTTTCTGACAATCTGTATGTAAACAAAATTTGTACCTGCCTTGATTCGGCAGTTTCACAATAGTAATCCTACCCGCTTCTGATCGCTGGAAGGAGCGGGCTACAAATGCTTGCTAAATAAATAAATAAAATAAATATGCTGCCGGTGCCGGTAGTGTGCAGTCCTAGGCCATCCAGGGGGCAGGTAGGAGGCTGCCTAAGGTGTGGGTTCTGGGGTAGGGGTGCCTACATAGCTGTCCATGCTTTCCCCGGCACTGCCTGTCAATGTTATGTGCCCCTTGGGGTTCCTGCTGGGTAATGTCCCATGGAAGGGACACTGTGGGACACAGACTCAAGGGCATGTTTGACCCTGGTCTGTTGCTGTCTTGCTGGTGTCCATTTTCTGCATTCCTATGTGCCACCTAGGCAACTGCCTAGTCCACCCCATGCCCCAGTATCCCCCACTGCATGTCCCGCCTGCAGCCTCCATGCCCCAATTGCGCCATCACCATAGTGGTCTTTCATATCTGGGCACTATGCTGTTGCTGCAAATGGAGCACTACTATCACCTTTCTTGGGCTCCCTGCCTATGCTGTACATTGCTGACACTGAAATGGTGTCTCCCTCCTGCAAATGTGCATCTAACGGCAGGTTTTCTTTCATGGTAGGATTCACCCCTTCAGTTCAGCGCATTAATGTGCAGGGAGCCTCTCCACGCCCACTCCCTGCCCATTGACCCCAGTTCTCCGCCCTGTCTCCTCCCTCTGCGGTGTCTACCGTGCCACAGAACGCTTCCGCATGGGTTGTAATGTTACCGCGCATTAACGTTATGTTACTGCTCGTTAACGTTACATAACGAGTGTTAACGCTACCTACCGCGCATTAACATTTCCTACTGCGCGGTCTATAACGTTACCGCAGTTTAGTAAACATACCCCATAGTGTGGGCAGTGTTGATGATTGCCAACTAAAAGTAGATAATAAGGGATTTGCTCCTTCTTCTTGGCCAGAAGAAGACATCATACTCCTTGAATTTTCAATGCTTTGCTATGAGAAATAAAGAGGGGTAAAAAAGGAAAAACTAAAGGCTATATATCGAGAGCAAATTTCAAAGCCATTTATGGCTCTTTGAAGGTTTCTGTCTCATAATTCATCATGAGAATATATCAAACGCAACACAACCAGCCATCAAATCATCAATGAAAATAAATTTACATTTATCCAGTTAAATCTAATACACATGCGTACACATAGGGGCATGTTTACTAAACTGCGGTAATGTCATTCCGTGGTAAAGGTAGAGATGCCCATATAAAGGAGTGGGCGGGGCAGTAGTAAAGCTGTGTGTCAGATAAGGCGCGTTAGAAGGCGCGTTAAAAGGTGCGTTATAAGGCACCGTAGAAGGCACGTGCCTACGTGCCTTACGTGCCTTATAAAGCACCTTGTAACACGCCATATAAGGCGCGTTATAAGGCGCCTTGTACTGTGAACATAAGAACATAAGATATGCCATACTGGGTCAGACCAAGGTCCATCAAGCCCAGTATCCTGTTTCCAACAGTGGCCAATCTAGGTCATACGTACCTAGCAGTTTCCCCAAAAGACACAAGTTCCACAGTGATTGTACTGGGTCAAGCATTGATATCCTGGGTCCCTTCTTAATAATGGTTTATGGACCTTTCCTCCAGGAACTTGTCCAAACCTTTTTTAAAGCCAGCTGTGCCTAATTAGGAGCCTTGTAACATAACATAGTAACATAGTAAGTGACAGCAGATAAAGACCAGCATGGTCCATCTAGTCTGCCCAGCAAGATGGCAAGAGTAGGTGCACCTGTCGCTCTGTGCAGACCACCCCTCCCCATGTTTTTGTTTAGGGGGTGAATCCACCACTCCATGTAGGACACCCCTATTTGTTGAGACGCTAGATAGTTCAGATGTTAGATGGTACTGTTTATTTTGCTTTTATCCTGTTGCTGTAAAGGGATCCACTGTGTTTGTCCCATGCCATTTTGAATTCCATCACCGTGTTTGGCCCCATAGCTGTGGAGAGGGTACTGTGTGGCTGACAGCACAGATCTGCAAAGATATGACTGTCACAGGCAAGCAAAATATCTGCCCTGGACAGGAGGGAACAACAAGGAATTAAACCCATGACCTCTGCCTCCACACTCATCAACGTAACCAGTGGGCTACAGCTCCATGGTGTCTAACACACTGCTGGCTGGTTACAGAAAGACTGCAGGTGACCACACAAGCTGTCTGCTGTGATTATCAGGATAGAGTAGACCCACCCATACCCATGATGCACTGCACATGGAGATCAGCAGCCTATGTCTTATCACAAGATGGGGTATGCGCCACTATAGCACCCCGGCCTGGTAGGGGGAGCTGACCCTGTGTGTTACTGGCACAGAGTAGCTACAGACTGTGACAGTATGTGGTTCCTGTGTTCACCCTGAGGGTGAAGTGGGGGGCCCAGCACCAGGTCCGCAGCACATGGCTGAAATAGGTCGTGCTGCAGGTCCTCATCAGTGTCAGTGTGTGATAGGTAGTCCTTGTAGACACACCTAGGATACACCTGTGTCCATCTGTATTCCCCCAGTCATGTCTAGCCCTTGTGGACCATGATGCACCCAGATTAGTGCATATCCTGTGTGGGTGCCATGGTCACAGAATACGTGAAGAGTGGTATGCAGACACTAAAGTGGATTATATGAGCACCACCCAACCCGCCCCTGTGTGTCAGAGTGGGGAAACAGGATTCCCCACCAACAGATCCACAGTCTACATCCCTGCAATGGTGGCAGTAGAGGGGAACAGATAACCTACAGGGCAGGCAATGCAGATCTGTATGCATCCATAAGGCAATGGCAGACAGACAGTAGGCCTGGAGATTCTCAGCTGCACCCCACCACTATCTGACATTCTCCAGCAACAAGAACAGTGAGCCTCCAGCCATTGCACCATACAAGGTGTTACAGCCATACACATACTAACTACAGACAGTCTGCTAGCTAGTCCATAGTGCATGTTCCTGGAGGGGATGTGAGCACACACACCAAGCAGCTAAGTTAGTGATTGGGCCCCAGAAAAAAAAGAACCCATAAATATCACTTGAGAAAAATACTATATAGCACTATGGGGGAACCTGGCCATGCTGTGGTCACTGATCAGTCAGAGTGAGAGTGACCCCCTTCTCTCTCTCTCTCCCCCTCCCCCCCCCCCCCCAAGGACATGCTGTGGCCACCCTATCCGTACAGGTTGTGGCCAGGCACTACAATGTCCGAGCCATTGCCCGGTGCCCTGTGCAGATGCATCCAGGCCAGGCCACCCTGTCCAGGCTATACCCACAGTACCTTGCTCCTCATTATGCACATTGGCAGGCTTACACTGGCAACAGTGCAAGAAGCGTGGGCTGAGGAAGGTGTTGGCAGACACCACACACTGGATAGACAGACACACACTCCCACACCTATGCCAGCGTTGTGCAACTATAGAGGCTCTTGGCAGCCCTGGCCACCGCACCAGTCCTGGGCACAGTGCAGGCATGGCTATGATACGCAGTACTGTTGGGGTCAATCCCCAGGGTGGTGAACACTGTCAGACACCAGACCTGAAACACACTCCAAAGACATCAGAGAGGTTTGTATGATATAGCTCAATGAGCAGATTGTGCTTAACTTAGGAATTGCTATCTGCCAGTAATCATAGCAACCTCTTGATATATGTGTACCGTATTCCCAGGTTTAGGGTGGCATTGCTAGGGGATGTAAGTGCTAGTATTGGGAGATGCACGCAGGGCCCAACATCCTGCCTCTCCAGGAGGCTTTGGATACTGGAGCCTGTGGGTGCAGGTGTGTCTGCCCCTGTTGGCCGCTGCTCTAGGGCAGAGGTTCACAACTCCATTCCTGGTGGGCCAGACACTGTTCGGGTTTTCATGCTGTCCCTAATGAATATGCATGAGATACATCTGCATACCATGGGGGCGGCACATAGAAATGCAGCACAGACATCTGTATTAGAGACAGCATGAAACCTGAATGGTGTTTGGCCCTCCAGGACTGCAGTTGGGAAACTCTGCTCTAGGTATTGCGCATGTTTATGGTGTCTGTGCTCTGTAGGTTAAAATATAGGCGTTTAAGGCATGTTTATGTTATCTGCAATAAAGGTTCTGTCTTTATTACCACGTTTTAGTAGTGTGTAAAATAAGGGGACTGGGTTGGCAGGCACCACAGCTGGGACTTGAACCTGTGACCTCCTGCTCCTGAACACACTGTCTGCGTGTACTGCACCACTGTGTTGCCACATAAATGGTGCAATCCCTGGGGATAACATGACTGTTTGTCAGACAGGGCCTGTCTGTTGCAATGCATGGCACCCATCTACACAGGGCTAGGCCATGGTCTGCTGTGGGCAGCTGCCACTGCCCCCTCCACCGCCAGTATCCCTCTGCCACCATGCTGACATGCCCTTCTGCTGGTGGTGCTGGTGGTGCGCAGTCACAGGCCATCCAGTGTGCCGGTAGGTGGTTGCCTATGGTGTGGGTTCTGGGGTAGGGGTGCCCGCATAGATGTCCACGCTTCCCCCCAGCATCGCCTGCCAATGTTCTGTGCCCTTGGGGGTACCTGCTGGGTACTATCCCCTGTGACACTGTGGGAAACACACTCATGCCCATGTTGGGCCCTCATCAGTTGCTGTCTGGCTGCTCGACTGTTTCAGCATTCCTATGGGCCACCTAGGCATCACCCTGGGCCACACTATGGCCCAGCTGCACCACAGCATGTGTCGCCTGCAGCCCTCTGTATCCCATTTTCCAGCATCTGTCCAGTTGCCCGTTCCGACATGCCCTCCCTGCTGTTATGGAACATGTGCATGCCACAGAAAACCTGTCCAATAACAAGGGGAAACCGTGATCAGCGCTATTTCACTGTGGGATCATTCACCTTGTATGGGGACAGAGCATAGACCCTTCCAAAATTAATATCCTTTGTTTGGAGCTTTCTCGGTAGTGTTTTTTGCTGTTTCCCATTATTGGCCAGCTTGGTTGTGTTTGTTTTACATTTTGTTCAGGTCATTTTCAGTGTTTATTTGCCCTTTTGTTCTGTGCACATGTATCACACTTATCACTTTTTGTAGGTTTCCCTGGCTTTGGAGTACATTGCTGACTGAAATGGTTTCTCTCTCCTGCAATTGTGTACTAACACCTGGTTTTCAGTTGCCTTAGGATTCAGCCCTTAATTCCTCCATATTAGTGTGAAAGGGGCCTCTCCCTGCCCACTCCCTGCACATTGACCCCTTCTCCCTGCCCTCTCTCCACCCTTTTCTGCACTTAACGCGGCCGGGAATGTTAAGGCGCGTTAAGGGCTGTTAAGGCGCCTTAACGGTACAGAATGTACCATTAGGGCGCCTTAAGGTGGCTTAATGCGCCTTAATGTAGCCGCTGCTATGTTAAGGCAGGTTAGTAAACATGCTCCATAGTGCAGAGGACATACATGCTGTATGTTGAAAATAAGGCGTATATGTGCTCTGCTTAAATACATTGTTGAAATGCTTTTCTGTATGTATTTTGACTTAGCTGATAACATTTTATTGCATTAGCTATCTCTTCTTCTTCTTGTATCTTTGTTTTCTTGACTCCTTTGCTAGCTTCTCTAAGGGGTATGTTTACTAAACCGTCTTAACGTCACAGTGGTGGTATTATCGTGCGATAAGTGACGTTATCGCGCGATAATGTAACATTATCGCGTGCTAACGTCCCTTATCATGTGATAACGCAGCGGCGGCGTTAAGGCACACTAACGCTGTGAAATCCGGGCCTGAAGGGTGGAGTAAGGCTTCCCAGAGGGCGGAGAGAAAGGGTCAATGGGCGGAGAGTGGGCGGGAAGAGGCTCCATGCACACTAATGCCGTGAAATCAGGGTCTGAAAATTAGCGCCAGTGAAAACCACGGGCTAGAGGCACATTTGCAGGAGAGAGAAACCATTTCAGACAGCAATGTGCAGCAAAGGCAGGGAAACCCAGAAAAGTGATAGTTGTGATACATGTGCAGGGACCAAAAAGGCAAATAAACATATAAAAGGACAAGAACCACATTTAAAATCCCAATAATTAAGCTGACCAATAGTGATATTAATGATAAACATAAAGCAACACTACTGACAAAGCGTATAAATTAAGATATCATGCTCTGTCCCACTACAAAGTGAATGATCCCACATTGAAATAGCGCTGATCAGGGTTTCTGTCATTTAAATTGGGCAGGTTTGTTATGGCGTGCACATGTGCAGCAACACAGAGTGGGCACGTAGGAAAGGGCAACTGTACTGATGCTGTAAATGGGATACAGGGGGCTGCAGGCGGCACATGCTGTGGTCCAGCTGGGGCACAGTGCGGGCTAGGCAGATGCCTAGGTGGCACATAGGAATGCTGAAACTGTAAAGCAGCAAGACAGCAACTGACGAGGGTCCAACATGGACACAAGTGTGTGTCCCACAGTGTCACAGGGGAGATTACCCAACAGGTACCCCCAAGGGCACATAACATTGGCAGGTGGTGCGGGGGGGGAGGGGAGGGGGGAAGCGCGCATGTCCATGTAGGCACCCCTACCCGAGAACCCACACCATAGGCAGCTGCTTACCGGCATACTGGATGGCCTGGGACTGCGCACCACCAGCACCACTGGCATAATGGCATGGCAGCATGGTGTCAGAGGGGTGCTGATGGCACAGGGGGCAGTGGCATCTGCCCAAGCAGACCATGGTCTAGCCCAGTTTAGTTGGGTGCCGTACACTGCAACAGACAGGGTCTGCCTGATGAACAGTCATGGTAGCCTCAGGGAATGAACTGTCCCTGTGGCAACAGTGTGGTGCAGTACACACAGCCAGTGTGTTCAGGAGCAGAAGGCTACAAGTTCGGGGGGCGGAGCCTGATGTCCAGCGGGATGGTCGCATAACGCTGAGGCTCCCGAGAGGCCTACTCAGAATCCTGAATTAACACCTCACTAACTTAGAACTTCTACTCTGATCTTGCCGGGGCACATTGGTGAGATGGCGGGGACCAAACCAACGCGCCTGGAATTTGGATCTCCAGCGGCTTCTCACGGCAAACGTTCCAAAACTGAACCTCCGTCCCCGCAGAAGGGGCCGGCCTTGTGCGAGGGCCCCGAAATGCAGCAGGAAATCCTCGTAGAGATCAGAGGGGTCAAAAACCTTGTGCAGGCAAACGGTGAAGCACTCCGAGCGCTGCGGGAAGATTTTGGTGTGCTGCAAAGCAAGCTAGAAGGGCTTTCTTCGCGTCAGGACAAAATGGAGAGCATATTGGACTCCCATGCGGCCCGGTTGTCCAAACTCGACAAAGTTGAACGACAGGTGCGGGCCTTGCAGAAAGAGGTGGAAGATGGCAATAATAGAGCGCGCCGCAACAACATACGACTCGTGGGCATACCGGAGGGAGCGGAATCGGGAGACATGAAAGAGTTTTTATGCAAAATCCTCCCTTCCCTGCTCCAAATCACCTTTACCAAAGATTTGGAGATTGATCGCGCTCATCGTGTACCCACAAGCATAACGCTCAACAGGAAGACCCCGCGGCCTATCATTTTTCGACTATTGAGATATCAACACGTGGAGCAAATTCTAAGTGCCTCTCGGGCAAAGGGCCATATGGAGTTTGAGAGCCACAAGATCTCCTTCTATCCCGACTTGGCTAAACCCACGGTCGACCGCCGAAAGCGCTTTCTGGAATTCCGGCCGAGGCTTCAACAACTACAAGCACGCTATGGCCTGATGTACCCGGCCAAGCTCCGAGTCACGCTTCACAATCAGACAAGAACATTTGAGGACCCTGATCTACTAGCGGAGTTTTTGGATTCTAAAGAAGCCGACTTGATGCGCTGACTTCCAGAATATTCCTGCAAGTCTCCTCATATCCGCTGTACCTGCCATATTGGATCTGCCGCAGCCTAGCAAAGAGTCTGGCGTGGGCAGTCTGTGGCCTTACTCTTGATGGTATCTGTGACCCGACTCCATCTACCCACAGTAGCCTCGATGAGTATCAGAGACAGTGTTATTATGGACTCTGGTGTTTCTTTTCTTTTTTTTTTTTTACATGTCTTTCTGAAAGGGGGTATTTTAAGGGCAACCAACCTTTTTGTTAAAATGGTAAATAAAGGCAAAAGGAACAGGAGACCGCTATGGTTTTCGAAGGAAGTAGCTGAAAAAGTGAAGAAAAAGAGGGAGGCCTTCATGAAATACAAGAGATCACAGAGAGCAGAAGACAGGCATCTGTATATGGAAAAACTCAGAGGAGCTAGCAAAGTAGTCAAGAAGGCAAAGAATCAAAAGGAGGAGGAAATAGCCAATGCAATAAAATGGGGGGATAAGACATTTTTCAGATATATTAGTGAGAAGAGGAAGAGCAAAAGTGGTATTGTCAGACTCAAGGGTGCAGGGGGGGAATGTGTAGAAGCTGATAAGGATAAAGCGGAATTGCTTAACAAATATTTTTGTTCTGTGTTCACAGATGAAGAACCAGGAGCAGGACCTCAGAAAACACCCACAAATAAGAACAGAAGCGAGGGACATCTTGAACTATTTTCAGAAGACTGTGTTCGTGAGAAACTAGCTCAACTTAAAGTAGACAAAGCGATGGGACCGGATGGGATACACCCTAGAATACTGAGGGAACTTGGGGACGTTCTAGAAGCTCCACTGACTGACCTTTTCAATGCCTCGTTGGAGTCAGGAGTGGTGCCAAAGGACTGGAGAGAGGCTCATGTGGTGCCTTTACACAAAAGCGGAAGTAAGGATGTGGTTGAAAACTACAGGCCGGTTAGTTTAACTTCGGTGGTGAGTAAATTATTGGAAACGCTGCTGAAAGAGAAAATAGTGAGGTTTCTGGAGTCCAGCGGATTACAGGATCCGAGGCAGCATGGATTCACCAGAGGCAGGTCTTGTCAGACAAATCTGATTGATTTTTTTGACTGGGTGACCAGGGAGTTGGACCGAGGGAAAGCTCTAGATGTGGTGTATTTAGATTTCCGTAAAGCCTTTGACACTGTTCCTCACAGGCGACTTATAAACAAACTGAGCACCCTAGGGATGGACCCTAAAGTTACTGCTTGGGTTAGAAATTGGTTGGGTGGGAGGCGACAAAGAGTACAAGTAAATGGAGCTCACTCTGAGGAGAAGGATGTTACCAGTGGTGTGCCCCAGGGATCTGTCCTTGGTCCGATTCTTTTTAACATCTTTGTTAGTGATATAGCGGAAGGGCTGTCGGGTAAGGTTTGCCTCTTTGCGGATGATACCAAAATCTGCAATAGAGTAGACACCCAGGAAGGTGTAGATAACATGAGGAGGGATCTAGCTAAGCTTGAAGAATGGTCTAGAATTTGGCAGCTGGGATTTAATGTTAAAAAATGTAAGGTCATGCATTTGGGCTGCAGCAATCCAAGGGAGCAATACAGTATAGGAGGTGAAGTACTTTTGTCCACTAAAGAAGAGCGGGACCTAGGCGTGGTTGTGTCTGATGATCTTAAAGTAGCTAAACAGGTGGAAAAGGCGACAGCAAAAGCTAGAAGGATGCTTGGGTGCATACGGAGAGGAATGGCTAGCAGAAAAAAGGAGGTGATAATGCCTCTGTATAAGTCTTTGGTGCGACCTCATTTGGAGTATGGTGTGCAATTCTGGAGACCGCACCTTCAAAAGGATGTGAACAGGATGGAGTCGGTGCAGAGGGTTGCTACCAAAATGATTAATGGGCTTCATTTTAAAGCATATGAGGACAGACTTAAGGATCTTAATATGTACACCTTAGAGGAAAGGCGGGATAGAGGTGATATGATTGAGATGTTTAAATACCTCCGTGGCATAAATGTTCAGGGAGAGAGCCTCTTTCAATTGAAAGCAAGTTCTGCTACGAGGGGACATGGGATGAGGGTGAAGGGAGATAGATTCAGGAAGGGAGATAGATTACGGAAAGAGTAGTGGATCCGTGGAATAGTCTCCCAGTGGAGGTGGTAGAGATGAGGACAGTAACTGAATTCAAGAAAGCATGGGACCAACACAGAGGATCTCTAAAGGCAAAGAGTGGACTGTTGTAGTTGTTATGGAAGGACAGACTAGATAGGCCATGTGGTCTTTTTCTGTCGTCATATTTCTATGTTTCTATGTTTCTATTCTCCTCTCTAGGGCCTCCTCCCGCAGACATATGGTCGCCATATTCTTTGGGGGTTTTGCTTCTTCTCTAAGATACGTTGGTACATACTTTTCAATATGGGGTGTATTAGCCAGAATACTCGGTGATTATGACATTGTTGTACAGATTCTGCTTATGTTATATGTTATCAAGCGCCCTTACCTAAAATGTCTATTACCGATTGATGGCACCATGTAAGATTTTCTCATTGAACGTAAAAGGAATCAATAATCCGATAAAACGGAAGAAAATCCTAAGCTACCTCAGTCAGGAAGCAGCGGATCTGATTTTTCTCCAAGAAACGCATTTAAATTCGAAGGAAACTCTTAAACTCAATATTAAACCTTACATGGTGGCCGCCTATTCCCCAGCCGTTTCTAAGAAATGTGGGGTTGCCATACTGGTTAGGAAATCTTTGCATGCTACTGTTATTGCGACTAGCTCAGATACAGAAGGTCTAGAGTTCACCTCAAGATAGGTAGCCTTGAAGTTACATGTATATGCCTTTACGCTCCTAAAGTTGATGACCCTGCCTTTTTTGCTACCATTGCTCAGGTTGCGCAGGCTTCTGCTAATACTTCATTGATCATTGGGGGGGATTTCAATCTAGTCCTTGATCCCCTGATTGACAAACAGCCGCCTAGGACGAGTGGTCCCCCCAAGAGTCACGCCACGCTTACCTCCCTGATTAAGGATCTTGCTTTAGTTGATCTATGGAGGTTACTACACCCCAATGAGCTTGACTTCACCTTCTTCTCCTCCCCTCATAAATCTCAGTCTCGCATAGACTTCTTTCTAATCTCAAAACTGTTAGTTCCTCAGGTGGACACTGCAAAGATTCACTCCCAACATATTTCAGATCATGCTGCGGTGGAGGTCCCCTCTCTTCCTAAGAAGGGTCGCTTTCTTCTTGATTTCATGCTGGGTATAGCCATATGCTTAATCACGAGGAATTGGAAGGATAGCTCTCGACTTACTGTCAATGAATGGTGGAACCTCGTCTGCTTATATAGTAAATATGAGCAGATACCTCGGAGAGCTATTCCCCATGTCCAAACTCACTCTCGCTTGTCTAAATGGCAGATGCTTAATGATTATGTACAATCTGCTCATTGCTCCAACATGCCTGTATAATGCGCACTCATCATGTTTTAGATCACCGTTAGGTTTTGTAACACAATAATGTAAGTACACGCCCGCTTCGGGAATGCTTAGTTTTCTAGAGAAGAAGCAGGGGGGAGGGGGGTGGTAGGGGTTTACTTTGGTGTATGTATTACACGTTATGTATCTGTCTTTTAGCTGTATGTCTTCCTTTTCCTTTGTTGTTATAAAACGAAAATAAAGAATTAAAAAAAAAAAAGAAGGCTACAAGTTCAAGTCCCAGCTGTGGCTCTTGCCAGCCCTTTCCCCATATTTTACACAGTACTAAACAGTAGTAATAAAGACGGAACCTTTATTGCAGATAAAATAAACATGCCTGAAACGCCTATATTTTACCCTACAGAGCACAGACACCATAAACATGTGCAATCCCTAGAGCAGAGTTTCCCAACTGCAGTCCTGGAGGGCCAAACACCATTCAGGTTTCATGCTGTCCCTAATAAATATGCCTGTGCTGCATTACTATGCGCCGCCCCCATTGTATGAAAATGTATCTCATGCATATTCATTAGGGACAGCATGAAAACCTGAACAGTGTTTGGCCCACCAGGACCGGAGTTGGGAACCTCTTCCCTAGAGCAGTGGCCAACAGGGGCATAAACACTCACACCCACAGCCACAGGCTCCACTATCCAAAGCCTCATGGAGGGTCAGGCTGTTGGGCCCTGCGCGCAGCAGCATCTCCCAATACTAGAACTTGCATACCTTAGCAATGCCGCCCTAAACTTGGGAATACATTACACATATACCAAAAGGTTGCTATGATTATGGCAGATAACAATTCCTAAGTTAATCACAATTTGCTGATAGAGCTGCATCATAGCAACCTTTCTGGTATCTGTGGAGTGTGTTCCAGTTTTGGTTTGTGACAGTGTTTACCACCCCGGGGAGTGACCCCAACAGTATTGCGTACCATAGCCATGCCTGCACTGTGCCCTGGACTGGTGTGGTGGCCAGGGCTGCCAAAAGCCTCTATATTTGCACAATGCTGGCATAGGTGTGGGAGTGTGTGTCTGTCTATCCAGTGTGTTGTGGCTGCCTACACCTTACTCAGCCCACACTGCTTTCACTGTTTCCAGTGTTAGCCTGCCAATGTGCATAATGAGAAGCAAGCTACTGTGGGTATGGCCCGGATAAGATGCATCTGCACAGGGCATAGGGCAATGGCTGGGACATTGTAGTGCCCGGCCACCACCTGCATGGACAGGGTGGCCACAGCATGTCCTGCTGGGAGGTCACTCTCACCCTGACTGAGCAGTGACCACAGCATGGCTAGATTCCCCCATAGTGCTATGTAGTATTCTTTTTAAGTGATATTTATGGTTTCTCTTTTCTGGGGCCCAATCACTGACTTACCTGCTTGGTGTGTGTGCACACACATCTCCTCCAGGAACATGCACTATGGACTAGCTAGCAGACTGTCTGCAGTTAGTATGTGTATGGCTGGAACACCTAGCAGGGTGCTGTGGCTGGAGACTCACTGTGCTTGTTGCTGGGGAAGGTCAGATAGTGGTGGGGGGGGGGGGCAGCTGAGCATTTCCAGGCCTACTGTCTGTCTGCCAATGCCTTATGGATGTGTACAGATCTGCATTGACTGCCCTGTAGGGTGCCTGTTCCCCAGCAGGACTGGGGTTGATGGTCCCCTCTACTGCCACTGTTGCAGGGATGTAGAATGTGGATCTGTTGGTGGGAGATCCTGTCCCCCACCCTGAGCCCCAGAGGGTGGGTTGCGTGGTGCTACATAACCCACCTATGGGTCCAAACACCCCCCCCCTTTCACTTAAATTATGTGACCATGGCACCCACACAGGATATGCACTATTTTGGGTGCATCATAGTCCACAAGGGCTAGACGTAACTGGGAAATACAGATGGACACAGGTGCATCTGTAAGGACTACCTATCATACACTGGCACTTCTGACAACCTACAGCATAGCCTATCTCAGCTAAGCCAGGTGCTTCGGACCTGGTTCTGGGCGCTCCACCTCGCCCTCAGGGTGAGCACAGTACCCGCACAATGTGATGGTCTGTAGCTACTCTGTGCCAGTAACACACACGATCAGTTCCCCCTACCAAGACGAGGTGCTGTGGGGGTTCATACCCCATCTTGTGATCATCTGTAGACTGCTGATCTCCATGTGCAGTGCATCATGGGTACGGGTGGGTTTACCCTATCCTGGTAACCACAGCAGACAGTTTGTGTGGTGGCCTGCAGTCTTTCTGTAGCCAGCAAGGGTTTTTCTAGTAGCTATAGAGATGTAGCCCACTGGTTACTTCACTGACTGTGGAGGCAGATGTCTTGGGTTTAATTCTGTAGTGGGTTTATGTAGGAAGGCTGTCTGAGGCATTTCCTTTTTTAATTTAAAGTAGTGCTGCCATCAAAAACACCCTCACAGTGCTGTAACCTTAAGGTGCCTCATAAGGCGCCCTATAAAGCGCCGTATAAGGCGCCTTATAGGGAACATTATAAGGTGCCTTGGCGGACAGGGCACTTTATAATGTGCCCTCTGGAGTGCCTTATAGGGCGTCTTATGCGGCACCTTATCTTACGGCACTGTGAGAGTGTTTTTGCTGGCAGCACTGATTTAAATTAAAAAAGAAAATGCCTCAGATGGCACCGGTTTAAAGTAAAGAGCAATGCCTCAGACAGCCTTCTTACATAACCCCACTGCAGAATCAAACCCATGACCTCTGCCTCCACCATCATTGCCATAACCAGTGGGCTACGTCTTTATTCCTTCTGACATTGTGCTGGCATTAACTTAGGGTTAACGCGCGTTAACATGGCACGGCGCTCACTATCGCGCGATAACGATTCTTGCTACCTTAGGACCGGAACGCCCACTCCTTATATGGCATTATTCACATTATCGCTGGAGCTAGCGCCGGGAACATTAAGATGGTTTAGTAAACATACCCCTAAGTTTTTCCAAATATAGATGCCTGTCTTCCTTCTTCTGTGATCTCCTTTATTTCCTGAAGGCCTCCCTCTTTTTCTTCACCTTTTCAGCTATTTCTTTTGAGAACCATAGCGGCCTTCTTTTCCTTTTTACATTTATTTACCTTTCTAACCAAAAGGTTTGTTAAGATATCCCCTTTCAGTTTTGCCCCCAGTTTTTCTACATCCCCCCAATTGTTCCCATCCTACTAACAACTCCTTTAGGTATTGTCCCATCTTGGCAAAGTTAATTTTCATAGTCTAAGATCTTAACTTTTGAATGGATTTTATCAGCCCTAATCCTAATACTGAACCATACCATTGGAAAGCACCAAGTCCAGCATGGCCTCTTCATGTGTGGGTTCTGTTACCAGTTACCTGAATAGTTCTCCCTTTAGACAATCCAGAATCTTCATGCTTCTAGACGACATCTTAGCAGGGATGTGCCAATCAACATCTAGTATATTGAAATTAGTAGCACTTTTCCTTTCATGGCAATGCTGCATATGTCTTCTATTAAATTTCCATTCATTTCTTCTCTCTATGAGGGGGATCTGTATATCACTCCAAAGCAAATGGATTCCCCTTTCCCTATTTCTAGTTTAACCCACAATGCTTCCTCTATCCCTTTTAAACCCTGTAATTCTATGGTTGTAATATTATTTTTACATATAGTGCCACTTCTCCTCCCTTTCTTCCTACTCTGTCCTTTCTGAATAAAGTATAGCCTGGTATAATTTCATCCCAGTTATGGTTGTTCATGAACCATGTCTCCGTAACTGCCACTAAATCCAAGTCAGCTTCTTCCATTAAAGCCTCAACATCTGGGATCTTGAAAACATACCTCTTCTGCACAGCTTTTGATCTTCCTTCCCCTCCCTCCCTCACCTCCCATGCAATAAAAGTACATTAACGACTCCTTAGTCCCCTCTCCTACCCCTTCATTTATTGTTTGTCTTGTCTTTGTCACTATCCTTCGGTTCCTTCTTCTTTTCTGGCTCTGTCCTTTCCTTTCCTTTTGAGAATTATTTATTGGCATTCGCCTTTCTTTTTCTGCAGCATTCTATGTATAATTTTTTAATTTTTAATTTGTAAACCACTCTGACACTATGTAATGGGCGATATATAAAGTTTTTAAATAAACATAAACATAAACATCGTATTTCCAATTCTACGGGCATTTATAAACACCGCTTTCCTGATGTTGCCCCTTTTACCCATTTCTACAAAGGTATTTAATGTTTCACTTACCTGGGAACTTTCTTCACCCATACCCAATGAATCTAGTTTAAAGCCCTCTTAAGCAGGTTAGTCATTCTGCTGCTGAAGACACTTCAACCCTTCCTGGACAGATGGATGCAATCTTTGCTCTGCAGCCCTTGGAATATCATTGCATAGTCCAGGAAACCAAAATGCTCTTGATGACACCATCCATGCAGCCATGCATTCATCTCCAGGATGCAAATTTCTCTGCCTTGGCCTTTACCCTCAACAGGGAGGAGTGAAGAGAACACCACCTGCACACCTATAATGTTTCAACCTCTGTCCCAGAGCCATGAAATCACTATTGATATGCTCAGAAGGATACCTAGTAGTATCATTTGTGCCAACATGGATAAGCAATGTCAGATAATAGCAGGCTTGGTGAGTCTCGGCAAACTCTCTGCAGCATCGTGGATTTTGGTACCTGGCAGACAACACACCTCTCTGGACATCATGTCTGGTCAATAAATGGACACCTCAGTTCCCCACAGAAGAAAGCAACCATCACTATCCTTCGCTTCTTTGTGGTCACTAATTCTGCAACTTTGAGGTGCTCGAGCTCTGGTTTTTCCCTTCCCTGGGATGTTTTCACCTCCTCCACTTCCAGGGCTACATACTGGTTCTTCAATTCAAGGGCTGGAGGAGTTGGAATGTTGATTCTGCAGGCTCTGGTAACTCATGTCCAACTTTCTTCATTCTGTAACCTTCCATCTTCACCTCTGTTGGAGAACTTGGGTGTTTCAAGAAGCATCTCATCAACGAACTTCTCACAGTCTTGAATGCTTCTCAGCTCATCACCTCTTCTCTGAGCTCCTCCACTTGTTTCCTGAGAGCTTCAGCATGCAGGTATTCTGCACACAGATCCGGTTCTTTAACTGGCATTGGGATCTCTGTCTGGACAGAAGCTATAATGGGAGCAACAGCTTTGGCAATATGATTTTTCCCTGCCATTGTTCAGTTGGTGGAGCTTTGGTACCTGTTGAAGTAAAAGAGAAAGACCTACCAAAGTCTCTACCTGCTCCTTAGCTGTCCTTTAAGAGAAAAAGCAGATAACCTCTTTTAAGTGGTTATCAAGGCCGCATATTTAACAAGGCCGCATATTTAAACCACCGCCGACGGCGGGAAAAGCCTTATTCAGCCCAGTGACCATCTGCAGCTGCCCCGATCGGGGATAGAACGCCGAGCAGGCCAGCCAGCAACCTACCTCAGTCCTCCGGCCCAATCGGGGCTGTGGGAGGAACAAGGCCGCATATTTAAACCACCGCCGACGGCGGGAAAAGCCTTATTCAGCCCAGTGACCATCTGCAGCTGCCCCGATCGGGGATAGAACGCCGAGCAGGCCAGCCAGCAACCTACCTCGGTCCTCCGGCCCAATCGGGGCTGTGGGAGGAACAAGGACGCATATTTAAACCACCGCCGACAGGCAGGCCCGCGCCTGTCGGGCCCGCGCCTGAGGGCCTCGCCAGAGGGCCCTTTGGCGTGGCCCTTAGACGGGGCACTACAAACATCATTGTACTCCCAGAGATCAGTCTGCCAAGAATATCTCAAACACCTTGTCAATCCACTCTATTACCAAGCTACGCTATCCAGTTTCATCAGTCACTCTTATCGGCAGCCATCTTGGGAAGCTCCCCGGTCGGGGTTGAGCCCAGCACTAGCGCCAGCATCCAGCAACCTTCTTCTCCGTCGCACACTCTCCCTGGAGGGATTGAGCCTCGCTGCCACCAGACCGTCTCCAACAGAAGCGGCTGCCCAACCGGGGCACAAACACCCAACACGGAATCATCATCTAAGCCGTGCACGGCGGAGCTTGCACACCTCATTCCCTTCTAAGATTCTTCAAGCACAGCAAGTATAAACCCACAATCAGTATAACGTCAGCAGCTATCAACCCAGTATCTAGCACATACGATTACCATCATCAACAGCATATCTTCCACCAAGACTGTTGTCAGTAGTCAAACTGTAAATAATTAGCATTTTATCATTTCTAGTACTGTTGTCAGTAGTGTCTCTAATCCAGTACCGTTGTCAGTAGGCAACCTGCAAATAGTTAACATTATTCCATCTTATTATTGTTGTCAGCAATATATCCACAGCCAGTACTGCTGTAAGTTATTTGTAACTAGCTCATAAACAGTCATTTCTCGTAGCACTATTGTCAGTAGTACTCATCACTGTTGTCAGGAGTATTCTATCAATTGAAACAATGGACAGCAGCTAACTAGCTAGTAATTCTCAAACAATTTATTTCTGTTCCCAGTAGTACATAATCTCATTACTGTTGTCAGTAGTACCTTATTAATCAAAAACATTGTCAGTAACTAGCTAGCTAAGTAACTCTCAAACAATTTATTACTGTTACCAGTAGTATATTATCTTCTATCAGGTTTACTATCAGTTACTCTCACAATTATTTACTGTTGTCAGTAGCTTATACAAATCAGGATTGATACTGTTTCTAGCAGCTATACTTACAACATCTACTTACTACAACTACCCATTGGAATACCTTGCTCACATCCTCTTACCCTAGTATATTACTGCTTAGTCCCACCAACACCAACCCTTCAAAAATGCCACGCACAAACATCAAAAGAAGGAAAATATTCTATATTGGCTTAGTCTTAGCAATACTAACCATTGACCTAACCCTAAGCCTAAACAGCATAAACCACAAAACAATTCCCATTATTCACACACACATGCGAAACAACTACCATATTGGACACATTTATCAAAATAACCATCCCAGATCAAATTTACATAGACTAATTCACATAAAACAAATAAATCCAATTCAAACACCCAAGGGAACACACTTAAATAATACACCTTCCCTCTCATGCATTCTTATCAACGCACGGTCGATGAAAAACAAACTACCTATATTTAATGATTTAATATCTGACTTAAAACCAGACATATTATGCATTACAGAAACCTGGCTCTCAGATACCGATTCAGTCTACATAAACCAACTTAATACAGAAGACTATGACACCTTCTATAAACATAGAACTAATAGAAAAGGCGGAGGTGTATTAATGATGACAAAAAAGGTACTATGCGCCAAAGCAATCCAATCCAATATTCCTGACAACATAGACACACTATTAATAAATATTGGACTCATAAAACTCTGCTTGGTATATAGGCCCCCAAACCAAAAACCGGACTGCATCGACTCTCTCATTGAACTCCTCAGCTCCTCAACTGAACAACACCCTATAATGATGCTAGGAGATTTCAACCTTCCCTCGCTACCAACATTGGAATCTAAACTATTCTTAGATACTATCTCTGACATGGAATATCATCAAATAATAAACACATCTACACACATCAAAGGTGGAACTCTTGATCTTGTCTTTCTCCCTAACTCACTCTTCAAACTAATCAACCCAAATTCAGTTGAATGCACTCAGATACCCTGGTCAGATCACCACATTATTAAACTAAACCTTACATATCCATCCACTAATACTAACAATTGCATCAGAAATGTCCCAACCACAAGATTTAAAAAGTTTAACAATGAAGAATTTATTGACTTAACAATACCCCACCTTGTTACAACGGAGACGAATTTAGATGACACTGTCAAAAACTGGCATGACACCATCTACAACGCCGCCAAAACTAATCAAATACACAATAAGATCAACCACTCTAACACCAACGCCAAACCATGGTTCAATACTACTTTAAAACAGATGAAAAGGAACCTTAGAAAACTAGAACATAACTGGCGTAAATCCAAATTGACGATACACAAAGAAATATACAATAATCTACTCACTAAATACAAAGAAACCTTGGACAACACAAAAAAAGAATATTACGCCAAAATACTCTCAAAATCATATAACAGACCAAGAGAGTTATTCTCCATTGTCAGAAATCTAACCAACCCCCAAACTTCTGACAGTGAAATCACTGACATCTCAGTTCATACTTTAGCCCACCATTATCAAAACAAAGCAAAATTGCCATCAATGCATATAAAAACCATCATCTCGTCACACCAGCATATAGATGAATGGTCAGAGTTCCATCCCATAACTAAAGAGACACTAAAAAACATCATCACCAGCCTCAACACCACAACGTCTTATCTAGATCCATGTCCTGTAACATGGATAAAAAACACACTACCAATTTTATTACCCTACATTCTCTCAATAGTAAACCTCTCACTTACCCAAGGCTACCTCCCACCATCTCTTAAACACGCACAAATTCGACCAATCCTCAAAAACAGCAAACTGGATAAAACATCCCCTACGTCATATAGACCCATATCAAGCATACCATTTTTGGCCAAAATAATTGAAAAAGTAGTTCAATTACAAACACAAGATTTTCTAGATTCATCCTACCCTCTCGATGAGCAACAATATGGCTTTCGGCCCCGCCATGGAGTGGAAACACTCCTCACAGTTTTAATAGATGCGCTCCTAAGAGAGATGGACAATCCTAAACAGGCATTTATTTTACTGTTCATCGACATATCAGCTGCGTTCGATAGCGTACACCACACAATAATGCTTAATAACTTAAAACAAATAGGACTAAACTCTACAGTACACAAATGGTTCTCATCCTACCTAACTGATAGAACACAAAATGTAAGAATTGGAAATCAAAACTCCACCACCTACAAGCAAGAAATTGGATTACCACAAGGTTCAGCGCTGTCAGCTCTACTTTTCAATATTTACATAAAACCAGTCTGCAACATATTCAAAAGTTTCGGAGTACGATATCATCTCTACGCAGATGATATTATGCTGTATATTCCATTCACAATTCCCAACCTACCGCTTCAACTCTTATCGGACTGCTATAATGAAGTCACAACTTGGCTAAAAGCACAAAACCTTCACATCAATCATGCTAAAACCGAAGTTCTAATTGTAACCAAGAACAGAACCTATAACCCTCCATCACACATAAGACTTCAAAACCAAGAAATCAAAATAAAAAAGGAAATAAGATATCTAGGTGTTATACTAGATACACACCTTACAATGGAAACACACATCAGCAATACCATAAAGAAAATCTATTTCAAGCTTACAACTCTCAAACAACTTCGTCCACTAGTTTTCACACAGGACTTTATCAACATAATACAGGCCACAATAACCCCACATTTTGACTTTGCCAATCTAATCCTAATAGGCTTAACAAAACAAAGTATTAAACGATTGCAATTCGCACAAAATGCTGCAGCCAGAATCACATTGAAAATCAACTCCCTTCAACACATATCACCAATACTAGCCTCCCTTCATTGGTTACCAATTCAAAGTAGAATAATTTACAAAATAATAATAACAACATTCAAAACCTTATATGATCTGGCCCCATCCATGTTATGTAACTTAATACATAAAGAACCATCTAAGCCTACACACAGAAAAGGACAACTAAACAGATTAAAAATCCCGAAAGATTTTACAAAAGCTCACAAATCAACAAACAATAGAGCATTTTCGCACATAGCCCCTACTATCTGGAATTCCCTTCCAGAGGAGCTACGAAAGCTAACAGAGATCACAGAACTCCGCAAGAAACTGAAAACCTACTTGTTCACCAAGCATTATAACATAGATAACTCATCATCTACACTAGACAAAGGTTAAACAGACAATCGGTTACTCCATGCAATAAACCTTTAACCTACACAGTTAGCACTCTCCAATGATGATCCTTTGACCTCCCCCCAAGTATTCCATATATATATTCATATATAACTTGTATATAGTTTTTCACACTGTTCGGTATTATACCACATTATTTGTTCTATATTTTATATGATGTTCCTTGTAAATAAGTTCTGTTATATTCCATTGTTCCATGTAAAACAAACTTGATTTGTTAATTATTGTTACCTGTAAACCGCAACTGAACTTTGGAAGATGCGGTATATAAATGTGAATTAAATAAATAAAAATAAAGTGTGTTCTAACAGTATTGTTCAACCACAGATAAGATACCTGGGCATTTTCATCGACCAAGCCCTCTCCTTAAAGCAACAGATCACTAAAACCTCCGGAACTATATTTCATAAAGCACGAACAGTGCAACGTCTCAGACCCCTCCTGGAACATCAAGACTTCCGAACAGTGATGCAAGCCATGACACTCCCACATCTGGACTACTGCAACATAATCTACCATGGCCTTCCAGCCACCCACACCAACCCCCTCAGAACTGCATTAAACACCACCGCAAGAATCATTCAGAGGGCAAAGAAAACCGACCATATCACCCCAATTCTGAAAGAACTACACATTCTCCCCCTCGAAGCATGGACAAAATGCAAAGCCATCCTACTCACCCACAAAGCTATCCATCAAACACAAGACACCCAGCTTCGCACCCTACTGACTCGTCCAGCCCATGGCAGATCTACTAGACAAACCTCCAGCATTTTCCTCACCGTCCCTCACAAAAGAACCAAATGCTCACAACGGACCTGCAATCAAGACTTTGAACTTTATGCTCCGTCCTTATGGAACTCTCTACCAAGCAATCTCAGATGCAATACCGACCTTCTAACTTTCAGAAAACAGCTAAAAACCATCCTCTTTCAAGAATACTTCAACTCGAGACCCACCGTAAAACCCACAAACCCCCGATCTCATCCACAATGAACTTCTAACCCAAAGCTACCCTAACCTGTCTATGTCCAACGTTTGTCCTGTGTCCAAAGTCCTTCCTATGTCAAAATCATCAATGTTGCCTCCCCGGTGATGGCCCCACCCTTGTAGTTAATTCCCCCACCCCCATGTAACACCGCTTTGACCCGGTGAAAGGCGGTATATAAATACAGCTAAATAAATAAATTGTTCTATGTCCCTGTGTGTAGCTAATTGGGGAGTTGTGCTATAAAGCAAGAATGCTCACATGGGGTGGATAGAAGATGGGATGGGTAGGGACGGATCTAAAGCCTGATGAGGTCGGTGGCATCAAAGAGCTAGCTGTGAATGGGTAGCTGGAACAAAAAATAATGAACTCTAACTGACAGAGCTTTGCCCAACACCACAAAAAATCCCTCCTTTGCAGTATAGAAAAAGAATTAGCTTTAAAAAATGAAAACCAAAACCCCTTTATGAGCTTTTAGGCAGAGAGCTTGTATTTAAAAGCTGCACAGAATGACCTTGCTTGCAATGGAGTTCCTGTTAGGAATGCGAGTACTTGCAAGACCCTGTAGACCCTTATACAGCACTGCCTATCTGCTTTGCAAGCTAATCAAGGACCACTAACACCTGATGAGGTCAGTGTCTTCAAAGAGCTGGTTTGCCCAACACCACAAAAAATTCCCCTTTGCAGTATAGAAAAAGAATCAGCTTTTAAAAATGAAAAACAAAACCCCTTTAAGAGGGGTTTTGGTTTTCTTAAAGGGGTTTTGGTTTTGTAAGTTATAGTATTCTAGAACTTCCGCATGTGAATTTGTGCTCCATCCACACTCTATCCCTGGCTCACCCACTCCAAAACTATTCTCCATCACCCTGACATGTGTAGTTACAGAATAGCACCCACCTGAACTACAGGCGTAAGTGCCCATCCCCCCAGTTAAGTCATAGAGAATACGTGATGTACGCATACTGATGGTATGTTACTTTAAGCAGCTCGTTATAGCATTATCTACCTAGAGTCAAAAACAGGAAAATCATTTTTGTATATGTGGTCCAAAGTGAGCATGTTTCACTTCAATTGCTTTCTTCCAATTCTAAACAGCTCATTATCTATGTGTATTACAGAGGGTCATTCCTCCCTTTCTTTCTTCTCCTCACACACTTGTAGAAAGAGCTAAGCAAACCATGCCGAGCAAAGCCTTGACAGACCATTATTTCCAGTGCTTTCTTTGTATAATATAAAAGCAGAGGGAAACTGGGAGGGAGAGAGGTGCCAGGCTTTGTGTGTTTCTCAATGTCTAACAGTACTTAACTGAATTTAGGATTCATCTTTTGCCTTTTGGAACGGCTTTTCTCTAATAATTTCTGCTTCTCATCTCTCACGGTGCAAGGCACTTTCTGGAACTCCTGAACATGCTCCTCTGAGTCAGTCAGCACTTCTGCTCTTACAGGTAACTACCCACTAGAAAGTGCTAGTAAATCTGCCATTACAATGTGGGATGTTGTTGTTGTTGTTGTTGCAATTATGCATTGGTCATACTGTTGCCTTGGGTAACAGTGGATAGCTCCTAGAATTTGCAGCTAAAAATGAACAGAAAAGCACATTTCATTAAAAAGCATTGCAATGCGTACCTTCTGTCTGCAAAACAGAGCCACTGCTTAGGCAGGGACTGGAGAACACACATTTCACTGGCAGTATATCCAACATTAGGAGGCTGATTCTACAGTTGTGGTCAACTCCTTCACAAATGGGACCTTTCCCCAATCCCTCAAACGTACCTCTATCAGGCCACTACTAAAGAACAGTAAGCTTGACCCTAAGAAGCCAGACTCATATAGGCCGATATCAAGCATCCCACTCTTGGCGAAAATCATCGAAAAAGAAGTTAAAACACAAATCCAAGAACATATTGATGCTTCTGCCCCATTTGATTCATGTCAACGCGGTTTTAGAGCTGCTCACGGCATGGAGACTCTCCTTACCATCCTCTTCAGTACCATAATAACAGGAATTGATAACATACGCCAGGGATATGTGCTCATCTTCTTAGACATCACAGCCACGTTCGACTCAGTCTGCCATGATCTCCTCTTACACCGCCTCCAGGAGAAGGGGATATGTGACTCTGCACTTAAATGGTGCAAGTCGTATCTCTCCGATAGATGGCAACACATAAGATCAGGAGAAACAACATCAGAACCTTTCCACCAGAGTCAAGGGGTCCCGCAAGGATCATCTCTCTCTGCACTCATGTTTAATATATATATGCAACCTATCTGCGAGATCATCCGGTCCTTCAAGATGAGCTGTCTGTTGTACGCTGACGATGTTCTCCTATATATGCCATTCACTACTGAGAACCCTGACCGTTCCCCACTGACAGACTGTTTCGATGCAGTATTCAGCTGGCTCCAAACGCAAAATCTTCGGATACAACATAAGAAAACCGAAGTCCTTTTCATCACAAGGAACCCAAATTTCATCACTCCTCCTTACTTGAAGGTCCAAGATGCAGAACTTCTGACCAAACCCTCCATCTTGACCAGCGACTAGACATGAAGACCCATATAAGCAATGTAGCAAGAGCCGTATACCATAAAATCCGATCCCTCAGACACCTATGCTCCCTACTTGAACCAGATGACTTCTGGACAGCGTATCAAGCTCTGGTCTTACCACATATCGACTATGCCAACTCAATACTCCATGGTCTACCACAATCCACTTTGCTTCCATTACAGCTAGCAATGAACTCAGCAGCACGAGTTCTCCATGGCGCTGCCATGAGGGAACACATGACACCCATCCTGAAACAATTACACTGGCTCCCTCTAAAAGGCAGGATCACATTCAAGACCATACTAATGACCTTCAAGATCATAAATGGACTCGCCCCATCTTCCTTATCTGATCTCATACTGATAACCCCCCCTAATAGATCTAGAAGATCTCATGCCGCCAATAAACTAGTAGTCCCAAAAGAAACGACCAAGTGTTGCCAAAGCACAACGAACAGGGCTTTTAAGCTCGCCGCACCTAAATGCTGGAACACCCTTCCACACAGTATCCGTGATATCACCAATCTAACCCAGTTCATAAAAGCCGTGAAACATTACCTCTTCCTCTTACATTACCCGGATGACAGCACCACTGATCACTCACCATCCAGCTAGGCAAATCTACGCAAATGTCCAATCAATTCGTATTGTACAGATGTAAATAGTTACCCCTGTTTCTTTCCAAGTTCCTATTCCTGTTATTTGTAAACACAAATCAAGTCATTTGAAATGTGTATGTAAAATGTTCCATGTAAACCGCACTGATGGAAAATAGCGCGGATAAGAAAATGTAAATAAATAAATAAATATCATTGGCACCTTTGCATTTTAAGGATGCTTTGTACAATATTTGGAGAAATAATTGAAAATATTTCAACTGTATGTCATAATATTTTAATAGTATGTTCAAAGGTATACAACAAAAAAAAATGTTTGTGAAACTTGCATGTAGCAATCTTTGAGAAGAAAACAAAATATGATCTGGACAGGATTAACGGCATCCTGCACTAATATTTGGTTGCACAATCCTTGGTGGTGATGACAGCCTCCAAACATTTCTTGTAGCCATCTATAGCAGGGGTCTCAAACACGCGGCCCGCGAGAGAACGTTGTGCGGCCCGCGACGGAGGGAAACAAAAAAGCCTTGCTTCTGCTACTGCCGTTGCCGGCGTGGCAGCGGCAGAATCGACTGTCAATTTTTTTTTTTTTTTTAAAACTGGCTTCTGCTGCTCAAGCAGCAAAATCAGCTGTCCTGCGGCCCCTTCCTCTCTGCCCGGAGATCCCTCAGTGTGCTCCATCAGCGGGTGCTTTTCAAGCCGCGAAGAGAGTATTCCCCTCTCGCGAGGCTTGAAAAGCGAATAGGCTTAAGCCGCGCGAGAGGGAAATACTCTCTTCGCGGCTTAAAAAGCACCCGCTGATGAAGCACATTCAGGGCTCTCCGTGCAGAGGGGAAGGGGCCGCGGGACAGCTGATTTTCTGCTGCAGCAGAAGAAGCCAGGTGTTTTTTTTATTTACCAGGGGGGATGGGGGGTAGGACTGGAAATGGGCTATTGGCAGGGGGGGGGTTGTAGGACTGGAAATGGGCTATTGGCGGGGGGGGGGGGGTGTAGGACTGGAAATGGGCTATTGGCGGGGGGGGGTGTAGGACTGGAAATGGGCTATTGGCGGGGGGGGGTGTAGGACTGGAAATGGGCTATTGGCAGGGGGGGTGTAGGACTGGAAATGGGCTATTGGCGGGGGGGGGTGTAGGACTGGAAATGGGCTATTGGCAGGGAGGGGGGGTGTAGGACTGGAAATGGGCTATTGGCAGGGGGGGTGTAGGACTGGAAATGGGCTATTGGCGGGGGGGGGGGGGTTATGACTGGAAATGGGCTATTGGCAGTGCGGGGTGTAGAACTGGAAATGGGCTATTGGCAGGGGGGGTTATGACTGGAAATGGGCTATTGGCAGGGGGGGGGGTGTAGGACTGGAAATGGGCTATTGGCAGGGGGGTGTAGGACTGGAAATGGGCTATTGGCAGGGGGGGTTATGACTGGAAATGGGCTATTGGCAGGGGGGGTGTAGGACTGGAAATGGGCTATTGGCAGGGGGGGTTATGACTGGAAATGGGCTATTGGCAGGGGTGGTTATGACTGGAAATGGGCTATTGGCAGGGGGGGTGTAGGACTGGAAATGGGCTATTGGCAGGGGGGGGGTTATGACTGGAAATGGTCTATTGGCAGGGGGGGGGTGTAGGACAGGAAATTTGCTATTGGGAGGGGGGGTTATGACTGGAAAAGGGCTATTGGCAGGGGGGTTATGACTTGTAATGGGCTATTGGCAGGGGGGTATGCCTGGAAATGGGCTATTGGCAGGGGGGTTATGACTGGTAATGGGCTATGGTGGGGGCTAGGACTGGAAATGGGCAGGTGGGGGTTAGGAAGGACTGGAGGTGGGCTGATGGGGGGAGTTAGGACTGGTAATGAGCTATGGAGGGGCTGACTGAAATGGGGTAATGGGGGTTAGGGCTGGAAGTGGGCTATTGGCAGGGGGGGTTATGACTGGTAATGGGCTATGGTGGGGGCTAGGACTGGAAATGGGCAGATGGGGGTTAGGACTGGAGGTGGGCTGATTGGGGGGTTAGGACTGGAGGTGGGCTGATTGGGGTGTTAGGACTGGTAATGGCCTATGAGGGGAGGTAAGACTGAAAATGGGGTGATGGGGGATAAGACTGCAAGTGGGCTATGGGGGGGACTAGGACTGGTAATGGGCTATGGGGGGGGGTAAGACTGAAAATGGGGTGATGGGGGGTAAAACTGGAAGTGCGCTATGGGGAGGTTAGGACTGGTAATCGGCTATGGGGAGGTTAGGACTGGTAATGGGCTATGGGGGGTCTAGGACTGGTAATGGGCTGGGGGGGGGTTGCTAGGACTGGAAATGGGCTGAGTGGAAGGGGGGCTTGAAACTGCAAATGGCTGATGGGGAGGGGGGCTTGGAATGGAAAGGGGCTGTGAGGGGAGGGAGCTAGGATTGGAAATGGGCTGATGCAGGGACTAGAAGGGAGCGGATGCTGGGTGGGGCTGGAACTAGAAGGGAGCTGATGTTGGGGGAGGATTAGAATGGGATGGAGCTGGGAAAGTGAAATGGAAAGGGGAAAAATATTTTGTCTGGGAGAGAAGACAAATCTACAATTGGCCAGGTATTGGGAGAGTAAGTGGGGATTGAGGATGGAGGGGTAAAATTTGAGTGGATGAAATAGGAATGAGGAAAGAGAAAAAGGAGAGAAAGATTAGTATGTTAAAGCAGATGTAGAGAGAGAATGGAAAAAAAACTAGGAGAGAAGAAAGGGCAAATGGACAGCAGACGATGGAGAGTTAGCAGAAGACATGAAGAAACCAGAAGAAAGTGGCTGGAACAATTGCAACTGAAAAAAATGCACAAAAGGTAGAAAAATATCTCTTTATTTTGAATTTATTAACTGGAATATGTCAGCTCTGGGAAATGTGCATCATTAATGTTTGCGCTTTGTTTAGTACAAGAGAAAATTAATTTATAGTTTTATTTCTACAGTGTTGTTGTACATTCCAAGTTTGGCTTTTGGGGTTCCCAGTTTAATTATTGTCTTCCTGTTTCTAAATCTTTTAGTCTTTCTTTATCCATACTCATTAAAGAGGCATGTTTACTAAAAGTTAGTGTATGGTAACATTATGCAAATATTTATGCAAATGAGGTCCCTTATGCAAATGAGGCCCCGCGTCTTATGCGGCCCCCGGGTTACTTTACAAGTCCTCATTTGGCCCTCAAAGCAATTTGAGTTTGAGACCCCTGATCTATAGGTTTTGTACATCTGTTTGCTGGTAGTTTCTCCCACTCTTCAACTGTGATTTGTTCCAGCTCATGAATGTTTCCAAGATTCCTTTTACCAGTGGCAGATTTCAGCTCTTTCCAAAGGTTCTCGATTGGATTGAGATCAGGAATCATTTCTGCACAGTTTAAAACAGTCCATTTGTTCCTTTTTAACCATTCTTTTGTACTTTTGGATGTATGTTTTGGGTCATTGTCCTGCTGGAGGACCCATGACCTTTGACCCAGACCTAGCTTTCTAACAGTAGGTAGCACATTTTGCTACAACATATCTTGGTAGTCCTCTGACTTCATGATTCCTTCCATTTCTAGGGCAGCAAAACAGCCTCACAACATTATGGAACGTGGTGAATTGGGCTAGTGCCTTTCTAAGGTTAGCCAGTGTCTGGGGGCATAAGCGCCCAGCCCATTATGGGATGCTGTTAGCCTATGCGGACTCCATTTTTGAGGCAGCGCAGATGCATGAGGGTTGGGCTTGGCTGAACTATGACGAGAAGTTCAGGGATAAGATGGAGGAGAGCAAGTCCTTGTCATGGGGTACACAGGACATCAACTTGTGGCTAACACAGATGTCAGCCAGGGCTGGCGCTGGAGGGATGGGTATAATGAGAGGGGGGGTATCACATGCGGTAGGGGCAGTGTGGTCCTTTTGAGTGGGAGTGGTGGGGCCGCAGCAGAAAGCAGGGAGTAGCGGAGCAGGTGATGTGTGCTGGAGATACAAGTCCTCTTGTCCGTTCCCTGATTACAAGTTCAGGCACGTCTGTTCTGTTTGTAGTGGAAGTCATGCAGCCATTAAATGTAGCAAAAGAGGTTCCCCTCCAGCCGGGGGGCAGCCCCCTAAGCAGTAATCATCTGGTGAGCCTAGCGGCGACGCCCATAAGGATTGAAGCATTAAGACCATGGCTTCGACAGTATTCGAGGCATCGGGATAGGCAGGTGCTGGAGAAGGGTTTTCTACAGGGCTTCAACATACTGATATTGGGAAGGGTAGTGGGGGCAAAAGCCAGGAACTCTCATTCGGTTAGGCGTTTTTCTAGGGTGGTAAAAGAGAGGTTGTGGGGCGAAATTGAATTAGGTAGGATTGCGGGCCCATTTGAGGAGGCCCCCTTTGTGAATTTCATGGTTTCCCCATTAGGTATCATTCCGAAGAAAGAGCCTGGGAGGTTCAGGTTGATTCACAACTTATCCTTCCCGGAGGGGGCTTCCGTAAATGATCATATCCCTAGGGAGTCCTGTATGGTACGTTATGCGTCTTTTGATTCTGCTGTATGTCTGGTTCAGAAGTGCGGTTCGGGGAGTTTGATGACCAAGGTAGAATCGGCATTCCGTTTATTGCCAGTGCACCCATCAGCCTTTCATTTGTTAGGTTTCTCATTTGAAGGAAAAAGTTATTTTGATAAATGTATGCCGATGGGATGCTCTGTGTCGTGTGCGTATTTTGAAAAGTTCAGTTCATTTATGCATTGGGCGCTGGTCGAGAAGGTTGGGAGTAGGAACGTGATTCATTACTTGGACAACTTCCTATTCGTTGGTGAGGCTCGGTCAAGCAAGTGCAAGGAGCTATTGGATGGCTTTGTAGAGTTAGCCAGAGAATGGGGTGTGCCGCTGGCAGTTAATAAGATGGAGGGCCCAGCCACTAAGTTCACCTTTTTGGGAGTGGAATTGGATACAGCAGAGATGGTGGCTCACCTTCCAGTAGGGAAGGTTGAGAATTTACGGGTACTGGTAGCTAATGTACTGGTGTCCAAAAAAATTGCGCAGCGGGAGATGCAAGCCCTGTTAGGTTCCCTAAACTTTGCTTGTAGGGTCATTCCAATGGGGCGAGTGATTTTACGTCGGATGGCGGCAGCCACTGCTTGGATGACAAAGCCGCATAATCGGATTCGCGTGTCAAGGAGCATTCGCGAAGATCTGGCAATCTGGGATACATTTCTGAAAGACTTCAATGGAACGGTAGTCATGTGGGAAGCGGAAGCGTCCAGTGTAGAATTGCAGCTCTTCACAGATGCAGCAGGGGGGGTGGGGCTAGGGATTTACTTTGGGGGTTCGTGGTGCGTGGGATCTTGGCCTCGAGAGTGGCATGAGGCGGGCTTAACCAGCAATATAGCCTTCTTGGAGCTCTTTCCGTTGCTGGTAGTCTTGGAGCTGTGGCCTAGCAGACTGTGGAATCGGAAAATGATCTGGTGGTGTGATAACGCAGCGGTGGTAAGTGTGATCAATAACTGTTCACCACGATGCTTGCAGGTAACAGCATTAATGAGGGAGGTAGTGCTAGCATGTTTGCGTATCAATGTGTATGTAAGAGCCAGACATATTCCAGGATGCTCTAACAGGATTGCTGACGCTCTCTCCCGTTTCAAGTTGGATCTGTTCCGAAGCTTGGCACCAGAGACGGACGTCGTGGGGGAGAAGGTCCCAGAGAAATTGTGGCAGGTTGGCCTGAAAAAATGTTGAGCCTGCTTCAGAGCACAGTGTCCTCAGTGACGTGGGCAGCTTACCAGCGGGTATGCGACAGAGTGGTGACCTTCTTACAAGCTCAGGGATGGAAGAGCGGGGTTGTGTCTGATTAGCTTCTGAGGCAATATGTGGTGCATGCAAAGGCTACTGGGGCATCTAGAGCAATGGTACGGATGCAGTTGGCAGGTTTTGGGTTTTTTTCCAGAGCAGTGGGCTGGGAGACGCCAGGTGGAGGTTTTTTGACCCGGCGTTTGATGCAGGGCTGGGACCGTTCCCTCCCGACCCCAAAGGATAGCAGGCAACCCATCACGCACGATTTGCTAGCCAGAGTGCTGGCCGCATTGCCCGAAGTTGCAAAATCACGTTTCGAAGTAACACTGTTTTGCGTGGTGTTTAGTTTGGCCTTCTTCGGAGCATTCAGGGTCGGGGAGTTGGTTGTGGACTCCAGCAGGCTGGCGTCGGGGGGTGGGCTGCAGTGTAAGCACGTGCAGCCAATGGAAGGGCGGCTCCACATATGGTTGGCGCGGTCCAAGACTGATCAAAGGGGAAAAGGTTGTTGGGTGTGCTTGAGCGCTGTACAGGGGTCACTAACATGCCCTGTGGAGGCGGTGCGGACATATTTACAGCTGCGGCCGAGGGTGCGGGGACTGTTCTTTCAGCATGAGGATGGCAGACCATTAACGCACTTTAAATTTACAATGGTACTGCACATGGCTCTGCAGAGAATGGGCGAGGATCCGAGGAAATTTGCTCCGCATTCCTTTCGCATCAGGGCTGCGACTAGCGCCGCGATTGCGGGGTTAAGGGATCAGGAGATTCAACAGATCAGCAGATGGCGGATGCGGGCGTTTCAGGGATATGTACGGATATAAAAAAAAACAAACAAACCAGGTTCAGGTGCTAACTATTTCTTTTCTTTACAGATTTATTTATTTATTTAATAGTTTCTTCTATACCGCCCCTTCCAGAGATCAAGGGCGGTTTACATTGAACAGTTAACAAATTTTGTATACTTCTGTATACTTTACATGGAACATGGTATTAACTATATGGAACATGGTTTTAACTATATACAGGTAATAATACATAAAACATAACAGAACTAAATTACAAAAGGTTATTTACAAGAGCAGAAAAAACAACAGATTGGGTAAGACGTTTGCGTGTTGGGTAAAGTGTGTAAGTAATGTAGTGTAAGGTTTTCTTGTGTTAGTCGTTTGTCCTATCTTGGGTGCTGTGGATGTGTTTTTGTGATTGTTGGGGAGAGGTTCTCTGTTGATAGGGGATTTCAAAATGGTTTGTGAAAAGGTAGGTTTTAAGTTCTTTTTTGAATTGATAAAGGTCTTTTATCATGCGAATGGTTAGTGGTAGATCGTTCCAGAGAGTGGGGGCAGCGAAGAAGAAGGCCCTATCACTTGTAGTTGCTTTAGTTTTTCTGATGGTTATTTTTATGTTGAGGGAATGGATTGCGTTTTGTCTGCGCATTCTAGTTTCTGATGGGGGGTGTATTAGGGTAGACAAATGTGAGGGAGAGATGTTATTAAGGAGTTTGAAGGTAGTTAGGAGGATTTTGTATTTTATTCGGCTACTTATAGGGAGCCAATGCAAGTCTAACAGTATTGGGGTGACATGGTCTGTTATTTTAGCTTTTGTGATGCGAGACAGGCCCCTAGTCGTTGCTGGGTCATCGGTCACTCTTTTGTATATTGGGCGGGGCAGTGAGCAGCAAGGCATCCAGTGGGACCTAGCCTGGGATTGGACATCTGGGAGGTGACCGTACTATGGCTGGGTGAGAGGGGGCTTCGGTGGTCTAAACTGTTGCCTTTGCTTTGGCACCTCGGGCGTGAGAAGGGAGCACCGGCACTGCTGTTGCTGCACTTGGGCGGCAATGACCTCAGTGCTTGGACCTGCAAGCAACTTATTCATGTAGTCAAAAGGGACTTGGTGGTGGTTAGTTTAAGAATACTGTGATCATGTGGTCAGACATTATTCCAAGGCCAGCCTGCTGGGCGCAGAGGAGGTGGGCAAGGGGGTTAGTAAAGATAAATAGGCAGATCGGCCAATGGGTGTGTGAAAAAGGGGGGTATCAAATCATGCACCCATGGGCTGAGGTGAATTGTGCGGGCCTGTTTAGGCAGGATGGGGTGCATTTATCCCCAGTGGATGGAGACCTGCTCCTGAATGACTGGCAGGAAGCGTTGGAATATGTGCTGATGCATGAGGGTCGCCGGTTGCAACTTCCTTAAGGGGGGGCGGCACGGGGACAATTGGTCGCCTGCACCGGTGGCGGGAACCCGGAGGTGTCCGGGGTCCGGAGCCAGAGGCGATACTTGGGAGGGGTGTGAAGCCCCCGACCCGGTCAGCCCCTACTGGGCTTTTGCTAATCATATGGCAAAGCCGGAAGAGAGGGGCGGGGAGTTAAGCTAGCCGCGGGGCTTGTCCGCGGCGGTTGCGGAGGATTGGCTCACCTTGCTAATTGCATGGCTGGTGAGGCAGCGATCTGAAAAAATGAGGATGGTTAAATTGAAGTGTTATGATGTTAAAAGGTTAATAAAGCTGCGACCGGTTTTGAATTCCCAACAGTTGTGTATGTGTTTATTGTACAGGTGGGCTAACGGGGGGGGGGGGGGAGAAAGGGGGTAAGGAAAGGGGAAGGGGCGAGTACCGGGTCCGTCGTGCCTCGGTTAATGGCAGGCCGCAGGGGCAAAGTCATCGGGGCCGCGGTAACCAGGCCGCCGGCAGGTGGGCTAACAGGGAGGGGGGGTAAGTTAAGGGGGGAGGGGGGAGTACCGGGTCCGTCGTGCCTCGGTTACAACAGTTTCTGGATATTTGCAGATGTTGACTAAAAGCTAACAATGATATTACCTTCTCATTAACTAGCAAAAAGAATTCTCTTGACTAATATGTGAGGGCAATGGATTTCACAGTTGTGGACCTGCCACTGAGAAGACCTTTGAATATACTCCAGTTAGTTTTATTATTCCAGATGAGGGCTATGATTATAGTTATTTGATATATAGTAGCACATATCCAATAAAATTCAAGCAGCCTATAATGATAAAAACACAAGAGAATGAATCAAAAGATGACCAAATTAATTATGCATTAGTTTATACATGAGCTTATATATCAAACATGGACATTTAAATTCTGCTCTGTATTTCACAGGAAGCCGGAGAAGGCTTACCAAACCTGGAGAGAGACGATCACATCTTCTGATGTCAGCAATGATCCCAGCTGCTGAATTTTGCATTATCTGTAAGGATGTTATCTGTGCCTCTGGTAACCCTAAAGACATTGGGGTTATTTTAGAAACTTCATTCTTGATTTACACAGGTATGATCAAATAGATACACGTGTAAATCGAATCATGTAAATGGCCATTTTAGAACAGGCCCAATTTACACATGGGTGTCCTTAGTACGTGGAAGTTTTGAGGGGCATGTCAGGAACATGGCCTAGGTAGGACATAATTGTACACATGTATTCACTATGTCATATAGGGAATGCAGCTATAAGCTATAATGCAGCTATAAGACCACTCCTCCCTATAAGTAGGGAGGAGTGGTGTAGTGGTTAGGACAAGGTACTTCAGGCCAGAGGGCCAAGGGTTCAAGTCCCACCTGGGGACAGCAATCTCAGGCCCGAGGGACTGGGATTTCTAGTCCTATAGGCACTCCTTGTGGTCTTGAGCAAGCCACTTAACCCTCCATTGTCCATGTTCCCTGTAAGTATTAGCGTATGTGTCTCATATCCCCTCATGTTAAATGTATCCCCCAATTGACCGCTTTGACCCAATGAAAAGCGGGATATAAGTACAGCTAAATAAATAAAAATAAAATAAGTCCAAAAATCCCCATGTTGGAAATTACACCTGCTCCCTGGCACTTGTAGGTTTATGAAAAGTGTGGGTTTTGGCCAGCCCTTTATAGGACAGATTGAGGGGGATATTATTGTTTATTGTTTATAATCACTTGATATACCGCCTCCCATTACATCGAGGCGGTTTACAATAAAACTATAAAATATATAAAATGATTAAAAAGAAAAGGAAAATAACAATACTTTAAAAAAAATACTCTTTTTCTTAAAAAGGATAGGGGAAAAAGAAGGCCAGGATAGAGAAGATAGATGGCAAATAGGAGCAAATCATAGGGGAAGCAGAAATCACTGGAGAAGATTAAAAGCAGTAGAGAAAAAATGTGTTTTAAGACGGGAGTGGAAAGTAGGCATGGACTGTTCTAAACGGAGGTCAGTGGGGAGGGAGTTCCAGAGAGCAGGATCAGTGTAAAAAAAGGCTGATTGTCGGGTAGAGTGAAGGTGAGCTTGAGAGGGAGAAGGGAGGTGCAAGCGATTAATATGAACTGAACGGAGACTGCGGGTGGGAGTGTGAAAGGTTAATAGATCAGATAAATACTGAGGTGTGTGCAGATAAATAGCCCGATGGACAAGAGTGAGGATCTTGAACTGAATTCAAAAGTTTATTGGCAACCAGTGAAGATGCTGAAGAATGGGAGTGATATGGTCACGGGGAGAGGCATGGAGGATCATCCGAGCTGCAGTATTCTGTATAAGTTGTAATCGGTGGCGCTGGTATTGGGGAATGCCAGCATAAACAGGATTGCAAAAATCTAACTTAGTGATAACTAAAGAAAGCAAGAGGGTGGAAAGAGCCTGAGGGGAGAGAAATGGTCTGATGGCACAGATTCGTCTAAGACAATGGAAAGAGCGATGGGACACCTGGGAAATGTGATCATGAAACGAGAGATTACTATCAAAAAAGACACCTAAATACCGAAGCTTAGAGACTAGAGATATTGAGGTACCCGAAAAAGATGGAGCAAGTGATGGAGCAGTAGAGCTGTGAGGAAACCATATAGCTGCGGTTTTAGAAATATTCAACACAAGACAATTTGTAGAAAGCCAGGAAGAAACCATAGATAGACAGGCATTAAGGGGAGCAATATCAGGTTGGGAAGAGGATGTGTGGTGTAGAAGAAAAATATCATCTGCATAGTAGTAACCCGAAATACCCGATTGCTATATCAAAAGGGCAAGGGGGGTCAGAAAAAGATTAAATAAAAGAGGAGCCAGTATAGAGCCCTGGGGGACACCGCAAGAAAGAGGAAAGGCATCAGTAGTGACGGAAGAGGAAGTGACTGCAAATGACCGAGATTGTAAATAAGAATAGAACCAATGGTAAACAGTACCCCGGAGACCTGCATCCCATAATCGAGCAAGAAGAAGAGAGTGATCCACCAGATCAAAGGCAGCAGAAAGATCTAAAGAGACCGCCACCGTGATGTCACCGCGATCGTGAGATGAGTGAATTTCGTTCAGAACTGCTGTAATTCTCATTAATCCCCCCTTGTTTTTTTCCCATTTCAAATTGAAATGAGTTAAATATACAGGGTCTTATACTAAAGGACATTAGCTGACAATGTGTGTTCTGGTGCATGTTGAATGCATTTGGGGACATGTATTGCCAGCTGGTGCAGGGCCACAACAAATAGTGCAGGATGATCCAGCACTGTCTAACTCGCATTAGAGACATGAATGGGTGGGGTAGGGATAGAAAGCGGGCGTGGTATGCTCCGTGCACTTAGCGACAGGTTCATACCATGCGGGATCACTTAACACTACCTCAATTGGTGGAGTTAAGTGCGCCCTCGCTAATGTTGCATGCGCTAAGGGACAGGGCACTGTGTTAACTGCCCAGGAAAATGATTTCCATGCCCCTGACAGTTGAACAGTGGCGTTGCATCTAACACGCCATAGTTTCAGCGCTGTTGGTGGATTCGGTGCAACACCCTAGCGCCCTTTAGTAAAAGGGCTCCATAATGTTATCTATAGATAAGTAGCAGCCCCTAAACATTTAATTTTGCAAAATGACTCACATATATGTGTAAGTGTCAATATTTTATTTATTTTATTTATTTATCAAGCATTTGTATACCGCTCCTTCCAGCGATCAGGAGCGGGTATGATTACATAGAAAAAGCTGTCTAATCAAACAGAAAAATTGTGGTGTATACATATTGATTCGTAGGGTAAGCACGGCACACAGAAATTTATCTACTTCTTATCTTATTGGGAAAGAGTTTACATTATGTACATTTTTACATCGAACGTTCTCTGAGACTCTGGGTAGATAGATGCCCCTCAAGTGTTTTAGAACAGGTTGAAATGCCTTTGAAATAGGTGCGTCTTAAGTTTTTTCCTAAAGTCTGATAGATCTTTGCTGGCTCGTAGATCGGGTGGCAGTTGGTTCCATAGTGTCGGTACTGTGTAAGAGAAAGCCCTATTACTATTGCTGACCTTAACAGATCTTATATCAGTTGGAGTGTGAAGGGTATTGGAGTTGATGGTTCTTCTGTTTCTCTCGGTGGATTGTCTGCCGATTAGGGTGGAGAGGAAGGACGGAGCTATGTTGTGTATGAGTTTGTAAGTGATTGTCAGTATTTTGTATTTTGTGTGAGCTGTAATGGGGAGCCAGTGCAACTCAGTTAGTACTGGTGTGATGTGTTCAGTTAGACTTTTTCTCATAATGATCCTGGCAGCTACATTCTGTGCCATTTGCAGAATGTTAAGGTTTTTTTTAGGCAGGCCTTGCAGAATGGCATTGCAGTAGTCGAAATGTGGCATGATGAGTGCTTGCGCGACGGATCTGAAGTCATGGGGATCAATAATGTTCCGAATCTGTTGTAGAACTCTCAGTTTGTGGAAAATTGCCCTGTTGGTTTTGCGGAGGTGTTTCTCCATTTTTAGGTCACAGTCAAATGTTACTCCTAGATATTTTATTTCTTTCTTCGTTTGGTAGGTATTGTTGTATAGGGTTATTGATGTTGGGGGGTCAAAATTTGCTTTCCTGGAGATGTACATCACCTCACTTTTCTTATGGTTTATCGCCATGCAGCTTTGTTGTAACCAGTTTTGCATCTCGCCAAGGCATGTTTCGAGTGGGCTGTAGTCCGGGGTATCAGTGTCAAGTTGAGTGTATAACATAATATCATCGGCATAAATGTGGTAGTTGATTTTGTGCTTTGTGAAGATTTCGCATAGTGGTTGCATATATACGTTGAACAGGAGTGCTGAGAGTGCAGAGCCTTGTGGTATACCTTGCGTTTGAGGGAAGGCATCCGCTTTTTCGCAGTTGAACTGCACCTGCTGCATTCTGTTTGAGATGTATGATGTGAACCACTTTAGGGGAGTTCCTGATATTCCTATTGACTTGATCCTGTTTATGAGAGTTCCATGGTTAACTGTATCAAAGGCAGCTGAGATGTCGATGAATAAGAGTATGTACATTTTCTTTTTGTTTTCTAGGCCCTTGAGTAGATTGTTGAGCAGAACTAGTAATAGGGTTTCCACCCCATGATGTTGTCTGAAGCCGTATTGCTGGTCATCTAGGGGAGCATTGTCATTCAGGTGGTCTTGGAGTTGTAGTAGGACCGCCTTTTCAATGATCTTTGCTAGGAATGATATGCTCGATATTGGGCGGTAGGATGCTGGGTCATCTCTGTTGAGTGTACTGTTCTTTAGAATTGGTCTTATGATCGATTTCTTTAATTCAGAAGGCATGATTCCTAGTTGCAGTGAGAGGTTTACTATGTGGGAGATGTACTGGGCTATGTCTTGTTTCGCTGCCTTGACCCAGGCTGCTGGACAGGGATTGAGTGGGGATGTGGTGCTGTTAATGCTTGTGATTATGGTTACAATTTGCTGGTCTCCGATTTTGTGGAAGTTGTTCCATACCTGTACACGAGCAAGTGATAAAATGCTGGCACTTACATGTGTAAGTTGCCAGGTGTCCTCCGTCAATTCTTCCCACATGTAAATTTGTAAAATGGCACCTTCCGCTGCATGTGGCTATCCATCCGTCCATGTGCAATCCTGCTCTTTATTCTATGAATTTTAGAAATGGCTCCTCATACCCTGCACCAAAAAGAAGTATTTCCCAGGGAGTTAACACTCCACACTATCTAAACCCAAGATTCTGTAATTGGGGCAACTGAGCACATAAAGTACTAAGCTTAGAATGAAAAGAATCTGCAAACTCCTTGGCTGATCGTGTCAAATGTATGACCGATTGACCCCCTTTCCAGCCTCAAAAAGGGCTTTTGAATGACTAGCTGCAAGAAACACGACTTTTGTTAGTCGAAAATTTTATCCTGGTAAACATTCAAGTGATAATTATAATCTTTTAAAGTCACAGCACTTGGAACTTGTGCCTCACAGTGCTCTTTAAAACTTCTAACTCTAGAATACACCAGGGTGCATGAGCTCGCCTCCGGACTATGACTTCACAAGTGGGAGCAATTCTATCCAAGACATTCCCCAAATGGAATGCCAATGGTCAACTACGAAACAAACATCAACATGACTGCATCGCTCTAACATGGGTACCCATAACTGCCACAAATTCTCATCCTTGCCTGATCACAGTCTTTTGAGTTGTATCAGCTCAAACCATATCACAATCGAATACTACTGACAACTTAATTTGATAGTGGTCAGACCAGAGAACTTTCTCCTGTATTAGGGCATAATTACTAGATGACCAAGTCGATGCACCAAGTAAAATCAAATCTAAGATGTTCCCGGTACAATGAGCTGATTCAGTCACAATTTGCTTCCAACCTAAATAGGTCAAAAGCTGGATGCATTCATTATATATATGGTCTGAAGATGGATCAGATCCATTGATGTTACAATCATCTAACAAAAATAATGTTTTGTGGATCAATCTTCATAGAGTCTAATTTATTTAGACAGTTTTGTATACCACCTTACCCTTCAATCAAAGTGGTCACAACACAATTGGGGGATACATTTAACACAAGGGGATATGAGACACATACACTAACATTTACAGGGAGCATGGGCAATGGAGGGTTAAGTGGCTTGCCCAAGACCACAAGGAACACCTGTGGGACTAGAAGCCCTAGTCCTTCTGGCCCAAAGTTGCTGTCCTCTAGTGGGTTTTGAACCCCTGACTTTCTGGCCTGGAGTACCTTGCCCCAACCACTAGGCCACTCCTCCACTCCATTTGGTGATAATTTAGATTCATACTGTATATAGGTTCATGAAAGGATTGATAAGCATATGACCTTTGCTTCAGCCACTATCTCCGGCTTTGGACTGCATGTGGTTCTTGTCCAGCTAATGGTAGTGCATTCTGAGCCAATAGGTAAGGCACCTTTCAAATGCCTCATATTGAAAAGCTTATTTCCATATCACCCTGCTAGACCAGTCCAAGTGGGTTATGTTCCACTACCAGCAGATGTGGAGACAGAGAAAGCTTTCAGAGGCTTCTTATGACATCATCATGCCATTAATGACTATGACTCTAGGGGCAAAAACCAGTAATTCTCCATCATTCTCTGTCTCTAGAAGATGGTGGATGCAAGTTTTTCAGTTCTGAGTGAATCAGGAAAAACAAAAGAAGATTGAAGAGAGAAAGATTATTTTTTGCTTGTGAGCAACTACCCTTGCTGGTGACTTTCTCACTGAAGCATGACATGCGAGGCTCCACTAGATATGCCCTTAAAGCTGGTGCTCTTTTCAGAAGCCAAAAAGAGGAGGGAATTGATTCAGTTCCTTGCCCTTATCTTGTTAAGGGCCTGTTGAACAGCCAGCAGATTGGAAAAAGGAAGTTTTGAAAGGATTCTTCAGCCTCACATAACCCCAGTGCCCTCTCCCTCCTCCTTCTCTCTGTTCTCCCCCAAAGATTTGAAGAAAGCTCTTCAGAGCTATGTAACTCAGGTCTCGCAACAGGGGAGTAGTACTGTGCCTGGCACAGTTTTTCCTGCCTTGGAGCTCCCCGGGGGGTGAGTACCAAAACTAAGGGGCTTGTTTACAAAGCCACGGTAGCAGATTCCGATCGTTATCGGAGCCGCAGCCCCATTGAAATCAATGGGGCCGTGACTCCGATAACGATCAGAAACCGCTACCACGGCTTTGTAAACAAGCCCCTAAGTCTCTGTCTGTTAGATTTGTACGGGTGCATGAGTCAGGTTGGGCTGTTTGAGGTGTCCATTGGTTTGTTGCTGATATTTCCCACCTTGTACAACTGCCTATACATAGAGTTTGTGTTTCCCGCACTTTGTTACACCTCCTCTGTGCCTTCCCCTGGTGGCATGCGGTTACTTATAAATGCTGACATAGTGGTTGGACACCCCCCCCCCATCCCCGCTGTCAGCATCAATTCCCCCGGACAGCTCCTGATCCCCAGTCTGAATGGGAGGCCCCCACCCACCATCTCCCTCAGAGCCATACCTGGTGGTCTAGTGCTGAAAAGGAGCAGGAGAAGTCCTCACTGCTCCTGCCCCTATTGAGGCTCATGTCAAAAATGGTGTAGCCCTGTAGCCTCATGCTAGGGAATAGCACCATGAGATAATGACCATTTTTGTGAGGACCATTGAGGAGGGCAGGTGCAGTCCTTTGCTCCTGCCCTCCTCAATGTTCCTCACAAAGATGGCTGTGATCTCACAGTGCTGCCCCCTAACATGAGGCTAGATGGCAGCACCTTGTGATAGCAGCCATTTTGGACATGAGGCCCAATGTAAGCAGGACCGATCCTGCCCTCCTTCAGCACTAGACCACCAGGGTGATCATATATGGCTCCAGAGAAGGTGGCAAGTGTGGGTGGCCAAAGGGGCCTCCATTCTGACTGGTTAGCCAGTTTCCTTCTTTAGAAGGGGGGGGAAGGAGACGAGGAAACCCAACTGGGTATCTGTGAATTTTGAAAGGATGGGGGGTTGCCTTTGGCCTCCCAACTGGCTAGCAGTGATGCTTGCCATGGCTGGGGGGCACTGATCCCCCTGGAAAGTTCCCAGTGGGGATCAGGAGCTCTCTGGGGGGATTGGTGCTGACATGGGCAGGACAGCCACTTTGTTTGTTATTGCCAGTGCTGCAGATCTTTAGATTGGTGGCACCAACAATATTGTCAGATGGGGGGGGGGGGGGGGCGACTGGAGCTGAGGAGGTAATCACGGCTGCAGTTGGCCTCATAGCGGCATCAGCTTCAGCTAACAACACCTCTTGAGGTAGCATTATCTACAGCCATCACGGGGCCCAATTTAGCAGCCATCATGCGATAGCTGCCGACAAATGCCTACTCCCTGTCCTCCCTTGGGTCCACTAAGCAAAATGCTGATATCACAGTAAAGTGCTGCAATATCTGCATTTCCACTGCATTAGTTGCTACCACCGGGTGGTGTTTCCACATTAGCAGCTAATATAGTTTAGTAAACATGCTCCTAAGTGTGTGCTTTTCAACTTCCTTCCTTCTAAAGAGAACATTTTTACCTCAGTCAGCTTCTCTGTGTAAGCCTTAAGTTTGCAGTCTACGTACTATTTGGGTGTCTCTCCTTTGAATTACCTTTTATCTTGTCAAAGTCAGTTTGTAGATACGGTCTTCACTTGCCTGTATGAAAATAAAGGTCAACAAACAAAAAGAAATGATATAAGGGTTACCTTTTTTATTGGTATAATGTAATAAGTTTCCTTGGTGAAACAACATTTCAGCTTCCTTGGGTCAGAACAAACAGAACCAGAGATGACATTACAAATATTGGAGTGAAAGAGAAAAAGAGAACAGGAAGCTGATGTGTTAGAACGATAAGAAGGTGATAGAGAGACATGAAATTATTGAGGGGATTTTAAAACCAGCCACATTAAGGGCAATAAAAAGGGATGATTTTAAAAAGGGAGCAAACACATTTTTTCATCTAAAACCGCCACTTGTGTGCCCCCGTTGACAGCAGGCATATGCATATATTTATGCCTGCTCTAGAGCAGGCTTCCTGTGCATATTTTTATGTGTTTATATATTTCACTGAATGTTGCACAGTCAGCTTTCTGAAACTGAACTCTGTTCCACAATTAAAAGAAGCAAAGCTTCAGCCCTCATTGATGCAAATTCCTTGGATATTTTTATCCATGGGCTTTGGTTAGTTTTTTTTTGGGGGGGGGGGTCATGATTTTTCACAGGGTTTTTTGGGGGGGGAGGGAAAGGGTTGGTTAATTTCACACATTTACCTTCACAGGACATTTTTAGTGCATGCCGAATTGATTTAACATCCACTACCTGACGAATTAAGGCTCTCTAAGTCCATTAATATGCATTAAATTAATTTAGTACTCACTACATTTTTTAAGGTGCACTAACGAACAGAATGCGCACTAGTGAATGCACTAGTGGGCACTTTTCCAGAAAAACAATGAGCATAGTTTTGAAGAAGCAAAACCTCATGCTCTGCTGCCTCTCTGGATTTAACCCTGCCCCCAGAATGGCCTCCATGCAACCACCGATAAGAACTATTCTGTGAGGCTTACAAAATAACCTACTTAAAAGTAGCATAAGCATACCTAACACCAGTAGGACAACATGTACAATTATACCGGCACTGAGGTGGAAACATTTCAGTCAGGGCAAGGCACGTTTTAGAAACGCAGTGTAAGGGCAATCTGGGATGTCCAAGTCAAAACGTCCCAAATTTCCCTAGATATATCCTTGTCCCTAGTTGCTGTGTTCTCTGTCTCGACTAGACTGTAGTATCTCTGTACAGCATTGCATATGCCTTCTAGCACAATACAAACGATAACTAGTAATGGGAGGGGCAGCAGTGAAAGTGGGCAAGTGTAAGTGTTTGCTAAAATTGGCTCATCTCCACCCTAAGTGAAGAAAAGGCAAGGGGACGTGCAGAATGATACCCCAGATATATGTGAGTTTTGAGGCAATTTTAGAGACTTGCACATGTCTGATATGGACAACTGCGGTTCTGGGAACAGACGCATCTGTGATGGTATTCTGGAACAGGCTTGTGCGTTTCTCACCATATATACGTCTTGGGATGTATATGTGGTGCGATATGCATGTTTTAGGGGGAGCAACAACATTCGCCACACTCCATTTAATAACTCTGAGGCCTATTCAATAAGCTATAGTAGCTGTTTAATGCAGCTTTTAGAGAAACATAGCAACATGATGGCAGAAAAAGACCACACAGCCTATCTAGTCTGCCCTTCCATATCAACTACTATAGTCCCTTTTTTTCCTTTAGACATCTTTTGTGTTTGTCTCATGCTTTCTTGAAATCAGATACTGTCCTCATCTCTACTATCTTCACTGGGAGACTATTCCATGCATCTCCCGCTCTTTCAAAAAGAAATATTTCCGCATATTACTCCTGAGTCTCTCTCTTTTCACCCTCATCCTATGTCTCCTCATTTCAGAGCTTTCTTTCAATTGAAAGAGGCTCTCCTCCTGCACGTTTATGCCATGGAGGTATTTGAACATCTCTATCATATCTATAGTGCTGGAAGATGAGACCCCCAGGTCAGAAGGCACTCAACTAGCTACTGGGGAAGAGATGAAGACTTCAGAGTAAAGCCAGCATTTATGATGTGGTTGGATCAAAGCCCTCGGGACGTCTGACTGCTGAAGTAGCTGCACTTGAAATGAGAGTCAGAAGCTGTAAATATGTCATACATATTGGAACATGGAACGTATGAAGCATGAAGTTGGAGGTGGTCAAGAATGAAATGGAATGTGTACTACTTAATCTGTTGGGTGTCAGTGAACTGAAATGGACTGGCATCGGGCACTTTGCATCAGATGATCACATGGTCTACTATGCTGGAAATGAAAGACCAAGAAGAAGTGTTGCATTTATAATAAAGAAGAAACTTGCAAGAACTGTAATGAAATACAATGAAGTCAGTGAACGCTTAATCTCTATTCGTCTACGAGTCTATAACCATTCCACAAATGACATTTGCAGAAGTCTCCAGTATAGGGACGTTCAAGTACACATGGGGGTGTGGCAGAGGCATGTCTGGGGAGGGCAATGGATTTACACGTCCTGGTTAGATCCAAGAAGCAGAAGAGGCAAGAGCATGTTTATTCCTGCTCCAGTGATGAATAGGTATCAAGAAAGTGTTTGTTTTCACCTTAAAACATCCAGAAAGTATAGAGAATTAAATGGCTAGCTTTAGATTATAAAGCCCCATAATGGTATTTGAACCCTGAACACACAGCTCTAAAGCCATTACACTAGCCATTATACTATTAGATGCTTTAGTTCTGCAATGCTTTCCTGGAGATGTCTATATAGACATTTGATACATGTGCATATTGGGCACGTCCACATTGCTGGAATTGTGCCTGAACTTGCACGTGCCTGCCTTTCTTTTCAGATGTTCTGGCTTTGACGTCCCAGATTGCACATGGACGTCCTATTTGAAATGTGTTTCCAAGTACACAACTTTAGCATACTTTAGCAAATAAGGGCCTTTATATGGTTGAGTGAACCACACAGTGTGATAATTCTCATCAGTGAGAAGGACCCACATACAATGAGTAAGAAAGGCCCATGGTCTGTTTCTCTATATGACGGGACACCCCAGGTCTAGAGCTAGCTAGGTTAGGGTCCTCTGCCTATAACAGTCAACTTCCCTTCAAGATGACCTCTCCAGTGCTGATAGCCACCAAGTCTCTGCTGCCTAACTCAGGATGAGGACCAGGAATAGAAGAACTCAGACCCCAGACAGAAACAAGATGATCTCCAAAATAAAACCACATGCATAGAGCAGGCTAATGTGGCCCATCAGCTGAGTGGAATCTTCTGGCACCAGTTTGCTGGAGGTCAGAGGTTCATTCAGGTAAGGTTCTTCTGGGAACTGAACCATCTGCAGGCTGGCAGCAGAACCTCACACAGAGCACAAATAACTTATACATGTATATTCAGCTAGCTCACTTTATACAAGTACATTTGCTGAATATACTTATAAGCTCAGTTTGACTGATATATCAGATAATAAATGTTAATTTCATAGGATCTAATTTTTGTTCTGTTTTAAAGCGCAATCTTAATGTAACGGAACTCTATAATTATAGGGGGGTTATTCAAAGGCATTTACAGACCTGCAAACCGTGTAAATGCTGGTTAGTCGGCTATTCAGCTAGTGCCACTGTTACACACCACAATGCTATGCAGTTAGCATCGGCACATTCTGGGGTGAAGAGGGCAGCACCTGTTGCTAACCCAGCAGCGGTGATATTGAGCCACAGTCCAGTTAGCGACCCGTGGGTAAAGTCAGACATGTCAAATACTGGCCCAACTCTACCCATGGAAGCTAAGCGGGAAGCAGCTCAATATCGCCGCTGCCCGGTTACTTTCTGGCTTCCGTGGCGACCCGGATATGGCTCCGGTATTGAATACCCGGGGTTCATTTTCAGCAGTAACAACTAGCCACATTAGCAGTACTAGCTGCCACCGTTGAATATTTTCCCCCATAAAATTTTAGTGGATATTTTTCAAATGACCCACATAGCTGCAAAGTCCACAGGTGCTTTTTATCTGCGGTCTCTGCTCCAGTTTTTTAAAATGAAATTCTTTGTGTACTTTCACTATGAAAGCTGCTTAAGGAACTAGTAACCTCAGAGAGATTTTCACCTGCTTTCTTCTGAAAATAATGTTTCTGACCATGGCTATGCACATAGACCTCTGCCCTGATCTAACCACAACCTGGAAACACCTCCACTACGGTGCAGATGAAGGCAGGCGTCTTGTAAAAATAAAGGGCTAGCTTTTACCTGCATACAGGGTGGGCAATTTTGAGCTCAGCAATTTACAGGGGTAACACTTTTTACCAATGGAAATCCCTTTGAAAAAATTGCCTTCATAAGAACATAAGAGATGCCATAATGGGTCAGACCAAGGGTCTATCCAACCCAGTATCCTGTTTCCAACAGTGGCCAATCCAGGTCACAAGTACCTGTCCGGCTCCCAAAAAGATATACAGATTCCACGCTGTTTATCCCAGGGGTAAGCATTGGATTTCCCTGATCATCTTTAATAATAGTTTATGGACTTTTCCTCCAGAATCTTGTCCAAACCTTTTTTAAACCCAGCTACACTAACAGCTTTTACTACATCCTCCGGTAATGAATTCAAGAGTTTGATTACGTGCTGAGTGAAAAAATACTTTCTCCTATTAGTCTTAATAGTCATAATCACCAGTCTTGCATGTGGCAAAATTCATTAGATAGAGAATTAGAGTAGATAGCAAATGCTTCTGAGCTCTCTGGACATGCTTAAACATGACTTTACGCTCATTTTCTGATCACTTTCCATGCATTCATGATAGGAAGTATATGAGTATTATTAAATAATTAAGTATTGTGATAAGGAAGCTTATCATAGCTCAGGTAGGAGCTATAGAAAAGATGATGTGACTCTGAACAAGCAACCTGTCAGTTCTGGTAGAAGTGAGAAAACAGAATTTTCACATAAAAGACTACCAGTCCCAGAATGCACCAGGTTTCCAGCAGCCATGAGAGGGGCTGAAGTGAGAGAATGTGTGTGCAATCAAGAGAGCTATGAGGTAATCCCTAAGCACTCATCTCAAAGGGCAGGGCCTGATTCAACACAGCTGCGCTGTGTTAGGGAGCAGCACACATTAGAACAGGATAAGAATAGAGCTTATTCTTCAGATAACAGCTTCAGGGAGAGCTTCAGCAAAAGCTACAGAGGGAGGAAGAGATACAGAGACAGCAACGGCTACAAGCTCAAGCACCAGTATCACCTGGAGAAACAGAAGCCAAGCCAAGCGGAGAGAGAGAGAAGGAAACTCTCTGGAAGGAAGAGAAGAAAGGCCATTGGAAGGTCTGGGAGATTCCAAGGCAGTACTCATACTGGGAGGTATTCCAAAAGCCAGCAGAGTCCATTGGACTGGATTCAGCCAGAGGAATGGAGTGGCAGAGATAGGAATCACCAGTGGCTACCTGGAAGAGAGAAGACTGCATGTGGAAGGGACTTTCAGACCAAGGCCAGAAGGTATGTGAGAGAAGATCCAGTGTCCAGGGATCAAGATTGGAAGGCTGGACATCAGAATTGGATTACATATTGGCCAGGCTATACAGAGAGGAATAATGATATCAGGAGAGGCTCAGGTATGAACACTGATCCAGACCCTATCTATAATAGAGAATGGCAGCAAGGGAATAAGCATTCTCATGATAGTGCCTTAATGAAAGACTCATCTGTGCCAATGTATGATATTGACCCTATGATTGTTGATGCAGGGGGAAATACAGCAGATGAAACTATTTACATGGACTGTTCTTTATCTAAATGCTATTGCTAGTTTTCTATGAGCAAACACATCAGCCATCACAAAGAAACCTAACTTTGTTCTTTATTTCCACTGCAAACAGCTCTTAAAGCAGGATTTGGGCTCACACAGTAGCAGCCAGCCAGCTAAAGGCTTTCAGCTGGTCCATTGATAGTAATTAGGGCTGCACCTGATTGTGTGTGTGAGCAAGGGAGAATCACTGCTGAGATCGGCGTGGAAAATAAGCAGAAGTTAACCTAACCAGCAAAGTTTATTCTTTACTTTGTGCCTTTGTATTTGGTAATTACTTGCTAAGAAAACATTAGCTAATTGCCTGACAAGCTGAAGGTTGTTTTCTGGTTTACTTTGTGACTTTTTGTTATCCATTTTAAACACTGCAAGCAAGTAACCTCATTTATAGTGCTATCAAGCATACATGTGCTGGGTGAATTAAACCCCATCAATAAAAGAAGTATTTTATTGATCTTACCACTTGGTTTCACAACTCAAATTATTGTCATCAGCTGTGTTTGGGAGTGAATGAACTACAATACCCACAATACCTTGCAAGAATCATATGAATATATGCATCGTCAAGATTGTGTAAGTTCTCACCCTAGGCAGCCGTCTGACAAATGGCGTAGTTTTTCGGATTGCTCTTGCACCAAGAGGATTTACTTGTTGTGGATTACAAATAAAAGTCAAGTTTAAAGCTGTAAGAAGATTTTTTCCCTCGTCTGCACTTTGGAGGAAAAGTGGTTGTTCCAGGAAGCTGTCCCAGAGGAAAAGACCCTGTGCAAAGCTGGATTCATCACTGAGACAAGGTAATATGTACCTGGGCATGTCTAGTGGTGGATGTGTGTAAGCACAGGGGGTAATTGGAAAAAAAAAAAAAGTTGAAAAAAAAAAAAAAACACACCTGGTTGGAAGGTGCTGCTCTTTGGTTTTTTTTTTTCTCTCTTTTCTTGCAGGGGTCAAGATGGATCCGAGGGAGATGGCTCAGTGGATGGCAGCCCAATTTTGCAAGCAGCAGGAGCTATCACAGCAGGCCCAGGACACTGCTATGAAGGCCTTAATCGAACAGCAGAAACCAGTGCTTGATCTGGTGCAAGCTCTAGTTCAGCTGCAGAGCCAAAGTGGAACAGATGCAAGACCAGCAGTTAGTACTGGTGCACCACATGTGGACACTGTGGGACTCAATCAAGGGATTGGGGCATTTAATTTTGGGAAATTAACTCCAGAAGATAATGTTGATGATTTTCTAGAGTCTTTTGAAAGAGTGGCACAGGCTTTAGCATGGCCAGAGACCCAGTGGGCAGTAAGGCTGGCAGCCTCATTAACTGGTGAGGCACTAGCAGCTTACAGAGCAATGCCAGCAGCCCAGGCTTTGATTTATAAGGATGTAAAGGCAGCTATTAGAGATCGCCTAGGGTTGTCAATTTCAGAGTATAGGCGAATGTTTAGAGCTGTTACATTGAAAGTGGGTGAGACACCCAGGGCTCTGAGTCAGAGAATCAGAAGTTTAGCTGTAAAATGGTTGGAGCCTGAGCAAAAGACAGTAGAAATGTTATTAGATATTATAATGCTGGAACAATTTATGCTTGGGGTACCTAAAGATTTGAATGTTTTTCTTATACAGCAAAATTGCCAAAATCTTGGAGAGGCAACCATGCTAGCAGAGAGATTCTTGGAAGCCACGCAGGCTTGCCATAGAATGGGTGGCCCTCTAAAGATGGATGCTGAGGCTAGATGTGCTGTATCAGAAAAAGGAATAATTAGGAATGTTTCTAAAAATGAATGTACTGTATCAAACCAGATGACACAGTGGAATAGAAAGAAATGTTTCAAATGTGGAAAATTGGGACATTTAGAGAAGAGGTGCCAGACACACACTAGTTTAATGGGTCTGGATTTAAAACAGCCCAAGGAAGGATTTCTTTTGATGGTTGATGTGCATGGAATTACCACAAATGCATTATTAGACTCTGGGGCAGACCAGAGTATGATGTCAAAAAGGCTTTGGAAGAGGATAGAGGCCCAAGAAAGATTTGTGCCTAGAACCCCTGAAAGCCAAGTTCACATCAGATGCATTCATGGTGCTGCATCATCATATCCCACCTATAGGCTAAAGGTTAAGTGCCTAGGGGAACAAGAGGAAGTCTTATTAGCAGTAGTGCCTAGGCTACCCTTTGATTTGGTTCTAGGAAGAGACTGGCCAAGATTTAAGCAGGGTCTAGTGGAAGGACTAGGAAAAAAGGAGGGAGAAGGTTTAATGGTAGTAGCTCCCGGGCCTTTATTTGGAAGTCCTCAGACCCCAGCTAAAAAGATGGTTAAGCGTCCAGAAGACCAAGCTACCCCAAAGCAGATATTCGTCCTAAAGTACCATAAGGTCTCTGAGAAGGCCCAAGCTCCTAAGCGGGCAACCCCTCAGTCTGCTGGGTTTGACCTGTGCAGCATAGAAAATGTGATTGTACCTAGCCAAGGGAGAGCCCTGGTTGACACCGGTCTCCAAGTGGAAATACCAATTGGATGTTATGGGAGAGTAGCCCCAAGGTCCGGATTAGCCCTTAAATATTTCATCGATGTGGGTGCGGGAGTAATTGATCCCGATTACAGGGGCAATATTAAAGTTCTGTTGTTTAACTTTGGACAGAATGAGTATCATGTGAAGACAGGAGACAAAATTGCCCAATTGATTTGTGAGAGGCTGGGTTTTCCACCTGTGGAGGAGGTCACATCCCTAGAGAATTCTGAACGTGGAGCCAAAGGCTTTGGTTCTACTGATGTCAAAGGGGTTAAAAGCTTAGCTGCCACCTGTGCCCGAGAGAGGGAGGTGAGTGAAGAGGATGATTTGGGACCCCAGGTATCTGATTGTAAAGAAAAATCAGAGCCCCAAATAGGTGAGGACCTGACAATGGTACAACAGGAAGAAATTAGGAAGTTGCTTAAGGAATTCCCAGATGTGTTGACACCCATACCCGGGGAGACCCATTTGGTGGCCCATGAAATAATAACTCCACCTGGGAAATTGGTTCGTCAAAGGCCATACCGCTTGCCTGAAGCCAAAAGACAGGAGGTAGTGGCACAAGTCCAGGAGATGTTGGATATGGGGGTAATAGAGGAGTCAAAGAGTCCCTGGAATAGCCCCATAGTCCTGGTGCCGAAGCCTGATGGATCCTTAAGATTTTGTATTGACTTCCGGCAGGTAAACGCCATATCAGTTTTTGATGCATATCCAATGCCAAGAATTGAGGAGCTGTTAGACCAGCTGGGACAGGCTCAATACTTAACCACCCTTGATATGACAAAAGGATATTGGCAAATCCCGCTCACCAGGGAGTCGAAGCCGAAGACTGCGTTCAGCACCCCCGTTGGCCTTTTCCAGTTCAAGAGGATGCCTTTCGGACTGCATGGAGCAGCAGCTACCTGCCAAAGGTTAGTGGATCAGGTACTTCGACCCCACCAAAGTTATGCTTTTGCATACATGGATGATGTCATAATCCATAGTAACACCTGGGCGGAGCATTTGAAGAGGATCAGGGCAGTCTTATGCTCTATGAAGCAAGCGGGAATCACTTTAAACCCGAAGAAGTGTGCCTTTGCAAATAGGGAGGTAAAATACCTAGGCCACCTAGTGGGAAGAGGAAAAATTAAACCTCTATTAAGCAAAATAGATAGCATCAGGAATTTTCCTCCTCCAACAACCAAGAAACAACTAAGAAGTTTCTTAGGACTTATTGGATACTACCGCCGGTTTATACCGCAATTCGCAGAGAAAAGTGCCATTTTCACGGATATGCTGCGAAAGAATTGTCCAAACCAGATAAAGTGGACACCAGAAGCTGAAAAAGCGTTTTCAGTATTAAAAGAAAAATTGTGTACAGGACCGGTACTGAAAGGAGTAGACTTCAAGAAACCCTTTCTGGTTCAAACCGATGCATCGGATGTAGGGCTAGGAGCAGTTCTATCCCAGTGCCATGATGGAGAGGAGCATCCTGTGATGTACCTGAGCAGGAAGTTGTCACTGGCTGAACAAAAGTATTCCACGATAGAAAAAGAGTGTTTGGCTATCAAGTGGTCAGTGGAGGCATTAAGGTTTTACCTTACAGGGAGAAAGTTCCAGTTGGTCACGGACCATGCCCCACTTAAGTGGTTGCAGCAAATGAAGAACCACAATGCCAGGTTGACCCGCCGGTACATGTCCTTACAGGCGTTTGATTTCCAAGTTGAACATCGTGCCGGGAAGTTACACAAGAATGCAGATGCACTTTCCCGTATTACGGACTGTAGAGAAGAAGTTTCACCAGTAAAACCAGTCCGTAATAACTTAAGCAGGGGGGTATGTGATAAGGAAGCTTATCATAGCTCAGGTAGGAGCTATAGAAAAGATGATGTGACTCTGAACAAGCAACCTGTCAGTTCTGGTAGAAGTGAGAAAACAGAATTTTCACATAAAAGACTACCAGTCCCAGAATGCACCAGGTTTCCAGCAGCCATGAGAGGGGCTGAAGTGAGAGAATGTGTGTGCAATCAAGAGAGCTATGAGGTAATCCCTAAGCACTCATCTCAAAGGGCAGGGCCTGATTCAACACAGCTGCGCTGTGTTAGGGAGCAGCACACATTAGAACAGGATAAGAATAGAGCTTATTCTTCAGATAACAGCTTCAGGGAGAGCTTCAGCAAAAGCTACAGAGGGAGGAAGAGATACAGAGACAGCAACGGCTACAAGCTCAAGCACCAGTATCACCTGGAGAAACAGAAGCCAAGCCAAGCGGATAGAGAGAGAAGGAAACTCTCTGGAAGGAAGAGAAGAAAGGCCATTGGAAGGTCTGGGAGATTCCAAGGCAGTACTCATACTGGGAGGTATTCCAAAAGCCAGCAGAGTCCATTGGACTGGATTCAGCCAGAGGAATGGAGTGGCAGAGATAGGAATCACCAGTGGCTACCTGGAAGAGAGAAGACTGCATGTGGAAGGGACTTTCAGACCAAGGCCAGAAGGTATGTGAGAGAAGATCCAGTGTCCAGGGATCAAGATTGGAAGGCTGGACATCAGAATTGGATTACATATTGGCCAGGCTATACAGAGAGGAATAATGATATCAGGAGAGGCTCAGGTATGAACACTGATCCAGACCCTATCTATAATAGAGAATGGCAGCAAGGGAATAAGCATTCTCATGATAGTGCCTTAATGAAAGACTCATCTGTGCCAATGTATGATATTGACCCTATGATTGTTGATGCAGGGGGAAATACAGCAGATGAAACTATTTACATAGACTGTTCTTTATCTAAATGCTATTGCTAGTTTTCTATGAGCAAACACATCAGCCATCACAAAGAAACCTAACTTTGTTCTTTATTTCCACTGCAAACAGCTCTTAAAGCAGGATTTGGGCTCACACAGTAGCAGCCAGCCAGCTAAAGGCTTTCAGCTGGTCCATTGATAGTAATTAGGGCTGCACCTGATTGTGTGTGTGAGCAAGGGAGAATCACTGCTGAGATCGGCGTGGAAAATAAGCAGAAGTTAACCTAACCAGCAAAGTTTATTCTTTACTTTGTGCCTTTGTATTTGGTAATTACTTGCTAAGAAAACATTAGCTAATTGCCTGACAAGCTGAAGGTTGTTTTCTGGTTTATTTTGTGACTTTTTGTTATCCATTTTAAACACTGCAAGCAAGTAACCTCATTTATAGTGCTATCAAGCATACATGTGCTGGGTGAATTAAACCCCATCAATAAAAGAAGTATTTTATTGATCTTACCACTTGGTTTCACAACTCAAATTATTGTCATCAGCTGTGTTTGGGAGTGAATGAACTACAATACCCACAATACCTTGCAAGAATCATATGAATATATGCATCGTCAAGATTGTGTAAGTTCTCACCCTAGGCAGCCGTCTGACAGTATGTACACCTTAGAGGAAAGGCGGGATAGAGGTGATATGACTGAGATGTTTAAATACCTCCGTGGCATAAATGTTCAGGGAGAGAGCCTCTTTCAATTGAAAGCAAGTTCTGCTACGAGGGGACATGGGATGAGGGTGGAGATAGATTCAGGAGTGATATGCGGAAATATTTCTTTACGGAAAGAGTAGTGGATCCATGGAATAGTCTCCCAGTGGAGGTGGTAGAGATGAGGACAGTAACTGAATTCAAAAAAGCATGGGACCAACACAGAGGATCTCTAAAGGTAAAAAGTGGACTGTTGTAGTTGTTGATATGGAAGGACAGACTAGATAGGCCATGTGGTCTTTTTCTGTCATCATGTTTCTATGTTTCTAAGTGCCCAGTGCAAAGCCAAACCGAAGCAAGTACAGCTAAAATAGCAGAGAAGTCCATCTACTGTACTGTACTGTGAATTAGCAGAATGCTGAAAAATTGTCATTGTGTTTGACAATAGAATTATTGTTACGAACAACTAAATCACTCCTCTGTGGAGGAAAATTCAGAACTAAGATGAAGTAATGAAAAACACGCAGCTGTGGAATATAAAGTGGCAATTGCAGTCTCCACAAAGCAGCCAGCCATACAGAGGCAGCCAGGACCATATATTTCACTCCAGCTTCATAAAGATCTCGTCTGTGTGCCTCTCAAATAAATGCACCAATTTGCATATATACTGTATGTCATGCATACAAAATAGGGGAAAGAATGCATTTCCCTAAGAACAAAAAAAGAAGAGATGGATATGTTTCCGTTAGGGTTTGCTCCACACAGATAATAGAGCGTCAGTTCCTCTGAGTGAGACATGAGATAAAAGGAATGGCATCAAGATTGATGAAACGGCTCAGACAGGCAACCGACTGCTTATCAGCAACAAGCCCTCAGAGCTGTCTCCAAAACAGCCCTCCCAGGAAAGATCTAGCCAGCATCCACGTGGCGTCCTCAGGACAATATGCTTGCCATTTCTCTATCCAATTATTTTGTAATAAGAATGCTTTTTCTTTTCTAATTTATGTTCTATTGACTAGTTTAGTGTGATCTTAACATTTTTTTTTTAAAAAGGCAGGTTCCTTGTGTTTTGGTTTTCCTAGAGAGTATCCTTCCTTCAAAACTGAGATTGTGATGGCACCATGATTTAGAGGTGAAGAAAGCACCTATTTTTAATCTATTCATAAAAGGCAAAGAGGCAAGTATTTGTCTTTATAAAATGCTTGCACAAATCCTGCAGAAATCGTGCCTAGCTTGAAGGTGTGGGCATTAAGAGTAGGTAAAGATGTTATATATGTGGGGTCTGATATTCAGCACCCCACAGTGCTGCAAATGTGGCTAGCTGCCAGTTCTGAAAGCTATTCAATGCCCTGAACATGCCTACTTTGCCAGCACATGCATTCTTGCCCAGTGCCTACTTTAGGTGTGACCTAATTTTATAAGTGACCTTTTCTGTGCATAAATCAGCATTTTACATGCAGAAAAGGTTTATAGAACTACCACCTTAGAGTCAACCGCAGAGTCATCTTATAAATAATGTCACTGCAGAGCAGTTATTATATTTCCCCTTCTAAGCATTGCATTCAGCCCTGTCCCTGGTCATTTTCCTTTCAAATGATAGAGGCAGTCATGAATCATCTGCAAAGGGGTTCAAGTTTCCATTAAGAATATGTGAGAAGCATTTCGGGCTCATGAGAAGGTTTTTGTAGTATGATAGGCAACTGCCATGTGCCCCATCATCCTAAAACCAAGAAAGAAATAAGGGAATATTCTAAATTGCTTGGCAATGGAACTTTAAATTATGGGAAAAATGCACTGCGGAGAGCTGATTTGCATCTCTCAACCTCCGAAAGAGACAAGTTAAGGCATGTGCGGTCTGTGATGAACTTCTGCTCTGGAGAAACAGCTGGGTGCATGTCAGGTACTCACCATCAGATGATCTATGAACTGACACTGACACTGAGTAGTTCATTCCCACGAGGAAAAAAAAAATCTGACTCTTCTGGTACAGAATAGTTACAACCATTATAAACAGGGGAGAATGGGGATGGCGATTTTATAACAGGGCACCTAGGAACATATGTTGCACTTTTTTTATAAGGCAACATAATACACCTGTGTCTCTTTCTAAAACTGTGTAAATTTCATGCATACATTTGTGTGGATATATGAGTATGTATAAACTCCATCCTAGCTCTGCCTAATGTCTGGCCCCAGGGCAATTTCATAGTGCCCGTTTTTACACATAAAATGTTGTTTTATATGAAAAACAGCTTATAAAAATTACCCCATATAGAGTCAAAGAAAATAAATAATCATGACATACATACAATAATCAGAGAGAATAGGTGGTTTTCATCAGCCTATTGTGGCAATTTCTCCAGATGGGTTAATTTTGTGCATACCATGACAGCCATTTCAACCTCAGCCTTATTTATTTATTTTTTTTAATTTAGTATACATTTGTATACCGCTACTTCCAGCGATCAGCAGCGGTTTGATTACAGATTGGAAATTGTCAAATCATGACAGGAAATTTTTGAGGTATAAACACATTGATTAGACAGGAAAGCACAGCACACAGAGAACTATTTTACAGGGAACATGGGCTATGGAGGGTTAAGTGGCTTGCCCAAGACCACAAGGAGCACCTGTGGGACTAGAAACCCCAGTCCTTCCAGCCCAAGGTTGCTGTCCTCTAGTGGGATTTGAACCCCCGACCTTCCGGCCTGAAGTACCTTGCCCCAACCACTAGGCCACTCCTCCACTTATCATCAGGAACTATTGGTGATCAAAGAAGAAGTCGAAGCAGCATTGAAAGCTTTTTCAAAGAACAAAGCACCGGGCATTGATGGCATTCCCATTGAAGTATTACAGTAATCAGATGCAGCTGCTAGCATACTGTACTTACAAAGCTCTGCCAGAAAATTTGGAAGACAACATCATGACCAACGGACTGGAAAAGATCTATGTTTATACCAATACTGAAGAAAGGTGATCTGACTGACCGTGGAAATTATCGCACAATCGCTCTGATTCCACATGCTAGCAAGATTCTACTCAAGATCATTCAGAAGAGACTATAACCATACCTGGAACAAGAACTGCCTGAAGTGTAAGCAGAGTTCAGGAAAGGGCAAGGAACGAGAGACATCATCACGGATGTGAGATGGATCCTTGAAAAGACTAAAAAATACCAAAAGGATATCTATATGTGTTTTATCAACTACAGCAAGGCTTTTGACTGTGTAAACCATGAGAAACCCCATGCCACATTAAGAAGCATGGGTATACAAGAACACCTGACAGTTCTCTTGCAGTCTTTACATTGTTCAAGAAGCAGCAGTTGGAATGGAACAAGGAGAGAAACAGAATGGTTTAATATCAGCAAAGGTGTATGACAAGGCTGCATACTTTCCCACTAACTGTTTAATTTATATGCAGAATAAATCATCAGAGAAGCAGGACAGTAGGAAGACAACTAAGATGTGAAAATTGGTAGAAGACTCCTCAACAACCTTTGCTATGCTGATGATACCACAATACTGGCTGAAAGTGAAGATCTAAAACATTTGCTTCTCAGGATCAAGGAACATGGTCTTAAAATGGGCATGCACCTTAACGTAAAAAAGACAAAGGTCCTGAAATTGGCAAAATCAATAAATTCATCGTCAATGAAGAAGAAATTGAAATAGTAGACAACTTTAACCTGCTTGGATCATCAATAAAGAAACAACAAGCAGTCAAGAAATCCGACAACTCAGTGCTCTTGGCAGAATGGCTATGAAGGACCTAGAAAAGATTCTCAAGAGCAGATATGTCTCTCTCCATACAAAGATTTGACTTCTCTAAGCCATGGTATCTTCAATAACATCATATGGATGCAAAAGTTAAACAGTGAAAAATATAGACAGGAAGAAAATTGATCCCTTTGAATTATGGTGCTGGCGAAGAATATATAACATGGACTGACCGAAGAACAAACTACTCAGTACTAGAGGAGATCAAACCTAAGTTTTCTTTAGAAGCTCGGATTACAAGAATTCAACTTGTATACTTTGGACACATCATATGAAGAGAGAGATCGCTAGAGAAGGACATCATGCTTGGCAAGGTAGAAGGTCAATGCAGAAGACCTGCAATGAGATGGATCGATACAATAACAGCATTTGTGGATACTACTCTATCAACAATGAGCCACGTGACTGAAGACTGAACACAGTTTAGGACAACTATTCAGAAGGTCGCCATGAGATGACACTGACTTGACGGCACTTAACAACAACAACCATGACAGTCATGAATCACTCTTAAGCCAGGATACGTGGCATATAATCTCAGTCTCTCAAATCTACTGCTAATGCTTGCCATAATATTTACATCATGCTAAAGAGAGCTTCCTTCTGGAGTTCATAAGATGCAATGGGAGTCATTCCGAGTTGCGTTTAGCAGGGATATACATCTGGGTTGGACGAATATGCCCGCTAAACACTAGGACGCCAATTCCAGTTAAGGAGCTCCACGCACATACTGCAGATATGTGTGAGGCGCTCTGGATGGTGGCAGGAATGGGTGTGCTGGAGGAGGTGTGAGGGCAGAGAGAAGACAGGATCCTGACCCCAGACATACAGGGCCGATTCTGGTATCGACCCTGTATGTCCAGGGTTGGTAATCTAGAAAGAGGACTTTGGTGACCAGCCTGGCTTGGACCCAAGTTGCAGGTGAGCTGGGCAGGGGGTTCCCCGCAGCCCAATCCTGGCCTTAGAAGATCAAATCAGGGGTTGGGCGGTGGGGAACAGGACATGTGTTATGGTGTAGGCGATTGGGGTTCTGTCATGGAGCTGTGGTATCATGGTGATGGGACACCATGGCACTGCCGCCTCATGCAGGAGCCAGGTTGGGCTAGCTGGGCAGGATCCGGGACATCCAGCGGGCTGGAATCAGGGCACGTCCTGCCTGTCCAGGCCAGCTGCATCAGATTCACAAGGACCATCAGTAGAATTTGAATCTTGACATCCTTAGTTTGCAGTCATACTACTCTTACCATTAGGCTATATCACACTGCTCTTACCATTAGGCTTATCACACTGCTCTTACCATTAGGCTATATCTCTTGTTATATCCTTGTAATTATTGAATATTCTATAAATAAAAAGTAAAAAAAAAACAATGGGGTAGATTTTCTTGCACATTGGTCTTCGCTCCCAGTCTTCAAGGGCTGTCAGCAGGTCAGGTTTTCAGGATATTCTTAATGAATATGCATGAGAGAAATTAGAATGCCCACTATCTCCATTGTATGCAAATCCCCCTCACGCATATTCATTAAGGATAGCCTGAAAACCTGACCTGTTGCTGGCTCATGAGGACTAGGAGCAAAGACCAAAGATCTAGGAGGTATCTGGACAGCTTGAAAGCTTCCATACAAGAGAAGGAGAGAGCAAACTTGTTTCAAGGGAAAGGACATTCTAGAAAAAAAGAAGTGAGGCTCTGAAGGGGTGCAATGAGGAATATTATAAGAAAATATTTTTTCCAGAAGTGGTGGTGGAGGCAAACAATGCTTTCCTGGGATGGGTTGTGGAGGCTAAGACAATGGTGGCGGTAAGAGTGCATGGAATGAACACAGAGGATCCTTAGTTGATTAAAATGGAGACAGCAGAAAGCACAACATATCAGCATGCATTTCAGTATTTAAAGCATCATATTCCCCTGATTCCACAGTCAATGTTAGGGCTATGAAAAGGAATGACAAAGTGGGTAATAGGAAATATGAAAGTCCTACTAGAAACACAGACAACTACATGGTTAGGTCTGTCTGGCAAGTTGTGATGATGAAATTGCCTGTTGGCTGGGTTTTTGACAGGCTGCAAGTACAGAAATAACTAGACGTGTTAATAGAAATATAGGTGTCCTTATAGCTGGATCTTTCTGACAGGTTATGCAAGAGACCTAGGAGGATCGCCATTAATGGTAGCTATTTAAATTAATTTGTATCAGGTTAGATCAGGTTATCATGACACAATTAGACTAGCAGCTGAGTCTGTCTGACAGGTTGCAATACAGAAATAACTAGAAGACCTAGCACAAATGCATGATCTCAGGCAGCCGGCTCTGTGTGGCAAGCTTTGCAAGGAAGAGGGCATAAAATGTAAACAGCACCTTAAAGTGACCAAACATTGTGAAAGGAAAAGCAGGAAGTATGCTTGGGTGCAATAGGAGAGGAATGACCATCAGGAAATAGGAGGTGAAATTTCTCTGTGTAAGTTTCTAGTGAGACTTATTTGGAATACTGTGTGCAATTCCAGAGACTATACCTTTGAAAAGATGCAAACCAACTGGAGCTGATCCAAAGGATAGCAACTAAAACGGTCAGCAGTCTTTGAAAAGGCGATTATGATGCAGCCTAAATATTCATCTGTACTGTTCCATGCGCTGTCACAAAGGAGCAACTATGGACCGGTTACAAATGCAGCTTCCGAGACAATAGTCTTATAAAATGTTAAATCAAATCAAGAAACAGTGACAATAAAACCTCAGCGCAATGAAAGAAAGGTAAAGTAGCACCAGTGCTGATAGGAAGACCCCAAAATCAATGGAAGACAGTTAAATCAGTACCAACATAGGTTGGATAACGCCAAGGTAATGAAGAAAAACAGTATGGCACCTGCAGCTAGCACGTCTAGGGTGACTAGTTGCCAGCGCTGAACCTTAAACCTGAATATTTAATTCCAGAACCATATCCGGACTCGTACTGAATATCCTGGTTGCTCGGTTAGCTTCTGTGGTGAAACAGGCCAGGGTTTTCTGTGCCTGACTTTTCACTAACCAGGCAGTAACTCAATATTGCTGCTGCCCAATTAGTGATGGGTGCCACCCTAGAATGACTCTAGCACTCCCCAATACTAACTGGTTAGCATTGGGGTATGTAGCAGTGGCACTTGGGGATATTCAGCGGCACTAACCATGTTAGAGGTCGACGAGGCGCATTGCTCTTCGAAAATGAGCCTAGCTCAATATCGGGCCCATAAAGTTTAAGCTCCTAAATTAGAATGAATTTTCAGCTGAAAACTTAGGCTCCTAAGTGTGGCTGAAAATAGGGCACAAATTGAGGAGCTAACCTAAGAGACTAAATTTAGGAGCTCAGCTTTTTCAAAATATCGGGTCCATGATTTATGCATGTTGCTGGTGTATAACGTTACTTGGGTCTGTATAAAATAACTTTCTCTGGGGGTCATTTTAGAAGCTCTATTCTTGCTTTGGAAGTCTGAAAACGGATATGCAGACTCCAAATCACAGAGACATCCCTGGAGTCATTCTATAAAATGATTATAGAGGCGTCCCCATGCCGGGGATGTCTATCTAAGATAAGGGCATAGTGGGGGCATGTCTAAGGCATTCCAAAGACCTTAGACGTGCGTGCCCAATTTCAGAAACAACCAGCATGGTTTTGCCCTTATTCAAGTCTACACCTGCTCCAGGGCACAAATAGGAATCTAAAAAGTGCTCATTTTTCTAGTAAAACTTCTGGATGGTCTAGAGGAGATGCTTCTCTAATATCCCAGTACTGTCCACAACTTTAAAGACAATTGCTAGGTATTGGGGAAACCTTGTCTTGTAGTTGTTGTGCTACTAAACATCTCTGCTAGCAGAATGGCAGGCTGGAGCACGTTCCCTATCTGGAATACTATGTAGCCATCCCCATTGACGTCCATATCAGGTACGCCACATTTCTGAAATTGTACCTAGACCTGGATGTGTCCGGCCTTTTTAGAAACATTTTCACATGGATGTCCCACATTGCAACTGGACATCATTTCTAAAAGGTGACTTTACGTATATATATATAGATATCATCATTGGGTACTTCCTTCATAGATTCAGTGTCACCACCTGTCTGGATGGTGACACTGAATATACACCTTTTTTAAGTGCTGTGGATGACGTACAGACACACCGCACTAGAACAAAAGAATGAGACAGGACAACTGATCATACCAGGCAGCAACAGCTAGAGTGGCACATGCAACAATAGAGCAATGCCACGACCCTGAACTAAGACAGCAAGCATCGCAGTGTCATGGCCTGGAACAGGCAAGGAGGGCAATAGCATAAGCTGCAGCAGCATCGGAAGCAGAGATGAACAGGGAAGGAGGAGGATTTTCTCTCTCTCTCTGTTTTTGTACATGAACCTAAGAGAAACCACGGGAAGCAATGCAGTGAGCTGGGCAGTGGAAGGGTCTGGGGCAGGCAGGCCATGCAGAAACACAGGCAACAGCAGCAGAGGCTGGGAGGCTTAATCACTCAGTGCCTAGATTACCCCCTCCCCTTCCCCACAGATAAATCTCAAGCACAACTCATGGGAACAATACCCAAACAGAACACATAACTCCACCCCCCCCTCGCCATTTTATACCCTGCAGCAATCCCTTGCTCCATAGGCACTTGTTCCTGAAGAATGAAGCCAGCCAGATTGACAAACTTGCTTGCCAACAGCCACCAATGTCCAGGCACAAAACATTCAATCTGCTGAAGTCCATGTCTTGAAGAAAAAACTAAATTGTGCTAAGGTTAAGTTTTCTCAGTCCATCATGTTAGTCACTCAGTCGTCCTCAGAGAGTACTCCCCATCGATACTATTTCTTCTGAATCATGCTGCAGCCATTGGCCTTTCTTGCTCACCCTTTGCCATTTCATCCAGAGGTGCCTAAACACCAGCAGCATCAAGCAACCATGTGATGCCAGGCTCCTGCATCTCCCAAAGTGCCTCTCCCACCGCGAGGTCCTTATAGTAACACTGCTGACTGTGAAAACAGGATTCATGGGGAACAGCCGGTGACACCAGATGTTTTCCATTCACATTCTGTGTGATCTCTTGAAATTCTTTCCAATGGATTAAAGTAAATGGAGCAATATCCATTTAGAGCTTGATCTGATGCCCTTCCCAGGTAATCGTGGCTTTAAGTTAAATCTAATCCTCTGTGTTCTACTCATGATAGCATACAGTAATGTGTCGGGGGTGATTACCTCAGAGAGCAGCCAGGGAGTGATAAACGTGATCAGTTTTAATTCTCGTCTCCCTTTCAGCATCCTCCTCAGACACCCAGCATCTGTCTGCTGAGCTTTAAGACTGCACAGACACAATCAACATACTCCTCTGATTATGGGATCCTCCCATCTCAGATTGCTATGGCATGAAGTAGTCAAGGTCCTGCAGTCTATCATAGATATTATGATTGCTTTGCTCCAACTCCTGTCCCTGCCTCTGCACAATCAAGATTACTTCCTCCTGGTCATCAAGATGGCCCTCTGCTTCCTCTAACCTTATGACCACATGTATTGTGTCATTCCAGAGTTAGGAACCATATTCAGTAAGTCTGCTTTGAACACAACAATTTCCTCCTTGAGCTTTGAAAAATTCTCAGCTGTTGTCTAGACACAGTTGGCTGTGCCACAAAATCAACATCTGCAACAGATGCCTCCACACCCACCATGTTTTTTTTTGTCTTTCAGCAGGTTTCTGGCCTCTGGAGGGGGAAGTCATCTGTATACATTTAACCAGGGATGGCTCTATAATGAGGCGAAGTGAGGCGGCTGCCTCAGGAGGCAAAGTTTTGAGGGTGGCAAATGCCCCCAAAACAGCCCCCTCACTTCACCTTATTTATTATTATTTATTAACAATTCTTATATACCGCACTATTAGACATCAGCGCGGTTTACATTGAACAGAAAACATCCGACAGTTTACACGTGTCTGGTCGTTACATTTAACAGGAAGTATAACTTGGCGAAATAGGGGAAACTAAATACAATGCAGGGTTATCTGATAAAGGATATCCTGGTTAACTATATACAACAGTGGTACAATAGTATATGGAACAACTTGCTATTTACATTGTGAAGTTGGTCTGTTGCGGGGTCTATCTGTTTGACCACTTCTGCTATTCACCTGGGGGTTATGTTCGGAGCTGCCATTGAGATATTTAAGGAAGAGGAAATGCTTTAAAGCCTTTCTGAACTGACTTAGATTAGGTATTGCTCTGATTTGTGCTGGTAAGGTGTTCCATAGAGATGGGGCGCAGAATTGGAAGGCTCTGTTGGCTGTTGATCTAGTGCATCTTGTGGTGTCATTTGGGATAACTAGTGTGTTTAATTCTGCTGTTCTTCGTGGCCTGTTTGGTGCAAGTGGTTGTATGAGGTTGGAGAGAGAGGAAGAGGTGAGCCCCTTAGCCGCTTTGAATGTTAGCAGTAAGATCTTGAAACTGATCCTTGCCTGAATGGGGAGCCAGTGTAGCTGTTTTAGAAGGGGTGTTACGTGATCTCTCCTGGATGCCCCGAGGAGTACCCTCGCTGCACTATTCATGGCTAATTGCAGGGGGTTCAGGGTGGCCCGGGGGAGTCCTTGTAGTATGGAGTTTGAGAAGTCGAAATGGGGGAGTATAAGGGCTTGATAAATGGTACGGAAATCATCCGGTTCAAGTAGTATGCGTAGGTGTCTGAGGGATCTGATTTTAAAGTAGATTGCCTTGACTGTGTTGGCTATGTGATTCTTCATATCAAGGTTTTGGTCCAGCGTTACTCCCAGGTAGCGTATTGCCGGTTTAACTTGGAGTTGGGCATCCTTTACGTTAATACAACTAGGAGGGGTGAAGTTGGTGTTCCTCGAGACGAACAGGACTTCCGTCTTTTTGTGTTGTATTCTCAGGTTTTGTGATAGGAGCCACTCTGATATGGTGTCAAAGCAGTTAGTCAGCGGGGTAAGGTCTAGGCAGTCCAATGATATTGGCATATATAGTAGCACATCGTCTGCATATATCATGTAACTGACATTAAAGGATCTGATGATGTCACAGATGGGTTGGATGTATATATTAAACATCAATGCAGATAAAGAGGATCCTTGTGGTACACCTTGACTTTGTTGGAAAGGTTCAGATGTATCCCCGTCGACTCTGACATGCTGCCATCTGTCGGACAGGTAAGATTTGCACCATTCGAGTGCTGTTCCACAGATGCCTTTTTCCCTTAGCCGGCAGATGAGAATTTCATGGCATACCGAGTCAAAAGCCGCTGCTATATCTAGGAAGACAAGAGCGAAGCCCTGGTGTATGTTATCCACACCTGAGGTAATGTTGTTGAGGAGTGTTGTGAGTAGTGTTTCTACTCCATGTGACTCTCTGAAACCATGTTGAGCTGGATCCAGTGGGGCTGATGTGTCTATATGATCCTGTAATTGCCTGTGCACTATTTTCTCGATGATTTTTGCTAGCATAGGTATGCTAGATATGGGCCTATAAGATTCTACTTTTTGAGGATCAAGTTTGGTGTTCTTTAGCAGCGGTCTTACAGAGGTCTGCTTGAGCGTAGATGGGAAAGAGCCAGTGGTGAAGGAGTAGTTTAAGATTTTTGCTATAGTTGAGGATATGTCACATCGCAGGTCCTTTATCCAGTGCGCAGGGCAAGGGTCTGTGTGTGCAGTGGTTGTGTTTAGAGCTAGGATGGTGTCTTCAATAGCTTTCTTCGAGGGAGTAAAGAAGGATGCCAGTGATACTGGGTAGTTTTGTTCATCAGGAGGGTCTGGTATTAATATTTTGTTGGTCTTGCACATTTTAGATTGCATGTAAATTGCATAGTCCTGTGGGCGGATCCTGCTGTGGTGCTCAGGGGTTGGCTCTTTGGCAAGTGTTTTAACTAAGTTAAACAGGTCGTGAGGTTATTCAGTGACCGTTTCAGAGTATCTGTGTGGTGTTGTCTGATTTTATCTGAGATGGCTTTGCGATGCTCTGCCAGGTGTTGGATGTAAGCTGATTGGTCACTGCTGGTACGTGACTTTCTCCATCGTTTTTCTAGTCTTCTTAAAATGGTTAGTGAGGTTTTTAAATCGGCTGTGAACCATGGGGCGGTAGGTCTCTTCTTTGGGTTCTTGTTCGTTGGAGGGCGGATGGCGATTGCACTGAGTTTTTTGTTCCAGGAGGATATCAACTCTTCTAGACTTAGTGAGGTGTCATCAAAGAGTGTGCTCATTTCAGTAAGGATGCGTTCTCTGTTAAATGGGTGGAATCTTCTGGTAGCTGAGTTAGCAGGCCTGCTTTCATCCGTTTTCATCTTGTGTGAACAGTTAGTGGTAGGCATCTGAAAGGTGATGAGTTTGTGGTCAGTCCATGGGACTGCAGATATCGATAATACGATGTTTTGTGGTTGGTCCAAAATTAGCTGCGGTGCGAATATTAGGTCGAGGATATTGCCTTTCTCATGAGTAGGTTCTTGCACCATTTGTGTGTATCCTAGGCTATCTAGGGCATTAAGGAATGCTGTTGCTTGAGTGTCCTGTAATGATGGTAGGTTGATATCTCCTACAATCCAATTAGGTTTATTTGGACCCTGGGTGAAGGATGCCAGATTTATTATGGTTGCTAGGTCGTCTGGATCCCCTGACGGTGATCTATAGACCAAGTTTATGGAGCAAGTGTTGTTTGAGACTGATACTGTTTCTAGATGGTTGTTACTGTTGGATTCATCCATTTTAAACTGGAGGTCAGCTTTGGTGATGATAAGTACTCCTCCGCCTTTCTTGTTTTGTCTGTGTCCAGTGAAGGCTGTAAAGTTAGGTGGGAGAAGCTGATTGAGGATGATATTGTCTTCAGTTGAGAGACATGTTTCGGTGACCATGAGAATGTCTAGCTGGTGGGACATTATTACATCCGTAATCACTGGCCACTTGTTTCGAAGTGAGCGGGCATTTATAAGTGCACACTTCAGTCTACTAGGGTAGACGTTTTTAGTTTGTCTAGTTTTCATGTTGTGTTGTAGTGGGACATGCAATAGGAGGTTGCGGTGTGGGATGTTGGCCCCATGTGGGTTGTGATAAGAGTCTCCTGACCATTTTCTCTCACTAGATAGTACAATAGGAATGTAATTTGGTGTGGTGGTGAGGGCCAGTATATTAGATGGTAGTGTTATAATAAGTAGGAAAAGGCACAATAACCTGATGATCATGTCTTCCATTTTAACCCTGTGAAGTATGAGGCTTATTCGAGAGGCGAATAGAGGGGCTTTGGGATGCTGTGTGAGTTACTGACAACAGTAATATATTTAAGGTGAAACACAGATAGTAGTTATATTGCAAATTGAGTTACTGATAACATTAATAAATCTAGGGTGAGTCACAAAGTGGTAGGAATGTATCTAAGATGGGTTACAGACGACTGTAATATAACTGAAAATTACTACTGACAACAGTACTAAATCTGAGATGAGAAGTAGCAGGTGAGACTTGCAAGTGAGAAGGAGATAAATATTTTTTTTTTTTTGCAGATTTAGCTGAAATTGATACGTTTGTATCAAGTAATACAATTGCAGGCAATAACAGTGTTAAAAAGTTAAAAAAAAAAAGCACATAAGTTGCTGCTACTGCCGAGTCCGCTTCTCGGCAGCAGCAAACTCACCGCCTCCCTTCTTCTTCTGCAGCCACGGCTCCCTGCCTCTTAGGGAACTGCGGCTGTGTTGGTGAAGCCGGTGCGGAGCCTTTCCATCTCTCAAAGGGCTCTGTGCAGCATTGTCCTGCCCCCAAAGGGTAGCACTAATAATGGGATGATGAGGGACTAGCACTGGAAATGAGCTGATTAGTGGAGGCTAGCACTGGTAATGGGGTTGAGGGGGGACTAGCACTGGAAGTGAGCTGATTGGGGGAGCTTCAACTGGGAATGTGCTGATGGTGGGGAGGGGAGGATAGAGCTGCTGGCCTTGGAAGAAAACTGGGGGCTAGGGCTACAAATAGACTGATGCGAGGGGATAGGAGAATGGGACTGGAAGGGAGTGGATGCTGAGAGGGGCTGCCATGGTATTTGGACTAGAAGGAGCTGGACAGTGGGGACTGGAAGGGAATGGACACCAGTGGCAGTCATGGGAATACATAAGAACATAAGAAATGCCATACTGGGTCAGAACAAGGTCCATCAAGCCCAATATCCTGTTTCCAAAAGTGGCCAATCTAGGTCATACGTACCTAGCAATTTCTGCAAAAGATACAGGTTCCACAATGCTTGTATTGGGTCAAGCATTGATATCCTGGGTCCCTTTTTAATAATGAGTTATGGACCTTTCCTCCAGGAACTTGTCCAAGCCTTTTTTAAACCCGGCTACACTAACAGCTTTACTACATCCTACGGTAACAAATTCCAGAGTTTGATTACACGTTGAGTGAAAAAATATTTTTTCTTATTTGTCTTAAATAGTTTACCTGTAGCTTCATTGCATGTCCCCTAGTCTTTCTATATTCTGACATAAACAATTGATCTACGTTTACCCATTCCACTCCGTTCATTAATTTATAGGCTTCTATCATATCTCCCCTCAGCCGTCTCTTTTCCAGTTTAAAGAGCCCTAACCTTTTTTAGCCTTTCTTCATAGGGGTATCCTTCCATCCCCTTTACCATTTTGGTGACTCTTCTCTGAACCTTTTCTAATAACACTATATCCTTTTTAAGATGCGGAGACCAGAATTGCACACAATATTTAAGGTGCGGTCGCACCATGGAACGATACAGAGGCATTATAATATCCTTTGTTTTATTTTCCATTTCTTTCCTTATGATACCTAGCATTCTATTTGCTCTCTTGGCCGCCGCTGCACACTGGGCAGAGGGTTTTAGCATGTTATCCCCAATGACACCTAAATCTTTTTCCTGGGTGGTGGTTCCTAATGTGGAACCTTGCATCGTGTAACCATAGTTTCGGTTGTTCTTCCCTAGGTGCATAACTTTGCACTTGTCCACATTAAATTTCATCTGCCATTTTGATGCCCAGTCTCACCTTTCTCCATTGAGAAAATTGGCCATTTAGCCCACCCTCTGCTTTCTATCTTTTAACCAGTTCCTGATCCACAATAGGATACTGCCTCCTATCCCATGACTCTTTAGTTTTGCCAAAAGTCTCTGATGAGGGACCTTGTCAAAGGCTTTCTGAAAGTCCAGATACACTATATCAACTGACTCACCTTTCTCTACCTGTTTATTCACACCTTCAAAAAACCATGCAAGTTGACAATGGAAAGTACCAGGAGGGAGGACTGGAAAAGGGCTGATAATGGGAAGGATTACGGGGACTGGAAATAGGCTGATGGAAAGAAGTGAAGAAAACAAAAGAAAAGATAAGAAATGGCAGATGGACCATAGACCACAGAAAGAGAGCTAAGAGAAGACAGGAAAGCAGAAGCCACAGATCGGGACCAGCTTGATTAGAGAATAAAATGGTCAGACAACAAAGGTAGAAAAAATAATTTTATTTCATTTTAGTGATTGGACTTTGTGCTATCTTTATATTTTACACTGTATTGGCGAACTGCATCTATTATTTATCTGATGTTGCACTGTATGTGGACTCTGGCTTCTTGGGGATTCAGTTTAAATTTTGTCTACATATTTTTATTTTTACTTTAGATTATGGTTACTTATTCTGTACTTGGTGAGGGTCTATGTTGTGAGTGTGTGACTGAGGCCAGGTGTTCTGTTAACATGGAGTTTGTACATAAAGATCTATACTGTACTGTAGTAATTTGACTTGTTCAGCTTTTCAGATAGGTGTATGGATGTTCCAGGGCCCACTGTAGTATTTACAGTGACGTTTTTTTTGTATGGGCTCCTTATGTGAGTTTTGGAAGGTTGTGCTGATATGGTATGGTAGGTTTGCTCTTTGTTGTTTTGTAATAGTTCACAATATGCCTGGTACTGGAGAATAGTGGTTGATGTTGTTGTTGTTGTTGTTAGTGAGATTATCAGAATCAGATTTTTTTTTTAAAATATTGAGTTCTGTGGTTGAATGTCCTGGTTCTGCTCTGCACCCACTGTGGATGCAAAATATATGTTGAAAAAGAAAAAGTAAGAACCATAACGCAGTTTATAACAAGAAAATATAAATGAGTTATAATTTAGTTTTATAAACTGTGCTGTTGGTTCTTGCTGTATTTTAGTTCATTGGTGTGCAAACAGGACTGTAACTAGCCCTGTGCAAGCGTTGCAGCCGCACAGGGCACAAAGGCTTGGGGGGCGCATTTCGCCTGTCTGCTGTTGCCCTGCCACTGCTGGCAGGACAATAGCAGGTAGCCGAAATGCACCCCCAAGCCTTTTCACAGCACTTTAAGCAAGTTTGCTCCCTCCCTCCTCCAACGCAATGTCAGAGCAGGGAGGGACAGATCTGCTTAAAGTGCCAGTGCCTTTCAGATCGGGCGCATGCCCCCCTGCTCCTCCCCATACCCCCGTCCAACACTGCCTGCTCTTTCTCTGCTGCCGGGGCGCCACTGTGAAAAAAGCAAAGGGTGGCAGCAGCAGGGAAAGAGCAGACAGCACTGGACGGAGGTATGGGGGGAGAGGGGCGCATGCTCCCGAGCTGCAAGTCGCACAGGGCACGATTGCAGCTTGGTACGGCCCTGTGTGCAAACATCTTGCATTTCCTCCGTATAATCTAATCGGCTTTTTGGTTTGGTTCAGTCCCTGACTGGAGTTCTGAAAAAGCTCTGGTGGGCCCTGGTGGGCCTCTAAAGGGGGGGGGGGTGCCATCCCATTCTTCGCCTCTGGCAGCAGATTGCCTTGAGCTGCCCCTGCATTTAACCATGCTCCTGAGAGCAGGTGTATGCACACGGATGCAGTTTAGCTCAAGTTGTGAAGGTTTTCTGAGGCAAATTTATATAAAGACACATAGGGGATGATATTCAGTGGTAGTGGGCAGCGCTGTTAAAGCGGCTTGGTATCACCACTTTAACTAAAACCCAGATATTCAATTCGGTGGTCATATCTGGCCACTAGCACTGAAAATCCAGGTTGGCTGGATAGCAATTCAGCTAACCGGGCAGTGGTGATATTCAACTGCTGGCTGGTTAGCAAAAGTGGCTAAAATTAGGACAGTCATTTTTCTTCGGTGCCACTTGCGGAATACCCCAGAGCTATGCAGTTAGCACTGGGGTGTTTAGCAGGGTTAGAATGGAATATACAAAAGCACAAAACGGCTATGTGCTGCTGACTATCCCATTCCTCAATTAACGCAGTTAGCAGGGCACCTAACTGTATGAATTGATTTGAATATGCTTCCCATGGGGGCGGAGCCTGATGTCCAGCGGGTAAGACGCTTCGCGCTGAAGCTCCCGAGAGGCCTACTTAGAATCCTGACTTAATACCTATACAAACTTACTATTTCGCTCCGGGCTGACCGGGGTACCTCGGGGGGGGTGGCGGCCCATAAACCAGCGCGCTTGGACTTCGGGTCTCCTTCTTCTTCTCACGGAAAACGCTCCAAAACAGAGGTGTCCTCCCCACAGAAGATGGTTCCATTTCGGGAAAACCCCGAAATGCACCTGGAGATTTTAGAGGAAATACGCGGCGTGAAGGAATTGGTGCAGTCCAATGGAGAAGCGCTTAGAGCCATGCGAGAAGACTTTGGAGTGCTCCAGGACCGACTTGAAAGTCTCTCATTACGGCAGGACAATATGGCGGGGGTCCTCGACTCGCACGCGGTGCGCTTGGGCACACTGGACAAGGCTGAGCGCCAGATACAGAATCTTCAAAAGGAGTTAGAAGATAGCAATAATCGAGCCCGTCGCAACAATGTGAGGCTCATTGGAATACCGGAGGGGGTGGAAGCGGGAGATATGAGAGAATTCCTGCTCAAAACTCTTCCCTCCTTGCTGAAGATCACCTTTCATAAAGAACTGGAAATCGATCGTGCACACCGTGTTCCTACCCACATGGCGCTCAAACCGAACGACCCCCCGGCCTATTATCTTTCGCTTGCTACGATATCAACAAGTGGAACAAATTTTAAATGCTGCCCGGGCGAACCATCATTTGGAATTTGAAGGTCACAAAGTCTCCTTCTTCCCTGATTTGGCAAAGCCTACCGTTGACCGACGGAAGAAACTCCTTGCTTTTCGCCCTCGACTTCAGCAGCTACAGGCTCGCTTTGGCCTGTTGTATCCCGCGAAGCTCCGAGTGACTCTCCACAACCAAACCAGGACATTCGAAGATCCTGATCTACTATCAACATTTTTAGACTCCAAAGAAGCAGAGCAAATGCGCTAATCCAACGACTTGGACTTTTATTTACCGGCTCTGTCCGCCATTTTGAAGGGCCCGATGCGGCGGTCATAGTCAAGCACAGAGACTACCTGGACTTTCTTTCTTTCTTTCTATGACTTTTTTGTTTTTTGGTCTCCTATCCCTCCATGATGTGTGCCTCGGTCGGATTCGGAGCACGCACAGTCCTACAGGTTATGTGTTTTTTCAATTTCGGCCTTCTCTGGGGCTTCTCCCCGCAGACACATGGTCGCCAGTAATTTTTGGGGTTCTGCTTCTTCTTTACCGCGCTGCGGTTTTTCTTTTTTAATGTGGGGCGCTTCATTGTATTATCTAAGCTTATTTTCTTTTATGCCATATGTACAGCCAGATACAGTCAATTTGAGGGACATTGTGAAATTATGTGCGCTATCATGCTCAGAATTTTTAACTTGTCTGAATGGCCTTATGTAAAATCTTATCACTCAACGTAAAGGGCATTAATAGTCCAATCAAAAGAAAGAAAATCCTTAGCTATCTTAGCCATGAGCATGCTGACTTAGCGTTTCTTCAGGAAACGCACTTAAACTCTGCTGAAACACTGAAACTCAATGTTAAGCCCTACATGGTGGCTGCCTATTCTCCCGCCGTTTCCAAACGGTGCGGGGTAGCCATTCTGGTTAAGAAATCTTTGCAAGCTACTGTAATTGATACTAGCGCTGACAAGGAGGGTAGATGGGCCCGGGTACATCTTAAGGTTGGAGATAGTGAATTTACATGTATTTGCATTTATGCCCCGAATGTGGACAACCCTGCTTACTATGCAAGTATTGCGCAGTTGGCACAGGCCTCTGCCAATACTCCATTAATACTAGGTGGTGATTTTAATCAAGTGTTAGACCCTCTGCTCGATAGACAGCCGCCTAGAACGAGTAGTCCACCCAAGAGTCTTGCTACCCTTACAGCTCTGATGCAAGATCTTGCGCTGGTAGATATATGGAGGCTGCTTCACCCCTCCGACTTAGAGTTCACTTTCTTTTCTGCCCCCCATCACTCCCAATCTAGAATAGATTTCTTTCTCATTTCCAAAGCACTGATTTCTCAAGTAGACACGACTCGGACTCATCCTCTCCATATTTCAGATCATGCTGCCATATCTTTATCATTACATGTCACTGCGCGGGACGATTCTCCCCGAGCTTGGTTTTTTGATAGATCCTTACTGGGTCAAAAAGATTTTCAGGTTGATATAAAGGCCGCTATCCAAGATTATTTTCATTTTAACTCACCCCATGACACAGCGAGCTGGGCTTGGTGGGAGGGTTTTAAAGCATCTATCCGCGCAACTATAACTAGCTATCAAATTCGGCAGGGGAAACAAAGAAAACAGCATTTACTGATTCTAGAGCAGCAGATACAAGCTGGGGAGCGTCTCCTCACGTCCCGTACTGACCCATGTATTTTACTCCGTTTACAACGCTTGCGTTTTCAATACAATCAGCTTTTGTACACTGCTGCTGTTAAAAATATTGAATCACAACAAGGGCTATATTATCGGGAAAATAATCGTGCTGGCAAATTATTAGCAAATGCCCTAAAAGGTCAAAAAGAAGCCAAGCGTGTTACCGCCCTCCGTAATCCGTCGGGGGGGGGCTTGGTCACTAAAGATACCGAAATCTTAGAACTCTTTCGTGATTTTTATACTCGGCTTTATCAATCTGAATGTGATTTTGAGCCAGATGTATTTGAACGCTTACTTTCAGGGGTACAAAGACCGACCCTATCTGACGAAGATAGAGTGGCCTTGGACACACCATTTACTGTCTCAGAAATTCATTCTGCTATCACGAAATGTGCCTCAGGTCGAGCCGCAGGCCCAGACGGTCTCCCTGCTGAATTCTACAAAACCTTTCACGCTGACTTAGCTCCAGTTTTGAAACTTTATTTTTCTGCTCTGGCCGAGGAGGGTTCTCCTTCTGGGTCCTTTTCAATGGCAAATGTAGTAGTTTTTGAGAAAGAGGGGAGAGACCCGCAACTAACAGCTAATTTTCGTCCAATTTCCCTCCTAAACGCGGACTATAAAATATTTGCCACCATTCTCTCTACCCGGCTCTCTGATAGGATGCCTACCTTAATACACCCAGATCAATGCGGTTTCATTCCTGGTAGATCAACTGCTGACAATGCTCGGACTCTATGCCATGTACTGACTACCGCAGTTAATCTTGATCGCCCATTTGTTGGCCTCTCACTTGATGCTGAGAAGGCCTTTGATCGCTTAGAGTGGCCCTTCCTGTTTGCAGTCCTCCGCTGGTACGGATTCGGGGAAGGTTTTCTCCGTTGTCTTCGTACCATGTACGCACAGCCTACAGCCAGTATATGTGCCAATGCTTTAAAGTCTCAGCCTTTTCCCCTTCAACGCGGCACTCGCCAGGGATGCCCACTGTCTCCACTTCTCTTCGATCTTGCACTCGAACCCTTGGCTTTACTAATCCGGCAATCGGAGGAGATTCATGGAGTCCCCTTCACCCATAGGGAAATCAAAATTTCAGCGTATGCTGATGACCTTATGCTTTTTGTCTCTATAGACTCAGTACCGGCTGTCCTAGAGCAAATTGGTAAATACTCACAACTGTCCGGTTATAAGATAAATTGGACCAAGTCGGTAGCCTTTCCATTAAATCCTTTGCTTCATCAGGCAGATATGCAACCCTTCCCCTTTTTATGGCAACCTCGCATGGTCAAATACCTCGGGGTTCACTATTGTTCTCCTTTGGAAGACACTATCTCCTTCAATGCCAAAGACTTAACCTCTAAAGTCCGGGCGCTTACTCACCGCTGGACTCCTTTAACACTTACCTGGTGGGGTCGATTAGAAACCATAAAAATGATGATTGTTCCGAAAGTGAATTATATCTTAGAAATGTTGCCCTGTCTCTTACCTCGACGTATATATAAAGATATAGAGGGCCTTCTGACTAGATACTTGTGGCAAAACAAGACACCTAGGATAGCGAAACATAAGCTGCAAGCAGATAAGGAAAATGGGGGTGTCAGATTCCCTGATTTCCTGAAGTATCATCAATCTTTTCTTCTCAAACAAGGCGCTCGTTGGCTGGAAGATCCAGTACCGAGTAGACCTGTGTGGCTAGACATAGAAGAGGACCTTTGCAAACCGATTCCTCTTACTTTTCTCCCTGGTATGACTCTCCCATCAGACTCCCACTTTCCACCAATGCTTTTAGACACCTTAGGTGCCTTTAATAATCTTATGCAATCTTTAGACTCCCGACTCTGTCCGTTAGACAAGCTCCCACTTTGGTACAATACTCGATTTCGAATACAAAATAAGCCGATGGCGTGGAGCCCCTGGTACACTAGGGGCATTTGGATTCCTAGTCAGTTGTTCCATGAAGGTCGCTGGAAAACTTTTAGTGAATTGCAAATTGAATTTGGTCTCCCAGCGAAACACTACTTTCAGTTGGTGCAACTTCAGCATTGCCTTCGGAGTGCTAAGGTGCTCCCGCCATCGGCCTCCCCTACACAAGGTTGGTTGGAGACTATCCGATCTATCGGTAGTTCACCGGGTGTAGCATCCAATTTTTACAAAACCTTATGTAATGCTATAACTAGAGATACCCCTATAGCGCAGAATGCATGGGAGAGAGAATTGCATGTGACTTTGACCCCGGAGCAATGGAGCCTTGTCTGGAGTAGAGTGACACGGGTCTCCCGATCCGCCTCACTCACTCAGACACTCTTCTTTCTAGCCCACCGGTGTTTTTACACTCCTGACAGATTAGCCAAATGGAACACTACTCAGGGCAATAGTTGTTGGACATGTCATGCGGCCATTGGTTCACTACCTCATGTTATGTATGAATGTCCCGCACTACAGTATTACTGGCGTCGGGTCTGGGGTCGTATCCAGTCTATTTTGCACTTTCAAGAGCCCCTTTCTTGGAGGATAGTGGGACTTCGCTCAGCTGCGGGGATCCCCTCTCTTCCAAAAACGGCTTACTTCCTTTTGGACTTTATGCTTGGCATTGCTATTTCCCTAATTACGAAATACTGGAAAAATAGCTCCCATCTGAGCCCCAATGAATGGTGGAATCATGTCTGTCTCTACAGTAAATATGAACAAATACCTCGTATGTTTGCTTCCCCCATTCAGACTCCTCATCATCGGTCTAAATGGAAGATGCTCAATGACTATGTACATTCTGCTCAATGCTCTCATCTGACTGTCTAAATTTGTATATATCTTTGTCCCATGATTATTCTGTATCGCGGATACTCTTTTGATTGTTTTGATGTATAATCACTGTTGTTTGGAAGCGCTCACATGCTGACATAATCAGCTAGAGAAGAAGCGTGGGGGTGGGGGGTAATTGGGTTTACTTTTCTTTATTGTATACTTGTTTTGTCTCCTTTGGTGTGTTGTTTCTTTTGTTTGTTGCAAAATGAAAATAAAAGTTTAAAAAAAAAAAGAATATGCTTCCCATAAGTATCTACGGGCTTGATTTTTTTTTTTGGTCTATGTTTATTTATTGAATATTGCATAAAATACAAGCAACAAAAGAAACAAACAGAAAAAAATATGAACAACAGTGCGTGAGTTTCGAATAACATCAGTATGTAGATACAATCAAATTAAAGAGGATAGAAAATCCAGAAGTCAGTGCCACTTTCTAGTAAACCTCCCCAGCTGACATGATTTATTACAATAGCTAGTATTAACTCATATTGAAAGATACAACCTACAGAGTTCCACCAGAAATGCACATCAGCCAGGGCCAAGCACTTCCAGTAATCAAGTATTGGAATCAGGGCTACAGCCAACATAATGTCAAGAATTGTAGCCTGTTATTCAGAAAGCAGATCCCTCAAGGAAGCTGAGTGCAGAAGAACTACACTGAAGGGGAAGACAATATCAGCCTTCAATACATTTTGTATCCTCTGCCAGATCTGCTTCCAGATCTCTTTCAAATGGGGACAGGCATCTAGCTTATGAAGATAGGTGCTGGTAGAGCCACTACAACACCATCAGGTGTTAGACTACAGAAGTCCAACCTGCTGAAGGCGGATAGGCATCTACAAGACTCCGTACGTAGCAAGGAAGAGGGACTGTAAAGTTCTATCCATTTTAAAAAGGAAACAACCTGAACCAATTATAAGGCCACGGCACAGAGTCATTAGACATCTCTGTGTCTTGCTCCTAGCTGTTTTCCACCCCAGATGGCTGCCTAGACCTCAGAAAAACAACCACCTAAAGGGTATCAAATAACCACACAAACAGAACCACCCTTTATCGCCTCCTATCTCACCTTTTTCTTCAATAAACTTTATCTCAACACTATAACCAAATTAAATTGAATCAAGGTCGAAAGGCCTCAGTTATCGCTCATACAATCATTGGTGAACAGAGTCACCATAGGACAGAGCTGAAAAACTTCCACATCATAGGCCTTACTCTCCCTACCTACACCTTTAATTGACAATACGCCATAAAATTTTTATCCTGAAAAAGTACTTTTAAAGGATTCACTCAAACAATCGTTCTTATAAATCAATTCAATAACTAAAGCATATCAGTTACTTGGAATCTAAATTAAATCAGAGGGATGAACACCTCTTTCATATGGAGAAATATAATTAAGTCTCTTACAAAGTCCAGCAAACATCTGAAAAATTAAAGAGAAAAGAAACGTTATAAACAACCAGTTTCAATCTCTTAATCATGTAGTAATACTCCACTTATCTGAACAATCAGCTTCCAACGTAGTTCCTTCAAAGATACTCAAAACGCCTCATGGTTCGCCGCCGCTGGCACGCAAAACCGCTGGTCAAGCAACACCACGAGCTTAAACTGGGCAGCGGAAACATTCCAGATCTGACAAAAGCTTCTGTTTCACCCTGCCGGGCTTCCTCAGGGATCTAACGTTATGCCCAAGTAACAATTACACCATTACACCGCTCTATTTTAATGGTGTAATCGTTACTTGGGCATAACGTTAGATCCCTGAGGAACCCCGGCAGGGTGAAACAGAAGCTTTTGTCGGATCTGGAACGTTTCCGCTGCCCAGTTTAAGCTCGTGGTGTTGCTTGACCAGCGGTTTTGTGTGCCAGCGGCAGCGAACCATGAGGCGTTTTGAGTATCTTTGAAGGAACTACGTTGGAAGCTGATTGTTCAGATAAGTGGAGTATTACTACATGATTAAGAGATTGAAACTGGTTGTTTATAACGTTTCTTTTCTCTTTAATTTTTCAGATGTTTGCTGGTCTTTGTAAGAGACTTAATTATATTTCTCCATATGAAAGAGGTGTTCATCCCTTTGATTTAATTTAGATTCCAAGTAACTGATACGCTTTAGTTATTGAATTGATTTATAAGAACGATTGTTTGAGTGAATCCTTTAAAAGTACTTTTTCAGGATAACAATTTTATGGCGTATTGTCAATTAAAGGTGTAGGTAGGGAGGGTAAGGCCTATGATGTGGAAGTTTTTCAGCTCTGTCCTATGGTGACTCTGTTCACCAATGATTGTATGAGCGATAACTGAGGCCTTTCGACCTTGATTCAATTTAATTTGGTTATAGTGTTGAGATATAGTTTATTGAAGAAAAAGGTGAGATAGGAGGCGATAAAGGGTGGTTCTGTTTGCCTAGACCTCAGGCCATGCATCCTACTGTATAACTCAGAGGCCACACAGTTGCACAGACCTCACACAGTTGCACCGACTGAAGATGGAGCCCACTAGACCGCAAACAATGGAGAGAGCTGAAACAACGCAATGAACTGTGACGCAGGCAAATGGAATCTGGGCAATAAGGCGGAAGAAGGACAGCAAGTAACCCTCTTCAGACAAGTCCCGAAATGGGCTTGATATTCAAATACAACTGAGCGCCCAAATTTAGGCTCCTAAATTAGGTTATTAAATTGGTGCCCTATTTTCAGCCAAACGTAGGCACTAAGTTTTCAGCTGAAAATTAATCTTACAGTAGTTTAGATGCTTAAAAGTTATGCTTATAAATTTAGGACTGCCATTCAATTGCTTAGGTTTCTGAGCCTAATTTATGAGCTTAGTGCTGAAAACCAGTGTGAAGCTCCTAGCTTTATTCTCCCACCCTAAATCTATTCCTGTTGCCACCTATATTTTATGTCCCTAAATTTAGGAGTTTAGTAAAATTTTGAGAATACATTTGGGCACTCAGCCCTTGTTAGTTTTAAAAAGACAAATTTAGGAGCATACCTCTCCAAGATAGGAGCATACAGTATGTCCCTTTGAACAATAGACATTGCGGAGCCCTTCTACTAAAGTGTGCTATGCAGTTAATGCACATTTTAGCATGTGGCAACGGTCAGCGCAGGGCTGCGGTAACTATTACTGCGCTAGCATGGCAATTAGCACACACTAATTACTGCAGTAACTGCAGATCCAGTGATGGGATGGGGCATGAGTATATTAAGGGCAGAGACTGGGCTTGGTGCGCACATTGAGGTTAGTGCAAGAGAACATATCGCATGCTGCCAATGTTGCAGTTAGCACAGGATCCATGGGTAGTGTGAAATGCACCCACATTAATCACGAATGTCACTGCCAAGAGTTAGGTGACGTGTCCATGCAGTAACTGTTGGGAACATGGTGGCCACACCCTCAAAGGTTACTGTGGAGGCTTTGTACTTGTTGTGCGTTTGTATTTATTTATTTATGTACACTTATATATCGCCTTTCTGGAATCAAAGTGGTTTACAAAGAACTTAATAATAGTATTACATCAAACAAACCATACATAGAACTTTGCTAATGAGGTGTGTCATAGAAATGGATGAACATAAAATTTTAACATAAAGTTTAACAAAGGATTTCATAAACCTATGTACATGTAACATACATAATGTGTATATGGATAGTTCTGGTCACATTATGTTAACCTTCAGCTTAAGATTCGTTTGTAAACTATTTGTGGTTAGGACAATGTACCTGAGGCCAGAGGGTTGGGGGTTTAATTATCACCTGGCAACAGTAATCTCAGGCCAGAGGGACTGAAGTTTCTAGTCCTTGTGGCCTTGGGCAAGTCACTTAATCCTCCATTGCCTCAGGTACACATAAATTGTGAGCCCTTTGGGGACAAGGGAATGTATCTTCTACCTGTTTGTAGTGATTGCAAACTGCTCTGATGCTCTTCAGCCTGGGTGATATATCAAGAAACTGAATAAACATGAACATATTTACATAATGGTAGAGATCATTAGAGAAAGACATCATGCTTGGCAAGATAGAAGGTCAACGCAAAAGAGGAAGGCCAGCAATGAGATGGATCGAGACAATAACAGCAGCTATGGGTACCAGTCTGTCAACAATGAGCCGCCTGACTCAAGACCGAACACAATTTAGGATAGCTATCCAGAGGGTCGCCATGAGTCGAACACATCCGACTCGACGGCACTTAACAACAAGAAATTGCCCTATGCACTAAGTTTACAGCAAAACAATGTGAAACACAAAGTTTACAGTGAACTGATGGGTATTAATGATAAATGCACATTATGTGTCAAATTTAAAGCACACGGGCTTCCAATTTAGGTGACCTGTTATAAAATTAACCTTGATGAGATTAGATTGTAAGCTCTATAGAGAAGGGACTGTCTCTCTTAGATGTGTCTTAGATGCTCTTTGTAATATCAGAAGTATTACTGTAGATGACTATTTCTGACTCAGACTGCCTAGGTGCCCTGTCTGTACTCTGCGTTCCTCTTTCCTGGGGGCTAAGAGAGTTTCGCTCTCCTTCTCAGAAAGACATTGTGCTCCTCTCTCTCTTTGAGAGCCCTATCTTGATGATTTCTGTGGTTTTTCTCACAGCTTTTGCAATTCAGCAGAGTAAATTTCTGAAGCAGCAATTTAGAATCACCTGTGTCTGAATGGAAAAGGAAAAATAGTGCTGGACTTTGTCTCATTTTTCTGGGCAGCTGCAGACTCCATTTTCTTAATGTGATCTCAAATAGCAAAAATGATATGTGGTTTATTTTTAGGCACAATTTGCTTAGGCATAGCACCCATTGTTGAGGGTTAAGCCAGCTTGATTTTGTCTGTCCATAGATCTATTTGTTTGGGTATGTATAATCATGCACTGACAAATATGCACATGGTCCCAAGGCGGATGAAGAGCACACAGGAATCTCTGTCCTGCTGGTATGAAGAGCTAGGACTGCAGCCTGAAAGGCCGGCAGGAGGGCCCCGAGGCCCACTGGCCTGAAGAGCGGGGCTGTGGCCTCAAGAGGCTAGCAGAAGTCCCCGGGTATCGCTGGCTAGAAGAGAAGGAGGGCAGCTGAAAGGAGGAGCAGAACCACAGGGAAAGGGCAGGTAATGGGGTGCAGCCATATGGGAAGGCTTAGAGTTAGAAGGAAGGAAAGGGGCAGGGCATATGGGGAGGGGCTTTGCTAGGGGTGGAGCATAAGGGAAGGGGCAGGGTTAGAGGAAAAATGGAGAAGAGAGGGTGATGGCATTAAGGGAGAAGGGAAGGAAGGGAGGGAGTGAAAAGCCAGAGATAGCGCAAGGTGTGCAGCAGGGAAGAAAAAGTACATTGGTGGGTGGTGGGAAAAGAGGGAGAGAGCAGTGACGGATAGGAATGCGGAATAGTTCAAGAGGATGGGACGGACAAACAGTAAGTGCAGGAGGACAGAGGAAAGTGCAAATGCATAGCCACACCCCAAGACACATGACACAGCCAGTCCCTGATACACACACACGGTCACTGCCCCAACACACACACACAGACACCTTTCACTACACACACTAACAAACACATGCACACAGAGCCCCAATCCATGTAAATGTAAAGAACAACCAAGACACACAAGGACAAACACATGACAACATACATATGCATGTACACCGAACACTCTCATTTCACAAACATACATGCACACACCCCCAACACTCCCCATCACACACATACTTGATACTTCTCATGATGCACACACGCGTGCATCTATACACACAAACATACACAGACCCATGTCTACGTTGCCTCCTGATATTCCCCATGACACACACATATGTACCCGCCACATGCCTGATTCTGCAAATGGGGGAAATGCACTATTGCGTTACGCTGCAGATGTACACTTTTTAACTTGTTTAAACTTAGAATGGTGAGACAATTAAAAATACTTTTGGACCCTGCTGATTTTTCTATGGTTGTTCAAACTATGGTTTTATCACATATCAATTATTGTAACATCCTTTATGTAAGTATTCCTAACCTCATGCTGAAACTTCTACAATTATTGCAGAATGCAGTGACACAGTTAATCCGCGGCAATAAAAGATATGACCATAGTTCCCTAATGTTGATGTATTTACACTGATTACTTATTAAATATAGATTGCTTTTTAAATGTCTTTGCTTAGTTTTTAATAGTTTCTATAGTCTGGCGAATATACAATAGAATCTGTCAATTCAATGTTATATTTAGATTGTGAGCCCTCTGGGGACAGGGAAATGCATACTATATCTGATGTAACTCACCTTGATCATCTCCTGGAAAGGTATAAGCTAAATACTAATAATAAAATAATTAATCCCTTTCATATTTTACTTTCATGTCAGCAGGAATTACTGTTTGTATTTCCTGTTTCTTTTGCTTGTAAACATTTAATGTTCCCTTGCATATTTTCTGTGATAGGTCTGCAAGGGTGGAACTTTATAATAAAGAAAACTTACATTTCCTTTGAAAGAAATTGAAGGCCCATTTATTTAGGACAGAATAATGGCTGAATCAGTTTTTGATTGGGCAGGGTACTTTATGATGTTATTTTATGGAATGTGTTTTATTCATATTGAAATTTTATGTTTTGTTTGTTTCTATTATGAGTGTATTATTGTAAACCACTTAGAAAATTTATGATAGGTGGGTTATAAAGGTATTAAAATGAAAATGAAATGAATGAAAATATCAGTCATAGATTTGGGAGAAGAGAGGCAGGAATAGGATTGTTTGGCTGCTTGTCAGAAAGTTTCAATATGATTGGTGAAGTGCCTTGAGCTTCTGCCTTCTTCCCCTCCCAGCGATTCCCTTTGGACTCTCACTTTGATGAAAGGAACTACAAACCAAGCCTCTTAGCTAGCTTTTGTTACAGACTTCTTAAATGTGCTTGTTTGAATTTTAGCTTGTTGGTATTTGTTTTTGTATTATTTATTTGTTTCTATTTTGCAATTTGCTCAACCTTTTGTATTCTGCTGTTTCTCTTCACTCTGTTTATTTTTGTTTCCCTCTGGAGCAATTTCTCCACACAGGTTAGTTTTGCACATACCATGACAGTTATGAACCTCACTCCTAAGCCAAAATATGTGGAGTATGAACTCAGTCTCTCAAATGTATTGCTAACGCTCTCCATAGTACTTGTATTATACCAAAGAGATCTTCCTTCTGCAATTCATAAGATGTTGTTGTTGTTGTTAAGTGCCGTCGAGTTGGTGTCGACTCACAGCGACCCTCTGGATAATTGTCCTAAATTGTGTTCGGTCTTCAGTTAGGCGGCTCTTTGTTGACAGACTGGTACCCGTAGCTGCTGTTATTGTATTGATCCATCTCATTGCTGGCCTTCCTCTTTTACGTTGACCTTCTATCTTGCCAAGCATGATGTCTTTCTCTAATGACAAACACATAACTACCACCCCTGCACACTAAGGGGTATGTTTACTAAAGTGCGTTAGTGCAATTCGCGTTAGGAGCCGCGGTAGAGACAGAAACCCCAAATAAGGACATGGGCGATACATCGTTACCACTAACACGCGTTCCAAAAACCAACGAGCGTTACAGGGAGCCGTGGCGCATTACCGCGCGTTAATCGTAAGAAGGCATACAGACACAAATCACTGAAACAGAGCTGTAGCACAATGGTTACTGCACTGACCATTACAGGCAGCATGGGTTCGAGTCCCCAGTGTGCCTAACGCAGAACGCTGGCCCAGGCATCACCCTGTACATTACATAGGGAATGAGGAGGCATGTTTTTCTTTACGTTCAGTAGTGTTGTCAGAAACACACCCTCACAGTGTGCGTAGCCACGTGCGTTGGTACGGGCGTAGCCACGTGCGTTGGTACGGGCGTAGCCACGTGCATTGGTGCGTGCGTAAAATCATACGTGGGTACGTGTGTTTTTACCAGCGTGGGCACTGTATATTACAGACTCTTTAGGGTGTCCTGCACCTATGAATTATGCTAACAGATGTAAGTGTGATGGCCTATGGTTTATCAGAGCCGGTGAGCAGGTGCTGGATTTTCACAGGGTTGGATTGTGCCAGTCACACCCATGATGCACTGCACATGCAAATCAGCTGTCCACAGATACACACCATGGGGAATGCACCCCCACAGCACCTCAGCCTGGTAGGGGGAAGTGACCATGTGCACCCCCACAGCACTTCGGCCTGGTAGGGGGTACTGACCGTGTGTTGTACTGGCACAGAGTAGCTGCACACTTTCACATTGTGCGGGTACTGTGCTCACCCTGAGGGTGCAGTGAGGCGCCCAGCACCAGGTCCACAGCACCATTCATGGCTGAAAGAGGCCATGGTAGAGGTCCAAAGCAGTGTTAATGTGTGAGATAGGTAGTTTCTGCAGAAGCACCTTGAATATCTCTGTCTGTTTCAGTCAGGTGTAGCCCCCATGGACCCCCCCCTCCCCCAGGGCAGTCAAACAGGGTCTCCTATCAATAGATCCACATTCTACCTCCCTGCAAAGGTAGCAGTAGAGGGGAACATCAACCCCAGTCCTGCTGAGGAACAGACACCCCCATAGGGCAGTCAATGCAGCTCTATACACATCCATAACACAATAGCAGACAGACATTAGGCCTGGATATGGTAAACTGCACCCCACCACTATCTGATATTCTCCTGCTGCAAGCCATCAGCCACTGCACCCTGCAAGCCACTCCATCAAGACACATACCAGCTGCAAACAGTCTCCTAGTTAGTCCATAGTGCATGCACCCAGAACTGGGATGTCAGCATACACAGCAAGCAGATAAATCAGTGACTGGGCCCCAAAAGAAAACCCATATCTATCACATGAGAGAAATACCATATAGCACTATGGGGATGCCTAGCCATGCTGTGGTCACTGCACAGTCAGGGTGAGATTGATCTCCCTGCACGACATACAGCGGTCACCCTGTCTGTGTAGGTGGTGGCCGGGCACTAATATGCCGCAGTCAGTGCCCTATGCGCTGTGCAGATGCAGCCTGCCCAGGCCACCCTGTCTGGGCTATACCCATGGTACCTTGCTTCTCATTATGCACATTGGCAGGCCAATACTGGCAACAGTGCTGGCAGTGTGGGCAGTGGAAGGTGTTTGCAGCCGCCACACACTGTAGAGACAGACACACACTCCGACACCTATGCCAGCATTGTGCTACTGTAGAGGGGTTCATCAGCCCTGCCCACCACACCAGTCCTGGGCACAGTGCAGGCATGGATATGGTCCGCAATACTGTTGGGCGTCACTCCCCAGGGTGGTAAACACTGTCAGAGACCTGACCTGTAGCACACACCGCTGACATCAGAAAGATTGTTATGATGGAGCTCAATGAGCAAACTGTGCTTAACGTAGGACTTGCTATCTGCCAGTACTCATAGGAAACATTTGATAGGTATGTACCGTATATCCAGGTGTAGGGTGGCATTGCTAGGGTATCCATGTGGTAGCATTGGGAGATGCACGCAGGGCCCAATGTCCTGCCTCTCCAGGAGGCATGAGCCAATGGGGCCTGTGGGTGTGTCTGGCCCTGTTGGCTGCTGCTTTACGGCAGAGGTTCCCAACTCCAGTCCTGGTGTGCCAAACACTGTTCGGGTTTTCATGCTGTCTCTGAGTAATACGCATGAGCTACATCTGCATACCTTGGGGGTGGTGCATAGATATGCAGCACAGGCATCTTTATTCGCGGCAGCATGGAACCTGAATGGTGTGGCCCTCCAGGACTGCATTTGGGAGACTCTGCTCTAGGTAATGCACCTGTTTATGGTGTCTGTGCTCGGTGGGGTAAAATATAGGCGTATTAACCATGCGTATGTTCTCAGCAATAAAGGTTTGTCATTACAATCACGGTACAGTTGTGGGAAAAATATGTGGACTGGATTGGACGTAGCCCCAGCTGGGCTTTGAACCTGTGACCCTCTGGTCCTGGCTGTGTCTGCTGCACCACACTGTGGCCACAGAGACAGTGCAGTCCCTGGAGATAGGACACCTGGCCGAAAGAGTCAGAAACCCTGCTCTGCACATTTTTACTGTGGGCTCATTCACCTTGTATGGAGACATAAGTGCACATAAACCCCAAATATGACCTCGGAATAAGGGGATAGAAAGATACCCAAGCTGGACAATAGTGATATTAATGGGCAACCATAGAAAACACTCCCAGGAACGCTCATAATTAAAATTAGGGAATGATTTTTGGAAGGGTCTACGCTCCGTGGACCCTTCCAAAACTCATTTCTTTTTTTTGGAGCTTTCCTGGGAGTGTTTTGTATGGTTGCCCATTAATATCACTGTTGACCAGCTGGATTATAGCTTTTTAGGATGTTGTTGTGGTCTTTTTCCATTTCTATTTGCTATTTTGTTCAGTGCACATGTATCACACTGCTCACGTTTTGTAGGTTTCCCCGGTTTTGCTGTACATTGCTGACGGAAATGGTTTCTCTTCCCTTTAATATGCCTTTAACGACAGGTTTTCATTCACGTTGGAATTGAGCTCTGAAATTCAGCGCATTAGTGTGAGGGGAGCCTCTCTCCGCCCACTCTCCGCCCATTGACCCCTTCTCTCCGCCCACCCTCCACCTTCTGCGCTGTTTTAACGTGCCGCGGGGGTTTACGATCGTTAACTGCGGTTACCGCGCGTAACGTACGGTTAACGATCGTTCGCACGTCAGAACGCGCATTATGACGTGCGAACGATCGTTAACTGTACGTTACGTTCGTTATTCATGATTACCGCAGTTTAGTAAACATACCCCTAAATATCACATATCAATAAGACCAGAGATACTAATAACTTCTGCTGCCCAGAAGTCCTAAGTGAATTTTATGTACATAGTTTTAAATTTTGTATTAGAGATTAAATAACTCCAGCTGCTTAGAAATCCTAAGCACACTTATGTACATAGTTTAAAATTGCTTCAGTTTCTATGTATATAGTTTTTACAACGTTCCCTGTAATAGAATTTGTACTTGTTTCTGTACAATCTACAATGTTGTTATTTGTAAACCGTGTTTGATCAAATGGAAAAAGTGGTATAAAAATGTTAAATAAATAAAATAAATAAATAAAATGATATCTCTCTTGGCATGATGTCTCCAAAGTATGAAAGTTGATGTCTTGTCATCTGAGCTTCTAAAGAAAGCATAGGTTTAGGGGCATGTTTACTAAACACCGTTGCTGTGCGGGTTCTCGTTAGTGTGCTGGTGCCATATAAGGAGTGGGCGGGCCAGGCAGAAAAAAGCAAAAAACCGGACCGTACGTGTGTGCGTCACGCTAATGTGCGGGGCCCACATTAGCGCGTGGAAGGCTAAGTGGTGCGCTGCTGCAAAACCAAGCAATAGAGCCGTAGTACAACAGTGAAGACACCAACCAATGGTGCAGGGGCTAGGAGTTCAAACCGCCATTGCACTCAACAAAAAAGACCAGCTGAGGCATCAACATTTATGGGCAAAAGTGGTTTAGGAGGCATATTAATTTTGGGCGGCAGAAGGCGGCGCACTGTTATTTTTATTATGGCATGAGCCGGCGCACTGTTTAGTGTGGGCGGCAGATGGCGGCGCATTGTTAAGTTTGGGCGGCAGAAGGCGGTGCGCTGATAAATGTGGGCAACAGAAGGCGGCGAGCCGGTGGGCAGAAGGCGGCGCGCTGATGTGTGAGGGGGCAGTCCAATAGTGGGAGGGATAAGTGGCGCGCTGATGTGCAAATAACAGGAACGGAGCCATAGCACAATGGTTAAAACACCAACCACTCATGCAGGGATCATGGGTTCAATTCCCCACAGTGCCCATTGAAGACAGCTGGCTGAGGAATTATTTTAGGGGCATTTCCATGTTGTGCGGCATAAGGCGGCGCGCTGTTAATTTAGTGCACCACAAGATGGCGCGCTGATGGCTACAAGGCTGCGCGCGGATGCACAAACACAGGAACAGAGCCACAGCACAATGGTTAAGACACTGACCAATGGTGCAGGGGCCAGGGGTTCAACCCCTCACAGTGCCCAGTGAACAAGGCTGGCTGGGGCAGTATGTATCATGGTGAGGAGTGCTGTAGGAGGCCTTCCATTTATATTTTATTTCCCACCACTAGTAAACCCGCTCTCACAGTGTGTTAACATACGGATGCCCGTAAGGCACATGTTACAGTGCACTGTCTGCCAAGGCACCCTAGAATGTCCCCTATAGGGCACCATGTATGTTGCGACACAGGATAATGTATAGTGCACCATATATGGATGGCAACCATAAGGTGGCCTATAGGGCGCCCTATAAAGCACCCTCAGAGGCACCTAATGGGTATAGTAAGCTGTGTGTGGTTTTGCTGGCATAGACATATGTACAGTAAATAAAAATAAAGCTGTGGACAGCCCTATCAAAGAGCCCCACTGTGGGTTTGAACCCATGACCTCTGGCTGTACAGGAAGTGACGTAACCATTGGGCTACAGCTCTATAGCTGACAGCAAGCCCCTGGCTGGCTGCAGAGAGCCTGCACATCACCCCACAGACAGTCTGCTGTTGTAGACAGGATAGGGTTAGGCCATCCGTACCCATGATGCACTGCACATGCAAATCAGCTGTCCACAGATGCACACAAGATGGGGAATGCACCCCAACAGCTACCCGGCCTGGTAGGGGGAATTGTCCATGTGCACCCACACAGCACCTCGGCCTGAGCGGGTAGACTACCAGCAAAGAGTAGCTACACACCGTCACATTGTGCGGGTACTGTGCTCACCCTGAGAGTGTGATGTGGCGCCCAGGACCAGCTCCACAACAGTACTAACCTGTGAGATAGGAAGGTGCTGCAGTAAACATGTTGGATATCTCTGTCTGTCTCAGTTAGTGGAAACCCCCATTGACCCCTAGGTGGTCAAAGTACCCCGCCCCCCACCCCGGGTGGCAAACAGGGCCCCCCCCCCCCCCAACAGATCCCCACCCTACCCCTCCCCTCCCCAATGGCAGTAGAGTGGACCATCAAACCCCAATCCTGCTGGGGAATAGACACCCTACAGGGCAGTCCAAGCAGCTCCACACACATCCATAACACAATATCAGACAGACTTTAGGCCTGGATATCCAAAGATGCACCCCAGCACTATCTGATATTCACCTGCAGCAAGCCATCTGCCGCTGCACCCTGCAAGGCACTCCATCAAGACACATACCAGCTGTGAACAGTCTGCTGGTTAGCCCTGATGGAAATGCATGCACCCAAAACTGGGGTGGCAGCACACACAAGAAGAGAGTTCTGTGGGGAGGCTCCAACAGGAAACCCACATATATCACAAGAGAGAAACACAATACAGCACTATGGGGGTGCCTAGCCATGCTGTCATCACTGCACACTCAGGGTGAGAGTGCTCCCCCAGCAGCACATACAGAGGTCACCCTGTCTGTGTAGGTGGTGGCCTGGCACTACAATGTCACAGCCAGTGCCCTATGCCCTGTGCAGATGCATCCTGGCCAGCCCATCATGTCTGACCTATACCCATGGTACCTTGCTGCTCATTATGCACATTGGCAGGCCAATACTGGCAGTAGTGCTGGCAGTGTGGGTTGGGGAAGGTGTTTGCAGCCAACACACACTGTATAGAGTGACAGACACACACTCCCACACCTATGCCAGCATTGTGCTACTATTGAGGGGGTGATTAGCCTTGGCCACCACACGGGTCCTGGGCACGGCACAGGCATGGATATGGTACGCAGTACTGCTGGGGGTCACTCCACAGGGTGGTGAACACCGTCAGGGGCCAGGCCTGGAGCACGCACCGCAGACACCAAACAGATTGTTCGGATGGGGTCAACTAGCAGTATGTGCGTAACGTAGGGATATCTATCAGCCTGTACTCTTAGCAAACGTTTCAGAGCTCTGTACCTCAGGTGTAGGGTGACATTGCTAAGGTATGCAGGTGCTGGTATTGGGAGATGCACGCAGGGTCCAATGTTCTGCCTCTACAGGAGACATTGGCCAATGGGGCCTGTGGGTGTGTCTGCCCCTGTTGGCTGCTGCTTTACGGCAGCGCTTCCCCACTCCAGTCCAGTTTTGCATCACACTGTTCGGGTCTTCCTGCTGTCCCTCATGAATATGCATGAGCTACATCTACATGCCGTGGGGGTGGTGCATAGATATACAGCACAGGCATTTGTATGAGTGGCAGCATGGAACCTGACTGGTGTGTGGCCCACCAGGACTGCATTTGGGGGATTCTGCTGTAGGTTCTGCCCCTGTTCATGGTGTCTGTGCTCAGTGGGGTAAAAGATAGACGTATTACCATTGCATATGTCCTCGTCACGAAAGGTGTGTCCTTACTGTCACTGTTTATTTGTGGGGAAAATATGTGGGCAGGATTGCCAGTAGCCCCAGCTGGTCTTTGAACCTGTGACCTTCTGTTCTTGCATGCACTGTCTGTGTGCACTGCACCACTGTGTAGCCACAGTTTGGCTGAATTCCCTGGATAGTCCATGACTGTGGATCCGGCAGGGCCTGTCTGTTGCTGTGGACTGTGCCAGCCTGCACATGGCTAGGCCTCTGTCTTCTGTCGCTAGCAGCCACTGCCCCCTGCACCACATGTACTCGTCCGCCAACATGCTGGCATGAGCTTCTCCCATAAAAAGCAGGTGACCTGATTGGAATGTGGCAGTACGGGACTGCATTTGTTGTACTTGGCTGTGGGTAATGCCCATTGTTGTGGTGTGTGTGCGTTGTTGGGTAAAATATGGGTGTTTTCCCCATGCTTATGTCCCTTGCAATACAGGGGTGTCTGTGCTATCTGTGTTTAGTGGTGGGTAAAATATAGGGACTGGGCTGGCAAGTGCCCCAGCTGGGCTTTGAACCTCTGGTCCTAGAGGTACTGACTCTGTCTGCTGCACCACACTATGGCCACATAGACAGTGCAGCCCCTGGAGGTAGTAAGCCTGGCAGGATGGAGTCACAAACCCTGCTCTACGCAAATTTACTGTGGGCATATGCACCGTCTGGTGACAAACGTGCACATAAACCACGGAAATGACCACGGGAAATGGGGGACAAAATATCACCACGCTGGGCAACAGTGATATTAATGGGCAACCATAGCAAACACTCCCAGGAAAGCTCCACAAAAGGAAATGTTTTTTGGAAGAGTCTCCGCTCCGTAAACCCTTCCAAAATTCATTTCTTTTTCTGGAGCTTTGCTGGGTGTGTTTTCTGTATTTGACCATCACTATAACTGTTCCCCAGCTGAATTACTATTTTTAATAGTTCTGTTGTGGTCATTTTCTATTTTTATTTGCACTTTTGTGCTGTGCACATGTATCACACTGCTCACGTTTTGCTGGTTTCCCCGGTTTTCCTGTACATTGCTGACGGAAATGGTTTCTCTTCCCTTTAAATGCTTTCTACCGCGAGTGTTTCACTGGCGGTATTTTTTCCTTGTAAATTCGGGCACGCTCCTGTGCGGGGAGTCTCTCCCCTCCCACATTCCACCCATTGACCCCGTCTCTCCGCCCCTCGGGGGCCTTCCTCCGCCCTCATTTCGCCTTTCCACGCCTCTATCGCACATGAGCGCCCCGCAAACGTGCGAGTTTTCGGCGCACGCGTGCGGGACCCGTTAATGTGCCGCGCACGCGTACGGGGCGCTTAAGAGCACTTAAATGCATCATTTTAGGGCGCTCAGGTGCGCCCCGCACAAGTGCCCCGTTTAGTAAACATACCCCTTAATCTCCTCTAGTACTGACTGGTTTGTTCTTCGGGTAGTCCATGGTATACGCAGTATTCGTTGACAGCACCATAATTCAAAGGCATCAATTTTCTTCCTATCTTTTTCATTGTCCAGTTTTCACATCCATGACTTGAACAAGTCGAATCTTTGTATGGAGAGAGACATCTTTGCTCTTGAGAATCTTGTCTAGGTCTTTCATAGCCATTCTACCAAGAGCAATTCGTCATCGGATTTCTTGACTGCTTATTGCTTCTTTATTGATAGTTGATCCAAGTAGGTCAAAGTTGTCCACGATTTCAATTTCTTCTCCTTCAACGATGAACTTGTTGATTTTGCCAGTTGTCATGATCTTTCTTTTCTTTACATTAAGGTGCAGGCCCATTTTGAGACTTTCTTCTTTGATCGTGAGAAGCAAATATTTCAGATCATCTTCACTTTCAGCCAGTAATGTGGTATCATCAGCATAGCAAAGGCTGTTGTTGAGTCTTCCCCCAATCTTCACACCTCTGTTGTCTTCATCTAATCCTGCTTCTCTGATGATTTGTTCTGCATATAAATTAAACAGGTAGGGGGAAAGTATGCAGCCTTGTCTTACACCTTTGCTTATTTTAAACCATTCTGTTTCTCCTTGTTCCGTTCGAACTGTTGCTTCTTGATCAATGTACAGACTGTGCAAGAGAATGATCAGGTGTTCTGGTATACTCAAGGCGTGACTGGAAATTCTGTTTAATCAGGCCTATGACTCCCAATACAATAAGAAATATTTCTGTATCTTTGTGCCACATTTTCGTGGTCTTTGACTGCATTTCTTGGTACTTTAGGATCTTTTCTCTCTCTACATGATACACAGAAAATCACTTGGAACTGAAGCTTCTAGACCGTTCTGGTGTTTTTCTCCTTTACCATTATGTCGGGTTTCCTCACATCCAGTTTCTTATCCATCAGAATGGGAATATCCCAAGTTATCAGAACTGCTGTATTCTCCATAATTCTCTTGGAGTCATGATCCCAGTGCTTTCCCAAAACAGCGATGTTGTAGTGCTAACAAAGTTTCCAGTGGATGAGACATGACACCTTGTTGTGTCTTTCTGTATAGAAATTTTCTGCCATCAGAACTTCACAACCAGCTACAAGAAGAGCAACCATTTCTAGCTCTCTCCTACAGAATCTGCATATATCTGTTTTCCCGTCTTCTCTATGCTCACTATGAACCACCTCATCTATAATCCACTGTCCTGGGCTGCAACTATCAATCTCTCATTCTTAGGTTTCAGTCTGCCTCTCTTTAACCACTCATATGTCCTTGTTTGATGAACAGATGGCTCCTGGAGTTATGCTTTGTATTTCCCACTGTATTCATGCATTTGCCACTTGTTGTTCCTTGTTGCTGATCTAATTCTTTGAAGAGTTTTTTTTCTCTTGTTTTGCAAATTCTGTTGCTTCTTTCCCTGTGTATACTGGTGGATTCTCGTGCATTCCTTCTGTTCCTTGGAATGCCGTAGATAGATTCTGGCTGTTTACTTTCATACTGCAACATTTTTCTCTTCACTCTGTGTTTTATTCTTTGTACTGAATCTGCTGATCTCTGTGCCCTGCACCTCTCCTTATTTCACTAAGGTAAAAACTTTACTTCTGTCCCTAGCACTAAACTTTTAGACCGATGCAGAAACCCTGCACTAAAGTCCAGTGCTTAAAGCTCTAGCACAGGGTCTCATTGCACAAGTTTAATGCAGACCTTTTGTGCAGCTATACTATATGCAAATTAACCAGTGCACAAATAGTCAGTTTTAAACTGGGAGAGCAAGATAAACATATGTGCACAGGAGATGACACAAGTTTAGAATTCTGTCCCAGAGAAACACGGTCACCAGCTTCCCCAACAGAAGTAAAATTATTGGCGGCCCAGTAGTCCCTCATCCCCCTCCCACCTCTTAAAAAGCATTAGTGATCTGGTGGGCCCTGATCCCTCATCTTGTCCCTTAAAAAGCATTGGTGATCTGTAGGCCCCGATGCCAACCCTGCATGTCCCCTACCTCGCTAAAAGCATTGGTGGCCTGTGGGCCTCCATTAACACCCCCATCCCCACCACATCATTTTTGAGAAGAACAGGGGTTAGGAGCAATACCTGGTCAAAATGGCAGCACCTGGGGATGCACCGCCTGTGGAAGGGTGGACCCAGCCTGTCAAATAAGGAAGATAATTCCTTATTTGGTAGACTGACCAACTTTCTCCATGGTGCATCGTGGGATACACAGCTCCTCTGATCTCATTCACTCTCATCTACTAAGCTCTCTCTCTCCTGCTGTTGTCCCTTCCACCTATCACTTTCCACTGCAGCATTTCCTGTAGCCTTCAATCGTGCTGTGGTTACAATTGGTCTATCTCCCTCCTCCCTTTCCAATCCAAACTACTCGAACGTGGAGTTCAACACTGCTGTCTTGATGTTCTTTCCTCTCAAGCCATTCAGGATCCACTGAAATCTCGCTTTTGTCCATTACATTCTACAAAATGGCCCTTGCCAAAGTCTCCAGTTACCTATTCCTGGCCAAATCCAAGGGCCTTTATGCCATCTTCATCCTTCTTTACCTATCGGATACTTTTGACACTGTTGATCACCACCTTTTCGATAACTTATTCTAACTTGGATTTGGGGCTCTGTTCTTTCTTGGTTTTGTTCTTCCCTCCCTTAACACTTTTAATGTCTGTTGTGGTGGATCTTCCTCTACTGCTATCTCACTTTCAGCCAGTGTACCTCGGGACACTGTCTTAGAACCTCTCCTTTTCCCTCTCTATACTTGTTCCCTTGGTGCACTGATCTCCTGCAGTGATTTTCAATACTGTCTTTACACTGATGACTCACATTTATCTTTCTGTACCTAAAATCTCTGCTTCTCTAACCAGGGGCGGCCCAAGGGGGTGTGGGGCCATGCGTGGAGACTCAGTGCAGGACCTCATTTGCATAAATATTTGCATAATGTTACCATACACTAACTTTTAGTAAACATGCCTCTTAATGAGCGTATGGATAAAGAAAGATTAAAATATTTCTACATTACTATAATCCAGTGCCAACCGCCAGGCACATAAGGAACTACTACAAACACGGCCCACTTAGAACCCATTATAACAATGGTCACTTGAACGATAATGGGCACAATATTGTATTGAAAATATCGTTCCTCTTTTAAAGTAGGAGATTCTTTAGCACTTTAGGTCTCAGTTTAAAATAACACTGCTGGTTTAAAGGTTTTACCCTTGTAGTAGCAATCATGTTTTTTCACATCAATGACCTTGTGCCTTTTCTTATGAGAATCAATGTGTGATAAACCTTGGGATTTATATTCACTTATCAAATGGCAAGATAATGCAACCATGTACTCAACTTAATGAAAATGATGGAGCCCCGTGGTTTGTTCACACTCTTGTTCACAATCCCGACAATCAATCCCGGTACCAGCTGATGTTTCAAACTTTTCATCAGGGGACTGGTTTTTACTGTGAAACCAACAAAAATGAACCGTTAAAAATATGTCTGTCTCATACTCTATAAACCTAACTAAACTACACTTTAAAATCCTGCAGTCTTCACCACTATATCACGTTTGTACCTGTGATGCTGCCCACGTTTACCGAAGATCCCAACCGTGAGTGACCGGAAAACACTCTTCCAATGCAAAACGCCGCGCATGCGTAGCAAACCCCCTAATCACCTTTTAAGATCCTACCTATCAGTCAATCAGCTGTTTTTCATATAGATTTTAATTACCCTGCAAGTTTACACTATCATAGGCAGGCCATCCAGTCTATCTCATTATTAAGTCCCTTCGGATCAAGTGTGTCTAATGTGAAAATCAAACGTTGTTCTCTTTTGAGTAATGTTTGGTCTAGCGTTCTATCATGGCTTGCCAAAACCACTTGTTCCAAACATAAGCAGCATAATTGCTCAAAAGTGTGCGCTTTTTCTATGCAGTGTTTAACTATTGGTGCTTGTAGATTTTTGCATCTTAATCGGCTCCTATGTTCTCGCACTTAGAACCCATAGCAAACCCACCGTATCGTAACAGCACTACCAGGACTCACAAAGCACCATATCCTACCTATCAAAAGGCTACACTGAAAATATTAAACCAATACATTTCAGAGAATAACAATACATGACCTACTGGGGAAAGAGAACAAGTTGCAATGTCAAATAGGAATTACATAAACAGAATACGTCAGCTCAGTTACACATGCAGAACATAGACCATCACCAAACAAGGAATCGCAATTTAGAAACAGGAAGACAATAATTAAATTGGGAACCCCAAAAGCCAAACTTGGAATGTACAACAACACTGTAGAAATAAAACTATAAATTAATTTCCTCTTGTACTAAATAAAGCGCAGATGTTAATGTAATATAGTTCAATATTGTTATTGTTATATTGTAATATTTCATACAATTCTTGTTATAATGTAATATAGTTCCATAAAGTTCTATGTATCTGTTTGATTTTTGTTGTAATGTAAACCGCTGCTGATCCTTGGAAGCAGCGGTATATAAAAGCTGTTCAAATAAATAAATAAATAAATAAATAATGATTCACATTTCCCAGAGCTGACATATTCCAGTTAATAAATTCAAAATAAAGAGATATTTTTCTACCTTTTGTGCATTTTTTTTCAGTTGCAATTGCTCCAGCCACTTTCTTCTGGTTTCTTCATGTCTTCTGCCAACTCTCCACGTCTGCTGTCCATTTGTCCTTTCTTCTCTCTTCTAGTTTTTTTTCCATTCTCTCTCTACATCTGATTTAACATACTAATCTTTCTTCTTTTGCTCTTTCCTCATTCCTAGTTCATCCACTCAAATTTTACCCCTCCATCCTCAATCCCCACTTACTCTCCCAATACCCGGCCAATTGAAGATTTTTCTTCCCTTCCACACAAAATATTTTCCCCTCTCCATTTCACTCTTCCAGCCCCATCCCATTCTAATCCTCCCCCAATATCAGCTCCCTTCTAGTTCCAGCCCCACCCAACATCTGCTCCCTTCTAGCCCCCGCATCAGCCCATTTCCAGTCCTAGCCCCCCATCAGCCCATTTCCAGTCCTATCCTAGCCCCGCTATCAGCCCATTTCCAGTCCTAGCTCCCCTATCTATTTCCAGTCCTATCTGAGTCCCTCCATCAGCTCATTTCCAATCCCAGCCCCCCATCAGCCGATTTCTAGTCCTTTCCTAGCCCCACCATCAGCCCATGTTAAATCCTAGCTCCCCTCCATTCAGCCCATTTCCAATCCAAACCCCCAATGAGCCTACTTCCAGTTCTAGCCCCTCCATGAGTCTGTTTCATTCCAAGCCCCCACCACAGCCCAATTCCAATCTTAGCACCCCCCAACAGCCCATTTCCAGTCCTATCCTAGCACTTCCATCAGCCCATTTCCTGTCCTAGCCCCCCCCCCCACTCAGCCCATTTCCAGTCCTAGCTCCCTCCACTCACAGCCCATTTCAAATCTCAGCACCCCCAACAGCCCATTTCCAGTCCTATCCTAGCACCTCCATCAGCACATTTCCTGCCCTAGCTCCCCCCCACTCAGCCCATTTCCAGTCCTAGCTCCCCCCTCACAGCCCATTTCCTTTCCAAACCCCCCTCCCCATCCCCATCAGCTATTTGCAGTTCAAGTCCCCCTTCCCCTCAGCCCATTTTCAGTCTTAGCCCCCCCATAGTCCATTACCAGTCCTAACCCCCATCAGCCCATTTCCAGTCCTAGCTCCCTTCTCTCACAACCCATTTCCAATTTCAGCACCCCCAACAGCCCATTTCCAGTCCTATCCTAGCATCTCCTTCAGCCCATGTCCCGTCCTAGTACCCCCATCAGCCCATTTCCAGAGTTAGCCCCCCATAGCCCATTACCAGTCCTAACCCCCCATCAGCCCATTTCCAGTCCTAGCCCCCCCATAGCCCATTACCAGTACTAACCCCCATCAGCCCATTTCCAGTCTTAGCCTCCCCCATAGCCCATTACCAGTCCTAACCCCCATCAGCCCACCTCCAGTCCTAACCCCCCCATCAGCCCATTTCCAGTCCTAGCCCCCCCCCCATCAGCCCATTTCCAGTCCTAGATCCTCCCCCAGCCCATTACCAGTTTTAACCCCCCTCCCCCCCATCAGCCCAGGGAAACTTTAAAAGAAAAAACTAACTTGCTGCTGCTGCTGCTGCTGCCGCTGCCGCCCTGGCAGCAGCAGAATCAAGTGTCTCCCGCTGGGCCCCCGCCCGCCCAACAGAGCCCTCCCTCCTGTCCGGCAGAGCCCTCCCTCGATCACTCGCCTCAGCGCGGCTTTCAGAGCCGTGAAGGGAGGGTTTCCCTCTCACGGTTCTGTTAAGCCGGCCAGGGCTGATGGGAAACAGGAAATGCCTGTTCCCATCAACCCCAGCGGGCTTAACAGAGCCACGAGAGGGAAACAGTCCACTTAGCAGCTCTGAAAACCACGCCGAGGAGAGCGATGGAGGGAGGGCTCTGCCGGGCAGGAGGGAGGGCTCTGTTGGGCAGGCGGGGGCCCCACGGGAGACACTTGATTCTGCCGCTGCCAGGGCGGCGGCAGCAGCAGCAGCAAGTTAGTTTTTTCTTTTAAAGTTTTCCTGGGCTGATGGGCAGAATGTTGTTTGCGCGGGGCCCCCTGAAACGCAGGGCCCTGTGCAAACAACATTCTTGCTCAATGGACGGGCCGGCCCTGTCTTTAACATTGTTGCCTGGATATCCCACCACCATCTGAAACAGAATGTGGTCAAAATAGAGCTTCTTATCATGCTCCTAAATCCAGCTTCCTTCTTCCCCCTTCCTCTCTTTCCGTGGATAACACTATATCCTCAATTTCCTCAGCTCGCTACCTTAGTATCATCTTTGACTCTCTCTTTCTCTGCACACATCTGTGTCTGTTTCTTTCTCTATGACGTCAGCAAAATTTGCCACTTTCTTTCTGAACACACTATCAGGAGCCTTATCCACTCTCGAGTCACCTCCCGTTTAGACTATGGCAACCTGTCCTCTCTTATCTCTGCCTACATGTCTCCCTGCGAACTCCATTCATCAGGCAAATCACTTTTATCTGTGCCCCTTTCTTCCACTACCTGCTCCTGACTTCATTTATTCTTCCTTGCTGCACCGTATGCCTGGAACAGACTACCTGAGTCAATATGTCAGGTTCCATCTCTGGCCCTGTTCAAATCCGGGCTAAAAACTCACTTCTTTGAAGTTGTATTGATTTATTTAACAAGTTTTACATAACCACTTTTCTTACATTCAAAGCGGTTTACATACACGATTGTAACTTTTAGAACTTTACATTGAACAGGTAATCGAACCTGGAGTTAAGGGGGAAGATGCTGTATGAGATTTACAACTGGGAGTAACAATTGATGTAGAGGAGTAGGGTACACAGGAACAATCCCTCCTTACCTATGTGTATTTTAACCATTTCCCTTGTTTTACCCTAGACCCCTGCTTGTTGAGTTTGTCTATCTTGAATAGACTGCAAGCTTTGTGGAGTAAGGACTGTCTCTTAGATGTATGTGTACAGTAAATTAGTAGTAGTAGTAGCAGTATAGTAAATTGGCTCTAGTTTATCTGCCTCCTTCCCGATGGGTACGGTTTGCCACCAAAAATGAATGAATGAGCATTGGGTTCTAAATAGCCTTCATCCATTTGATTCCTTGAAAGGTGTACAAACTGAAAATATCCTCATTCGTTCCATTTTACTTTTCATCTGAAAATAAGTGCGCATCCATACCCAATGTCATTTTCTACTATCATTTTCTATGCTTCTATGTATTGTACTAATTAGTCTTCTAGTATTTTAGCCAATTCACCAAACTAAGTCATTTCAATGTGGTGCCCTGCACACGGGCAAACTTGCAATTTGAGCTGGTACCTAAGTTCCTCCTCTGTTTTGTACAGCATACTGAGAGGGAATGATCAGACTCGTGAAGAGTTATTTCCCTGTAGTTTTATTGAGATCCCACTGAATAAAAATCCTTTGGAAGAGCGGAGCAGGGATCCAGCTTTTAAAAGAACTGAAGGAAACTGAATGCAGACTTTCCCATAAGTAAGTGAACAACTTCACTTGCCTTGAAAGGATCTTAATGTCAAACAGCATGAAGTGCAGACAATCACAGTAGGTGGGTATTATCTACAACTCAACAGAGCTGAGAATTACTGACAGCAGTAACACACTATCATTTCTTAAGATGTCTTATTGAAGGTAGGCACCAATTTCTTCAGGCAGCTATACTTCTATTTTTCATTCCGTCTTTCATTTGTAGTAGCAGTAAACCACCACGATCATTAGAAGGAGAGGCAACAAATAGATAGGAATAAATAAACCAGCTGAATGCTCAGTGGGAGAGGCACAGTTACAGAACTTTCTGTGCATATGGAAGGAGCGAAGCTCTCTCTGGGGAAAACAGCAAAGTAAAGCTGGTTACATTGGGATGACAGATGTTCTGGCTATTTAGATTCTTTCAGAGCTTTTTGGATGGACCTAGGGAGAATCAAATGTGGATCTTCTATGTTTATCTAGCAAAGATGGTAAAATACAAAGAAGGAAGATAATATACCGCCTTGATTGAAGGATAAGGTGGTATAAAAATATGGTTAAATAAATAAATAAATACATCTTGGATAAGGACTGATGTCTTACAGGTGGTCACGCTCTGCAGATAGCAGTTTCGATGTATCTTTAGCAGCGAGGATAGAACAACAGAGCAAACTGGATGAGTAGCTGGCCTTTTCTATCATCATCGACTATGTTGCTATTGTTATTATGGGCCTGACATTGAACTGGCTTGTCTAATGCATAAAATTAAGTGCAGAGCTGGTGCTTAGATTTAGGCATGTATTTGATAGCACCAGGATGCTTAAACAGTGTCACTGAACATACGTATGAGAGGCAGCCGCAGCAACACTCATGCATAAGTTAAACCAGCTAGTTTGCTATCCTAATTTCTGTATATAATACCCAGGGCAGCCTAATTTTGCCGCTCTGTGTATAACTTCTAGCCTGTCCCCCAGCATGACTCTAGCCCATTCTCCTTCTTTTTAACATCTTTGTTAGTGAACATAAGAACATAAGATATGCCATACTGGGTCAGACCAAGGTCCATCAAGCCCAGTATCCTGTTTCCAACAGTGGCCAATCTAGGTCATACGTACCTAGCAGTTTGCCCAAAAGACACAGGTTCTGCAATGCTTGTACTAGGTCAAGCATTGATATCCTGGGTCCCTTCTTAATAATGGTTTATGGACCTTTCCTCCAGGAACTTGTCCAAACCTTTTTTAAACCCAGCTACACTAACAGCCTTTACTACATCCTCCGGTAACAAATTCCAGAGTTTCATTACACGTTGAGTGAAAAAATATTTTCTTTTATTAGTCTTAAATAGTTTACCCTGTAGCTTCATTGCATGTCCCCTAGTCTTCCTATATTCTGATAATGTAAACAGTCAATCTACGTTTACCCGTTCCACTCCGTTCATTAATTTATAGACTTCTATCATATCTCCCCTCAGCCGTCTCTTTTCCAGGTTAAAGAGCCCTAACCTTTTTAGCCTTTCTTCATAGGAGTATCCTTCCATCTCCTTTACCATTTTGGATATTGTGGAAGGGATATCGGGTAAGTTTTGCCTCTTTGTGGATGATGCCAACATCTGCAATTGAGTGGATATCCAGGAAGGAGTAGGTAACAAGAGGAGGGATCTAACTAAGTTTGAAGAATGGTTGAGAATTTGGCAGCTGAGATTTAATGCTAAAAAATGCAGGATCATGCATTTGGGCTGCAATAATCCAAGGGAGCGGTACAGTGTAGGTGGTGAAGTACTTCTGTCCACAAAAGAAGAGCGGGACCTGGGCGTGATTGTGTCTGATGATCTTAAAGTGGCTAAACAGGTAGAAAAGGCAATGCTGAAAGCCAGAAGGATGCTTGGGTGTATAGGGAAAGGAATGGCCAACAGAAAAAAGGAGGTGATAGTGTCTCTGTATAAGCCTCTGGTGCGAATTCAGCTGGTTAATTCCACCCTCCCCCCCCCCACTCTCGTTTGATGTTCTATGTAAAGCCACCTTGGTGTGTAAACCACTCTCACTCTTAGCTTTAGCAGTATATAAGCACAACTAAATAAATAAGCAAATAAATAAATCTGGGCAGTCCTAATCAGTCCCCAGCTCAAGCCTGACTGCATTTAGGGAACTGAGGGCCCCCAGGTGGGAGAAACACCCCATCTCCTCCTATGGTCAGAGTGAGGGGTCATGTGCCCCAGAAAAAGATCCCATAGCACCGGCATAGCCCCCCAGGTGCACATGTAAAAGGGTGGGGGGGAATTTAAGTTTAGGGTGGGGCCATCACCGGGGAGACGACATTGATGATTTCAACATAGGATAGACTTTGGACATGGGACAGAGTTTGGACATGGACAGGTTAGTACAGGTTTGCGTTGGGGGTCATGATGGGTGAGATCAAAGGTTAGTGCACTTTTTTGGTGGGGGTCGTGTCAAGGTATTCCTGGAACAGGATAGTTTTCAGCTGTTTTCTGAAAGATAGTAGATTGGTATTATTGCGGAGACAACTCGGTAGAGAGCTCCATAAGGATGGAGCATAGAGTTCAAAGGCTCGGTTGCAGATCCGTTGTGAGCATTTGGTTCTTTTGTGAGGGACGGTGAGGGAATTGCTGGAGGCTTGTCTAGTAGTTCTGCCGTGGGCTGGTCGAGACAGTAGGGTGTGAAGTTGGGAATTCTGAGTTTGATGGATGGCTTTGTGGGTGAGTAGGATGGCTTTGTATTTAGTCCTTGCTTCGAGGGGAAGTATGTGTAGGTCTTTCAGAATTGGGGTGATGTGGTCGGATTTCTTTGCTCTCTGGATGATTCTCGCTGTGGTGTTCAGAGCTGTTCGGAGGGGGTTGGTCTGCGTGGCTGGAAGGCCATGGTATATTATGTTACAGTAGTCCAGATGTGGGAGCGTCATGGCTTGCATCACAGATGATGTAGTAAAGGGCAGCACATGTCACATACAAGTAGTGATTTTCCCTGCATAAATTTCCCAGTAGGACTCGTATGCAAATAAACCTGGTAGAAAACTTATGCACAATAATTTTCTATGAAAATCGCAAACACATGAAGATGTTTTTACTTGCCAGTTTTCAAATATACCATATTTCAAATATACCAGAAGCTGCTTTATATTGCTATACATCACAGCAGCTTGTTCATGAATGTGCATAAATTTTCATATGCGCACAGGTTTACTATAAAGATGGGTCACATAGTGCACATAGATTTCAAAACAGATCTTTGAGGGGTTCAGGCCATTTCTGCATATTTTTACAGATGCAGAACATTAGAAGAGCAATTTTATAACAGGATACCTAGATTAAGTGGGCTGAAATAGTTATTAATTTATTTATGGTTCATTTGATATACCGCAGTTCGGTAGGAGTCTGCCATCAATGCGATTTACACAACTGAAAATCCAAAAACAAACAGTAATGCCCTCAATGTACTCTGCTGGCTCCAACTCTGGCTATGTGGCCAGTACTGGCTAAAGCACACAGGGCCTATCTCCTGACACTTGCACGCCGCACAACACCAGCAGCCCCTTTGACAGCTATCAAGTGCATATGCAGATGTGAAGAGTAGTCAGTCAAGGCAGGTGTTGATTGTTCTGTGGTTCTGTGCCCACTGTCCCAGCAGGATCATTCCTGATCTGCAGGCCCTGGTTTTGAGGCTGTCAGGATGTCGTGGCCCACTGCCATAGCAGCTACACCATGTAGCCCCTCTGAACAGGTAAATTAGGCAAGTGCCTAGGTATTCTGCTAACTGCCTATTTGCTCTTTTTTTCTTATGTGCTTGCCCTGTTTCTGCCCTTCATATTTCCTTAAACGTGCATATGAACACGTGCGTTCGAGACACGCTAGCGAGGCTGTTCAGAGGCAGGGAGTAGTTGCACCCCCACTAGCTGCGTCTTCTATGCTGCTTGCGACACTATGCCAGCTGCGGGCTGAGTTGCCATCCACTTACCACCTTAACCCTGCTTATTCGCATGCTGCTTGTGTAGCACATCATTTTTAGCGTTGTTACCTTTTGGATGCACATGCCTGGCTACCGCATGGCCAAACAGTGCATTCGTCTCATGCTAAACCCCACGCTTCCAGCTACACACTTTAGGAAACATGCTCCACTATGGCTTATACATGCCTGGTCACTATGGCTTATTGGTGCCTGCTCTTGGACATCTTTCAGTATGTCATACACCCAGTGGTGGGATCCAAATCGCTGAGGAACCGGTTCGGTCCCAGCCCTCCCACGCGCGTGACGGTTGGGTTGCTGCACCTCGCATGGAGGCGTTTCAGCAGCTGTATAGGGCCGCTGCCCTCTACCGAGGGTAGACAACTCCCTAGTGGCCCAGTGGCCTGATCCCCCACCCAATAATGTTTTGAGAGCATTGGGGGCTTCTCTCGATGCCACGATCCCCTGATGCTGTTAAAATATTGTCCGGGGGGGAGGGGGGATTCCTGCCACTGCAAGAGCCAGTGTTGCAATGCCATGTTCGGCCTGATTCAGAGAACGTGGGCCGCAACAGGAGCTGGTTCACGTGAAATGGGCCGAACAGGCCGGATCCGACCACTACGTATGTCCCCGTTTTATAAAGCAAAGCACATGCTCGCTTTACTTTATTAAATAGGCCTGAACTATGTTGCCTGGACATGAGTACATATAGAATTACCCTCCCTGTGTACAAATGTGTGCTTTAGTGCAATAGCTTCTCATGATGTGTCACTAACATAAGCTGATGGATATAGAAAAAAGATTTTCAAACAAATGTGGTCCTCACACATTCCCCTTCCCTGCTAAAACTATGGATTGCACGATAACAAAAATATGCATTAAATTAATATTTTTATAGCTTATAAATACTCATTGTAAATATCCTGAGGCTTTTAAAGATAGGATTTAGGGACCTCCAGCCTAAAATACTGTGGTGGTCATTCTGAGGCTCAAATAGCGGGGATAGGCATCCCGTTGGGACATCCATACCCACTACTCATGCCCCTTCCCGGTCCCATTTATCTTCCCCGCATCTTGTATGGGGAAGGTAGACAGGGGTGGGAAAGGTGTGGATTGCGGGCAGCGTTAGGGCAGGTAGTGGGTAGTTATCGGTTCCGGACGTACAACTACTACTACTACTACTAAGCATTTATAAAGCACTACCAGGCACACGCAGCGCTGTACAATGAAAACACAAAAAGACAGTCCCTGCTCAAAAGAGCTTACAATCTAAAAAGACAAAGCAAGAAAAGGAGTAGAAAAAAGATAAGAATAAGGGCAAAGAGACAAGAGCAGGAGAGGCAGGGCAATGGAAAGAGGTAAGAACAAGTGTAAGAGGAAGAAAGAAAGGTGAAATAAAAGAGGGGAAGGAAGGAGAACAGCAAAATCAAGAGCCAAAGGCAGAGGCGAAAAGATGAGCTTTTAACTTGAGTTTGAAGAGGGGCAAAGAAGATGACTGATGTATAGACAAAGGAAGTTTATTCCAGGTGTAGGGAGCAGCAAGGTGAAAAGAGCAGAATCTGGAGTTGGCAATAGAGGAGAAGAGCATAGCAAGAAGCAACTGGGAAGAAGAACGGAGTACACAAGGGGGGAAATAGGGAGAAATAAGAGAAGAAAGGTACTGAGGAGCCACAGAGTGAATGCACTTATAGGTCAGAAGGAGAAGCTTAAAGTGAATACGGAAACGGATAGGGAGCCAGTGAAGAGATCTGAGGAGAGGAGTGATGTGGGCAAAACGAGGCTGATGGAAAATCAAACGGGCAGCGGAGTGCTGAATAGACTGAAGAGGGAAGAGATGAGACTGAGGAAGACCAGCAAGAAGGAGGTTACAATAATCAAGGCGGGAGGTGATAAGGGAATGGATGAGGGTTTTAGTAGTGAGCTCAGAGAGAAAGGGGCGGATTTTGCCAATGTTGAAGAGAAAGAAGCGACAGGTCTTAGCAATGAGTTGGATATGAGAGGAGAAAGAGAGCGAAGAGTCAAAAATAACACCCAAATTGCAAGCAGATGAAACAGGTTGGGGCCGGCGACTTGCACGGGGAACTTATCCTCTGAGGTGGAATAAGTTCCCCTAGTCACCAGGGATCGGTGAGTCTGGGGCACGGATGGGGCAGGAGGGCCAAAGACATTCCCCGCAGCCCAACCCTGGCCTTAGAGGCCAGATCAGGGGTCGGGCTGTGGGGAATCAGCTTCAGGAGCCGGCGGCCAGGGATCGTGGCTCTTCAATGGAGCCGCGGTGCCATGGCAACTGAACCCCAATGTGCCATGGCTCCATTGAAGAGCCCTGACTGAGTAAGCCAGGGAAGGCCTGTATGTGCAGGCTGGACAGAATCGGGGTCCCGGCCTGCACATACAGGCCTGTTCGCGATTCTGATACCATGGGGTTAGACGTGCCCCAAGGATCAGAATCGCAACTCCCTCTGTGCATCTGGTTCTGGCTGGATGCACAGAGGGCCCGGACGTGTGGGATGGAATCGGGACCTGTAGGTTTGGAAGGGACCCCAATGGAAATGCGTGCCTAAATCAAAATATGTATTTCATAACCGAATGTCAAAAATAATGCATTGATCAAACAAAATACAGATGAGAGTTCACTGAACCCTATTTACTAAACTGCATTAGTTGTTAACATGGCAGTTAGTGCACATAAACCGCGCAGCTGCTGCATGACGCAATAAAGTGTGCTGTCGCTATTAACAACATGGAAGGGCGCATGGAATGGATAGATAATGATCAGGAACTGGGCCTTACAATTAACACAGGTATAGTTTAATACATGGCAACTGCTAACTCTCATCACCGAGGGCCCGTTATATCGACCTGTTCCTTGAAATTCTATAAAATACAATTAAATCCAATATCACGTCTCCATATAAAGAATCAGAGAAAATTCCCATAGAAATAATATATTCTGTCTAATCTGAATCAAACCCAAAATTAATTAGTTATAATTATCAAACCTAATTGAATTAAATCTAGCTGTTCACCATCTGTTGTTATTTGTATAACTTTGGGATTCTACCATTTCATATTATAGTCTCCTACATCTTCAACACATTATGCAGAATGATATAGTTTTCCTAAATAATATCAACTATTTAATAAATCTGTTTTCAAATTATATATTCTTTTACTTGGCACAAATGCAATTTTCATAACAAGACCATTGACCAACTAATTACTCAACTAAAGCTATAAGGCTATAAGGCTACAAAGTGACAACTTTCACGTTAAGTACTTGTTCATTTGAAATGCTGAGATGTTTTGAGTTAATTCTTTTGTCATTAAAAATCTGACATCGATACAGCATCTCCAATTACCTACACTTCTTCTAGCCCGACGTTTGGCCTTTTATTGTTTATGGCTTTGAAAGCAGTGCAATGAGAGCACAGATTTATGGTTACTAGACTCCTTGAATATTGGCATCTGGACCTTGTGGACTGAGGGAACATTGATCCACAGAACAGCACTGAAATATGGATAGCCCCGAAGGAGGACAACTTGTTTATTAGCTGGATTATGAAGGGCCACATCATTTCTTTTCAAACTATAAGCTGCCAATTGCTGGCTTAGCTCCGCCTCTCTATTGGCAGGAATTTGAATTTATGGGACAGCAGAATGCAGCGAGTGAAGAAAAGGTACATTAGCCTGGGGATAAAAGGGGCACACAACTTGCCAAATTGCATGCACCATTTTTACACTAAGAAGAGATTGTTTCCTAACTTTAATATCTATATTTTGTACTGTTATTTCACATTCATTCAGTTTCAACATACTTTTGAAGAGCTTAATTTTCATTTATATAGCGCTACAAGGCATACGCAGTGCTGTGCAAACATATAAAGAAGAGCGATGGGAGAGGTAGGAGGAGAACAAGGATAGTACTGAGCCCTTAAAACCAAGCAAGGAGAGGGTATCAAGGAGACGTTTGTGGTCAACAGTGTCAAAAAGCAGCAGAGAGGTCGAGAAGGATGAGGACAGAGTAGAGGCCCTTAGATTTAGCCAGGAACAAGTCACTGGAGACTTTGGTAAGAGCTGTTTCAGTGGAGTGTAAGGGACGGAAGCCAGACTGTAGAGGGCCCAGGAGGGCCTGAGAGGAGAGGAAGTCGAGGCAGCGGCAGTGGACTGCACGTTCAAGTAGTTTAGATATGAAGGGAAGGAGGGCGATGGGACGATAGTTAGAAGGAGAGGCGGGATCGAGTGAGGGTTTCTTGAGGAGAGGTGTGACCACAGCATGCTTGAAGTCTATGGGGACAGTTGCAGTGGAGAGTGAAAGGTTGAGAATAAGAGAGATGGGAGGGACAATGGTGGAGGAGATGGGGCTTAGGAGATGGGTGGGGATAGGATCAGAGGAACAGGTGGTGTGTTTGGAGGAAGAAAGAAGGAGTGTGGTTTCCTCTTCAGAGATCACAGGGAAAGAAGAGAGGGTAACAGAGGTAGTAGGGATGGGGGCAGAGAATTGGGGAGGAGGGGAGGTAGATGAGGAAGTGGGGAATTGGAGGGTGATCTTGTGGATTTTGTCATGGAAGTAGTTGGCCAGGGTTTGGGCAGAAAGGGAGGGTGGGACCAGGGGCAGGGGCACCTTGAGGAGAGAACTGAGGGTATTAAAGAGATGGCGAGGATCAGAGGCAACAGAGTTAGTCAGATGGATGTAGTATTCTTGTTTGGCAAGTGCTATGGCTGATTGGAAGGAGCCAAGCATGAATTTGAAGTGTAGAAAGTCTTCTGGGGAACGGGATTTGATCCAAGCACATTCATCAGAACGGGCACAGGTGCGAAAATAGCGGGTAGTGGATGAAAGCCAGGGCTGGGGTGCGTAACGTCTCACAGGACGTGGGGTGGGAGGGGCAAGAGCATACAGAGCCGAGGAGAGTGCAGCATTATAGGAGGTTACTGCCTCGTCGACGGACTTGGAAGACATAATTGAGGAAAGAGATGAAGAAATGGTGGAGGAGAGAGTCAAGGGATCAATATTATGAAGGTTTCTAAATAGGTTGGAGGAGACAGGATGAGGTTGAGACAGTGGGAGCTGAAGATTAAAGCTTAAAAGGTGATGGTAAGATAAGGGAAGAATTGAGTTACGAAAGTTTGAGGGAGAGGAATTAGAGAAGAGTATCAGGTCAAGGCAGTGGTTGTGCTGGTGGTTGGGGGCAGTGGAACAAAGTTGGAGGTCAAACAAGGAGGTAAGGATGAGGAGCTTTAAAGCATGGGGATCGGCGGGGTTATCTACGTGAATGTTAAAATCCCCAAGAATAAGAGTGGGGGAAGAGGAATCCAGAAAGACGGAAAGCCAGGAGTCGAAGTCGGTAAGGAAGGTGGAAGCAGATTTTTCGGGAGAACGATAGATAGCAGCTACTCGGAGGGGAAGTGGTGTGAAGAGGTGAATGGAGTGGACTTCAAAAGAGAGAAAGGAGTGAGACTGAGGCAGCAGGAGGGGTTGGAATTGACAAGAGGGAGAAAGTAGAAGCCCAACACCACCATCGCGGCCAGTGGAACGAGGCGTATGGGAGAATTGATAGCACCCGTGACAGAGAGCAGCAGTAGATGCGGTATCATCTGGGAGGAGCCAAGTCTCAGTTAGGGCAAGAAGATGTAGCACATTAGAGATAAAGAGATTATGAGTAAAAGCAAGTTTATTAGAGACCGTGTGTGCGTTCCACAAGGCACATGAGAACGGGAAAGTGGAAGGGAAAAGGAGAGGGATATGGATGAGATTGGACAAGTTATGTGAGGATTTCTTTTCAGAGTAAGACAGAGGTCTAGGGGGGCCATTACATGAGGATCTCATTCCAGAGTAAGACAGAGATCTAGAGGGGCCGAGGTAGGGGTAGGTATCCATGGATGGGTGTGCGTTCCATAAGGCACAAGAGGGAGGGAGAGTGGAAGGGGAACGAAGGGGGATATTGATGAGATTAGACAGGTTACATGAGGGTCTCTTCTTAGAGTGAGACAGAATTCTAAAGGGGCCAGGGTTGAGGTTGATATCTCTGGATGAGTGTGTGGCACATGAGGGAGGGAGAGTAGAAGGGGAAAGGAGAGGGATATGGATGAGATTAGATAAGTTACGTGAGGAGCTCTTCTTACAGTGGGATAGAAATCGAGGGGGGCCAGGGTTGGGGTTGATATTACCTGATGAGAGAAGAAGAAGGAGTAGTAGAGAGCGGGGTAAAGAGGAGGCAGTACGGCGGAAGTGAGGGTGGAGTTGCCTTAGGGAGAGGGGGGCTGGTTGAATGTGAGGGAGAGTGTGATGAAGCTCAAGAGCTGATGCTAGGTTAGAAGACAGAATGGAGGGAGAAGTGAGGAAGGTAAAGGGGGAATGGGGGAGGAAGGAATGAGGGTACTGGTAGGAGGGGAAGCAGTTGGGGAGTATGAGGGAAAGAAGGACAGTGTGATGTGGGGCCATTGAAGAGGAATAGTGGGGCTATGTAGCGTATGTTATCTTACAAGCAATGAGGTGGCAATGGATTCTACACACTATGCAGTATATGTTGAGTTAAAAGCAATGAGGTAATAGGGACTACACGCTATGCAATATAAGTTAGGTTACAAGCAATGAGGGGGACTACACGCTATGCAATATGAGTTAAGTTACAAGCAATGGGGTAGTGGGGACTACACGCTATGCAATATAGGTTAAATTTAATGAGGTAGCAAGGAGTCTATAGGCTATGCAGCCAAGTTAATTGCAAGCAATGAGGCAGCAAGGAGTCTATAGTCTATGCAGCCAAGTTAATTGCAAACAATGAGGCAGCAAGGAGTCTATAGCCTGTGCAGCAAAGTTAATTGCAAGCAATGAGGTAGCAAGGAGTCTATAGCCTGTGCAGCAAAGATAATTGCAAGCAATGAGGTGGCAAGGAGTCTATAGCCTGTGCAGCCAGGTTAATTGCAAGCAATGAGGTAGCAATAATGAGGAAGCAATGGGTATCAATGGAGTCACTAGACTGTGAGTAGCAGTGGATTGGTGGGTGCTTACATCATGTGGGTGCTGGTTGGGTTACAGGAGCCGAGTTGGGGAGGAGCGCTTGTTCCCGCTCTACTCCTTGACATTTCCCAGGTGATCTGCTGGTGCTGCGGTTGTCAGATTGCGCTAAGGGCACCTTTGGTCCCCGCCTAAGGGCCACGCCAAAGGCCCTCTGGCAAGGCCCTCAGGCGTGGGCCCACCAGCGCAGGCACGCCAAGGGCACTTTGTTGAATTTAAACTTTCTGACGTTGTGGCCTGATTGGCCTCGGCGTGTGGAGGGGGAGGAGCTTCCTCTCCTGCTCTACTCCCCACACACCGATTGAGTGCCAGTGCCGGTGCTGGGTGCAGGATCCTGAGACAGTATTTTCCTAATTGGATGAGTAAAGAAATTAATTGGAGAGTATTTTTTCTTCTTGTTCTTTTATTTGTGGCTTCCTAGTTTATAATTGTTCTCACTGGGGACACTAGCCTCTAGAATTGGCTTAAACACTAGTGACATCCGCTTCGACAGAATTTAAGTAATGTTCCTGCTTGATGCTGAACTTCTTGTGAAGAGCTGCTGGCTGTGCATTTGGGAGTCATAACTGATTAATCACTGAGCTGTACTGTTGTTTCTGCTCTACTTGTGCTGTGCACTTTATTTTACCATGAGATCCAGTAAGCTCCGAGGCCCAAAGATGATGCTATCAACTGGAACCTCAGTGAGTTGTAAGCAATGCATCTGTGGCACACCGCCACCATTGTGCCAGCAAAGGGGCATGACAAAGATGCATGCCCCTTTGAGCGACACCAAGGGGTATGTTTACTAAACTGCGGTAAACGTGAATAACGCGCGTTGTACGACATTAACGATCGTTAGCACGCTATAGTGCGTGCTATAGCGCATTAACGATCGTAAACGCGCTATAGCGCGTGCTATCACGCGCTAACGAGCGTACTGCTCCGCGGCGCGGTAAAACACCGCAGACGGTGGAGAGAGGGCGGAGAGAAGGGGTCAATGGGCGGAGAGTGGGCGGGGAGAGGCTCCCTTCACACCAACGCGCTGAATTTCAGAGCTGAAATCCAACGCAAATGAAAACCTACCAGTAAAAGCACTTTAAAGGGGAGAGAAACCATTTACGTGTCAGCAATGTACAGCCTAGGCAGGGAAACAAATAAAAGGTGATAAGTGTGATACATGTGCACAGAACAAAAGGGCACAGAAACACTGAAAATGACCCCAACAAACTGGAAAAAAACAACAACCAAGCTGGCCAATAGTGGTAGCAATGAGAAACATCAACCCCCCCCCCCCCGAGTAAGCTCCATAGAACAGATATAATTCGTGGAAGGGTCCATACTCCGTCCCCATACAAGGTGCATGGGCCCACAGTGAAATAGCGCTGCTCAGGGATTTTCCCACCATCAGACAGGGTTCCTATGGCATGCCCATGTCCCGCAACATCAGGGCGGGCATGTCGGAACGGGCAACCGGGCAGATGCTGGAAAAGGGGATACAGAGGGCTGCAGGCGGCACATGCTGTGGTGCAGCTGGGCCACAGTGGGGACTAGGGTGATGCCTAGCTGGCCCATAGGAATGCTGAAACAGTAGAGCAGCCAGACAGCAACTGCTGAGGGCCCAACATGGGCAAGAGTGTGCTTCCCACAGTGTCACAGGGAATAGTACCCAGCAGGTACCCCCAATGGCACGGAACATTGGCAAGTGGTGCTGGGGGAAAGCGTGGACAGCTCTGCAGGCACCCCTACCCCAGAACCCGAACCATAAGCAGATGCCTACCTGCACACTGGATGGCCTGGGACTGCGCACCACCAGCTCCACCAGCAGAAGGGCATGTCAGCATGGTGGCTGAGGAATACTGGTGGTGGAGGGGGCAGTGGCAGCTGCCCACAGCAGACCGTGGCCTAGCCCTGTGTAGGTGGGTGCCGTGCACTGCAGAAGACAGGCCCTGTCTGACCAACAGTCATGGTAGCACCATCTCTGTGAGAACATGGTGGTGCAGTGCACAGAACCAGTGTATTCAGAAGCAGAAGGTCACAGGTTCAAGTCCCAGCTTGGTTTCCACCAAACCAGTCCCCATATTTTACCCACTACTATAACGTGCTAATACAGACAGAACCGTTCTTGCAGATGACGTAAAAATGCCCAAAACACCCACATTTTACCCTACAGAGCACAGACACCATAAACATGCACATTACCTAGAGCAGAGCCTCCCAAATGCAGTCCTGGAGGGCCAAACACCATTCCGGTTCCATGCTGCCTCTGATGAAGATGCCTGTGCTGCATTTCTATGCGCCACCCCCATGGTATGCAGATGTATCTCATGCATATTCATGAGGGACAGCATGACAACCCGAACAGTGTTTGGCACCGCAGGAATGGAGTTGGGAACCTCTGCCGTAAAGCAGCAGCCAACAGGGGCAGACACACCCGCACCCACAGGCCCCATTATCCACAGCCTCCTGGAGAGGCAGGACGTTGGGCTCTGCGTGCATCTCCCAATACTAGCATATGCATACCGTAGTAATGCCACCCTAAACCTGGGAATATGGTACACATCTATCAAAAGAGTGCTATGATTACTGGTAGATAGCAATTCCTAGGTTAAGTACAATTTCCTGAGTGAGCTGCATCATAGCAACCTTTCTGATGTCTGTGGAGTGTGCTACAGGTCCTGTGTCTGACAGTGTTTACCAACCTTGGGAGTAACTCCTACAGTAGTGCGTACCATAGCCATGCCTGCACTGTGCCCAGGACTGGTGTGGTGGCCTGGGCTGCCCAACACCTCTATAGTTGCACAATGCTGGCATAGGTGTGGGGAGTGTGTGTCTGTCTATCCAGTGTGTGGTGGCTTCCAACACCCTCCACAGCCCACACTGCTAGCACTGTTCCCAGTATTGGCCTGCCAATGTGCATAATGAGGAGCAAGGTACCATGGGAATAGCCTGGATAGGGTGGCCTGGCCTTGCCGCATCTGCGCAGGGCATAGGGCAATAGCTCGGACATTGTAGTGCCCGGTACCACCTGCACGGACAGTGTGGCCACGGCATGTCCTGCTGGGAGGTCACTCTCACCCTGACTGAGCAGTGACCACGGCATGGCTAGGTTCCCCCATAGTGCTATTCAGCATTTCTCTCATGTGATACATATGGGTTTCCTTTTGGGGCCCAATCACTGACCTATCTGCTTGGTGTGTATGCTGACATCCCCGTTCCGGGTACATGCATCTTCTCCAGGACCATGCACTATGGACTAGCTGTCGGGCTGTCTGCAGCTAGTATGCTGTTTTGCTGGAACACCTTGCAGGGTGCAGCGGCTGGAGGCTTGCTGCTGGAGAATGTCAGATAATGGTGGGGGGCAGCTGAGCATTTCCAGGCCTACCATCTGTCCGCTATTGCGTTATGGATGTGTGCCGCTCTGTCTGTTCCCCAGCAGGACTGCTGTTGCTGGTCCTCTCTACCGCTGCCATTGCAGGGTGGTAGACTGTGGATCTATTGGTGGGTGATCCTGTTTCCCACCCTGAGCTCCAGAGGGTGGGTTGTGTGGTGGTACATAATCTGCCTATGGGTCCATACACCACCACCCCCCCTTCACCTACAGCAGGTAACTATGGCAGCAACACAGGATATGCACTGGTCTGGGTGCAACAGCGCCCATAGGGACTAGACTTGACCGGGACATATAGCAGGACACAGCTGTATCCTAGGTGTGTCTAACGGAGTTACCTATCACACACTGATGGGGACCTGCAGCATGGCGTATTTCAGCCATGAAAGGTGCTGTGGACCTGGTGCTGGGCGCCCCACCTCAGGGTGGGCACTGTACCCGCACAATGTGATTGTCTGTGGCTACTCTGTGGCAGTGCCACACACGGTCTGTTCCCCCTACAAGGCTGAGGTGCTGTGGGGGTGCATATCCGATCTTGTGCCCATCTCTCGACTGCTGATTTGCATGTGCAGTGCATCATGGGTACGGGTGGGTTACCCCTATCCTGGTAACCACAGCAGAATGTGGGCGTGGTGCCATGCAGTCCTCCTGTAGCCAGCCAGTTGTTTGTTAGCAGCTCTAGCCCACTGGTTACTTCACTGCCTGTGGGGCCAGAGAACATGGGTTCAGAACCCACAATGGGGTTCATCAATAGGGCTGTCTTAGGCATTGTCTATATTTATTGTATATTAGTTCTGCCAGCAGGACCACCCTCAGGGTACTGTCCCCTGAGGGTGGCTCATAGGGCACCCTATAGGGCGCTTTATATGGTGCCCTATAAAGCGCCTTATGAGGTGCATTATATGGTGTCCTATAGGGGACATTATAAGGTGCCTTGGCAGACAGCGCACTTTATAATGTGCCCTATGGAGTGCCCTCTAGGGTGCCTTATGTGGCACCTTAGCTGACGTCACTGTGAAGGTGTGTTTGCTGGCAGCACTATTCAGGTACAAGTAACCTTCCTCACAGCCCACTACTTAACCCTTTCCAGGCCAAGCCCAGTACTTTCGGGATCTCATCTTCTGCCTATATATTCCTATCAAATGGTATATAATACATGACCATGCCAGAGGGAACGTCCCTATTGGAACATATTGGGTACGACGGGTACAATTTTCCTGACATGTGCAAACATTAACCCTGCTGCAGAATGTGGAATAAAATATTATAGTAGGCCTTCAAAGGGTTACACATGACACCTCAGCCAGCCTTATTCATTAGGCACACTGGGGAATCAAACCTATGACCCTTGTACCATCAGTCTGTGTAGTAACCATTGTGCTACAGCTCTGTTTCTATATTTGGGTGTCTGCACGCTGTCCTAAGCTTGCGCGCAGTAGCGCACGCGCTGTAGTGATCGTTGCTGCACGGCATGCAATACCGTGCGCAACTGCGCCTTAGCGGTTACGATGTACTGCCCATGTCCTTTTATGGCTTTCCTTCCACTAACACGGCTCCTAACGCGAATTGCACTAACACAGTTTAGTAAACATACCCCCAAGAGTGACATTGGAAGTGATACTGGGAGAGACCCAGGGAAGTGTCTAATTGAGTATAAAACATGTCTTGTTTCTGAGATTCTGTGAAGAGATATGGTCTGTAGAAAGTGGATGGTTTTGCCCCATTCTCTTGGAGGAGATATTCAGGGTGTGTTAGGTAATATGGAGTATTCTGTGATTAAGGTTTTAATGGGGAGTGGTTGTTATAGCTCCTACAATCTAAACAGACCGTATAGAACTGTGGATCTCGCCTCTCTTTTGTCAGTAAATTCGAGCTATAAGTTGTTTATTTTTATTTAGCAGTATTTAGCTCATGCCTTTCCAGCATAAGTTCAAGATGAGTTGCAGTCAGGTACAGTAGGCAATTTCCCTGTCCCCAGAGGGCTCACAATCTAAGTTTGTACCTAAGGCAGTGGAGGGTTAAGTGACTTGCCCAAGCCATAAGGAGTGCCAGTGAGATTTGAACCCAGGTCTTTATGGCCCCAAACTGTTGCTCTAACACTAGGCTACTCCTCCATTGTTACAACTTGGTTTGATAAATGTGAGATTAAATAATCTCAATTTTGTTTTTACCGCTCTAATAATGGAAATGAAGTTTGATATTTAAGTATTACAGAGTTGGCTGTTGGATAGGAATCAAATGGTTGGTTTCTAATCATCTGCCTCTATGTGTCTGAATTTGAACCCCATATGAAAGAGGGTATTGGTTATCTTGAAAAACTCCCTAATTTATAGCCATCTTGGGGAATTTAATGTGGAAAGTTGTGAGATGCTCACTCTTCACTCAAAGGTGTTGGACACATTGGCTTTGTTTCTTTGCAGAAGGATCAAGATCTATTCCTATATGTAGATTTAACGTCAGGTCTCCAAGATATGAAATGTTTCTTAGACTTTATGATTTCTTTGGGTTTGCAACATATTATATATACTGCCACTCCCAAGAAGGGTCATATTCTAGACCTAGGGGTATGTTTACTAAACAGCGCTAACGTCGCAGCAGTGACATTATCACGCGATAAGTGACATTACCACACGATAATTGCGCATTACCGTGCGAGAACGGCAAGTATCGCGCGATAATGTCTCTGGCGCCGTTAAGGTGCGCAGAGGGTGGAGTAAGGCTCCCCAGAGGACGGAGTAAGGCTCCCCAGGGGCAGAGATAAGGGGTCAATGTGCAGCGAGTGGGTGGGGAGAGGCTCCATGCACACTAATGCCGTGAAATGAAGGTCTGAAAATTAGCGCCAGTGAAAACCTCACGCTAGAGGTACATTTGCAGGAGAGAGAAACCATTTAAGTCAGCAATGTACAGCAAAGCCAGGGAGACCAAGAAAAGTGATAGTAGTGATACATGTGCAGCAACATCATAGTCCCCAAGTACAAGAGGGCACTACGGTGAGGCTGCAAATGGGATACAGGGGGCTGCAGGCGAGACATGCAGTGGGGAAGCTGGGGCACAGGGTGGACTAGGCAGATGCCTAGGTGACTCATAGAAATGTAGAAATGGAAAACCAGTAAGACAGCAACTGACCACGGGCAAACATGTCCACGAGTGTGCGTCCCACAGTGCCACAATGGACATTACCCAGCAAGTACCCCAAAGGGCACAATACATTGGCAGGCGGTGCTGGCGGGAAGCGTGGATGTCTATGCAGGCACCCCTACCCCATATCACGCACCATAGGCAGCCGCCTACAGGCACACTAGATGGCCTGGCACTGCGCACCACCAGCACCACCGGCACAAGGGCATGTCAGCATGGTGGCGGAGGGGTGCTGGTGGTGGAAGGGGCAGTGGCATATGCCCACAGCAGACCATGGCCAAGCCCCGTTTAGGTGGGTGCTGTGCACTGCAACAGACAAGGTCTGTCTGACGAACAGACATGGTATCCCTAGGGAATGATCTGCCTCTGTGGCAACAGTTTGGTGCAATACACACAGCCAGTGTGCTCAAGGGCAGAAAATCACAGGGTCAAGTCTACTAATTAAAACATAAAAAGTAAAACTAAATACAAAACAAACAATGCATAAACAATTCCTTTCTCCCATCAAAACTATACTTATTAGTATCACAATCCTGACACTGATAAATCTAATAAAATCCATAGATAATAAGAATAATAGACCAATCCCCATAATACAAAGTATATCAAAACTTGATAATCTAACAAACCCATTCAAAATAGGAACCAACCTTAGATCCAGACAATCTAGACTTATATATATAACAACAACAAAAATATGCAACACACCACACCCACCTCATATACAAAACTACACAAATCTTACCTGCCAACTCATTAATGCAAGATCTATGAAAAACAAACTACCAATTTTTATAGACATTATCAAAGATGATAAACCAGATATCCTTTGTATAACAGAGACCTGGCTCAAAGATACTGATTCAGTATTCTTAAACCAACTAAAGACACCTGAATATGAGATCTTCCATACTCACAGAATACAAAAAAAAGGAGGAGGAGTACTTATAATATTAAAGAAAAACCTCAATGCAAAATTAATATCATCTAATAATATAGACAATGTTGACATACTCACCATAAAAATTAAAAACATAAATATATCACTAATATATCGACCACCAGAATACTACATAGATAAAATTTACATCTTAATTGAATTACTAGCATCATCCACAGACACAAATCCTGTAATACTTATGGGAGACTTTAACCTTCCATCAACACCCAATAATCATTCTAATCACTTCTTAGAAATGATAAATAATTTGGATTTTCACCAAATAATAACTGAACAAACACACAATAAAGGAAATACACTTGATATGGTCTTCCTACCAAACTCTATATACAACCTATATAACTCTGAATCCCTCTCAAACATTCCAGTCCCCTGGTCTGACCACTATCTTTTAAAATTCAATATATCCTTCACATACAACAATCATACTAAAAAAACACAACCTCCTCAAACTAAAAGATTCAGAAAATTCAATGAAGAGGAATTTTTAGATCAAATAATACCACACCTTACACAAACACCCACAAATCTCGAAGAATCTATCAAAAACTGGAACAATATAATCTCCAAAGCAGCAGAAAATAACCCAAATCAATCAAACCAAAATATAAACAATAAAATTGAAAAAAGACATACTCCATGGTTTAATACATCTATCAAAACATTAAAAAGACAACTAAGAAAAGAGGAAAGGAAATGGAGACAATCAAAATCATTAATAAATCATGAGAATTACACTAAAACACTACAAATTTATAAACAAACAATAAACAACTCCAAGCAAAATTATTATTCTAATATAATATCAAGAGCCACTAATCGACCAAGAGAACTATTCTGTATAGTACAGAAATTAACAAACAAAACACTAAATAATGATGAAATATCAATAGATATCTCCCCACAAGAATTAGCTCAATACTATAGCAACAAAACAAACCTACAAATAACACCATCAAATATTACTCAACCACAAATTAAAACACAATTAAAGCAAACTACAGTTGATAACTGGACCAACTTCAACTTAATATCAAAAACTACTCTCAAAACTACAATAACTAACATTAATACAACAACTTCATACCTTGATCCATGCCCAGTTGATTGGATAAAGAAGACTTTCCCAATACTCTCTTCTTTCATTCTACCTTTAGTGAATCTATCCTTGCAAAAAGGTTATTTACCACCATCCCTCAAACATGTTCAAATACGTCCTATACTTAAAAATAACACATTAAATAAACTATCCCCAAAATCTTACAGACCTATATCAAGTATTCCTTTTATGGCTAAACTTATTAAAAAAATTGTACAAATTCAACTACAAGATTTTATTGACACATTAAACATTCTTGATGAACATCAATATGGCTTTAGACCCTTCCATGGAGTAGAAACCTTACTAACGATCCTTTATGACACAATATTAAGAGGTATTGATAATACTAAACAAGCCTTTATTCTTGTTTTCCTTGACATATCAGCTGCCTTTGACAGTGTTGATCACTTAACAATGTTAAACAGACTTCAAAAAATTGGTATAACATCTACTGTTTATAATTGGTTCAAATCCTATCTATCAAACAGAACCCAAAATGTAAGAATCCACACCCAAATATCTAACACCTTCAAACAAACTCAAGGTCTTCTGCAGGGATCTGCTTTATCTGCACTATTATTTAACATTTACTTACAACCAGTTTGTAACATCTTTAAACGCCACAATGTCTTTTATCATATTTACGCCGATGATATAATGTTCTACCTCCCATTTGAAATCCCACACCCACCTCTCCAAAAAATAACAGAATGTTTTAACGAACTAACTGAGTAGCTCAAAGAACAAAATCTACTTATCAACTTTACTAAAACAGATATTTTATTTATCACTAAAAATCAAACATATATACCCCCAAACACGATTACACTAGATACTCATGAAATTAATATAAAAAAAGAAGTAAAATATTTAGGTGTGATACTTGACAATAATCTAAATATGGATTCACATATAAAATATTTAACTAAAAATATACATTACAAACTCAAAACACTAAAACAACTAAGACCTTTGATTCTTCTACAAGATTTTATTAACATAATTCATGCTATTATTACCCCACATTTCGATTTTGCAAATACAATACTTAATGGTATTTCGAAACAAAATATTAAAAAGATACAAATAACTCAGAACTTAGCTGCTAGAACGATTATGAATATAAGCCCACTTGAACATATTACACCAATTTTAGCTGAACTTCATTGGCTACCAATTTACTCCCGAATCAAATATAAAATTCTTGTCACTACATTTAAACTTATAAATAAATTTGCACCATCTGCACTAAATACACTGGCAGGCATTGACATTGATAAACGATCTCAAAGGAGCAGAAACATAAATACTTTAACAATACCAAAAGATTTTACAAAAGCCAGAAAACAAACCAATAAGAGAGCTTTCTCAAACTCTGCTCCAATACTCTGGAACAATTTACCTGACAACATTCGCCTACTGTCTGACATAAAAGAATTTAAAAAAAAATTAAAAACTCACTTATTTACATTACACTATAATACACTCCCAAAACAGAATTCTCAAAGGGATACAGGCTAACATTTATTTTTAATATTATATACCCTATTTTCAAAAATAAACGACACTAATACACTAATTTAACCATACTACACACTCATTTACATGATGATTAATAATTTAACTAGCAATGTATATATGTTCTAATATGTTATAAATGTAATGTTACAATTTTCCTTGTAATTTATAATTATCTGTAACCGGGTAAGGCGGACGACGCCTCTCGCCCCTCCCCAAGCCCCACCCCCACTTTCCTTCCCCCAAGAGAGCAATTCAAAACAAACACATGACAACAAGTTGGGACTTAAACTGGTCGCAGCTTTAATAACCTTTTAAACACACATAATCCAACATCAACATATTTTTAACCCCCCCCCCCCCCAAGCAGAGCGAGCTCTCACCCGCCGTGTTAGTAGCAAGGTGACGCCGCATCCGCTTCCCCCGGGCACAGGCCCGACATTTTCCACTCCCTCCCTCTTCCGGCTTCGCCATGCTATTAGCAAAAGCCTGAGGGATTAACCGGGTCGGGGGTACCCCACCCCCGCCCTCATGCTTGCCACCGGCTCCGGACCCCGGAAACCTCCGGGATCCCGCCAAAGCCCCCCCTCCAGCTGCAACAACCCAAACACCCCCCCCAAAGCCTCCCCCAGCCTGGGTGGGCGGGCGGGACAACAGGAGCCTCCAGCCTGGACCCAGCAACTGCCGATGCAGAGCTGGGTCCCCGCGTCACTTACTCCTCCCCCCCCCCCCGGCTGCCGCGGCCCCGCCTCCCAGTGGCGCCCGGGCGGTTAAAACGCCACGGGGAGCCAATGAGGCGCCCGGCCGCGCGGGCAGTAACAGCCGCGCGCCGCCGAAATCGAGAGGGGGCGGGGCGAACGGCCCGCCACCCCCCCGGTTAGTAGCGGCCACGCGGACGGGACCCGCGGCCTTGCTGTAACCGGGTAAGGCGGACGACGCCTCTCGCCCCTCCCCAAGCCCCACCCCCACTTTCCTTCCCCCAAGAGAGCAATTCAAAACAAACACATGACAACAAGTTGGGACTTAAACTGGTCGCAGCTTTAATAACCTTTTAAACACACATAATCCAACATCAACATATTTTTTAACCCCCCCCCCCCCCAAGCAGAGCGAGCTCTCACCCGCCGTGTTAGTAGCAAGGTGACGCCGCATCCGCTTCCCCCGGGCACAGGCCCGACATTTTCCACTCCCTCCCTCTTCCGGCTTCGCCATGCTATTAGCAAAAGCCTGAGGGATTAACCGGGTCGGGGGTACCCCACCCCCGCCCTCATGCTTGCCACCGGCTCCGGACCCCGGAAACCTCCGGGATCCCGCCACCGGCTCAGGTCAGCCACGACCAGAGCCGCCCCCCAAAGGTAAGCTGCGACCAGCCCTCGCCCCCAAAGGCATACCTTCCAAGGCCTCCTGCCAATCGTTCAGCAGTAAATCTAGCCCTATCGGGGACAAGTGCACCCCATCCGGCCCATAGAGGCCCGGGCAGTCCACGTCCACCCAAGGGTGAAAAATTTGACAGCCCCCTTGCTGTCCCACCCACCGGCCAATTTGACGGTTAATTTTGGTCACACCCCGTGACCACCGTCGCTGAGCACTACAGGACGGCCTTGGAATGATATCCGACCATAGCAATAGTACATCCGGAAACATCCCCAACACCACCCCAAAGTCCTTGATAGCTGCTCGAATCAACTGCCGGCAGGTCCATGAAGCGAGATCGTTGCCACCCAAGTGGAGCAGTAACACATCTGGGGTGCCTCGGGAACGCTGGAGGTGCCGAAGCAAAGGCAGGAGTTGGATCCACCGGAGTCCGCGTTCGCCCAGCCATGTGATCGTCACCGCCCGCTCAGGAAGTCCCAAATTCAGCCCCACTGGGCGCATCGCTGCTCGCCGACCCGTCCAGAAGACAAAGGAGTGGCCCAAAATCCAACAGCATCGCTGCCCCACACCTGAAAGACAGAGAACAGCCCCGTTAATGCCCCCCCCCACCCACTCCCCTACAAACGCACGTAGCTCTGGAAGGCTCCCGACCGCCAACGCCCAATGCGCTGTATCTCCTGATCGGGCAGCCCAGCCACCGCTGCACTGGTTGCCGCTCCGATCCGGAAGGAATGAGGGGCAAAGGCACCAGGTTCCTCACCTATCTGTCGTAAAGCCAGGCGCAGCACTGCGGTAAATTGGAAGCGCGTAAGAACCCGCCCGTCCAGATGGATAAAAAGGCTACCATCCACCTCCGGACGAAGGCGTAAGTACGCCTGCAGTAACGCGACCGGACACGAGGGGGAACCCTGAACCGCTGCCAAGTCCACCCACACACCCCTACCCGCCTGATCCGTCTTAGAACGGGCAAGGCGGATACGAACCCTACTCCCGATCAAGTGCACGTGACGCACTTGCACCGCCCTCCCATTGTGAAGCCGCCCCGACTCCGAAACCAGCTCGCCCACCCGAAATGCGCCGAAAAAGGCTAACGAAAAAACGGCCCGAAAAAGCACCCCTTCATAGCAGGAGGACACAACTTGCGGCAAAGCCCCGCACAACCGACACAGTAGGTCATGCGTAATAGGACGCCGCCAATCCCCGGGCGAGGGACTGGACCGCTCCCAACCCCGCAACAACGTACGCGTTAGAAATCCCCCTCCCGCCCACCCCCACCCGAAAGCCCGTGCGAAAAAGGCGAAGCCTGCTACGTTCCGTCGGGTAGTGGCCCGAGAGAAGCCCTGTTCTTTAGCCGCCGCCACATACTGACCCATCAGCAAATCCGAGGCCAGCCCGGGCCGCCATCCATGGAGTAGCAAGAAGGACACCACACTGCAGTAGCCACGTTGATACGTGACCCATGTCGCTGAGGATACAGACTTCCGCAACAGCTCGATCATTCCTGGAGGCCAATCCACCATAAATGCTCCGGGACCGCCGATCCCACGTCGTCCGCATCTGGGGCCAAGGTCCGAAACAGCGCCCACTTGAAACGGGAAAGAGCATCAGCAATCTGGTTATGACTCCCAGGGATATGACGAGCCTTAATTACTAAATTCAACCGCAAGCATGAAAACACCACCTGCCGCATCAGGTCAGCTACCGGCTGACATCTTGGGGAATAGTTATTAATCACCGAAACTACCGCCTCGTTGTTGCACCACCAGCGTACTCTGCGATTGCGGAGTCTATCCGGCCACAACGACAGTACCACCAAAATGGGAAACAACTCGAGGAAGGTAATATTCTTCGTAAGCCCCACCGCTCGCCAGGATGGAGGCCAGCCTTCCGCACACCATGCACCCCCAAAATAAATCCCCAAACCCGAACTCCCCGCTGCATCCGTATACAACTGCAAATCCGCAGAAGTCACCTCCGGGTCTCTCAGCACCGTGGTACCATTGAAGTCACGAAGAAAATCGTCCCAAATCCGCAGGTCTGCCCGCAAGCTGCCGGACAGCCGGATTCGATGATGCGGCCTAGAGACGCCCGAAGTAGCAGCGGACAATCGGCGCAAGAATACTCGCCCCATCGGGATCACCCGACACGCAAAATTCAGGGACCCCACTAAAGACTGCATCTCCCGCAGCGTTAGCTTATAAGAGCCCAGCGCATTGGCGACCAACACCCGCAGACTCGCCACTTTCTCTTGCGGCAAGCGAGCCACCAACGCCACAGAATCCAACTCCACCCCCAGAAAGGTAAGTGTAGTCGCCGGACCCGCCGTCTTTTCGGATGCTAAGGGAACACCCCACACTTGGGCCAACTGGACAAAACCCTCCAACAAAGCCTTGCACTGCCCTGACTGCGCTGGCCCCACGAAGAGGAAGTCATCTAAATAATGCACTACCGAACCGCATCCCACCCAGTCCACGAATGCCCAGTGCAAAAAGGAGCTAAACTGTTCGAAATACGCACAGGAAATCGAACAGCCCATAGGCATGCATTTATCGAAGTAAAATTGCCCTTCGAAGCAAAACCCCAACAAATAGAAAGCAGAAGGGTGCACCGGCAATAAACGGAAGGCAGATTCAATATCCACTTTGGACATCAAGCACCCCGGCCCACAGGCTCGTACCAGCTCCACGGCCTCATCAAAGGATGCATACCGTACCGCACACAAAACTTTAGGAATGTGATCATTCACTGAGGAACCAATCGGAAACGAGAGATTATGTATCAGGCGATACTTCCCCGGCTCCTTCTTCGGAATGATACCCAGCGGAGAAACCACGAATTCTGCAAAAGGGGGCTCTGTGAAAGGACCCGCCACCCTACCTAATGCCAGCTCAGTAGCCAACTTATCACGTACCAGCTGCGCGAAGCGCCGGACCGAAGGCGAATTCCTCGCCTTGTGTACCCCTACACAGCCCACCACCGGTATGGGAAACCCCTCCCTGAACCCAAATTCCAAAAGACTGCTGACCTGTCGCTTCGGATACTTCTTAAGCCAGGGGCCTAACACCGCGATCGCAACCGGGGTGGGGGCCAAGCTCCAGACGTCCCCGTTACTTGTGGCCGGGGGCTGACCCGCTCCCGCCATTCTTCCTGACACACTTGAGAGCTGAATGACCCCCATTACAGACGGAGCAGGCGTGCCGGAATTTGCAATCCGGAAAGGGGCAGGAAGACTTGTTGAAGCGCCAGCACAGGTCCCCCGCTCCTCCCCCCCCTGGAGTTCTCTGCAAAACAGGGGGCACGCCCGATCGAAAGGGCCGATCCGCCCGCGCAGGGGTGGCGACTCCACTTCTTTGCCCACCCATACTTCCCCCGCCCGGTCTGATGGCCATCTGCGTTAGCCAAAGATTAATATCCTGGGTTCCCCACGACAATAGGCGATTCTCCTCCATCTTATCATGGAATTTCTCATCATAGTTGAGCCAAGCCCAACCGTCATGAGTCTGTGAGGCCTCCAGTATAGAGTCCGCGTAAGCCAACAGCAAACCGTACTGCTCTGGATGGGAATGACCCCATACACTCGCCAACCTCAAGAAAGACCGAGTCCAATTAACGACATTCCGAGCCACTCTCTTGACCCTACCCGCCTTCTCATCCTCCTTACGCTTCCGTCGGCTATCCCCCGACCGTTTACGACCCTCGAGTAAGCGGAAAATATCTACGTAACGACGTTTTACAATCTTTTTCCGCAGCTTCTTCGGTACCCCTTCCCATAACTCAGAGAAAAACGCCACCAAAGGCACCGAACCCACCTGCCCCACGCCGACCCCCGAACCCACCTGTCCCACGCCGACCTCCCCGCCAGTGGCCCCCGGACTCCCGGCCAAGTCGTCTGACACCGAGTCGGACGAAGACTCCGAAGAGGAAGAAGAGGAGGACCCCGAACGCCGCCGCCGGCGACCGGAACCCCGCTTGCGCTTGGTCGCTCGCTTCTTACCCCCCTCCCCAGCCCTTTCCCCAGCCGCCAACTCACCTGCCGCCGGTGCTGCCACCGCAGAAGACGCACCCGTCTCCGGTGTTGTCAACGATGAGGCTGCCGCTCCTCCTCCACTTCCCGAAGACGCGGGGCCTCCACTGGTGCTCGCCCTCCCACCGTCCGTCTGTCCAGCAGGAACCCCACACGGTTGCCCCCAGTAGTGCCAGCCGGGCGAAACCTGCGGAGAAAAAACAGGGAAAGGCGAAGGCGAACCCACCCCTGGCCAAGGCGGCTGCCACGCCCCTAGCCAATCCGCACGGGAAGGGCCTTGACCCCCGCCCTGCCAATGCGCCCAGGCAGGGGAATAGGCCGCCCCAGCGGGAGCAGATGGACCCCCCGGACTCGCAGCGTCCATACCCACGTTGTCCGACGGAGGAGCCACCCCTTCGCTCCCCCCCCTGGGACCATTAGCCCCCCCCGGGCCATCAGGGGCCACTCCCCGCCCCCAAGCACCTCTAGCCGGGGCAGGTGACCGGCCTCGCCGGCCCCCAGCTGCCCGACCAGCCGAAACCCCCTTACTTGCCTGCCTGCGGACCGGGATAGACCCCTGGTCGGACGTCGGACCACGGCTCGGAGCCCTGCCCCTTGTCCCTCTGCTAAGAAGAGCCGTGCGCCCCGCAGGGACAGGCTCTCCTCTCCCCGGACCAGCAGGCTTGGCCTTCCCAGTCCCGTGGCGCTTACTGGCACCCCCCTTTTTGCCCCCGCCAGCCATGGCCAATAATAGGCTGGAGGCAAGGAGCAGAGAAATTTTTTTTTTTTTTTTTTAAGTTAAGAGACTTGCCTAAGGCCACGAGGAGTGCTAGAGGGGATTGAACCCTGGACTCCTGACTCCTAAGGCAGCGCTATAACCACCAGGCTAGACCACTGTCGCAAAAGAACTTGCCTGGAGAGCCACGAGCCTCCGAGTCCCCCGACGCCGAATCGCTGCTTCCCGGAGCGCCGAAGACAGCGCCGTAGCACGTGCTGCTTCCCGCAGCAGCCACAGGCCCTCCACAGCAAGCAGAATCCGGCGCAGCCAGCCACAACAGGAGCCTCCAGCCTGGACCCAGCAACTGCCGATGCAGAGCTGGGTCCCCGCGTCACTTACTCCTCCCCCCCCCCCCTGCTGCCGCGGCCCAGCCTCCCATTGGCTCCCGGGCGTTTAAAACGCCACGGGGAGCCAATGAGGCGCCCGGCCGCGCGGGCAGTAACAGCCGCGCGCCGCCGAAATCGAGAGGGGGCGGGGCGAACGGCCCGCCACCCCCCCGGTTAGTAGCGGCCACGCGGACGGGACCCGCGGCCTTGCTGTTCTATGTAAAATGTCCTGGTATATCTCATACCAATTAACCTACTGTTACATGTAAACCGCACTTGAAACAAGGGAAAGAGCGGTATATAAATAACTGTTAAATAAATAAATGGAAAACCAGTAAGACAGCAACTGACCACGGGCAAACATGTCCACGAGTGTGCGTCCCACAGTGCCACAATGGACATTACCCAGCAAGTACCCCAAAGGGCACAATACATTGGCAGGCGGTGCTGGCGGGAAGCGTGGATGTCTATGCAGGCACCCCTACCCCATATCACGCACCATAGGCAGCCGCCTACAGGCACACTAGATGGCCTGGCACTGCGCACCACCAGCACCACCGGCACAAGGGCATGTCAGCATGGTGGCGGAGGGGTGCTGGTGGTGGAAGGGGCAGTGGCATATGCCCACAGCAGACCATGGCCAAGCCCCGTTTAGGTGGGTGCTGTGCACTGTAACAGACAAGGTCTGTCTGACGAACAGACATGGTATCCCTAGGGAATGATCTGCCTCTGTGGCAACAGTTTGGTGCAATACACACAGCCAGTGTGCTCAAGGGCAGAAAATCACAGGGTCAAGTCCCAGCTGTGACTCCTGTAAATCATGTCCCTATATTTTACCCAGTACTAAACCATGGTAACAAAGATGGAACCTTTATTGCAGATGAAATAAACATGCCATAAACGCCTATATTTTACCCTACAGAGCACAGACACCATAAACATGTGCAATCCCTAGAGCAGAGTTTCCCAACTGCAGTCCTAAAGGGCCAAACACCATTAAGGTTTCATGCTGTCCCTAATAAATATGCCTGTGATGCATTTGTATGCACCGCCCCCATTGTATGCAAATGTATCTCATGCATATTCATTAGGGACAGTATGAAAACCTGAACGGTGTTTGGCCCACCAGGACCGGAGTTGGGAACATAAGAACATAAGATATGCCATACTGGGTCAGACCAAGGTCCATCAAGCCCAGTATTCTGTTTCCAACAGTGGCCAATCTAGGTCATATGTACCTAGCAGTTTCCCCAAGGGACACAGGTTCCACAATGCTTGTATTGGTTCAAGCATTGATATCCTGGGTTCCTTCTTAATAATGGTTTATGGACCTTTCCTCCAGGAACTTGTCCAAACCTTTTTTAAACCCAGCTACACTAACAGCCTTTACTACATTCTCCGGTAACAAATTCCAGAGTTTGATTACACGTTGAGTGAAAAAATATTTTCTTTTATTAGTCTTAAATAGTTTACCCTGTAGCTTCATTGCATGTCCCCTAGTCTTTCTATATTCTAATAAGGTAAACAATCGATCTACGTTTACCCGTTCCACTCCGTTCATTAATTTATAGACTTCTATCATATCTCCCCTCAGCCGTCTTTTTTCCAGGTTAAAGAGCCCTAACCTTTTTAGCCTTTCTTCATAGGAGTATCCTTCCATCCCCTTTACCATTTTGGTGGCTCTTCTCTGAACCTTTTCTAAAATCGCTATATCCTTTTTAAGATACGGCGACCAGAATTGCACACAATATTCAAGGTGCGGTCTCACCATGGAACGATATAGAGGCATTATAATATCTTTTGTTTATTTTCCATTCCTTTCCTTATCATACCTAGCATTCTATTTGCTCTCTTGGCCGCTGCTGCACACTGGGCCGAGGGTTTTAACATGGTATCCACAATGACGCCTAAATCTTTTTCCTGGGTGGTAGTTCCTAATGTGGAACCTTGCATCGTGTAACCATAGTTTGGGTTGTTCTTCCCTAGGTGCATAACCTTGCACTTGTGCACATTAAATTTCATCTGCCATTTTGATGCCCAGTCTTCCAATTTATCAAGATCCTCTTGCAATTTTCCACAATCCTCTTGGGTGTTAACAACTTTAAATAGTTTTGTGTCATCTGCAAATTTGATAACCTCACTCGTTATTCCCCTTTCCAGGTCATTTATGAATATGTCAAAAAGCAGCGGACCCAGCACAGATCCCTGGGGTACACCACTATTCACCTTTCTCCATTGGGAAAATTGGCCATTTAGCCCTACCCTCTGCTTTCTATCTTTTAACCAGTTCCTGATCCACAATAGTACACTGCCTCCTATCCCATGACTCTTTAGTTTTGCCAAAAGTCTCTCATGAGGGACCTTGTCAAAGGCTTTCTGAAAGTCCAGATACACAATATCAACCGACTCACCTTTGTCCACCTGATTATTCACTCCTTCAAAAAAACATAACAGATTAGTAAGACAAGATCTTCCTTGTCTAAAGCCATGTTGGCTGTCTCCCATTAGGTCATTATAAATTGCTGAATCTCCAGATAAAAACAAATGATGATGAATTATAAAAATTCTTTAACATATACACGTTTTTTGAACAGCGGGTCTCAGACTCTCACGGAACTTTTTCAGTGACAATGGCAAAAGCCAGTAACTACTCCTGGTGTACATCAACGACCCTTTTTGTTTTTAAACGTGTGTTTTTTTCCAAGCGTTTATTTATTTATTTATTTTATTTATTTATTTAACATCTCTTATATACCGCACTATTTATAATCAGCGCGGTTTACAAAGAACAATAAAACATCAGATAAGATACATATTATCTGTTTTTTACATGGAACAGGAACAAAAACTTGGGTAACCGGGGTAATTATTTACAATGAGTAATAGTCATTGAACTATAAACATATGGACGGAGTAGTACATGAAAAGATCTTTGTAGTATGAGCGGGGTATGAAGCCGCGCATCTGATTCTGATTCTTTGCAACAGTTGCATTCAGGGCGCATGAAAGAGATAGTCGAATACACACAAAGAATAGGCTTATTTAGCCCCTGAAGAAACGGAACATATCCGTGAAACGCGATGGCGCTGAAGTAGGCGTTGGGACAAACTACATTTTAAGATAAGCCTAACTTCTGTTTTATATTATGCATCTTGGATAAGTTATTTCAAAACGCTTGGAAAAAAACACACGTTTAAAAACAAAAAGGGTCGTTGATGTACACCAGGAGTAGTTACTGGCTTTTGCCATTGTCACTGAAAAAGCTCCGTGAGAGTCTGAGACCCGCTGTTCAAAAAACATGTATATGTTAAAGAATTTTTATAATTCATCATCATTTGTTTTTATCTGGAGATTCAGCAATTTATATTGAGTAAAATATATATTTTTGGCTTAACTGCAATTTTACTCTTGAGTTTAAGACCAAACTAGATTGTTCCCATTAGGTCATGACTATCTACATGCTGAGTAATTTTATTCTTTATGATGGTTTCTACCATTTTTCCCGGTACTGACGTCAGGCTCACTGGTCTGTAGTTTCCCGGATCACCCCTGGACCCCTTTTTAAAAATTGGTGTTACATTGGCAATCCTCAAATCTTCAGGTATTAGAGATGATTTTAATGATAGTTCACAGATAGTAGGTCTGCACTCTCATATTTCAGTTCTTTCAACACCCTTGGATGAATACCATCTGGCCCAGGTGATTTGCTACTTTTCAGTTTATCTAATAGTTGTAATACATCTTCCCGATGTATCGATATTTCCTTCAATTCTTCCGCACCTTTAATTACCACTTCAGTCATGGGTAACAAATCCCTACATCTTCCTCAGTAAAGACCGAAGCAAAGAATTCATTCAGTCTCTCCGCTATCGCCTTGTCGCATCTTAGTGCTCCTTTAACCCCTTTATCATCTAATGGACCAACTGACTCTCTCACAGGTTTTTTGCTACGAATGTACTTGAAAAGGTCTTTACTTCGCATTTTTGCTTCCGCAGCAAGCTTCTTCTCAAATTCTCCCTTTGCCTGCCTTATCAATGCCTTGCATTTGACTTGCCAGTGCTTGTGCTGTTTCCAGGTTTCATCGTTTGGCTCTTTTTTCCATTTCCTGAAAGATGCTTTTTTGGCAACAACAGCCTCTCTGACCTCACCTTTAAACCATGCTGGCAGTTTTTTGGACTTCCTTCCACTTTTCTTAAAGCGTGGAATACAACTGGTCTGGGCTTCCAAGATAGTATTTTTCAACAACAGCCAAGCCTGATGTACATCTTTAACCTTTGCAACTGCTCCTTTTAGTTTTTTCTTAACTGTTTTCCTCATTTTATCATAGTTTCCCTTTCAAAAGTTAAAAGGTAGTACTGTGGATTTCCTTACTATCCCTCCTCCACTAATTAAATCAAAGGCAATCATGCTGTGATCACTATTGCCAAGTGGCCCCAATAACCTTATCTCTTGCACTAGATCTGGTGTTCCACTAATGACTAGGTTTAATATGGCTTCCCCTCTGGTCGGTTCATGAACCAGCTGCTCCAAGAAGCAGTCATTTATTTCATCTAGGAAGTTTATCTCCCTAGCATGTCCTGACGTGACACTGACCCAGTCGATACCGGGGTAGTTGAAATCACCCATTATTATTACTGCGCTGTAACGTTTGTTAGCTTCCTTGATTTCTTTGAACATTTCATCATCCATTTGGTCATTCTGGCCAGGCGGTCGATAGTACACCCCCACTGCCATCGCCTTCCCCCTTTTACATGGAATTTCAATCCATATAGATTCTACAGCAGATTTTGTTTCCTGCAAAACTTTAATCCTTTCTGACTCAATGCCCTCTCTAACATAGAGAGCAACCCATCCACCAATTTGATCAGCTCTATCATTACGATATAGTTTGTACCCAGGTATCACAGTGTCCCACTGGTTGTCCTCCTTCCACCATGTCTCTGATATTCCAATCATATCTAACCTTTCATTTAGTGCTATATATTCTAACTCTCCCATCTTATTTTTTAGACTTCTAGCATTTGCATACAAGCATTTTAGAGAATGTATTTTATTCATATTAATTTGGCTATTGTTAGACATGAGTAATTTGGGATCTTTAAGCTCTCTGCTCCATACTTGAGGGCATTTGTGCTACTTTACTCTTTTGTGGAACCTCTCTGCTTTTGGTAGTATCCTTCAAAGATACATTCTTCTGAACCATCGGCCAACAGGGGCACAAACACCCACACCCACAGGCTCCACTATCCAAAGCCTCATGGAAAGTCAGGCTGTTGGGCCCTGCGCGGAGCAGCATCTCCCAATACTAGCACCTGCATACCTTAGCAATGCCGACCTAAACTTGAGAACACGTTACACATATATCAAAAGGTTGCTATGATTAATGGCAGATAACAAATCCTAAGTTAAACACAATTTGTAGACAGAGAGTCACCATAGCAACCTTTCTGATATATGTGGAGTGTGTTTCAGTTTTTGTTTCTGACAGTGTTTACCACCCCGGGGAGTGACCCCAACAGTATTGCATACCATAGCAATGCCTGCACTGTGCCCAGGACTGGTGTGGCGGCCAGGGCTGCCAAAAACCTCTATATTTGCACAATACTGGCATAGCTGTGGGAGTGTGTGCATGTCTATCCAGTGTATTGTGGCAGGCCTACACCTTACTGAGCCCACACTGCTTGCACTGTTTCCAGTGTTAGCCTGCCAATGTGCATAATGAGGAGCAAGGTACTGTTTGTATGGCCCGTACAGGGCGGCCTGGGCATAATGCATCTGCACAGGGCATAGGGCAATGGCTGGGACATTGTACTGCCCGACCACCACCTGCACGGACAGGGTGGCCACAGCATGTCATGCTGGGGGGAGGGGGGTCACTCTCACCCTGATTGAGCAGTGACCATGGCATATCTAGGTTCCCCCATAGTGCTATACAGTATTTCGCTCAAGTGATATCTATGAGTTCTTTTTTCTGGGGTCCCATCACTAACATACCTGTTTGGTGTATGTGCTCACATCCCATTTTTGGGTGCACACAGTTCATCCAGGAACATGCACTATGTACTAGCTAGCAGACTATCTGCAGTTAGCATGTGTATAGCCTCCACCTTGCAGGGTGGAAGCTAACTGTACTCTCTGCTGGTGCATGTCAGATAGGGGTGGGGGGCAGCTAAGCTTTTTCCAGTCCTACTACCTGTCTGCCAGTGCCCTATGTGATGCATACAGGTCTGCATTGATTGAACTGTAGGGTGTCTATTCCCCAGCAGGACTGGGGTTGATGGTCCCCTCTACTACCACCATTGCAGAGATGTAGAATATGGATCTGTTGGTGGGAGATCCTACCCCCCCCCCCCGACCCACCCCACAGAGAGCAGGGCGGATTGGGAGGTGTGACATAATCCACTTTTGGGTCCTTACACCACCCTTCTCTAACAACATGTGATCAAGGCATCCACACAAGATATGCACTATTCTGCATATATCATAGTCCACAAGGGCTAGACACGACTGGGAAACACAAATGGACATAGGTGGGTCTGCAAAGACTATCTATCCCACAGTGGCACAGATGGGGACTAGCAGCACAGTCTATCTCAGCTAAGCCGGGTGCTGCGGACCTGGTGCTGGGTGCCCCACCTCACTCTCAGGGTGAGCACAGGAACCGCACAATGTCACCGTCTATAGCTACTCTGTGCCAGTAACATAGACGAGCAGTTCCCCCTACCAGGCCAGGGTGCTACAGAGGTGCATACCCCATCTTGTGAGAAGATGTAGGCTGCTGATCTGAATGTGCAGTGCATCATGGGTATGGGTGGGTTTACCCTATCCTGGTAACCACAGCAGACAGTTTGTGTGGTGACCTGCAGTCTTTCTGTAGCCAGCCAGTGGCTTGTTAGACACTATAGGAATGTAGCCCACTGGTTACTTCAAAGACTGCAAAGGCAGCAGTCATGGGTTTGATCCCACAATGGTGTTATTTCATAAAGTTGTCTGAGGCTTTTCCTTTTAATTTAAATCAGTGCTGCCAGCAAAAACACCTTCACAGTGCCGTAGCCTAAGGTGCCTCATAAGGCGCCCTATAAAGCGCCCTATAGGGCACATTATAAGGTGCCTTGGCAGACAGGGCACTTTATAATGTGCCCTATGGAGTGCCTTATAGGCCGCTTTATGCTGCACCTTAGGTTACGGTACTGTGAGGGTGTTTTTGCTGGCAGCACTGATTTAAATTAAAAAAGGAAATGCCTCAGACAGCTTTCTTACATAACAACACTGTGGGATCAAACCCATGACCTCTGCCTCCACAGTCATTGCAGTAACCAGTGGGCTACATCTTTATAGCTTTTAACACTGCGCTGGCATGAACTTAGGGTTAACACGCGTTAACGTGCCACGGCGCCCACTGTCGCACAATACCGTTTCCTTGCAACCTTATCTCTGGACTGCCCACTACCTTATATGGCTTTCTGCACATTAATGCTGCAACTAGCGATGGTAACATTAAGACGGTTTAGTAAACATACCCCCTAGTGTTTTTACCAGAGAAATGGCTGCAAAATTCATGAAAGCCAGTGAGTGGTATTATCCTAATACCTTGGTCAGATCCCCATGTGCACTTCGTATCTATAAAAAAAATTGGTTTGTTATCTTGAGAATCTGATGTAACCGTAGAAGAGATATTCTTGAATATCTTTGCTTTTGATAGAGTAGTTTATGGCATTTTATGGTGGAGACTTGAGTCAATTGGTATTGCCGGAGTTGCCTTAAAGTGGTTGGTATTTTATCTGAATGACAGATAGTGAGTAAAGAGAGCAATTTTATAAACTCCCGTGCAGTCAACATGCATTACTATTGGCTATCTGCAACTAGGTCCCATTGAATAATATGGGACCTAGTGGCAGATAGCCCGGGTTAACCGTTAGCCCAGTTTAGTAAACATACCCCTATGTGTGTATTTGGAGCCTCTTTTATAAAGTGAAGCACATGTGTACTTTACTTTATAAAGTAGGGGCAGACTGACGTGCCTTAAGCTAGTCACAACAGTTGTATTGGCCCTAGAGATGAAATAGGTGCCTGCTGCTAGACTTGCTGAAGTACATGTAAGCTTTAGGGGTCTGTTTACCAAACCACATTAGCTGCTACCATGGAGTTAATGTGGAAATACTAGTCGATAGCAGCAACTAATGCATGAGAAAAGCAGATATCGCATTGAAGGAGTGATGGAGTGGGATTGGGGTGGGAAGTAGGCATGTTGGTTGTTGGCAGCCACTGTGCAAAATGTTTTCACGTGCTAGCTGCCAAAATCGCACCCTATTGCAGCTGCAGATACCACCTCAAGAGGTGGCATTATGTGTTGGCGATCATCGGGCTCAAGTGTCTGCCCTAGAGCCAAGTAATCTCTCTTCCCCAATCAGCCTCCCTCCGATCGGAGAATATTTTTAATCCCATGGCATGGTAGAGATCTATGGCACTGACAATATTTAAAAAATTGGCCTGCCACTCCCTCCTTCAGCACCGATTCCCCCCCTGGCCAAGATTACAGCCGGCTAGTTAATCAGGTGACTAGAGGGCCCCCCTTCTCGATCTTTTCATAAAGCCTGGTTAGCCATTCGGGGCCTGTCAAGTCCAGTATCCTGTTTCCAAAATTGGCTAATCCAGGTCATAAGTACCTGACAAATTGCAAAAGTAGCCAGTTTGATGTTACTTATCCCCTGGGATGTGCAGTGGTTTTCTCTTGGACAACATTAATAACTATTTAGGGACTTTTCCTCCAGGAATTTGTCCAAACCTTTTTTAAACCCAGCTACACTACCTGCTTTTACCACATCCATTGGCAATGAGTTCCCAAAGACTAATTATATGTTGAGAAAACAATATTTTCTCCTATCTGTTTTGTAGCTTTGTGGCATGTCCCCTAGTCCTTGTATTTTTTGAGAGTAAACAATTGATTCACATCTACCCATTCCACTCTATTTGGGATTTTATAGATCTCTATTATATCTCCCCTCAGTCGTCACTTCTCCAAACTGAAGAGCCCTAACCTCTTTAGCCTTTCCTCATAGGAGAATCGTTCCATCCCCTTTATCATTTTGAGTCACTCTTCTCTGTACCTTTTCTAATGCTGCTATATCTTTTTGAGATGCAGAGACCAGTAATGCACACAATACTCAAGGAGTGATACATAGAGGCATTGGAAGGAGTGGACCACATGGGCCCTGGCCCCACCAAAATCTCACTGCCACAATTGCTGGCCTTCCCCTCCTGTCTGCCTCTGGGGAACCGATTTCATGTGTGCAGATAGGAGGGGTCTTTGCCACTAACACCACACAGCAGGCAGAAGGCTGCCAGTGAGGATCCCATCCCCCTTGGGTAGAAAAGCCCCATGATCACAGGAAAGACCCCTCCTGTCTGCCCATTGGAGATCGGATCCCTGCGGGCAGACAGAATGGGAAGGCCGATGATCATAGCCTCACTCAGTTCAGCTGCCTGAGGGGCGGAACTTGGCCTCCACAATGAGAATGGTGTCCCGTCACCCTGGAAGGATTATGATACCCTTTGTTTTATTTTCTATTTCTCTGTTAATGATGCCTAATGTTCTGTTTGCTTGTTTGGCCACCATGAAAACTGAGCAGAAGATTTCAATGCAGAGTTTTGCTGGCTAATAGAGAGAGAGAACAGGGGAGCAGAGATGGAAAATATGTTTTGAGAGGCAAGGAGGAAAAGGAAATAAAGGGGCATGTTTACTAAACTGCGGTAATGTCACTCGCGTTAGGTTCCGCGGTAAAGGTACAGCTGCCCATATAAAGGCGTGGGCGGGGCATCATTATGGCAAGCCGTGTCAGGTAACGCGCGTTATAAGGCACGTTACAAGGCACCTTATTAGGCACAGTACAAGGCACGTGCCTTAACATGCCTTGTACTGTGCCTAATAAGGTGCCTTGTAACGTGCCTTATAACGTGCCTTGTACTGTGCCTACTAAGGGCCCTGTAACATGCCTTATAACATGCCTTGTACTGTGCCTAATAAGGTGCCCTGTAACGTGCCTTATAACGTCCTTGTACTGTGCCTAATAAGGTGTCTTGTAATGTGCCTTGTACTGTGCCTAATTAGGAGCCTTATAATGCCTTATAAGGATTGCTGGCAACTGTGGTGAGGGTACTATGGGCTGGCAGCACGGATCTGCAAAGTTATGACTGTCACAGGAAAACAAAATATCTGCCTTGGACAGAAGGGAACAACGAGGAATTAAACCCATGACTTCCACCTAGAATGTCAGTGTACTAACCAGTAGGCTATACCTCTATGGCTTGTTGCATAGCAATGGCTGGGAACAAAAAGACTGCAGGTCACCGCACAAACTGTCTGCTCTGTGTGCCAGGATAGGGTAACCCCACCAGCACCCATGATGCATTGCACATGCAGAACAGCAGCCTACAACTGACCACCAAATGGGGTCTGCACCTCTCCGGTACTGCAGCGTGGTAAGACAGACTGACAGTGCATGATACTGGCACAGAGTAGCTACAGACCATGCCATTGTGCAGGTTCCGTGTTCACCCTGAGGGATAGGATGGGTGCCCAGCACTATGTCCACAGTACATGTGGTACTAGAGATAGGTCCTGCTGCACATCCCCAACACTGCCAGTGTGTGATAGGTGTTCCCAGCAATGTAGCTGAAGGTACATCTGTTCCAGCTGTGTTTTTCCCCTGTGGGACCAGACACCACCCAGATTGGTGTATACCTGGTGTTAAGGTCTGGTTGCTTATGGGTACCTGTTATCAGGGCAGTGAGGTGTCTAGACTCGCATGAGAGCTATGTAGTACTACCACTAGGGGGTGTAAGTGGTATGCACTATATAACCCAAGGGGCCTCAATCACCCCTTTTGTAGATGAGAGTGTGGTGGGACAGGTGTCTGCACGCTGCAGAATCCTACTGGTGTAGCTTTGCTGGGCCAGTGCCATACCTATGACCATTGCAGACCAGCAGTGATGCTTGGGGTAGGCTCAACTGCCCCATGCCACAGTCTGCCATTCATCAACAAACAACACAGTCAGACTGCAGCATCCTTAAAAGTGCTCCCACCATGCACAGACAGCCCACTAACCAGTCCATAGTGCATGCTTACAGGGGAACCCTGTGCACTCAAAAACAGGATGCACAGCAGAGACACCAAGTAGGTATCTCCATGACTAGGCCCCGCAACCAGGAACACACACAAGCATCACTAGAAACAAACAATGCAGGGCACTATGTGGGAACATAGACATGCCATGGTCACTGTTCGGTCAGAGTGAGAGTGCCCCCCCCCCCCAGCATGACATGCTGTGGCCACCCTGTCCATGCAGGTGGTGGTTGAGCACTACAGTGTCCCAGCCATTGTCCTCCACCCTGTGAAGATGCATCCTGGCCAATCTGCCTTGTCTGGGCCATTCCCACAATACCTTGCTCCTCATTATGCACATTTTCAGGCTAATGCTGGAAACAGTGTGAGCAATGTGGGCTCAGTGAGGTGTTGGCAGATACAAAACAATGGAGAGACATATGCACACTCCCACACCTATCTCAGCATTGTTCAGAGATGGAGGTGGTCCTGATCACAGTGCCGACACTGCTAATCTGTGCAGGGGGTAGTAGTAATGCTCTGGTGATAACTGCAGCTCTGTACTGGGGCCAACAGCCTGACACTCCATGAAGCTGTGGATAGTGGAGCCCTTGTGAGTGGGTGTCCGTACACCTTTGCACCGCTGCGTTGGGGTTTGCCCATGTTGTTGTTGCTACATTGTGAGCTAAAACTATGGGGAGATGCTCTGCAGGATCCACAGATAGAACGTGAACCTCTGCTCTTGGACATGCTGGCTGAGTGTGCTGCACCACACTGTTGCCACAGCAGCATAGTGGTCCCTGGGGCTACCCTTACGTTCCTCAGCCAGACCTCTTCTGTTGCACTGCACACCACGTACTGGTACAGGGCATGGCCTAGGTCCACTGCAGGTGGGTGCCACTGCTCCCTCCAGCACAATCACACACCCCTTCTGCCATGCCGCCATGACCATATGCTGTCAGTGCCGGTGGTGCGCCATCCCAGGCCATCCAGGAGGCAGGTAGGTGGCTGCCTAAGGTGTGGTTTCTGGGGAAGGGGTGCCTACATAGATGTCCACGATTCCCCCGGCACCACCTGTCACTGTTATGTTCCCCTTGGGGTACCTGCTGGGTAATGTCCCCTGGATGGGACACTGTGGGACACAGGGGTATGTTTACTAAGCAGTCTTAACGTGCGCCCGGCGATAGTGTGCAGGATGCCATAAAAGGAGTGGGCGTTTTGGTCTTAACGTAGCAAAATGGGATTATCGCGCGATAAAGCGCGCTGCGCACATTATCGCGCGATAAAGCGCGCTGCGCACATTATCGCGCGATAAAGCGCGCTGCGCACATTATCGCGCGATAAAGCGCGCTGCGCACATTATCGCGCGATAAAGCGCGCTGCGCACATTATCGCGCGATAAAGCGCGCTGCGCACATTATCGCGCGATAAAGCGCGCTGCGCACATTATCGCGCGATAAAGCGCGCTGCGCACATTATCGCGCGATAAAGCGCGCTGCGCACATTATCGCGCGATAAAGCGCGCTGCGGACATTATCGCGCGAAATGCCGCTAAGCACGTTAACGCACGATAATTTTAAGTAGGCGCGCAGACATACAAACATAGAAACAGAGGTGTAGCACAATGGTTAATACACTGACTGAGGGTACAGGGGTCATGAGTTTGATCCCTCCAGGGTGCCTAATGCATAAGGCTGGCTGAGGCATCACCCTTTACGTTTAAGTAGTGATTTTTGAGGCATTTTACTTTTATTTTAATTAGTGCTGCCAGCAAAAACACCCTCACAGTGGTGTAACCTAAGGTGCCGCATAACGCACCCCATAACGTACTCCATAGGGCACATTATAAAGTGCACTGTCTGCCAAGGCACCCTGTAATGTCCCCTATAGGACACCTTATAAGGCGCTTGATAGGGCGCCTTATAAGGTGCCTTATGAGGCACCTTAAGATTACAGTACTCTGAGGGTGTTTTTGCTGGCAGCATTAATGTACATTAAGAATAGACAAGGCCTCAGACAGCCCTATCAAATAACCCCACCATGGGTTTGAACCCATGACGTCTAGCTTCACAGGCAGTGAAATAGCCAGTGGGCTACAGCTGCCAACAAACCCCTGGCTGGCAGCAGAAGGACTGCACGTCACCACACAAACTGTCTGCTATGGTTACCAGGATAGGGTTAACCCACCCGTACCCATGATGCACTCCATATGCAAATCAGCAGTCGGCAGATGGGCACAAGATGGAGTATGCACCCCCACAGCACCTCGGCCTGGTAGGGAGAACTGACCGTGTGTGGTACTGGCACAGAGTAGCCACAGACTGTCACATTGTGTGGGTACTGTGCTCACCCTGAGGGTGAGGTGGGGTGCCCAGCACCAGGTCCACAGCACCTTTCATAGCTGAAATGCACCATGCTGCAGGTCCCCATCAGTGCTATTGTGTGTGATAGGTAGTTTCTGCAGACACACCTAGGTTACATCTGTGTCTTTTTGTATTTCTCAATCATGTCTAGCCCTTGTGGGCTATGATACATCCAGAATAGTGCATATCCTGTGTTGGTGCCATGGTAAAATGATGCAGGTGAAGGGGGGTGTTTGGACCCATAGGCGGATTATGTACCACCACACAATCCACCCTCTGGGGTTCAGGGTGGGAAACAGGATCATCCACCAATAGATCCACATTCTACCTCCCTGCAATGGTAGCAGTAGAGGGGACCATCAACCCCAGTCCTGCTGGGGAAGAGACACCCTACAGGGTAGGCAATGCAGAGCTGTATACATCCATAAAGCAATAGCAGACAAACAGTAGGCCTGGAAATGCTCAGCTGCCCCCCATCACTATCTGACACTCTCCAGCAGCAAGCCTCCAGCCACTGCACCCTGCAAGGTGTTCCAGCAAGACACATACAAGTTGCAGACAGTCTGCTAGCTAGTCCACCATAGTGCATGGTCCTGGAAGAGATGCATGTACCCAGAACTGGGATGGCATCATACACACCAAGCAGATAAGTCAGTGATTGGGTCCCAAAAGGGATCCATAAATATCACATGAGAGAAATACTATATAGCACTATGGGGGAACTTAGCCATGCCGTGGCCATAGCTCAGCTGTCCATGCAGGTGGTGGCCAGGCACTACAATGTCCGAGCCATTGCCCTATGCCCTGTGCAGATGCGGCCAGGCCAGTCCACACTATCCAGGCTATTCCCACAGTACCTTGCTCCTCATTATGCACATCGGCAGGCCAATACTGGCAACAGTGCTATCAGTGTGGGCTGTGGAGGGTGTTGGCAGCCACCACACACTGGATAGACAGACACACACTCCACACACCTATGCCAGCATTGTGCAACTATAGAGGTGTTTGGCAGCCCTGGCCACCACACCAGTCCTGGGCACAGTGCAGGCATGGCTATGGTACGCAATACTGTTGGGGTCACTCTGTCAGACACCAGACCTGAGGCACACTCCACAGACATCAGAAAGGTTGCTATGATGCAGCTCAATCAGCCAATTGTGCTTAACGTAGGAATTGCTATCTGCCAGTTATCATAGCAACCTTTTGATAGCTGTGTACAGTTTTCCCATGTTTAGGGTGGCATTGCTAAGGTATGTAAGTGCTAGTATGGGGAGATGCACGCAGGGCCCAACATCTTGCCTCTCCAGGAGGTTTGGGATAATGGAGCCTGTGGGTGCGGGTGTGTCTGCCCCTGTTGGCCGCTGCTTTAGGGCAGAGGTTCCCAACTCTAGTCCTGGAGGGCCAAACACTGTTCGGGTTTTCATGTTGTCCCTAATGAATATTCATGAGATACATCTGCATACCATTGGGGCGGTGCATAGCAATGCAGCACAGCCACATTTATTAGAGGCAGCATGGAACCTGAATGGTGTTTGGCCCTCCAGGACTGCATTTGGGAGACTCTGCTCTAGGTAATGCGCATGTTTATGGTGTCTGTGCTCTGTAGGGTAAAATGTAGGTGTTTTGGGCATGTCTACATCATCTGCACTACAGGTTCTGTCTGTATTAGCACGTTGTAGTAGTGGGTAAAATGTGGGGGCTGGGTTGGCAGGAACTACAGCTGGGACTTAAACCTGTGACCTTCTGCTCCTGAACACACTGGCTGTGTGCACTGCACCACTGTGTTGCCACAGAGACAGTGCATTCCCTGGGGATACCATGACTGTTCGTCAGACAGGGCCTGTCTGTTACAGTGCATGGCACCCACCTACACAAGGCTAGGCCACGGTCTACTCTGGGCAGCTGCCACTGCCCCCTCCACCACCAGTACCCCTCTGCCACCCTGCTGACATGCCCGTCTGCTGGTGGTGCTGGTGGAGCGCAGTCTCAGGCCATCCATTGTGCGGGTAGGCGGCTGCCTATGGTGCAGGTTCTGGGGTAGGGGTGCCTGCATAGATGTCCATGCTTCCCCCCAGCACTGCCTGCCAATGTTCTGTGCCCTTGGGGGTACTGCAGTGCCAAGCCCCACAGTACCTGCTGGGTACTATCCCCTGTGACACTGTGAGAAGCACACTTGTGCCCATGCTGGGCCCTCATCAGTTGCTGTCTGGCTGCTCTACTGTTTCAGCATTCCTATGGGCCACCTAGGCATCACCCTAGTCCGCACTGTGGCCCAGCTGCAGCACAGCATGTGCTGTCTGCAGCCCTCTGTGTCTCCTTTCCCAGCATCTGTCCAGTTGGCCATTCTGACATGCCCGCCCTGCTGTTGTGGAACATGTGCACGCCATAGGAAACCTGTCCAATGGAGAGGGAAACCCTGATCAGCACTATTTCACTGTGGGATCATTCACCTTGTATGGGGACAGAGCGTAGACCCTTCCAAAATTCATATCATTTTTTTGGAGCTTTCTTGGGAGTGTTTTTCAACGTTTCCCACTATTGCCCAGCTTGATTATGGTTTTTTATATTTTGTTGGGGTCATTTTCAATGTTTATTTGCACTTTTGTTCCGTTTGTAGGTTTCCCTGGTTTTGCTGTGCATTGCTGACAGAAATGGTTTCTCTTTCCTTTAAATCAGCTCTAACGCCAGGGTTTCACTGCCGTTAGTTTTCAGCCTCGGATTTCACAGCGTTAGTGTGCAGAGAGCCTCTCCCCTCCCACTCTCCGCCCATTGACCCTCTCTCTCCGCCCCTGGGGAGCCTTCCTCCGCCCTCCGGGAGCCTTTCCCTGCCTTCAGCGCTCGTTTGCGCCGCTGCACGCGTTATCGCGCGATAAGGTACCTGTGGCCTGATAAAGCGCCATTATCACGTGATAAGCTACCTTATCGTGTGATAACGTCACAGAGTGCACATTAAGACGGTTTAGTAAACATATCCCACAGACTCATGGGCATGATTGACCCTGGTCAGTTGCTGTCTTGCTGGTTTCCATTTTCTGCATTCCTATGTGCCACCTCGGCAACCGCCTAGTCCACCCTGTGCCCCAGTAGCCCCCACTGCATGTCCCGCCTGCAGCCTCCATGCCCCATTTGCGCCATCACCATAGTGGCCTTTCATACCTGGGCACTATGCTGTTGCTGCAAATGGAGCTCTACTATCACCTTTCTTGGGCTCCCAGCCTATGCTGTACATTGCTGACACTGAAATGGTTTCTCTCTCCTGCAAATGTGCATCTAACACCAGGTTTTCAGTTGCGTTAACATTCAGCCCTTCATTTCCCACGTTAGTGTGGAAGGGGCTTCTCCCCGCCCACTCCACGCCCATTGACCCCTTCTCTCTGCCCTCTCTCCACCCTCTGCGGGACTTACCGCGGCCGGGAACGATAAAGCGCATTATGTAACGTTAAGTCGTGTTAACGTTACGTAACATTACATTAAGGCGCGTTAACGTTACATAACGTGCCTTAACGTAGCCACTGCTACGTTACCGCTATTTAGTAAACATGCCCCAAAGGGATAGAGAGAGGGCTTGTCATTTGCTAAAGGTGATATATCAAGTTGAAAAATAAACCATAAAGCATAAAACTTCCATGAAGAAGCGAGAGCAAGTGCATGAAGTGTACAACTAAGTAGGGGATAGAGAAAGCTGGCAGGATTGAGCCTGAGAAAAGAGAGTTGCGGGGTATTAAGCCTGGAGCTGGGAGTAGCCAAGCCTTCTGATGGGGGAATTCAGTTCTAAAAAAATAAATAAGGGGGCAGGGGGGATCAAATGGAGAAGCGCTCGGAGGGAGTATGGAGATGGTTGAGAGAACATAGGTGGCTGGAGGGGGGGAGTGGGTAGGGGGGATAGGGTGAGGAGTGGGAGAAGGGGGGGTGGGTTAGGTTTAGGGCCCAGGGTTAGGGTGGGTTGAAGGGGTAGAAAATAGGAATAGGGGGAGGAGAGGGAGGAAGAGAGGGGAGCGTGGGAAGGGTGAGGGTGGGATAGGGGAGGGATACAGAAGGGAGGGAGGGAGGGGGTAGTAGGGGAGGGAGAGAGAGGGGGAGGAGGTGGTGGGGAGTAACAAATGGGGGTAGAGGAAGGGGAAGGGAAGGGGGGAGGTGGGGGGCAGGGTTGGAGGGGGACGGATACCAGACTACAGCTTAATGGCTGGTGGTTGATTATTGGGGAAGGTGATGGCATGTCCTTGGTGCAGAGTAAATGGTGTGTTGGAAAATGCTGCACCAGTTCAATTCTATTTAAAAAAAGAAACTAAGGCACACACTGTGAGAGGGTTTCCCTCCCAGTGGAAGGAAAACTATAGAAAGTATAATGGTTGTGAAGTTTGTGTAGTCTAAGGGGTATGTTTACTAAACTGCGGTAATCGTACATAACGCCCGTTATGTAATGTTAACGATCGTAAGCGCATCATAACGCGCGTTATGCTGCGCTTACGATCGTTAACGTTACATAACGCACGTTATGATGCGCTAACGATCGTAAACTCCCGCGGCGTGGGAAGGTGGAGAGAGGGCGGAGAGAAGGGGTCAATGGGCGGAGAGTGGGCGGGGAGAGGCTCCCTTCACACTAACGCGCTGATCTGAAGAGCTCATTTCCAACGCAAATGAAAACCTGCCGATGCACATTACAGGGGAGAGAAACCATTTCAGTGTCAGCAATGTACAGCCCAGGCAGGGAAACCTAAAATAAGTGATACGTGTGATACATGTGCACAGAACAAAAGGGCACATAAACACTGAAAATGACCCCAACAAACTGGAAAAAAAACATAACCAAGCTGGCCAATAGTGGTAGCAATGAGAAACATCAACCCCTCCCCCCCCCCCCCCGAGTAAGCTTCATGGAACAGATATAAATCGTGGAAGGGTCTATACTCCGTCCCCATACAAGGTGAATGAGCCCACAGTGAAATAGCGCTGCTCAGGGTTTTCCCCACCATCGGACAGGGTTCCTATGGCGTGCATATGTCCCGCAAAATCAGGGCGGGCATGTCGGAACGGCAACTAGAAAGATGCCGGAGAAGGGGATACAGAGGGCCACAGGCGGCACATGCTGTGGTGCAGCTGGGCCACAGTGCGAACTAGGGTGATGCCTAGGTGGCCCATACGAATGCTGAAACAGCAGAGCAGCCAGACAGCAACTGCTGAAGGCCCAACATGGGCACGAGTGTGTTTCCCAAAGTGTCACAGGGGATAGTACCCAACAGCTACCCCCAAGGGCACGGAACATTGGCAGGCGGGGCTGGGGGGGAGCATGGACGTCTATTCAGGCACCCCTACCCCAGAACCCGCACCATAGGCAGCCGCCTACCTGCACAGTGGATGGCCTGAGACTGCGCACCACCAGCTCCACCAGCAGAAGGGCATGTCAGCATGGTGGCTGAGGGATACTGGTGGTGTTGGGGGCAGTGGCAGCTGCCCAGAGCAGACCGTGGCCTAGCCCTGTGTAGATGGGTGCCGTGTACTGCAACAGACGGGCCCTGTCTGAAGAACAGTCATGGTATCACCAAAGAATGCACTGACTCTGTGCCAGCAAGGTGGTGCAGTGCACAAAGCCAGTGTATTCAGAAGCAGAGGGTCACAGGTTCAAGTCCCAGCTGTGGTCCCTGCCAACCCAATCCCCATATTTTACGCACTACTATAACGTGCTAATACAGACAGCACCTTTATTGCAGATGACGTAAACATGCCCAAGACACCCACATTTTATCCTACAGAGCATGGACACCATATACATGCACATTACCTAGAGCAGAGTCTCCCAAATGCAGTCCTGGAGGGCCAAACACCATTCCGGTTCCATGCTGCCTCTGATAAAGATGCCTGTGCTGCATTTCTATGTGCCACCCCCATGGTATGCAGATGTATCTCATGCATATTCATGAGGGACAGCATGAAAACCCGAACAGTGTTTGGCAACGCAGGACTGGAGTTGGGAACCTCTGCCGTAAAGCAGCAGCCAACAGGGGCAGACACACCCACACCCACAGGCCCCATTATCCAAAGCCTCCTGGAGAGGCAGGACTTTGGGCTCTGCGTGCATCTCCCAATACTAGCACTTGCATACCTTAGTAATGCCACATTAAACCTGGGAATATGGTACACATCCTTAAAGAGGTTGCTATGATTACTGGTAGATAGCAATTCCTAGGTTAAGTACAATATTCTGATTGAGCTGCGTCATAGCAACCTTTCTGATGTCTGTGAGGTGTGCTACAGGTCTTGTGTCTGACAGTGTTTACCAACCTGGGGAGTGACTCCTACAGTATTGCGTACCATAGCCATGCCTGCCCTGTGCCCAAGACTGGTGTGGTGGCCTGGGCTGCCCAACACCTCTATAGTTGCACAATGCTGGCATAGGTGTGGGGAGTGTGTGTCTGTCTATCCAGTGTGTGGTGGCTGCCAACACCCTCCACAGTCCACACTGCTAGCTCTGTTGCCAGTATTGACCTGCCAATGTGCATAATGAGGAGCAAGGTACCGTGGGAAAAGCCTGGATAGGGTGGCCTGGCCTGGCCGCATCTGCATAGGGCAATGGCTCGGACATTGTAGTGCCCGGTACCACCTGCACGGACAGGGTGGCCATAGCATGTCCTGCTGGGCGGTCACTCTCACCCTGATGGAGCAGTGACCATGGCATGGCTAGGTTCCCCCATAGAGCTATATAGCATTTCTCTCATGTGATATATATGGGTTTTCTTTTGGGGCCCAATCCCTGATGTATCTGTTTGGTGTGTATGCTGACATCCCCGTTCTGGGTACATGCAGCTCCTCCAGAGCCATGCACTATGGACTAGCTGGCGCACTGTCTGCAGCTAGAATGTGTCTTGCTGGAACACCTTGCAGGGTGCAGCGGCTGGAGGCTTGCTGCTGGAGAATGTCAGATAATGGTGGGGGGCAGCTGAGCATTTCCAGGCCTACTGTCTGTCTGCTATTGTGTTATGGATGTGTACCGCTCTGTCTGTTCCCCAGCAGGACTGGGGTTGATGGTCCCCTCTACGGCTACCATTGCAGAGAGGTAGACTGTGGTTCTATTGGTGGGTGATCCTGTTTCCCACCCTGAGCCCCAGAGGGTGGGTTGTGTGGTGGTACATGATCTGCCCATGGGTCCATACACCCCCCTCCCCCCTCTCCCCCTCCCTCCCCCCTCCCCCCTCCTCCCCCCTCTCTCCCCCTCCCCTCTCCCCCCCTCTCCCCCCTCTCTCCCCCTCTCCCCCTCTCTCCCCCTCTCTCCCCCCCCCCTCCTCTCCCCCTGCCCCCTCCGTCGCGCCCCGCTCCCGTCCCCCTCTCCCGTCTCACCTCCCCCCCTCCCCCCACCCTCTCCCCCCCTCCCTCTCTCCCCCCTCCCTCTCTCCCCTCTCTCCCCTCCCCCTCTCCCCCCCCCTCCCCCTCTCTCTCCCTCCCCCTCTCCCCTCTCCCCCTCTCTCCCCCCCCTCTCTCCCCTCCCCCCCTCTCTCCCCTCCCCCCTCTCCCCCCTCTCCCCCCCCCCCCCCTCCCCCCTCCCCCCCCCCCCCTCCCCCCCCCCTCCCCCCCCCCCCTCCCCCTCCCCCCTCCCCCTCCCCCTCCCCCCTCCCCCCCTCCCCCTCCCCCTCCCCCCCTCCCCCTCCCCCTCCCCCTCCCCCCTCCCCCCTCTCCCCTCCCCTCCCCCTCCCCTCCCTCCCCTCCCCCTCCCCCTACCCCCCTCCCTCCCTCCCCTCCCCCTACCCCCCTCCCCTCTCCCCTCCCTCCCCCTCCCCCCCCCTCCCCCCTCCCCCCCTCTCTCCCTCCCCTCCCCCTCCCTCCCTCCCTCCCCCCCCCCTCCCCCCCCTCCCTCCCTCCCCCCTCCCCCCCTCCCCCCCTCTCCCCCCCCCTCCCCTCCCCCCTCCCCCCCTCTCCCCTCCCCCTCCCCCCTCCCCTCCCCCCTCCCCCCCTCCCCCCCTCCCCCTCCCTCCCTCCCCTCCTCCCCCTCCCTCCCCTCCCCTCCCTCCCCTCCCCTCCCCTCCCTCCCCTCCCTCCCCTCCCCTCCCTCCCTCCCTCCCCTCCCCTCCCCTCCCCCCCTCCCTCCCTCCCTCCCCTCCCCTCCCCCCCTCCCTCCCTCCCTCCCTCCCCCCCTCCCCCCCTCCCTCCCTCCCCCCTCCCTCCCTCCCTCCCTCCCTCCCCTCCCTCCCTCCCTCCCCTCCCTTCCCTCCACCTACAGCAGGTAACCATGGCACCAACACAGGATATGCACTATACTGGGTGCATCATCGCCCATAAGGACTAGACATGACTGAGACATACAGCAGGGTACAGATATATCCTAGGTGTTTCTAACGGAACTACCTATTACACACTGATGGGGACCTGCAGCATGGCGTATTTCAGCCATGAAAGGTGCTGTGGACCTGGTGCTGGGCACCCCACCTCAACCTCAGGGTGGGCACAGTACCCGCACAATGTGACTGTCTGTGGCTACTCTGTGGCAGTACCACACACGGTCTGTTCCCCCTACCTGGCCGAGGTGCTGTGGGGTGCATACCCAATCTTGTGCCCATCTCTCGACTGCTGATTTGCATGTGCAGTGCATCATGGGTACGGGTGGGTTAACTCTATCCTGGTAACCACAGCAGACAGTTTGTGTTGTGACGTGCAGTCCTGCAGCCAGCCAGGGCTTTGTTCACAGCCTTATAAGGTGTCCTATAGGGGACATTATAGGGTGCCTTGGCGGACAGTACACTTTATAATGTGCCCTATGGAGTGTCTTATGCAGCACCTTAGGTTATGCCACCATGAGGGTGTGTTTGCTGGCAGCACAAATTAAAATACATGTCACATGCCTCAACAATCACTACTTAAATGTAAAGGGTGCTGCCTCAGCCAGCCTTATACATTAGGCCCACTGGAGAATCAAACCCATGACTCCTGTACCATCAGTCAGTGTTGTAACCATTGTGCTACAGCTCTGTTGCTGTGGCTGTATGCCTGCGCGCCTTCTTAAGATTAACGCGCGGTAACGTGCCCTGTAGCGCTCGTTCATTTATGGCGCCTTGTAGCGCGCGTTCTCGGCGCGTTCTCGGCAACGATGTACCGCCCATGTCCTTATTTGGGGTTTCTGTCTCTACCGCGGCTCCTAACGTGAATCGCACTAACGCAGTTTAGTAAACATACCCCTAAGTGTGGTTATGGTCTCAATGTTTTGGGCTGTATATGATGTGTGATAATAAAAAACTTTTCAAATTAAAAAAATAAAGAATGAAAGAAAGAATAAATAAAGAATGCTGAATTTTGCAGAATTTTAAAATATTGTGTGAAGAATTTTGAAAATGTCTATGCCGAATTTTTTTTTCTTTTGCACAAAATGCCTTCAGGTGTAGGTCCCTGCAGCTCTGGCCCCCTTTAACTTCTGCAGTCCTCTTCCCTACCCCAGACAAGAGGAAATGACTTCCCCTTGCACTGGGCAATCAGCTCCAGGAGTCTGGGAGAAGCTGTTTGCTGGGTCAGTTCCTGCATTACATTTACAGATTTGTTTCTTCTTTCTAGAGCTCAGTCCCTCCATCTGTGCTTCTTACCTAAGTTAATGACAAAGCAGTTCTAAGTAAAAAAACTGCCCTGCTATTAACTTTAAAAAGAAACAGGGCTGGAAGGACAGCCTGGAGCTGAGGAGCTCAGAAGGTGGTCGTGAACGAGGTATTTCAGGGCTGCCCTCTGGGCATGTCGTGTTTCTTTTTTAAGTTAATGATCAGGGGGTTGCACTGAAATACCTTTGTACATAATTTTCTTCTAGACTTCTCAGCTCTAGACATTCTCTCATCTGTGCTTCTTTAAGTTAACAGCAGAGCAGTTTTAACATATCTTCACAATAGAATTTTTTATTCATATTCATTTCCAAAAATTAATGGGGATAATGCAGTGGGGGCAGAGTGAGGTGGGGCAGCGGGAGGAGCTGCGGGCAGGGGGCACACAATGAAAGGTTCACCTAGGGCGTCAGATACTCTTGGGCTGGCTCTGCATAATGATATATTTCCACGGTGCAATGGATAATGATACTGCCTTGTGAGCCATGTCTAAAACTATAGGTTGGCTACAAATCAATAGCTTGAGAATAAATTATCAAAAGATTCTGGTGGCAATGAAAGCATATATTGCACTACCTCCTGGAAGCATTTAGCAATGAAACAAGCACGGTTTTGCACCCTATTCATGGTCAGGAGCACATATAGGCATGGATCAGGGCCTATCTGAAATTGCATTGCAATGTGCATCTTCATGGCTCTACCCAGGCCGCTCCTCCAGTACCTCATTCTACTTGGTCATCCTCATGCCAGGAACATCCATACACCTAGGGGTATCTTTACTAAAGGGCGCTATTTGCGCTGCTGTCACGTTATCGGGCGATAAGGCACGTTATCGCGCGATAATGGTGCTTTACCGGGTGATAAGGTACCTTAGCGCGCGATAACATGCGCAGCGGCGCAAACAAGCGCTGAAGGCGGAGAAAGGCTCCCGGAGGGCGAAGGAAGGCTCCCCAGGGGCAGAGAGAGAGGGTCAATGGGTGGAGAGTGGGAGGGGAGAGGCTCCCTGCACACTAACGCTGTGGAATCCGGGGCTGAAAACTAACACCAGTGAAACCCTGGCGTTAGAGCAGATTTAAAGGGAAGAGAAACCATTTACGTCAGCAATGTACAGCAAAGCCAGGGAAATCTACAAAAAGTGATAAGTGTGATACATGTGCACAGAACAAAAGGGCAAATAAACAATGAAAATGACCTCAACAAAATGTAAAAAAAACATAACCAAGCTGGGCAATAGTGATATTAATGGAAAACATCAAAAAACACTACCAAGAAAGCTCCAAAAAAAGATATTAGTTTTGGAAGGGTCTATGCTCTGTCCCCATACAAGGTGAATGATCCCACAATGAAATAGCGCTGATCAGGGTTTTCCCTTTCTATTGGACAGGTTTCCTATGGCGTGCACATGTCCCGCAACAGCAGGGTGGGCATGTCAGAACGGGCAACTGGACAGATGCTGGAAAAGGGGATATAGAGGGCTGCAGGCGGCACATGCTCTGGTGCAGCTGGGCCACAGTGCGGACTAGGGTGATGCCTAGGTGGCCCATAGGAATGCTGAAACAGTAGAGCTGCCAGACAGCAACTGAAGAGGGCCCAACATGGGCACGAGTGTGTTTCCCACAGTGTCACAGGGGATAGTACCCAGCAGGTACCCCCAAGGGCACAGAACATTGGCAGGCAGTGCTGGGGGGGAAGCGTGGATGTCTATGCAGGCACCCCTACCCCAGAACCCACACCATAGGCAGCCGCCTACCGGCACATTGGATGGCCTGAGACTGTGCACCACCAGCAGAAGGGCATGTCAGAATGGCGACAGAGGGGTACTGGTGGTGGAGGGAGCAGTGGCAGCTGCCCACAGCAGACCATGGCCTAGCCCTGTTTAGGTGGTTGCCATGCAGTGCTACAGACAGGCCCTGTCTAACAAACAGTCATGGTATCCCCAGGGAATGAAGTATCTGTGTGGTGCAGTACACACAGCCACTATGTTCAGGATCAGAAGGTCACAGGTTCAAGTCCCATTGTGCTACACCTCTGTTGCTGTGTCTGTAGGTCAGCACGCCTAATTAAGACAAATGTGCATTAACAAGCCACGGCTCCCTCTATCGCACGAAAACGTACCTTATCTCAGGATAACCCTAAATGCTACCTTAAGACCAGAACGCCCACTTCCTTATATGGCATCCTGCACACTAACGCCGGGCGCACGTTAAGACTGCTTAGTAAACATACCCCCTAGTTTCTAAAATGGATCCTGGGATGGCCTTGTGATTTGGATGTCTGAGTGCCCATTTTCAGTCATCCAAAGCATGAACAGGCTTCTAAAATAACCTCCAGTGCTTTTTTAGGCAATTAGCCTGCTCAGTCATTGTCTTTGAAATTTCCCTTAAGTACCCATCAATCTGTCGGGGAACTGTGCTTTCAAACCCAGGAATTGTTTAGAATTTTCATCATCATTCAGTTTTGCCAGAAGGACCACTACATAGAATCATTCGTGCTCAATTAAAGGTCCATGCGGCTTCTCTCAACAGCTTCTACATAGAAGTGCCAGCACTTAAACATGAAAGTGGCAATTCTGCAACCTTCACAAATAAGTACTGCACTTATATATATCATGGCCTAATTTTAAAGAAAATACATGTGTAAGTGATGCCAGTTAACAAGAGAAGCCACAAAAGGATTTTGTTTTTAAATTAAAAGGTAAAAAATAATACATCAAAGACTAATGGCATAAACAATCTCAATCCCTCATATTAAGCCCGTGCTACAATGAACACTTTAATTAGAGCTGCACTCACTTCCAGGCTGGCACTAAAGATGATGGGGACGTTACTTGGAATAAACATTTATTTATTTTTATTTATTTATTTAAAGGTTTTTTTATATAACGTCTTTCTACAATTCAAGACGGTTTACAGGGAACTCAACATAACAATGCAGACGCATATGTTTTACATAGAACATTTGAACAAAAACTTAACAATTGACTATAAAGCTGAGAACGATAACTATGTACATTAGATTGGGGGGCAGGGAGAATTGAGTGTGGGTAGTATATCGGCTAGGTCTAGATGGTGCTAGGTTGGATGGGGGTATGAGGGGTGGTACTAAAATATTCTCGGAAAAGGAAGGTTTTTCATTTTTTGCAAAATTCTGTATGATCAGGGCAATTCCTAAGGTCAGCTGGGAGGGCATTCCAATCCTTTGGTTGGGGCAAGGTATTCCAATCCTAGTGGTTGGGGCAAGGTACTTCAGGCCGGAAGGTCGGGGGTTCAAATCCCACTAGAGGACAGCAACCTTGGGCCGGAAGGACTGGGGTTTCTAGTCCCACAGGTGCTCCTTGTGGTCTTGGGCAAGCCACTTAACCCTCCATAGCCCATGTTCCCTGTAAAATAGTTATCTCCAAGTTATAATGCCCTGTTCAATGTAATTTCAGTTTGTTCAATGTAAACCGCACTGATGCAGAATAGCGCGGTATATAAGAGAATGTAAATAAATAAATAAATAAATAAATAAAGGGAGAAGGTAGGTTGCAGGAGGTTTGTGTGCTTTTTAATTTTTGGACTGGGATGTATAAAAGGTTTGTTGAGTTGACCTACGGGATCTAAGGCTGGTAGGCTTGGTTGGGAGTGAGTGGAGGCAGGGGGCAGATTCCTGATAGATAACCTTATGGATAAGGGTAAGGGTTTTGAATTTTATTCTAGAAAGAATAGAGAGCCAGTATAGGAGTTGGAGCATGGGGGTAACATGGGTTCTTCCGGGGGTATTGAAGATTAGGCGTGCTATCGTGTTCTGTGCTAATTGGAGGGGGTAGAGAATCTGTTTTGGGGGCCATGGTATATGTGGTTGCAGTAGTCAAGGGTGGGGGTAGTGAGGGCTTGGCAAACAGTACGGAAGGAGTTGGGGTCAGAGGTTTTTCAGGGTTCGTATCTTAGAGTATATGGAACGAGTTGTTTTTCGTATGTGTTCTTGGAAGGTAAGATTCTGATCCAGTGTTATTCCGAGGTATTAAACTTCGGTTTTAACAGTGATCATATAGTTATTGATAACCAGGGAAGACAGGGGAGTATACAAAGTGTCAGTGAATACATATATTCATATGAAAATTCACCTAAATTTAGGAGCTTTAAAATTATTGGGAGGGGGGGATATTCAGTGCCAGTGGATAGCTCTGCTAACGTGTCTAGCCACCAGCACTAAAATTTACACTTAGATATTCAATGCCGAGGTCATATCCAGTCCCAGCATTAAATATATGGTTTGCTGCATTGCCATGAGGGTAACTGGGCAGCGGCAATATTGAGATGCTGCCTGTTTGGCTAACACAGCTGCCCGGTTAGCGATGAGTGCTGCCTCCGCTCCACCCCGGAACACTCTCAGAATGTCCCAATGCTAACCACTTAGGAGTATGTTTACTAAACAGTGCTAACGTCGCAACTGCGACATTAGCGCGTGATAATGGTGCATTACCGTGTGAGAACGTCACGTATCGCGCGATAACGTCTCCAGCGGCGTTAAGGTGCACAGAGGGTGGAGTAAGGCTCCCCAGGGGCAGAGATAAGGGGTCAAAGGGCGGAGAGTGGGCGGGGAGAGGCTCCATGCACACTAACGCCGTGAAATGAAAGTCTGAAAATTAGCACCAGTGAAAACCTCGCGCTAGAGGCACATTTGCAGGGGAGAGAGACCATTTCAGTCAGCAATGTGCAGCAAAGGCAGGGAAACCAAGAAAAAGTGATAGTAGTGATACATGTGCAGCAACATCATAGTGCCCAAGTACGAGAGGGTACTACTGTGAGGTGGGACATGCAGTGGGGAAGCTGGGGCACAGGGTGAGCTAGGCATATGCCTAGGTGACACATAGGAATGTAGAAGCGGAAAACCAGTAAGACAGCAACTGACCAAGGGCAAACATGGCCACGAGTGTGTGTCCCACAGTGTCCCAGGGGACAGTACCCAGCAAGTACCCCAAAGGGCACATAACATTGGCAGGCGGTGCCGGGGGGAAGTGTGGATGTCTATGCAGGCACCCCTACCCCATATCACGCACCATAGGCAGCCGCCTACCGGCACACTGGATGGCCTGGGACTGCGCACCACCAGCACCACCAGCACAAGGGCATGTCAGCATAGTGGCAGAGGGGTGCTGGTGGCGGAGGGGGCAGTGGCATCTGCCCACAGCAGACCACGGCCAAGCCCCGTTTAGGTGGGTGCCATGCACTACAACAGACAAGGTCTGTCTGACGAACAGTCATGGTATCCCCAGTGAATAATTTGCCTCTGTGGCAACAGTTTGGTGCAGTACACACAGCAAGTGTGTTCAGAGGCAGAAGATCACAGGTTCAAGTCCCAGCTGTGGCTCCTGCAAACCATGTCCCTATATTTTACCCAGTACTAAACCATAGTAATAAAGACGGAACCTTTATTGCAGATTAAATAAACATGCCATAAACGCTTATATTTTACCTTAAAGAGCACAGACACCATAAACATGTGCAATCCCTAGAGCAGAGTTTCCCAACTGCAGTCCTGGAGGGCCAAACATCATTCAGGTTTCATGCTGTCCCTAATATATATGCCTGTGCTGCATTTGTGTGCACCGCCCCCATTGTATGCAAATGTATCTCATGCATATTCATTAGGGACAGCTTGAAAACCTGAACTGTGTTTGGCCCACCAGGACCGGAGTTGTGAACCTCTGCCCTAGAGCAGCGGCCAACAGGGGCACAAACACCCACACCCATAGGCTCCACTATCCAAAGCCTCATGGAAAGTCAGGCTGATGGGCCCTGTGCGGAGCAGCATCTCCCAATACTAGCACCTGCATACCTTAGCAATGCCGTCCTAAACTTGGGAACACATTACACATATATCAAAAGGGCACCTTATGCTGCACCTTAGGTTACGGCAGTATGAGGGTGTTTTTGCTGGCAGAACTGATTTAAATTAAAAAAAGGAAATGTCTCAGACAGCCTTCTTACATAACACCACTGCAGGATCAAATCCATGACCCCTGCTTCCACAGTCATTGCAGTAACCAGTGGGCTACATCGTTATAACGTCTAGCACTGAGCTGGCATGAACTTAGGGTTAACGCACGTTAACGTGCCATGGCGCCCACTATCACATGATACCGTTTCCTTGCAACCTTACCTCCGGACCGCCCACTACCTTATATGGCATTCTTCACAATAACGCTGCAACTAGCTCCGGTAACATTAAGATGGTTTAGTAAACATACCCCTTAGTGTAGTGTTGTCACCCGAGGATATTCATGTCAGTGCTGCTGAATATCCCACAAAGTGGCATTTACATGTTTCTGCAAGCCATGTAAATGTCTTTGAAAATGACCTCCTCTGAGGTATATTTACTAAGCAGTGGTAGTGGCTTCCGTGCGATATCGGAGCCACGGCGCCATTGGGGCTGCGACTCCGATATCACACGGAAGCCGCTACCACTGCTTAGTAAACATACCCCTAGGTTTCTAAATTTAGAACTGACATTTGTTTGCCTAGATTTAGGTGCCTAATTTAGATACCCAGTGTTGAAAATCAGCACTAAGCTCCTAACGTGTTTCCCCATCCTAAATCTGCCACTGTTGCCAACTATATTTTAGGTATCTAACTGTAGAGGTTTAGTAAAATTTCTAGCATAAATTTAGGAACTCAGTCCTAGTCAATTTTCAGAGGCCCAATTTAAGAGCCTAACTCTTAAAATTAGGAGCAAAAACACTTTGAAAATTGACCCTACAACGTGTGTTTCCCATGTGCTTTTCTGTTACAAGATTGGGAATGGATATCTATAGGAATACAAATGGGTTCCACATCTACTCTATACAGTATGTGGTGATAGGATTTGAGACTTTTGCTTCGGCACGATCATCGATGCAGCTTAAGTGCCAGTGCTAGTTTGCAGATAGACACTTCTTGACGATACATTGACTTCTTTATGATTTATTTCTATGAAGATTACTGAGATGTTTCAACTTTAGATATAAATACTGGCTATCCATATATGTTCAAACCCCGTTTATCATAATGAAAAATTCTATTCAAAAATTATGAATTTTTGAAGCCGATAATTATAACTCCTTAGATTTAGTTATAATACTGAAAGCTATTACACGTAAAGGGCCCGAGAGTCAGTGATGGCAGCTAGTACTGCCAAAGTGTCTAGCCATTGCCGTCGAACATTAGACCCAGATATTCAATGCTGGGGCCATATCCGGGTTGTCAGACGGCTGCCTAGGGTGAGAACTTACACAATCTTGACGATGCATATATTCATATGATTCTTGCAAGGCATTGTGGGTAATGTAGTTCTTTCACTCCAAACACAGCTGAAGACAATAATTGAGTTGTGAAACCAGTGGTAAGGCCAATAAAATACTTCTTTTATTGATGGGGTTTAATTCACCCAGCACAAATATGCTTGGTAGCAATATAAATGAGGTTACTTGCTTGCAGTGTTTAAATGGATAACATAAAGTCACAAAGCAAATCAGAAAACAACCTTCAGCTTGTCAGGCAATTAGCTAATGTTTTCTTAGCAATAATTACCAAATACAAAGGCACAAAGAAATGAATAAACTTTGTTTGTTAGGTTAACTTCTGCTTATTTTCCACGCAGATCCCAGCAGTGATTCTCCCTTGCTCACACACACAATCAGGTGCAGCTTTAATTACTATCAATTGACCAGCTGAAAGCCTTTAGCTGGCTGGCTGCTACTGTGTGAACCCAAATCCTGCTTTAAGAGCTGTTTGCAGTGGAAATAAAGAACAAAGTTAGGTTTCTTTGTGATGGCTGATGTGTTTGCTCACAGAAAGCTAGCAATAGCATTTAGATAGAGAACAGTCCATGTAATTAATAGTTTCATCTGCTGTATCTTCCCCTTCATCAATCAGCATAGGGTCACTATCATACATTGGCACAGACGAGTCTTTCCATAAGGCACTATCATGAGAATGCTTATTCCCTTGCTGCCATTCACTATTATAGATAGGGTCTGGATCAGTGTTCATACCTGAGCCTCTCCTGCTATCATAATTCCTCTCTGTATAGCCTGGCCAGTATTGTGATGATGTGAAGGCTGCAGAGCCCTTTAAAAGTAGAAAAAACTCTGAGATTTGTTCCCACAAGCGGGGGATGGGATCACAGAAGCACATTTCCCACAGAGAGAATGAAATTAAGGCACATAGAAGCAGGGTTAGCTTGAAGCCACACCCAACCTCTAGGACAGCTGCAAGCAGAGAGAGGGTGGGGTCAGAGAAGCAAACAGTTCACAGAACATATAAGCTGCGTCACACAGGAAGTGAGGGGAGAGATGAACAGGAGCTGGAGAATCAGTTGAGAGTTGATTCCAGAGCTTCACACACACGAGGACTAGGCACAGGACGGTGCAAAGGAAATTGCAATGCTAAAGGGAAACTAGCAAAACCCCGAGGACAAAGTTTCTTTGAAGAATCAGCTGAGTGGGAGGAGGAATCAGGTACTGATCAAACGGTATGTGCTTTTACACCAGAAAGACTGCAAAGAAGGTCTGTTCAAAGGCAGGACCGGTTGCAGGCTAGGAGCCAGAAGAAAAGGCCAGTAAACCAGGGAAGGAAGCAGGATTTAAAAGCTGTTAATTCTGCTAAGCCCAGAAGGACTGACCACTACTTACAAGGCAAGTGCAAAGGGTGTGGGCATAGAAAGAACCGGCAGAGAAACCTGGATTGTACCTCTGAATCAGAATATAGCAGTTCTAGTCTTGAACCTCCACACAGATATTATAGAAAGCCTGTTAGGAGGAGAGTTACTGCTAGTCAAGAAGCTTTTGCATTTCCTGATGAGAAACTATTAAGGGGGAGAAAGGCAAAAGGTTCAAACCCAGTTACAGAGGGGAACCGTGAGCTAAAGTGGAGAAACCTTTGTAAGCTTCTGAAGAACATACAACAGGTTAAACCAGAGATTACCCCAAGTTCAGAGCCATACAATTCCCCAATTGAAATGGACGTGGACTGTCTCTCTGATAAATCAATGTCCTCTGCTGAATCGATGGATTGCAGTTTGTGTGTGTCTAATGTATAAAGCTTTTCCTGTATGCTGTATGAAACAAGTAAGAAGACGTCAGGAGTTCAGATATCATTGTATGCTTGGAAAGCAGACAAGTGGATAAGAGAAACCTCATGTGAAAGCCTAGCTAGTTTTATTGCTGCTGTAACGTCAGCTGAGAAAGCTAGTGGTTTAAAAGCTAAGAGGTAGCACTCTGAGTGATGTTTTAAACTTGAAGTCAGCAAGGAAAGTAAAGTTTCATATTGCCAAAGTTTGTGAGTAATGCACAAAGATATTTCTACTGCGTTTGTAAATACTAGAAAATACTGCTATCAAGGTTGAGAAGTTTATGGAAGAAATTCACCTTGCACATTTTGGAGAAGAATCCTATACTTTGGTTGAATGTGTTTTCCCTTTCTGGAATTTTGCCACGAATGATTTCCTTACGGAAAATAAAAATAAAAGCAATTTATGTTATAAATTGTCCTGTGCTCCTTCTATTCGGACTGCTAACAAAAGCAAACCACAACTACAATTAAGGAGGTGATCCACCGTCTCTCATTAGGCAAGTGTCTATACTAAATAGCACTATAAGTGATCAAACAGAGACAATCTGCCGTGCCACCCCTAGGGGCAGTGCGGTGAGAGCGGTGGAAGGCGTCACAGGTGGCGTAGTGTGTTGGATTTTTCGTTTGGAGTCACGTGACAACGGAGAGGTCATCTACAAACACAGGAAAGAGAATCCTAGAGCAGCTGTATCAACTTCCAAGGTCTGCGGAGCGGAAGGAAAGCCGGAGTGACCACTGGAACCCGAGTCCAGGGCAACGGAGTTGATGAAGTGAGACTCTGCACCAGTATAAGGTAACCCGTAGGCTGGAGGGTTGGACCGGATAAGCACTGGTGTAAGAGGGTGGCTGCTGGGATAATTACCAAGACAAGGGTGAAGTGGAAAGTTCCGCACTTGGTGCTTTGTTTCTGTTTTTTTACAGGAAAGAAGATGGAGTCTCGAGACATCTTGGACTGGGCGGCTGGTCAGATAGCCCAACAGCAAGAGTTGTCCATGAGGAGCCTGGAACAGGCGAAGGCGCTGTTCCAATCACAACAAGCACCAGTTATACAAGCAATGTCCAGTTGGCTTGAGGCCCAAGAAAAAAAGGACGATGCTGCCAGGACTATGCCAGGTGCAAGGGCAGATTGTCGGGACTGGGACTGGTCTGGGACTGGGATTTTTGCAGGAGGTCGTCTAACAAAGGATGACGATGTAGACGACTACATTGAGTCTTTTGAGCGTATAGCTATTCTAGCAAAATGGCCTAAAGAACAGTGGGCGCTAAGATTTGCCGCCTCGCTTACAGGCGAAGCCTTAGCAGCTTACCGTGCCATGCCTGCTAGTTTAGTTACAAGCTATAAAGATGTAAAACAAGCGGTAAAGGATCGTTTGGGTCTAAATCCAGCGGTCTACCGTAGGCAGCTACGGTCATGTAAATTGAGGTCAGAGGAAACACCTCAGGCATTATATTACCGCGTAAAGAATTTGGTTTATAAATGGTTGATGCCTGAAGGTAAAGATATAGAGGCTATCTTAGACACAATAATTCTTGAACAGTTCATGGAAGCAGTACCGAGCAGCGTGCCTACCTTTCTAGTACTCCAAAGCTGTAAGAACACGCAAGAAGCAATTGCTTTAACAGACCGCTTTCTGGAGGCCAATAAGTTGAGCCTGGAGAAAGAAGGCATCTTTAAAAACAAAGTGGAGTTACTAGAAAGGAAAGCTAAGCTGGATGAATTTGCAGATAGTAATGTGAAACTGTATAAGAGAAATGTGTTAAGAAAGTGTTTTTCGTGTGGAGAAGTGGGGCACGTGAAAAGGGACTGCAAGGCCAGGAAGGCTTTAATCACTACCCAGCACCGAGATACAGGGGAGGGATTCCTACTGAGGGTGGAGGTAGAAGGAATACCAACTGAGGCACTCTTAGATTCAGGGGCAAATCAGTCTATGATCTCCCGGAAGCTCTGGCAACAGATAGAGGCAAAAGAAAAACCCTCGCTGCCAAGCTCTGGGGATCATATTCGGATCCGGTGCGTCCATGGCGCAGCCTCTACCTACCCTATACACCCGGTGGTTATAGAGGGAGTGGGTCTCAAGAAACAAATGCAAGTGGCCATTGTACCAAGGCTTCCACACGAAGTAGTCTTAGGCCGAGATTGGCCACAATTTCGGAAAGGTCTGGCTAAGGAGTTGCAGGTAGAAAACTACCCACTCGCTACCTTTCCGCAAGTGGATTTAGCTGAGGAGAAGACCTTGCCCAAGGTAGGCAAGGTAGCTGACCCCATGCTAGCTAAGAATAGGGCTATTATGAATACCACAGTCAGGGAGAAGACCTTACCCGAGGTAGGCAAGGTAGTTGACCCCAGACTAGGAGAAAGTAAAAATATGATCACTACACGTACTGAGGGTGGGCCTCTAAGGAAAGAGCGAGGGCGTCTCAGTTTTCTACCCGCTCCCTTGTTTGGAACTACAAAGAAAAGTAGCCATAATAAGGAACTACGGAGCGGAGAGTTAACCCCAAAGCCAAGGTTTGTACTGAAGGTCTGTAGGACCACCCCTGATGCTACGATACCCAGACGGGCATCAGAACAAGCTGCAGGGGTTGATCTATGCAGTGCCGTGGACATGGTAGTGCCGCGACAGGGGAAGGCTCTGATTGAGACAGGCCTCCAAGTTGAGCTACCATTAGGCTGTTATGGCCGAATTGCCCCTCGGTCGGGGTTAGCCCATAAACATTTTATTGATGTTGGGGCAGGGGTCGTAGACCCGGATTACCGGGGGTCTCTAAAGGTACTCTTGTTCAACTTCTCGCACGAGGATTTCCGTGTGAACATCGGGGATCGCATTGCGCAATTCATTTGCGAAAGGGTAGGGCCCCTAGAGGAGGTAGATGAATTAGCTCCTTCGGTTCGGGGTTCGGGTGGTTTTGGCTCTACAGGGATCGCTGAGATAAAGGGGTTGACAGCCAGTCGGGTTGAAAAGGACGAAGAGGACTTGGGCCCGCAACTCCCAGAGGGGAAAGCGGAGCCGGTGCTTCGGATGGGGGAAGATCTCTCATGGACTCAGCAGGAGGCACTGTCTAAGCTACTGAGTGGATTTTCGGATGTCCTTACTTCCATACCAGGGGAGACGAGCATGGTAGCTCATGAAATAGTCACCCCATATGGTGAAGTTGTTCGCCAACGTCCTTACAGACTTCCAGAGGCCAAGCAAGCCGAAGTCATCAGGCAAGTCCAGGAAATGTTACGATTAGGAGTAATAGAAGAATCTAAAAGCCCCTGGAACAATCCAATAGTTTTGGTGCCGAAACCTGATGGCTCGTTGCGTTTTTGCATAGATTTTCGCAAGGTCAACGATATTTCCAGGTTTGACACCTACCCTATGCCACGCATAGAGGAGCTTTTAGATCGTTTGGGACGCGCCACTTATTTGACCACCCTCAACATGACCAAAGGGTACTGGCAGATTCCCCTCACCAGGGAATCTCGCCAGAAAACGGCCTTTAGCTCTCCAATTGGATTGTTCCAATTTCGCCGGATGCCCTTTGGTCTTCATGGGGCCGCTGCGACGTGCCAACGACTCGTTGACTTGGTCCTTCGCCCTCACCAGTCGTATGCCACTGCATATATGGATGATATTGTCATCCACAGCACACGGTGGGATGAGCATTTGATGCAGATCAAGGCAGTCTTGGAAGCCCTGAGACAAGCCGGTCTCACGCTCAACCCGGATAAATGCATGTTCGGCGCGACTGAAGTAAAGTATCTGGGCCACTTGGTCGGCCGAGGTATTGTAAAACCGCTCTTAAATAAAGTTGAGAGCGTGAAGATGTTCCCAAGGCCCCAGACTAAGAAGCAACTTCGGAGTTATTTGGGTTTGGTCGGCTATTATCGCTGTTTTATTCCGCATTTCGCGACAGAGGCGGCCGCTCTTACTGAAATGTTGAAAAAAAATGCCCCTACACAACTGCAATGGTCGGAAGCCGCAGTACAGGCTTTTACGACATTAAAGGATAGGCTGTGTGAGGCTCCGATTTTACGGGGGGTAGATTTTCGCCTGCCCTTCATTCTCCAAACCGACGCTTCCGAAACGGGCCTTGGGGCGGTCATGTCCCAAAAAAGCGAGGGGATGGAACATCCAGTAATGTTCCTAAGCCGTAAGCTTACCCCTCCTGAACGAAAGTACTCAACCATTGAGCGCGAATGTTTGGCGATACGATGGGCGGTGATGGCTTTACGGTTTTATCTAACGGGGCGTCGATTCCTGTTAGTGACCGATCACGCTCCGTTACAATGGTTGCACAAAATGAAAGATACCAATACGCGTCTGACTCGCTGGTATATGGCCCTGCAGGAGTTTGATTTTCGCGTACAGCATCGCGCAGGGAAGCTCCATACCAACGCGGACGCCTTGTCCAGGATTTCCAGCTGTGCGCGGGTTGTGGCGCCAGCTGGCAATTGCTTAAGGTGGGGGATATGTGATGATGTGAAGGCTGCAGAGCCCTTTAAAAGTAGAAAAAACTCTGAGATTTGTTCCCACAAGCGGGGGATGGGATCACAGAAGCACATTTCCCACAGAGAGAATGAAATTAAGGCACATAGAAGCAGGGTTAGCTTGAAGCCACACCCAACCTCTAGGACAGCTGCAAGCAGAGAGAGGGTGGGGTCAGAGAAGCAAACAGTTCACAGAACATATAAGCTGCGTCACACAGGAAGTGAGGGAGAGATGAACAGGAGCTGGAGAATCAGTTGAGAGTTGATTCCAGAGCTTCACACACACGAGGACTAGGCACAGGACGGTGCAAAGGAAATTGCAATGCTAAAGGGAAACTAGCAAAACCCCGAGGACAAAGTTTCTTTGAAGAATCAGCTGAGTGGGAGGAGGAATCAGGTACTGATCAAACGGTATGTGCTTTTACACCAGAAAGACTGCAAAGAAGGTCTGTTCAAAGGCAGGACCGGTTGCAGGCTAGGAGCCAGAAGAAAAGGCCAGTAAACCAGGGAAGGAAGCAGGATTTAAAAGCTGTTAATTCTGCTAAGCCCAGAAGGACTGACCACTACTTACAAGGCAAGTGCAAAGGGTGTGGGCATAGAAAGAACCGGCAGAGAAACCTGGATTGTACCTCTGAATCAGAATATAGCAGTTCTAGTCTTGAACCTCCACACAGATATTATAGAAAGCCTGTTAGGAGGAGAGTTACTGCTAGTCAAGAAGCTTTTGCATTTCCTGATGAGAAACTATTAAGGGGGAGAAAGGCAAAAGGTTCAAACCCAGTTACAGAGGGGAACCGTGAGCTAAAGTGGAGAAACCTTTGTAAGCTTCTGAAGAACATACAACAGGTTAAACCAGAGATTACCCCAAGTTCAGAGCCATACAATTCCCCAATTGAAATGGACGTGGACTGTCTCTCTGATAAATCAATGTCCTCTGCTGAATCGATGGATTGCAGTTTGTGTGTGTCTAATGTATAAAGCTTTTCCTGTATGCTGTATGAAACAAGTAAGAAGACGTCAGGAGTTCAGATATCATTGTATGCTTGGAAAGCAGACAAGTGGATAAGAGAAACCTCATGTGAAAGCCTAGCTAGTTTTATTGCTGCTGTAACGTCAGCTGAGAAAGCTAGTGGTTTAAAAGCTAAGAGGTAGCACTCTGAGTGATGTTTTTAAACTTGAAGTCAGCAAGGAAAGTAAAGTTTCATATTGCCAAAGTTTGTGAGTAATGCACAAAGATATTTCTACTGCGTTTGTAAATACTAGAAAATACTGCTATCAAGGTTGAGAAGTTTATGGAAGAAATTCACCTTGCACATTTTGGAGAAGAATCCTATACTTTGGTTGAATGTGTTTTCCCTTTCTGGAATTTTGCCACGAATGATTTCCTTACGGAAAATAAAAATAAAAGCAATTTATGTTATAAATTGTCCTGTGCTCCTTCTATTCGGACTGCTAACAAAAGCAAACCACAACTACAATTAAGGAGGTGATCCACCGTCTCTCATTAGGCAAGTGTCTATACTAAATAGCACTATAAGTGATCAAACAGAGACAATCTGCCGTGCCACCCCTAGGGGCAGTGCGGTGAGAGCGGTGGAAGGCGTCACAGTATGTAATCCAGTTCTGATGTCCAGCCTTCCAATCTTGATCCCTGGACACTGGATCCTCTCTCACATACCTTCTGGCCTTGGTCTGAAAGTCCCTTCCACGTGTAGTCTTCTCTCTTCCAGGTAGCCACTGGTGATTCCTATCTCTGCCATTCCATTCCTCTGGCTGACTCCAGTCCAATGGACTCTGCTGGCACTTGGAATACCTCCCAGTATGGGTACTGCCTTGGACTCTCCCAGACTTTCCAATGGGCTTTCTTCTCTTCCTTCCAGAGAGTCTCCTTCTCTCTCTATCCGCTTGGCTTGGCTTCTGTTTCTCCAGGTGATGCTGGTGCTTGAGCTTATAGCTGTTGCTGTCTCCTTTCCTGAAGCTCTTTCTGTAGCTGTTATCTGTAGAATCAGCTCTATTCTTATTCTGTCTTAATGTGTGCTCCTCCCTAACACAGCGCAGCTGTGTTGAATCTGGCCCTGCCCTTTGAGATGAGTGCTTAGGGATTACCTCATAGCTCTCTTGATTGCACACACATTTTCTCACTTCAGCCCCTCTCATGGCTGCTGGAAACCTGGTGCATTCTGGGACTGGTAGTCTTTTATGTGAAAACTCTGTTTTCTTACTTCTAACAGAACTGACAGGTTGCTTGTTCAGAGTCACATCATCTTTTCTATAGCTCCTACCTGAGCTATGATAAGCTTCCTTATCACAGGGTGCACACATTGAATATGGGGGTTGCCTGCAATGCTTTGAAGCTAATCAGGCAGTGGTGATATTTAGTTGCTGCTGGGTTCGTTTCAGCGGCAAGCGCTAGGCTGACCTTTGCTGTGCCTGAATTTTGTGCTTTGCAATAACTGGGCAGCAGCTCAATATCGTCACAGCCCGGTTATCACTTGGTGCTGCTCCTGGAACAACCCGATGCTAACTGGTTAGCATCAGGGTGTGTTAATCCCTTTGAATATCAGGCTTCAGTTCATCTAACAATATACACTGTGTTTGATGACACCCCAGTAATAATTTGATAATCATTTTTGATGTGAATGTTCCCACATGCTATTTATTCTGTGCATTAATATCATTTTGGGATATCATTCCCCTTCTGCTTTTTTCTGAATTGGAAATTTGGCAGAAACTTATTTGTTGACCTCAGTGAATAAAAATATTCAAATCCCGTGTGTAAAATATTCTCAGGGATGCTGTATATCTCAGGAAATTAACAGAAACTTTCTTTATGCGGATTATTAAACCAACTCCTGCTGTGCATTACTTAACACATTATCATCTTCATTACAATATATATGAGCTTCATGATCCTGCTATACGGAGTCACTCTTCTGAAATTAAAATTTGGAATTGGACAAAGGAAGTGTTCTAAAGCTGCTCTGACCATGATGTCATATCAAACCAAGGGCAAGAAACTAAAACTACTTGTCAAGCTTCAATCTCTACACTGTCTTGTTTCAAATGCTTACATAGGTCATCTCCATAGCCATCAATTGGGAAGCAAAGATAAATGAACAGGGCAAAGGGGACACTATTTAAAAGCTCTGATCCAGATAGCAGCATCTGTGATCTGGATATGTGCCGCTGGCTGGGTTTATCTGGTGATTTTCACTAGTACTATCCAGATGATGTCACTGAAAACTACTAAGGACTGCCCCGGCCTATCTGCATCTGAGGGGCAGCGATGTTCAGCACCCATGATGGCACTTTTTGTTTTCCAACCATGGCCAAGGCTTCACCCCAAAAATGGGTTTCTTCAGGGAGTCACTGCAAAGTGAAGAATTTCCCTGAAGAAACCTGTTTTTCGGGTGAAACCTTGGCCATGGTTGGAAAACAAACGGTGGAAATGTATTAACAGTGCACTTGAGCGATTATTCAGCCGTGATGCCTGAACTAATATGTGGACTGCCGTTTATATAGTGAACGTGGAAGCTCACAACTATTGGATAGAAACATAGAAACATGATGGCAGAAAAAGACCACATGGCCTATCTAGTCTGCCCTACCATACAATAGTCCCCTCTTTACCTTTAGAGATCCTCTGTGTTTGTCCCATGCTTTTCTGAATTCAGGTACTGTCCTCGTGTTCACAACCTCCAGTGAGAGATTATTCCATGCATCTATCACTCTTTCCATAAAGAAATATTTCCACATATTACTCCTGAGTCTATCCCCTTTCACTCTCATCCTAGCAAAGCTTGGCTTCAATTGAAAGAGACCCTCCTTTGCATTTATGCCACAGAGGTATTTAAATGTCTCATCATAATATCCCTATCTTGTCTTTCCTCTACTGTATACATATTAAGATCTTTAAATCTATCCTCATATGCTTCATAACAAAGACCACTAACCATTTTAGTAGCCACCGTCTGCATAGAGTCCAACCTGCTTATATCCTTCTGAAGGTGTGGTCTCCAGAATTGTACACAATACTCCAAATGAGGTCGCACCAGAGACTTATACAGAGGCACTATCGCCTCCTTTTTCCTGCCAGCCATACCTCTCCCTATACACCCAAGCATCCTTCTGACTTTTGCCATCACCTTTTCTACCTGTTTAGCTACTTTAAGATCATCAGACACAATGATGCCCAGGTCCCACTCTTCTTTTGTGAATAGAAGTACCTCTCCCCTACACTGTACAGCTCCTTTGGATTTTTGCAGCCCAACTTCATGACCCTGCATTTTTTAGCATTAAATTTCAGTTGCCAAATTCTAAACCATTCTTCAAGCTTAGCTAGATCCCTCCTCATGTTATTGACTCCTTCCTGGGTATCTATTCTATTGCAGATTTTGGTATCATCCGCAAACAAGCAAACCTTACCTGGCAATCCCTCCGCACACCGCTGGTAACCTCCTTCTCCTCAGAGTGAGCTCCATTTACCTGTTCCCTTTGTCACCTCCCACTCAACCAATTTCTAACCCAATCAGTCACTTTAGAGTGCATTCCTAGGCTGCTCAATTTGTTTATAAGTCGCCTGTGTAGAATGATGTCAAAGGCTTTAATGAAATCTAAATACACCACATCTAAGGCTCTCCTTTGGTCCAGGTCCCTAGTCACCCAGTCAAAGAAATCTATTAGACTTGTCTAACAAGACCTGCCTCAGATCCTGCAATCCATTGGACTACAGAAACCTCATTATTCTCTCCTTTAATAGCCTTTCCAATAATTTACTAACCACAGAGGTTAGACTAACTGACTTGTAGTTCTCAATGTCATCTGTACGTCTGCTTTTGTGTAAAGGGACCACATGTACCTTTCTCCAGTCCTCTGGTACCACCCATGACTCCAAAGAGGCATTGAAAAGGTTTAGCTAGTTCCTCACAGTCTTCTGAAAATTGTTTGAGATCCCTGTCACTTTTGTTCCTGTTTGTGGGACTTTTCTGAGGTCCTGCTCTTGACCCTTCATTTGTGAACAAGGAACATAAATATTTGTTAAGCAATTCTGCTTTTTCAACATCCGTTTCTGCATATTCCTCCCCTGCACCCTGGATCCCAGATAAGTGGCATTGATGGGTATGAATTTGAGCCTCATATAACCTATACAAAAAACTTTGATAGACTATTTGGTTGTTTAACGTTTTGTCCAGGACTACGGTTTGGGCGATGATGAAATTGTACTTTACTGGAGATGAGGATTCCGGCAAAAATTGAAGTCTGTCCTAAAAAAATGTTTTCATATTACTTGCTTTAATATAGGAGTGAAGTGGAAGAACAGCAAGTTAATAAATTAAATACATAAATAAAAGAATTAATCATAAATATTTCATTGTCTATTGATGGAATTCACCAGTAAATAGTTTTTCCATCAAGAGAGAAATGGAAAATGTAATTGTACAAGTTACTATTAAGAATTTCATTACCCTATCAGGGTTGGTTTCAGCTGCAATATTTATAATGGTTTAATGTATTTTTGTAAGCCATAGTTGTAAGATCTTTTGGGCCGTGCACAAGACTGAGTGACAAACAGATAGCAGTGGGGAGGCCACTGCAACACCAGTAGCATCAGCAGTGGGCGATGGAGGTATAATGCCCCCCTCCTACCCTGGGGTTTGCATGTGGTGGGAGGGCCATCCCTTCAACATGGTCATTGTTGTAGCTTAGGGAGAACATGTTTGAGATGGTCACACATGGATGGACAGCCAGTGCTGGTGAGTAGTTGGGAGATAGGATATGTGCTCAGTGAAAGAACCTGAGTTGTGTCACATAGTCAGAGTTGGAAACAGCTGAGTACAGTTGGGGGTGGGCAAATGCAAATGAGGTGTAGCAATTGCTGGCAAATTGTGTGACAGATACATCATTGTGCTATCCGACCACTACCTCCCCTGCATAGGGGTCCACATTTCAGTGCATCCTTGTACCTGGAGAGCTATGCCGGTGCCATGGGCTCTGTTTCTAGGAGCTCATGGCCCTCACCCTGACCATAAGAGGGCATGTCTGTGGTCCATTGGATCATAGTGCATGCTTCTGTCTAAACCACTGAAGGAGAACTAAATCAGTTGTTGCTCCCTGGTCAATGCCCTCCCCATCCAGCATGTAGATTAGGGTATGAGGTATTTTTCCTACCTAGGGAGCATTTGCAGGCTTGCTAGGTAGTGGAGGCCCTCTGTTTCCTGAACGCAGGCATGTATGAACTGGGGATGGATTGTGGTACCATTCTCCATTGTTGTGTGTAGGGTGCACTGTGGTGTACCCAAAGAACTCTCACCATGTTAGGAACATTAATGGTTTCTATGGATAATATCCCATCCTCTGGCAGTGGTTTGGCCACAGGGGTGGGATATCTACCTCCTGGAATATCAGCTGTATGCACCCCATATCTGTGTGGTCTCTGTGTTGGGCCCACAAATCTACGCACTGGGCCAGTATGCCTCCTCTCTTTCACCCATATGAAGGGGGTCGACATCCTCACTGGCAAGGGTACTGTGCCAGGTGAATAAAGGGGAGTGAAGGGAAAGGACCAGGTTAAAAACATTGAAAAGAGATCTAGTCTGAAAGAGTCCATTAATTCTTTTTTAGAAATATGCATTTTCATGTATAACAGTATCAAATGCAGCCTTTATATCAAAGAACAACACTATGTGGGCAGAAATAAATTGTCTCAGTAAGAGAGAGCAATAACATTTCCAGACTATGGCTGGAGTGAAAGACATGCTGATATATGTCCAAATGATTATCATCATCAATAAAACCTTGTAGTTGCAGATACACTATATGCTCCAACACCTTAGCTAGCAATGGAAGACTCAAGATGGGATAGTAATTGTTACAATCCATCAGATCTGACTGCACATCTTTTAAAATAGGACAAATAATTGATGATTTTAAATCTTTAGAAGCTATCTATTCTTTAAGTGAAACAACTACAAAATCCTTAAAAAACGTATTCAATACCTCTTGTGCAATTTTCACTGCTATTAAAGAAATAGCATCTAATACACTTGGAGAAGACATTTTTCTGCAATATTTCCACAATTTGCAAGCTAGTAACAAGAGAAAAAGACTCCCACCTGCTTTCCAGTATTCACATACAGTGATTCTTTCACTTTCGCAAACAATAATCTAGGGCAAGACAAAGATTTCTGAATTCTACTTTTTTAATATCTTTGTTGAATAGCATTAGCTATCTTACCTTTATACTTTGCCATGGTTAACACCATGGTCAATTCCATTTCCTAGTTCTATGAAAAGCAATACTGAGGTTTTCTGCAGACCGGGGCTCGTGATGGAGGTGAGGTTTCAACAGCTGCACGTTACCCACATCTAGCAGTCCTGCAGCTGATATACACAAAAGCACTAAAGAGAAGGTGACTCAACTTCGATGGCTGAGGGCAGAATAAATACACTGTGAAACATCATAGCTGTGTGCACAAAGAAAGCCTCGTCGTCCCCTAGGGGAGTTAATTATGTAATGATTGTAATTATTTACACCTGCTACGATAATGTTTAATGTTAATCTTGAATGTTTATATGAGTTGTAAATGACTACATTGTAGCCATGCTTATCCACACGAAAAGGATTTATCATGAAAATACATATCGTGTATTCATTGTGAGACAAGGAGAGAGGACAGGAAAGTGGTACAAAAGAGGAGATGTGTGACTGGGGGGGGGGGGCCTGGGTTATGTGCATGTGATACAAAATAGCCTCATTTATTCATTTTTAAATCGTCTAACCAAATATCTAAGCAATGTACAATATACATACACAATAACATAAAAAATAATACAAGTCAGGATGAACTTCAAACAAACATAATGCACTTTACAACAAAAATGTATTTATTTATTTAAAACATTTGCTATACTGCAGATCAGGCCCCAGGGGGCATGCACCTCAGCAATTTACAATATCCAAATGGCAGCAGAATGTATCACAGACGGCAAAGTCACCTCAGGATGATTGTATTAATTGTATCTTGCCTTATTTGTTTCATTCGTTGAGGATAGCAGCGGCTGTGAAAAAAGGTGGTCCATACTCCAAGCTCATCCCTGCTTCACTGCACGTACTGTGTGGATAACTTATCAGAGAGGACAAAATTTGAGAGATTTTTTATGTCCAGCACTGCAAGAGGTGGAATCTACAGTGAGTCCTGGTCATGTCCGATGTGGGAATTGTCACTGTTGTGCTATGATGGTGGAAGGTACCAGCCTGACGATTGGTTCAACTGCAATTTGCTTAAGATTTTCCACCTCCTGTACTTCTAGTTATGTTGTGTATGCCCTGCAGTGTCCATGCGATAAAATCTACATAGGTAAAACAAAGCGTCTGCTGAAGGTGCGACTAATAGAGCATAAATACTGTCTGTCAAAAGGGAAATTAGAAGCGCCAATGGTGAATTATTGTCAAGAATATAAACATGGGTTTTGCGATTTACGATGTATGGTACTTGATCATATTCCTTACAATATATGCGATGGAGCGCGGGGAACGAGCAGCGATGGATCTTTAACTTTAACTTGAGCCCTTTGGTTTGAATAACTCTATTGAATGGGGGATGTCTCTGTAGAGAGTACGTCCTGAGCTGACAATAGCACTGATGTCCTTTTGGGCATGGGTGTTTCTGTCCATTTCGATAGGTTCAAGTGAGAATTTAAACTTCCTGGCGGCATTCATCTTTTGGAGCCAGGAAAGTCCTCCTGTATTAATGTGAGAAAAGCCCCTGATGAAGCATGGTCTGTGAAACGAAGAGGACGTCCCAAAGCTAAGTGGCTGATAAAAGCAGTTTGCTGAATTTTGAGTGCTACTCTTGGCCTGTTTTTCTGTTTAATTGCAGATTATTGGAGTAAAGCAGACATGCCTAGTCAATTGCTAGAGTTGTGGTACCCTTGAAGGAATATTAAAATGCTGCTGATTGTGTGGCTAATTTATTTCAAAAGATTTAGTAAATAAAATAAAAAATATAATATTATTTGCTTTAATTATAAAAGAGAGGCGTTTTTTAGACCTGTGATGGAGGTGTAAGCAGTTCCCCTTGAGGTGGTGAACAACTGCCATGTAGTGAGACAGCCCAAGTTACTGAGGATTTTTTCTCCTCCTCGTGTTGGTATTGGGTACTGAGGGAGCTTCGGGCTGCCTTTAGAGAGATCATTTAAGGTAGTAGTAATGAGAAAAGAATAACTAGATGGTTAAAGATTGCTGAGGTTTTGTTTGGATATAAGCAGCTCAAACAAATCATATATGGATTAAACAGACAAAAAGACATCCTAGGATGGGAATGCAGTAGCAGAACAAAAAAACAACAACAAAATGATTAAAATACTATCTGGAGACAAAAGGAAGGAAAAAAAACAAAATCAGTATAGTCCCAGCAAGAACTCAACATCAACCACCAAAAAGCCTGGCGAAAAAGCCAAGATTTCACCTGCTTCTTAAACTTCTTAAAACACATAAAATAACAAATCTAACACAGTCTCATTAAAAAAAAAGTCACCCTAATTCCATAAGTGCTCAGTCTCAGAAAATTTCCACATATAAAACAGCTTTTAACATTTTACGGAAGTGTGCAAAGCTCATCTCCTGTCTCACTGCCACTTGCAAAGCACTTCATATGTTAGGCACATGGTATGAAAAGATGTGATCACAGAACAACTGTTTCTTAAATAAAACATCCAGAAGTAAGGTCAATAAGGCCTGTCCACCAGAGCGCAATGCCTGGACAGCTAAATATTCCTGTAATGGAAACTGTAAAGACAGAGCTAGCTAATAAAACATAGGGCCTGATATTCAGAAGCAGCGGCTAAGCATTGCTGCTGAAACAAAGACCCTGCTATTCAACACTGAAGCCATATATAACCACTGGCATTGAACCTCCAGGTCAGCCAGATAGCAGAGACGTTAACCGGGCATTGGCTTCTGTGGTGAAAGTTAGACCATCTTTTAAGTTGCCTCACTTTCACTGCTTAGCAATAACTGGGCAGCGGCTCAATTTTGCTGCTGCCCATTTATCACTGAGCGATGCCTCTGCTCCACCCACAGAAAGCTCTGATGCTCGCCGGCTAACATCGGGGGGTTCAGCGCTAACACCTGGAAACATTCAGTCGCACTACCCATGTTAATGCCGCTGAATATCCCAGTTATCACAATTAATCATGTTGAATATCAGGCCCATAGCTTTCATATACTGCAGCATCACGATTTTATTTTCTTGCATGAACACTCCCAGGTAGAGATCGAGAGCTGATGGGCATCTTCAGTGTGTTACCAGCAAAATGTCTTTGAGCTCACAGTGCTGTAGGTCTCACTTTTTCTCTGTTGGTAATGACCCCGTGATTTTTCTTTCTGGTCAGGATAGCAGTTACACAACATTTTTCCCTCCCTTGTGAATCGACCTAATAGACTACTCACAACGAAGGCCACATGTTTTATTCCTCGGGATTTGCAGGCCAAGATTGTTGACACAGTAACACTGATAAGCTGAGTTGCACTTTAGTCCTCTCTGCAGCACCGGGAAATACTTCCCCACCAAAGACGCTCCACACTTGCATCACAGCTCAGTATAGCAGAAATGAAAAGATTCAAGCACTTCAGTTCAACTTGTGCTGGGTTTAAATCACAGAACAAGTAAAAATACCTCAAGCTGTTCAGTTAAACAGGATTTAAGTCACAGTACAGCAGAAGTGGTGAAAAAACTCAAACAGTTCAATTCAGCTTGCGCCAACATTTGTTATTTTTATTTACACTTAATAGAACATGCAGTTGAAACACGCAAACCTCTCTCACGTGTCTTTTTCCTCCTCTGACCTTCTTTTCTTAAGCTATGTCAGATAATAAATCTTGTTTTATGCCTTCACCGGCAGTAGTGTCAATAGACCAAACACATGCTACCCTCCTTCCATAGCAAATACATATATAGAGAAAATTCATCTATCTTCCATCCTCTCCCATCTTCTCTACATCACTCACCCAAGAGGGTTCCTTGTTTTACCCAGTTTACTTACTTTCCTTCATAATCTCAGGAGGTAATTCACTCACCAGCTCCTCCGCATCTTGGGGCTCAAACCTCCTCCGGTCTGGGTCCAAACAGTAGTTTCTATCTACTCAGTGAAACAGTCCCTGCAGTCATCATTGCTAGTGGGTTCACCTGAGACCAATTCATCCCCACCCGCCTGCTTTCTTTCCCACGCATCATGGGAGATGTAATCCTTCCTTTTTTAAGGTGGATCCATTCATTAGTCTCAAGCTTCCTACTAAGGCGTCTTGCTTCACTAAAGACCTCTTTTAACTAAAGCTTGGTAGCCAGGTAATGTGCTTTTTAGCACAGGACAACTGGCAGCTTGGAACAATAATGTGGGGGCATCCCAGCGACCTTCTGGTAAATCACACGGCAATTGGCCATCACTCCATGGGTGGGGAAGGAGTGGAGTGTGGGTGTGGAGAGAGCAATTACCACGCACTCAGTGGCAATGTAGTAATCAGCACGAGTTCACCTCTATGGGTGTTGTTAGGTGCACCCATAGTAGTACAGCGCACATTCAGGTAGCCTATCTTACGTTAGCTGTCTGGAACACTCTACGCTGATCACACCTTTACAGTGAACGCAGAGACTTTCTACTTAAAATACATTTGTTTTGCACGTTAAATGGAAAACCTTTGTAAGCTCTAGTAAAAGGGGCCCTAAGTGGTCTTATTCTACTACTACTACTAGTTCTACTTATCATTTCTATAGCGCTACTAAGCATACACAGGACTGCACACATATACATGAGGGACAGTCCCTGATCGACAAGCTCACAATCTGCTAAAACAGACAGAACAAGCAGGGGATTAGGGAATTCTTAGTGAAGTGATTAAAATACATGAAGGCAGGGAATAAGGGGGTCAGAATCCAAAGGCAGCCTCAAAGAGATGAATCTTTTGCCTGGATTTGAATAGGACCATGATGTACTGCCTCAGGTGATCTTCCTCCAGTAATACAGTGCAGCAAGGTAGAAAGAGCAGAGTCTGGATTTGGCAGTAGCAGAAAGGGACATAGTTAAAAGTGATTTGCTTGATGAGTGGAGTTGCCAGGAAAGGGTGTAGGGAGAAATTAGAAAGGAGAAGTGCTGGAGGGCAGAAGAATGAATGCATTTGTAGGTCAGAAGGACAAGTTTCAACTGTATGCGGGAATGGATAGGGAGCTAATGAAGTAACTCGAGAAGAGGGGTCGAGTGAACATAGTGATACTGGCAGAAGATTTATTTATTTATTTATTTATTTACATTCTCTTATATACCACACTATTCTGCATCAGTGCGGTTTACATTGAACAAACTGAAATTACATTGAACAGGGCATTATAACTTGGAGATAACTATTTTACAGGGAACATGGGCTATGGAGGGTTAAATGGCTTGCCCAAGACCACAAGGAGCACCTGTGGTCATGCAGCTGAATTTTGAACAGATTGAAGGGGAGATAGATAATTCAGTAGAGACCAGTGAGGAGAAAATTGCAATAGCTAGGCAGGAGATGATGAGCGAGTGGATAGGGGGCTTGGTGATGTGTTCTGAGATGACAGGATGAATTTTTCTGAAGTTATAGAGAAAGAAACTGGTTTTAGCTATCTGTTGGATATGTGAAGTAAAAGAGAGTAAAGAGTCAAAGATGACCCTAAGGTTGTGAGCCGAGAAGACAGGAAGGATGACAGTGCTATACACAGAAATAGAGAAGGGAAGAGGGGGGAAGTGGTTTAGGGGGAAAGATAAGAAACTCCATCTTGGCCAGGTTCAGTTTCAGATGGGGGTGGGACATGCGGGTAGTGATGCCAGACAAGCAGGCTGAAATTTAGGCCTGGATTCTTGGAGACTCTTCAGGAGTAGGGAGGTGATCTGAGAGTCATCAGCATAAAGATGGTACTGAAAACAATGGAAGGAGATCAGGCACCAAGGGAATGAGTGTAGAGAGAGAAGAGAAGAGGTCCCAAAACAGAGCCTTGAGGTACACCAACTGACAGCAGGATAGCAGTGAAGGAGGACCCACCAGAGCATACAATGAAAGAGCAATGTGAGAGATAAGAAGAAAACCCTGACAGAACAGAGCCCTGAAATCAAAGTTTCTAAATATTGGTAGCATGCCCACTCCTAATTCTCTAACACCCTCTGCATTCATCTGAGTGTTGGATCTGGAACAGGATCGGCAGGTTCTGAGAGGCTTTACGTATTAAGAGATATCTCACTCTTACATTTCTACTCCACAAACTTAGTCTGGCCCAGATTTTTTCCAAAATAGAAAAACATTTAAGGCCTGATATGCAAAGGCATTTACGCAGTCGACAGACCTGTAAACCATGTAAATGCCACTTAAAGGGATATTCGGCGGCACTAACACAGGACCAGGACTGGGGAAGTCTTGGTTCCGATTAGCGCTGCTACATGCCCCACTGCTAACTGTGTAGCTTTGGGGTATGTGGTGGGCGGAGTGGAGGCAGTACTCATTGCTAACTGGGCAGCTGTGATATTGCACTGCTGTGCAGTTAGCAACCTGCAGGTAAAGATAGGCGCAGCAAAAGCGGGTCTCTCTTTACCCATGGGAGCTAACCGGGCAGCGGCTCAATATTGCCGCTCCACGGTTATCTTCTGTGGTGGCGGAGGCTGGGCGGCAAACCCAGACATTCAGTGCTGGCAACCGAATACAGCCCCGGCATTGAGATATCTCTTCAGCACTCACAGCTAGCCGCTGTAATCCTGCTAGCCGCCGGTGCTGAATATCGGGCACAAGCAGAAGAAATAGATGGGTACAAAGCACAAAAGCTTCAAGAAAACAGTTCACGGCTTCAGTAATAAACCATTATTCAAGTAGGAAAAGCAATACATTTAATAGATTTAGTGTTCTCAAGCATAGGCAATGGAAAGGGGTGGGCTACAGGGGCCATGGCCCCACCAATATTTTGCCCAACACAGCATCAGGAATAGAGAAATTGGGGGCAGGGCTGGAGATTAGTTTGTTTGGCCCCTCCAACTAAAAAGGTGTTCCGCTGCCCCTGCTCTTAAGCTCTTTGAGTAATCAGTGAATGGAAATCCAGGGCCTCCCACTGCTTTCTCCACAACTTTTTTTCTTATATAATCCCAAGAAACAATAGCAAGTCCCCGTTTCCTTTCTTCTCAAAGATAAAAATGAGACAAGTCACAGAATTAGGCTCCTATCCCTTTATTTTTAGGGCTATTCCTTTCTGGAACTCAACTCCTTGGAGTCTCCTCCTAAATCCTTACATTTTCTTCAAGAAACAGGAAGATGTCCTCAATTTTTCTCCTGTAAAGCCCCTGGAAGGCACAGCCCTTCTGGCTACCTCTCTGGTTCCTTGAATGGAACACATGAGAGCCAGAGCTGGCCCTAATAGATGGCAGCCAACTTAGTTAGAGCCACTGCCGCCACCATTGCTCACCCTCCCCCAACCCCACAACAAACCTTCTAGGAGCAGCTCCCTTCTTTCTTCTGTTTCTGAATGGAGCCACCATAGAGCATTGCATTCAAGAGCAATCAAAGCCCCTGCCTGTCCCGCTCCAATGGCAGCAGAAGGTACAAGGCAGAGGGGAGGGAACTTGAATGTGAGGCTCTGTGATGGCATCATTTACTTTTTCAGTGCCAAAATTTAGAACTAATAAAAAGAAGGGAGCTTCTCCAAGAATGTTTGGGCAGCAGGGACAGAAATGGCTGTGATTGAAGGTTTGACGGGAAGGGGGGAGGGTGGAGCGGCAATGGCTGAAGGTTTGCCCAGGATGACTAATACTCTTGGTCCAGCCCTAATGAGTGCACAACCCCCCTGGTTATCTTGTATTGCTCCTCGAATCAGTAACACCTACATTTACTCCACTGAAGGAGCCAGGATAGTAGCAAAAGGTACTCCACCGGAGAGGAGGGGAGCTGTTCCTTTCCCTTGAAGGAAGGTTGGCATGGAAAAGAGACTTACTTGGGATAGGATAGAATGAGAAGCAGAGGGAGAGTGAGACTGGGACCTACCTAGGGCAAGGAGAAGCACAGAAAGGAAGACCTACATGGGACAGTGGAAAGGAGGAGGGACAGGGGGACATATCACATGGGAGAGGGGTGCAGGGAGAAAGAGACTATATGGGTTGTTAGGGAAATAGAAGAGGTTGAGGACGAAGGGGTGGGAGAAGGACCTATGTGCCAACTCTTATGAATAGAAGATATAGGAATAACAGGAACCCCACTAAAATGGTTCTCATCGTATATATCCAACAGGATGCAACAGGTACAGTTTAACAACGAAAAAGCAGAGGCTTTCCCACAAACTCAGGGCATTCCACAAGGCTCAGCACTATCCGCACTTCTCTTCAATGTGTACATGAAACCAATCTGCGAAATATTCAAAAAGCATAAAATCCATTATCACATATACGCGGATGATATTATGCTATATACCCAACTCGACGCAACTAACCCAAACTACGCCCAGCTGGAAGAATGCATAAAAGAGATGCAGACATGGCTTCAGCGAAACAACATGACCATAAACCATAAAAAAACCGAAGTCATGTACATCTCAAGAAAACCTGAGTTCGACCCACCAGCTACAATCTCCCTATGCAAACATACTTACCACACAAAGAATGAAATAAAATACCTCGGAGTAACACTTGATAACGAACTAAAGATGGCAAAACACCTCCGCTTAGTAAACAGGGCCATTTTCTACAAACTCCGGGTCATACAACCACTAAGGAACATCATTGAAGCTACCGACTTCAGGACAGTGGCTCAAGCCCTCATCATACCCCATTTCGACTACTGTAATGCAATACTACAGGGCCTTCCAAAAAAAACCCTAAATATACTCCAGATGGCACAGAACGTCGCAGCCAGAATCATCACTAAAACAGGCGTGGCAGAGAGCATCACGCCAGTACTAGTCGAACTACATTGGCTCCCCATTATAGCTCGGATAAAATACAAAACCCTAGTGACTACATTTAAACTCATCCATAACCTGGCAACAACCTTCCTCACCAACCTAATCAACTTGCAACCTGCCAACAGAAATAGGAGAACTACCGCCATAAACAACCTCCAGGTACCAATAAGTATAAGATCAGCTAAAACAACCGCAAGCAACAGGGCATACTCCTACACTGCCCCCTCACTCTGGAACCAACTCCCGCCTGAGTTGCGCTCAATCAACGACCTGATGGCTTTCCGAAAAAAACTGAAGACATATTTATTTCAACAGGCCTACAACATATCCTGAACAACAACACTCTCCACCCAGTATCTGCTCCAACAAAATTTCATCAAATGTAAAATAATCTTATGCTCCTGAATGTAACAAGCATAAAATGTATATATGTTAATATCTCCCTCTCCCCCACCTATACATGTATGCTGTGAATATCCCTTGAATCATATTTTCCCCGTTTATTGAAAATTCCTGGCATTGGTCTGACAACCTATCAGACAACCTTTGTAAATCACGCTGTAAATTTTGAAATTTGTCAATTGATCTGACTCTCCCTGTTTACCTAATCAAACCGCTCCTGATCGCTGGAAGTAGCGGTATATAAATATATGCTAAATAAAATAAATAAATAAATAAAATGTGTGGTGGTAGAAGGAAGGAGAACAGGGTGAGAGAGACTGTACATGATTTTCTTGACATCTAGCAAGAGCATTTTCTTATGCAAGACCTTAACATTTGAAACAAACTCTTTTGCAATAAAAATAAATCTTTATTATGTATACTTTAGAAACTTGTTTGAGGCAGTGTTTGAAGAGTGCTTTAGAGGAGGGTAGGAATTTATGGTACTTAGATTTTAATGTTTTCTGATTATTTTATTTTATTATTTATGATATTTAGAACACAAGCGCATAAAAACATAAGAGTTGGCAGAAAAGTCATTGGGGGAGATCCAAGATGGGGTCTGGTAGACGTGTGTGAGCAGCATGATTTTTCTTATGGGAAAGAAGCGGAAGGCTAAGGGGGCTAAGCAGCCCTCCTTGACCCCGTCAACCTCTATGCCTTTGCCTGTGGTAGGTTTGGGCCTTTGGATACCTTTCTCATTCGGCCGTCACAGCAACCGGCAGTTTCAGGGGAGTGTCACCGGCTGTGTTAAAGTCAGAATCTGGCGGCTTGGCATTAACCTCGGGTAGTGACTCTGCCTCCCCTGATTCACAGCACTCCTTGAAGCTGGCGTACTTAAACAATTCCCTGGAAGTACTGCAGCAGGAGATTCTACCCATTGTGGTTGAATCGGACAGCCATCGAGAGTCGGTCCCGAGGTCTCCATTGGATGGTGCATCTGCCCCTCCAGAACAGCGTTTGCATGCTTCAGCATTGGAGCAAACAGCAGGAGTTCAGGCAGCAGGGTTGGCTGCTCTACATAGCTCGATGCAAGCGCCTAACGGAATGGTTGACATGACTCCAGTGAGAGAAGATTCTTCTTCCTTCACTCTTCAGTGTCCGGAGACATTTACATTGGAATTTATATGGTCTGTAATAGTGCAGCTGGGGGAAGTCCCGGTTCCCAAGTTACTTGTCTTGCTCAGAAGACTCAACACAATTGCTCTGCTTTTGAAGAGAATACTTCTAAGGTAGCATTGGTTCAAAACTCTCCATCTGTAGTTCAAAAAAAGGTTACTATATTGGAAGAGCATTCAGATTTGTTTGTGAAGAATTTCTTTGCAATTAAGGTTAAGCTGGAGCGGTTCGAAAATTCAACCAGGGCAATAAATCTGAGACTGATGAACTTTCCTCGGATCTCTTCAGTCTCAGCTAGGGATATGTTTTGAGCATATTTGACTGATATTTTGGGTATTCCAGCTGAGTCACATCCACCGATGGTGAAGGTCTACTATCTTTCTACCTCTAAGAAAGCTGCTCAGGGGATGTGCCAGGGTGTTGCAATTGGATGTCCTCAATATATCAGCTATTTTGGAAAACTCTCAGGAAGAATCTGTAATTCCTGCCACATTGCTTGTCACATTTTCTTTGTTGTCCTATAGAGGTTAATGAAGATTTTTTTTAGGAAAAGGAACTTGTGGTTTAAGGACCTCTTGGTTCGCATGTTTCCTGACTTGTCTCGGGACACACAATGAACGCAATAGGAATTTTTTCACCTTCATCCTGGAATTCAGCAGATGGAAATGTTCTTTTTCTTAAATACCCACGTAAATGCATGGTTAAGCTTCAATTTTGTTCCTGTGTTTTATGAGCCCTCCGCACTGCTAGCCTTCTTAAACACTCAAGGGCTCATTCCATCCCAGACATCCAGTCCCTCTGTACGTTCGGTTTGACCGGACATACAGAGAGGTTCGTGATTCTGATCCCACGCAGCACATTTAGCCCCGCGGGATCAGAACTGTGATCAGGCCTGTATGTGCAGGCCGGGACTGTGATTCAGCCGGGCCTCCACATACAGGGACTGCCCATCTAAGTCAGGGCTTTTAAATAGAGCCGCAGCGACATGGCGTCCGGTTGCCATGGCACTGCAGCTCCATTTTAAAGCCATGATGCTGGCCGCCAGAAAAACCTGTTTATTTCCCACAGACTGACCCCTGATTTGGCCTCCCAGGGCCAGGGTCGGGCTGCAGGGAATGATCTCTGCCCCCTGCCACCCTTTCCCGGCCCTGGGCCCGCCAATCTCCGCTGTCAAGGGAAGTTATTCCACTTCAGAGGTGGAAAAACCTCCCCATTCAAGTCGCTGGCCCCGGATGTACAGGGCTGACATTAGAATTGGCCCTGCTGGTGACCGCCCACTGCCCGCCCTAACACTGCCCCCAATCCTCCCCTTTCCCGCCCCCATCTACAGTTGTGGCCAAAACATTAAGGCAGGTATCTTTTTCTACAATTTATTGTTAAATAATGTACTGTGGAGATATCATACGTGATTACTTATTTAATCAGCATGGCGATTAGTCACACCATGCGTCTGGCGGCCATTTTAGTTTACTTACACTCTGTAGTAGGTTTCTTGGATGGAGTTCTGAATTTTTACAACTAGGAAAAGATTGAGATTTACATGTAAAATATACAATCAAGATGGGTAGAAAGTGCGATATTAATGACTTTGTAAAGGGACAAGTTGTCACACTCCATGCTGAAGGATATTCGCAATGTGCTATTGCAAAACATTTGCATATATCAAGGTGTGCAGTTCAGAATGTTCTGAAATCAGGTGGCCATACACATCATTTGAAATGTGGGCACATACGGATAATTACACTAATCAACAAAGTTTTACAAAAGTCATGTTACTGAAATAAAAATAGTCATTTCTTATCAATTTTTATATGCTGAACACGAATATGACAGTGAAATTGCAAAGTTGGCTCTAGGTTTTTTGTAATCTACAAGAATTTATGTTTACATCAAGAAATGCATGTCAATAGTAAATATAATAGGCCTTCGGTTAATACCTGTAAAAAAACAAGACATAGACTACTTCTTAGATTTTTTTCACCTGTCTCTTGTACAGCTGTTTGGGAGCTTCTCTGGGGAGTGTCCAGCAGTAGTCAGCCAGCATTGTAGTGAACCATTTTCCCTGATATCTTTGCTCCATCGTTGCGATATCCTGGTGAAAACATTCGCCCTGCTCATCACTAACCATACCACAGTTGTCAGGAAAGAAATCGAGATGGGAATCAAGGAAATGGATCTTTAGAGACATATTGCAGCCAATTTTCTGATACTGCATCAGCATGTCTTCTACTAGTTCCTTGTAGTTTTCTGCCCTAACATTCCCGAGAAAGTTTGTTGACACTAGGCGAAAGCATTCCATGCTTGTTTCGCATCACCCTGCAGCAAGTTGTTGAACCAGTTATCTTTGAAGAGCTCTTGAATCTGAGGACCCACAAAACTCCCTCTTTAATCTTTGCTTCACTGACTCGAGGTAATTTTTCATGCAGGTATCGGAAAGCTGGCGAAGTGCGGTCCATGGCTTTCACAAAGTTTTTCATCAAACCTAGTTTGATGTGAAGGGGTGGTAACAGGATTTTGTGAGCCTCAACCAGAGCTGGGTGCTGGATATTCTTCTCTCCAACTTTGTTACATTTTGTCTGTGATTCCATTCCTTCCGCAAGTAGTGCCAATCCCTTGCTCGGCTATCCCACTCACATAAGAAACACATGTATTTTATATATCCCTGCTGCAGTCCCATTAAAAGGGCAACTACCTTCAAGTCACCACAGAGGTGACAGCTGTACTTGTTATAGTTAATGGAGGTCAGTAGATGCTTTAAGTTATCGTATGTCTCTTTCATGTGGACAGCATGCGCTACTGGAATAGATGGAAGACGGTTTCCATTGTTCAAAAGCACAGCCTTCAGACTCAGTTTCGAAGAGTCTATAAATAGTCTCCAGTCTTGTGGGTCATGAGTGATTTTTAAGGCATTCATGAGGCTTTCAATATCGGAACAGAATACCAGATTACTTTCCTTTCCGACTGCGTATAGTACACTGCTGACGTCAGATAGCTTCAGCAGCCGTCTGGCAGTAGTATTGCATTGCATCAGAAAATGATGCAATCAACTCTGGATGATGTGTGCATGCTGGTATTATGCAATGTGATGCAATATTACATCATTCAAGGCTTATTTGGGATGTTGTTGATGTCCTACTGGATAAATTTACACGGTGAAACGTCAAAAATGAACTACATGCAATATCTTCAAAACGAGAGCCAATAACATTTTTTAATGTTATATTCATGTTCAGCTCACCAAGATACTACAGATTAGGGCCTTTTAAAGTCAGTAACTATTTCAATGTTGACCAGTGTTACTGGACGAGATGACTGATTCCTCAAAAGCATTATTACATCTAGTCCACATACTTCATCTCAACGTCTGGCTCAGTTAGCTAATGATCGAGAAACAAAGATAAGTGCCAGATCTGTCCAAAGACAGCTTGTGGATGAATTCAAACTCGTGGCCAGAAGACCTGCCAAGAAGCCTATGATGACCAGGAAACAAATTGCTGCCCACATACAGTTTTGTAGCAAGATGAAAGACAAATCTGCTGAATGGTGGGAGAGGTAATGTTCACAGATGAAAGTACATTTCAGCAAGTACGTGGGAGTGGTTACAACTACGTCCGTCGACCAGCAGTCAAGAGACTAAATCCGAAGTACACGATCAAGACTGTTAAACACCCACCATTGGTCATGGTATGGGGTGGTATCTCGGTGAATGGACGATGTGGCCTGCACATTTTTGAGAAAGGTGAAAGAGTAAATCCTGCAAAATACATATCTATGCTGAATAATAAAGTTAAAATACACATGAATGTTTCTGGCACAACTATCTTTCAGCAGGACTCGGCACCATGCCACACTGCAAAAACAGTCAAAAAATGGTTCGTGGACAACAAGATTGAACTGCTACCAAGTTGGCCATCAAACTCTCCGGATCTCAATGTAATTGAAAACTGTTGGAATCTTATGAAGAAAAGGGTGGCAGCACACTGTCCAACTTCAGAAGCAGATTTAAAGGACATACTCAAGCATGTATGGGTCAACAAAATCACTCCGGCATACTGTAAAACGCTAGTTAACAGTATGCCTACAAGAATCCAGGCTGTGCTGAAAAATCATGGACACCCTATCAAATATTGACACATATATTGTTTCCTGAATAAAACTTTGAAAATGACATATATATCTTTGGTTCTTAAAGCTTTTGACCATGAAAGTGACAATAACACGTACTTTTCTAATAAAATTCTGATATTTTGGACTCTGCCTTCATTTTTTGGCCACTACTGTAGGTTCCTCGTACAACTGGCAGGGAAGCTAGACGCCGATGGGAGGGAGCACGAATAGCTATTCATGGCACAGAATCGAGCCCTCTTTTGGAGAATTTGATGGTGCTTCCTGCTGATCCACCATGATATTTGGGGCATGCTGGTTGTTTTGCCTATTGTGATTATCTTCTCTTGATGTATGGTTTGTTTTTGGTTTCCTTTATGGATCTCTCTGGGTTGTGGGCTAGAGTGGGAATGATTATGTGAGTTCCTTGATACTGATTTCTATTACTATTTTTGTATAATCATTTCTCAATTTCTGTACAAGATATATTCTTTGTTATTATGTAAAGTTGCATAAATATAAAATTTAAAAAACAAAGATTTGGCATACTGGTCAGACCAAAGGTCCATCAAGCCAGTATCGTGCTTTCAAGTGGCCAGTGGAGGTCATAAGTAGCTGTCAAAAGGTAGACAGATTCCATGCTGCTTATCCTAAGGTTTGGCAGTGGATTTTTACCAAGTTCACTTTAATAATGGTTTTTGGACTTTTCCTCCAGGAACATGTCCATACCAACTATACTGACAGCTTTAACTACATCCTCTAACAACGAGTTCCAGAGCTTAACTATTGCAGATAGTGGAATATTAAGTTAATAAATCAAAGAAAATAAATGGAATCAAGATTCACCTTGGGCATTTAATGTCCTTGTACTGGCCCCAGAGAAAGAGCTCCCACTGATTGATTCCTTGGTAGCATTGCCACATGTCCTAAGGAGAGAATGACGGCATTAGGATTAAAGTAAATTGATCTATGAGTCAGAACTGAGGAGGCTTGGGTATCTGCAGTGGTGGGAGTAAATAGGAGGTTGTCTGATCTTCATATATTCTACTGGTGAGACTACCCGATAAAGATCAGAGGAGGGATATTCAAAGGCATTTACACGGTTTGCAGAAATGCAAACCGCGTAAATGCCACTGAGCTGAATATCTGTGGGTGCTGCCGATACACACCTCGATGCTAAGTAGTTAGCACCAGGGCGTTCCAGGGTGCAGTGGAGGCGGCACCCATTGCTAACTGGGCAGCGGTGATAATGAGCCACTGCCTGGTTAGCAACACACATGGGTAGAGAAAGGCAAGGCAAATGCTGGCTTAACTTTACCCGTGGAAGCTCAATATTGCTGCTGCCCTGTTAGCTTCCAGGTTCTGTGGTGAACCCGGATATTCCATGCTAGTGGCCAGATATGGCCCCAGCATCGAATATCCAGGGTTATACTTCAGCAACCGCTGCTGCTGAATATGCTCCACCCCCCCCCCCCCCCCTCCCCAGAGTGTCCACAATGAATACCTACTGATGGAGAGGACGATTGGGTGAAAAAGCCAACGTCTGGGCAAAGAGTTTGAGGAGAACCTGGAAAGTTTCAATAGTATTATTATTGTTGTGGGGTGGGCAGGGGAGAAAGAGCTGGGAAAGTATCTCTGAAGTTGCCTCTGAGGCCAAAAGCATGAAAGTGAGGAAGAATGACCTATAGTGAACAGTGTCCAGAGTGCGAACAGAGAACGATGAGAGTGTTGAAACTTATTTACATCCTGTTTAATGGACTCTGTTAATAAAGCAGCCAAATTGGGAACATAACACCTATGTGATTTGAATTTTTAAGAGTAATAGGATGGATCACAGTTTTGCCCTGAGGTTGTGCAGTAAGTTCTTCTTTGCCACCTGTAGTCCAGTGCACCAGCTGCTTGACCAAATGTACTGCAAACCCACATAGACCCTGGAGCACGTAGGCTACATTGCAAACAAAGCAGATCTCCCTTACACAGGTCATTCAGTATTCTTCCCGTACATTGCTTCCATAATTTTTACACATTGTATTGTAGATTGGCACTTAAATAGTACCCTAAACTGGAGAGCTGTACAACAAATAATGAGCTGCTTCCCTCAAAAACTTACAGTCTAAAGGGGTAGTGTTGTAAGCAACTTCAGCATACAGCGCAACACTTGTGATATACCCACAGATATTCCTGAGGATGGAGAATGAGCAGAGTGGGGTTGGGATTGGCACTTATATATCTGCTAGTTGATTGTTTTGAGGCAGGTGCCATGGGGCTGTTTTAGGCCATTGCCACCTTTGCAACCCCAGCCCCCATTACTGCCACTGCTGCCCTTCTCCAGGACCTGCAGAGGTGGCAATGGCCTAAAACAGCCCCATGGCACCTGCCTCAAAACTTTGGCACCACAGGGCTGTTGGCTTCCGCCTCCACTGACACTTGATGCCAACTTCTTTTTGTATGGGGTCCAGGCAATGGAAGCACTGGTCATGTGAGTTGTAGTGTCCATCTTTCTGGAGCATCTTGGACATTTCTTGAAGCCTAGGTTGTCTATGTTGGGGCTCTCAGGAGTTGAGTGGAATCACTTGAAGTTGTCGTAGGAAAGCTGAAAAATCTGTCCATCGTTAATGGCAGCTGGAAAACACTGAGGCGGGAAGTGGGATGGACTGGGGATGGATGGGGTTGGAGCATGCTCAGAGCAGTCCCTGCAAAAAAAGGGAGGGATCCTCTGATCTATGGGAAAGCTAATATGTTCCTAGTGCCGTCGGATGATGACAACTATGCATGGCTAACTCAGCTTGCTTGTCCATGAGAAAGCAGCTTCTCTACCTTATGCTCTTTCAGTGTATCATCTAATTAGATTTATCAGATATTTCCAATTTTTGAGGACTGTCCCGTCCCTGGAAGCATCTTTTTGGCACTGAAGACATCCCTGGATTAGATATAACTAATGAGCGTATAGTGGGGTGGGTCTCATCATTCTCTCCATGCCAGGAGGGGAGGGAGGGGCTATGGAGCTTGCATTTTACCTTCTCAAATCACTATCCCCTGCTGTCATGTGTCCTGCTCCAGACCAAAGAAAAACTCACTACTGCTGTCCTCCTCTAGTGCAGCCCATGATAGAAAGAAAAGGAGCCATTCCTGACTGCTGCTGTTTTGCCTCATTCTCTAGCCAGTTACATCCCACCCAGGGACCAAAGAAGTGAGTGTGCTAACAAACACACACACACACACTGAACAAAACATGCTAAAAGTAGAAGAGCCATACCTTTGGTTGATATTTGTAAGGGGAAGGGACTGATTGAATTTTGACATCTTTCTGGCAGGAGGTAGAAACAAGCATTTATATTTCTATTTTTATTTCCTGTTATATTGTTGTAGCCCCCTGCCTGTCTGTAAGTCCTTGCAGCATCTATCCACAAGTTTCCAAGAGCAATGCTGTATCTCAGTCTCTGTTCCTGGGGATGTTAGTGGGTTCTGTGAATGGGAGCAGTATACACTGAGAGGCTTTGACACTTAAAACTACACTCATTCCTTCTCCCTTTCTCCAAATAACAGAGTCCTTGCCAGAAAGATGTGTTCTGAATGAAAGGGTTTACTTTAAAAACATGAGGGTCACTGATGCAATAACGACAATAACTGGCAGAGCTATATTACAAGCAGTTAACTCCTTTCTCCTGAATCCAAACTATATCACATGCAATCATACCCCTTTCCTCCTCTCTTACTTTAAGCTGGACATATGGTTCCAGACTTGTTCTATGTTCTTTCTGAATTTCTTCTTCTGGTGGTGACTCTGCTGGGGAAATCTTTCTCCTGCACTTTAACTTCTCCAGTGTACCACAAACCTGGTGCCTTCTTTAGCTGCAGGTCCCCAATATTGCAGAGCTTTGGCTCCTATTTCTGGTGTCACTAGGTTACTGAGATATTCTCCTGGTTTATCTCCTCTTCTTCTTGAAGTAGCTGGCTTCCTAATGTAGATTTCTGGTCTCCTCTTCCATTTGAAGAGTGGAACTGATCTCCTCCTAAGCTAGCGGGGGTGCTAGAAGACTTTCTCCAGTCACAGATGAAACATGGTGTAGGCTTCAACCCAAGATACCTTCCAACTCCTCTGCTATCTCCTCTTGCAATTTCTAGCCCATTGGTTCCCTCCTGGTGGTATGAGCTAAGGCACAGCAACAACTTTCTGCGCCAAATTTCAGACTGCCTCACTCCATCCCTCTTGGTGCAAAGACAGCTTCTGCCTTTGGGTGCAGTTTACATATTAGTTAAGGTTTACTGAACACCCTAGGGAAGGATCCTAAAGTGACTGACTGGGTTAGAAATTGGTTGAGTGGAAGATGACAAATGGTACAGGTAAATGGAGCTCACTCTGAGAAGAAGGAGGTTACCAGTTGTGTGCACAGGGATCTCTCCATGGTCTGATTCTTTTTAACATCTTTGTTAAGAACATAAGATATGCCATACTGGGTCAGACCAAGGTCCATCAAGCCCAGTATCCTGTTTCCAGCAGTGACCAATCTAGGTCATACGTACCTAGCAGTTTCCCCAAAAGACACAGGTTCCACAATGCTTGTACTGGGCCAAGCATTGATATCCTGGGTTCCTTCTTAATAATGGTTTATGGACCTTTCCTCCAGGAACTTGTCCAAACCTTTTTTAAACCCAGCTACACTAACAGCCTTTACTACATCCTCTGGTAACAAATTCCAGAGTTTGATTACACGTTGAGTGAAAAAATATTTTCTTTTATTAGTCTTAAATAGTTTACCTTGTAGCTTCATTGCATGTCCCCTAGTCTTTCTATATTCTGATAACGTAAACAATCGATCTACATTTACCCGTTCCACTCCATTCATTAATTTACAGACTTCTATCATATCTCCCCTCAGCCGTCTCTTTTCCAGGTTAAAGAGCCCTAACCTTTTTAGCCTTTCTTCATAGGAGTATCCTTCCATCCCCTTTATGTAAAATGTAAATGTATGTAATATGTAAAAACTACTATTAAAGCTTTGGAATTACAGAGCTTAAAAGGGAGAGAGGAGGCATTGTCGGTTAAACTAGAAAGAGGGAAAGAGAAATCTATTTGCATTGGTGTGATATACAGACCTCCCTCACAAGAGGAAGAGGTGGACAGAGAGTTAATTGAAGACATACGCAGCATTGCTAGGAAAGGGGAAGTGCTACTGATAGGAGATTTCAATATGCCAGATGTTGATTGGCACATTCCTGCTGCAGTATCATCTAGAAGTAAGGAGATCCTGGATTCTCTACAGGGAGAACTATTCAGGCAATTGGTAACAGACCCCCACACGTGAAGGGGCCATACTGGACTTGGTGCTTACCAATGGTGAAAGTGTTTCTGATGTTGTTAGTGGGAGATCATTTTGCATCCAGTGATCACCAGATGGTGTAGTTCAGTATTAGGACTAGGGCTGTTAGAATCCATTCCAAGGTGAGGATCTTAGACTTTAGGAAGACTAACTTTGCGAAGATGGGCCAATACCTCAGGGAGTCGTTAGTTGGATGGGAACAGCTGGGGGATGTAGAAAAACAGTGGGCAAAACTGAAAGGGGGTATTTTAAGGGCAGCCAACCTTTTGGTTAAAATGGTAAATAAAGGCAAAAGAAAAAGGAGACCGCTATGGTTTTCGAAGGAAGAAGCTGAAAAAGTGAAGAAAAAGAGGGAGGCCTTCATGAAATACAAGAGATCACAGAGAGAGGAAGACAGGCATCTGTATTTGGAAAAACTTAGAGAAGCCAGTAAAGTAGTCAAGAAGGCAAAGATTCAAAAGGAGGAGGAAATAGCCAATGCAATAAAATGGGGGGATAAGACATTTTTCAGATATATTAGTGAGAAGAGGAAGGGCAAAAGTGGTATTGTCAGACTCAAGGGTGCAGGGGGGGAATATGTAGAAGCTGATAAGGATAAAGCGGAATTGCTTAAGAAATATTTTTGTTCTGTGTTCACAGATGAAGAACCAGGAGCAGGACCTCAGAAAACACCCACAAATAAGAACAGAAGCGAGGGACATCTTGAACAATTTTCAGAAGACTGTGTTCGTGAGAAACTAGCTCAACTTAAAGTAGACAAAGCAATGGGACCGGATGGGATACACTCTAGAATACTGAGGGAACTTGGGGACGTTCTAGCAACTCCACTGACTGACTTTTTCAATGCCTCGTTGGAGTCGGGAGTGGTGCCAAAGGACTGGAGAGAGGCTCATGTGGTGCCTTTACACAAAAGCGGAAGTAAGGATGTGGTTAAAAACTACAGGCCGGTTAGTTTAACTTCGGTGGTGAGTAAATGATTGGAAACGCTGCTGAAAGAGAAAAGAGTGAGGTTTCTGGAGTCCAGCGGATTACAGGATCCGAGGCAGCATGGATTCACCAGAGGCAGGTCTTGTCAGACAAATCTGATTGATTTCTTTGACTGGGTGACCAGGGAGTTGGACCGAGGGAGAGCTCTAGATGTGGTGTATTTAGATTTCAGTAAAGCCTTTGACACTGCTCCTCACAGGCGACTTATAAACAAACTGAGCACTCTAGGGATGGACCCTAAAGTTACTGCTTGGGTTAGAAATTGGTTGGGTGGGAGGCGACAAAGAGTACAAGTAAATGGAGCTCACTCTGAGGAGAAGGATGTTACCAGTGGTGTGCCCCAGGGATCTGTCCTTGGTCCGATTCTTTTTAACATCTTTGTTAGTGATATAGCGGAAGGGATGTTGGGTAAGGTTTGCCTCTTTGCGGATGATACCAAAATCTGCAATAGAGTTGACACCCAGGAAGGTGTAGATAACATGAGGAGGGATCTAGCTAAGCTTGAAGAATGGTCTAGAATTTGGCAGCTGGGATTTAATGTTAAAAAATGTAAGGTCATGCATTTGGGCTGCAGCAATCCAAGGGAGCAATACAGTATAGGAGGTGAAGTGCTTTTGTACACTAAAGAAGAGCGGGACCTAGGCGTGGTTGTGTCTGATGATCTTAAAGTAGCTAAACAGGTAGAAAAGGCGACGGCAAAAGCTAAAAGGATGCTTGGGTGCATACGGAGAGGAATGGCTAGCAGAAAAAAGGAGGTGATAATGCCTCTGTATAAGTCTTTGGTGCGACCTCATTTGGAGTATGGTGTGCAATTCTGGAGACCGCAGCTTCAAAAGGATGTGAACAGGATGGAGTTGGTGCAGAGGGTGGCTACTAAAATGATTAGTGGGCTTCAATATAAAGCATATGAAGACAGACTTAATATGTACACCTTAGAGGAAAGGCGGAATAGAGGTGATATGATTGAGATGTTTAAATACCTCCATGGCATAAATGTTCAGGGAGAGAGCCTCTTTCAATTGAAAGCAAGTTCTGCTACGAGGGGACATGGGATGAGGGTGATGGGAGATAGATTCAGGAGTGATATGCGGAAATATTTCTTTATGGAAAGAGTAGTGGATCCATGGAACAGTCTCCCAGTGGAGGTGGTAGAGATGAGGACAGTAACTGAATTCAAAAAAGCATGGGACCAACACAGAGGATCTCTAAAGGTAAAAAGTGGACTGTTGTAGTTGTTGTTATGGAAGGACAGACTAGATAGGCCATGTGGTCTTTTTCTGTCATCATGTTTTTATGTTTCTATGTTTCTTTACCGTTTTGGTGGCTCTTCTCTGAACCTTTTCTAATAACGCTATATCCTTTTTAAGATACGGCGACCAGAATTGCACACAATATTCAAGGTGCGGTCTCACCATGGAACGATATAGAGGCATTATAATATCTTTTGTTTTATTTTCGATTCCTTTCCTTATGATACCTAGCATTCTATTTGCTCTCTTGGCCACCGCTGCACACTGGGCCGAGGGTTTTAACATGTTATCCACAATGACGCCTAAATCTTTTTCCTGGGTGGTGGTTCCTAATGTGGAACCTTGCATCGTGTAACCATAGTTTGGGTTGTTCTTCCCTAGGTGCATAACTTTGCACTTGTCCACATTAAATTTCATCTGCCACCTTGATGCCCAGTCTTCCAATTTATCAAGATCCCTTGCAATTTTCCACAATCCTCTTGGGTTTTAACAATTTTAAATGATTTTGTGTCATCTGCAAATTTGATAACCTCACTCGTTATTCCACTTTCCAGGTCATTTATGAATATGTCAAAAAGCAGCAGACCTAGCACAGATCCCTGGGGTACACCACTATTCACCTTTCTCCATTGGGAAAATTGGCCATTTAGCCCAACCCTCTGCTTTCTATCTTTTAACCAGTTCCTGAACCACAATAGTACACTGCCTCCTATCCCATGACTCTTTAGTTTTGCCAAAAGTCTCTGATAAGGGACCTTGTCAAAGGCTTTCTGAAATTCCAGATACACTATATCAACTGACTCACCTTTGTCCACCTGTTTATTCACACTTTCAAAAAAACATAACAGATTAGTAGACAAGATCTTCCTTGTCTAAAGCTATGTTGGCTGTCTCCCATTAGGCCATGACTATCTACATGCTGAGTAATTTTATTCTTTGTGATGGTTTCTACCATTTTTCTCGGTACTGAGGTGAGCCTCACCGGTCTGTAGTTTCCCGGATCACCCCTGGAACCCTTTTTAAAAATTGGTGTTACATTGGCGATCCTCAACTCTTCAGGTATTAGAGATGATTTTAATGATAGTTCACAGATTACTAATAGCAGGTCTGCAATCTCATATTTCAGTTCTTTCAACACCCTTGGATGTATACCATCTGGCCCAGGTGATTTGCTACTCTTCAGTTTATCTAATAGTTGTAATACATCTTCCCGATGTATCGTTAGTGTTAGTGCTATTGCAGAAGAACTGTCGGGTAAGGTTTGCCTCTTTGCAAATGATACCAAAATCTGCAATAGACAACCAGGAAAGAGTAGATGGTATGAGGAGGGATCTAGCTAAAAGTTTGAAGAATGGTCAAGAATTTGGCAACTGAGATTTAATGTTAAAAAAAAATGCAGGGTCATGCATTTGAGCTGCAAACATCTAAGGGAGCGGTACAGTGTTGGCAAAGTACTTCTGTCCATGAAAGAAGAGCAGGACCTAGGCATGATTGTTTCTAATGATCTTAAAGTGGCTAAACAGGTAGAAAAGGTGACAGTGAAAGCCAAAGGATGCTTGGTACATAGAGAGAGGAATGGCCAGCAGAAAAAAGATGGTATCACCTCTGTATAAGTCTCTGGTGGGACTTCATTTGGCGTACTGTGTGCAATTCTGGAGAACACACCTTCAAAAGGATATAGACAGGATTGAGTCAGTGCAGAAAGAGGCTACTAAGATGGTTGGTGGTCTTCATTAAAAAGCATATGAGGACAGACTTAAAGATCTTAATATGTATGTTAGAGGAAAGGTGGGATAGAGGAGTTATGATACAGATATTTAAATGCCTCCATGGCATAAATGCACAAGAGGAAAGTCTCTTTTGATTAAAAGCAAGCTCTGCTACAAGAAGACATAGGATGATGATGAAAGAGGATAGACTCAGGAATAATATGCAGAAATATTTCTTTATGGAAAAAGTGGTAGATGCGTAGTATAGTTTCCCAGTAGAGGTAGTAGAGACGAGGACAGTATCTGAATTCAAAAAAGCATTGGACAAACACAGAAGATCTCTAAAGGAAAAAAGGGGACTATTGTAGTTGCTATGGAAGGGCAGACTAGATAGGCCATGTGGTCTTTTTCTGTCATCATGTTTCTATGTTTCTAGGAAGCTCCTCCCAGGTTTATGCCACTGGTAAGAAGCACCTTCCCTGTTCTGGAAAATTACCAAAACACTTACAGATCAGACTGTAGTAATTTAGTAGGACCAGTGGAGGTCTCTGCTGCTCAAAGTAGCAGAACCTAAGGGGCCTCTTCAGATCTTTTTTGTTTATTGTATGTTTTATTACATATTTATGTTATTTTGACATTGTTATAGGTATTTTATTAGTTCTAAATTTTGTGGTTTACCATTTTGGGCAATCTTCTTTAAAGGTTGATTAGACAAAAACCTGACCAAGTGCATGGGTGAATAATCTTCATTGTCCACTTTGGGATGGCACAGATGATGGAAATGGAGGCTTGATATTCAGCAGTGGCGGCTAGTGTGAGTTGAGCACCTAGCCATCACCACTGAAGAGTTAACCCAGGTATTCAATGCTGGGGCCATATCTGGGTTTGCAACACAGCCACACATGGTGCAGATGCTAACCGGGCAGTAGCTGAATATTGCCACTGCCTAGTTATTCCCGGGTACCGCCCCTGGAACACCCCCAACATGCCCCGATGCTAAGCGGTTAGCATCAGGATGTATAGCGACATTACTCAGGGATATTCAGTGGGCTGCATATCCCATTTAGGGCCATGGGTACAGTTTACAGCTCTTTATCGAGCATGGAGTGTCCACGGAAGCTCCACTCCCTGCTGACCCAATGATCTTTATTTCAGTCATTATGAACATCTTTTGTGAGCTCTTCATCTTTCCCAAAAACAGACCTTTTCACCACAGTTGCTATTTAGGAAAATCTGAATACCAGTTGCTAGTCACCAATAGGAGACTAAAAATCAATGAGGACTGGTGAATGAATTCCCTTATCTAGATTTAGAAAAGGCCAGAGGTGTATCTGATTGGATTGATACTGTAACTCATTTATCTGACTTTCTGAGTAATTTGTGAAAGGTTTAATGGCAAGGATCCTTTTTCTTATCTGTGACTGCTGTATACAGTTTCTCATGGACAAGTACAAAAGCAATCAGTTAAAAGTAGAAACAAACAAATCATTTCTCGCTTTTGTTCCTGTTAAGGTTAACAAACAAGTCCACGAACTGCACAGGTTTCCATCAGTTTTCCATATTCCATGAAGAGATGGATCACAGACAGTGAGAAAATCTTAGCCCACACATGGTGAGAAATACAAAAGAACTATTATTATCCAGCTCCATGCTACTATTCACAAACAGCAGTAAAGCTGCCTGTAAAGGCTGCCAAGGAGCCAGATGTCACTACTAGTAGACAATTATCTACTGTAGCTAAGCACCTGTGCCTTATGGTCAGTCTCCAAGAAAATGAAGCCAAGTAGTCAACCAGCGGTGTGCAGGGTAAAGACCCCACTGAGCATTTTGGAGAGAAGACAGACATGCTAGCATCTCTCAGAACTACCCTGCAATAAGTTTCTGTTATTAGGCACTTAGCAGTGTCCTGCAAAAAGGACTTTTTTCCCCAAAAGTCAAGCTTTATATTTCAAATTCCACAAGCAAAATAATATGCTGTGTGTCAGATTAAACAAAAGCAAACCTTTTAAATTATGAGGAAGGAAATTTGATAAATATATATTTGAAGAAATATTTGTATAAATCTATATTGGTCCAATCAGGTTATTATGCCCACAACATAGTCAATTTTTATTTTCAAAACATATTTTTATCAGTGTATATACATAATATTATATATAGATAAAGAGAATAACAGGTGTGATAAAAAAATTGTTATGTAAGGGGCATAATATCTGATCAGGTCCAAAATACACAAAAAAAGCCAGTATCTATGCAGACCAGCCCCTGGATCGCATGCTTGGAGGAACACACAATGAAAGTTTATTTGAAATTCTATTTTTTTTTTGCTTGGCAACATAATAATTAGTTGCAATTTCGGAAACAGTTAAAAACATATTTATTTTCTGATTAATACTGTTGTTATTTGTAATGTTATGTTTTTATATGGAGAGTTCTCTAAGGTTGTATTATAATTTTATATTTTAAGGTTTTATTGTACTTTTAATATTGTGTATGGTATTTTGTACAGTAACTTGCTTAGTAATCCTATAATGAGCACGATATAAATATTAATAAATGAAATGAAAGTGACCAGGAGAACTTAGTAATTCAGATTTGTTAGTATTTGTTGATAGAACTTTGTGTCCTTTTATTTTGTCAAAGTCCTTGATGTAATAAGACAGCATTAAAAATCAGAATAAAAATATTAGTGCAGACTTTGTCCTACTGCACTATAGTATATAAATATGCTATTGGTATGCAAATGAGCCCTGCTTTAAAAATTTCAAGCTAATCCTAGAAAATACACTAAGGGGCTGATTTTATATGAGACGCATGGAAATTTACGTGCTATTTATATACGTAAGCCCCTATTTTAAAGGGCATTTTTGCACACTTTGGGCAGTGCTTATTCTCTAAGCAGACGTGTAAGTCCCATCATTTCCACTGGTGTGAGCATGGGGGTGGAGCTTAGGCAGCACATAGGTGGGGGGCCTTAATTTATGCACCTAAGTTACAGAATACTATAACTTGCATGCACTTTCTGCAAACCTAGGCACAGGTACATAACTGCTGCGATGGCTAGGGTGTGCCAGTAGACCCTTATTTTATATGAAGTGAAGTATGCATGTGTTTCACTTTATAAAACAGGCCCCAAATACACGCATGGTAATGTGTTGACTGCACAGGAGTCATAAAATTACCCTCTACTTTTATTATCTCCTCTAAAGTCAACAAGTTTCCACACGCATATTTGGGGCCTATTTAATAAAGTGACGTATGTGCATATTTTACCTTATAAAACAGGGATCCCACTATAACAGCCTATAATGTACCTCACAAAAAAAATTTCTGATTCTAGTTTCATCTCAGAAACAGCAATGTAAACCCTCTCAACATCAGGCATACTGTGAAGTAATATAAAAGTCTACAAAAAAAAATCATTCAGGGCCTGGAGCAAATTTACCATGCCAGCACTAACTTCCAAAGCATACACACCTACATACCTAAGAAAGGGCAGCAACCTAAATACTGCAGTAGGCTCTAGAACAGTGCTTTCCAAACTTTTATCCCATTTGACCCCATTTTAGCAACTGAAAATTCATGTGACCCCTGATGATGATGGAATCCAAAGTAACAGGTCTCCAGCCTCCTTCTCCTCCCTCCACTCATCTAAAGCAGAAAGCAGCGGCAGTCAGCACAGTGTCCTTTGTGTCAGTGTGCAGTGTGTCCTTGCAGACTCCAGTACTCAGGATGGGTTTCCAGTCTAACAAGAAGCTTACCCAGGTGGGGGCAAGGGCCTGTGAATGTTCACTGGTTCACAGATCTCATGTTGACTGGTGACTGCCACTATTGGCACAGGTCACAGTGAAAGTCCAGAGAGAAGGGGAAATGGCCATGTTTCTGTGACCCCCATTCACTGAACCACTGCTGTTTGGGAACCACTGCTCTAGAACATCAATATACCTATTGGGAAAACCTAACAAGTTCTACAACTACAGATTGCCACACAGAAAAGCCATGCTAACAGAATACCTGGCCTTGGTCACAAACACAAAACACAGATAGACCCTCACTAACTATAGAATAAGTGACCGCAAACCAAAAATAGAAATATGGATACAAAAATGAAACTGAAACACCAAGAAGCCAGATGCTGCATGAGAGAATGAAAGAGATGCATTTCCCCTACAATGTGCAAAATATTGACAGCATATGTCAGGGTTGGTGTTAGAGGGAAGGGATGCAACCAAAGCAATTGCCCAGGGTATCCAGGCCAGAGAGGACCCTAAGCCTGCCTGAAAATGAAGAAGACACAGCCTGCTAGTAGACTTTGGAGATCACCTCCACAAATTTCTGCTCTGGGTCCCAGCCATGTCTAACACTGGAACTCCCAATGTCCATGCACCACCAACCCCTCCCACCAGAAGCACATCTGCACCCATCACTCCTAACATCAATTCCCCACCTATTATCCCCCAAGAATCTGCTGCTCCCTCCAACAGTCTCCCAAATCTCTGACATCCTATTTCCCACCCCAATCCTGCCCAGCATCTAATCTCTCCTACCCAACCCCCCTGGCATCAAGAACCCCCTGATGGTCCCCCCAGCAGAGGTCCCCATACTTCCAATCTCATCCCTGGCTCTTACCTGAGTACCTGGTGTCTAGTGAGAGTAGGTGCAATCCCCTTATCTGCTGGCCAACAGGTACGCCATTTTGATCCAGGGAAAATCAAGGACTTTGTCACTGCCTGGCCTTTCCTCAGACCACTGAAGAGAACAAAAGAATAGCCTGACTGACAAAGGGAGTTGGTCTCTTTTAGGTATCTGAGCAAGATTCTTTCATATCGAGCAGATGCAGAGAAGGATCTAACTGAAGGTCCCCCTCCAAAAAAGAGAAAAGAATGACCACCTGATTGAGATGAAAAGAAGAGGTACCTTTGGAAGGAAGGATGGCACTGTTTGCAAGGTGACTGAAGCTGTTGAGATGACCAAAAAAAGGTTTGCGACAGGACAAGGACTGCAGCTGCAAGACCCATCTGTTGGAAGCAATAGCCACCAGAAACACCACTTTAAAAGTCAGAGACCAAGAAAATGCAGCAGAAAGATACGGAAATATTTCACATTGTACTGGGAGCCACAGGCTTGATAAAGAAGAATTTCCAAGCACATCTTGACAAACTACCCATACATGTTACATCTTACGAACTCCAGCAGGAGGCTCTCTTTGGTATGATGCAAGTATTACACTGAGCATTAGTAGTAAATTTGACAGACTAAGATCATACTCCACATACCCTGGCTTAGAAGTGAGGTTCACGATTGCCATAGTATGCGCAAAACTAACCCAAATGGAGAAACTACCCTGAAAGTCAGATCTTTGAGAGAATCTTTATGGATGGGCTTAAAATGGGGCTCTTTCAATGTCTTCAATACCAATGAAAGACTCCACTTAGCAAGTATCAGACTTTTGGGAGGATGAACCGACTTAACCTCCTTGAGGAAGCAAGAAACATCAGGGTGGACTGCTAAGGACAAACCCTGAATACATCACTAGTAGAATGCCAGAGATGCTACCTGAACCATAAGAGAGCTCAGGGCCAACCCCTAATGCAAGTCGTCCTATGGACCCTGAATAGGGTATTCACTACCGCTCCAGGGTAGCCTATCTTGGACAGCTTATGCCTCTCAATTGCCAGGCTGTAAACAAGAAGGGAGTGAGGTCTCCATTAAAAGGGGCACTTGACAAAGAAGGGCCTTTTCCTGTGTGAACCAGAGCACAGACCCCGCTAACAGCCCCATTATATCAATCCATAATGGTTTGAGCAGCTAGTCTAGGGATACCAGAATCACCAAGCCTGAATGAGTCTGAATCCTGTGTAGGAGGTGGCTCACCAAAAGCCATAGAGGAAAGACACAGAGAAACCCCCTCTAAGATCACCCTTGGAGCAGATCATCCAAGCCTTCCATTTGTGAGTCCCTTTGGCAAGTGAAGAAGTTGCTCACTTTAGCACTGTTCCATGTGGCCAACAGATGGAATACCAGGAGGACCCACCTTCACACTATGAAGCTGAATTCCCATTCCTCGGAATCTACTGTGATCTGACTCAAGAAATCAACTTGAATGTTGTCACCTACTATGTTGACTGCTGACAGAGTCACTCCTCCCAACTGTGCAGGGCTGCTACTTGAGTGCCACCCCATTGCTTCAAGTCCCTCCTTGTTTACTGACATATGCCATTGCTATACCATTGTCCAAGAACACAGACTGTTTTGTTGGCTAGTAACATTTGAAACCCCTCACTCAGTTTGCAGCTTGTCATGCTGTGAGGGCTTATGTGCATCAGTGATGCTGAGGGCTAAGCCATCGCTAGCTTAACTTCTGGCAGAGTCTCCCAAGCTGGACAGGTCTCAGCTGAGGTGCCAAACCAAGACAAACCACCCATCTGGGCAGCAGCAAAATGGGATGGTGCTGGTGGCAGAAGATCACATTTCTGTGATAATGGCAACAACACTATAATTAAACTGCATGGAAGAAAGGCCTGGCAATCTACTTCTGTATCTTGCCATGAAAACCCAATGGATAGTCACAACAAAACAAGTTGCACTATAGTGTAGGAAAATCAGACCCCCAGGTCAGAAGGCACTAAATTGGCTACTGGGGAGGAGCTGAGGACTTTTCAGAGTAAAGCCAGAATTTATGATATAGTTGGATCAAAGCCCTTGGGACATCTGACTGCTGATGTAGCTGCACATGAAATGAGAGTCAGAAGTTGCAAAGATGCTTTACATATTGGGACATGGAACATACGAAGTACGAACCAAGGGAAGTTGGAGGTGGTCAAGAATGAAATGGAATGTGTACAACTTGATCTGTTGGGTGTCAGCGAACTGAAATGGACTAGCATTGGGCATGTTGCATGTGATGATCACATGGTCTGCTATACTGGAAAAGAAAGACAAAGAAGAAATGGTGTTCCATTTAATTGAAGACATACGCAGCATTGCTAGGAAAGGGGAAGTGCTACTGCTAGGAGATTTCAATATGCCAGATGTTGATTGGCACATTCCTGCTGCAGTATCATCTAGAAGTAAGGAGATCCTGGATTCTCTACAGGGAGAACTATTCAGGCAATTGGTAACAGACCCCACACGTGAAGGGGCCATACTGGACTTGGTGCTTACCAATGGTGAAAGTGTTTCTGATGTTGTAGTGGGAGATCATTTTGCATCCAGTGATCACCAGAAGGTGTGGTTCAGTATTAGGACTAGGGCTGTTAGAATCCATTCCAAGGTGAAGATCTTAGACTTTAGGAAGACTAACTTTGCGAAGATGGGCCAATACCTCAGGGAGTCGTTAGTGGGATGGGAACAGCTGGGGGATGTAGAAAAACAGTGGGCAAAACTGAAAGGGGGGTATTTTAAAGGCAACCAACCTTTTTGTTAAAATGGTAAATAAAGGCAAAAGGAACAGGAGACCGCTATGGTTTTCGAAGGAAGTAGCTGAAAAAGTGAAGAAAAAGAGGGAGGCCTTCATGAAATACAAGAGATCACAGAGAGAGGAAGACAGGCATCTGTATTTGGAAAAACTTAGAGAAGCTAGCAAAGTAGTCAAGAAGGCAAAGATTCAAAAGGAGGAGGAAATAGCCAATGCAATAAAATGGGGGGATAAGACATTTTTCAGATATATTAGTGAGAAGAGGAAGGGCAAAAGTGGTATTGTCAGACTCAAGGGTGCAGGGGGGGAATATGTAGAAGCTGATAAGGATAAAGCGGAATTGCTTAACAAATATTTTTGTTCTGTGTTCACAGATGAAGAACCAGGAGCAGGACCTCAGAAAACACCCACAAATAAGAACAGAAGCGAGGGACATCTTGAACAATTTTCAGAAGACTGTGTTCGTGAGAAACTAGCTCAACTTAAAGTAGACAAAGCGATGGGACCGGATGGGATACACCCTAGAATACTGAGGGAACTTGGGGACGTTCTAGCAACTCCACTGACTGACTTTTTCAATGCCTCGTTAGAGTCGGGAGTGGTGCCAAAGGACTGGAGAGAGGCTCATGTGGTGCCTTTACACAAAAGCGGAAGTAAGGATGTGGTTGAAAACTACAGGCCGGTTAGTTTAACTTCAGTGGTGAGTAAATGATTGGAAACGCTGCTGAAAGAGAAAAGAGTGAGGTTTCTGGAGTCCGGCGGATTACAGGATCCGAGGCAGCATGGATTCACCAGAGGCAGGTCTTGTCAGACAAATCTGATTGATTTCTTTGACTGGGTGACCAGGGAGTTGGACCGAGGGAGAGCTCTAGATGTGGTGTATTTAGATTTCAGTAAAGCCTTTGACACTGTTCCTCACAGGCGACTTATAAACAAACTGAGCACCCTAAGGATGGATCCTAAAGTTACTGCTTGGGTTAGAAATTGGTTGGGTGGGAGGCGACAAAGAGTACAAGTAAATGGAGCTCACTCTGAGGAGAAGGATGTTACCAGTGGTGTGCCCCAGGGATCTGTCCTTGGTCCGATTCTTTTTAACATCTTTGTTAGTGATATAGCGGAAGGGCTGTCGGGTAAGGTTTGCCTCTTTGCAGATGATACCAAAATCTGCAATAGAGTAGACACCCAGGAAGGTGTAGATAACATGAGGAGGGATCTAGCTAAGCTTGAAGAATGGTCTAGAATTTGGCAGCTGGGATTTAATGTTAAAAAATGTAAGGTCATACATTTGGGCTGCAGCAATCCAAGGGAGCAATACAGTATAGGAGGTGAAGTACTTTTGTCCACTAAAGAAGAGCGGGACCTAGGCGTGGTTGTTTCTGATGATCTTAAAGTAGCTAAACAGGTAGAAAAGGCGACTGCAAAAGCTAGAAGGATGCTTGGGTGCATACGGAGAGGAATGGCTAGCAGAAAAAAGGAGGTGATAATGCCTCTGTATAAGTCCTTGGTGCGACCTCATTTGGAGTATGGTGTGCAATTCTGGAGACCGCACCTTCAAAAGGATGTGAACAGGATGGAGTCGGTGCAGAGGGTTGCTACTAAAATGATTAATGGGCTTCATTATAAAGCATATGAGGACAGACTTAAGGATCTTAATATGTACACCTTAGAGGAAAGGCGGGATAGAGGTGATATGATTGAGATGTTTAAATACCTCCGTGGCATAAATGTTCAGGGAGAGAGCCTCTTTCAATTGAAAGCAAGTTCTGCTACAAGGGGACATGGGATGAGGGTGAAGGGAGATAGATTCAGGAGTGATATGCGGAAATATTTCTTTACGGAAAGAGTAGTGGATCCGTGGAATAGTCTCCCAGTGGAGGTGGTAGAGATGAGGACAGTAACTGAATTCAAAAAAGCATGGGACCAACACAGAGGATCTCTAAAGGTAAAAAGTGGACTGTTGTAGTTGTTGTTATGGAAGGACAGACTAGATAGGCCTTGTGGCCTTTTTATGTCATCATGTTTCTGTTTCTATTTATAATTAAGAAGAAACTTGCAAGAACTGTAATGAAATACAATGCAATCTTGTGAACACTTGGGGGTATGTTTACTAAACTGCGGTAACGGTAAATAATGCGCGTTATGTAACGTTAACCAACGTAAGCGCAGCATAATGCGCATTATGATGCGCTTACGATCGTTAACGTTACATAACCCGCGTTAATCAACATTAATGTTTGTAAAGCCCCGCGGCGCGGTAAAACACCGCAGAAGGTGGAGAGAGGGCGGAGAGAAGGGGTCAGTGGGCGGAGAGTGGGCGGGGAGAGGCTCCCTTCACACTTACGCGCTGATCTGAAGAGCTCAATTCCAACGCGAATGAAAACCTGCCGTTAAATGCACATTACAGGGGAGAGAAACGATTTCAGTGTCAGCAATGTACAGCCCAGGCAGAGAAACCAAAACAAAGTGATAAGTGTGATACATGTGCACAGAACAAAAGGGCACAGAAACACTGAAAATGACCCCAACAAACTGGAAAAAAACCATAACCAAGCAGGCCAATAGTGGTATCAATGAGAAACATCAACCCCTCCCCCCCCCCCCCGAGTAAGCTCCATAGAAAAGATATAAATCGTGGAAGGGTCTATACTCTGTCCCCATACAAGGTGAAGGAGCCCACAGTGGAATAGCGCTGCTCAGGGTTTCCCCCAAAATCGGACAGGGTTCCTATGGCGTGCACATGTCCCGCAACATCAGGGCAGGCATGTCGGAATGGCAACTGGACAGATGCCGGAGAAGGGGATACAGAGGGCCGCAGGTGGCACATGCTGTGGTGGAGCTTGGCCACAGTGCGGACTAGGGTGATGCCTAGGTGGCCCATACGAATGCTGAAACAGCAGAGCAGCCAGACAGCAACTGCTGAAGGCCCAACATGGGCACAAGTGTGTTTCCCAAAGTGTCACAGGGGATAGTACCCAACAGCTACCCCCAAGGGCACGGAACATTGGCAGGCAGGGCTGGGGGGGGAGCTTGGACATCTATGCAGGCACCCCTACCCCAGAACCCGCACCATAGGCAGCCGCCTACCTGCACACTGGATGGCCTGAGACTGCGCACCACCAGCTCAACCAGCAGAAGGGCATGTCAGCATGGTGGCTGAGGGATACTGGTGGTGGAGGGGGCAGTGGCAGCTGCCCAGAGCAGACCGTGGCCTAGCCCTGTGTAGGTGGGTGCCGTGTACTGAAACAGACGGGCCCTGTCTGACGAACAGTCATGGTATCACCAAGGAATGTACTGATTCTGTGGCAACAAGGTGGTGCAGTGCACAAAACCAATGTACTCAGAGGCAGAGGGTCACAGGCAATGTTCCCTCTAATTTTCTGTAGGCTGTGTGCGCATAAAATATCAGCTGTGTGCAGCTTTTGAAGGAAGGTTAAATTTTTGTTTGCCACATAATGACACTCGGAGTTATATACTTTAAAATTTGACTACATGTCAGAATACAATATGTACACCACATTGATTGCACTAGAAAATATTGTAGAACTTGTGAAAACCATACATACACAACAACTTTTCAATTTTAAGAATGTCTGTGTTGTTTTCTATCAGAATCAGAACTGTAATTTTTGTGCGCTCTGTTGTAAAGTATGTGCGCTCATTCGGCGAGGTGTGTGCGCGCGCACACGCGCACAGCTTAGAGGGAGCAGTGGTCACAGGTTCAAATCCCAGCTGCGGTTCCTGCCAACCCAGTCCCCATATTTTACCCATTACTACAACGTGCTAATACAGACAGCACCTTTATTGCAGATGACGTAAACATGCCCAGGACACCCACATTTTACCCTACAGAGCACGGACACCATATACATGCACATTACCTAGAGCAGAGTCTCCCAAATGCAGTCCTGGAGGGCCAAACACCATTCCGGTTCCATGCTGCCTCTGATAAAGATGCCTGTGCTGCATTTCTATGCGCCACCCCCATGGTATGCATATGTATCACATGCATATTCATGAGGGACAGCATGAAAACCCGAACAGTGTTTGGCACCACAGGACTGGAGTTGGGAACCTCTGCCGTAAAGCAGCAGCCAACAGGGGCAGACACACCCACACCCACAGGCCCCATTATCCAAAGCCTCCTGGAGAGGCAGGACTTTGGGCTCTGCGTGCATCTCCCAATACTAGCACTTGCATACCTTAGTAATGCCACCCTAAACCTGGGAATATGGTACACATCTTTAAAGAGGTTGCTATGATTACTGGCAGATAGCAATTCCTAGGTTAAGTACAATATTCTGAGTGAGCTGCATCATAGCAACCTTTCTGATGTGGAGTGTGCTACAGGTCTTGTGTCTGACAGTGTTTACCAACCTGGGGAGTGACTCCTACAGTATTGCGTACCATAGCCATGCCTGCCCTGCGCCCAGGACTGGTGTGGTGGCCTGGGCTGCCCAACACCTCTATAGTTGCACAATGCTGGCATAGGTGTGGGGAGTGTGTGTCTGTCTATTCAGTGTGTGGTGGCTGCCAACACCCTCCACAGCCCACACTGCTAGCTCTGTTGCCAGTATTGGCCTGCCAATGTGCATAATGAGGAGCAAGATACCGTGGGAATAGCCTGGATAGGGTGGCCTGGCCTGGCCGCACCTGCACAGGGCATAGGGCAATAGCTCGGACATTGTAGTGCCCAGTACCACCTGCACGGACAGGGTGGCCATAGCATGTCCTGCTGGGCGGTCACTCTCACCCTGACTGAGCAGTGACCATGGCATGGCTAGGTTCCCCCATAGTGCTATATAGCGTTTCTCTCATGTGATATGTGTGGGTTTTCTTTTGGGGCCCAATCACTGACTTAACTGCTTGGTGTGTATGCTGACATCCCTGTTCTGGGTACATGCAGCTCCTCCAGAACCATGCACTATGGACTAGCTAGCGGACTGTCTGCAGCTAGTATGTGTCTTGCTGGAATCCCTTGCAGGGTGCAGCGGCTGGAGGCTTGCTGCTGGAGAATGTCAGATAATGGTGGGGGGCAGCTGAGCATTTCCAGGCCTGCCGTCTGTCTGCTATTGCATTACGGATGTGTACTGCTCTGTCTGTTCCCCAGCAGGACTGGGGTTGATGGTCCCCTCTACTGCTACCATTGCAGGGAGGTAGACTGTGGATCTATTGGTGGGTAATCCTGTTTTCCACCCTGAACCCCAAAGGGTGCGTTGTGTGGTGGTACATGATCTGCCCATGGGTCCATACACCCCCCCCCCCCTTCACCTACAGCAGGTAACCATGGCACCAACACAGGATATGCACTATTCTGGGTGCATCATTGCCCATAAGGACTAGACATGACCGAGACATACAGCAGGGCACAGATGTATCCTAGGTGTGTCTAACAGAACTACCTATCACACACTGATGGGGACCTGCAGCATGGCGTATTTCAGCCATGAAAGGTGCTGTGGACCTGGTTCTGGGCGCCCCACCTCAACCTCAGGGTGGGCACAGTACCCACACAATGGGGTTGATGGGGATTTCAGGTCTGTGGCACAAGCACTCATCATGCCACATCTCGACTACTGCAACGCCATTTTACAGGGCCTACCAAAGAAAACCCTAAACATACTACAAATGGTGCAGAATGTGGCGGCTAGAATCATTATGAAGAAAAGATTTGCTGAACACATCACACCTGTTTTGATGAAGCTACACTGGCTCCCCATTACAGCTCGTATAAAATATAAAACACTAATAACCTTCAAACTCATGCATAACATTGCGCCATCCTTCCTCTCCAACCTAATCTGCACACAACCACCCAACAGAAGCAGAAGAACCAACAACTCAAACAGCCTCTGTGTACCAGTAGATATAAGATCTGTCAAATCCGGTACTAGTAACATAGCATACTCTTACACAGCACCAACACTCTGGAACCAACTGCCGCTGGAGCTACGTGCTAGCAAAGACCTGACGGACTTTAGAAAAAAACTCAAGACCCACCTATTTCAGATTCAGTACAACTTGATTTAGTCCACGTGGCCCAAACAGTGCCACCCAAAGAACCAAAAATGTATATATGTAAAAATGTGAATATGTAAACAATTAGTGTGTTGTGCTTACCTTTCAAATCACCTTGTATATACTACAAATTTTTCTGTCCTGATTTGTCAGTTTCCAATATGTAATCCAATCCGCTACTGATCGCTGGAAGTAGCGGTATACAAATGTACACTAAATAAATAAAATAAATAAATAAAAAACAATGTGACTGTCTGTGGCTACTCTGTGGCAGTGCCACACACGGTCTGTTCCCCCTACCTGGCCGAGGTGCTGTGGGGGTGCATACCCAATCTTGTGCCCATCTCTAGACTGCTGATTTGCATGTGCAGTGCATCATGGGTACGGGTGGGTTAACCCTATCCTGGTAACCACAGCAGACAGTTTGTGTGGTGACGTGCAGTCCTGCAGCCAGCAAGGGCTTTGTTCACAGCCTTATAAGGTGTCCTATAGAGGACATTATAGGGTGCCTTGGCGGACAGTACACTTTATAATGTGCCCTATGGAGTGCATTATGGGGTGCCTTATGCAGCATCTTAGGTTATGCCACCGTGAGGGTGTGTTTGCTGGCAGCACAAATTAAAATACATGTCAAATGCCTCAATAATCACTACCTAAATGTAAAGGGTGCTGCCTCAGCCAGCCTTATACATTAGGCCCACTGGGGAATTGAACCCATGACCCCTGTACCATCAGTCAGTGTTGTAGCCATTGCACTACAGCTCTGTTGCTGTGATTGCTTGCCTGCGTGCCTTCTTAAGATTAACACGCGGTAACGTGCCCTGTAGCACTCGTTCATTTATGGCGCCTTGTAGCGCGCGTTCTCAGCAACGATGTACCGCCCATGTCCTTATTTGGGGTTTCTGTCTCTACCGCGGCTCCTAACGCGAATTGCACTAACGCAGTTTAGTAAACATACCCCTTAATTTCTATTCATCTATGAGGAATGCCCATCAATACAACTATAATTCAAGTATATGCCCAAACAACAGCTGCAGAAGAGGATGAAGTTGATGAGTTCTATGAACATGTACAAGCTGAAACTGACAGAACATCTAGACAGGATATCCTGATAGTCATGGGTGACTGGAACGCAAATGTTGGCAACAAAGAAGAAGGTAAAGTGGCTGGAAATTATGGACTTGGCAACAGAAATGAAGCTGGAAAAAGGCTGATCGAATTTTGCAAGACTAATGATCTATTCATCTCAAACACCTTCTTTCAGCAACACAAGCAACGACTGTACACATGGACTTCACCCAATGGATTGTACAAAAATCAAATTGACTACATCTGTGGAAGTCAATGATGGAAAAGCTCTATAACATCAACAAAGACAAAACCTGGAGCTGATTGTGGTGCAGACCACAAACTACTAGTATGCAAACTCAAGCTAAAGTTGAAAAAGAGCAAGTCACTCATGAATGTAGCAAAATATGACCTTGAAAATATACCACCATAATTTAAAGATTGCCTGCAAAACTGATTTGCTGCTTTATATACAAATGACAGAGCTCCAGAAGAGTTATGAGATGACAGCAAGAAGATTGTGTTGGAAGAAAGTGAGAAATCTCTACAAAAGGTGATAAATCAAAAACGGCCAAAATGGATGCCCGAAGAAACTCTGAGAATTGCCCAGAAACGCAGAGAAGCTAAAGCCAGAGGAGAAAGAGAGGCAATCGCAGAACTCAACTGAGAATTCCAACGTGTAGCAAGACAAGATAAAGAGAAGTACTGCAATGACACATTCAAGGAAATAGAAGCAGTAACTATTAGAGGAAGAACAAAATAAACTTTCCTAAAGCTACGAGAGTTAAAGAAAAAATCCCAGCCTCAAATTGGAATGTTACAAGATGCTCAAGGATCCATGTTGAATGATGCTGAGATCAAGAAAAGGTGGAAAGAATATACAGAGCTATTATATGATACAAAATCAAGTAGACCAACAGTTGTTACAACTTGTACCTTATGATCCGGAACCATTGATGATGAAAGAAGAAGATGAAGCAGCATTGAAAGTCTTATCAAAGAACAAAGCACCTGGCATTGATGGCATTCCCACTGAAGTATTACAACAATCTGATGCAGCTGTTACCATACTTACAAGGTTCTGCCAGGAAATTTGGAAGACAACATCATGGCTAACTGACTGGAAAAGATCTATGTTTATACCAATAATAAAGAAAGGTGATCCAACTGACTGTGGAAATTATCTCACAATCGCTTTGATCCCACATGCCAGCAAGGTTCTACTGAAGATTATTCAGCAGAGACTACAACCATACCTGGTACGAGAACTGCCTGAAGTACAAACAGGGTTCAGGAAAGAGCAAGGAATGAGAAACATCATCGCAGATGTGAAATGGATCCTTGAAAAGACTAAAGAATACCAAAATGATATCTATATGTTTTTTATTGACTACAGCAAGGCTTTTGACAGTGTAAACCACGAGAAACTCTGGGGCCACATTAAGAACATTTTATTTATTTAATACCAGTCAAAGCCGTGTACATTCAGGTACAATAAATATATTTTTCCCTTGTCCCCAAAAGGTTCACAATCTATGGGGCATGTTTACTAAACATTCCTAACGTGCGGGGCCGCGGTAGTGTGCGTGTGCCATATAAGGAGTGGGCGGTTCAGGCAGAAAGAAGAAAAAAACCCTACCGTACGTGTGCGCGTCGCGCTAATTTGCGGGGCCCACATTAGCGCGTGGGAAGGCTAAGTGGGGCGCTGCTGAGCACATATCAGAACAGAGCTGTAGCACAACGGTGAACACACTAACCAATGGTGCAGGGGCCACAGGTTCAATCCCCCATTGTGCGCAACAAAAAGGCCAGCTGAGGCAACACCTTGAATGTGTAAAAGTGGTTCAGGAGGCAAAGTACTTTTGTACGGCATAAGGCGGCGCACTGTACTATCTGGGCGGCACAAGGCGGCGCACTGTTCTTTTTGGGCGGCACAAGGCCACGTACTGTTCATTTTGGGCGGCACAAGGCGGCACACTAATTGTGGGCAGCAGGAGGTGGCGCGCTGATGGGCATAAGGCAGCGCGCTGATGCCAGAGCAAAGGAACACAGCCACAGCACAATGGTTAAGACACTGACCAATGGTGCAGGGACCAGGGGTTTGATCCCTCACAATGCCCAGTGAAAAAGGCTAGCTGAGGCAGTATGTTGTGGAGTGCTGTAGGAGGCTTTCTAATTTTATTTTCTGATAACTACTAGCAAATGCACTCTCACAGCATATTAATATAAGGCGGCCCATAAGGCACATGTTACAGTGCACCGTCCGCCAAGGCACCCTAGAATGTCCCCTATAGGGCAGCATGTATGTTGCGACACAGGATAATGTATAGTGCACCCTATATGGCTGGCAATCGTAACGTGCCCTATAGGGCGCCCCATAAAGCACCCTCAGAGGCACCTTATGGGTACAGTACGCTGAGGGTGGTATTGCTGGCAGCAACATATGTACAGTAAATTAAAATAAATCTGTGGACACCCCTATCACATAACCCCACTGTGGGTTTAAACCCATGACATCTGGCTGCACAGGCAGAGACATAACCATTGGGCTACAGCTCTATAGCTGTAAACAGCCCCTGGCTGGCTGCAGATAGCCTGTACGTCACCTCAATGACAGTCTGCTGTTGTGAACCACCCATACCCATGATGCACTGCACATGCAAATCAGCTGTCCACGATTGAACACAGGATGGGAAATGCACCCCTAAAGCTCCCCGGCTTGGTAGGGGGAAGTGTCCGTGTGCACCCACACAGCACCTCGGCCTGGTAGGGTGTCCTGAGTGGGTGGACAAACAGCAAAGAGTAGCTAAACACCATCACATTGTGCGGTTACTGTGCTCACCCTGAGTGTGAGATGTTGCACCCAGGACCAGGTCCACAACACCAGACATGGCTGAATGCGGCCATGTCAGAGCTCCAAAGCAGCAATAACCTGTGGAATAGGTAGGTGCTGCATTAAACATTTTGGAGATCTCTGTCTGGCTCATGTTAGTGGGGACCCCCACCCCATGGACCCCCAGGTGGATAAAACAGGGCTTCCCCTCAACAGATCCCCACCCCGATGGCAGTAGAGTGGACCATCAACCCCAGTCCTGCTAGGGAACAGACACCCTACAGCGCAGTCCAAGCAGCTCCACACACATCCATAACACAATATCAGACAGACATTAGACCTGGATATACAAAGATGCACCCCACCACTATCTGATATTCACCTGCAGCAAGCCATCAGCCACTGCACCCTGCAAGGCACTCCATCACAACACATATCAGCTGTGAACAGTCTGCTGGCTGGTCCTGATGGACATGCATGCACCCACAACTGGGGTGGCAGCAAACACAGACAGATAAGTCCATGAAGAGGCCCCCACAGGACACCCATACATATCACATGGGAGAATCACAATATAGCACTATGGGGGTGCCTAGCCATGCTGCCGTCACTGCACACTCAGGGTGAGAGTGATCCCCCAGCAGCACATACAGAGGTCACCCTGTCTGTGTAGGTGGTGGCTGGGCACTACCATGCCCCTGCCAGTGCCCTATGCCCTGTGCAGCTGCATCCTGGTCAGTCCACTCTGTCTGAGATATACCCATGGTCCCTTGCTACTCATTATGCACATTGGCAGGCCAATACTGGCAACAGCATATTGATACTGAAGCCCCACTGGATCCTTCCCAGCATGGGTTCAGAGAAGCACATGGGGTGGAAACCCTCCTCGTCACCCTATTTGACCACCTAATCTCTGGAATCGACAAAATTCATCAAGGATTCGCCCTCATATTCCTTGACATTGCAGCGGCCTTTGACTCGGTGAGCCACGAGATCCTCATACAACGCCTCAGTGAGAAAGGAATTCAGGGAACAGCTCTAAAATGGTGCAAGTCATACTTGACTAATAGATGGCAACACGTAAGGTCTGGATCCACAACCTCTGAACCGTTTTTACAAAGCCAGGGTGTACCACAGGGTTCATCACTATCTGCATTGATGTTTAACATCTACATGCAGCCCATATGCGCTATAGCACGTTCATTCAAGGTCAACTGTCTAGCATACGCGGATGATATCCTGCTATACATCCCATTCAGGACCAACCAACCAGACCTCTCCCCTCTAACAAGATGTTTTGAGGCAGTAGCAGAATGGTTCAACACACAAAACTTGAGAATCAACTACAGCAAAACAGATGTCCTCTTCATCTCAAGGAACCAGGACTTCACCCCTCCACCCTCTTTAAAAATCGGCAACACAGAACTGAAAACCAAACCCACAATCCGCTACCTTGGCGTTACACTGGACCAACAACTGGAGCTGAAAACCCACATAAAAAACATAGTAAACACAGTATACATGAAAATAAGGACCTTAAAACATCTCCGACCACTACTCGACTTCAGCGACTACCGATCGATCTATCAGGCATTAATATTACCACATTTCGACTACGCCAACGTAATTCTACATGGTCTCCCTCAAACAACGCTAGCTCCGCTCCAGCTCGCAATGAACACCGCTGCAAGAGTACTAACAGGGGCTTCACGGAGAGAGCACATAACACCAGTACTGATGAACCTCCATTGGTTACCGGTTCAAGCAAGAACCCTCCACAAAGTTCTAACATTAACCTTCAAAGCCTTAAACACCCTGACCCCCACAGCTATCAGCAAGATGATACATAAAGTACCACAGAACAGAAACAGAAGATCCACGATGCAAAACACCCTAGAGGTCCCAAAAGTAATAACGAAATGCACAAAAGCAACAATAAATAGGGCCTTTACGATTTATGCACCTAGAGCATGGAATGCCCTCCCCACCTTTATACGAAACATCTCGTACCTAACCCACTTCAGGAAGGCATTAAAGCAGCACCTGTTCACTACATACTACCCCGAATCCAGCCTTAGTAATCATACATGTGAACCCTCAGACAATCACTCACTACACCTAAACAATCAGATTCAGTATGAAAAAGGATAATCAACTTATCCCTCAGAAGTACTCCCAGAAATAGAATTTAGACTCCCAGTGTAAATAAGATGTAGATAGGATCTGCCTGAAAACAGATAACAGCGTAAATACAATGTATATAGTTCCCCCAGTTACGTCCAAGTTGATCTCCCTGTTTATTGTAAATACAACTCAGAGTGCCTGTGTTGTATAGTTGATGTTAAATGTAAACCGCTCTGATCTAAAATAGAGCGGTATAGAAGAACTGTTAAATAAATAAAATAAATAACAGTGTTGGCAGTGTGGGCTGTGGAAGGGGCATGCAGCCAACACCCACTGTATAGACAGACACACAATTCCACACCTATGCCATCATGGTGCTACTATTGAGGAGGTAATTAGCCTTGCCCACCAAACCGGTGCTGGGCACGGCAAGGCATGGATATGCTACGCAGTACTGCAGGGTAGTAAACACCGTCAGAGGCAAGGGCTGGAGCACGCACCGCAAACACCAAACAGATTGTTCGGATGGGGTCAACTAGCAGTATGTGCGTAACGTATGGATATCTATCTGCCAGTACTCCTAGCAAGCGTCTCAGAGCTGTGTACCGTATACCTCAGGTGTAGGGTTCCATTGCTAGGGTATGCAGGTGCTAGTATTGGGAGATGCACGCAGGGTCCAATGTTCTGCCTCTCCAGGAGACATTGGCCAATGGGGCCTGTGGGTGTGGGTGTGGGTGTGTCTGCCCCTGTTGGCTGCTGCTTTACGGCAGAGATTCCCAACTCCAGTCCAGGTTTGCATCACACTGATCGGGTTTACCTGCTGTTCCTCATGAATATGCATGAGCTACGTCTACATGCCATGGGGGTGGTGCATAGATATACAGCACAGGCATTTGTATGAGTGGCAGCATGGACCCTGACTGGTGTGTGGCCCACCAGGACTGCATTTGGGAGATTCTGCTCTAGGTACTGCCCCTGTATATGGTGTCTGTGCTCAGTGGGGTAAAAGATAGACGTAGTACCATTGCATATGTCCTCGCCACGAAAGGTTTGTCCTTACTATCACTGTGTAGCTGTGGGAAAAATATGTGGGAAGGATTGGTGGTAGCCCCAGCTGGGCTTTGAACCTGTGACCTTCTGTTCTTGTATGCACTGTCTGTGTGCACTGCATCACCTTGTAGCCACAGATTGGCTGGATTCCCTGGAATGTCCATGCCTGTGGATCCGGCAGGGCCTGTGTGTTGCAGTGGACTGTGCCAGCCTGCACATGGCTTGGCCTTTGTCCTCTGTGGCTAGCTGCCACTGCCCCCTGCACCACATGTACTCGTGCGCCAACATGCTGGCATGAGCTTCTCTCAGAAAAAGCAGATGACCTGATTGCAATGTGGCAGTACGGGACTGCATTTGGGGGACTTGGCTGTAGGTATGCCCATTGTTGTGGTGTGTGTGCGGTGTTGGGTAACATATGGGTGTTTCCCCCATGCTTATGTTCCCTGCAATACAGGGGTGTCTGCTCTATCTATGTTTAGTGGTGGGTAAAATATATGGACGGGGCTGGCTAGTGCCCCAGCTGGGATTTGAACCTCTGGCCTTCTAGTCCTAGAGGTCATGGCTATGTCCTCTGCACCACACTATGGCCACAGAGACAGTGCAGCCCCTGGAGGTAGTAAACCTGGCAGGATGGAGTCACAAACCCTGCTGTATGCATTTTTACTGTGGGCTCCTTCACCCTGTGTGGTGACAAACATGCAAATAAAACCCGGGAATGACCACGGAACAAAGGGGGAACACATATACCCAAGCTGGGCAACAGTGATATTAATGGGCAACCCTAGATAACACTCCCAGGACAGCTCCAGAAAAAGGGAAATGTTTTTTGGACGAGTCTCCGCTCCGTACACCTTTCCATAAATCATTTCCTTTTTTTTGGAGCTTTCCTGGGTGTGTTATCTAGTTTTGCCCATCACTATAACTGTTCCCCAACTGAATTACTATTTTTCATATTTTTGTGGTGGTCATTTTCTATTTATAATTGCACTTTTGTGCTGTGCACATGTATCACACTGCTCACGTTTTGCAGGTTTCCCCGGTTTTGCTGTACATTGCTGACGGAAATGGTTTCTCTTCCCTTTAAATGCATTCTAACGCGAGTGATTCACTCGCGCTATTTTTTTTGGGAAATTCAGCCCCGATAATGTGTGGGGCGCCTCTCCCCTCCCCTTCCCCACCCATTAACCCCTTCTCTCCGCCCCTCTGGGGCCTTCCTCCGCCTTCCGTTAGCCTTTCCACGCCTCTATCGGACATTTGCGGGCACGTACTTGTGCGGCACCCGTTACTGTGACGCGCAAGTGTGCGGGGCTTCATCGCACGTTTGCGGGGCATTTAAGCGCTCTTAAGTACCGCTTTTAGTGCGCTATTTTGCGGCACGCTAATTAGCGGTTTTTAGTAAACATGCCCCTATGTTTTTGTACCTGAAGTGATGGAGGGTTAAGTGACTTGCCTTAGGCCACAAGGAGAACCTGTGGGACTAGAAACCCCAGTCCTTCCAGCCCAAGGTTGTTGTTCTCTAGCAGGATTCAAACCCCTTGCTCTCCAGCCCAAAGTAATTTGCCCCAACCAGTAGGCCACGCCTCCCTCATTAGTGGGGTATACCAGAACACTTGATCATTCTCTTGCACAACCTTTACATTGATCAAGAAGCAACAGTTTGAATGGAACAAAGAGAAACAGAATGGTTTAAAATCAGCAAAGGTGTACGACAAGGCTGCATACATTCCCCCTACTTGTTTAATTTATATGCAGAACAAATCATCAGAGAAGCAGGACTGTATGAAGACCTCAGAAGTATGAAGATTGGTTGGAGACTCATCAATAAACTTCGCTGATGATAACACATTACTGGCAGAAAGTGAAGACAATCTGAAACATTTGTTTCTCAAGATCAAGGAACATAGTCTTAAAAAGGGCCTGCACCTTAATGTAAAGAAGACAAAGATCCTGACAACTGGCAAAATCAATAAGTTCATTATTGATGGAGAAGAAATTGAAATAGTGGACAACTTTAACCTACTTGGATCAACTATCAATAAAGAAACAACAAGCAGTCAAGAAATCAGATGACACATTGCTCTTGGCAGAATGTCTATGAAGGACTAAGACAAGATTCTCAAGAGCAGAGATGTCTCTCTCCATACAAAGATTCGACTTGTCCAGGCCATGGCATTTTCAATAACATCATATGGATGCGAAAGTTGGACAGTGAAGAAGATAGATAGGAAGAAAATTGATGCCTTTGAATTATGGTGCTGGCGACAAATACTGTGCATTCCATGGACTGCCTGAAGAACAAACCAGTCAGTACTAGAGATCAAAACTAAACTTTCTTTGGAAACTCAGATGACAAGACTTTGACTTTCATACTTTGGACACATCATGAAAAGAGAGAGATCATTAGAGAAAGGCATCATGCTTGGCAAGGTAGAAGGTCAAAGCAGAAGAGGAAAGCCAGCAATGAGATGGATCGATAGAATAACAGCAGCTACAAGTGCCACTCTGTCAACAGTGAGTCACCTGACTGAAGACCAAACATAGTTTACAACTACTATCCAGAGGGTCGCCATAAATCAACGCCAACTTGACAGAACATAACAACAAGAATATTTGAAACCTCTCCAGCATCAGCTGGATCACTTTGGCCTTCAATCAACTGATCGGCCCGGAGGCCTGCTGAGGGGACCAAACATTCCTGAGTCATCTGGCCTAGAAAGTGTGATCCTCAGCTTTTTAGGCTGGCTTTGGTAGAGAGAACCACCCAATGTGGGGCTTTTACTGGCATACTGATAATCAGATGGCAGATATGAAGGCACCATTTACTGTTCCCTAGCTCCCAATGGAGGAGAAGGGTCTGATTGAACAGCAGAGAGCACAGAGGAACAATAGGTGTCTCTGTATTGGGTGCATATGTGCCTTGGCCCATGTGACCAATTATTGAGTCAATATCATAGACAAAAAAGACAGTGGGGATAAAATGATTTCCACATAATCTTTATTAGCCCTAGCCTGACACAGCCATGTTTTGGGATCAATTGCCTGCATCAGGGGCAATAAATTCCAAATACTTATAAGAAAATCATGCCATCAGCCCCGGCAAGCTTAACAGAGCCACGAGAGAAACTCTCCCTTCTCGCCTCTGAAAGCCGCACCGAGGAGAGTGATTGAGGCGGGCTCTGCCGGGCAGCCGGGGGGGGAGGGCCCATGGGAGACACTTGACTGCAGGAGACACTTCATTCTGCCACTGCCATGGTGGCAGCATCAGCAAGCTTCTTTTTTCTTTTAAGGTTTCCCTGGGCTGATGGGGGGGGAGGGGGGTTAGGACTGGTAATGGGCTGGGCTGGGCTGGGAGGGGCTAGGACTGGTAATGGGCTATGGGGGGGCTAGGACTGGAAATAGGGTGATGGGAGTTAGGACTGGTAATGGGCTATGGGGGGTGGCTAAGACTGGTAATGGGCTGATGGGGGGGTTAGGACTGGAGGTGGGCTTATGGGGGGTTAGGACTGGTAATGGGCTATGGGGAGGGCTAGGACTGAAAATGCAGTGATGGGGAGCTTAGGACTGATAATGGGCTTGGGGGGTTGCTAGCAGTGGAAATGGGCTGAGTGGAAGGGGGGACTTGAACTGCAAATAGCTGATGGGGACAGGGGCTTGGAATGAGCTTGGGCTTGAGCTATGGGGGGGCTAGGACTGGAAATAGGGTGATGGGGTTTAGACTGATAATGGGCTATGGGAGGGCTAGGACTGGAAATGGGGTGATGGGGGGGTTAGGACTGGTAATGGGCTGATGGGGGGTTACGTCTGGAGGTGGGCTGATGGGGTTTAGGACTAGTAATGGGCTATGGGGGGCTAAAACTGAAAATGAGGTGATGGGGCTTACGTCTGGAGGTGGGCTATGGGTTACGTCTGGAGGTGGGCTATGGGAGGCTAGGACTCGTAATGGGCTGGGGAGTTGCTAGTACTGGAAAAGGGCTGAGTGGAAGGGGGACTTGAACTGCAAATAGCTGATGGGGACGGGGGCTTGGAATGGAAATGGGCTATGGGGGATATCTACTCTCCGTTTGGTCCTGGGTTCATTTCACAGAGACAGTAGGGTAAGCAGCACAAATAAGAAAACCAAAACTGGTGTGGCTTGGAAAAAGAGTTTTATATAGAAATAGGCTTATTACATAGGTACAGAACAGAGTTATAAGGTTGTTACAGAGCTGCATCTGTGGGTGTGTGCATGTGTGAAGTGTGTGTCAGAGTCTCATAATAAGAAGAATATAGAGAGAAAGAAAAGAACAAGGGGGGGAGAGAGAGAGAGAGAGAGAAGTATGGGTTAGAGCCTCATAGTAGGAAGTGTCCAATCAACAGAGAGAGAGCTATTTTTGTGTTTCTGTATTTATAGAGAAAATCTCCAGCACCTCCCTTTGTCATAATTTTGGTCAGTTTTGCTATCATTTGATTAGCAAGGAGGGGCTGTAGACTAATCTCATCAGGCCTGGAGACGTCCTATCTGATATCACCAGGGGGTCAAAGCTAATCTCATCTTGTAAACTACGCTCATTAAGTCTGGAGACTGACATCACCAGAGTAACAAAGCTGCTTGTAATCCAAGGTCTGGGAAAAGTCATGACACCTATGCTAGGCATAATGTCATGATGATGTATGCTGACATCTCCCACACCTTTTTTATTTTTATTTATTATTTGTGCCTGGAAATGGTGGAAGCAAACCTGTGGTACCTGTCCCAGCTGCAATTACACGATAGTAGGCAGCTTGTCTAATACCTCCTGTATTAAATACCTTGCTATGTCCAGCAGGTTCCCTGTCCTGCACAGTACTGTCTCTAGTGTTCTAGAGATAAACAAGTCCCCATATGAGTCCAAACCTCGTGTCTTAGGTAGGGCAGCCACTACTGGGGGGGGAGGGGGGGACCCAATATGCTACCTCAGTGCCTGTCTTAGAGAGATTAAACAGTGCATAAGGGCTGCAGGAATTTCTGAGGAGGTTAAAGCCGAGAGCTACCAGGATGCTATGAGTGAGGATAGGAAGCAATACTAGACTGCAGCTGACTCTGGTATTTAATGTAATAGGAAATGCCAAATTAGCAGGTCAAATGAGCCTGGATGTAGAGGTAGATGCTAGAGAAATTAAGTGTAACTACCTTAAAATGTTGTTGATGTTCTGTAGGACATGCGCTGTAAGGAGATGTACATTTGTTTCATTTTACAACACAGGAAAATTATGATAATGCATAGCAATATTTGTACAGCAGTTAAAATAATAATAGGGTGAATAAAAACATTAAAGACATGATCAGCAGTAGGTGAATAACCAAAATAACAATTCCCACACAGACATATGAGCATCTTGTAGCAAGTGTGTCCATTCTCATAAGTGATGGTGTGATTCACTTCAGTGGATGTTGTTTTAAGGTGATCGATATAGGCATGGAGTTCTGTAAAGTTGAGCAGTTTATGTAGTGTCTCTTCTCCCATGCCAAGTGGTAATGGATGCACAGCATATGAGATAAAGGGGCTTGTTTACAAAGCCGCGGTAGCGGTTTGCGATCGTAATCGGAGCCGCGGCCCCATTGATTTCATTGGGGCCGCGGCTGCGATCGCGATCGCGAACCACTACCGCGGCTTTGTAAACAAGCCCCAAAGTCTGGAATGTCCATAGAGTCATTGGTAACCAGCGGTGTGGAATAAGTTGTCCTGTTAATGGTGATGGAGACCAGTGGTGTATGACTGCACCAGGTATTGTTTGAACTGTACAACCAAGTGTTCTTAGGAAGGCGGATGTCATGCATTCTGGGAGCAACTGAAAAAGAAACATTCTTTGTCCTGACAGGAAGTATTGTACAAAATCAAGGCAGGAGGACCTAGAAAGTAATGTTCTGGAGGTGCCCTCAATTCTTGTGTCCTTTCTAGAGAAGTGGAAACTGGTGGCACCCACTGTACTTGAGTGATGTTTAATGAATAGAACACTGGCTTGTCCTGTACGGAACAGAAACTCAGGATGACCAGATCCTTTCCTTCCGGGAAAGGTGGGGGTATTTCTTGATAGCGATATACCCCACCTGTGGAGTTAGCCCGCCAATCGTGCATATTCGGATGATAGTTCCTGTAATGAGACTTGGGTAGAAGAGAGCAGATACAAGAATAACAGGAAACCGAGACATAATAGCCATATCCACCACCAAATTTAACTGGTTGAGAATGTCACTTCCAATTATTTCTTTTGGTGTGTTCACTATAGTGGAGGCAGTGGTTTCCAACATGTCCTTGTTTTGTTCACTGTGCACAGGGATACCCCATTTAACTGGGATAGCCACACATTTGGAAGCTGTGTCATTAATTCCTTGAATTTCATAAAGTTCCATATTTTTCTGATCTGCAGTGGGAGAAGCTCTGTTTGTAAAACTAATTCCAGCCCCTGTGTCTATCAAAGCTAGTTTATCCTGACCCCCTATTCTGCTGATAACATTGGGGCGTCCACAAGAATCCAGTATCAAGGATGTTACAAGCCTTAAACTGTATTCTGGGCTTGTATCTGTTTCATCATCCAGAGGCTCTGGAATCGAGTCCTCTGCTGAGAGAACGGAAGCAGGCTGGGCTATGAAGGCTTGAGACATTTTGATATCTGAACCCAGAAGGTCAGGACACCCCTATGCACTAGCCTTGTGTTTGTCCTGTGTTGCTTGTAAGTCCTGTTTTAATTTATCTATTTCTACCTGCAGTATGTGTTTGTCCTGTTCCCATTTAATTTTCTCCTTTTCTAATCCATTTGTCTGTGCTTTGAGCTCTTGAAAGGGAATGTACCCTGAGGAATTTTTAAAAGTACCTCTGCCTTGTCCTCTCCAAGGTGTCTGTCCTCTGTATCCTTTGTCTGTGTTTTTTGTGTATTGAGAGGATCCCTCAGCTTGCCACTTCTGTGCTGCTGATACTGTTATGACCTGCGAGGGCTGGGTCTTCCAAACAGACCCAATTCTGAGCATTAAAGTATCAAAAGGGGTTGCTTTAGGGTCTTCAGAAAATAACAGAAGGTGTTTTGTAATCTCAGGGGATAGCAAGTCTAATAAACATGCCTTATGTGTACTCTCCCCATAATCATCTGCATTGGGCCAGGACTCCTGCTCATTAAGAACTGCTTTTAAAATCCAGGCTCTATATGCAAACTCTTCCAGTTATCATTTGGTAGAGGTGAAATAATTTTAAATACTTGCATTGGGGAACAGTGAAATAGTTTCTCAATACCCCTTTTAACCAACCGGTATGGGCGAGTGAGAGAGCCAAGTTTATAATAGTGTGGCCCCAGAGCCAGTTGCATAAGTCTATCAAAGTCCGATTGTTTCCTTCTGTATTTCCCTAGACCCCAGTGAATCAGAATATCAGTGGCCGATTTGCACCATTCATTTACATTAAAAGGCATAGGGCCCGCTTTCTCAACTATCCTTTCCATGTCCCTATCTTTTAAAGAGTCCTGAAGCATCACTTTAACTGGTGCTCTGAGTTCGGTACTGGGTGCCGGGTCTGAGTCATCTGAATTATCCTCCTGACACAGGTCCTGGTTATTGCTCTGTTCTGGCTGAGATAAACTATCAGGATTTTCTTCCTTTGATTCAGCTTTATTTTTTCCATTCCTAAGCCCAGCTATACATACATCTGTATTATTTTGTTTATAGGGTGTGTCATAGGCAGCGGGGCTGAGGGTGAAATAGTACAGAGCTTATATTTCTTTTGTCTTTCAGAGGCCAATTCATCGTTAACGTGCCTCAATTCAAGTTTAAGTGCTTCTAATTGCTCACTAACATTTATAAAGGAATTTGTGGCTTGTATCACCTGAGTCCTTTGCATGGAATTGCAAATTTGTGCCTCCTCTAGGTCTTTGGTTAATTGTATACAATGAGAGGTCAGTTCAGTATTGTCCTGTTTCATGCTAATGAGCCCCCTGCACATGCCTTGGATAAAAAGGCATTTTCTTTTATTTGTTTTCTTTTTGAATTCTTGATAATGGTTTAACATTTGTCTTTGAATATTATACCATGATGACTCAGGGAATTTACCTTCAAAGGGACCACCTTTCCTCTTACAGTATGTCAGTACTATTTCTTTCAGTTCTTTAAAATCAAAGGCTTCCATATTTGAGACTGCAGAAAGACTGTAGTTGGTACAGGGACCTAGCTTATTATGTTTTTATTTGGTTTTATGCGACTATCTCAAATGTGCAACCTTGGAAGGAGGAATGCTCACTTTTATGAAGAAGTGAGACTTAGAATTATAGTTGGAATGGCATAAATTTTATGGGTGTTCAGTAAAGAGTGGCATAAAGACCACGCCTTAAAATTATACCTGAATAAAAAGTACTTACTACCGTTTAACAGGGTGGAAGTTTAGGATGAAATTATAGTAAGAAGGGTGTTAGGAGATTAACAGAATTGTCAGTTACTGTATCAATTGCAGCAAACTTTAAGCCTGCTCTCACCAAGATACCTACTGACAGGAGACTGAGAAATAAAAGGCAAAGGGACAGGAGGTAATAGTGTTACCAGGAAAGATGTATATTGTATTCAATGAGGGACTGTTTACCTGTGTACCACTTCCAAACTAAAGCTGGACTATCTCTCTGTCTTTTCTTAGCAGCTCAAATACTAGAGAAAAATCTGTGCCTTGTAACAAACCGTAACAAGCCTCTACATACAAATAAGAAAATGGCAAGCCACCCTATGTACTGTCACTAGGTGTAGGTAAAATTAAAATTCAGGATTATTACAGAGCCTTTTGACAATAAAAAATCTCACCTTGTCTAATCCACAAAACAAATGGTCACAAGGGCTTTTGATTTTCCTGTCACACCCTGTCTGAAATCCACTTTAATGTATCAAACAAAATTATTACTTACCCAACTGGAGATCTGCTGTGAAGCCTGAGACGGGCCCCCATAAAATGTAATCTTCTGGAATCTACCCTCTGTTTGGTCCTGGGTTCATTTCACAGAGACAGTAGGGTAAGCAGCACAAATAAGACAACCAAAACTGGTGTGGCTTGGAAAAAGAGTTTTATATAGAAATAGGCTTATTACATAGGTACAGAACAGAGTTATAAGGTTGTTACAGAGCTGCGTCTGTGGGTGTGTGCATGTGTGAAGTGTGTGTCAGAGTCTCATAGTAAGAAGAATATAGAGAGAAAGAAAAGAACAAGGGGGGGGGGGAGAGAGAGAGAGAAGTATGGGTCAGAGCCTCATAGTAGGAAGTGTCCCATCAACAGAGAGAGAGAGCTATTTTTGTGTTTCTGTATTTATAGAGAAAATCTCCAGCACCTCCCTTTGTCATAATTTTGGTCAGTTTTGCTATCATTTGATTAGCAAGGAGGGGCTGCAGACTAATCTCATCAGGCCTGGAGACGTCCTATCTGACATCACCAGGGGGTCAAAGCTAATCTCATCTTGTAAACTACGCTCATTAAGTCTGGAGACTGATATCACCAGAGTAACAAAGCTGCTTGTAATCCAAGGTCTTGGAAAAGTCATGACACCTATGCTAGGCATAATGTCATGCTGATGTATGCTGACATCTCTGATGTATGCTGACATCTCTGATGTATGCTGACAGCTAGGACTGGAAATAGGGTAATGGGGGGTTAGGACTGGTAATGGGCTATGGGGGGCTAAGACTGGTAATGGGCTGATGGGGGGTTAGGACTGGTAATGGGCTATGGGAGGGCTAAGACTGAAAATGGGGTGATGGGGGGCTTAGGACTGGTAATGGGCTATGGGGTGCTAGGACTGGTAATGGGCTGGGGGGTTGCTAGTACTGGTAATGGGCTGAGTGGAAGGGCGGACTTGAACTGCAAATAGCTGATGGGGAGGGGGGCTTGGAATGGAAATGGGCTGAGTGGAAGGGGGGCTTGAACTGCAGATAGCTGATGGGGAGGGGGGCTTAGAATGGAAATGGGCTGTGAGGGGAGGGAGCTAGGACTGGAAATGGGCTGAGTGGTAGAGGAGAGCTAGGACAGGAAATGGGCTGATGGAGGGGCTAGGATAGGACTGGAAATGGGCTGTTGGGGGTGTTAAGATTGGAAATGGGCTGTGGTGGGGCTTGGATTGAAATGGACTCATGGAGGGTTTGGAACTGGAAGTAGGCTCATGGGAGGCTTGCATTGGAAATGGGCTGAGTGGAGGGGAGCTAGGATTTGACATGGGCTGATGGTGGGGCTAGGAAAGGACTAGAAATGGGCTGATGGGGTCTGGGATTGGAAATGAGCTGATGCTGGGACTCGGTTAGGACTGGAAATAGGCTGATGGTGGGCTAGGATAGGATTGGAAATGGGCTGATGGGGGGGGCTAGGACTGGAAATGGGCTGATGCGGGGACTAGAAGGGAGTGGATACTGGGTGGGGCTAGAACTAGAAGGGAACTGATGTTGGGGGAGGATTAGAATGGGATGGAGCTGGGAGAGTGAAATGGAGAGGGGAAAAATATTTTGTGTGGGAGGGAAGAAAAATCTACAATTGGCTGGGTATTGGGAGAGTAAGTGGGAATTGAGGATGGAGGGGTAAAATTTCAGTGGATGAAATAGGAATGAGGAAAGAGCAAAAGGAGAAAGATTAGTATGTTAAAGCAGATGTAGAGAGAGAATGGAAAAAAAAAACTAGAAGAGAGAAGAAAGGACACATGGACAGCAGACGATGGAGAGTTAGCAGAAGACATGAAGAAACCAGAAGAAAGTGGCTGGAGCAATTGCAACTGAAAAAGAAATGCACAAAGGGTAGAAAAATATCTCTTTATTTTGAATTTATTAACTGGAATATGTCAGCTCTGGGAAATGTGAATCATTAACGTCTGCGCTTTGTTTAGTACAAGAGGAAATTAATTTATAGTTTTATTTCTACATTGTTGTTGTACATTCCAAGTTTGGCTTTTCGGGTTCCCAGTTTAATTATTGTCTTCCTGTTTCTAAATTGTGATTCCATGTTTGGTGATGGTCTATGTTCTGCATGTGTAACTGCGCTGAGGTATTCTGTTTATGTAATTCCTATTTGACATTGCCACTTGTTCTCTTTCCCCATTACGTCATGTATTGTTATTCTCTGAAATGTATTTGTTTAATATTTGCAGTGTTGCCTTTTGATAGGTAGAGTATGGTGCTTTGTGAGTCCTGGTAGTGCTGTTACGATACGGCAGGTTTGCTATGGGTCTCTAAATGGGCAGTGCTTGTAGTAGTTCCTAATGTGTCTGGCAGTTGGCACTGGATTATAGTAATGTAGAAATCTTTTTGTCTTTCTTTATCCATTCACTCATTAAGAGGCATATTTACTAAAAGTTAGTGTATGGTAACATTATGCAAATATTTATGCAAATGAGGTCCCTTATGCAAAAAAGACCCTGCACACAGTGTCCGCACATGGCCCCGCACCCCCTTGGGCCGCCCCTGCTGGCCAGCAATGAGTCCTGATCTCAATTCCATCAAGAACCTTTGGAAATAGCTAATATCTGTCATTGGTAAAAGGAATCTTGGAAACATTCATGAGCTGGAACAAATCAGAGTTGAAGAGTGGGAGAAACTACCAACAGACATGTACGAAACTTATAGATGGCTACAAGAAATGTTTGGAGACTGTCATTAGTGCCAAGGGTTGTGCAGCTAAATATTAGTGAAGGGTGCCATTAATCCTGTCCAGGTCATATTTTTCTTTTTTTCTCAGAAATTACTATGTCTAAGTTGCACAGGCATTTTTTTTTTTGCTATACACCTTTGAACATACTATTAAAATATTATGATGATATTCCAACTGTATATTTCCATTGATTTCTCAAGATAATGTACACAACATACCTAAAATGCAAGGATGCCAATAATGTTGATCACAACTGTACTAAGGGGTATGTTTACTAAACCTTCTTAACGTGCGCGCTGTGCAATTAGCATGCGCTAAGGTACCTTAGCGCGCGCTAATGACGCTTTACGGGGCACAAATATGCCTTAGTGCGCTCTCACGCGCGCAGCGGCGCAAATGAGCGCTGAAGGCGGGGAAAGGCTCCCGGAGGGCGGAGTAAGGCTCCCCAGGGGCGGAGAGAAGGGGTCAATGGGTGGAGAGTGGGAGGGGAGAGGCTCCCCGCACACTAACGATGTGAAATCCGAGGCCAAAACTAACGCAAGTGAAAACCTCGCGTTAGAGCTGATTTAAAGGGAAAAGAAACCATATCTGTCAGCAATGTACAGCAAAACCAGGGAAGCCTGCTAAAAAGTGATAAGTGTGATACATGTGCACGGAACAAAAGTGCAAATAAACATTGAAAATGACCCCAACAAAATAAAAAAAAATCATAATCAAGCTGGGCAATAGTGATAGTAATGGAAAACATCAAAAAACACTCCCAAGAAAGCCCCAAAAAATAAATATGAATTTTGGAAGGGTCTACGTTCCGTCCCCATACAAGGTGAATGATCCCACAGTGAAATAGCACTGATCAGGGTTTCCCTCTCCATTGGACAGGTTACCTATGGCATGCACATGTTCCACAACAGCAGGGCGGGCATGTCGGAATGGGCAACTGGACTGATGCTGGGAAAGGGGATACAGAGGGCTGCAGGCGGCACATGCTGTGGTGCAGCTGGGGCACAGTGCGGACTAGGCAGATGCCTAGGTGGCACTTAGGAATGCTGAAACTGAACAGCAGCCAGACAGCAACTGATGAGGGCCCAACATGGGCACGAGAGTGTTTATCACAGTGTCACAGAGGATAGTACCCAGCAGGTACCTCCAAGGGGATAGTACCCAGCAGGTACCTCCAAGGGCACAGAACATTGGCAGGCGGTGTTGGGGGAAGCGTGGATGCCTATGCAGGCACCCCTACCCCAGAACACGCACCATAGGCAGCTGCCTACCTGCACACTGGATGGCTTGAGACTGCACACCACCAGCACCACCAGCAGAAGGGCATGTCAGCATGGTGGCAGAAAGGTACTGGTGGTGGAGGGGGGCAGTGGCAGCTGCCCAGAGCAGACCATGGCCTAGCCCTGTGTAGGTGGGTGCCATGCACTGCAACAGACAGGCCCTGCCTGACAAACAGTCATGGTATCACCAGGGAATGCACTGTCTCTGTGGCAACACGGTGTGCAGTGCACACAACCAGTGTGTTTGGAGGCAGAAGGTCACAGGTTCAAGTCCCAGCTATGGTGCCTGCCAACCCAGTCCCCATATTTTACCCACTACTACAACATGCTAATACAGACAGAACCTTTATTGCAGATGACGTAAACATGCCCAAAACACCTACATCTTACCCTACAGAGCACAGACTCCATAAACAGGCACATTACCTAGAGCAGAGTCTCCCAAATGCAGTCCTGGAGGGCCAAACACCATTCAGGTTCCATGCTGCCTCTAATAAAGATGCCTGTACTGCATATCTATGCACCACCCGCATGGTATGCAGATGTATCTCATGCATATTCATGAGGGACAGCATGAAAACCCGAACAGTGTTTGGCACACCAGGACTGGAGTTGGGAACCTCTGCCGTAAAGCAGCTCCATTAGCCAATGCCCCCTGGAGAGGCAGGACATTGGGCCCTGCGTGCATCTCCCAATACTAGCACTTGCATACCTTAGCAATGCCACCCTACACCTGGGAATATGGTACACAGCTATCAAAGGTTGCTTTGATTACTGGCAGATAGCAATTCCTACGTTAAGCACAGTTTGCTGATTGAGCTCCATCATAGCAACCTTTCTGATGTCTGTGGGGTGTGCTTCAGGTCTGGTCTCTGACAGTGTTTACCACCCTGGGGAATGACCCCCAACAGTTTTGCGTACCATATCCATGCCTGCACTGTGCTCAGGACTGGTGTGGTGGCCAGGGATGCTAAACACCTCTATAGTAGCACAATGCTGGCATTGGTGTGGGAGTGTGTGTCTGTCTATCCAGTGTGTGGTGGCTGAAAACACCCTCCACAGCCCACACTGCCAGCACTGTTGCCAGTATTGGCCTGCCAATGTGCATAATGAGGAGCAAGGTACCATGGGTATAGCCTGGACAGGGTGGCCTGGCCAGGATGCATCTGCACAGGGCATAGGGCAATGGCTGGGACATTGTAGTGCCCGGCCACCACCTGCACAGATAGGGTGGCCACAGTATGTCCTGCTGGGAGTTCACTCTCACCCTGACTGAGCAGTGACCACGGCATGGCTAGGTTCCCCCATAGTGCCTTATAATACCTTTTTCATGTGATATTTCTAGGTTCTCTTTTGGGACCTAATCACTGACTTATCTGCTTGGTGTGTTTGCTGACATCCCAGTTCTGGGTGCATGCATCTTCTCCAGGAATATGCTCTATGGACTAGCTATCAGACTGTCTGCAGCTAGTATGTGGTTTGCTGGAACACCTTGCAGGGTGCAGTGGCTGCAGGAGAATATCAGATTGTGGTGGGGTGCAGCTGAGTATTTCTGGGCCTAATGTCTGTCTGCTATTGCTTTATAGATATGTACAGAGCTGCATTGACTGCCCTGTAGGGTGTCTGTTTCCCCAGCAGGACTGCGGTTGGTGGTCCCCTCTACTGCTGCCATTGCAGGGATGTAAAATGTGGATCTGTTGGTGGGAGACCCTGTTTCCCACCCTCAGCCCCGTTGGGTGGTGGTACATAATCTGCCTATGGGTCCATAAGGGTCAAATCTGACTGAGAAATACAGATGTATCCAAAGTGTGTCTGCAGGAACTACCTAGCTCACACACTAGGACTGCTGGGGACCTACAGCATGGCCTATTTCTGCCATGGAAGGTGCTGTGGACCTGGTGCTGGGCGCCCCACCGCACCCTCAGGGTGAGCACAGTATCCATACAATGTGACGGTGTGTAGCTACTCTGTGCCAGTAACACACATGGTCAGTTCCCCCTACCAGGCCGAGGTGCTGTGGGAGTGCATACCCCATCTTGTGTTCATCTGTAGACGGCTGATTTGCATGTGCAGTGCATCATGGGTACGGGTGGGCTAACCCTATCCTGGTGACCACAGCAGACTGTTTGTGTGGTGACGTGCAGTCCTTCTGCAGCCAGCCAGGGGCTTGTTAACAGCTGTAGCCCACTGGTTATTTCATTGCCAGTGGTGTCAGAGGTCATGGGTTCAAACCCACAGTGGGGTTATTTGATAGGGCTGTCCAAAGCATTATTTATTTTTAATATACATTAGTGCTGCCAACAAAAACACCCTCAGCGTACTGTACCCATAAGGTGCCTCAGAGGGCACTTTATAGGGCGCCCTATAGGGCACCTTATGGTTACCGTCCATATAAGGTGCACTATACAGTATCCTATGGAGCGACTTATAGGGTGCCCTATAGGGGACATTATAGGGTGCCGTGGCAGACAGTGCACTTCATAATGTGCCCTATGGAGTGCCTTATAGGGTGCCTTATGCGGCACCTTAGGTTACGGCACATGAGGGTGTGTTTGCTGGCAGCAATTAATAAAATACAAATAAAGTGCCACAGGAAACAATACTTACATGTCAAAGCTGCTGCCTCAGCTAGCCTTAAGTATTAGGCACACTGGGGATCAAACTCATGACCCCTGTATCATCAGTTAGTGCCTTAACCATTGTACTACACTGCTGTTCCTCCTTGCATGTCAGCGCACCTACTTAAGATTTCCATGCGTTTAAATGCACAGTGATGCCATCAAAAACAGTGCTATGACCCTGCCGTGCCTCATAGGGCACCCTATATGGCGCCCTATAGGCCACCCTTTAAGCAACATTGTAGGGTGCCTTGGCGGACAGTGCACTTTAAAATGTGCCCTCTGGGGTACCTTATGCAGCACCTTATGTTACAGCGCTTTGAGAGTGCGTTTGCTAGCAGCAGTAATTAAAATAAAATTAAAATGCCTCATAATGCAATATTACACATAAATGGTAGTGCCTCAGCCAGCCTTATTCATTGGGCACAGTGGGGGATTGAACCCATGACCCCTGTACCATTTGTCAATGTCTTCACCATTGTACTGCAGCCCTGTTCCTCTGTTTGCACATCAGCGCGCCTGCTTATGCTTCCCGCGCGCATTTCTCGTGCGCTAATGTGCGCGGTGCACAAGAGTGTTCAGCGCACAAGAGCGCGTGCGCTAATCCCGTTTTGCTACTTTTGACCGGACTGCCCACTCCTTTTATGGCATCCTGCAGACTAACGCGGCGCGCACGTTAAGAGGGTTTAGTAAACATACCCCTAAGAGAGCTCAGAAATGTTCTGGTGGGTCCTCTGAAGGATCTATGATAGCTTGACCACAGAGGATGATTCATTTGAATTCAGGGGCAATGTCTGAAAAATGGATTGGTTTTGCACATACCATGATAGGAATGGATCTCATTCCTAAGCCAGAATATGTAGAGTATGATCAGAATCTCTCAAATTTACTGCTGTTGCTTGCCATAGTACTTGCATTGTGCCAAAAAATGCTTACTTCTGGAATTCCTAGGATTTAATATATATAGGCAGCCTATCTAGGTGGGTTTGGAAGTTGCTCTTAAACAGGCTTGTGACATCCAATACAATAGGAAATATATCTGTATCTTTCTGTCATATTTTCTTGGTCTCTGACTACATTTCTTGTTACTTCAAAATCTTCTCTCTCTACACTAAATGCACAGAATAATCACTTAGTACTAACACTTCTACTATCAATGCTGTTTTTGAGTTTTTTCCTTTACTACAATATCTGGTTTTCTATCATTGAGCTTTATATCAGCTGGAATGGAATGTCTCTTCATTTTCCGTAATTCTCTTGAGGTCATGACCCCAGTGGTGGTGCAGCAATATTTTCAAAGTCTACAATGGATAAGACATACTATCATACTGTGCCTTTCTGTCTAAACATTTTATCCCATCAGAGGTTTATGGCCAGCTATGAAATGAGTAATCATTTCCAGCTTTTTCTTATAGAATCTACATGTCAGTTTTCCTCGTTCTTTTCTATGCTTGCTGTGTGCCATTTCATTCATAATCTACTGTCCTGGGCTGCAACTATCACTCTCTCATCCTTAGGTTTCAGTTAATTTCTCCTTAATCATTCATGAGTAGTTTTGATTGATGTTTAGTTCCTGGGGTAGCAATTGTATTTCCCTCTGTATTTGTGCATTTAGCACTTGTTTTTCCTCATTGGCTGATCTAATTCTTGGCCATATCTGCACTGTGGATTCTTACACATTCTTTCTACTCTTAAGAATGTTTGTCCAAATTTAATGATGGAGGTGGTTTGTGGATGTTTTCTTTTATATTTCAACACTTCTTGCTTATTTGGATCTGAAGACACTGTTAAATACAACTGGAGGCTATGATAGTAGCTCTATATAAAAAGTACAACCTATTTCTCTAAGGCCCATTCCTTCTTCAACTCGAAGAATGTATGCTAGCATATGCTGATTCTTATAGATTACTTTGTGGGCATGGAAGAGTTTTCTTGTGCATATATGCAGTTTTTCAAGATTTTTAAGAAGCCAGTCTAAAATTTCACAGCTGTGTGAGAGTACAGGAATTGTCGGCTGCTTAATGGCTTGTATTATTCTGTGATGTTAAAATGCTTTTTAATATCAATTTTAATATCCTCTAATACTCTATACTGATCTTTTCTTTCAGTAATTCATGCTTGATTGTCACTCCTTTCTCTACTCCTAAATATTTGCATACACCTTCCTGTTCATATTCGTTAATGTCACTGTCAGTCAGAGAGATGTTTTCAGTTTTGTTCAATTTTCCTCAAAGTAAGGTTGCCTTAGAACATTTGTTGTGGGCAGAAGTCACCTTGATGTTATTTGAGAAGCTTTTCACAATACCGAGTTGTTTTAATAATTGTTGGTCACTGGAACTGTAGAGCTTCAAGTCATCTACAAACAGTGTTATATTACCTCTAGATCATTACCATCTTTAAAATTAAGGCTAAATCCAAGAGTTAATAAGAGTATTCAATTGGAATAAGTGCCATACAAAACAAAAATGGTAGCCGAGAGTCTCCCTGAAATGTTTCTTGCTAGATCTTGATGTTAGGAATGACAAACTATCCATCTTCATATTTTAGATGGAGTGGGGTTTGCTATATATCATATTGATTTCAATAACATCATGGCAATAGAGCAGAATAACAATAAGAGGGGAACACATTGAACCAAAGACCAGTTAACACTGCATAAAATCATCAAGACCAGTGCTTGATATACTCAATTAATCCAATGTTTACTTTGTACATTTCAGGGCAATTTTATTTATTTATTTTTATTTACATTCTCTTATATACCGTGCTATTCTGCATCAGTGTGGTATTATTATTTATTATATTTATTATTTATTATTTATTTATTTATTTATTATTTATTATATTTATTATCCAAGAGAGTAGGATACTATCAAAGGTTTTCTTACAGTCAATCCATGATATACTGTGATTTCTGTTTTTCTTGGCCCTTACCAGATAGTTGTATTTAAAGGTGTGGAAGAATTGAAGGAAATATCGATACATCGGGAAGATGTATTACAACTATTAAGATAAACTGAAAAGTAGCAAATCACCTCGGCCAGATGGTATACATCCAAGGATGTTGAAAGAACTGAAATATGAGATTGCAGACCTGCTATTAGTAATCTGTGAACTATCATTAAAATCATCTCTAATACCTGAAAATTGGAGGATCGCCAATGTAACACCAATTTTTAAAAAGCGTTCCAGGAAACTACAGACCAGTGAGCCTGACATCAGTACTGGGAAAAATGGTAGAAACCATCATAAAGAATAAAATTACTCAGCATGTAGATAGTCATGGCCTAAAGGGAGACAGACAACATGGCTTTAAACAAGGAAGATCTTGTCTTACTAATCTGTTATTTTTTTTGAAGGTGTGAATAAACAGGTGGGCAAAGGTGAGTCGGTTGATATAGTTTATCTGGACTTTCAGAAAGCCTTTGACAAGGTCCCTCATCAGAGACTTTTGGCAAAACTAAAGAGTCATGGGATAGGAGGCAGTGTACTACTGTGGATCAGGAACTGGTTAAAAGATAGAAAGCAGAGGGTAGGGCTAAATGGCCAATTTTCCCAATGGAGAAAGGTGAATAGTGGTGTACCCCAGGGATCTGTGCTGGGTCCGCTGCTTTTTGACATATTCATAAATGACCTGGAAAGTGGAATAACGAGTGAGGTTATCAAATTTGCAGATGACACAAAACTATTTAAAGTTGTTAAAACCCAAGAGGATTGTGGAAAATTGCAAGAGGATCTTGATAAATTGGAAGATTGGGCATCAAAATGGCAGATGAAATTTAATGTGGACAAGTGCAAAGTTATGCACCTAGGGAAGAACAACCCAAACTATGGTTACACGATGCAAGGTTCCACATTAGGAACCACCACCCAGGAAAAAGATTTAGGCGTCATTGTGGATAACATGTTAAAACCCTCAGCCCAGTGTGCAGCGGCAGCCAAGAGAGCAAATAGAATGCTAGGTATCATAAGGAAAGGAATGGAAAATAAAACACAAGATATTATAATGCCTCTATATCGTTCCATGGTGAGACTGCACCTTGAATATTGTTTGCAATTCTGGTCGCCGTATCTTAAAAAGGATATAGCGTTATTAGAAAAGGTTCAGAGAAGAGCCACCAAAATGGTAAAGGGGATGGAAGGATACTCCTATGTAGAAAGGCTAAAAAGGTTAGGGCTCTTTAACCTGGAAAAGAGACAGCTGAGGGGAGATATGATAGAAGTCTATAAATTAATGTACAGAGTGGAACGCGTAAACGTAGATTGATTGTTTACGTTATCAGAATATAGAAAGACTAGGAGACATGCAATGAAGCTACAGGGTAAACTATTTAAGACTAATAAAAGAAAATATTTTTTCAATCAACGTGTAATCAAACTCTGGAATTTGTTACCGGAGGATGTAGTAAAGGCTGTTAGTGTAGATGGGTTTAAAAAAGGTTTGGACAAGTTCCTGGAGGAAAGGTCCATAAACCATTATTAAGAAGGGACCCAGGATATCAATGCTTGACCCAATACAAGCATTGTCGAACCTGTGTCTTTTGGGGAAACTGCTAGGTACGTATGACCTAGATTGGTCACTGTTGGAAACAGGATACTGGGCTTAATGGACCTTGGTCTGACCCAGTATGGCATATCTTATGTTCTTATGTTCTTATTCAATATTAGCTGACCTATGCTTCCATATGCTCCCTTCTTATTGTCCTTCTAGTCTAGTGTCATGCTATTACTGAAATTGATATGATTATATATGCTGTCTTCATCTATTGTGGTGAAAAACCTTTAGGTACTCTAGACATTTCATTGTAATTTTTGGGAACATTACTTGGAAGTAGCCACATTCTTCCTGTTATTAGCAATTGTGGTGTAAAGTCTGTCTGCTTGACCAGTTGATTTTTGCAGTTTGCCTGATCTTGGTGGAGGGATATTAACTGTTTCAGCCAAAAATAAGTCACTCCATCTGGGACAGGGCTCTTCCGTTTTGGAGATCTTTCTAACTTGCTTTCCAACTCGTTTGTTGTTACTTCAGGCCATTCCATAGGTTTGATGTTTACTGTTTCCATATTCTCCCATATGAAGGGTATCCATTCTGCTTCTCGATTGTGCTTAACAGGGTCCTTGTATAAGTTTCTCTAGACTGTCTCTTTTACAGCTTTTCACCCTACTAATAGTCTTCCTCAGTGCCCTCTAGAACTGTTTTGAGTTCTCTCAAGTTTATTTTGATGTCTCTCTTTTCTATTTTCTTTATATTTCCGCAGCCTTTCTGCTTGAGCTGCTACTTTCAATTTATTATTGAAGCACATGAATTTAAGATCTTTTGTTAATGAGAAAGATCCCAAACATCAAATTGAAATGTGCCGCATTATCTTTGATCTTAATCCTTTTAGTTACCTAGCTTTCAAGAACCCCTCTGCACGCGGTGATTTTCGTTTTCCTTCAATGAGTTTTTTTTTCCCTAAGGAGGAGTTGTTATCGTTCTCGTTTCCTTCCAGTCCAGCTTTTTTTCAGTAGAATTCTCTCAGTAATAATTTTCGCTGCACAATATTCTATCCAATTTATTTCCATGATGTCAATAGATGGTCTCTTCATACAGGTTATAGCCTTGTTCATTTTACTTCTACCTTTTAACTTAGGTGTTAAATTCAACTTGGATGATCTTTCCCTCTTCTGGAACTTGGCATATTCATCTCTTTCCCATATGCTAAGAGCTCAGCCATTAGTTCCTCCATCTCCGGGTCCGTCTCCTGCCTTTCTTCTTCCTCATCAGTTAACTTCTTGGCCTGTCCTTCATTTATCTTGTACTCTTGCATTTATGGATCTCCTATCTCCATCTTTACCTCAGCCATCCTTCTAATACTTCAGTACAAGCCTACTCTTTCTCTATTATCATCAATCTTTTTTCTGGTCTCCCTTTCCAGGTTCCTTCATTCTCTCACTGCTTCAGCTTTTTATTTATGTTTATTGAGTTTCTTGATATGCCGCTCCTTCATTACATCAGGGCGGTTTACAAATATAATATAAAACAAAATGCAACGGTCAAAGACCGAAAAAGGAAAAGAACTCCATACCTCTCTTCTGCAGCTGCTGCCTACAGTAGGTCTCTTCTTTTTATCTCTATTTCCTTTACTACAGAAGCCTTCAGTTGTTTTAAGATGTTATCATTCATGTACTTCTTTACTTTGATCTTTAAAATTAGGGATCTTAAATCTGCATCAGTTGCTTTTGCAACTTTACCTGTAGCGATATTTTTTGCTGGCTCTCTTTTTATACCCTTAATTTACATATAGGGCGCCCGATAGTCGGTGACGGGGGCTAGCCCTAGGAAAGTGGCTAGCCATCGCCGCTGAACTTCAAACCTGGATATTCAATGTTGGGGCCATATCCAGCTTCTGGTATTGAATATCCAGATTGGCTGGACAGCGGAAAAGCTAATCGGGTAGCTGCAATATTCAGTCATTGCCCGATTAACTTCTGTGGTGAAAGTTAGGCCAGTTATTAAGATGCCTAACTTTCAGCACTTAAGGATAAGCAGGCAGCCGCTGTATATCACCACTGCCCAGTTATCACCAGGCGCTGCCCCCCACTCCGCCCCTGTAACACCTTGACACTAGCTGCGGTACCCGGGGATATTCAGCAGCACTAACCACATTCGTGCTGCTGAGTACCCTGGTCACTGTGATTAACATGGTTAACATGTAGTTTAACATGTTAATCTCTTTGAATAGCCCAGGACGTATAGCATAAAGGTAGTAATACATTATTTCATATTTATCAACAGGGGTCCACCTAATTGAAGTTGATCCTGTGATGACAAATTTCACTCTTAATTTGGAACACTGACTATAAATTAAAGGATGTGCCTGGGATGGGTGGAAGTTGGGGAATGTGGGTGGGAAATGATTAACTACCTTTCTCTTTTGCATTAAAACTCTAAAAGGCCTAAGTAAAATTAGGGCAAATTAATTCTAAACCTTTATATTAAGCAAACCCCTGTCTGTTTTTTATTAAATCTCTAAAAGGCCTAATTAAAATACTCACGGTTTAAGTTAACAAAAATTTCTGGACTAAGTTGTGTTCACTAACCTGCAGAGGTCTACTGCTCTCAGGTTCCCCTTAGGAAAGGAGCAGTAGTTACAGCCCAAAACAGCAATGGCAGGACTGCAGTGTGCTTTTTAAGAAGGCCTTTGATAAATTTCACTGAGTGACGGTTAAACCCTAAATTGCAATGACATTCTATTCCATCTACAAGAAAGCACTGGAATAACCTTCATGGAGCAGCAGTTACAATCCTAAAATTAATGGTATTTTGAGAGATTTGATGATAGACATGCTGGTGGAAGGGGAAGAGTGTATTGGGTTCCATATGGGTGTCTATATGCACATCTAGCCAAAATGGGTAGGGTGTATGGGTCATTTTGGGTTTCATCTGCCATCATTTACAAAGTTATTACTATGGTGCTGATTTTCAAAACGGGTGATATCCAAACTACGGCACTTAAATATTGGTGGGATATTCAGCAACAGTATCTGGATAGGAGGTGCCACTGAATATCTGGGTTGAGCGCCGCTACCTGCATAAGTAATGACAATTTTCAGTCGGCACTTATCTGGATTATTTATTTATTTAACAGGATTTCAATACCACCTTATCCTAAAATCAAAGCAGTTTAGAGCGCAACTTCTTGGTTTTACATAGAACAATGGGAGAGGGGAGCATGCAGGAGATTGTTCCAGGTTAATTTATATACAGTGTAGATTATGTTCATAGTGTATGTGAAGAGATCATTGACCTTAATTTGTGTTGGGTTATGTACAGTTGGACATTAAACAAACGGAAAGGTTGAGGGATACAGCTAGGGCAGTGGGGGGATGAGTCTGAAGTGGCATAGAGAGGCGGGGGGAGGGGAATTGTTATTTTTGCGGTAGAACCGTATTATGTGGGATGGACCATATTATGCAGGTTGTAGTGTCTCCGAAGCGTTCAATATAGAGGATGTTTTTCAGCTTCTTCCAGAAGTCTTTGGAGTCAGAAGCGCCTCTAAGGTAGTCAGGGAGGGAGTTCCATAGGACAGGAGCTGCCAAGGAGATAGCTCTTCCAGATGTAGATTGCTTGGATTTGACGTAGGTGCTGGGGGTGGTAATAGTGTCAGTAATGGTACGCCTTCTGGGTCTGTTGCTCATTTCCATGCTGATAAGGCTTTCCAGTATCTTGGCAAAAATGTTTTGCTTAATTTTGAAAATGTTCAGCACAGTTTTGTACTTGATACGGGAGATAATGGGGAGCCAGTGGAGCTGGTTCGGGGGGGGGGGGGGCGGTGATGTGGTCATGTTTTGATGAGCCAGTTATAATACAAGCTGCGGTATTCTATGCCAACTGCAGGGAGTGGAGTGCTAGTTTAGGTAAACCAAGGTATATGGGATTGCAGTAGTCCAAGATGGGAGTGATTATCACCTGGAAAACAGGTGTAATGGCTTGAGTAATGGCTTGAGCCGTCTGATGACACGCATGGTGAGTAATGGCTTGAGCCGTCTGATGACACGCATCTTTTGATAGGCATTTTTGGAAGTTTTGTTAATATGTGCTTGAAGGTTCAGATTGCAGTCCATGGTGACTCCAAGGTATTTTACTTCAGGTTTAATGGGTATGGAAATGTTGTTCAGCTTGATTGCATGGGGGGAGGGGGTTTAATCATGGGTTACGTGTGACAAGAAGAGCTTCTGTCTTGCTATAGTTGATATTGAGGTTGTTTTGGGTTAGCCATCCAGTCATATCTTCCAGGCATTTTGTTACTTTTGTGTAATCCGGATTTTCAAGATTGATCGGAGAGTAGATCATAATGTTATCTGCATATAATGTGTAGAGGACCTTGTAGCTTTTGATGATGGCACAGATGGGTTGTATGTATAGATTAAATAGAAGGGCAGACAAGGAGGATCCTTGCGGGACGCCCTGTGCCAGAAAAGGGGTGGAGATGTTCGTGCTACATTTCACCTGAAGTTGTCTTTGAGGTAAGAGTGAAAACATTTAATAGTGGTGCCATACAGTCCAATATCTTCTAGTCTGTTTAGTAGTATGCTGTGTGACACCGTGTCAAAGGCAAAGGAGATATCGATGAATATCAGGAGAAATCCCATCTTGATATTGTCCTTTCCTCTGATCAGGTTATCAAATAGGAATATAAAAAAGGTTTCAAGGCTATAGGTAGGTCGAAAGCCATGTTGGTGAGGGTCTAATGGTGCCCCTTAGGCCAACTTTTCATGCAGCCCCAGTTGGCCAAATGGGTGCTGACTAAAAATCTACTAACTGGATAGGCATCAGAATTTATCTGGTTAACTCTGACAACACTCACAGTCTGCCCTGGACCTCCCCTGCAGTAGCAGGCTTCTGAATATCGACCCCTATGTTACTAAATCCTTTAATGATAGTTGATATTGAGCAGGAGCTGAGTATATGGTGCTAATGCCCAAGTAGTGGCTGAAAATGATGAGGGTGTAATTTCTTTTATGACTAGGTCTGTTGGCACTGGCTAAAAATGTACAGTTGCTCTGCAATTCATATATAAGCTACAGATATAGTATAACCAAAGGGGCAGTTCCTAGGTACTTCCCTTACAATCAGTTTCTGGAGGTACGGTTCTTTATATCATGAAAGCTTTACTGCCCATTCTCAACTAAGAGTGATTTTCCTGTGTGCAGCACGGCTTGTTAAAGCCCTGAAAGAATTTTCCACCGACAAACCTGCTGCACCAAACATCTCACAGCATCGAATATATATTTTTTCACTTTCCTCATGGCAGTTTCTCCTTCTCCTTTTTGGAAAATTTCTTGATCAGCAGATGATGCAGCACTTTGAAGAACCCCGCATAGAATTCTTTAATCCTGAAGGCAGCCAAAGTTGGGATGAGCAGAGCCGCTTATTATGTCTAGTCCGGTGCTGATTGAACATGAGCTATTCCAAACCAATGCCTGTGGTAGACAGAGACATCCTAACCAAATGACTTGGGAGATCAGCCACTCCGGATTCTCTAGAGATCAGCATCGTTAGAAACCCGAGGTCCTGCAGTTAGCAAGGTCCATACTGTTCTTCCCTTACCCTTTCCGATAAATTCTTGGAGCAGCTTGACAAATGATACATCATCTTGAAGTTTATTTTCTTCTCTCCTACACGCAGAGTCAATGATGACAACTCCGCTGTTGCATTTGTAGCACATTCGCTGACGCAGCAGCTCCCTCCCTTTGTGTAGTGTTGTTTCCAGATTTTGCAGCCAAAAAGCTTGTTTTTATAAATGATTCAGCTTTCATTATCTCTTATATTTTTTTTAATAAACCTCCTACCACTCTGCCCCTGGAAACACTTGATATTGGCAGCCCTGCCACTGTGAGTAATTTTAATCAGTATTTTTCTTCTACCCACAAGGAGAGCAAGTAGGATGCCTGGGTCCAATACAGACCTTGACGTTCCACCTTTTGTATATTTTAACTTACAAGGTTAAAATGATATTTGCAATCATTTTTGCTAAGCATGAGCCCTGTAGAATGATTTTCAATTCAGGAACATGTTGGGGGAAAACCTTTACTTCTCAGGGTTCATGCACTGCTCACAAGGGAAATCAGAAATGGGCTTATGCACCCCAAAGCTTCGTATACATAAAAGCAGGCATAATTATGCACTAAGACGAATAACTGTCAGCAGTGTGTTCAGCTTTTTTTATCTCATGGTTTTTTGGGAGCATATATTTTACTTGCAAGGATTAGGAAGCAATATGGGTGATAGATTTCTCCTATAAGACATACTGGTGACCGAGTTCTTGCAGATAGACTGCAATGTTTCTACGCCGTGTAGCGTAGCCTTTCTAGAGAAATGTAAGCATTTATAGCATTTGTGAGTTTCCCTGTTTGATCGGTGTGCAGTCAATACCACCTGACAATAGACAAGATTTAGGCCATGGGGTCTTTCAGGCATCAATGTTTCTGAAAATATTTCAATCTTGCTATTTGGAATGAGCCAGGTTTTCAAGCAACCCTTGAAGTCAGGATAGAAATAAAGCTATCAGAAGACTGCGTGTGAATGAATTTTTACTACCAGAGGAATTTAATTTAGCAGCACAAAACCTAGGGTTGAAGTACAGCAAAAAGATAATAACAAGAACTGACTTTCCCCTTGTTTAACCAAATCAGTACAAGAAAAATTGCTTTATCTTCAGTCTACCTGTAGCATAGCTGTATACAGCCATAATTTTATCAATTTACAAAAAGGAATAACACAGGAACAGTAGTTCAAAAATGTTCTATAGACTTTTAAGTGAATTTGTAAAATAGACTTCCAGTAATTGTATGTCTTTATTGCATTCTGTAGACCATCTTGGTATTGCTGTGATGATCAAATAGGAAATTAGCTTTCAACAGAGAGAAATAGCACATGAGCCTAGGAGCAGGTTCTCCAAGCCTATGTTACAGATGTTAACTCATACTGATGTCACCTAGTGACTCATTGTTATATCTCACTGTTTTCCTACTTCTTGGTTGTCGTCACCTTTGACCTTCTGTTTTTTAGGTACCATGCACTCCAATATCTTCTGTTCTGGCTCTGTATTGGAGAGAGGGCACAGGTGCGATGAAGGTTTTTAGGTGCAACCAAAGCAGTAGTACCAGGTTTTTCAGCAGTTCATAAAAAAGCATCTCTGTATTGGTTCGGAGTTAAAAATAAATATGCACTCAACACAGCTGGAGCACAGGAATCCGATATATTACATCAGAAGGTCAAAGGTAACCACAACAAGGAAGTAGGAAAACAGGGAGAACAATGCACAACTAGGTGGCATCAGGCTGAGTTAATATCTGTAGCATCCTTTTTTTTCTTTGAGCCTATTTACAACTTTCTTTTGTAAATATCCTGCTGATCAAGTCACTGAGGTGACTGAGTGTGGCTACTATGAGTGTAAACAGGACTTTTCTGCACATTCCTGTCTGGACTCGATGGGCTGTTGTCCAACACAGCAGGCATATTTGACAGGTCTGTCTACTGGCTTGGGATTCTCATCACTGCTAGTCCCTTCAGCATCTGTACTCTCCAGGCTTTGGGTGCACTGGAGCAGGAAGGATTGCGCTGTGAGTGTGCTGTCCTGAAGCTGGCTGCTCGGTCACTTGCAGGTCCACACAATTGTGGTGAAAGCGAGTTCCTTTGACGTCCACTAGATATGGAGTGGGGTGTGACCTTCTGAACACAGTCACCCAATCTCCAACAATGACCAGTATTCCCTAATGACCTGAATGACCAGTATTCCCTAATTTTAGCTGATGTTCCCTTGTCAGAGCCTAACCTTCCATTCAGGACTACAAACTTCAGTTCTTGCAAGATATATCTCTTGCATTGTGCTATATATTCTGTCCCAGCCCTCAGTCTATAGAAACACAGAAAAATGATGACACATAAAGACCATAAGGCCTATCTAGTCTGCCCTTCCATACCAACTACTAAGCTTAACTGTCCCTTTTTTTCCCTTAGACATCCTCTATGTTAGTCCCATGCTTTCTTGAAATCAGATACAGCCCTCATCTCTACTATTACCACTGGGAGACTATTCTATGCATGTACTACACTTTCCATAAAGAAATAGCCTGTGACATTCAGATAATAAGCCTGGTTGATTTCTGCAATGTCAGTATGTTTTTATTGCATCCAACAAACCTTTATTTATTTATTTACTTACATTCTCTTTTATACCGCGCTATTCTGCATCCGTGCGGTTTACATTGAACAAACTGAAATTACATTGAACAGGGCATTATAACTTGGAGATAACTATTTTTACAGGGAACATGGGCTATGGAGGGTTAAGTGGCTTGCCCAAGACCACAAGGAGCACCTGTGGGACTTAGAAACCCCAGTCCTTCCGGCCCAAGGTTGCTGTCCTCTAGTGGGATTTGAACCCCTGACCTTCTGGCCTGAAGTACCTCGTCCTTGAGGTGTTCAATACCAGCACTGGATTGCTGATAGTCATCTGCATAGGCTCTTCTGAGTAGTTTACTAAGAAACATCTCATGGCCTTGCTTATAAATAATATTGAGGTTGTGTTGCAACATTAGCATCATGCTCTGAAGTTGCTTGGGTACATACATACAATAGGGGCTTTCTGAAGGTTTCTATCCATGGTTTGTGGTCACTTTCTGCTGTAATTATGTCTCAGCCATAGAGGTAATGATAAAAGCACTGGCAGGCAAATACAATGCAGAGCCATTCCTTTTCGCTTTATGCATGATTTTGTTCAACTGAGGCAAGCACCCTGGATGCAAAAACCACTGGCAAATCCTCTTGAACTGAGTAGCAGCTCATTTTTACTAGAATCAGTCTGGTGACTTCATAGTACTGCAACACAAGGGCATTGGTGACCAGGGACTTTATTTCCTGTACTGCCTAGTCATGCTTTGGAAGCCAGTGCCAAACTGTATCCATAACCAGAAGTCTTCTTCAGAGTTCACATATCTCAGATAGAGGTAGCATGAATTTGTCTAGATAAGTTACAAACCCAGTGAAGCACTGCACAGATTTTACATCTTTAGGCTGTGGCATATCCTATGTGGCTTTAATCTTATCCAGCTCTGTGAGGAGAGGATACATCCATAGAAGTGGACCTCATTCACCTTGAATTATATCTCCCTGCAGCAATCCGTTAGGGCTAAGAGCTTTTTATCATGGACATGCTCTGCCTCTTCATCAGAGTCACCACAACCAGCGATGAGGATGTCATCTGCTATTAATTCATGCCACTGAATCCAACCAAAAGGTCATGCTGCTTCCAGTGATATACCTCTGATGCTACAGGGGCTCCAAATTAGTTTGAGCCATCTTTTCCTGCCACAAGGGGTCCAGAATATGGTCCTAAGACTGTTTTTTTCCATTAACTTACAATACAGGAATGTATCACATGCATCAACAAGAGTAAACCAGCAAGCATTGGGCAGTTTATATAAGACATCTTACAATGTTTGCACGATGTAGCACAATCTCTTCAATGCAAGACTTGGAAACTTTGAATCAATGCAAATTCTCAATTTTTCAGACTTTTTTTTATTGTTACCATATTGCAGCTCCAATCAGTTGGTTCAGTCACAGGTGCGATATGCCCATCAACGTCATACTCTTCTTGCTGGTTTTTTACCTCTGGCTTTATGGCAAGTGGCATATTGCATGGAACACATTGTATTAGTAAAATACTGGGATCATGTTCAAAATGACCTTCTCCCAGAACAGACTCCACTGGACCATGAAAGACATAATTGTAGGGATTAACCAGCTGTTGTCTTCGCAATGCTCTGGTACACTCATGTTCTATCTGGTTTAGCTCTACAGGAATGATGAACGGATCAGCCCAAGGCAGTGGCTTCTGGAACTATCACAAATTCAAGTTTATGAGTACATCCCTGCATGCTGCATTGACCGTAAAGAAATCCCAAGGACGGCATGAGCTCCCCTGAATATAGTTTCAGTTTGGCTCCATTCATCTGCAGCGATGCATTCATGCTAACCTCATTTTGCCTTGGCATTACATGTTGCTTCTGAGTCCTGCTGACAAGGTTGTGCCATATTATTCAGTCTAAGATTCATAAACCATCTTTGTCCTTTTGTTTGCAGTGTACTCTTTTGAGAAAATTGCATCAATACTGAGCAAGTCTGCATCATCTGACTCGGATATCTCTTTCAACGTATGCAGCTTATCTGCTGTGTTCAGCTTCCTGCTTGGGAGGCACACCCTTGAAAAATGATTTGAGCCACACATAGCGGACATGTTTTCCCATATTCTTTCACTCACTTATGTGCATTGCCACAGTAATTTTGGCTGCAGGTGAGTTACTCTGCTGTTGCTTGCTGCAGCAGCTATGCACACCTCGCTGATGCTTAGGTTTTGCATTAACACTGTCAGCATGATGGTCCTGTTCTATAGCTCTCAGTTGCAAATCTGCACATTTTATTTTTATTTATTTACATTCTCTTATATACTGCACCAGTGCGGTTTACATTGAACAAACTGAAATTACATTGAACAGGGCATTATAACTTGGAGATAACTATTTTACAGGGAACATGGGCTATGGAGGGTTAAGTGGCTTGCCCAAGACCACAAGGAGCACCTGTGGGACTAGAAACCCCAGTCCTTCCAGCCCAAGGCTGCTGTCCTCTAGTGGGATTTGAACCCCTGACCTTCCGGCCTGAAGTACCTTGCCCCAACCACTAGGCCACTCCTCTGTGGTACAGTATGTTTCAATGGCTATACAAAGTTAAGCCAAGACCTCTTAAAAGACAGTGATGGGGGTACTCACTGGCAATGTCAAGAGCTATTTTATCTGCAATAAGTTCATCTTCAGTGGATCGTGCTCACTTGTCGCTGCATTCTCTCTCAAATGCATGATAAAATTATCGGTGGATTTACCTTCCTCCTGTTTGCAGTTTGCAGTATATGAATGTTTTATATAATATACTTTTGGTGGGTTTGAAGTAGGTTTCTAAAGTGCCCAGGATGACTTGTATCCTTCCTCTGTTCTTCTGTGCGGCTCAGATTAGACGTATAAATATTGAGGCATTTACCAACCATCACTCTTCTCAGTGTAGCTCCCTGTACTTCAGCTGGTTTCTCTTGTCAGCCCATTGCTAGACAATAATTTTCAAACTCTGCTCTGAAATTTTCCCAGTTGATGAAAAGGTCACCACTAACGTTCATGTCCTCTGGGGTGGAGCACCTAGCAGGTGCCGTGATGGTGTAATGATTTTGTGCTTCTGTGTCAAATAAGGTTGCCAACTGGCTCCAGATGCGCCCGACAGGCTTGATCCAGTCCTGGGTTTACCCTATTGCATGCAGGGACATGTAGTCTTGCTTTTCTTATGCAGTGCAATAGGGAATTCAGAACTACATCTCCATGCATGCAATGGGGTAAACCCAGGACTGGATCAAGCCTGTCGGGCGCATCTGGAGCCAGTTGGCAACCCTAGACTGTCAAAGGAGATCACATGCAATCTTAAGATGGTCAGTATCACTGCAAAATTTGCTGTGCACTCCTGGTTCTGCAATGCACCACACTCTAGAAACTCTCTCCAACACAGGCAGGAAAACAGCAGGTTCCGAATCATCTGATAGCATGTTTCAGAGTCAAAAATAAAGACACACTAAACACAGCTAGAACTAAGGTTGCCAACTGGCTCCAGATGTGCCCGACAGGCTTGATCCAGTCCTGGGTTTACTCCATTGCATGCAGGGACATGTAGTTCTGAAGTCTCCATTGCACTCCATAAGAAAAGCAAGACTACACGTCCCTGCATGCAATGTGATAAACACAGGACTGGATCAAGCCTGTTGGGCGCATCTGGAGTCAGTTGGCAACGCTAGCTAGAGTACAGGAACTATGATGATGAATTACATCAGAAGGTCAAAGGTAACAACAACAAGGAAGTAGGAAAACAGTGAGATATAATAATGAGCCACTAGGTGGCATCAGTATAAGTTAACATCTGCAATATGTATCTCTGTGAACCACTTTTCCAGTCTTGACTTTTGTGTAGCTTTAAAGAGAAAAAGGAGAGAAGAAGGAGGGATGAGACTTTAACTCCCTCCTCTTATGCAGTCAAATTTATTGCTGGCATCAGCAGTGATCCTCAGAGCCTCGAATGAATGAAAGGAAAAGGCAGTCAGGCTCGGTCCCTGCTATTGATACTAATTCTACTTGACTGACTTCTGGTTGTTGGAAGGTAAAAATGATGGTGGCAGAAAGATAAAAAAGAGAATGTTATAGGGCAGCAATAGTCTAACCTTGCTGCCTGTGCTTTGAAAACAATGTTACTTGGTCAAATAATAAATCTATGGCGTATATATAATGACTAGAGGGAGAGCACGATTTTATATATTGAGTGGCAGTATGTTTAATGAGGAGGGCAAGAGGCTAACATTGAAAAAAAAATCACAATACGCCTGAACTGTTGTGTATCCCAGAGGTTTCTATGATCTCTAGGAAAAAGGTGCCCAGTGATTCTGGAAGATAGAAACCAACAGTCCCTTCTCTTGACATATTGATTAGAAGCACTGGCAGAGCACTGTAAAGTAAGAGGACAGATGGGTGGAGGGAATTGTTTGAAGATATTGTTCTCGTCAGAAAAGATGTAGGGTTTTGCTCGTTAATGTTTTTTCCTGTAGGTGGAAAGAGAGAGAAACCCTCTGTTAAATAGAGCCGTGACTCGGCAGGGAATTGCAGAAGCCTCAATGAAAGTGACAGACCTGTCCACACTTCTGCAGGGAGCTTGCATGTGGCAGCTGCTGGAAGAACAGTGCTAGCCAGGGCTTAATTAAGGGCTGCGTGACTAATGGCTTGCTCAAAATGGCTAAAAAAAAATAGCAAACATTGGACAATATGCTTGATGCAAAATAACTCCTTTCAGATTTCTTTTTTCAATGAACAACATCAAGACAAATCCTGGGGGGGGGGGGGGGGGGCTGGATTTACCTCTTAAGCACCCCCATCGCTAGCTAGTGATGTGCGTCCTGGTGCACCTTCAGCTTGCACTAGAAGATGTATTGCCAGCTAGCACTCATTAGTAAAGGATCCCCTGAGTATTTTATCTGTGCAATATAGATACGAATTTTTAAACATATCTTTAAAGTTACTCTACACTGCAACAGAGTTTCAATGGTTTTGAATCGATTAATTGCTGTATCCTGTTTGGGTTGATTATATGAAGGCACGTTTTAGATAGGACGTGGAGATAAGAACTGGGATGTCAAAGTGAATTCTGATGGTATTTTAGGAACAGCTCTGCTAAACATGGAATTATTCCTAAAAATCACATCCACGTGCAGCGGGGGAAGTCATGTCCGAAATATACATGTGGGGGAAAAATGAAGGGAGAAACCAGCAACTTTCACAACAAACACAAGTAAATGTTGACACTTTCATGTGTATCTGGGACATTTTGCAAGTGTTGAGCTGCAGATGCTCTTAATTAAGTACAGAGGACTCTTCCCCCTATTGCATTTTGAAGGGGTAAATAAACACAGAGAGATTGGGGGGGGGGGGAGGATATCCTCTTAATCCTTCCTCTAAAAGGATAGCCAAAGGAACACTTTTTAATTCTCTCTTCATGCTAGGATGCGGGTCTATACCCAGACATGGACAATGTTGAGTTTATGTTTGTTCACCCTGTATGAAACAGGAAACATACATGTGGATTGCTGCTCCATCTAGAACAGTGGTTCTCAACCTTTTTTTCATTGGGACACACCTGACAGAAGGTGTTCACATATGTGACACACCGCACACGTGACCCTCATGCACCTTTGGTCTGATACAGTATAGTCGTTAAATGTAAACATGTTCTGCATCTGCAAAAACCCTACAACAGGTGCAGATCAGAACTAGGACATTTCTCTATAGAAGTAATCATACAAAAAATATTCTGATTCAAATGTCATTTGAGTAACAGCATAACTCACCCACTAGCAGGAATATTGTGAAAAAACACAAAACCGGAAATAAAACTTCACCACTCACATATGCAGCAAATGTGCCATACCATAGCAGCGCTACTTCGTATGATTCAAGCAGCTAGAACCCTAGCAAAGAATAGGAAGCACTACAAATATTGCACTGGGCCGTAGAACACTAATACACCACTTACTGGTAAAACCGAACAAGTGCGGACTGCTATGGATCTCTACCGAAACTACACACCAATGCCGCCGCACCTTGGTCACACCTGCAAAACTCCGACAGACTCACCCCAAATACTGAACAAGGGAGCACAAATTAGATAATGAAGACAAAAACGGAACTGGGAATCCCAGGAAGTTAAATTCAGCAGGTACTGCAACACTGGAAAACTTAAAATAGAAATGCATTTCCTCTGAACTGAACAAAATACAAAAACATCTGCAATGTGCAGCTCCCAAAGCTAACATGCTACATTTAATAAATTGAAATAAAAAAAAATTCTACCTTTGTTGTCTGAGTATTTTATTGTTCTAATCAAGTTGGTCCCAGTTTCTCTTTTCTGCTTTCTTTGTCTGTCTTCTGCCAGCTCTTTCCAGTGTTTGCTGTCCATTTCTCTTTTCTCCTCTCTCCTATCTTCCTCCATTCCCTCCCTACAGTATATCTTCTCTGGCATATTGATCATTCCCTTTTTTTTCTTTCCTTCTTCTCTGTGCATTCACCTTGTCATCCTCAATCTCATTCTTTTTAATTTTCACATATCAACTTTCCATCTCCCCAAGCTCTGCCATTTCCCCATCTCTCTCCCTCCCCAGTCTCTTATTCCTTCATATCTCCTCTCACTTGTCTCTCCTTGACAACCCCCCACTAAAAGGTTCCACACCATGCCCAGCATCTACTCTCCCTCTCTCCCCTACCCACCCTTTTAGCCCAGCATCTCCCCTCCCTCTCATTCTCTATTCTTTCTCTCCACCACCTAAACAGCTACCCACCTACCCATTTATCTATCCATCCATCCACCCATGAACCCAGTAACTTCCCTCTCTCTCGTTTCCCACTCATCCAAACTATGTAGCCTGGTATCTCCCCACTCTCTGTTGCCCACCCATCCATGCTATGCAGCCCAATACCTCCCCTCTCCATCCACCCAGCCACCTATGTCCTACCTGTGGCCTGGTATCTTCGCGCTCTTTCTCTCTCACCCACCCCTCCCATCTCCCCACTTTCTCTCTGTCTCTTTCTCCCCACCCATCAATCTATGCAGCCTATCTTCTCTCTCTTTCTCTTCCCCCATTGTAGCCAGATATCTCTCCCTCTAATCCATCTTTGTAATCCATAATTTCCTTGTTCCTTCTCCTTCTTCTCCCCCCCCCACCCCACCCCAAAGTGCAGTATCTTCGTTCTTAACCCTTCCCAGAGCCGGCATAGCCAGCGGCAAGAGGATGCGACCGCATCAGCCCTGGCAATGTAGATTCAGCTATGCCCCTTCCTCCGGCTGCAGCACGTGGCAATTAAGTGATTTCACTTCCGGGTGTCTTCCACACACCCGGAACAGAAATCATAAGAGCCCAGGCTGATATGATGCAGAGAAGGAGTATGACTGAATCTACATTAAATGCGAATTGCTGGGGCTGGAGCGGTTGCATCTCCTGCTCTTGCCGCTGCTAGTGCTGGCTCCATGAAACCTCTCATGGATGTTGGTTGCGTCTCCTGTTTCCTCATATGCCAGCTCGGCAACACACCTCCCAGGTGCTTGCGACACTAGTGTGTCATAACACACCAGTTGAGAACTGCTGATCTAGAGCATACTTCTCCCCCCCATCTTTTATAACATGGTGCAATCAGCCATGCATCCATTTCACTCTTTCTAAAATGACAATTTACACATGGATATGATTTATACATGTATATGGATGCTTATACATGTTAAAATCACAAATAGAACTTATAAAATAACCCTCATAGTGTGTATACTGGCATAACAAACTTGAAAAAGCACTTTTCAGATCCATTATCGATCAAGATAATGAGATTTTGCAGGTGCCTGCTTTATTAGAAGGATATTATAAATCTTTTCATAAAGATCCTTGTAGCTTCTGAACACCAAGGAAGAGAATCCTCAACAGGGGGCAGCCCAGGTATCACTAGAGGATCTCAGCAGATTGTTGGCCCCAAGTGAAGACATCTTGGATGACTCTGATTCAGCTTTGTAAGTTCTTTCTTGATGCTGCTAAAAAATTTGAAGAGCATAAAGTTGAATTGCAGGAGTGCACAAGATCAGTCCGCAAAGGCACAACAGGCGAGGTTTTCAGGATATCCTTAATGAATACGAGATCTAAATACATATTATCTCTATTGCATGCAAATCTATTTCATGCATATTCATTAGGGATATCTTCAAACCTGGCCTTTTTTAGCCTTTAAGGCCTGAACTTGTGTACCCATGTTCTACTGAAACAGCATTTCAGGGCTCAGGGCTGTCTCTCCCATCACATTGCATTGTTGGAGACTGTTAATGGTACACTGGTAAAAAGACAATATATTTTTTCAGAACAGATTGAATTTCATAGAAAATGCTTTCAGGTAAAAAAAAAATCACTTAATTAATTTCTCCTATTCCAGGATGATTTCTTGAAGTGTTAAAGATCTCTCCACAAGCAATTCCCTTTTATGCAGAGTTCATTCTGTTCTGCTAAAGAAGAGAATTGCCTTGCTTTAAGAGAGAAATTAGAGCCTTAGGTCTCAGCTGATATACTGGGCTTGTGTGGATACTTGGAGTTGTCTCAGAAAGATATCTGGCCAAGAGGGACAGTAGTGGTCTTTTTCACATTAGAAATTGATAGAGATCTGTTTATGAATTGTATTTCAAGAATAGGTTGGTATTCTTCTTGGATCAGAGGGCATATGTCTTTCTGGATTTGTCAAAAAAGACCAAAATTATGAGGAAATTAGGCATCTGCATTAGTTTTCATATTAATGGTAAAACTGATGAAAATCGTGATTTTCTGTTCATTCCAGCATCAACTAGTTGAGAATGCATGCTCAGAAAATTTGCATGAATCACCATTTGCGAACTTTGTTTTCATCATGTGTATGCATGGTGAGACTCACTAAAGCCAATCTGGGAGAGGGAGAAAGCCAAGAAGCTGTCATCAGCCGCCAGCCTGAGACACTTGAGCAATCATGCTTCAAATGTTTGACAGGCAATCAAGCCTATCCCTGCCTTATCTCTTCAAGCCCATAGCTGATGAGATCACAGCAAGGCTAAAACACGTGGAGTCTGATCCTAGTAAGGGTATGTCTGTGCCATCTGGATTGCCCCAAATAGGACGGGCCCATTGGGACCCGATTCTGCACCGCAGAAGCCAGATGTTCCTGCAGGATCAGGCCCTTAGATGGCCCGGGGTGCCCTTGTATACCAGCATGGATGTCTGCCCCGCATGCCGGTGTGACCGCTGCAGTGCCTGCCCTGTCACCCCACCACCTGACCTCCGATGGGAGAAGCCAGGGCCCAGATCGGGTGGCGGGGACTCGCCGTGGGTATCCTGTTGCTCCAGGCAGGGGCTGCTGGGCTCCAAGGGGGGCTACCAGGCAGGATCGGAGGGGCGCCCCATGTTTATTCCACCTCAGAGATGAAATAAACAGGGCATCCCCCCGGCGATCTCTGGATGTACAGAGCCATCACTGGAATCCAGGGGTCAGGCCACCCACCTCTGCTCACTCTCTACCCCCGTGCTGCTCCCATCCCCCATACCACATACAGCTTGCCCTGCTGTACATGCAGCAGAGCAAGGATGTGGAATAGGTTGAGGACGAATAGTAGGGCTTAATGTCCCATCAGGATGTACAGCCCCACTATTTGCCTTCCTGGCTTGGGCCCACAGCCAGCATTAACGACAAAGAACCATTTTGACTCTGGCTTTCAGACAGTGAGGAGGAAGTGTTAATGTAGGTTTTAGGACTGTAAAGGATAAAGAGCAATTCAGCATGGCTGGGGTAGGAGTGGAAAGAAAACAATACATAGCAGCTTGGCTACTGGCTCATGGCAACTGCCAAAGGGTTGTGTCTGGGACTAATGAGGAAAACAAGCAACAGCTGACTTTGATCCATTCACTAAGGAGGGACCTGTGGATGGGGTTTGCTTGCCATTCTACATCAAAGCACAGAAAAAAAAGCTACAAGCTGGGATTTGTTTTTTATATTTTTGCCTTCCTCATTGCTATGGAGAGCTTACCAGACAACTAGGGACTTGAAAGGTTTGGGTACTTTGTATTTTTTATTTGAGCTTGTTTTAATGTATTGTATACCGCTCTGAGCAATTTTTTTTGTATTGCAGTCAATAAAAGTGAATACATAAATAAATAAAATAAAATAAAAGTAAGGCAGGGAATTGCATTTTGATACAACACAGACTCAGTGGCAAGAGATGGGGTTACTGTAGCAAAATCTATGTATTCCATTGAAGAACTAGAAGATACAGTGCAATAATATTTTTGTAACAATCTTCTTCATCTATTATGTGTGATAGTAGCTGTGAAGATGGGGGGGGGGCACAAAAAAGCTACAATATAGGCACAGGACCTGGTAATCCTGTTGCATTGGAGCATTATCTACCTAGTTGGGCAAACATATCTCTCCCCCCCCCCCCCCCGATCCTTTCAAATGAGTCAGCTGGCATGCAGCCTAACTGCAACTGGGCACAGGGACTAGCTGAAGCCAGACATCGACCCTTACCACAGTATCTGAGTCAATGCAGCTGTGAAGATGGGATGGCACAGTGCAGCTTACTATATCTATTGCATTCCATTGTTCATAGAATAGTAAAGGCAAAAGATAAATGAAAGGTAAAAAATAAAAAGTGACAAACATATAGATACAGTCCCTGGGAATCCAGTCCCAATGGAGCATTAGCTGCATAGCTGGGCAAACACATCTCCCCTACCCCCAGTCCTTTCAAGAGTTTCAGTGCAGGCATGCAGCCTTACCAAGCTTTACAGGGCCTACTTCAGGCATATCATAATGCTTGGGAGGGGTGCATCTGGAAAAGTGAATGGTTGTAGAAAGAAAGAAGGGTTCCCTTCCCTCCCTCCCTCCCTCCCATCCACCCCCTATCTACCAAAACAATCCCTGCTAGCCAGAGCAACACTATGAGACTTCCATCATCCTAAGTAGCAGAGATGGGGCAGGGGCAGAGAGGACTGCCCCTTCCCCCTGTGGCCACTAGACCACCAGGAACATTAAGATAATGGCTTGAGAGAGTCTGGGGTGGAGGGGGGGCCAGGCTAGCCAGACTTTCAGGTTTGGAAGGGAGAAGGGAGAGGGGCGTGGTGGGCCCAACTTGCTAGCCTGGATATTTTAAGGTAAATTGGAAATTGAGAGGCAGGGAGGGAGGCCTGACAGACTAGCAGGCAGTATTGGTGCCCTGATCCCCTCAGACAGTTCCATATGGGGATCGGGAGCTGTCTAGGGAGAAATTGGCGCTGAAAGGGGGGAAGGCCACTCATTTTACATTGTCAGGGCCATGGATCAAGTACATCCACATCACCAACAATGTTGTTAAGTCAGGGGAGGGGCTGATTGGGGCATGGGGAAATTGCCGATACTGCTTGGGCTGCAAAGCTTTGGCAACAGCTAAAGTCGCCTCTTGAGGTGGCCTATCTGCAGCTGCAATTGAGCCATTTTTGGCAGTCATCACACAGAACATATTTGTGTGGTGGCTGCTAAATATTGACATGCCTACTCCCCGTCTCAATCCCACCTCCCCCCAATTCTACCATGTGAAATGCAATATTTGCATTTTGGCCATGTTAGCTGCTACTGCAGGGTGATATTTCCATGTTAGCACCATAGTAGCAGCTTATGCAGTTTAGTAGATAGATCCCTTAGACTTTGGAACGCAATATGGGAGGATGTGGTAAAAGCAGATAATGTAATTGCGTTTTAAAAAGGGTTGGACAAATTCCTAGAGGAAAAAGTCCATAACTTGTTGTGGTGCGATAGCTGCAAAAGGCCCTTGCGTTATCTGCAGGGGGTGTTCCCAGATTTCCCCCGCAGATTCCACAGAGGTTTTGGATTATCATGGGAAAAGTCTCGTGGTGCCTGTCAATGCAGGTATTGCAGGTGCCTGAGATAAATCCAAGAGGAGGAATGGTAGTGATCAGGTGCACAGAGCTCTTACAAGCTCTGTGCCCCGATTGCTACTGTGAACTCCCTCACAACCTCAATCAGGCCCCCCACAATACAAAAATATTGTTGGTGCCACGAATGTAAAAATCTGCAGCACCAACAACATTAAAAAAAACATGCTTGCCCCCTTGAGCAATCATCTCCCCCGACAGCTCCCAATCCCGATTAGGAGCTGTTCGGGTGGGGGGGAGGAATTGGTACACCCTCAGTCAACTACACTATCCCAACTACAGTAACCAGTTGGGTGTCAAAGGCCCCCTCCCTTTCCAATACATTAAAATATTCCAGCTAGCCAGTCAGAGTCCCTCCTCCTTCCCTCCCCTCTTCTAAACATTCAAACCTGGCTAGCCTGCCCTCCTCAATGGTACTAACAAATATGACCACACTTTCACAGTGCTGTCCCCTAGCATGAGGCTAGAGGGCAACACCGCATGATCATGGCCATTTCGTAGAGGTCCGATGACTGAGGCAGGGGCAAGAGCAGGAAAGACTGCTCCTGCCCCCATGTACCACCAGACCACCAGTAATTTAATGTATGGTCTGGAGGGGGGTTTGAGTGGGGGGCCCCCTGAAGACAACTGGCTAGCCTTGTTTGAATATTTAGAAGAGGGTGGGATGGAGGGACCCTGACTGGCTAGTTGGGATATTTTAAGGGGTCAGAAAGGGAGATCTCTTTGATTACCCAACTAGCTAGCCAGGCTAGTGTAGTTGCCATGGGGTGCACCGATCCCCCCGTACTGAAGCAGCATCAGCTCACCTTTTCCATTACCAAGCAGTATCACCGGTCCCCTTCTCCAAGTCCCAGCAATAGTCTCAGCCCCCTTTCTTCTAGCTACCACACCCTGCCTTTCCCAACACTAACAGTAACACTTTATTTTTCATCAGCATTTCTCAATAGCCTTTTCTCCCACCTGACCTTGATTTTTATTTTCTTTCCTTATTATTCAAATATATTTTACCCTTTTCCTCTACTTGTCTCCATTTCTTACTATACAGTTTGCAGATTTTATTTCTTCTTGTCCTGTATGGTTTTTATTCTTTTACTTTTTTGCATTTCTCTTTTGTTCCTGATTCCTTTTTTCCTACCACGCTATTTAACTCTCTTCTTTGGCTTCTCATTCTTCCCCTTCTTTCAGTATCCTTTTCACCTAGCATGCCCAAATGGAGACATATCCTAGTGGTCAGAGCTTCTCTCTGAGAATCGCAGATGCCAGGGATCTCAATGTGACCTTGGGCAAGTAACTTCACTCTCCACTGTCTCGGATACAAAGTTATGACTTCATGCACTAATTTGAATAAACAAGTTAATGTGAGCTAAGTGCATTCTTAGCACATAGGTGCCACTGAGAATAATGGAGCTTGTGGTATTTAACACAGGATATTAAATGAGGCCCTTAGATTAAAAGACCCTTTGGATCTGATAGTCAAAGTGAGTCATGCAGGTGACAAACACATAATTTTCTTATGCATATATTTTCAGCCCTTATAGATATCACATTAGATAATTCAACTTGTTATATGTCCAAATTTTATCTGCAGAAAAAGGGGTCATCATTTGGGAGAGTTTACGGGAACAAAGGCAGATCCAGCACTTATACATTTAGGAGGTAATTCGGTAAGTGGTGGCTAGATTATTACATGGCTTTAACTTTATAAGAGGCCAAGGTTGTGCTTAAATAAAGCCTTAGCAACTAACTTCCGGTGATGCGGTGAGCCCGTGCGGACGCACGCCGCTCGAGCTCTGGGCCCCCTTGCTCCTCCGGCGCCGCTGAATGTTTGACCGGGGCTAATTTCGGGGCTCCCACACACCCCCCGAGCTCCCTTGCCCAGATCGCAGCCCGGTGGGATGATCCGGTGCTCCCCTCTCACCTGCACCCGAAGATCTGAGGAGGCGGCCTGGATCCACGCGGCTCGCGCTGCAGGCGCCGCGCTGGAGTGAGTGCCACGTGGCGGGGTGAGTGGCCGGTCGGCGAGTCGGGACAGCCTGCACGGGATTGCAGGGGGATCCCTGCGGCGGCCGCGGCTCCGCGGCTGGTGCTCGTCCCCCCCTTCCTGCCTCCAGCTTGTCTCCAGCTTGTGCCTTGAGTGACTGCCTGACGCGGGAAAGACCAGGGGAGGCTGAGATCCCCTACCGGGCCCGGCTGTGGGCTGCCTCTTGTTTTGCCTGCTTCCACCCCCACCCCAGGGGACCCGCAAAGGACCGAGACGAATTGACTGGGGCCCTCCTCTCCCCTCCATAGGAGACAGTGACCCGTGCCTCCTTTTGCCAGTTGGGAGCCTGCGACTTGTCTTTTGCGCTGGGGCATGCAGGACTGAGCCTTGCCCCCCCTGCCTCCGGCACCCTGGAGTTTCTGACCGGCGCCCTGCTTTCGTCATCGAAGAGCCTGTAACCTGTGCCCTGCACCCGGCCTCCAGTGCATCGGAGCCCGAGACTGAAGCTTATCCCCCCCTGCGTGTAGGGGCCCGGGACTGGCGTTCTTTCTTCGGCGTACTGCCCCACCTTTGGCACCTGGGGGCCCCAGATCTATACCTACCCCCGGTGCATCGGCGCCCGTGACCCAGGCCTTCCCTCCAGCGCTCGGCCGACCGAGATCCCTGCCTTTCATCTAGCGCCTCAGAGCCCTGAACCCACACTTTATCTCCTGTGTACAGAGGCCTGAGCAGCCCAGGCGACACCTGAGGCTCGGATCTGGGACTGTGCTGCGAACCGAGGAGGTCGACGACTGAGGCCCTCGTCGCCCGGCGTGTGGAGCGGGGACGGGAGAGAAACCCCCCCTCCACCTGAGTGGACCACAGCAGAGGCCTTGGCGATGGCGGCGAAAGGAGGCCGCCGGGTGGAGAAGGAGAAGACCCCCCTGCCGCCCAGGGGGGGGGAGCAATCCTCACCGCTGAAGGGGGAGGCTAAGACTACAGCAGAGATGGTGGACGAAATTTCCATAGCCGTAGCGGGGGCGCTGTCTGCTCAGTTCGAGGACCTGCGGGGCCGTATGGACCTTGTCCAGACCTCAGTGGAGGCCTTGGGCGGCCGACTACAAGAGGCGGAGCACCGGATAGAGCAGTCAGAGGAGCACGTGCTGGAGCTACAGCGGGAGATGGCTCGGGTGAAAAAACTGCTTCAGGGGCAGGAAGCCAAACTCGATGACCTAGAAAATAGATCCCGCCGCAATAACCTGAGATTTCTTGGGATCCCAGATACCGTCGAGGATCGGGACCTACAATCCTACTTAGAAGATCTGGTGAAACAACTCCTGGCGAATGAACCGGAAGGTGCCTCAGTGCAAATAGAGAGGGCACACCGGGTTGGACCTAGGAGGACCAACGATACCCGACCCAGGGTGACCATAGCACGGTTCCTGAGATTCCCACAGAAAGAAGCGGTCTTGCGTGCAGCGCGAAAGAAAGGGACCATTCAGAAGGACAATGGCCGGATACGTATTGTTCAAGATTACTCAGCAGCCCTGGGGCAGCAGCGACGAGATTATGGACCATTGTGCCAGACCCTGATAGACAATAATATTAAATTCATGGTGCAATATCCCGCCCGATTGGTCTTCACCCATGATGGGATCCGTCGGACTTTTGACTCCGCGACAGCAGCAACGCCCTACGTGGAAGAGATACGGCGGAGGGCCGCAGTGGCAGCCGAGTCCTGAGGATCGGAGGGGAAGACTATTGCCTTGGTGAACAAGTTTCGAGCATCCTGCTTTGGACTGTAAAGTGATGGTGATGGTAATTGGTGTGGGGGCGGAGGGTTGCCGGGTTTGTCTTGACTGCCTTTAAGTAGAGATGTTGGTTGTTTCTTCTGGGTGTGGGGGATGAGCGGGGGGGGGGGGGCGAGGCCCGGGGGGGGGTGTTGTCTTGGGGGGGGCCGGGGGGGAGGGGGGGCGTGTGGGGGAAGCGGGGCGAGGGAGGGGGGGGGGGGTACCACACGCATCTAGGAATTCACTGAAGAGGAGAAGAGGATGGTAGTAGAAATAAGGAATCGAAGGGGGGCGGAGGGAGGGAGGGGGAGGGAAGGAGGGGGAGAGGGAGTAGTTAAGGGGGGGAAAGGGGGGAAGGGGGGATAGGGGGTGGGGGGGGGAGACGGAATGCTGTACTTTTGGGGACCAGTTGAGGTAGGGACGCCGAGGACTGTCTTTGAAGGGCTAGGGGGGAGGACCCCAGGCTGGGGGGTGTCTTCCCTATATTTTGTATGGTATATAACAGACATTTCTGTGCCCAGTTTAATAATACATGCCACCTAAGATAATCTCCTGGAATGTTTGTGGCCTGGGTAGTCCGATCAAACGGGCAAAAATTTTGCAGGCCCTGGCTAGGCAGGGAGCAGACATCGCTATGCTTCAGGAAACCCACCAGACTGCCGACGAACACCGTAAACTCTGCCGGGAATGGGTGGGACAGGTCTGGGGGGCCCCAGCTCTTGGTAAGAAGGGAGGGGTAGTGCTTTTGATACACAAACGTGTAAGGATGGAGGTGGTGAAGGACCTCGTTGATCCGACGGGCAGATATGTACTGGTGCGGGGAGTCCTTGAGGGGAGGCCGGTAGTTCTTGGTAGCGTGTACTGTCCCAATGTACTTGATTTGTCCCTGTATGCGCGCATTGCCTCCACACTTGAGACGTGGCCGGAGCTCCCCGTTATTTTGGGGGGGGACTTCAACGGGGTCATGGACGTCGATCTCGATACCTCTAAAGCGGGGGAGCAAAGAGAAAGAATGGCGACGGTTCGGGCAATGCGACGTTTCTGTTCCAGGCTGGGGTTAGTGGATCCATGGTGATTGCTACATCCGGTCGAGCGGGACTACACACACCAATCCCGGGCCCATGGCACCAGTGCACGCATAGACTACTTGTTGTTATCCGCTGGGCTGTTTGCCAAGGTGGGGGACGCCCAGATAGGGCCTGTAGAGATATCTGACCATGCATTTGTGTGGATGGAAGTCTTCTGGAGTGGGAGTACTTCACGGGCCTTCCAATAGCGTTTTCCATTGGAATTATATAGAGACGCCCAATTTCGCTCATTTATTCAGCGGCGGTGGCAGGAATTCGAAGCCGACCATAGGGGTCATCAAGATGACCCAGAATTGCTCTGGGAAACAGCAAAGGTCATACTGAGGGGAGATATAATTGGATTTCTTGCCAGAAAAACGACGATTAAGGGCCGAACGTATTATGGCCTTAGAGAGCTTGGTGACGAAATTGCGACGCCGCTGGGCTCACACTCCTACTGCGGGGTTAAAAAAGCAGCTATGGGACTCTCAAATGGAATTAAACGAACTTTTACACCAGAGAGCAAAGAAGTCAGTATTGTATTATCGCTATCAATTGTACCGCTATGGGGACAAGCCGGGGAAGTTATTGGCTCGGTGCCTTCGTGGACCCCGGGGCTCTAAATTGGTGCCCGCTTTGCGAGATGATCTTGGGACCTTACACAGGGAAAGCCCGGCGATAGCGCGTGTCTTTCGCTCCTTCTTTCAGAATCTTTACGCTGCGGAGGCGACTTCTCCCACGCAGATGGCGGATTATGTGAGGGGACTGGACTTGCCTCGCCTCTCAATAGAGCAAAGAGCACAGTTAGATCAGCCAATTACGGTGGCTGAGCTGCAAGGGGCTATTTCCAAAGCCAGTTGCTACAAATCCCCAGGATCCGATGGTCTAGGCGCCGAATTCTATAAAATTCTCAATGAACAGATCTCCCCAACGCTGGCTGCCGTACATAATCGGAGAGCGCAGCAGGGCTCTTTTCGGTGGGGGGCTAACCATGCTCATATTGTTCTTATCCCCAAACCGGCAAAAGACCCTCTTTCTGCGGCCTCGTATCGTCCGATTTCCTTGCTTAATTTCGACCTTAAATTAATGGCTAAGATCTTGGCGGACCGCTTGGCGGAGTTCTTGGGGCAGCTGGTCCATGAGTCCCAGGTCGGTTTTGTTAAGTGGCGATACGCGGTCCGTAACTTACGCAAGATCATCGCGTCTTTAGAATGGGTTCAGCATAGACATCTGTCCTCTCTCTTGATTAGCTTTGATGCAGAAAAAGCCTTTGACAGGGTGGATTGGCAATACTTGCGATTCATTCTCCCTCAGTATGGTTTGGGGCCGTCGTTCTGTAACATGGTCGACAGTTTGTATGCCAATCCTACCGCAGCGATACTCTGTAATGGGGTCATATCAGAGCCTTTTTCGCTGCAGAGGGGGACCCGTCAGGGCTGCCCCCTCTCTCCTCTCCTTTTTGTTCTTTCTTTGGACCCTCTTTTACGCCGAGTGGCGGGTATGCGGACAATCCAGGGAGTAGGTATTGGGCCTCAGGTATTTAAGATTTCGGCCTTTGCCGATGACTTGTTAGTACACTTGCTTTCTCCCGGGGACTCCCTACCCCTTCTTTTACAGGAGTTCCGTGCCTTCGGGCAGTTTGCAGGGTTTAATATCAATAGGGATAAGTCTGAAGCCCTTGATGTCTCTGGACGACTTCGGGGCAGCTGGGTGGGCGAATTTCCCCTTCGATGGGCTGAGCACCAGTTCCTATACCTGGGGATTGTACTGTCCTGTCATTCAGATCACCTATATAGGACCAACTTGCGACGGATGTTGACCAAGGTGAGGACTCAGCTGCAGGCGTGGCTACCCCTCCCTCTATCCCTTATGGGGAGAATTGCAGCGATCAAATTGGTCCTCCTGCCGCGGATCTTATATTGGCTACAGACCCTCCCTGTTTGGATCCTTCGTCGGGATATCAGGCGCTTTGAGGCGGAATTTTGGGGTTTTCTATGGAGGGGGTCGAGAGCTCGTATCTCTTATCGTAGACTAATGGGGAGGATCCGTGGGGGGGGATGGGGGCTCCCAGATCTTGGTGCTTATGTACTGGCCTGTCAAGCCCATTTGGGGGACTGGCTCGGGGATAACGATTTTTATACCCCTAGGGCATTTGAGGAGGCATACGTGGCACCCCACTCGTTACGGGCCCTTTTGCACCTGGAGGTAAGTAGGTGGCCTACGCATTTGGCGGACAGCGTGTTATTGGCCCCGGTTTATAAAACCTGGCGGAAATTGAATGCCTATTGGGGCCGTCGGTGGCAGGTGTCGAGCTGGTTACCTATTCGGGGCAATGCCAATTTTACCCCAGGCACTGAAACCGCGACGTTTCGTCTGTGGGGGGAGAGAGGAGTGCATACTCTGGGCCATGTGGTGGACCTGGCGGGCAAACCTAAGCCCTTTCCCATGCTATCCCGCGAATATGAATTGGGGGCCCCTACATTTCTTTGCATATATGCAAGTGGCCCACTACGTGGCTTCCCTTCCAGGGTCGGAACTCTGTGGCGACCCGCTCGGCCCAGATAATAGCGTTTTTTGGGTTTGGCGAAGTCGAACGGCCGTCTATTCGGACCTTCCATCTTCGGTTGGAGCAGTTTCGACCACAGCCAGACTACAGCGGTGTGGAAAGAGCCTGGGGGGCGGAACTGGGTCGGGAGATTCCCTATGGCACTATTCTGGTGGCCCTCCAGAGAGTGGCGAGCCTGGCAGATGGTGCTCGCTGGCGAGAAATTCAAATTAAGTGTTTAACTAGGGTTCACTTCTCTCCGCGGCGAGCCCTTCGCTGCCATTTGACTGCGGATGGTAGCTGTCCACGCTGTGCGGAGCCCCTGGCGACCTTGTATCATATGTGGTGGGGCTGCCGGCGCATACGCCCCTACTGGCATAGAATTGCCCTATTTATGGCCGACCTCCTTGGACAACCTGTTCACTGGGACGCGGCCTTGATCGTCTTGGATCTCCTGGGTCTCACCTCTCCAAAGGGGAAATGGAGTCGCTGGCTGGTGCGGAAGGCATGTCTGGTGGGTAAGGGCCCAATCCTACGTGGGTGGAGGGACAGCCACCCTCCCTCTTTTTGGGAGTGGCGGAACTCCTTCCATCAACTTATGCTCCTGGAGTGTCGGGCAGCGCGAGGTCATGTGAAGCGATGGTCTGCTTTCTGGTTACTGTGGGAGCCCTATATTCAAAAATTGAGTCCTCGGATACGTAATGTAACCCTGCAATTAGGCTGTTGATAGCCCTGTTTGTATGTGGAGACCTACTGAGGTTCGGTAATGTTATATATGCTGGTCCGGGTGGGTACTGCTTTCGGGGGGGGAGGGGGGGGGGAAGGGGTGACTGGGGGGGAGGTTGGGTGGGGGAGGGGGGTAGTAGGGGTACTATCCTAAAAACTATGTAACCATCTATGTATCTCGCGCCTTGGGGATCAGAGTCCACCCCAGGGAGCGATTGTCTTTTGTTCTGTATTTGATGTTTTGTTTGATGGTTCAAAATAAAATATTGAAAAAAAAAAAGCCTTAGCAACTTACACCCACTTTTAAGCATGTTGGGGCAGATTTTATAAAGTAAGTGCATAAATATGTGCTCTGCCCAATTTCTGCTCCTATGCACACCCACAATGAAAGCATGCGCCGTCAGTCCATTACGCATACCCTTAAAATAGCGCCTGGCTGAATTCCTTGCATACGTGTATATTTCTGTGTGTAAATCACTAAAATACCATGATTTACATGCTAGACACACACAGAAATCTAACCGCGCCATGCAGAATTACCCTCTTAGCAGCAATATTCAACTGCTGAATTGCAGGTCAAAGTTGAATTGGATAATCACCAGCACAGTCACTGTCAGATAAATTTTCACTAGCGGCGGACAACACTGCTGAATATATGAATACATTTACGTGCAAGTACCTGTGGTTAACAGACATGTAACATCACTCTGTAGAGCATGCTCACTGCAAGACGTTAGATAAATGGTAGAAGGAAAAAGACTTCCACTAGGAGACACTGGTGTCATTTTGGATTCTCTGGCAGACAGAGCAGGAGTGGAGGGGGACCACTCCTGCCCCTATCTTCACTGAGACTACCAGGGAACTCCCGGAGTGGTCCTGGGGGATGGGGGGAGCCGGTTGGGGTAGGCATTTTTCTTTCTGGGGTGAGTGATGCTAAATGTAAGAGGGGGTGTGCTGAGAGAGGGTGTGAGAGGGAGCTGTGTGTAAGGATGGTGAGCAGAGCAGGGGGACCATGGCAGGCATCTTTAGATCATGCGGGGGCTTGTGATTGGGAGGGGCATACTAACAGCGGTGCCGCCTGTCTGGAGTAGTTCGGATTCTTCATGGGCAGTGGCCACGCTATTAGCAGTCATGACGGCTAGCACGTAGCAACGTCCTGCAGGCTAGCTGTCACCGGCCAACATGCCCACTATCTGCCCCATGTCACCCTCTTCCAAAGCAGTCAATAAATAAGCAAAAGAGTGCACATTAGCTATCATGCCAGCACAGGGCAGCATCTGGGCAAAGTTTTATTTATGCACATAATTATAAGTTTCAGAAAGTATGCATATACCACCAACACCAAACAGCAGGAGTAATTGCAGATGGGTCATTTTGCCAGGGTAATTTTCAAAGCTGCTTATTTGCTTTATAGTATGAACCAACTGATGGTGCCAATGCAGATAAGTACATATGCACACAGGGTACTGTGTGTTCTTCCTGCTATTGTACAGATCACCGTGGCACAGTTGGATTTCTTATTTTTCAATTGAGTATTTCAATACATTGCAATCAAGAAATATCGAGCAATTGTTAAAGAAATCCCCATCATATGAGGGGGAATATACAAAAGATATAGAGAGGAAAGAAACTAAAACAATCAGCAGAGACTGAAGGGACACATTAAGCAAATTAAGCAATCCTGTCAAAGTGCCATCAAAGTTTACATTAGCCTTCTCAAACTATGTCTACTTGAAAAAAATTACTTAAGGATGCTCACTTCAAGAACTCTTACCATTGAAGGAAATTCTTAAGTTGAACAGAATCAAACAAAATATAACGAGCTCCCCGATGTGTTATTAAACACTTGCAAGGAAATATGAGAAAGAAATAACCCTAAGAGCCAAAACATGAGGTTGTAACTCCAAAAAGGCTCTCCTTCTCAATTAAGTGGATCTGAAAGCATCACAAAAAAAGGTTAATATTTTGTCCACAAAAAAGGAACATTTTGCTTCTGAAAATACAATGTAAGACTCATGTTCCCAATATTCAGCGCTGGCTGCTCACTCTCCTAACGCAGCCAGCGCTGAACATTAAATCCAGATGTTCGATGCTGGGGTCATATCCATTCCTGTCATTGAATATTGAGGTCCTCCATATAGGCCGATTGCTAACTGGGCAGTAGTGATATTGAGCCACTACCCGGTTAGTGCTACGCAGTGAAAGGCCAGGGTTTCCTGTGCCTGGCTTTTACCACATAACAGTAACCGGGTAGTGACTCAACATTGCTGCGGCCCCGTTAGTGATCAGTGCTTCCTCCGCTCCATCCCGGAATTCCTCCGACACACCCTGATGCTAAGCATGATGGTGCTGCTGAATATCCTACAGGTCTGCAAACCGTGTAAATGCCGTGGAATATCGGGCCCCATATTCTTATCTAATCCAGAAAAATGGTAAGCAGTAAGTAGCCCATGTTGGAATGTTCTGTCAATTTCAGCTTGTACTTGTTCATAGAACTCTTCAATTTCATTCTCTTCTGCAGCTGTTGTTGGGGCATATACTTGAATTATAGTTGTGTTGATAGGCAATCCTCGTAGACGAATAGAGATTAAGTGTTCGCTAACTGCATTGTATTTCATTACAGTTCTTGCAAGTTTCTTCTTTATTATAAATGCAACACCATTTCTTCTTTGTCTTTCATTTCCAGCATAGTAGACCATGTGATCATCTGATGCAAAGTGCCCGATGCCAGTCCATTTCAGTTCGCTGACACCCTACAGATCAAGTTGTACATGTTCCATTTCATTCTTGACCACCTCCAACTTCCCTTGGTTCATGCTTCGTATGTTCCATGTTCCAATGTGTAAGACATCTTTACAGCTTCTGACTCTCATTTCATGCGCAGCTACATCAGCAGTCAGACTTCCCGAGGGCTTTGATCCAACCACATCATAAATGCTGGCTTTACTCTGAAAAGTCTTCAGCTCTTCCCCAGTAGCTAGTTGAGTGCCTTCCGACCTGGGGGTCTCATCTTCCAGCACCATAGCACAATTTGTTTTGTTGTAACTATCCATTGGGTTTTCATGGCAAGATACAGAAGTAGAATGCTGGGCCTTTCTTCCACGCAGTTTAAGTTTGGTGTTGTTGCCGTTGTCACAAAAATGTGATCCTCCGCCGTCAACACTCTCCCATTCTGCTGCTGCCCAGATGGGTGGTTTGTCTTGGTCTGGCACCTCAGCTGAGACCTGTCCATCTTGGGAGACCCTGCCAGTAGTTAAACTACCGATAGTTTAGCTCTCAGCATCACTGATGCACGCAAGCCCTCACAGCACGACAAGCTGCAAACCAAGTGAGAGAATGCTTCCATATCAAAATGTAATAAAAATTAAATAAATCAATGCTTCCATATCAAAATGTAATAAAACCTCTCTTAAATACTTCTGAAAGAAGATCAAAAGGGAAAGAGATCAAGTACATGGGAAATTTAAAAAAAGCAAACTTTTTGCTCTAACAGAAGTTTCCATGAACTCCAATTGTCCATGAATCATCGAACTAACTAACTGAAGAAGAACATGCAGTCTGAAGGGTCACCACCTGTGATTCCACCTTCATAGCATGGTCTTCGTAAGCACTCAATTTAGAATCATATTCAGAAAGCCTAGCAACAGTTTCAGTAGAAAAGTCTGAAATCTATTCCAAAGAAACACATAGTGCAGTTTCAGTATGGGATACAACTTCCCAAATGCCTTTAAGAGAAATCTCCTTTTCAGAAATAAGAGACTGTTCAACTACAACAAATGGCATTTTTATTATTCTGGACAGAGGAAGAACATACATTGCTCCCCCCCCCCCCTCCTCCTCCCCATCATCAGATTCTAGTTGGATTTATTCCTTCCCAAGAGTAACAGGAGGAGGGTTCTGTAACCAAGCATCAAGATGGGAGGTTCCATCTGCTCCATTCACATATATACTAGGGGTTCACTTCACCTGACAAAACAAAAGTTTCCGTAGGGGACTCAGTACTTACAGTTGTCACCACATTGTTCTTCTGCAGCATTGCCTTTAAATATTAATTCATGAGGCCTACAATCTTACCTGTCTTCTTCCCTAATAGGCCCTTCCTCTTCTCCCCTCCCCCTCCCCATATGCAGGGTGGATAATCTCATGTGCCTCACTCTTCAGTGCTTCAAAGAGGCTTCAAAGGGGCATGACCTGCCTCTTTCGACACACACATTAAGTCACACAACTATGACCTTATCCCACAGCTGGGCCCCTGCTGATAAAGGCACTGATGATGTCTCCAAAACAGGACCTTCTCGAGCGCTGGTAGGAATGGTATACTCAGGTGGGTCAGTGGATAGCCCCTCAGTCCTCCACAGTGGGATTCCTCGTGATGTTACTGGAAGGAATATACTGTGGACAGGGGCGGCCCAAGGGGGGTGTGGGGCCATGTGCAGAGACTCGGTGCAGGGCCTCATTTGCATAAGGTGCCTCATTTGCATAAATATTTGCATAATGTTACCATACACTAACTTTTAGTAAACATGCCTCTTAATGAGTGTATGGATAAAGAAAAACTAAAAGATTTCTACATTACTATAATCCAGTACCAACCGCCAGGCACATTAGGAACTACTACAACACTGCCCATTTAGAACCCATAGCAAATCCGCCGTATCCTAACAGCACTACCAGGACTCACAAAGCACCATACTCTAACTATCAAAAGGCAACGCTGCAAATATTAAACCAATACATTTCAGAGAATAACAATACATGACCTACTGGGGAAAGAGAACAAGTGGCAATGTCAAATAGGAATTATATATATATTTTTTTTTTTAATTGAAATTTAACAAACTTACAGAAGCAAGCATAAAGAAACATTCGATGATCCAAAGTGGAAATCAATACATACAAAATAAAAAACATTACATCAATCCTAGCCCATAATATGAGGAGATATTTAAGGAAACAAAATAAAGACAACCCAAAAGCAAAGCTCTAATTTCAGACAGCTTTTAAACTAACCACCCACCCCAGTCAATTATATAAACAGAATACCTCAGCTCAGTTGCACATGCAGAACATAGACCATCACCAAACAAAGAACATGGAATCACAATTTAGAAATAGGAAGACAATAATTAAACTGGGAACGCCAAAAGCCAAACTTGGAATGTACAACACTGTAGAAATAAAACTATAAATTAATTTCCTCTTGTACTAAACAAAGCGCAGACGTTAATGATGCACATTTCCCAGAGCTGACATATTCCAGTTAATAAATTCAAAATAAAGAGATATTTTTCTACCTTTTGTGCATTTTTTTTCAGTTGCAATTGTTCCAGCCACTTTCTTCTAGTTTCTTCGTGTCTTCTACTAACTCTCCATCTGCTGTCCATTTGTCCTTTCTTCTCTCTTCTAATTTTTTTTCCATTCTCTCTCCACATCTGCTTTAACATACTAATCTTTCTCCTTTTGCTCTTTCCTCATTCCTATTTCATCCACTCAAATTTTACCCCTCCATCCTCAATCCCCACTTACTCTCCCAATATCCGGCCAATTGTAGATTTGTCTTCCCTCCAACACAAAATAATTTTCCCTCTCCATTTCACTCTCCCAGCTCCATCCCATTCTAATCCTCCCCCAATATCAGCTCCCTTCTAGTTCCAGCCCCACCCAGCATCTGCTCCCTTCTAGTCCCTGCATCAACCCATTTCCAGTCCTAACCCCCCATCAGCCCATTTCCAATCCTATCCTAGCCCCACCATCAGCCCATTTCCAGTCCTAGCTCCCCCATCCATTTCCAGTCCTATCCGAGTCCCTCCATCAGCTCATTTCCAATCCCAGCCCCCCATCAGCTCATTTCTAGTCCTTTCCTAGCCCCACCATCAGCCCATGTCAAATCCTAGCTCCCCTCCTCTCAGCCCATTTCCAATCCAAACCCCCCATGTGCCTACTTCCAGTTCTAAGCCCCTCCATGAGTCCATTTCAATTCAAGCCCCCATCACAGCCCATTTCCAACCTTAGCACCCCCCCACCGTCCATTTCCAGTCCTATCCTAGCCCCTCCATCAGCCCATTTCCTGTCCTAGTTCCCTCCCCTCACAGCCCATTTCCATTCCAAGCCCCCCTCCCCATCAGCTATTTGCAGTTCAAGCCCCCCCCTTCCACTCAGCCCATTTCCATTCCAAGCCCCTGTCCCCATCAGCTATTTCAGTTCAAGCCCCCCTTCCACTCAGCCCATTTCCAGTCCTAGCAACCCCCCCATCCCATTACCAGTCCTAGCCCCCCCATAGCCCATTACCAGTCCTAACCCCCCATCAGCCCAATTTCAGTCTTACCAGTCCTAACCCCCATCACCCCATTTTCAGTCTTACCCCCCTCCACAGTCCATTACCAGTCCTAACCCCCCCATCAGCCCATTACCAGTCCTAATGCCTCCATCAGCCCATTTCCAGTCAGCCCCCTGCCCCCATAGCTCATTACCAGTCCTAACCCCCCATCAGCCCACTTCCAGTCCTAACCCCCCCATCAGCCCATTACCAGTCCTAGCCCCCCCATAGCCCATTACCAGTCCTAAGCCCCCCATCAGCCCACTTGTAGTCTTAGCCCCCCACAGCCCATTACCTGTCGTAATCCCCCATCAGCCCACTTCCAGTCTTAGCCCCCCCCATAGCCCATTACCAGTCCTAACCCCCCATCAGCCCGCTTGTAGTCTTAGCCCCCCCACAGCCCATTACCTGTTGTAACCCCCCATCAGCCCACTTCCAGTCTTAGTGCCCCCATAGCCCATTACCAGTAGTAACCCCCCATCAGCCCACTTCCAGTCCTAACCCCCCCATCAGGCCACTTCCAGTCATAACCCCCCCATCAGCCCACCCTAACCCCCCATAGCCCATTACCAGTCATAACCCCCCATCAGCCCAATTGTAGTCTTAGCCCCCCCACAGCCCATTACCAGTCCTAAGCCCCCCATCAGCCCACTTGTAGTCTTAGCCCCCCACAGCCCATTACCTGTCGTAACCCCCCATCAGCCCACTTCCAGTCTTAGCCCCCCATAGCCCATTACCAGTCCTAACTCCCCCATCAGCCCATTTCCAGTCCTAACCCCCTCCCCCCCCCCCATCAGCCCAGCTAGGTTAAAAAAAACACAAACCGGCTGCTGCTGCCGTCATGGCAGTGGCAGAATCGAGCATCCCACGGGGTCCCCCCCCTTCCCTTCAGAGTCTTCCATGTGGCCTCAGCGCGGGCGTTTCAGAGCCGCGTGAAGGGAGAGTTTCCCTTTCTCGCGGCTCTGTTAATCCCGCCGCAGGGCTGTTTGGAAATCCCATCAGCCCTGCGGCGGGATTAACAGAGCCGCGAGAGGAGAAGCTCTCTTTCTTCAAGCGGCTCTGACAGCCGACGCTGAGGCCGTATGGAGGACTCTGCAGGGCAGGGGGGGGGCCCTGCGGGATGCTCGATTCTGCCACTGCCATGGCGGCAGCGGCAGCAGCAGCCGGTTTGTGTTTTTTTTAACCTAGTTGGGCTGATGCAAGATGTTTTTTGCGCGGGGCCCCCTGAAACGCGGGGCCCTGTGCAAAAAACATTCTTGCTCAATGACTGTGGACACTGCTGTCTTTCCCAGGGGTATACCACAGCCCCTGATAAGATCCACAAAACGCATGTCTCTTCCAGGTCTGTTAAAGGAGAGAAGAGCACCAGGCTGAGAACCCCCGACATCAGGGTTCAAATCCTCTTGACATTCCTCATAACCTTCAGCAAATCACTTAATCCTCCATTGTCTCAGGTACGAGCTTAGATTGTAAGCCCCCATGAGACAGGAAGATACCACCTTTGCCTAAATGTAACTCACCTTGGACTACTGCTGAAGCGTTGTGAGCTGATCTGAAGATTAGAAAGGTAGTCCAACATAGCCCATGGTAATTCCAGAGGTTGGAAGGAGAGGCTGAGATGCAAGAAAATAAAAATAATATTATGCTGCTCCAAGTAGGTTGTAGAATATGTGATGGAACTAGATATCTGTCTAAAGATCATAACATTTTAATAAATACAGATTTTATTTGACTCTCCTGCTGAATGGTGAAAGATATTAAAATGTAGGTAATGCGTTTTTGCCAAGTCAAGACAATTTATTGTACATAATCTAAAATTAATATAGAAACAAAAGAAAATTTATTCATAGATAAGTTCCATCTGTATTCTTTTCATCCTTTTTCTATTTAAATTTGTAGTAGCACTATGGGCTCTTACCATTTGTATTTCTTTTTCAGGTTCTGCAGTTTCATAGATAAAACAGATAAATTAGTTACATTTGTTATGATGCTCTATTACACTACTTGCTTTTAACTCCAGCCCTTTGCTATCCAGGTCCACTGATTTTTCCACTAGAAAGGACAAGAATAGTTTGATGGGTTTCCCAAACTTATCTTGAATATTATAATTGAAATTTTGGCATAGCTGAGGAGAATACTTACATAATTGTGGGGTTCATTTACTACTAGTCAGCATGCTCTAATTTTGCTCTTGCATGTTTATGCAATGGATCCTCCTGCAGTTGACATGAGCTAGTGGGGTCAGAGCAAAAAACGAACAAGGGAACAGTAGAGAACTAGTCAGTAGCTCTGTTGTTCTTGGTTTGCGTCGCTGTGGGTGGACTTGCCTCTATTTGGTTTTGGACTTTAGTTAGAGCAAGCAAACTATTAGTAAATGACCCTATGAGGGGAATTTTAGAAGATCCATCCAAGTGCAATCTGGGATGTCTTATCTGCATCTGAAAAAATGCAGGCAGTCTAGGTGCGGACATGACTTCAGAAACCTGGACATACCCGATAGCCTAATGGTTAGAGTAGTGGGTTAGGAACAGGACAGCCACAAATCTAACCTTGCTGCTCCAATAGTTGAAATGCTTCTGAGCACAGGGGACAATAGTGTCCTTTCTTTTCTACACACTCTAGATGTTTTTCAGGTAAAACAAGCACTTTTCAGATGTTTGTTTGTTGTTATTCATGACTCAGAGCAGGTCTAACATTAGATGTAACACCGGACATCCATGACATTTCTGTGATGAGGCAGGGACATCCTGGTCCTTGGGAATGCTCTAACCATACCTCCAGGTTCCTGGGAACGTCCCAGCCACGCCTCCTCCACACCCCCATTCAGATTCGAACATTCCCACAGCCGACTTCTAAAATGGCTCTGGAGACAGTGACTGTGCCCATTTCCAGACATCCAAAGCATGAATAGGGCTTCTAAAATTACCCCCTATGTGTTTTTCACAAATGTATCTGCAACAGGTGAGCTCAAGATTACTTAACATTGGGACCTTTGATCTAGTGGTTTCCTGGCCTGGTGATGCAGGTTCATTCGCCATATCAATCAGACTTCTCCCCCTATTGCTGCTCCCCAAGCTTAAAACCTCATCAACAGAAACTATCTCCTTTACACCATTTCATTTTCCACAATATGATATAAGGTACCTAATAGGTAACTGAGAATCTTTCTAAAAAAACAAACAAATAAATACATAAATAAAATGATATGTGCCCCTAGTGCTAATTTATTGCTGTAGCAATTCTGTCTGATGCTCACTGTACCGTGCCCTCTCTGACATGTATCCAACACTTATAGTTTGTTGGTACATACACAATACTGATTCATACAGAACTTCCAGTCCTCAAGGTAAATCTGGTATTGCCACACAGAAGCTGAAGAATATATAACCGGGTAAGGCGGACATGTCACCCTCCGCCCCTCATCACCACCCCTTTCATTTACTCTAAGCCGGTACATGTTAACAACCACATGACAACATTTTGGATTTCAAAAACTGGTCGCAGCTTTAATAACCTTTTTAACAAACCATTTAATACAAATACAAAACATTATAAAACCCCCCCCCCCCCCCCCGCCAAGCAGACCGAGCCATCACCAGCCATGTTAGTAGCAAGGTGACGCTGCGTCCGCTTCCCCCGGGCACAGGCCCAATAATTTTCCACGCCCTCCCTCTTCCGGCTTCGCCATATTATTAGCAAAAACCTGAGGGATTAACCGGGTCGGGGGTACCCTACCCCCGCCCCCCTGCTTGCCTCTGGCTCCGGACCCCGGAAACCTCCGGGATCCCGCCAACCCCCCCCCCAAGCTGCAACAACCCATACCCCCCCACACCCCCGAGCGTCCACATAAAAGGGCGGGCAGGTGGGACGTCCGGCGCCTCCAGCCTCAGCAACCAAAAGACTGGAGCAGCGCCGGGTCCCCGCACCTCCCCCCCTCCGCAGCCCGCCGACCTCGGACTTCCATTGGCTCCCGCGCACTTGAAAACCAGCGGGAGCCAATGAGACCGCCGGACGGCGCGGCCCCTTGCGGATGCGCGCGCCGCCGAAGCCCAAGGGGGAGGGCAGCCTGCCACCCCCCCCGGTTAGCGGTGGCCACAGGGACGTGGACCCGAGGCCTTACAATAACCGGGTAAGGCAGACACATCACCCTCCGCCCCTCATCACCACCCCTTTCATTTACTCTAAGCCGGTACATGTTAACAACCACATGACAACATTTTGGATTTCAAAAACTGGTCGCAGCTTTAATAACCTTTTTAACAAACCATTTAATACAAATACAAAACATTATAACTCCCCCCCCCCCCCCGCAAAGCAGACCGAGCCATCACCAGCCATGTTAGTAGCAAGGTGACTCTGCGGCCGCTTCCCCCGGGCACAGGCCCAATAATTTTCCACACCCTCCCTCTTCCGGCTTCGCCATATTATTAGCAAAAACCTGAGGGATTAACCGGGTCGGGGGTACCCTACCCCCGCCCCCCTGCTTGCCTCCGGCTCCGGACCCCGGAAACCTCCGGGATCCCGCCACCGGCTCAGGTCAGCCACGACCGGAGCCGCCCCCCAAAGGTAAGCTGCGACCAGCCCCTACCCGTAACCTAATACCTTCCAAGGCCTCCTGCCAATCATTGAGAAGTAAAACCAACCCTACCGGGGACAAGTGCACGCCGTCTGGCCGATACAGGCACGAGCACTCCACGTCAACCCAAGGGTGCAGAATTTGCCCACCCCCTTGCTCACCCACCCATCTGCCAATTTGACGGTTAATCTTTGTCACGCCCCGTGACCACCGCCGTTGAGCCCAACAGGAAGGCCTTGGAATGATATCAGACCACAACAATAATTCCCGGAAACATCCCGATCACCTCCCCCAAGTCCTTTTTGACGGCCCGAATCAACTGTCGACAAGTCCATGAAACTAAATCGTTCCCACCCAAATGGATCAGCAAAATGTCCGGGGCACATCTGGAACGCTGGTGATGCCGCAGCAAAGGCAAAAACTGGATCCACCGGAGTCCGCGCTCGCCCAGCCATGAGACGGTCACCGCGAGCTCAGTAAGTCCCAAATCCGACCCTATCGGCCGTGTCGCTTCTCGCCGACCAGCCCAGAAAACGAATGAGTGGCCAATCACCCAGCAGCAACACGCTCCTCGGCTTGCATCTGCAAATAAAGAAGAAACAAACAAGTTAGTGACCCCCCCCCCATGTCCTCCGGACGCACATAGCTGTGGAAAGCCCGTGACCGCCATCTCCCGATCCGTTGTATCTCCGGATCCGATAATCCAGCAACTGCAGCGCTGGTTGCCGCCCCAATCCGGAACGAGTGAGGGGCAAACGCACCTGGGTCCTCACCCAACCTCCGTAACGACAGTCGCAGAACTGCCGAAAATTGGAAACGCGTAAGAACCCGCGCATCCCGATGCATAAACAGGCTACCGCCGGTGTCCGGACGTACGCTTAAGTACGCTTGCAATAACGCCACGGGACACGAAGGGGAGCCTTGGACCGCTGCCAAGGCCACCCACGCACCTCGCCCCGCCTGATCCATCTTAGAACGAGCAAGACGGATACGAACCCCTCCCCCGATGAATTGCACGTGATGTATCTGCACCTCCCTCCCGTTGCAATTCTTACCCGACTCCGCAACCAACTCGCCCACCCGAAAAGCGCCGAAAAAAGCCAATGAAAAAACCGTGCGGAAAAGCACCCCTTCATAGGAGGAGGAAACCACTTGAGGCAAAACACTGCATAACCGCTGAAGCAGTTCGTGCGTGATAGGGCGCCGCCAGTCACCCAACGAAGGGCTGGATCGCTCCCAACCACGCAGAAGCATACGCGTTAAAAATCCCCCACCTGCTGCCCTCCACCCCATTGCGCGTGCAAAAAAGGAAAACCCCGCCAGATTCCTCCGAACGGTAGCCTGCGACAGTCCTGCCGCCTTCGACGCCAGCACATACTGACCCACAAGCTGATCTGAAGCTGGACCACCTTGCCACCCCTGAAGTACCAGGAAGGACACCACGCTGTCGCAGCCTCGCTGATAAGCTACCCACGTCGCCGGAGCAACTGAATTGCGAAGCAGGTCCATCATGTCCCGAGACCAATTCGCCAAAGGTGAGCCGGGACCGACGCTCCCTCCTCGTCCGCCTCCGGCGCCAAGGTTCGAAACAGCTCCCACTTAAAACGAGAAAGAGCATCAGCAATCGTGTTATGACTACCAGGAATATGCCGAGCCCTAATCACCAAGTTCAACCGCAAACAGGCGAGCACCACCTGCGGCATCAAGTCGGCGACAGGCCTACATTGTGGGGAATAATTATTGATCACTGACACCACCGCTTCATTGTCGCACCACCAGTTAACTCTACGATTGCGAAGTCTGTCCGGCCATAATGACATCACCACCAAAACGGGGAACAACTCAAGGAAGGTAATATTATTCGTAAGGCCTGCATCCTGCCAGGACTGTGGCCACCCCGCCGCACACCAAGCGCCCCCAAAATAAATTCCCAGGCCCACACCCCCCGCTGCATCCGCAAACAATTGCAGCTCCGCAGAAGTCTCTTCGCGGCCCCTCAGCACCGTGGTGCCGTTGAAGTTACTTAAAAACTCATCCCATATCCTGAGGTCTGCCCGCAGGCTGCGTGACATCCTAATCCGGTGATGAGGCTTCACCACACCCGCCGTAACAGCTGATAGCCGACGCAAGAACACTCGCCCCATCGGAATAACTCTGCAAGCAAAATTAAGCGAACCAATCAAGGACTGCATCTCACGCAATGTCAGCTTGCTTGAAACCATCGCATTCGCCACTAACACTCGCAACTTCTCAACTTTCTCATTTGGCAGGCGAGCCACACGCGCTACTGAATCCAGCTCCACACCCAAAAATGTAAGGGTAGTCACTGGACCCTCGGTTTTTCCTGGCGCTAAGGGAACCCCCCATAGCTGGGCTAGTTGTACAAAACCGTCCAGCAACGCCTTACATTGCCCCGTATGCGCCGGTCCAATGAAAAGGAAGTCGTCCAATTAATGCACGACCGCACTACACCCCATCCATTCGACAAAGGCCCAATGCAAAAAGGAGCTAAACTGTTCGAAATACGCACAGGAAATCGAACAACCCATCGGCATGCATTTGTCGAAATAAAATTGGTCTTCGAAGCAGAACCCCAACAAATGAAATGACGACGGATGCACGGGCAATAACCGGAAGGCGGATTCAATATCCACTTTTGCCAACAAACATCCCGACCCACAGGCTCTCACCAGTTCAACCGCATCATCAAAGGAGGCATAGCGTACCGCGCACAATTCCTTAGGAATGTGATCATTGACCGAGGAACCAATAGGAAAGGACAGATTATGTATCAAGCGATACTTGCCCGGCTCCTTCTTTGGGATAATACCCAGCGGAGATACCACTAATTCCGTAAAAGGCTGTTCGCAGAAAGGGCCCGCTATCCTACCCAAAGCAATCTCAGATGCCAACTTATCCTTGACCAAATGTGCAAAACGCCGGACTGAAGATGAATTCCGGGCTTTGGCTGCCTCCACACTGCCGACCACCGGTATAAGAAAACCATTCCTAAAACCATTCTCTAAACTGCTGCTGACCTGTCGCTTAGGATAGCTCCTAAGCCATGGACCCAGAACATCAATTGCAATCGGAGTGGGAGCCAAACTCAACAGGCGTCTATTGCCTGTGAGGGGGGGGGCGCGGCGCCCCCGCCACTCTTTTTGACACATTTGATCGCTGAGTGGCTGCCAGTACAGATGGAGCAGGCGTGCCGGAATTTGCAATCCGGAAAGGGGCAGGAAGACTTGTTGAACCGCCAGCACAAGTCACCCGCACCCCCCCCCCCCCAGTGGGCCTCTGCAAAGCAGGGGGCACGCCAGATCGAAAGGGCCTGTCCACCCTCACAGGGCCAGGCAGTCCGCCCTTTTGCCCGCCGGAACTCCCTCCACTAGGTCTGATCGCCATCTGCGTCAGCCAAAGATTGATGTCTTGCGTCCCCCAGGACAGCAGGTGATTCTCTTCCATCTTATCACGGAATTTCTCATCATAGTTGAGCCAAGCCCAACCTTCATGAGTCTGTGACGCCTCTAAGATGGAATCCGCATACGCCAAGAGCATCCCATACTGATCCGGATGCGCATGGCCCCATACACTAGCTAAACGCAGAAATGAACGCGTCCAGTTGACGACGTTCCGCGCTACTCTCCTAACCCTACCCGCCTTTTCATCCTCCTTCCTCTTCCTCCGACTATCCCCCGACCGTTTTCTACCCTCTAACAATCGGAATATATCTAAGTAGCGATGCTTAACAATCCTCCTCTGAAGATTCTTCGGCACTCCCTCCCATAACTCCGAGAAAGCCACCACCGAAGGCGCCGCTCCTACCGGTACAGCCTTTTCCGGATCTCCCTTACCCCCATGACCCCGACCCACTCCATCGGGGATGGAACTGGATGAAAACTCCGAGGTGGACGAAGAGGAGGATCCCGAACACCGTCGCCGATGACAGGAATGCCGCCCACTCCTCCGCGACCGCTTCCTCCCTTTATCGGCCACCCTAGCATCACCCCCCTCTGCAACACCAGCCGCACCTGTCGCTACGCCAGCATCCAACTCACCTGCAGCCGTTGACGCCACCTCGGTAGCAACTCCAGGTGCCCGTTGCATCGAAGCAGAAGCGGCAGTTCCTCCAACTGCCCCACCTGGCAAGGGACTCCCCCCAGCAGTCACCGTCCCACACTCCGTCTGTCCAGCAGCTGCTGTCCAAGGATGTCCCGCGTAGTGCCATCCGGTAGGTACCTGCGGAGAAAAAACAGGAAAAGGCGAAGGAACACCTGCCATAGCCCACGGAGGCTGCCACACTCCTAGCCACTCTGCACGAGAAGAGCCTTGACCCCCGCTCTGCCAATGCTCCCAAGCTGGCGGGAAACCCCCTCCCGCCCCGGCCGATAAACTCCCTTGACTCGCTGGCCCAAAAGGGGTAATGCCCCCCTGCTGGCTGGACCCTTCCCCTCCAATTACAGGAGCCTGGGCAACACCACTGCCACCCAGGGACCCGGGAGCCCCCCTCGACCCTGGTGCACCTCCCGCTGTCCCCCTAGCCCACCCACGACCACCCCGCCCAACTTGGGCCACAGAACCCCCCCTCTGCGCTTGCCTATCAAGGCCGAAGCCTCCTACCGAACCAGGGCCCCTTTTAGAAGCCCTGCTCCGGCTAGGGGCTCTACCCCGGACCTCCCCCCACCCCCGGGTGACAGGGGCAGGCGGCTCCTGAGGCCCTCCATAAGCCCTGGACCCACCTCTTCTCCCCTGGGCCTGTGGTTGGTCAGGCCCTAAGGAAGACGCCCCACGCGCTCCTGTCCCACCGGAGGTAGCCTACCCAGACTTCTTCTTTTGCCTGGGGCCCCCTTGCTTTGCTTTGGCAGACATATGAAGAGTAGGCTGGAGGAACCAAACCCACCGGTTCCGCTCCGTGCGATTTATATGTATCCTTTATTTATTTATTTTTTAATTGACCCTGGGCAACGTCGGACTTCTATATATATATTTTTTTTTCTTTTTTTAAAATGACCCCTGCACACCCCACCTAAAGAAAATTGACCCGCTGTTTGTTTTGCCGGTTAACAACCGGGAGCACCCCCTGACAATTAGCACCACGTGGCCTTGCAATTGAGGGCCTACTCAACCCGGGCCCCAGCCATGCTGCACGCGTTTTACCCGGCAGAAGCAGCACCGCTAGGAGGACGTCGCCGTCCCGACTCCCCCGCTGCCGGTCTCGCCGCCAAAGGATTCGCCGCTCCCCGTGGAAAAATGTCGGGCCGTGCAAGGGGAACGTCCGGCGCCTCCAGCCTCAGCAACCAAAAGACTGGAGCAGCGCCGGGTCCCCGCACCTCCCCCCCTCCGCAGCCCACCGACCTCGGACTCCCATTGGCTCCCGCGCGCTTGAAAACCAGCGGGAGCCAATGAGACCGCCGGACGGCGCGGCCCCTTGCGGACGCGCATGCCGCCGAAGCCCGAGGGGGAGGGCAGCCTGCCGCCCCCCCGGTTAGCGGCAGCCACAGGGACGCGAACCCGAGGCCTTACAATTACCAATACTCAGTCACAGTGCAATTACCCTTGGGGTTATCTACAAAAGGGGGCGTATTTGGCAGCGACATCTAAGCCAGTTATAGTGCCTAGCCACTGCCACTATAATAAAAGCCAGATATTCAGCAGCGGAACATATCCAGTGAATGTCTGGACTCGCTGGACATCAGTGCCGCTATCCAGTTAGAGGCGAAATATTCAGCCAATAACCGGATTGCGTAGGACAACCATTCACCCATCCTAACTTCAACTGGTTACGTAAGCCGGTTAGCAACTGAATATCACCACTTACCGGAGAGTGGCCATCACTGCCCTCGATCCACCCACAGACTGGTCCAGTTTTAACCTGATGTTTTTTTCTGTGGTCTGTGGAGTTATTCTGCAGCACTAACCAGTTAGTACCACTGAATATCAGGCTGACTTCATTTTAGTAGTAGTAGTAGTACTTAGTTCACACCTTTCCAGAAGAAGATCGAGGCGCGTTACATTCAGGTACAGATCTGCTGAAAAACTTTAAATATGCCCCCAAAGGAATTATTTTCTCACATACTGCTCAGTCTTCCTACTATATAGGGGCAATGCTTCCCACAGCATTTATACAATTATTTGGGGTCAGAGTTTTATTCCTTCTAAATCCCATTTGGGCTCCTCTGTTTCAGGAAATTTACTTCTCTGAAACATGTTCTTTTTCAGGATCTCCCTGAAAAATCTAGTTATTCCATTTCTTTCTTTCTGTAACTCTCTTTCTAAGGACAAATCTCACACAGTTTCCCAAACTTGGCAGTTTCGCTTTCATTCTATCTTCTACAGCCTTTTACTCTGTTTTCTTTTTTACAGGCCTATGAAACTAAGAACACTTCCCCACACATTTGCTGATGTTTTAATTTATCCCTCATGCTGCTTCCTTCACTGGAGTCCCATCATTCTTCTCTGTTCAGAAACAAACCCTCTTTCTTTCTCTCTTTGCTGATCATCTCACTTTTCTCAGTGCGCTTCGGAATAGGTTCCCAGGGAAACTCCGCGCTCTCAGTTTTCCTCCAAACCGTATGGCTACCGCGAAGTAAAACTCAGTTCCCACTCCCTCGAGGGAGCCATTTCACTGGGAGGTACTCTGCAGTCTCATTAAAAAAAAAGGTTTTGCTGAAGCTTAGCCATAGGGATGGCTGCAATGTTTAGACACCTTTTCAAAAGACAAATACACAGCCTCTCCCTTCGTGTAAAACAATTTTTACATAAAGGGAATTAACTTTTATACTAAAAATACAACATAAATTTCTCTCTTGCTTTAATACTCTAGCATTTAAATCCTACAACGTATCTTTTATATAGTGTTACACGGCATATGTAGTGCTGTACATATAGATGTAAGAGACAGTCCCTGTTCATCAGAGCTTATAATCTAATCCAGAAGAAGAACATCACATAACTGGGGACTCTAGAGTATGGCAAGATACACATAAGTAGTGGACTCGAGAATGAGGAGCATCAGGATCCAAAAGCAGCCTCAGAGGTGGGCTTCTAGTCTGATTTCGAATAGGGCTTGAGAAGGAGCCTGAGGAAAAAGACAGTTAAGTGGCGCCCAAATCACAAGGAGCAGCGGTGGGATTTCAAATCCTGGCTTCCCTGGTTCTCGCCACTTACACATGTGGTAGAGATGAGGACAGTGTCTGAATACAAAAAGGCATGGGACAAACACAGAGGATCTCTAAAGGAAAAAAGGGGACTTGTGGTGGTTGATATGGAAGGACAGACTAGATAGGCCATGTGGTCTTATTCTGTCGTCATGTTTCTATGTACTCAGCACCAGGGCTAAGGATATGAGGCATCCTAAATGAACCCTCATTCTTGCTGCCAACCCCACGCTCTTAGCACCATCTCTGGGACCTGCAGCGGCAGCAACAAACAACAAGTAAGCACTTGAACTGCAGCATGCTGGTGCTGAGCTCCGGAAAGTCAACTGGCTCCACCCCCCTGCAAACAGGAAGTCTGCTTGGAGAGGGGGGGGGGACAGCTTGAACTTTCAGAACTCAGCACTAGTACATAGTGCTTCTTTGTTTTTGTTTTGTTTTTTTAACCATTTCAAATGTCTTTATTAATCATAAAGAAAAGAAATACAATCAAGTCCTTGTCAAGAGGGAGATCATTTAATATCAAAAAATTACAAGCAAAACTCATAACAAGCAAAAACAAACAGGGAAGACATTCATCAAAGCCCCTGCAGAATTTCTATTAAACTATTGCCCATTTAAACTTAAGCCAGGAAGCCCGAACAATCTAAAGGAAAATTCCCCATAACAGAGGCCACTAGTTGCTCCAGTTCTATAAAAATGTATTTAACCCCACGTAAGACAACAATACATTTACAAGGATGTTTCAGAAAACGTAGCTCCAAGTGTAAGCACCCATGACTTCAATACCAAGAAGACCTTCCTACGCCTCTGCGTTACCTTGCTAACATCAGGAAATATTTGAATCCTGCTTCCACAAAACATGGCGGTCTTCTTGTTAAAATACAACTTCATTACCAAATTCTTATCACTCATAGATAAAAATGTGATTTATTTATTTAACGTTTCTTATATACCGCCTTTCATGATATCAAGGTGGTTTACATTGAACAAACTGAAATTACATTGACCAGGGCATTATAACTTGGAGATAACTATTTTACAGGGAACATGGGCAATGGAGGGTTAAGTGGCTTGCCCAAGACCACAAGGAGCACCAAGGTTGCTGTCCTCTAGTGGGATTTGAACCCCTGACCTTCCGGCCAGATGCATGAGATGAAATCACACAAAGAGATGATTCTAAGAAAACTGAAATATCTAATGACTACAAGGAGAGAGGACATAAACCACCTACCTCCTTGTGCATTACTGACTGACCCACGATGTAAAAACTATTAGATAACTTTATTGCGTTGACATCCCGATTCACTCTTCAAACTAATCAACCCAAAATCCATAACACTCACAGAGACACCCTGGTCTGATCACTATATTATCAATATAAATCTCACATATCATACTGCTAATGTCAAAAGCTATACATTAAGTGGCCCCACATCAAAATTTAAAAAATTTAACGAAACGGAATTCCTCGATTCAACAATCCCCCATCTCTTGCCATCCACATCAGACCTAGATGATGCTGTCAACAACTGGTATGAAACCATCAATAATGCAGCCAAAATCAATCACACAAATAAACAAAGGACACACCCCAAAACAAACAGTACACCATGGTTCAATAACACATTAAAACAAATGAAAAAAGAACTAAGAAAACACGAAATTAAATGGCGAAAATCTAAGTTGACCATACATAAGGAAATATACAATAACCATCTCTTAAAATATAAAGAAACACTCGATAGTACAAAGAAAAAACACTACGCTGCAACCTTATCAAAATCATATAACAGACCTAGAGAACTATTTTCTATTGTCAGAAACCTTACCAATAACGCTCAAACTTCTAGCAACGAAATCACCGACATCTCAGTACAAACACTAGCTAATCACTACCAAAACAAATCAAAAAAACCTCAAATGTTTTTTGATACAATTAACACCCCTCACCAATCTGTTGACGAATGGTCAGACTTTTACCCCATTTCAAGTACGACATTAAAAACTATCATATCCGGACTCAATACCACAACCTCTTATTTAGACCCATGCCCAGTGTCATGGATAAAAAACACACTGCCAACCCTACTATCCTTCATTCTCCCAATAGTCAACCTTTCATTATCCCAAGGTTACCTCCCAAAATCACTCAAACATGCACAAATACGCCCAATCCTAAAGAATGGCAAACTAGATAAAACATCCCCAGTATCATACAGACCCATTTCTAGCATACCATTTTTGGCCAAAATAATAGAAAAAGTAGTGCAATTACAGACACAGGAATACATAGACACATCTTACCCGCTTGACGAGCAACAATATGGATTTCGGCCCCGCCACGGAGTAGAAACACTACTAACAGTATTAATTGATACTCTACTAAGAGGAATCGACAATCATAAACAAGCATTCATCCTCCTCTTCATCGACATATCAGCGGCCTTTGATAGTGTACATCACTCAATAATGCTCAGCAACTTAAGGCAGATAGGCATAAGCTCTACAGTACATAATTGGTTCACTTCCTATTTAAACAACAGAACACAAAATGTACAAATAGGTAATCAAACTTCAACTACATATAACCAAGAAATAGGTTTACCACAGGGATCTGCACTATCAGCCCTACTTTTTAACATTTACATAAAACCGGTTTGTAATATCTTTAAAAAATTTGGAGTACAATATCACCTCTATGCAGACGATATTATGATGTACATACCATTTACTATCCCTAACCTACCGTTACAACTCCTCTCAGACTGCTATAATGAAATCACAATTTGGCTAAAAACTCAAAACCTCCACATAAACCATGCTAAAACCGAAGTCCTAATCGTAACAAAAAATCAATCATTTATCGCCCCAACACATATAACACTACAAGATCAAGAAATTAAAATAAAAAATGAAATAAGATATCTAGGGGGCTTGTTTACAAAGCCGCGGTAGCGGTTTGCGATCGTAATCGGAGCCGCGGCCCCATTGATTTCAATGGGGCCGCGGCTGCGATCGCGATCGCGAACCACTACCGTGGCTTTGTAAACAAGCCCCTAGGTGTTATACTAGATACACACCTTACAATGGAAACCCACGTTAGAAACACCATAAAGAAAATCTATTTCAAACTTAAAATTCTCAAACAACTACGTCCGCTAGTATTTGTACAAGATTTCATTAATATAACACAAGCTATCATAACCCCTCACTTTGATTTCGCCAACCTAATACTTATGGGCATTTCAAAACAGAACATTAAAAGAATACAACTAGCCCAAAATGCAACGGCAAGAATTATACTAAAAATAAACTCACTCCACCACATAACACCAATAATGGCATCCCTTCACTGGTTACCAATACAAAGCAGGATAATATACAAAACAATAATAACCTCATTTAAAGCATTAAACGACATGGCGCCGACAACACTATGTAATCTAATATGCAAAGAAACACCTAAGCCTACTCATAGAAAAGAACATTTAAATAAACTAAAGATTCCGAAGGACTTCATAAAACCACATAAATTAACCAACAATAGAGCCTTCTCTCACATAGCCCCTACTATCTGGAATTCCTTACCAGAGGATCTACGTTCACTAACAGAGATCATGGAATTCTGCAAAAAATTAAAAACGTATCTATTCACTAAACACTACAATACCATGGAAAACCTTGCACTCAACTTAGATAAAGGCTAAACAGGTAACCGTCCACATAAAGCACAAACCCTCACCTAAATGGACAACACACTTAGCTCTCACGAAATAACGATCCTATCTCTTATGCCCTAATACCTAAGCATGTATATAGTTGTATCTGTTATGTATTGTCTTATGTATATAGACACTACACTTTGTTAGTTAATTGTTTTAACACGGTTCCAGTTTAAACTCACTTTGTTTAATTTACGATATTTTAAGATGTTCTATGTAAAATTAAGATGTTCTATGTAAAACAAACTTCGCTTTGTTGACTGTTGTTATTTGTACACCGCAACTGATCTCTGGAAGATGCGGTATAAAAATGAGTGTTAAATAAATAAAATAAAATAAATAAATCCTCAATCAATAGTACCTCTTTCAAATACTTTTGAAATAATATAAGCAGAGCTAAATAATGAGTGCGTGGAAAGTTGAGTAACTTCAAGTTCCTGGCTCGGGCCAAATTCTCCATTGCCTCCAGTTGGTGATGAGGCAGCCATAAGGTTTAGCTGTGTGTAACCCTTCCCCCCAAGCCATGAGGATTTTACATAGTGATCAGCTTGCTAAGAAAAGACATAAAGGTTTCAGTAGGCACCCTTCCCCCCCCCCCCCCCCTCCAGGCCTGAGCACAATACCCTCTTGCCCAGAAATCAGCAGACCAGAGCATAACGGTTTGGACAGGTCACCCAGGCACTTTCCCCAGGGGCTGCTGATTGGTGGACAGAAAATACCTGAGACGAATGAGATTGTAGAATGAGTTTTAAATTGTACTGCATATAAGACATTGTATGACGTCCTTTGTGGCTCAGATTTTTGTGGAGGGTACCGGCTCTCTGTCTGAACCTGTGCACATTAAAAGATCCTGTTTGCATTCCAGCCTGTCTGTGAGTTTCCTTCTGTGGGTGAGTGAGAGAATTAGAGCTTTTTCAGCAGCTTGGCTGCTACAGTGATGCAGCCGAAAAACCATCACAAACATTTGAGGAGGGAGCTACCTGAGCCAAGGAAACTTTCCCCTCCAACTTAGACAAAGCAGTATTACAGAGAGATATTCGACCCTCGTGCTCACTTAACTTATGAATGGCATCAACAGAAAACTGCACAACCTGGGAAAGAGATGACTACAGTGACAACTCCATGTGAGTCACTACTTCCCAAATGTCGCGCAGTGAAACTTCCTTTGGGGAGATACTTTCTGGCGATGCTGCAGCAGGTCCGGGAATGGTGTAGAGCGGAAGTAATGGCAGAAATGAGCCACCCTCCAAAGTCTAGCTCTCTAGGTGACTGCCTAGTTTCCGTAATAGTATCACCATTCAGCAGCAACACTTAAATGGCGGCAGACATCAGTGAATTTACTAATAAAGCCTTGCTGCTGGCGCTTGACTTTATCAGGTGGCCACAGCTGCTGAGAATCAGACCTGACTAAATTACGTCTCTAATCAGAGGTGTAGAAAGTTCTAACACTTTTTTTCACTACAACCAACCAAAGCCTCCCCCAAAGTCTGCAATTCAAACTGTTGTAATATAAAAATGTTTAATGTACTTTGTAATGTCTGATCTCTTTAACTACCTTGTACATTTATTCCACCTGAGCACCTCGGGCCCGATATTCAAAAGGCATTTACATGGTTTACAGCCCAGGAAACCATGTAAATGCCTTAACTGGGGATATTCAACGGCACTTACATGGTTAGTACCACTGAATATCCCCTTCTAACTCCTCTACGTGCCCCGATGATATCCGGTTAGCATCAGGGTATGTTGGGGGCATTTCGGGCCAAAGCAGAGGCGGCAACAAGCGCTAACCGGGCAGTGGTGATATTGGATGCTGCCTGGTTAGCGATCTGCACCTTAAAGATAGGCAAGGAAAACCCTCCCCTATCGTTAAGGTGCAGGAGCTAATAGGGCAGCATGCAATATCGCTGCTGCCCGGTTAGCTTTGGCGGCTTCTGGTGTGTGCAGGGGTGCCCGGATATTCAAAGCCATCACCGTGGCATTGAATATCCGGGTTAGAGGGTGGTGGGGAGGCCTAGGCACTGACGAGGCACAAAATACTTCGAAGATGTGCCCATCTCAATATCAGGCCCCCTCATGTTTCCCTTCTAATCAAACAGAATGTAGTTGAATTATCTTTTACTACTATTACTAATGAGCAGTTGTATAGTGCTACAAGATGTACACAGTGCTACATAGACACATGTAAAAGATGGTCCCTGCTCATCGGAGCTTACAATCCAGTCAAGACAGACAACACAGTAGCTGTAGACATGGGATACATCTAGGGGGAATGGTAAGGAAACACAAAGGAGACCAGGTGAGTCAAAATCCGAAAGCGGTACTGAAGGGGTGAGTTATCAGCCTGGATTTCAAAAGGGTCAGAGAAGGCACCTACTAGCTAGTGAACTAAACAATTTTTTCCCTTTTGTATTTTTCATACTGAACTGACTCAATGAACAATGCTGTCAGATATACACTGTAGGAATGCACCTTAGTTTTTGAATGAATGTTAAAATCGAGGAAAAGCACAATTTTCAATCCATCTTGACGTGAACTAACCAAGCACACATGCTCAAAAACGTTTCATGAATTGCTATTTGTGAACTTCATTTTTGATGTGCACATGTGTGTGCCCAGACCCACTGCAGCCAATCTTGGGGGGAGGAGGGAAGAGGTAAAGGAGCAGTCACCAACAGGCAGCACAAAGTATATGCCGCCTTCGACCTCCCTCCTCCCCCCCCCCTCCAGCCCCCCTCTTAGTCTCCTGAGTGATTTGTCTTCCCCTGTTTGTACATTCACTGAATTTCAAGCTTCTCTTGCCTTTTCTCTACCTCTGATTCTATCCCTTTCCTGTCACATCAATGGAGTTCAGTTTCTTTTTCCTGCAGTCAATTTATATTGTAAATGAATAAAGATAAAGATATATCAGTCAATTCTGTTGTGAATGCTTGGTACACAGTGAAAGAAATGTATCCCGTTCTAACTTCTGCAAATCCCATGGCTGATGATGTCACAAAAGGACTGCAACACACATGGACATATGTTTACTAAACCACGGTAAAGTCACCGGCAGTAAGGGCAGCGTTAAGGTGCCTGAAGCCATATAAGGCAGTGGGCAGGTAGGGGGCATGCTGGCGTTAGGGTGTCTTGAGCCATTTAACGTGAGCTAACAGGACCAAGTGCAGTAAGATAACAAGACATCCTAAGGAGAGACAAGGCATCTTAAGAGGTGATAAGGTGCCTTAACAGGAGATAAGGTGTCTTAAGATGTGATAAGGCATCCTAAGGACAGACAAGGTGCCCTAAGGTGGAAAGCAGGCACTTTAAGGCATGAAAATGGCTGTAACCCAAACACTGGATAGAGCACCAAGGAATGTCAATGTAAAGGTGATGGAAGGAAGGACAGGTGGGAGTTGATGGACCTGCCATGTTGGTGGGCACCCTATGTGGCAGCCAGTAAAGCAGATGAGCATGTGGGAGACAGCTGTACCGATGCACAGGGACCATACCAATGTAAAGTGCTGCAATGGCAGTATGTGGCTTAGGATGGGGAAGTGGGGTCCCCCAGTGGAAGCAGAAGCAGCAGGATGTTTGCAGCAACAGGAGGACAGAGTAGTAATGGTTACGTGCAAATCAGGCACAGGAGAGGCGAGCATGAAGAGCTGTAAGAGTACAAATATAGGTAATGGAGTAGCAGCCTGCACAAGAAGACAGGACTATACACAGTCGACAGAGGCAGATAGATAGGCTGAAGGACAGATGGGGCTGAGGAGAGGGTGGTATGGGCTGGCAGCACAGATCTGCAGAGCCCTGACTGATACAGGCATGAAAATGATCTGAATAGCACAGTCACAAAAAGAACAAGTAGAAATCAAACCCCTGTCTCCTGCTTAAGGAGACCTTGCACTAACCAGTAGGCTACACAAACACACCTCTATGCATGGCAAGGCTGGATACAAAGAGACTGCAGGTCACTGCCTACAATGTCTGCTGTGTGCACTGGCATAGGGTTGCCCCCACCAGTATCCATGATGTGGTGCACATGCAGAACAGCAGCCTACAGCTGATCACTGAATGGAGAATGCACTTATCCATCATCTCAGCTCAGTAAGATGCACTGACATTGTGTGATACAAGCACAGAGCAGTTACAAACTGTGTTACTGAGCAGTTTCTGCAGTCACCCTGAGGATGAGGATGGGCACCCAGCACCAGGTCCCCAGTACCTGCAATGCTAGAGATGGTCTCTGCCACCGGTGTTGCACATCCCCATCACCGCCAGTGTGTGGCAGTATTGTCTGCAGGGTGATATGCTAGTCACCTTCTGTCATGCTGTATGCACCAGTCACATCTGGCCCTGTGTCCTGCCCCTGTTGGATGGGGACCCACCTAGAACAGTGCATGTCAATGCCCAGTGTTACAATGCTAATGCCATGGTGGAGAATTACCAGGGGGAGGGGGGTGTGCATGCTTCTAGATGTGCATGGGGTCATTCTGATGGTCCTGCTGGCCCTACCAGGACCACTGGGAGTAGGCCTGGAACACCTCACATCCAAACCACCTGGGTCTAACATTCACCCACAGCAAGCACAGTCAGATTGTACATGCTGCCCATCACTGGGTTTTCCAGCCACATGCATACCAACTGCCAACAGTCTGCTGGTCAGTATGCATTACATATGCACAGAGTGACCATGTGCACCCAAGCTTAGGATATGCAGCATGGATACCCAGCAGTTGGTTCAGTAATTAAGCCCCCCAGAACAAGAAATGCACCTATATCACTAGAGCCAGACACTATACAGCACTATGTGGGAACATAGCCATGCCATAGTCACTCACACACATCCATCGATGCACTGTACAAAAATGGGGATGTTTGGCATTCCTGCCTGCCACTCTGGTCCCAATCTCAGCTGAGGCATTGTTAAGGTGTGGTCATTGTGCAGAAGCTAGTAGTGTGCTCTGATGTTACCGGCCACTCAGTGTGCTGGTGCTGTCAGCCTGACTCCCCATCCAGCTGAGGATAATGGACCGAGTCTGTGTAAGTGTTTGTACCCATGTTGGCTGATTCATTGGGGCTGCACATTTTGGTGTTGTACCTGCACTGTGGGATAAAATTTAGTCACAGGGACATGCACTGCATGATCCATAGCTGTGACCCAAACCTGTGACCCTCTGCTCGTATACACCAACTGTATGTAGTGCCCCACAGTGCTACCACATGGTTACAGCAGTCCCTGGGGATGGCATGCTTCCCTTCAGACAGACCTTGGCACATGTTGCACTGCACGTGGTGTACTGGATCAGAGCATGGCCTTGGTCTGCTGCAGGCAGGTGCTGCTGCCCCCTCTGCCAACACTCCCCATGCCATGCTGACATGCCCATGTGCTGTCAGTGTTGGTGGTGCGTAGTCCCAGCCAGCCAATATGTGGGTTGGCGGGTGCCTAGGGCACAGGGTCAGGAGGCTGGGGCGTAGGCATATATGTATGTCCTCATATCTTCTCCCCCCCCCCCCCACAACCATCTGCCAGGGAACCCATCACCACCTGCCAATGTTATGTCTCTTCAACCTGGGGAAGAGACAGCTGAGGGGTGTTACGTCAGAGGTCTAGATATATTGCCTGGAGTGGATTGGGTAAACATAGATTTATGCCATCAATATGTAGTAGGACTAGGGAACATGCAATGTGGATACAGTGTAAGCCATTGAAGACTACTGGGAGATGAATTGTTTCTCAGTCAATGCATATTCAAACTCTGGAATTCATTTCCAGAGGATGTCATAAAAGCTGTTAGTGTAGCTGGGTTTCAAAAATGTTTGGACAGGTTCCTGGGGAACGGTCCATAAACCATTACTAATGGGGGCCCAGAATATCCTCTGCTTGTCCAAAACATGCACTGTGGATCCTGTGTGTCTTTTGTGGAAACTGCTAGGTACCTGTAACCTAGAATGGCCACTGTTGGACACAGGATACTGGGCATGACACAGTCTGGCATATTTGTCTTATGTTCTTATGTGCCAACTAGGCAACTGCCTGGTCCTCCCTGTGCAACAGCGGCCCCCATTGCATGACCCACATGCACCCTCCTTTGTCCCATTTGCACCATCAACATAGTGCCATTTCATACTTGGGCACTATGCTGTTGCTGCTAATGGAGCACTACTAGCACTTTCTTGGGCTCACCTGTCTGTGCAGCACATTGCAGACATTGAAATAGGCTCTCCCTCTTCAAAATATACCCTTTCCATGAGGTTATGATATATGTAAGGGTTCCTGACGTTAAGGTGCCATCACTAAGGGAGCAAGCCTTATTTCCACCCACTCCCTGCCCATTGACCCCCACTCTCTGCCTACTCTCCACCCACAGGACGCTTTACCGCTCACAGTACCGTTAACGTATGCTAAAGCGGCGTTAATGTGTGCTAATGGCACATTAGTGTGTGTTAACAGCACAAATGCACCATTAGCGTGCATTGACCCGGTGAAAAGCGGGATATAAATGCAGTTAAATAAATAAATAAAAATAAATAAATTAATGGCACACTTGCTCCTGTAGCGTGATTTAGTAAACATACCCCATGGGGTCATTCTGAGCCACGAATAGCGGGATGGACATCCCATTGGGATGTCCATACCTGCTATTTAGCCCCTCTGCTGGCCCTGACTAACTTCCCCATACGTTGTACAGGGAGATTAGATGGGGTGGGAAAGGGACGGTGTGGGGGCGGAATTAGGTTGGGCAGTGGGTGGTCCATGGCCCCGGACATACAGGACCGATTCCAATTTCGACCCTGTACTTCCAGGGCCAGCAGATTGAACGGGGAACTTAATCCAACTCTGAGATGGAATATGTTCCCCTAGTCAGTGGGGGATCGCAGGCCCGGGTGGTGGAGGAGGTAGGAGGGGTGGAGGAGATTCTCCGCAGCCCGACCCTGGCCTTGGGAGGCCAGATCGGGGGTTGGGCTGCGGGGAATGAAAAATCTGGTCGGCGGCTGGGCATCGTGGCTCCTGAATTGAGCCATGGTGCCGCGATTCCATTCAGGAGCCTTGACTGAGTTAGCCGGGCTAGGCCTGTATGTGCAGGCCGACTGGGATTCTGGGGTCCTGGCTTGCACATACAGGCCTCAACGCGATTCTGGTCCCGCAGGGCTAGACATGTCCCGTGCGATCAGAATCCCATCTAACTCGAGATGTCCAGGATGGAATCAGGCCCACAGTGAACACAAAGGATAGACACACGTTTTGGATCTGATTTTTAGAGGGTGGGGAAAGAGTGTTGGTGCAGGTTTTAGGGTTCCAAGGGAAAGATAGGAGTTTGGCTGTAGCAGGAGTAAGATTGCAAAGAAAAAAACATACCAGCTTCACTAGCAACACTGGCACCTGCTACCACAGGGCTGCGTCTGGGGCAAAGGAGAACATTAAAGTTCAGAAAACACAAAGAACTTCAAGCTTGGTTTGTTCCTCCAAGCTTGACTTATGCTCTTTGACATGATATATCAAAGCACAGAAAGAAGAGATTCAAGCTCTCTTTTTTTGTAAGCATTTTTGTTTTCCTTTTGCTAGGCAGAGTGACTGCCACACCAGGGGCTTCAAAGGATAGATGCCTTGTACGCTGAGAGAATACAGTGGCTGAAGTTACTGTATCAAAATGTGTTTTACTAAACAGGTTTAAGACACATGCAACAATATTTACAGCAGCAAAATAGCAGCTGCGAGGTTGGCAGGGCACAGGGCATTGTGTATCTGTTCCAGTTCATTGTTCATAGAATAGTAAACTTCCAAGCTCTAAGATAAAAATGTAAAAGTAAACATCTGAAATAGACGAGCAGTCCCTGGGAATTCACCAGTGCCACAGGAATCTTATAGCTACAAGTGCAGCATAGATGGTGGGCAGTGGGCTAGCAAATCCCCCCTCCACCTCCACCCCCCCCCCCACCCCCCATTCCTTTGAAGAATATCAGCAGAAGCAAGAAGCTTTAATGGGCACTGCAGGGCTGAGCCAAGGCATATCAAAATGCATACTGCTTCAGGATGCTGATGGAAAATTAAATGCTTGTAGAAAGAAAGGAGGAGGTAAGATGACGGCAGTATTGGCACAAGAGCGCAGAAAGAGGCAGGGCATTCCTAGGGTAGGGGAATGGGATCCTCCAGTCCACTTCTGAAACTAAAGGAAGATGTCTTTACAAAGGCTTGAAACGGTTCGGAGGAAGGCGATCAAAATGATTTGGAATCTGCGCCAGAAGACGTATGAGAAGAGACTTGAAGATCTAAATATGTATATCCTAGAGGAGAGGAGGACAGGGGAGATATGATACAGACATTTAAGTACTTAAAGGGTATCAATGAACAAAGAGCTTTTCCAAAGCAGGGGAAGCTGTAAAATTAGAGGGCATACAATGAAGCTGCAAGGCGATAAACTTAAAAGCAACATCAGGAAATACTTTTTCACTGAAAGGGTGATGGATGCTTGGAATGCCCTCCCGATGGAGGTGGGGAAGGCAAATACAGTACCGGAATTCAAAATGGCATGGGACAGACACAGTGGATGCCTTTATAGCAAAAAGATAAAATCAAAGCAAACTTCATCTCTTTTATACTCAATAGGAGGATCTGAGCTGCACTGAGCAGCAGGTACAACCCTAAACACAGGCATAGAGGGAGGTGACCTCCACTCTAGCCATCTTTGTCAGCAGACTAGATTTATTCATTTATTTATTTCAACTTATTTTTATAGGGTCTTTCTACAATTCAAAGCGGTTAAAAAAAATACAGGCAAAACTGACAGGGCATTGGGATGCACTCTGTTGTACAGTGAAACATAACATAGAAAAAGGTAACTACAACTTTGTACAATGAAACATTGAGAATGCAATTAATCAACTGCATATATATACAGACCTCCCTCACAAGAGGAAGAGGTGGACAGAGAGTTAATTGAAGACATGTGCAGCATTGCTAGGAAAGGGGAAGTGCTACTGATAGGAGATTTCAATATGCCAGATGTTGACTGGCACATTCCTGCTGCAGTATCATCTAGAAGTAAGGAGATCCTGGATTCTCTACAGGGAGAACTATTCAGGCAATTGGTAACTGATCACACACGTGAAAGGGCCATACTGGACTTGGTGCTTACCAATGGTGAAAGTGTTTCTGATGTTGTAGTGGGAGATCATTTTGCATCCAGTGATCACCAGATGGTGTGGTTCAGTATTAGGACTAGGGCTGTTAGAATCCATTCAAAGGCGAGGATCTTAGACTTTAGGAAGACTAACTTTGCGAAGATGGGCCAATACCTCCGGGAGTCGTTAGTTGGATGGAAACAGCTGAGGGATGTAGAAAAACAGTGGGAAAAACTGAAAGGGGATATTTTAAGGGCAACCAACCTTTTTGTTAAAATGGTAAATAAAGGTAAAAGGAAAAGGAGACCGCTATAGTTTTCGAAAGAAGTAGCTGAAAAAGTGAAGAAGAAGAGGGAGGCCTTCATGAAATATAAGAGATCACAGACAGAGGAAGACAGGCATCTCTATTTGGAAAAAACTTAGAGAAGCTAGCAAAGTAGTCAAGAAGGCAAAGATTCAAAAGGAGGAGGAAATAGCCAATGCAATAAAATGGGGGGATAAGTCATTTTTCAGATATATTAGTGAGAAGAGGAAGGGCAAGAGTGGTATTGTCAGACTCAAGGTCGCAGGGGATGAATATGTAGAAGCTGATAAGGATAAAGCGGAATTGCTTAACAAATATTTTTGTTCTGTGTTCACAGATGAAGCACCAGGAGCAGGACCTCAGAAAACACCCACAAATAGGAACAGAAGCAAAGGACATCTTGAACAATTTTCAAAAGACTGTGTTCGTGAGAAACTATCTCAACTTAAAGTAGACAAAGCGATGGGACCGGATGGGATACACCCGAGAATACTGAGGGAACTTGGAGACGTTCTAGCAGCTCCACTGACTGACCTTTTCAATGCCTCGTTGGAGTCGGGAGTGGTGCCAAAGAACTGGAGAGAGGCTCATGTGGTGCCTTTACACAAAAGCGGAAGTAAGGATGTAGTTGAAACTACAGGCCGGTTAGTTTAACTTCAGTGGTGAGTAAATTATTGGAAACGCTGCTGAAAGAGAAAATAGTGAGGTTTCTGGAGTCCAGCGGATTACAGGATCCGAGGCAGCATGGATTCACCAGAGGCAGGTCTTGTCAGACAAATCTGATTGCTTTCTTTGACTGGGTGACCAGGGAGTTGGACCCAGGGAGAGCCCTAGATGTTGTGTATTTAGATTTCAGTAAAGCCTTTGACACTGTTCCTCACAGGCGACTTATAAACAAACTGAGCACCCTAGGGATGGACCCTAAAGTTACTGCTTGGGTTAGAAATTGGTTGGGTGGGAGGCGACAAAAAGTACAAGTAAATGGAGCTCACTCTGAGGAGAAGGATGTTATCAGTGGTGTGTCCCAGGGATCTGTCCTTGGTCTGATTCTTTTTAACATCTTTGTTAGTGATATAGCGGAAGGGCTTTCAGGTAAGGTTTGCCTCTTTGCGGATGATACCAAAATCTGCAATAGAGTAGACAGACACCCAAGAAGGGGTAGATAACATGAGGAGGGATCTAGCTAAGCTTGAAGAATGGTCTAAAATTTGGCAGCTGGGATTTAATGTTAAAAAATGTAAGGTCATGCATTTGGGCTGCAGCAATCCAAGGGAGCAATATAGTATAGGGGGTGAAGGACTTTTGTCCACTAAAGAAGAGCAGGACCTAGGCGTGGTTGTGTCTGATGATCTTAAAGTAGCTAAACAGGTAGAAAAGGCATCGGCAAAAGCTAGAAGGATGCTTGGGTGCATATGGAGAGGAATGGCTAGCAGAAAAAAGGAGGTGATAGCGGTAACTCTACCTCATCTGGATTTCTGCAACATAATCTACCATGGATTACCCGCCTCACACACCATCCCCCTCCGAACTGCCTTAAATACCACAGCAAGGATTATTCAGAATGTGAAAAAACGGGATCACATCACCCCGATCCTAAGAGACCTCCACTTCCTGCCAATTCCAGCAAGAGTAAAGTACAAAGCGATCCTACTCATCCACAAGACTATCCACCAAACGCGGAACACCTCACTCCACCACCTTCTGCCTCGCCCATCTCACAACAGATCAACCAGACAATCCTCCAATAACTCCATTGTCGTCCCCCACAAAAGAACCAAATCCACACAACGGACCTGCAACAGAGCCTTCGAACTCTATGCCCCATCCCTCTGGAACTCTCTACCACACCACATTAGAAACAACGATGACATCACTTCGTTCAAGAAACAGCTGAAAACAATCCTATTCCGTGAGCACCTTTGATCAGAACTTCCACCCTACCCACACGATCTAATACCTAGACCCAGCAGAAATGTACATGTCTATGTCCACCCAAAATCACTAATTGTTGTCCCTGGTGATGGCCCCACCCTATAAAATACTATCCCCCCCATGTTATATGTTACACCGCTTTGACCCGGTGAAAAGCGGTATATAAATGCAGTTAAATAAATAAATAAATAAATAAAATAAATAAATAATGCCTCTGTATAAGTCTTTGGTGCGACCTCATTTGGAGTATAGTGTGCAATTCTGGAGACCGCACCTTCAAAAGGATATGAACAGGATGGAGTCGGTGCAGAGGGTGGCTACTAAAATGTTTAGTGGTCTTCATTATAAAGCATATGAGGACAGACTGAAGGATCTTAATATGTACACCTTAGAGGAAAGGCGGGATAGAGGTGATATGACTGAGATGTTTAAATACCTCCGTGGCATAAATGTTCAGGGAGAGAGCCTCGTTCAATTGAAAGCAAGTTCTGCTACAAGGGATGAGGATGAAGGGAGATAGATTCAGGAGTGATATGCGGAAATATTTCTTTACGGAAAGAGTAGTGGATCCGTGGAATAGTCTCCCAGTGGAGGTGGTAGAGATGAGGACAGTAACTGAATTCAAAAAAGCATGGGACAAACACAGAGGATCTCTAAAGGTAAAAAGGGGACTGTTGTAGTTGTTATGGAAGGACAGACTAGATAGGCCATGTGGTCTTTTTCTGTCATCATATTTCTGTGTTTCTAAGTTTCTATGTAACTATTATACATTGCTCTCTTCCTGAGTAGGTTAACAGAGCTTCTAGATGGATGGTATATCTAAGGCCTGCTGGCTTGAGTCTCTGGAGCTGAAGCTGTGTTAAAATGAATTTGGAAGAGATGAGTTTTCAGTCTCTTCCGAAAGTCACTCAGCTCCAGACATCCTCTTAGGTCTTGCGGTAGAGCATTCCATAAAGTGGGCGTAAATAGGAAGAAGGCACAGTTGCATATTGACTGTTTACTCTTAATCTTCTGAGATGGAATGGAGAGAGGTTGAGGGTACCATGCCTTTGAAGCCTTTCATTCTTGGATCTTGATATCAAGGTCTGAAGGCAGGTAGCTGATGGCTTGTGTAAGACTTTAAAAGTAGTGATGAGGACTTTGTAACATTCTTGGGGCAGTTTCTCCAAATGAGTTAGTTTTGCGCATAGCATGACAGTCATGAACCTCACTTCTAAGCCAGAGCATGGGGAATATTATTATTTATTTATTTTATTTATACTCTCTTATATACCGCACTATTCAGCATCAGCGCGGTTCACATAGAACAAAAATCTCAGTACATTCAACATACATGAGTTTGCAGATAACAAGGGAAAGGAACTTGGATAAACAACAATATGATCTCAATCTCTCAAATTTACTGCTAAGGCTCGGCATAGTACTTGCGTCGTGCCTAAGAGAGCCTTCTGCTGGAGTTTGTAAGATGTAACATATATGGGTAGTTTCTCAAGATGTGCTTGGAAATGATTTTTTTATCAAACCTGTGGCACCCAACACAATGGGAAATATTTCTGTATCTTTCTGCCACATTTTCTTGGTCTCTGACTGCATCACATTCCCCATCTTTGTTGAAATCTTTCAAGAGCATCACTTCCATTACCATACTCAGGTCTACCACGCCAAGCAAACCTACTTTTCTGCTGCAATTTCCACTGCCCTAAATCATACTCATCATCTTTACATGGTCCTTAAGTCTCTCACAGTGCTCCACCCTCTGCCCCCTCCAGTGACTCCTTGCCCTTCGCAGTTGGCCTCCTTTTTAACTCAAAAATCCTTGATCTTTGGGCATCATTACCGCACTGTCATCCCCCCTAAATCCTCCTCTCTTCCCCCTCCCCCCCCCCCCACCTGTTCATTCACTTTCTCACATCTGGGTTTCGTTTCACCCACTCACCATATCTGAACTTATTAAATCTATCTTCTCTTCAGACTACCTGCTCCCTTGATCCTATTCCCTCATCATGGCTTCTCACACACTCTCTTGCTCTCCCTCCCTCTATCCTCACCATGATTAATGATAGCCTCTCCACTGGTACTTTCCCTCACCCTTGGAAGCATGCTCTCATTCGTCTTATTCTCAAGAAACCTTCACTTGACCCTCTTGTCCCTGTTCATTATTGTCCAGTCTCTCACCTTCCTTTTCTTTCCAAGTTACTCAAAAAGGCAGTTTTTGCTCAACTATCCAATCACTTGGAGACCATCAACTTTCTCCACCTCATCAATCGGGCTTTCGTTCAGGCCATAGTGTAGAAACAGTTCTTCTCGCTTTCCTTAATGAATTACACATTGCTCACGACCGTGGTGACATTTCGGTGGCGGTGTCCTTAGATCTCTCAGCAGCTTTTGACCTTGTGGACCACTTCCTTCTTCTTTCCCGTTTGCATGAGTCCGGTCTTCAAGGCACTGTCTATCAATGGTTTCATTCTTATCTTTTCTCTCAGTCTTATATTGTCCTTTCTCACTCCACTTCAGTTGCCTCATCTGACCCTGTCCCTTTGCACTGCGGTGTTCCTCAAGGCTCAGTGCTAGCACCTCTTCTATTCAACATCTTCTTGGCACCTCTTGCCCTTCTGATTCAGCAATTTGGAATACCTGCTTTCTATTATGCAGATGACCTTGTTCTCCTTCACCACATTTCCCCTCTTCTGCCAGATCTCTCCCCTCTCAACTCCTGTCTCCTCTCTGTTGCCAATTGTCTAACCACCAATTGCTTACACCTGAACCTGTTTCCCCACGGTAGCCCTTGTCCCCAAGTAGCCCCATCCTTTTTCGGCTCCCCTATTACTCTGGTGTCTTGTTTTCATTACCTTGGTGTTCTTGATTCTGATCTCTCCTTTCATGATCATATTTCCCACGTCACTAAAACTTCCTTCTTTAATCTCCGTCAAATCCGTGCTGTTCGACCCTTCCTCACTTCACAGGCTTTCACCACTCTCACTTTGTCCCTCGTTATCTCACATCTTGATTTCTGTAATTCTGCCCTTGCCCGTATTCTGCGGTCCCAGTTGCATAGGCTTCAACGTATCCAAAACACAGCAGCTCACATTTTTACCCACTCCGCTCATCAGGATCATATAACTCTCCTCCTTCTTCACCTTCATTGGCTCCCCATAGTCTATCGTATCTGCTTTAAACTCCTCACCCTCAGGTTATTTACACACACACCCCACAGTATCTGGCAGACCTCATTCAGTCTCACACACCTAGTCGCACTCTTCGGTCAGTACATATAAACCATCTCCACCTCTCCTTACCGTGCCCATCTGCAATCAACCCGCACCTCTCCTTTTTTCTTTGTTGGACTCGCACTTTGGAATTCACTGCCTTCTTCCCTCAGACTTGAACAAAACTACCATACCTTCAAAACATGCCTAAAGACCCACTTATTTTCCTCTGCGTTTGACCTACCTGCTCCCCCTATGTGATTGCATTTCTTCTGTCCTTCAGTGTTGTCCGCTCCTCCTGTGCGTTATGCATGATTTACCATCCACTATCCTATCTGCATTGTAATTTCTTTTCATGTTATCGGCCATTGTCCATTCTTGTAATTTTGAGAACTGTACACCGCTCTGTTTTTATCTAATGAAGGGCAGTATATGAAATATAATAAACCTAAACATGTCAAGATCTTCTGCCTCTAAGAACATAAGAACATTATGCCATACTGGATCAGACCAAGGTCCATCAAGCCCAGTATCCTGTTTCCAACAGTGGCCTATCTAGGTCATATGTACCTAGCAGTTTCCCCAAAAGACACAGATTGATTCATAGAGTAATCACTTGGAACTGACATCTCTATTATTAATGCCATTCTGGTGTTTTTCTCCTTAGCCACAATATCTGGCTTCCTTACATCCAGCTCTTTATCAGTCAGAATGGGAGAATCCCAGGTGGTCATAACCTCCTCATTCTCTGTAATTCTCTTAGAGTCATGATCCCAGTGCTTTTCAGGCACAGTGATGTTGTAGTCCTTACAGAGTTTCCAATGGATGAGGCATGCTACTTTATTATGTCTGTCTGTATAGAAATTTTCTGCCATCAGAACTTCACAGCCAGCTATGAGGTGAGTCACCATTTCCAGGTCTTTCTTACAGAATCAACACATATCTGTGTTGCCAGTTTTTTCAATGCTTGCTGCAAACCATCTTGTCCATAAGCCACTGTCCTGGGCTGCAACTATCAACCTCTCATCCTTCAGTTTCAGTTCACCCCTCCTTAACCATTCATATATGTCCATTCTTGATCGACAAAGGCTTCCTGGAGTAACACTCTGCATTTCCCACTGTATTTGTGCATCTGCCACTTGCTTTTCCTTGTTTATTGATCTAATTCCTTAAAGAATTTTTTCTCTTGTTTTGCAAATTCTGTTACTTCCTTCTCTGTGCATGCTTGTAGATTTTCACTCATTCCTTCTATTCGTCGGAACACTTGTCCAGGTTTGATGATGGAGATAGATTCTGGATGTTTACTTTCATATTTCAACATTTTTTGTGTATTTGGATCTGAGGATGCAGTTAAGTAGATCTCAAGGCCTAAGATAGTTGCTCTTTATGTGTAATCAGTTATGAGTCCTAGCCCTCCTTCAGCTCTAGCAATGTACAGTCTTGGCATATATTGATTCTTGTAACTCATGGACATGGAGGAGTTTTCATGTTCGCACATCCAGTTTTTCAAGATCTTTAAGAGGCCAGTCCACAACCTCAAAGCTGTATGAAAGTACAGCAATGGCAGCTGATTGATGGCTTGTATCTTATTCCGTAATGTTAAAGCACTTTTCAATAATGATTTTAATCTCCTGTAGTATTCTTTACTGATCTTTTCTCTCAGTAATTTCTGCTTGAGTGTCGTTCCTTCTTCTACTACTTATATATGTCTTCCTGTTAAAGGTCCTTGATGTCACAGCCTTCAGCCAGGGAGATGTTTTAGGTTTTGCTCAATTTTCCTTTAAAAAAGTGGCCTTAGCACATTTGTCAAGGCCAAAGGTCATCATGATGTCATCAGAAATGTTTTTCACCACATGGAGTTGCTCTGCTAATTGTTGGTCACTGGAACTATAGAGCTTCAGATCATTTACAAATAATAAATGAGATATTGTTTCTGGGCTGTTACCTTCTTTTGGATTCAGCTAAATCCATATCCCAAAGAGTTGATGAGAGTACTCATTGGATTAGTACTGGGAACTTTCATTACAATCATCTATAATACCTGAAGATTGGAGGATCGCCAATGTAACGCCAATTTTTAAAAAGGGTTCCAGGGTTGATCCGGGAAATTACAGACCGGTGAGCCTGACATCAGTACTGGGGAAAATGGTAGAAACCATCATAAAAAACAAAATTACACAGCATGTAGATAGTCATGGCCTAATGGGAGAGAGCCAACATGGCTTTAGACAAGGAATATCTTGTCTTACTAATCTGATATGTTTTTTTAAAGGTGTGGATAAACACGTAGACAAAGGTGAGTCAGTTGATATAGTGTATCTAGACTTTCAGAAAGCCTTTGACAAGGTCCCTCATCAGAGACTTTTGGAAAAACTAAAAAAAGTCATGGGATAGGAGGAAGTGTACTATTGTGGATTGGGAACTGGTTAAAAGATAGAAAGCAGAGGGTAGGGCTAAATGGCCAATTTTCCCAATGGAAAAAGGTGAATAGTGGAGTACCCCAGGGATCTGTACTGCGTCTGCTACTTTTTGACATATTCACAAATGACCTGGAAAAGGGAATAACTAGTGAGGTTATCAAATTTGCAGACGACACAAAACTGTTTAAAGTTGTTAAAACCCAAGAGGATTGTGGAAAACTGCAGGAGGATCTGGATAAATTGGAAGACTGGGCATCCAAATGGCAGATGAAATTTAATGTGGACAAGTGCAAAGTTATGCACCTAGGAAAGAACAACCCACACTATGGTTACACAATGCAAGGTTCCACATTGGGAACCACCACCCAGGAAAAAGATTTAGGAGTCATCGTGGATAACATGTTAAAACCCTCCGCCCAGTGTGCAGCGGCGGCCAAGAAAGCAAATAATGCTAGGTATCATAAGGAAAGGAATGGAAAATAAAACAAAGGATATTATAATGCCTCTGTATCGTTCCATGGTATGATCGCACCTTGAATATTGTGTGCGATTCTGGTCGCCGTATCTTAAAAAGGATATAGCGTTATTAGAAAAGGTTCAGAGAAGAGCCACCAAAATGGTAAAGGGGATGGAAGGCTACTCCTATGAAGAGAGGCTACAAAGGTTAGGGCTCTTCAACCTGGAAAAGAGATGGCTGAGGGGAGATATGATAGAGGTCTATAAATTAATGAATGGAGTGGAACTTGTAAACGTAGATCAATTGCTTACGCTATCAGAATATAGAAAGACTAGGGGACATGTAATGAAGCTACAGGGTAAACTATTTAAGACAAATAAGAGAAAATATTTTTTCACTCAACATGTAATCAAACTCTGGAATTTGTTACCGGAGGATGTAGTAAGAGCTGTTAGTGTAGCTGGGTTTAAAAAAGGTTTGGACAAGTTCCTGGAGGAAAGGTCCATAAACCATTATTAAAAAGGGACCCAGGATATCAATGCTTGACCCAATACAAACATTGTGGAACCTGTGTCTTTTGGGGATACTGCTAGTTACGTATGACCTAGATTGGTCACTGTTGGAAACAGGATATTGGGCTTGATGGACCTTGGTCTGACCCAGTATGGCATATCTTATGTTCTTATGATTAAGCACCACACAAAACAGAAGGGGCAACAGGGAATCCTCCTGAAATTAAAGATCTTACATTTGCATCTGTTGCTTTTTGAAGTTTTTCTTGTGGCAATTTTCCTCTTTCTTCCAGTTTTTGGCGGATTCTCCTTGTATACCCTCTTGATTTAAAAATAGAGTTTGTGGCATAAAAGTAGCCGTACATTATCTCCTCCTTATCTGCAGAAGTCCACTTAACCATAGTTAATCATCTTAACTTTTTCATTAATTTCCATGGTTTATCTCTTGCCACAGTGGGTCTGTGAACATGCTCACCACGGCCTTTAACTGTGACAGGGATGTTATCTACATCTGCAGTGTTTGCACTATCGCAACCACCATCGTTAGCCCTAGTGCATAAGCTATGATGGGCACCTTTTTATCCTGGGCAACATGTGGCCAGTATGTATTTTTCTTTTGCATTTCTACCATACTTTAATTGTAGTGTCACCTTGCTGGCATTCAGTATAGGTATGTACAGCGGGGTCACCATGTGAAGGTATCCAGCAAGACTTGGGGAGGGAACTATAACCCTCTATCCCCCCAAGAAAAGCACAGCAGTTCACCAACCACAGCTAGTGAAGTTTATGCGGCACTTCCCCTTGACCCTTGCTGCACTTTCCCCTAACCCCTTGCTGTGATAGGTAGCCAATGGAGCTGCTTTAGAATGGGAGTGATGGGGACTCATTGAGGGGTTCCATAGATTATCTTGTGATGGTATTGTGGGCCATTTATAGAGGGTGCAGGGTTTGTTTAGGTAGCCCTTGGTATATGATGCTACAATAGTCCAGAATGGGGGTGATTATGGCCTGACAGATGGTATGGAAAAGGTCTGGGGCTAATGTGGTAGATGGAGATGGTCATTCTCTGTATATGAGCCTAGAAATTTAGCCCCTGATCTATTACAATGCTAAGGTCTCTTACTTCAGCTATCACTCGATAACAACATCATCCAGTCTCACGGTTTGTGGCAGAGAGAAAGCTGGGTCAGTATATATGAAGAGGGCTTCTGTCTTATCTTGGTTGATGAAAAGGTTGTGTAGACTAATGGTCTTTATCTGCCATCATGTATTATGTTACTATGCAAGTAGAAAGAGCTGCACGTAGGGGAGAACAACACAAACTATAGTTACATGATGCAAGGCTCCATATTAGAAGTCATCACCCAGGAAAAGGATCTAGGCGTCATCATGGATAATACGTTGAAACTCTCTGTCCAGTGTGCAGCCACAGCCATAAAAACAAATAGAATGTCAGGAATCAGAAGGAAAGGATTGGTGAATAAAACCAAAGATATTATAATGCTTCTGTATCGCTCCATGGTGCGACCGTTCCTTGAATATTGTGTGCAGTTCTGGTTACCATAACTCATAAAGGATATAATGGAATTAGAAAAGGGTACAGAGAAAAGCAACCAAAATGTTAAAGGGAATGGAAGGATATCCCTTTGAGGAAAGACTTAAAAGGTTAGGGCTCTTCAGCTTACAAAAGAGATGACCAAAGGGAGATATGATAGAGATTTATAAAATAATGAATGGCAGATCACTTCCATCTGTGCCCTTCTCTTCCACTGCCAATTCTAGACTTTGATCATTCCACCTTGCTGCTCCTTACATCTGAAACAAACCACCTGAGTCAGAATATCTCTGGTGCTTTTCAAATTCAGGCTAAAAACTCATCTCTACGAGGTTTCTTTTGGATCCTGATCTGCTAAGTCTCCTGTTCTCTAACTATGGGGCTTGTTTACAAAGCTGCGGTAGCGGTTCGCGATCGTTATCGGAGCTGCGACCCCATTGATTTCAATGGGGCCGCGGCTCCGATAACGACCGCGAACCGCTACCGCGGCTTTGTAAACAAGCCCCTATGTGTTTCTTTATCAGTCCCCTAGACATGTCCTAGACCCCGGCTGTTGTACTGTCAGATTGTACACTCTGATGAGCAGAGACCATCTCTTACAGTACATGTCTGTATAGTACTGTCTACACCTTGTAGGGCTATACAAATGATTAGTAATTGCAGTGATTAGCAGCAGAACAGGTAAACATAGATCAGTTGTTTAACCCTTCAAAAATTGTAGTGATTAACTGTTCTAATGTTAATCACTACAATTACTAATCATTTGTATAGCCCTACAAGGTTTACACAGTATAATGAAGGTACAATGTAGCACATTTAAGACTAATTGGAGAAAATATTTTCTCACTCAACGCATAATCAAGCTCTGGAATTTGTTGCCTGTAGTAAAAACTGTCAGTGCAGCTCACTTAAAAAGAGGTTTGGAAAAGTTCCTGGAGGAAAAGTCCATAAACCATTATTAAAGTGGACTGGGGAAATCCACTGCTTACCCTTGGGGTAAGCGCGGTGGAATCTGTCTATCTTTTGGGAACCTGACAGACCTGTGACGTGGATAGGCCACTTTTGGAAACAGGATACAAGGCTTGATGGACTTTTGGTCTAACCCAGAATATGGCATATTTTACGTTCTTCTGTAAATGTATGTGGATTACCTTTCACTTTTTCATTAGTAGCTCAGAGAGTTACATTCACGCTACAGCCCTTAGCTGACTGTCCAACAATTGTAAGAAACCCAAAGCAAACTCCTAAACTAGACATCTCAGCAGCAGCAGCAGCTCAATAGCAACAAGCTACTACTACGTAACATTTCTATAGTGCTACAAGGCATATGCAGCACTATACATAGACACATAAGAGAAAGTCCCTGCTCAGTAGAGTTTACAACCTGTTCAAGACAAACTCAAAAAACAGGGACCAAGGTAAATTAAGAGAAAATGGTTGTAGTGGCATAAATTCTGCACAAGCAGCCCCCACAATGTGAGGGCACCTGGGAGGGAAGGAGACCCACATGATGACATCAACACTCACACCTGCATCTGTCCTTGCACCACCTCCTCCCGCACATGGACATGGCAAACTTATTTTAACTTATTTGCTGCACAGCCGCCGCTCCAGGTCTAGTGTTGTTGCTTCCCAAAGTCTCACAATAAAAGCTGCAACCATGAGACTTCAGACTCACCCACTAGGCTCCCAAATTTATCATGTCCAATCTCTTAAAATCCCACAATGGAAAATGTTGATGCTACTTAAGGCACTAGTTGTCTGAACGTTTTACTGTCAGGTGAAGATGTTTCCATTAAGCCCACTTTCCAATGGTATTATATATTTATTTTTTTAGTGCTGTCAAGTCAGTGTTGACTCCCAGTAACCAGCTGCCTCTGGATTTTCTTGGCAATATATCACCAGAAGTAGAGTGCCAGGCCTTTTCTTCCAAGCAATGGAGGGTAGAGTGACTTGCTCAAGGTCACAAGGAGTGCCAGTGGTAATACGAACCCTTGATCTTCTAGGTACTAGGCAGTTGCTCTAACCACTAGGCTACTCCTCCACTCTGTTTTTATTTTAATTGTTGTATTTATGTTATTTGTTTATTTAGTAGTATTTAGCTTAGTTAAGATGAGTTACATTCAGATGCAGTAGGTGCATTTCTCCCAAGGGCTTATAATCTAAGTTTCTACCTGAGGCAGTGGAGGGTTAAATGACTTGCCCAAGGCCACAAGGAGTGCCCAGTGAGATATGAACCATAGTCTCTAGATGTTGATGATGCCTGATTGCAATATTATATTGTTTTATTTTGTAATCTGCCTTGTACATTCTAATGAATGAAAGGGCAGAATATAGATTTTTAAATTAAATTGAATTAAATTAAAATTAAATAAAGAAAATGATTACAACAAGAGATGAAGTCCATTTGGGGTCCTAAGTACTGGGCATAAGTCAGGAAGCATTTATTGACAATGGAAGGGCATTTGAATTTTCAATACACATGTCAAGTCTAGGTAACACCGAGTCACTGTTCAAGTGTGCTCTGTACTCTACAAGGGAAGACTAAGCTCACAGAGCATCAGAAACAAAGAAACACCGGGTAAAGTTGAGAACATGCATCCCTGAAAGTATGAGAGTCAGAGCTGCTGAAAAGATGAAATGTATATCCATCTCAAAACAGTTCCAGATCAAGGGGCCTAGCCTAGCCATACTTGCCCTCATGTGCAACAGCGGAACCCAATTCTGAATAGACTTCTGTCATTTCAGTGCTTTTCAGAGTTTGACACCTGTCAGAAACAAGCTCACATTATATTTGTCTTAAAATCGGTTCAATGCAATAGATACTTAAGATACGGGAAAGGGCAATAATAAAACTCTCTGCTAGTGAAACACAGTTTTAGTCATGGAAATGGGCTTTATGGTTATGTGGGTAAAAGTATACGCATTGTGGAACAGCTTGGGCAATTTTACGTGCGGCAGAGCGTATTTTAAGGCTGTTGCAAGGGCAAGCTTAGGACCAAGGGATGGAGGTCTGCAAGTAGTTTTAAATAATCAAAATTAAACATTCACTAATGTCTTGCTAAAATGTCCACACAACAAGCAGGTGCAAATTTGCATGGGTACTTTATTTTGGGGCAAAAATACTTTTTCTTTGATTATCATAGTGAGCCCTACAGGAAAAAAAAACTATCCATGGGACTTGCCTGACTGTGGGTAGTTTGATTCGTCCCTCCACAGTGGGAAAAGATCATGATTATGGAAATTCAGGTGGTAGAAGAATGTTTCAAGCCTGCCTGGAAAAAAAAAAGTAAAAGCTTTGGATATGGTGGTCTCTCTGCTACCGAAAATGTATCCCACTCGTCTCAGGAATTGCTATTATCTCGCAGACCTAATAAAAAAATGGCATCTACTGCTCAGAACCCTATGAACAATCCTTTGCTAACCTGAAATAATGTTTCTGAGATGAACTTTTCTTCCACAGTATGAATTCCATTCTTGAAACCCACGTGACAGAGATAGGATGTGGAGTAACATGCTTCCAAGAATACGCTAAGCTCTGTATCAGCAGGAAGTGATTTTCTTGAGAAAATGAGTTACTCAGTAATTGAGAGAGCCTTGATAAAGAATGTGTCAAAGAAGCCTTACAACATTTCCTATAAGGGACAGCTTTTGCATGATCGTGGCCTGCTAAACGGTTGCAAGTCATGAAAGATACATATTGTAATATTACCTGATGGCACTATGGTTTTAAAATATAGCATAGAACATCAAACTGCATATTTCCTTTCTTGGAATGCCCTCTTTTAAAGAAGGAGGGTGTGTGATGGAGTCTACGTCCCTCACACTGGAAAACCAGGGAGAAACCATCAGCACATGGGGTAGTATTTATTTATTTATTTTTGACTTCCATTTCTGTGCAGCCCATGCAGCTGCCCTACTAACCGCTTGTCAGACAAGGGGGTGCACCAATCCAAGTACTTTTTTGCAGTCTTTCAGTTCTTGGCTCTTGGTGTTAATTATCAGGAATCTTTGATGGGGACCAGCGATGGCTGGGAGACCCTTAGCATGTGACACCCTCACACCTCCTCCTTTCTCAAATAAGAGTCCAGGCCAGAATTTGTGTTCTGAACCAAGGGTTTACTGAAAAGTTAGGGTAATTGAATAATAACAATAACAATTGGCAGAAGCAACAGCCAAGAATTATGTTACAAGCAGTTAACTCATTCTCCTCAGTCAAAAATGGTTACGCATAGATTACTCCCTTTTCCTCTCAGTTAGGTATATTACCACACTCCCTTTAATTACAAGTTGTAACCTGACACTGTTCTGCCCAGTCGAACTTGGTGAGCCAATCCATTTATATTTTTTTGCCCAATAAACTGGCTGCATAGCTGTAGATAAGCAACATATGTAGGGGGAGCATCTTGCAAATGCAATGCGTGGTATGCATGCCTTCTATTTTGCCTGCACCAGCCACAGTGCATGCATGTTCCCTGCATGATACACTGCTACTGCTGCTTGCCTGTGTGTCTTGTAAAGTTCTTCCCTCCATCTAGATCCATCCTACAGGGGCCTATCATGGGTGGAGGGTGTTTTTGGCACACCACACTGACTGCTGTTGCCATTGAGTGCTGACTGTCTGTGCCTGCCCACCCAGTCCCCCAGAGAGCCAGTTGCCTGCCCTTAGTGCCTTGGTCCCAATCAAGCAGCCTCAACAACTTCAGCAGTCACCCACTGAGTCCCAGCACATCAGTGTGTCGAGTTGCCCACTCCTGATGCCCGCTCACAGTTGGTGGGAGTACACACAAAGTCTGAGGAGCAGTGCACTGAGCAGGAGGAACTAAGTTCTTAAGTCTTCCTCCAGACTCCCTAGCTACTGCCTGCCTCCTCCTCCCTCACCAGCAGAACAGTATACTGCAACTTGCAAGATCATATACTCCTGGCTGTACTTCTGTCCCATCCCTCTGACCACAGATAACTCCATCTCTAAATAGAAGGAGTCCAGCCTGTGCAGTACTGAAGGCCTGCAATGCTGGCTGCCTGTCCTGCCCCTGGCCCCAAACTGCCGCTGCCAATGATAAGGCTCACACTACTGCTGAGCACAGTGCTCTGACCTCACCTGACCCCACCTGAGTCAAGTGAGTACCACACAGCTCCTGCCTCCTGGGCTTCAATTCTGTCAGGCCCAGGCTGGCTCCGCTGCTCCAGGGTTTAGAGTGAGTCTCAAACAATCCAGAAGTAAGAAGGACCTTACTAGGGTTGCCAACTGGATCCAGATGTGCCCGACAGGCTTGATCCAGTTCCGCATTTACTCAATTGCATGCAGGGACATGTAGTTCTGATTTCTCCATTGCACTCCATAAGAAAAACAAGACTACAAGTCCCTGCATGCAATGGGGTAAACACAGAACTAGATCAAGCCTGTTGGGCGCATCTGGAGCCAGTTGGCAACCCTAGACCTGACCCTGCAGGGACTCAAAGGTCATGGCTTGAGCATCCACTGTGTGTGGGGGTGGCAGTGGGGTGGGAAAGGGTAGAAATGAGGATAATGCTGGCTGTGGAGTGGATGTGGTGAAGGGTGGCTGGGAGGTGAGGGAGAGGAGGATAATGCTAGCCATGGATTGGATGTGATGGGGTGGTTGTTGTGGATCAGGGGATAGTTTGAGTAATGCTAACTGTGTCGTGGATGTGCTTAGGAGGTGACTGTGGAGCAGGGGAAGGTGAAGACAATGCTGGCTTTGAATCATCTCTCTCCCCTTCAATCTGTTCAACACTCTGCTGCGCAGCTAATCTTCTGCCAGCCTCGTCATACCCATATTACTCCTCTTCTCAAGTCACTTCACTGGCTCCCTATCCGTTTTCGCATCCAGTTCAAACTTCTCCTACTGATCTATAAATGCATTCACTCTGCGACTCCTCACTAACTTTCTTCTCTTATCTCTCCTTACAACCCCCTTGGGAACTCCAATCTTCTAGTAAACTGCTTCTATCTGTGCCCTTCTCTTCTACTGCTAACTCCAGACTTCGCAACTTTCACCTTGCTGTGTCTTACGCCTGGAACAAACTACCTGTGTCTGTACGCCAAGCACATTATCTGACCCTCTTCAAATCCACGCTGAAAACCCACCGCTGCTCCTTTTGGATCTTGACTCATCTGATTTCCTTTTTCTTTCCTCTTGCTTTATCCCTGCCTACACCTTCTGTTTGTCTTGACTAGATTGTACGCTCTGATGAGCAGGGACTGTCTCTTACATTTCTGTGCAGCACTGCGTATGACTTGTAGCGCTATACAAATGCTCAGTAGTAGTAGTAGTAGTAGGAAGAGAAAGAGGTGACTGTGTGGTAAGGGAAGGTGAGGATAATGCTGGCTGTGTCATGGATGTGATTAGGAGGTTTTGGTGGGGTAGGGGAAGGTGAGGGTAATGCTGGCTGTGTCGTGGATGTGCTTAGGAGGTGACTGTGGGGCAGGGGAAGGTGAGGATAATGCTGGCTGTGTGGTGGATGTGATTAGGAGGTGAATGTGGGTGTAGGGGAAGGTGAGGATAATGCTGGCTGTGTGGTGGATGTCCTTAAGAGGTGACTGTGGGGTAGGGGAAGGTGAGGATAATGCTGGCTGTGTGGTGGATGTCCTTAAGAGGTGACTGTGGGGTAGGGGAAGGTGAGGATAATGCTGGCTGTGTGGTGGATGTGATTAGGAGGTGACTGTGGGGCAGGGGAAGGTGAGGGTAATGCTGGCTGTGTGGTGGATGTGCTTAGGAGGTGACTGTGGGATAGGGGAAGGTGAGGATAATGCGGACTGTGTGGTGGATGTGATTAGGAGGTGACTGTGGGGTAGGGGAGGGGAGGATAATGCTGGCTGTGTCGTGGATGTGATTAAGAGGTGACTGGGGGGTAAGGCAAGGTGAGGATAATGCTGGCTGTGTCGTGGATGTGCTTAGGAGGTGACTGTGGAGCAGGGGAAGGTGAGAATAATACTGACTGTGTGGTGGATGTGATTAGGAGGTGACTGTGGGGTAGGGGAAGGTGAGGATAATGCTGACTGTGTGGTGGATGAGATTAGGAGGTGACTGTGGAGCAGGGGAAGGTGAGGATAATGCTGGTTGTGTGGTGGATGTGATTAGGATGTGACTGTGGAGCAGGGAAAGGTGAGGGTAATGCTGGCTGTGTCGTGGATGTGATTAGGAGATTTTGGTGGGGCAGGGGAAGGTGAGGGTAATGCTGGCTGTGTGGTGGATGTGCTTAGGAGGGGTCTGTGGGGCAGGGGAAGGTGTGGGTAATGCTGGCTGTGTAGTGGATGTGATTAAGAGGTGACTGTGGGGTAGGGGAAGGTGAGGATAATGCTGGCTGTGTGGTGGATGTGCTTAGGAGGTGACTGTGGGGCAGGGGAAGGTGAGGATAATGCTGACTGTGTGGTGGATGTGATTAGGAGGTGACTGTGGGTTAGGGGAAGGTGAGGATAATGCTGGCTGTGTGGTGGATGTGATTAGGAGGTGATTGTGGGGTAGGGGAAGGTGTGGGTAATGCTGGCTGTGTGGTGGATGTGATTAGGAGGTGACTGTGGGGTAGGAGAAGGTGAGGATAATGCTGGCTGTGTGGTGGATGTGCTTAGGACGTGACTGTGGAGCAGGGGAAGGTGAGGATAATGCTGACTGTGTGGTGGATGTGCTTAGGAGGTGACTGTGGGGCAGGGGAAGGTGAGGATAATGCTGGCTGTGTCGTGGATGTGCTTAGGAGGTGACTGTGGGGCAGGGGAAGGTGAGGATAATGCTGACTGTGTGGTGGATGTGCTTAGGAGGTGACTGTGGGGCAGGGGAAGGTGAGTATAATGCTGGCTGTGTGGTGGATGTGCTTAGGAGGTGATTGTGGGGTTAGGGGAAGGTGAGGATAATGCTGGCTGTGTGGTGGATGTGATTAGGAGGTGACTGTGTGGTAGGGGAAGGTGAGGATAATGCTGGCTGTGTGGTGGATGTGCTTAGGAGGTGACTGTGGGGCAGGGGAAGGTGAGGATAATGCTGGCTGTGTGGTTGATGTGCTTAGGAGGTGACTGTGGGGTAGGGGAAGGTGAGGATAATGCTGGCTGTATGGTGGATGTGCTTAGGAGGTGACTGTGGGGTAGGGGAAGGTGAGGATAATGCTGGCTGTGTGGTGGATGTGCTTAGGAGGTGACTGTGGGGTAGGGGAAGGTGAGGATAATGCTGGCTGTGTTGTGGATGTGATTAGGAGGTGACTGTGGGGTAGGGGAAGGTGAGGATAATGCTGGCTGTGTGGTGGATGTGATTCGGAGGTTTTGCTGGTGTAGGGGAAGGTGAGGATTGTAAGATTTGGTCAGGTTACTTTCCTGTAGGTCCTGGGTTCATTTCACTTCACAGAGGCAGTGGGGCTTGTAATAAAACAACCAAACAGGTGTGGCTTGGAGAAAGGTTTTTTATGTAGAAATAGGCTTAATACATAGGTATTGAACAGAGGTATATAGTGATTGTTACAGAGCTGTTTCAGTGTGCATCATTGAATCTGTGTGTGCATGTGCATGTGTGAAGTGTGAGAGAGAGATAGGCCAGAACATGTGTTTAGAGCCTCATGGCAAGGGAGAGAGAGAGAGAGCAGGGGAGGGGTGAAGGGAATTGATTATCAGAGCCTCCTGTCCTTCATGTCCGATGAATGGTGGAAGAGAGAGAGAGAGAGAGAGAGAGAGAGAGGAAGTGTTTCTGTCCTTTATAGTGAATTGAATCCTCTCCAGCACTTCCCCTTGAGGTCTGCTATTGTTTCTAGCCACACCCCTTTTAGGTCTGCCATTCTTGATTTAGCAAGGAGGGGCTTCAGGCAGGCCTTGGAGACTGAAATCACCAGGGGGTCAGAGTTAATCTCATCTTGTAAACTGTCCTATTACCTTTGGAGACTGAAATCACCAGAGTCCAAAGCTGCATAAAATGTATGCTGACATCTCCCACACCTTTTTATTTTTATTTATTATTTGTGCCTGGAAATGGTGGAAGCAAGCCTGTGGTACCTGTCCCAGCTGCCATTACATGATAGTAGGCAGCTTGTCTAATACCTCCTGTATTAAATACCTTGCTACGTCCAGCAAGTCCCCTGTCCTGCACAGTACTGTCTCTAGTACTGTCTCTAGTGTTCTAGAAATAAACAAGTCTTCTTATGAGTCCAAACCTTGTGTCTTAGGTAGAGCAGCCACTACTGGGGGGGGGGGGGGGGGGGAACCCAATATGCTACCACCGTGCCCGTCTTAGAGAGAGTGAACAGTGCATAAGGTCTGCAGGAATTTTTGAGGAGGCTAAAGCCAAAAGGTACCAGGATGCTATGAGTGAGGATAGGAAGCAATACTAGACTGCAGCTGACTCTGGTATTCAGTGTAATAGGAAATGCCAAATTATCAGGCCAAATTAGCCTGGATGTAGGGGTGGATGCTGGAGAAGTTCAGTGTAACTACCTTAAAATGTTGTTGATGTTCTATAGGACATGCTTACAGCACAGGAAAATTACGATAATGCATAGCAATATTTGTACAGCAGTTAAAATAATAATAGGGTGAATAAAAACATTAAAGACCTGATCAGCAGTAGGTGAGTAACCAAATAACAATTCCCACACAGACACATGAGCATCTTGTAGCAAGTGTCCAACAATTTGTTGAATGTGTCCATTCTCATAAGCGATGGTGTGATTCACTTCAGTGGATGTTGTTTTAAGGTGATCAATATAGGCATGGAGTTCTGTAAAGTTGAGCAGTTTATGTAGTGTCTCTTCTCCCATGCCAAGTGGTAAGGGATGCACAGCATATGAGATAAAGTCTGGAATGTCCATAGAGTCATTGGTAACCAGCGGTGTGGAATAAGTTGTCCCATTAATGGTGAGGGAGACCAGTGGTGTATGACTGCACCAGGTATTGTTTGGTAAATAGTTTGAACTGTACAACAAAGTGTTCTTGGGAAGGCGAATGTCCTGCATTCTGGGAGCAATCGAAAAAGAAACATTCTGGGGAAAGAACAGATGAACCAGCTCCAAGGTAATACAAATTGTGTGAGATAGTCAGGGAATATGAGAGCTTAACAGTCAGGGAGCAAGAGAAGGAATTGTTCCAGCAGGAGGTGTCAGCCTCTTTAAACTGGTGAGGTTGACACTTGAACTGAAATGTAGTCTGCTCACACAAACTGGGGTCCATCGGCTTGAATGAAGTCCAGGTGTCGTCCAGTGGCTGCACCCATGTGAGATGGTCCACAGGATACATAAGCATATTATCAAACTGTACCCCATTATTAACAATAGGATAAATAGGGAGCGAGCGGGGACAGCTGGAGCCAGTGGTGGAATTAGCGGCAGGAGGAGCATTGTAGCCCCGCCCCCCAGGACCTTTAAAAACCTGGTCCCCCGCTGGAGTACCGGAGCGAGCGGGGACAGCTGGAGCCGGTGGTGGAATCAGCGGCAGGAGGAGCGTTGTAGCCCCGCCCCCCAGGACCTTTAAAAACCTGGTCCCCCGCTGGAGTACCGGAGCGAGCGGGGACAGCTGGAGCCGGTGGTGGAATTAGCGGCAGGAGGAGCGTTGTAGCCCCGCCCCCCAGGACCTTTAAAAACCTGGTCCCCCGCTGGAGTACCGGAGCGAGCGGGGACAGCTGGAGCCGGTGGTGGAATTAGCGGCAGGAGGAGCGTTGTAGCCCCGCCCCCCAGGACCTTTAAAAACCTGGTCCCCCGCTGGAGTACCGGAGCGAGCGGGGACAGCTGGAGCCGGTGGTGGAATTAGCGGCAGGAGGAGCGTTGTAGCCCCGCTCCCCAGGACCTTTAAAAACCTGGTCCCCCGCTGGAGTACCGGAGCGAGCGGGGACAGCTGGAGCCGGTGGTGGAATTAGCGGCAGGAGGAGCGTTGTAGCCCCGCCCCCCAGGACCTTTAAAAACCTGGTCCCCCGCGGTACGCGACCCGCGGGCGCGCACCCGCGGTACGCGACCCGCGGGCGCGCACCCGTGGTCGCGTGACCGAAGGGGCGTGACCAAAGGGGCAGGACACGCCCCTTTGGAGCCCCTTCGGAGCAACGAGGAGTTACAGAAAGGTCTTGCGTGTCCATGGGCAAGCGACGGAAGAAGGTGTTCCCTGCGACGAACACCCAAAAGGCCCCTAAGATCGTGGGCCCGATGGATGTGCATTTGCAAAAAGCTCAGGGAGAGCGTGAGCTGCCGGACTTGACCCTAGGGTCCGTGAGTACTGTTTCTGACTCTTCTTTAATTGCGCAGGGTGTTTTCCTACCCAGTCAGGAAGTTGTGACTTTAAAGGAGTTCTCCCCCAGAAGAGTTAGTCTGGGGATGGGATCCTTATTAGATAATACTAATGTTGCTGCTATTTCGGTTGTTCAGGAGGATAAAGAATTATTGTCTGTTCTTCCTACACCATTGGAGTTCCCCACTACCGTCCCATCAGTGGTCTCTCCAACAGATGTTTCCTTAAGAGATGTGTTTGAGGTAGTCACCCGCATGGAGTTATCCTTGCGGGTTTCTCTCTCTCAAGTTTCACAGTTTTCCAAGGATGTGGTACGGAAGTTGGGAACCCATGATGAATCTTTGGTAAAACATAATGTTGCTTTAAATAAATTAGGGGGTCAAGTCTCTGCTATGCAGGCAGTTGCTTCTTCATTTACTCGTGATAATATTAATATTCATCATCAGATTGAGTCTCTTGAAAATGCTGTGCGCTTAAAAAATTTAAGGTTTCTTAATTTTCCCCAGACTCACTACCTTTCTCCTACTATTTTGTTGCATAAATATTTTAAAGAGGTCTTATCAATTGATGATGTTAATTCAATAAAGTTTTCCTCGGTTTATTATATTCCTTCGACTTTAGCGGAGACCTCCTCCCCTCTTGCCAACGACGCGGGTAAGGTTCCAGTATCCTCTTCACTAGATGTCTCCGCGTTTCTTGAGTCTTCCACGGATGAGATTCCTAATCGCGCCACCTTAATTGTTTCCTTTGTGTCATTGTCTGATAAAAATTTAATATTGCGGTTGTATTTTCCTAAAAAGAAACAATTATTTTGTGGTGGCGAGATACAGGTTTTCCCAGACGTGTGTAGACTCACATAGAAACGAAGGAAAGCTTTTTTGGCACTGAAACCGCGCGTTGTGGCAATAGGGGCCTCCTTTTTTCTTAAATACCCTTGCAAATGTATTTTGATTTTTCAACAGACAAAATATGTCTTTATGGAATCTGATTCATTGATAGCTTTTTTAGATAGTAAAGAATCTGTTTAGGATTATTTCTTTACTTCCTTTCTAAGTCTTAGGGTTAGATATTATTATTCCTATCTGGCTTTGTTAAAATGGTCGTTGTATTATTATGCTTGTTTTCTGTGATCCTCTCGCTTCCATGACGTGGACTTGATTGTAATTCCTATCTTTGTTTAATTTAAAAAAAAACAAAAAAAAAACAATAGGATAAATAACTGTGTGTTGTCCTGACCATGGGATCAAAGTACAGATAGAGCAGCCTTGTGGTGAACAAATGGGAACACTAACTGTCCACCAATCAAGGTGCGCTATAGCAAATTCAGGTATTTTGGTACTAGCCATATGAATGAGAGATGGTGGCCAGTGTCCTAACTTAGCAGTGATCAGAATTTCCTTTAGTATAGTAATAAGCTCGATCTGTACTTGATCACAGGCAAGAGCCCAGGAAATATTCTTTCCCAATCTATATTCTGCATGTGCTAAGGTAACAATTTTCTGTTCTATAATGGGAGATATAAGAGCAAAGGTATCTACAACTACATTGGACAGTTTAGAGGAAGCTTCATTAATAATATGTTGTGAGGTAAAACCATCAGCAGCATGCTGAGCAGTGGATCCCATTTTATTACGGAGCACCTCCATATCAATTATATTAAGGGCACCCAGTGCAGTCCCTGTGCCACCTAAAATTGTATCAATTAATTCACGCTTGTGTCGAAATTGCTTGGCTCGGGGTGTTACTGACTGCATATCAAACCAAGTATTGAGCATTTGTATGTGGTTGGCAACAAACTGAGAGCAATTTGGATATTTGTGAATAACTAGAAACAATTTGGGAAATAGATGCCCAGTAAGAAAATGGTATTCCACATCATATAAAACATCGTGTGGTGCATCATATTTAATCTGAAAGGAATGTCCTTCCTGAAATGGGTGGATATCAGAAAGGTAGAGTACAGGAGGAGCAGAAGTGGTGTGAGGGGTGGGATGAGGGGTGGTAGGTAAACAAGATACATCCAAAAGGAATGAAGTCTCAGTGATGTGCTGTTGATCACTCACAACCCATGTATAAGTTATTTTCCAGGTACCTTTGTCCTGACAGGAAATATTGTACAAAATCAAAGCAGGAGGACCTAGAAAGTAACGTTCTGGGCGTGCCCTCAATTCTTGTGTCCTTTCTAGAGAAGTGGAAACTGGTGGCTCCCACTGTACTTGAGTGATGTTTAATGAATAGAACACTGGCTTGTCCTGTACCGAACAGAAACTCAGGATGACCAGATCCTTTCCTTCCGGGAAAGGTGGGGGTATTTCTTGGTAGCGATACACTCCACCTGTGGAGTTAGCCCAGCCAATCGTGCATATTCAGATGATAGTTCCTGTAATGAGACTTGAGTAGAAGAGAGCAGATACAAGAACAACAGGAAACCGAGACATAATAAAAGCAAACTTGTTTCACTCTACTAGGGAGTAAACTAATGCTCCCCACTTATACTATGTAACAACAAAACAAAAAAAAATTAATAAATTTTACTACCTATTTACATAACTATTAAACACATGTACAGCAGGAGTAACTAGTTACCGTCCTCAAGCGACTTTTGTTCAGAAAGCAGCTGTCCGTGCTGTCTTCAGATGGTATCTGAAAACAAAGACTGATAAAGCACGTATTACCCATATGGTTTTAACTGGGTGATGTGTTTCCAGTACTGCCGGTTGTCAGGCATTAGGATCTGGTATAGGCTTGGGCCTGAGGTATCAGTAGCTAAGTATGGTCCTTCCCACTTTGGGGTCTTAAATCAGAACCTTTTGCATGTACCTCCTGCAAATAATCTCTAGCTTTTTCTGTGTTAGCTAGCACAGAGGTCTGAATTTCTTTTAGATGTTCTTGCAGGGATTTCATCCACTCATTGGTGAGAATTACAGTCTGGTCCTCTGGAAGAAAAGGACTCAGCATATTTTCCCACCGTTGCATTGGCCTTCCCATTAAGGCTTCATAGGGTGCAAAACCTGTGGATTTACAGACATTAGCTCTGATACGCATAAGGACTAAAGGGAGCACCAGATCCCAATTTTTCCCGGTCAGATTAAGCATAGGGCTGAGGTGGACCTTAATTGTTTGATTCATTCTTTCTACCTGCCCTGCTGCCTGTGGATGGTACGGAATGTGGAGTTGTTGTTCTATGCCTAGAAAATCAAACAATTCCTTGATGAGCTGAGAAACAAATGCAGGACCATTATCAGAATCAATAGTCTTGGGAATGCCCCAGCGTGTAAAAAATTGCATAGTTAGGATTTCTGCAGTGGTTCGAGCAGCTTGATCTGGGACAGGGAATGCTTCTACCCAATGAGAAAAGGAATCAACAACAGTCAGTAAAAATCTATTCTTCCTAGCAGTCAATGGGAGAGGGCCCACATGATCTATTTGCAATCTCTCAAATGGGCCACGAGGAGGTGCTCTCATTAACTGTCCCCTTCTCTTTTTAGGTTGCCTCCCAAATGAAGTACAGATTACACAGGAGGAAACATGATCCTGTATATCATGTTTCATTTCTGGCCACCATAACAACCTATTGAGGATAGTCTGCATTTCTTCTGCTTTAGGGTGTCCCATAGGACCTGCACCATGAACCCAATGCATCCATTCTTTACCTCGAGCTCTAGGGATAGCTATAACCAAGCCTTCCTCTCTTTTTGCACATAGACTGTCTTTCTCTATAGCGAATGTGAGAAAGGGTGTGTGCTGATATAGGTTACCTGGGGCGTCCTGCACAAGCTTCCTTAAATTGGAAAGCTCAGGGTCCTTTGTCTGCAGTGCTACAAAGTAATCTGGTGGTATTATCTGATCGTAATCTGTGGAACGTGTAGCAATAGCAACCATGCATGTCTGCTCATACCAGGGCCATATGAGGCCTACATGGCATGCTTCCTTGGCTAGTGAGTCTGCTAATGTGTTTCCTTTCACTAAAGGGCCTTTCTTCCTATGTGCCTTTACTTTAACTAAATGTACTCTCTGAAACTTCTCACTCAGTTCTTGTGCCATAGTCCACAGTGATGAATTTTTCACTGTGGACCCATCTGTAGATTTAAATTTATTTGCCAGCCACCAGGGTAACAGGGCAATGGCACTTTTAAAGACATAATCAGAATCTAAAATGATTTGTATCTCTGGGTGTGAATCCTGATATTGCTGCATACAAGCTACAAAAGCAGCCAGCTCACAGTACTGTGCTGATGCTGACCCACAGGAATACTGTCTTTGCAGTACCACTTGGTTATTTGGGTCCAATTGTACAATTGCAAAACCTGCTAGTCGCCTGCCTCCTTCACATTGGCTACTACCATCAATATATACTGTAGGAAGAAAAGGTGATGAAATTTTGTCTAGTCCTAGTTCCCTAAAGATCATGTGATTAGGGGCACTGGGTGAGGACTGACAGTCATGAGGTTGCCCCTCCAGCAAGATTCCAGCCACTTGCACGTTAGGTTCTTTCAACAATTCAAACTTTACATTCTGTGCTTGCAACATGAGAGTCCACTGGACTATTCTCTCCGTCCTAATCTTGCTACATGCTAACTTTCCTTCTACAATGAATTTGAGGGGGGTGTGATGGCTGCATATGTATGTGGTTTGAGCACCAATGATGTATGTAAATTTCTGCATAGCAGCATAGGAAGCCAGTACATGTTTTTCACAGTTTCCCATTTTGAGTTCAGGAGTAGTGAGAACTCTGGAACAGAAAGCGATAGGGCGATCTACTCCTCCTAAGAGTTGTGTTAGAGCTGCACCTATACTGTTCTCTCCAACTACAGGGTACAGGAAAAAAATGTTGTGTGTGATCTGGGTGTGCAAGAACAGGAGCAGAAGTCAGAATGTGTTTTAATTTAGTTACAGCGTCTGTATGTCCTTCCTCCCAAACATAACTTTTACTTTTTAGCAGGGAGTAAAATGGAGCTGCCACTTCAGCATAATTGTGCATGAAGTCACGACAGAAACCAGTGAGCCCTAGAAATGACTGGAGTGATTTCTGATCTGTAGGAAGTGGAAGTTTCTGTATCAGCTCTATCCTCTGAGAATCTACAGATTTACCATCCTGGCCAATAGTAACCCCTAAAAAGGAAACCTGTGATTTGCACAGTTGAGCCTTGGCAGGATTAACTTTAAAACCAGCTTGTAAGAGGGCTTTTAAATCTTCTCTTACATGATTCCAGTGTACGGCTTCATTCTCAGACTGAATCAGAATGTCATCTACATACTGAATTATATTATCTCTGCAAGACAATAGTGATAGGGCTTCCTGCATGTATTTATGAAATATTGATGGGGAATCCTTATATCCCTGTGGGAGCACAGTCCATGCATATTGTTTATTCAGCCACTGAAAGGCTGTTTTGTACTGGCATTCAAGGGCCAGGGGCAGACTCCAAAACCCATTGGATATGTCTAAAACAGAGAAAAATTTACATTTGGGATTGCCATGTCTAAGTCATCTGAATTATCCTCCTGACAGAGATCCTGATTATTGCTGGGTTCTGGCTGAGATAAACTATCTTCATGTGATTCATCTGTATTCTTCCCATTCCTAAGTTGAACTATGCATACTTTAGTATTCTTTTGTTTGTCAGTAGCTTGTATGCATTGCTCATAAGGTGTGTCATAGGCATAGGGGGCTGAGGGAGAAGTAGGCGTATACTTATTTTTTTGTCTTTCAGATGCCAATTGATACTTAACGTGACTCAATTCAAGTTTAAGTGCTTCTAATTGCTCACTAACAGTTATAAAAGAATTTGTAGCTTGTATCACTTGAGTTCTTTGTATAGAGATGCAAATTTGTGCCTCCTCAAGGTCTTTGGTCAATTGGGTACACTGAGAAGTCAGTTCAGTATTGTCCTTTTTCATGCTAATGAGCCCCCTGCACATGCCTTGGATAAAAAGGCATTTTCTTTTATTTGTTTTCTTTATGAATTCTTGATCATGGTTTAACATTTGTCTTTGAATATTATACCATGATGACTCAGGGAATTCACCTTCAAAGGGACCCCCTTTCCTCTTACAGTATGAAATTACCATTTCTTTAAGTTCTTTAAAATCAAAGGCTTCCATATTTAATACTGCAGAAAGGCTGTAGTTGGACTATCTCAAATGTGTAACCTTAGAAGGAGGAATGCTCACTTTTATGAAGAAGTGAGACTTAGAATTATAGTTGGAATGGTATAAATTTTATGGGTGTTCAGTAAAGAGTACTGGCATAAAGACCACACCTTAAAATTATACCTGAATAAAAAGTGCTTATCACCTTTTTAACAGGGTGGAAGTTTAGGGTGAAGTTATAGTAAGAAGGGTGTTAGGAGATTAACAGATTTGTTGTATCAATTGCAGCCAGTTTTAAGCCTGCTCTCACTAAGATACTTACTGACAGGAGACAGAGAAATAAAAGTTAAAAGGGACAGGAGGTAATAGCTTTATCAGGAAAGATGTATATTGTATTCAATGAGTGACTGTTTACCTGTGTACCACTTCCAAACTAAACCTGGACTATCTCTCTTCTTAGCAGCTCAAATAATATAGCAAGCCTATACATCAAAATAAGACAATTGCAAGCCACTCTGTGTGATGTCTTTAAAATTCGAGATGCTTACAGAGCCTTTTGACAATAAAAATCTAACCTTGTCTAACCCACAAAACAAATTTATCACTGGAACTGTTCACTAAATAGTGTCTAAGTGTCATCCAGTCTGTCAATTGTAAATGGTCACAAGGACTTTTGATTCTGTCTGAAATCAACTTAATGTATTATACAAAATTATTACTTACCCAACTGGAGGTCTGCTGTGAAATCCGAGAGACGAGCCCCCATAAAGATGTAAGATTTGGTCAGGTTACTTTCCTGTAGGTCCTGGGTTCATTTCACTTCACAGAGGCAGTGGGGCTTGTAATAAAACAACCAAACAGGTGTGGCTTGGAGAAAGGTTTTTTATATAGAAATAGGCTTAATACATAAGTATTGAATAGAGGTATATAGTGATTGTTACAGAGCTGTTTCAGTGTGCATCAATGAATCTGTGTGTGCATGTGCATGTGTGAAGTGTGAGAGAGAGATAGGCCAGAACATCTGTTTAGAGCCTCATGGCAAGGGAGAGAGAGAGAGAGAGAGAGAGAGTGGGGGAGGGGTGAAGGGAATTGATTATAAGAGCCTCCTGTCCTTCATGTCCGATGAATGGTGGAAGAGAGAGAGATAAGAACATGTGTGTCAGAGCCTCATGGCAAGGTGTAGTGGAAGAGAGAGAGAGAGCGGGGGAGGGGTGAAGGGAATTGATTATCAGAGCCTCCTGTCCTTCATGTCCGATGAATGGTGGAAGAGAGAGAGAGAGAGAGAGAGAGAGAGGAAGTGTTTCTGTCCTTTATAGTGAATTGAATCCTCTCCAGCACTTCCTCTTGAGGTCTGCTATTGTTTCTAGCCACTCCCCTTTTAGGTCTGCCATTCTTGATTTAGCAAGGCAGGCCTTGGAGACTGAAATCACCAGGGGGTCAGAGTTAATCTCATCTTGTAAACTGTCCTATTACCTTTGGAGACTGAAATCACCAGAGTCCAAAGCTGCATGAAATGTATGCTGACAAGGATAATGCTGGTTGTGTGGTGGATGTGACTAGGAGGTTTTGGTGGCGTAGGGGAAGGTGAGGATAATGCTGGCTGTGTCGTGGATGTGCTTAGGAGGGGACTGTGGAGCAGGGGAAGGTGAGGATAATGCTGGCTGTGTCATGGATGTGCTTAGGAGGTGACTGTTGGGCAGGGGAAGGTGAGGGTAATGCTGGCAGTGTGGTGGATGTGATTAGGAGGTGACTGTGGGGCAGGGGAAGGTGAGGATAATGCTGGCTGTGTGGTGGATGTGATTAGGAGGTGATTGTGGAGTAGGGGAAGGTGAGGATAATGCTGGCTGTGTGGTGGATGTCCTTAGGAGGTGACTGTGGGGTAGGGGAAGGTGAGGACAATGCTGGCTATGTCGTGGATGTGATTAAGAGGTTACTGTGGGGTAGGGGAAGGTGAGGATAATGCTGGCTGTGTGGTGGATGTGCTTAGGAGATGACTGTGGGATAGGGGAAGGTGAGGATAATGCTGGCTGTGTGGTGGATGTGCTCAAGAGGTGACTGTGGGGCAGGGGAAGGTGAGGATAATGCTGGCTGTGTCGTGGATGTGATTAAGAGGTTACTGTGGAGTAGGGGAAGGTGAGGATAATGCTGGCTGTGTGGTGGATGTGATTAGGAGGTGACTGTGGGGCAGGGGAAGGTGAGGATAATGCTGGCTGTGTCGTGGATGTGATTAAGAGGTTACTGTGGAGTAGGGGAAGGTGAGGATAATGCTGGCTGTGTGGTGGATGAGCTTAGGAGGTGACTGTGGGGCAGGGGAAGGTGAGGATAATGCTGGCTGTGTGGTGGATGTGCTTAGGAGGTGACTGTGGGGTAGGGGAAGGTGAAGATAATGCTGGCTATGTGGTGGTTGTGATTAAGAGGTTACTGTGGGGTAGGGGAACGTGAGGATAATGCTGACTGTGTGCTGGATGTGCTTAGGAGGTGACTGTGGGGCAGAGGAAGGTGAGGATAATGCTGACTGTGTGCTGGATGTGCTTAGGAGGTGACTGTGGGGCAGGGGAAGGTGAGGATAATGCTGGCTGTGTGCTGGATGTGCTTAGGAGGTGACTGTGGGGTAGGGGAAGGTGAGGACAATGCTGGCTGTGTGGTGGATGTGACTATGAGGTTTTGGTGGGGTAGGGGAAGGTGAGGATAATGCTGGCTGTGCGGTGGATGTGATTATGAGGTTTTGGTGGGGTAGGGGAAGGTGAGGACAATGCTGGCTGTGTGGTGGATGTGCTTAGGAGGTTTTGGTGGGGTAGGGGAAGGTGAGGACAATGCTGGTTGTGTGGTGGATGTGATTAGGAGGTGACTGTCGGGCAGGGGAAGGTGAGGATAATGCTGGCTGTGTGCTGGATGTGCTTAGGGGGTGACTGTGGGGTAGGGGAAGGTGAGGATAATGCTGGCTGTGTGGTGGATGTGCTTAGGAGGTGATTGTGGGGTAGGGGAAGGTGAGGGTAATGCTGGCTGTGTGGTGGATGTGCTTAGGAGGTGACTGTGGGGTAGGGGAAGGTGAGGATAATGCTGGCTGTGTGGTGGATGTGCTTAGGAGGTGACTGTGGGGCAGGGGAAGGTGAGGATAATGCTGGCTGTGTGGTGGATGTGATTAGGAGGTGACTGTGGGGTAGGGGAAGGTGAGGATAATTCTGCCTGTGTGGTGGATGTGCTTAGGAGGTGACTGTGGGGTAGGGGAAGATGAGGATAATGCTGGCTGTGTGGTGGATGTGCTTAGAAGGTGACTGTGGGGTAGGGGAAGGTGAGGATAATGCTGCCTGTGTGGTGGATGTGATTAGGAGGTGACTGTGGGGTAGGGGAAGGTGAGGATAATGCTGCCTGTGTGGTGGATGTGATTAGGAGGTGACTGTGGGGTAGGGGAAGGTGAGGATAATGCTGCCTGTGTGGTGGATGTGCTTTGGAGGGGTCTGTGGGGCAGGGGAAGGTGAGGATAATGCTGGCTGTGTGGTGGATGTGCTTAGGAGGTGACTGTGGGGTAGGGGAAGGTGAGGATAATGCTGGCTGCATGGTGGATGTGCTTAGGAGGTGATTGTGGGGTAGGGGAAGGTGAGGATAATGCTAGCTGTGTGGTGGATATGCTTAGGAGGTGACTGTGGGGCAGGGGAAGGTGAGGATAATGCTGGCTGTGCGGTGGATGTGCTTAGGAGGTGATTGTGGGGTAGGGGAAGGTGAGGATAATGCTGGCTGTGCGGTGGATGTGCTTAAGAGCAGTCTGTGGGGTAGGGGAAGGTGAGGATAATGCTGGCTGTGTGGTGGATGTGCTTAGGAGGTGATTGTGGGGCAGGGGAAGGTGAGGATAATGCTGGCTTTGTGGTGGATGTGCTTAAGAGGTGACTGGGGCAGGGGAAGGTGAGGATAATGCTGTGTGTGTGGTGGATGTGCTTAGGAGGTGACTGTGGGGCAGGGGAAGGTGAGGATAAGGCTGGCTGTGTAGTGGATGTGGTGGGGATGGAGAAAGCAGGGATGATGTAGTAATTTCTCTATTGCTGTCCCTATATGGAGAGTTTTACATAGTAACATAGTAACATAGTAAATGACGGCAAGATTTAATGTTATAGCATGCTTTGGGATTTGAGGTAAAGACTACTATAACTAAAACATTGACTAAGTGAGTTGATCAATAACTTTTTTATTTTCTTTATATGCTGTGATTCCTCCCTCCCCTTGTTGATGGATATCCAGTCAAGGTCTGTGAAAAAGTTGGTAACCCTAAGTGTAGCTGAAGCTGATGATGAGAGGTGAGCTTGTAGTTTACATTTAATAGTCACTCAGGGCCTAGCATCAGAAAAGTACTTTTAGTTTTAAAACACAGAGGAGAACCTTCTGGTTACATTTCATACCCAGCAGAGAGCTTGTAGTTTAAATTTAATAGTCACTCAGGGCCTAGTAACAGCAAAGTCCTTTTAGTTTAAATTTAAAACACAGAAGAGAGCTTTCTGGTTACATTTGGAACCCAGCAGAGAGCTTGTAGTTTACATTTAATAGTCACTCAGGGCCTAGCATCAGCAAAGTACTTTTAGCTTAAATTTAAAACACAGAAGAGACCTTTATGGTTAAATTTAGAACCCAGCAGAGAGCTTGTAGTTTAAATTTCATAAGAGCTATAATTTAAATCAAATCAGAATATAGCTTACCTCAGCAGCACAAGACAGGGTACTGTGTAGCAGCCCTCTTTTAATAAGTGTTATTTCCCTCCCTCCCTCCCACCCCTGGGATAATCGTAGCTTTATTGGTACTTACACATCTTAAAAGACAGGAGGTGCTCTCAGGTGAAGCTCATTACCCAAATCAGTCATACACTAAGGACCTGAGATTAGTTAAGCTTCAGGTGAACAAGGTATATTACACGTATTAGGTACAGTTTTATTAGTATAAATATCCATAGCAACCCTTAGTAAGTAAAGAACTTAGATCTAAACACAAACTTAAAACTAAGATACAGACAGCAGTCCAGCAGCGGGATGGGGGCTTTCCAGTCTTTTGCATTGAGTGTCACATGTATGATTTTCTCCCAGTTGGTGAGAGGTATTACGTGTGCACTAGGTGCAAGGAGCTCTTTGCTCTCAGGGAACGAGTCCGTTCTCTAGAGGCTAGAGTAGCAGACTTGGAAAGCATAAGACAGACAGAGAGGTACATAGACGAGACCTACAGGGATATAGTCCTGAAGTCCCACCTCCAGTCTCGCAGCATCCCTGTTGCCATGGAGGATAGAGGTCACGTGACAGGAGAGCATCACCCTGGTGTGGCAGGAAGTGATCCTGTAATTAGGACCTGTCCTCCAGGTGATGTAAAACCCTCTCGCACCGAGGAAGATTCTCCAGGACCATGTGCCCATGAGGGAAGGGTTAGGACAGCCGTTATAGTTGGCGATTCAATCACTAGGCATGTAGATAGTTGGGTGGCTGGTGGACGTGAGGATCGCCTGGTAACATGCCTGCCTGTTGCGAAGGTAGCGGACCTCACGCGCCACCTAGATAAGGTCTTAGATAGTGCTGGGGAGGCGTCTGCTGTCTTAGTACATGTCGGTACCAATGACATAGGAAAATGTGGTAGGGAGGTTCTGGAGGCTAAATTTAGGCTTTTAGGTAGGAAGTTGAAATCCAGAACTTCCAGGGTAGCATTCTCCGAAATGCTTCCTGTTCCACGCGCAGGACCCAAAAGGCAGGCAGAGATCCGGAGTCTCAATGCGTGGATGAGACAATGGTGCAGAGATGACGGTTTTGGATTTCTTAGGAACTGGGGAACATTCTGGGGAAAGGAGGGGCTCTTCCGAAGGGATGGGCTTCACCTTAACCGGGATGGAACCAGGCTGCTGGCATTAACCTTTAAAAAGGAGATAGAGCAGCTTTTATACTAGATATTAGGGGAAAGCCGACAGTCGCCCAAGAGCGGATGGTTTGGAAGAATGTATCTTTGAAGGATACTACCAAAAGCAGAGAGGTTCCACAAAAGAGTAAAGTAGCCCAAATGCCCTCAAGTATGGAGCAGACAGAGCTTAAAGATCCAAAATTACCCATGTCTAACAATAGCCAAATTAATATGAATAAAATACATTCTCTAAAATGCTTGTATGCAAATGCTAGAAGTCTAAAAAATAAGATGGGAGAGTTAGAATACATAGCACTAAATGAAAGGTTAGATATGATTGGAATATCAGAGACATGGTGGAAGGAGGACAACCAGTGGGACACTGTGATACCTGGGTACAAACTATATCGTAATGATAGAGCTGATCAAATTGGTGGAGGGGTTGCTCTCTATGTTAGAGAGGGCATTGAGTCAGAAAGTATTAAAGTTTTGCAGGAAACAAAATCTGCTGTAGAATCTATATGGATTGAAATTCCATGTAAAAGGGGGAAGGCAATGATAGTGGGGGTGTACTATCGACCGCCTGGCCAGAATGACCAAATGGATGATGAAATGCTCAAAGAAATCAAGGAAGCTAACAAAAGTTACAGCGCGGTAATAATAATGGGTGATTTCAACTACCCCGGTATCGACTGGGTCAGTGTCACGTCAGGACATGCTAGGGAGATAAAGTTCCTAGATGAAATAAATGACTGCTTCTTGGAGCAGCTGGTTCATGTACTGACCAGAGGGGAAGCCATATTAGACCTAGTCCTTAGTGGAACACCAGAACTAGTGCAAGAGATAAGGTTGTTGGGGCCACTTGGCAATAGTGATCATAGCATGATCGCCTTTGATTTAATTAGTGGAGGAGGGATAGTAAGGAAATCCACAGTACTACCTTTTAACTTTCGAAAGGGAGACTATGATAAAATGAGGAAAACAGTTAAGAAAAAACTAAAAGGAGCAGTTGCAAAGGTTAAAGACGTACATCAGGCTTGGCTGTTGTTGAAAAATACTATCTTGGAAGCCCAGACCAGCTGTATTCCACGCTTTAAGAAAAGTGGAAGGAAGTCCAAAAAACTGCCAGCATGGATTTAAAGGTGAGGTCAGAGAGGCTGTTGTTGCCAAAAAAGCATCTTTCAGGAAATGGAAAAAAGAGCCAAACGACGAAACCTGGAAACAGCACAAGCACTGGCAAGTCACATGCAAGACATTGATAAGGCAGGCAAAGGGAGAATTTGAGAAGAAGCATGCTGCGGAAGCAAAAACGCGAAGTAAAGACCTTTTCAAGTACATTCGTAGCAAAAAACCTGTGAGAGAGTCAGTTGGTCCATTAGATGATAAAGGGGTTAAAGGAGCACTAAGAGGCAACAAGGCGATAGTGGAGAGACTGAATGAATTCTTTGCTTCAGTCTTTACTGAGTAAGATGTAGGGATGTTACCCATGACTGAAGTGGTATTTAAAGGTGCGGAAGAATTGAAGGAAATATCGATACATCGGGAAGATGTATTACAACTATTAGATAAACTGATGAGTAGCACATCACCTGGGCCGGATGGTATACATCCAAGGGTGTTGAAAGAACTGAAATATGAGATTGCAGACCTGCTATTAGTAATCTGTGAACTATCATTAAAATCATCTCTAATACCTGAAGATTGGAGGATCGCCAATGTAACACCAATTTTTAAAAAGGGTTGCAGGGGTGATCCGGGAAACTACAGACCAGTGAGCCTGATGTCAGTATTGGGAAAAATGGTAGAAACCATCATAAAGAATAAAATTACTCAGCATGTAGATAGTCATGACCTAATGGGAGACAGCCAACATGACTTTAGACAAGGAAGATCTTGTCTTACTAATCTGTTATGTTTTTTTATAGGAGTGAATAATCAGGTGGACAAAGGTGAGTCGGTTGATATTGTGTATCTGGACTTTAAGAAAGCCTTTGACAAGGTCCCTCATCAGAGACTTTTGCAAAACTAAAGAGTCATGGGATAGGAGGCAGTGTACTAGTGTGGATCAGGAACTGGTTAAAAGATAGAAAACAGAGGGTAGGGCTAAATGGCCAATTTTCCCAATGGAGAAAGGTGAATAGTGGTGTACCCCAGGGATCTGTGCTGGGTCCGCTGCTTTTTGACATATTCATAAATGACCTGGAAAGTGGAATAACGAGTGAGGTTATCAAATTTGCAGATGACACAAAACTATTTAAAGTTTTTAAAACCCAAGAGGATTGTGGAAAATTGCAAGAGGATCTTGATAAATTGGGAGACTGGGCATCAAAATGGCAGATGAAATTTAATGTGGACAAGTGCAAGGTTATGCACCTAAGGAAGAACAACCCAAACTATGGTTACACTATGCAAGGTTCCACATTAGGAACCACCACCCAGGAAAAAGATTTAGGCGTCATTGTGGATACCATGTTAAAACCCTCGGCCCAGTGTGCAGCAGCGGCCAAGAGAGCAAATAGAATGCTAGGTATCATAAGGAAAGGAATCGAAAATAAAACAAAAGATATTATAATGCCTCTATATCGTTCCATGGTGAGACCGCACCTTGAATATTGTGTGCAATTCTGGTCACCGTATCTTTAAAAGGATATAGCGATTTTAGAAAAGGTTCAGAGAAGAGCCCCCAAAATGGTAAAAGGGATGGAAGGATACTCCTATGAAGAAAGGCTAAAAAGGTTAGGGCTCTTTAACCTGGAAAAGAGACGGCTGAGGGGAGATATGATAGAAGTCTATAAATTAATGAACGGAGTGGAATGGGTAAACGTAGATCGATTGTTTACCTTATCAGAATATAGAAAGACTAGGGGACATGCAATGAAGCTACAGGGTAAACTATTTAAGACTAATAAAAGAAAATATTTTTTCCCTCAACGTGTAATCAAACTCTGGAATTTGTTACCGGAGGATGTAGTAAAGGCTGTTAGTGTAGCTGGGTTTAAAAAAGGTTTGGACAAGTTCCTGGAGGAAAGGTCCATAAACCATTATTAAGAAGGGACCCAGGATATCAATGCTTGAACCAATACAAGCATTGTGGAACCTGTGTCCCTTGGGGAAACTGCTAGGTACATATGACCTAGATTGGCCACTGTTGGAAACAGAATACTGGGCTTGATGGACCTTGGTCTGACCCAGTATGGCATATCTTATATTCTTATGTTCTTATGTGATGTGCTGGACTCTCGTCTGGAGCTGGCATTACTGTAAGTGCTTAGGTTCCTTCCCTCCTAAGAGCCTTGCTTCTATAGATGCAAGTCCCCGAAAGTGCTTTGCAGGGCTCCTGGTTCTAAGGGATTGCACGCTAAGTTGCTGATACATTTCTTGGAACCTCTCTCCTTTAGCATTGGCAGCTATGATTTTTCCTACTTTTTAACACAGACAGAGATACTCTCCTTCTGAGATGGTAGCGTGCTGGCAGGTTTATCACAGACATTAGTCTTCTTCTCTATTCCCCTATACTGGTGCTCTGAGCCTGCTGCTTCCTCTGGATGGTATGAGGGGCTATAGACCAGATACCTGCTTCTTTTGGTGTAGTGGCTATGTGCCAAAGACAAAGTTCTACCTTTGGGAGTGGCTTATATATGAACTTGGATTTTCCCTCCCAGAGGAGTCTTCTCCCAGCATAATCTGACTGGCAGCATGACACTCCCTTGTTTTAGAAAATGCTGAGCTTTTTTCCAACCTACATTGTAGTAATTTAGTGAGGACATTGGATGGTGCTGCTGCTTACACAGTAACACCCAAGTAGTCTCTACATATTTACAGTATTTAAATATACTTGATACCCCTTTCATGCCCAATCAAGGGCTTAAAGCATTTTTTTAATAAATGCAGGCAACACAAATACAATTCAACAGCAACAAATACTCCCCATACACCTTCCCACCCCCCTATTCATTCTTCTTCTCCAAAAACCTCCAAATACAACCCTTTTCTGAAATCAAAGAAAATGCAACTCCTCCTTAACATCCAACAGCAAGGTGTTCCACAATGCAGGGGCAAAACAGAAAAAACTATTACATTGGATGAGACTCAACCAAACCTGAGGAAACCAGGACATTTCCAGGACTCTCTGCTGTGACAGTGGCAAGGTGCAACCAGGTACTTGGGGGGCAAAGTAAACCATCAAGGTGCCCAGGCTGACCAGTGTATAAACATTTGAAAACAGCACAATGGCGTAACTCCCAGAGAAGAGATATGCAGAGACTGTGTCAGTCCAGATGCACAAAAGGAAGGGCTTCGAAAGGAACTGGTAGCAAAACAAAAGCAGAAGAAGATAAAGGTTTGCTGGCTGGAGCAAGAACAAATTCCAGCCCAGCAGATTGCTCACAACAATGCTGCCAGACACATCTTACCGTGGAGAGAGGATAGGAACGGTTTGTCTAACTTGCCTTCTAAAGAGGAGGTCAAAACTGTTTATATAAAGCATCCCCCCACAAGTAAGTGTCTGCGACTATTTGCTCGAGCTGCTCTCTCTTAGTATAGACCAAAACTGTTTGCTAAACTGATTTCAAAAGGTCTCCGAAAGGGAAAGAAACCAAGAAAACTGCCTGAGCTCTGCATCAGAGAAATCTGCAGTGATCCAGACCACGGCATGGCCCATGCCACCCAGCAAATGTTCATCTGTCAGTAACTTCTCCTTCAATCAAAGAACAAATAGTGCTTCTTGTGTTTCGAAAAACAAAACCTTTTGTTCTTGAGGGTAGAACATATTTAGTCCTTAAAACAAGTCCTTAATACTTCAGCATCATCATGGCAACATACTGTTCTTCATTTCCCTGGCATTTCTTCCCTCTGAGATAATCCACACTTCAAAAATGTGAAAAATGATTGAGCAAAATGGAACAGCACACATCCCAGGAGAAGAAACACATTTTCTTTTTTCCATTGTCTCTGAATATGATATATGCTTAGCTATATTACATCCTAATAGCAACTACTGTATTGTCTACAAAGCGTATTTACTTCCAATTTGACGATGTTGTGTATATATAGAGAAGGCTTTGATTTGTGTATCCAGGGAGGATTAAAGTAATGCAAAATTTGCTTTGCCTTTTTATTCACCATCAGTAAACTTCTTTTGTGGATTAGAAACATAGAAGCATGATGGCAGAAAAAGACCACATGGCCCTTCCAAATCAACCACTATAACAGTACCCCTTTTTCCTTTAGAGATCCTCTGTGTTTGTCCCATGCTTTTTTGAATTGAGTTACTGTCCTCATCTCTACCACCTCCACTGGGAGACTATTCCACTCATCTACCACTCTTTCTGTAAATAAATATTTCCACATATTACTCCTGAATTTATCCCCTTTCACCTTCATCCTATGTCCCCTTGTAGCAGAGCTTGCTTTCAATCGAAAGAGGCTCTCCTCCTGTGCATTTATGCCACAGAGGTATTTAAACGTCTCAGTCATATCACTTCTACCTCGCCTTTCCTCTAAAGTATACATATTAAGATCCTTAAGTCTGTTCTCATATGCTTTATAACGAAGACATCTAACCATTTTAGTAGCCACCCTCTGTACCGACTCCCACCAGGGACATGATCAATCACCCTCCATTGTAACTGTTCAAAGTGGTGACCTGTCTGACAGCAGTGTTCAACCACGAGAGCCAACTTAGTTTCTGTATGGAGTCTAGAAGCATGTTCCGCCAAACAAGTTTTTATCTGTTGTGACATCCGGCCAAAATAAAACAATTGGCAAGGACAGATAAGATACACAACAAAAGTATAAATGCAAATGGTATGCCAGCACAATCTAAACTCAAAGCCTTGATGTTCATCGTACCAGGACTCCCCTTCCAATGTTGATGCACAGTAGCAGCAGGCGCTGCAGACATAATGACCTGGTTGTGTATGAGAAGTAGGAGGGCCCATGAGGGGGACATAGAATACACTGTTTGCAGAAGAGGGAACAGTTTTGTAATGTTAAACTACAGATGGTTGTTCCATTTGGAGTGGGCTAGTTTGATTTGACTGGTTTTATTCATTACTGATTAGTGGAGGGTCTTCCCTTTGAGACGGATTTTCCCTTTGTACTGATTGGCTGATTACTGGCTCTGTCATAACAAACATCAGATGCTGGACATTCAAACTTCGGGGATCCTGCAAAAACCTGAAGCAGGGCCCGTATGTGGGCTCGAAATTGGCACGTCATGGAGAATTGCTGTTTTGCCTCTTTTGTTCCAGTGCGCTTCATTTTAAAGAGCTAAGTACAAAAAATAAAAACAATTCAAAGGAGTCGCTGTTTGGGGTGGAGTAGGTTCACTCTCTTTCCCTTACAGCACCTCCGACAAAAGATATATTCACAACATGGGTGGAAATTTTCTTGCTATCATGCTTTTTGGATCCTTTAAGTGAGGGTTATTCAGTTTTGATCACCAAGTTGGGTTCTTTTTGTAAATTTGGACATTGGATGGGGGCATAGATAGATGAAAGGGAAATGCTAGACATGGGGGCATAGAGAGACAGAAGGGAGATGGACATGGGGGTCATAGGGAGATGGAAAGAAAATGTTGGACATTGAGGGGGGCATACGTAGATAGAAGGGAGATGCTGGACATGGGGGGCATAGGGAGATGGAAAGAAAATGTTGGACATTGAGGGGGGCATACGTAGATAGAAGGGAGATGCTGGACATGGGGGGCATAGGGAGATGGAAAGAAAATGTTGGACATTGAGGGGGGCATACGTAGATAGAAGGGAGATGCTGGACATGGGGGGCATAGGGAGATGGAAGGGAGATGCTAGGTTTGGGGGGGACAGAAGGTGACAGAGAGGGGATACTGAACTTGTGCGGAGAAGGGAGAGAGAAAGCAGATGTTAAGTACAGAAGGGGAAATGCTGGACATGGGGAGATAGGGAGAGAGGGGAGGTGGCATGAGTTGGTGAAATAGGGGTAGAGAAGGGGAATGCTGGCTATGGATAAATGAGGTTAGAGAAAGGGAGGGGCACTGAACAAGAGGTGGAGAGAGGGGAAGAGATGCTGGACATGGGGAGGGGTATGGAGAAGGAGGAAAGTTAAAGACTGGGAAATAAGAGGCTGGGGAACGGGAGGGTTCTGTTAAGGGTGGGTTCCAAAGGGGCCTTTCATGAGCTTCTCTTCTGCCCACAAAATAATTCAGTGATTGTCTGAACACAGTTTACATGTACAGTGGGATTAGAATAAGGCTGCCATATTTCTACATGACTTCCCCCGGTCCCAACTGCCAAATAAGATCATAAGACCATAAGATTTATCATACTGGGTGAGACCAATGCTCCATGAAGCCCAGCAGCCTGTATTCCACAGTGGCCAGCCCAGGCGACAAGTGCCTGGCAAGATCCTAAAAAGTCGTAGGATTCCATGCTGCTTATCCCCCGGAATAAGCCGTGCTTTCCCCATAATCTACTTTAACAATGCATTAGGGACTTTTCCTTTAGGAATGCATGCAAACCACTTTTTAAATCCAGCTGTGCTAACTGCTTTTACCATCTCTTCCACTGAGGTTAGCCAAAGGAACGGTACAGCGTAGAGGATGAAGTACTTCTGTCCATGACAAAAGAATGAGACCTGGGCGTGATCTAAAGGTAGAAACAGGTAGAAAAGATGACAATGAAATCCAGAAGGATGCTTGTTTGCGGGTGGAGAGGAGTGTCCGGAAGGAAGAAGGACATGATAGTCAGACCTGACTTTTTTTTTTGAGGGGGGGGGTCCAGGTTAACATGAGTAGGCACTAGACTGCGAGCATATCTCATACTAGCTGCATTCTTATTAAATATAATGCCTTAGGGTACACCCAACAATGCATTCTTAAGTATACAGGGTGGGGGAAGGGGGAAGGGATGTCACACATCCGAAGAAAAGCTCCCATTTTTGGAGGAGATGGCCATAAAAAGCACTGTTCAGGATTTGTAAGTAGAGTTGTTAATACAGTTTTCCACAACTGTTAGGTGTCAGAAATGCTACTTGTAAATCAGCAGAGTACAGCTCCAGCAGAACAGATTTCATGCATCATGGGCGACGCTTAAGATAGTTTAAAGGCAATCATCCCATAAGCTTCCTTACTGGAAATGGGATTGTCAAACTGAATTCTCAGATAGTCTGACTCAAAAACTGTGAACTTCCAAAAGTTGCATAAAGTGTCTGTTTAAAGTTTTAGGGCCCGATATTCAAAGGCCTTTACATGGTTTACAGACCTTTAAACCATGTGAATGCCTCTAAGCAGGATATTCCGCAGCAATAACTATCTTAGTGTTGCAGAATATCCACAGGTTCCAACGTTGCATGCCCCGATGCTAACCGGTTACCACTAGGGCATGCCGAGGACGGCACCTGGCCATAACCAGAGAAATTGAGTCACTGCTCAGTTACGGCTATGCAGTGATAGTAAAGACACAACAAGGGCTGGCCTTACTTTCACCACAAAGCTGAATACCGCTGCTGCCCAGTTAGCTATGGTGCTATTGGCCAACTTGGCTATTCAGTGCAGGTGGCCAAATATGGCTCCGGCATCCAATATCGAGGTCCAGAGTTCCAGCAGCGATGGCAAGCCACTTTACAAGGGCTAGCTACTGCCACTACATATCTCTTAGAGAGAGAAAGGGATTGTAGAACTTAAGAGTTCTTATGCAAGGACAGACTGAATAACCGGAAGATCTTCATCTGCTGTCCTTTTCCAGTTTTCCTGTGTTTCTAGGGTTTTAGGGCCCGATATTCTTTTGCAACAGCTATGTGCTGCTACAATGCATAGCCGTCGCCGCCAAACGTTAGCCCTGGATATTCAATGCTGGGAATCATATGTGGCCACAAGCCCGCAGAAGCTAACGGGGCAGAGGCGATATTGAGCCATTGCCTCTCATGCTGTGCCTATCTTTTACCTGCAGGTGCTAATCAGGTAGTGGTGCAATATCGACGCTGCCCGGTTAGCAACTGCTGCCACCCCAGAACATCCCAGAATGCCCCCAACACACCCTGTTGCTAAGCGGTTAGCATCAGGATGTATAGCGGAGTTAAATGTGGATATTCAAGGGTGCTAACCATGTTAGTGCTGCTGAATATCTCTCTAAGAGGCATTTACATGGTTTACAGGTCTGTAAACTGTGTACATGCCTTTGAATATTGGGCCCTTAGATTTTAACCAGTAAGCAGCAATAAACCACACTCTGTACAGAAAAAATAAATTGGAGCATATTGGGAAAACACTAGTAGGTCAAAATGTAAACACTGCAATCAGCGTTTTTTCAGCACCAGTGGTGGCAGTTAAATATAAAGGGGGTTATTCTATGCCACGAATCTTCCTTCTTGTGTGATGAGGATGGTGGCTTCAACAGGGACTCCACCACTTGTTTGACACCTCTGCATGCTGGTTCTCAGTCTGCTATAGGGAAAGCTTCAGCCGCCGGAGAAGCCATGGTTGTGGTGAACATCAGATTGCTGGAGAAAGGGTGTAACCAGCCGAGAACTTCCCTCTTTGATGCTGGGAATCAAGCCTCATCAGAGGTTACTCTTCAGTCTATTTGGGCTGTCTTGGTGAAGCTTGAAGGTACTGTCTCTAAATGTGCTATTGATGTATCGTCGTTGGTATAAACAATTGCATCTGTGTCTTCATAACATGAATCTTTTGTTAAAGAGACTCATGAGAAATTTTCAGGACTATCAAAAGAAACAGTTGATTCTAGAGATATTTTGGACCAACTGGTTAAAGATAAGAAGGTTATTCACCAAAAACGTAAACAAATTGGAAAACAAAATGAGGAGCTTGAATCTGAGGGTTTTAAACTTTCCTCAGTTACAAAATGTTTCCCCATTAGAGATGTTTAGGAAATATATACAGGAAGTTCTTTTGATTCTGGAGTCTGCATTATCACCACTCAACAAGGCTTATTTTCTTCCAGGAAAGCCCTCACATGGAGAGATGGAAGATGCTATAGAAGCTGTTTCAGAGCAGAATTTAACTCACTTCTTGGAGAACTCTGTGACTGCGGTGGTGTCTAGGGCAACACTGTTAGTTAACTTTATATTTGAGTCAGATCTCTCTAGAGTACTTTCCCTTTCCTTAAAAAAGTTGATATGCCTTTTTAAGGTAAAACAGTTAGAATTTATCCAGATGTGAGTCGTAATACACAGGAAAGAAGATGTTTTTTCTTGGCTTAGGTATCCATGTAAATGTTTTGTTACCTATTTAAATGTTTAGTATATATTTCTTCTTCCCAAACAACTCTGCACCTTCTTAGATTTAAGGAAGACCTTAGCCTAGTTAGCTTTGTAGACTTGAGTCTATTTTTTCAGGGGTTTAGTGGTGGTGAGGCAGATAGAGATTGTGCCTGGGAATAGTTCCTATACCTTGTTACGGGATTATTTTTTTCCTTTACTATCCCATTATTTCTTCTCTGCCTCTCACCATCTCTGGGTCTAATGATAGAGTGTTAAATATTTACCTGTTAATTTTTTTTTACTGTATAATTGTTTCTTTTGGACACTGTTGTTTCTTGTATGAGTATATACTTGTGATCTTTGTTTAAACTACATAAAGATAAAATTAAAAAAAAAGAGGGGAACTAATGTGTGTTTCACGTGTACCGTCCTGCACACCCTATATATAATCAGGTGGAGAATGTCACCGCTACAACAGCTATATTCAGTCCGGTATCCACATAGCTATGGAAAAACATTTAGGACAGTCTTTTTACTGTCCTAAATTTCTTGGCATAGGTATATGAATACTAGACTGGATGCCATCGCACTCCATAGAATTAGGTGGAACGCCTTTGTTCCACTCTTGCTGCGCCCAGCGTTATCTGGATATTGCTGGGACAGTCTGTAATAATTTTTTTGTTTCAAAATGCATTATTCAATAATAAAGTAAGAAATTACATACAGTCCCCATCATCAGGGAAGCTAACCAAATAAAATCCAAAGGAAAACAAACCCATTCAAGCAATACTAAGAAACATCTGAAAAGTTCCTGATCAGACCTATAAATTATACCCACATTAACTTAAACGAGAGGACAAAAAGAAGCAACACTATCGCAATTAATTAATCATTTGATTTCTTCCCAGCCAGGAAGGTTTCCAACTGTACTGGGTCAAAGAAGACATATTTATCATAAACAAAACTAACAAGACACTTACATGAGTACTTTAAGCAGAATGAAGCCCAAGGGCCAAGACCTGTGGTTTCAGGTTCAGAAACGCTTTACGGCACTTTTGGGTAAGTTTGCATACATCAGGGAACACTTGGATCACCTTACCACAAAAGGGAGGTTTAAAAAAAAAAACAAATGTAACACCATATTTTTATCCAACAAGGACCTAAATGAAGCAACAAGAGTAGCATGCAATGGAATAGCATCCTCCAAGGATTCCAAGAAAGCTGAAACATCAAGTGTTTCATTAGAAAAGAACACTGGTCAACACATTTTTACAAAAGTCATGTTACTGAAATAAAAATAGTCATTTCTTATCAATTTGTATATGCTGAACACGAATATGACAGTGAAATTGCAAAGTTGGCTCTAGTTTTTTGTAATCTACAAGAATTAATGTTTACATCACGAAATGCATGTCAATAGTAAATATAATAGGCCTTCGGTTAATACCTGTAAAGAACCAAGTCATAGACTACTTCTTAGATTTCTTCGCCTGTCTCTTGTACAGCTGTTCGGGAGCTTCTCTGGGGAGTGTCCAGCACTAGTCAGCCAGCATTGTAGTGGACCATTTTCCCTGGTATCTTTGCTCCATCGTTGCGATATCCTGGTGAAAACGTTCGCCCTGTTCATCACTAACCATACCACAGTTGTCAGGAAAGAAATCGAGATGGGAATCAAGGAAATGGATATTTAGAGACATATTGCAGCCAAGTTTCTGATACTGCATCAGCATGTCTTCTACTAGTTCCTTGTAATTTTCTGCCCTAACATTCCCGAGAAAGTTTGTTGACACTAGGCGAAAAGCATTCCATGCTTGTTTCGCATCACCCTGCAGCAAGTTGTTGAACCGGTCATCTTTGAAGAGCTCTCAAATCTGAGGACCCACAAAAACTCCCTCTTTAATCTTTGCTTCGCTGAGTCAAGGGAATTTTTCATTCAGGTATCAGAAAGCTGGCAAAGTGCGGTCCATGACTTTCAAAAAGTTTTTCATCAAACCTAGTTTGATGTGAAGGGGTGGTAGCAGGATTTTGTGAGCCTCAACCAGAGCTGGGTGCTGGATATTCTTCTCTCCAACTGTTACATTTTGTCTGCAATTCCATTCCTTATGCAAGTAGTGCCAATCCCTTGCTCGGCAATTCCACTCACATAAGAAACACATGTATTTTATATATCCCTGCTGCAGTCCCATTAAAAGGGCAACTACCTTCAAGTCACCACAGAGGTGCCAGCTGTACTTGTTATAGTTAATGGAAGTCAGTAGATGCTTTAAGTTATCGTATGTCTCTTTCATGTGGATGGCATGCGCTACTGGAATAGATGGAAGACGGTTTCCATTGTTCAAAAGCACAGCCTTCAGATTCAGTTTCGAAGAGTCTATAAATAGTCTCCAGTCTTGTGGGTCATGAGTGATTTTTAAGGCATTCATGAAGCTTTCAATATCGGAACAGAATACCAGATTACTTTCCTTTCCGACTGCGTATAGTACACTGCTGACGTCAGATGGCTTCAGCAGCCGTCTGGCAGTAGTATTGCATTGCATCAGAAAATGATGCAATCAACTCTGGATGATGTGTGCATGCTGTTATTATGCAATGTGATGCAATATTACATCATTCAAGGCTTATTTGGGATGTTGTTGATGTCCTACTGGATACATTTACACGGTGAAACGTCAAAAATGAACTACATGCAGTATCTTCAAAACGAGAGCCAATAAAATTTTTTTAATGTTATATTCTTGTTCAGCTCACCAAGATACTACAGATTAGGGCCTTTTAAAGTCAGTAACGATTTCAATGTTGACCAGTGGAATCAGTCAAACCTCCCCATCACCCTGCGCCACCGTCTGGAGTACATAAAACAGGTTAGAAACCCTAATTTTCTCCACATCATTAACCAACAATATTTCTTTCGAGTATTGTCTGTAATAATTTTTAGCAGCACTATCCGTGAAAACATTTTGTAAAATTTCCCACACGCATGTACATGCATATTTTATAAAATACACACATACATCGTAAACATCTTGGGAATGGCTGTGCACAAGGGGCATGAAGTAAATGCAGTGTTTCCAATCTTGCCTGCTCTTCACGCATGTATGTATGCACCACACAGTTTTACTGGAGCCCTTTTCTGCTTGTAAAACATTTCTAAAACTCCCACCTAAAAGTATGTGAGTAGGTTTCAAGCACATCTCTAAAATACCCCCTGGTTCTATACAATCAAAGGTGAGAAGGCTATGAAAGTGCATGCACCCTTTCAGATACCAAAAAATGCTTTTATCTGGATGTGATCGACTTAGTTACTATATCTAATTCAGCTGCACGGTTAATCTTCGAAACTTAGCTGCACAGCTAATCCGCTGCCCGTGTCACTATGCTCATGTCACCCCTCTTCTCTAGTCACTTCACTGACTCCTTATCTGTTTCCGAATTCAGTTAAAACTTCTACTACTGACCTATAAGTGCCTGCATTTGGCTATTCCTCACTATGTTTCCTCCCTTATCTCTCCCCACACCTCTCTTCAAGAACTCCGCTTTTCTGGCAGATCCCTTCTATCTGTGCCCTTCTCTTCCACTGTCAATTCCAGACTTTGAGCTTTCCACCGTACTGCTCCTTTTGCCTTGGACTAACTACTTGAGTTAGTATTCAAGCTCCATCTCTGGCCCTGTCCACATCCAAGCTAAAAACTCACCGCTTTGAGACTGCTTTTGGATCTGATCCCCTTAGTCCCCTGTTCACTTTCTATGTGTTTTCTTACCATTCCCCTAGATATATTCTAGTCCCCGGTTATTGTATTGTCTGTCTTGACTAGATTGCAAGGTCTTAGAGTTCTTGTACAGCACTGTACTGTCTCTGTACAGTGCTGTGTATGCCTTGTAGCTCTACACAAATGATTAGTAGTAGCAGTAGAGACTACTTGGATTGCTGCACCAAAAGCAACAGCACCATGCAATGTCTCTACTAATTATTGCAAGATGAAGAGTGACACGTGGAGCACTTTCCAGATCATGGGAGGTTTTAACTGCCAGGCCATTGTAGGCTAGGAGGGGACTCCCATGATGGCTAAAAGCCCATTGACAGTTTCTTGTCTTTGGCTCTTAGCCATTGCACCATGCACCTCTAGTCGGTGACTGTCCTCAAGGGGCAGGTGTCTCTGGCCCCCTGCCAGAGCTATTCACACTGCTACAAAGATACATTGCACCAGCCACCATGACCAGGCTTGGAGCCACTGCCAAAGGTCTGTCCAGAATTCATTTGCAAGGAAAGAGAAGAGCAGCAGAGGGAAGATTGCATTTCCCAGCCCGAAGAAGAGAAGGAACCAGCACAAAGGATAAAAAACAACACAAAACAAAGGTACCCAAGTAAGGGGCCTGGACAACTACGGGATAAGAGCCCTAAACCAAGGTACTTTGGGATGGCAAGGAGTAAAGTAGAAGTACTTGAAGGGACACAAGAGACTGGTTAAAGTATTTAAGTGGGGCAGTGAGAAAAATACAAGGCCAGAGTCCACTTCATAAAAACTGGAAAGAATGAAATAAAAACATTAATCAAACCATTTCAAGAAGAGTTAACTGTTTTTACATTGTTCTTGTTTATTGACCTTCAGTGGCATAAAGCAGCTCCCGCAATGCGGGAGGTCCGGGCAGAAAGGGGGCCCACATGACAGCAGTAAGGCAGCGTAGCAAACTCACTTTATCGTCTTTGCCTCGCTGCCTCCACTCTTGTACGTTTGCCACTGGCTCGGCACCTGTTCTCACCGGACTGAAGTCTCGCGATAACAGCCACACTGCAAGACTTCAGCCTGGCAGGGAACAGCCGCTGGGCATGTGGCAAACGTACAAGAGTGGAGGCAGGGAGGCAACGATGAAAAGGTAAGTTGGTCGCCACCACTGATGCAGCATGGGGAGGGGGCCACCGCATGATGGGAGGGCCTGCACGGGGGGGGGAGCATGCAACTGTGACAATGGGCAGTCCTCGATAAAACTTTACTTGGGGACCCCTCATTAGAACTTACACCACTGGGAGCGTGTGAGGAGAGGAGGTCTGCTCGTTGCTGTGCCCCGCTGTGGTCTTCATTTTGCTGGTGAAGTGCCTCTGTCATCCGGCGGCGCCTCCCCCTGACGTCATCACCGGGGGTTTAAAGCTCGGCGATTTTTCTGCCTGCTTGGGAGCGTGTGAGTAGAGGAGGTCTGCTCGTTGCTGTGCCCCGCTGTGGTCTTCATTTTGCTGGTGAAGTGCCTCTGTCATCCGGCGGCGCCTACCCCTGACGTCATCATCGGGGGTTTAAAGCTCGGCGGTTTTTCTGCCTGCTTGGGAGCTTGTGAGGAGAGGAGGTCTGCTCGTTGCTGTGCCCCGCTGTGGTCTTCATTTTGCTGGTGAAGTGCCTCTGTCATCCGGCAGCGCCTACCCCTGACATCATCACCGGGGGTTTATAAGTCGCTACCCTAAGCGGCACGCGGAAGCGGTCGCGTTCTAAAGGGGCGCGTTATTAAGGGGCTTGCTCCTTATGCGCTCCTTAGGCGCCCGTGGAGCGTGGAGTGTGAGAGCTGGCCAGTAAGTTGAAGCATGGGTAGACGAAGGAAGCGTCCTCTAAATGTAAGTACTGAGAATCCTACCAAAGCCGTTAAAATATCTGGCCCCATGGACCGTCATTTGGTCTCTGTGTCTGGAAAGGAGGGGGAGGCTATTCCTGTGACCCCCACTCATCTTCTCAGTCATGACTCCTCATGTGCATCGGGGGTTAGTATCTCTTCCCCCTCTGCTGCTGTCGTTAGTGCCGGTCCAGTTACGTCCTCTCCAGTAAGGAGGGCTGCACCACTGCAATTGGACGTATCATCCTCTGGTCCTGTGTTGGATACCGGGAGGGTAGTTTTGCCCCGGATCTTATCAGTTCCCGAGTGTCCTGCATTGGAGCGACGGGACGGTGTTTCCTTCTCCACGGACCCTAAGGACGTCTCTCTCTCAGATATTTGGCTTGTGCTTTCTCGGATAGAGTCTTCTCTGAGTTCCGTTGTTGGTCAAATGTCGGACTTCACTAAAGACTCTGTAGCTAATTTCATTCAACATACTTCTCAGATTGAAGAGTTAGGGGATCGATGCCAAAAGTTGGAAACCCAGTATAAAGTGTTACAAAGTTCTTCATTGTCTTTCATGAAAGATAGTCTTATTCTTCATGCTCAATATGAGCTGTTGGAGAATAGTATGCGTGCTTTGAATTTACGCTGTATAAATTTTCCTCGCACACGGTTTTTATCACCTCAGATACTGTTGGATAAATATTTGATTGATATTTTGGGATATCGGGAGGATAATAAACCGTCTGTGACTAAACTGTTTTATATTCCCTCTAAAGGGTCTTCTGACCTAGGGGGTCCTGATGAGCCTGTGTTATCTCGGCCTCAGGAGTCCCTTAATCTTTCGGAGTTTCTTGAGTCTTCTCAAGATAACATACCTACTAGGGCAACCCTTTTGGTGTCTTTCGCTTCCAAACTAGATAAAAATGCTGTGATGCGTTTATATTTTCTTCATAAGACATCCACTTTCTGTGGGGGGAGGGTGAATATCTTCCCTGATGTCTCCAGGAAAACTCAGCTAAGGCGTCGGGCTTTTTTGATGTTAAAGCCACGCGTTTTGGCGCTTGGTGCCACGTTTTTTCTTAAGTTTCCATGTAAGTGCTTAGTTACCTATCAGAACACCAAGTATGTTTTTCTGGAGACCTCAGGATTGGAGTCTTTTCTCCAATCCAAGGGTCCATCGATTACCTCAAATGTTTGACTGATTCAGTAGTAGATTGTTCAAAAAAGAGTTAAAATAATTTTTGAGTATGCTTCCTCTCTCTTGTACACTCCTCTTGATGTGGACTTTCATATAGATGCTTTACTGTGTGTATTTTTACTTTTGCTGTGTAGTGTTATTGGTAATTATTAGAGTGTCTGTATTTTCCTTGAAATTTCTCAATAAATGAAATTTAAACCTCAAAAAAAAAAAAAAAGAACTTACACCACTGTTGACCTTACAAAGTGTTAAAGCTATTTATCAATAACCCTAATTTTGAGTAAATCTTTGTATCAGAACACAGATGTCTGGCCTGGACTCTATTTATTGAGAAGGGTGAATGTGAAAGCTCAGAGAAACTCTGGGTAAAAGCTCTATGGATCAATGTGCTCCTTGTCTGCCTAGTAGTTTCACAGCAAGTACCTGGAGCACAAGCTTATACAGGTAAAAGGTACCTAAATCTTTGAAAATGTATCTCAATCAGCCAATAAATGGCATTGTCACTATGAGGCATGTTTAATAATGTGTGCAAACCATTAGTGTGGGGTTTTATAATAAGCCATTTACATGGATAAAATGCAGGTTTATGCATTTAAATAGCTATGGAAATTATCCCCTAAATGGCCTATTTCTATTTCTGTTTAGGAGACTTGATTAACCGCATTTCATCCTAAGACTGCAAATGATGAGCAATACTAAGGAACAGAAAGTGCAAGAAGCAGGAAGGAGGGAGCAAAAAGGTAGGGAGGGAGCTTTAGGATTTAATGCGTGTGAAGGAGATGCAGGACCATGTCTAGCCCTGTGCAAGTGGTGCGGCCACACAGGGCGCAAAAGCTTAAGGGGCACATTTCGGCTGCCTGCTGTTGCCCCGCCGCCACCATTTTTTCTTCTCTCAGTGGTGGCAGAGCAACAGCGGGCAGCCGAAATGCTTCCCTTAAGCCTTTTCGCAGCACTTTAAGCAGGTCTGGTCCTTCCCTCCTCTGACATGATGTCAGATCAGGGAGGGACAGATCTGCTTAAACTGTCGGCGACTAGCACATCGGGCGCATGCCCTCTGCTCCACCTCCATCCACTTTTTGCTCTTGCTCTGCCGACAGTGCCGCTGTAGAGAAAACAGAGGGCAGCAGCAGCAGCAAGGTAAGAGCAGAAAGTGGCTGGATGGAGGTGCAGGGTTTGGAGGGGGTGGGAGGGGTGGGGGGGAGCACGCACCTGATGTGCAAGTCTCACAGGGCGCAATTCTGGCTCGGTAGGGACCTGAGGAGATGCATTAGAGGCTGTGGATAATGAAATTTTTTGGGGGGTGTACATGTGTGATGTACAGTTTGTGGTCACGATGTCTATGTTTTTGCCTTTGGGGTGTTGCTTTCACATAAAACTTGCATGCAGTAACACCTTTGAGCAATAAATCATAGGCACATGTTTGCTAAAGAGTGCACTGGTGGTGTACATTAGAGTGCATAACTAGCATGGAGGTCTGTGATAACTTTCAGTGGTGTCGTTAATGATTGCTAATGCTCTACACTGCACTAACTACCACATGGGAGCACCTACCACCACCCCTAGAGGAGTACATTCATGGTTGGTACGTGATCATAATGCCAGCGCTAACCACAATGGGGGTCATTCTGTCCCCCTGCTGGCCCTGTCAATAGCCTCCCCGTACATACAGCAAGTTTGTATGGGGAGCCCTAGACAGGGACAGGAGAGGGTGTTCTGGAGGTGGATCAAGGGCAGGGCATGAGTGGGCCATGACCCCGGATGTACAGGGCCGATTCAGAAGTTGGCCCTGTACTTTCGGGGCCTCGAATCTAGACGGGGGACTTATTGCACCTCAAAAGTGGAATAAGTCCACCTGGATGGAGGGGGATCTCAGTGCGAGATCTGGAGAAACAGGTGAGGGAGTGCAGGAGGTTCCCTGCAACCCGACTCAGGCCTTGGAAGGCCGGATTGGGGGTCGGGCTGCGGGGAACAGGCATCCAGGTTTGGCAGGACAGGATCGCGGCTCATGAATGGAGCTGTGGTGCCATGGCAACGAGATGTCATGCCACTGCAGCTCCATTCATGAGACTGGCTGAGTTAGCCGGGTAGTTGCTGGGATGTATAACATCATATGGATGTGAAAGCTGGACAGTGAAAAAGATAGACAGGAAGAAAATTGATGCCTTTGAATTATGGTGCTGGTGGCGAATACTGTGTATACCATGGACTGCCCAAAGAACAAACCAGTCGATATTAGAGGTGATCAAACCTAAGCTTTCTTTAGAAGCTCAGATGACAAGACTTCGACTTTCATACTTTGGACACATCATGCGAAGAGAGAGATCATTAGAGAAAGACATCATGCATGGCAAGATAGAAGGTCAACACAAAAGAGGAAGGCCAGCAATGAGATGGATCGATACAATAACAGCAGCTACGGATACCAGTCTGTCAACAATGAGCCGCCTGACTGAAGACTGAACACAATTTAGGATAGCTATCCAGAGGGTCGCAATGAGTCAACTCCGACTCGACGGCACTTAACAACAACAACAACATGGCCGAACAGAATCAGGTCAGGGCTGCACGTTCAGCTACTAGACCCGATTCTGATCTCGCAGAGGCTGCGGGATCAGAATCAGGTCTAACTCTGCACACCAGCTTCTGCCTGGCCGTACAGGGGGCTGGATGTGCATGAATGGAATTGGCCTCAATGCATTGTCAGTATCCACATTTCACCCCTAACCCGTCTACTCCCCACTCAAATGTGCACTATGCTAAAAATCCCATGCTGACTGGGTAGTGCACGACTGAGTGGGGACTGGGCAGGCTAGTGGTGGAAAGTGGTTGCTGATGATGCATCGTAGATAGCCTGGGAATTATAAACATGCACTAATGGATAATGTAGCTGTTAGCGCGACTACACTCAGGGGGTAGCGATAACCACACCCATGTGCCAGTTAATGCACTGCAGCACATTAGCAATGCGCTAATGGCAGGAGATGTATGCACACACCGCCTGAAGTTAGCAGGCACCTCCGTGTTAGTTTTACGCTCAAATGCATGCTACCAGCACACTCTTCAGTAAACATATCCCTATGTTTTATTGCTGGAAGGTGTAACTGGATGCAAGATTTTGTGTGAAAGCAACACCCTAAAGGCAAAAACATTGAAACATAGAAACATGGAGGCAGAAAAAGAGCACTTGGCCTATCTAGTCTGTCCTTCCATATCAACCACTACAACATTCCCCTTTTTCCCTTTAGAGATCCTCTGTGTTTGTCTCATGCTTTTTTGAATTCAGATACTGTCCCTCATCTCTACCACCTCCACTGGGAGACTATTCCACCCATCTACCATTCTTTTAGTAAAAAAATATTTCCACATATTACTCCTGAGTCGATCCCCTTTCACCCTCATCCTATGTCACCTCATAGCAGAACTTGCCTACAATTGAAAGAGGTTCTCCCCCTGTGCATTTACACCCTGGAAGTATTTAATCATCTCTATCATATCTCATATCTCACCTCTCCCGTCTTTCTTTGAAAATATACATATAGAGATCTTTAAGTCTGTCCTCATATGCCTTATGATGAAACCCACTGACTATTTTAGTAGCCACCCTCTGCATAGACTCCAACCTGCTTATATCCTTTTGAAGGTGCGGTCTCCAGAATTGCACACAATGCTCCATATGGGGTTGCACCAGAGACTTATACAGAGGCATTATCACCTCCTTTTTTCTGCTGGCCGTTCTTCTCCCTATACATCCAAGCATCCTTCTGGTTTTCACAGTTGCCTTTTCTACCTGTTTAGCTATTTTAAGATTGTCAGACACAATCACACTCAGTTCCCGCTCTTCTTTCCTGACAGAAGTACCTCACCCCCTACACTGAACCACTTCTTTGGATTTTTGCAGCCCAAATGCATGACCCTGCTTTTTTTAGGATTAAATTTCAGCTGCCAAATTCTAGATCAATTCTTCAAGCTTAGCTAGATCTCTCCTCATGTTAACTACTTCTTCCTGGGTGTCTACTCTATTTCAGATTTTGGTAACATCCGCAAACAAGCAAACCTTACCCGACAGCCCTTCCGCAATATCACTAACAAAGATGTTTAAAAGAATTGGACCAAGGACTGATCTCTGGGTCACACCACTGGTAACCTCCTTCTCCTCAGAGTGAGCTCCATTTACTTGTGCCCTTTGTCATCTCCCACTCAACTAATTTCTAACACAATTGGTAACTTTAGGGTCCTCAGTTTGTTTATAAGTCGCCTGTGAGGAACAGTGTCAAAGGCTTTACTGAAATCTAAATACACCACATCTAGGGTTTATTTTATTTATATTCTCTTATATACTGCACTATTCTGCATCAGTGTGGTTTACATTGAACAAACTGAAATTACATTGAACAGGGCATCATAAATTGGAGATAACTATTTTACAGGGAACATGGGCTATGGAGGTTTAAGTGGCTTGCCCAAGACCACAAGGAGCACCTGTGGATTAGAAACCCCAGTCCTTCTGACCCAAGGTTGCTGTCCTCTAGTGGGATTTGAACCTCTGACCTTCTGGCCTGAAGTACCTTGCCCCAACCACTAGGCCACTCCTCCACTTCCTTTGGTCCAACTCCATGGTCACCCAGTCAAAGAAATCAATCAGATTTGTCTGACAAGACCTGCCTCTGGTAAATCCATGCTGCCTCGGATCCTGCAATCCATTGCACTCCAGAAACGTCACTATTCTCTGTTTTAGTTGCCTTTCCAATAATTTACTAACCACAGAGGTAAGACTAACTGGCCTGTAGTTCTCAATGTCATCCTTATGTCCACTTTTGTGTAAAGGGAGCACATGTGCCTTTCTCCAGTCCTCTGGCACTACTCCCGACTCCAAAGAGGCATTGAAAAGGTCAGACAGTGTAGCCACTAGAACGTCCCCAAACTGCGCATCACACATGTCCACCCCCCAAAAATCTCATTAACCACCGTCTCTAATGCATCTTCTTCACACACATTAAATCCTAAAGCCCCCTCCCTCCCTTTTTGCTCCCTCTTTTTCCTTTTTCTTGCACTCTCTGTTCCTTAGTATTGTTCATCATTTGCAGTCTTAGGATGAAATGCAGTTAATCAAGTCTCGTAAATAGAAATTGGCTGTTTAGGGGATCATTTCCATAGCTATTTAAATGCATAAACCAGCATTTTATCCATGTAAATGGCTTATTATAAGACGGCCCTGAAATTCTGTGCATAGAAACATACACGAGGCGTATTTCACTTAAATCTTTACCCAAGGCGAACAGAAGTATTCCCAAGGTTGGATCTGGGGCGAGGTTTGGATTTATGTTATACTTTTGGATTTTCCAAAGTGCACAGTGAATTTACTCAAAAACATAGCACAACGCAAAGAGCAGATGTAAACGTGTGCCGGTGTTGCCAGTGGGGTAATTTTCAAAGCGGAAATATGCACACGCTTTTCCTAGAAGAACTGGTGTAACATATTCTTGTGCCGACAGTATGAGTTACCAACAAAAACAGCAGTCAAAAACACTCCGGCTCTGCTATTTTTGTTGTGGAGTTTGATTTGTGCAAAACTAGCAAAGTCCTTTTGTGTTGTGATGATGACTGTACAAGTTAGGCAGCCCGTTATAAAGTTACCTTCTTGGCCCCGACTCTCATGCCATCCGTTCCCTTTTCACATGGATAACCTTTACCTTGATTAACAGGCCTCATTTGTTTTTGAAACGCAGCTCGGCTTCATTACCTAATGGGCCTCTAGTTTCATAATGACATTTGTTTTCAGACCTGCTTTTACAGATGTTCGTGTTATACAAATCTTATAAATAAATAACTAGGACCTGATGAATGCTTTCTATCCGTGGGGAACGCGTCATTCTACCTGAGACAGACAACAGCTGCACAGAGCAGTAAACCAGCCCCTTGGTTTTAAAGCAAAACGGGAGCTGATATTGCTGTGTCTTCTAGCAGTGAAGATACTGAGAGCAGGGCTGGCATCCGTGATGTTGGGCTTACCCAGCTGTTTACCACCAGTTGAACTTTTTAAGCTAACAGCTGTCAATGTAGTTTGATTTTCGAGTGTGCTTGTTTGACAAAGATCAAGTAGCAGATGATACTAAGCCCTGACTAGCTGTCTAGTCATATTCTCTGCTCTCGCCATTCTTTGTTGTCAAAGTCAAAATGCCTGGGGGCCTATTTACTAAGCTGCTTTAATGTGTATTAAATGTCAAATTTGTTGCTTAATGTGCATTAAAATCACATTAGCGCATATTATTGTTAATGTTTATGTGAGCACTGCCAAAAATGCAAATCAATTTGGTATAGTTAGAGTCCAGCCCCACCCGCCGTTCCAATAGCAACTGCAGGCTAATGCATCTACTGATATTCTCTGGGATTAGGATCCTTAAAGGGGCAGTGAGCCCACAGTTCCAAATGTCCCCAGAGTTAAATCCCATTCTCTCAAAATGAATCCTTCTGCCCTCCCTCCCTCCTGGGAATAAACCTCTTCCTCAGCAGATCCCCTTCCCCCAACCACAATCACCACCACCAATAGAGAACACCATGGCAGTTCTACCCCATGCATTCAAATATTCAAATCCTGCCCCCACCTGACTTCCAAAAAAGAATTCTCCAGACCCGTCAGAACCCACCTCTTACCTAAAGGCAGTCTCAAATCCATTATGCAAGAATAATGCTCAATCATTCCTACCTGGCTGACACCAAAACTCAAAATGGCGTCAGCTGGCCCATGGCTTTGTTTTATCCCATCTGTGAGGAGAGCTGGATTTATTTTAATTTCTGTACCAGTGACAGAGGAGCCATTGGGCATCATTCCTACTTCTGAAGACTTGCTGCTGCTATTGTGTAAGGGGAACTGAGGGATCCCAGGAGGAATTTAGAGGCAATAGGAGCACTGCTCTTTACCCTGTCAAGAGGAGGTGGAGTTTGTGCTGGATCTCTTAAGGGAGGCTTTGGGGATTAGGGATTATACTGGGGCTGGCCCCACAAGGTGGCAGTTTATATTTGGGAAGGGAGATTTTGGTACCGTGGAGGAGAACTCATGTCTAGCAGCCGTTTTAATGGCCACATTGGGAACTCACATCCTTTCCCAGTTCCTGCAATATGCGTTCCCTGGGCCATGATGGACTTTTACTAAACTGCAATATCTGCGTAACACAGTTTAGTAAATCCCTCCAGAATTTGCTCGCATTAAAAGGGTGCATTAATGTGCCGTTTAATGAGGTGTAGTAGAAACACACCTAAATTCATAATCCATAATTTAACGCTATAGAAATGGAATACCCCCCATAACAGATACAGCATGGATTCCCCCATCCTACATCCCCTGCCGTGTTGCAAAAGCTCTGTCCTATCAGTTTCTTACTGTCCTCCCTTTCGTTAAGGTCTATTGCCTCAAATCCTGAAAGCCCGCAAATAGTTTTCCACAAAGCACTACTAAGGCTAAACAAGCCTACAACACATTAGAAAAAAAAACCCTTTAACTCTCAGAAAAAACATATTTTCACAGAAATACAGCAAAAGCTAACACCAGTTTCCTCTTCAGCTTTTTTTGCAGTCATGTTTTCTTGCTCCTACGTGAGGTGAATATGAAGAGAACCCAAGGAAGATGACTGGCAAAAAGAAAAAGAAAAGGATAGCAAGAATTTTCTGTAGGTTTGTGAGTGAAACATTTATTTATCCATGGGAAAAAATTATTTTGGGCTGCTATGGAAATCCCAGCTCTCAGGGATTACTGTGATAAATAAAATATAGAATGTGAAAATCACAAACCAGCATGACATATGAATCAACAAGTAGCATAAAATAAGGAATAATGATAAAGAACTGTTTTAACTCTTTCCTGGCCTCTTTTCTTCTTGCATTCCACTGGAAAAGGCTAACCAAAAAGGAAAAATAATGGTATATAGGGCTATATATTCATTAGCGCACATTAGGTTTGTTAATATACCTTAAACGTTTTACCATTCACAGAATTAATTTAATGCACATTAGCCTACAAATTAACTTGTGTACAATTGCCCTGTGCGCATTAAAAAGTCCTAATGCGTGTTAAAAAATAGTATGAAATAAATAAAAATTTTGGCTTGTGAACATACTTAGTGGCATGGAATAGTTCCCAAAATTTTCCATGGAAACAAAAATATGAAAGGCATCATGGGGGACAGGGTGCCTAAAGCACATCTCCAAAACGTGTCTATTTTATGCTTGATCTTCTCTGTTGTAATGAGAAAAGTACAAGGATGTTTCAGATTCAGATGACTGAACACAAGAAGCAGTTGACGTGCGATGCATTGCATTGAGTTGGGACACGATTTTTTTCAAATGCAAGTTGCTATAATGGACTAGGTGGAGACTATGGAGGGTATTTTAGAAACCCTATTTCGTGAGGAGGATGTCTCAGAATGAGCACTTAGACATGCAAAGTATGGAAATATCCCTGGAATTATTTTAGAAGTCTGATATATAGATATCCCCAGTGCGAGCACATCCATGTACTATGGGGGCGTGGTGGAGCCATAGCCAAGGCGGAGCAAGGGAGACTCGCATTGCGGTGCTATTTCAGAATTAATTAATTTATTTAGCTAGGCTTATATACCAGTTTTCATTGGGTCAAGACATTTTACAGTGAACAGAACATTAGTTACATAGAACAGATAATAGCTTAGATAACAAATAACACAGTTACCTGGAACAAATAACACCTTTGTTGCATTGTACTGTATATATAACAGCAACTATTTGCAAACAATGAACTATTTACAGTAGGAGAGCTATACACAAATAGTATATTCTTTAACTATTTGCAAGTGCAGATTCTGTTTTGTTGGTGTCATGTCAGGGGGGTTAGGTGGTGGGTCTAAAGTGATCAGAGGTGTTTGCGGAAGGAGGGAAGGTTGGTGATATTCCTTATTGTGTCTGGCAGAGAGTTCCAAAGAGACGGTACATAGAGTTTGAATGTCTGTGGCATATTTGTTGGTTGAATTTTGTTTTAGATTGCGGTATGGTAAGTGTGCTGATTATATCAGCTCTTTGTGGTCTATTTGTAGTGAGTTTCTGAAGGATGGATGGAGATGGGTGGCCGGGTGGGAGTGTAGTGCTTTGTGCGTTAGGAGCAAGGATTTATATTTGAAACTGCTGGGGAGGGGCAGCCAGTGGAGCTGTTTTAGGATGGGGGTGATGTGATCATGTTTAGCAGCCCCCTAGATTGTACAAGCAGCAGTGTGTAGAGCAGTTTGAAGGGGGAGAAGGGTGGCTTGTGGCAGGCCCTGGTAGATAATGTTGCAATAGTCTGTATGAGGGAGAGTGAGGGCTTGAAGTGCTGAGTGAAAGTCTGCTGGTTCGAGAAGGGGACGGAGCATTGCAGGGTCTTCGTTTTGAAACAGATTGTTTTGGCTATCATCGTTACTTGGGCTTTGAAGGAAAGTTGTTGGTTGAGAGTGATCCCGAGGTATTTCAGCTCTGGTCTAACATTTATCTGATTAGTTGAATTGAGGTTGGAGGGGGGTGAATGAGTCCCTTGTAATAAACAGTGCTTCTGTCTTGTTGTAGTTGATTGATAGGCTATTTGCTGTGAGCCAGTGTGTGATGTCTGTGAAGCAGTCCTGAATTTGTGTGTATGACGGATGTTTTGTGTGGAACAGACAATATAGCATGATATTGTCAGCATATATGCGGAAGTGGATGTTGTATTTCTTAATAATCGAACAGAGGGGTTGGAGATATAAGTTGAAGAGGGATGCAGATAGCATGGATCCTTGGGGTACCCCTTGCATTTGTTGGTAAGGCTTGGAGGTGCTTGTACCTAGTTTTATCTGCTGTCTTCTGTCAGTGAGGTAAGACTGAAACCATTTGAGAATAATATCTTGGATTCCATATGACTAATCGCTATAAGAGCGTACCATGGTCAACTGTATTGAACGCTGTAGAGATATCCAGAAATATCAGAAGGTAGGTTTGTGAGTGGTCTTGTATTACTTGTCAGTTATTAATGAGAGAGGTCATCGGGGTTTCTACTCCATGCAGTGGGTGGAAACTATGCTGTTGTGGATCAAGTAAGCAGTTTACATCAATGTCACAAGCACTTTGGCTCTGGTAGGTGAGATATCCATATACCTGCTCCTGACCAAGAATAAGGTGAAAAAAGTGCTCCTTTCAGATACAACTCTTCCAGGCGAAAGTGTGTCACAGTTATTATTTCCTGCCCATAGAAACCTGGAGCATAAATACATACTAAAACATATTACTGGTCCACCACCACACATCTTAGTGCCTGATATGGCAGGCTGGGATGTACAAGTCTCATAGCATAGTTTACCCACTTATGAATGGTACATCCAGTTACCCAGTTCTGCTAGTGTTCAATTTGGTGATGTCCACATTTGTGAAATGGCTTACATCCGTGCACATACCTGGACTTGCAGTCTGCATGGGGCCCTCCTCCACAACTAGTTACACGGACGTTCATTCTTCAGGTTGGAGATGGAGTGATTTCAGAAGGCAGTTGTACATGCCTCCCTTCACTGCTGCTACTCCCCCCTCCCCCCCGCCCCATTTTTGGACAGATTGCTCTGGGCCTTCCAGATTCTTACTAGTCAGCCCTTCTAAAATGTCACTTCATATAGATATTGATAATAGATTATTGCCTCACATACAAAGATGGATTTACAATTTATATACCATATTCCTTTGAGGTTTCAATTTAGATTAGGAGTAGACCACTTTTATTAATGTTTTTTCCATCATTGCTTTTTTGAATGTTTATTTCAATGGATTTCATGGTTCTTTGCGCTTATACCACCATGGGCTGTTCTAACTAGGTCATTTGAAAATAACACATTTTTTTGGTAGGAGCATTTTGGGATTTAAATGTGGAGCATCCTTTTTTCTTAACTTTAAGTATCATGGACCTAACATGAGTTTGTGTCCTGTATAGAATTCGAGAAGAGACCCTTGAAGAAGGCCGAGTGCTGAAACATCGATATCAGGTAACATCAACACAGGAATATTAAGTGGAGTGAATGGTCATGTACAGCTGTTTGATAGTTGATGGGTGAACATTTGAGAAGTCTGAACCTTTAAGTACAGGCAGAAGATAAGTGCATATTCAATATGTTTTTCACAAGACGAAATATTTCCTATGAGTACATTTCTATTAGGACTATCTGTGGGTTTTGCTATAATTTTAACAGCAGTTTTTAGGAAGTTGTGTTTATTTGCTGTTCCTTTAGTATTAGATCAAATATTTTATAAAGATACCTAGGCAGAGAGGAGTGGCCTAGTGGTTAGGACAAGGTACCAAGGGCCAGGGGTTCAATTCCTACCTGGGGACAGCAATCTCAGGCTGGAAGCACTGGGGTTTCCAGTCCCACAGGTGCTCCTTGTGGCCTTGGACAAGCTACTTAATCCTCCATTGCCTCGGGCACACATAGCTTGTGAGCCCTTTGGGGAAGAGAGAACGTATCCAGTACCTTCTTGTAATGATTGTAAACTGCTCTGATGCCCTTCAGCCTGGGTGGTATATCAAGAAATTGCATAAACATAGGCTGCTTTGATAAAATAAAAATAAAATTTTACATGCACAAAACATTTGCAAAGCAATCAGAAAGGATACATGGCATATCAATCTGCATATAAATTGAATGGGCATGTGGAAAGTATGCACTTGTCTTCATAAAGAGTGGCATTTGAATTAGTTTTTTCACTTTGAAGGGGAGACAGATGATGATTTGGAGATGCAGTGCTGAAATACCAATGGAAAAAGTTGACATGGCTTAAGTAGCCACTATTTAAGGTCAGTCCCCTCCATGCACATACATATTTGGTTTGATGTGTCCAAAGATGGGCCTGCACCTTAACAAGAAGAAGACAAAGGTCCTGACAAGTGGCAAAATCAATAATTTCATCCTTGATAGAGAAGAAATAGAAATAGTAGTCAACGTTTACCTGCTTGGATCAATAATAAAGAAACAACAAGTGGTCAAGCTATCCAATGACACATTGCTCTTGGCAGAACAGCTATGAAAGACTTAGACAAGATTCCTATGTATCTCTGCACACAAAGATTCAGCTTGTCTAAACCACGGCATTTTCAATGACATCATATGTATGTAAAAGCTGGAAAGTGAAGTAAAAAGACAGGAAGAAAATCATTGCCTTTGAATTACGTTGATGGCAAAGAATACTATGCATACCATGGACTGCCCGAAGAACAAATCAGTCAGCACTACAGGAAATCAAACCCAAGCTTTCTTTAGAAGCTTAGATGACAAGATTTCAACTTTCATACTTTGGACACGTCATGCGATGAGAGAGGTCATTAGAGAAAGACTTCATCTTGGCAAGGTTGAAGGTCCATACAAAAGAGGAAGGCCAGCAATGCAATGGATTGATACAATAACAGCAGCTATGGATTTCAATCTATAGAAACATAGAAACATGATGACAGAAAAAGACCACATGGCCTATCTAGTCTGTCCTTCCATAACAACAACTACAACAGTCTACTTTTTACCTTTAGAGATCCTCTGTGTTGGTCCCATGCTTTTTTTAATTCAGTTACTGTCCTCATCTCTACCACCTCCACTGGGAGACTATTCCATGGATCCACTACTCTTTCCGTAAAGAAATATTTCCGCATATCACTCCTGAATCTATCTCCCTTCACCCTCATCCCATGTCCCCTCGTAGCACAACTTGCTTTCAATTGAAAGAGGCTCTCTCCCTGAACATTTATGCCACGGAGGTATTTAAACATCTCAATCATATCACCTCTATCCCGCCTTTCCTCTAAGGTGTACATATTAAGATCCTTAAGTCTGTCCTCATATGCTTTATAATGAAGCCCATTAATCATTTTAGTAGCAACCCTCTGCACCGACTCCATCCTGTTCACATCCTTTTGAAGGTGCGGTCTCCAGAATTGCACACTATACTCCAACTGAGGTCGCACCAAAGACTTATACAGAGGCATTATCACCTCCTTTTTCTGCTAGCCATTCCTCTCCGTATGCACCCAAGCATCCTTCTAGCTTTTGCCGTCGCCTTTTCTACCTGTTTAGCTACTTTAAGATCATCAGACACAACCACGCCTAGGTCCCGCTCTTCTTTAGTGGACAAAAGTACTTCACCTCCTATACTGTATTGCTCCCTTGGATTGCTGCAGCCCAAATGCATGACCTTACATTTTTTAACATTAAATCCCAGCTGCCAAATTCTAGACCATTCTTCAAGCTTAGCTAGATCCCTCCTCATGTTATCTACACCTTCCTGGGTGTCTACTCTATTGCAGATTTTGGTATCATCTGCAAAGAGGCAAACCTTACCCGACAGTCCTTCCGCTATATCACTAACAAAGATGTTAAAAAGAATCGGACCAAGGACAGATCCCTGGGGCACACCACTGGTAACATCCTTCTCCTCAGAGTGAGCTCCATTTACTTGTACTCTTTGTCGCCTCCCACCCAACCAATTTCTAACCCAAGCAGTAACTTTAGGGTCCATCCCTAGGGTGCTCAGTTTGTTTATAAGTCGCCTGTGAGGAACAGTGTCAAAGGCTTTACTGAAATCTAAATACACCACATCTAGAGCTCTCCCTCGGTCCAACTCCCTGGTCACCCAGTCAAAGAAATCAATCAGATTTGTCTGACAAAACCTGCCTCTGGTGAATCCATGCTGTCTCGGATCCTGTAATCCGCTGGACTCCAGAAACCTCACTATTTTCTCTTTCAGCAGTGTTTCCAATAATTTACTCACCACCGAAGTTAAACTAACCGGCCTGTAGTTTTCAACCACATCCTTACTTCCGCTTTTGTGTAAAGGCACCACATGAGCCTCTCTCCAGTCCTTTGGCACCACTCCCGACTCCAACGAGGCATTGAAAAGGTCAGTCCGTGGAGCTGCTAGTACATCCCCAAGTTCCCTCAGTATTCTAGGGTGTATCCCATCCGGACCCATCGCTTTGTCTACTTTAAGTTGAGCTAGTTTCTCACGAACACAGTCTTCTGAAAATTGGCAAAATGTCCCTCACTTCTGTTCTGATTTGTGGGTGTTTTCTGAGGTCCTGCTCCTGGTTCTTCATCTGTGAACACAGAACAAAAATATTTGTTAAGCAATTCCGCTTTATCCTTATCAGCTTCTACATATTCCCCCCCTGCACCCTTGAGTCTGACAATACCACTTTTGCCCTTCCTCTTCTCACTAATATTTATTTATTTATTTATTTTATTTATTTTATTTTATTTTCTTATATACCGCGCTATTCTGCATCAGTGCGGTTTACATTGAACAAACTGAAATTACATTGAACAGGGCATTATAACTTGGAGATAACTATTTTACAGGGAACATGGGCTATGGAGGGTTAAGTGGCTTGCCCAAGACCAATGAAAAATGTCTTATCCCCCCATTTTACTGCATTGGCTATTCCCTCCTCCTTTTGAATATTTGCCTTCTTGACTACTTTGCTAGCTTCTCTAAGTTTTTCCAAATCCAGATGCCTGTCTTCCTCTCTCTGTGATCTCTTGTATTTCATGAAGGCCTCCCTCTTTTTCTTCACTTTTTCAGCTACTTCCTTCAAAAACCATAGCGGTCTCCTGTTCCTTTTGCCTTTATTTACCATTTTAACAAAAAGGTTGGTTGCCCTTAAAATACCCCCTTTCAGTTTTGCCCACTGTTTTTCTACATCCCCCAGCTGTTCCCATCCCACTAACGACTCCCTGAGGTATTGGCCCATCTTCGCAAAGTTAGTCTTCCTAAAGTCTAAGATCCTCACCTTGGAATGGATTCTAACAGCCCTAGTCCTAATACTGAACCACACCATCTGGTGATCACTGGATGCAAAATGATCTCCCACTACAACATCAGAAACACTTTCACCATTGGTAAGCACCAAGTCCAGTATGGCCCCTTCACGTGTGGGGTCTGTTACCAATTGCCTGAATAGTTCTCCCTGTAGAGAATCCAGGATCTCCTTACTTCCAGATGATACTGCAGCAGGAATGTGCCAATCAACATCTGGCATATTGAAATCTCCTATCAGTAGCACTGCCCCTTTCCTAGCAATGCTGCGTATGTCTTCAATTAACTCTCTGTCCACCTCTTGTGAGGGAGGTCTGTATATCACACCAATGCAAATAGATTTCTCTTTCCCTCTTTCTAGTTTAACCCACAATGCCTCCTCTCTCCTTTTTAAGCTCTGTAATTCCAAAGGTTTAATAGTAGTTTTTACATATAGTGCCACTCCTCCTCCCCTTCTTCCTACCCTGTCCTTTCTGAATAAAGTATAGCCAGGTATAGTTACATCCCAGTCATGGTTTTCTGTGAACCATGTTTCTGTAACTGCCACTAAATCCAAGTCAGCCACTCCCACCAAAGCTTCAACTTCAGGGATCTTATTTCCCATGTTACGGGCATTAATACACACTGCTTTCCATATGTTACCCCTGTTACCCATTTCCATAAAGGTATTTAATGTATCACCTAACTGGGGGCTTTCACTTACCTGGGGCCTTTCTTCACCCATCCCCAATGAATCTAGTTTAAAGCCCTCTTCAGTAGATTAGCCAGTCTACTACTGAAGATGCGTTGATCTTTCTTGGATAGATGGATGCCGTCTCTGCTCTGCAACCCTTGGAACAGCATCCCATGGTCTAGGAAACCAAAACGCTCTCGATGACACCATCCACGCAGCCATGCATTCATCTCCAGGATGCGAGCCTCTCTGCCTTGGCCTTTACCCTCAACAGGGAGGATTGAAGAGAACACCACCTGTGCACCTAACTGCTTCACCCTCTTTCCCAGAGCCATGAAGTCACTTTTGATACGTTCCGAGGTATACCTGGCAGTATCATTTGTTCCAACATGGATTAGTAACATTGGGTAATAGTCAGTGGGCTTGATGAGTCTCGGCAAACTCTCCGTAACATCTTGGATTTTGGCAACAGGCAGACAGCATACCTCTCTGGACATCAAGTCTGGTCAGCAGATGGACGCCTCAGTACCCCTCGGAAGAGAGTCTCCAACCACCACTACCCTTCATTTCCTTCTGGTCACTGATTCTGCAACTTTGGGGTACTTGAACTCTGGTTCTTCCCTTTCCAGTGATGCTTTCACCTCCTCCACTTCCAGGGCTGCATAATGGTTCTTCAATTCAAGGGCTGGAGAAGTTGGATTGGTGATTTTGCAGGCCCTGGTGACTTGTGTCCAACCATCGACATTCTGTTGGCACCCATCTTCTCCTGTGCTGGAGAGCTTGGTTGCTGCAAGAAGCATCTCATCAATGTACTTCTCACTGTCTTGAATGCTCCTCAGCCTTGCCACCTCCTCTCTGATTTCCTCCACTTGTTTCCTCAGAGCTTCAGCATGCAGGCACCCTGCACATGGAACCGGACAATCTATGGACAATTAGACATTCGACTGAAGACTGAATATAGTTTAGGACAACTATCCAGAGGGTTACCAGAAGTCGGCACCAGCTGGATAGCTAACAACAGCAACATGAAGCTAAGTACATTGTGGGAAATATTCAAAGGCATTTACATGGTTTGCAGACTGTGTGGGAGTTGTGCTAGATGCCAGTAATGGAGAGTATATGATGGTTCCTCCTGCACTCTTCAAATATTACTTTTTTAGGGGAGGGAGCCAGTGATCCAACCAAATAACTATTTACTTCTTCCAAAACACACCAAATATCCCCTGTAATAACAGTTCTTTTTTTATCCTTCTTTTTCTATTTGTCAGGACTTAGTCACAAAAAATCCCCATCTCCTAATGAAGTTAAAATGCTGAAAATATCCACATAAAAAAGCATCATTCAAAACTTATTGTAGGAGAACACATCTTTTACTATATTCTTCTCTTTATTGTAAAAACTCAGGAGGAAAGAAGAACCGCAGAATTTCATGAGCAATTTTTCATGGGCAGTTAGATATAATGAGTCCTTAATACATACTCCCAACATCATAGATCCAAAAAAACCCCTCCTTGAAAACATTTATTTATTATATATTATCAACTTTTAATTTTCTTTAGTTTTTTAAATTTTCATTAATATTTATAATTTCCTTAATATTTCATATCTGCTGTGCTACAGCCTTTAGATAACGTAATAATTAGCACACATCTGTTGTTCAATTAGCACACATCTGTTGTTCAATGTAAACCGCACTGATGCAGAATAGTGCGGTATATAAGAGAATGTAAATAAATAAATAAAATAATGCCACCCTGGATACCCCAATGTCTCTTAGATCTAGGAGAGAGACTTTATTCTACTAATATAATATATATCTCTGTTTTTTTACAGTGTTTGGTTGGTTATTAAGAATTCTATTGGGTCACCCCCTGAAGAAACTTCAGCAAAACATCTTTGGGGTCACCTATAGATGGGCTGGCCCCATCTCTTGTCGAAGCACATAGCCTGCTGCTGCCGCCATCAAGCAGAGCCCCCCCCCCCCCCCCATGAACTGCCCCTGGAATCAGTGTCATCGGGTGGGGCAATGGCACGGCTCAACATGGGAGAGAGAGTGGCTTGGCTCGGCATGCAGGGGATGGGCAGAATAGCCGGGGCTTCTGCTAGGGGTGGCAGAAATCCTTGGGCCGGCCCTGACATAAGATTACAGAAAGAGGAAGACAAGCATCAATATTTGGAGAAGCTAAGCAAAGCTAGGAAAGTAGTTAAAAAAGCAAAGATACAAATGGAAGAAAAAAATAGCCAGTGCTGTAAAATGGAGGGGGGGGGGGGGATAAGCCAATTTTCAGATATGTTTGTGAGTGAAAGAAGTGCAAGAGCAGTATTGTCAGACTCAAGGGTGAAGGGCAGGAATATCTAGAAGCTGATGAGGCTAAAGCGGAATTGCTTAACAAATATTTTTTGTTCTGTGTTCAAAGAGGTTTTTTGTTCTGTGTTCAAAGAGGAAGAGCCAGGAGCAGGACCTCACAAATAGGAACAGAAATGAAGAGGTTAAGTGACTTGCCTTGGGCAAGTCACTTAACCCTCCATTGCCTCAGAAAAATCCAAGTTATCAATGTCCCTGTTTAATGTACATTACCAAATTTGTTTCAATGTAAACCGCTCTGATTGAAATGATAAAGCGGTATATAAAACCTGTTAAAGAAAGAAAGAAAGAAAGAAAGAAAACTAAAGAAAATCAAAAATTGATAAAATATAAGAAATAAACTTACTCAAGGAGTTGGACTGTGGGGAAGCAAAGATGTGGTGTACTTGGATGTCAGCAAAACCTTTGACAACATTCTGCAAAGGCAAATTATAAGCAAACTGAGCACCCTAGGGTTGGACGCTAAAGTTACTGATTGGGTTAGAAATTGGTTGAGTGGGAGGCGACAAAGACTACAAGTAAATGGAGCTCACTCTGAGGAGAAGGAGGCTACCAGTGGTGTGCCCCAGGGATCTGTCCTTAGTCCGATTCTTTTTAACATCTTTTTTAGTGATATTGCAGCAGGACTGTCAGGTGAGGTTTGCATCTTTGCAGATTATACCAAAATCTTCAATAGAGTAGACACTCAGGAAGGAGTAGATAATATGAGGAAGGATCTAGCTAAGCTTGAAGAATGGTCGAGAATTTGGCAGCTGAGATTTAATGCTAAAAAATGCAGGGTCATGCATTTAGCCTGAAAAAATCCAAGGGAGTGGTACAATATAGGAGATGAAGTACTTCTGTCCACAAAAGAAGAAGGAGACCTGGGCGTGATTGTGTCTGATGATCTTAAAGTAGCTAAACAGGTAGAAAAGGCTAGAAGGATGCTTGGGTGCATAGGGAGAGGAATGACCAGCAGAAAAAAGAAAGTGATAGTGCCTCTGTATAAGTCTTTGTTGTGACCCCATTTGGAATATTGAGTGCACTTCTGGAAACCACATCTTCAAAAGGATATAAACAAGTTGGAGTCGGTCTAGAGAGTAGCTACTAAAATGGTTAGTGGTCTTCATTATAAAGCATATGAGCATGTTTCTGTTTTTCTATGCTGTCAGATAAGGTTTGCCTCTTTGTAGATGATACCAAAATCTGCAATAGACACCCAGGAAGGAGTAGATAACATGAGGAGGAATCTAGCAAAGCTTGAAGAATGGTTGAAAATTTGGCAACTGAGATTTAATACTAAAAATGCTGGGTCATGCATTTGGGCTGCAAAAATCTAAGGGAATGGTACAGTACAGAGGGCGAAGTACTTCTGTCTACAAAAGAAGAGAGGGAACTGGGTGTGATTCCTTCTGATGATATTAAGGTGGCTAAACAGGTAGAAAAGGCAAAAGAAATATTTCAGTATATAGGGAAAAGAACTGTCTGCAGAGAAGGACGTGCTCATTCCTTTGTATAAGTCTTTGGTAAGACCTCATTTGGAGTACTGTGTGCAATTCTGGAGAGCATACCTTTAAAAGGATTTAAACAGGATGACGTCAGTGCAGAGGATGGCTACCAAAATGATCAGTGGGCTTCAGCATAAGGCATATGAGGACAGACTTTAAGATCTCAATATGTATACTTTTGAGGAAAAGCGAGAGAGGGGAGATATGATACAGACATTTAAATATCGCTGTGGCATAAATGCACAGGAGAAGAGCCTCTTTCAATTGAAAGAGAGCTCCGAAATGAAGGGGCATAGAATGAAGATGAAAGGGGATAGACTCAGGAGTAGTATGCAGAAATAATTCTTTATGGAAAGAGTGTTAGAAACATCGAATAGTCTCCCAATGAAGGTAGTAGAGATAAGGAGAGTATCTGAATTCAAGAAAGCATGGGACAAACCAAGAAGATGTCTAAAGGAGGAACAAAATGGACTGTAGCAGTTGATTCGGAAGGGCAGACTAGATTGATTGATTTATTTGGCTCTTCTATACTGCCCCTTCTAGCGATCAGGGGCGGTTTACAATTAACAAAACACGATACAATAAACAGGATTTGAACTATTTACCTAGATAGATGTTGCATTACATTTAACAAGTAGGTGTCTTTTTCTACCATCATGTTTCTATGTTTTTGAAGTGCAGTGCTTTTGTTCCTTCCGCTACTTCCACTTTGTTAAAAAGATTATCATCATTTGGCTCTGCTAAGAAAAGCAGCCCAGCCCTCCTCTTTTTAAACCGACACATATTAAGTTGATTGGCCAAAGGTTTTTCATTCACCAGTCCTGAATGTTCAGTTCCAAGGACTCGCCTTTTAACACCTGACGTTAAACAAATAAGTCCTTTTGAATATCAACCCCCTTCCCCCCCCCCCAGCAATTTCTAATCCCATCTACTTTATGTAGCTCCTGCACAATTTAAGAAAATATAGAAAGCACAGAAATACAGAAAACAACTTTATTTCCAGGAGGTGAAGGTGTTTGCAACCCTCTATATAAAACACATGAAGAAATTAATGTGAAAATACCATGGTTTTGGGGCCCTTCTACCAAAGGGTTTTAGGTTTTTGCACTTAACATGTAGTTAGTGCTGAAACCAAAATGTGTTAAGTGCAAAGCCTCCACAGTAACTGTCATCAGTATATTCCTGCTAGTTGATGCAGGGACCCATGTCTCAACACATGGTGGAGTTACTGCAAGTGTGTCTAATGCCACCTGCAATGCAATGTGTGCCTTTGAGCCAGTGCTGACTCCTGGTGACCCAGGAGCTCCTGGGGTTTCTTGGCAGTGTCACTGGAGGTAAATTGCCAGGCCTGTCTTGTGAGGAAATGGAGGGTTAAGTGACTTGCCCAAGGCCATGAGGAGTGCTAGTGGGAACTGAACCCTGGTTGCTTTGTTACCAAGCCAGTGTTCTAACCACTAGGCTCCTCCTCCACTCCTCTAATGCCCCATATTGAGGTAGTATTAAAGGTGAACTTAAACTAATTGCAACACTACCAATGCACAATACGCCCCCTCTGCTAACTGCGCTCTCCATGCCTACTCTCCATCCTTAATCTACCCAATTCTCCACCCCAACACAGGATTTGCAGTTAGTGTGGGAAATGACATGCTGTAATTCTCCTGCTCCCATGCTAACACTTACCACAGGTCCAAGCGCAGTGACCGTGCATCGAAAAAATGCAAACTACTTAGTGCACTTTAGTAAAAGGGTCCGTAAGTGTGCAAACGGATTTTTGTAGGCATCTAGAAAGAAATTTGTTTATTTAATGTCTTTTCTATACCATCTTTCTACAAGTCAAGATGGTTTACAGCAGGGGTGTCAAACTCAAATACACAGTGGGCCAAAATGTAAAACTTGAACAAAGTCGCGGGCCAGCATTGAACAAATGAACCTTTTAATATGGACCCAAACAAGATTTGCTTTAACATTGAATATGAAGCAACACTTATTACTATACAATTTATAACTTAATAGTTCAGATATGCAAAAACCAATTTCAAATAAAAAAAAACATCAATGACATTCATTTATTAAATAAGATTTAAATAATAATAAATAATAATTTTTAAAATAAAATAACAATAATAAAATTAATCAACCATTCAAGCCCATGTCTTGGAGTAGCAAGAAAAAGTGCATAAAGAAAACGTTAATTATTGCTCAGTTTGCTGCACACTGATCTAATCTGATGTGCCCAAGCCAGATACCTGGCATCTCTTCTTGGATGATAGTTCATCAATGTCTGGGCTCAGGCTTTGAGCTGAGGAAATCCTCAGTATCGAGCGAAGGTGTTCATCAGTCAGACGTCTCCTGTGAGATGTTTTGGTCATCTTCATCGAGGAGAAAAGTTGCTCACATAGATAAGTGCTGCCGAACATGGAGAGCATCTGAGCAGCTTGGGTGCGGAGCTGAGGCATTGTGTCAGGGATGAACTGTGGAAACTGGGCGGCGCCCACAGCATCATACTTTGACTTCAGCGTGTCATTACACTTGAGTTCAATTAGCTCCATTTGGAGGTTGGTTGGTGCGTTTTCCACATTAACTGCAAAGGGATTACTGAGCAGTTCAAACCTACATTTCTGGACATCAAAGTCGGCAAATCGCCGGCTAAACTCAGCGCCGAGTACACTGAGTTTTTCAGCAAACTGTGCGCATGGGAACAAGTTGGTAAAGAACTGCGTTTTCATGGTTTGGCAGCAGGGAAAATGGCCAAGGTTTCCTTGCAGCATCTGATTCTCCCACAGGCACAGTTTAGTTTTAAAAGCCCTCACTGCAGCGTACATGTCTGTGATGATGCGCCCCCGCCCCTGAAGCTGCAGGTTCAGTGCATCGAGATGGCTCGAGATGTCACACAGAAAGGCCAGCTCACACAGAAACTTTTTCTCCCGAAGCTCTGCTGTGTCCTTCCCTTTGCTTTCCAGAAACTGACATATTTCCTCATGCAGCTCAAAACATCTATTCAGTACTTTTCCTCGGCTTAACCATCTCACCTCTGTGTGATACGGCACGTCTGCGTATTCCGAACCACACTCCTCCAGAAAAGACTTAAACTGGCGGTGATTCAGACCTTTGGCTCTTATAAAGTTAACTACTTGTGTTACTGTGGTCATAACATGTTCCATCTTTAGGGCTTTGCCACACAATGATTCCTGATGTATGATGCAGTGATAAACAGTTAGTTCACCTGCACAGTTCTCTTTCTGCATCTTCTCCTGGACCCTGCCCACCAGTCCACTTGTTTTACCGCACATCGCTGGCGCACCATCTGTCGTTAATCCCACGAGTTTATCCCACGGCAGCTTTATTTCAGTTACGCATTTGGAAACCTTCTCAAAAATTTCCTTTCCTGTGGTTGTGCCATGCATTGATTTGAATCCCAATAGCTCCTCCGTAACACACGTATTTGAGTCCACTCCACGGATAAAGACTGACAGCTGAGCAGTATCAGATGCGTCGCTGCTCTCATCCACAGCAAGGGAGAATGCAATGAAATCTTTTCCCTTTTCCAAAAGCTGGTCATACAGATTGGTGGCAAGATCACATGTGCGATCAGCTACTGTGTTTCTGCTCAGGCTCACGTTTGAAAAGGCTTGCTTTTTCTCTGGGCACACGATGTCACAAACTTTCAACATGCACTTTTTCACAAACTCTCCCTCATTAAAGGGCCGGGCTGATTTTGCGATCTCTGCTGCCACAATATAACTAGCCTTTACAGCAGCCTCACTTTGTGATGTGGCTTTTTTGAACATATTCTGTTGTGAAATCAAACTTCTTTTCATCTCCTCCACTTTCTGGCTCCTTTGAGTCATGTCCAGGTCCTTGTACTTGTCATGGTGTTTTGTTTCATAGTGTCGTCGAATGTTATACTCCTTAGTTATAGCCACGTTGACTCCACAAATCAGACAAACAGGTCTGTCTTTTACATATGTAAACAAATATTCTGTCTCCCACCTGTCCAGAAAGTTCCTGTTGTCTGCCTTTCTTTTTGCCATTTTTGGGAAGGGGTTCCACAGTGACAGTTGTAGCTTGAGATCGCTATGACTTCTGTCACACAGGAGAGGGCGTTTCTGGGACCTGTCCTGATTGACGCGCCAAAACAACAGCAAGGCATTATGTGATTTGTAGTATTAGCGATGAATGAATGCGCTGTATAATACCGGCGGGCTAGCTCTAGTAGTCATTTGGTATAGCCTCGCGGGCCAAATATAATTACACTACGGGCCAAATTTGGCCCGCGGGCCAGAGTTTGACACCTATGGTTTACAGGGAACACAATGACTATAACAATTAACAAGAGTAACTACTGTGCATGTTACATTTAACATTAATATATAGGTTCAAGGAGTAATAAGTAATAGGGCAAAGAATTCAGCAGAATGCGATAGACGTTAACGATGTACAATAAGCAGAGTTATGCAATTAGGACGTGTTGAGGAATAATTCAAATTGATAATCCACATAAGGTTACTATGTAAATGAAATAGTATTTGGCTCAGATTCCATAAAGATACCCTTTGGCCCTTAATATTAATTCTGATAAAGATGTACTTTCTTTAGCAACATCCTGCTGCTCCAGGTCTATTTCTATTTATTCAACAGAAAGTTTTAAGATTCTTCTAGCTGCTGACTCACTTTGCCCACAGCTTTTTCATTACAGCATTAAGAACCTCTGGAACTTCTGTAGGGAAGGTATTCAAAGTGAAAAAAAGGACACTAAACCTCTTGACATCTGCACCTTGCATAAGGATTATGTATGTTTATATGCAAGGTCCCCTCGTCCACTTCTTCATCTATCTGAGCTAGAGAAAAGTAGACAGTGGCAAATTCACCAGTTAAAACTGTGGCTCTCCATTGATGGTGGGGATTGGTGAAATAGTTTGGATTAAAAATCAAAATCTCAGGTGATCCTTTATAGGGGCTGGAGGGAGGGAATAGGTGAATCAAGGAAAGGCTGTCAATTTGGGAGAGGGAGACGTTCAAGGATGAATGACAAGCAGCCAGCACAAGGCACTTCAGCCAATCATGGTGGAAATCCTTAACAAACAGCCAAAGAGGTGTGTCCATGCCTCAGTTATGCAAATCACATGGGATATGATGTCACAGCAAAGCTGAATGACACAGCCCCAGAGAAGCACTTTGTGCCAGGAAGTGAAGAAGGCGTGATGAAACTTAGGACTTTAAAGGATAAAAAAGATTCAAAAAAGGAAACAGCTTGAGGTCTGGCTTTGAAGGAGAGAGGAAGGGGTGATGAGGCTTACCAGCTGAAAACACAAAGGAAAAACAGTGAAAAAGAAACAGCCTGAAGGAATCAGAGGGTTCCTACCTCTCTGTTTCAGCTTATGAGTACCACTGTGTCACTCTCTGTCTGGTTTTACAGTTAGGAGTTTAAAAGGTTTCCAGAGCTTCCTTTCTCCCCCTGCTCCTTCAGGGAGTGTCTCTCTGGGGCTGGAGAGGAGATCAGGAAAGTCAGATAGCGGCAAGGAAAGTTCTGCTTTTACAATTTGCCAATTGGCAATTGCCTACTATCCTAAGCATTGGTGGAACATGTACACTATGCACTAATGCACACCGCGATATCTATGCAGCACTTTCAAAGCAGATGATGACACTGGGGAAGGACAGTTTTAATTTCATTTCACTTCATTTATTTAAGATTTGATATACCACTTAATTGGGTACAGCAAAACAGTTTGCAATAGAATATAATAAAAACTGAAGTAGAAAATGAAAAGAATGCCAGTATGTGTAGGACAGATGGGAAAATTAGATGTGACAAGGCAGGGCTGGAGGAGGGTGGTTAGAGAGGAGGAGGAGGGGCGGGTAGGAAACATAAGGAAGTCAACTGAGGGAGATCAGTGGGAGGTCAAAAACTGTACAGAAAAGGTAGTTTTTAAGTTGGGCTTTGAACTTTGTAAAAAAACTTTCTAACCGAAGATGTGGAGGAAGATTATTCCAAAGGCATGGTCCAAGGAAATAAAATGCTGAATGGCAAGTAGATTGAAGTTGTTGTTGTTAAATTCCGTCGAGTCGGAGTCGACTCATGGCGACCCTCTGGATAGCTATCCTAAATTGTGTTCGGTCTTCAGTCAGGCGGCTCATTGTTGACAGACTGGTACCCGTAGCTGCTGTTATTGTATCGATCCATCTCATTGCTGCCCTTCCTCTTTTGCGTTGACCTTCTATCTTGCCAAGCATAATGTCTTTCTCTAATGATCTCTCTCTTCGCATGATGTGTCCAAAGTATGAAAGTCGAAGTCTTGTCATCTGAGCTTCTAAAGAAAGCTTAGGTTTGATCTCCTCTAGTACCGACTGGTTTGTTCTTCGGGCAGTCCATGGTATACACAGTATTCGCCGCCAGCACCATAATTCAAAGGCATCAATTTTCTTCCTGTCTATCTTTTTCACTATCCAGCTTTCACATCCATATGATGTTATTGAAAATACCATGGCTTGAACAAGTCGAATCTTTGTATGGAGAGAGACATCTCTGCTCTTGAGAATCTTATCTAGGTCTTTCATAGCCATTCTGCCAAGAGCAATGCGTCGTCTGATTTCTTGACTGCTTGTTGCTTCTTTTTTGATAGTTGATCCAAGTAGGTTAAAGTTGTTCACAATTTCAATTTCTTCTCCTTCAACGATGAACCTGTTGATTATGCCAGTTGTCATGATCTTTGTCTTCTTTACATTAAGGTGCAGGCCCATTTTGAGACTATGTTCTTTGATTGTGAGAAGCAAATGTTTCAGATCATCTTCACTTTCAGCCAGTAATGTGGTATCATCAGCATAGCGAAGGTTGTTGATGAGTCTTCCACCAATCTTCACACCTCTGTTGTCTTCATACTATCCTGCTTCTCTGATGATTTGTTCTGCATATAAATTAAACAGGTAGGGGGAAAGTATGCAGCCTTGTCTTACACCTTTGCTTATTTTAAACCATTCTGTTTCTCCTTGTTCTGTTCGAACTGTTGCTTCTTGATCAATGTACAGATTGTGCAAGAGAACGATCAGGTGTTCTGGTATACCCATGCTTCTTAATGTGGCCCAGAGTTTCTCATGGTTTACACAGTCAAAAGCCTTGCTATAATCGATAAAGCACAAATAGATATCCTTTTGGTATTCTTTAGTCTTTTCAAGGATCCATCTCACATCCGCAATGATGTCTCTCATTCCTCGCCCTTTCATGAACCCTGCTTGCACTTCAGGTAGTTCTTGTTCCAGGTATGGTTGTAGTCTCTTTTGAATAATCTTCAGTAGAATCTTGCTGGCATGTGGGATCAGAGCGATTGTGCGATAATTTCCACAGTCAGTTGGATCACCTTTCTTTAGTATTGGTATAAACACCGATCTTTTCCAGTCAGTTAGCCATGATGTTGTCTTCCATATTTCTTGGCAGAGCCTTGTGAGTACGGTAACAGCTGCATCAGATTGCTGCAATACTTCTATGGGAATGCTATCAATGCCTGGTTCTTTGTTCTTTGATAAGGCTTTCAATGCTGCTTCAACTTCTTCTTTCATCACCAATGGTTCCCGATCATAAGGTACAGGTTGAAACGGCTGTTGGTCCACTTGATCTTTATCATATAAAAACTCTATATATTCCTTCCACCTTTTCTTGATCTTCTCAGCATCATTCAACATAGAACCTTGAGCATCTTGTAACATTCCAATTCGAGGCTGGAACTTTTTCTTTAACTCTCGTAGCTTTAGGAAAGCCGATCTTGTTCTTCCTCTAATAGTTTCTGCTTCTATTTCCTTGCAAGTGTCATTGTAGTACTTTTCCTTGTCCTGTCTTGCTGCACGTTGGAAATCTCTGTTGAGTTCTGCGATTGTCTTTCTTTCTCCTCTGGCTTTAGCTTCTCGGTGTTTCTGGGCAATTTTCAGAGTTTCTTCCGTCATCCATTTTGGCCGTTTTTGCTTTTTCACCTTTTGTAGAGACTTCTCGCTTTCTTCCAACACAACCTTCTTGATGTCATTCCATAACTCTTCCGGAGCTCTGTCATTTGTATCTAAAGCAGCAAATCGATTTTGCAGGCAGTCTTTAAATTCCAGTGGTATATTCTCAAGGTCATATTTTGCTGCATTCATGAGTGGTTTGCACTTTTTCAACTTTAGCTTGAGTTTGCATACTAGTAGTTGATGATCTGTACCACAGTCAGCTCCAGGTTTTGTCTTTGTTGATGTTACAGAGCTTTTCCTTCGTTGACTTCCACATATGTAGTCAATTTGATTTTTATATAATCCATTCGGTGAAGTCCATGTGTACAGTCACCACTTGTGTTGCTGGAAGAAGGTGTTTGAGATGAATAGATCATTGGTCTTGCAGAATTCTATCAGTCTTTCTCCAGCTTCATTTCTGTTGCCAAGTCCATATTTTCCAACTACTTTGCCTTCTTCTTTGTTGCCAACCTTTGTGTTCCAGTCACACATGACTATCAGGATATCCTGTTTGCATGTTCTGTCAATTTCAGCTTGTACTTGTTCATAGAACTCTTCAATTTCATTCTCTTCTGCAGCTGTTGTTGGGGCATATACTTGAATTATAGTTGTGTTGATAGGCAATCTTCGTAGACGAATAGAGATTAAGCGTTCGCTGACTGCATTGTATTTCATTGCAGTTCTTGCACGTTTCTTCTTTATTATAAATGCAACACCATTTCTTCAACAGTATCTAATCTATTTATTCCATTGCACAACAAGAAGATACAGTGCTGTAATGTTTTTTGGAATAATTATGTTTACCTATTGTCTGTAACAACAGCTGTAGGGGTAAAAGGGAAGGGAACCTTACTATACTATGAATATATTCCAATCCATACTCATAAAATACAGTTTAATAAGTAGCTCATACAGGGGGGGGGGGGTACTAGCAAGCCAGCTACAAGATGGCTTCTTAAGACAATAGCTCCATCAAGAATTTCCTGGGAATTTGACTCCCTATGGATTTTAGTACCCCCCTTCCACCTCATTAGTATGATCCCTAGTTGGGCTTGTCACTATGAGTAAAGCCTCCAAGATAGATTTTGGCAATTCCTCTATGCAGGCTGTGGAGAACCAAAGCCTGATCCATCCTTGCCGCAGATAGTGACTGCTACGAAAGAAGAGGATATATTATTAATTGACTGATGCATGAGTTCCTTCGGGTGCATATGGAATTTTACATAAGAAAAAACAACTGGTAGTAGTGTCCATGAAATTGGAGATCCTGAGGAGACAATCTGCAGTGCACTCTGCTGTCGTTTTGGCCCTGCAGTGCTGTTCCAGAGCTATTGGACTGTTAAAGAAGGACTTTGAGAACCTTAACATCTGCATGCACCACAATAAATGTATGGGTTTTGAAGATCCCCAAAGATCAAAGGGTCCTGATGCAGTTCAATTCCTGGAGTGCTTCTTAACTTAACTGTTGGAGCTTCAGTTTGAGCAACCATTTGAAATTGAAAGAGCACATTGTGCGCCATCATAACAGTCCATTGCAGTGAAATTTCCAAGGCCTTCGGTGATCCAGGTACTTCACCACCACAGATGCTGCAGATAATACAGGCCATCAATCTGAAGGCTCCACTCTATAGCCAAGGACACCAGAATTCTATTTTTTCTGATCTTAAGAAAATGACAATGGTCAGGAGGAAACAATTGCTGACAATGCAGGATAAGCTGAAAAATGCTGACACATGGTTTTAGCTCTATTATCCAGTCTGCATACGAGTGACTTTGAATAAGGTGTCTCACAATTTTGAAGAGCCTGCAGCTTTGAAAGAGTTCCTTGCGGAAATGACCAGCAGCAGGATGGAGGAGCATTGATGAGTTTCAGACTAGTAGAGGCTGATGTTTTTCTCCACAGGTAGAAATGTATTCTGCCAGAGTGTTCTGCAGATTGAAGTTGCTGGAACAGGCCACATTTGCTGATCTACCATCAGATGTCAGGATCTGATATTTGTGACTGTATGGCTCCGCATCTCCTTTGTTGTGTGGCTTCTGCTCATTAAGAAATGGGACTTATAATATTTGTGGTAAGACCCTGCTTGGTTTGGTAGGATGGATTAGATATATTTAAAACTCATCCATTGTTTCTTTTATATCTGATCCTGTTAGATTGATTGTGATATGTTTAGATGGAGTGTGAATGAGTGGTTGCTACTGGCTATCAATTGCCTGGAAGAAAAATGGATTGTCTTTCTATCAGAGGGGATGGATGAGTGAAATGGCCTTCATAGGGACCAATGTATGCAGGAATATGGTATGAGGGGTATGTTTATAGCAGGGTGTACATATCAGATGTGCAAGAGTGGCCTGTGGGATGTGTGATTGTGGGGTGCTTATGGATGAGCTGTCCTTGGATGGGTGAATGAGGACTGTGAGGACCTGAGAAAATGGTTTTGTTTTGGAGGATATAGGGCTGGTTGTAGTTATACGTTTTTGAAGTTTGGTCCAGCTAGAATCATCAAGGCAATGCAGTACCAAAATCTGGAGTATGTATGGTTGCTCGGTGTTTGAAGATGGGATGGTAGAGGCTGTGACAGGAAGATTGCATGGATGAGCGTGCTATAGTTTACTGTAATTGGAGAAAGGGAGATACAATTGGGTAACTCTGGGATGTGGTATTTAGGGATGTCAAATGATGAATGTTTGCCTTTGTCTTGGTGGCTGTCTTTCATTTGCTGACTCCCTGGGCTATGCACCTCTGAAGTGATTGGTTATTAAACTGCCTGTTGCGACATTGTTTTCAAGCTGTGCAAGCTTTTCTCAAGCTAGTTTATTCTGGAAGTTTCTATATATTTGTAGAGAGATGTCTCCTCTCAATATTCATCTGTATGATGGAAAATGCTGAGAGTTCTTCTCCCTCTCTGCTGGTAGAGTTTTTGTATGCTCAGTGGAAAATTATTTCCTTGAAAGCTAAGGGGGTTATTCATGCCTTCACCAGCTGTGACTAACTTCCCCGCCAGTTGTGCGGGGAAGTTAGATGGGGTACGGAAGGGGCGGCTCAGGGGCAGAGTCTGGGCGGTCGCCAGCCCTAGACATACAGGGCCGATTCTAATGTCGGCCCTGAACATCCAGGGCCGGCAGCATGTGAAGTAACTTCCCTGGATGTGTCATTTTTTAAATGCCGGGGTGCAGTTGGGGCAGGGGGGCCGGAGGGCCTGACCCTGGCTGCGGCTCCATAGAAGAACCTTGATGAGTTAGCCGGGGACAGTCCTGCACGTTCAGACCCAGCTGAATCATAGTCCCAGTCTGCACTTGCAGGACTGTTCATGATTCTGATCACGCAGGACTAAAGGTGGCCCGCCGGATCAGAATTGTGATCCCCACTGTATGTCTGGTTCAGACCAGACGTACAGAGGGGATCTACGTCTGGGACAGAATCGGGACCTAAGGGGCTAATAACAAAATCAAATGGAAAAAAATTAACAATTCACCTTGACAGTGCTAGGCCTGATTTTATTTTTCTACCAGAGACCCACATTAAAGAAGCCCATTCTAAGGCCCTGACTGATCAGAATTTTGAGGTAAAAGTCTTTTCTAGAGCAGCTGGCAAGAGAAATGGAGTCTGCTTCTGTGATTACCCAAAAGACTGGGTGCATTTGGTGCTCAAGTTAAAGGGCTTTCTTGTTATACTGGTCAATGTCTGTGTGCTACTAGGGAATGATCCTTATTTCTTCCATGAGGTGGCCATAGCTACCATGTAGTGGGCAGATGGCTGCATTATTGTAGCTGGGGACTTCATTTACATTCTCTTATATACCATGCTATTCTGCATCAGTGCAGTTTACATTGAACAAACTGAAATTACATTGAACAGGGCATTATAACTTGGAGATAACTATCTTACAGGGAACATGGGCTATGGAGGGTTAAGTGGCTTGCTCAAGACCACAAGGAGCACCTGTGGGACTAGAAACCCCAGTCCTTCTGGCCCAAGGTTGCTGTCCTCTAGTGGGATTTGAACTCCTGACCTTCTGGCCTGAAGTACCTTGCCCCAACCACTAGGCCACTCCTTTGGACTCCTTTCAGTCTTCCTTTGGACCCAGTCTCAGATAGGCAATCCCAATGTACTGTATGGCCACTGAAATCTAGAATTACTTTAGAATCGTATATGAAAGAAATAAAACTTGCAGATCTATGGTGCCTATATCATCTTCCAGCTCATGATTTTATCTACTAAGCACCTCCTCGCTACCCCCCCCCCCCCCCACCACCATTCCTTTTCAAGAACTGATTACTTTTGGGTGGAAAGTAGTCTTATTTTGTATATCACAAATGTACAGATTGGAAGCATAACGGTTTCAGACCATGCCATAATTAGTCTGACTGTTTCAGATTTGCTAGATATGAGGCACCCTTCAATGGAGATTGAATTCAGAACTTCTCCGAGATTCTCAGTTTTGTAAGCTAGTTAGAAAGACATGTGTTGATTAGTTTCAACACAATAATATGGAGGATACCTCACCGGAGCTCTGGTGGGATGCCTGTAGGGTCACAGTTCAAGGGGTGATGATTGGGTATTCAATGAAGGTGAACAAGGACTGTAACTTAGACAGATGGAGGCTGAGATCAAGAGCCTGCAGCAGGTTCTTGTGCAAAGATATGATTTATTCTATCCTTTTCAAGTTGCAAAGTTTGAAGTACCAATACAATTCTCTGTATCACTTTTTTCCAAAGAGCTAGGTGTTATGAAAACATCCATAAGTTGGGGCATATCTTGGCATAGTATCTAAAGGATGTCTTTTATAAGTGCTGTCAATTCAATGCTGACTCCTGCAACCCATCAGCCCATGGCTTTTCTTGGCAAGGTATGACTGGAAGTAGATTGCCAGGCCTTTTCTTCTGAGGCAATGGAGGGTAAAGTGACTTGTCCTGGTCATATGGAGTGCCATTGGGAATCAAACCCTCTGAATCAATCACATAGGCTTGAACGGACATCTCCTTTCAATATGGAGCCAATGAAATTTAAACAGTTTATTAGAGATATGTTCCGTTTTCTGTAAACTAAACATCACACAGGCTGCCGCATTTTGAAAAAGTTGCAAAGAACAAAATAAAAATTAAGACAAACCAAAATAAAGACTATTACAATAATCTAATAAAGGTAAGATAAGTAATTCTACAACTACCCTAAAATTCGCTACTAAGAAAACTCTTTAGCCCATAAACTATTCTTAATCTACAAAAAGCACTACGAACCACTCTAAGAAACTGTGGTTTCTTGACAATTTAGCATCAAGAATCATAGATAAATATTTTACTTCAGATATTAAAGGGATAATCACACCATCTAAATGCTCCTTTTGTAGCTCATCTGGTAGAGCAGAGGACCATTGAAGGAAGAGGACAATCCTTAGATCACTGGTTCATCTCCAGCTGGAAGGAAGCTGTTTTTCCCATTCAGACTTCCCCTGCTGACCTAGTTTTCTTCTCTTATATCTCCCTACACCCCTCCTCAGGAACTCCCTTCAGTATGTGCTCTTCTACTGCGAATTCCAAACTTTGATATTTCTACCTTGCTGCTCCTTGTGCCTGAAACAACCATCGCTGTCCCTGTTCTAATCCAGGCAAAAAAAACTCAGTTCTTTGAGAATGCTTTCAGATCCTGATTCTCTCAGCCTCCCGTTCACCTCCTATGTGTTTCCTTACCATTCCCCTAGACATATCCTAGTCCCCAGTTGTTTGTCTTAACTAGATTGTAAATTCTGATGAGCAGGGACTGTCTCTTACATGGGTCTGTACAGCTTTGCGTCCGCCGTGTAGCACTACACAAATAATAAATAGGAGTAGTATTTGGCCTCTGATAATTTTGAAAATCAGATAAAATCATAGTTTCAATGTTGTGTAATTAATGCATAGACAATTACTTGATTGTCATTCAGAAATGAAATAAAATTCTTGTACTGGCAGAATAGTGTCAATTGGGTTAGAAGATTTAACATTAATTGGTGCAAAAAAACTATTTATTTTATTTTATTTCACGGTTTTTCTATACCGCTTTTCTTAGAGTCAAAGCAGTTTACAATAAACCAATATGATTGGACAGACTCATGAGATGCATAGAATGTCTTACAGCTAGCGATAACAAGGGTGCTAGATAACAGGAGGTTAGGTTGGCTACAGTATATTAACTTATTTACGTGTTGAATCAACATATTTACAACACGCAAGTCGTGGCAGTCCTTTGAGGCCGGTAGAGTCTTGTGGGGATGCTGCGATGGCCCTTTGGTGGATGGTTGGGTTGTCAGGGGGGGGGGGGTGTTTATTTATTTATTTATGTGATTTTTATATCGCCATTTATTTATTTTTTATTTATTTAACAGTATTTCTATACCACCTTATCCTACAATCAAGGCGGTGTCACAGCAAAACAATCAAAAGGTGTGGGAGGGTATCTCATGCAGTGAAAAAGTGGGAGGGTATCTCATGCAGTGAAAAAGTGTCATGCGTTGCGTGTAAGGGGTTAGTGTATTAGATTAGGTAGAGCTATGTACATTGTGAGCTATGGTACAGTGTGAGCTATAGTACATTGTTCTATACAATTAAGATACATCATGTGCCGTTGTTCAGTTTCTTATCAGGGTTTGTAGAGGTAAGTTGGTGGTTCCCGTTGGTACGGTTACGTGATATGACCGTAGTGTTCGATGAACAGCGTTGTCTTCAGCAGTTTGCGAAAGTCTTTGAGGTTGGTTGTCGATCGCAGTTCGTCCGGGAGGGAGTTCCATATTGTTGGAGCAGCCAGGGAGATGGCTCTCTCTGCGGTGTCCTTGCGTGTTTTTCTGAAGTCGTTCGGGGTGTTGACTCTGTTGGAGGTTCCTTTTCTTCTTGGGCGAGTGCTGGTGTCTGGTTGTATGAGGGTGTGCAGGCTGTTGGCTGAAGTGTGGTGTTTGATCTTGAAAATGTTTATGATTGTTTTGTATTTGATGCGTGAGCTGATTGGGAGCCAGTGGAGGTCTTTCAATACTGGAGTAATGTGATCATGTCTTGTTGAGCCAGATATTATGCGGGCTGCAGTGTTTTGTGCTAGTTGTAGTGGCCTGAGTGTTTGTTTTGCTAGTCCAAGGTAAATGGGGTTGCAGAAGTCCAGGAGGGGAGTAATTAGAGCTTGACATACGGTCCGGAAGTGTTCAATGGTGAGGAGGGGTTTGAGTCTTCTGATGATCCTCATCCTGTGGTATGCGTTCGTGATTGTTTTGCTTACGTGTGTCTTGAGGTTCAGTTCGTTGTCCAGGGTCACTCCAAGGTATTTTACTTCCGATTTCATTGGTATGGTTGTGTTTTGTATTCTGATGTCCAGTGGGTGGATGAAGTCTGTATTGCGAGTGATTATTAGTGCCTCCGTCTTGCTGTAGTTGATAGCGAGGTTGTTGTCTTTACACCATCTTGTCATTTGTATTAGGCAGTCTGTTATTTTAGAGTACTCTGGGTTGTCAATTGAGATAGGCGTGTATATCATAATGTCGTCTGCATAGATTGTGTATTGGATGCTGTTTGCTTTCAGGATGTCGCATATTGGCTGGATGTATATGTTGAACAGAAGCGCCGAGAGGGCGGACCCTTGCGGCACTCCTTGGAGGACTTTTATGGGTTGAGAGATGTTGTAGCGGTTTACCTAAAACAACTGAATTACATTGAACAAGGTAGTGATGACATATACTGTAACTAACAAGAGATATATACATGATTCGAATACCAGAGAACTATTTACAATTAGTCTGTTCTTGATGACTCATGAGCTTTCAATATAATGCATTTTTGAAGAGATAATCAGAGCAATGTAATGTATTGTGGGGTTGATAGTAAGTAAGAAATTGTGGAGTGTAAGGTGCTTGCTTCTTCTCAAGGTTATGTCAGGTCAATTAGTCGGAGTGATCTCTGTTTTTCCAAAATGTTCTATAAATAAGAAAGTTTTGAGATGTGTGCGGAAGGTGGAAAGGTCAGTTGTATTAGTCTGGTGTCTAGTGAGCTTGTGGTCAGTGAGGTTCTAGCCTGGCATGGCTAGGTTGTTGTGTATTAATTCTACTTGGGCATCTGGGCCATAGTATTCTGAGAAGAGATGCGTTTTAGTTTTCTCCGGAAGTCTTCTAGGATCTCTATGGCTCTCAGATCAGGTGGTAGAGCGTTCCAGATGGTTGTGGTATATAGCATGAATGCCCGGTTACAGGTAGCCTGTTTGCTCTTAATTTTCTGGTGTGGTATGGCAAGGATGTTTTATGTGCTATGCTTTCTTAATCTGTTACCCCTAGATTTGTTATTAATGACTGTAGGCATTCTGTCGACTGGTTGTGTGTGATTTTGAATGTGCTGAATATTGCCTTGTAGTTGATTCAGGCAATGATGGGGAGCCAATGCAGTTGCCTCAGTATGGGGTGATATGGGGTGTACTGTGATGCTCCGTATATTATCCATGCAGCTGTATTTTGGGCTAGTTGAAGTGGATATAGTGTGTGTTTGGGTAATCCTTGGTAAATTATGTTGGTGTAGTCTATGAGAGGGATTATTATTGCTTGGCATACAGTACGGAGGTCCTCTGGCTTCAGCAGGGGGCATAAGTTCTTCAGTGTGTTTATGATATGGTGTTGCTTTAATTTGGGATTGTAAGTTTAGACCTTGGTCAAGGATTATTCCCAGATATTTGACTTCTGTTTCAATATCACATGCATAATTACAAATCCTACAAAGAAATGTATAAAAAGGAGTTGTATAAATGTTAAATAGTGCAACTGAAAGTTATGAACCCTGGGAGTCACCACTTTCAATGCTATGCAGGTCAGAACAATCATTTTTAAACTGAATTCTTTGCATTAGAGCAATCAAGAATGATGTAAACTAGTCCAGCACCACTCCTTCTATACCGATGAGTCTCAATCTTGACAATACTGAATCGAATGCAGAACTATCAATAAATATAAGTACATAACAAGATCCTAGGACATCCAACCCGATAAGAAGACTACCAATCAAGGAAACTAGCAAAGCTTCAGGAATATGTACCTTTTGAAAACCATGCTGCCAGTGGTCAAAAACTGTATTTTGTTCCAAAATATTTTCCAATTACTACCACTACTACTACTATTCGGCACTTGTAAAGCGCCACGCACGCAGCGCTCCACAGCTGACCTACAAGAGGTAGCCAACATACAAGAGACAGTCCCTGCCCATCAGAGTCAAGCTCATCGGAGCTTACAATCTAGTTAGAACAAAACATAAGTTAGAACAGGTTAGGTGAGGGGAGCGGAGCTCCAAAGTAAACCCACGATCTGCTACCTTGGAGTCATCCTACCTAGACCAACAGTTGGACATGAAGGCCCACGTAAATAATACCGTTAAAGCAATATACCACAAAATAAGGACGGTCCGTCACCTTAGACCCCTGCTGGAACCAGAGGACTTCCGGACAGTCTACCAAGCATTAATAATCCCCCATTTAGATTACGCCAACTCGATCCTACATGGACTACCAAAAAGCACACTGAGTCTGCTGCAGCTCGCAATGAACGCAGCAGCCAGAATACTACATGGAGCAGCTAGGAGAGACCATATAACTCCTATCCTGAAACACCTACATTGGCTGCCGGTCCACTTCAGGATCACATTCAAGATACTGTTAATGACGTTTAAGGCCATCAACGAGCTTACCGCCGCCTCCATCAAGGACCTCATCACTACCACCCCCCCAAACTGAGTCCGAAGGTCAGCTGCAGCCAACACCCTGAACATCCCGAGCAAGATAACAAAGTGCTCGCAAGCAACACGAAGCCGGGCCTTCATGTACTATGCTCCCACATGCTGGAACACCCTCCCCCCCAACATTCGCTCCATAACCGAGCTCACCCAATTCAGAAAGGCCTTAAAACACTACCTCTTTCTCCAGCACTACACCCATGACGGAAATGCCCAACAGCCGTCCACACGCATTCACCAACACCGCACCCTCGACCCAACAACAACACTCAGCCCCAGCCCCGACCACTAAGCCTCCAGACACACGTTATGCGATTGCAGATAGCACACAACCTTGTAGCTAGCACACAATTTGTATATAGCATACAATTTGTATATAGCATACAATTCATTGTAAATAACCAACAAGCGTGCATATTGCCGCCCGCCCACATGGTCTCGACTGTATCGCGGGTTTATATAGTTACTTAACTAAGTAGCTTGTTCTGAGTAGCCTGTACATAGCTCCCCCAGTTAGCCAAGTTGTAAACCCTGTTCCCTGTAAGTACAATGCAGATGCCGCCTGCACTGTACAAATTTGTGTTAACCGTAAACCGATCTGATTTTAAAGAGCGCGGTATAGAAAAACCTGAAATAAATAAAAATAAAAATAAATAAAACAGTATAGAGCATTAGTCAGTTCTGCGCAAGGTACGGTTTGGTCAGTAGTTTGGTCATAAATGATGACATGGGTTAGGGTAAGATGAGGAAGGAGTCAGGATCTAAATGCATCAGTGAAGAGGTGGGTCTTCAATCTTGATTTGAAGCGGGCCAAGGAGGATGCCTGGTGCACAGACGCAGGTAGGCTGTTCCAGGCGTAAGGTACAGCAATTGTAAACATAACACCTATTCAATAAGTTTAGAAACATAGAAACATAGAAATATGATGACAGATAAAAGACCACATGGCCTATCTAGTCTGTCCTTCCATATCAACAACTACAACAGTCCCCTTTTTTCCTTTAGAGATCCTCTGTGTTTGTCCCATGCTTTTTTGAATTCAGTTTCTGTCCTTATCTCTACCACCTCCACTGGGAGACTATTCCATAGATCCACCACTCTTTCCATAAATAAATATTTCCACAAATCACTCTTGAATCTATCCCCCTTCACCCTCATCCCATGTCCCCTCATAGCAGAACTTGCTTTCAATTGAAAGAGGCTCTCCCCCTGAACATTTATGCCATGGAGGTATTTAAACATCTATATCATATCACCTCTATCCCGCCTTTCCTCTAAGGTGTACATATCAAGATCCTTAAATCTGTCCTCATATGCTTTATAATGAAGACCACTAACCATTTTAGTAGCCACCCTCTGCACCAACGCCATCCTGTTCACGTCCTTTTGAAGGTGCAGTCTCCAGAATTGCACACTTTACTCCAAATGAGGTCGCACCAAAGACTTATACAGAGGCACTATCACTTCCTTTATTCTGCTAGCCATTCCTCTCCGTATGCACCCAAGCATCCTTCTAGCTTTTGCCGTCGCCTTTTCTACCTGTTTAGCTACTTTAAGATCATCAGACACAACCATGCCCAGGTCCCGCTCTTCTTTAGTGGACAAAAGTACTTCACCCCTATACTATATTGCTCCCTTGGATTGCTGAAGCCCAAATGCATGACCTTACATTTTTTAACATTAAATCCCAGGTTTACCTAGGAACGGAATGTTCGATATTGGAAAATAATTAGAACACTGAAGGGTCCAAATTTCCTCTTTTCAAGATTGTCAAAATAGTAGATTTAAAGGATCAGGTAGTCATCCATACTTTAAGAAAATGTTAGCCAGATCACCTAGAGATCTAAATAGATTAGCAATCATTTTCTTAATTACTGCAACTTGCACCACATCAATAGGGCTGGAAGATGAAGTCATCTTATGTAAGGTTACTTTAACTGACTCCTTTCCTACAGATTCAAAGGTACTCCATGATTCAGTAGCTGCATTAGATTGCTCCATGGCAACCTTGTCATCAATTGTTAATAGGGATTTCTTTGTATCTTTAAATTTTCCATTTAACGAAAATCCCATTAGAACCTTCAACAATTTATTTACTGCCTTAAACATCTCGTTTGGCTTAGACAACGCCTTTTGAATCTATAAAGTGAAATAGCCATTCTTTGCTTCATCACACAACTTCCTATATTCTTCTTAGAAGCATTTAAATATAATTGCTTAGCCTCACTGGATGGAGATTTCCTCCATTTGTGCTCCAGGCTTCGTACTAAACGTTTTTCAATCCTTAAATTCTCAGTAAACCAAGGGGCGCACTTATTTTGAGCATTCTTCACATTCTTCATGGTCTGTGAACAATAATGTGCTAAGGAATCATTCCACAGTTGCATTAGTTCACCTACAATTTTACCCTCAGGGCCCCCTTTTTGAAACTCCCAATTCTCCAAATAGATCTCTTTGATCAAACTGCCAAAGTTTAATATCTAATTCTTTCTGGATGTTATGTAGAACCCTAGGTCTAAAAAAACGGGTCAAATTCAATTAAATAATGATCAGTTCATGGCACGAGTTACACAAATCTGCTCACAAATCATATTGATTGTGTTCCGAAGAGGATAAAAGAGTAAACTTAATAAAAGTGATGACTATTATGAGTAGGACAAGATATTAAATGAACATCATCCAAGGCAGTCATACCTTCCGGAAAACCTTTCACAGTAGTCTTCATGTTATTAAAATCATAATGAATATTAAAATGACCAATAAAAACCATTATTAATATCAGTAGATAGAACAATCACCCATTCTGAAAATGAATCTAGGTCAGTACTAACTGTCCACAGGGGAATGTAAACCATACATACAATGCAAACATTATTGTAAATTAAAGTAGCCTCAGAGACTTGACTGGCAAAATTAAATTGTGAAAATATAGATCACATCTCCTCCTCTGCCCTTTTGTCTGTGTACACAGTGAACAGAATAATTTATGGGACATACATCTTGTATCATTCCTACATCCAATGTAGTCAACTATGTTTATGATAGCCCTAAAATATCAATAGATGGAGAAATACAAAAGCCCTGAATTAAAATCATCTTATTACGAATAGATTGAACATTGATATAAGTTACTTTTAAAGACACCATTTCCTGGGCCTTACCAATGTCACCTACTCTACAGAGTTCATGTACTACTACAGGAGATTGACCTCTGTGTTTCCAAATGCCAGATAAACAATCAGATCGGCCATTCCCAATCACGGATTCAATCAAGAAAGGGCCGCTGCACATTGCAACTAGAAAGATAACTAGCAAAGATAAAATGAATATGAAATTAACTTTATCTCAAGTGGCCAAAAGGTTGTGCCCCTTAGATGGGATGCCTATGCCGGCACGCCTGTGGTGAAACAACCATCGATGGTCTGTCTTTCTGAGTGTTATCTTTGTCAAAAAATTCTAAACGAGCAATCACTCAATTCTTTTATCTAAGGGTCCGAATCTTATCCAAACAATTTCACCCTTGTGGTTCTTTACTTAACTTTGAAAAAGGTCTCAGACTTACTGGCACTTGTTTATAGACTACATAAATGTCTAACTTTTTTGCCCATTCGCATCAATGACCTTTAACAAACTAATTTTACTATGATTTACTATGCTTTTTTTAAATCATAGTAAAATTAGTTTGTTAAAGGTCATTGATGCGAATGGGCACAAACGTTAGACATTTATGTAGTCTATAAACAAGTGCCACTAAGTCTGAGACCTTTTTCAAAGTTAAGTAAATAACCACAAGAGTGAAATTGTTTAGATAAGATTCAGACCCTTAGATATAAGAATTGGACACGCCTGTGGTGGCATGCTGCAATTCCCTCAACATTTATCGGTGCTCAGGGACACATACTGATGATGTCATGGGCAGCAATGTGGGCTGCCGTCAGGTGAAACAGGCACACGCACGCAAAATGGTATTGCACTCCTCTGGTGGCCTGGAAAAGCAGATGCTTAATAAGCACTTCTGCAACACAATGGTGGGTCTGTCACATTTCCCTTGACATTTATCAGCGCTTGAGGATGCATGTAGATGATCTCAGAGGTGGTGACATTGACTGCCATCAGGTGAAGTAGGCACACGCACACAAAGTGGTATTACACAGTCCCAAAAATTAAGAGACGTCTACATTCTCTATGGACAATCTCTCCTGGTGGATGGATCACTGAAAGAAATGTTCTCTTTTCTTCTCTTTAAGATAGCAGTTTGGTCTTCTTGGCAGGCTACAAATACTGTAATAATTAAAAGATCTACTTTAAAAGTGGACACTTGTCTATCTGTCTGGCAGAATATGCTGCAGACCTAGAAAGCTGGATGCTTGGGCACTGATCAAGCTAATATTACAGGATATTTAGATTATTACAAAAATTTGTGATTGGAATGAGCAGATATTTCTAGTGAGAAAGTCAGAGGATAGAGGGGAACTAAGAAGGGATATTGAATGTTTTCTTCCCAAAATTATAGAGTACAAAGGGCGAAGACAAAAAGACTCCCTTCAGTAAGGAGAGAGATCTGTAGACTGTTACACTCTAGCTCCAGCTACAGTAGGACGTATGTTTGGCAGTATAGACAGAATAACTAGGAAGGCTAGATGGTCTTTTTCTGCATTCATTTAGAATGTTCCTATATTAAAAGAAATCCAGGATTCAATACATTATGGGAAATAAGCGATAATGGACCGTCCACTGTACACGCCTGCAGGATCAGTGGATGTCTAATTCCAGAAGGTCATCATGCAAAGGACAGCATCCTTGGGACATCCTACACCCATGGGCCATTTGTTAGAGAATCTAATTTAATTCCCAGACAATCCAGAAATTAAGAGGAAAAGATGAGGCACTTTATTATATCTAGTCACTGGATTCACAAAAAGTCACAGACAAGTCACAAAATTCGTATAAAGTGAGAGACAGACCACACATATGAAAAGGTTTCCCCTCAAATTATCAATCCTTTGTAGGAGTACTGCACATTCGATTGCAACAACTGACCACAACATGAAAACAAGAACTTCTTATTTCTAGGGAGGGCAATTTTAAAAGCCATTATTTTGCATAAAGCAATGTTTTATGTGCTGGAATAGATGTTTATTAAATTGCATATCTGATATTGTATAAAGTATGTGCACACAGTCTGTACAAGTGCACCCAAGCACAGGATTGGGGAGGGATTTGCATTTAGGTACAGATGTTTAAAAATACACATGTATGCAGGTAAATTATTCTTAAAAATGTGTGCACATTGAAAAGTAAGTATGAAAGTACATATAGGTGTATAGATTCCCTAGGATCATTTTTAAAATGGAAGCATGCCTGTACTTTCATTTTTAAAATTTGTCTGTACCCACTCAGAGAAAATATGCTTGTATTATTTGCATGGGAACACAGTTCAAAGGAGAGAAGATAGTCAAACGCCTCCCAGGTTCCTCAGCCGGCAGGAATACAAACCAAATTATTGATGTACTTAGCGTGGAAAGCAAACATTCCAAACTTGATGTTGTCATCCACTTGGGTACAAATGACCTGGCTAGAAAGAGTGCCTCTATAGTCCAAAAGGACTTCCAATCTCTGGGAGAAAAACTCAAGCCCATTGTTAACACTGTAGCATTCTCAGAAGTTCTACCTGTTCTAGGTAAGGGGGCAAAAAGGCTAAATCGCATTAACAGCTTTAATACATGGCTCCAGACCTGGTGCAAACGAGAAGGATTCAGATTTATTGGCGACTGGGAAAACACATGGTGCTGATGGACTACACCTCTCTGTCGCAGGGGAAAGAATCCTATGTGAAAAATTCAGGCAGTATGTCGATTTGCATTTAAACTACAAGAAGGGAGCGACGGACGGAGAAGGTCAAGTTCTGGACATCACCCCCTGCAAAAGCAGAATAACAGAAACAACCACACTTTTAAACAACACATCAAAAGCAACTGGGAAGAAGTGGGTAGAATAAAATCAATGCAAAATACACACAAGCCAGTTAAATGCTGGAAAGCAATGAGCACAAATGCTGGTAGCTTAGCCAACAAACCTCCGGACCTGGAAGCCCTAATGGTGGAAAAGGACTTGGACACTGTGGCCATTACAGAAACATGGTTTAATGAATCTCATGATTGGGATATAGCCATACCTGGCTATAATCTATTCAGAAGAGACAGAGAAAATGGAAAAGGGGGAGGAGTAACCTTGTATGTCAAAACCAATATTAATAATAAAAATGGTCTTCTTCTTGAACGTAATGAATTATTATATAACAAGGATGCGTTCAATCTTCAACATACAAAAATAGTACTATGTTAATCTTTTATGTTATTGTATGGCACTAGCGGTTTCCATAGGTCTCAGTTGTCTTGTGGCCAAACCTTAAGACTCACGTCTATCGGCTAAAGCCTTGATCACATCAATGACCTTCCTTCACAGGAAACCTTTTTGATTTTTTAAAACAGTGTCCCAGCCAAATATTCTTTCACAAAACAGGGTATCAGTGCAGATTCAATATTAAACGTGCTAATCTCTCTCCACCAAGCTAGAACCAGCTGGCTCAGTAGACTTTATCCTATAGTACTGCACTTATCTGAAACTTCTCCAGTGTATCCCAAAGTTCATGGTTTTCTAGCTGGACTTTTGCGATCTTTGATCTTTGATCCCAACGCTCTCACAGGGTACCGCTACGGCGTTTCACAAGTGCCAGTTTCGTCAGGGGATCTACTGTTAGTGCTCTAAATAACAAAACAAAACAGTGCTTAACTTATAAACCACGTACCCAAATCCAGTTTCCACTTTGTGATGTCTTACCAGCTATGTATATTTGTACTAAACACTTACTTTTTAGCAATGCTGCCCGCGTCTATCATTCTTCGACGAAGCAGTCCGGTTAAAAGTCAGGCTGCTCTAAAAATCGCCGCGCATGTGGAGTATTGAAATAGCTAAAGCTTTTATAGCAAACCTCATGCCCGTTAAGGAGGAATCGTGGACATTGCTAACATTGCGATCCAACTGATTCCTCCTGAATGCTTCATCCATTAACTCGTGGTACTTGACAACTGGTAACTTTTTTTTGAAAAGACTACTTTAAAGTGTGACCTTTTTTATTTTCTCCATCTCATTAATTAAATGCTTTATAATAAATTTATTTCTTATACAAACATTTTTTTCAAAAGCACTGATTTACCTAGCTCTTCATATACAGAGATTCCAGTCTAGGGCTATATTAAGACCTGCCGGTATAACTGTATTAAGATGGAAAATCCAGTATTGTTCTCTCTTCATCAGAGTATTATCTAGCGTTCTACCATCTCGACCTTTCAGGACCTATTCAATCACTTGACATTGCAGTTGTTCAAACGTATGGTTCAGTTGCACACTGTGGGCTACCATAGGCGCCTCCATCCTGCCACATCTCAAACGGCTGCGATGTTCTCGCAAACGTACTCTTAAAGGACGGGTCATTTTTCCTATGTACCAGAGCCCACACGGGCATAATACACCATAACCACATTTTTAGATTCGCAGTTGGTGTGTGATCGGAGTGGATATTTTTTCTGTTTATAAATCAGTACAGTGGTCTCCTTCATTATGGGACAGACATCACATTGTCCACATTTTTGGTGGATACCTTTGACTGACTCTGACGTAAGTGAAGGGAGTTTTGCCGGACTCAACCAATCTTTCAACGTACGGCCCCTCCGCCATACACACCTAATATGTTTGTCCAGCACTCCCGGAGTAGTACTAAGTACGTTCTTATGTTTGTTCAAAATCTTCTGTATCGAATTACTTAGTGGGGAGTATCTGGTCACTAAGTTCACTGCTGAACTATCTATTTGGCCACAATTGGATCGCGGTGATGCTCGTAACAAGAAAGGCCTATGATTGTAAAGTGCCCTTTGATACGCTCTTGATATCACTTGTGTAGGATAACCTCTATCCAAAAAGTTTTTTCGTAGACGTTGCGCTTGTCTTTTAAATTCCACTGTATCTGAACAATTCCTACGATAACGTAGGAATTGTGAGAATGGTAGCCCTTCCTTTAATTTCCTAGGATGTTTGCTAGTGAAATAGAGCAGGGCATTACGATCTGTTGTCATTTGAAAGACTGTAGTCATCCATTTATCATGTGTTCTTTCCACCTGCACATCTAGGTAGATAATTCTTTTCGGATGATAAACATATGTGAATTTTATGTTAGAATCACATTGATTAAGCCAGCTTGCAAATTGTACAAATGCTTCCTCTGTACCTCTCCACAATGAAAAAACATCGTCTATATATCTCCTCCAGATGAGCAGATTATCAGAATATGATGAAGAAGTTAACCATTGAAGCTCAAAATTAGCCATATAGAAATTTGCAACAGAGGGCGCGCATGTCGCGCCCATAGCTACTCCCGCTGACTGTTTATACAGTTGCCCCTCAAATTCAAAATAATTACAGCAAATAGCTTATTGAGCTAACTTCAGCAGGAACTCCCGTTGTGCTTCTGAAAGGTCTTCTCTCAATTCAAGGATCGATTTTACAGTTGAAATAGCTGCTAGCTGCGGTATATTGGTATATAGTGACACTACATATTTGTTTAGTACAAATATACATAGCTGGTAAGACATCACAAAGTGGAAACTGGATTTGGGTACGTGGTTTATAAGTTAAGCACTGTTTTGTTTTGTTATTTAGAGCACTAACAGTAGATCCCCTGACGAAACTGGCACTTGTGAAACGCCGTAGCGGTACCCCGTGAGAGCGTTGGGATCAAAGATCAAAGATCGCAAAAGTCCAGCTAGAAAACCATGAACTTTGGGATACACTGGAGAAGTTTCAGATAAGTGCAGTACTATAGGATAAAGTCTACTGAGCCAGCTGGTTCTAGCTTGGTGGAGAGAGATTAGCACGTTTAATATTGAATCTGCACTGATACCTTGTTTTGTGAAAGAATATTTGGCTGGGACACTGTTTTAAAAAATAAAAAAGGTTTCCTGTGAAGGAAGGTCGTTGATGTGATCAAGGCTTTAGCCGATAGACGTGAGTCTTAAGGTTTGGCCACAAGACAACTGAGACCTATGGAAACTGCTAGTGCCATACAATAATATAAAAGATTAACATAGTACTATTTTTGTATGTTGAAGATTGAACGCATCCTTGTTATATAATAAAACCAATATTAAAGCTACTGAAATGCAGGGTGCATGGGGAAAAGAAGAAGCGCTCTGGATCGTGTTGGAAAGAGGAGATGGCACTGTCATCCATACTGCTGTAATCTATAGACCTCCAACTCAAATTGAAGAGAGAAATAACGAATTGATTATAGATATTGCCAAGATAGCCACAAAGGGGGACGCAATCATATTGGGTGACTTTAACCTACCCGATGTGGATTGGATTACTCCTTCTGCAAATCTGGAAAGAAGCAAAAAAATTGTGGACGCTATCCAAGAAGCGTTACTTAGACAAATGGTGATGGAACCAAGCAGGGAAAGCTCAACGCTGGATTTGGTGCTCACCAACAGTGATAGCGTGTCAAATGTCTGGGTGAGTGCCCCTGTCAGCAGCAGTGATCATCACACGGTGTGGTTTGAGATAAAAGCCAAGGTGCAGTCCAATCACAGCAAGCTCAAAGTCCTAAACTTCAAAAACACTGACTTCAACAAAATGGCTAAGTATTAAAGGAGGAGCTGACAGGGTGGAAGGAGATAAGGGAAGTGGAATTGCAATGAGCTAAACTAAAAGGGGCAATAAAAGGGGCAACAGATAATTATGTAAGAAAAGTAAATAAAAACAAGAGGAGAATGAAACCTATTTGGTTTTCCAAAGAAGTGGCTGCTCAAATATGGGCAAAAAACACAGCTTTCGCAAAATTCAAAAGCTTGCAAACAGAGGAACACAGAAATGATTACAGGATCAAACTCAAGGAGACAAAAAGAGAAATAAGGATAGCAAAGGCAGAGGAAAAGATGGCTAAAGATGTTAAGTGCAGCGACAAAACTTTCTTTAGGTATATTTGGGAAAGGAAGAAGATCAGAGGTGGAATTGCAGGACTCAGAAGTGCTGGGAAAGTGCTCATGGAAAATGATATTCATAAAGCAAAATTACTAAACAAATACTTCTGCTCTGTTTTACTAAAGAAAATCCTGGAGAAGGACCACCTGTGACTCCCAAATATAAAAATGGGAATGAGGTAGACACCACACCATTCGGAGAGGATGAGGTGTTAGAACAACTTGCAAAACTGAAAGTGGACAAGGCCATGGGACCGGATGGGATACATCCCAGGATACTGAAAGAGCTCAGAGAGGTTCTTGCAGGGCCATTAAAGGATGTTTTCAACAGATCATTGGAAACAGGAGAGGTTCCTCAGGACTGGAGAATGGCTGACGTCGTACCTCTACACAAAAGTGGTGACAGGGAAGAAGTGTCAAACTACAGGCCCGTGAGCCTTACCTCGGTGGCAGGAAAAGTAATGGAGACACTCCTGAAAGAGCAAATAGTGAACTTTCTCAAAACCAGAGGGTTACAGGATCCGAGGCAGCATGGTTTTACCGAGGGATGATCTTGACAGACAAATCTGATTGAGTTCTTTGACTGGGTGACCAGAGAACTGGATCAAGGACACGTGATGGATGTCATCTACCTGGATTTCAGCAAAGCCTTTGATACTGTCTCTCATAGGATGCTTATCAATAAACTCAGTAGTTTGGAGATGGGTCCCAAGGTGGTAAACTGGATCAGAAAATGGTTGACTGACAAACAACAGAAGGTGATGGTAAATGGAGCTCACTCGGATGAAAGGCAGGTGATTAGCGGGGTGCCTCAGGGTTCGGTCCTGGGCCCAGCACTGTTCAATGTATTTGTGAGTGATATTGCTGAAGGACTGAATGGAAAAGTCTGTCTTTTTGCAGAGGACACAAAAATTTGCAACAGAGTGGACTCCCCCGAGGGAGTGTTTAACATGAGGAGGGATCTGCAAAAGCTGGAGGAATGGTCTGATGCTTGGCAATTGAGATTTAATGCAAAGAAGTGCAGTGTCATGCACTTGGGTAGCAGAAATCCAAAGGAAATGTACGCGATAGGGGGCAAGAGGTTGGTGTGCACGGAGTAGGAGAAAGACCTCGGTGTGATTATTTCTGTAGATCTCAAGGTGGCAAAACAGTGCGACAAGGCGGTGGCAAAAGCCAGGAGGATGTTGGGCTGCATTCGAAGAGGAATTACCAGCAGAAAGGAAGGGGTACTAATGCCACTGTATAAGTCTCTGGTGAGGCCTCACTTGGAATACTGTGTTCAGTTTTGGAGACCGTATCTTGCAAAGGATGTAAAAAGAATGGAAGCTGTTCAGAGGAAGGCGACCAAAATGATTTGGAGCCTGCATCAAAAGCCTTATGAGGAGAGACTTGAAGATCTAAATATGTACACTTTGGAGGAGAGGAGGGATAGTGGAGATATGATTCAGACCTTTAAATACTTAAAGAGAAATAATGAACAAATAAACCTCTTCCAGAGACGGGGAAGCTGCAAAACTAGAGGGCATGACATGAAGCTGCAAGGTGGTAAATTGAAAGGCAATGTCAGGAAATACTTTTTTACTGAAAGGTTAGTGGATGCTTGGAATGCCCTCCCGATGTAGGTGGTGGGGGCAAACACAGTGACGGAATTCAAAGTGGCCTGCGACAGACACAGTGGATCACTTTATAGCAACAAGATTAAATCAAAATAATCTGAACCATCTAATTTCTCAACAAATAAGGGTGTCCTTCATGGAGTGATGGGGAGAGGAGCGGTGTGTTCACCCCTAAACAAAGAAACAAAGATATGGGGAGGGGTGAAGACATGGGGAGGGTGCACCTGCTCCTGGTGGGTGCACCACTAAGCAAAGACATGGGTAGGGGTGCACCTACTCCCTAAAAGACATGGGAAGGGGTGCACCTACTCCTGCCATATTGCTGGGCAGACTAGATGGACCACACTGGTCTTTATCTTCCGTCATTTACTATGTTACTATGTTCACTCATTAAGCATGTGCGTTAGTTTTTGTATAAATGGTAACATCAATGAAAATCACAGTTTTCAGTTGGTTCTGGTATCAACTAACCGAGCATGCATGCTTAAGGTTGCACCATGAATCTCCATTCATAAACTTCATTTTCATCTACCATGGAAGCCTGCCAGCCAGACATACTAGACCCAATCTAGGAGGGACAGAAGGTCAAGGAGGGGTAACCATCAGCCAGCACAAGGCACTTGAACCAATCATGCTACAGATCATTGACAGGCAACCAGAGAAACATATCGCTGCCTGAGTTTTGAAAATCCCATAGGTGATGAGGTCACAGCATGGCTGTAGCACACAGTCCAAGCCCCAGAGAGTCAAGGAGGGCCGATGGGGCTTAGGATCAGAAAGGAGAAAAGAAGAAGTGAAAAAAACCCAGCACCTTCAAGTCTGGAGTGGGGAAGGACTTTTTGGGGCATAGAATTTCAAAACAGAAAAACACAAACAGCTTGAAGGTTCATTTCATTCCTTTGTTGCTGGGGCTTGCTATTGCAAAGCACAAAAAAATGAAAAAAAAAAAAGCTAGCTTCAAGGGAGCAGAGCGTTCTTGCCTCTTTTAGTGCTGCTGTGTCTCATTTTTCTGGTTTTGGAGGTTGAAATTTCTGGTGGGCTTCCTCCTATGTGTCCCAGCAGGGAGTGTTTCTCACGGCTGGGGGAAAAAGATCAGCAAAGACAGAAAAAGGCTAGGGAAGCTCTCCCTGTACCTTTTGCCAAATGGGAAAAATGGGAATTGCTTATTGTCCTGAGTATTGCTGGGAAATATGTGCACTGTACACAAACCCTTCCATAATTGGCAGTCCCAAAATTAAAAGGTAACTAAAAGGTTAACCCAAAGCTCAAATATAGGCAGTCCCTGTCCCAAGAACTGGGAATCTATTCCCATGGGAGCACTAGCAGGGCTAATGCATCTGCCTCTCCTTAATCTTTTGAAGAATAGTAGCAGACAGACATCATAATTGTGCACTTCAGGACCTACACCATGCCAGGTGGGAGACTTCTAGCCAAGCATCTGATGTAACACACTTGGGGCGATGGTACTCCAGGGTAGCACAGGTCTGCTGAGTGGGGAAAGGCACTGAAAGACAGATAGTCCCTGGTCCCAAGAGCTGGGAATCTAGTCCCATAGGAAAATTATCAGCCCATAAACATCCTTCCCTCTCCCAGGTCCTTTGAAAAGTGTCAACAGGCAGGCAGAGTAACTGAACACTACAGGGCCTACTCCAGACTGGGCAGATGAACCTGAGCACAGCATCTCAGGCAGCACACTTGGAATGATGGGCCTCCAGGCTGATACAGGCCTGCTGAGTGGAGAATGATATGAAAAGGCAGACCATTTCTTGTCTCAAGAACTAAGAATCCAGTTCTATAGGAGCTTGAGCATGGCAAACATTCTGCTGTCTCCCCACTTCTTTGAAGAGTGTCAGCATGCAGGAAGTATAACTGAGCACTGCACGGTCCACCCCATGCAAAGCTTGGAAAGGGTACATCTGAGAAATTAAATTGTCCGAGAAGGAAAGAAGGGAAGAAAGGTAAGAGCAGTACTGCCACAATGCACATAGAGACAGGTCAGCCCCAGGGTATGCTTATGGGCTCCTCTAGTCATCGCCCAAGCTAAAGAGTGATTGTTATAAGATTGTAGTATTGTTCCCCTCATGCTATGCTGTACTTGGTGCCTACATCTCTTGTGCTCCCAGCATAAGTCCACCATGATCCATGTTCCTATCCTAATGAGCCACGGCGCAATCAGGTTTTGCCCATTTATGACAGTGTTGGACCCAGTGTCTCCCATGAGCCTTGCCGAATCAGGAGGGCAAATGTGCTCCCACCTTCTACTCCTGAAGAGGGGGGGGGGAGTGTGAGAGCCAGGGGAGAAGGAGTTAACACAAAGAAAAATCATTGAAATGTCTGAATGTTGGAATTGTGCTGAGGTGCGTATGTGAGCTTTCAGAGGTATGTGACATCATATGGAAAAGATGTGAAAACACACTTAGCAGTAAATTTATTTATTTATTTATTTAGCTGCATTTATATCCCGCTTTTCACCGGGTCAAAGTGGTGGAACATAGAACAAGGGGGGGGGGGGGACAATAATCAATTGTAAGGGTCTGGGCTGTCACCAGGTGGCCGACATTAATGATTTTAGCAGGTGTTTGGGACATAGACGTAGACATAGACATTTGAGCTACAGTCTCATTTGTGGTGGTTTGTTTCAGGTCCGAGGTATTCCTGGAATAGTGAGGTTTTTAGTTGTTTCCTGAAGGATAGGGGGTCTTTGTTGTTTCTGATGTGATTCGGTAGAGAGTTCCAGATGGATGGTGCATATAGTTCAAAGGCTCTGTTGCAGGTTCGTTGGTTGCATTTCATCCTCTTATGGGGGATGGTGAGGGAGTTGTTGGTGGTTTGTCTGTTTTTTTTGTCGTGGATTGGTCGGGCTAGTAGTGTGCGGATCTGGGATGTTTGAGTTTGGTAGAGAACTTTGTGGGTGAGTAGGGCGGATTTGTACTTGACTCATGCTTCTAGAGGGAGTATGTGAAGCTCTCTCAGGATTGGGGTGATGTGGTCTTGTCTTTTTGTGGTCTGGATAATTCTTGCTGTGGTGTTTAAGGCAGTCCGGAGTGGGTTTGTATGGGAGGCCGGGAGTCCATGGTAGATTATATTGCAGTAGTCCAGGTGGGGGAGTGTCATGGCTTGCATCACTGTTCTGAAGTCTTGTGGTTCGAGGAGAGGTTTGAGGCGCTGCACTGTTTTAGCCTTGTGGAATATTGTTGCGGTGGTTTTTTTGATTTGCTGTTCCAGTGTGAGTGCTTGGTCTATGATGATACCTAAGTATCGTATCTGCGGATGTATCTGTATTTGTGTGGTCCCAATGTTGAGGTGTGATGGTGGTGTGAAGTCCGGGTCCTTTGTTACTATGAGGGCTTCTGTTTTCTTTATGTTGATGGATAAGTTGTTGTTTTGTAGCCAGCTGGATACAGCTGTGAAGCATTCTGATAAGTGTTTGTTTGATGGGTTGAAGGTTGTAATTGGGGCATAGAGCATTATGTCGTCTGCATAGATGTGGAAGTGGATGTTGTGTGCGCGTATGATTGAGCAGAGTGGTTGCAGATAGATGTTGAAGAGCATGGCTGATAGTGTGGATCCTTGGGGTACTCCTTGGTGTTGCTGGAAGAGGGAGGAGGTTGATGTATTTGTGCGGATCAGTTGATGTCTATTAGTTAGGTATGAATAGAACCATTGGAGTATGGTATCTTTGATGCCAATTGCTTGTAGTCCGTGTATTAGGATGTTGTGGAAGATGGTGTTGAAGGCCGCTGATATGTCTAGAAAGATCATGGCATATCCAGAGTGTTTGGCTTGGGTTCCTATGATGAGGCTGTTCATTAGTGACGGTGGACAGAGAGAGGGCAGAAAAGCAATCTTGAGAGATAAACATGCCAGCTTAGCATGAAGAAGGACATATGGCCCCCAGTATAGTTGTCAGAACACGGGGAGTTAAAGAGATATATTTCTTGGGAACTGAGGGGTGGGAGAGAACCAAGCAAGAAAACCAGGTAAAGAACTGAGTGAGGGGGGCAGAGGTCAGATAACAATATAAATCTGACAAGGCCCAGACTGATAATTGCAGACATGGGCCCAAAAAGGTCAATGGAGAGGGGCACAGACAAAATAACATGGCAAATCACACAAGTGGGGCCCCAGACAGCTGGAATAAGAATTAGCTAATTAGAGAAGAATGCCCCAATAGTAAGTATGGTCCTGAGCAAAAGGTATATAATGTGACAGGACCAGATACACGATGAGTTTGTTTCCTTGCGCAGTGAAGGATGTGTGGGATATGAATTCCCTGGGTTCCCTATGGCCCCAGTATCTCTATTGTCGTGTCTGAGTTTTGTGTGCATTGCCGTTTGTATTGTGTGTATGTATGTCTATTACACTGATCTCTTGTGTCCAGAAAAGCTTGTCATACTGCTGTTGAGTCAGGAAGTAAGACAGAATCATGCAGGCAGGACCAGCCATTCTGACTTGTAATTGTTTAGAGATCTGCATCAAAGATAAGTACAAATGACCCTGTTCGCCTGCTGTGAGAGGTGGCAAGATCTGTAATTCTACTGGACTGTTTTCCTTTGTTCTTAGTTTTCTGTTTCTGTAAGATAGGGAATAATAAAGGAACCTTTTGGAAGAAAAATCTGTGAGATAGTTATCACCATGTACGAGCGTGCTGTCCCGCATAAGGTGAGATTTTGTTCTGCATAAGGTGAGATTTTATTGGGAAGTGTAGGTCCTCTCTGTGATGTTTCTTTTATTGGGAAGTGATATGTCCTCCCTGAGTGGTTTCCCTTTTGGATGGAGGAAGGTGTCTGCTTGGGAACTGTCTGGCCAACAGTCCAGTTGACCCTTCGCCCCGTACAATTTTCATAAATTTATAAATTCAAATTTAACTTTGATGTGTTTATTTAATTAATTAATTATTTAAATCTCAGCTGTCCCCTAAAGTATGCCACTATGTACTTAACTTTAACAATCTTGCAATCAGATTCATGCATCATGCTTAATACCCCGACGCCATCCACCATGTTGACTAAGTGTTTTGCTTTCTGCTTTCTCAAGGGGCTAAGAACACAACCTGAATGCTGTAGAAGAGAGCAAAAAACAATAATTAACCCATACCTGTGTGAAAAACATCAATGACAAACATTATTTATCATCCTAACCTGACATTGACCCCATATTTTGACGAATCCCAACCACATTTACCATAGTACAGCTTATAGCTCGGCACGACATGCTCAATGCCTCTGACCAGACGATACAAAAGCGCCACGCATAAGCAGTTATATATATCAGTCTTGCTGGTTACCCAACCACACAGAGTGCTTGCACAAAAACATCATGCTGGCGGCGATATCCCGCCGTACAAAGTATTAACAAATGAATCTGTACATCAAGAGAAAGCACTCCCTTCATAACAACATATAACACAAACTGCATATTGCTGTGAACCTTTCAACAGGTCCTTATAGGCAACATTACATCTGAACCCTTCCAACAGAAACAAGGAGTACCCCAAGGTTCATCTCTATCTGCACTGCTTTTTAATATATACATGCAGCCAATCTGCAACATCACCAGAGACTTCGGTATATCTTGCCTATTATATGCAGATGACGTGCTAATTTTCACACCGATCAATGTATCAAATCCTGACTACTCTGCACTAATCAACTGCTTCAATGCAATAACCGACTGGCTTCTCAATCAGAACATGAGAATAAATTTCAAGAAAACCGAAGTGCTAATAGCCACAAGAAACAAGCAATTTCTCCACCAACCACCCTCATAGTAAGAGATGCAGAACTCCCGATCAAGGCCTCCATAAAGTACCTCGGTGTGATACTCGATCAGCAACTCAATCTTAAGGAGCACATAAAGAACACAGTAAGGACAATTTACTACAAACTAAAAACACTGTGACACCTGAAACCAATGCTGGAGACCAAGGATTTCCGTACAGTTTTCCAAGCAATAGTCACACCGCACTTCGACTATGCGAATATCATCCTTCATGGCCTCCCCAAGAATACACTAAGTCCACTCCAACTGGCGATGAACGCGGCAGCCCGCATCTTATCCGGAGCTTCAAAAAGAGAGCATATAACACCAATACTGATCGATCTACACTGGCTCCCGATAAACTGCAGAATAATATACAAAGCTCTCCTCATCACATTCAAGGCTATTAATAAAATATCCCCTGCATCGATCTCAAATCTACTCACCCACGCACCGAATAATAGATCCAGAAGACTAGTAGCAGAAAACACACTAGTCACTCCTAGTATCTCCACAAAATGGACACAACAAACCACTAACAGAGCTTTTGTGTCTTATGCTCCCAAGTGCTGGAACAAACTACCCCCCAGCATCAGATCAATCAGGGATATCATCCAATTCAGAAAGTCCATCAAGCACTATTTATTCACTTTGCACTTCAAGCTACCATACACACCATAGAATTGTCTTCCGCATCACTCATCTAACTCTTACACATAACAACAACCCAGAACAAAGGTTTAAAATGTGAAAATACTGCATTTCGTCAAATACCAAACCTTGATGTAACATATTTAATTGTATATAGTTATCCCCAGTTCGCACCCAGTTTACCTTCCCTGTTATCTGTAAACCTAGATCAGTTATATATTGACAGGTATGTTGTTGTTTAATGTAAACCGCACTGATGATGAATAGTGCGGTATATAAAAACTGTTAAATAAATAAATAAATAAATAATAATAAATAAATAGAGTAGCCTAGTGGTTAGAGCACTGGTTAGCGACCAGGGTTTGATTCCCACTAGTACTCCTAGTGGCTTTGCATATTGTTACAACCCTGTCTTAACCCTCCATTGCCTCAGAAGAATCCAAGTTATAGAATAATAGCCAAAATGTATTTATTTATTTTATTTAACATTTTTTATATACCGTCCTTCTACAAATCAGGACGGTTTACATAGAACAATTTATAGCAGTATGTTTCAACTGTTTACATAGAACAATGAAAAGGATGAAATAGAAATGAAATAGAAACAAAACGTGGAACTATTTACACAATAACTATGTACATGGTATATACAGGATAAGAGATACTACATGGTTTTTGATCAACATTGAGATAGCATGGGTAAGAGGAGGGGGAAGCAGGGGGCTAAGAATTAAGGTGGTTGGGAGAGGTGCTCCAGGAATAAGTAAGTTTTTAACTTTTTCCGAAACTCGGAGTGGCTGGAGCAGTTTCGCAGGATATGTGGAAGGGTATTCCATAGGGATGGGGCATAGAGGGAGAAGGCCCTGTTACTAGTAAATTGTTTGCTATGTCTCTTGTTTATTGAGATAGTAAGTAGGTTCTTGGTAATGGAGCGACGTGTTCTTGTGTTGTTGGTGGAGGAAAGGAGAGGGGAGAGGCATGGGGCGGATTCATTGGAGATAATCTTATGTGTAATGGTAAGCACCTTGAATTTAACTCTGTATTGAATAGGGAGCCAGTGGAGATTATAGAGGACAGGTATGATGTGGGACCGTCTAGGGCTGTTGGATAAAGGCTGGCTATCGTGTTCTGGGCCAGTTGGAGGGGTTGTAAGCAGTGCTTGGGAAGGCCATGGTATACCAAGTTACAATAATCAAGAGAGGGGATTGTGAGAGCCTGGCATACGGCACGAAAGGAGCCAGGACTTAAGAGAGGTTTGAGGTTCCGTAGAGTGCGTAGCTTAGCGTATATTGTGTTAGTGGTCCTCTTAATCTGATCTGTGAAGGAGAGGTTCTGGTCAAGGATGATATCAAGATATTTCACTTGTTTTTTTATGGGGAGGGAGAGATCACCGATAGTAAGGGTTAGAGGTGGGGTGTATGAAGTATTGGAAAATACCTGAAGGACCTCGGTTTTAGATTGATTAATTATGAGGTTGTGCTGGGAGAGCCATGATTTTAGGCTAGTTAGGCATTCACTTAACTTAGAAATTGGGGTTTGTAAGGTTAAATGGGGTGAAGCACATCATGTGTCACAGTGCTGACTCATTAGTGACCCCTATGGAGACAGAAGATAGTGCAGCTCAGGAAAAAAATGACGTTCTGAGAAAACACATGGTGGAAAGTTGCCAGGGGCAACGTAAGCAGGTGAGGTCACAAGCTTGGGAGACACCCTTAGCCAATAGGGAAGCCAGGGGATTTTCACCTGACTCTAATCAGTTAGGGAGTGGTGCAGCTAGGAATTACCTAAATAAACCTAGCTCACAAACAGTTAGGCAGAGCAAGAGGGAGACCAAGCCAGAGTTCAGGACTCAGACCGAGTTCCAGACCAGGACCGGAACAGAGTTCAGGAGCAACCCCGAGCAGAAGCAGTTCATGAGCCAGGCTCAGAGCAAGACAAGGAGCCAAGACAGGAACTGGAGAGAAACCCAGGGAAGGAACTTGTTACAGGACGAGAGAAGCTGTGGAGAGAGCGTGTCAGAGTACCTCACTGGAAGCCTGAATGGACGTCTGTATGAGTCTGAAGAGTGCTTGAGTGGAAGGGGCAGACAGCGTGACACAGCTAAGGAAAGTAAAAGCTTTTTACCTGGAAAAGGGACACCCTTTGCAAGGTACGTGAGACCTAGAGTTTCCCAAAGGCTATCGTCAGGAGTCCCAGCTGGTTATCAGTTCCTGCCTAAAGCAGAGCTCATAGCAGGGCCAATTTCCTCTAATAGTGGGGCAGAGCAATTCCTCAAACTGTTGCATAGAGGTCAGCAAAGGGGAGGCTCCTATTACCACAGACAGGGAGATTGTGGTAATTACCAACCGTTCTCATCTAGCCAGAGAGAATGACGTCACAGCCAGGACAGGCTGTTTGCTGAGCCCACACGGAGGGAGAGTGCAGAGGGATTGATTCCTGATGTGGAGCCCATGCAATATGATTTACCAGTAAATGAAGATATTGTGCAAATGGACTGTAGCATTTCTGTAGCAGATGATATAGTATCTCTCAGATAAAAAGGAATAAGAAGCCTGTCAAGGCACAGCAAAGCCTTATTCACTGTGGCTACAAGCCTATGTTAAAAGTATATTTTTGGTTGCTGAAAGAAAGCTATTTTGTCTTTATTTTTGCTTTCTGTTTCACCCAAGAAGGGTTTTTGTTTGTGTTGCTGTAAATAATTGAACATCCTATTTGGGAAGGGAAATAAAGCCCTATTTACCTTCACTCGTTGTCCACAACTGTTTTGGTGTAATCTGGCAGCAGCTACAACTACCGGGAGGCCAGTTACACCGGGGCCTAGTGCAATACCAAAGCTCACCGGTAGGTGCACCCAGAGCCCGTGACATAATGGCGTAGTGTTTTAGGATTTTTTGAATACCACGTGACTTCTTCTGAAGACAAGAGAAGAAACAAAGAGGAAAATCATCGCTGGAGGAACAAGGTGACCTTGCTGAAGCACTACCTGGGGGAGAATTTCGCTGGCAGGTCGGCCAGGAAAGAAAAGCCAAGAACTTTCTCACACGCTGGAATCTACCAGTAACTCAGGTAACGGTGACCTGGGTGGGAAAGGTAGAAGGATAAGTGAGAAAGGGGAGAGCTACCTCTAGGCAGGAAGTGGGCAAAAAGTGGTGCCGCACTTGGTGTGCTTGTTTGTTTTCTTTCAGGTGTTCAGCTCCAGAGAGATGGAACCACAAGACGTACAGCAATGGATATAAGCGCAGTGGGACAGGCAAGCAGCGCTGATCCAGCGGATACAAGGACAGTACATGGACGCTATGAGGGAGCAGCAGCGACCTTTGATAGAGGCGTTAGCAGTTCTGGTCCAAAAGCCGCAGGACAATGCAGCAAACTTGCCAGCCATGCCGCAAGTACCATTGAACAATTGTGCAAATTTGTCTGTGAGACAGCTCACTCAATACGATGACATTGATGATTATATAGAATCATTTGAGAGGATTGCAGAGACCCTCAAATGGCCGTCAGAGCAGTGGGCCATGCGTTTGCTATGACCTTGACCGGAGAAGCTCTGGCAGCATTTAAGGGTATGCCGGCTGCTTTAGCCACTGATTACGTGGAGATAAAAAGAGCCATAAAGGATAGGCTAGGCCTTACACCCAGGCATTATAAGCATCTATTCAGAGAAGCTAAAATACAGAATAGGGAGACTCCCAGAGCCTTATATCAAAGGTTGAAAAGCCTTGCATATAAGTGGCTCAACCCTACAGAGAGATCCATAGATTCCCTTATGAATGACATCATAATGGAACAATTTATGTATTCTGTATCACCAGAGTTGAGGACCTTCCTCACATTACAGGATTGCCGGGATCCTGAAGAAGCAGCTAATATGGCCGAGGTATATTATGAGGCCAAAAGAGCCGATGCCTCTAGAGTAGGTGAAGTAAAAATATATGGCAATGAAAATCCTGGTAAAGTGAGAAAGGGGAATAGGATTGTGATGTATAAAAATGATATGCCTGATGACACTGTTGATAAAGTAAATGGGGATAAAACATGCTATAAGTGTGGAAAGGTAGGACACTACCAAAGGAATTGTAAAGTAAAAACAGTCTTTATAGCTGGCGCTGAGAAACAGGCCTCAAAGGGCATTTTTCTCCAGGTCTTGGTTAATGGAGAAGATGCATTAGCTCTGATGGACTCAGGCGCAGAACAGAGCATGGTATCTTTGAAGTTTTGGGAGACCATGGAGCAATCTCGTTCTGCAGCCTCAGCCCAGAAAAAAGACCAAGTGCAGATAAAGTGTGTGCATGGTACTCGTGTTCCATATCCCCTGCATAAGGTACGGGTTAAGGGGATGGGGATAGAAAGAGAGATCCAGGTGGCAGTAGTCCCAGGGCTATCCCGGGATCTTATCTTAGGACATGATTGGCCTTCATTTAGAAGAGGTTTAGTGCAAGGGTTAAGTACAAGGTCAAGCCTTGTTTCAACCAGGTTGCAGGCTGGAACCTCAGGAACCCAGGAACCATTTGTTGCAAAAACAGAGGAACCTAAAAGGGAGGTAGTTGAGGAAAAGCCTGAGGAAAAATTAGAAGTGGTTGAGAAAAAGCCAGAGGAAGAGGTTGAGGCTAACACACTTCCTGTTCATGATGAACTGATTCAGGTCCCCAGTAAGGAAGAGAAAAAACCCAAGGCTAGGAAACGCCAAGAGAAAAGTCAAAGGACAAAAGGGAGAGTAGAATTAGAGGCCGGGGAAGGGTTACCGTGGGTACCTGCAGCCCTAGTTCAAAAGTTCCCTTCCTTTCCAAAGGAACAAACGGCAGACCCTGCGCTCAAAAGAGCATTTGAGTGGGCGCAAGAGGATAGGCCCAGGTTGCCCAGATTCTTATTAGATAAGGACATACTGTACAGAGAAAGTACAGATCCTTATACGGACGCCGTCAGAAAACAACTGGTAGTGCCAGTAACCTTTAAGGCGGTTGTCCTACACTTAGCACATGATCACCCGATAGGCAGTCACAAAGGTGTTCAGGGAACGCTAGATCAGATACTGGCGAGGTTTTACTGGCCAGGAGTATACAAAGAAACAAAACAATACTGCGACTCCTGCCCTACCTGCCAGAGGGTCTCAATAACACGACCAAAGGCCGTACCGATGGTGCCTTTGCCTACCATCTCGGCGCCCATTAGACGCATGGGGATGGACATAGTGGGCCCTCTAATAAAAACACCTAGGGGCTATCAATACATGCTAGTAATCGTAGACCACGCCATGCGATTCCCGTGGGCAATTCCCCTTAGGAATATCTTGGCTAAGCTAATAGCACAAGAATTAGTCAAATTATTTTGTGAGGTGGGATTTCCCCAGGAGATCTTAACAGATCAGGGAAGTAACTTTGTGTCGCGATACCTCGCTAAAGTGTGGGAAGCATTTGGCATTCGCCACATTAAGACTGCGGCATACCACCCCCAGCCAAACGGATTGGTAGAGCGAATGAACCAATCCATTAAACATCTACTGAGGAGAGGTTTGAGGAAAGGAGAAATGGCAGAGTGGGACACCTTGCTCCCATTCGTATTATACGCATGTAGGGAGCGTATTCAAACATCCTTGGGGGCATCCCCATTCGAATTAATATTTGGCAGGACCCCAAGAGGGGTATTAGACATTTTGCAAGAAGAGTGGGTAGAACCCGAGATACCGGAGGTAGGGGTACCCCAATTCTTAAATAATTTAAGGACGCGCTTAGAAAAGACATCTAAGGCCTCATTAGATAATCTAAAATCTAGCCAGCAGCGTCAGAAGCGCTACTATGATAAAGGCACACAACCCAGACACTTGGAGGTCGGGGATAAAGTCCTCATTCAGGTAGCGGATCCGGGTCCCAAATTTGAATCTCACTGGAAGGGACCAGGCACAGTGGTAAAAAGAGTTGGGCCTGTTTCCTATTTAATAGAAAACAATAGGGGATGAAAACAGGTCTATCATCTGAACGTGCTAAAGCCTTGGAAAGAGAGAGAGGCCCAGGCTAATTTGGTTTACAGAGAGCAGTATAGGCGCACTCCGAGCAGCATTACGTGCTGTCCGTGTAGTTGTGCGGCAACAGGTAATGTTTTAAGGGGGGGAATCTGTCACAGTGCTGACTCATTAGTGACCCCTATGGAGACAGAAGATAGTGCAGCTCAGGAAAAAAATGACGTTCTGAGAAAACACATGGTGGAAAGTTGCCAGGGGCAACGTAAGCAGGTGAGGTCACAAGCTTGGGAGACACCCTTAGCCAATAGGGAAGCCAGGGGATTTTCACCTGACTCTAATCAGTTAGGGAGTGGTGCAGCTAGGAATTACCTAAATAAACCTAGCTCACAAACAGTTAGGCAGAGCAAGAGGGAGACCAAGCCAGAGTTCAGGACTCAGACCGAGTTCCAGACCAGGACCGGAACAGAGTTCAGGAGCAAGCCCGAGCAGAAGCAGTTCATGAGCCAGGCTCAGAGCAAGACAAGGAGCCAAGACAGGAACTGGAGAGAAACCCAGGGAAGGAACTTGTTACAGGACGAGAGAAGCTGTGGAGAGAGCGTGTCAGAGTACCTCACTGGAAGCCTGAATGGACGTCTGTATGAGTCTGAAGAGTGCTTGAGTGGAAGGGGCAGACAGCGTGACACAGCTAAGGAAAGTAAAAGCTTTTTACCTGGAAAAGGGACACCCTTTGCAAGGTACGTGAGACCTAGAGTTTCCCAAAGGCTATCGTCAGGAGTCCCAGCTGGTTATCAGTTCCTGCCTAAAGCAGAGCTCATAGCAGGGCCAATTTCCCCTAATAGTGGGGCAGAGCAATTCCTCAAACTGTTGCATAGAGGTCAGCAAAGGGGAGGCTCCTATTACCACAGACAGGGAGATTGTGGTAATTACCAACCGTTCTCATCTAGCCAGAGAGAACGACGTCACAGCCAGGACAGGCTGTTTGCTGAGCCCACACGGAGGGAGAGTGCAGAGGGATTGATTCCTGATGTGGAGCCCATGCAATATGATTTACCAGTAAATGAAGATATTGTGCAAATGGACTGTAGCATTTCTGTAGCAGATGATATAGTATCTCTCAGATAAAAAGGAATAAGAAGCCTGTCAAGGCACAGCAAAGCCTTATTCACTGTGGTTACAAGCCTATGTTAAAGGTATATTTTTGGTTGCTGAAAGAAAGCTATTTTGTCTTTATTTTTGCTTTCTGTTTCACCCAAGAAGGGTTTTTGTTTGTGTTGCTGTAAATAATTGAACATCCTATTTGGGAAGGGAAATAAAGCCCTATTTACCTTCACTCGTTGTCCACAACTGTTTTGGTGTAATCTGGCAGCAGCTACAACTACCGGGAGGCCAGTTACACCGGGGCCTAGTGCAATACCAAAGCTCACCGGTAGGTGCACCCAGAGGCCTGCGACACATGTCATCTATTGTGATTATCACATGTACTGGTGTGTCAATTCTTCTGTTTATGCTATTTAATAACACTTTCTCCCGATAACAGAAATTCATTTACATATTTGTTCAGCCATTTTGTCTCTATCTCAGGTTATATAATGTAATGCCGATTATATATTTATGACCTATGCGTTTCCGTTTTTCCCCCTCTCCCTTGTCCTATCCCATCCCTTCTCCTCTTTCCCCCTCCCCCTTCCCCCTTCCCCCCACACCCCTCCCCCTCCCTCACTCTTCCTCTTTCTCCCTTTCTTTTTTTTCCCTCTCTCCCTTCCTTCTTCCCCCTCCCCCTTCCTCTCCCCCTCCCCTTCCCCTTCCCCCTCTTTCCTTCCTTTTCCCCTCTACTCTCCTCCCCTTTCCTCCCCTCTACCTTCCTTCCCCTTTTTAGATTAATTTCCTATTTGTCTGACTATTTTTGCTTTTACATTTATTTAATCAGAATTTGTGTTTATGAACTCATATGTTTTATGTGTCCCTTTAGATTGGGAAGAGTGTATTTGCACCGCCCCTTTAGGATGTGTGCCACGCAAATTATTTTACTTTCTTTTGGTAATGTATTTTTAAAGTTTTTAAGTTTGTTTTTATATCACTTTTATTGTGTATGTTTACTTTAATTTTATATTTTTTGTATAGTTTACTTATAATTCCTCTATGGGGTGTGTTTACACCGTCTTAATGTTACCAGCGTTACTTGCAGTCTTACTGTGACGAATGCCATATAAGGTAGTGGGCGTTCTGGTCTTAAGGTAGCATTTCGGGTTATCGCGTGATAAAGTCCGTTATCATGGGATAGAGGGAGCCATGGCACATTAACGCGCGTTAGCTTTAATTAGGCGCGCTGACCAGCAAACACAGCAACAGAGGTGTAGCACAACAGTTAATGCATTGACTGATGAAACAGGGGTCATGAGTTCAATCTCCCAGTGGGCCTTAATGAGTATGGCTGTCTGAAGCATTACCCTTTACTTTAAATCAGTGCTGTCTGAGGCATTTTCTTTTTTAATTTAAATTAGTGCTGCCAGCAAACACACCCTCACAGTGCCGTAACCTAAGGTGCCGCATAAGGTGCCCTATAAGGCACTCCAGAGGGCACATTATAAAGTGCACTGTCCGCCAAGGCACTTTATAATGTTCCCTATAGGGCACCTTACGAGGCACCTTAAGGTTACAGCACTGTGAGGGTGTTTTTGCTGGCAGAACTAATTTAAATTAAAAAAGAAGGGCCTTAGACAGCCCTATCAAATAACACCACAGGGGGATTAAACCCATAACCTCTGCCTCCACACTCAATGATGTAACCAGTGAGCTACATTTCTATAGCTACTAACAAACCCCTGGCTGGCTACAGAAGGACTGCAGGTCACCACACAAACTGTCTGCTGTGGTTACCAGGATAGGGTTAACCCACCCATACCCATGATGCACTGCACATGCAGATCAGTAGTCTACAGATGATCACAAGATGGGGTATGCACCCCCATAGCACCTCGGCCTGGTACAGGGAACTGACCGTGTGTGTTACTAGCACAGAGTAGCTACAGACCGTCACATTGTGCAGGTACTGTGCTCACCCTGAGGGCGAGGTGGGGCGCCCAGCACCAGGTCCGCAGCACCTGGCTTAGCTGAAATAGGCTATGCTTCAGGTTGCCATCAGTGCCAGTGTGTGATAGGTAGTCCTTGCAGATACACCTAGAATACACCTGTGTCCATCCGTATTTCCCAGTTGCGTCTAGCCCTTGTGGATTATGATGCACCCAGAATAGTGCATATCCTATGTGGGTGCCATGGTCACATGATTTAAGTGAAGAGGTGTGTTTGGACCCATAAGCGGACTATGTAGCACCACCCAACCCGCCCTCTCGGGCTCAGGGTGGGGGACAGGATCTCCCACCAACAGATCCATATTCTACATCCCTGCAATGGTGACAGTAGAGGGGACCATCAACCCCAGTCCTGCTGGGGAACAGACACCCTACAGGGCAGTTATTGCAGATCTGTACACATCCATAAAGCAATGGCAGACAGGCAGTAGGCCTGGAAATGCTCAGCTGCCCCCCACCGCTATCTGACATTCTCCAGCCAATGCACCCTGCAAGGTGTTCCAACTATACATATACTAACTGCAGACAATCTGCTAGCTAGTCCACAGTGCATGTTCCTGGAGAAGATGCGTGCACCCAAAACTGGGATGTGAGCACACACACCAAGCAGATAAGTCAGTGATTGGGCCCCAGAAAAGAGAATCGATAAATATCACTTAAGAAAAATACTATACAACACTATGGGGGAACCTAGCCATGCTGTGGCCACCCTGTCCATGCAGGTGGTGGCCGGGCACTACAATGTCCCAGCCATTGCCCTATGCCCTGTGCAGATGCATCCTGCCCAGACCACCCTGTCCGGGCCATACCCACAGTACCTTGCTCCTCATTATGCACATTGGCAGGCTAACACCGGAAACACTGCAAGCAATGTGGGCTGAGTAAGGTGTAGACACACACTCCCACACCTATGCCAGCATTGTGCAAATATAGAGGCTTTGGTAGCCCTGGCCACTACACCAGTCCTGGGCACAGTGCAGGCATGGCTATGGTACAAAATACTGTTGGGGTCACTCCCCGGAGTGGTAAACACTGTCAGAAACCAAAACTGAAACACACTCCACAGATATCGGAAAGGCTGCTATGATGCAGCTCTATCAGCAAATTGTGATTAACTTAGGAATTAGATGGCGTCTGAGAGGATCTGAGCTCAATGCCAAAACGCAAGGGTAAGCCTAAAGCTCCTCCCGCGGAGTCGACGCCTGCTGCTGTGGGCCCGATGGACAGATTTGTGCAGCTCAGTGTGGATCAGAAAGGGCAGATTAGAGCGGGCTTGATTTCGCCGCTTGAGGAAAGTGCGGCGTCTTCTGCCCTTGAGTTGTCTCTCTCCCCAGATAGCCGTTCACCTCCGGTGGCTCCAGGCTCTTCGGTGACCCCTCTTGCAGGCGGTTCTTCTCCTCTCCCGGTGTTGGATGTGGTGGAGGACCAGGAGCGAGGCTTGCTGAGTGGAGATTCAGGAGTGCAGCTGCCGGCTTCTAAGGTGGCTGTTTGTGATCCTGGAGCTTTAATTCCCATCGAGGTGAGCAATGAAGCCGGTTTGGCAAAGGGCGTCGAATCATCGAAGGAAAGATCCTCTCCAGTTGGGCCCCCGTTCTCTTTTTCACTTATTCGACCTGCTGTGGTGACTTTAGATAATATCTGGGAAGCAATTAGTCAGCTTTCACAGGCTGTGACTCAGCAATTGACTCTTTCGTCTTCCACTGCTTCTAAACTTCAGGAGGATGTGCTTTTTCTAACTAACGATATTGTGGAAGTTAAGAATAATGCTGTTATTTCTGATCAGAAGCTCTCACAGGTTTCTGACTTAACCTTTTCCCTAATGAAGGATAATTTAATGTTGAAAACAAAGCTGGAGTCTTTGGAGAATGCTACTAGGGCCTCAAATCTTCGGTTGCTCAAGTTTCCCATGGTTCTGGATGTAGCACCATTGGAATTATTTAAGAAATATCTTCAAGAATCCCTAATGGTTCCTGTGGACTTCATTCCTCCTGTACAGAGAGCTTTCTACTTGCCCTTGGGTAAGAAAGAGGGTCGAATTGCACATGGAACTGTGGATTTTGATTTTCTCAATGTCTCCGCTATGCTTTGTTCTCCTGGGGAGGGTGAAATTAGAACTTCTACTTTGTTGGTATCCCTTGCCCTTTCATCAGATAGGGATTGGCTCCTTAAATGGTTTTATAAAAAAAGAGCCAATTTGTTTATGGGGAAAAAGATTTCAGTCTTTCCAGATGTTTCAAAGGAAACCCAGAAACGTCGAAAAGCTTTCCTCTTATTAAAACCTGGTGTAGCTCAATTGGGGGCTTCCTTCACGTTAAGATTTCCATGCAAATGTATAATACTCTTTGAATCTCAGAAGTATGTTTTTTTTCAACATGGAGACCTTTCATCGTTTATTAGTACGCATGCAATAACTTCTTTGCCTTCCTAAAAGGCTTGCCATCTATTGTTAATATGATCCTAATCTCTTGTCACCATCTTTAATTTTTGAAATGATTTCCTGTATACTGTAGGTTGTTTCCTGCCTCCAGTTAATTAGGTAACTACCCCCCACACATGGGGACTACTGATGCTTCTTGTTATGTGTTTCTAGAGAAGTGATTTTCTTTTTGTATAAGGTCACAAGAATTCATCTTTTCTGTAAACATTATTGATTGATGTCTAAATTGTAAACTTGCATAAACAGAAAATAAAAAAACAAAAAACTTAGGAATTATTATCTGCCATTCATCATAGCAACCTTTTGATATTTGTGTAATGTATTCCCAAGTTTAGGGCGGCATTGCTAAGGTATGCAAGTGCTAGTATTGGGAGATGCTGCTGCGTGCAGGGCCCAACAGCCTAACTCTCCATGAGGCTTTGGATAGTGGAGCCTGTGGGTGTGGGTGTTTATGCCCCTGTTGGCCGCTGCTCTAGGGCAGAGGCTCCCAACTCCGGTCCTGGTGGGCCAAACACTGTTCAGGTTTTCATGCTGTCCCTAATGAATATGCATGTGATACATTTGCATACAATGGGGGCGGCGCATACAAATGCAGCACAGGCATACTTATTAGGGACAGCATGAAACCTGAATGGTGTTTGACCCTTCAGGACTGCAGTTGGGAAACTCTGCTCTAGGGATAGCACATGTTTACGGTGTCTGTGCTCTGTAGGGTAAAATATAGGCATTTCAGGCATGTTTATTTTATCTGCAATAAAGGTTCCATCTTTATTACCACGGTTTAGTACTGGGTAAAACATGGGGACAGGGTTGGCAGGAGCCACAGCTGGGACTTGAACTTGTGACTTTTGGCTCTTGAACACACTGGCTGTGTGTACTGCACCACACTGTTGCCAGAAGGACAGTTCATTCCCTGGGGATACCATGACTGTTTGTCAGACAGACCCTGTCTGTTGCAGTGCACGGCACCCACCTAAACGGGGCTAAGCCATGGTCTGCTGTGGGCAGATGCCACTGCCCCCTCCACCACCAGCACCCCTCCGCCACCATGCTGCCATGCCATTATGCCGGTGGTGCTGGTGGTGCGCAGTCCCAGGCCATCCAGTATGTCGGTGGGCAGCTGCCTATAGTGTGGGTTCTTGGGTAGGAGTGTCTACATGGACATGCGTGCTCCCCCCTCCCACCCGCATCGCCTGCCAATGTTATGTGCCCTTGGGGGTACCTGCTGGGTAATCTTCCCTGTGACACTGTGGGACACACACTCGTGCCCATGTTGGACCCTCGTCAGTTGTTTTCTTGCTGCTTTACAGTTTCGGCATTCCTATGTGCCACCTAGGCATCTGCCTAGCCCGCACTGTGCCCCAGCTGGACCACAGCATGTGCCGCCTGCAGCCCCCTGTATCCCATTTACAGCATCAGTACAGTTGCCGTTTCCTACAGCAACTCTGCCTACAGCAACTCGTGCCCACTCTGCTGTTGCTGCACATGTGCACGCTATAAGTTTTGTAAATAGTTACCCCTGTTATCCAAGTTTCTGTCCCCTGTTATATGTAAACTCATACATGTTAACTGTAATGAGCATCTTGTTCCATGTAAACCGCGCTGATGCTGAATAGTGCGGTATATAAGAGACTGTAAATAAAATAAATAACAAACCTGCCCAATCTAAATGACAGAAACCCTGATCAGCGCTATTTCAATGTGGGATCATTCACTTTGTAGGGGGACAGAGCATAGACCCTTCCAAACATGATATCTTCATTTATACGCTTTGTCAGTAGTGTTGCTTTATGTTTATCATTAATATCACTATTGGCTAGCTTGTTTATTGGGATTTTAGATGTGGTTCTGGTCCTTTTATATGTTTATTTGCCTTTTTGGTCCCTGCACATGTATCACAACTATCACGTTCTGGGTTTCCCTGTCTTTGCTGCACATTGCTGACTGAAATGGTTTCTCTTTCCTGCAAATGTGCCTTAACGCGAGGGTTTCACTGGCGTTAGTGTTCAGACCTGGATTTCACAGCGTTAGTGTGCCTGGAACCTCTCCCCTCCCACTCTCCGCCCATTGACCCCTTCTCTCCGCCCTCTGGGAAGCCTTACTCCACCCTTCAGACCTGTATTTCACAGCGTTAGTGTGCCTTAATGCCGCCATTGCGTTATCGTGCGATAAGTGACGTTATCACGCGATAATGTTACATTATCACGCAATAATGTTACATTATCACGCGATAATGTCACTTATCACGCGATAATACCACCGCTGCGACGTTAAGACGGTTTAGTAAACATAACCCTATGTATTTTTGTAGGTCCTATTTTTAGACCCCTGATGAAGGCTTAATGCTGAAACTTTTTAAATTGGGTCCTCAATAAAATACTTCTATCAACTTACTTTAGTGTGGCCATAGTTTTATGTCTTCCGCTCCTTGCCTGGTCTTCAAATTTGCAGAAGTTGTCCTTCTCCCCTCTTCTTATTTATTTATTTATTTATTTACATTCTCTTATATACCGCGCTATTCTGCATCAGTGCGATTTACATTGAACAAACTGAAATTACATTGAACAGGGCATTATAACTTGGAGATAACTACTTTACAGGGAACATGGGCCCTGTCTTAACCCTCCATTGTCTCAGAAGAATCCAAGTTATCAATGTCCCTGTTTAATGTGTATTATGACGTTTAAGTTACAATGTAAACAGCTTTGACTAAAGTGGTATAAAAAACCTGTTAAATAAAATAAACAGAAGGAGAGGAGCTTTTAGAGGACCAGAAGCATTGCACATTTGCTGTTCCTGCTTGTGACAGACTTCCTAGGCCTAGGGAGCAAGACAAGTGGCACTCCTGATTGAGAAGTGCCAAAAAAATAGCTGAGTACTTTCGCCAAAGTGTGAAGGGTGGGTGTGAGCTGCATGAAGCAAGACTGGCAACATGCACACCAACTCAAGCAGTATGTGGCCACCAGTTGGAATTCCACTTATGAAATGCTGGAGAGGTTAGTGGAGCAATGGGTGTCAATGGAGACTGAAATCAGCTCAAAAGAAACCCAGGTCACAAGGATTGCACAAATACCATGCAGGTGATAGCAGTTCTAAAGCCCGTTAAGGATGCCACTGAAGAATTAGTTCCAAAGGGCTATCCTGAGCCTTCTCATCCTGGTAGGGGGTTGTCAGTAGCACTAGGGATTCACAGCAGAGATTTTTGGTGACCGTGGACATCGTGCAGGGTCAAGTGGAAAAAAGATTTCAACCTCTTATGAAACAAGAAGCATATCTGTTAGCTGGTCTAAGTGATCCATGGGTGAAGCGAACTACTGTATCATTCTGCTGCACAAGCCGCTGATTTACTGGAAGGCTGGTGATGGAGGTGGAGGAAAGGGAACGCCAGAAGTAGGGGGTGGTAGAATGCAGTAGGGGGAAGAGTTGGCATGCAAGCAAGCAGTCCTGGGTAGTATGAGCACTGTCCTGCCACCTCCCACTCCTTCCATACCAGCAGTGGCCCATGAGACCCAGCCAGGGAAAAACTTTGGTGACCAAAGCCCTAGTTACAATGCTAAACCTCAGAGATCAGGCTGCCGCAAGTCAGACTCCTACATGGATTTCAGTGGCACGTTACCTTGCAGAGCTCATCAAGGCCATACACACAGATCCCTCGGCATACCAGGCACACAAAATGGCAATCTGGCAATACCTAGCCGAGATTGTGCGGCCTTTTCTTTCCTGCACTCCACCACTGTGCCCAGTGAACGTATATTCTCCATGATCTTGTGGCTCACCGTTGTTCACCGCTGGCAGTGTGCTATCAGAAAGAGGTAACATATGTAGCATTCTACTAATCCAGATGGTGGAAAAGCTAATGTAGCCTCTTCTGAAAAGTGCTAGCTTTACTTAACCCCGCTTTGGGCCTTTATTAATGTAGTCGTGAGCAGAGTTAAATGATGTTACCTCAGACTTTCACTTCACAGAGGGCTAGCAGTGAAAACAACATTCCAGCAAACCACCTAGATGTCAAAGGTGTAGACGTTATGCAGGCACATTTTGAATTTTCTTGAAATAAATTCTTATCACACACTTGAATTGAAATATTTAAAATATTTATTATATGAGTTGTTAAGTTAAATAAATATTCAATTGGAATATGACTAGTTAAAAATGGCCAATAAGAATAAGTAGTCACTATAAGTAAAGTAAAGTGCATGAGATTTTATTGCACAAGAATAATTAAAATATCACTAACAAATCCATCTCAAGATACTTTTCACGCTTTATAATAACTATTGTTCTTGTTCCCTATTACAGGTGAACTCAGGTACCGGTAAGTATAACCTTTAAAATGCTCTTCTACTTTAACAATACACTTTTAAAGAGCTTTCCACCAAATTTCACAAAAGACAATAATGTCCACGAAACTTCTTTCTCTTTAACGTTTCTTCACTAATTTTGTGTTTCTTTTCCTTTTACAGGAAACACCAAAAAGATATCTCAGAATATGAAAATCCAGCAAGTTATGGCTATGAAAATCTCTACAGCGCTTCCAAAATAAATCAATAAATAAAATGTGAGTGCACTGCAACACAATAAAAATACAAATTATGCCTATCTACAGTAGATGTGTCAGTGTTGATAGCTACTTATCTTCCTGGCACTCTTTTGTGAAGGAGCCTGTAGAATCCTGGTCCTGGTTCTGCCAGCCCTCAGGTTCAGGTCCGGTCTGTACCTACTACCTATACTTTACAAACTCATTAAGAGAAACTACCTCCCTTGTCAATTGGAGTCAATTATTTTTCTCTGAAAACGTCAGAGACAACAGGACTTTAAAACTTCACTTGTCCCTAATTAATAAAATACAAGAATAATTGATGTTCTCTGACTAACCCACCCTCTTTCATTCACACCACATTCATACACCAAAACCAATCTCAAAAATCAAAACCAACCAACCACAAGCTGGATTCAGATCCAAAATGACTCTCTACTTTTTCTTCTTTCCTCTGTCACTTCAATATTGTTCCTCAGAAACAGCTACAGCTAATCTGGTTCTCTCAGTCAACCAGTTAAACTAAGGGGTATGTTTAAGAAACAGCGCTAATGTCACAGCGGCGACATTATCGAGTGATAAGTAATGTTATCACGCGATAATACCATGCAATAACGTTACTTATCGCGTGATAACGTCTCCGGCAGCGTTAAGGCGCACAGAGGGTGGAGTAAGTCTCTCCAGAGGGTGGAGAGAAGGGGTCAATGGGCGGGGAGAGGCTCCAGGCACACTAACACTGTGAAATGAAAGTCTGAAAATTAACGCCAGTGAAAACCTCGCGTTAGAGGCACATTTGCAGGAGAGAGAAACCATTTCAGTCAGCAATGTACAGAAAAGGCAGGGAAACCAAGAAAAGTGATAGTAGTGATACATGTGCAGCCACAGCATAATGCCCAAGTACGAAAGGGCACGATGGTGAGGCTGTAAATGGGGTACAGGGGGCTGAAGGCAGGACATGCAGTGGGGCAGCTGGGGCACAGGGTGGACTAGGCAGATGCCTAGGTGGCACATAGGAACTCAGAAACTGCAAATCAGCAAGCCAGCAACTTATGAAGGTCAAACTTGCCCACGAGTGTGTGTCCCACAGTGTTCCAGGGGACAGTACCCAGCAAGTACCCCAAAGGGCACATAACAGTGACAGGCGGTGCCAGGGGGAAGCGCAAATGTCTATATAGGCACCCCTACCCCAGATCCCACACCATAACCTGTAACCTAAGGCGCCCTATAAGGCGCCCTATAGGGCACATTATAAGGTGCCCTGGCGGACAAGGCACTTTATAATGTGACCTATGGAGTGCCTTATACGGCGCCTTATGCGGCACCTTAGGTTACGGCACTGTGCGGGTGTTTCTGCTGGCAGCAGTGATTTAAATGAAAAGAAATGCCTCAGACAGCCTTCTTACATAACACCACTGCAGGATCAAACCCATGACCTCCACCTTCAGAGTCATTGCAGTAGCCAGTGGGCTACATCTTTATAGCTTCTAGCATTGCGCTGGCATGAACTTAGGGTTAACGCACCGTTAACGTGCCACAGCGCCCACTATCTTGAGATACTGATTCCTTGCAACCTTCCTTCCGGAACGCCCACTACCTTAGATGGAATTCTTCACATTAACGCTCCAACTAGCGCCGGTAACATTAAGACGGTTTAGTAAACATACCCCTAAAATTCCAAACTTCCTCTTTAAAGAAGAAAATGCATCTCCTTCTTGAATACTGTCAGTCAAACAGTTGTCAACAGTGCTGCCTTTCTACACTGCACCTTACTCAAAGCAGCTCACAAACTCCACTGGCAGAAAACTGTCTTTTCTCAGGAAAAGGTTAAATTAATTCCCTTTCTTTTTAGTCGCTATTAATTTCTTCACCTCTAATTATATAGGTGCTAGCTTTAAGCAGTTTCTTTCTCCTCTGTGAATCTGTCAGCAGAGCTTCTTAAAGACAGAATGTCTCATAATACAGTATTCAAACTCTAGGAAACCCTTTTTCCTTACAAGGAAAAATAAATCCAAACTTTAGACACTGAACTACTCTCTCAAATGTTTTCCTGAAGGATCAGCTCAGATTTACTGAGAGCCTTCAAAAACACCAAACCAAATAAAATCTTCAACTTCACCAGCTTCTCTCCCCTCTTCCCAACCTTTCTCTCACTTTTTCTGTCAAAATCACTTAAAATCTTCTCAAATAAACTTCTTTCAATTCCTCACTCTCTCGCTATCAACCTCTCTCTTGATGAACCCCAACTCCTCTAACTGAAACACAACACACATTCACAGTTTCAGCTCAGCACAAAACGTAGCGTTCCTGCGTCAGCATTAAATAGTCCATGGGACCCCAAATTCAGTACTTTACAGATGTTTTTACAGAACTTGAATCCCGTAATACACCTAATGGCAGATTTAAGGTATTTTTGACACTTTTACTTTTAAATGATATTGTTTTTTAACCCTATTAAATAAACACCTAAAACAATCTGTTCCGCATAAAACGGGGAATAAACAAACTTCGGTTGATCACTGCACTACTTCAGCACCTGTAGGCTCATGCTGTAGCCTACTGAGCATACTCAGTACTCACATAGCCTTCAAACACTTCCTATATAAGCTTAAAATTAGACTTTTTGATTGTATTAGTTAAGCTGACTCCTGCAAGCCTCCCAACACCCAATGTAGCATTCTTTTCCAAAATCAAGGCTCCAGAGACCTGGGAACTCAAGTTCCCCCCCCCCCCCCCCCCCTTCTCTCTGTTCCCAGACAGTAAAAAGGTCATGGCTCCTTTAATTCCAGCTCCTCCTCCCCTTACAGGCCCAAACCGGGACTCCAGTAATCCAACTACAACAAAGCTCCCAGCTTGTCCCTCTCTCTCCAAGACTGCTATCCCCCAACTAAAATCAAATCCCTGAAAAGCTAAACAAACACACCAGCTGCAGCAGTCCTGATCTGCCCTATATTAACTACTTATTTAATTTATTTAATTATTTTTCAGAAATCTGCACCATTGGCTCACAGCAGTATCAAAACCCCAGCTCCTTTCATTTATTTATAGACTGTTCTCCAACTTACACTTCCCTAACTCTTTTTACTTTATTTTTAAACTGATAACCATTTTCTTCCTGTTTCCACTTTCAGCACAACAAACCAGGCATCCTGCAACCCCCTTGGGACCACCACCATTCCAGGTAAATAAATTTATGCTATTTTATTTTTAAACTGGTTACACTGTTTCTGAAGACAAACTTCCTCTTGCTTGGTTTCCCTTTAATGTCATGCAACTGGAAGGAAGAAGTATAGAGCTATGCTGAGGGGCAGTTGCCTAAACTCTCTGGGGCATGTTTACTAAAGTCTGCAAATTTGCGCGCCGCACAATAGCGCACAGCAACGCGCCACTGAAACGCGCATAAACGCGTTTAAACGCCCCGCACACGTGCGTGTCACCCCCGCACAGGTACGCGGCACACTAACGGGCCCCGTACAAGTGCGGGCCCGCAAATGTCCGATAGAGGCGTGGAACGGCTAAAGGAGGGCGGAGGAAGGCTCCGGAGGGGCGGAGGGACGGGGTCAATGGATGGAGAGTGGGAGGGGAGAGGGTCCCCGCACAGTATCGGGCCCGAATTTGCATGTAAAAACTACCGCGAGTGAAACACTCGCGGTAGAAAGCATTTAAAGGGAAGAGAAACTATTTCCGTCAGCAATGTACAGGAAAACCGGGGATACCAGCAAAATGTGAGCAGTGTGATACATGTGCACAGCACAAAAGTGCACATAAAAATAGGAAATGACCACAACAGAACTATTAAAAATAGTAATTCAGCTGGAGAACAGTTATAGTGATGGGCAAATACAGAAACACACCCAACAAAGCTCCAGAAAAAAGAAATGAATTTTGGAAGGGTTTACGGAGCGGAGACTCTTCCAAACAACATTTCCTGTTGTGGAGCTGTCCTGGCAGTGTTTGCTATGGTTGCCCATTAATATCACTGTTGCCCAGCGTGGTGATATTGTTTCCCCCAATTCCCGTGGTCATTTCCGTGGTTTATGTGCACGTTTGTCACCAGACAGGGTGCATATGCCCACAGTAAAATTGCGTAGAGCAGGGTTTGTGACTCCATCCTGCCAGGCTTACTACCTCCAGGGGCTGCACTGTCTCTGTAGCCATAGTGTGGTGCAGCAGACAGAGTCAGTACCTCTAGGACCAGAAGGTCAGAGGTTTAAAGCCCAGCTGGGGCACTTGCCAGCCCAGTCCCTATATTTTACCCACCACTAAACACAGATAGCGCAGACACCCCTGTATTGCAGGGGACATAAGCATGGGGAAAACACCCATATTTTACCCCAACAACGCACACACACCACAACAATGGGCATTACCCACAGCCAAGTACCCAAATGCAGTCCCGTACTGCCACATTCCAATCAGGTCACCTGCTTTTTTATGGGAGGAGCTCATGCCAGCATGTTGGCGGACGAGTACATGTGGTGCAGGGGGCAGTGGCTGCTAGCGACAGAAGACAGAGGCCTAGCCATGTGCAGGCTGCCACCGTCCACTGCAACAGACTGCAACAGACAGGCCCTGCCGGATCCACAGTCATGGACATGCCAGGGAATCCACCCACTCTGTGGCTACACAGTGGTGCAGTGCACGCAGACACTGCATGCAAGAGCAGAAGGTCACAGGTTCAAAGCCCAACTAGGGCAACTGCCAATCTTGCCCACATATTTTTCCCCCAAGTAAACAGTGATAGTAAGGGCACACCTTTCCTGGCGAGGACATATGCAATGGCAATACGTCTATCTTTTACCCATATGTTCATAGTATCCATGAACAGGGCCAGTACCCAGAGCAGAATCACCCAAATGCAGTCCTGGTGGGGCACACACCAGTCAGGTTCCATGATGCCACTCATACAAATGCCTGTGCTGTATATCTATGCACCACACCCATGGTATGTAGATGTAGCTCATGCATATCCATGAGGAACAGCAGGAAAACCAGAACAGTGTGATGCAAACCTGGACTGGAGTTGGGAATCTGTGCCGTAAAGCAGCAGCCATCAGGGCAGACACACCCACACCCACAGGCCTCATTGGCCAATGTCTCCTGGAGAGGCAGACCATTGGACCCTGCATGCATCTCCCAAAACTAGCACTTGCATAACTTACCAATGTCACCCTACACCTGAGGTATACGGTACACAGCTCTGAGACGTTGCTAGGAGCACAGGCAGCTAGATATCCATACGTTACGCACATACTGCTAGTTGACCCCATCCGAACAATCTGTTAGGTGTTTGCGGTGCGTGCTCCAGGCCTGGCCTCTGACGGTGTTTACCACCCTGGGGAGTGACCCCCAGCTGTACTGCGTACCATATCCATGCCTTGCCGTGCTCAGGACCGGTTTGGTGGGCAAGGCTAATTACTTCCTCAATAGTAGCACCATGATGGCATAGGTGTGGAAGTGTGTGTCTGGCTATACAGTGGGTGTTGGCTGCAAGCCCCTTCCACAGCCCACACTGCCAGCACTGTTGCCAGTATTGGCCTGCCAATGTGCATAATGAGGTGCAAGGTACCATGGGTATAGCCAGGACAGGGTAGCCTGGCCAGGATGCATCTGCACCGGGCATAGGGCACTGGCAGGGACATTGTAGTGTCTGGCCACCACCTACACAGACAGGGTGGCCAAAGCATGTCCTTCTGGGAGATCATGCTCACCCTGACTGTGCAGTGACCACAGCATGGCTAGGCACCCCCATAGTGCTGTACAGTATTTCTCTCATGTGATATATATGGGTTTCTATTTGGGGCCCAGTCACTGATTTATCTGCTTGCTGTGTATGCTGGCAGACCAGTTCTGGGTGCATGTGTCTCCATTGTGAACATGCACTATGGACTAGCCAGCAGACGGTTTGTAGCTGGTATGTGTCTTGCTGGAATGGCTTGCAGGGTGCAGTGGCTGTTGGCTTGCTGCAGGGGAATATCTGGTGGTGGGGTGCAGCTTACCTTATCCTGGTCCTATGTCTGTCTGCTATTGTGTTGTGGGTGGGGGTGGTGTTCATTCCTCAGCAGGACTGGGGTTGATATTGCCCTCTACTGCCACCTTTGCAGGGAAGTACAGTGTGGATCTGCTTGATTGGGGGAGGGGCCCTGGTGGGGGTTCCCAGGGGGTGCTGAGCCTGACTGGGATATCCATGGTCACATTAACACTGCTTTGGAACTCCTGCTTGGCCTCCATCAGCTATGGAAGGTGTTGTGGACCTGGTCCTGGGCGCCTCATTGCACACTCAGGGTGAGCACAGAACCCGCACGATGTAATGGTGTGTAGCTACTCTGTGCCAGTAAAACACCCGGTCAGTGCCCCCTACCAGGCCGAGGTGCTGTGTGGGTGCACCCGGTCACTCCCCCCAACAGGGCCGAGGTGCTGTGGGGGTGCATTACCCATCTTGTGGCCATCTGTGGACAGCTAATTTGCATGTGCAGTGCATCATGGGTACGTGTGGCCTAACCCTATCCTGTTTACACCGGCAGACTGTCTGTGAGGTGACGTGCAGGCTATCTGCAGCCAGCCAGGGGCTTGCTTACAGCTATGGAGTTGTAGCCCAATGGTTACATCACTCCCTGTGCAGCCAGAGGTCATGGGTTCAAACCCACAGTGGGGTTCTGTGATAGGGGTGTCCACAGCATCTTTTTAATTTACTGTACATATGTTGCTGCCAGCAATAACACCCTGAGCGTACTGTACCCATAAGGTGCATCTGAGGGCGCTTTATGGGGCGCCGTATACGGCACTTTATGGTTGCCATCCATATAGGGTGCACTATACATTATCCTGTGTCGCAACATACATGCTGCCCTATAGGGGACATTCTAGGGTGCCTTGGCGGACGGTGCACTGTCACATGTGACTTATGGGCTGCCTTATGTTAACATGCTGTGAGCGTGCGTTTTCTAGTTGTTATCACAAAATAAAATTAGTGGGCCTCCTACAGCACTCCACAACATAAAACATACTGCCTCTGCTAGTCTTTTTCAATGGGCATTGTGAGGGATTAAACCCCTGGTCCCTGCACCATTGGTCAGTGTCACAACCATTGTGCTGTGGCTCTGTTCCTGTGCTTGAGCAGCAGCGCGCAGCCTTGTAGCCATCGGCGCGCCGTCTTGTGGCGCACAAAATTAGCAGTGCGCCGCCATCTGCCGCGTAACATTAACAGCGCGCCGCCTTATGCGGCCCAACATGGGCATGCCCCTTAAAATAATGCCTCAGCCAGCTGTCTTCAATGGGCACTGTGGGGAATTGAACCCATGATGCCTGCACGAGTGGTCAGTGTCTTAACCATTGTGCTATGGCTCCATTCCTGCTATTTGCACATCAGCGCGCCACTTATCCCTCCCACTATCACACATCAGCGCGACGCCTTCTGCCCACAGGCTCGCCGCCTTCTGTTGCCCCATTTTATCAGCGCGCCGCCATCTGCCGCCCACAATGTACAGTGCGCCGCCTCATGCCGTATAAAAAAAGAGTGCGCCGCCTTCTGCCGCCCATAATCAATATACCTCCTACACCACTTTTGCCCATAAAAGTTGATGCCTCAGCTGGTCTTTTTCATTGAGCGCAATGGGGGTTTGAACCCCTGGCCCCTGCACCATAGGTCAGTGTCTTCACCGTTGTACTACGGCTCTGTTGTTTGGTTATGCAGCAGCGCCCCACTTAGCCTTCCCACGCACTAATGTGGGCCCCGCACATTAGCGCGACGCACACACGTACGGTCCGGTTTTTTTCTTTTTTCTGCCTGGCCTGCCCACTCCTTATATGGCACCAGCACACTAACGGGAACCCGCACAGCAACGGTGTTTAGTAAACATGCCCCTCTGTCTTCATTGTGTCCACAAGCTCTGTTTTTCACAGCTTGCACTGCACTCTTTCTGGTATGGTGCCTATTTCCAGTGGCTATCTTTCAGCTCCCCGCCCATACCAAAACGTAACAAAAAAGGAAATAAAAAAATAAAATAAAGCAAAGCCAAAACAAACAGAAAAGAAATAAAACAAAGAACCAAAATAGGCTCCCTCTGCTGCTAGTGCCATTTTCACTGCCGAGGCCTGCCACTTTATTCCTAGTCCTGCTCTTGAAATCTGAACCGCAGCCATCACACAGCGATCACAAACCCACTCCTGTATGCACAGCCTGCTAGCATGTTTCCAGTGGGTCTGTTTAGCATCACCAGACAAGACAGAAAAAAGAAATCAACAAAAACAAAAGTCCTCCTTTCCCCTTGCATCTTTCTGCTGCTGCTGCCTGCAGCACTGTCTCGTGGCTTACCCGCCGCTGAGCTTGGTTCCTCCCCTGCTGGTTTGGACGGCTCTTGCCACATTTCTTTCTGCATGGCTCTGCGACCAGCGTGTTTTGTCTTTTTCTGGGCCACTCCCTCTCCTCCTGCTTTGCACCTTTGTGGGTACTTCGGTTTGTCGTTGAGTGCTTTGCCGTACAGTTCCTAACAGCCCAAGTCTAGGGACCCTACCAGCCTAGCATCATCGACAAGTCTTGAGCTTTCTCTTCAAAGTTTTTTTAACATTTCCATTATTGTATTTGTTTGGAGGTTCATGCAGTGGATCTCTGCTACTACTATACCCTTGAGCGAACAACAGTATTTCCTCTAACAAGAGGGAGGAGCATGGGGCACTGACAGAGGAAGGGGACATCTATGTAACCAGTCTGATAGCTGAATCAACCCTACCTATCATGGGGTGACAATTTACCCTTACATCCACCATAACTGTACTGGTTGATTTCCTCTGCCACAATTATTAGCCTTTAATTTTAGGAGATTCAGATCTATCTCATTGCTGTGTTGGTCTTCCTCAACTCTTCCTGGTTGTCATTGAAGTGCTGCAAACTCACACTCACTGCTTTTGGGGGCTCTCACCACACTGTATCCTTTGATTCTTATTATTTATCAGGTTTTTTTATACTGCTTTATCATTTCACTCAAAGCAGTTTACATTGTAACTTAAACTTGGTGATATACATAACACAGGGATGTTGATAACTTGGATGTTTCTGAGGCAGTGGAAAGTTAAGTGATTTGTCCAAGGCCACAAGGCGCGCTAGTGGGAATCAAACCCTGGTCCCTTGGGTCTCAAGCCAGTGCTACTAACCATTAGGCTACTCCTCCACTCCTTAAATCTCTTCGCATGTCATGAATGCTTCTTCCACCCTGAGGGATTTTCCTCTATACTTAAGGTTCCTCAGTGCAAGGACTCAAATTTGTAGGTTCACAGCTTAGCTGAATTCATGCCACTCCTGTGGCCTGGACTTTTGCCATCTTTTGCTGTTGATTTGGCTCTCCCCTGGTGTTTTAGGACTTTGTAGCAGATCTGGCTGCTATACTAATCCTCTTGGCATGTTGAAGGCATTGCAGCTGATCTAGGTTCTGTGCTGGTCTTCCCGATATGATTTAGGGTCTTGCAGCTGATTTGGGTGCTCTGCTGTTCTCCTTTGCATGTTTTAGGGCTTTACAGGTGATCAAGGTGTTGTACCAAGGATTACCAAAACATGCACTATACTCGCTGCAAATGACACAAAACACTGCTGCCCTTATCGTAACAGGCACCTTGCGCTACGGCCACATTACACCTATATGAAAACAATTACGTGGAGTCGCATTCTGGGATAGAGACGTCCGGGCCATCTGGACGTCCCTGCTGAAGACGGAGCCATTAGGACCTGATTCTGGTCCATGGGAACAAAACGTTCCCATGGGAGCCAGAATCAGGCTCGAGGATTGCCCGGCGTGCCCTTCCTGTCTGAGGGGATGTCCTATCCACAGGCGCCCAGACTGCCGTGGCTCTGGCCCCTAATATCCCCACCACCCGACTGATGGCTGGCCTCCTGTGGCCTGCATCAAGTGGCAGGGATCCCCCGCACCCAGTCCCGGCCCCATGGGTGGCTCCCCTGACCCGATTCTCCCCAAAAAACTGCTTATACCATCTCTGAGGTGGTATAAGCAGTACAGCCCTGCAGCCCTGGTAGCACGTACAGGGCTGTGACCTGAATCGGCGCTGTACATGCTGCTGGGCCTCCCACTCCAGCTCTGCCCATGCTCTGCACCCCCCCATTGGCTCTCCCCAACCTGAAGCACAGGACGTATGGGGAGAGCCAGTGGGGAAATAGCGTTTAGGTGGATTGTGGAGCTGCTTTCTAGAATGAGGACCATTGTCTCCCAATACCACTTCAAATAAGATACAAACCAATACTTTGCATATTCAAGATCTCCCACTATCTATCAGCAGTTAGCCTACAAATCCTAAGAAACAAGGCCCCTGACAACAGATTAAGATGCACCAACCAGTACCTCTTCTCCATTCCAGTCCTAAAGATGAAAAGCAGACAATATACCTGCAACAGAGCATTTACCCTATTTCCATCTCCCAGACGATCTAAGATCTTTTGAAGCAGTTTTCAAATTATGTAGAAGACTCAAAACCTGCCTCTTCTTAGAATACTTTGTCACAAACAGTTAATACCAAGCAGATCAAAGTAACACAGCAAGACATAACAACTAAAAAAAACTTGCTCTGCCCGTACTTACATAACTGTAATCTCACCCTCCCTAACCAACCCTACTACCAAGCCCATAACAACCAGACACCCTTAGATTCCAAAGTCAATACCACAATATGTTAAATGTTATGCAATAAGTTTTAGCATAAGTTATTAATCCCAGTTTGTTGATCCGGTTAACTGGACTCCATCCCCATTTCATGTAAAAGTCCTAAATTCATGTTAATTGTAAAATGCTTTTTTACGTTACAGCAGTATAGAAAATGTGTTGAATAAATGAATTAAATAAATACTGGTCCTTTTGCCATAATTTGGGGCCTTGCTAGCCACCTGGGTCCTTGCTATTTTACTCCCCTCTAAGTGCTTTAGTTTGCTTTCACCCATTGTGCTGCTGCTTTGTCCTCTTGCGCTCTTTATACTGTTCTGTCCTCCTGATGGTGGTTTCTCTTTGCCCATCTTCTAGTATCCTTGGGGGATTTAGGACACTCTTGATGGCTTGTAATGCTGTTACAGATGCTTGCCATCAAGCAGGTTTGATTGAAAATAGATGAGAAGTCTGTTTGTTGGATTGTAAAATAGCTTCCTCTCATTTTAATGCGGACATATGGAACAAATGCATGGATAGTTGGGTTCCCAAAGACTACGGGGGTCATTTTGAACCACAAATAGTGGGGTTGGCTTTAGCCCTCAACTAACTTCACCACCGGTTGTGCGGGGAAGTTAGTTGGGGGTGGAGAGTGGGCAAGCAGTGGGCTCTGTACGTCCAGGGCAGGCAAAATGGCCGGGAAAGTTATTCCACCTCTGAGGAAGAATAACTCCCCTGCATTTTCTTTTTTAATTCGGGGTGCAGAAGGGGCTGGGGGGGGGCCAGGGGACATTCCCCGCAACCCGACTCTGGCCTTTGGAGGCCAGATCGGGGGTCAAGCTGCAGGGAATTTGCTGTTTTGGTCGGTGGCCAGCATCGCGGCTTTTAAATGGAGCCGCGGTGCCATGGCTCCATTTAAATGCCCTGATTGAGTTAACCGGGTGCAGTCCTGCACCTGCAGGCCAGACAGTAGCTGTCCCGGCCTGCACATGCAGGACTGTTCGCGATTCTGATCCTGTGGGGCTAGATGTACCCCGCAGGATCAGAATTGTGATCCACTCTGTGCATCCGGTTCAGACCAGATGCACAGAGGAGATGGGCATGCGGAACAGAATTGAGCCCTAACCGAACAAGTACATTTGGAGGAACAAAAATAAGGCCGAAAATCTTTGGTGTGCACATCACAGGGAGTATAGTGGACACCAAAAAGAAAAAACTGGTGAGGATCAACTGGGGTAGAGAGAGGAGGGAACTGGCTGAGGAGAGGGAGATAGAGACTGGTGGAAAGAGACTGAGACTGGTGGAAACTAGCTAGAGGAAGAGAAAGGATTAGTGGTACCAGGCTTGGTACTGAAGGGATGGGGTCTGGAAAGACTGCTGGAAATGACGTGGGGTCCCAGAAAGGTTTGGAGGTTAATAAGAGCTCCACAGAACCAAAAAGGTTGGGAACTTCCTAAATTAGACAAACCTAGCTCTTACTAACAGAATGCCATTTGGAAAAAACAGACCTTCAATCCTCTCTTACATTTTACCAGATGGTTCTTTTCTGGTTAATGTAGTGGGAAATTGTTCCATTAGGTGAGGGCTAAAAAAGGGAAAGTGAATGATATATATCTCTAAGCGAACCCTTGTAGAAGAAGGAAGTAAGAATAATGATGCATGAGAAAAGAGGAGCTTTCCTAAAGGGGAATAAGACAAGAGGGGAAATTAGTGAAGCAACCGATGTGCAAGTACTAAGATCTTAAATTTAAGGTAGTAGTGCACTGGGAAGAAAGGCCTGGCAATCTACTTCCAGTCACACTGCCAAGAAAAGCCAGGAGCTGCTGGGTCACCAGGAGTCTGCATTGACTCAGAGGCACAATAAAAAGAAAACGGGCACTGGGAACCAATATTGGGAAGCTAGAAGAGGGGAGACGTGGTTGTCTATTTTAGATCCTGGTAATAACACTAACAGCTTTTAATCCTCCTCCAGTAACCAATCCAACCTGTAATCAAACTCAGGAATTCATTTCCGGAGGATATAGTAAAAGCTGTTAATATAGCAGGGTTTAAAAAAGGTTTGGACAAGTTCCTGGAGGAAAGGTCCATAAACCATTATAAAAGAGGACCCAGAAAATCCGCTGCTTGCCCCGGGATGAGCATTGTGGAACCTCTGTGCCTCTTTCAGAACCTGCCAGGTACTTGTGACCTGGATTGGCCACTGTTGGAAACAGGATACTGGGCTTGATGGACCTTGGTCCGACCCAGTATGGCATATCTTATGTTCTTAAATTGACTGCCGTGCTCATTGCAAAGCTTGTTGGTTTTTATCCTGACGAAAGTAGATGAATTAAGTACGTTTAAAAACAAAGAGCTCTATAAAGTGAGATGGTTTCTCTGTGCTCTCCTCTTGCACCTGGTTTTGCAGCACTCGCCAAGGATAGTGGTTTCTTGTCTGCTGAAAATAATCTTTCAAGCTTGTCTAATTGGTAGTCATTAATTCTCCAGAGCTATATAATCTGTAAACTAAATTGACAAATGCTGTTATCTCAGCTGTTGCATTCTTGCTTTCATTCGTAATATGTATTGCTTGTAAGTGGTGTTCCCCTGTGTAGTATTTTTTTTATTATTATTTTAAAAATGACTAAAGAAAACATTCCTTCACCTACACATTCTTATCACATAACTGACGCCTACCTGTTATCTATGAGCAATTTTAGATGGCTCTAATTAAGTGGGTAGCTTTATCATAGGTTCTCATTTCTAAATTACCATGGATGATGAAATCTGGAAAGATCTGAAAACATACGCTTTGACAGTGTTTGACAGGAATTTAATCCGTACCTGCTAAAAATGTCATTCACCACCGTTAACTGTGAAGCTGTGAAGTTTGCTTGAGTCATGCTGCATATTGTAGCAGTCAGCATGCATCTAGGGACTAACATCTCAAGTTTATCTTTCCACTTTTATTAACTCTTCACAACTTCGACATCGTGACTGATTGATGGACATGACAGCTAGGGTGTGCTGGAGAATGACCCCTAGCGGTAGTAATGTGAGGGGGTCTTTCTTTTTGAGGAAGCATCTGTTGGGGGGGGAAGCGTTGAAACTGCCATTGGTTCTCTCTTGAGGGGGGCGTCTAGAGCCTCTAGTGAGTCTCTGTTGGGAGTGGGCCAAAGCCGCTAGTGGGTTTTTGTTGGGGGGGGGGTCTGGACTCATTAGTGGGTGTCTGTTGGAGAGAGGTTGAGGAAGGAAAGGCAATGGCTTGCAGTGCTGTCCATGGAATGGCAGTGCTGATGTAGGGGGAGTCTGCGATCATGTGGGGGGGGGCTGTGATTATGTTGGGGGGCCTGCGATTGGTTGGGGGGGGGGCTATGTGCTGCACCAGTGGCTCTGTGTTGGGGTGGGGATTGGATTGCCGTTGCAAGACACCATTTGTATTTCTTTTTCCTAGCTAAGACTGTACTAGCTGCTGTGGCAGGGAAATGTGGCTCCCATGCAGTAAAAAGAATTTTGTATACTCCCACGCAGGCAGAGTGCGGCACCACACATGCAGTTTGGGCCTATTTCATAAAGTGCATGCCTTGCTTTGTAAAATAGTGGTGTACAGACTCTCTAGAACCCAGGGGTAGCAGTTATGCCTGCCTGAGGGCAACTGCATCTTGCATCACCTAGATCGGCGACCTGATGTGTGTAAGTCAGAGTATTTTATAGCGTATGTGTGTAGGCGGAGGCCACACCTATGCTCCTTGAAAATAGGGACCTGCGTGCATAAATAGCACATAGTTTTCCATGCGGGTCATATAAAATCATCCTCTAAGTGTATGCCCTGTGAAGTACATGCAGTACAGACACTAAGTACACTCCCTGTATTTAGCACAGAGGCTTTGTGCTTACCGTTAGCTGCTTATTTAGCACATAACTCACAAAAGTACAAAAATTGACTCCACTTTAGTGAATCTTCTTCTGTTCATATCAGGCTGGAAATAGAAATGTAACAATAGAAAAGATTATATGCAATATTCCAACCCTCCACAATGCCTCTAAACTGTGTTGATGAAATTATGTATGTAATTTTATGCCCATAGAATAGACATTATCCAAAGAGCCCATTTCTGCTACTAAAATGCAGTTCTACCTGTCGAAATGGTTATGAATTTTGCACTCCCTGCATCTAATGAGATCCCAGAAAATATGATACTTAATTTCACCTGCTATTGATGAATTTTAATTCTCTTTCTTTGGTGCATCTTGTATCAACACTAGTAGAGCTTCTGTACTATGACTTTGCATAAGAGGCCAAATCTTTAAGATGTATGGTAAATACTGTGAGGGTCTCATTGACTAGAGTTGCTTTGTAGTTATGTTGGTGATAAATACTGTTTTCACAAAGTTTAGGGATCATGGTTCCACCACATTACTGCAGTGGATTTTCATTGTCTCTTGTAGCACACAGCACCTTCTCTTCTCAGGTGGTCTCTACACGGTTACCAGCCAGGTCAGCTCCCACTTAGTTTCTAAGATCTGACAGGTTCAAGGTTACTTGTTAGTATTGTCAGGGGTTAAATTGCAGAGCACAGAACAGATATGTATTATACATTGATAGAGTTAATTTCATTAACTATGATGAAATAAAATAATTTGTACTTCTTAAAAATGATTGATGCAGAAGGCAGCTTAATCTTGGCGTTCCATATTCCCCTGCTAGCAATTGGTAGCTGCACCCCCAAAAATGCTCCCATGTCTGCATCCACTGAGGCAACTGTCAGCCACCATTCCTCATGTCCAACTCTCTCCACACGAGCCCCCTGCCCACGACACTACTACTTTCCGAACCCACCTCTTTAATTGTTAGAATGTCATTGCCGTATCAACTGTACTTACCGACGAGATAGGTGTATAAGCCTACATACCTAATTTAGAAGCTCAGCTTTCTTTAGAAGCTCAGATGACAAGACTTCGACTTTCATACTTTGGACACATCATGCGGAGAGAGAGATCATTAGAGAAAGACATCATGCTTGGCAAGATAGAAGGTCAGCGTAAAAGAGGAAGGCCAGCAATGAGATGGATCGATACAATAACAGCAGCTACGGGTACCAGTCTGTCAACAATAAGCCGCCTGACTGAAGACCGAACACAATTTAGGATAGCTATCCAGAGGGTCGCCATGAGTCGACTCCGACTCGACAGCACTTAACAACAACAACCTAATTGTAAATAGTTGTTACCTGTTAACCTGTTATCCATGTTTATTTACCCTGTTTATTGTAAGTGCATTGAACTGCCCTCTTTGCACAAATACGTTTCCTGTAAACCACGCTGATAATAAATAGTGCGGTATAGAAAAGCAATTAAATAAATAAAATAAAAATAACTGGTCTGTGAATGTCCCTAGATTGGGATGGCAGCAAACAAATGCCAAGTTGACTTGCAAGATTATGTGACCTTAAGGTTGAGCTGTCCAAAGTCCGATTGGACATTGCAGCTTTGGGCTCGGACTTGAGAACAGAGCTGGCAAAGATAGGCCAACACACGAAGGAAATGGAAACATGTCTGAAAGAGTATAGTGAGTTTGCCACTGAGCTGGATAAGCGGCTGGCTAAGCTGGAATAAGCGAATTGTGATTTGGCGGATAAGCTCAAGAAATTGAAAAAAGAGCATGCTGCAGCAATTTGCACTTTCGTGGAATACCAGAGGACAACGTCTATGAGAACTGTGGGGAAGTGATCACAAAGATTGTAAGAGTCCTTCTCAAGGAGGGGCATGAAGAAGCTACAGATCTAAAGGTTGAGCTGGAATCTCATAAAATTGAAATTTTTGATGATCTGTCACCTACAACTTTGCAGAAGCATTGGGAGTTGCAGGATGTAACTGGGAAACTCAAAGATGCAAACATTAAATACCATTGGATGTTTCCATTTGTTCTTGCCATCTTCAGGGGTGGTCAAACATTGAGAGTATGGACCAGAGAGCAGGCAATCCAAGCAGTGAAATAGTTGAGAGTGGACTTTTAAGAGGCTCATACATTACCAAGAATGTAGCAGCAACTGGCGATTCACTGGCAGAGGGCAGAACATGGCAGAAGCTAGTTGAAGAGAAATTCAGGGAGGGGGGTGACCAGCCACAGGTTTCTATCGACTCCAATGCTTACTTGACTGTGTTGGTCTTGCATTACGTATTCACGTCAAATGGATAAGAGGTGATGGGGCTCCATGGGCCACATTGAACTGTTTTGAACTATTTTGGAAGTTGGAGATTTCCAGGTTTAAAAAAGGCTGAATGGAGGGGGGAAGGGTTGATGGGTCAAGGTTGCATAGTTGGTTACTGTGAGGTGCATATGGGTAGTGAGTGATGGTAATTGGTAGTGGAGTGGGAGAGTGTAGTGTGGTATGTGCTTTATATAAGACAAGTCATGGGTGTATGGGATAGGATGATTGGAAGGTGAAGAGGTGCAGCTCAAAGCATTTGATTGGGGGGGGGGGGGTCCAGGGAGCACTGTTGCAGAGGTGATCCTGTTGGTGATGGATTGCCTAAGAAGGGTGGGGCAACCAAATTTAATGGGGGGATTGGGCTCTGAGGGGTGGAGGGGGCAATTTTGCCAAGGTAAGGGGAAGGGGATAAGGAAGTAGTTGGGATGTGATAGCCACAAAAATTGAACCTATAGCCTGGTCTGATCATGCCCCAGTGTGGGTGGAGGTGAGGGGGAAGGGACAGTCAAAAGATATGAAATTGTGTTGTTTGAATAATTCAGTTCTAGATGGTCAGACTTTGTGAGGGGGTAGAGAGATATTCAGGATTATTTTGAGTTTAATGATAATGCGGAGGTCACATTGCCAAATTGATGGGATGGGTTTAAAGCCACCATTCAAGGTCATTTGCTTATGTAGGTAAGTCAGGAAAAGAAGTTGAGGGAGGGGGTAGTCAGGGACTTGCAACTAAGGTTAGAAATGAAGGATGCAGAAAATGGGAGAATACCTTCTGTGTCATTGCAGTGCAGAGTGGGCAAATTACGTATGGAATTGAGAGCAATTTTGATGAAAACTATAGCTTATGAGATGGAATTGATTACACAACATTACTCTGAATTTGGGAGCAAGGCAAGAAAGTTGTTTGCATCCCAATTGAAGGTAAAGCGGGGACAGGGACAGATACTTCATATTGCCAAGGGGATGGGGAAACAGGTTACTAGCTTGGCGGAGATCAGGAACTGTTTTGTGGAGTTTTACTATAAACTATATTCCTCTGAAGAGGCTGGGACCAGGGGGAGAGGGATGCTTATCTGGACAGTGCCTTACAGAAGAGCAGAGAAGCAGAGAAGCACGTTAGAGGCTGAAATTTTGGAGGAAGAGGTGGAAATGGCAATTAAGGGTTGACACCTGGGAAAGCCCCTGGATTAGATGGGCTCACACCAGCCTTTTATAAAGGATTTGTGCAGCTATTAGTCGGGCCCCTTATTTCAGTTTTTAATTCTATTCTGCAGGGGGAGGTGCTTCCTCGTTCTATGCAAACAGCGCGTATCACCATCTTACAAAAGGAAAAGAAGGATCCAGCCTGATGCAGGTCCTACAGGCCAATATCCCTATTAAACATAGAGGCTAAGCTATTATTTATTTAATAGGTTTTTTATGCTGCTTTATCATTTCAGTCAAAGCTGTTTACATTGTAACTTAAACTTGGTAATGCACATTAAACAGGGATATTGATAACTTGGATTTTTCTGAGGCAAAGGGGGGTTAAGTGGCTTGTCTAAGGTGTGCTAGTGAGAATCAAACCCTGGTTTCTTGGATCCTAAGCTAGTGCTTGAAACATTAGGCTACTCCTACACTCTGCTCTTCTGCTATTAGCCAAGATACTGTATTGGCTGAGAGATTGAATTGATTTTTACCAACTCTAGTTGGGGAAGATCAAACTAGGTTTGTTCCCGGTAGACAAGCGAGAGATAATCTTATAAAGATTGTGTGACTGTTGTGATGGGCATGGAAGGGGGAAATGTCAGCCCTACTCTTCTCAGTTGACGCCAAAAATGTGTTCAATAGGGTGGAGTGGACATTTATGTTTGATGTGCTGGAGGATGAGATTTGGGCCAAATTTTTATCAACTGGGTGAGAGCCTTGTATAGAGGGCCAAAGGCAAGGGTTAAAGTTAATGGGGGTTACTCTAAAGAATTTGGCCTGTGCCAGGGGACCCGGCAGGGTTGCCCTCTATCTCCTCTGCTCTTTGTGCTTTCATTGGAGCCAATAGCAGCCCAGGTTAGAGCAGTGTGCTAAGCGTGGCATGCTGTGGGAAGAGGTTTCCTTTAAACAACAGGCCAGACAGCAGTTCAGGGAAAATGAAAGCAGTTTTTATTCTGTCCCATCTTGTAAAGCCTCCACAAAGCAAAACCCAGAATAGAGAGCAGTTCAGGGAAAACAAAATCAGCTTAATTCAGTCCCTGCTTGTTAAACCTCCACAAGCTGGTTCTCCCGGTCCTACCTCCAGCCCTAATCAAAGTTGCTACTTCAGAACTCCTTTGCACAGTTTGGTTTGGAAGGACCTGGCTCCATGAGCCTCTCTCCCTGCTGGGTTCTTAAACCCTCCCTTGAGCCACATTCTCCCAACCCTGAACTCTGGGCTGCAGACTCTCTTAAAGGGGACTGTTAATAATCCTTTTGGAGAGGAACGGGTAGGGCTTTGATGGGCATTAGAATGGGAGGGGATGAATGCAAGTTCTCTTTATTCGCAGACAAAATATTGTTCATGGTGGGGGATCTAATTCAGTCCTTTCCATGTATATTAATGGAATTACAAACCTAAGGGTGCTTGGCTGGTTTTACGGTTAATATTACAAAATCGGAAATCCTGATCGTCTCTCTCCTGGGTTCTCATTTGGAGGAAACTGGGATGCGATACTATTTAAGGTGGCTAAGAATGGGTTGCAGTACTTGTATGCCACTAACTTTCCACCTCTTTTGAATAAAGTGGCCAGGGATTTGGAGAGATCAGAGGGGAGAGAGCATACTTGGTTAGAACGAATCGCTATAGTGAAAATGGCCATTCTAGCATGGTTTTTATATTTGTTTTTTAATGTTGCTGGTGAATATTCTCTTGGGAGAGTTGCATAAATTGAATAGGAAGCTATTTGCCTTTATTTGGAGACACCAGCCACCTAGGAACATGTGATGCACCTTGGTCCTGCCAAGGCAGGAGGGAGGTATATGGATTCTAAGCATTGGCATATATTATGTTGTCACCCAAGTGGTGTGGTGGGTTTGGTAGATTGGAGGTGCACCAGGAAGAAGCACTGGATACATCTATTTAGATAGTTTTGTATACCACCTTATCCTTCAATCAAGGTGGTCACAACACAATAGGGGGATACATTTAACATGAGGGGATATGAGACACATACACCAATACTTACAGGGAACATGGAGAGTTAAGTGGCTTACCCAAGACCACAAGGAGCACCTGTGGGGCTAGAAACCCCAGTCCTTCTGGCCCAACATTGCTGTCCTCTAGTGGGATTTGAACCCCTGACCTTCTGGCCTGAGGTACCTTCCCCAAGCACTAGGCCACTCCTTCCTTTATATAAGCATTATTATAGGGGATATATGGGATAGATCATTGTAGCTGCTTTGGAACTCTAAGGTAGGAAGGATCCTTATATTAAGAATGTATTAAAAATGTAGGGGCAGAATAGGGAGATGCTTACTAGCAGGAGGGGAATTTCCACTGCAACACTGTTTAGCTTTATTCAGCAAGCACCGTTGGAACAATTGCAAGGTGGTCTTCAGAAATGGGAGGAGCAGGAGTTACTGTGGGTTGGCCAGTTTTATGAGGGAGGGAATCTTTTGTCCTTTGAGCGATTGCGGAATAAATTTAATTTCGATCATAGGGACTTTTTTGCGTACCTGCAAATGCGACAGCTTTAACAAGGTAAAGAAGGAATGATCAAGCCAGTTGGGCGCCAACCAAATTTGAATTGTTAATGATGGAATGTTTGGGCTATAAGAAAAAGGTAACTTGAATCTACCAATATGTGTTGGGTGAGGTCTCAGGAAAACTGCCTTATATACTGAAATGGGAGATTTTAACTGGGAAGAAAATGGAGTTAAAAGAATGGTTGAGGATTGTGGGGGTTACAGTTGTAGTCAACATTATTGGCACCCTTGCATTTTAGGTATGTTGTGTACGATATCTGGAGAAATAATTGGCAATATTCCAACCATATGTCATCATAATATTTTAATAGTATGTTCAAAGGTATAGAACAACAAAAAGATGCAATTTCTGAGAAAAACAAAACAAAATATGAGCTGGGCAGGATTAATAGCACCCTTCACTAATATTTGGTTGCACAATCCATGGCAGTGATGACAGCCTCTAAATGTTTCATTTAGCCATCGATAAGTTCCGTACATCTGTCTGCTGCTAGTTTCTCCCACTCTTCAACTGTGACCTTTTGGCGGCACAATATTTGTCTAGCCCATAAGCTTGAGGGTGCTGCTGCCTCTATGAACTCTCTATAAACTGCCTTGGCAAGGTAGAAAGAGTTTGGAGATCTCTTGATGTATATTTATCAAATTTATAGATTGTTCATTCTTATGATTTTCTGCCAGAATTATTATTGTTAATTTTGATATTCCTTTTTTTTCCTGTTTTTGGGGTGGGGGATTTGAGATGTGTTGGAGGTGTCCTGTGTTATCACAATTAGACGTTAAGTGTTCTATTGTACTTGTTTTGAAAACTCAACAGATCCATGAGCTGAAAACATCTTAATAACATTGTGAACTGTAAACACAGAATCCCAAGGTATTTGGAGATGGCCTTGAACCCCTTTGAAGTTTGATGGCTGGTCTTAATGGATTTTTTGATGGTCTCAGACAGCTCTCTTGTCTTAACCATTATTAACATGGAACAGGGAATGAATGTGGCCATTTTAAACATTCAAGTCATGTGAACACTGACAACTGATTCAAGTCATGTGAGCACTGACAATTGGTCACAGGTGTGTCTAATTTTGCAGCAATGCGAATGCGGTTCTTCAGTTCAGAGTGATTTTAATTGTTTATAAGGGTGCCAATAATCACGTCCCCTATCCACAAAGTCAGCATTCTACCCCTATCAACATGTTCTAGCATTTTTATACTATTTCTTTTTTTAATTGGTCTTGTTTTATTTGATTCTTTTATGTGCATATAGTCTAAAGCCATTTCACTGGCCACCATTTTATTAGGAGATACTGGACATTAAGGGGTATGTTTACTAAAGGGTGCTAATGTCGCAGCGGCAGAATTAGTGCGCAATAAGGTACGTTATCGGGCGATGAAGGTGCGTTATCACGCAATAACATACCTTATCGCGCGATAAAGTGCCTGCGGCGTTAAGGCATATTAACGCCATGAAATCCGGCCCCGAAGGGCAGAGGAAGGCTTCCCAGGGGGCGGAGAGAGGGGGTCAATGGGTAGAGAGTGGGAGGGGAGAGGCTCCAGGCACACTAACGCTGTGGAATCCGGGTCTGAAAACTAACGCCAGTGAAACCCTCGCGCTAAGGCACATTTGCAGGAAAGAGAAACCATTTCCGTCAGCAATTTATTTATTTATTTATTTACATTCTCTTATATACCTCGCTATTCTGCATCAGTGCGGTTTACATTGAACAAACAGAAATTACATTGAACAGGGCATTATAACTTGGAGATAACTATTTTACAGGGAACATGGGCTGCAAAGCCAGAGAAACCTAAAAAAAGTGATAGTGATACATGTGCACGGAACAAAAAGGCAAATAAATATGGAAAATGACCTGAACAAAATTTAAAAACACCATAACCAAGCTGGCCAATAGTGATATTAATGGGAAAAATAAAAAAACACTTTCGAGAAAGCTAAAAAAAAAAGATATTAATTTTGGAAGGGTCTATGGTCTGTCCCCCTACAAGGTGAATGATCCCACATTGAAATAGCGCTGATCAGGGTTTTCCCTTTTTATTGGACAGGTTTCTTATGGCATGCACATGTGCGGCAACAGCAGGGTGGGCATGTCGGAAAGGGCAACTGTACAGATGCTGGAAAATGGGATACAGAGGGCTGCAGGCGGCACATGCTGTGGTGCAGCTGGGGCACAGTGCGGACTAGGGAGATGCCTAGGTGGCACATAGGAATGCTGAAACTGTACAGCAGCCAGACAGCAACTGATGAGGGCCAAATATGGGCATGAGTGTGCTTCTCACAGTGTCACAAGGGCAAAACATTGGCAGGCGGTGGTGGGGGGGAAGTGTGGACGTCTATGCAGGCACCCCTACCCCAGATCCCGCACCATAGGCAGCTGCCTACCGACCCACTGAATGGCCTGAGACTGTGCACCACCAGCATAAGGGCATGTCAGCATGGTGGCAGAGGGGTACTGGTGGTGGAGGGGGAAGTGGCATCTGCCCACAGCAGACCATGGCCTAGCCCTGTTTAGGTGGGTGCCGTGCACCGCAACAGACAGGCTCTGTCTTATGAACAGTCATGGTATCCCCAGGGCATGAACTGTCCCTGTGGCAACAGTATGGTGCAGTACACACAGCCAGTGTGTTCAAGAGCAGAAAGTCACAGGTTCAAGTCCCAGCTGTGGCTCCTGCCAACCCAGTCCCCATATTTTACCCAGTACTAAACAGTGATAATAAAGATGGAACCTTTATTGCAGATAACATAAACATGCCTGAAATGCCTATATTTTACCCTAAAGAGCACAGACACCATAAACGTATGCAATACCTAGAGCAGAGTTTCCCAAATGCAGTCCTGAAGGGACAAAAATCATTCAGGTTTTATGCTGTCACTAATAAAGATGCCTGTGCTGCATTTCTGTGTGCCACCCCCATTTTATGCAAATGTATCTCATGCATATGCATTAGGGACTGTATGAAAACCCGAACAGTATTTGGCCCACCAGGACCGGAGTTGGGAACTTCTGCCCTAGAACAGCGGCCAACAGGGGCAGAAACACCCGCACCCACAGGCTCCGTTATCCAAAGCCTCATGGAGAGGCAGGATGATGGGCCCTACTTGCAGCAGCATCTCCCAATACTAGCACTTGCATACCTTAGCAATGCCGCCCTAAACCTGGGAATACGTTACAAATATATCAAAAGGTTGCTATGATTAATGGCAGACAGCAATTCCTAAGTTCAGCACAATTTGTTGATTGAGCTGCATCATAGCAACCTTTCTGATGTCTGTGGAGTGTGTTTCAGTTCTGGTTTCTGACAGTGTTTACCACCCCGGGGAGTGACCCCCAACAGTACTGCGTACCATATCCATGCCTGCACTGTGCCCAGGACTGGTGCGGTGGCCAGGGCTGCCAAAAGCCTCTATATTTGCACAATGCTGGCATAGGTGTGGGAGTGTGTGTCTGTCTATCCAGTGTGTGGTGCCTGCCAACACCTTACTCAGCCCACACTGCTTGCACTGTTGCCAGTGTTAGCCTGCCAATGTGCATAATGAGGAGCAAGGTACTGTGGGTATGGCCCGGACAGGATGCATCTGCACAGGGCATAGGGCAATGGCTGGGACATTGTAGTGCCCGGCCACCACCTGCACGGACAGGGTGGCCACAGCATGTCCTGCTGGGTGGTCACTCTCACCCTGACTGATCAGTGACCATGGTATGGCTAGGTTCCCCCATAGTGCTGTCTAGTATTTCTCTCAAGTGATATTTATGGGTTCTCTTTTTTGGGGCCCAATCACTGACTTATCTGCTTGGTGTGTATGCATTGTCTCCAGAAACATGCACTATGGACTAGCTAGCAGACTGTCGGCAGTTAGTATGTGTATGGCTGGAGCACCTTGCAGGGTGCAGAGGCTGGAGACTCACTGTGCTTGCTGCTGGAGAATATCATATAGTGGTGGGGGGGCGGAGCTTGCTGCGAAGCGAGATGGCTGCCTAAAGAGAACGCTCCTGTCCCGTTTGAAGAATCCTAGCCTTCTCCCTCAATAGTACGAGGTGCTGTGAGTTCACTCTGGGTGTGGATAATAAAGAGAATGTCATCTCTAAAGCCAGCTAAGTAGGAATTTCAGCAAGCGGCCGTGCAAGCTGCAAAGCGTGCAAAACAAGAGACACTGTCTCCGCAGAAAATTGCGCCGGAGAAGGAGAATGGCGGCGGGGTGAGAGAAATCTTAGCGGAATTGAAAACGGTGAAGGAGTTAATTACTAACAACGGGATGACATTGGGTCAAATGCAGGAGGACTTGCAAGAGGTAAAGGAGAAGTTAGAGGATATGAGTGGACGCCTAACTAAAGTAGAGGCATTGGCACAAAAGCACAAGAGCATGCTGATGCAGGTAGGCCCACTGGCTAAGACGGTTGCAGCACTAGAGGTCCAAATTGAAGATCAGAGCAATCGGGCAAGAAGAAGTAATGTGCGTATTACTGGCATTCCGGAGGGAGTAGAAGGGGCAGACCCGATTGCCTATTTGGAAAAGCTGATACCGGAGCTGCTGCAAATTAATTTTACTAAAACTTTGGAACTGGAACGTGCACATCGAGTACCTTTGCACGCAGTTAGTCAAGAGAAAGGACCAAGGCCTTTTGTCGTTAAAGTTTTGAGATATCCACAAGCGCTGCAGATCTTGCAGGTGGCCAAGCAGAAAAGCACATTGCAACTGCACAGTAGCAGGATTGCCTTCTATCCAGATCTTTCCAAGAAAACGGTGGAACGCAGAAGGGAATTGCTAGCATGCAGGCCCATGATGCAAAAGATACAGGCAAGATATGGACTGTTCTATCCAGCCAAAATGAGGGTAACGGTTGACAACACCACACGCACCTTTGACAATGCTGCAGCACTTCGTACATTTCTGCAGGACTATGTACAAATGGAAGTAGGGCGATGAATAGTAATCGCAGTAGCCAGGTAACAAGTGTGGACTATAGAAATGACCTCGGCAAGATGGATCTGATAGATCCTGCATTGGGACTCACAAGTTTGAATATGAAGGTTAGGTAGTTCCAGATGCACTAGAATGTATATACATGATAATATAAATAAAGTGTTTATAAGTAATTGATGAGAGCAACTAGCAGGGATGTGGATAGGATGTTTAATGATAATAGTTATCGAAGGGGAGGGAGGCGAACAAAAGACGGTGTGTGAGAAAATAGGGGGGGCGGAGGTTGGGGAGCTTGATCGCAAGGGGAACGGGATGTGCTCCACCATACAAGTATTTACAGTTGTTTTGTTTTTTAAGATCTGGCTGTTTACAGTAATCTCTAAGAGTAGGACAAAAATGACAGAGGTGCACCTGGTGGCGAATTCTACTCCCAAAAGATTCAATGATAATCAATATGGCTAGTGGCAAGTTAAGGGTATTGACTTTGAATGTTCAGGGTATCACAAGCCCAATAAAGTGGAAAAAAATTCAAACATATTGCCAACAGCAGGGTGCGGATATACTCTACATTCAGGGAACCCACCTATCCTTATCTGAGTCATATAAAGTAGGCAGTAGCGTATATCGAAATATACTAGCAGCGCCGGCTGTAATGAAGAAGGGAGGAGTAATTATAATGATTCGGAGAACATTGGAACCCACAATTAAGGAAACAAAAATAGATCCATGTGGGAGATGGGCCATGGCCAAAGTGCAGATTGATTGTCAAGAATACATGTTAATGACTGTATATGGGCCAAATCATGATGAGCCACAGTTTTTTGAGCAAGTAACAATGGAGTTAAGTGAAATGGCATCAACTCGTATACTCCTAGGTGGAGACTTTAATATCATACAGGACCCATTAGTTGATCGTACCCCCTATAGGCAGCAACCTAAGCCTAAATCGGGTAGAGTGCTACAGAATCTGATTGAGACACTGGGGCTTGTAGATCCATGGAGACTTATGCATCCAAGAGATAGAGAATATTCATTTTATTCTCTCCCACATAATACTCAAACGAGAATAGACTTTTTTATATCAAAAACAATGGTGCCTCAGCTAGTAGAGACAGGAATACAAACAAAAATGGTGTCGGATCATGCAGCAGTTATGCTTACTCTGGACATGAATACGGCAAAGAAAACCAAACCTAGATGGCGTTTTGATAAAGCATGGCTAGCTGATAAGGACTTTGTCAATTGCATACAAAAAAGGTATCATTGCATATTTTGAGCATAATACAGAATCTGAGACGTCAACATGGGCCTGGTGGGAAGCTTTCAAAGCGACTATACGAGCGCATATAACCACGTACAGTATTCAGCAGCGGAGAGCTAGAGAGAAAGAGCTGGCTGAATTAAATCTGGAAATTCGAGCTGGGGAACAGCTTTTAGCCAAACAATTGGATCCATTAGTGTTGATAAGATTGCAGAAGCTGCGTTACCAATATAACTCTATATTGAACACAGAGGTGCATCGGCAAATTAAAACGCAGCAGAGTGTATATTATCATGAGAACAATCGGGTGAGTATGCTTTTGGCCCGCACGTTGAGAGTGAAAGAAGTGGTGTCAACCATTACAGGCTTGCAGCATGCGAGTGGCCAGTTGATTGTGGATGATGAAGGAATACTTGAGCACTGCAGAGGATTTTATACAAAGCTATATCAGTCAGAGTCTGACTGGAATGAGGACGCGTTTGGAAAATTAATCTCCAATGTAGTAGGACCGAAGTTATCCGAGCAGCAAGTGTCATCACTGGATGCGGACATTACCTGCAAGGAGATACAGCAAGCAGTGAGACAGTTGGCGAAGGGGAAAGCGAGTGGGCCAGATGGGTTGCCAATGGAATTCTCTGCGACATTTGCAGAGCAACTAGCACCAGAACTGCAAGTATATTACAGTCGATTATACGAAGAGTGCCCGAATGTAGGGGCTCTCGCTGAGGCAAACATAGTTATACATCCGAAACTTGGGAGGGATCCTCAGAAAGTGGAAAACTACCGGCCCATATCACTTCTAAATGCAGATTATAAAATATATGCAAAGATATTAGCCAATAGGTTGGGAAAAGGGCTTGATGTGCTTATTCACCCAAATCAATGTGGATTCATGGCAGGCAGGTCAACCACGGACAACAGTCGATTGCTGGCGCATGTTTTGATGCGAGCGCAACAGACAACTGATCCAGTGGTTGGGCTTGCCCTAGATGCTGAAAAGGCATTTGACAGGGTAGAATGGCCGTTCCTGTTTAGAACGATGAGATGGTTTGGAATGAAAGAAAAATTTCTGAAGAGAGTTGAAATGTTATACACCAAACCTTCAGCTCGAGTAATAGCGAATGCAACGATGTCGACGATCTTTAGGCTATACAGAAGAACGCGTCAAGGATGCCCTTTATCGCCGCTGTTGTTTAACCTTGCACTTGAGCCATTGGCACTAAAGATTAGACAGCATAAGGACATCAAAGGTTTAGATGTTTGTGGATGTCAATGCAAGCTATCAGCCTATGCGAATGATCTGTTTTTGTTCTTAGAGCCTAGTTCATTGACAACGGTGCTCGAAGTTATAGCTGAGTACTCAGCAATATCAGGATATAAGGTGAATCTTACAAAAGCGACGGTAATACCTTTAAACTCTTATGTCTCAATGTCAAAATTGAGTCAATATCTGTTCAAGGTGGAGCAATCCTCTTTTAAATATCTGGGTATAGCATATGGGACCACTATGTGTGAGACAATGCAGCAAAATAGGGTCATCTGTGAAAAGATAATCCAGGAATAAATGGACAAATGGTCCCCGTTGAATTTAACCTGGTGGGGCAGGCTAGAAACCATTAAAATGGTTATTGTTCCAAGATAGCCAAAGCGGAAGCTAGGGACCACGGCCAAACACAGAGGAGTGGTATAAAAATATCTTTATTAACAGACCCAGCTGTTCCTACCGCACCATATGATGCATTTCAAACACGCATTGACCTCTATAAGATGTCCCGTAAATTACAGATTAAAAAAAAATTTTCAGACAAACCTTGTGCTTCCATTGATCCCTCTGTTGTACGCAATAAGTCTCGTTGGCACCCTCCTAGTCTGGTTGATTCCACTATACAAACCTTCATGGATTGTGTTTTACGAGACGTACAGTCCATGGAAAAGAAATCTAGATGTAGGTTTTACAACTTGACACGCGATGAACAATTAGCAATATGTTCCCTCAAAGCACGCTCCGATATCATTATTAAACCTGCGGATAAGGGTGGGGGCATTGTTGTATTAGATCGCTCAAATTATATTAGTGAGCTTTCTGGCCAACTTAATGATAAGAACTTTTATCAAACCCTAAAATCTGACCCACTCCTTCCATAAAACAAGAAATTGACTCTTTAGTATCCTATGGCCTTCACTCTGGTTTTCTCACGCAGCGTGAACACTCTTTTTTGATAGTAAAACATCCTGTGCTTCCGACGATATATACTCTCCCTAAGATCCACAAGTCCCCCGTCCCTCACCTCTCCACCCGGCAGGCCTATTGTTTCCGGCATTGGATCCATTTTGGAACCGCTTTCGAAATTTGTTGATGTTTTTTTACGACCTTTTGTTCCTCTAATTGCGTCCTATATTAGGGACTCTGTAGATAGAAACATAGAAACATGATGACAGAAAAAGACCACATGGCCTATCTAGTCTGTCCTTCCATATCAACAACTACAACAGTCCACTTTTTACCTTTAGAGATCCTCTGTGTTGGTCCCATGCTTTTTTGAATTCAGTTACTGTCCTCATCTCTACCACCTCCACTGGGAGACTATTCCATGGATCCACTACTCTTTCCGTAAAGAAATATTTCCGCATATCACTCCTGAATCTATCTCCCTTCACCCTCATCCCATGTCCCCTCGTAGCAGAACTTGCTTTCAATTGAAAGAGGCTCTCTCCCTGAACATTTATGCCACGGAGGTATTTAAACATCTCATTCATATCACCTCTATCCCGCCTTTCCTCTAAGGTGTACATATTAAGATCCTTAAGTCTGTCCTCATATGCTTTATAATGAAGCCCATTAATCATTTTAGTAGCCACCCTCTGCACCGACTCCATCCTGTTCACATCCTTTTGAAGGTGCGGTCTCCAGAATTGCACACTATACTCCAAATGAGGTCGCACCAAAGACTTATACAGAGGCATTATCACCTCCTTTTTTCTGCTAGCCATTCCTCTCCGTATGCACCCAAGCATCCTTCTAGCTTTTTCCGTCGCCTTTTCTACCTGTTTAGCTACTTTAAGATCATCAGACACAACCACGCCTAGGTCCCGCTCTTCTTTAGTGGACAAAAGTACTTCACCTCCTATACTGTATTGCTCCCCTGGATTGCTGCAGCCCAAATGCATGACCTTACATTTTTTAACATTAAATCCCAGCTGCCAAATTCTAGACCATTCTTCAAGCTTAGCTAGATCCCTCCTCATGTTATCTACACCTTCCTGGGTGTCTACTCTATTGCAGATTTTGGTATCATCTGCAAAGAGGCAAACCTTACCCGACAGCCCTTCCGCTATATCACTAACAAAGATGTTAAAAAGAATCGGACCAAGGACAGATCCCTGGGGCACACCACTGGTAACATCCTTCTCCTCATAGTGAGCTCCATTTACTTGTACTCATTGTCGCCTCCCACCCAACCAATTTCTAGCCCAAGCAGTAACTTTAGGGTCCATCCCTAGGGTGCTCAGTTTGTTTATAAGTCGCCTGTGAGGAACAGTGTCAAAGGCTTTACTGAAATCTAAATACACCACATCTAGAGCTCTCCCTCGGTCCAACTCCCTGATCATCCAGTCAAAGAAATCAATCAGATTTGTCTGACAAGACCTACCTCTGGTGAATTCATGCTGCCTCGGATCCTGTAATCCACTGGACTCCAGAAACCTCACTATTTTCTCTTTCAGCAGCATTTCCAATAATTTACTCACCACCGAAGTTAAACTTACCGGCCTGTAGTTTTCAACCACATCCTTACTTCCCCTTTTGTGTAAAGGCACCACATGAGCCTCTCTCCAGTCCTTTGGCACCACTCCCGACTCCAACGAGGCATTGAAAAGGTCAGTCAGTGGAGCTGCTAGAACATCCCCAGTTCCCTCAGTATTCTAGGGTGTATCCCATCCGGTCCCATCGCTTTGTCTACTTTAAGTTGAGCTAGTTTCTCACGAACACAGTCTTCTGAAAATTGTTCAAGATGTCCCTCGCTTCTGTTCCTATTTGTGGGTGTTTTCTGAGATCCTGCTCCTGGTTCTTCATCTGTGAACACAGAACAAAAATATTTGTTAAGCAATTCCGCTTTATCCTTATCAGCTTCTACATATTCCCCCCCTGCACCCTTGAGTCTGACAATACCACTTTTGCCCTTCCTCTTCTCACTAATATATCTGAAAAATGTCTTATCCCCCCATTTTATTGCATTGGCTATTTCCTCCTCCTTTTGAATCTTTGCCTTCTTGACTACTTTGCTAGCTTCTCTAAGTTTTTCCAAATACAGATGCCTGTCTTCCTCTCTCTGTGATCTCTTGTATTTCATGAAGGCCTCCCTCTTTTTCTTCACTTTTTCAGCTACTTCCTTCGAAAACCATAGCGGTCTCCTTTTCCTTTTGCCTTTATTTACCATTTTAACAAAAAGGTTGGTTGCCCTTAAAATATTCCCTTTCAGTTTTGCCAACTGTTTTTCTACATCCCCCAGCTGTTCCCATCCACTAACGACTCCCTGAGGTATTGGCCCATCTTCGCAAAGTTAGTCTTCCTAAAGTCTAAGATCCTCACCTTGGAATGGATTCTAACAGCCCTAGTCCTAATACTGAACCACACCATCTGGTGATCACTGGATGCAAAATGATCTCCCACTACAACATCAGAAACACTTTCACCATTGATAAGCACCAAGTCCAGTATGGTCCCTTCACGTGTGGGGTCTGTTACCAATTGCCTGAATAGTTCTCCCTGTAGAGAATCCAGGATCTCCTTACTTCTAGATGATACTGCAGCAGGAATGTGCCAATCAACATCTGGCATATTGAAATCTCCTATCAGTAGCACTTCCCCTTTCCTAGCAATGCTGCGTATGTCTTCAATTAACTCTCTGTCCACCTCTTCCTCTTGTGAGGGTGGTCTGTATATCACACCAATGCAAATAGATTTCTCTTTCCCTCTTTCTAGTTTAACCCACAATGCCTCCTCTCTCCCTTTTAAGCTATGTAATTCCAAAGCTTTAATAGTAGTTTTTACATATAGTGCCACTCCTCCTCCCCTTCTTCCTACCCTGTCCTTTCTGAATAAAGTATAGCCAGGTATAGTTACATCCCACTCATGGTTTTCTGTGAACCATGTTTCTGTAACTGCCACTAAATCCAAGTCAGCCACTCCCACCAAAGCTTCAACATCAGGGAACATTCCTATAACTGACATTGCCACCTAATAGATTATTGCCTAATTACATTAGTCTACTCCACCTTTATCTCAGCTAATTATCATTGTTGGACTCAGTTTCACTATACAATAGCAATACTAATTAATGCGTTTTATTAGTATACTGTGACTAGCACATTCTCACTGTACACTACTTTGATTTCTACTGTTGCCAGTAGTCACCTTCTATATCTACAGCTTGATGTTATACTGTTGTCAGTAAGCCAATTTTGATTATATACTGTTACCAGTAAGTCAATTTACTATCATTTGATCTGCAACTTCAATCTGATTTTATACTGTTACCAAGTAAGCCAATCTTAACCACTGCCTGATCTATACTGTTGCCAGTAAGTCATTTTATAACCACTACATGACTCATACTGTTACCAGGAATTCTTTAACTACTGCTTGTCTTATCATTGTTACAATCAACTCTCTACTCTGAATAAGTTAAAACTGTTACAAATATTAGATACAGTTATTACTAAACTTAGAGACAAACTAACTGCAACTATTATTGCTACTATTAGACACAAACCTACTATTAGCAACATAATCCACAACAAACACCTCCCAATTTTGGAACATGTCATGCTCAAACAACATGATACTAAAAATAACATACAGCTGTATTTTATTAACAATCTTAATTGACCTAACACTAAGCTTAACAGCTAAAAATCACATGCCAATCCCTATAATACAATCTACAATTAGAAATCACAACCACATTGGACACCCCAACACAATCCACCATGCAAAAATAAATTACCACAGACTTATACAAATAAAACAAACTAATTCTCCACAAACAACAAAAGAAATTAACATTAATAATACAACTTCTCTAACTTGCATCCTCATAAATGCCCGCTCTATGAAAAACAAACTCCCTATATTCAATGATTTAATAACTGACTCAAAACCTGATATGTTATGTGTAACGGAAACATGGCTAACTGAAACGGATACAGTCTACTTAAATCAACTTAATAGTGACGAATACGATATAAACTATACACATAGAACTAACAAAAAAGGAGGAGGAGTACTTATAATGACAAAAAAGGGATTAAATGCAAGAACAATACCATCTACTATAACCAACAATATTGACACCTTAATTATAAAAACCAACATTTGTAGAATTTGCCTAATATATAGACCCCCTGACCATAAAGCAGATAGCCTAGATTCTATAATTGAATTCTTAGGCTCATCTTCAGAACATAATCCCATAATCATGCTAGGAGACTTTAATCTCCCATCACTTCCAGCATCAGAAGCCAACTTGTTCCTAGAATCCATATCAGACATGGACTATCACCAAATAATTAATACAAAAACACATATAAAAGGAGGCATCCTTGACCTTATTCTCCTACCAAGCACACTCTACAAGTTATTCAACACAGACTCCATAGAATACACACAAATACCCTGGTCTGATCATTACATTATCAAAACAAAATTCACATTCCACACCAACAACACTAAAAATAACACACGAAGTGATCCCACTACAAAATTCAAAAAATTTAATGAAACTGAATTTTTAGATACAACAATACCTCACCTCTCATCATCCCCAATGAATCTAGACGAAGCTGTAATATCCTGGCATGTAACAATCAATAATGCAGCTAAACTTGACCAACGAATCAAAAAGCCCCCTAATTTAAAAATAAACAGAACTCCATGGTTTAACAACACGCTAAAACAAATGAAAAAAGAACTAAGAAAATTAGAACATAAATGGCGCAAAACCAAATCAACCATCAACAAGGAAATATATAACAACCATCTCACAAAATACAAAGATACATTAGATAATACAAAAAAATCTTATTTCGCAGCAATCTTATCAAAATCTTACAACAGACCACGAGAACTATTCTCCATTGTTAGAAATCTTACTAATAATCCCCAAACATCGAACACGGATATCACTGAAATATCGGTACAAACTTTAGCCATCCATTATCAAAACAAAACTATGCAACCTATAATGACACTAAACAATATAAATACAGTTCATCACTGCTCAGATGAATGGTCAAAATTTCACCCCATATCAAAAGACGCACTAAAGAACATCATTTCTAATCTCAACACCACAACCTCCTTTCTTGATCCATGCCCAGTATCATGGATAAAAAGTACACTCCCAATACTACTATCATACATCCTCCCTATAGTCAACCTCTCATTGCTTCAAGGACACCTCCCTTCTACGCTCAAACATGCACAAATCCGCCCAATTCTCAAAAACAACACGCTTGATAAAACATCACCAAAATCATACAGACCTATATCAAGTATACCTTTTTTAGCTAAAATAATAGAAAAAGTGGTACAAATTCAGACACAAGAATACCTAGATTCATCCTACCCACTTGATGACCACCAATATGGATTTAGGCCTCAACATGGAGTTGAAACACTTTTAACAGTCTTAACTGATGTACTACTCAAAGGAATCGATAATCATAAACAAGCATTTATACTCTTATTTATTGATATTTCGGCAGCATTCGATAGTGTTCACCACACTATAATGCTTAATAACCTGAAACAAATAGGAATAAAAGACACTGTACATAAATGGTTTACCTCTTACTTAAATAATAGAACACAAAACGTAAGAATTGGTAACCAAACATCAACCATATATAAACAAGAAATTGGTCTCCCACAAGGCTCTGCACTATCAGCCCTCCTGTTTAACATTTACATAAAACCTGTCAGTGATATCTTTAAAAAATTCGGAGTATACTATCATCTATACGCAGATGATATTATGATGTACATCCCATTCACGATTCCTAATTTACCAATAAAACTACTATCAGACTGCTTCAATGAAATTACTACATGGCTAAAAGCTCAAAACCTTCACATTAATCATTCAAAAACAGAAGTCCTAATTGTAACAAAAAATCAATCATATATCCACCCAACCCATATAACATTACAAAACCATGACATTAAAATAAAAAATGAAATAAGATACCTAGGTGTTATTCTAGATACTCATCTTACGATGAACACTCACATCAGAAACACCATAAAGAAAATATACTTTAAACTTAAAATTCTTAAACAATTACGCCCGTTAGTACACCAACTAGACTTCATTAATATAATCCAGGCTACAATAACACCGCACTTTGATTTTGCCAACCTAATTCTTTTAGGTATAACGAAACAAAACATAAAAAGAATCCAATTAGCACAAAACGCAGCAGCAAGAATTATAATGAAAGCACACTCAATCCAGCACATAACACCAATACTAGCGTCCCTACATTGGCTGCCAATTCAAAGTAGGATAATATATAAAACCATAATAACTACATATAAAGCTTTAAACAACATGGCCCCAATCCCATTAAGCAAACTAATTAGCATGGAATCTCAAAAAACCACGCACAGAAAAGGATACTCAAATAAACTAAATACTTCTAATGATTTCATAAAAGCAAATAAATTAACTAACAAAAGAGCTTTTTCTCATGCTGCCCCATCTATTTGGAATTCCCTTCCGGAGGACCTACGAACTATAACTGAAATTATGGAACTCCGTAAAAAACTAAAAACCTATTTATTCTCCATGCACTACGGCAACATAGATAACCCCTGGATACACTCAGATAAAGGTTAAAAATTATGACAGAGTAATACTAATCCCAACAATTTAACAGACAATACACAATTATAAAAACACTATGATCCAATTCCAAAGTACCCACAACATGTATTTGTATATAGTTTTTTGTACATAGTTTACAAGCCAGTTTTGCTATTTTTGCATTAGTTCATGCTGTTAACTATTACGTTTATTGTTACAAAATGTTCGATGTAAAACTAAGCTTTTGCTTTGTGGATCGTTGTTTTTTGTGAACCGCAACTGAACTCTGGAAGTTGCGGGTTATAAATATATGTTAAATAAATAAATAAATAAATTTCCCATGCTACAGGCATTTATACACACTGCTTTCCATATGTTACCCCTGTTACCCATTTCCATAAAGGTATTTAATGTATCACCTACCTGAGGGCTTTCACTTACCTGGGGGCTTTCTTCACCTATCCCCAACGAATCTAGATGTGATCTCAACCTTACAAGGGTTCAACGGTGATACCTCTATCATTATCTTAGTGACATTAGATATTGAATCTTTGTACACCAATATTCCTCAGGAAGTAGCTCTGACAGTTATTACCAAATATCTAAATAGGCGCACTTTACCAACTCGTATACCTACACATTTTTTGATAGAACTAGCACAAATTGCTTTGACTCGCAATTACTTTATTTTTAATGGTCAATTCTACCAGCAGATTAAAGGTACTGCCATGGGTGCGGCAATGGCACCTGACATAGCCAATCTATATGTTGCGTATTTCGAAGAAAGATACTTGAACACATCCCCCCTGTCCTCACTTGTTCTTTTGTGGAAGAGACATATCGATGACGTTCTCATTCTGTGGGGAGGCAATGATACACAGTTGCATGAATTTTACGATTGGTTAAATACTCTGGATACTAATCTTAAGTTCAAAATGGAATTTAGCTTTACAGAGATTCCCTTTTTGGATATCCTCATTAAGAAATCCCCTGTGGGATTTATCACTACTATTTTTCGAAAATCAACAGATAAAAATAAACTCCTCCGTTTTGACAGTTTTCACAGTAGTCATTTGAAGAAAAATTTACCAATCTCACAGTTTTTACGTCTCAGAAGATTATGTACGGATCATGAGGAATTTGAAAGTAAATCCGGTGATATGGCTGATCGGTTTCATACAAGAGGTTACCCTATGGATTGCATAAATAAAGCTTTCCTTCATGCTCGCTCCACTACCAGACAGGACTTACTTTTACCAAAAAATAAACCCTTGGATGATAGATTTGTCTGTGTCTTACGATTTTCCCATTTATCTTGGAAGATACAAAAGATATTAAAAGCCCATTGGCATATTCTTCAAACCTCCCCTTGCTTCAACGATCAACGTTTAATTATAGCTTATAATAGGGAAAGGAATTTAGGCGATAAATTAGTCTCCATATATGCCTCCAGTTTTGGGTCTCTCTAATACACACAATGGACATTTCAAATGTAACAAATGTTCTGTTTGCAAACATGCCATTGTTCTACATAATGTATTTATACATCCTTATACCAAAACACCTTTTAGATTACATACTAGAACTAATTGTCTGTCCACACATGTTGTGTACATTATTATCTGTCCTTGTTCTCTCTTATATGTTGGTAAGACCATTTGTGCCATAAAAATACGCATTCAGGAACACAAGAGCTGCATTAGGAGGAAGATTTTGACTGCTCCTTTGGTGGAACATTGGGAGTCTTTCCAACACAGCCTTAATGATCTTAAGTTTTTTGTCATCAAAAGAATCAACTTCTCCCCTCGTGGTGGGGACCTTGATCGTAGATTAATTCAAGAAGAACAAAGGTTCATTTTTCTTTTTAATACAGTAACCCCAGGAGGTTTAAATAAAGAAATTGAATATCATGCCTTCTTATGATTTAGACCCCATTTAAGCTACTTCGATTTTTTTTGGTACCTTGTATTTACCAATCTCCTGTAATGTTAGTGCAAAGGTGCTTTTATTATTATTTATTCTGCTATTTATTTATTTATACTATATATATTTTTTATGGACAACCTAATATTTATTGTACTTGTGTAGGTGTTATCTATCCTTAGTACTCCTTATACCCCCCTTTTTATGGGCAATGCTATTTATCTGTGCAGGTGTGGTTTTTAAATGTTCCTCTGTCTGCACTTTTATATCTTAGGCTCATCGTGGTTCTTTTACTTTATAGTTTTTATTGCCCCTCATGCTTTTGTTTAGTCATATTTAGTGCTCTTTTTGCATCTACATTAATTTTTCGTTTTTGTTGAGCTAAGGTGCCAATCATGATGACGTTTTCAAGGGAGGGTCTTCTATTGTCTTTTTAATTCGCCTCCTTGTACTTGCGCGGCGTTTTCCCGCTCAAGCGATTCTGCTGGTATGTGCTGATTGTTTGTTTGCTTTCATTTTATCTCGCATATGCTTTTACTATACTTATGTCTGCACGATTTTATTTTGAATGTCCTTTTTATCCCGCATACACTTTTATTTTTATGCCTGCATGATTTTGTTTCCTTGCACTTGCGCGGCATTTCCCGTTCCAGCAATCCTGCTGGTATGTGCTGATTGTTGGTTTGTTTTTATTTTATCCCGCATATGCGTTCACTATATTTATGCCTGCACGTTTTTCTCCTTTTTATTCCGCATATAATTTTTATTACATTTATGCCTGCACGATTTTGTCCTACACGTCCTTTCTCATTTCTTGTTTAGTTGCGCTCGATCCGTTTGCGCCCTTGCTGTTACGGTTTATGCTACTCACTACATGCCTCTGCTACTATGTGCTGCCTTTGCTGTTTTTATTTCATTTCATATTCATCAGCATATCATGATTTGTTTTAACAGCACCTGATGTATTGTGCTTTGGTTGTTTTTGATCTGCGCTAATTTTCACGTGCAGGTGCACCTCTATAATGTTTTCTTTTTCTAAATTCTTTATGAATTAGGGTCATTATGTCACCTTTTAAATTCAGTTTGTTACCCTCGAGTTGTTTGCTTTTTTTAAAAACATTTTTTAAAACACTTTTTGCCTACACTTTTTGTCTTCACGTTGCCGTATTGAGATATTTCTTTGCATTGCGATCCTACATTTATTGTTGGGCTACACCTCTTTTAATTATTAAGTTTGTATATGCGTTTTTAAGGGTCGGTACCCTTTATGTTCATGTTCAATTATACTCAGTTTCTTTATGATATCCACAGTAATCTTCCGCTTTCGTTTTGTTGCTTAAGGTGTCAATCATGATGACATTACCATGAAACGGTTTTTCTCCTTTTCTGTTTTGTTTTTCATTTTACTTCTCTGGACTTGCGCGACGGTTTCCCGCTCAAGCTTTCCTGTTGACATGTGTTTTTTGTCTTTCTTCATCTCACATATGTCTTTATCATATTCATGCATGAACACCTTTGTTGTTTTGTTTTTTGTTTTTTGGAACCCCTCCTTTTCTAACACTCTTCCTATTTGCGGTTTATTCTACTGTACTTTATGATTTTGTGGGTTTTATGCCTTTGGTGTTTTTAATGTCCCCCCTTCATAGCCAGTGTTACTAACCAGTTTTTTGTACAAACCTTGTTTACTTAGGGGGATGTTTACTAAAAACCGCAAAAGTGCGCGCCGCACAATAGCGCACGGAAAAGCGGCACTTAAACGCTTCTAAACGCTCTTAAACGCCCCGCACACGTGCGATGAACCCCCGCGCATGTGCGCGACACACTAACGGGCCCCGCACAAGTACGGGCCCGCAGATGTCCGATAGAGGCGTGGAACGGCTAACGGAGGGCGGAGGAAGGCTCCCGAGGGCTGGAGAGACGGGGTCAATGGGCGGGTATGGGGAGGGGAGAGGCTCCCCGCACATTATCGGGCCCGAATTTACAAGGAAAAAATAGCGCGAGTGAAACACTCGCGGTAGAGGGCAGTTAAAGGGAAGAGAAAACATTTCCGTCAGCAATGTACAGCAAAACCGGGGAAACCTGAAAAACGTAAGCAGTGTGATACATGTGCACAGCACAAAAGTGAAAATAAAAATAGAAAATGACCACAACAAAAATATTAAAAATAGTAATTCAGCTGGGGAACAGTTATAGTAATGGGAAAATATAAAAACCACACCCAGGAAAGCTCCAGAAAAAAGAAATGAATTTTGGAAGGGTCTACGGAGCGGAGACTCCACCAAAACTAATTGCCATCTTTGGAGCTTTCCTGGGAGTGTTCCCTATGGTTGCCCATTAATAGCACTGTTGCCCAGCTTGGCTAAAAGTATAGCCCCTGTTTTTCGTGGTCATTTCTGGGGTTTATCTGCACGTATGTGACCAGACAAGGTGAATGAGCCCACAGTAAACATGTGCAGAGCAGGGTTTGCGACCCCATCCTGCCAGGTTTACCATCTCCAGGGACTGCACTGTCTCTATGGCCACAGTGTGGTGCAGCAGACAGAGCCAGTACCTCTAAGACCAGAGGGTCACAGGTTCAAATCCCAGCTGCAGCTACTTCCAACCCTGTCCACATATTTTTCCCACAATTACACCGTGATAGTAAGGACAAACCTTTATTGCTGAGAACATAGGCATGGTTAATACGCCTACATTTTACCACACCAAACACAGACACCATAAACAGGCACATTATCTAGAGCAGAGTCTCCAAAATGCAGTCCTGGAGGGCCAAACACCATTCAGGTTCCATGCTTCCCCTAAGAAAGATGCCTGTGCTGCATATGTCTGCACCACCCCCATGGTATGCAGATGTAGCTCATGCATATTCATAGGGGACAGCATGAAGACCCGAACAGTGTCTGGAACACCAGGACTGGAGTAGGGAAACTCTGCCGTAAAGCAGCAGACAACAGGGCCAGACACACCCACAGGCCCCATTGGCCAATGCCTCCTGGAGAGGCAGGACATTGGGCCCTGCGTGCATCTCCCAGATCTAGCACCTGCGTACCGTAGCAATGCCACCCTATACCTGGGTACACGGTACACAGCCCTCAAACGTTTGATGTGGGTACCAGCGGATAGACAGTCCTACGTTCAGCACTGTTTGCTTCTTGAGCTCCATCAGAACAAGCTGTCTGATGTCTGCGGTGCGTGCTCCAGGTCTGGCCCCTAACAGTGTTTACCACCCTGGGGAGTGACCCCCAGCAGTACTGTGTACCATATCCATGGCTGTACCGTGCCCAGGACTGGTGTGGTGGGCAGGGCTACTAACCTCCTCTATAGTAGCACATTGCTGGCATAGGTGTGGAGGTGTGTGTCTGTCTATACAGTGTGTGGTGGCTGCAAACACCTTCCACAGCCCACACTGCCAGCACTGTTGCCAGTATTGGCCTGCCAATGTGCATAATGAGCAGCAAGGTACCATGGGTATAGCTCAGACAGGGTGACCTCTGTATGTGCTGCTGGGGGATCACTCCACCCTGACTGTGCAGTGACCATGGCTAGGCACCCCCATAGTGCTATATAGTATTCCTCTCATGTGATATATATGGGTGTCCTTTTGGGGCCCAGTCACTGATGTAACTGCTTGTGTGTGCTGCCATCCCAGTTCTGGGTGCATGCATTTCCACCAGGACTAACTAGCAGACTGTATTCAGCTGGTCTGTGTCATGAAGGGGTGCCATGCAGGGTGCAGCGGCTGATGGCTTGCTGCAGGAGAATATCTGACAGCGGTGGGGTGCAGCTTAGCATATCCAGGCCTAATGTCTGTCTGATATTGTGTCCTGGGGGTGTATAGAGCTGCTGTGACTGCCCTGTGGGGTGTCTGTTCCCCAGTAGGGCTGGGGTTGATGGTCCACTCTACTGCCATCATTGCAGGGGGGTAGAATGTGGATCTGTTGATGGGTGACCCTGTTTGCTGCCCCTTGGCTGGGGGGGGGGGGTTTGTGGTGCATGTCCCACCTGGGGGTCCCCCTGACTGAGACAGATAGATATATCCAGGATGTTTCTGCAGAAACAACCTATACTCACAGAGTAACACTGCTTTGGAGCTCTGACATGGCCTCCCTCAGCCATGGAGGGTGTTGTGGACCTGGTCCTGGGCGCCTCATCGCACCCTCAGGGTGAGCACAGTACCCGCACAATGCGACGGGGTGTAGCTACTCTGTGCCAGTGGAACACCCGCTCAGTACACCCTGCCAGGCCGGGGTGCTGTGTGGGTGCACATGGACACTTCCTCCTGCCAGGCCGGGGAGCTGTTGAGGTGCATTCCCCATCTTGTGTGTATCTGTGGACAGCTGATTTGCATGTGCAGTGCATCATGGGTACGGGTGGCCTAACCCTATCCTGTCTATAACAGCAGACTGTCTGTGGGGTGACGTGCAGGCTCTCTGCAGCCAGCCAGGGGCTTGCTGTCAGCTGTAGCCCAATGGTTATGTCACTACCTATGACACCAGGCGTCATGAGTTCAAGCCCACAGTGGGGTTATCTGATAGGGTTTTCCACAGCGTTGTTTTATTTCTTGTACATATGTTGCTGCCAGCAATAACACCCTCAGCGTACTGTACCCATGGGGTGCCTCTGCGGGTGCTTTATTGGGCGCCCTATTGGCCACCTTATGGTTGCCGTCCATATAAGGTGCACTATACCTTACCCTGTGCCGCAACATATATGGTGCCCTATAGGGGACATTCTAGGGTGCCTTGGCGGACAGTGAGCTGTAACATGTGCCGTATGGGCCGCCTTATGTTAACACGCTTTGCGTGTGCGTCTGCTAGTCGTGAGTACTAAAATAAATGTAACTTGCCCCCTACAGCACTCATCCCCATAATATATAATGCCTCAGCCAGCCTTGTTTACTGGGCACTGTACGGAATTGAACCCCTGCTCCCTGCACCATTGGTCAGTGTCCAAACCATTGTGCTGTGGCTCTGTTCCTGTGCATGAGCATCAGCGCGCCACTTCTGCCGCCCACTATTTGAATGCCTCCGCACACATCAGCACGCAGCCTGATGCCCATCAGCGCGCCGCCTCCTGCTGCCCAAAATGACAGTGCGCCGCCTTCTGACGCCCAAACTGACAGTGCGCCGCCTTCTGACGCCCAAAATTAGTTTGCCTCCTCAACCACTTTTAACCATTAAAGTTGATGCCTTAGCTGGACTTTTTTGTGGAGCACAATGGGGAGTCAAACCTGTGGCCCCTGTACCATTGGTTCGTGTCTTCACCGTTGTTCCTCTATGTGCCCAGCGGCGCCCCACTTAGCCTTCCCACGCGCTAATGTGGGCCCCGCACATTTGTGCGGCGCGCACACGTACGGTCGGTTTTTTCCTTTTTTCAGCCTGATCCGCCCACTCCTTATATGGCACAGGCACACTACCGCGGCCCCGCACGTTAGGAATGTTTAGTAAACATGCCCCTTAGTTCATCATGTTACCGTTGGTTTACACACTGCCTATTTTTTAAATGGACTGTATCTTTCTAATGTTTTTAACCTATTATATTGCTTACCTGTAGGCATTTTCTCTTTCCTATGTTATTCATGTGATAGTTTTTTATGCTGTATAACTATTTTAGGTTTGATGGTATATATGTATATATATTCTGTCATTTGTTTTTCATATGCAGTTTATTTATTATTTATTTTATTTATTTATTACAGGCTCTTATATACCGCTCTATTCAGCATCAGCGCGGTTCACAATATAACAACAGACCAGAACAACAACTGTTTGGTTTTACAGAGAACAGGTCAGAGAACTTGGATAAAAGTTCTCATTTTTTATATTTGTTTTTTATGAATTGTATTTCTACCCTTAGCTGTACTGTTCTTTTAATGACATTTGCATGTTCTTACTTATTCCCCTGTAGATTGGGAAGAGTGGTTCGGTCCACCATTTTTTCAGGTTGTTTGTTTGTCCATCCATGGTAATGTATTTCACTTCTTATGACATCAATTGAGGACGTTTTTATTGCTGCATAACTACTGTTACTTTTGTACTTTTATTTGTTTTTAATATTGATGTTTGTGTCTGTCCGTTTTAGACCCCTGAAGAAGGCCTCCGGCCGAAACCGTTGAGTTGGGTCTGTTAATAAAGATATTTTTATACCACTCCTCTGTGTTTGGCCGTGGTCCCTAGCTTCCGCTTTGGCTAACTGTTTTTTCTGCGGAAGACAATCTTCTTTCTCTTTAACGTATTGTTCCAAGATAACCTATATCTTAAGTATGATACCAATGCTATTTGATCAATGATTTTATGCAAAACTAGGTAAACTGCTGCTATCCTTCTTGTGGCGTAATAAAACGGCAAGAATAGCGGCATGGAAGCTTAAGTTGCCTAAAAAGTGAGGGGGTGTGCTCTTCCCAGACTTCTTTTGGTACCATGTGGCTGCTCTCCTGAAGCAAGGAGTCCGTTGGAGTGAGGAGAAGATAACGGCGAAGGATCCCCAATGGTTGTGGATAGAGGCCGCAATAAGTAAACCGCTTCCATTCTGGGCACGCATTGGGGCTGATGGTGCCTCGGAGAATCCACATAATGGAGTGATGCGGGCTACGCAGCAAGCTTATCAAATTATAATGAACTATGTAGAAGATGCAAGAGAATGTACTAAAGAGACACCTATATATCTCGGAGTGGAGGAGTGGCCTAGTGATTGGGGCAAGGTACTCCAGGCTGGAAGGTCGGGGGTTCAAATCCCACTAGAAGACAGCAACCTTGGGCCAGAAGGACTGGGGTTTCTAGTCCCACAGGTGCTCCTTGTGGTCTTGGGCAAGCCACTTAACCCTCCATAGCTCATGTTCCCTGTAAGATAGTTACTCCAAGTCATAATGCCCTGTTCAATGTAATTCCAGTTTGTTCAATGTAAACTGCACTGATGCAGAATAGCGTGGTATATAAGAGAATGTAAACCCGAGATTAAAAAATTGCAGGGCAAAGCTTTGTTTGGAGCACCTGGATAAAGCAAGGCATATACAGCCTGGGTCAGCTGATTCACAACAATGTATATAAATCCTTTCAGGTTCTGCATCAAGAATTTATCCTGCCGGCTGTATGTATGTATCAATGGTGTCAACTGAGACATTGTCTGAGCAAGGCTGAAATCTCACTGGTTATGTTAAGTTCAGGTCACCCGTTATTGCGAAAGATGAGAGAGATGAAAATGAGTTCTTAGTTGATATCAAAGTTTGTGGCTATCATACGTGACAGAGAGAAAAGAAGATGTAAAGGTTTGCAGCTTGTCTGGGAATCTGAAATAGGTGAATTAGACAATTCTGAAAAGTGGAACATCTTTTGGGGATCGCAGATAAGAGTGACAAGAGAGGCCTCACTTACACAAACGTTGTATTTCGTGGCCCATCGAGCGTACTTAACTCCACTGAAAACAGCAAAGTGGCAACCCCAAGCAGGAAATCTATGTTGGTCGTGCGAGAATGATATTGGTACAATGGCGCATATGCTATACTACTGTCCCAAGTTGAAGGAATATTGGCAGCAACTCTGGCGACGAGTGACCCAGTTATTAAAAATATGCACGCCACTGACATGTCGTATAGTTATCTATAAGTCACAGGCTGAAATCCCTGATTTAGAGAAGCATGACTATTCAATTTTGAATTTGATGCTTGGCCTGGCATTGAAAGTGATACTGAGCCGCTGGAAGAATTTTTCGAATTTGAAGGTTGAATACTGGTGGAATCTACTGTGTGTGCTTCGGGCACACGAAAGAGCATATATGAGACAAAATCCGTGTTACTCTAAAATGCTTAAAAAGTGGGATATCCTTGACTTGCAACTGCTGAGCAAGTAGTGCTTTATAAGGCTTCAGGAGGGGGGGTGTTTTGTCACCAGGTAAACTAAACCAACGGACCCAAAGGTAGTAAGGGTTCAGAGGGCTGACAGATAGGAGGGGGGATTTGAGATGGTAATGTCTAGTAGAGGTGAGCCCTTAGTTATAGCCAGCATTGTTCTAATACTGTATACCGTATTGTATTAGGATGGTTTTATTATTTCTTTTATTTTGTGTATTGTTGTAACTGTTCAGTTGTTTAAACTGCTAAATAAAAGTTTAAAAACAAAAGATAGTGGTGGGGGGCAGCTGAGCATTTCTAGGCCTACTGTCTGTCTGCCTTATGGATGTGTGCAGATCCGCATTGACTGCCCTGTAGGGTGCCTGTTCCCCAGCAGGACTGAGGTTGATTGTCCCCTTTACTGCCACCATTGCAGGGAGGTAGAATGTGGATCTTTTGGTGGGAAATCCTGTTTCTCACCCTGAGTCAGGGGGGGTTGGGTGGTGGTACATGATCTGCCTATGGGTCCAAACACCCCTCCCTCTGCCTACACCATCTGACCATGACACCAACACAAGATATGCACTATTCTGGGTGCATCATAGCCCATAAGGGTTAAACATAACTGAAAAATACGGATGGACACAGATGTAGCCTAGGTACATCTGCAAGAACTACCTATCACACACACCAGCATTGATAAGAACCAGTGGAATGGCCTATTTCAGCTATGAAATGTGCTGTGGACCTGGTGCTGGGCACCCCATCTCACCCTCAGGGTGAGCACAGTACCCGCACAATGTGACGGTCTGTAGCTACTCTGTGCCAGTAACACACACGGCCAGTACCCCCTACCAGGCCGAGGTGCTGTGGGGGTGCATACCCCATCTTGTGATCATCTGTAGACTGCTGATTTGCATGTGCAGTGCATCATGGGTACGGGTGAGTTAACCCTATCCTGGTAAACACAGCAGACAGTTTGTGTGGTGACCTGAAGTCCTTCTGTAGCCAGCCAGGGGTTTGTTAGTTGCTGTAGCCCACTGGTTCCTTCACTATCTGTGGAGCCAGAGATCATGGGTTTGATCCCACAGTGGGGTTATTTGATAGGGCTGTCTGAGGCATTTTCTTTTTTTTTTATTTAAATGAGTGCTGCCAGCAAAAACACACTCACAGTGCTGCAACCTTAAGGTGCCGCATAAGGCGCCCTATAGGGAACATTGTAAGGTGCCTAGGCGGACAGTGCACTTTATAATGTGCCCTCTGGAGTGCCTTATAGGGCACCTTATGCGGCACCTTAGGTTATGGCACTGTGAGGGTGTGTTTTCTGGCAGCATTAATTTAAATTAAAAAAGAAAATGCCTCAGACAGCACTGATTTAAAGTAAAGGGTAACACCTCAGACAGCCTAACGCATTAAGCCCACTGGGGGTTCAAACATATGACCCCTGTTTCATCCGTCAATGTATTAACCATTGCACTACACCTCTGTTGCTGTGTTTGTAGGTCAGAGAGCTCTAGATGTGGTGTATTTAGATTTCAGTAAAGCCTTTGACCCTGTTCCTCACAGGCGACTTATAAACAAACTGAGCACCCTAGGGATGGACCCTAAAGTTACTGCTTGGGTTAGAAATTGGTTGAGTGGGAGGCGACAAAGAGTACAAGTAAATGGAGCTCACTATGAGGAGAAGGATGTTACCAGTGGTGTGCCCCAGGGGTCTGTCCTTGGTCCGATTCTTTTTAACATCTTTGTTAGTGATATAGCGGAAGGGCTTTCGGGTAAGGTTTGCCTCTTTGCAGATGATACCAAAATCTGCACTAGAGTAGACACCCAGGAAGGTGTAGATAACATGAGGAGGGATCTAGCTAAGCTTGAAGAATGGTCTAGAATTTGGCAGCTGGGATTTAATGTTAAAAAATGTAAGGTCATGCATTTGGGCTGCAGCAATCCAAGGGAGCAATACAGTGTAGGAGGTGAAGTACTTTTGTCCACTAAAGAAGAGCGGGACCTAGGCGTGGTTGTGTCTGATGATCTTAAAGTAGCTAAACAGGTAGAAAAGGCGACGGCAAAAGCTAAAAAGGATGCTTGGGTGCATACGGAGAGGAATGGCTAGCAGAAAAAAGGAGGTGATAATGCCTCTGCATAAGTCTTTGGTGCGACTTCATTTGGAGTATAGTGTGCAATTCTGGAGACCGCACCTTCAAAAGGATGTGAACAGGATGGAGTCCGTGCCGAGGGTGGCTACTAAAATGATTAATGGTCTTCATTATAAAGTATATGAGGACAGACTTAAGGATCTTAATATGTACACCTTAGAGGAAAGGCGGGATAGAGGTGATATGATTGAGATGTTTAAATACCTCCGTGGCATAAATGTTCAGGGAGAGAGCCTCTTTCAATTGAAAGCAAGTTCTGCTACGAGGGGACATGGGATGAGGTTGAAGGGAGATAGATTCAGGAGTGATATGCAGAAATATTTCTTTACGGAAAGAGTAGTGGATCCATGGAATAGTCTCCCAGTGGAGGTGGTAGAGATGAGGACAGTAACTGAATTCAAAAAAGCATGGGACCAACACAGAGGATCTCTAAAGGTAAAAAGTGGACTGTTGTAGTTGTTGATATGGAAGGACAGACTAGATAGGCCATGTGGTCTTTTTCTGTCATCATGTTTCTATGTTTCTAATTAAGGCTAACGCGCGTTAACGTGCCACAGCTCCTTCTATCGCACGAAAACGGACTTTATCGCACGATAACCCAAAATGCTACCTTAAGACCGGAACGTCCACTACCTTATATGGCTTTCGTCACAGTAAGACTGCAACTAACGCCAGTAACATTAAGACGGTTTAGTAAACATACCCCTAAGGGTTTGAACTACAAGGGTGCTATCCCTCCCCAGCAACTGCATCAGCCCAATCACATGACTGGCTGCATCAGGTGACTCCAGCACACCATTTAACCCTGTCTACTGCGGAATTTCGCACCGCAGTGATATGCGCACAAATAGCAGGCTCTGCTCCTTGGGCGAGCTCCTGGGGTGACTCCACCAACACTCCCATTCCCCTTTATCCCCATAGTTCAATTCTCTCCCCATCACCATTTTAAACACACACCTGGTCCTCCTTTCATTCATTATCTGCCCCAGAACTTCTCAAGACTTTAACTTCCTCTCACAAGACCATCTGCCACTCTGATCCAATCCCTTCCGACTGCCTAACCAATCTTCACTTGCCCTCTTGCCATCTATCCTCTCCATTTTGAATAACACTTTTGCCTCTGGTACCTTCCTATCCTTCTGGAAAAAAGCCCCAATCTGCCCCATCCTGAAAAATCCCTCCCTTGACTGTTCTTCCCCCGCTCATTACAGACCCATCTCCAACCGTCCGTTTCTGTCAAAGATCCTCGAGAAAGTCGTTTTTGCTTAACTCATCGCATATTAGGACTCAACGCACACCCTACACCCCATCAGTCCAGTTTCCGCCCAGGGCATAGCACCAAAACAATATTCTTTTCCTTCCTTAATGAAGTCTGCAATTCCCATGACACCCTGTCAAACTTTATCCCTGGATATTAAATGCCGGGTCATATGTAGCCCCGTCATTGAAGACTTGGGGTCACCACATGGCCACAAGCCCACAGAAGCTAGCTGGGCAGTGGCGATATTGAGCCATTGCCTGATTGCCTTCCACAGGTAAAGATAGACCAGCTTTTGCTGCGCCTATCTTTTACCTTCGGGTGCTGACACTGGTGACAGGGGGAGGGAGGCAGCAGGACAGGGGGAGAGCAGTGGCGGCAGAAGCAGCAGCAGGGAGGCATGGCATGGTGGGGGCTTCTGCCTGGGAAAAGCCCCAACCTTTCTGCATGAAGGCTTTCCCAGGGGAGTTTAGGCAGAACAGGGGATGAGTTGTAATGTAAGCGCATACTTCATAAAATATACTCGTATGCACTAACTCGCAAAAGCAGCCATGTTCATTTAAATATACCAATATATATACTATACTATATAGTGGTATGCTTAAAAGAACATGGCTGCTGTTGTTAACTAGCATGAACAGATGCTAAGGAACAGATTGAGGGACTGTACGATTTAGTAGCTTATGTCCCTGATGCATAACAGGACTGCAAACCTAGCATTATGTCAAACCAGCATTAGTAGACAGAATAAATGTAAAGCATCAGTGAACCATGGATTTAAGAATTTAGAGGAATGCATGGAATTTGGAGGAATATTTGTTATTGAGAAATCACATCCATACAGTGAATTCAGTTAAGTACTTTGTTATATATATACCAACATGCACTAAGCATCAAGGAGGATATGTTCAGCGGCAGTGTAAAGTGGCTAGCCATCACTGCTGAATTCTAACTTTGGATATTCAGTGACGGGGTCATATCCAGCCACTGGCATTGACTATTCAGGTCGCTGCAGAACTCGGAAGCTAACAGGGCAGCGGGTAAAATTAGGCAAGCCTTTGCCGCGCCTTACTTTACCCGCAGGTTGCTAACTGGGCAGCTGCTCAATCTTGCCGCTGCCTGGTTAGTGATGAGTGCGACCTCCACTCTGCTCTGGAATGACCCCAACATGCCCCAAAGCTAACGCTTAGTATTAGGTCGCATAGCAGCGGCACTTGCAGACATCCAGCAGCACTAACTGTATCTAGCTCAATGGCATTTCCACGGTTTGCAGGTTTACAAACCATCTAAATGCCTTTCGATATCTCCCCCCTCCCCCCCCCAAATTAATATTGAAAGGAGAAAACTTTTATTCAATGGACTTAGGGAGGAGTGGTCTAGTGGTTAGGACAAGGTACTTCAGGCCGGAGGGCCAGGGGTTCAAGTCCCACCTGGGGACAGCAATCTCAGGCCGGAGGGACTGGGATTTCTAGTCCTATAGGCACTCCTTGTGGTCTTGGGCAAGCCACTTAACCCTCCATTGCCCATGTTCCCTGTAAGTATTAGCGTATGTGTCTCATATCCCCTCGTGTTAAATGTATCCCCCAATTGACTGCTTTGACCTGGTGAAAAGCGGGATATAAATACAGCTAAATAAATAAATAAATACATTTATATATATGTTCTTGAGCATAGGTTGATGACCTCCTTGGGTTATTCATAGTCCTTATAAAAACAAATATATCAAATAAAAAAAACAACTATGTAACATAGGGGTATGTTTACTAAACTGCGCTAATGTGCACGGCGCACATTAGCGTGTGCTAAGGTACCTTAGCGCACGGTAATATCGCGTTACGGGGCACAAATGTGCCCTGCACAGGTGCGTGGCGCACTAAAGTGCACGCTCATGTGTGCGATGCGCTACTGTGCGATAAAGGCGTGGAAAGGCTCCCGGAGGGCAGAAGAAGGCTCCCCAGGGGCGGAGAGAAGGGGTCAATGGGTGGAGAGTGGGAGGGGAGAGGCTCCCCGCACACGAGTGTGGCTGAAATTCAAGGCAAAAAATACCGCGAGTGAAAACCTCGCGGTAGAGACGATTTAAAGGGAAGAGAAACCATTTCTGTCAGCAATGTACAGCAAAACCAGGGAAACCCACAAAACAGTGATAAGTGTGATACATGTGCACGGAACAAAAGTGAAAATAAACATTGAAAATGACCCCAACAAAATAAAATAAAATTATAATGAAGCTGGGCAATAGTGATAGTAATGGGAAACATCAAAAAACATTCCCAAGAAAGCCCCAAAAAATAAATATGAATTTTAGAAGGGTCTACGCTCCGTCCCCATACAAGGTGAATGATCCCACAGTGAAATAGCACTGATCAGGGTTTCCCTCTCCATTGGACAGGTTACCTATGGCATGCACATGTTCCACAACAGCAGGGCAGGCAGGTCGGAATGGGAAACTGGACAGATGCAGGGAAAGGGGATACAGAGGGCTGCACACATGGTGCAGCTGGGGCACAGTGCGGACTAGGCAGATGCCTAGATGGCACCTAGGAATGCTGAAACTGAACAGCAGCCAGACAGCAACTGATGAGGGCCCAACAGGGGCACGAGAGTGTTTATCACAGTGTCACAGGGGATAGTACCCAGCAGGTACCCCCAAGGGCACAGAACATTGGCAGACGGTGATTGGGGGATGTGCGGACAAATTTGCAGGCACCCCTACCCCAGAACCCGCACCATAAGCAGCCGCCTACCCGCACACAGGATGGCCTGAGACTGCGTACCACCAGCATCACCAGCAGAAGGGCATGTCAGCAGGGTGGCACAGGGGTACTGGAGGTGGAGGTGGGCAGTGGCAGCTGCCCAGAGCAGACCATGGCCTAGCCCTGTGTAGGTGGGTGCAATGCACTGCAACAGACAGGCCCTGCTGGACAAACAGTCATGGTATCATCAGGGAATGCACTGTCTCTGTGGAAACACGGTGGTGCAGTGCACACAACCAGCATGTTTGGAGAAAGAAGGTCACAGGTTCAAGCCCCAGCTGGGGCTCCTGCCAATCCAGTCCCCATATTTTACCCACAACTAACTAGTGATAGTAAAGACGAACCTTTATTGCAGAGAACATAAGCATGGCTCAAACACCTCTATTTTACCCTACAGAGCACAGACACCAGAAACATGCACATTACCTAGAGCAGATTCCCCCAAATGCAGTCCTGGAGGGCCACAAAACCTTCAGGGTTTATGCTGTCTCCAATCTAAGGATGGAGCGGTACTGGTGGTGGAGGTGGCAGCAGCTGGTGGCCACAGCAGACCATGGCCTAGCCCTGTCCAGGTGGGTGCCCTGCACTGCAACAAACAGGCATTGTCGGATATACAGTCATGGACTCCCCAGGGAATACAGCATATCTGTGGCAACAAGGTGGTGCAGTGCACACAGACAGTGTGTGCAAGAACAGAAGGTCACAGGTTCAAAGCCCAGCTGGGGCTACTGCCAATCCAGTCCACATATTTTTCCCACAACTAAACCGTGATAGTAAGGACAAACCTTTATTGCAGAGAACATACGCATGGTTAATACGCCTATATTTTACCCCACCGAGCACAGACACCATAAACAGGCGCATTACCTAGAGCAGAGTCTCCCAAATGCAGTCCTGGAGGGCCAAACACCATTCAGGTTCTATGCTGCCTCCAATAAAGATGTCTGTGCTGCATATCTATGCACCACCCCCATGGTATGCAGATGTATCTCATGCATATTCATGAGGGACAGCATGAAAACCCGAACAGTGTTTGGCACACCAGGACTGGAGTTGGGAACATCCCTACATCTTCCTCAGTAAAGACTGAAGCAAAGAATTCATTCAGTCTCTCCGCTATCGCCTTGTCGCCTCTTAGTGCTCCTTTAACCCCTTTATCATCTAATGGACCAACTGACTCTCTCACAGGTTTTTTGCTACGAATGTACTTGAAAAGGTCTTTATTTCGTGTTTTTGCTTCCGCAGCAAGCTTCTTCTCAAATTCTCTTTGCCTGCCTTATCAATGCCTTGCATTTGACTTGCCAGTGTTTGTGCTGTTTCCAGGTTTCGTCATTTGGCTCTTTTTTCCATTTCCTGAAAGATGCTTTTTTGGCAACAACAGCCTCTCTGACCTCACCTTTAAACCATGCTGGCAGTTTTTTGGACTTCCTTCCACTTTTCTTAAAGCGTGGAATACAGCTGGTCTGGGCTTCCAAGATAGTATTTTTCAACAACATCCAAGCTTGATGTACGTCTTTAACCTTTGCAACTGCTCCTTTTAGTTTTTTCTTAACTGTTTTCCTCATTTTATCATAGTCTCCCTTTCGAAAGTTAAAGGGTAGTACTGTGGATTTCCTTACTATCCCTCCTCCACTAATTAAATCAAAGGCGATCATGCTATGATCACTATTGCCAAGTGGCCCCAACACCCTTATCTCTTGCACTAGATCTGGTGTTCCACTAAGGACTAGGTCTAATATGGCTTCCCCTCTGGTCGGTTCATGAACCAGCTGCTCCAAGAAGCAGTCATTTATTTCATCTAGGAACTTTATCTCCCTAGCATGTCCTGCTGTGACACTGACCCAGTCGATGCCGGGGTAATTGAAATCACCCATTATTATTACTGCACTGTAACTTTTGCTAGCTTCCTTGATTTCTTTGAGCATTTCATCATCCATTTGTTCATTCTGGCCAGGCGGACGATAGTACACCCCCACTGCCATTGCCTTCCCCCTTTTACATGGAATTTCAATCCATAGAGATTCTACAGCAAATTTTGTTTCTTGCAAAACTTTAATCCTTTCTGACTCAATGCCCTCTCTAACATAGAGCGCAACCCCTCCACCAATTTGATCAGCTCTATCATTACGATATAGTTTGTACCCAGGTATCACAGTGTCCCACTGGTTGTCCTCCTTCCACCATGTCTCTGATATTCCAATCATATCTAACCTCTCGTTTAGTGCTATATATTCTAACTCTCCCATCTTGTTTTTTAGACTTCTAGCATTTGCATACAAGCATTTTAGAGACTGTATTTTATTCATATTAATTTGGCTATTTGTAGACATGGGTAATTTGGGATCTTTAAGCTCTGTCTGCTCCATACTCGAGGGCATTTGGGCTACTTTACTCTTTTTTGGAACCTCTCTGCTTTTTGTAGTATCCTTCAAGGATACATTCTTCCGAACCATGCGCTCTTGGGCGACTGTCGGCTTTCCCCTATTATCTAGTTTAAAAGCTGCTCTATCTCCTTTTTAAAGGTTAATGCCAGCAGCCTGGTTCCATCCCTGTTAAGGTGAAGCCCATCCCAGCTGAGGTGCCAGACCAAGACAAAACACCCATCTGGGCAGCAGAAGAATGGAATAGTGTTGACGGCGGAGGATCACATTTCTGTGGCAACGGCAACAACACCAAACTTAAACTGCGTGGAAGAAAGGCCCGGCAATCTACTTCTGTATCTTGCCATGAAAACCCAATGGATAGTTACAACAAAACAAATTGTGCTATAGTGCTGGAAGATGAGACCCCCAGGTCGGAAGGCACTCAGCTAGCTACTGGGGAAGAGCTGAAGACTTCTCAGAGTAAAGCCAGCATTTATGATGTGGTAGGATCAAAGCCCTCGGGACCTCTGACTGCTGATGTAGCTGCGCATGAAATGAGAGTCAGAAGCTGTAAAGATGTCTTACGCATTGGAACATGGAACATACGAAGCATGAACCAAGGGAAGATGGAGGTGGTCAAGAATGAAATGGAACGTGTACAACTTGATCTGTTGGGTGTCAGCGAACTGAAATGGACTGGCATCGGGCACTTTGCATCAGATGATCACATGGTCTACTATGCTGGAAATGAAAGACAAAGAAGAAATGGTGTTGCATTTATAATAAAGAAGAAACTTGCAAGAACTGTAATGAAATACAATGCAGTCAGCGAACTCTTAGGGGTAGCTCCGTAGACCCTTTCAAAAATCATTTCATTTTATTGGAGCTTTCCTGGGAGTGTTTTTTATTGTTGCCCATTGCTATCACTGTTGCCCAGCTTGGTTATGGGTGTTTGCCCCTTTTTTCGAGGTTTTTTATGAGGTTTATTTACCCGTTTGTCTCCATACAAGGTAAATGAGCCCACAGTAAAATTGTGCAGAGCAGGGTTTCTGACTCGTCCGGCCAGGTTTCCTATCTCTAGGGACTGCACTGTCTCTGTGGCCACAGTGTGATGCGGCAGACACAGCCACTACCTGTAGGACCAAAGGGTCTACACGGCAGACACAGCCACTACCTGTAGGACCAAAATCCCAGCTGGGGCTCCTGCCAACCCAGTCCCCATAGCTTTATCCACCACTAAACAGTGATAGTAAAGACACTCCTTTATTGCAGAGAACATAAGCATGGTTCAAGCAACCATATTTTACCCTACACCGCACACAAACCATAACAATGGGCATTACCTACAGCCGAGTACCCCACATTCAGTCCTGGAGTTCCACAACTCAATCAGGTCATATGCTTTTTCCCAGATAAGGACATGTCTGCATGTTGGCGGAAGGGTACAGGTGGTGGAGGGGGCAGTGGCTGCAAGCCACAGCAGACAGTGGCCTAGGCCTGTGCAGGCTGGCACCGTCCACCGCAAGACAGGCTCTGTTGGATGTACAGTCATGGACTCCCCAGGGACTACAGCATATCTGTGGCAACACGGTGGTGCAGTGCACACAGACAGTGTGTGCAAGAACCGAAGGTCACAGTTTCAAAGGCCAGCTGGGGCTACTGCAAATCCTGTCCACATATTTTTCCCACAACTAAACCGTGATAGTAAGGACAAACGTTTAATGCTGAGAACAAATGCATGGTTAATACGCCTATATTTTACCACACCAAACACAGACACCATACACAGGCGCATTACCTAGAGCAGAGTCTCCCAAATGCAGTCCTGGAGGGCCCCACACCATTCAGGTTACATGCTGCCTCTACTAAAGATGCCTGTGCTGCATATCTATGCACCACCCCCATGGTATGCAGATGTAGCTCATGCATATTTATTTATTTATTTAACACTTCTTTTATACCGCGCTATTACAATCAGTGCGGTGTACATTGAACAAGAACATACTACAATGCATACAAGTAACATTGAGTTTTACATTGAACAGGGAACTTCAACAATAGGACAACCGGGGGAACTATGTACAGATTAACTTAATGGTATATACAGTAATATAAAACTCGTTTGGATGTTGCAATGTGGTTCACTAATAGGACTAGAGAGAAGGTTGACCAACTAGCCCTTTTCAGGTTGTATTGAGGTGTTAGTTTTGTTAATGTCTAGGTTGACTTCTGGGTAGCATTTTGTGAACAAGTGGTATTTCAATGCTTTTCTGAATAGGATTAGGTTTTTGATAGCACGGATTTCGTGAGGTAGCGCATTCCAGTTTAGAGGTGCAAATAAGGAGAAGGCCCTGTTGGAGGTGGCCTTAGTGCACTTCGTTATTATTTTTGGGACAATTAAGGTGTTCATTGATGTGGTTCTCCTTTTTCTGTTTTCCAGGGTGCCATGGATAAGCTTGCTGATTGGCGTAGGGGGGCAGTTATTTAGTGCCTTGAAAGTAAGGACTAAAGACTTATACTGGATTCTGGCATGTAATGGTAACCAATGCAGTTCTTTCATGATGGGTGTTATATGGTCAGATCTTGATGAGCCGGAGAGGACTCTGGCGGCTGTATTCATGGCTAGGCGGAGCGGATTTAAAGTTGATTGAGGGAGGCCATGAAGGATGATGTTGGCAAAATCCAGGTGTGGGAAGGACTAATGCCTGGAAGGTTGTTCGGAAGTCTGTGGGATCTAGTAGGGAGCGGAGGTGACGTAGCGATTTGATCTTATAATATATAGTTTTTGTGATGTTCTTGACATGCGTTGTCATATCCAAGTGCTGATCCAATGTGATGCCGAGGTAACGGATGGTAGCTTTTGATTTCAACTCTATGTTGTTGACGAGTAGTGATGGAGGAGGTATGAACTTACGGTTCCTTGTGACAAAAATATTATATAAATATTATATAATATTTATGAGGGACAGCATGAAAACCTGAACAGTGTTTGGCACACCAGGACTGGAGTTGGGAACCTCTGCCGTAAAGCAGCAGCCAACAGGGGCAGACACACCCACACCCACAGGCCCCATTGGCTAATGCCTCCTGGAGAGGCAGGACATTGGGCCCTGTGTGCATCTCCCAATACTAGCACTTGCATACCCTAGCAATGCCACCCTACACCTGGGTATACGATACACAGCTATCAGACGTTTCCTATGATAACTGGCAGATAGCAAGTCCTACGTTAAGCACATTTTGCTCATTGAGCTCCATCATAACAATCATTCTGATGTCTGCGGTGTGTGCTGCAGGTCTGGTCTCCAACAGTGTTAACCCCCCTGGGGAGTGACCCCCAACAGTATTGCGTACCATATCCATGCCTGTACTGTGCCCAGGACTGGTGTGGTGGGTATGGCTGCTGAACCCCTCTATAGTGGCACAATGCTGGCATAGGTGTGGGGGTGGCTGGCTGTCTATCCAGTGTGTGGTGGCTGCAAACACCTTCCACAGCCCACACTGCCAGCACTGTTGCCAGTATTGTGCTGCCAATGTGCATAATGAGGAGCAAGGTACCATGGGTATAGGCCAGACAGGGTGGCCTGGCCAGGGTGCATCTGCACACTGCCTAGGGTACTGACTGGGACATTTTACTGCCCGGCCACCAGCTACACAGACAGTGTGACCTCAGTATGTCCCGCTGAGAGCTCACTCTCACCCTGACTGTGCAGTGACCACAGCATGGCTAGGTACCCCCAATGAGATAGATATGGGTTTCCTTTTGGGGCCCAGTCACTGATTTATCTGCTTGCTGTGTATGCTGACATCCCAGTTCTGGGTGCATATATCTCCACTGGGAACATGCACTATGGCCTAGCTAGCAGGCTGTTTGCAGCTGGTGTGTGGCTTGCAGGATGCAGTGGCTGATCCCTTGCTGCAGGAGAATATCAGATAGTGTTGGGGGTGTAGTTTACCATATCCAGGCCTAATGTCTGTCTGCTATTGTGTTATGGATATGTATAGAGCTGCATTGACTGCCCTGTGGGGTGTATGTCCCTCAGCATGACTGGGGTTGATGGTCCCCTCTACTGCCACCTTTGCAGGGAGGTAGAAGGTGGATCCATTGATGGGAGACCCTGTTTGCCACCCTTGGCCGGGGGGGTGCATGGCCCACCTGGGAGTCCATGGGGGCTACACTTGACTGAAACAGACAGAGATATCCAAGGTGTTTGTGCAGAAACTATGTATCTGAAACTTTAACACTGCTTTGGACCTCCAGCATGGCCTCTTTCAGCCATGGAAGGTGTTGTGGACCTGGTCCTGGCCGCCTCATCGCACACTCAGGGTGAGCACAGTACCCGCACAATGTGACGGTGTGTAGCTACTCTGTGCTAGTAAAACACACGGTCAGTACCACCTACCAGGCCGAGGTGCTGTGGGGGTGCACCCGGTCACTCCCCCCTACCAGGCCGAGGTGCTGTGGGGGTGCATTCCCCATCTTGTGTTCATCTGTGGACAACTGATTTGCATGTGCAGTGCATCATGGGTACGGGTGGGCTAACCCTGTCCTGGTGGCTGCAGCAGACTGTTTGTGTGGTGACGTGCAGGCTCTCTACAGCCAGCCAGGGGCTTGCTGGTAGCTATGGAGCTGTAGCCCAATGGTTGTGTCACTGCCTGTGAAGCCAGAGATCATGGGTTCAAACCCACAGTGGGGTCATTTGATAGGGTTGGCCATAGCATCAACTTTTTTTATGTACATTTTTGATGCCAGCAAAAACACCCTCAGCATACTGTACCCATACGGTGCCTCTGAGGGCGCTTTATAGGGTGCCCTATAGGGCGCCTTCTGGCTCTCGTCCATATAAGGTGCACTATACATTATCCTGTGACGCAAATTATAGGGGACATGTTAGGGTGCCGTGGCGGACAGTGCACTTTACTATGTGCCTTATTGGATGCCTTATGTTGACACGCTTTGAGAGTGTGTTTGCTTTGATAATTAAAATGCCTCCTAAAGCAATCTTCCCCATAATACACATTGCCCCATCCAGCCTTGTTCATTGGGCATTGAACCTCTGATCCCTGCACCAGTGGTGCATGCCTTAACCATTGTGCTGTGGCTCTGCTCTGCTGTTTGCTCATCAGCGCGCCGCCTTATGCCGACCCATATTGAGATGCCTCCTAGAAAATTAGCACACCGCCTTATGCCGCCCATCATTCATATGCCTCCAAACACATTAGCGCACCGCCTTATGCCGCCCATTATTTCACTGCCTCATAAATTAACACCTCAGCCAGCTGTCTTTATTGGGCTCTGTGGGGGATTGAACTCCTGCTTCTTGCACCATTGGTATGTGCCTTAAACATTGTGCTGTGGCTCTGCTTGCTTGCTTGCCCATCAGCGTGACACATATGCCTCCCGCGCAGCTGTCTGATGCGCTAAGGTGCGGGGCGCACAAGGGCGCCGCGCACCTTAGCGCATATGTAAATTCCGGCGTTTCTTCTTTAGCGGGGAACGCCCACTCATTATATGCCACTCGCACACTACCGGGGCCCGCACATTAGCGGGGTTTTAGTAAACATACCCCTTAATCTCTATTCGTCTACGAGGAATGCCTATCAACACAACTATAATTCAAGTATATGCCCCAACAACAGCTGCAGAAGAGAATGAAAGTGAAGAGTTCTATGAACAAGTACAAGCTGAAATTGACAGAACATGCAAACAGGATATCCTGATAGTCATGGGTGACTGGAACGCAAAAGTTGGCAACAAAGAAGAAGGCAAAGTAGTTGGAAAATATGGACTTGGCAACAGAAATGAAGCTGGAGAAAGACTGATAGAATTCTGCAAGACCAACGATCTATTTATCTCAAACACCTTCTTCCATCAACACAAGCGGCGACTGTACACATGGACTTCACCCAATGGATTGTATAAAAATCAAATTGACTACATCTGTGGAAGTCAACGATGGAAAAGTTCTATAACATCAACAAAGACAAAACCTGGAGCTGACTGTGGTACAGATCATCAACTACTAGTATGCAAACTCAAGCTAAAGTTGAAAAAGAGCAAACCACTCATGAATGCAGCAAAATATGACCTTGAGAATATACCACTGAAATTTAAAGACTGCCTGCAAAATCAATTTGCTGCTTTAGATACAAATGGCAGAGCTCCAGAAGAGTTATGGAATGACATCAAGAAGGTTGTGTTGGAAGAAAGCGAGAAGTCTCTACAAAAGGTGAAAAGCAAAAACGGCCAAAATGGATGACAGAAGAAACTCTGAAAATTGCCCAGAAATGCAGAGAAGCTAAAGCCAGAGGAGAAAGAAAGACAATAACAGAACTCAACAGAGATTTCCAACATGCAGCAAGACAGGACAAGGAAAAGTACTACAACGATACATGCAAGGAAATAGAAGCAGAAACTATTAGAGGGGATTGGTGCTTTATGAGTCCTGGTAGTGCTGTTATGATATGGTGGGTTTGCTATTGGTTCTAAATGGGCAGTGTTTGTAGTAGTTCTATAATGTGCCTGGCGGTTGGCACTGGATTATTGTAATGTAGAAATCTTTTAGTCTTTCTTTATCCATACGCTCATTAAGAGGCATGTTTACTAAAAGTTAGTGTATGGTAACATTATGCAAATATTTACGCATATGAGGTCCCTTATGCAAATGAGGCCCTGCACCGAGCCTCCGCACATGGCCCCACACCTCGCTTGGGCCACCCCTGACCGAAGTTAAACTAACCGGCCTGTAGTTTTCAACCACATCCTTACTTCCGCTTTTGTGTAAAGGCACCATATGAGCCTCTCTCCAGTCCTTTGGCACCTCTCCCGACTCCAACGAGGCATTGAAAAGGTCAGTGAGTAGAGCTGCTAGAACGTCCCCAAGTTCCCTCAGTATTCTAGGGTGTATCCCATCCGGTCCTATCGCTTTGTCTACTTTAAGTTGAGCTAGTTTCTCACGAACACAGTCTTCTGAAAATTGTTCAAGATGTCCCTCGCTTCTGTTCCTGCTTGTGGGTGTTTTCTGAGGTCCTGCTCCTGGTTCTTCATCTGTGAACACAGAACAGAAATATTTGTTAAGCAATTCCGCTTTATCCTCATCAGCTTCTACATATTCCTCCCCTGCACCCTTGAGTCTGACAATACCCATTTTGCCCTTCCTCTTCTCACTAATATATCTGAAAAATGTTTTAGCCCCCCATTTTATTGCATTGGCTATTTCCTCCTCCTTTTGAATCTTTGCCTTCTTGACTACTTTGCTAGCTTCTCTAAGTTTTTCCAAATACAGATGCCTGTCTTTCTCTCTCTGTGATCTCTTGTATTTCATGAAGGCCTCCCTCTTTTTCTTCACTTTTTCAGCTACTTCTTTCGAAAACCATAGCGGTCTCCTTTTCCTTTTATCTTTATTTACCATTTTAACAAAAAGGTTGGTTGCCCTTAAAATATCCCCTTTCAGTTTTGCCCACTGTTTTTCTACATCCCCCAGCTGTTCCCATCCCACTAACAACTCCCTGAGGTATTGGCCCATCTTCGCAAAGTTAGTCTTCCTAAAGTCTAAGATCCTCACCTTTGAATGGATTCTAACAGCCCTAGTCCTAATACTGAACCACACCATCTGGTGATCACTGGATGCAAAATGATCTCCCACTACAACATCAGAAACACTTTCACCATTGGTAAGCACCAAGTCCAGTATGGCCCCTTCACGTGTGGGGTCTGTTACCAATTGCCTGAATAGTTCTCCCTGTAGAGAATCCAGAATCTCCTTACTTCTAGATGATACTGCAGCAGGAATATGCCAATTAACATCTGGCATATTGAAATCTCCTATCAGTAGCACTTCCCCTTTCCTAGCAATGCATTTAAGACTAATCAGAGAAGATATCTATGCATAATCAAACTCTGGAATTCATTGCCAGAGGATGTAGTAAAAGCTGCTAGTGTAGCTGGATTTAAAAGGGATTTGGACAAGTTCCTGGAGGAAAAGTCCATAAACCATTATTAAAGAGGACAAGGAACATCTACTACTTATCCATTGGACAAACAGCATGGAATCTGTATACCTTTAGGGAACATGACAGGGTCTTGTGACCTAGATTGGCCACTGTTGGAAACAGGATACTGGGCTTGAAGGACCCTTGGTCTGACCCAGTATGGCATATCTTATATTCTTATGCTCTTATTAAACAGGATGGAATCAGTGCAGAAGGTGGCTATTAAAATGGTCAATGGTCTTTATCATAAAGTGTGTGGACAAGGACTTTTTTTTGCATTTTATATTTCTAATTTACAAATAAACAACAAAGCATAATAATTACTTGTCAGGAAAAAGGCAACAGAAATAGCAATAAGAACAGAAAAGGCTAGCTACAACAAAATAAAAGACCATATACAAGGTCACACCCATACTGTCCCTCACAACGTTAGGGGAGGAATCTTATAGCAACAAATTACACACCAATACTAAAGGAAATCGACAGGCATACGTACAACCAAACATTACAATTATACAGTGGGAGCTTCCTCAACAGCAGACCTCCATGCACTCAGAAATGCGAATAATTGGGGGCAGATCAAAAAAATATCAGAAAAAGATTATAATTTAACAGTGCACGTGCATGAAAACTTGAGGCAAAATTGACCCCCAACTGCTGGATACTGGACTGGAGCAGAAGGAACTCCTTCCTCCTCCTCTGAGTTTCCCCTGAAGGATCAGGGAATACACAAACAGCAAAACCTCTAAATAAGGTGGATCTTTTCCAAAAGAAAACTTTGAGAAACTAGTCTCTGTCAGAAGATAAAGTAAAAGTTACCAAAAGGGTGGACGGAATATAAGCATCAACCCCAGACGTTTCCAAAACGAGTCTGTCTGCTGCACACCTGGTATATCACCTATGCTTGAGGATCGACGACCTGTAGGCATATAATAAAGTGTATAGACTGGGGAGTGAGATTCTGCTAGAATCCCAAACACCTCCAATAAATAAGATCTAAACATTTCTCTAGCACTTATCACAGATGATTTAGGAAATTTGTTCATCTCAAATTTTGATATCAAGAAAAGTTCTCTAATCGTTCAATCCTAGCCTTCATGGCAACAGTGTCCTTACAAAAGGATTCTGCAAAATGTTCCGCCCGACCAACCTTTAACTGAAGCTGTGAGGTAAGGCTCTGCAAAGCTGAAATTTTTTCAGTATGCTGTTGAAGCAAAGTTGTATTCGCCTGAGATTGCACAGCCAAAGTATGTACCTGGGGGACCAAGGATTCCTCAAGTTGTACTATGGCTATCCAAATGGTCTCCAATGTAAAAACTGCAGGACAGCTCAGGGAGAAAATCGCCAGAACTCCAACTACCCCAGCACCATCTTCCGAGGCTTGCAGCACCATCGCCAAGGAATTAGACACCACCAGCTCAACAGCTGGTTCTTCAACAAGACTTCAAGGTGATAGGTTGCTGGAATGTTGATCCAGAAGGATAGCCTCCACCTTTCCCTGCTGTCCTGGAGCTATCCCCCCTACAGCTACCAGTTCATCAACTCAGGAAACAACTGGTTTCGTCTGACTCAAGGGACTGGTATGCTCCAGCAATACAACCTTCGAGGCATGCCATTGCTCCAGGGACAAGATTTCTGGCCCCAAACTGCTCGAAGAGCATCCAAGCTCTAAAAAATGGTTAATGGGGCTCTGAGTCTCCAGATCACCTGGCTAGTGTGATGCATGCATAAGGTAAGGGCTGAGAGACCCTTGCAGTGGTAATGAAGAGGATGCTGCCAGGGCATTGGAGTGCTTTTTGCCCGCTTGGCTTTCCTCTTACCCATGTTAGGAAAGCATTATACCAACAAACGCCTGTGTGCGGCCATCCTGGATCCTCCCCAAGTTTGGGGACAGACTTAAGGATATCAATATGTATACTTTGGAAGAAAGGCTGAAGAAGGGAAATATGAGAGATGTTTAAATACCTCCATGATATTAATGCACAAGAGGAGACCCTCTTTCAATTGAAAGAAAGCTCTGCAAAGAGGGGGCATATGATGAAAGTGAAAGGGGACAGACTCCGGAGTAATCTGAGGAAATATTTCTTTATGGAAAGAGTGGTGAATTAATGGAATAGCCTCCCAATGGTGGTGGCAGAGACAAACACTGTACTGGAATTCAAGAAAGCACGGGACAAATACAGAGGATCTTTACGGGAAAGGAGGGGATCACAAGGCAATCTATTGGTCCACTGGCAATTGGCTTCCATTGCAAACGAGAAGTTTTCCCTTTCCTTTTCCCCACATGACCCAAAGGCCCCACCAGAGGAAAGCAGAAACAAGCAAGGAAAACATTGGTAAGAACAGCCACATGTGTATCTCACCGCAGCACCATCTTGGCTCCCTCAGTAGTACATATTTTTAAGCAGAACATGCATAGGTGGTCCCAGAGGCAGAGGTTAGGTCAAACTCGGGCATAGTTGTAATAAATACATGTATGTTATAAATACACATGTATCTGCACAAATTTAGGCCGACTGAACCTGCTTCATAGGAGTTGTACTTCCCTGTACCTACTTTCCAGGGGAGGGCTATATACATTGCCTATATAAAATTGGCAGAACATATGCACCTATGCCTTTCCTGTCTAGCTGCCCTATTATAAAATGACTATGACGGCAATTGTCAAAAACATTTACAAGTAGCACAAAAAAGAGCAGAGAAGAACCACAGCTACACTAAGGATATCTTCACAAACACAAAAACTTTATTCAGTACCCGACTTGGCCAAGTTTCATCATGAAAGCCTGAATCAGGGGTCAGTGAATCAGGGGTTGGTTAGCTTTGCCCAATACTCGGGCTCTCCAGCATTTTTGACCAGCTGTACTTCTGGTCCCTACTTGTTTGCAACATTTTATGTTCTTCATTGTCAAGTCAGAGCTAACCAAAACTTGGCCAAGTCGGGTATGGGATAACGTTTTCGTGTTTGTGAAGATATCCTTGGGGTGAATGTGGTCTTCTGTTTGCTGCTTGCAGAGGATTTCCTCTCTTCTGTTCCCTACAAGTGCATATTGGCTTTCTGAAAATTTCCCTCCTGCACTTTTAGCCATATTTAGAAGAGACATTCTTGAGGATGGGCTTAGGTCAAAGAAGGAAAATAACTTCTATAGACTGCAGTTTTTAAATCTAGAGGCAATATTTTTTATTAAAAAATTACACACATGAGCTCTCTTTATGTATATTTGTTTGGTGTTTATTTCCTATCTTTGAATCTTCTTCATTCTAGTTGTTGGACTGGTGGGCTATGGCATTTATTTTAGTTTCCTTTGCAATGTATACACATGTATGTTGTGACACTTTGCATAGCCTTTTTCTCTTTAGAAGTGTAAATGCTTATTAAAATGTTGGTGTTGTAGTTAAAAAAACAATTACGCACATGGAAGGCAGTGACAAAATATACAGTACAAGTTGCAAAGCAAAAGTGCTGCATGTTTCCATACGGAGGACCTGAGTTTGTTTCCCAGATCAGGACAAGACGGGGCATATTTCAGAGACAACATTTACAGATTCTCATGGGAGAAGGAGTGAGGCTTGTTACTGTCATGGTATGTGCAAAAATACCCCAAGATGGCGTCCCAGCTATCATCTGACAGTGATTTCAAGTAGTCAAGCTTAAGGACCACAATGATAAAACATTATTGCACAGGGGTAGCCAATGAAAAGCTCGTTGGCACTGATGAGTTGGTTTTCAGTAGCAACCCTTCATGGAGGTAACTTTATGACAGGGCTTCTGGGTTAAGTGTGCAGGAGGGCACCTATTTTAGATACAGGCGCCTATGTGCCTTTATTCAACTACTAGGACATTTCACCCTTGTACAGAGAACGGTGACCAAAATATTAAAGGAATTGGAAGGATACCCATATGAGGAAAGGCTTAAAAGGTAAGAGCTCTTCAGCTTAAGAACATAAGAGATGCCATATGGGGTCAGACTAAGGGTCCATCAAGCCCAGTATCCTGTTTCCCACTGTGGCCAAGCCGGGTCACAAGTTGCTGTCAGGTTCCCAGAAAGGTACACAGGTCCCACAATGCTCGTCCCGGGGTAAGCAGTGGATTTTCCGGGTTCCTTTAATAATGGCTTATGGACTTTTCCTCCAGGAACTTGTCCAAATCTTTTTTAAACCCAGCTACGCTAACAGGTTTTACTACATCCTCAGTGAAAGTATGTGCCAATACTTACGGAATTGCAACTGGTAAGGCACGTGCATAAAGGCCCACCTACGTGCATATGTCATTAAAAAATACATGATTTATGCATGTGGACAGCATGTATTTTTCCAAGGCTCCTCATAAAATTACCCCATGGAGGATAATTTAATAAGGAGCAGCTTAAATTTGGGTGGCAAGATTGCACACAAATGGGGGTATTTTAGTCATTTGTGTCTTCTTAAAGCATAAGTCCCTCTGGATACTGGGCACTTAATAGCCAAGGTTATTACCATTTTCAGAGGGGTAGCTGTGCTAGTCTGGAGGAGCAAATATGACAGAGGCAGGTGGCACCTTATAGATGAACCAATTTATTGAGACATGAGCTTTCGAGGGCAAGAGTCCACTTTGTCAGATGCATGAAGCAGGCTGCTGTCCTCGAAAGCTCACGCCTCAGTAAATTGGTTTGTCTATAAGGTGCCACCTGCCTGTGTCATATTTGCACCTCCAGACTAGCACGTTAGTTCTCTAATATCAGAAATCTCACAAAAGCGAGCTCTATTCAAAGGCAGCAGGAGGGAATTACTATTCTGGCTTCCAAAATCAGGAGATTGCACACTAATTTGTATGTGTAGAAAGGCTATGCTTCCAAAACTCATTTTATAATTTCTCCTCTCTCTGCTTTTTTAACCCTTAGCATTCGCTGCTGTCTACCCCTTCCCCAGGCAGGCTGCCTGGGTGACTCCAGTAACTCTTGCTAGCAACAGGATCCCCTGCACTGTGGGCTGAGTCACGAGGCTGGCCAGCATACCTAATTTAACATTTAACTGAGTCCCTTACTTATCTTGACTGCAGTTCACATAATAGCTCACTCCTTCTTCTTCCCCAGGCTGACACACTGTTCCCACAATGAGATATATAAGCATGTATTACTCGCAGTGGCCTGGGTGCCAGCCACGTGATGACGAGTACTCCCACTGGCCTCAAAAATGCTTTGGAAGATCACTGGAAGCCATCACATGTTCTTTTCCTTCAGCGTCATACAAAATCAAGCAAAACATCAGAGTGGGTTTATTATATTTTCACAATTAGCAAAGTGTGCCTGGTGTGCTTTCCATACGGAAATTTTTCCTCAGCTCTCTATTGACTGAACATTTGGCAATGTGTTATCAGTGATCAACAATAACAAAAAGTCCTAATAATTTCCAACAAATTAACTTCAAGATTCAATTACTTCAGATACTGTAAAATTGTGTCCTTGGCATGTTGTTCCATTTCTTTCAGTCTCTGATGGAGCAGCTGAAGTTGACGATGAAAGAGTAAAACAGAATGGAAGGGAGATGGATCTAAGCCATTTTAAAGTTCACAGAATACTGAGCATGCTCATTATCAGAGTAGCTGCTATGTTGCCCAGATCTGAGAAGGAGGAGGTATGACTGATCTTTTGACGTGTGGTGTGTTTTGTGGGCGTCCAGACTGAGACAGAGATAATGCAAGTGACGTTTTTAATACCAGTAAGAAATGCATAGGAACTTTAACTGATTTTAAGAGACATTTCAACCCAAACATGGCAAACATCAGCTAAATTCTCTTGGTATATACTGTAGTACGAAAATCTAATGCTAGACACCACAGGCCTAATTCATTATGGTTTGTATCCAATTCTGATTTTCTGGGACAAGATTATGATGAATCATGCTTTTAACAGAAAATCATACATTTCTAATAAGAGGATATTTGCTCTTTGATATGGTGACTGGCTCATAGTACTCCAATCCTTTCTTTCACATTGCTCCTATTAGAGTACCACTATAGCTTCAGCAGTCAATTCACAGATTGCAAGTTCTGCCCCTGGAAAAAAGGTCTAGGATTTCGCCGAAATAAATTTGGGGCACTCATGACAAGGGTCTCTCAACCAGTCCCAGCTTTGTTGCTAAATTAGCTCAATGGCATGTGGGATCTGGATGCGATTGATGTACGGTGGGAAAAGGAGTCGTAAGGATAATGTTCAAAGCCATTTACCTGGGTAATATAGCTATTTACCCAACTGACAATTATCTTTCTCAACCTAGCTAGAAGTATGTGCAGACTTCTACAGTGTGCATAATTTTAACCGAACTGTAAAAAGACATTCTCCAACATGTGTGTAAGCCCCCTGTCCCAGAGCACTCTCTGTGTGGTTAGGGAGTCTCTACCAAGCACCATGCAATAAGGAAAGCACTAGGTACAGTACAAATGCAATGTGTGCTTTTGGTAGTGTGGCATGTGGTGGGAAGGGGTTTTCTTTACAACACAGGCCAGATAGCAGTTGTGGAACCTGTGTCTTTTGCGGAAACTACTTGTGACCTAGATTGGCCACTATTGGAAACAGGATATGGGCTTGATGGACCTTGGTCTGACCCAGTATGGCATATCGTATGTTCTTAGGGAAAATAAAAGCAGCTTTTATTCTGTTCCAGCTGCTTAAACCTCCACAAGCTGGTTCTTCTAGACCTTTCTCCAGCCCCAGTTAAAGTTCCTGCCTCAGAATTCCTTTCCACGGCTTGCCTTGAAAGAACTTCTAGCTCCACTGGCCTCTCTTTCCCTCCTGCAGCCTGCTGGGTTCTTAATCTCTCCTTGTGAACTATGCCCTCCAAGCCCTGAACTCAGGGCTGAAAACTCTCTTAAAGGGGACTGTTGATACTCCCTTTGGACAGGGACAGCTTACATTCTATAGACCCTATCACATACCTTCCTCCTCAGCTCAACCATGCCTGATTGAGTGTCTGCCTCATCAGGGACCCTTCACCCAGGAAAGGAAGTCTATGTTAAAGTGAGTCCTACCAGCCTTATGTCGGACCCAAAACTGGTAGGGTTGGAGACCAAAAACCATTGCACAATGTGGCCATTGGACTGCTTATGTTGAGCCAGCCACTTGAGGGGTTGGTCCATTACCAGCATAAACAGATGGCTGAACAGGTAGTATTTGAAGATCTCAAGAGCCCACCTCTGAGGCATCAGTTTGCATAATAAATAGTAGAGAGAAATCAGGGCTAATCAGGACAGGTTCAGAGCACATGGCCTTCTTGAGGCTCTGGACGGCCATATCCAGGTCCAATGACCACTGAATCTGTTCAGGATCTCTCTTCCAGAACAGATTGGTTAATGAATCTGCCACCTCTCTGCAAAATTAGGAATGAACCAGTGGTAACAGCCAATCAACCCAAGGAAGGCCCGGACCTCTTTCTTTGATTTTGGAGTGAGGACCTGGGTAATGGCATCCATCTTCTGTAGTTGAGGTCTTATTTGCACATTCCCAATTACATATCCCAGGTATTGAACATTCTGACTGCCTAGAAAACATTTCTTGGGGTTGGCTAACAAACCGACCTTCTGCAGACTAGTCAACATGGCTTGTACTTGGGTTAGATGGTGATCCTGTCTCTGCTGGCGATGACAATATTGTCAAGCATACGGATGCATATTCTTTGTGCAGTCTCAATAGGTGGTCGACTAGGCATTGAAACATAGCAGGAGCCCCATGTAATCCAAAGGGCAGTACTGTAAGCTGGAATAGACCTTGCAGTGTCGACAAAGTAGTCTTCTCCTTGGCAGCTGGATTCAAGGGTACCTGGCAGTATCCCTTGGCAAGGTTGATATAAAGTATGCTCCACCAAGTCACTCAATTAGTTCATCTAATGTGGGCTTGGGACACACTTCCAGTTTAGCAGATGCATTGATCCTCCAGAAGTCAATACAGAATCTGATGGTTCTGTCAGGTTTAGGAACCAAGATGATGGGTAATGACCAGTCACTCATGGACTCTTCTATCACTCCCAGGTTAAGCATCTCTTCCAGCTCCTTGGCAATGGACCTCCCCCTGTTAGGTTCTTAACCTCTCCTTGAGAGATACGCCCTCCAAGCCCTGAACTCTGGGCTGTAGACTCTCTTAGAGGGGACTGTTAATACGACCTTTGAAGAGGGACAAGTAACATTCTATAGACTCCATCACAGTGCTATTGAAACAATGCTGACTCTTGGTCACCCAGCAGCCCCAGCAGGTGTGACTGAAAAAAGATTGCCAGAAGATGTTTGGGGAGCTCCGGATTGGATGGGAAGTGGGGCCGGAGGTGGAACAAGGGCAGGGTGGAGGCAGGACCCTGACCCGGACATACAGGGCTGATTCTGATCACAGCCCTGTACATCTGGACCAGCAAAGATGGACAGGGGACTTATTCTACCTCGGTCATGGAAGAAGTCCCCACGGCAGTGGATAGCAGCACCAATGGACCCCCCCCAGCCAGGTTGAACATTTACAGCGTTTTTTTGCAGCCCGATCCCAGTCCTGACAGGCCTGTTTGGGTGTCAGATGGCAGGGAATCCAGTGTTAAGGTATAGCAGGGGATCAGGGCGTCTGCATGGTGATGGGAAGCCATGGCACTGGGGCTGTGCATGGTACCAGGGCTCTCTGAAAGAATTAATATGGAAAATGAGAATAGCCTGAAGCCTGGCAGCTTGGGCTTCACTAGCAGCCTGGAGAGAAATATGTGTATAGAAGCGAAGGTCATATTTTGCAGAAACAGCTTGACCTAAAACAGGTGGAGATTAATTCCGAGATATGCGTCCCCGGGCCGTCCAGATGTCCAGACATCCAGATGGCCCGATAATGCATCCGATTCTGCTCCCGCGGGGACTAGACATCCCCATTGGAGCAGAATCGCAGCATAAGGCCAAGATGTCCAGGATGTGCCCTGATTAGTTTAAGGCATGGACCAATGGTCCTGCTAAGCAGCTTTGAGCTGTGTAGAAGTCCTCTGTCAGTGTTCCTGCTGGTGGGGGGTAGTACAATGTGACACAAATTGAATCACGAGGGGCAGATAGGTCCTGAGAGAGGCACGGCTGGCAGGAATGCAGCTAAAAGTTGCTTATCCAGAATGTTGGTGTTCACATTACACCTGCTCTCAAGCAGGCTTAAGGTTGTATGTACTTTACACGTCCTTTATAAGAGGCATTTTATGTGCATAAAACAGTGTCTTACTATATGCACAAAAAAGGTTTATAAAACTACCCTCCTCCTGTGGACTGGGGAAGCCTCCCTCCCCCATCCAATCTCTAAACTCAAACGTGTGATAGGAGAGAGACCTTTTCCTCACTTGACAAAAAAGGAAGTTTGCCTTCCTCCTCCTGGGACAAGGAGAGCCACAGCCATCATCTGCCTCTTCTTTGCTCCCTCCAAACTGCTCATACAGCTCACATCAAAACTGCACTGTTCTCTAGTTCATTAACACTCTGTGGTTATTAGTGATTGTCTACCCCATTTTTTGTTTTCAGAAATTGCAGGAAATTAAATGCTTGCTTTTTTTTTTCCAGGACTGCACCAAGGGTTCTGCGAAAGGTGTGGCTGCACAGGGCACAAGCACAGAAAGGGGCACTGATATCATCACTGGACTTCTGGAAGCTCAAAAAGAGTGAGTTACTGAATGTGGCTGGGTGGAGGGGGCGCTAGATTCATTAGTCACACAGGGCGCATTTCTAGCTTGGTACAATCCTGGTTTTTCCTGCCCTCTTTCTGGGTTTGGAGGGTTAGGTGATACAACCTCACTCACAGTGCATGTGGCCTTTTTTTGCCCACTGACTCATGGAGTCCTCCTCTTATATTCTGGTCTCTTCCCTTGTTGGACTAGTGGCAGCACTTCCTCATTTTATCATATAGAACAGATAAACTCCTTCATAGAGTCACAGGGATCTTTCTACATGTCTTAAGGCTGGAGGAGGAAAATAGTGCACATACATGTTTTCACAGGTAGACATGCTCTTTCACTCTTTGCCATCCAATCAAAAGAGCAAGTGCAAAGCACGTGGATACTTTTAGTATTTGAACTTTATGATAATTTTCAAAGAGAAAGTAGCCAAATTTTCTTCTTGAAAATTAGCATCAGAGTTCAGTGCACAGTCTATTCCTTTCATTCACCTACATCACCTACAGTGGAAGCCAACATCTCAGCAGTGGGAAAGAGCTCTTTCACGCATTTATGCCAGATTCATTAACTGCACAATTACTTCCAGAAATGTGGTTTTGATACCAGCATGCAGCAGCTGATCACTAACCACTTAGACTACTGCAATTTCTTATTCCACAGCATTTCACAATGCAGTCTCCAACGATTCCAACTTTTAAAGTTCACAGCAACAAGACTGTTGGTAGGGACCATTTTACAGGAACTTCACTGGCTCCTTTTTGAAATAGGGTAAAATTCAAAGCATGATGTTTCATCTTGAAACACTAACTGGCCTCTAAGTATCTTTCCCAATTGATGCTCACCTACACTCTCATGAGGGAACTTTGCACGAGGCTTTGGGCATTCAGCTGCTTCACTCCAAAAATATGGAACAATGCATCTCTAATGTTGCACTTGGAAACTTTAAAAAATTTGTAATTTGGCTATTTAGCCAGGCTTTTCCCTAGATCCTTCACCAGACACTCTTCCCCATCTTCTCCAACTGTTTGACTATGGGCCCCTTCTCCAACTTTAGCCTTCATGTCTCCTTGTTTATTTCTTGTTGGTACTCAATGTTTCGTAATTTATTTCTTATCCATATATATATGCAGTACCATGTGTTCAGTGTACTTACTTTGATGTGTTCCACTGTGTACCTTACCCTTAATCTACCTTATATATGTATGAATTCATCATTTGTGTGCTCAATGTATTCTTTTGTGTAATTCACTTCTAACAGCGTGGAGTTTGCTATGCAGTAAGTGTGCCATGCTAAAAGTTAGCATAAAGCCCCATGTGACTGGGTGGAGACTAGGTGGGTTAGAGGCAGAACATGGGCATTGACGGCAAAGTTTGGTTGGCAGGGTGATGGATTCATGAATCCTCTAAGGTAAACGCAGGCCTCTACACTAGAATCACAGCCCAGTCACATGCTAACTTAGCACACTTTAGTAAACATGCCCCTTTGTGCCTTCTCCTAGGTAAAAGCATGATATTAAAGGTATAAAGAAAAATAAATAGGTGTGGGCCAAGATGGCTTCGATCTAGGAGGATGCATAAGCTGAAGTTCTCTGTTCGTTGACTTTTCTCCCTAGAGCTCAGTGGTTTGCTCTTGCCTAAATGGACAAGTGGAAACGAAGGATCTGCATCTTTCCTCCAGACCCAGCTCAGGACTCCTCCAACACACACACCACTTTAAATGGGTTTCCTCAGTGCATCGCAGGGGAAGCCTCGATGTTGGACATAGGCACAGTTTCCATGCCAGCTGTTATGAGCATGGAAATATTGCTCAGTCTCAAGGAGTGCAACCCACTGTGCAACCAGGAGGAACTGAAGTGGCCAGGACAAGGAAGACAACAGAAGCAGCATTGATGCAAGGAGTGGATGGAGGAGGCCCCAGAGAGTGCCTTGACCGAGAGAGTAGAGAAGGATGCTGAGGCTAGCTCAAGCACTTAGGCCAGATACCCCAGACTGAATATGGAAGAAAATTCAGGTACCTCGAAAATTCAAGTGAATAAACCCCCTGCAGTAAATCTGGGCACTCTATGGGTAACTGTAACTTCAAAGGAAAAGTTCCTCTTACCTCTTACAGACCAGCTATTAGGGTTCACTACTGATTTGGGCAATAAATGCTTGCAAAGCATGCCTATTTTATAAAGACGAGCCCAATCAATCCCATAATAAATCAGAGAAAAGGGGAGGCTTCTACACTAGCTAATCTGATGGAGATTTGTCCTTCTCACCCGACCCTGACCTCAGAACTGGGATACTTATAATAACCCCATGCACATATCTGACATTGGCACACTCTCTAAACTCCCTTTGTATCTTCCTTCAGCAACCTGGAGAGGCTCAGGATATCAAGAGGATAACTTTAGGAACACAGATGGCTGAAGTTCAAAAATGCATGGCAGCGGTCATTAAAGATCAAATGGCTTTAAGAAGGAAGATAGAAGCCCTAAATAATCAATCTAGGAGGTTCAATTTTAGATTTTTAAACTTTCCCAAATATCAACAGATTAAGCCAGAAAGTATGTTGTGGAAATACTTTATAGAGATCCTCGGTATTCCAGTGGAGAGCATTTCTTTGGTTGAACATGCCTGTTATCTTCCAATAGGCAAAAAAAATCTGGGGGAAAAGAAATCTTCTGGACTGGAGGAGCCTGTTGTCTCTGAACCTAACTTGAACATCAAGTTACTGGTAAGGATAAAAGTCAACCTGAGGAGGTGACAACGTAAGTAACTTTACTAGTGACCTTTGCTTTGAAGTATGACAGAACCTGGATTTTAAAAATATACAGTTTTAAAAATAAACAGGTTTCCCCTTTGGGGGAAAAATATATGGATATTTCCTGATTTATGTATATCTATACAAAAAGAGGGTAGTTTTACTGTATATAGGTTGCCTAGGTTAGCATGCATTTCAATGCTTGCATTGCATGCCTATTTTATAAAGAAAAGCCCAATCAATCCCATAATAAATCAGAGAAAAGGGGAGCCTTCTACAATAGCTCCTCTGATGGAGATTATCAGCCCTTCCCACCACCCCTGACCTCATAATTGGGATACTTATGAATAATCCCATGCACGTATCTGACATTAGCACACTCTAAACTTCCCTCGTTTCTTCCTTGCTCCCAAAGTTCAAGCCCTTGAACACCGCCAGTTTCCATCAATGCCTCTATTGCAGTCTCTAGTATCTTCATGCCTCTTCTCATTCTCTTTTTTCCTATTTCTTTCACTACCTCATCCCCACATCCAATCCCAGAGAAAGAGTAAGCCATTTAGGATAGTCCTTCCTTTCCATTGGTGAGATACCAGTAATTGTGCCGAATCTTCTGCTTTGGAAAACTTGTTGACATCTTGGGGTCCTTTTACTGAAGGCTTTAGTGTGCATAAATGAAGTTAATGTGTGTTAAGTGCCTACAGCCTTTTTATATCTATGGGTGCAATGGCATATAACACACATTAACTTCATTAATTTTTAGTAAAGGCCCCCCATTTCTTTTTTCACTAGTCTCCGTATGAAATTCCAGAACTGAGAACTTAAAGATGACTTTTCTAGGTACACTTGGTCTTTAAAACCTACCCCTTTTATCTTCTTTTGTCTTCCAGGCTATAATGCCTTTCCTTGAGATTGTATCCTCCTTTTTCCACCCCCACTTCCCTCCATCATACCTCCTCAGCCTCAAGACATTTCTCAGTAAGTTTTATTGCATCATGAAAATTAGTGGTTCCTTATCAAGGCATCCACAATTTCAGGGAAGAGAGACAAATATTCAAATACTAATCCTGAACACCAGTTCTTGTGGGACTGTTTCTTTGGCTCAATGTCCAATAAACTATGGGGACACAGCTATAAGACTGTCCCCTTTCTCAACTTTTTAGCCCTAAACATTTCTCTATAGGCCTCCCTATTGAAGCCCAATGTATCCTCTATCACTGCCATGACATAATCAAGGTCCCGGACCCTTATTCCATCAAGAGCCCGATACACTGCCTGAGCCCCACATTCCTATTTCGCATGGACCCAGTATAGCATTTCTGATGTTCTTAGCCCTTTCCATTAACTATGGTTTGCTTTATGATAAAAGCAATTGCTTCATGAGTGCTTAGGAGGTTCTGTATGTTGGATTCACCAAGAGAGTCCCACTGTGAAAATACCACGAGGTCTGAAGGCATGCCCTCTTGAATGATTTGTGTGATGCAACAGTCATTTACTATAGCAAGGAAATCTCTTCTTGCTGAGCTGTGAGCCATGCTGAATTTCCATCCAGACGACTGAATTATCCGTTTGCACTACATCTTATTTCAGTCACTACGATAAATACGTTTCATACTTCCATAGAGAACTACTCCTTTCATGTGATTGTTTTACAGCACACTCCCTCCAATAAATCTTTCTTCCAAATTATTTTGCCTTGATCTATAGCCACTCTCTCTGTGGGTCTTTCAGTTTTCCCTTGATTGATCTTGATTTCCAGGTGTCCCTTATGTAAAAAGCAGACTTTTCTCCCTCTTTCCCTATTCTGTATAACATAGAACCTTATATTTCTTATTCTCACTCCATCGCCCTGAAAAATCTACAGTATGTTACTTTCCATCATGGGCTCCTCTGGTTCATTCAGTTTATTATTTAGAAGCCTTTAATTTTTTAACATATCTCTCTTCTTTAGTAACATTTATATTTCCTTATCTTTATTTTGCCAGAAGCAAATCATTTCTCTAATACTTGTAAATATTTTATTTAGAACATGAAGTTCAGTGCATCAAGGAATTCCAACCCTTGCTTTATTTTCTTTACACAGTACATCCTGCGAGCTGATATGATGTCAGCTGCGAGTGGATAAAGTTCACCAGAGAATTTGCCCAGTTGACTTCATCCAGATATTCAGCCCAAATAAGGTCGGGCTGAGTATCAAGCAGTATTCCTACCGCCTGGGAGTCCCACAGAACCCGCTTGCTCCATTTGATTGACATTGCAAGTTTGCTGCAGCATGCCCAATAGTAAGAAAACAGGCAGCAGACCCGCGCACATCATAGATGGAACTTTGATACCAATTCTAAAGTTAACCAGATAACGTAGTTGTTCGGTTAACGCTAGTTAACGTTCTTTGGCTGACCAAAGCTTCTGTGTCCCAGGAATGCCCTGAGTTCTGCCTCTTTTTGTGCAGCTAAACTTTAGGGGAACTATGATTTGCCCATAAAGAAATAGTGAGCAAGGGAAATTTCAAATGTCAGTTTGTCAAGCTAACTCCTAACATCATATCGTAAACCATTATTAAAGAGGACCCCACTTTTAAAAGCCACTGTTTATACATGGGGATACTTCTAAAATAAGGGCCATAATTGCATAGTAAAACAAAATCTGTATCACATGCAGAAATTATTCAGAATCATATAAAGAACATTTGAATACCTATAGGCTCATTCCGTGAACCGAATAGCAGGGATGGATGTCCATTCCCGCTATTCATTCCCTCTCCCGACCCTGTCTAACTTCCCCGCTTGTTGTACGGGGAAGTTAGATGGGGGCGGGGAAGGGGCAGATCGGGGGCAGTGTTAGGGCAGGTGGTGGGCTGTCGTCGGCCTGGATGTATAGGGTGGATTCCAATGTTGGCCCTGTATGTCCGGGGCCGACGGCTTGGATGGGGAACTTATTCCACCACTGAGGTGGAATAAGTTCTCCGATGCAAAGACAGGCCTGGGGCTGGGAAGGGGCAGCAGGGGGCAGAGGGCATTCCCCACAGCTTGACCGTGGCCCTGTGAGGGGTCGGGCTGCAGAGAAAGCACTTTGGGAGCCGGTGGCCGTAGATCACGGCTTTTCAATGGAACCACGTTGCCATGGCAACTGGATGCCATGGTGCTGTGGCTCCATTGAAAAGCCCTGACTGAGTTAGTTGGGCAAGGCCTGTAGGTGCAGGCTGGATGGAATCGGGGTCCCCGCCTGCACGTACAGGCCTGTTCATGATTCTGATCCTGTGAGCTAGACGTGCCCCACGGGATCAGAATCGCGACTCCCTCTATGCGTCTGGTTCCGACTGGGTGCACAGAGGACCTGGACGTTGGGGATGGAATCGGGCTCATAATATTTTAGCAATAGGCTTGGAGACTAAAATAGGCCATATAGGGGCAAGTTTAATAAAGCGCACTACCTTGTAACGCAGGGTTTAGCATGCATTTTGGACACTATGCTAAAATGTAGCATGGGACTCCATGCAAAAACTCCTCTGCTATATGGGCAGCAAGCATCTGGGCGGAGACTGGGCGGGTGGAGACTGGGTGGGGCGGAGACTGGGTGGGACAGAGCGCTTCCATTGCAGTCATTTGTAGCCCGTGCTACCTGTGCTCAGTGCAAGTACTGCAGGTGCAACTAATGCCACCTCAGTGGGTGGCGTTAGTTGCTCCTGTGGCCATTTTTCTCTGATGCAGCATGCTAGATGCAGGGGGACAAATGTTCCTGCTCTGCTGCATGTAGGGTGAAGCCTTGTGCTACTAATGTGGCCCATACACACGTTAACAGCACGGGGGCTTATAAACATGCCCCTCACTTTTGAAAATGTCACATATGTAATGCTGTTTCCTCTCACCACCAAAACATGCCCTGGGAAAGCTTCCATGAAATCCCGCTGGAAGCCCGTGTGCTGTGGAAGCCCGTGCAGCCTTTATGTAGTCTAACCCATACATCCCTGCAAGAACCACCACCTCTGTCCCTGTGCCTCCCTCATTTTCAATAACCCAAGAACTTGTCCCATGAGATGTATGATCTTAGCTCTAGATCAGCAAGTTATCGTTTCTTCTTTCTCTAACTCCCGCAGATTGTGGTGACCGTAAGTCTCATAATAGAGTTTACAACTACTAGTAGACTCTTTGCTGCTACTGTGTCACTAAGCATTCTCGGATTTCAATCCTGCTTTCTGTCAGCATAGGCTGCAAATCTTGAAATGCTTATAGATGAAAATTCAAATACAAAAATCATTTGATTGCTATCCTTGTATTTAGTCTTCTTAGAACAGCATCTTATATGAACTATAACCCTCTCTTTTGCAAGAGTAATACTTGGGGCGGGAGAGGGAATCACAGATAGATGGTACGTTTGTCTTGGGTTGAACAGTAGCGAAATTAAAACACCAAGCCACTAACGTAAGCGCACTGATTCCAGGTTCTCTATCCAGTGGGGCTCAGAGCAGGTCACTCAAATTCAGTGTTCAGGAATGGGATCATGTAAATGGAGTCAGTTCACCCATTGGAGACTAAAAAGAAGGCTGCATTATTCAGGATAGTAGGTTAAGGAGTCTAGGGCCTGAAATTCAGCGGCGGTAGTGGCTAGCACAGTTACAGCAGCTAGCCACAGCTGCTGAACACTAAGCCTGAATATTCAATGCCAGGGCCATAGCCAGACACCGGTATTGAATATCCAGATTTGCCGCTGACACAGGAAGCTAACGATATTCAGCCGCTGCCTGGTTAGCTTCAGTGGCAAAAGTTAGGACAGCCTTTTCTGTGCCTAACTCTTGCTGATGAAGGATAACCGGTCAGCGACTAAGTATCCCCGAGTGCTCCAGTGGAATACCCCAATGCTAACCAGTTAGATTCGGTGCATGTAGCACTGGTACCCATGGATATTTAGTGGCACTAACCAAATTAGTCTGCAAACCATGCAAATGCCTTTGAATATCGGGCTGCTAAATTATTAGGGTGCATTAACACTAGGGTGCATGTTGTTAGTAAGTGGATCCCATCAAATAACATGGGGCCCGTGTTAAAATTATTGAAAAGAATGCAATAGATACAACTGACAGTTTAAGATAAACATTTAGGGCCCGATAGCAGATCTGTTAATCCCACAACACGGATGTGGTCCAGGGGCTGCACCTGTCAATAACTGGGCAGCAGCGATATTGAGCTGCTGACAGATTATCACTAAGCAGCAAAAATCAAGCGCAGTAAAGGCTGGCCTGAGATTCGTCAGTGAAGCTAACCAGGCAGGGACTGAATATCACTGCATTCCGGTTACCTTCATGGCAATCTGGGCTACCTGGCTATTCAATGCCAGGCCCCGGCATTGAATATCCAGATTTAAAGTTCAGCAGCGCTAGCCACGGCCGCTCAGTATCAACCTCTTAATGAATAAGGTTTCCTGTCCTAGGAATATATCAGTAAAGGCCAGTAGGTGGCAATGTTGTATAGGTAAGCGTACAAGCTACCTTACAGGAGGAGCTACATATCCCAGAAGGCGTATTAGTTTCCGGTTCCTGTTTCACAGCACTTGTTGCTATTAAGCTATCCATATGCCTGCAGCCATCTTAGGATGATATACAGCTCATGTCAGTTCTCAGGATAATTACTTTTTAAACAGTTTTCCCTTCTCATTGAGTGAATTTTTTCTGTATAAACCAACAAACTTTCCAACAAAAATAATGCAAATTAACAGTAAATTAACCATGTTAATGTTAGCACACTTTAGTAATTAGGGGCCAGATATTCTTCTAGGATGGCTATGCGCTGCTCAAAGACAGACATAAAAAGGCATGCCTGATCTTTGCCTAAATCCACCTTGAGAAACCACAATCCTTTTGGGAAAATGTTCTGTGGACAGATGAAACCAAACTTGAAGTCTTTTGCAATGAAGACCAGTAATACATTTACAGGTGATGAAATGAAGCTTATAAGGGAAAAAACACACTTCCTACAGTAAAATATGGTGGAGGTTCCTTAATGTGGGGCTGTTTTGCTGCCTCAGGAACTGGAGGCCTGAAACGTATTAAAGGAATCATGAAGTCAGAGAACTATCAAGGTATTCTGGAGTAAAATGTCTTTCCTAGTGTCAGAAAGCTAGGTCTGAGTTGAAGGTCATGAGTCTTCCAGCAGGACAACTATCCAAAACATATATCCAAAAGTACAAAATAATGGTTAAAAAGGACTGGGGTTTCTTGTCCTAAAGGCACTCCTTGTGGCCTTGGGCAAGCCACTTAACCCTCCGTTGCTTCAGTTACACATAGGGGCTTGTTTACAAAGCCGCGATAGCGGTTTCCGCCCGGGACGAGGGAATATATCCAGTACCTGTTTGTAGTGATTGTAAACCACTCTGATGCCCTTCAGCCTGGGTGGTATATCAAGAAATTGCATAAACATAAACAAACAAATGGACTATTTTAAACTGGCCAGCAATGAGTCCTGATCTCAATCAATCGAGAACCTTTAGAAAAAGCTGAAATATGCCATTGGTAAAAGGAATCTTGGAAACATTCCTGAGCTGGAACAAATCACAATTGAAGAGTGGGTGAAACTACCAGCAACCAGATGTACAAAACGTATAGATAGCTACAAGAAACGTTTGGAGGTTGTCATTACTGCCAAGGATTGTGCAACCAAATATTAGTGAAGGGTTCCATTAATCCTATCCATGTCGTATTTTGTTATTTTTTTCTCAGAAATTACTACATCTAAGTTGCACAGGCAACTTTTTTGTTGTTGTATAGCTTTGAACATATTATTAAAATATTTTGATGACATACAGTTGGAAAAATTCCAATTATTTCTCAAGATACTGTACACAACATACCCAAAATTCAAGGGTGCCAATAATCTTGACCACAACTGTATACTTGAAGGAAGTTAGGGCAACCTGATAGGGAGGTTTCATTAAAAAGTAACCCAGATGCCTTTAAGTACAGAGCAGAAAGAACTAAAAGATTACAAACTACCCCTATCAACTGATAACCAGACTGTTAATATGAATAAAATACAACCTCTAAAATGCCTATGTGCAAATATTAAAAGTCTAAAAAATAAGATGGGAGAGCTAGAATATATAGCACTAAATGAAAGGTTAGATATAATTGGCATCTCAGAGCCCTGGTGGAAAACCATGGGATACCGTGATACCTGGGTAAAAACTATATCACAATGATAGGGTAGATCAAATTGATGGAAGTGTTGCACTCTGTGTTAGAGAGAGCATTGTGTCAAACAGACTAAACGTTTTGCAGAAAACAAAATACATTGTAGAATCTCCATGGATAGAAATTCCATGTAAAAAGGGAAGGCAATGGCAGTGGGAGTGTACTACCGAACACCTGGCCAGAATGAACAGATGGATGATGAAATGCTAAAAGAAACCAGGGAAGCTAACAAAAGTTACAGCATAGTAATAATTGGTGATTTCATTTACCCTGTATAGACTGGGTCAGTGTCACAGCAGGACATGCTAGGGAGATAAAGTTTCTAGATGTGCTCCCTGCACGCTGTGCAGAGGTTTGAAAGGAAGTGCCTCCCAGCACCAACACCATCGCGCTCCCTGCACGCTGTGCAGAGGTTTAAAAGGAAGCGCCTCCCGGCACCAACACCATCACGCTCCCTGCAGGCTGTGCAGAGGTTTAAAAGGAAGCGCCTCCCAGACGCCCGCCTTGGTCCCCGGCGGGGACCAAGGCGCTTTAGCGCGCTACCCCTTGCCGCCTGACCCTATCCTACTTCTTCATGGGAGGAGGTATGTTTGTGGAAAGTGGCAGGGTCCCTTCTTAGTGGTTATTCTGTTAAGCAACTCTCCGCTCATCTCACACCCCACTGCTGGCACCGATCTCCTTTCCATCAACCTCCTGGTACTTGCTACCCACTCCTTGCATAGAACTGCTACACCTTGCATTGAACTGCTACCCATTGCTGCATTGAACTGCTACTCATTGTTGTTTAGAACTGCTACTCATTGCCTGTGTAGATTTGCTACCCATTGCCTGTGTAGATCTGCTACTCATTGCCTGTGTAGATCTGCTACCCATTGCCTGTGTAGATCTGCTACACACTGCCTGCGTAGATCTGCTACCCATTGCCTGTGTAGATCTGCAACCCATTGCCCCATTGAACTGCTACTCATTGCCTGCATAGAACTGCTACTCATTGTTGCATAGAACTGCTACTCACTCTGTGTAGAACTGCTACCCATTGCCTGTGTAGAACTGCTACCCATTGCCTGTGTAGAACTGCTACCCATTGCCCCATTGAACTGCTACTCATTGCCTGCATAGAACTGCTAATTGTTGCATTCTATCCATTGCCTGTGTAGAACTGCTACCCATTGCCCCATTGAACTGCTACCCATTGCCTGCATAGATCTGCTACTCATTGTTGCATAGATCTGCTACTCATTGTCTGTGTAGAACTGCTACCCATTGCCTGTTTAGAACTGCTATACCCATTGCCCCATTGAACTGCTACTCATTTTTGCATAGAACTGCTACCCATTGCCTGTGTAGAACTGCTACCCATTGCCCCATTGAACTGCTACCCATTGCCTGCATAGAACTGCTACTCATTGTTGCATAGAACTGCTACTCATTGTGTAGAACTGCTACCCATTGCCTGCGTAGAACTGCTATACCCATTGCCCCATTGAACTGCTACTCATTTTTGCATAGAACTGCAACTCATTGTCTGTGTAGAACTGCTACCCATTGCCTGTGTAGAACTGCTACCCATTGCCCCATTGAACTGCTACCCATTGCCTGCATAGAACTGCTACTCATTGTTGCATAGAACTGCTACTCACTACCCACTACTATGGCCCTACATCTCATTGTCCTTCTCTTCTTCATCCTCTCCAACTGCCTCCCCTCCTATCAACACCCTCCCTCGTCTCCCCTCCTACCCCCTACCTTCCTCACTTCTCCCTCCACTCTGCCCCCTAGCCTAGCACATGCTCCTGAGCCTCTCCACACCTTCCCCACATTCAACCAGCCCCCTCTCTACCTTCCTCACTTCTCCATCCATTCTGCCCCCTAGCCTAGCACCTGCTCTAGAGCTTCTTCACACCATCCCCCGCATACAACCAGCCCCCCTCTCATTAAGGCAACCCTACCCTCGCTTCCGCCGTACTATCTCCCTTTACCCCGCTCTCTAATACTCATTCTCCTTCTCTCATCAGGTAATATCAACCCCAACCCTGGCCCCCCACGTTTTCCTTCTCACATTAAAGAAAGTTCCTCACGTACACGATCTAATCTCATCAACATCCCGCTCCTCCCTCCTTCCGCCTTCCCCCATTTTTCCCACAATCACTCATTCATAGATACCAACTCCAACCCTTCCCCCAAAAATAATCCCTCACACAACCTACCTGTTACCATCAATTTACCCATCATTTCCCCTCCCTCATGTCCCTCTCGGAGAGCACACACACCCAGACATACCCGCCCACACCCTGCTCCCTCTAAATCTTGGTGCTACCCTAGAAATAGACCCCCACGCGACTCTGTTAAGAAATCCACATGTAACTTATCCAACCTTATCCATATCCCTCTCCTCCCCCTTCCGCTCTCCCGTTTACTTGCGCCTTATGGAACGCTTGCTCAGTCACTAAAAAAACCATGTTTATTCACGATCTTTTCATCTCTAATGCCCTTCACCTTCTTGCCTTGACCGAGACCTGGATCCCCTCAGACGACACTGCATCCATTGCCTCTCTCTGCTATGGGGGCTACCAATTCTCCCATACACCTCGATCTACTGGTCGCGGTGGTGGCGTTTGCCTCCTACTCTCTCCCTCCTGCCAATTCCAACCCCTCCTGCCACCCCAATCACACTCCCTTTCCTTCAAAGTCCACTCCATTCGCCTCCTCACACCACTTCCCCTCCGAGTAGCTGTTATTTATCGCCCACCCGACAACTCCAAATCAACCTCCTCACTGACTTTGACTCCTGGCTTTCTGCCTTTATGGATCCCTCCTCCCCCACTCTTATTCTTGGCGATTTCAACATTCACATCGACAACCCCTCCGACCCCCATGCCTCAAAATTCCTCGCTCTTACCTCCTTGTTCGACCTCCAACCTTGCTCCACTGCCCCCACACACCTACACGGCCACTGCCTTGACCTAATACTCTTCTCCAATTCCTCTCCCTTAAACTTCCGCAATTCAATCCTTCCCTCATCTGACCATCACCTCCTAACATTCACTCTTCAGCTCCCGCCGTCCCTACCTCGTCCTGTCTCCCCTGTCCTATTTAGAAACCTTCATAACATTGATCCCCTGACTCTCTCCTCCACCGTTTCTCCATCTCTTTCCTCCATTTTATCCTCTGAGTCCGTCGATGAGGCATTATCCTCATACAATGCTACACTATCCTCGGCCCTTGATACTCTTGCCCCTCCCATCCCTCATCCTGTAAAACGATCTACTCCCCAACCCTGGCTTTCACCCCCAATCCGTTACCTACGCATCTGCGCCCGTTCTGCCGAACGAGCCTGGTCCAAATCCCGCTCCCCGGAAGACCTTCTACACTTCAAATTCATGCTTGGCTCCTTCCAGTCAGCCTTAGCACTTGCCAAACAAGATTACTGCATCCATCTGACTAATTCCCTTGCCTCTGATCCTCGCCGTCTCTTTAACACCCTCAGTTCTCTCTTCAAGGTCCCCCCGCCCCCGATCCCGCCCTCCCTTTCTGCCCAAACCCTAGCCGACTACTTCCATGACAAAATCCACAAAATTACCCTCCAATTCCCTACCCCCTCATCTACCTCCCCTCCTCCCCAATTCGCTTCCCCCATCCATACTCCCCCGGCCCCCCTCTCCTCCTTCCCACCGATCTCTGAAGAAGAAACCACACTTCTTCTTTCCTCCTCCAAACCCACCACCTGTTCATCAGACCCTATCCCCACCCATCTCCAATGTTCCATTTCCCTCACTATTGCCCCCTCCATCACTCATATCCTCAATCTTTCACTCTCCATTGCAACTGTCCCCGCTGACTTCAAACATGCTGTTGTCACACCCCTCCTCAAAAAACCCTCACTTGACCCCACATGCCCTTCTAACTATCGACCCATCTCCCTCCTTCCCTTCATATCCAAACTATTAGAACGAGCAGTCCACCGTCGCTGCCTCGACTTCCTCACCTCCAGGCCCTCCTGGACCCACTACAATCCGGCTTCCGTCCCCTACACTCCACTGAAACGGCACTCACAAAAGTTACCAACGACCTGTTCCTGGCTAAGGGCCTCTATTCTATCCTCATCCTTCTTGACCTTTCTCCTGCCTTTGACACCATTGACCACGACCTTCTCCTCACCACCCTCTCCTTGCTTGGCTTCAAGGACTCCGTACTATCCTGGTTCTCCTCCTACCTCTCCCAATGCTCATTCACTGTATACTCTGGCAGCCTCTCCTCTTCCCCTACCCCGCTCCATGTAGGTGTACCCCAGGGATCTGTCTTGGGCCCCTTCCTTTTCTCTCTCTATACCCAAGGCCTTGGCGCGCTTATCTCCTCCCATGGCTTTCAATACCATCTCTATGCTGATGACTCCCAAATCTACCTCTCTACACCCAATATCTCTCTGGCAACCCAGTCCAAGATCTCTGCCTGTCTCTCGGACATCGCTGCCTGGATGTCTCATCGCCCATTGAAACTGAACATGACTAAGATTGAACTCCTTATCTTTCCACCCAACTCCTCCCCCCCCCACTTCCCCCTCTCTCAGTCCATGTGGATGGATCTACTATCCTTCCTGTTCCCTCGGCCCACAATCTAGGGGTCATCTTCGACACCTCTCTCTCCTTCTCCGCTCATATCCAGCTTGTAGCTAAGTCCTGCCGCTTTTTCCTCTACAACAACAGCAAGATCCGCCCCCTCCTCTCTGAACACACTACCAAAATGCTTATCCACTCCTTAATCTCCTCTCGCCTCGATTACTGCAACCTACTCCTCGCTAGTCTCCCCGTGAACCATCTCCTTCCCCTTCAATCTATACAAAATCACGCTGCTCGACTAATCTTCCACCAGCCTCGCCATGCCCACATTATTCCTCTCCTTAAGTCACTTCACTGGCTCCCTGTCCAATTCCGCATCCAATTCAAGCTTCTCCTGCTGACCTATAAATGCATTCACTCTACGGCCCCTCAATACCTCCTATCTCTTATCTCTCCCTACGTCCCCACTCGAAATTTGCGTTCTGCTAACAAATCACTTCTTTCAATGCCTTTCACCTGCACCGCGAACTCCCAACTGCGCTCCTTTCACCTTGCTGCACCACACGCCTGGAACAGCCTACCTGCGTCTGTGCGCCAGGTGTCCACCCTGGCCCTCTTTAAATCCAGGTTGAAGACCCACCTCTTCACCGTCGCATTCAGATCCTGACTTCCATTCTCATCTTACCCCATCCCCCATTAATGTTTATGACCTTATCCCCATTAACATTTATGACCAAACTATAGACCAACTGTACCAAACTATACCACACCGTACTGCAGAATTGACTAATGCTCTGTACTGTTCTAACTAGATTGTAAGCTCCGATGAGCATGACTCTGATGGGCAGAGACTGTCTCTTGTCCAATGAGCATGACTCTGACGGGCAGGGACCGTCCCTTGTATGTTAGCTACCTTTTATAGGTTGCTGTGCAGCTCTGCGTGCGTGGCACTCTACAAGTACTAAATAGTAGTAGTAGTAGTAGTAGTAGTAGATGAAATAAATGACTGCTGCTAGGTGCAGCTGGTTCATGAACTGACATAGTCCTTAGTGGAACACAGGATCTGGTGCAAGAGATAAGGATGTTGGGATCACTTGGCAAAAGTGATCATAGCATGAACGTATTTGATTTAAGAAATGGAGGGAGGGCAGCAAGGAAATCCACAGTACTACCGTTTAACTTTCAAAAGTGAGACTATGATAAAATGAGGAAAATAGCTAAGGAAAAACTAAAAGGAGCAGCTGCAAAGGTTAAAGATTTAAATCAAGCATGGGCATTGTATAAAAATACTATCGTGGAAGCCCAGATCACATGTATTCCACGCTTTAAGAAAGGTGGAAGGAAGGCCAAAAAACTGCCAGCATGGTTTAAAGGTGAGATCAGGGAGGCTGTTGTTGCCAAAAAACATCTTTCAGGAAATGGAAAAAGGAGTCAAATGATAAAAACGGGAAACAACATAAGCACTGGCAAGTTAGTTGCAACACATTGATAAAGCAGGCAAAACAAGAATATCACCACTGCACGGTTAGCTCCTTGCTGTGTGCAGTGACCATCAGTGCTGGTGGCTGGATATGGCCCTGGATTGAATATTTATTTATTTATTTTTATTTTCTTATATACCGCGCTATTCTGCATCAGTGTGGTTTACAATGAACAAACTGAAATTACATTGAACAGGGCATTATAACTTGGAGATAACTATTTTACAGGGAACATGGGCAATGGAGGGTTAAGTGGCTTGCCCAAGACCACAAGGAGCACCTGTGGGACTAGAAACCCCAGTTTTGGCCCAAGGTTGCTGTCCTCTAGTGGGATTTGAACCCCTGACCTTCTGGCCTGAAGTACCTTGCCCCAACCACTAGGCCACTCCTCCACTCCCAGGGTTAAAGTTTGGCAGCAACGGCTATGCACCTTAGAGGCACATAGTCATCGCAAATGAATATCAAGCCTTATATTTTTAGATTCCATGCAATGAAATGTAGCTGAAGAGTATCCTAGTGATGACAGCACTGGCTTGGTAACCAAAAGAATAGGGTTTGATTCCCACTAGCACTCCTTGGGCAAGTCACTTAACCTAAGTCTCCGTTGCCTTGGAAAAAAGGCCTGGCAAACTCCAATATGCCTTCAAGTCAATATTGACCCAGCAACTCATGGGTTTTCTTTGCAGTATAACTGGAAATAAATTGCCAAGTCTTTCTTCTGAGGTAATAGAGGGTTAGGTTAAGTGACTTGCCCAAAACCACAAAGAGTACTAGTGGGAATCAAACCCTAGTCTCTTGGCTACCAAGTCAGTGCTCTAATCACTAGGCTACTCCTTAGCTACATTGCATTATATGGAACTTAAAAATATAGGGCCCAATATTCGTACAGCTATGTGCTTCTAAGGCACATAGCCGTTGCTGCCAAACTTTAACCCCAAATATCCAATCTGGGTCCGTATCTGGCCACTGGCACTGAATATCCTGGGTCCCACACAGCCACACACAGCGTAGAAGCTAACCGTGCAGTGACAATATTCAGCCATTGCCCAGTTAGCTCTGGCGTCAAACGTTAGGACAGCTTTTGCTCAGCTTAACCTTCACTGCTGAGGGATAACTGGGCACCTGCTGAATATCACAGCTGCATGGATATTCCCGAGGACCGCCCCTGGAACCCCCTCGAGTGGCATTATTCAGGGATATTCAGCGGCATTAATCATGTAAACCATGTAAATGCTTTTGAATATTGGGCCCATAATAAATAAATATCATGAGTGATTTTGGGCTATCCAATCCTTCATAGGATAAAATGCTTCATTTAAACACATAATATTATGAGGATCATTTTAAGACATGTGAAGTTGCTCCTCCTTCATTCCCTTGTAGAATACTTGTGGATTAAAAATTGCTTGTCCACATTTCGGTCATAGTACTATCTCATTTAATTATCCTTCAAAGCACTTAGGCAGCCTGGGTCCATAAGAAATAATGAAGGAAAGTTGGTGTTAAAAGAAACACAGAAGAGTACTTGTTAGAGTCCAATAAAACAATTGCTATGACCTAGAAAGTGTGATCAAATGCAAACATACATATAGACCTACAAAATTTAAAAAAAATATCCATGTCTGTACTTTACCTTCTACTTAATTGATGAACATTTCCCTTCCCATTAAGGGGGAACATGGGATTCTTAGATGTCAAAAAACACATTTCTCTTGCTCTGAAAAATCTACCCTCAGCCTTTTCAATACTGGACTGGCTTGTTATCTCAGAGATGTTTAACCTAGGTCAAAGTGTTAAAGGTAAAAGTAGAGTTAGCATGAAAAAGTGACCTAGCTGTCCACATCTGCCTTATTATGGGCACCGTTCACAGAACAGAGTGGAAGAGTAGCCTACTGGTTAGAGCACTGAGTTGCTAACCAAGAGACCATGATTCAATCAGAGGGGGGCCCAAGGGGGAGTGTGGGGCCATGTGCAGAGACTCATTGCAGGGCCATATTTGCATAATGTTAACATACGCTAATTTTTAGTAAACCTGCCTCTTAATGAGTGTATGGATAAAGAAAGTCTACCAGATTTCTACATTACTATACTCCAGTGTTAACCACCGGGCACATTAGCAGGTACTACAAACACTGGCCATTCAGAACCCATAGCAAATCCGCCATATCATAACAGCACTACCAGGACTCACAAAGCACCAAATCCTACCTATCAAAAGGTAACACTGCAAATACTAAACCAATACATCTCAGAGAATACCAATACATCTCCTACTGGGGAAAGAGAACAAGTGTCACTGTCAAATAGAAACTACATAAATAGAATACCTCAGCTCGGTTACACATGCAGAACATAGACCGTCACCAAACAAAGAACAAGGGATCACAATTTAGAAATAGGAAGACAATAATTAAACTGGGAACACCAAAAGCCAAACTTGGAATGTACAACAACACAGCAGAAATACAACTATAAATTAATTTCCTCTTTTACTTTTATTCTACCTATTGTTGTTTGTGCATTTTATTTTTCAGTTGCAATTGCTACAGTCACTTTCTTCTGGTTTCTTCGTGTCTTCTGCTAACTCTCCATTGTCTGCTGTCCATTTGTCCTTTCTTCTCTCTTCTAGATTTTTTCCTTTTTTTCTCTACATTTGCTTCAACATACTGATCTTTCTCCTTTTGCTCTTTCCTCCATTTCTTTCTTTATTCCTTTTTCATTCACTCAAATTTTACCCCTCCATCCTCAATCTCCACTTACTCTCCCAATAACCGGCCAATCGTAGCTTTTTCTTCCCTCCCACACAAAATATTCTCCTCTCTCCATCCTCACTCCCCCAGCCCCATCCCATTTTAGTCCTCCCCCAACATCAGCTCTCTTCTAGTTCCAGGCCCACCCAGTATCCGCTTCCTTCTAGTCCCATTCTCATAAACACACGCCTCAGCCCTTTCCCAGTCCTAGCCCCCTATCAGCCCATTTCCAATCCTAGCCTACCCATCAGACCATTTCCAATCCTATCCCCCATCAGCCTTTCCAGTTCTATTGTAGCCCCCTATCAGCCCTTTTCAGTCCTATCCTAGCCCTCCATCAGCCCATTTCCAGTCCTAGCTCTCCCATTAGACCTTTCTAGTCCTATCCTAGTCCCTCCATCAGTCCATTTCCAATCCAAGCCATCAGCCCATTTCCAATACAAGCCCCCCATCAGCCTTTTCTAGTCGTACCCTAGCCCCTACATCAGTCCGTTTCCAATCCAAGCTCCCCCCCATCAGCCGATTTCCATCCTAGCTCCCCCATCCATTGCCAGTCCTATCCTATCCCCTCCATCAGCCCATTTCCAGTCCTGGCTCCCCCCCCCCCCCCCCACACACACACACACACTCAGCCCATTTCCAATACAAGCCTACCCATCAGACCATTTCCAATCTTAATCCCCCATCAGCCTTTCCAGTTCTATTCTAGCCCCCTATCAGCCCTTTCCAGTCCTATCCTAGCCCCTCCATCAGTCCATGAGTCAATTTCCAGTCCTAGCTCCCCATCCATTTCCAGTCCTATCCTAACCCCTCCATCGGCCCATTTCCAATCCTATCCTAGCCCCCCATCAGCTCATTTCCAATCCAAGCCCCCCATCAGCCCATTTCCAATCTTTGCCCCCCCAGCCCATTTCCAGTCCTATCCTAGCCCATCAGCCCATTTCCAATCCAAGCCCCCCATCAGCCCATTTCCAGTCCTAGCTCCCCCATCCATTTCCAGCCCTATCCTAGCCCCTCCATCAGCCCATTTCCAGTCCTAGCTCCCCCATCCATTTCCAGCCCTATCCTAGCCCCTCTATCAGCCCATTTCCAGTCCTAGCTCCCCCACACTCAGCCCATTTCCAATCCAAGCCCTCCCATGAGCCCATTTCCAGTCCTAGCTCCCCCATCCATTTCCAGCCCTATCCTAGCCCCTCCATCAGCCCATTTCCAGTCCAAGCTCTCCTCACTTAGCCCATTTCCAGTCCAAGCCCCCCCCCCCCACTCAGCCCATTTCCAGTCCTAGCTCCCCTCCCCATCAACTATTTCTAGTCCTAGCTCCCCCCACTCAACCATTTTCCAGTCCGAGCACCCTCCCCCTCAGCAATTTCAAGTCTTCGCCCCCCCCCCCCCCACAGACCCCTGCTCGCCCATGACAGCTGCCGAAGTGAAGAGCACCTTTTTCTTCACTTCGGCAGTTGTATTGCTGTTTAGGATGCTGGCGTGCTGAAGTCAAAGGGGGCTTCCTGTTTCCCAGCACTCAATGCACCAGCGTTCTAAACTACAGTACAGCTGCCGAAGTGAAGAAAAAAGACGGTCTTCACTTCGGCAGCTGTCAGAGGTGAGCCAGGGCTTCTCCGGCTCCCTCTAAAGCCACCCTGCCTGCCGATGTTGAATGTGGAATGTTGTTGGTGCAGGGCCCCCTAAGTGCGAGGCCCTGTACGAACAACATTCTCACACAATGGACAAGCCGGCCCTGGATTCAATTCCCACTGGCACTCATTGTGGCCTTGGGCAAGTCACTTAACCCTCCATTACCCCTGAAGAAAAGCCTGGAAATTTACTTCTGATCACACTGCCACAAAATACCAGGGGCTGCTGGTTTGCCACAAGTCAGCACTGACTCAAAGGCAGACAATGCATTATTTTTTTATTAGCACAACAGAATCTAATAAAAAAAGGAGGAAACCCAAACACATCAGAATGCTAAAAGACACAGTTTAGAAAAGATGTCTGACTGCAAAATGGGACAGCCAAATCAAAATGTCCATTACACAGCAGGAGGGGCAGTCAAGAAGGCGGTCAGATGCCTTGTAAAAATCTGCCTTTCTCAACCCTGAAAGATACACGTGTCCACTGCATAATAACAAAAACAGGGATACAGTTATGGGTTAGCCACGTGCAGGAAGTCACCACATTTTAGAAACTTGAACATCTTATATATGCAGATCCGAAAATAGGAGACATAGAAGTGCATGCTGCGCTATCACAGAATGTGACTGCGGATGTCTCCCCATTGCATGTCCAGCCATTTTGACAGCATCTAAAAAAGAACGCCATCAAAGGAGGCTTACTAGCACCACCATCACGCTTAGTAGAGGGGCCAATTCATGTAGCACACTAATTAGAGAAGGGTCAAGCTGTGCGAATGGTGTTTTAAAAAGCATCAAAGCAATTGACTATTTTTTACAATATTTATCACAATTTTCTGTTTTTTCCTTTTTTTTCTTTTTGATTGTTTATAAGCAATGCATCCTAAACTGCACTTTCTTCTGTCTGCAGTGGTCCTTTAGTAGGTTTCAATATTTTTCTTTTTCAGACCTTCCAGCTGAACATTTTGCTCTTTGTCCAGTGGATTTTTCGATTTATGTTCCGTTTGTGTGACTTATACAGGTAGCCTGTATCATTTTCCTCCTGCCTCTGGCAGCTAGCTTGATCATACCATTTCACATTGTCTGACAGAAACTATATAAAAGACACATGAGGCACTGGTGAGGATAAGATGTATTTATCTTTTATACATCCTTCATTTTATAAGAAGTGACAAGCTCTCTTTTACACTGAAGGCAATGTGTCAGCTTATCGGGAAATGGAAAATGAAAACTTTTTCCTACTAGTCATGGTTTTGGACTTGAGATTTTATTGCTGTTCTGCTTGTGTATGTGGCTAAGGTCACAAGATGCCCTAGTGCTTACTCTGTGTGCCTCAGTATTAATCGAATGCTGATGGCCTATGTCTGCATTATGGTGATACAGGAGTACCATTTGCCCTAGCACAGATATATATGATGGAATGGTAGCTGGTTCTCCCCACTGGGAAAGACTAAGGGAGAAGTTAGCGATGACAATGAAGTTCTAAATTCAAAAATTTAGGAGGGAAAATTTCTGCTTCTCTTCTTTCTGCCGAGTGTCCAAGAGGAATCACGGCCTCTTGAGGTTGCTGAGTCCTGGATGCTGGTATAGGCCCCAGACAAAATAGTAGAAGAATTTTTGGTTTTGCTCCCATTATACACTGAAGAAAAGTGGAGGAGCCAGCGAGTTTTGCCTCCTATAACTCTGAAGACTGAATGGATGATCTAAGAAACTGAAAGTTGCCCAGAAACACAGAGAAGCTAAAGCCACAGGAGAAAGAGAGGCAATTGCAGAACTCAACAAAGATTTTCAGTGTGTAGCAACACAAGACAAGGAGAAGTACTACAATGATGCATGCAAGGAAATAGAAGCAGAAACTATTAGAGGAAGAACAAGATCGGCTTTCCTAAAGCTACGAGAATTAAAGAAAAAAATCCAGCCTCGAATTGGAATGTTATAAGATGCTCAAGGATCCATGTTGAATGATGCTGAAAAGATCAACAAAAGGTAGAAAGAATATACAGAGTCATTATACTGTAACGGTTAAGTGAACCAACAGCCAAGCACCAGACTCAATCCCTCACACCAGCCACTCAAATGCTCACTTATTAATGCCCACTCAGTTCGTAATAAAATCCAAACCTTCGTAGACGATATACAGCTTACTGACATTGACTTAATGTGCATCACTGAAAGTTGGATCACAAGCGCTGCCAACATTCTCCTCAACCAACTGCTTACAGGAACCATTGGTGATGAAAAAAGAAGATGAAGCAGCATTTAAAAGCCTTATCAGAGAAGAAAGCACCTGGCATTGATAGCATTCCCCTTGAAGTATTATAGCAATCTGATGCAGCTGTTACCATACTTACATGGCTCTGCCAGGACATTCGGAAGACAACATCATGGCCAACTGACTGGAAAAGATCTGTGTTTATACCAATACTAAAGAAAGGTGATCCAACTGACTGTGGAAAATATCGCACAATTGCTCTGATCCCACATGCCAGCAAGATTCTACTGAAGATTATTCAACAGAGACTACAACCATACCTGGAACAAGAACTACCTGAAGTGCAAGCAGGGTTCAGGAAAGAGCGAGGAATGAGAGACATCATCACAAATGTGAGATGGGTCCTTGAAAAGATTAAAGAATACCAAAAGGATATCTATATGTGTTTTATCGACTACAGCAAGGCTTTTGACTGTGTAAACAATGAGAAACTCTGGGTCAAATTAAGAAGCATGGGTATACCAGAACACCTGATCGTGAAGCAACAGTTCAAACAGAACAAGGAGAAACAGAATGGTTTAAAATCAGCAAAAGTGTATGACAAGGCTGCATACATTCCCCCAATCTGTTTAATTTATATGCAGAACAAATCATCATCAGAGAAGCAGGATTGTATGAAGACAACCGAGGTGTGAATATAGGTGCAGGGGTAGGTGTCAAAGTACCCCCATAAAGAGCATGCAGAGGCACCATATATAGGCATCTGTTTTTAAAATCTATGCATTTGGCCTAGAACGCCTAGATTATACCCATTTTTTGGTGCGTCTGAGCCAAATGCATAGATTATGGGGGGTTATTTTAGAAGCTGTATTTGGATTTTCATCATGGATGTGTCTGCAGATACACATATAAAGTGTGTCCACACAGAAAATGCAATTTTCATGTTGATGTGCCAGGTTTGTGGTTCTATGCATGTTTTTCAGGGAGGAATTTCAGGGCATGGCCTATGTACACATGTATGACGTATTTCACAAAGACTGGTGATGTGTAAGATGGAATTTCTAAACATGCCAATTTACACCTACTGTAAATAGTGAACAAATACCGGTCTCACTTGTCTTTTGAGATTGCTTGGGGCATTGGTGACTGGAGGAGCTATGCCTGCGATTCCTTCACTTGACTGTCATCTGAATCCACATACAGGTAGGTGTGTATTTGCAATCTGCGAAGCAGTTGATGGAGATAATTTGGATTCCTGGTCTTCATGGTATGGTCCTCAGCTGGTTTCATTCTTTCCTACTACAGCAATCATTCTCTGTCTCTGATAGCACCGGCTCCATCTCTTTGAGATCACTCCCTTGCGGTGTTCCCCAAGATTTGGTCTTGGCCCCCATTTTATTCAATGTTCTTCTGATTCCCCTCACTCTCCTAGTCCAAAAAACATGGCATCAAAACTCACTATTATGTAGACAATATCTTTCTTGTCCAACACACCAGTTTTTCTTCCCCCAACCTCTCCCCTCTCAATACTTGTTTTTCTGCTGTGGCAACCTGTCTCTTGGACAACTTTCTTCACCTAAATCCAAACAAATGTGCAGCTGTTTGGTTTACCTTTGGTTGCTCTTCCCCAACCATAGTCCCTTCTCTTCCTGATATCCCCATTCCCTTGGATGATACTATTCATTATTTGGGAATCACTCTTGATTCTTCTCTATCATGTCATACTTACCTCTCTTCTCTAGTTCGTCGCTGCTTTTTCACATTGCAACAAATCTGTGCCCTTTGCCCCTTCCTGGCCCCCTCTTCTTTTGGCACTCTTCTCCTTACCCTTGTCATCTCCAGGTTAGACTATTGTAACATCTTTTCCTTGGCCTTCCCTAATATCAGCGACATTGCCTCCAACTCATACAAAACACCACCGTCTATATTCTTGCTCACGCATCCCATCATTGTCACATCTCTCCACTGTTAATTCAGCACCATTGGTTTCCTATCAAATACTGCCTGCAATACAAGTTCCTTACGTTCATTCATCGTACTCTTCATACCGGCCGTCCCCGCTTTCTCTCTGACCTTCTTTTCTACTGCCCTTACTGCTCCCTTGTTTTTAGATTTTGTACACCGCTCTGCTGTTGTCTCAAAGAGCAGTATATCAAGACCTAATAAACATAAACATATGTAGAGAAAGTCTTGTCTCACTAGTCTGTTATATATTTTTTGAAGGCATGAATAAACAGATAATACAAAACCGCTTTGATAATATGAAAAGCGGTATATAAAAACTGTTTAATAAATAAATGTGAGCCAGTTGATAGAGTGTATCTGGATTTTCAGAAAGCCTTTGACAAAGTCCCTCATGAGAGACTCTTGAGGAAATTAACAAGTCATGATATAGGAAACAGTGTTCTACTGTGGATCAGGAACTGGTTAAAAGATAGAAAACAGAAAGTAGGGCTAAATAGTCAATTTTCTCAATGCGGAAAGGTGAATAACGGAGTACCCCAGGGATCTGTGCCGCGACCACTGCTTTTGAATATATTTATAAATGACCTGAAAATGGGAATAACGAGGGAGGTGATCAAATTTGCAGATATCACAAAATTATTCAAGGTTAAAAAATCACAAGAGGATTGTGAAAAATTGCAAGAGGATGTTGATAATTTGTCAAGACTGGAAAATGCAGTTGTGCACTGGGTTACAATGTACACATATTATGCACATGTGCTGGACACATATTATACACATGTGCTGGAATGCTATTACATGCATAAAATGCATTCTAGCACATACACATAGCACTGTTTGTTCCAGCAACCTCCCACTCACCCCCTGCCATTCCTTTTTACCCTTCCCCTTCAACAAAGCCTGAAAAAATGGCAGGTACTTCATGCTCGCAGTAAAGAGAAGAATCAGGCATGAAATCCTCACTAATAGGGCGCTGTCATCTGGGCAGCTACTGGCACACAGATTACAGTCGTGCTAAACCTCTTTCTGCATTGTGAGCCCACATTTGCACAGAATATAATCCACACACATCACGATAACCGCTATGCACCTTTCTGCATCAGCCCCTAGGTGGGGAAGATTCCTCACTGCCATGTACAGCAGCTCCGGTGTGTTACAACCTCCTTTTGTGCGATCCCCTCCCTGCTGGAGAGACAGATTGATCCTAACTGCATTCATTGGATGAGGAGGAGGAGTGCCACTGGAGCTCAGGGTAAGATCAAGTTTTGGAAGGCTAATCACTAGCTATTCCTCCCAAATCATCGGTTCCTCAAAACCCTAAACGTCCGGCAGAACAAAGGTGTCCATCCTATGTAGGGGGAAGAGGCTCAGGTGGATATGTCTTATCTGTCTGCTTCACCATCACGAGGAAATTTAAATATTAAAAATACTACGTATAGTATGGAAGACGCCAGATCCTGGAGCCTTTATGTTCAGTGTCTTCCCCCTTTTACTAACTCTTAGCTCGAGTTATCTGCTTCACCTATGGGCTGTGCGGCAGATAGCTCAAGATAAGCGTTAGTAAAAAGGGTCCATAATTTCCAAAGGAAATATTTGTGTGTAAGCATTCCTTCAAATTATCTATTTACCAAGAAAATGTTCTTAGCCCAGTCTTTCATCATCGCCTTTGCTAGCTAGCTATCAACTATATATCTGTCTATTTCCATTGTTCTATACTTCCCCTCCCCCCAAATGGGGGCTACAGAGCGGGTGTGCAGTACCATATTCTAAAACATGAGAATAAAATATTAAATTATTTTAAAACCCTTTTAAATATCCATGTTTTATGGTTTTTACAGACATCCAGAAGGTCCATGTTATTCTTCAGTTCAATGTATTAGTTTTGCAGCCCTGTTTTAAGAATAGATGCCCTTCATTTTTGAGAAAATTGGGGGGCCCTTTCACTAGACATCACTAACCATTGACCATGCGTTATAGCATGCTGTAATTGGTCTTGGTGAACACCAACCCGTTGACCTGTCAGCTACTGACCACCAAAATGCATGTTAACTGACACTCACACACTAATGTGGGGAGTGGGTGGGTTCGAAGTGGAGTGTGGGGCTGGAAAGCACATTAGTGCATCTCTATGGGTATCATTTGGTGCACTGGCATTAATTGTGCTGCCCATTATTGTACTCAGTTGCACGTAGGCTGCCAGGATGCCCCGACAACTAGTGCATAGGTTGTGCACTTTACGTGTGTTTCCAGTGCATATTAAGTGCACAGCCTTACTTTTGTAAAAGGGCCTCTGAATCCCTTACTCCAAAAGTGGCATCCTAAGGCCTGTAAAAAATATGTACGACTTTTACATTAAATGGTGACTGACTGAGAAAATCAACTGAAATTGTAAAGGCGTTTCATACAGTACATAAAGCGATCCATTAACAAAGAAAAAACCTATGGGCCTTTTTACTCAACCAACAATCCAACTACTGCTGTCAAAATAGTAATAGTAATTATAATAGCAGCCCCTTCATTCTATTTATACTGCAACTATTTCAAATTACTATAATCTATTCTATGGAGAAAAGACTCCAGACACGCATAATATGGAAAATACAACTTAACCTTAAGGTTTTTAACATTGGAAATTAAGAGAGCACATGTCACTACTGAAAAGGAGTTTTTGACCCATTATGCAAATAGTGCTAACCACATGTATTATCCAGGTTACATTTGTCTGAGGTCTTTTCTCCATATAATAGATTACAGTAATTATGAAATAGTATACATTGAATGAAGAGGCTGCTATTATTTTAACAGCAGTAGTTGAATTGTTGGCGTGTATCTGCTTGTTCCTTTTGATAATGGATAAAGCCCTCTTACTGAAGGCTTCAAACCTGTTAGTATACGTTTTAGTGTGTGATAACTCGCAGCCGAGAATGCTATCGTACATGCATGTCAGCGACCAGCTGCTAAAACAGATGGTAAGTGGCCATCGCATGCTAGGGAGGAGAGCGCACAGGTTAAGCATAGGCATGAAGAGTACATTGCTGCTACCGTGAGGACAATTGCTGTGTTCCCAAGGGCAATGTGGCAGTTAGCATGAGTGCACTTAATCATATCTCTTTGGGTGTCGTTAAATGCAACTGCATTAATCACGCCATGCATTCCGGTGCTCAATCATGCACAGTCATGAACTTGCTGGGCACGCCTCCAACATGTATGATTGCTCTTACCATGCATTATTTCATAGTAATATAGTAAGTGACGGCAGATAAAGACCAGCATGGTCCATCTAGTCTGCCCAGTAAGATGCCAGAATTGTACATGCTGCTTCAGGCAGGTTACCTCTCTCCATTAAGAAGTTATTTACATTTATTTTGATTCCATCCTCTTGCTATGTAGTGATCCTCTGTGTCTGTCCCATGCCTTTTTCCGTCACCGTTTTTTCTCCCATCACCTCTTTCAGGAGGGCATTCCAAGCATCCACCACTCTTTCCGTGACAAAGTATTTCCTGATGTTGCTTTTAAAATTTACCTCCTTGCAGCTTCATTTCATGTTCTCTAGTTCTACAGCTTCTCCGGCTTTGAAAAAGGTTTGTTTGTTCATTAATACCTTTAAGTATTTAAACATCTTTATCATATCCCTCCTGTCTCTCCTCTCTTCTAGGGTATACATAGAAACATAGAAAAATGATGACAGAAAAGACCACTTATTTAGGTCTTCAGGTTTTTTCTCATATTCCTTCTGGCGCAGGCCCCATATCACCTTGGTCGCCTTCCTCTGAACTATTTCAAGTCTTTTTATATCCTTTTGTAAGCAGGGGCAGCCCAAGGGGGGTGCGGGGCCATGTGCGGAGATTAATTGTGGGGCCTCATTTGCATAAGGGACCTCATTTGCATAAATATTTGCATAATGTTAACATGCCTCTTACTGAGTGTCTGGATAAAGAAAGACTAACAGATTTCTACTTTACAATATTCCATTGCCAACCGCCAGGCCCATTAGGAAGTACTATAAACACTGACCATTTAGAACCCATAGCAATCCCACCGTATCGTAACAGCACTACCAGGACTCACAAAGCACCAAACCTTACCTATCAAAAGGCAACACTGCAAATATTAAACCAGTACATCTCAGAGAATAACAATACATTTTCTACTGGGGAAAGAGCAGGGGCGGCCCAAGGCGGGTGCGGGGCCATGTGCGTAGATTCGGTGTGGGGCCTCATTTGCATAAGTGGCCTTATTTGCATAAATATTTGCATTATGTTACCATACACTAACATGTCTCTTAATGAGTGTATGGATAAAGAAAGACTAAAAGATTTCTACATTACTATAATCCAGTGCCAACCGCAAGGCACATTAGGAACTACTACAAACGCTGCCCATTTAGAACCCATAGCAAACCCGCCGTATCCTGACAGCATTACCAGGACTCACAAAGCACCATACCCTACCTATCAAAAGGCAACACTGCAAATATTAAACCAATACATTTCAGAGAATACTGGGGAAAGAGAACAAGTGGCAATGTCAAATAGGAATTACATAAATAGAATACCTCAGCTCAGTTACACATGCAGAACATAGACCATCACCAAACAAGGAATCACAATTTAGAAACAGGAAGGCAATAATTAAACTGGGAACCCCAAAAGCCAAACTTGGAATGTACAACAACACCGTAGAAATAAAACTATAAATTAATTTCCTCTTGTACCAAACAAAGTGCAGACGTTAATGATGCACATTTCCCAGAGCTTTCATATTCCAGTTAATAAATTCAAAATAAAGAGATATCTTTCTGCCTTTTGTGCATTTTTTTCAGTTGCAATTGCTCCAGCCACTTTCTTCTGGTTTCTTCATGTTTTCTGCTAACTGTCCATTTGTTCTTTCTTCTCTCTTCTAGTTTTTTTTTTTCCATTCTCTCTCTCTACATCTGCTTTAACATACTAATCTTTCTCCTTTTGCTCTTTCCTCATTCCTATTTCATCCACACAAATTTTACCCCTCCATCCTCAATCCCCACTTACTCTCCCAATACCCGGCCAATTGTAGATTTTTCATCCCTCCCACACAAAATATTTTTCCCCTCTCCATTTTACTCTCCCAGCCCCATCCCATTCTAATCCTCCCCCAACATCAGCTCCCTTCTAGTTCCAGTCTCACCCAGCATCCATTCCCTTCTAGTCCCTGCATCAGCCCATTTCCAGTCCTAGCCCCCCATCAACCCATTTCCAGTCCTAGCTCCCCCATCCATTTTCAGTCTGAGTCCCTTCATCAGCTCATTTCCAATCCTAGCCCCCATCAGCCCATTTCTAGTCATTTCCTAGCCCCACCATCAGCCCATGTCAAATCCTAGCTCCTCTCCACTCAGCCCAATTCCAGTCCAAGCCACCCATGAGCCTACTTCCAGTTCTAGCCCCTCCATGAGTCCATTTCAATTCAAGCCCCCACCACAGCCCATTTCCAATCTTAGCTCCCCCCAACAGCCCATCTCCAGGCCTATCCTAGCTGCTCCATCAGCCCATTTTCAGTCCTAGCTCCCTTCCCTCACAGCCCATTTCCATTCCAAGCTCCCTCCCCATCAGCTATTTGCAGTTCAAGCCTCCCCTTCCACTCAGCCCATTTCCAGTCATAGCAACCCCCAACCCATTACCAGTCCTAGCCCCCCATCAACCCACTTCCAGTCCTAACCCCCATCACCCCATTTTCAGTTTAAGCCCCCCTATAACCCATTACCAGTCCTAACCCCCCATCAGCCCACTTCCAGTCTTAACCCCATCAGCCCATTTCGTCAGCCCCCCCATAGCCCATTGCCAGTCCTAACCCCCCCATCAGCCCACAGCCCATTACCAGTCCTAACCACATCAGCCCACCTCAATTGCTAACCCCTCCCCATCGCACCCCATAGCCCATTATCAGTCCTAACCCCCCCATAGCCCATTAGCAGTTCTAACCCCCCATCGCCTCATTTCCAGAAAGCCCCCATCAGCCCACAGCCCATTACCAGTCTTAACCCCCCCATAGCCCATTACCAGTCCTAACCCCCCCATAGCCCATTACCAGTCCTAACCCCCCATAGCCCATCACCCCATTTCCAGACAGCCCCCATCAGCCCACAGCCCATTAATAGTCCTAACCCCTCCCCATCAGCCCATTTCCTGTCCTAGCTCCCCCCCATAGCCCATTATCAGTCCTAACCCCCCCATAGCACATTACCAGTCCTAACCCCCCATAGCCCCATTTCCAGTCCTAACCACCCATAGCCCCATTTCCAGACAGCCCCCCGCCCATTGCCATTCTTAATCCCCCCCCCCCCCCCCGCAGCGCCTATTGCCGGTCCTAACCCCCCACCCCACACACACACTGGCTTATGGCAAAATTTTAAAAAAAAAAGCTGGCTCTGGCTGCTGCCGTTGCTGCTACCACCGCGGCAGCGGCAGAATGGAGTGTCCCGCGGGGCCTCCTCTGCTCGTTGAGACCCTCTGCAAAGGCTTTCAGATTCGCGAAGGGAGAGTATCTCCCTCGCGTCTCTGTTAAGCCCGCAGGGGCTAATGGGAAATTTCCCATCAGCCCCTCGCGTCTAAAGGGGCAGATGGGAAATTTCCCATTAGCCCCTGCCGGCTTAACAGAGACGCGAGGGAGACACTCTCCCTTCGCGAATCTGAAAGCCTTTGCAGAGGGGTTCAACGAGCAGAGGAGGCCCCGCGGGACACTCCATTCTGCTGCTGCCGCGGTGGCAGCGGCAGCAGCCAGAGCCAGCTTTTTTTTTTTTTTTAATGAAATTTAAAAAAAGCAGAATGTTCTTTGCACGGGGCCCCCTGAAACGTGGGGCCCTGTGCAAAAAACATTCTTGCTCAATGGACAGGCTGGCCCTGGGAAAGAGAACAAGGGGCACTGTCAAATAGAAACTACATGCAGCATCACTGATTCTAAGCTCTAGCTCCCCCAGAAAGTGCCTTGTCTGATAGCAGCCCAACTTTTCCTATTGTTGAAAAACTGTATGCCTGATCCCTGATGGAAAATCTGGGTTCCCACACACATGAGGATAAGGGGACCTTTTGGCTGATACCTGTCCCAGCTCCTGCCACCACGTCCATGCTTTTCTAAAGCATGTCCTATTTCCAACCCTCCAAGCCTTCCTTAACGTTTGGACCATGCGTTAACATCACAAGTTTCTTTGGTGCACACAGTTCATCTAATAGATTCTCTGGGACGTATTGGGCACTTCCTGTGCACAAATTTATTTATTTATTTATTTAGCGTACATTTGTATCCCACTGCTTCCAGCGATCAGCAGCGGTTGCTATACAAGGTAAGGGTGGCTGTACCGGCCAAGAATGGTATACATTGAAGATTGGGGGGGGGGGGGGAAAGCACGGCAATCATAGAGTTACATTTTACAGTTGATTGTTGGGAACACTTCATACAGGAAATATTATATACATATATACACATAGGCTGAGTGCATTACCCGTTGGGCTAATACTTAGGGTAGGGTGGCTTTCCCATTCCAAAGTATATGGTTAGTGGTGGAATAAAGAGGAGGCTGGGTACTGATGCTAGGTTATATTGAAATGTGATTGGAAGAGGTGCGTCTTAAGCTTTTTTCTGAAATATTTCAGATCACAGTTTGCACGCAGGTCCAATGGCAGCCGGTTCCAGAGTAGTGGAGCTATCAGTGAGAACGCTCTTTTACTTGTGCAAGCATTAACATTTCTGATGCATTTCGGGAGACAAAGGGTATTGAGGCTTGCTGTTCTTCTACTTCTGTTGTTGGGTAGATTGGAGATTAGACTGTTGAGATGTGAGGGTGCTAAATTATGAATGAGTTTGAAGGTAGTGACTATCATTTTGTATTGAATGCGGGGCACGATGGGGATCCAATGCAACTCGATTAGTATGGGTGTAATGTGCTCAGTGAGACCTTTTTGCATAATGATTCTTGCAGCGACGTTTTGTGCCAGTTGCAGGATATTTGTGGTTTTCTTTGGTAAGCCTTGCAGTATGGCATTGCAATAGTCACATATCACAAAATCACATATTCAGTGAAGTATAGCTGCACTGTTATATAGTCATGGATCTGGCAAACCTATTCCTCCTCTATCTTTTTCTAGGATTAACTTAGCATGGCTTACTCGAGTCCCCTTACACTGCCAAATAAACTGCCATATTACCTCTCTAAAAAGGTTCTCTTCCTTATGTTTCACCCAAAGGAGCCACCTGACGTATACGGAGCAGTTAAAAACACCATCTTCACCAGAGCAGTCCTTCCCAGTAATGATAGAGAAAGAGCTTTCCATTTCTCACGCATTTTCCAAATTTCTTCCACTTTAACTGCTATGTTGGCTTTATAGCGTACTGTAGAATTAGTACTTAAATATATTCCCAAGTACTTCAATTTTGGTTTTGACCACTACAGTAGAAAACTCCCTTCTTTAGGGCACAAGCCCCAGTCTCCTACTGACATCGCCTCTAACTTCCCAAAATTTATTTTCACTCCCGGAAACAATCCAAACTGCTTCGCCTGCTCAATCACTCTGGGTATATCCCTCTGGACGTTACCCAAAAAACAAAGCATATCATCCACACACATATTGAGGTGAAGAGGCACTTCTCCCACATTTATAACCTGTATGCCTACATCTCCACGATGTTTTGCCATCAAAGGTTCCAAAAATAGTACAAACAGTAGAGGGTGATAAAGAGCATCTCTGTCTGGTGCCCCTCAGAATTGGAAACTCCTCTAATCTTCTCCCATTCACAATAATTTGAGCCATAGGGGAGTCATACAAAATCTGAAGGATTGTAGGAATGTTCCATTAATGTTAAACTTTATCCAAAATCAGTAATTCCAAAGAACTTTATCAAAAGCTTTTTCAGTGTCTAGAATCACTATTCCTGCCCCCCTTACCTTTCATCTTACCAGCCTCCATCACTGCCAGTGCTTTCAAGATATTAACTGAGGCTCTCCTGCCTTGCATAAACCCCACCTGCTTGGGGAGATATTTCTGCAGACTGTTAGCCAAGACTATGCTCAAGATTTCCATATCCTGATTAAGCAAAGAAATTGGTCTATATGACCCCCACCTCCAGTGGGTCCTTCTCAGGTTTGGGAAGCAGAATCTTAGCTTCCCTTCTTTAAACATATTCCTAAACATGTCACTAAGGGGCCTTTCCACTAAATCTGGCCTGATTTTGTAAACTTCAGCACCCAGCCCATCGGGCCTCAGGCTTTTTTCCAGTTTTAGCTTCTTTATACTCCTTGTACCTCTGTCTCCATAATCAACCTACTAATACTCACCAACTCCTCTTCCATAAGTGCAGGGAGTTGTATCCCCCCAGAAAATCCTCTCTGCTGGCTATATTTTGTCCTCTCCTACCGTTGAATGTTTGATAAAATTCAACAAAATATTGGGCCACCCTTAAGGCCTCTGTGGCCAACTCTCCCTTCCCACTTTTAATCTACAAAATCACTTTCTTGCACTGTGCATCATGAAGCAGGTGAGCTAGCAGCTTCCTCGCCTTTTTACCCCATCTAAGAAGGAAAATATTTTGTTGTGCTTGCATTGTCAATGTTTCATTTATTTGTTTTTGATCTCCATCATTTTTTGTCTATCTTCCTTTCTCAACCCAGGAGACATGGATTGGTGATAGTTATTTAGCTCTTCTGTCAATTCTCTCAGCTCTCTCTCTTATCTGACATACCATATCCCATTATTTGTCTCCTCATCACAACTTTTGCGGTCTACCAGTATGCCATTGTTTGCTCTACAGAGCCTTATATACCACTTTTCTACCAGTCAAAGTGGTGTACATTCAGGTACTGTATATATATTTTTTCTTGTCTCCAAAGGGGCTCACAATCTATGATTTTTGTACCTGAGACAACAGAGGGCTAAGTACCTTGACCAAGGCCGCAAAGAGCACTTGCTGGACTAGAAACCCCAGTCCTTCCAGCCCAAGATTGCTATCCTCTAGCAGGATTTGAACCCCTGACCCTCTGGCCCAAGACAACTTGCTGCAACCACTAGGCTACTCCTCCTCAAAAGCCAATCCTGTTTTCTGTACAAATTCTCAAAAGCCTTTATGAGAGAGATAGGAAGGGTTCATCTTCCAAAAGAAATCTGCATTGCCCCGGACCAATTCGATCTTCATTTGCACCACAGAGTGATCAGATATTACATTCTGCTCCAAATCAATACTTTGCAGTATGGAAGTCCATGTCTCTGGTATCAGCCAATAATCTTTATCTTTATCTTTATTCGCAGTATTTGATTTACTGCCCTTGTCAGAGCATCAGGATGGGGTACAATAAAAATTTCTGGCTACTAGAAGAAAAAAAGGGGAGGAAAAGAGCACAAATAGTTTATAGGAAAGTGGTAGTTAAAGCAGAAGGAAGAATAGAGGGGATAAGGAGACAAACATGAAACACAATTGACGACAAACATAAGGGGGGGAAGGAGAAGGGAGAAGGGGTAGGCACAGGACTACATAGGAGACTGAACCTATTGACCTGTTGTGGAGATAATGGGAGAAGACTTTGACTGGGGGGAAGTGGAATGCTCTGATGGGGGAGGGATATCGTAAGCTTGGCAAAAGAGGTGGGTCTTAAGGAGCGTTTTAAACTGGGGGAACGAGGATTCTGTGTGGAGAGAGTGAGGAAGGGAATTCCATTGGGCGGGGCTTAGAAAAAAAAATGCAGAGTGGCAAGTGAGTTCGAGATGGGCCTGTGAAGGAGGGGGAAGGAAGAGACGATTTCCATGTATCGAGCGGAGAAGACGGGGAGTGGGCTGAAGACGGATAAGGTCGGCCAGATACTGGGGTGTGCTGGTGTGGAGAACTTTGTGGGTAATGGTGAGAATTTTATAGATAAACCTGACCTTGATCGGAAGCCAGTGGAGGGAAAGAAGATAAGGTGTGACATGATCATGAGGGGATGAGTGAGTAAGGAGACGTGCAGCAGTGTTTTGGACAAGTTGAAGACACCTAAGTTGATAGCAGGGGAGGCCCGCCAAGACCGAATTACAATAGTCAAGGCGGGTGACTACAAGAGAAAGAACCAAGGTAGTGAAGGGAGACAGGGGAAGAAAGGGACGAATGACTCTAATCCTACGAAGGAAAAAAGAACTGCGAACGAGTGTGGAAATGTGTTGGCGAAAGGAAAGTGAAGGGTCCAGAGTAACACCAAGGTAGTGGAGGGTGCAGACAAGAGGGATAGGGAGGGTGGACATAGTAGGGGAAATGGATGGAGTAGAGGCACCAAAGGAAAGACTTTGAAGGGTTGACATGAAGAAAATTGTTGGTAAACCAATTAGAGACAGAAGCAAGGCAAGTGTCAAGAGCGATGAGGTCAGGAGCCAGGGGGCTAGTGTGGTAAAGGAGAAGTATGTCATCTGCGTAGAAGTAGGCTGAAATTCCAGTTTGTTGAATGAGTAGGGCCAAGGGTGCAAGAAAAATATTGAAGAGAAGAGGGGCGAGAATGGAACCCTGTGGGACACCGCAGTGTAAGGGGAGTGAGGAAGAAGTGATGGAACCTGACTAGAAGGTGAAAGTGCAAGAGGAGAGGAACGACCGAAACCACTGAAGAACCATGCCATGCATTCCAAGGTCGGCCAAATGAGTGAGGAGGGTGCAGTGGTCGACAATGTCAAAGGCGGAAGAGAGATCAAGAGAGACAGCTATAGACAGATCACCGCGATTGTGGGAGTGGTGGATTTCACTAAGGAGTGCAAGAAGGATAGTTTCCATGCTATGACCTGCCCTGAAACCAGACTGATGGGGTGGAGCAAAAGGGTGGAATTGAGGTGTGAGGTGAGTTGTGTGAAGACAAATTTCTCAAGAGGAAAGAGAGATTTGAGAGGAAAGAGAGATTTGACACTGGTCGCCAGTTTGCGAGGATGGAAGGGTTCAGGTCAGGTTTTTTAAGGAGGGGGCGGATTAGATCATGCTTCCAGGGAGCAGGGAACTGGTCAGGAGCAAGGCTGGAATTGATGATGACAAGAACAAATGGGAGAAGCATAAGTGAAGGGTCAAGAAACCAGGAGGAAGGGAGGGGGTCGAGGGGGCAAGTAGTTTTATGGGAAGCGGTGGTCGCCTTGATGAGTTCAGGAGAGGTGACAGGTCGGAAGGAAAGCCAAGTGTGGGGGAAGGTATGTGATAAAGGGAGAGCAGGCATGGGCGGAGAAAAGGGGGAAGCAGAAGGGGGAGGGGGAGGCGAGGGGGGTCTGGAGCTAAAAGAGGAACGGAGGGACTGGATCTTAGCAGAGAAGAAGGAGGCAAGGCTATTTGGACTGGGGGCATCGGGGAAGGAAACCAACGAAGAGGAGGAAGCAGAGGGTAAGGAGAGTTGATGGAGAACCTGAAAGAGACGCCTTGAGGAATAGGAGGAGGATTCAATGAGATGTGAGTAATAGGCTTTCTTAGCTAAGGATATCATTGTGTGATAGAAACGGTGTGCTTGAGGAAAGGTGGTAAGGGTATCGATGGAGGGATGCTTGCACCAAATGCATTCAGCGCGACGGAGATGGGAGCATTGGAGGTATAATCCAAGGTGATACCAGGGATGGTGGGAGGGAGAATGAAGGGGAATGGGGCGAAGTGGAGCAAGGATGTCAAGAGTGGAAGAAATAATGGAGGTCTAGGTATTAACCTGCTGATCTACAGGGAGGGTAGAGAACTCTGGGGAGAAGAGGGAATCTGCTGGGGGAAATTGCTGAAGGGTAAATGGAGTAATGTGGCGCTTAAATAATTGGAGAGAAGGACCAGCAGTGAGTGATTTGGAAGCCTGTGGAGAAGGTAGAGAAAAGGAGAATAACAGACAACGATGATCAGACCAGGGAAGGGCAAGTGACCGGATGCTAGATGGGAGAAAGGGGGAATGGGCAGAAGTGAGGATGAGATCAAGGGTATGTCCTGAGGCATGGGTGGGGCAGGTGACATGCTGGGTAAGAGAAAGATCGTCGAAAAGAGATAGAAGAGTTTTATCAAGTGACCGGGAGGGAGAGTCAAGGTGTACATTGAAGTCACCCAAAACTGCAAAATTTGGGAACAGGAGGGCTGATTCATAGAGTGTAAGGGAGAGGGAATCCCGGAGAACAGAATGAAGTGAGGGAGGCACATAAAGCAGAAGGAAATATACCGGGGTTGGGGACTCGAAACGCATAAGCATGGATTTTGGATATTGCGGTGAAGGCGAGACAGAGGTGAGGGGGAGGGATGCATGATGAATAACTACCACACCCCCGCCTGACTGACGGAGGCAGGGAATGTAATAGGCAGAGTAACCAGGGAGAAGGCAGCAGTGGAGAAGACTGTCTTCCCCTTCATGAAGCCAGGTTTTCGTGAGGAAGAGTGCATCAAGTGAGTTCTGCGTTAGTAGATCATGCACTAACTGCGTCTTTGCCCAGAGAGAGCAACATCAGTACTGAGGTGTCCATCTGCCGACCAGACTTGATGTCCAGAGAGGTGCCTGGTGCCAAAATCCAAGATGTTACGGAGAGTTTGCTGAGACTCATCAAGCCCACTGACTATTACCCAATGTTGCTAATCCACGTCGGAAGTAATGATACTGCCAGGTATCCCTCGGAGGTTATCAAAAGTGACTTCATGGCTCTGGGAGAGAGGGTGAAGCAGTTAGGTGCACAGGTGGTGTTCTTTTCAATCCTCCCTGTTGAGGGTAAAGGCCAAGGCAGAGAGGCTCGCATCCTGGAGATGAATGCATGGCTGTATGGATAGTGTCATTGAGAGCGTTTTGGTTTCCTAGACCATGGGATGCTGTTCCAAGGGTTGCAGAGCAGAGATGGCATCCATCTGTCCAAGAAAGGTTGGCACATCTTCAGAGTAGACTGGCTATTCTACTGAAGAGGGCTTTAAACTAGATACGTTGGGGATGGGTGATGAAAGCCCCCAGGCAAGTGAAAGCCCCCAGGTGATACATTAAATACCTTTATGGAAATGGGTAACACTGGCTGAAAGTGAAGATGATCTGAAACATTTGCTTCTCACAATCAAAGAATATAGTCTCAAAATGGGCCTGCACCTTAATGTAAAGAAGACAAAGATCTTGACAACTGGCATAATCAACAGGTTCATCGTTGAAGGAGAAGAAATTGAAATTGTGAACAACTTTAACCTACTTGGATCAACTATCAATAAAGAAGCAACAAATAAATAAATAAATAAAATAACAAGCAGTCAAGAAATCAGACGACGCATTGCTCTTGGCAGAATGGCTATGAAAGACCTAGATAAGATTCTCAAGAGCAGAGATGTCTCTCTCCATACAAAGATTCGACTTGTTCAAGCCATGGTATTTTCAATAACATCATTTGGATGTGAATGCTTGACAGTTAAAAAGATAGGAAGAAAATTGATGCCTTTGAATTATGGTGCTGGCGGCGAATACTGTGTATGCCATGGACTGCCCGAAGAACAAACCAGTCGGTACTAGAGGAGATCAAACCTAAGCTTTCTTTAGAAGCTCAGATGACAAGACTTCGACTTTCATACTTTGGACACATCATGCGAAGAGAGAGATCATTAGAGAAAGACATCATGCTTGGCAAGATAGAAGGTCAATGCAAAAGAGGAAGGCCAGCAATGAGATGGATCACTACAATAACAGCAGCTACGAGTACCAGTCTGTCAACAATGAGCCGCCTGTCTCAAGACCAAACACAATTTAGGATAGCTATCCAGAGGGTCGCCATGAGTCGACTCCGACACGACGGCACTTAACAACAACAACAACAGGGGTAATATATGGAAAGCAGTGTGTATAAATGCCCGTAGTATGGGAAATAAGATCCCTGATGTTGAAGCTTTGGTGGAAGTGGCCGATTTGGATTTAATGGCAGTTACAGAAACATGGTTCAAAGAAAACCATTACTGGGATGTAACTATACCTGGCTATACTTTATTCAGAAAGGACAGGGTAGGAAGAAGGGGAGGAGGAGTGGCACTATATGTAAAAAATACTATTAAAGCTTTCTAATTACAGAGCTTAAAAGGGAGAGAGGAGGCATTGTGGGTTAAACTAGAAAGAGGGAAAGAGAAATCTGTTTGCATTGGCATGATATACAGACCTCCCTCACAAGAGGAAGAGGTGGACAGAAAGTTAATTGAAAACATACACAGCATTGCTAGGAAAGGGGAAGTGCTACTGATGAGGGATTTCAATATGCCAGATGTTGACTGGCACATTTCTGCAGCAGTATCATCTAGAAGTAAAGAGATCCTGGATTCTCTACAGGCAGAACTATTCAAGCAATTGGTAACAGACCCAATACGTGAAGGGGCCATACTGGACTTGGTGCTTACCAATGGTGAAAGTGTTTCTCATGTTATAGTGGGAGATCATTTTGCATCCAGTGATCACCAGATGGTGTGGTTCAGTATTAGGACTAGGGCTGTTAGAATCCATTCAAAGGTGAGGGTCTTAGACTTTAGGAAAACTAAGTTTTCCAAGATGGGCCAATACCTCAGGGAGTCATTAGCGGGATGGGAACAGTTGGGGATGTAGAAAAAGAGTGGGAAAAACTGAAAGGGGATATTTTAAGGGCAACCAACCTTTTTGTTAAAATGATAAATAAAGGTAAAAGGAAAAGGAGACCGCTATGGCTTTCAAAAGAAGTAGCTGAAAAGGTGAAGAAAAAGAGGGAGGCCTTCATGAAATACAAGAGATCACAGAGAGAGGAAGACAGGCATCTATATTTGGAAAAACATAGGGGTATGTTTGCTAAAACCCCGCTAATGTGCGGGCCGCGGTAGTGAGCGGATGCCATATAAGGAGTGGGCGTTCCGTCCTGAAAAAGAAAAGCCATGATTGACATATGCGCTAAGGTGCGCGGCGCCCATGTGCGCCCCGCACATTAGCGCATGAGGAAGCTGCGCGGGAGGCATAAGTGGCGCGCTGATGTGCAAACAGAAGAGCAGAGCCACAGTACAATGGTTAAGGGATCAGGGGTTCAATCCCCCACAGTGCCCAATGAAGACATCTGGCTGTGGTGTTAATTTATGAGGCATATAAATAATGGGCGGCATAAGTGGCGCACTGATGTGCACACAAAAGAGCAGAGCCACAGCACAATGGTTAAGACACTGACCAATGGTGCAGAGATATGGGGTTCAATCCCCCACAGTGCCCACTGTAGACAGCTGGTTGAGGCATTACTTTAGGAGCCAGTTTAATACTGGGCAGCATTAGGCGGCACGCTATTGATTTAGGAGGCTTTTTGATATTGGGCGGCATAAGGCGGCACGCTAAGATACAATCACAGGAACAGAACCACAGCACAATGGTTAAGACACAGACCAATGGTGCAGGGATCAAGGGTTCAATCCCCCACAGTGCCCAATGAACAAGGCTGGCTGAGGCATTATGTATTATGGGGAAGATTGCTTTTGGAGTCATTTTATGTTTATTTTAATTTTCACTACTAGCAAACGCACTCTCAAAGCGTGTTAACATAAGGCAGCCTATAAGGCACATTTTAAAGTGCACTGTCAGCCAAGGCACCCTAGAATGTTGCTTATGGGCCCTTTAGAGGGTGCCGTATGAGGTACCGCAAGGTCAGAGTACTATTTGTTATGGCAGCACTGTGCAGTTTAAGGAATGGAAAGCATAAGTAGGTGCGCTGACAGGCAAAGAGGAGCAGCAGTGGAGCACAATGGTTAAGGCACTGACTGCTGATACAGGGGTCATGAGTTTGCTCCCCAGTATGCCTAATACGTAAGGTTGGCTGTGGCATCAGCTTTGCATTGTACATATGTTTCCCTGCAGCACTTTATTTTTAATTTATTAATTGCTGCCAGCAAACACGCCCTCACGTGCCGTAATTGAAGGTGCCATATAAGGCACCCTATAAGGCACTCCATAGGGCACATTATAAATTGCACTGTCCGCCACAGCACCCTAAAATGTCCCCTATAGGGTACCCTATAAGTTGCGTCACAGGATAATGTATAGTGCACCTTATATGGATGGGAACCATAAGGTGCCCTATAGGGCACCCTATAAAGCACCCTCAGAGGCACCTTATGGGTACAGTACGCTGAGGGTGTTTTTGTTGGCATCAAAATATGTACATTAAAAAAAGGTAATGCATCTGACAACCCCACTGTGGGTTTGAACCCATGATCTCTGGTTTCACAGGCAGTGAAGTAACCATTGAGCTACAGCTCCATAGCAACTGGCAAGCTCCAGGCTGGTTGCAGAGAGCCTGCACGTCACCACACAGACAGTCTGTTGTGGTCTCCAGGATAGGGTTAGCACACCCATACCCATGATGCACTGCACATGCAAATCAGCTGTCCACAGATAAACACAAGATGGGGAATGCACCCCTACAGCATCTCGGCCTGGTAGAGGGAAGTGACCATGTGCACCCCCACAGCACCTCGGCCTGGTAGGGAGTACTGACCGTGTGTTTAACTGGCACAGAGTAGCTACACACCGTCACATTGTGCAGGTACTGTGCTCACCCTGAGTGTGCGGTGAGGCGCCCAGCACCAGGTCCACAGCACCTTCCATGATTGAATAAGACCATGCCAGAGGTCCAAAGCAGTATTAAACTGTGAGATAGGTTGTTTCTGCAGAAACACCTTGGATATCTGTTTGTCTCAGTCAGGTGTAGCCCCTATAGACCCCCAGGTGGGCCATGTACCATCACCACCACCACCACTTCCCCGTCCCCCTCCCCCTCCTTGGCCAAGAGTGGCAAACAGGGTCTCCTATCAATAGATCCACATTCTACCTCCCTGCAAAGGTGGCAGTAGAGAGGAACATCAACCCCAAGTCCTGTTGAGTAACAGACACCCCACAGGGCAATCAATGCAGCTCTATACACATCCATAACACAATAGCAGACAGACATTAGGCCTGGATATGGTAAGCTGCACCCCACCACTATCTGATATTCTCCTGCAGCAAGTCATCAGCCACTGCACCCTGCAAGCAGTGTACTAGTTAGTCCATGGTACACATTCCCAGTGGAGATGCATGCACCCAGAACCGGGATGTCAGCATACACAGCAAGCAGATAAAACAGTGACTGAGCCCCAAAAGGAAATCCATATCTATCACATGAGAGAAATACTATATAGCACTATGGGGGTGCCTAGCCATGCTGTGGTCACTGCACAGTCAGGGTGAGAGTGATCTCTCAGCAGGACATACTGAGGTCACCCTGTCTGTGTAGGTGGTGGCCGGGCACTAAAATGTCCCAGTCAGTGCCCTATGCCCTGTGCAGCTGCAACCTGGCCAGGTCACCCTGTCCGGCCTATACCCATGGTACCTTGCTCCTCATTATGCACATTGGCAGCCCAATACTGGCAACATTGCTGGCAGTGTGGGCTGTGGATGGTGTTTGCAGCCACCACACACTGGATAGACAGACAGCCACCCCCACACCTATGCCAGCATTGTGCTACTATGGAGGAGTTCAGCAGCCATACCTACCACACCAGTCCTGGGCACAGTACAGGCATGGATATGGTACGCAATACTGTTTGGGGTCACTCCCCAGGGTGGTAAACACTGTCAGAGACCAGACCTGCAGCACACACCGTAGACATCAGAATGATTGTTATGGTGGAGCTCAATGAGCTAAATGTGCTTAACTTAGGAATTGATATCTGCCAGTTATCATGGGAAATATTTGATAGCTGTGTACCATATACCCAGGTGTAGGGTGGCATTGCTGAGGTATGCAACTGCTAGTATTGGGAGATACAGGCAGGGCCCAATATCCTGCCTCTCCAGGAGGCATTGGCCAATGGGGCCTGTGGGTGTGTATGTGGGTGTGTCTGGCCCTGTTGGCTGCTGCTTTACGGCAGAGTTTCCCAACTCCAGTCCTGGTGTTCCAACCACTGTTCGGGTTTTCATGCTGTCCCTCATAAATATGCATGAGCGACATCAGCATACCATGGGGGTGGTGCATAGATATGCAGCACAGGCATCTTTATTAGAGGCAGCATGGAGCCTGAATGGTGTGGGGCCCTCCAGGACTGCATTTGGGAGACTCTGCTCTAAATAATGCGGCTGTTTATGGTGTCTGTGTTTGGTGTGGTAAAATATAGGCGTATTAACCATGCGTAGGTTCTCATCAATAAAGGTTTGTCCTTACTATCACAGTTTAGTTGTGGGAAAAATATGTGGATAGGATTGGCAGTAGCCCCAGCTGGCCTTTGAACCTGTGACCTTCTGTTCTTGCACACACTGTCTGTGTGCAATGCACCACCTTGTTGCCACAGATATGCTGCATTCCCTGGGGAGTCCATGACTGTACATCCAACAGAGCCTGTCTTGCGGTGGTCGGTGCCAGCCTGCACAGGCCTAGGCCACTGTCTGCTGTGGCTTGCAGCCACTGCCCCCTCCACCACCTGTACCCTTCCGCCAACATGCAGACATGTCCTTATCTGGGAAACAGCATATGACCTGATTGACTGGTGGCACTCCAGGACTGAATCTGGGTGACTCGGCTGTAGGTAATGCCCATTGTTATGGTTTGTGTGTGGTGTAGGGTAAAATATGGGTGTTTGAACCATGCTTATGTTCTCTGCAATAAAGGAGTGTCTTTACTATCACTGTTTAGTGGTGGGTAAAAATGTGGAGACTGGGTTGGCAGGAGCCCCAGCTAGGATTTGAACCTGTGACCCTCTGGCCTTATAGGCACTGGCTGTTTCGGTTGCACCACACTGTGGCCATGCAGACAGTGCAGTCCCTGGAGATAGGAAACCTGGCCTGACGAGTCAGAAACCCTGCTCTGCGCAATATTACTGTGGGCTCATTTACCTTGTATGGAGACAAAAGTGCAAATAAACCGCACAAATGACCTCGGAAAAAGGGGCAAACACCCATATCCAAGCTGGGCAACAGTGATATCACTGGGCAACATTAAACAACACTCCCAGGAAAGCTCCAATAAACTGAAATGATTTTTGAAAGGGTCTACGGAGCGTATGGGGGGGGGTTAGGACTGGTAATGGGCTATGGAGAGGGGGCTAAAGCTGGAAGTGGGCTGGTGGCGGTGGTGGTGGTGGTGGGGGGGGTTAGGACTGGAAATGGGCTGATGGGGGGGTTAGGACTGGTAATGGGCTATGGGGGGGCTAGGACTGGAAATAGGGTGATGGGGGGTTAGGACGTAATGGGCTGATGGGGGGTTAGGACTAGTAATGGGCTATGAGGAGGCTAGGACTGGAAATGGGCTGAGTGGAAGGAGGGCTTGAACTGCAAATAGCTGATGGGGACGGGGGCTTGGAATGGAAATGGGTTGTGAAGGGGAGGGAGCTAGGACTGGAAATGGGTGAGGGGGGGCTAGAACAGGAAATGGGCTGATGGAGGGGCTAGAATAGGACTGGAAATTGGCTGTTGGGGGGGTACTAAGATTGGAAATGGGCTGTGGTGGGGGTTTGGATTGAAATGGACTCATGAAGGGGCTAGAACTGGAAGGCTCATGGGGGGCTTGGATTGGAAATGGGCTGAGTGGAGGGGAGCTAGGATTTGACATGGGCTGATGGTGGGGCTAGGAAAGGACTAGAAATGGGCTCATGGGGGCTGGGATTGGAAATGAGCTGATGGAGGGACTCGGATGGGACTGCAAATAGATGGGGGAGCTAGGACTGGAAATGGGCTTATGGGGGGCTAGGACTGGAAATGGGCTGATGCGGGGACTAGAAGGGAGCGGATGCTGGGTGGGACTGGAACTAGAATGGAGCTGATGTTGGGGGAGGATTAGAATGGGATGGAGCTGGGAGAGTGAAATGGAGAGGGAAAAAATATTTTGTGTGGGAGGGAAGACAAATCTACAATTGTCCGGATATTGGGAGAGTAAGTGGGGATTGAGAATGGAGGGGTAAATAGTGGATGAAATAGGAATGAGGAAAGAGCAAAAGGAGAAAGATTAGTATGTTAAAGCAGATGTAGAGAGAGAATGGAAAAAAACTAGAAGAGAGAAGAAAAGACAAATGGACAGCAGACGATGAAGAGTTAGCGGAAGACACGAAGAAACCAGAAGAAAGTGACTGGAGCAATTGCAGCTGAAAAAAAATGCACCAAAGGTAGAAAAATATCTCTTTATTATTGTAACCCACCTTATCATAACAGCACTACCAGGACTCATAAAGCACCAATCCCTACCTATCAAAAGGCAACACTGCAAATATTAAACCAATACATTTCAGAGAATAACAATACATGACCTACTGGGGAAAGAGAACAAGTGGCAATGTCAAATAGGAATTACATAAACAGAATACCTCAACTCAGTTACACATGCAGAACATAGACCATCACCAAACAAGGAATCACAATTTAGAAACAGGAAGACAATAATTAAACTGGGAACCACAAAACTCAAACTTGGAATGTACAACAACACTGTAGAAATAAAACTATAAATTAATTTCCTCTTGTACTAAACAAAGCACAGATGTTAATGATGCACATTTCCCAGAGCTGACATAGTCCAGTTAATAAATTCAAAATAAAGAGATATTTTTCTACCTTTTGTGCATTTGTTTTTCAGTTGCAATTGCTCCAGCCACTTTCTTCTGGTTTCTTCGTGTCTTCTGCTAACTCTCCATTGTCTGCTGTCCATTTGTCCTTTCTTCTCTCTTCTAGTTTTTTTCCATTCTCTCTCTACATCTGCTTTAACATACTAATCTTTCTCCTGTTGCTCTTTTCTCATTCCTATTTCATCCACTCAAATTTTACCCCTCCATCCTCAATCCCCTTACTCTCCCAATACCCGGCCAATTGAAGATTTTTCTTCCCTCCCACACAAAATATTTTTCCCCTCTCCATTTCACTCTCCCAGCCCCATCCCATTCTAATTCTCCCCCAACATCAGCTCCCTTCTAGTTCCAGCCCCACCCAGCATCCGCTCCCTTCTAGTCCCCGCATCAGCCCATTTCCAGTCCTAGTTCCCCCATCTATTTCCAGTCATATCCGAGTCCCTCCATCAGCTCATTTCCGATCCCAGACCCCCATCAGCCAATTTCTAGTCCTTTCCTAGCCCCACCATCAGCCCATGTCAAATCCTAGCTCCCCTCCACTCAGCCCATTTCCAATCCAAGCCCCCAATGAGCCTACTTCCAGTTCTAGCCTCTCCATGGGTCCATTTCATTTCAAGCCCCCAACACAGCCCATTTCTAATCTTAGCACCCCCAACAGCCCATTTCCAGTCTTATCCTAGCACCTCCATCAGCCCATTTCCTGTCCTAGCTCCCCCCCCCACTCAGCCTACATCCAGTCCTAGCTCCCTCCCCTCACAGCCCATTTCTAATCTCAGCACCCCCCAACAGCCCATTTCTAGTCCTATCCTAGCACCTCCATCAGCCCATATCCTGTCCTAGCTCCCCCCCCCCACTCAGCCCATTTCCAGCCTAGCTCCCCCCTCACAGCCCATTTCCAGTCCAAGCCCCCACCTCCCCATCAGCTATTTGCAGTTCAAGCCCCCTTCCACTCAGCCCATTTCCATTCCAAGCCCCCGTCCCCATCAGCTATTTGCAGTTCAAGTCCCCCCTTCCACTCAGCCCATTACCAGTCCTAGCCTCCCCATAGCCCATTACCAGTCCTAACCCCCCCATCAGCCCATTTCCAGTCCTAGCCCCCGTCAGCCCATTTCCAGTCTTAGCCCCCCCATAGCCCATTACCAGTCCTAACCCCCCCATCAGCTCATTTCCAGTCCTAGCCCCCCATAGCCCATTACCAGTACTAACCCCCCATCAGCCTATTTCCAGTCCTAGCCCCCCATAGCCCAATTACCAGTCCTAACTCCCCCCCATCAGCCCATTTCCAGTCCTAGCCCCCCCCCCCATAGCCCATTACCAGTCCTAACCCCCCTCATCAGCCCATTTCCAGTCCTAGGTCCTCATCAGCCCATTTCCAGTCCTAGCCCCCTGTAGCCCATTACCAGTCCTAACCCTCCCCATCAGCCCACCTCCAATCCTAACCCCCCATCAGCCCATTTCCAGTCCTAACCCCCCATCAGCCCACCTCCAGTCCTAACCCCCTCCCATCAGCTCATTTCCAGTCTTAGCCCCCCATAGCCCATTACCAGTCCTAACCCCACCATCAGCCCATTTCCAGTCTTAGCTGCCCCCATAACCCATTAGCAGTCCTAACCCCCCATAGCCCATTACGAGTCCTAACCCCCCATCAGCCCCCCTCCAGTCCTAACCCCCTCCCATCAGCTCATTTCCAGTCTTAGCCCCCCCATAGCCCATTACCAGTCCTAACCCCCCCATAGCCCATTACCAGTCCTAACCCCACCATCAGCCCATTTCCAGTCTTAGATGCCCCCATAGCCCATTACCAGTCCTAACCCCCCCATAGCCCATTACCAGTCCTAACCCCCCATCAGCCCATTTCCAGTCCTAGCCCCCCCATAGCCCATTACCAGTCCTAACCCCCATAAGCCCACCTCCAGTCCTAACCCCCCCATCATCCCATTTCCAGTCTTAGTCTCCCCCATAGCCCATAACCAGTCCTACCCCCCATAGCCCATTACCAGTCCTAACCCGCCCATCAGCCCATTTCCAGTCCTAGACCCCCCCTAGCCCATTACCAGTCCTAAACCCCTCCCCCCCCCCATCAGCCCAGGGAAACTTTAAAAGAAAAACAAACTTGCTGCTGCCACTGCCGCCATGGCAGCAGCAGAATCAAGTGTCTCCCACGAGGCCCCCGCCCACCCAACAGAGCCCTCCCTCCTGCCCAACTGAGCCCTCCCTCGATCACTCTCCTTGGCACGGCTTTCAGAGCCGCGAAGGGAGGGTTAAAACTTTAGTGCGTTTTACTGGGGAATGGAACCCATCTCATTGAAAATTACTAATTCAACCAGCCCCCACCCCATCAGCATAAATTTGTACAAAGATTTCCAATCCATTAGTCTTCCAGCATCTCCTCCCCATCTAAGAGGACACCATCAGCAACCGAATCCTTTCTGCCTCAGCACCACAGACCACAAAACCCAGTTCTCCTCTAGCTGTCTTTGTTCCTGAGAGAATCCTCCCTACCTAACTCTCCTCTTTGCGCCCCCTCCCCCGTTCCTATCCCTAACCACATTCATTCTCCCCCCCCCCCATCCACCCAATTGTTATACAGATCCATTCCACCCTCTAGCAGTTTCCCCTCCACCATCAGAAAACAGCAATTCTTGTAAGCTTACTATCGGTAAAACTGAACAAAAATGATAATAACAATGCTTCCCTTCCCCAAAATCAGAGAAAGTTACAAAAAATATTCTAAGAGCTCAATACGTCCCCCACCCCACCCGCTATCATACATTGCTTAAGAGTTCGGTCCATCTTAGTGCCCCAAATTAACTTCCCTTAAGCATGGTCTTCTGCAGCATGCTTTATCTCCTTTGCCCCCCATAGGCATCTCATGCAAGTACCATAGCTGAAACTAGGCTCATCAAGGCAAACCTTCATCTGGCCAAAGGCCAAACAGGTCAGGCTTTCCACCCATGTCAGCTTGTCCATCATCCACTCCCAGCCCAGGAAAGATGCTCACTAACCCGTCACGACTGGTGTCGCCCTGGCTCTATGCACTTACTCTTCTCCCACACCAGGCGTGCCTTCCAAATGAAGGAGCAATGCAGCCATCAAGCCTCCATCTGGCTTTCCAACTGATTTAGCTGTCCACTATGTCCAAAAACTTGCCCACTTTCAGCTCTCAGCAAACAGCAACATTCTATGACTGTAATTTAACCTTCCCAGCCGTTCCGATCACTCTGACGGTGCTTTCGCAGGAGAGGGACTGCAGCATCCATCTTGGCCAGAGGTTCTGCCTCTCCCCCTGGTGATTTCTCTTAGAACATAAATCATAGCAAGTTCTCTGGGGAAGAAACTGACATAGTGGTAGCTATTTTAGCCCATCTCCCCTATGAGTTTGTATTAGGAAAGGACAGGAATGGCCTCATATCTGCCCTTTATTTGTCTGTGGGATATGTGTCTACTTGCTGCCATCAAAAGGGATACTGAACCCCAAGAACAGGTTTTAGGAAAGATCTTTCCTTTTGAAGAAGGGGATACAATTGAAACATCTGAATATCCCAGGAAAGGGAGAGAGCAGCAAGAACACAGTCCAATTAGAGCAAACATAAAGGGCTAAGCACATGCCCTGGATCCCAGAGCAAGTATTGGAGAAATTTCCTTTGTTCAGGCAGCAGCAGGAAGGGGATCCTACTCTGATGTGGGCTCTGGTGCAGGTTAAGGAGGAGCCACAAATGGGTAGTCCCCATTTAAGGTCATCTTAGTACCATTACTTATGGTAGCGATGCACATAATTGGTCCACTCAAGAAGAGCAAACAGATGTATATGTATTTCCTAGTGATTCTAGATCATGCTACTCAATTGCCTTAGCTGTTGCTCTTAGATCTGTTTCAGGAAAAACTGTTGCATGGGAATTAGTAAAAATATTTTGTCAGAAAGACTTTCTCTGGAGGCTCTTAAAGATGGGGCAACCAATTTTATGTCCAGTATCTTGATGGAAATGTGAGAAAAGTTTGGCATTTGTCATATCTGTATCACCGCATACCATCTTAAGAACATAACATAAGAACATAAGATATGCCATACTGGGTCAGACCAAGGTCCATCAAGCCCAGTATTCTGTTTCCAACAGTGGCCAATCTAGGTCATATGTACCTAGCAGTTTCCCCAAGAGACACAAGTTCCAAAATGCTTGTACTGGGTCAAGCATTGATATCTTCGGTCACTTCTTAATAATGGTTTATGGACCTTTCCTCCAGGAACTTGTCCAAACCTTTTTTAAACCCAGCTACACTAACAGCCTTTACTACATCCTCCGGTAACAAATTCCAGAGTTTGATTACACGATGAGTGAAAAAATATTTTCTTTTATTAGTCTTAAATAGCTTACCCTGTAGCTTCATTGCATGTCCCCTAGTCTTTCTATATTCTGATAAGGTAAACAATCGATCTACGTTTACCCGTTCCACTCCGTTCATTAATTTGTAGACTTCTATCATATCTCCCCTCAGCCGTCTCTTTTCCAGGTTAAAGAGCCCTAACCTTTTTAGCCTTTCTTCATAGGAGTATCCTTCCATCCCCTTTACCATTTTGGTGGCTCTTCTCTGTACCTTTTCTAAAATTGCTATATCCTTTTTAAGATACGGCGACCAGAATTGCACACAATATTCAAGGTGCGGTCTCACCATGGAACGATATAGAGGCATTATAATATCTTTTGTTTTATTTTCCATTCCTTTCCTTATCATACCTAGCATTCTATTTGCTCTCTCTTGGCCGCCGCTGCACACTGGGCCGAGGGATTTAACATGGTATCCACAATGACGTCTAAATCTTTTTCCTGGGTGGTGGTTCCTAATGTGGAACCTTGCATCGTGTAACCATAGTTTGGGTTGTTCTTCCCTAGGTGCATAACCTTGCACTTGTCCACATTAAATTTCATCTGCCATTTTGATGCCCAGTCTTCCAATTTATCAAGATCCTCTTGCAATTTTTCACAATCCTCTTGGGTTTTAACAACTTTAAATAGTTTTGTGTCATCTGCAAATTTGATAACCTCACTCGTTATTCCACTTTCCAGGTCATTTATGAATATGTCAAAAAGCAGCGGACCCAGCACAGATCCCTGGGGTACATCACTATTCACCTTTCTCCATTGGGAACATTGGCCATTTAGCCCTACCCTCTGCTTTCTATCTTTTAACCAGTTCCTGATCCACAATAGTACATTGCTTCCTATCCCATGACTCTTTAGTTTTGCCAAAAGTCTCTGATGAGGGACCTTGTCAAAGGCTTTCTGAAAGTCCAGATACACAATATCAACTGACTCACCTTTGTCCACCTGTTTATTCACTCCTTCAAAAAAACATAACAGATTAGTAAGACAAGATCTTCCTTGTCTAAAGCCATGTTGGCTGTCTCCCATTAGGTTGTGACTATCTACATGCTGAGTAATTTTATTCTTTATGATGGTTTCTACCATTTTTCCCGGTACTGACGTCAGGCTCACCGGTCTGTAGTTTCCCGGATCACCCCTGGAATCTTTTTTAAAAATTGGTGTTACATTGGCGATCTTCCAATCTTCAGGTATTAGAGATGATTTTAATGATAGTTCACAGATTACTGATAGCAGTTCTGCAATCTCATATTTCAGTTCTTTCAACACCCTTGGATGTATACCATCCGACCCAGGTGATTTGCTCCTCTTCAGTTTATCTAATAGTTGTAAGACATCTTCCCGATGTATCAATATTTCCTCCAATTCTTCCGCACCTTTAAATACCACTTCAGTCATGGTAACATCCCTACATCTTCCTCAGTAAAGACCGAAGCAAAGAATTCATTCAGTCGCTCCGCTATCGCCTTGTCGCCTCTTAGTGCTCCTTTAACCCCTTTATCATCTAATGGACCAACTGACTCTCTCACAGGTTTTTTGCTACGAATGTACTTGAAAAGGTCTTTATTTCGCGTTTTTGCTTCCGCAGCAAGCTTCTTCTCAAATTCTCTCTTTGCCTGCCTTATCAATGCCTTGCATTTGACTTGCCAGTGCTTGTGCTGTTTCCAGGTTTCATCGTTTGGCTCTTTTTTCCATTTCCTGAAAGATGCTTTTTTGGCAACAACAGCCTCTCTGACCTCACCTTTAAACCATGCTGGCAGTTTTTTGGACTTCCTTCCACTTTTCTTAAAGCGTGGAATACAGCTGGTCTGGGCTTCCAAGATAGTATTTTTCAACAACACCAAAGCTTGATGTACGTCTTTAACCTTCATTCAAATGGCTTGATTAAACAATTCAATCAGACCCTCAAGAATATGAGTAGGAGGGCATTACAGATATATAAGTTCAGGGTTATGCATAGTGCAGGGAAAGAGAACATTCATGCTGATGCATTTTCGCGGGCAAATTAGATAGGCGGGAAGATGCCTCAGCTTCACAAGGCTAGAAGGAACATAAGTGGAGGGGATATATGACAAGGACAGCTCTCCAGAGCCCCAAGAGAGGAAGAAACCCCAAGTATAGGCTGTACCTACTATAAACTGTCTACAGTCCCTAGAGATCCTCTGGGTAGACTTTTGTTTCCCTGAGAGTCCTAGAATCCCTGAGTCCCCTTCCATGGGGAGGGATAGTTGCCACACACACCAAGGAGGAAAATAGCATGGAATTCCTAATGGGATATAACATGGAGATACCCATTCCACCAAGAGATACCCCTGCATAATGCCTTCTCTGCCTTGGTAAATGAGGATGCTTGAAGGACTACCAAAAGGAACTGCTACTGCTGGAAAGAAATCTGCACTTGTAAGTATAACCTGCTGGGAAATTCTCTAAATCTGGAGGAAAAGAGAATTTTTTGGATTAAAGCTCATAAATCTGTGTATTTTAGAATTACCGGTAATTGTTTTTGTTAAGTCAATCAGGGCTTAGTATCACCAGAGAGCTTTTAATTTAAATCAATCAGAGTATAGCTTAGTATAGAAGGTAGAATAGGGTAAATATTCTTTGAGTAGAAATAAATAAATTGTTTCTAGAGACCTTTATGAAGAGGTCTTCCAGTTAGGAGGCAAGAAACCTGTGAAATTATTTTAAATAGATGTTAAAGCCAAGTAACAGATCAAAGGGAGAATTTGAAAGGCTCCTTCTATCAAACCAAGGGCAGTGTGAATCACCAGGGAAACTGCTAAGAGATTACTTTAAAAGCACAGGTCAGGGCACTGTTTAGTAAGTGTTTCTTTTCCTCCCACCCACCCCAGGCATAATCTTCAATTTATAGGCTCTTAAACCTATTAAAGGGAAAGAGGTGGTCAAATTCAGAGGAAGGTGACCAAAATGATTTGGAGCTTGCGCCAGATACTTGAAGACCTAAATATGTATACTCAAGAGGAGAGGAGGGGCAGGGGAGATATAATAGAGACCTTTAAATATTTAAAGAGTATTAATGAACAAACAAACTTTTTTCAAAGATGGGGAAGCTATAAAACTAGAGGAAATAACATGAAGCTGCAAGGGGGTAAACTGAAAGGCAATGTCAGGAAATATTTTTTCACTAAAAGGGTGGTGGATGCTTGGAATGCACTCCTAATGGAAGTGGTGGGGGCAAATGCAGTGTCAGAATTCAAAATGACATGGGACAGACACAGTGGATCCCTTTATAGCAACAGGATAAAATCAAAATAAATATAACTGTCCCTGATATTTCAACAAATATACAGAGGGACTGCAGGTCACCACACAAACTGTCTGCTGTGGTTACCAGGATAGGGTTAACCCACCCGTACCCATGATGCACTGCACATGCAGATCATCAGTCTACAGATGATCACAAGATGGGGTATGCACCCACACAGCACCTCGGCCTGATAGGGGGAACTGACCGTGTGTGTTACTGGCACAGAGTAGCTACAGACCGTCACATTGTGCGGGTACTGTGCTCACCCTGAGGGTGAGGTGAGGCATCCAGCACCATGCCCACAGCACCTGGCTCAGCTGAGCTGGCTATGCTGCAGATCACCATCAGTGCCAGTGTGTGATGGGTAGTCCTTGCAGATGCACCTTTGTCCATCTCTATTTTCCAGTCACATCTAGCCCTTGTGGACTATGATGTACCCAGAATAGTGCATATCCTGTGTGGGTGCCATAGTGACATGGGGGGGTGGTATTTAGACCCATAGGTGGATTATGTAGTACCACCCAAACTGCCCTCTGGGGCTCAGGGTGGGGGACAGGATCTCCCACCAACAGATCTATGTTCTACGTTCTACATCCCTGCAATGATGGCAGTAGAGGGGACCATCAACCCCAGTCTTGCTGGGGAACAGACACCCTACAGGGCAGTCAATGCAGGTCTGTACACATCCATAAAGCAATAGCAGACAGACAATAGGCCTTGAAATGCTCAGCTGCCCCCCACCACTATCTGACATTCTCCAGCCGCTGCACCCTGCAAGGTGTTCCAGCCATACACATACTAACTGCAGACAGTCTGCTAGCTGGCCCATAGTGCATGTCCCTGGAGGAGATGTGTGCACACACACACCAAGCAGATAAGTCCGTGATTAGGCCCCAGAAAAGAAAACCCATATATATCATTTTAGAGAAATACATTATAGCACCATGGGGGAACCTAGCCATGCCATGGTCACTGCTCAGTCAGGGTGAGAGTGACCTCCCAGCAGGACATGCTGTGGCCACCCTGTCTGTGCAGGTGGTGGCCGGGCACTACAATGTCCCAGCCATTGTCCTATGCAGATGCATCCTGCCCAGGCTGCCCTGTCCGGGCCATACCCACAGTAACTTGCTCCTCATTATGCACATTGGCAGGCTAACACTGGAAACAGTGCAAGCAGTGTGGGCTGAGTAAGGTGTTAACAGCCACCACACACTGGATGGACAGACACACACTCCCACACCTATGCCAGCATTGTGCAACTATAGAGGCTTTTGGCAGCCCTGGCCACCGCACCAGTCCTGGGCACAGTGCAGGCATGCCCAACATCCTGCCTCTCCAGGAGGCGTTGGATAATGGAGCCTGTGGGTGCGGGTGTTTCTGCCCCTGTTGGCTGCTGCTCTAGGGCAGAGGTTCCCAACTCCAGTCCTGGTGGGCCAAACACTGTTCGGGTTTTCATGCTGTCCCTAATGAATATGCATGAGATACATCTGCATACCATGGGGGCATTGCATAGAAATGCAGCACAGGCATCTTTATTAGAGACAGCATGGAACCTGAATGGTGTTTGGCCCTCCAGGACTGCATTTGGGAGACTCTGCTCTAGGTAATGTGCATGTTTATGGTGTCTGTGCTCTGTAGGGTAAAATATAGGCATTTGAGGCATGTTTATGTTATCTGCAATAAAGGTTCCATCTTTATTACCACAGTTTAGTAGTGGGTAAAATATGGGGACTGGGTTGGCAGGAACCACAGCTGGGACTTGAACTTGTGACCTTCTGCTCCTGAACACACTGGCTGTGTGTACAGCACCACACAGACAGTTCATTCCCTGGGGATACCATGACTGTTTGTCAGACAGAGCCTGTCTGTTGCAGTGCACGGCACCCACCTAAACAGGGCTAGGCCATGGTCTGCTGTGGGCAGCAGCCACTGCCCCCTCCACCACTAGTATCCCTCTGCCACCATGCTGACATGCCCTTCTGCTGGTGGTGCTGGTGGTGCGCAGTCTCAGGCCATCCAGTGTGCGTGTAGGTGGATGCCTATGGTGCGGGTTCTGGGGTAGGGGTGCCTGCATAGATGTCCATGCTTCCCCCCAACACTGCCTGCCAATGTTCTGTGCCATTGGGGGTACCTGCTGGGTACTATCCCCTGTGACACTGTGGGAAGCACACTTGTGCCCATGTTGGGCCCTCATCAGTTGCTGTCCAGCTGCTCCACTGTTGCAGCATTCCTATGGGCCACCTAGGCATCACCCTAGTCTGGACTGTGGCCAAGCTGCACCACAGCATGTGCCACCTGCAGCGCTCTGTGTCCCCTTTTCCAGCATCTGTCCAGTTGCCCATTCCGACATGCCCGCCATGCTGTTGCAGAACATGTGCGCGCCATAGGAAACCTGTCCAATAAAAAGGGAAAAGCCTGATCAGCGCTATTTCACTGAGGGCTCATTCACCTTATATGGGGACGGAGCATAGACGCTTCCAAAATTCATATCTTTTTTTTTGGAGCTTTCTTGGGAGTTTTTTTTATGTTTCCCATTAATATCATTATTGCCCAGCTTGGTTATGTTTTTTTATGTTTTCTTCTGGTCATTTTCAATGTTTATTTGCCCTTTTGTTCCGTGCACATGTCTCACACTTATCACGTTTTGTAGGTTTCCCTGGTTTTGCTGTACATTGCTGGCGGAAATGCTTTATTTTCCCTTTAAATCTGCTCTAAAGCCAGGGTTTCAGTGGCGTTAGTTTTCAGCCCCGGAATCCACAGCATAAGTGTGCGGGGAGCCTCTCCCCTCCCACTCTCCACCCATTGACCCTCTTTCTCCGCCCCTGAGGAGCCTTCCTCCGCCCTCTGGGAGCCTTTCTCTACCCTCAGCGCTCATTTGTACCACTTCATGCGTTATCGCGCGCTAAGGTACCTTAGCGCCCGATAAAGCGCCTTCATCAGGCGATAAGGTACCTTATCACCTGATAACGTCACCAGGCGCACATTAAGACGGTTTAGTAAACATACCCCAATGTGTGAGGTGATCAAATTTGCAGATGACACAAAATTATTCAAAGTTGTTAAAACACAAGAGGATTGTGAAAAATTGCAAGAGGACCTTGATAAATTGGCAGACTGGACATCCAAATGGCAGATGAAATTAAATGTGCTTAAGCACAAAGTTATGCCCCTAGGAAAGAACAACCCAAGCTACTGTTGCACAATGCAAGGTTCCACATTAGGAACCATCACCCAGGAAAAGGATTTAGGTGTCATTGCGGATAATACGTTGAAACCCTCTGCCCAGTGTGCAGCGGCGGCCAAGAAGTCAAATAGAATGCTAGGTATCATAAGGAAAGGAATGGAGAACAAAGCAAAGGATATTATAAAGCCTCTGTATCATTCCATGATTCTCATTGGCACTCCTTATGACCTTGGGCAAGTCACTTTATCCTCCATTGCCTCGGAAGAAAAGGCCGGCAATCTACTTCTGGTGATACTTTGCCAAGAAAATCTAGAGGTAGCTGGGTTGCCAGGAGTCAGCACTGACTTGACACAACTAAAAAAAAAAAAAATCATTCTATGGTGCATCCACACCTTGAATAGTATGTGCAATTCTGGTTGCAGTATCTTAAAAAGGATATAACAGAATTAGAAAAGGTACAGAGAAGAGCCACCAAACAAGGAAAAACGAATGGCAAATACACAAATACAGTGGGAAATAAGACGTATTATTTCAGAAACCAAATCCAGACACATGAATGATTAAGGAGAGGTGAACTGAAACCGAAGGATGAGAGACTGATAGTTGCAGCTCGGGACAGTGGATGAGATAGTGCACGCATTCATATAAAAAAATTGGAAAACAGACATGTGTAGATTCTGTAAAACTGAACTGGATAGTTACACATATACTGTAGCTGGTAGGTAAATTCTGATAGCAGAAAATTTCTATACAAAAAGGCACAATCAAGGGACACATCTTATCCACTGGAAACGTTTTAAACACTACAACGTCGCTGTACCAGAAAAGCACTGGGATCATGACCCTAAGAGAATTATGGAGAGATTATGGTCAACTGGGACATTCCCATTCCAACCGATAAAAAACTGAATGGAAGTAAACTGCGCATAGATTTAAAGGAGAAAAACACCCAAACAGCATTGATAATAGAGGTGTCAGTTCCAAGCAATTATTCTATGACTGGTGTGAAGAGGAAGAAGATCTTCAAGCACCAAGAAATGCAATCAAGATACCAAGAAAATGTGGCAGAAAGATACAGAAATATTTCACATTGTAATGGGTGCCACAGGCTTGATTAAAAGGAATTTTCAAGCACACTTTGATAGGTTGCCTATACAGAGAAAGGCACATTTTAGAAAGGTCATGTAGGTGAAATCTAGGACGTCCAAGACAAAAGGTCTGACATTCCATGGAAGAGGCAACAGTGAAGGTGGAAGAGGCAACAGTGAAGGGCATGTGAAGGTGGCATGAGGCAACAGTGAAGGTGGAAGAGGCAACAGTGAAGGGCATGTGTAAGTACTTTCTAAAATCATCCTGTCTCCACCCTAAAAGATGAATGTCTCCATGAAAACATACTGAAACAGGGTTGTGCTGAATTATGGGCCAGACTCCTGCAAGATGTCGCTCGATCTTAGAAACTTGCACTGGCCTGATATGGACAGCGGAGGTCTAGACAACATAAACAAGTCTGTGATGATATTTCAGAATCAGTGTGTATATCCTATGCTACATACACATCCCAGCCTGCCATTTTGCAAGCTGTGACTTGCAGCTGTGCTGCAGCAAGGATAAAGATCTCTTTATTTAGCTGCAATGTTTTTCGATTAGCAAAACTTATTGTGGGAATGAGAGGGCCTTCTCTTCTTCTGTTGATAGGTATTAGCTTGCCAAAATGAGCACTTTTTGGTCCCTGTTCATGCGTGGGATCAGGTATAGCCTTGGACATGTCTGCCAGTGATTTCAGACATGCAGCACCATTCTGAAATCGGGCGCACGCTTTTACATTTGTAGGAACGCCCTGGCATGCTTCCGCCACACCTCCGTGTCGCCTGGACAGGATCGCGCCAGGCACGGGTAAATCTGGACCTTTCTAAAATGGCTCCACCTTCTCTAGCTTAGCCGCAAGGTTCATGAGCGTCATGACACATACAAAACCAACCCATTTAGAAAAATAACACTGGCAATGTTCTGCTGACTTATAGCTTTATTTCATTGCAAAAGTTCTTAGGATTCACTTAGCTAACTCTAACATGAAGCCAGCCTGAAGCAACATAGGTCTTCTGCCCATCCAATCAAGATATTCTTGTTTGAAATGGAAATAAGAAAAAGATATAAGAGAAAGTTATTGAAAGACTAGCCTGTTCCACGATCTATTAGTTTCTGTTATAGCCTTTAATCCTTATTATTATTGTGGGCCTATATTTTCTTGCACACGCTCTGTCTGGCCCTGTCTCCTTTTCCTACCTCCTCTCCCCCCCCCCCCCCACTCCCCCAGGTAAGCTCCTAAAAACGTATATTTCTTTTTTCCCAGATGATGAGAAACTATGCCATAAGCGTCCTCTATTACCACTATGTGCTGCCTTTATCTATTTTTGATGGTCTAATTTCACACAAGCTGAAGCTGAAGATCAATTTTTTTCAAAATAAGGAAGAAAAAAGTCAATATGGATGTATCATGGTTTTGATTTGAAAACTGCAAGGATTATATCTGTGTGTGGCTTTATTGGGTAACCTTTTACTGGAAATCCTCCAGATGTGAAGGATTTAAGGCCTTAAAGTGATTTTCTACAATTCTTTAGGGTTTAAAATAAATATTTTTTAGTGAATTGCTATATAATGTAAGAAGTGCTCAGTATACAAAATAAACTACACAAAAGAACTCAGTCTCTTTTACCTGGAGGGAGATTCCCTTCTCACACACTGCCTATCTGTAGAAACATAGAAACATGACAACAGAAAAAGACCACATGGCCTATCTAGTCTGTCTGTAACGTCCACAGACATAGGCTTGCAAAAACGCAGCCTCCTTTCGCCATGCTGAAATCGTAAGACATGCACTACCAAGCATTCTCATTGAACAGGTTTCAAGCTTCAGTAATAATTTACATTTTTTTCTCCGTGACAGCTGTTTGAACATGGATAAATAATGATAAATTATCCCATAGAGAAAATGTACCCTTCTCTTGCTAACTCAGGTTCATACTGACATAAATGAAATAACACATGCACTGAATTTTGAACTCATGAAGGTACATTTTCTATGGTATACAGAGACTGGAATTGAGACGTGAAGGTCACATAGTTTCGATAGCATTTTAGAAAAGGCTAAACACGGAGCCTTTTCTAAAGCTGCATATGAGTGCAATATATTTGCCAATATATGGAGCCGGAGAAGCCATTTTGCAAATCTACACATGGGAAAAATCAATGGGGGAAACTCGGCAACTTACATATGTAAGTGCCAGGACTTACCAGTATATGTGGTCCAGTATGCAAACCTACACATACAAAAATGCAATGCTTGCCTTTGAATCAATGCTGATTCCTGGTGACCGAGCAGCTCCTGGATTTTCTTGGCAGTGTCACCGGAAGTAGATTGCCAGGCAAAACTTTCTTCTGAGGCATTGGAGGGTCAAGTGACTTGCCCAAGGTCACAAGGAGCACTAGTGGGAATCAAACGCCCCTTGCTTGGTTACCAAGTTGTTGCTCTAACCATTAGGTTACTCCAATATGAATGCTACCATTAACTATGAAGATCGCGTCTTAATTTAATCGCAATGGAGGAGTATTTGTGATGAGTATCTGCTGAACCAGATTGTGTTTTAAGATCCTGGTAGAGATAAATATGGGTAGACATGGTTCCCTTGTGCCAAATTGTTTAAGAGTAACAGCTAATAGAAATACAGTACTTCTTTCTTGTTGTATAGAAAAGCAAATCAATAACCCAAAATAAACTAAGATAGTTACAAAGCACCATAAAAAATATACCTTGGCAGAGATTTTTTAATATAGACTTATAAAATAGCAATGGACCATCAAAATTGCAATGAGAGCATATAAACTAGCTCTCAACAATATTTCATCATCAGTCCCTAGGCTCCTATCTCTTAACACTTCAGATAATCAAAACTGCAACATTTTCAACAGCTTTCATAAACAAATATTTTTGGAATCAGCATCATTTCATTTTTCATGACTTCTCAATGTTTTTCTTAAAAAGTCACTTATCTGAGCAAAATACATTCGGACGTGCTATCATGTTATGAAGATCATAACAGTGTCTTCTGCATCAAGGTACAAAAATTCAATCTTATATCAGGCATACTGGTACTGTTAGCAAAGGACTCTTTCTTCCACTCTGCATTTCAGGCTTGCATCTCGAAGAAAACATGGCAACAGCATATAAGCACGGGCACAAGAAGAGCAATCGCGTAGGGGACACAATAAAGGCACATGTGATCATCCATCTCTCTTGCCTCTTTTGTACACACACGACAGCATATAAGCACGCCATCACACAATTTCAATCTGCTAATCACAGATCAAAGTAAAGACAGCCATTCAATTTCTAAATTCAATCCATAAGGAGCTGGATTCAAGGAAAAGGCTTTATAATTGTGTAAATTGATTGAGTTTCCATTGCACTTAGTTATGGGCCAATTTATGGTATACCACGATGTATTTCAGATGGCATGGTACACTGATGGTCTTCCCTGATGAAAATGCAATTCTGAGAAGTGAATCTTCCCCCTTTCACTTCCCCTCCCCCCTTGATGCTATATATTTGTTAGGTATAATCAATCCCTGAAGCACCTCAATGTGAAATGGTTTATACTACACTTCAGTGCCTCCTGTGCCTTCCTATAATTGCAATCTACAATATGTTTACATGTTACCTGGCAACTAGGTTCGTGTCAAAAGGAGGGTCAAAAACTGACTGCTGCTGCTGGGCATTTCGATGCATTGCCACATTGAAGTCCATTTGGTAAGGTGATGTCTTAAGGGAGCCATGTTTCTTTTGAAATAAATTAAATATATATTTGAATGGCTTTATAAGTTCCCCCGTTTTTTTATAAACAATAATAATAGTTTCATTTAGAATACTTGCAATAGTACCTCCCGTTTCTGGTGTTAGTTTCCGTTTTGAAGGACATGTGCCGATATTCTCTTTTTTCCCTCCCCTACTACCAGCTTAATAGGGATATACTGTATAAGAACGGATTGCCTTCTTTGAAATATTTTATTATAAAAACTCTTTGCTGAAAAAAGTAATCTGATGAAAATGGCCCTATGGTTTTACAATAAAGATAAGGAAATATTGTATAATTGTATTTTATTTTGCATTTTAAAAGGTGTTTTTCTTTCATATAGACATTTAGGTGTATGTTTACTAAGCAGTCTTAACGTGCGCCCGGCGATAGTGTGCAGGATGCCATAAAAGGAGTGGGCGTTTCGGTCTTAATGTAGCAAAACAGGATTATAGCTCAATAACGTGTGCTGCGCACATTATCGGGCGAAACGCCGCTAAGCACGTTAACGCGCAATAATCTTAAGTAGGCGCGCAGACATGCAAACATAGAAGCAGAGGTGTAGCACAATGGTTAATGTGCTGCCTGATAGTGCAGGGGTCATAAGTTCAATCCCCCAGTATACATAAGGCTGGCTGAGGCATCACCCTTTATGTTTAAGTAGTGATTTTTGAGGCATTTTACTTTTATTTTAAGTAGTGCTGCCAGCAAACACACCCTCACGGTGGCATAACCTAAGGTGCCGCAGAAGGCACCCCATAACGCACTCCATAGGGCACATTATAAAGTGCACTGTCTGCCAAGGCACCCTATAATGTCCCCTATAGGTGCCTTATAAGTTGTCCTATGGAGTGCCTTATAGGGTGCCCTATAGGGGACATTATAGGGTGCCGTGGCAGACAGTGCACTTTATAATGTGCCCTATGGAGTGCCTTATGTGGCACTTTAGGTTATGGCACGTGAGGGTGTGTTTGCTGGCAGCAATAATTAAAATACCTCAAGAAACAATACTTACATGTCAAAGCTGATGCCTCAGCCAGTCTTATGCATTAGGCACACTGGGGGATCAAACTCATGACCCCTATATCATCAGTCAGTGTATTAACCATTGTACTACACCTCTGTTTCTGTGCTTGCATGTCTGGGCGCCTACTTAAGATTACCACGCATTAACGCGCTTAGCGGCGCTTAGCCCATTAATGTGCGCAGCAGCGCGCGTTATCGCGTGATAATCCCGTTTTGCTACTTTAAGACTGAAACGCCCACTCCTTTTATGGCAGCCTGCACACTATCGCCGGGCGCACATTAAGACGGTTTAGTAAACATACCCCTTAGTCTCTTTACATATATTCTCAGTAGGATCTCTATCCAAAAGTCAATAGAATTTCTGAACACTTAATTGATGGTCAATCGCCATAAGATATTCGACAGCTCTTCCCCTCCTGCCCACCTCCTCTTTCCCCCCCCCCCCTCTTTCCCCAGTTTCCTCCTCGTCAGTGAGCTCCCCATGTGTTCCCCCCTCTCCCATTGCTGGTCTGTCTTCCAACCTATCACGCTGCCAGAATAGTCTAATGTTCTTTCCTCCACCCGGAAAACCACTTGCCCATCCGATCCTATTCCCTCCCACTGGCTCACCGAGTCATCACTGGCTCTGCTTCCTTTGGTTCTTTCTATTTTTAACACTAGTCTTTCTTCCGGTACCTTCCCTTCACATTGGAAACACGCCCTCATATGACCTCTTTTGAAGAAACCCTCTCTGGATCCTTCCTCACCCTCTAATTGGCGCCCTATCTCTAATCTCCCTTTCCTCTCTAAGCTTCTTGAAAGGTTGGTTTTCTCTCAGCTATCTTCACACTTAGAGGATTCTTTGGTTCTTCACCCCGGTCAATCTGGTTTCCGCCCTGGGCACAGTACTGAAGCTATTCTCATTTCTTTTCTTAACGAATTGCATGTTGCTCACGATCACGGTTCTATCTCTGTAGCTGTCTCACTTGATCTCTCTGCTGCCTTCGATATCGTTGATCACCGCACTCTTCTCCTAAGGCTTCATTCTATTGGTCTCTCTGGTTCGGTTCTTCACTGGTTTCACTCATTTCTTTTCAACCGGTCGTTCTCAGTTCTGTCGGGCTCTGATTCATCCACTCCATCACTTCTTCCCTGTGGTGTCCCTCAGGGCTCTGTGTTGGCCCCCTTATTGTTTAATATTTTTCTGGCCACTCTTGCTTAACTTATTCAGCAGCATGGTATCTCTGCGTATTACTATGCAGATGATATCATCCTCCTCTACCACACCTCCCCTCTCACGCCTGATATTGGTCCCCTCAATGTCTCTCCGCTGTTTCCTCTTGGTTTTCTGAGAACTTCCTACACGTTAATCTGTCTAAGACTTCAGCTATTTGGTTCACTGCTGGCGCCCCCACTCCCACCCTCACTCCATCTCTTTCTGCTGGGTCTATTCCTCTCGTCACATCCATGCATTATCTTGGTGTCACTTTGGACTCGGCTTTAACTTTCAAAGATCATGTCTCTTCCATTGTTCAGCGTTCCTTCTATACGTTACGGCAACTTCGCGCTATCCAACCCTTTCTTTCCCCCTCTTCTATGACCACGTTCTTCTTTCCCTCGTTGTCTCTCGCCTAGACTACTGTAACGCCTCTTTGGCCGGCCTCCCACTCTCTCAGCTTCACCTTCTCCAACTGGTTCATCACACTGCTGCCCGTCTTCTGACCAATTCTTCCCGTTCGGCTCATATCACTTCCCTTCTTATCCGTTTACACTGGTTGCCTATCCCTTTCCGTATCCAATATAAGATTTTGATTTTTGTTCACAGGGCTTTGCACACTGGTGTCCCTCTTTATCTTTCTGATCTGGTTCACTTCCATTGCCCCTCTAGAGTTCTCCGGTCGATTCATGCCAACCACCTTTTTCTTCCACCTCCTTCTAGGGCTCGTCTTGAATCTACACGCTCCTCTGCTTTCTTCTTCCTCGGCCCCCGTCTTTGGAATTCACTACCTCTAGCTTTACGTCTGGAATCCTCTTTCCGCACCTTTAAAGCTTCTCTCAAGACCCACCTCTTTTGCACAGCTTTTGACATCCTTCCCCCCTCCTCTCCTCCTGCTAACAGTTGATTGGTTCCCTTCCCTTTGTTTTGCTTTTTCTGTTTTCTCCGTTTCTTTCTTCTTTGCTATCCCTTTATGTAAATGAATGGCGTTCTTTTCCGTTTCCATCAGTAGTCTCCTTTGTTTTTATTGTACACTGCTGCATGCCTCTTGGTCAAGGCGGTATAATAAGTTTTAAATAAAGATAAAGATAGTAGAGGGAGGAGTAGCCTAATGGTTAGGGCAACAGCCTGGAACCAAAAAGACCAGGATTCAGATCCCACTAGCACTCTTTGTGGCCTTGGGCAAGCCACCTAACCCTTCTCTGCCTTAGGCACAAACTTAGATTGCGAGCCCTCTGGGGACAGGGAAATGCCTACAATACCTGAATGTAACTTGCCTTGATCTACTGGAAAGGCTAAATGCTACTAAATAGATTGTAAGCTCTGATGAGCAGGGGCTGTACCTTACATCCACATGGACAGCACTGCATAGTGCTATACAAATGATTAGTGGTAGTAAATAAGTGTGGATCACAGTAGCTCCACCTGTGAAATGGCCTTTAAGCAAGGCCAACAGATTATGGCAACAAACAAGAGCAAGGTGGATTTCAACACATTTCAGCAAACTTGCCTTCTTCAGGGGGATAAGCTGTGCATGGCAAGGAAGTATAAAGCCTGTAAAACTCTTCTTGGTGTCTCCAGAATAAAAGAAAACTTAAGAACACAAGAAAGAGGCTCCACTTCTTTTGGCGCTACTTCAGCGCTTTTTAAAAACCTAAACATGTCAAGGATCCGCTGTAAATCCCGACATGGACAATTGCAGTCAAACATGTATTCTCTGTGGAGGTCATTCTGAAACACAAATAAGCCTGTGTTCATGCAGGATTGACATTTTGCAGTCAAAAACGTCTAAACCTGCATGCTGAAACCAGGTGGCCCTGCACGTACACGGCACTAAAGCGGGCATCTCAAAACATGGGCAGGAGGGGTGGAATGGGAGCGTGGTCAGGTGCGGAGTGCGTATTCAGGAAAGGCCCATGTATGTCCCTGCCATTTCATCCATACATCCACGTTATACCTGCGGAAATGTGGAATAAGGGCTGGACTTAGAAAAATTCCTGACCTGAACTCCAATGCATCCCATAGAGATGAATGGCTATGACAGGTCTGTATTGATCTGGTGCGTCTGCTGTCTGGGGGAGCAGAAGATGCAGTGGTAATGAATAGAATGCACAGATGAGGGACATTTGTAAGGTAAAGTAGAAGTAAGAAACACCCTGACAGAAATGTACAGCACTGCAATAGTCATTCTTCTGGCATGTGCTGGATGTGCCAAAGGACCTATGCAAGGCCACCCCAACAAAGTACTTGGAAAACGAGAACATAGCTGTAGGGATAGTATGTATTTGGCTGGGAAATGCAGACCAGATATGTAGTCCTGAGAGGCTATGCAAATATGCAGTAGCAGCAGTTGTGAATAGGTACAGGGCATGGTCGTGGCAGAGGTATGTTATCTGTGACTGAAAGCAAGGATGTATGTGTGTGTGTGTGTGTGTGTGTGTATATTGGATGTATGAAGGCTGCAGGAGAGGCCCTGGTGTGCTGCTCTGCAAACCTTGGGGAACATGTATGCCTGGACAGTACATGGACCATAGGACTGACTGCAGCATCACTAGGTGCCAGTGTGAATGGGCAGTACATCCTGACAAGCCGCTCTGCAGCAACATAGCAGGGATGTCCCTGTCAATGGTAGGGGACCCTCAGCGTGGGAGCAAGCTGTAGTGCCCACAGCACGAATACATATCCAAATGCATCATAAGAGGTCTCTAACATTGTGCACATCTGGAAGTAAAGTTGATGGTGCACATGGGCCAGTATTGCTCATGTTTTCACCGTTGCATGTTCTCATCCTGATTGGGTACCTGTTATTGACAGGGTTATGCATTGACATGTAGCGGTAGGGACCCATTTTGGTCTTTTCTGGCCCATACTTGGCATTGCAAATACTACTGGCAGCGATATCCACCACAGGAATACCTAAGATGTTCTGCAAATGCCATGTATGTTTTGCAGTCAGGACAAGCATCTTGCTGTTATGGAAGCCTTGGTGCACTTGGATAACCTTTTACTGTTCTGAGCATCCAACAGACAAGTGTACATAGTCTCCTCTGCATGCACATACCTATTTCACAGGATTCATGTCTTTTTTGAATGGATATTGCACTGTCAGTGTTAGCATCAGCTTAGGAGATGTACGTTTTACCAGCGCAGGCGTGGCCACACGGAGATGGGTAGCATCAAACATGTATAACATTTCAGAATACAGTGGGCGTGGGGATACCCAGACCGTTTACCCATGTCCGAGGCATGGAGCAGTCAGGATATCTCCCTGATTCCGGACCCGCGGGCACTCCACATGAAATCATGTAGATTTTTGACACACCCAAGCCACTCCCTACTATACCCCGACATGCCATCTTGCATTTTCTACGTAGTAAAAACATCCACATGTAAATTCAGCTGCTTTTAAAATTGCCATTTATATATGGAAATTGTGAATAAGACTTCTAAAATGACCCCCAGAATGTAAACCACACTGCTTCCTGTGTTCCATTTGATGGGACAGTCTACTACACTTTAGACACCTATAAAATTAAACTGTTGCCCAAAATTTGTACAAGACTATGTTGTTTAATGGTATTTCTCTTTTGCTTTTTTTTTTCGCAGTATATTACCATCCAATATCTTTCAAGCAGAAAGCTGAATTGGAAAGTCTGCAGATTCCTGCATTCCTACCTGTGTTTGTCTACAGTTTTCACTTAACCTTTCTTTTTTATCCTTATTATTAATCAGATTAATTGTAGCTAAAGTACAAAGTCCATAATAAGTGCAATCGCTGGAAACCCAAATAACCTCTCGAGCATTAAATTGCTAAGCTTAAATTGCCCCTGCACTGCTCATGACAACATCAATGCTCCAAATGTTTTCTCATGGCACACGACTGCACCATACCCTTAAGAGGGATCTTGTTAAAAGCCCCATAAGAATTGACACCTGTTATAAAAATGTCTTCTTATAACACTTAAAATCTTGGCTACTGAAGAGGTTAAATGCTATACTGGGCATATGTTAGAGCATTATGCTTGCCTGGTTGCTAAGTCTTGGATCAAACATAACATTTGGATCATTCATTTATTTAACTAATTTATAAGTGCAGTCTTCCTTGAAATGCCATTGTAAGGACCAGGAAACCCTAGTCTATGAATTTAACCACAAAATCAATAAAGGCAATGTATAATTGACCATAAAAAGATAAACTCATTATCCTTACTCTTTCATATCCTCCAACTTGTTTTGCTTTATGAATCATATCAAGGACACCGAGAACTGAAAATTGAAAACTACAGACTTCTAATTGAAGTCTGTCATGCAATATAGTGTTAATTTTTGAAACAGAGAAAAAGAAAGAGGGACACTCTGAAAAATAGTTTTAATATTGCCTGAAATAACCTTTATTGAAAACAAGCTCATAAACTACCAAATTTTCTGACTTTCTGGCTGGAAAAATAGACCCATTTATAATGTATAACTCAGAGAAGAGAAGGAGGAGGTAGATATGATGCAAACAGCCAAGTATCTCAAAAGCATAAACAATGCATATGGGACAAACAACAGCCCTATCATTATTCCTTTTCAAACATGAAAAATCTGACCAAAGCAACATCTGGATTACTTGGAACACTCAGAATACGCCCACAACTAAGGACAAAAAAACAAAAACACCTGCACATTGTTCAAGCACCTCTTTTAAATATGCTCTGAAACACTTATGCCCTCCTACTCCACAGGAAACAATAGAGAACATCTAGTTTTATCAAATTCATGCAAAAATCAAAAGTATTTTAGTGTAGATATCAACAGAATCATGTTGGCAGAACTTAGGAAAATGAAAGGTAAATAAATAAAAATCTGTGCAACAATTTTGTGGGGTTTGCTAGTGCATTCTGAACACATCATTCATAAGTGAGCATTTGGAAATATGAAGGACAAAAGCAGGGCAAAACACAAGAAAAAATAGGGCAAATAGGTGATGTTACTGGAATACGTAGGTATCTATCTAGACCACTTGTTTGCATGGTGCAACTTCTATGGCAGTGGACCACACCGGGGCCTGTAGATCAAGAGTGAACTTGCTGGGACAATGGGCAGACAACCACAGAAACATCAACAGCTGTCTTGACACACTGCTATTCACATTGTACATACTTTGGACAGTTACCAGAGGGCTGCTGGTATTGTGTGCTGTGGAGATGTCAGGACATAGGACTTGTGTGCTTCAGCCAGTACTGGCCATATAATGAGAGTCGGGTGTCAAGCAGGCACTTATTTTAGCCTATTTGATAAGGACACATTAAAGAAACATGGGCATTTATGCCTGCCCAGGACTAGGTATAAATATTAGCAAGTAGAATACATGCAAACACATATTTTATAAAGTCTACAACTCTGCCCCAGAACGCGCCACCAATCCAGTGGTACATACTTTTATACATGTGTAATTTTTTAAGAGGCTTTTTATGTGCATATATTGTCATATATGCATCAATATGCCTTTGCAATAGTACCTTTTTTCTCTTTATTTTCCGTATAGATATGAATTTACAAGGATACATGATAACATTAAATAACATATGTAGATCTATAGTTGGTGTTGTTGTTGTTAAGTGCCGTCGAGTCGGTGTCGACTCATGGCGACCTTCTGGATAGTTGTCCTAAATTGTGTTCGGTCTTCAGTCAGGCGGCTCATTGTTGACAGACTGGTACCTGTAGCTGCTGGCCTTCCTCTTTCGCGTTGACTTTCTATCTTGCCAAGCATGATGCCTTTCTCTAATGATCTCTCTCTTCCCATGATGTGTCCAAAGTATTGTCATCTGAGCTTCTAAAGAAAGCTTAGGTTTGATCTCCTTTAGTACTGACTGGTTTGTTCTTCGGGCAGTCCATGGTATACACAGTATTCGCCGCCAGCACCATAATTCAAAGGCATCAATCTTCTTCCTGTCTCTTTTTTTCACTGTCCAGCTTTTGCATCCATATGATGTTATTGAAAATACAATGGCTTGAACGAGTCAAATCTTTGTATGGATAGAGAGACATCTCTGCTCTTGAGAAGTTTGTCTAGCTATAGTTGGTAAAGGGGTATGTTTACTAAACGGCGCTAATGGCGCAGCTGCAATGTTATCGTGCGATACGTGATGCTATCATACGATAATGGTGCATTACCATGCGAGAACGTCATGTATCGCGTGATAACGTTTCCTATGGCATTAAGGTGCGCAGAGGATGGAGTACGGCTCCCCAGAGGGCGGAGTAAGGCTCCCTAGGGGCGAAAATAAGGGGTCAATGGGCAGAGAGTGGGCGGGGAGAGGCCCCATGCACACTAATGCCGTGAAATGAAGGTCTGAAAATTAGCGCCAGTGAAAACCTCGCGCTAGAGACACATTTGCAGGGGAGAAAGACCATTTCAGTCAGCAATGTGCAGCAAAGGCAGGGAAACCAAGAAAAGTGATAGTAGTGATACATGTGCAGCAACATCATAGTGCCCAAGTATGAGAGGGCAGTACGGTGATGCTGCAAATAGGGTACAGGGTGGGCTAGGCAGATGCCTAGGTGACACATGGGAATGTGGAAGCCGAAAACCAGCAGGACAGCAACTGACCAAGGGCAAACATGGCCACGAGTGTGTGTCCCACAGTGTCCCAGGGGATAGTACCCCGCAAGTACCCCAAAGGGCACATAAAATTGGCAGGCGGTGCCGGGGGGAAACGTTGATATCTATACAGGCACCACTACCCCATATCACATACCATAGGCAGCCGCCTACCGACACACTGGATGGGCTGGGACTGCACACCACCAGCACCACCGGCAGAAGGGCATGTCAGAATGGTGGTGGAGGGGTGCTGGTGGCAGAGGGGGCAGTGGCATCTGCCCACAGCAGACCACGGCCAAGCCCCGTTTAGGTGGGTGCCGTCCACTGCAACAGAAAAGGTCTGTCTGACGAACAGTCATGGTATCCCCAGGGAATGATTTGCCCCTGTGGCAACAGTTTGATGCAGTACACACAGCCAGTGTGTTCAGGGGCAGAAGGTCACAGGTTCAAGTCCCAGCTGTGGCTCCTGCCAACCTTGTCCCCATATTTTACCCAGTACTAAACCATGGTAATCACCGCTTTGACCCGGTGAAAAGCGGGATACAAATACAGTTAAATAAATAAATAAATAAATAAATAAGTAATAAAGACAGAACCTTTATTGCAGATAACATAAACATGCCTGGAATGCCTATATTTTACCCTACAGAGCACAGACACCATAAACATGTGCAATCTCTAGAGCAGAGTTTCCTGGAGGGCCAAACACCATTCAGGTGTCATGCTGTCCCTAATAAATATGCCTGTGCTTCATTTGTATGCACTGCCCCATTGTATGCAAATGTATCTAACCAACCAATTAAGTTAACACAGCCATCATTGTAAATATGTAACTGTAAATATGAATCATAAACACACAATGTATATAGCTTCACATCAAAATCAATCACACTTTCTCACACAGCACACTGTGACGAATCACCCACTGCATGCTACTGACAACACCTATCTCATTGATTTGTTTGCTGTGACAACCGCTTTGATTTCATGAGAAAGCGGTATACCAAATCCGTTTAAATAAATAAATAAATAAATAAATCTCATGCATATTCATTAGGAACAGAATGAAAACCTGAACCGTGTTTGGCCCACCAGGACCGGAGTTGGGAACCTCTGCCCTAGAGCAGCAGCCAACAGGGGCACAAACACCCACACCCACAGGCTCCACTATCCAAAGCCTCATGGAGAGTCAGGCTGTTGGGCCCTGCGCGGAGCAGCATCTCCCAATACTGGCACCTGCATACCTTAGCAATGCCACCCTAAACTTGGGAACATGTTACACATATATCAAAAGGTTGCTATGATTAATGTCAGATAACAAATCCTAAGTTAAACACAATTTGTTGACAGAGCTGCATCATAGCAACCTTTCTGATATCTGTGGAGTGTGTTTCAGTTTTGGTTTCTGACAGTGTTTACCACCCCGGGGAGTGACCCCCAACAGTATTGCATACCATAACCATGCCTGCACTGTGCCCAGGACTGGTGTGGTGGCCAGGGCTGCCAAAAACTTCTATATTTGCACAATGCTGGCATAGGTGTGGGAGTGTGTGTATGTCTATCCAGTGTGTTATGGCTGCCTACACCAGGGGTCTCAAACTCCAGTCCTGGAGGGCCGCAAACCAGTCAGGTTTTCAGGGTATCCCTAATGAATATGCATGAGATATATAGACAATATTTTGGTGGTGGTGAGAAACGAGGAGGTATGTGACACATTCTATCTACTCTTTTGATGTCGAGGACATCTGTACCTTGCCCACTCACAATCTTAAATGACAGAGGTGTAAGGTGGGGGTCCCCAAATCCAGCACTGGAGGGCCAGAAACCAGTCAGTTTGGCAGGCTATTTCTAATGCATATATATCTCATGCATATTCATTAGGGATACCCTGAAAACCTGACTGGTTTGCGTCCCTCCAGGACTGGAGTTTGAGACCCCTGGACACCTTACTCAGCCCACACTGCTTGTACTGTTTCCAGTGTTAGCCTGCCAATGTGCATAATGAGGAGCAAGGTACTGTGGGTATGGCCCAGACAGGGTGGCCTAGGCAGGATGCATCTGCACAGGACATAGGGCAATGGCTGGGACATTGTAGTGCCCAACCACCACCTGCACGGACAGGGTAGCCACAGCATGTCCTGCTGGTAGGTCACTCTCACCCTGACTGATCAGTGAGCATGGCATGGCTAGGTTCCCCCATAGTGCTATACAGTGTTTCTCTCAAGTGATATTTATGGGTTCCCTTTTCTGGGGCCCAATCACTGACATACCTCTTTGGTGTGTATGTTCACATCTAGTTGTTGGGTGCACACAGTTCTAGGAACATGCACTATGTACTAGCTAGCAGACTGTCTGCAGTTTATTTATTTATTTAAATAGATTTGTATACCACCTTATTCTACAATCAAAGTGGTCACATCACAATTGGAGGGTTACATTTAACATAGGGGATCTTAACAACATCTAGACAGTACAATTGGAGGGTTACGTTTATCATAAGGGTAACATTTAGACAGTACGAGGTAATTAACATTATATTTTTTGGGGTGAGTGGGTATTGAGTTGGTGTTATGTCATTACCTTGTATGCCTATTTGGGATGAGTTAGTATTGAATTATCGGTAGTAGATGCATTACTGTTTGGGTGGGGACTGTTTTCTGTCTGCTGATAAGTTTCAATAAAGAGATAAGTTTTGAGGTCCTTTCGGAAGTCCATTAGGTCATTTAATGCTCTCAGGCTTGTTGGGAGGGAGTTCCAGAGTGTGGGCGCTAGTAAGGAGGGAGCTCTTTTTGAAGTTGTTTGTTTAGTCTTGTGGAATCCTACAGGTGTGCCAATCATGTTGTCTTTATTGGTTCTTCTCGGTCTGTTGCAGGTATCCTTTGTTGTAATGTATTGGAGTGCCTCTGCTGAGAGCTGGTGGATGATTTTAAATATGATTAGGATTATTTTGAATTTTGCTCTGGCCATCACGGGTAGCCAGTGTAGTTGCTGTAAGACTGGGGTGATGTGTTCAGATCTTGGAGTGTCTGTAATGATACGTGCTGCAGTGTTTTGCACCATTTGGAGTGGGTGTAGGGTTTGTTGAGGGAGTCCTTGGTATAACGAGTTTCCGTAGTCAAGCAGAGGTGTAATGAGTGCTTGGCATACTGTGCGGAAGTGATCCTAGCGGAGTAATGGCTTGAGTTTTCTGAAGATCCTTAAGCATTGATAGGCCTTGTTTGCGGTTTTTGTGATGTGGGATTTCAGGTTTAGTGCTCTGTCCATTGTGGTGCCCAGATATTTAATCTCATCTTTAACTGCTATAAGCTTATCTAAAATGCTGATGGTTTGTGGTGGAGTGAAGGTAGTGTTCCTGGTGACGAACATTGCCTGAGTTTTATTGTAGTTGACCGTCATATTATTGGCTGCGAACCAGGTGTTCATATCTTCAAGGCACCTGGTTATATTTGTGATGTTGAGTGCTAGTAGGTTGACTGGGGCATACACCATGATGTCATCAGCATAAATGTGATATTGGAGCTTGTGACTTTTGATGATGTTACATATGGGCTGGATGTAAATATTAAAGAACATTGATGATAGGGCTGAGCCTTGTGGTATTCCCTGCGTGACGGGGAAATGTGATGAATTCTTTTGTGCACATTTGACTTGCTGCGTTCTATTTTCCATGTATGAAGTAAACCATTTTAGAGTGTTTTTGCATATCCTATTTGCTGCAGGTGTTGCAGTAGTCTGGCTTGTGACCCGGTGTCGAAGGCTGCCAAGATGTCCATAAATACAAGCAGGAATCCATTCTTTATGTTGTCCATGCCTTTTAAGAGATTGTCAAAGAGGGAAGTAAGTAGTGTTTCAACTCCATGTTGGGGTTTAAAACCGTGGCGATGGATGTCCAGTGAGGCATTGATGTCAATATGCTCTTGTAGGTGGCGTTGTACTGTTTTTTCAATGATTTTTGCAAGGAAAGGTAGACTGGAGATAGGACGATATGATTTTGGTTCAGAGAGGCTGAGGCTGTTGCCTTTAAGTATTGGTCTTATCATGGCGTGCTTCAGAGCTTGCGGCATGTATCCTTGTTGGAGTGAATCTTTGACGATTTTGTGAATGTGATGAGAGAGCTGGATTTTAGTGGCTTTGATCCAAGCTACTGGGTATGAGTCTGATGGTGAAGTTGTTGTGTTGATGCCACTCATTAAGTCCTCAATTTGGTGTTTTGATGGTATGCTGAAGTCTTCCCAGGTTTGATGCTCCTCTATCGTTTCATGGTCATCTGTTTGCGGTGCGATGGAGCATGTCAGGGTGTTGTTGTTTAGCATGTGTATGGCTGGAACACCTTGCAGGGTGCAGCGGGTGGAGACTGAATGTTTCCTCTGCTGGTGAATGTCAGATAGTGGTGGGGCAGCAGAGCTTTTCCAGCATTCTGCCTGTCTGCCATTGCCTTATGTGATGCGTACAGATCTGCATTGACTGCGCTGTAGCGTGCCCATTCCCCAGCAGGACTGGGATTGATGCCACCATTGCAGAGATATAGAATGTGGATCCGTTGGTGGGAGATCCTGTCCTACACCCTAAGCCACCGAGGGCAGGTTGGGTGGTGCTACATAATCCGCTTGGGGGTTCAAACACCTAACTTCACTTATAACATATGATCATGGAACCCACACAGAATATATACTATTCTGGGTGCATCACAATCCACAAAGGCAAAACATGACTGGGAAATACAAACGGATACAGGAGTAGCTACAAAGACTACCTATCACACACTAGCACTGATGGGGACCAGCAGCATAGTCTATCTCAGCCAAACCAGGTGCTGCGGGCCTGGTGCTGGGCACCCAACCTCACCCTCAGGGTGAGCACAGGACCCACACAATGTCACGGTCTGTAGCTACTCTGTGCCAGTAACACACATGGTCAGTTCCCCCTACCAGGCCGAGGTGCTGTGAGGGTGCATACCCCATCTTGTGATCAGCTGTAGACTGCTGATCTGCATGTGCAGTGCATCATGGGTACGGGTGGGTTTACCCTATCCTGGTAACCACAGCAGTTTGTGTGGTGACCTACAGTCTTTCTGTAGCCAGCCAGCCAGCAGTGTGTTAGTAGCTATAGAGATGTAGCTCACTGGTTACTTCAATGACTGTGGAGGCAGAGGGCATGGGTTTGATCCCACAGTGGTGTTGCTTAATAAGGCTGCTTGAGGCTTTTCCTTTTAATTTAAATCAGTGCTGCCAGCAAAATGCACCCTCACAGTGCTGTAACCTTAGGTGCCTCATAAGGCGCCCTATAGGGCACATTAGAAGGCACCTTGGCGGACAGGGCACTTTATAATGTGCCCTATGGAGTGCCTTATAGGGCGTCTTATGCGGCACCTTATGTTGTGGCACTGTGAGGGTGTTTTTGCTGGCAGCACTGATTTTACTTAAAAAAGGAAATGCCTCAGACAGCACTGATTTAGATTAAAAGGAATTGCCTCAGACAGCCTTCTTACATAACACTACTGCGGGATCTAACCCATTACCTCTGCCTCCACAGTCATTGCAGTAACTTTATAGCTTCTAACACTGCGCTGGCATGAACTTAGGGTTAACGTGCGTTAATGTGCCACAGCGCCCACTATCGCACGATACAGATTCTTGCTACCTTGCTGCCAGAACGCCCACTCCTTATATGGCCTTCTTCACATTATCGCTAAAACTAGTGCCGGTAACATTAAGACGGTTTAGTAAACATACCCCAAAGTGTTTCAAATTAAAGAGGCTAATATTAGTGGCAAATATAAATTAGTGGCTAAACGTATACCACAAACTAACTAAAAAGAACTGAAAACCTACAGAAAGTCTTGCACTCTGTCTTATAATGAAGCTACACTCCCAGAACAGGTCTGTGTAAGGGAAGAAAATCCTGGCTGCCAAAACACAAGAAAGCCACCATTAAAATGACCATAAAAATAAGATCATAAAAATATATGGCCATAAGAATATAAAAATTGCCTCAGCCAGTCATTTGGAGTGGCAGAGTGGCCTAGTGGTTGGGGTAAGGTACTTCAGGCCAGAAGGGCAGGGGTTCAAATCCCACTAGAGGACAGCAACCTTGGGCCAGAAGGATTGGGGTTTCTAGTCCCACAGGTGATCCTTGTGGTCTTGGGCAAGCTACTTGACTCTCCATAGTCCATGTTCCCTGTAAAATAGTTATCTCCAAGTTATAATGCCCTGTTCAATGTAATTTCAGTTTGTTCAATGTAAACCACACTGATTTATTTATATTTATTTAGCTGTATTTATATCCCGCTTTTCACCGGGTCAAAGCGGCGTTACATTAAGGGGTGGGGGAAATTAAGTATACGGGCGGGGCCATCACCGAGGAGGCAACATTGATGATTTTGACATAGGATAGACTTTGGACATGGGACAGACTTTGGACATGGACAGGTTAGTATAGCTTTGGATCAGTGGTTCATGGTGGGCGAGATCCGGGGTTAGTGTGCTTTTCGGTGGGAGTCGTGTTGAAGTATTCCTGGAAGAGGATGGTTTTTAGCTGTTTCCTGAAAGATAGTAGTTTGGCATTGTTTCTGAGATAGCTCGGTAGAGAATTCCATAAAGATGGAGCATAAAGTTCAAAGGCTCGATTGCAGGTTCATTGCGAGCATTTGGTTCTTTTGTGGAGGACGGTGAGGGAGTTGCTGGAGGCTTGTCTGGTAGATCTGCCGTGGGCTGGACGAGACAGTAGGGTGCGGAGCTGGGTGTTCTGTGTTTGATGGATGGCTTTGTGGGTGAGTAGGATGGCTTTGTATTTAGTCCTTGCTTCGAGGGGAAGTATGTGTAGGTCTTTCAGAATTGGGGTGATGTGGTCGGTTTTCTTTGCTCTTTGAATAATTCTTGCTGTGGTGTTCAATGCTGTTCAGAGGGGGTTGGTCTGTGTGGCTGGAAGTCCATGGTATAGTATGTTGCAGTAGTCCAGATGTGGGAGTGTCGTGGCTTGCATTACTGTTCGGAAGTCTTGATGTTCAAGAAGGGGTCTGAGACGTTGCACTGTTTTTGCCTTGTGGAATATAGTTCCGGAGGTTTTAGTGATTTGTTGCTTCAGGGTGAGGGCTTGGTCGATAATAATGCCCAGGTATCTTACTTGTGGTTGTATTTGAATGCTTGTGGTTCCTATGTTGAGGTGTGTAGGTGGTGTGAAGTCTGGGTCTTTTGTCACTATGAGGGCTTCAGTTTTCTTGATGTTGATGGATAGGTTGTTTGCTCATAACCAGTCGGACACTGCGGAGAAGCATGCTGATAGATGGGTGTTTGTTGGGTTTGTGGTTGTGATGGAGGCGTAGAGCATGATATCGTCAGTATATATATGGAAGCTGATGTTGTGAGTGCGTATGACTGAGCAGAATGGTTGAAGGTAAATGTTTAAAAGCATGGCTGACAGTGTGGATCCTTGGGGTACTCCTTGGTGTTGCTGGAATGGGGGGGAGGTCAAAGTGCAGAATAGCATGGTATATAAGAGAATGTAAATAAATAAAAATGCTGTGCAGATTAGCAGAAAAACTACAATAAAACTTACCCAACTGCATTTCCTTGTGCAAACCTTCTGAGGAGCATGATCGGGCTGCAAGCTGACATTTAAAGTGGTTTTCCCGCTGGCACTGCTTGACTGACAGCAGTACTGACATGAGGCTGTCTAAACTTAAACCATCAAAAACTCCCAAAAAACACAAATACAAATTCGTATTTGCCATTAAAGGGGTATGTTTACTAAACTGCGGTAATCGTACATAACGCGCGTTATGTAACGTTAACAATCGTTAGCGCATCATAACACGCGTTATGATGCGCTAACGATCGTAATGCCCCGCGGCACGGTAAAACACCGCAGAAGGTGGAGAGAGGGCGGAGAGAAGGGGTCAGTGGGCGGAGAGTGGGCAGGGAGAGGCTCCCTTCACACTAACGCGCTGATTTTCAGAGCTGAATTCCAACGCGAATGAAAACCTGCCGTTAAATGCACATTACAGGGGAGAGAAACCACTTCAGTGTCAGCAATGTACAGCCCAGGCAGGGAAACCAAACAAAAGTGATAAGTGTGATACATGTGCACAGAACAAAAGGGCACAGAAACACTGAAAATGACCCCAACAAACTGGAAAAAAACAATAACCAAGCAGGTCAATAGTGGTATTAATGAGAAACATCAACCCCTCCCCCCCCCAGAGTAAGCTCCATAGAACAGATATAAATCGTGGAAGGGTCTACACTCCGTCCCCATACAAGGTGAATGGGCCCACAGTGAAATAGCGCTGCTCAGGGTTTTCCCCACCATCGGACAGGGTTCCTATGGCATGCACATGTCCCGCAACATCAGGGCGGGCATGTCGGAACGGCAACTGGACAGATTCCGGAGAAGGGGATACAGAGGCACATGCTGTGGTGGAGCTGGGCCACAGTGCGGACTAGGGTGATGCCTAAGTGGCCCATACGAATGCTGAAACAGCGGAGCAGTCAGACAGCAACTTCTGAAGGCCCAACATGGGCACGAGTGTGTTTCCCAAAGTGTCACAGGGGATAGTACCCAACAGCAACCCCCAAGGGCACGGAACATTGGCAGGCGGGGCTGGGGGGGAGCGTGGACATCTATGCAGGCACCCCCTACCCCAGAACCCGCACCATAGGCAGCCGCCTACCTGCACACTGGATGGCCTGAGACTGCGCACCACCAGCAGAAGGGCATGTCAGCATGATGGTTGAGGGATACTGGTGGTGGAGGGGGCAGTGGCAGCTGCCCAGAGCAGACCGTGGCCTAGCCCTGTGTAGGTGGGTGCCGTGTACTGCAACAGACGGGCCCTGTCTGATGAACAGTCATGGTATCATGAAGGAATGTACAGACTCTGTGGCAACAAGGTGATGCAGTGCACAAAACCAGTGTATTCAGAAGCAGAGGGTCACAGGTTCAAGTCCCAGCTGTGGTTCCTGCCAGCCCAGTCCCCATATTTTACCCACTACTACAACGTGCTAATACAGACAGCACCTTTATTGCAAATAACGTAAACATGCCCAAGACACCCACATTTTACCCTACAGAGCACGGACACCATATACATGCACATTACCTAGAGTAGAGTCTCCCAAATGCAGTCCTGGTTCCATGCTGCCTCTGATAAAGATGCCTGTGCTGCAGTTCTATGCGCCACCCCCATGGTATGCAGATGTATCTCATGCATATTCATGAGGGACAGTATGAAAACCCAGTGTTTGGCACCGCAGGACTGGAGTTGGGAACCTCTGCCGTAGAGCAGCAGCCAACAGGGGCAGACACACCCGCACCCACAGGCCCCATTATCCAAAGCCTCCTGGAGAGGCAGGACTTTGGGCTCTGCATGCATCTCCCAATACTAGCACTTGCATACCTTAGTAATGCCACCCTAAACCTGGGAATATGGTACACATCTTTAAAGAGGTTGCTATGATTACTGGCAGATAGCAATTCCTAGGTTAAGTACAATATTCTGAGTGAGCTGCATCATAGCAACCTTTCTGATGTCTGTGGAGTGTGCTACAGGTCTTGTCTCTGACAGTGTTTACCAACCTGGGGAGTGACTCCTACAGTATTGCGTACCATAGCCATGCCTGCCCTGTGCCCAGGTCTGGTGTGGTGGCCTGGGCTGCCCAACACCTCTATAGTTACACAATGCTGGCATAGGTGTGGGGAGTGTGTGTCTGCCTATCCAGTGTGTGGTGGCTGCCAACACCCTCCACAGCCCACACTGCTAGCTCTGTTGCCAGTATTGGCCTGCCAATGTGCATAATGAGGAGCAAGGTACTGTGGGAAAAGCCTGGATAGGGTGGCCTGGCCTGGCCGCATCTGCACAGGGCATCGGGCAATGGCTCGGACATTGTAGTTCCAGGTACCACTTGTACGGACAGGGTGGCCATAGCATGTCCTGCTGGGCGGTCACTCTCACCCTGACTGAGCAGTGACCATGGCATGGCTAGGTTCCCCCATAGTGCTGTATAGTACTTTTCTCATTTGATATATATTTAGTTATTTATAGTCTCTTCTATACTGCACTATTCAGCATCAGCGTGGTTTACAATGAACAAAGAATTTACACATATATGGGTTTTCTTTTGGGGCCCAATCACTGACTTATCAGATTGGTGTGTATGCTGACATCCCCGTTCTGGGTACATGCAGCTCCTCCAGGACCATGCACTGTGGACTGTCTGCAGCTAGTATGTGTCTTGCTGGAGGCTTGCTGCTGGAGAGTGTCAGATAATGGTGGGGGGCAGCTGAGCATTTCCAGGCATGCCGTCTGTCTGCTACTGCGTTACAGATGTGTACCGCTCTGTCTGTTCCCCAACAGGACTGGGGTTGATGGTCCCCTCTACAGCTACCATTGCAGGGAGGTAGACTGTGGATCTATTGGTGGGTGATCCTGTTTCCCACCCTGAGCCCCAGAGGGTGGGTTGTGTGGTGGTACATGGTCTGCCCATGGGTCCATACACCCCACCTCCCTTTCCTCTTCCCTTTCCCTTTCCCTTTCCCTCCCCACACCACACCATGGTCTGCCATTTAACCAGCAGATAGCAAAATCAGAATGCATCTGCAGTACCCTACAAGGTGTTCCAACCATGCACAGACTAATTGCAGACAGTCCATAATACATGCTCACAGAGAAACTATGTACACCAAGCAGACAACTGAGTGATTGCACCCCAGCACTGAGAACACACAAGTATCACCTGTAGCAAATAGTGTAGAGTGCTATTTGAGAACCTAGGCATGCCAGGGTCACTGCTCGGTCAGAGTGAGAGTGTCCTCCCAGCATGACATGCTGTGGCTACCCTGTCCATGCAGGTGGTAGTCGAGCACTACAGTGTCCCAGCCATTGCCCCACACCCTGTGAAGATGCATCCAGGCCAATCTGCCCTGTCTGGGCCATACCCACAATACCTTGCTCCTTATTATGCACATATTCAGGCTAATGGTAACAGTGGGACATTGTGAGCCCAGTGAGGTGTGGGCAGCCACAAAACAATGGATAGACATACACACACACACACACTCCTATTGCAGCATTGTGCAAAGATAGGGGTGGTTGGTAACCCTGGTCTTGATCACAGTGCCGACACTGATAAACTGTGCAGGAGGTAGTAGTAGTGCTCTGGTGATAACTGCAGCTACGTACTGGGGCCAACAGCCTGACTCTCCATGCAGCTTTGGATTGTGGAGCCTGTGTGAGTGGGTGTTTGTACCCTTGTTCGTCGCTGCTTTGGGCTTTTCACATGTTGCTGTTGTATCTGCATTGTAGGGTAAAATATAGAGACATGCTCTGCAGGAGCCACAGCTGGGACTTGAACCTGTGACCCTCTGTTTCTGGACACACTGGCTGCTTGTATTGCACCACACACATGCACAGCAGTCCCTGGAGCTACCTCTACTTTTTCTCAGCCAGTCATTTTATGTTGCATTTCACACCACATACTGGTACAGGGCATGGCCTAGGTCCACTGCCCCCTCCAGCACGTGCGCCCCCGTCCTGCCATGCTGACATGACCATATGCTGTCGGTGCTGGTAGTGCACAGCCCCAGGCCATCCACTGTGTGGGTAGGCGGTCGCCTAGGGAGCGGTGTCTGGGGTGGGGAGGCATACATGGGCATCCTCACATCCGCCCCATCACCGCCTACCAATATTATGTCCCTTCCGCTTGGGGGAGGGTTGACTGTGGGGATGTCAGCTCAGTGCCCTGGCAACTGTTAGCTAGGGTGGACCAGATAGATGTAGGTGGATTGTGTTTGGCCTTTGTCAGCTACTGTCTTGCTGATGTCCGGTTTCTATGTTCTTATGTGCCATCTAGGTGACTTCCTAGTCCACCCTGTGCCCCTGCTGTCCCCACTACATGTTCCGCCTGCAGCCCCCTATGCCCCATTTGCACCATCGCCATAGTGGCCTTTCATACTTGGCCACTATGCTGTTGCTGCAAATGGAGCACTACTATCACTTTCTTGGGCTCCCTGCCTATGTTGTACATTGCTGATGCTTAAATAGTTTCACCCTCCTGCAAATGTGCACCTAACGACAGATTTTCAGTCCCGGTAATGTTCGGCCCTTCATTTCCCCACGTTAGTGTAAAAGGAGCCTCTCCCCTCCCACTCCCCACTCATTGACCCCTTCTCTCCACCCTCTCTCCACCCTCTGCGGGACTTACTGCAGCCGGTGACGTTAACGCACGTTAAGTAATGTTAACGTGCGTTAATGTTACTTAACACACATTAACGTAGCCGCTGCTACGTTACCGCAGTTTAGTACACATACCCCATAGTGGTTTGTTTTCCCTATGTAAGTTTTGCTCATTTGTCTTATAAAGACTTTGAGGTTGCATTTTAGAGAGATTTTTTAGTTAATAGTTTTGTTTATTTTGTTAGTAGGTCTAATCGCAACCTGGCGTTTCCTTATGTTTAGTGGTAAGATGTATCTGATTAAGATTTGTTTTTATTACTTTTTTGTTATTTGTTATTATTGATTGTGTTAGTTTGATTTATTTATATAAAGCTGTGTCTTTTGTGCCAACATTTTTTTCATATATTTAATGTATTTGCTCTATGTGTTTTGCTTTTTTGTAGATGAGATCTTACAGTGTTCGAAAGGACCAGTTTGAATTTATGTATTGTATTTTGTACCATACTTTGCTTTTTTGATTTATGATTTACACCCCTGATGCAGGCTCAGGCCAAATCATGTTTTTTATGGCATGTACCATATATAGTTATTTATGTTTTTATGTTTTCATTTATATTTTCTTCTATTAAATTATTCTGTTCATTTATTTTTTTAGTATTTTTGGGACCGCCATTTCTTGTGTGACTGTTTCATCCCTGTGGTAGTATTCCTCTGTTCTTTAGGATATAATTTGAAACATCTAATGTAGACAGATCCAAAGTATATATTCCTATAATTTTTCATATATATATATATATATATATATATATTCAGTGCCATTATTTGTTTAGGCAGTGCTTTTATGTGCATATAAGTGGAATGTCCAAAGTAGATGTTTCACTTCTACTCGTTTATACTGTGGCCGATCTGGATGTGTGGAGGATAATTTTTTAAACTTTTTCCATGTGCAAAGCCTCTTTTAGATGCAGAAAAGGGCTTTCTAAAATTTCAGTACTACTTAGGCGCATAAAGAGGCTTGTTTGCTAAACTGCACTAACTGCTAGCAGGGGGTTTGCTGCACACCAAGTATGCCATGCTAAAAAAGAGTGTGAGGGTTGTTATGCATGCTGTATCACACAGTGCCAGGAAACTAGCGGGGAGGACCGTGTCACCGTCAGAAGGCATAGGTTTCCATTCCCTGCTCTTGGTGCATCCATCGATGTTGGTTTCATGGGCCCAATCGCACACTACCAGTGTGCTCTTCAGTAAACATGTCCCAGAAAGTATGCCCATAGTAAGCGTGAACCTATTTTTTCATAATATGGGGCATGTTTACTAAAGCCCACGCTGGTAATGCACATGTAGGTTGCATTACCAGCATGGGGCATGTGTGCCTATCCCCCTATAGTTGGCATGGACCCAAGATCAACAGCGGGCAAGCCAGCACCAAGATGCACTTAGCACACACCCATTTAGATGATGTTAAGTGCACCCACGTTAAGGGAAGCAAATAAAGTTAGAGCAAACAACTGATGCCCACTCTAGCAGTGACTTATGTCAACACCTTCATTTCTCCCCTGGCCCACCAAGTCCCTGCCCCAGAGCATGGGATCTTTGGCGCGGGGACCGTGCTACTTTTTAGCACAGCACCCAAACTGCACTCTGAACCCTGCACTACCAGATAGCAAACTTTAGTCAGCATGCATCTCTGTGCTTATATGTTCCCAGATATATATTCTGAGCGGAGAAGAGGGACATGAAAACCACCACTGCCACTCAATGCTTGTCCTTTAATTTTCCTCTATAAAGCACTGAACTGGAGGTTTGTCTTGCACTTTGAGCCCTGAAGCAAGCTGGAGTGGCGAAGTACCGGTGTCAGGTCAGTTTGTTCTGTGCTTTGCACTCAGCTCAGTTCTCTGTGTTTTTGAATATCTTGTGCCTTGAGAGTGAAACAATGTGTGATGAAAAATGCTAATGCTTGGAATAATTAATCAGACTGCTGGACAGCTTCTGGAAAACATATCCTTTGAGATTTGAGAGAGACGAATGATAAAATAAAGGTTCCATGAAAGCCCTAAACACCTTAAATGACTGGCATCGGGTGGTCCTGGTGGTTTTGATGTCCCTGTTTAAATGCATTTATGTTTTTTAACATATAAAAGAATTTAAACTTTTTTTGGAAAAAGACTATGGGGTATGTTTACTAAACCGTCTTAATGCAGCAGCGGCGATATTATCGCGCGATACGTAATGTTATCACGCAATAATGTCACGTATCGCATGATAATGTCTCCGGCGGTAGTGAGGTGCGCAGAGGGAGGAGAAAGGCACCCCAGAGGGCGGAGTGAGGATCCCCAGGGGCGGAGAGAAGGTGTCAATGGGCAGAGAGTGGGCGGGGAGTGGATCCATGCACACCAACGCCATGAAAGAAAGCCCTGAAAATTAGCGACAGTGAAAACCTCACGCTAGGCACATTTGCAGGACAGAGAAACCATTTCAGTCAGCAATGTACAGCAAAGGCAGGGAAACCTAGAAAAGTGATAGTAGTGATAGTGCAGGAACCAAAAAGGAAAATAAACACAGAAAATGACCAGAACCACATATGAAATCCCAATAACCAAGCTGGGCAATAGTGATATTAATGATAAACATAAAGCAACACTACTGACAAAGAGTAAAAAGGAAGATATCATGTTTGGAAGGGTCTATGCTCTGTCCCCCTACAAAGTGAATGATCCCACATTGAAATAGTAGTGATCAGGGTTGTTGTCGTTTATATTGGGCAGGTTTGTTATGGCGTGCACATGTGCAGCAACAGCAGAGTGGGCACGTAGGAAACAGCAACTGTACTGATGCTGTAAATGTGATACAGGGGGCTGCAGGCGGCACATGCTGTGGTCCAGCTGGAGCACAGTGCGGACTAGGCAGATGCCTAGTTGGCACATAGGAATGCCGAAAATGTAAAGCAGCAAGACAGCAACTGACAAGGGTCCAACATGGGCACGAGTGTGTGTCCCACAGTGTCACAGGGGATATTACCCAGCAGGTACCCCCAAGGGCACATAACATTGGCAGGCGTTGCTGGGGGGAAGCACGCATGTCCATGTAAGCACCCCTACCTGACAACTCACACCATAGGCAGCTGCCTACTGGCACACTGGATGGTCTGAGACTGCGCACCACCAGCACCACCAGCATAAGGGCATGTCAGCATGGTGGCAAAGGGGTGCTGGTGGCAGAGGGGGCAGTGGCATCTGCCCACATCAGACCATGGCCAAACCCCGTTTAGGTGGGTGCCGTACACTGCAACAGACAAGGTCTGCCTGACAAACAGTCATGGTATCCCCAGGGAACAACCTGCCCCTGTGGCAACAGTTTGGTGCAGTACACAGAGCCAATGTGTTCAGGGGCAGAAAGTCACAGTTTCAAGTCCTAGCTGTGACTCCTGCCAACCTTGTCCCCATATTTTACCCAGTACTAAACCATGGTAATAAAAACGGAACCTTTATTGCAGATAAAATAAACATGCCTGAAACAACTATATTTTACCCTACAGAGCACAGACACCATAAACATGTGCAATCTCTAGAACAGAGTTTCCCAACTCCAGTCCAGTCCTGTTGTCCCTAATAAATATGCCTTTGCTGCATTTGTATGCACCGCCCCCATTGTATGCAAATGTACCACATGCATATTCATTAGGGACAGCATGAAAACCTGAACAGTGTTTGGCCCACCAGGACCAGAGTTGGGAGCCTCTGCCCTAAAGCAGTGGCCAACAGGGGCGTACACATCCACACCCATAGGCTGCACTATCCAAAGCCTCATGGAGAGTCAGGCTGTTGGGCCCTGTGCGGAGCAGTATCTCCCAATACTGGTACCTGCATACCTTAGCAATGCCATCCTAAACTTGGGAACACGTTCCACATATATCAAAAGGTTGCTATGATTAATGTCAGATAACAAATCCTAAGTTAAACATGATTTGTCGATAGATTCATCATAGCAAACATTCGGATATCTGTGGAGTGTGTTTCAGTTATTGCTTCTGACAGTGATTACCACCCTGGGGAGTGACCCCAACAGTATTGTGTACCACAGCAATGCCCACACTGTGCCCAGGACTGCTGTGGTGGCCAGGGCTGCCACAAACCTCCTTTTTTCTCAATGCTGGCATAGGTGTGGGAGTGTGTGTATGTCTATCCAGTGTGTTATGGCTGCCTACAACTTACTGAGCCCACACTGCTTGCACTGTTTCCAGTTTTAGCCTGCCAATGTGCACAATGAGGAGAAAGGTACTGTGGGTATGGCCCGGACAGGATGCATCTGCACAGGGTATAGGGCAATGGCTGGAACATTGTAGTGCCCGACCACCACCTGCACAGACAGGGTGGCCACAGCATGTCATTCTGGGAGGTCACTCTCACCCTGACTGAGCAATGACCATGGCATGGCTAGGTTCCCACATAGCGCTATGCAGCGTTTCTCTCAAGTGATATTTATGGGTTCTCTTTTCTGGGGCCCAGTCACTGACATACCTGCTTGGTGTGTGTGCTCAATCCCATTTTTGGGAGCACACAGTTCCTCCAGGAACATGCACTATGTAGTAGCTAACAGACTGTCTGCAGTTAGCATGTGTATGGCTGGAACACCTTGCAGGGTGGAGACTGACTGCCCTCTGCTGGTGAATGTCAGATAGTGGCGGGGGGCAGCTGAGCTTCTCCAGGCCTACTGCCTGTCTGCCAGTGCCCTATGTGATGCGTACAGATCTGCATTGACTGCCCTGTAGGGTGCCTGTTCCCCAGCAGGACTGGGGTTGATGGCCCTCTCTATTGCCACCATTGCAGAGATGTACAATGTGGATCTGTCCTGTCCCCCCACCCTGAGCCACAGAGAGCAAGTTGGGTGGTGCTACATGATCCTTATTACGGAAATTACCTTGTTATCCAAGTTTTATGACCCTGTTTACTGTAACTCAGATGCTTGTTTTGGTGCTGAATTTTATGTTCGATGTAAACCGCGCTGATGTCAAATAGTGCGGTATATAAGCAATGTAAATAAATAAATAAATAATATGCTTTTGGGTCCAAACACCCACATGGCACCCACACAGGATATGCACCATTCTGGGTGCATCATAGTCCTCAAGGGCTAGACATGACTAGAAAATACAGATGGGCACAGGCGTATCCTAGGTGGGTCTGAAAGGACTACCTAACACACACTGGCACTGATGGGTACCTGCAGCATAGCCTATCTCAGCCAAGCCAGGTGCTGCGACCCTGGTGCTGGGTGCCCCACCTCACCCTCAGGGTGAGCACAGGACCCGCACAATGTCACGGTCTGTAGCTACTCTGTGCCAGTAACACACACGGTCAGTTCCCCCTACCAGGCCGAGGTGCTGTGGGGGTGTATACCCCATTATGTGATCAGCTGTAGACTGCTGATCTGCATGTGCAGTGAATCATGGGTACGGGTGGGTTTACCCTATCCTGGTAACCACAGCAGACAGTTTGTGTGGTGACCAGCAGTCTTTCTGTAGCCAGCCAGCAGCATGGGAGTAGCTATAGAGATGTAGCCTACTGGTTGTTTTAATGACTGTAGCAGCAGAGGTCATGGGTTTGATCCCACAGTGGTGTAATTTAGGAATGCTGTCTGAGGCTTTTCCTTTTCATTTCAATCAGTACTGCCAGCAGAAACACCCTCACAGTGCTGTAGCCTAAGGTACCTCATAGGCACCCTGTAAAGTGCCCTATAAGGCGCCCTACACAGCACCCTATAGGGTACATTATAGGGTGCCTTGGCAGACAGGGCACTTTATAATGTGACCTATGGGGCACCTTATAGGGCGCCTTATGAGGCACCTTAGGTTACGGCACTGTGAGGTTGTTTTTGCTGGCAGCACTGATTTAAATTAAAAGAAAATGCCTCAGACAGCCTTTTTAGATTACATCACTGTGGGATTGAACCCATGACCTTTGCTGCCACAGTCATTGCAGTAACCAGCAGGCTACATCGTTATAGCTTCTAGCACTGCGCTGGCATGTATTTAGGGTTAACGCGCGTTAACATGCCACAGCGCCCACTATCGCGTGATACAGATTCTTGCTACCTTAGCACTGGAACGCCCACTCCTTATATGGTATTCTTCACATTATCACTGCAACTAGCGCCGGTAACATTAAGATAGTTTAGTAAACATACCCCTATGGTGTTCTGATTTAGCGATCTTTTTAATTTTAAGGCACATTTTAGAAAGGGCACCTAGGTGCAATCTGGGACGTCCATGTCGAAAGGTCCGGAATTCACTGGGAGGGGCAGCGGTGAAGGTGGGCACATGTAAGCGTTTTGTAAAATTAACCCATCTCCACCCTAAAAGATAGACATCTCTATCAGATAGAAAAGAAACAGGAGACACGCAGAATTATACCCCAGGCAGGTGTAAGTTTCAAGGCAATTTTAGAAACGTGCATGTATCCGATATGGATGGCCGCATACCCAGCAACATAGACCTGTCCGTGTCTGATTCTGCAATAAGTGCAGTACAGCAGCTAGATAAATGGCCCCTCTACTTATTGGCATGCTTTTTGAAGGAGTGAAAATTACTGGTGGGGGGGGAGGTAAGAGGGCATTCTCCTTCTCTCTGTACGGTTGTTAAATTGCCAAAACCATCACTTTTCAAATGGCTATTCATTCCTAAGATCAGGTAGAGAGATGGATGTGTCTGCTAGAAAGTTTAGACATGCAGTGCTGTTCTAAAATCAGGGGCACACATGTATCTTTTCAGAATGCCCTTGTGAGACATAGACACGATCCCGCCATTCACGTGTAAATTCGGGGCTTTCCAAAATAGCCCTTGGGACATAGTCGTGATTGGCGTGTCTGAATGATCATTTTCATACATGCACATTGTGTATTTTTTTTTTAAATGCCATCAAGTCAATGCTGACTCCTGGCGACCCAAAAGCCCCTGGGTTTTCTTGGCAAGGTATGACCGGAAGTAGATTGTGTTTATAAACTAAGCTTAAAATAGGTGCTTCTTTGGACTTCTCACATAGGTGTCCTCTTATAAAATTACCTGACATTCAAAAGGGTTTAGGACCTGCTAACTGGATAAGCCCCAGCGAGCCCGATATTCCGTGGCACCATCTGGACAGTGCTGCTCAGTATTTCCTCCTAGTACTGTGGCACTATCCAGCTGCTGCTGGGGTGGTCCATGAGTGCAGCTATTATGCAGACCATCCCAGAAAAGGCTGTCCTAAGAATATGAGGACTGGTTATCCAGATAGCATTATCTGACAGCCACCACCGTTGACCGCAAAATCGGAATATTTAGTGGCACCACTATATAGAGACTGGCATTGAACATCCAGGTTTACTTTACCCGCTGCAGCTGACGTTTAAAAACACACCACAGGGTCAGTGTCAGCCCGTACATAGTTACATTCTTTCTTTTGTTCTAACAAAGTCAGTTTCGCTTGATTTTAGCATCTTCCTTTTGTTTCTTAAAACCAGTGCACTCAAAGTTTTTATTTTATAACCTACCACTCACTTGCCGCCAAGTTCAGCAACAAAGGGCATTGATCTGAAGCATGGGTGTTTCCCATGACACTGTTTCAGAACCAGAGAGCATCACCCTATGCGTTCTAAAAAAAAGGCCCCACAAATGTAAACTTTTAAAAAATCACGTCATCACACTAGCTTTGCATAGGACTTTAGGAAAAAGAGAGGCAAAGAAGCTTTTATTGAAATGAAATAATGAGGCAGAAGCATTCAAGCCATATAAAATCATAGGGCCCGATATTCAACACCAGCGGCTGGTGCTCCTACAGTGACTAGCCGCTGGAATTTAACTTTAGACTCGGATATTCAATGTTGGGGGCTGTATCCAGCCACTAGCATTGAACATCTAGATCGACTGCAGAACCCAGAAACTAACCAGGCAGCGGCACTATTTAGCTGCTGCCCGGTTAACTTCCACGGTGAAATTAAGGCCAGCCTTTGCTACAACAGCCATAACCGTGCGGCGACTCAATATCGCCTCTGTCTGGTTATGGCCAGCCCTGGAAGGCCCTGATGCTAACTACGATAGTGCCGCTGGATAAAGTTTGCAAGTCTGTAAACCATGGAAATACTTTTGAAGATCGGGCCCACAAATTGTATTCTTCCAGTACTCAGAAAATGCAGTCATACCGCTGCTTCTGGTACAAAGGCGGTGAGATCTGAGGGGCAGACAGGTCTTTATTCTTTATTCTTTATTTGTGGGACTTGATATACCGCCCTTGCGGGAGCATCAGAGCGGTGTACAAAAAACATTATTGGCTACAGAAAGTTGAAAAGAACGCCATTAATTGGACAGGAAAGAGGAACAAAGAAGAAGAGCATGACAGGACGGTATAGAGGCAAGAAGAGATGCAGGAAGGGCAGAGGTGGAGGTGGAGGGAGGGGAGCTGCAGAGATGGGAGCGGAGAGTGCTATTACGATACTGATGTTGAGGGTCCCGACGAGGGAGGGTCAGAGCCGCCAGCGGGAACAGGAAGGTCATAAGCCTGGTGAAAGAGGTGCGTTTTAAGGAGGGTTCTGAAACGCGGAAGGGATAACTCAGTGCGGAGAGGGTGAGGGAGGGAATTCCAGAGAGCGGGACTAAGGTAAAAGAAGGCAGCGTGGCAAGTGAGCTCAAGGTGGGCCTGGGCAGGGGAAGGGAGAAAGAGGCGATTCCCATGTGCAGAACGGAAAAGGCGAGGGGTCGGCAGAAGGTGGATGATGTCTGCCAGGTACTGTGGGGTGTTAGTATGAAGAACCTTGTGCGTGATGATGAGAAGTTTATAGATAAAGCTAACCTTGATCGGAAGCCAATGGAGGGAAAGCAGAATAGGAGTGATGTGAGCAGTGGTCAGTGTTTTTTCTCTGTTTGATCACCTTATTGAGTTGTTAGAGGAATGCAAGCAATTTGGGTAGTTAATGAGTCCAATTCATGTTTTAAGTCTGAACAAGGAAAGGTCTGGTAGTTACTTATAGAGCTGTGTACGTACTAATCAATGCTAAGGTGGTTTTTATAAAGCTTGATGACACCACAAAACTGTGTCACACAGAAGTGAAACAGAAGCAGACACTTGTCTACGGCTAATGATTTTGCTCATCCAAGTGCCTCTGTGTTATTTAGGTAAACCTCTCTAATGGATGGTTAAGTACTATACTTTATTGATTATTTTGGAAATTGGGTAACAGTGAACACTTAACATTGATAAAGAAATGCCCAATTAAAAGTGGTCATCCTGAGGTAAGTGACTCATTGGGGTATGTTTACTAAACTGCGTTAGTTTGATTCGCGTTAGGAGCCGCGTTAGTGGAAGAAATGCCAAAAAAGGACATGGGCGGTACATCGTTACCGATAACGTGCGTTATAAGGTGCAGTGCAGCAACGATCGTTACAGGGCGCGTTACTGTGCGGTAAGCTTAAGAAGGCGCGCAGACACCCAAATACAGAAACAGAGCTGTCGCACAATGGTTACTACACAGACTGATGGTACAAGGGTCATGGGTTTGATTCCCCAGTGTGCCTAATGAATGAGGCTGGCTGAGGCGTCATGTGTAACCCTTTGAAGGCCTACTATAATATTTTAATCCACATTCTGCAGCCGGGTTAATGTTTGCATATGTCAGGAAAATTGTACCCGTCTTATTCAATATGTTCCAATAGTGACGTTCCCTCTGCCATGGTCATGTATTATATACCATTTGATAGGAATATTTAGGCAGAAGTTTGGATCCTGAAAGTTTTGGGCTTGGCCTGGAAAGGATTAAGTATTGGGCTGTGAGGAAGTTTAGTTGTACTTTAATAGTGCTGCCAGCAAACACACCCTCACAGTGGCGTAACCTAAGGTGCCACATAAGGCACCCTAGAAGGCACTCCATAGGGCACATTATAAAGTGCGCTGTCTGCCAAGGCACCCTATAATGTCCCCTATAGGACACCATATAAGGCACCTTATAAGGCGCTTTATAGGGCGCCATATAAGGTGCCCTATAGGGCGCCTTATGAGCCACCCTAAGGTGACAGTACCCTGAGGGTGGTTCTGCTGGCAGCACTAATATACAATAAAAATAGACAATGCCTAAGACAGCCCTATCGATGAACCCCACTGTGGGTTTTGAACCCATGACCTCTGGCTCCATGGGTAGTGAAATAACCAGTGGACTAGAGCTGCTAACAAATACCTGGCTGGCTACAGGAGGACTGCATGGCACCACACCCACATTCTGCTGTGGTAACCAGGATAGGGTCAACCCATCCGTACCCAGGATGCACAGCACATGTAAATAAGCAGTCTACAGATGATCACAAGATGGGGTATGCACCCCACAGCACCTCAGTCTGGTAGGGGGTGCCGACGGTGTGTGTTAGTGGCACAGAGTAGCTACAGACCATCACAGTGTGCGGGTCCTGTGCTCACCCTGAGGGAGAGGTATGGTGCCCAGCACCATTCTCACAGCACCTGGCTTTGCTGAGATAGGCTATGCTGCAGGTCCCCATCAGTGCCAATGTGTGATAGGTAGTCCTTGCAAACACCCCTAGGATATGTCTGTGTTCATCTGTATGTCACATCTAGCCCTTGTGGATTATGAGGCACCCTGAAAAGTGCATACCCTGTGTGGGTGCCATGGTCACATGATGTAAGTGAAGGGGGGTGTTGGGACCCACAGGGAGATTACATACCACCACCCAACGCACCCTCTGGGACTCAGGGTGGGGGACAGGATCTCCCGCCAACAGATCCACTTTCTACTGTAGGGCTGGTACCCCTGCAATTCTACATGCAAATCTCCGGCCTGCTCAGCAACTCAGGCCTGAACCAAAATGAACCAAACTGCACAAAACAAGATGGATTCTTCACTTCACTTTTGCTGTGTTCAGCTACAAACCTGTTCTCCAAGCAACTGCTTGCACAGCGTTTCTAAGTGTGCATGCATACAGAGGCTATTGTCCGTGGCTGGCCTTGGACACTTGTACATGCCCAGAAGTTACATACTGTTGCTTCTGCCTGACTTTTTACCATGGCTCCTTTGTTTGCAAGAAGCTGCTCATCATCTACCTCCTGATTCGCTGAGAAAACCTCAGACTGCCTGGTGCCCACCAATCATTGGACCTATGACGGAGGATTCTCACACAGAATTATGCATTCTGCGCTGGAAACTTTAGTTGTAAGTAGTAGTAGTAAGAAAGAGAGAGTTGGGGGCTTTTTCCCACCTGTTCATACAGACTCCTGCACCGGTTCCTCTCTGCTGTGCACTACGTACCTGATTCCTGCGCCCTGAGCCTTCCGCCAGACGGCCCCTACGTGTGGGCTAGGCCGTCCTCCACAGGTCTGAGATAAGACTTTCACAGATACCTCCGGTTCGGACTTACTGCGGCTCGCCTGACGAGGCTAGAGCCCGCGTTAGCTAGGAGCTGTCTTCTTGGACTGCATTGCTTCTGAGTGCCGACGGAGCTAAGGTACTGGCTTATCTCTCCTCTCCTGGATGAGCAAAGGGGTTAGCAATATATTTCTTGCTTTTCCTCAGTGCAGAGCGAATCAGTGACGTCTGTTTACTAATCTGTGATTTATTACGTTGTCCAATTGTATATTTGTGCTATAACAAATTGTTCCCTCATGTTCCTAATTAGCCATATATGTGTGTGTATATTTTTCTATTTGGTTGCCTATAATAAAGTCTAATATATATATATATCTGCCGACCAGAATTCTTTCGTGGCTCATTGCCAGAATAACTCACCGAACTTTGGGCTGTATATTAGTAGCTATCTCCCCTAGACAACAACAGAGAGTCTAACTTATTTTTGTGCTACTACTATACCCTACATATGGGGTCTCTTCCAAGGGATGAGTATTTCTGAATGTGCCACGCCTCTCAGAATTTGTGTAATATTTCTGCATTGTCCTATTGTGGTCAACGCAGCTGTTTATGCTGAGGTTTTTGTGGCCAGAGAGCATTGTCTGTGAGACGGCTTTGCAACCCACATTACAGGACCTCTGCATTAGAGTAATTCTAGCAGTGCCCTGTGTTTGTTTTTACAGACAGTCTCAGCTAGTGATTTACGATGGTTCACACAGAAGGCTGGTTGGATCAGGTTTCTGCTCTCAGGCAGCGGAATGCTCTGGATCAAACAGAATTGCAATTTCTGACAGTGTGTAGCTCTGAACTAGCCGCCCAGACCAGGAGACTAACGGATTTCGCTGCTCTTTATGAGCAGCGAGAGAGAACTCTGATGGCTCAGTTAAATGAGATAGAGACTGCTCTGATTGCAGTAAGACAGCGCACGGCTAGTCTCCAAAGAAAGCTAGCTGTTGCACGTCAGGAATGTGGGCAGGAAATACAGAGAGTTAACCTCGAAATCCAGCAAGCTGATTGTTTTGATTTGGCCAGTGTGACTACCTCTCATAGTAACGAGACAGAGTACCGGGATAATTTGATCCCTCTAGGCTTCTCAAAGTACCAGAGGGTAGATGACGGCAGTTTGCCACTGGAAACCCTGCCCAGTGTAGAACGGCAGCTTTTCCAGAACAGAGTCAGTTCTCTCCCATCAGCGCATGAGCACAGGAGAGAAACAGGGCGGAGTGAAACACCCTACTCTCGACCCCTCCCCATACAGGGAGCGGTGGGGGGGGTGAGAAGTCTCCCTAGTGATGGCAAACTGTACCAGCAGCGACCACCAGAGGGAGCTGAAGGGACGCAAAATCCCTTATGCTCCCATGTCCTGCAAGGAAAACACACAAATGAAGGTGCTTCTGTCGCGCAATTACAAATCATCAAGACCTTGCAGAGCATGGTCACTCCTTTTGAGAAAACTGGTCATGCCACCATAAATGAACATTTAGCTGCAGTCAAAGATGCCTTTCGGGCACTGAGCATTACCAGGGGGGAGGACATGGTTTTGTATCTTCCATGGTCTTTTGATGTGCCTTGTCAGCAATTTATTCGGGCCATGGTAGACGATGAGAAGAAGGACATTGTCATTTTTGAACAGGCACTAAAGAAACATTATGGGCCATACCCTGATGATATTGCTGCAAAGCAGGCAGCATTTAGTATGACTCATAGGGAAAATGAAACGCCCCGAGAGTTTGCTTACAGACTTAGGCAGACTTTCTTCCAGAGTGACCCTTCTTGGGAAACGATAGAACACCATCAGGAGTTTCGTAATCTTTTCTGTCAGTTGCTCCTTCCATCTATTAAACCTTATATGTCTGACAAGCGTCACGAACCCCTGTCACGTGTGATAGAACATGCTGAGTGGATTTGGGAAGCTGTTCCCAACATGAGAGCAACCAATACTGGCAGCACAGTCCGGGCTCCCAGCAAAGCCAGAGAGCCAAAACAGTGTGTTAGTGCTGTAAAATCCACTCTTTCGTTAGAAAATAACTCTTCTCCTTCTGTTCCACAGAATCCTCCCAGGCCACCCCAGAATAACCAGTCATCTGGGTCTAAGCTGCGCTCTGGGAATCAGCGTTTCACTCCACAGAACCGGAACTGGAAGAGAAAGCCCGGTTTTGACAAATACCTGGAACTGTAGAAGAGAATAAGCGAGCTGACAGATATGATGAAGGCTACCATTGCATTCAGCTCCTCACAGGAGGCTTCTGCCAGTAGTGCACTACCTAAGCCACGAGCAAAGCCCAGTGGGCCAAAGAACAGTCCACAGCCTCAGAAGCCAGAGGAGGAGGAACTGATTGACTCCTCTTCCCCTTCTAATGAGACTGAATGACTAACCGACTTTGTTTCTGTCCCACAGGTCACTATTGCACAGGTGCAGCCAGCTGGAGATGCCACCCCATGGACACAGAGTGACAGTCCTGCCATAAACAGCGAGGGTCCAGCCTTTGACACCATCAGGAAGCACAAGTACTTTCTGGGTAAACTCAAGCCAAAAGGACAGAGGTACACTGTTCCTGTTACAATTCATCAGGCTTTTCTCTGTGAGGGCCTGATAGATTCAGCCTCTGAGGCTACCCTGATTACCTCGAGTCTCTTTGATAGACTCACTGCTTCCTTGGGGAGTCAGAGGACCCTACACGTCACACCCAGTGATTTGTCACTCGCCGCTTATGGGAATCAGCCCATAGAGTCTATGGGGCAGGTCTGGCTTAACCTCCAAATTGGAAAATTAGAGGTGAAACATCCTGTCATCATTACTAAGTGCCCTGGGGAAGAATTCTTGATTGGCAATGAGCTCCTGAAACGGTTACGCCCCATTCTGGACTACATCCAGGAAGTGATCTGGACACAGGTCACACATCCCATACCTTATGCTAGGGTAAAACATGACAGCAGAGTCAGTGGTCCTTGTTCGGTGGAACGCACAAACAAGTCCATCAGGATTAATTTCCAGAGGTCAGCTGATCCCCAAATCCTTCAGCTCCAGTATGAAAGGGCTGGAGATGAGGATCAGGGCATCAGCGACGTGGTTTCCATTGCAGTGGGTTCAGTAGCTAACATTGTCCTTGATACTGACTGCCTGCAGATTTTCCTGAAGGAACCTGTGGAAGGTTGTGAGGTGCAAACCCCTCCTCCATCCCATCCCTGCCTAGATTACCCTAGGAGACTGACGGACATATTCTCGGCTGAGAAAGGTCCCTTTATATATGTGCAGGTGGGCATGTCCCAAAAGGAAAGGGCCTACCTATTACCCCACTGTGACTACTCCCTCATCAGTGAGACTCTTTTCTATCGGCTCAAACAACAGCTTACCCTTGATGGGGTAATGGGAGCGAAGACTTCATTCCAAGTGCCTGGGGAAAGGCTCAAGACATTAATGGGCTACTGCAATCTCCCCTTACAAGTTGGGGTCAAAGGTTTTCGGCACACCTTCTCCATCATCAGAGGACTTGAGGTGCCCCTCTCCTTAGGCTCAGATTGCCTTGTTCGACTGGGAACTTATGTGGATTTTGTGAACAACATCCTCTGGAGTAGGATGGAAGGAGATCCGGTGGATTTCTCTGGTGCCCGCCCATCCCTACGGACTGGTCAGACTATCCCTCAAGTCTGTGAAGTGGTCAGTACAGAAGACATCCAAATACCTGGGAGGGTACGGGATTGTCCCCTGCCGATACAGGTGACCCGAGGACATGTGGTCTCAGACAACTTGGTCTTCTTCAGTCCAAATTCCCGTTTTGAGGAGCTGGGCCTAGCCATGGGTCCCATACCCTGCATGGAGGCCACAGCTCCCTCCTTACACTTATTGCTCACCAATCCAAACCCAGATCACATTCACCTTGTGAAGGGCGAACCTCTGGGATTCCTAGTGGCAGAATCGTTCCCAAGTGTGGAATTGAGTCTCCAGATTATTGGGGAAGCCCCTGTTTCCTGGAACATCTGTGAAGGGGGGGGACCCCTGCGTGTGTTCGATCCTCACCCCGAGGCCTCCTCACCTTACAGTTTGTCTGGCCACATAGTGCTGTGACCTCACAGGTGGACCTCGAGTCTGACCATCTGATTTTGTCAAGTAAACTCGATGAGGCTGTTAGTTCCCTCACCCACCAGGGGGGGGAGCCCCATGCTGTCCAAGCCATCCAGGTCTCCTCTCTCCAAGATGAGATTGAGGAGAAGGTTGAAATACCCTCAAACAAACCTGTTCTGGGATTTGATGAAATGGTTGCGGGAAAACTTGCTGAAGCAGACGCCTGCACTGATGAGTCAGAAAAGGCACAATTAAAAGAACTGCTGTACCGTCACAAGGACCTGTTTGCCACTGACACCTATGACTGTGGTCTCACCGACCTACATGTCACCCGTATTCCTATGGATCCAAACAGTAAACCTGTCTTTGTGAGGCAGTATAAAATCCCATTGGCCTCCTATGAATCCGTTCAGGAGATCATTAATTCCCTGGAACAAAAGGGAATTATACGTCAATGCAACAGTACTTACAATGCCCCATTGTGGCCTGTCATCAAGAAGGACTCTAGCTGGCGCTTAGCTTTGGACTATCGCCAGCTTAATAAAAAGGTACCTCTATCCAGGAGGCCTATGGCACATCTGGAACAGAACTTAGCCACCATCAAGGGTGCAAGGTACTTTACCAGCCTGGATCTGGCCTCAGGATTTTGGACTATACCTGTCCATCCAGAAGATCAGCATAAGCTGGCTTTTACCTTCGGTAGGCGACAATATACTTGGAATCGGACACCGTTTGGTTATTTGAATGCCCCAGCAGACTTCAATATTTTCCTGCATAAGGCTTTGCCTGATGCTGAGACTAGAGGCACCCTCGTCTATGTAGACGACATTCTGGTGAAGAACACCAGTTTCACTGACCATTTGCAAGAAATAGAGCATGTTTTCCAGCAACTGAAAGCTGCGGGAGCAAAGCTGTCCTTGTCAAAGGGCCAATGGTGCCGGAAATCCCTCAATTATTTGGGTTACGAAGTTTCTGCTGAGGGACTGCGGCCTCAAAGGAAGAGAATTGCGGCCTTGCAACAACTCAAACGTCCGACCAACGTGAGTGAGCTGCGCTCATTCTTGGGCATTTGCAATTATTCACGCCAATTTGTGGATCAATATGCGGAGATTTCCCGACCCCTGGTCAAACTCCTCAAAAGAGATGAACCTTGGGTATGGAATCCCGACCAAGAGGCAGCTCTAGAAGAGCTGAAGGCAGCTTTGAGTCGAGCTCCCTGTCTTGCCTATCCAGAGAGTGGCAGAGAATTCTTCGTGGAACTAGGTTTCACTGATCACTCTATGAGTGCTGTTCTGTACCAGATGCATGACACAGATAGGAAAGTTATTGCCTATGCCAGCAAAGCTTTAACGGAAGTGGAGAAGAAATACTCTGACTGTGAGAAATCCTTGTTGTCCACAGTCTGGGCCCTCCAATATTTCCGCAGTTATATCCAAGGTGAGAGGTTGGTTGTTGAGACTCATCACCAACCCATCAAGTTCCTAGGCAGTGATCGGATTAAATCGGGACAAGTGTCAAACAATCGCATTGTCTCCTGGACCTTAGCGCTTCAAGCCTGGCCCCTGGAGGTCAGGTATGCTCAAAACCGCAAGGGTGCCGCCGCACAGGGTCTGGCTGAATTGCACGATTGCACTGCCAGAGAACCTTTCGTGGGTAATTTGGACACCGAAATGGAGTCATGTAAGCCTGAGCCTTCTCGTCATCGTCCTTATGATGAGAACCTCTGTAAAGGCTACCCCAAGGTGTATGTGGACGGTTGTGCTCACCGTCGAGAGCCTGACCATGAACTGGTAGCAGGTATAGGTGTAGTTTGGAACCAGAACCACCCTTGTGAACCCTTCAAGTACCATCTGGGTACCAAGACTAATCAGTATGCAGAGCTAGCTGCAGCCCTGGCAGCTCTCCAGTCCGCTGCTCAGGGAGGGGTTCACACCCTAACCATCTGTACTGATTCAGACTACGTCCGACAGAATTTTGTTTCCCACTTATCCATTTGGAAATCTAACAATATGCTGAATTCCAAAGGGAAACCTGTCAAACATGCCGGATTGATTCTGGCCTTGGACAAGGTAGCTCATGAAAATGACATGACCATCTACTGGAAGAAAGTGAAAGGTCACTCCCGTGTTGATAATCCTGACAAGATTGGAAATGATCTAGCTGATCAGCTTGCCAAGGAGGGTGCTGTCTCTGGAGATCTCTGGCAGTTGGAGGCTCCCGAGACCAATGGGCTTCAAATGGTGACGGTGGTTACCCGGCGACAAGCTCAATTATCCACCATGCCCCTGTGGTTCAATGGTGTGGCGAGAGCACAGATCTCGACCTCGTGCAAGCCCAGAAGCAAGATCCTACTCTTGGACGTTTCTACCTTTTTCTGCAGAACCCCCAGGAACACCCATTAACTCTGGAGGATTGTCAGGACGATGAGGAACTGAGGATCCTCTACATCTCCAAGGACATGTTCCAACTCCAGAAAGATCTGTTGATACGGACGAGTAAGCATGGTATTGTGCAATGGGTGGTACCTCAGGCCTTCCGAGGAGTCATGTTACAGCATGCGCATGATGAACCTTGTGCCGGTCATAGAGGTGACCGAATAACCTATGAAATGTTGAAACAAGTGGCCTACTGGCCCCACATGTACCAAGATGTACAATTGTATACTAAAGGTTGTCTGACCTGTTGCAGATTTCAACCTGCAGCTCCTTCTCATAGAGCACCTTTGAGAAACAGAGGTCTGGCCATGCCTTGGTCTGATCTCCAGATTGATTGGATCGGCCCCGTGCCCCGATCCTCTCGAGGCAACAAATCTGTTGTCAGTTACCTGCTTATTTACTAAGTGGGTCGAGTGCATCCCAGCACCCAACTGTAACGCCGAGACCACGGCCACCTTGTTGTTAAACCATGTTTTCAGCAGGTGGGGCCTCCCCATGCGAGTGGAATCCGACCAGGGTTCCCACTTCACGGGACAAGTCATTAAGCATCTGTGGAAGGTACTAGGTGTGAAGGCCAAAGTCCACATTGCTTATCGTCCACAATCCTCTGGACAAGTGGAGAGAGCAAACAAAACTATCATCAGTATCTTGAAAAAGTACGTTTCTTCCTCTGGGAAGGACTGGGACATCAAACTGCCCTTGGTCCTGATGGCTATCAGAGCCACACGTCATCGTGCTACTGGTGTGTCCCCTTTTGAGATGATGACAGGTAGGGACATGGTTTTACCCCTTCATCTTCTTTACAGGACTAATGATGTGACTCTCGCTGCTGCTACAACTGCTCATGAATATGTTGCCCATTTAAGACAACACTTGCAAAGTGCCTTTGCCTTTGCCCAAAAGAATTTGGACACTGCTGCTAGGGGTAGGAAGGCCTACTATGATTTGAGGACTACCTCTAAAGAATACCAGATTGGCGATAAGGTATTCTACTACAATTTTGGTAAGAATAAGGTCAAAGACTGTAAATTTCTACCTAGCTGGAACGGTCCATTTCCTATTGTGGATAAAGCCTCCCCTGTTGCTTATCAAATTCGAATGACGTCCAGTACTGAGAGGGAAGGCTCCCTTAAATGGGTCCACATTAATCAGCTTAGACCGTGTCATCCCAGTAAGTTCCTTCCTGAAGAACTTCTTGCTGAAGTGAGTGATGCTAACCTTGAGGCGGGATAGCCTGTTTGTTTTCTTTTACAGATGGAGTCCCGAACTTTGAAGGTCCTGTTCCTGATTTTGCTGTTAGCGGGATCCGAGGTTGCCAGATTGATTGAGCCTGGCCCTCTTTCTGGTGTCGTTCTACAGGATGCGCCTGGTTTCCTGATTACACAGTCCCAGACTGTCACACAGAAAGTTTTTGTGTCCCTAGATCCCCGACATGTTTTACAGAAGCATTTTGAATCGTCTGTTGCACGCATCACTAATATACGTGGTGCCTAATCTTGGCATGTGCCAACGCTCTAAAGACATTCATTGGTTATGTCCTGGTAAGCCTTTCCTGAAGGACACTTCTACGGCTCTTTGTGGGTTGTCTGCTGAAAATGTGAAAGAACAATGTAAAGTTACCATGACCAAGTACGATGACTTTTCAGAGACGAAAGTTGCTGTTGTCAACAATGTTTGGCTGGTTAGTACCCCTCTGAGTGAACTCTTGGTCACCATGAATAAACATGACATTCATAATAGAGTTCCTCTACCCTGCAATGTTTGCTTGATTGATGTTCCCAAGAACTCCATTGTTAATGTTGGTGGAGTTTCCTTGTTTTATCTTGATGCTGACCCTGTTTCGACAGAGCTCCAGATATTGGATGTGTTTCGAGGTCATGAGATTGACTTCACTGCAGCCTTGACCTATCTTTTGGACTATAAGGACTCTCACACAGTTGAACTGTCCATTGACCAGGCCGACCTTGCCATTGCTGATTATAACTTTGATTCACGAGATGTGGACATTTTACAAACTGATTTTATGTCACATGTCATTGTGCCTGGTCTTTTCTTTCTGTTGGTGCTCCAGTTTCTTATCTCTTTGTATCAACAGAGACAGATTCGTACTCTTCGTCGCTCTCTGCATCCTGCACCTCTGCTGCCTGCCATGCGTCTGCAGGATTTGCTGGAATGTCACACTTTTGAATAAGTGTCACCATTTTCTTTGAAAGTTTTTCATTACTCTTAATTGAGTTGGGGTTTTTTTCATAGATAGCATGTGTTCATTTTACTAACACAGTTACACATGGCTTCTCATTACTTTTGAGTGTTCACCTTAGTGTTGCACTAACTCATTATATTGCATTACTGATATGCATTTTTGGTTTGGATACTATATATACTCTTGAGTTTGAAGTTACCATGCATTATTTTGATTGAATTGACTTGACTGTATCAATGTCATTTTATTTTGACTTCTTTTATTGCTTGAGTGTATTCACGGTATTATTCCTCATGCAGTATTGCTTTCATGCATATTGTGCTTGAAGTATTATCCACTTCTCCTGCATTAGTCAATCATTTGTCATTTGGTTCTGACCTGCACGGTAGTACTGCTAGTTAGGCTTTGTACGATGGAGTGTACTCCCTTGTAGCATCCTCCATCTTACAAGGGGGGGGGGAGATGTAGGGCTGGTACCCCTGCAATTCTACATGCAAATCTCCGGCCTGCTCAGCAACTCAGGCCTGAACCAAAATGAACCAAACTGCACAAAACAAGATGGATTCTTCACTTCACTTTTGCTGTGTTCAGCTACAAACCTGTTCTCCAAGAAACTGCTTGCACAGCGTTTCTAAGTGTGCATGCATACAGAGGCTATTGTCCGTGGCTGGCCTTGGACACTTGTACATGCCCAGAAGTTACATACTGTTGCTTCTGCCTGACTTTTACCATGGCTCCTTTGTTTGCAAGAAGCTGCTCATCATCTACCTCCTGATTCGCTGAGAAAACCTCAGACTGCCTGGTGCCCACCAATCATCGGACCTATGACGGAGGATTCTCACACAGAATTATGCATTCTGCGCTGGAAACTTTAGTTGTAAGTAGTAGTAGTAAGAGAGAGAGAGTTGGGGGCTTTTTCCCACCTGTTCATACAGACTCCTGCACTGGTTCCTCTCTGCTGTGCACTACGTACCTGATTCCTGCGCCCTGAGCCTTCCGCCAGACGGCCCCTACGTGTGGGCTAGGCCGTCCTCCACAGGTCTGAGATAAGACTTTCACAGATACCTCCGGTTCGGACTTACTGCGGCTCGCCTGACGAGGCTAGAGCCCGCGTTAGCTAGGAGCTGTCTTCTTGGACTGCATTGCTTCTGAGTGCCGACGGAGCTAAGGTACTGGCTTATCTCTCCTCTCCTGGATGGGCAAAGGGGTTAACAATATATTTCTTGCTTTTCCTCAGTGCAGAGCGAATCAGTGACGTCTGGTTACTAATCTGTGATTTATTACGTTGTCCAATTGTATATTTGTGCTATAACAAATTGTTCCCTCATGTTCCTAATTAGCCATATATGTGTGTGTATATTTTTCTATTTGGTTGCCTATAATAAAGTCTAATATAAATATATCTGCCGACCAGAATTCTTTCGTGGCTCATTGCCAGAATAACTCACCGAACTTTGGGCTGTATATTAGTAGCTATCTCCCCTAGACAACAACAGAGAGTCTAACTTATTTTTGTGCTACTACTATACCCTACACTACCCCCCCTGCAATGGTGGAAGTAGAGGGGACCATCACCCCAGTCCTGCTAGGGATCAATCACCCTACAGGGCAGGCAATGCAGAGCTGTACACTGGTTTGTGGCCCTCCAGGGCTGGATTTGGAGACCCCTGCCTTACACCTCTGTCATTTAAGATTGTGAGTGGGCAAGGTGCAGATGTCCTAGACATCGAAAGGGTATATAGAATGTGTCACATTCCTCCTCGATTCTCACCACCACCAAAAAGTGCTCCTTGGGCGCACAAGGCCGCAGCACGGGACGCCGCAGTATGCGGCATTAAATAATTGGAGGATCCTGGAGAGACATGGCTGCATTCAGGCGGCAATCACGTCACTTCCGGGTAGGCGGGAGAAGACAGTCTGATGTGCCAATGAGGTTACCTGAGGCAAAGCAGAGGAAAGCAATCAGGTGGGAGACAGCAGCACAGCAAGGACAGCACAAAATAGACAGAGTAGGCAGCAGCAGCAGTAAAGATAGCAAGAGCAACAGATTAGCCATATTTTGGGCACTTGGCAAGCATATGTTTATTGATCCCCCATCTCACAGTCATATCCATTCTACCCCTGCCTTTCCCCTCCCTTCAAGGATCCTGGGGCATTCATTCATTCCCCCCCTCCCCCTCCTTTCCTGACTGTCACATTTCACTTTTCTGTCGTTTTTTTAAGTGCCTTCAAGTCAGTACTGACTCCTGGCAACCCTAGGTTTTCTAAGCTTGGTATGACCAGAAGTAGATTGTCAGGCCTTTTCTTCCAAGGCAATAGGGGGTAAAGTACAGTAAGAACACAGAAGTGACCACAAAGAGTTTCAGTGGGAATTAAGCCCAGATCACTTGGGTTGTAGGTCGTTCCTCAAACCACTAAGGTACTGGGCAGACTAGATAGTCCATGCTAGTCTTTATCTGCTGTCATATACTATGTTAAAACTCCTCCACTCCTCTATAAAAGTAGCTTTGAAAAAAACTGAAGGGCCCAGTTCTGGGTGCTATGGTTGTATCAGGTTGTGACTAAGCATGAGGATTGTGCAAGCACATGCTTTCAGGTCAGTGGCCTAATAGTTAGGGCAGTGAACGGAGAACCAGGAAAGCTCCATTCCCTCTGGTACAGGCTCCATTGCCTCTAGCACAGTGCTTATCAATCTTTTATCCCATATGACCCCATTTAACAAGTGAAAATTCATGTAACCCTCGATGATGAAGTCAAAGTAGCAGATCTCCAACCTCCTTCCCCTCACTCCACTCATCTGCAGCAGTAGCAGCAGTCAGCACAGGGTCCCTTGTGTCAGTGTGCAGTGTGTGCTTACAGACCCCAGCAGTCAGCATGGATCTCCAGTCTAACAGGAGAGGACAAGAATCTGTGAATGTTCAATGGCTCATAGGCTACATGCTGACTGGTGATTGCCACTGCTTAGCATGGGTCACAGGCAGGGGCGGCCCAAGGGGGGTGCGGGGCCATGTGCGGAGTCTCGGTGCGGGGCCTCATTTGCATAAGTGGCCTTATTTGCATAAATATTTGCATAATGTTACCATACACTAACTGTTAGTAAACATGTCTCTTAATGAGTGTATGGATAAAGAAAGACTAAAAGATTTCTACATTACTATAATCCAGTGCCAACCGCCAGGCACATTAGGAACTACTACAAACGCTGCCCATTTAGAATCCATAGCAAACCCGCCGTATCCTGACAGCATTACCAGGACTCACAAAGCACCATACTCTACCTATCAAAAGGCAACACTGCAAATATTAAACCAATACATTTCAGAGAACAACAATACATGACCTACTGGGGAAAGAGAACAAGTGGCAATGTCAAATAGGAATTACATAAACAGAATACCTCAGCTCAGTTACACATGCAGAACATAGACCATCACCAAACAAGGAATCAAAATTTAGAAACAGGAAGGCAATAATTAAACTGGGAACCCCAAAAGCCCAACAACACTGTAGAAATAAAACTATAAATTAATTTCCTCTTGTACCAAACAAAGCGCAGACGTTAATAATGCACATTTCCCAGAGCTTTCATATTCCAGTTAATAAATTCAAAATAAAGAGATATCTTTCTACCTTGTGTGCATTTTTTTTCAGTTGCAATTGCTCCAGCCACTTTCTTCTGGTTTCTTCATGTTTTCTGCTAACTCTCCATCGTCTGCTGTCCATTTGTCCTTTCTTCTCTCTTCTAGTTTTTTTTCCATTCTCTCTCTCTACATCTGCTTTAACATACTAATCTTTCTCCTTTTGCTCTTTCCTCATTCCTATTTCATCCACACAAATTTTACCCCTCCATCTCAATCTCCACTTACTCTCCCAATACCCGGCCAATTGTAGATTTTTCATCCCTCCCACACAAAATATTTTTCCCCTCTCCATTTTACTCTCCCAGCCCCATCCCATTCTAATCCTCCCCCAACATCAGCTCCCTTCTAGTTCCAGTCTCACCCAGCATCCATTCCCTTCTAGTCCCTGCATCAGCCCATTTCCAGTCCTAGCCCCCCATCAGCCCATTTCCAGTCCTAGCTCCCCCATCCATTTCCAGTCTGACTCCCTTCATCAGCTCATTTCCAATCCTAGCCCCCCCCCATCAGCCCATTTCTAGTCATTTCCTAGCCCCACCATCAGCCCATGTCAAATCCTAGCTCCCCTCCACTCAGCTCAATTCCAGTCCAAGCTCCCCCATGAGCCTACTTCCAGTTCTAGCCCCTCCATGAGTCCATTTCAATTCAAGCCCCCACCACAGCCCATTTCCAATCTTAGCTCCCCCCAACAGCCCATTTCCAGTCCTATCCTAGATGCTTCATCAGCCCATTTTCAGTCCTAGCTCCCTTCCCTCACAGCCCATTTCCATTCCAAGCCCCCTCCCCATCAGCTATTTGCAGTTCAAGCCTCCCCTTCCACTCAGCCCATTTCCAGTCCTAGCAACCCCCAACCCATTACCAGTCCTAGCCCCCCATCAACCCACTTCCAGTCCTAACCCCCATCACCCCATTTCCAGACAGCCCCCATCAGCCCACAGCCCATTACCAGTCTTAACCCCCCCCCCATAGCCCATTACCAGTCCTAACCCCCCCAACAGCCCACAGCCCATTACCAGTCCTAACCCCATCAGCCCACCTCAAGTCTTAACCCCTCCCCACAGCCCATTATCAGTCTTAACCCCCCCATAGCCCATTACCAGTCCTAACCCCCCCCCAACAGTCCACAGCCCACCTCAAGTCAAGTCCTAACCCCCTCCATAGCCCATTACCAGTCCTAACCCTCCCCCCCCCCCCATTGGCTCATGGAAAATTTAAAAAAATTAAAAAAGCTGGCTGCTGCCGCTGCCGCCACAGCAGCAGCAGAATGGAGTGTCCCGTGGGGCCCCCTCTGCCCAGCTGAGCTCTCCCGGCCCAGCTGAGCCCCTCTGCGCCGGCTTTCAGATACGCAAAGGGAAAGTGTCTCCCTCGCGTCTCTGTTAAGCCCGCAGGGGCTGATGGGAAGCAGGGGCTGATGGGAAATTTCTCATCTGCCCCTGCAGGCTTAACAGAGACGCAAGGGAGACACTCTCCCTTCACGTATCTGAAAGCCGGCGCAGAGGGGCTCAGCCGGGCAGAGGGGGCCCCGCGAGACACTCCATTCTGCCGCTTCCACGGCAGCAGCAGCAGCAGCCAGCTTTTTTTTTATTTTATTTTATTTTTAAAAAAGCAGAATGTTCTTTGCGTGGGGCCCCCTGAAACGCAGGGCCCTGTGCAAAAAACATTCTTGCTCAATGGACGGGCCGGCCCTGGTCACAGGGAAAGTCCAGAGAGAAAGAGAAATGGCCATGTTTCTGTGAACGCATTTAGGGTCCTGACCCCAAATTTGGGAACCACTGCTCTAGTCCAACCAGAAAGGCCAAAAGTGGACTGACCCACAGAATGAGATTTATGGGCAATGCATCTTAAGTATAAATGTTTATGTTTATGTTTAATCATTTGATATACCGCTCAGGCCAAAGCATCAGAGCGGTTTACAATACAATATAATTACAGAAGATACGAAAAGAACGTCATATATGAGATAGAATGTTTTAAGTATCAAAAAGGCTGCATAATGGAAGAAGGAACAGAAATTTAGAGGGCCCAAGTCCTGTGGGAAGGGCTCAACATTTAACATGGCAGCAGTCAGCAGACTCCATAGGAAGCTGTGGTCTGGCCATGCTCCTGCCGCACTGTATAAAAAATAGAGAAGCGGGGAAAAGAAGGAGCGGGAAGCTTTCTCCTGCCACAGGGTGATGTCGTGAGAAGTCAGTCGATATAGTGATGCTGCTGGCAGTAGAAGTGCAGTCAGGCCAGCTGGCTATAAAGGGCAAAGAGATAGAGGTGAGTCGGTAGATATAGTGTATCTCGATTTTCAGAAAGTCATTGACAAGGTCCCACGAGAGACTCAGTAAATTAAAAAGTCATGAGGTAGGAGGCAATGTACTATTGTGGATCAGGAAATGATTAAAAGATAGACAACAGAGAGCAAGGCTAAATGGTCAATTTTCTCAGTGGAGAAAGATGAATACTGGAGTACCCCATGGATTTGTGCCAGGCTCACTTCTTTCTAACATATTTGTAAATGATCTAAAAATAGGAACAATGAGTGAGGTGATCAAATTTGTAGATGACACAAAATTTGGCCAAGAGGCCAAGAAGCGATGACACAAAGTTATTTAAAGTTGCTAAAACACAAGAGGATTGTGAAAAATTGCAAGAGAACCTTAAGAAATTGTGAGACTGGGCATCCAAATGGCAGATGAAATTTAATGTAGACAAATACAAAGTTAGGCACTTAGGGAAGAATAACTCAAACAATAGTTAAACGATGCAAGGTTGCGCATTAGGAATCACCACCCAGGAAAACAATCTGGGCATCATTATGGTTAATATGTTGAAACACTCTACCCAGTGTGCAGCAGTGGCCAAGGAAGCAAATAGAATGCTAAGAATCATAAAGAAAGGAAAGGAGAATAAAACCAAGGATATTATAATGCCTCTGTATCGTTCCAGAGCTGGTCCCAGAGTTGGTCCAAGGTATTGGTACCCTAGGCAAACCTTAAGCCTTAGGCCCCCCTGGCTGACAAAATCTATTGTTTAGCTTTGAATGTCCTGCTCTTTGCTGCCCCCCATCCAGACATTGCCAACCTAGTTGTCTGCCTAATCTGTCTAATGCTTGGGGTGGCCCCAGGTATGACCACACCTCGAGTAATGTGTGCATTTCTGGTCACCATATCTTAAAAAGGATATTGCTAAATTAGAAAAGGCACAGAGAAGAGCCACCAAAATGATAAAGAGGATGGAAGGATACCCCTATGAGGAAAGGCTTAAAAGGTGAGGGCTCTTCCTCTTGGAAAAGAGACGGCTGAGGGGAGATATGATGAAGATCTATAAAAAATAATGATTGGTGTGGACCGGGTAAATGCAGATCAGTTGTTTATTCCTTCAAGAAATAGAAAGGCTAGAGGAAATGCAATGAAGTTATAATGTGGCACATTTAGGACTAATTGGAGAAAACTGCGTAATCAACTCCTGGAATTCGTTGCTGGAGGATGTTGTAAAAGCTGTTAGTATAGCTGGTTTAAACTAGGTTTGGACAAGCTCCTAGAAGAAAAATCCATAAACCAATATTAAAGTGGACTGGGGAAATCCACTGGTTACCCCTAGAATAAGCAGCATGGAGTAAGTGCAGAAGGTGACTATGTAAATGGTCAGTGGTCTTCATCATAAGACATATGGGGACTTAAAGATCTCAATATGTATACTTTAAAAGAAAGGCACGAGAGGGGAGATATGACACAGACATTTAAATACCTCTGTGACATAAATGCACAGGAGGAAAGCTTCTTTCAATTGAAAGAAATCTCTGCAATGAGGGAGCATAGGATTAAGGTGAACGATTATAGACTCAAGAGTAATTTGAGGAAATATTTACTTATATAACAAAAGTGGTAGATGCATAAAATAGTCTCCTAGTGGAGATGGTAGAATCAAGGACTGTACTGATTTCAAGAAAGTGGGGCCAACACAGAGGATCTGTAAGAACAAAAAAGGACTGTAAAGTTTAGTACATGGTCTGCAAGGACAGATTGGATAAGCTATATGGTCTTTAACTGCCATCATTTTTCTATGTTGCTAAAATGAGTGGAGGAGCAGCCAGCTGGTTAGAGCAGCTGCCTGATTATCAAGGAATCCAGTGTTCAATTCCTACTGGTGCTCCTTATGGCCTTGGTCAAGTCACTTTACCAGGCCTCTCTTCCAAGGCAATGGAGAGTAATCTACTTCCTGTCACACCTTGCCAAGAGACACCAGGAGCTGCTGAGTTGCCAGGAGTCAGCATTGGCTCAATGGCATGCATGCATTGCATGTTTCTAAATACACATGCTCATACTCTTGACACACATATACTATTGCTTCTCAGGTACACACACACACGTTTACATGCGCTGTGTGGCTGCCTGCTGCTCATGTTTCCATTCAGTCAGTGTCTCTCCCCTTCTCACCAACCAGCTGTGCCTGCCATCGTGTATAGCTTTTGCAGTTGCTGCCAGTTCATCTTCTCAGCTGCAACAGCCCTCTCACGCTTTTCCCCATTCCTTCTTCTCAGCAAACCCCCAACCCAAGGACATTCACTGGTTCCACTGCAGAAGTTAATCCATGGTAGCTGTAAAACCTCTGCAGTAAGTATTTGGGGCGTTCTCAGTACGTGGGAGAAGGCAGTTGTGCCGCTAAAGCAGGGCAGTGATCAGTACTGTGTGTTAACTGCATGGCCAGTAAAAGGGGATGAATGCTTTTAACATCCCCTTGTAGGTTTTTACATCTCTGGGGTAGGATGTACATGGACTATGCGTACCCAAGTCTGTTCCCTCCTCTGGCACTTAATGAGAAAGAGCTTGTAGACCTTTCCAGACAGGAGCTGAGCAGGCAGGAGGTATCACAATTGTTCCTATGCATGTACATTGGTGCACACATCACATATAAATATGCATGCACAAATCAGCACACATATGCAAATCTGCAAAAAGGCAAAAAGACTGTCTTTTTTCAAAAGTTTGCGACAGAGTGGACTCCCCTGAGGGAGTGGATAACATGAGGAAAGATCTACAAAAGCTGGAAGAATGGTCTAGTGCTTGGCAGTTAAGATTTAATGTGAAGTGCAGCATCATGCACTTGGGATGCAGAAATCCAAGAAAAATGTATGCAATAGGGGGCGAGAGGTTGGTGTGCACAGACCAGGAGAAGGACCTCGGACAGATTGTTTCTGGGGATCTCAAGGTGGCGAAACAGTGTGACAAGGCAGTGGCCAAAGCCAGAAGGATGCTGGGTTGCATACAGAGAGGAATTAGCAGCAGAAAGGAAGAGGTACTAATGCCACTGTACAAGTCGCTAGCGAGGCCTCACTTGGAATATTGTGTTCAATTTTGGAGACCGTATCTCGCAAAGGATATAAAAAGACTGGAAACAGTTCAGAGGAAGGCGACCAAAATGATTTTGTGCCTGTGCCAGAAGACATATGAGAAGAGAATTAAAGACCAAATATGTATGATCTAGAGGAGAGCAAGGGAAATATGATGCAGACCTTTAAATACTTAAAGAGTATTGATGAACAAACCTTTTTCAAAGACAGGGAAGCTGCAAAACTAGAGGACATAACATGCAGCTGCAAGGGGGTAAACTGAAAGGCAATGTCAGGAAATACTTTTTCACTGAAAAGGTGGTGGATGCTTGGAATGCCCTCCCGATTGAAGAGGTGGGGGCAAATACAGTGACAGAATTCAAAACGGCATGGGGCAGACACAGTGCATCCCTTTATAATGACAGGATAAAATCAAAATAATCTTAACTGTCTGCTATCTCAACAAATAGGGGTGACCTGCATGGATCAGTGGGTACACCCCTAAACATAGGCATGGAGAGGGGTGACCTCCACGGAGTGGCAGGTGCACCTACTCTTAACATCTTGCTGGGCAAACTAGATGGACCATGATAGTCTTTATCTGCTGTCATATACTATGTTAATGATGAGGCTGCTGGGCCGGGTCCCGAGGCCGGGAGTAACTGGGTTCCCGGGGCCCGGTCTAGCCTCATGTCTTGCGCGAAGGTGGAAGGGGGGAGCGAGGACGGGAGCGAGCTGATGGACATCGTTTGAAATCGCCCCACGTCAGACGCGTGTTGCGATTTCATTGGCGGTCACTGTTGTGGGTGGGGCGTGCAGCGCAGGAGGGAGACCATTGAGCGTGATCTCCCTTCCTTGCTGGCTCCGGAGGTGGCGAGGCATGTGAGGGTGCAGTGGCAGCGATCCGGTAGCAGGCAAGGGGTCAGGAGGCAGCGGATTTCAGGTCGGTGCGGCGGAGGGGGGGCTTAAGCGGGGGGTGCTGCAACCGGCAAAGGGGGGGAGGTTTCCAGGCATACAGGTATGTGGGAGCAGGGCTGAACAGAGGGGGGGGTGATCCGGCCATAGCTGGGACTAGGGTTAGCAGGGGGGTGAGATTTTGGTCAGTGTGCTGGAAAGGGGAGAATGAGGTGTGAGGGTATATTAAAAAAAAAAAAAAAGAAGAAAAGCGGAGTGACAAGTGTGCAAACGCTGGCTTGGGGAATCCAGGCAATTAAAGTGTAGTGGGTACTGGTGCTCCTGGACTTCCCAAATACCAAGATCACTGTGAAGGCATATTACCACCTTCTGGGCGGAAAGGCCTGGCACTCTACCTGGAGGCACACAGCCAAGAAGACCTAGGAGATTCTGGGGTGGCCGAGAGGCAGTATTGGCCTGAGGGCACATATTGAAGCAGTGTGCATGCTGGTGTGAGAGCTATGGTGTGGATGCCGAGAGGCCAGGGGACAAGGGGATGGAGTGGGGGCTCTGGATCGCGGTCTGGGGGGGGAAAGAAGTAGGTGCGGGGTATGGTGGTGCCTGGTGGCTCGGAGGCAGTCGTCCGTGCCCAGGCAGAGTAGGGGTTCGGCAGAGATTGGGTGCCTTGGGGGAGGAGTGAAGAGATCGCAAACCAGGTGGCCTGGGCGGGGTTTAAGGACAGTTGGTTCAGCGAGGGGCTCTGCTGTGGAGCCCCATCAATTGGAGGAGGGCGGCACGAGTCAAGGGGGTGAGGTGGTTTCAGGCGGGGCTGGGCTAGAGATGGAGGGAGGTCCTGTGCGGACGTCTGGGGCTGGGGTGTCGGGGCAGGAAGGGGGAGTGATGGGAGATCCAGGTGGAAATGCGGTAGGTCTTAGTACCGATATGCAGGGGTTCGATACATCTGGGGTCTTTTTTCCTACTCCCTCCCCCGGGAATTATACCCCGTGGCGCCCTGGCAGGTGTTTTCAGCACCCGTATTTTACCGTGGTCCCGGGGCATTGGTCCCTAGGGTTTGGACAGTACGGAAGAGCGGGGCCTTGGGGTTATGGGTGAGGAGACTGGCCGGGAGCAGGGTGTAGTAGTGCTGGGTCTTCTCACGTGTGGGGCGAAGCGGGGTGGGATGCTGGGGGTATGGGTTCCTCAGCTTGGTGCTGGGGAGGAGAGGAGGGAAGGGGGGCCAGCGTAGCTCAGGCTGCTGCTGCTGATGTTTGTACTTCTTTTCCTATGCAGGTGCAGGGGAGAGCCAGTGCTAGGGCAGGCATGGCTGACCCCGGTCGGGCCAGCAGAGCGGCCTCGACACACCACAGATGCAAGAGCAGTCCTTTCCTGCTGACGAACCGCAAGGCACGAGTGAGCGAGCGGCGGGTAATCTGGAAGCTGGTGAGTATGCAGGCGGGAAGGGTGGCTTGGGCATCGGGGTTACTTCCGGGTCCAGGGCCGCTGGTGGACACAAGGCCAAGGTGAAGCGTAGGCATGGGCACCGTTGGCAGCGTGATTCATCTTCGTCATCGTCAACTTTGTCAGTGACTTCTTCTGTAGGCTCTGTAGTGGGGACTGGGGAAAAGGGGGAGGGATCGGCTCCTACAGGTTGTCCATTGCTCTGAGCTGTGGGAAGGCGTACCAAGGAAGTTGAGGCACCGGATCAGAAGGCATCGGTATATTGATATTTTTCGCCTCTTAGAGGGGAGGAAGCGTTCAGGTGATAGCAGAAAGAAGCATAAAGAGGACGAGAAGGCGGGTAGGGTGTGGAAGGCTTCCCGCAATACCCTTAATTGGACACGGGCCTTCTTAAGATTAGCGAGTGTGTGGGGGCATTATGATCCAGGTCAATATGGCGCACTGTTGGCATATGCTGATGCTATATTGGTGGCGACGCAAGCTCATGAGGGTTGGGCATGGCTAAACTATGACGAGGAGTTTCAGGACATGATGGAGGAAAATACTCAATTGTCATGGGGGACGAAGGACATCAATTTGTGGCTTACGCAAATGTCCTCCAAGAGGGTGACCGGGGGGGGGGGGCGTCTCCCGAGCGGCATCTCAAGTAACATTGTGTCCCTTGGTCCTTTCGAGCTCCAGTGGGATTTACCGTGCCAGCGAAAGGAGGGCCAGGAGGGGGAGATCTGTGTTGGCACTTTGTAAAGTCCTCCTGTCCTTTCCCGGACTGTAAGTTCAGTCATGCCTGTGCTGGGACGGGTATGCAGCCACAAAGTGTAGTTGAAAGGGGGTGCCGGGAGCTTCTGCTGGGGGCAAGTGAAGAGTTGTGCTGGGCTTTGGCGCCTACTCCTATCAAGGTTGAAGCTTTGCATCCATGATTGCTTCGTTTTGGGGCGAGTAGGCAGGGTAAGGCATGGAGGATGATCTTGTTTGTTTTTTTGCAAGGTTTTCATATTCCATTTCAAGGTGTAGCGACAGATACAGTGGCCAAGAATTCCAGCTCAGTGAACATTTTGGTTGATGTTGCCCGCAAGAAGATTGAGGCAGAGTGTGCTTTGGTTAGGATAGCTGGTCCCTTCGGCGAACCTCCATTTTCGCCTTTTGTGGTTTCTCTATTGGGAGTGGTTCCTAAAAAGGAGCCCGGACGGTTCAGGTTGATACATAATTTCTCATTCCCGCCTGGTAATTCAGTTAATGATCATATACCTCATGAATTGGGTATGGTACGTTATGCGTCGTTCAACACTGCAGTTGCGTTGGTGCGTCAGTGTGGGGTGGGGGCGCTGATGGCGAAGGTAGATATTGAATCCACTTTTCAGTTATTGCCAGTGCACCCATCAGCATTCCCGTTGCTGGGCTTCCAGTTTGATACTCAGTTTTATTTAATAAGTGTATGCCAATGGGTTGTGCTATCTCGTGTGCTTACTTTGAGGCCTTTAGTTCCTTTTTACACTGGGTCTTGGGACAGCAGATGGGGTGTTCCACCCTGGTACATTATTTGGATGATTTTTTGTTTGTGGGCCCCATCCAAGTTGCGACTTGTTCTAACCTTGCTGGCATCTTTCCAAGAAATGGCCAGGGAATTCGGCATCCCGTTAGCAGTGGGCAAGACGGTGGGGCCGGTGACATGCCTCTCCTTTTTGGGGGTAGAGATAGATTCAGTGGAAATGTTGGTGCGTTTACCAGTAGAAAAAGTCGAGCGGCTAAGAGTATGGATACGGCTGCGGGGTCATCCACCAAGATCACACTTAAGGACCTGCAGTCGTTGGTGGGGCATCTTAATTTTGCTTGTCGGGTTATTCCGATGGGACGCCCCTTCGTGCGGTGGTTGTCCCTGGATATGGCAGGGGTGCAACGTCCTTTTCATCGGATTTGTGTATCTGCTGAAATACGGGAGGATTTGCGGGTTTGGGATTCATTTTTATCTGATTTCAATGGTTGGACGGTGGTGCAGTTACCAGAGGTGTTGAATGCAGATTTGAAGTTGTTTATAGATGCTGCGGGTAGTTATGGCTTCGGAGTATATTGTCAAGGGGCATGGTGCGCGGAGACTTGGCCGTCAGAATGGCAGGCTTCTGGGTTGACTCATAACATAGACTTTCTAGAGTTATTTCCCATTGTAGTCGCTTTATGGGTGTAGCCTGAGTGTCTGAGGAATAGGAGGGTGGTGTTTTGGTGTGACAACAAGGCGGTGGTGGAGATTATTAATCGGCATTTACCCAAGTGTCCTCGAGTGGCGGCTTTGATGAGAGTCTTCGTTTTAGCTTGCTTACATCTCAATGTTTCTGCCAGAGCGCAGCATGTGACGGGCGCCCAGAATTCAATTGCTGATGCTTTGTCTCGTTTTCAGTGGTCGCAGTTTCGTCTATTGGCTCCAGAATCAGAGGAGGCAGCATCGGTGGTTCTGGATCATCTTTGGCAGATTGGGATCCTGGTGTGATGGCGTTGTTGCGGGCGTCGAAGGCACACGGGACATGGTCGTCCTATATGCACGGATATGCTAAGGTGCGTGGCTTGCTGATGGGGAAAGGTTGGCATGGTGGGAGAGTTGCCGAAGAGATGCTGGGCCTGTTTGTGGTGTGGGCAAAAGGGAGAGGCTGGTCCAGATCGGCAGGCATTTTGGCGCTAGCAGGGTTTTCCTTTTCAGTAAGGCTGCAGGATGGGGTAATCCTCGGGTTTTCCTTTTTTAGTGCAGCGTCTGCTGGTGGGTTGGGCAAAGGGGCATCCCAAGTTGCAAGATTGGCGGCTCCCAGTGTCGCACGAGTTGCTTATTAAAATTTGGGAAGTGATGCCTGCAGTTGCAGTCTCTGAGTTTGAGTCAGTGTTGTTTTGGGTATTGTTCGTGACCGTATTCTTCGGGCATTCCGTGTTTGTGAGCTTGTGCCTTGGTCGGGGAGGAGGGATGCTTTGGGGGTTTGGATGTCAAGCACGTGGCTATGGAGGCGACGCAAGTGCGCATTTTTCTCCCACAATCAAAGACTGAACAGAATGGAAAAGTGGGTTGAGTGTTGCTAAATGCAATTTTCCCGGTACCTCCCTGTCCAGTGCATAATTTGCATCTTTATTTGCAGCGTCGGCTGCAGGCATCGGGCTTCTTGTTTTGCATGAGGACGGTAAGCCTGTAATGCAGTTCCAGTTTACTGTGGTGCTTCGTTTGGCATTGCGGTATCTTGGCTGCAATGAGAAGCACTTTGCATTGCATTCTTTCCAAATTGGTGCTGGTACTAGCACTGCTGCTGCTAGGCTCGGGGGTGAGGTGATCCAGCGGATTGGCAGGTGGCGTTCGGGTGCATATGTGGGATATGTTCGCCCGGGGGAGTTTTGATTTAAGCTTCTGTTTGGGGGTCTATGCGGGGTAGGTTGCCCGTTGTATGCTTGTCAGTAGCTTTCTGTATGGCAGGTGCTAAGTAAATAGGGGGGGGGGTAGGAGTGGGGGAGGCATTAACAATGTTATTCATTTTGCAGAGTCTCCAGCTGGTTGCAGTCAGCTTTGTCTCGCTGCACATGGCGTGCACTGCGGGGAATGGTGGATCATTGGCCACTCGTTCGTGTACTGGGAAGAGCGCAGGGCCATGTCGCGCCCACTTGGAGTGCATCTAGGACTGGCGACCTCTGGCTTTAGGCTGTTGTGGATGGGCGAGCGCAGCATGCGCTGGTGGCAGCTGGTATCGCTCGTGCAGCTGAGGGCCGAACAGCGGCAGTGGCCAGTAGGACTGGTGCTTCATCTGGGCGGCAATGACCTATCCAGCTGGTCCTTTAGGCAGCTCATTCCGTCGGTGCAGTGAGACATTGGATTTCTATGGGAACTGTTGCCTGTGGGGCAAGACTTATTGTTGAATAATTGGCAGGAGATGATGGAAGGGTTGTGTTAGTCGCAGCTTTCTTTTGGGGGGGCGGCACAAGGATAGGGGGGCTACCTTGTGCCGGTGTCAGGGAATAGAGCTAGTGCTCACCGAGACGGCGGGGCATATACGGCTGATGGCGCATTGAAGGGAGCGAAGTGCTCCTTGGGGGGGGGGCGAGACATCTCGGTTGGGGTCTCTGCCCGATGTAAGGCAAATGGAGCCGGCCTTTACTACAAACATGGCAAGGCGGGCGGTAGTGGCAGGGGGAGGATGATGCACCACCTTGCTAATAATATGGCTGGTGGGGGGCATTGTCCGGAATGGGGTGGGGGGCAGGGGATGTTTGGTTTTGATAAATGTTATGTTGGCCCGGGTCGTGGGCCAGTGTTTTAATTCTGGTTAATAAAGCTGCGACCAAAATATTGTTCCAAGTTATGTGTGCGCGTGTTTTGTTAGGGGAAAGGGGGAGGTGGTAGCAGTGAAACTCGGGGGACTGTTGAGGGGTGCTACCTGTGGGCGTGAGGGCATCCGGGATACCCTGGTTACTATAGATATCTGTAGTTAACTTTGTTCCATGTTCACTTCCATAATTACACTTGTACTTGGAGGGAGGAGGGGGGGACAGAGATATGCTTATTTTTTAAACTGTGCAGCCCTTGCCAAATGCTTTGTAAAATAATATCATATTTTTCTGCCAGCGCATTTCCTGGTGTTTGTCTCTAACTAGCCAACCTATATACAAAACTTTACATTATAAACAGAAGTAATGAAGAAATATTTGGAAAAGAAACTGTGAATGGGTCACTAATAAACACTGCAAAAGGAAGACCATAATGGGAACTAATAGCGCAGATAATGCGGAATTATACTAGTGAAAGTGTACAGCAAGTCTTATAAAGCTGACACATGTACTTAGTCTAGCAATAATTTATGTCAGTCTGATTTGTGTGAGCAGATTCTAGAGTTTAAGGAGTTTAGGGTTAGATTTACTGTACATACTGGGCAAAAGCCCCATTGCAATCTTTGAACAGCTTAAAAACAAGATTTTGACTTACATTAAATTTTTATTTCAAAATTGTCGATCTTGTCTGTTAGAATTTGTTTGCAGCTTTTTTATTCAAGTTATCTTTTCAGAGAGTTGAGTGTGTAGAATAATGGTCTACAGCTTCAGAAAGGAGCTTATACCATTGCCTTGGAATATACTTGCATAGACAAAGGCGCACAGAAATAACTGCACCTACTTTTATGTGATATATGTATAGGTATTACTGAGGCAGAGAATGGGTGGAACCATGTTAAGACTGGGACCTGTGCATGTATTTTATAAAACCGATGCACACATGTCAATTCCTATCAGCATATGCACACACACAAACTTACTCCTGCCTCAGAGAAGGTATAACTTTGTACAAGAGCTTTTGGGAAGTCTAGTTATAAAGGCACAGGGAGCCCCTATGCTGACTCTCTAAAATGTATTATATTGACCAGGAAAAAATATATATCTACATAAAAAATGTTATATGTACCTTAATATATATAAAACAAATTTTCTATAAATATCTATGATTTTTTCCTGGTCATTGTAATATAGGATTTAACTATTCTTTATCCAGGACTTTTTCATGCTGTTTGAATTTATTTGTCTTTATAAAATAGGTACCACATATGTGCCTTCCCTGCCTAGGTGTCCGAAATGAAGTGCTTCAATTGGGATGAGAAGGTCGTAGGATATTAATAATATAATTAATATGCATGTTCACTATGGGGGGTTGGTTGCTGAAGGGGGAGGCTGTGGGGTGGGAGGGAGGTTGGTGGGGAAAGGGGGCGAGAGGGGAATATTGTAAATTCTTTTTTCTTGCTGTATTTGTATGATTGATTTGCTGAGGAATCCAGGTCTGGGAGATCAGTAGAAATGCCATTTTTTGATGTATTTGTTGTTATTTTTTAAATATTGTTTTGCATGTTCTGTATTATTTGGTTTTCAATAAATAGAGTTTACAAAAAAAAAAAAAAAATTATGGCATTAGACTGTCGATGGTATAAGTAGCTGGAACACTAAAGTGGACCCAGGAAATCCACTGCTTGTTCCAATACAAGCATTGTGGAACCTGTGTGTCTTTTGGGGAAACTGCTAGGTACTTGTGGTCTATATTGGAAATAGGATACTGGGCTTGATGGACCTTGGTCTGACCTAGTATGGCATGCTGAGGTGGCACAGTTAGAGCCAGAGGAGGGTAGCCATGCCATCAGCTACTAGAACCAATATCCCTTATCCTGCAGAGAAAGGTTTCTGAAACAATATGCCCAACACCTGACCCGTTTAATGAGTCACATGCATGGGATAGAGCCATAACTGGCTATAATTATTTAGAAGAAATAGAGAAGGCAGAAAAGGGAAAAGGAGTAGCCATATATGTCAAAAGCAATATTAAAGCCACTGAAATGCAGGGGACATAGGGAAAAAAAGAAGCGCTGTGGATTGTATTGGAAAGAGGAGATGGCGCTGTCATCCACACTGGTGTAGCTACAGGCTTCCATCTCAAACTGAGGAAATGGATAGAAACTTAATCATTGATATTGCAAAGATAGCTATGAAGGGAGAAGTTATCATATTGGGTGACTTTAATCTACCAGATGTGGATTGAAGTATTCCTTCTGCAAATTTGGAAAGAAGTAAAAAGATTGTGGATGCCTTCCAAGAAGCATTGCTCAGACAACTGGTGATGGAACCAATCAGGAAAAGTTCAGTGCTGGATTTAGTACTCACCAGTGGAGTTAGAGTGTCAAATGTCCGGGTGGGAGCCCATTTGAGCAACAGTGAATATCACAAGTGTGGTTTGAGGTAAAAGCCAAGGCTGAGTTTTTTATACTGCTTTATCACTTCAATCAAAGGGCTTACATTGTAACTTAAACTTGGTAATGTACATTAAACAGGGACATTGATAACATGGATTTTTCTGAGCAATGGAGAGTTAAGTGACTTGCCCAAGGCCACAAGGAGTGCTAGTGGGAAATGAACCCTGGTCTTTTGGTTCCCAAGCAAGTTCTCTAACCATAAGGCTAAGATGACATTTGTAAACAGCTTGCAAAACTGAAAGTGGACAAGGCCATGGGAAAAAATATGCAATGTGTGCCTTTGAGTCAATGCTGACTCTTGGTGATCCAGCAACTCCGTGATTTTCTTGGAAGTGAATTACCAGGCCTTTCTTCCAAGGCAATGGAGAGTTAAGTGACCTGCCCAAGGCTATAGGGAGTGCTAGTGTGAATTGAATGCTGGTCTCTTGGTTACCAAGCCAGTGCTTTAATCATTAGGCTACCAAATGGGTTATATCCCAGTATACTGAACGATCTCAGAGAGATTCTGGCAGGGCCTTTAACCCTTTGAAGGCCTACGTTAAATTTTTAATCCACATTCTGCAGCGGGTTAATTTTTGCATATTTCAGGAAAATTGTACCCGTCTTATTCAATATGTTCTAATAGTGATTTTCCTTCTGCTATGGTCATGAATTATATACCATTTGATAGGAATATTTAGTCAGAAATTTGGATCCCGAGAGTTTTGGGCTCGGCCTGGAAAGGGTTAAAGGATGTGTTTACTTGATCCTTGGCAACAGGAGAGGTTCCACAGGACTGGAGAAGGGTTGATGTGATACTTCTCACAAAAGTGGTAATAAGGAAGAGGTGACAAACTATAGGCCGATAAGCCTTACCTCTGTGATGGGAAAAGTAACGGAGGTGCTCTTGAAAGAAAAATGGGCTTTCTGGAAACTAATGGATTGCAGGATCCGAGGCAATAAGGTTTTACCAGGGGAAGATCATGCCAAACAAATTTGATTGAGTTCTTTGACTGTGTGACCAGAGAAATATATCAAGGGCATGCGATGGATGTGATATACCTAGATTTCAGCAAAGCCTGTGATACTGTTCCTCATAGGAAGTCTATCAATAAACTGAGAAGCCTGGGGACAGTTCCCAAGGTGGTGAACTGAATCAGAAATTGATTGGCTGACAAACGACAGAAGGTAGTGGTAAATGGAACTCACTCAGAAGAAAGGAAAGTGTATAGTGGTGTGTCTCAGGGATCGGTCCTGGGACCGATAATATTTAATGCATTTATGAGTGACATTGTGGAAAGACTGAATGGAAAAGTCTGTCTTTCTGCAGATGACACAAAAATTTGCAACAGAGTGGACACTTTTGAGGGAATGGACAACATGAGGAAAGATCTGCAAACACTGGAAGAATGGTCTAATGCTTGGCAATTAAGATTTAATGCGAAAAAGTACAAAGTCATGCACTTGGGATGCAGAAATCCAGAAATGTATGCAATAGGGAGCGAGAGGTTGGTGTGCACGGACCAGGAGATGGACCTTGGAGTGCTAGTGTCTGAGGATCTCGAGATGGTGAAACAATGCGACAAGGTGGTAGCCAAAGCCAGAAGAATGTTGGACTGCATACAGGAGGAATAACCAGCAGAAAGGAGGAGGTATTAAAGCCCCTGCACAAGTCATTGATGAGGCCTCACTTGGAGTACTGTGTTCTGTTTTGGAGACCATATCTCACAAAGGATATAAAAAGACTTGAAACTGTTCAGAGGAAGGTGACCAAAATGATTTGGAGCCTGTGCTTGAAGACATATGAGAAGAGACTTGAAGACCTAAATATGTATACCCTGGAAGAAGAGGGACAGGGGAGATATGATATCCTTCAAGTATTTAAAGGTCTGTATCAATGAACAAACACATCTTTTTCAAAGGGGAAGGTGTAAAACTAAAGGGCATATGATGAAGCTACAAGGCGGTAAACTTAAAAGCAACATCAGGAAATACTTTTTCACTGAAAGGGTGGTGGACGCTTGGAATGCCCTCCTGATGGAGGTGATGGGAGCAAATATAGTGAAGGAATTCAAAATAGCATGGGACAGACACCATGGATCCCTTTATAGCAAGAGGATGAAATCAAAGCAAACTTAAATATCTTGTATACTTCAATAAATAGAGGGGAGCTGACCTGCACAGAACAGCAATTACAACCACTCTAGCCACCTTGCTGGGCAGACTAGATGGACCATACTGGTCTTTATCTGCCATCATGTACTATGTTACTATGTTACCTCCAGATTCAGTGTGATCAGCTAAACATAATGAGGCAGTCCCTGGAGATCTAGAGAGAAAACAGGTATTACACTAAAGGAGATGTGACCTGCGGGGATCAATGGGTCAGCAAAGGGCAGCTAGCACCCAATCATGGCCTCCAGCCAGTGGCCCTAGTGTCAGTCCATCACCAGCACCTCTCTATTCTCCTTCTACACCCACAACCAGCAACAGAGGTGGCAAATGTTGCTCATCCAACCATGCCCAGTAACACCATCCTAAACCATACAACATACTGAGAGCACCCCATCCCCATCCCCATGGTGCAGGGACCCCACCATGCTTTCATGACTTCCATGGTGCCTGTCAGAGGGGAAGAGGATACTGTGTAATCAGGTTCCAGTGCCAGCACTGCTGTAGCCTCTAACATCACTTCCCAGTCCCTCCCATCCAGTCAAGGAGAGGGTGCAAGGGATAAGGGCACATGGAGAAGGGGTCGGCTGTGCAAGCATAGATTGGAAGCTGTGGTTATCTTCAAGTATGGAATGGGCTGGACTCTGTGTGCCTCAATGGAGGAGGAGCTTCAGCTCCAGTCATAGCTGGTGTTTTGCAGCCTTATCAGACATAAAGCATGTCAGATATTATTCAACAGTGAGGTCCATAAATAAGACCCTGGCACGGTAGACCATATGATAGGGGTTCCCTCTTCTCTCTTTCCTGTGCTCCCTGTGGGCTTCCTCCAGCAGGACCACTGCAAACACTCCTTTCACACCATCCATGCTCTCTTCCTACCACCAATACCCTTCAATATCCATCACCAAAATCCTTTAGTTCTCACCACTAATATCTTTTTAGACCCACCATCTACACCTTTATGCAACCTTTACCAACACACAGGCACTGTGCTCAGTGAGACAGACACAGAGAGACAGATGGACTAATTGAGACAAATGCACACAGATATTCAGAGCCATGAAACTGCTCTTTCACTCATCTCCGCTCCTGTATGCCAATGTACACACGGACACTCACATTATCATGGCTTGGGAAGACACAGATGAAGATAGCGATCAACAGGGTGTGGGGGTACAGGGGGATGCACAGCTGCAGAGGGCAGTGTGGTTCAGGATGGAGATGGAGGTGTAGGGGGTTTGCAATGACAGCTACAATGGGATACTGAGGGCACTGCTCAGGAAGTTGGTGGCACTGCAGACGATAAGCAGACTAATCTCTCTCCAGTTAATGCTCCTCCAGACACAATCACAATCGTGGTAAGCATAGAGAGCAAAGTCTTGAACCTATTCATTATTTATAGCTGGTGTAGGGTGGGATGTACGGCTACCACACCTGATATGTCCCATACACTGTGGGGGTCATTCAGTGGCACAAATAGTGGGGATGGATGTCTGGATTGGACATCCATCCCCACTATTCTCTCCCCTGCCAACCCAGGCTAATGCCTCCCTGTACAAACAACTCATTTGTACGGGGAGGCTTTGACGGAGTCAGGAGGGGGTGTGTCTGAGGCAGAGCGGGGGCAGGGTATGGCAGACCCTGACCCCGGATGTACAGGGCTGATTCTGAAGTTGGCCCTGTACGTCCCGGGCTGTGAACATGGACGGGTGGAATAAGTCCACCTGAACATTGGGGGATCATGCCGCCAGGTTGGGTCAAAGAGGTAGAGGGTGTAATAAGTTCCCCACAGCTGGATCCTGGCCATGGGAGGTTGGATCAAGGGCCCGGCTGCGGGGAAATGAGAGGGTCAGTGGTGGCCAGCATTTGCAGCTCCTGAATGGAGTCACAGTGCCATGGCGACAGGACGCCATGGCACTGTGGCTCCATTCAGGAGCCTGACTGAGGTAGCTGGGGATCTGCTATGTATGCAGGCCAACCAGAATTGGAACCCGGCCTGCACATTCGGGCCGTAGACCCGATTCTGATCCCATGGGTACGTCTAGCCCCCCTGGGATCAGAATCGGGTCTAACTCCGGGTGTCCCGCTTCTGGTTGGCCACACAGGGGGCTGGACGGCCAATTCAGAATGTGTCTCTATGTGAAATATGTCTTGAGATGCGGCTGCTTGCTCTACCCTAGCTGTCTCTTGAAATTCCCCCAAACATGCCCATCCTAAGACATCCAGACTTGGATGTGGCATCCGCAGGAACATTCAGATCTGCCCAGTTCTGAATCACGTTCTATGCATCCATGCCTTTCCAATGTCCAGGTCGACTTCTTGGAAGTATTTCCTCTGACCACACTGACACTGTCCAGTTAGCTCCTAAGACTGCCTGGGCACTATCTGATTAGCAGCTATATTCAGTGCATTAACCAGAAAGAATTCCCTAATTTTATCCAGCTTACTATTTGGAGAGCAGTCTCAATACTGCCATTTTCTGAAAATCACCAAGGCTGAATATTGACCCTTATCTCCTAACTTTAGTTCTGCCATTCATTTGCCTAGATTTAGGAGCCTAATTTAGGTGTCTAGTGCTGAAAATCAGTACTAAGCTCCTAGCTCTTTTTCCCCCAACTTAACTCCACCCCTGTTGTCACCCACTATTTTGGCTCATAAATTTAGGAGTTTAGTGAAATTCTGAGCATAGGTTTATGAACTGGGTGCTAGTAAATTTTCAAACAGCCAAATTTAGGAGCTTAAGACTTTGAAAATTGACTCCATAGTGTTTACCCTGCCAATTTTCAAATGTGATTGATGTCACCCAGGGACAAATTCCAAAAAGGAGATAAGGAGGCGAGGGGGGGAATTGCATGAGGCTGGCTCTGTATTCTGAAGCATAGTGCAGGCCATCCTAAAAGACAGAGTAAACAACATTGACACAGATGTTCTGAGATATACAACGCCCTTCTATTCTCCGTCAACACTGTGTTAAGATAAGATATGAATATTTTTATTTACTGGCACTGGTAAACACCTTTCTGTTGAAACACCAGAATGTGGGTGAATCAAGCCCTGATGTAGGAGTTGAAGAGGGCTGAATATTTAAGACTCTTAACAGTAGCAGTCTGAAGCGTATTCCTCTTCATTGCAAAAGTATCTCACATTTGATGACATTTTCTCACAGTTCAGAAGGTAATGACTTTCATCTGGAGAATAAAGTAGATAGGACATTTTGGCCTCATTATAATACAACTCATAGAGGGGGAAACACTTTCAATCTACAATACTGTGCAATAATGTGCATGGTAGAAAGATATTACATTTGGAGCTTTTTTCAGAGCTAAAATTATGAGTGAGAGCTTGACTTTTTTTCTTCCATAGACAAGGTTTTGTTGTATTAGCCGAAGAGGAATCAGCATGATCGCACGCTGTGTTTTTGAATGTTAATGTACTAACCACGTTTGGAGGTCTGAGGGGGAGTGAGAAGGGTGAGCAGTCTGCTGACAGTTGTTCATTGCAAGGATGGTAAGACAAGATGGTACAATATCATAATGCAGCGGTTGAATCATATGTCTGCCTGAATCACAGCTGCATTGGCACAAAACTACTGGAGGAAGTCTGCAGTACTATCAAGCACCTGCTGTCATGACCGGATGATATCATCCTAGATAAAAAAAAAATAAATGTATATGTGCATTCTTGTATATATCACCACCCGAGACATTTTCTTGGCAAAAGCATTTCTGGTGCTATTAAACACCATTAATAAATGCACACAAAAAAAAGAATTTAAACAGCATCTTAAGTGCTTCTTAAAGATTGTCCTCTGGGTTTACTAGATCTATTGTTTACTGTATTCTGTTCTTTCTGCAGCTTCCCACTGTCTCCTGACACAACTGGGCCCTGATCCTGGTGCAGAAGCCAACCCCCCCCCCCCCCCCCCCCCCACTGCTGACAGGAGGACATCGGGGGCCTGATACTACAGTGTTGGGGAGTCAAGCAGGGGGAACGTTCCTCCCCGATCAGCCCCACAAGGCCAATCAGGCCCAACGCCAGCACCCACACTCCACTGCGCCCCTTGGCACACCCGTGCTGGCAGGCCTACGCCTGAGGGCCTCGCCACAGGGCCCTTTGGCGTGGCCGTTAGGCGGGAGCCCTGTCATGAGAACAAACAGTTGTAGTGGGGACTGAATCGCCCGACAACATTGGGGACCTAACACAGCGCCCCAATAATAACCATCCACCTTCCACCTCAGGACAAGCTGCCCAGACTGTGTCACCACCGGTAAGCACCACGGGTAAGCAGCTCAACAAATTCTGCACAGCATAGCCTACCGGACCCACCTCCACCTCACTCCCATCTCATTGCTTGCAGGTTAACATTATTGCTTTGCCTGAACATTCCGTTGCTGCCTCATTGCTTGTAGGGCCTCGCCAGAGGGCCCTTCAGCGCAGCCCTTCGGTGGTGACCAAGGCGCTTTAGCGCGATACTCCTATACACCTTGCTGCCTGGCCCTAACCAACTTCCTTACGAAGTAAGCACCCCACTGCTACTTCTACCCGCAGCCAAATGTCTCCACTGCTACCCATTGCTCCGTCATTACCTCTACCCTTGTACCTGCAACTAATCCACCATTGCGCTGATCTGGCTACCCATTGCTTGCACTGAACTGATTACCCATTGCTTGCATTGATCTGATTACCCATTGCTAGCTCCAAACTGGTTACCCCATTGCTTGCACTGTACTGCCTACCCATTGCCTGCACTAAACCTTGCACTGGCCTCAGTCCTTCCACTACCCTTACCTTACCTTACCCTTACCGCAACCCATGTGTATAGTGGGTTGCGGTAAGGGTAAGGTAAGGTAATCCCCACTTGTAACCCTACATATACTGCATAGTGTTTAAATCCTACAATCCGAAGCCATCTCATCCCCTGCAAGTTAACTCACGCTGCTTAGCTCCCACTCCTCCTCTGCTATGGCCCCACATCACATTCTCCTTCTCTTCCTCATACTCCCCAACTGCATCCCCTCCTACCAACACCCTCACTCCTCTCCCCCCTACTCTCCCTCCACCTTCCTCACCTCTCCCTGCATTCTATCTCCTAACCTAGCATCTGCCCTTGAACTACATCTCACCCTCCCCCTTATTCAACCAGCCCCTCTCCTCGTTAAGGCAACCCCACCCTCGCTTCTGCCATAGTGCCTCCACCTTAACCCGCTCTCTACTACTCCTTCTCCTTCTCTCATCAGGTAATATCAACCCCAACCCTGGCCCCCCTCGATTTCTTTCTCATTCTAAGAAGAGCTCCTCACGCACCTTATCTAATCTCATCCATATCCCTCCCTCCCCCCTTCTGCCCTCCCTTTAACTTTCTTGATCACGAAAAATTTCAAGTCAGACACTTTATGTGTTTGCTCTTGCAAATATAATAGTAAATGACATGACTAGTAAGACAATTGGAAAAATCATCTATATGAAAAATACGTCTGCTTATCAGATGAATATATTGATTCCTAACTGAGTAATGACCACATTGAAAATGTCCCTTATATTTAGATAGAAACCTACATTCAGTAAATGCCGATGGTACTAGCATGTTGCGCAAATTTACATTGCGCTTATGAACCACTGTTTCAAATCTTGAAAACCTGGAAGGGCTTGTATCAAATACCAATGTTTTTTTATAATTTGTGCTATACGACGAGAATGATGGGAATACAAAACATTAGCCATGTCATTTATGTAATACAATGCCCCTGAAAGAAATTATATGTTGGCATGACTACCTACCCAATTCGTAATAGAATTATAAAACATAGGAGTTGTATTAAGAGGGGGTGGTGGACAAACACTTGGTCAATCACTGGCAAGGGCAAACACATAAAGTGTCTGACTTGAAATTTTTTATGATCAAGAAAGTTAAATTAAATTGGAGAGGGGGGGATGTGGACAAAACTATCCAGTGTCTGAAAGAACGATATTTATTTTTGCCTTAAATAGCTTACATCCCAATGGATTGAATATGGACAATGATCTGTCTGTTTTTCTTTAGCTATTTGGCTACAGTAATTTAACAGTATGACCATTGAAATCACAGTATGATTACAGAATTCAACGAATTTAGGGGTATATTTACTAAGCAGTCTTAACGTGTGCCCGGCGTTAGTGTGCAGGATGCCATAAAAGGAGTGGGCGTTTTGGTCTTAACGTAGCAAAATGGGATTATCGCACGATAATGCGCGCTGCGCACATTATCGGGTGAAACGCCGCTAAGCACGTTAACGCGCGATAATCTTAAGTAGGCGCGCAGACATGTAAATGCAGAAGCAGAGGTGTAGCACAATGGTTAATACACTGACTGATGATACAGGGGTCATGAGTTTGATCTCCCAGTGTGCCTAATGCATAAGGCTGGCTGAGGCATCACCCTTTATGTTTAAGTAGTGCTTTTTGAGGCGGTTTACTTTTATTTTAATTAGTGCTGCCAGCAAACACACTCTCACGGTGGCGTAACCTAAAGTGCCGCATAAGGCACCCCATAACGCACTCCATAGGGCACATTATAAAGTGCACTGTCCGCCAAGGCACCCTATAATGTCCCCTATAGGGCACCTTATAAGGCGCTTGATAGGGCGCCTTATGAGGCACCGTAAGGTTACAGTACTCTGAGGGTGTTTTTGCTGGCAGCGCTAATGTACATTAAAAATAGACAATGCCTCAGACAGCCCTATCACATAACCCCACCATGGGTTTGAACCCATGACTGCTGGCTTACACAGGCAGTGAAGTAGCCAGTGTGATACAGCTGCTAAAAAGCCCTAGCTGGCTGCAGAAGGACTGCATGTCACCACACAAACTGTCTGCTGTGGTTACCAGGATAGGGTTAACCCACCCGTACCCATGATGCACTGCACATGCAAAGCAGCAGTCTAGAAATGGGCAAAAGATGGGGTATGCACCCCCACAGCACCTCGGCCTGGTAGGGGGAACTGACCGTGTGTGGTACTGGCACAGAGTATCTACAGACCGTCACATTGTGCGGGTACTGTGTTCACCCTGAGGGTGAGGTGGGGCACCCAGCACCAGGTCCACAGCACCTTTCATGGCTTAAATACGCTATGCTGCAGGTCCCCATCAGTGCTACCGTGTGTGATAGGTAGTTCCTGCAGACACACCTAGGATACATCTGTGTCTTTCTGTATTTCTCAGTCCTGTCTAGCCCTTATGGGCTGTGATGCACCCAGAATAGTGCATATCCTGTGTTTGTGCCATGGTTACATGAGGAAGGTGAAGTGTTTGGACCCATAGGTGGATTATGTACCACCACACAACCCACCCTCTGGGGCTCAGGGTGGTAAACAGGATCTCTCACCAACAGATCCATATTCTACCTCCCTGCAAAGGTGGTAGCAGAGGGAACCATAACCCCAGTCCTGCTGTGGAACAGACACCCTACAGGGCAGGCAATGCAGAGCTGTACACATCCATAAAGCAAAAGCAGACAGACAGTAGGCCTGGAAATGCACAGCTGCCCCCCACCACTATCTGACATTCTCCAGCAGCAAGCCTCCAGCCACTGCACCCTGCAAGGTGTTCTAGCAAGACACATACTAACTGCAGACAGTCTGCTAGCTAGTCCATAGTGCATGTTCCTGGAGGAGATGCGTGTACCCAGAACTGGGATGTCAGCATACACACCAAGCAGATAAGTCAGTGATTGGGCCCCAAAAGGGAACCCATATATATATCACATGAGAGAAATACTATACAGCACAATGGGGGAACCTAGCAATGCCGTGGTCACTGCTCAGTCAGGGTGAGAGTGACCTCCCAGCAGGACATGCTGTGTCCACCCTGTCCGTGCATGTGGTGGCCGGGCACTGCAATGTCCGAGCCATTGCCCTATGCTCTGTACAGATGAATCCAGGACAGGCTACCCTATCCAGACTAATCCCACAGTACCTTGCTCCTCATTATGAACATTGGCAGGCCAATACTGGCAACAGTGCTAGCAGCGTGGGCTGTGGAGGGTGTTTGCAGCCACCACACACTGGATAGACAGACACATACTCACCACACCTATGCCAGCATTGTGCAACTATAGAGGTGTTTGGCAGCCCTGGCCACCGCACCAGTCCTGGCCACAGTGCAGGCATGGCTATGGTACGCAATACTGTTGGGGTCACTCCCCAGGGTGGTAAACACTGTCAGACACAAGACCTGTAGCACACTCCACAGACATCAGAAAGGTTTCTATGATGTAGCTCTCTCAGAAAATTGTACTTAACTTCGGAATTGCTATCTGCCAGTAATCATAGCAACCTTTTGATAGCTGTGTACCGTATTCCCAGGTTTAGGGTGGCATTGCTAAGGTATGCAAGTGCTAGTATTGGGAGATGCACGCAGGGCCCAACATCCTGCCTCTCCAGGAGGCTTCGGTTAATGGAGCCTGTGGGTGCGTGTGTGTCTGCCCCTGTTGGCTGCTGTTCTAGGGCAGAGGTTCCCAACTCCAGTCCTGGAGGGCCAAACACTGTTCGGGTTTTCATGCTTTCCCTAATAAATATGCATGAGATACATCTGCATACCATGGGGGCAGTGCATAGAAGTGCAGCACAGCCATATTTATTAGAGGCAGCATGGAACCTGAATGGTGTTTGGCCCTCCAGGACTGTATTTGGGAGACTCTGCTCTAGGTAATGCGCATGTTTATGGTGTCTATGCTCTGTAGGGTAAAATGTAGGTGTTTTGGGCATGTTTACGTCATCTGCAATAAAGATTCTGTCTGTATTAGCATGTTTTAGTAGTGGGTAAAATATGGGGACTGGGTTGGCAGGAACCACAGCTGGGACTTGAACCTGTGACCTTCTGCTTCTGCACACACGGGCTGTGTGCACTGCACCACCGTGTTGCCACAGTAATGGCATATTCCCTGGTGATACCATGACTGTTCATCAGACAGGGCCTGTCTATTGCAGTGCATGGCACCCACCTACACAGGGCTAGGCCATGGTCTGCTCTGGGCAGCTGCCATTGCCCTCTCCACCACCAGTACCCCTCTGCCACCCTGCTGACATGCCGTTCTGCTGGTGGTACTGGTGGAGCGCAGTCTCAGGCCATCCAGTGTGTGGGTAGGCGGGTGCCTATGGTGCAGGTTCTGGGGTAGGGGTGCCTGCATAGCTGTCCACGCTTCCCCCAAGCACCACCTGGCAATGTTCTGTGCTCTTGGGGGTACCTGCTGGGTACTATCCCCTGTGACATTGTGGGGAGCGCACTCGTGCCCATGTTGGGCACTCATCAGTTGCTGTCTGGCTGCACTACTATTTCAGCATTCCTATGGGCCACCTAGGCATCACCCTAGTCCGCACTGTGGCCCAGCTGCACCACAGCATGTGCCACCTGCAGCCCTCTATGTCCCCTTTTCCAGCATCTGTCCAGTTGCCCATTCCGACATGCCTGCCCTGCTGTTGTGGAACATGTGCATGCCATAGGAAAACTGCCCAATGGAGAGGGAAAACCCTGCTCAGCGCAATTTCACTGTGGGCTCATTCACCTTGTATGGGGACGGAGCATAGACCCTTCCAAAATTCATATCTTTTTTTCGGAGCTTTCTAGGGGGGGGGGGTTGATGTTTCCCATTACTATCACTATTGGCCAGCTTGGTTATGATTTTATTACATTTTCTTCTGTTCATTTTCAATGTTTATTTGCCCTTTTGTTCTGTGCACATGTATCACACTTCTCACTTTTTTTAGGTTTACCTGGTTTTGCTGTACATTGCTGACGGAAATGGTTTCTTTTCCCTTTAAATCAGCTCTAACGCCAGGGTTTCACTGGCGTTAGTTTTCAGCCTCGAATTTCACAGCGTTAGTGTGCAGGGAGCCTCTCCCCTCCCACTCTCCACCCATTGACCCTCTCTCTCCGCCCCTGGGGAGCCTTCCTCCACCCTCTGGGAGCCTTTCTCCGCCCTCAGCGCTCATTTGCGCCGCTTAGCGCGTTTTCGCGTGATAAGGTGGAAGAGCGCATGTTAAGACGGTTTAGTAAACATAACCCTTAGTTCCTCTTCAATAAGGGATTGGGAGGCTCTCTATATGATAATGTTTAATAAGGCATAATCTTGAAAATTTGGCATAAGTAGAAAAAAAGCTTTTCTATATATAGTTGTAGTGCAATAATATATGTATATAAGCTCTTTTGATGCGATTTAGTCCATCACATTTACATGGACAATGTCAGTATTTATTTTTATATCTTCATATTTTGCCTCTTTTCTTTATCCCAGTGAAATAATACAGATTGCTGTTTAGTATAGTGGATTTTTGTTCCAAATGGGTCCTTATGATATCCTTGTTCCTTAAGAGTCCTTGAATGATATCTAACTTAGTCTTAGTTTTTTTATCCTTTCTAAAACATGACAACAACTTGGTAGGTAGATATATTTGCACATCCCCGCCTCTATACGTCACGTTTTCCCGCACAAACATTTTCTCTTTAAAGCGCAGACACCGGTGTCCTCCGGTTTTAGTAGCCGTCTCAAAAAGTGCAGCATATGAAACGTAAACCAGTGGTCTAATAATCAGCTCTTGAACGTAAGTGAAAATGATACATGTTTTCTTCATTTATGGTTTTAAACTTTCCAACACCTTGGTATCAGAATTTTGACGGTAACAGGCATCAGAATCCGGACGGTAACAGGTGGTCCTCAAAGCGCTTTATTACTATTTCATAATCACGGGCAATTGTGTTATCTAGACTATGCGGGGTTAGTATATGATAGAATTACATTATATATTATATATATAAGAATATGCTTTTTTCTTTAAGTATATATGGCAGGGACCGAATAATCGTTTTTAATCCCTTATCTAAGGATAGAAAAGGATTTTTGACTAACTCTAAAAGGTTTTTGCCTTGGTAGCATGGTGGCAGTTTTCCTTATCTTGGAGTGATTTATATAACAAGTGTGATTTAAAGAATAACATTAGAAGGTATAAAGGATAACAGTAATGCTATATTTGCGTTTGCTGTGCGGTTTGACTCCTTGAGTAATATTCATATACTTTCCTTCCATAGTGCCGAAAGAAGACGGTTTACGCAGACATATATTCAATAGCAGATGAACAATAAGGATTAACATATATATCATTATATTGTAATTTGGATCACGCAGGTAGAATATTTTTTAAAATCTTTCAATTTGACAGCTAGCCTGTGCGCATTTTTTTACGAATGGTTCAGTATTCCATAACAACAATAATGGATTGAATGTCTATAGACTATTAGATATATTTCAGATCTCATACAGAGTTACTCTAAATATGTGCATTAATTACGTTTTAACACTAAGGCAATATTTATATAGATATGTATAATAGGATTTACTATGATGCACATGAAATTTTAAAAATATTTTTGAGAATCATCAATCTCCTTGTATTTATACAGTTCTGGGCGTTTGTTCCACTGATTCCTTCTGTTAGTGTAGCTTCTATTTTATTCTTTTATTGTTTTGCATTTTTTAGAATGTTAAGTGTTTAATAAAAAGGGTTTCCATACTGAGTGTGGGTATACATACTCATTTCTTCCATTTTTCCTTTTCACTCAATAATAAAGAAGGTATTGAGTATGCGAAAGAATATCGAGGTATGTTTCCAATGTTATTTTACAGAATAATTTTGCCAAAATTCTGTCGTGACAAGTTCCTTTGAGATGAAAGTACCTGAAGTTTTATCTGTAGGTCATACACATTTTTATCTGTAGTTGATACATAATTTGTGTTAATGTTTCGACTTATATTGCTGTGGTTCATTTTTATTTCACATTATGTTTGTACAATGTTTGTATATGTATGTTTTTTATTGGTTATAAAAAGGGATATAGTATAATAGTTCATTTGATGGGCTTCTTATCATTCATTTTTTAACGTTTACTTTTGTATGACATGTTTATATTTATACTTGTTTTTATATGTTGTAGTTAAGCCATCTTTAGCCCCTGATAAAGACAGCACGAAACATGGCCTGTGTCGGGCCAGTGGCTTAAATTTATTCAATAAAAGTTATTCTTCCTCTGCTTTCCATGTTTTTTGGACTGGGTCATTTGTTTGCAGGTGGATTTGTGCTATCCTCGGCTCTTGACACTCTTGCCCCACCCACACCTCGTCCCATTAGACGTTCTACTCCTCAGTCCTGGCTTTCATCTACAACTCGCTATTTATGCATCTGTACCCATTCTGCTGAACGTGCCTAAACCAAATCCAGCTTCCCTGAAGACCTTCTACACTTCAAATTCATGCTTGACTACTTCCAGTCAGCTATAGCACTTGCCAAGCAAAACTACTTCATCCATCTGACTAACTCCCTAGCCTTTGATCCTCGCCGCCTCCTTAATACCCTCAATTCTCTCCTCAAGGTGCCCCCACCCCCAGTCCCGCCCTCACTTTCTGCCCAAACCCTTGCCAACTATTTCCATGACAAAATCCAAAAGATTACCCTCCAATTCCCCACACCCTCATCTACCTCCCCCTCCCCAATTCCCCACCCCCATCCTGACTTCCTCTGCTACCCTCTCCTCCTTCCCCACGATCTCTGAAGAGGAAACCACACTTCTTTCCTCCTCCAAACCCACCACCTGTTTCTCTGACCCTATCCCCACCCATCTTCTACTCTCCATCTCCCCCACCATTATCCCCTCTATCTCTCATATTCTCAACCTATCACTCTCCACTGCAACAGTCCCCATCGACTTCAAACATGCCGTTCTCACACCTCTCCTCAAGAAACCCTCACTTGATCCCACCTGTCCTTCTAATTATCAACCCATCTCCCTCCTTCCCTTCATATCTAAACTTCTAGAACGAGCAGTCCACCGACGCTGCCTCAACTTCCTCACCTCCCAGGCCCTCCTGAACCCACTACAATCCGGCTTCTGTTCCCTACACTCCACCGAAACGGCTCTTACAAAAGTCTCCAATTACTTGTTCCTCGCTAAATCTAAGGGTCTCTACTCTGTTCTCATCCTTCTCGACCTCTCCTCTGCCTTTGACACTGTTGATCACAATTTTCTACTCTCCACCCTCTCCTCGCTGGGTTTCAAGGGCTCCGTATTATACTGGTTCTCCTCCTACCTCTCCCATCGCTCCTTTAGTGTATGCTCTGGCGGCTCCTCCTCCTCTCCCACCCCGCTCCATGTTGGTGTTCCCCAGGGATCCGTCTTGGGCCCCCTCCTTTTCTCTCTCTATACCCAATCCCTTGGCGTGCTTATCTCCTTCCATGGCTTTCAGTACCATCTCTATGGCGACGACTCCCAAATCTACCTCTCTACACCTAATATCTCTCCAGCAATCCAAACCAAGATCTCTGCCTGCCTTTCTGACATCGCCGTCTGGATGTCTCATCGCCGCCTGAAATTGAACATGGCCAAGACCGAACTCCTCATCTTTCCCCCCTACTCCTCCCCTTCTCTTCCCCCTTTCTCAGTCTCCGTGGATGGATCCATGATCCTCCCTGTTCCCTCAGCCCGTAATCTGGGGGTTATCTTTGACACCTCTCTCTCCTTCTCCACACATATCCAGCTCGTAGCGAAGACCTGCCGCTTCTTTCTTTACAACATCATCAATATCCGCCCCTTCCTGTCTGAACACACTATCAAAACGCTTGTCCATTCCCTAATCTCTTCTCGCCTCGACTATTGCATCATACTCCTTGCTGGTCTCCCCGCGAGCTATCCCTTCAATCTGTACAAAATTATGCTGCTCGACTAATCTTCCGCCAGTCTCACCATGCCCACATTACTCCTCTTCTCAAGTCACTTCATTGGCTCCCCATCCAATTCCACATCCAATTCAAACTTCTTCTACTCACCTATAGGTGCATTCACTCTGCGGCCCCTCAATACCTCTCATCTCTTATCCACCCCCCCTCCCCCCCATCCCAGCTCGGGAACTTCACTCCACTAACAAACTACTTCTATCTAGGCCTTTCAATCGTACCACTAACTCCCGACTCTGCTCCTTTCACCTGGCTGCACCTTATGCCTGGAACAGCTTACCTGTGTCTATATGTCAGGCACCCTCTCTAGCCTTCTTCAAATCCAGGTTAAAAACCCACCTCTTCACTGTCGCGTTCAGATCCTGACTTCTATCCCTCATCTTAACCTAACTCCATCATTTTCATGACCGAACTGTAAAACCCATCGATTTGATTAATGTTTGTACTGTCTTGACTAGATTGTAAGCTTGGACAAGCAGGGACTGTCTCTTGTATGTATGTCTGTACAGCGCTGCATGCATGGCACTATATAAGTGTTTATTAGTCATAGTAGTAGTTGCTGAGCATCCTGCTGTCTCCTGTTACAGCTGGGCCATGATCCTGGTGCAGAAGCCACACCCCCAAGAGTTGAGCATTCCGCTGTCTCCTGATACAGCTGTGCCGTGATCCCGGTGCAGAAGCCACACCCCCAACAGCTAAGCATCTCACTGTCTTCTGACACAACTGGGTCCCGATCCAGGTGCAGAAGCCAGACCCCCCACTGCTGAGCATCTCACTGTCTCCTGACACAGCTGGGCCATGATCCTGGTGCAGAAGCCACACCCCTAACAGCTAAGCATATCGCTGTCTCCTGACACAGCTGGGCCCCGATCCTGGTGCAGAAGCAAGACCCCCTCCACTGCTGAGCATCCCGCTGTCTCCTGACATAGCTGGGCCCTGATCCCGGTGCAGAAGCCACACCCCCAATAGCTAAGCATCTTGCTGTCTCCTACACAGCTGGGCCCCGATCCCAGTGCAGAAGCCATCCAGGTCACAAGTAACTGGCAGGATCCCAGAAGGTAGATCCACTCCATGCTACTTACCATCAAGGATTAGCGGTGGCTTTTCCTAGGTCTACATTAATAACATTAATAACAGTCTATTGACTTTTTCTCCAGAAACTTGCCCAAACTTCTTTTAAACCCAGCTACACTTACAGTTTTTACTATATTCTCCATCAATGAATTCCAGAAATTAATTACGTGTTGAGTGAAAAAATAATTCTCAGATTAGTCTTAAATGTACTGTTTAGTAGCTTCATTGCATGTCCCCTAGTCTTTGTACTTTTTGAAGGAGTAAATAACCAATTCATATTTACTTATTCCACCACTCTCATTATTTATAGACCTCTATCATGGCTCCTCTCATCTGTCTCTTTTCCAAGCTGAACAGCCCTAACCTTTTAAGCCTTTCCTCATGGGGGTATCATATTACATAAGATTAAACTAAAATGTGCATACAAAATTAAATTAAATGTGCATGATCTGAGTTCTGGAGTCATAGTAACATAGTAAATGACGGCAGATAAAGACCAGCATGGTCCATCTAGTCTGTCCAGCAGGATGGCAAGCGTAGGTGCACCTGCCGCTCTGTGCAGGCCACCCCTTCCCACGTCCCTCTTTAGGGGTGAACCAACCATTCCATGCCAGACACCCCTATTTGTTGAGAAATTAGATGGTTCCGTTTACTTTGATTTTATCCTGTTGCTGAAAAGGGATCCACTGTGTCTGTCCCATGCCATTTTGAATTCCATCACCATGTTTGCCCCCACCACTTCCATCGGGAGGGCATTCCAAGCACCCACCACCATTTCTGTTAAAAAGTATTTCCTGATATTGCTTTCAATTTACCATCTTGAAGCTTCCTGTTATGCCCTTTAGTTTTACAGCTTCCCCGTCTTTGGAAGAGGTTTGTTTGTTCATTATTTCCCTTTAAGTAGTTAAAGGTCTGTATCATATCTCCCCTGTCCCTCCTCTCCTCCAAAGTGTACATGTTTAGGTCTTCAAGTCTCTTCTCATAAGGCTTCTGATGCAGGCTCCAAATCATTTTGGTCACCTTCCTCTGAACAGTTTCCAGTCTTTTTACATCATTTGCAAGATACGGTCTCGAAAACTGAACACAGTACTTCAAGTGAGGCCTCACCAGTGACTTGTACAGTGGCATAAGTACCTCTTTCTTTCTGCTGGTGATTCCTCTTTGTATGCAGCCCAACATCCTCCTGGCTTTTGCCACCACCTTGTTGCACTGTTTTTCCACCTTGAGATCTTCAGAAATAATCACACCAAGGTCTTTCTCCTGATCCGTGCACACCAACCTCTCGCCCTCTATCGCATACATTTCCCTTGGATTGGTGCTACCCAAGTGCATGACTCTGCACTTCTTTGCATTAAATGTTAATTGCCAAGCATTAGACCACTCTTCCAGCTTTTGTAGATCTTTCCTCATGTTAACCACTCCCTTGGGGGAGTCCACTCTGTTGCAAATTTTCGTGTCATCTGCAAAAAGACAGACTTTTCCATTCAGTCCTTCAGCAATATCACTCACAAATACATTGAACAGCGCCGGGCCCAGGACCGACCCCTGGGGCACCCCGCTAATCACCTTACCTTCATCCGAGTGAGCTCCATTTACCATCTGCTTTTAATATTTGAGCTCAAACAGAAAGCAATCCATATTTAATCCTGGTCTAGTGTCAATGTGAACAAAACAGAGATTGAAGTCAGATAATTAAGCAGAGGAACACAGAAAATGATGGCAGATAGAGGCCATCAGCTCACTATTCAGTGGCACCTAGCCAGAGAGCACAACCTACAGCCCAGATAAGTGCTGCAGGCTGTGTCTATCTGGATCTTTTCAGCACTACTAGCCCAATAGGGCCACTGAAAATATCACTGTCTGCCCTGGCACTATCCATATAGAGGCCGATTCAGGTTCCTGCACGTCTGTCCGCTGCGACCGGCCAAAACCTGGACATCCCTGGGACGGACTCAATTCTGCCACTGCAGGGCCCGGATGTATCCACGATGGTAGAATCGGGGATATACACATCTGGGTGCTCCTCGTATGCCAAGGAGATCGACGTACGGGGAGCTGCCCGTCCCCAAGCCAAAATGCCATTGCTGGGATAAGGGAGTAGGGGCGTTCTAGTACCATGGTAATAAGTCATCTACATGGCAGCTCGGAATGCCATGGCCCACATTGGCCCCTGCAGACCACTCTCTGGCCGGCACCGGAGGCTCCTACGGCCCAGATTGTGGCTGCAGGGGCCCAGCACTGCCAATGCCATAGATTTCAGGGATATGCGGCGCATGCACTGAGAGGCCCCCTGACCTATTCCTCTTTTGGGGTAGAATAAGCTGGCCATCCATGTTGGTGCCAGGGTACATACAGCGGCTGTTCCTGAATAGCCTCTGTGCATCCAGACACCTGTCCAATCTCCTGCCCTGCCTCCGCTTCGCCCCCTCCCGCCCATGTACAGCGCTCCTCATAGAAACACAGTGTGCGTGCGAGGAGCACTGGCAGCAGGATACAGCTGCGGAGCTGAGCATGGACTGCTCTGCTGTTCGTGGCTTGGAATGCTCCCAGAGAGGATAATTTTACAAGAGTTGGCTAGATTTACCTGCATTCTGATACCTATTTGATGCCTGTTTTATAAAGTAAGGTAGGTATGTACTTTGCATTTTGAAATAGAGGCATAAGTTGCCAAAAAGGTGTGTTAAACTAGGTGCGGGCACTTACCCTGCCCTTCTTTGTCCCTCGATGGTCGACCGCAGTTCTGCTCACTATATCTAAAAAAAGATAGAGTGGAGAAGGATGACGGAAATGATAAATGGCATGGAAGGATGCCTCTATGAGAAAAGACGTAGAAGGTTAAGGCTCTTCGGCTTGGAGGAGAGAATACTAGAGGCCCATAAAATAATGAGCAGGGTAGAAGGAGAAACATGAAAGTATAAAGACGAGGAAACATGCGATGAAGCTTCAAAGTAGCACATTTAAGACTAATCAGAGAAAATATTCCTTCATTGAACATGCAATTAAGCTGTGGAATTCATTGCCAGAGGATGTATTAAAAGCCGGTACTATAACAGAGTTTAAAAAAGGTTTGAACAAGCTCCTGGGAAAATAGTTCATAAACCAAAGTGCACTGGGTAAAATCTACTATTTATCTCTGGGATAAGGAGCATGACTACTGTCTGTCTTTTGGGATCCTGCCAGGTATTTGTAACCTGAAGTGGCCATTGTTGGAAACAGGAAACTGGGCTGGATGGACCATTGGTCTGATTCAGTATGGGAAATCTTCTGTTCTTATGTTCTATAGCTGGGGTAAGTGTCCATATGTAGATTCTACAACAATGCATGTAAATGATACTATTTTATAATTTCCATGCATCCAAACTCCACCTCTGTGCATAGACAGAGAAATTTGAGAAAATATTTCTTTACGGAAAGGGTGGTGGAGTGTGGAATAGCCGCTCAGCGGAAGTGGTGGAGACAAGAAGTGTATCTGAATTCAAGAAAGCTTGGGACAAATCCAAAGGATCTCGGAGGGAGAGGAAGGGACTGAGGAGCTTAGTAGTTCTCATTGATGGGCAGACTGGATAGGCCATATGCTCTTTATCTGACTTCTATGTTTCTATGTGTCAAAGTGAAAGTACGCACCGACGGTGCAAAGTGGTATAATGGGTACACTACTCGTCACACTCAAACTCACATACTTTCAGAATAGCAACTAATTATTTTTATTTATTTATTTATTTATTTATATTTCTTATATACCGCGCTATTATAATCAGTGCGGTTTACATTTGAAACAGAACATACAAGAATGTAAGCAAGTTACATCAAGTTTTTTACATTGAACAGGGAATGTAAAACATGGAGTAAAACGAGGGAGGAACTATGTACATATTATAAACAAATATAATGTACATATTATAAATATAATGTACATATTACAAATATAATGTACATATTATAAACAAATAATATTATATCATGTGCATAAGCGGTCATTTATGCTTACAAATCACTAAAATTGCTACTAAGTTCCCCAGCTACCCCAGACATCTCCCCTGTTAATAGCTCTCATCCCTCATCCTATTGAACCACACAGATTTTAATGTGTTCTATGTAACTGTAAAATCAATTAATGTTACCTGTAAACCACTCTGACCCTAGGATAGAGCAGTATATAAAAATTATTTTTTTTTCTTTTAGCATCATCTAGTTAGTGTTGACTCCTGGTGACCAAGCTGCCTCTGGGGTTTCTTGGCAATGTATCACCAGAAGTAGATTGCCAGGCCTTTTCTTCTGAGAAAATGGAGGGTAAAGTGACTTGCACAAGGAGTGCCAGTGGGAATCAAACCCTGATCTTCTGGGTACTAGGCTATTCCTCTATGCTTATAAAAATGGATAAATAAATAAAATATCATCATTTCCTCATCTAATGTAGGAAATGTAGGCATGCCATATAAAAGTACCCCATAGTCAAACTAAAAATGGGACAATTTAATTAAAAACCTTTATTTGAAGTAAACACGTCTGTTTTGTATTAGAAGTCTAAAGGCATAACTAAAATTCATTTTAAATTATTTCTAGATCCTTATTTGAAATAAATACTTGTCTGTTTTGTATCGAATCTAAAATACTGACCTCTTGCTTTCTTGCCACCCCATTCTTTCTATATAACAGCTGGGAACAGCTGGGGGATGTAGAAAAACAGTGGGCAAAACTGAAAGGGGATATTTTAAGGGCAACCAACCTTTTTGTTAAAATGGTAAATAAAGGTAAAAGGAAAAGGAGACAGCTATGGCTTTCGAAAGAAGTAGCTGAAAAAGTGAAGAAAAAGAGGGAGGCCTTCATGAAATACAAGAGATCACAGAAAGAGGAAGACAGGCATCTATATTTGGAAAAACTTAGAGAAGCTAGCAAAGTAGTCAGGAAGACAAAGATTCAAAAGGAGGAGGAAATAGCCAATGCAATAAAATGGGGGGATAAGACATTTTTCAGATATGTTAGTAAGAGGAAGGGCAAAAGTGGTATTATCAGACTCAAGGGTGCAGGGGAGGAATATGTAGAAGCTGATAAGGATAAAGCGGAATTGCTTAACAAATATTTCTGTTCTGTGTTCACAGATGAAGAGCCAGGAACAGGACCTCAGAAAACACCCACAAACAGGAACAGAAGCGAGGGACATCTTGAACAATTTTCAGAAGACTGTGTTCGTGAGAAACTAGCTCAACTTAAAGTAGACAAAGTGGTGGGACCGGATGGGATACACCCTAGAATACTGAGGGAACTTGGAGAGGTTCTAGCAGCTCCACTGACTGACCTTTTCAATGCCTCGTTGGAGTCGGGAGTGGTGCCAAAGGACTGGAGAGAGGCTCATGTGGTGCCTTTATACAAAAGCAGAAGTAAGGATGTGGTTGAAAACTACAGGCCAGTTAGTTTAAATTCGGTGGTGAGTAAATTATTGGAAACGCTGCTGAAAGAGAAAATAGTGATGTTTCTGGAGTCCAGTGGATTACAGGATCTGAGGCAGCATGGATTCACCAGAGGCAGGTCTTGTCAGACAAATCTGATTGATTTCTTTGACTGGGTGACCAGGGAGTTGGACTGAGGGAGAGCCCTAGATGTGGTGTATTTAGATTTCAGTAAAGCCTTTGACACTGTTCCTCACAGGCAACTTATAAACAAACTGAGCACCCTAGGGATGGACCCTAAAGTTACTGCTTGGGTTAGAAATTGGTTGGGTGGGAGGCGACAAAGTGTACAGGTAAATGGAGCTCACTCTGAGTAGAAGGATGTTACCAGTGGTGTGCCCCAGGGATCTGTCCTTGGTCCGATTCTTTTTAACATCTTTGTTAGTGATATAGCGGAAGGACTGTCGGGTAAGGTTTGCCTCTTTGCGGATGATACCAAAATCTGCAATAGAGTAGACACCCAGGAAGGTGCAGATAACATGAGGAGGACTCTAGCTAAGCTTGAAGAATGGTCTAGAATTTGGCAGCTGGGATTTAATGCTAAAAAATGTAAGGTCATGCATTTGGGCTGCAGCAATCCAAGGGAGCAATATAGTATAGGGGGTGAAGTACTTTTGTCCACTAAAGAACAGCGGGACCTAGGCGTGGTTGTGTCTGATGATCTTAAAGTAGCTAAACAGGTAGAAAAGGTGACGGCAAAAGCTAGAAGGATGCTTGGGTGCATACGGAGAGGAATGGCTAGCAGAAAAAAGGAGGTGATAATGCCTCTGTATAAGTCTTTGGTGCGACCTCATTTGGAGTATAGTGTGCAATTCTGGAGACCGCACCTTCAAAAGGATGTGAACAGGATGGAGTCGGTGCAGAGGGTGCTTACTAAAATGATTAGTGGTCTTCATTATAAAGCATATGAGGACAGACTTAAGGATCTTAATATGTACACCTTAGAGCAAAGGCGGGATAGAGGTGATATGATTGAGATGTTTAAATACCTCCGTGGCATAAATGTTCAGGGAGAGAGCCTCTTTCAATTGAAAGCAAGTTCTGCTACGAGGGGACATGGGATGAGGGTGAAGGGAGATAGATTCAGGAGTGATATGCGGAAATATTTCTTTACAGAAAGAGTAGTGGATCCGTGGAAGAGTCTCCCAGTGGAGGTGGTAGAGATGAGGACAGTAACTGAATTCAAAAAAGCATGGGACAAACACAGAGGATCTCTAAAGGTAAAATGGGGACTGTTGTAGTTGTTGATATGGAAGGACAGATTAGATAGGCCATGTGGTCTTTTTCTGTCATCATATTTCTATGTTTCTGTTTCTATAATAATTCAGTTTAACCTCAAACTCACATACAAATTTCCTACCCTGTTTTGGCTTCCCAATTGATGTCTACTCTAACAACTACATGTAAGTTGTTATAATTATAATTACTCTGTTCACACTAGCCATGGTCACTGTGGATTATGCCACTTAGTTGATAATGTTCCATGTTTATGTCAACCGAGTTCCATGTAAACTGTACCATTTACTAGCTTATATTTAACCATGTTCCATGTAAATGTCTTTGATCTTGTTCCTTGGAAACTGCTTTGATTTAATGAAAAAGCGATATTAAAAAGCATTTAAAGAAAAGAAATAAATATATATATAAAAGTGTAACTAAAGTTTGGCTAGGACTACTCAGAAGCGAAGAAAGGAATTTCTTTTGTTACGTTCTGGAATATTGCAGTTGGGAGGTTTGTTTTTTCTTAAACATCCATGTAAATGTTTAGTAAAGTTTAAATCTATTTCTTATGTGTTTTATGAACCATCCCAACTTATTGCTTTCATTAATGCTAGACATTTGGAGTCCTCGGAAGGAGGCTCTCCTAATCTCTCATAATGGATTTGCCTGTGTTTTTGCGAATGCTTTAAGTTTTCTTGCATATTTGGTTATATAAATTGTATGACTCCTCTACTCCTTTTTTTTGTGGGCTAGTGAGGAAGATGTCTTGGATGATTTCTTTGTCTAGGTACCGTTATTGGGGTTTTTGGTATGTTTATTTCTCCCAGGGCAAGCAGGATGAAGTCAGCCACAAAGTGGTGACGTCATCCGACGGAGCCAGAACGGAAGTAATCTCACTAGCCCAGAAGGCTTAACCTTCTGGGCTGGACCGGTAGCCCCACCTTCCGTTCCGCCCCTAGCTGGCCAGTTCCTGTCTTCCGCCTTGCCAGCAAGACGGTGTTTTTGTTTCTCTCACTCTCTCTCAATTTTAAAAGTAGTTTTAGTTACCTTCGGATCGGGACTATGCCCGGATTCAAGAAGTGCTCCGGCTGCTCCCGGAAGATGGCTCTCTCGGACTCCCATCTCCTCTGCCTGCGATGCCTCGGGCCGGAGCATGCCGTAGGGGACTGCACCGCGTGCGGTCGCATGTCCCCCAGAGCAAAGAAGTACAGAAGAAATGCCCTCGCGGAGTTCCTGGCTGTGAGTAACCCCGCTGATGCCGAGATATCCGATCAAATCGCTGCCGTTGGTCCGGCCGGGGGCGCGCCTTGTCAGGCCTCCGTCCCCCGCCGTGATGCAGAGCTCCCCAGCACCTCGTGGCAGCATACGGAGGCAGACATCTTGGATGGCGCGTCACTTCTGCCCGCTGATGCAACCTCCGGTCAAGCGCTCTGCGCTGACGCCGCCGGCTCTGGACTGCCTCTTACCGGCACCTCTCACAGCGCTCCCGGAGCAAGCACTGAGGAACACAACATTCTCCAGGGCGATCCCCGCGCAGACCAGCACCGGAGATCACGTTCCCGCAGCTCCCGACACCGCTCGCATAAGAAGGGCAGAAAGCACTCAAAGAAGTCGCACCGCAGCTCTTCTCACCGGCGCAGATCTCCCAGCCAAGCAGACTCTGCACACAGGCATGAACAGAGCAGATCAAATAGCCGCAGTAGATCTCGCTGTCAATGCAGATCTCACAGCAGGCAAAAGAGCAGCAGGTCCTCACACAGTGCACGGCACAGGAGCCGTAGTGCCAGCCCCGACAGACGTAGCCCGGAGTCTCAGCGCATACGGACCACTTCTGGCGCACTCAGCGAGCATGAGGATGTCTTGGACCTCACGCACGGGGATCTAGAGGACCACACGCATGCGGTTTATCTCCTTCCTGAGACTGCCTCTGCTGACACGGAGGAGGCACAGACAGACCCAGCTCCGCAGACCTTTAAACTTCTCCAGGACATGCTGCATCAATGGTCCTCCTCCCTGACAACGCTGGTCTCGGGGAACCCAGCAAAGCCTCAGTCTGCGTCCCACGCCTGCGTCCAAGACGACCAGACCTCACGCAGCCAACCTCCTGCTCAGAAGCACGATGCACCTGCAACAACATCTTCATCAGACACGGCTCCTCACCAGGACTCTCTCTCAAGCTCGGAGTCCCAACCTGTCCCCCCAGAGGACCTCACCTACTACAAATTCAACCAAAAAGTCATCACTTCTCTCGCCATTCCTTCCGCGCTCCCAACGGATAAACGCGACGAAGTGCAGAACGCCCTCAAGTTCATCGACACTCCCAAATCTAACCCGCTGCTGCCCGTCCACCAACTCCTGCAGGACAACCTCTCCAGAATGTGGCAGACTCCCGCTTCCAACCACGCCTGCCCTCGCAGGCTCGATAGCAAATACTGCGTCCAACCCCTTTCGGCCTTTGCCAAGCCGCAGCTCCCCCACCAGTCCATTGTGGTGGAATCTGCATTGAAGCGCTCCAAGTCCTCCCGCATCTCCAATAATACCCCGCCGGGCAAGGAGAACAAGTTCGTGGATGATGTGGCCAAAAAGGTCTACTCAGGAGCCATGCTAAACGCTAGAATCGCGGCCCACCAGTTCCAACACGCGATCTACCAAGACTCTCTGGTGAGCACCATCAAGTCTGCAATTTCTCTTCTACCGGAGCCCCCACAAAACCTCTCACCTGCTCTCTCGGATCTGGACGACTGCATTAAGCATCAAGGACGGGCCGCTCACGATGCCTTCGAAACTGCAGTCAGGGTGGCGGGCACGGCCATCGCTGCACGCAGGCTAGCCTGGCTCCAGGCATCCGGTCTCCGCACCGACTCGCATGACAGCATCGCGGACACCCCCTGCTCTGGCGACTCCTTGTTCGGGGACAAGGTAAAGGACACTGTTAACGACATGCGGGAGCGCTGCAACACCCTGCAAACTCTGGAGGAGGGCTCCGAACGTCCTCGCACCTTCCGCAAACCCAACCAAAGCAGCTCAAGCTCCAAGAGGTACACCCCATATCGCAAATGGCAGCCACAGCCCCGAAACAAACAGCCGCAGCACTACCAGGCACCATACAAGCAGAAGCAGCGGCAGAGGGACCAGGGCCCCAAGAAATCGACGCCAGCACCTGCGAAAAACAACTCTGGTTTTTGACTCGCAGCCCTGCCAGCACCTTCCGACCGGGGGCGTTTGTCCGCCTTCCTCCCGGCGTGGGAAAAGATAACATCAGACCAATGGGTGCTGTCAGTCATAAAGCACGGCTTCCGCATCAACTTCTCCTCCAAGCCTCCGCTCCGGCCACCCTCTCAAGACTCAGCTCCCCCGGAGCACCCCGACCTCATGGCCGTGGAAATCCAAGCCCTCCTAGCATCAAGGGCTATCGAGCCGGTTCCACCAGACGAAATCGGCAAAGGATTCTACTCAAGATACTTCCTTGTCACAAAAAAATCAGGAGGTCTACGCCCTATCCTCGACTTACGGAAGCTCAACAAATGTATAAAGAAGGAAAAGTTCAGGATGCACTCCCTATCCACCACCCTACCACTCATCCAATCAGGAGAATGGCTGGCCTCCCTGGACCTCCAGGACGCCTACACCCACATCCCAATGCTCCCGCAACACAAAAGATTTCTACGCTTCCTTGTGTCCGGCCGCCATTACCAATACAGAGTGCTACCTTTCGGACTCTCCCCCGCTCCAAGGGTATTTACCAAATGTGTAGCGGTGGCAGCTGCATCTCTCCGAAGACAAGGAATATGCGTTTTCCCCTACCTGGACGACTGGCTATTCTCTGCAAGATCCCCAGAGGACTTGCGGAGGGCGGTCAACTCCGCCGTCTCCCTCTTGTCGTCCCTGGGATTCTTGGTAAACTTCAAAAAATCTCATCTATCTCCTGTGCAGAAGCTAGAGTTTATCGGCGCTCAAGTGGACACAAAACGGGCCAAGGCCTTTCTGCCTCTAAGCAGGAGACAGTCTATCGCCCGACTGGCTCTACAATTCCTCAGCTGCCCACGCCCATCGGCCAGAAACGTCCTTCGGCTCCTCGGCCACATGGCTGCCGCTACACACGTCCTCCCCTTTGCGAGACTGCACATGAGAGTCCTCCAGTGGCACCTGCGCTCGCAATGGTGTCAGCACACCCAATCCCTCTCCCACAAGATCTCAAGGGACGACACCTCCTCCAAAGCGGTGCGCTGGTGGACCGTGCCCCGGAATCTCTCCAAGGGCAGACCCCTGCAAGCACCCTCGCACCAAATCACTGTAACCACGGATGCCTCAAAGAAGGGATGGGGTGCTCACTGTGTCAACTCAAACACACAAGGTGTCTGGTCGCCCTCGGAAACAAACCTCCACATCAATGTTCTGGAACTCCGGGCCGTCCGGCTCGCCCTCTCAGCCTTCCGAGGCCTTGTCTCCGGAAAGATCGTCAGGATACTGACCGACAACCAAGTCGCAATGTTCTACATAAACAAGCAAGGAGGCACAGGTTCGCGCCCTCTCTGCAGGGAAGCGCTTCTACTTTGGAACCTCGCCCTTTCCATCAACTGCAGTCTCCAAGCATGCTACCTACCAGGAGAGGAGAATGTCCTAGCCGATCGCCTCAGCAGACAGCTCAACCCACACGAGTGGTCACTTCACCAAGAAGTCTCAGCGTCCCTGTTCGAGCGATGGGGCTCCCCGCAGATCGACCTCTTCGCGTCCCAGAGCAATGCAAAGTGCCCCCTATTCTGCTCGAAAAGACCATCCCGACTCAGGCTGGCGGCAGACGCCTTCGACCTACCATGGAATCAATGGGCTCTGGCCTACGCGTTTCCCCCAGCCCCCCTGGTAGCGCGGACCATCCAGAGAATCATAAGGGACCGTGCTACAGTCATCCTAGTGGCCCCCTACTGGCCCAGGCAAATATGGTTCCCGTATCTACAGCGCCTGACGTCGGAACCGCCTATCAGACTACCCCTGAGAGCGGACCTCCTTTCTCAGGACGACGGGTCGATGCTGCACCCCAACCTGCAGATGCTATCGCTAGCGGCCTGGAGGCTGAAAGGCTAATCTTGGGCCCCCTCAACCTGTCTGATGAGGTCCAGTGCATCGTCCTGGCAGCCAGGAGACCATCTACCAGAAAATGCTACATCCTTAAATGGCGCCGTTTCTGCGTCTGGTGTGAGGAACGGCAACTCGACCCACCCTCATGCCCAGTTCCCCAGCTCCTGGAGTATCTGGCATCCCTCTCTTCCCAAGGCCTTCGAACGCAATCCGTCAAGGTACACCTTGCTGCCATCTCAACCTTCCACCACCGCGTTCACAATGCGCCCGTAACAGCCCTTCCAGTCGTCGTCAGCTTCATGAAGGGGCTCACCAACCTGCATCCTGCGGTCAGAGACCCTGTACCACCTTGGGACCTAAACATCGTGCTCGACCAGCTCACAAAGGAGCCCTTCGAGCCTATGCTCTCCGCACAAATCAAGTTTGTCTCATGGAAAACCTTGTTTCTCATCGCCATCACTTCTGCCAGGCGCATCAGCGAACTACACGCCCTCGTTGATTACCCGCCTTACACAGTCCTGCTGCACGACCGTGCTCTCCTGAGGACGCACCCCAAGTTCGTCCCCAAGGTGGCGACCCCCTTTCACATCAACCAAGTAATTGAACTACCCTGCTTCCTCCCCGAGCCACACTCCGACCAGGAGCAACGCCGACTGCACACTTTGGATTGTGTCAGGGCCCTTCGCTGCTATTTACAGAGGACCGCAGCAGTTCGCAAGGGGTCACAACTTTTCATCTCTGTCGACCCTAACAAGCCCGGCCGCCCAGTCTCCAAGCGCACGCTGTCTGGATGGATCTCCGCATGCATCTCTCTGTGCCTTTCGCTCGCCGGTGCGGATCCACCTGCGGGCATCAAAGCGCATCACCTGCGGGCTCTGGCGACCTCCATCGCAAACCTACGCTACACCCCAATCACGGACATTTGCAAGGCCGCCACTTGGTCCTCCATCCAGACCTTTCAGAGACACTACTGTCTGGACGGTGCAGACCACGGCGGACCGGCTTTCGGCCTTTCCGTACTGTCCATGTACGCCGGGCCGAGTCGTGCTACTTAAATCCTGCAAGATGCGCTACTAGGTGTATCTTGTTGTTCACTTTCACTGCATATTGACTGTGTTTGCTGGTGTTGTTCACTGCATATTGACTGTGTTTGCTGATATTACGTTCTATTGAACGTCTCTCTTGCATCTGTTATTGCACAACCTGTGGTTTTATGCACTGTTATTTGCACACTGTTATTTGCACAACCTGTTGTTCTTGAAACTGTTACTGCACTTGTTATTGCACCTGTTTTATTGCACAGGCCTAGGCCTCGCCTACCTCAGGCCAATTAAACCTGTTGCACCTTTCAGCACTACGCCTGGTTTTTGGTTCGGTTCCCCGCCGCTGCCTGTTAGCTGGGGAGGCACCACTTTGTGGCTGACTTCATCCTGCTTGCCCTGGGAGAAATACGAGTTACTTACCTGTAACGTGAGTTCTCCAGGGACAGCAGGATAAGTCAGCCACACCTTCCCTCCCTCCTCCCCGGCGGGTAACCCTTTCCGTCCGCCACCTAGCCGCTGGGAAGCCTCAGCTGGGGAAATCTGGCCAGCTAGGGGCGGAACGGAAGGTGGGGCTACCGGTCCAGCCCAGAAGGCTAAGCCTTCTGGGCTAGTGAGATTACTTCCGTTCTGGCTCCGTCGGATGACGTCACCACTTTGTGGCTGACTTATCCTGCTGTCCCTGGAGAACTCACGTTACAGGTAAGTAACTCGTATTTCTTAGATGTCCTTCTGTTTCTACAAGAGTGTTGTAACTTCTTGTTATATTGTAAAATTTTGTAAAAATAAAATTAAAAAAAAAAGTTTGTAAAAATTAATTTTAGACCTTTATGCAAGCACTTTATGCTTTTAAAGATTTTAAAATATAGAATTTTCCAAATAAGTCCACAATCTCTTTTGTCCTAAGCTTTAAGCCACTAAATTTCCCAGCAAAATAGTGCTAACTTACTTATAGAGGCTTCTTTTGCTCTCAGATTCCCTTCAGGAAAAAGGGAACTTGAGATGTCCCTTGTATGTATCTTTGGATCTAGGGAAAATGCTTTGAAGAAGCCCCTTTGATGATTAACACTTTAATTAGTCTGCTAGAATGACCTTTTCAACACTTCTACCTACTTAAGAATACCTTAGCTGACATCTATTAATCTAATTATCACAGTTTTCTCAATCTTTTTCAAAGAAAATCACCCTTTCCATTTAAGGCAGTTAAGTATTAAAATGCTAGGAGTAATTATAAAGCTTCAAACTAAGCAAATAGTTGCTTTGTATTAAGGGTCTAAAGGCCTAACTAAAACTAGGACAAATTCATTCCAAACCATTCTAAATTGCAATGTGGTGACTGGACATGAGCAAAAGGAAGTGATGGGAGTTTAAAGACAGTCAGGGTACTGAGAAACCTTGAAGAGGCTCTGAGGAATATATGATTCTAAAAGAACTTTGGATCTCCAGCGGGAGGGGGGGGGGGGTGAAAATAGAGATATGGCATCCTAAAGAAAACTAAATGTGTGGAATGATTGAGAAGAAAACAATAGAGGGGGGACTAGGAGGGGTACATGGTAAAAGACCGAGGGACCTCAAGAGGGCTTCCATTTATTCCTATGGATCTAAGGGGTATGTTTACTAAACCGTCTTAACGTGCGCCTGGCGATAGTGTGCAGGCTGCCATAAAAGGAGTGGGCGTTTCAGTCTTAAAGCAGCAAAACGGGAGTATCGCGCGATAACGCACGCTGCTGCGCACATTAACGGGCTAAGCGCCGCTAAGCGCGTTAACGCACGGTAAGCTTACGTAGGCACCCAGACATGCAAACACAGAAATAGACGTGTAGTACAATGGTTAATGCACTGACTGATACTACAGGGGTCATGAGTTTGATCCCCCAGTATGCATAAGGCTGGCTGAGGCATCAGCTTTGACATGTAAGTCTTGTTTATTTGCATTTTAATTGCAAGTATTGTTTCTTGTTTATTTGTATTTTAATTATTGCTGCCAGCAAACACACCCTCACGTGCCATAACCTAAGGTGCCGCATAAGGCACCCTATAAGGCACTCCATAGGGCACATAAAGTGCACTGTCCGCCATGGCACCCTATAATGTCCCCTATAGGGCACCCTATAAGGTGCTCCATAGGATACCTTATAAGGCACCTTATATGGATGGCAACAATAAGGTGCCTCAGAAGGCGCTTTATAGGGCGCCCTATAAAGCACCTTCTGAGGCACCTTATGGTTACAGTATGCTGAGGGTGTTTTTGCTGGCAGCACTAATGTACATTAAAAATAGATAATGCTTTGGATAGCCCTATTAAATAACCCCACTGTGGGTTTAAACCCATGACCTCTGGCTCCACAAGCAGTGAAATAACCAGTGGGCTACAGCTCTATAGCTGCTAACAAGCCCCTGGCTGGCTGCAGGACTGCACGTCACCACAAAAACAGTCTGCTGTGATCACCAGGATAGGGTTAACACACCTGTACCCATGATGCACTGCGCATGCAAATCAGCAGTCTACAGATGAACACAAGATGGGGTATGCACCCCCACAGCATCTCAGCATGGTAGGGGGAACTGTCCGTGTGTTTTACTGGCACAGAGTAGCTACACACCGTCACATTGTGCGGGAACTGTGCTCACCCTGAGGGTGAGGTGGGGCTCCCAGCACCAGGTCCACAGCACCGTCCATGGCAGAAGTAGGCCATGCTGCAGGTCCCCAGCAGTGCTAGTGTGTGTGAGATAGGTAGTTTCATGCAGACACACTTTGGAAACATCTGTATTTCTCAGTCAGGTTTAGCCCTTATGGACCCATACGTGGATTATGTACCACCACCCAACCCACCCTCTAGGGGCTGAGGGTAGGAAATGGGCTCTCCCACCAACAGATCCACATTTTATCACCCTGCAATGGCAGCAGTAGAGAGGACCATCAACCACAGTCCTGCTGGGGAACAGACAACCTACAGAGCAATCAGTGCAGCTCTGTACACATCTATAAAGCAATAGCAGACAGACATTAGGCCCAGAAATGCTCAGCTGCACACCACCACCATCTGATAGCCTCCTGCAGCAAGCCTCCAGGCACTGCACCCTGCAAGGTGTTCTAGCACAGCACATACTAGCAGCAGACAATCTGCTAGCTAGTCCATAGTGCATGCTCCTGGAGAAAATGCATGCACCCAGAACTAGGATTTCAGCATACACACCAAGCAGATAGGTCAGTGATTGGGCCCCAAAAGGGAACCCATAAATATCACATAAGAGAAACATTAGAGAGCACTATGGGGGAACCTAGCCATGCCGTGGTCACTGCTCAGTCAGGGTGAGAGTGATCTCCCAGCAGGACATGCAGTGGCCACCCTGTCTGTGCAGGTGGTGGCCAGGCACTACAATGTCCCAGCCATTGCCCTATCCCCTGTGCAGATGCATCCTGGCCAGGCCACCCTATCCGGGCTATACCCATGGTACCTTGCTCCTCATTATGCACATTGGCAGGCCAATACTGGCAACAGTGCTGGCAGTGTGGGCTGTGGAGGGTGTTTGCAGCTACCACACACTGGATAGACAGACACACACTCCCACACCTATGCCAGCATTGTACAACTATAGAGGTGTTTGGCAGCCCTGGCCACCACTCCAGTCCTCGGCACAGTGCAAGCATGGCTATGGTACGCTATACTGTTTGGGCACTCCCCAGGGTGGTAAACACTGTCAGACAAAAGACCTGTCGCACACTCCACAGACATCAGAAAGGTTGCTATGATGCAGCTCAGTCAGGAGATTGTACTTCTGAATTGCTATCTGCCAGTAATCATAGCAACCTTATGATAGCTGTGTACCGTATTCCCGGGTTTAAGGTGGCATTGCTAAGGTATGCAAGTGCTAGTATTGGGAGATGCACGCAGGGCCCAATGTCCTGCCTCTCCAGGAGGCATTGGATAATGGAGCCTGCGGGTGTGGGTGTGTCTGCCCCTGTTTGCTGCTGCTTTACGGCAGAGGTTCCCAACTCCAGTCCTGGTGTGCCAAACACTGTTCGGGTTTTCATGCTGTCCCTCATGAATATGCATGAGATACATCTGCATACCATGGGGGCGGCGCATAGAAATGCAGCACAGGTATCTTTATTAGAGGCAGCATGGAACCTGAATGGTGTTTGGCCCTCCAGGACTGCATTTGGGGGTCTCTGCTCTAGGTAATGCGCATGTTTATGGTGTCTGTGCTCTGTAGGGTAAAATGTAGGTGTTTTGGGCATGTTTACATCATCTGCATTAAAGGTTCTGTCTGTATTAGCACGTTTCAGTAGTGGGTAAAATATGTGGACTGGGTTGGCAGGAACCACAGCTGGGACTTGAACCTGTGACCTTCTGACTCTGAACACACTGGCTGTGTGCACTGCACCACCGTGTTGCCTCAGAAACAGTGCATTCCCGGGTGATACCATGACTGTTCGTCCGGCAGGGCCTGTCTGTTGCAGTGCATGGCACCCACCTACACAGGGCTAGGTCATGGTCTGCTCTGGGCAGCTGCCACTGCCCCCTTCCACCACCAGTACACCTCTGCCACCATGTTGACATGCCCTTCTGCTGGTGGTGCTGGTGGTGCGCAGTCTCAGGCCATCCAGTGTGCAGGTCGGCGGCTGGCTATGTTGCGTGTTCTGAGGTAGGGGTGCCTGCATAGACGTCCACGCTTCCCCCCCAATACCGCCTGCCAATGTTCTGTGCCCTTGGAGGTACCTGCTGGGTACTATCCCCTGTGACACTGTGATAAACACACTCGTGCCCATGTTCGGCCCTCATCAGTTGCTCTCTGGCTGCTGTACAGTTCCAGCATTCCTAAGTGCCACCTCGGCATCTGCCTAGACCGCACTGTGCCCCAGCTGCACCACTGCATGTGCTGCCTGCAGCCCTCTGTATCCCATTTCCAAGCATCTGTCCAGTTGGCCATTTTGACATGCCCGCCCTGCTGTTGCCGCACATGTGCACGCCATAGGAAACCTGTCTAATGGAGAGGAAAACCCTGCACAGCGCAATTTCACTGTGGGCTCATTCACCTTGTATGGGGACGGAGTATGGACCCTTCCAGAATTCGTATCCCTTTTTTGGTGCCTTCTTGGGAGTGTTTTTTGATGTTTCCCATTGAGATCACTATTGCCCAGCTTGGTTATTTTATTTTTCCATTTTCTGCTGGTCATTTTCACTGTTTATTTGCCCTTTTGTTCCGTGCACATGTATCACACTTATCACTTTTTTGTAGGTTTCCCTGGTTTTGCTGTACATTGCTGACAGAAATGGTTTCTCTTCCCTTTAAATCAGCTCTAACGCCAGGGTTTCAGTGGCGTTAGTTTTGGCCTCGGATTTCACAGCGTTAGTGTGCAGGGAGCCTCTCCCCTCCCACTCTCCACCCATTGACCCCTTCTCTCCGCCCCTGGGGAGCCTTCCTACGCCCTCCGGGAGCCTTTCTCCGCCTTCAGCGCCATTATCGTGCGTTAAGGTACCTTATCATGCGATAACATCACAGAGCGCACAATAAGACGGTTTAGTAAACATACCACTAAGTGCCTCAAGATACCAGTCAAGTTAATCCTGCCTCTGTGAAAAATAATTTCTTCAAATAATGGTGCAAGGTGCAAAAGGGTGCCAGATTAGCTTTTCTTGGCTACAGTTAGGAAGAAGATTTTGTTTCTATGGGAGTAACGAGAGTGTCTACTGCTAAAAGACCTGGATGGGAAGGGGAAAGAGTTGAATACTCCTGGCTGCATGTCAGAAAAAACCAACTAGTGAATTATCACCATGTTAGCCTACATATCTGAGTCTAGAATTTTACAGTTGCAAGGCTTGTAGGATTTATAGCGGTGCTCTGATTGCTTTTTCTTGTACTTTATTTGTTTCTGCTGATCCGGTAGATAATGTGAATCACAGAAGGTAAGATGCTTGCAGATGCACACAGTGACTTTATTGTGCTACATTCAAAGTGCATTTCAAATCAACTTAAAATGTACTTTTGTTGGACGTTTTTTCTCTAGCTCACACTGTACACGCTGCACGGTTCTGCAGTGGTTTAATGTCAAAGCCATCACAAGCAATCCATATCCCACTTCAGCTACTGAAACTTATTGTCACGCTTGCACTTTGTGGGAAGAAACATTACAGATAGAGAAACACCGAAATGTGATGGCAGAAAAAGACCATAAGGCCTATCTAGTCTGCCCTTCCATATCAACTACAATAGTCCCCTTTTTTGCTATAGCAATATGCCATCAATAAATGCTCATATTTGATTAGGCTTTAATTAATTTATCCATAAGTTGCTAGTAACTTGTAAACAAGATATTATTTGTGTACTTAAAATTACTGGATTTGTCTGAATGTGTTTTTTTTTAATCCAGGTAGAAATTCAGTTTATCTTTGAGTATAAGATTAACAACTTAGCAAATGTGTGCATAGCAAATTTTGTATTACCATGTGAATACCATAACATGTTGCACAAATCATCAGTGGAATGCCTAAAGACAACAAAAGCAAAATGACACTGACTGAGCCCATGACAGATTTGTCAGAGGACAAATACACTGGGTGAGATGAAACAGAGTTCACAACTGGAAGGACATGTTCTGTGTCTTCAAGCTCTTTGAGCATAAAATTAAGAAAGTCTAGCCTCTATGCAGGTGATATCAAAATCTGCAATCGAATAGACACCCAGGAAGGAGTAGATAATATGAGGAGAGATCTAGCGAAGCTTGAAGAAAGGCTGAGAATTTGGCATCTGAAATTTAACAATAAAAAATGCAGGGTCATGCATTTGGGCTGCAAAACTTCAAGGGAGTGGTACAGTGGTACAGTATAGGGGATGAAGAACGGTACTTCTGTCCCCAAAAGAAGAGCAGGACCTGGGCATGATTGTTTCTGATGATCTTAAAGTAACTAAACTGGTAGAAAAGGTGATGGTGAAAACCAGAAGGATGCTTGGGTGCATAGGGAAAGGAATGGCATGCAGGAAGAAGGAGGTGATAGTGCCTCTGTATAAGTCTTTAGTGAGACCTCATTTGGAGTATTGTGTGCAGTTCTTGAGACCAAACCTTCAAAAGGATATAAACAGGATGGAGTCAATGCAAAGGATGGCTACTAAAATGGTCAGTGGGCTTCATCATAAGGCATATGGGGATAGACTTAAAGATCTCATTAAGCATACTTTGAAGGAAAGGCAAGAGAGAGGAGATATGATAGAGATGTTTAAATACCTCTGTGGCCAATTGAAAGAGGTGAGCCTCTTTCAATGGAAAGAAAGGTCTGCAACAAGAGAGCATAGGATGAAGGTGAAAGGGGATAGAGTAATAGGCAGAATTATTTCTTTACGGAAAGAGTGATAGATGCATGGAATAATCTCCCAGTGGAGGAAGTATAGATGAGGATAGTATCTGAATTCAAGAAAGCATGGGAGAAACACAGAAGATCTGTAAAGTAAAAAAAGGGACTATAGTAGTTGGTATGGAAGGGCAGATTGGATAAGCCAGATAGTCTTTTTCTGCCATCATGCTTCTATGTTTCTATAATCTCCTCCTGTATCTCCTTTGCTATGTTACACTTGAGATAATAAGGCAGTGATTTTCAATTGCAGTGCTGCAGCACATTGGTGTACCATGGGAGTTTGGGGGAGGGTCATTCATTAGTAGGACCACTGGGGGAGTTTGAGGGAGGATAGAACCAATGTCATTCTTTAGTCAGCTATTGTTTGGATCAGGTGTGTTATTCCATGTATTTCCCGTCACTTAATGTATCTTTCTTGGACTGGGTGAGAGGTCCGTTTGTGTTAAGTGCTTGCGAGTCAGCAGAATTAACTGTTGCAGAAGAAGATGAGCTGATGGAAATCTGAACTAATGGAGGACTGAAACTGAAACACTCATTAGTAGATATGGCCTCATTCTGGCTGTCTCTCTGAGAGGAATATCCAATCATCACAACAATGGTGATTAAAGCATTTCTTCCTTTCTCCACATCTTATCTGCGTGAGGCTGGTTTCTCTGCTATGAATAAAAATGAAGAGCAAGAACAGGTCGCGGCTTCAAATACTGGAGGAGGACTTGAGGGTATGCTTGTCAACCATCCGCCCTTGGACAAGGGACATCATGAGACATCACCAATAATCTTAACACTAATTTCTTAAATGATCAAATATATCCTTAAAAAACAGATGGTGTGCCCTGACAATTTTAGTGCTTTGCCGCGAGATGAAAAAGGTTGAAAATCGCTGTAATAAAGCACTGCTTAAAGTTGCCTCACCAATGTTGCCTATTACCAGTTTCCAGAGTAGTTTTCATTCACCACAGGTTGAAGAACAAAAATGGCCGAAAAGTACTTCATTTTGCCAAATTCTCAAAGCTGGCATGCAGCCATATTTCCATGGATTCCCAATTCATGTTTGATCATTTACACGGTTCCAGTCTTTTTCCTCTCTTCGCATTCTGGGCTTAATTATTCTTAGTTCTTATAGGACCAAAGAGACTAATGTTATGACAGCTTGTAGAGGTTAGAAGAATAGTAAACACCTTTTTAATAAAGACACATAGGTACTCAGACACATGGAGCCCGATCCACAATGGGGCACGTCCGGCCCATCTGGACAGCCTCGACCAAGACGAGGCCATCAGCACCTGATTCTGCACCGCAGGAGCAAGACACTCCCATGGGCCCTTGGAGACAGCCTGGCTGGCCCAGCATTGCCGCAGGGACAGCCTCCCCACAGCATCACATGTCCTGCACCCCCTGGGACCCTGAATCCCCCCCTCCGAGCCTAAGAGGGGCTGCCAGTGCCCCAATTGGGCATCAGAGAACCACCGGCTGCACCACTGCTGACCCAAGTGTCCTAGCCTGCCGATCCAGGGTGTCAGCCACCGCTTATTCCGCCTCTGTGGTGGAATAAACAGGCCATCCCCCCCGGTGACCCCCAGATGTGCAGGCTGTGTGTGGAATTGGCCTTGTACATCTGGGGGTCCGTCACGCTCATGCTCTGCCCACTTTCCGCCCCTGTCATGCCTCTGTCCCCTGCAGCACGCACAGCAGCTCTGTGCGTGTAATGGGGAATGGAGGCAGAATACCCGCTATTCACCTTACAAAATCAAGGCCATAGCCACTTCTGTCCCATTATTAAATCACCCTTGAAAAACTGCATAAATTGTGACTAAAATGAAGCCATGAACAGACAATGATTTATGTATTTGCTGCCTTTCTGAAGAGCAGATTTTCCCCAGGTGGTGTTACTGCTGCTTATAGCTGTGGTCAGCATTACTGGCAACCCTTGCATTTTAGGAATGTTGTATAAAATACCTTGAGAAATAATTGGAAATATTCCAACTATATGTCATCATAATATTTTAATAGTATGTTCAAAGGTATACAACAAAATAAAGATGTCTGTGCAACTTAGATGTAGTAATTTCGGAGGGAAAAAATATGACCTGGACAGGATTAATGGCACCTTCACTAATATTGGGCTTCACAACCCTTGGCAGTGATGACAGCCTCCAAAAACTTATTGTAGCCATCTTTAAATTTCTTACATCTGTCTGCTGGTAGTGTGGTGGCGAGACTGTAGTAGAGCCTGAGAAAATGGTGAAAAAACAGTCATTTTCCTCTGAGCAAGGAAATAGTTCAGGGAGTTTTAGGGTTAAAACTCCAGCTAAAGAAAAAAACTGCATTCACAGAGCTGTTGATAGTGAGCCACGCCCCAGCTCCAAGGTAACCAGGGGAGGTGATGAGGATTACCCAGGGGTGGAGCTCGAGGCTATAGGGCATTCACACTCATATAAGCTCAGGGAAGCAGGGAAGAAGAAGAACACGAAGGAAGGAAGGAGTGGTGCATCCACCGGGGAGGAGGTTTCCACCAGGAGGGAAGGAGAGAACACGAGGGAAGGAGTGATCACCAGGGAAGGTGTATCCAAGAGAGGAGACTCTTGCAAGGAAGCAGGAAGTAAGGAAACCAGGAGGAACCCTGTGAGAGGAAGGTGTTCCAGCAGCTGTCTCAGGAGGAATCCCTATTGCACGCAGCATTCAGGAAGCTCTAGTTCTGAGGGTAGTTCAGCTTGTAAGAGAATTACAGCTGGCTTGGAAGATGGGAGAGTTTGCCCTGTGGAAAATGCTGGTTAAGAGCAATGTATAGGAGTGTCCTTAGGAAAGCCAGTAAGAAGTGTGTCCTCTTCAGCAAAGTCTGGGAAGAGACTGGGTGCTAGAAGAAAGGTGAGCACATTGGAAACCTTACAAAGTTTGATAAAGGATAAGGATCTCCTCAAGCCTTCCAGTGTCCCTCAGCGTAGAGAGGAATCCCAGTGGGGAAAGGTTTTAAAGTTGTTACAGAAACTAAAACCTACAGTTCCAGACGCTGAGTCCAGCCAGGTGCCAATTGACGTAGATGATGAGAGCATGCAGATAGATGAATGTGCTTCAGATAATGTTTCCTCGGTTTCGGAAATGGATTGCTCATTCTGTGTGTGCCAGAAGTGAGAAAGCTCTAAGGTTTTAAAGTTATAAAAAACCCAAGAAGCTTATCTAAGTGCTTAACCTGCTGGAGAATTATGCAAATGAAGTGCTAACGTTCTTGTGCTAGCCAGGAAGATTCAAAGGACTGATTTGAATGCTTGCAGCCTGGAAGCAAAATGTTTAGCAGCTTGAAGGAAAGGAAGCAAATGTTTAGCAACTTGTAGAAAGGAAGTGAAGTGCTGTACAGAGCTCAGCTGAAGTAGAGGTTGGTGCTGAACCAAGCCAGGAATCTAAAGCTAAAATCTTTAATGAAGCAAAAGATGTATTGCTGTGTTAAACAAGCTGAGAAACAGTGCTGCTGTGTTTGCTATAACAGTTTGCTATGAAGTTTTTGTTTCCTTTTTCAATGGAGAAGCATCCAATTTATGTTGTTGTAATTGTGAACTGCTGAAAAGAAAAGTTCATTGGCTAAGAAGAAAAAAATAATAAATTCCCTGTTTGCCTTGAAAACCCCCGGCCAATTCTTTATTACACAACTACACTACCCAGCAGCCTTGGCTCTGGGAATCCAATTAACAGAAAGGGACATTAAGAGGTGATGCCCTCTACTCCTAGGCAACCGCCTAGCCAGAAGGGGGCACAACAGTAGTTTCTCCCACTCAATGTTCCCTCTAATTTTCTGTAGGCTGTGTGTGCATAAAATATCAGCTGTGCAGCTTTTGAAGGAAGGTTAAATTTTTGTGCGCCACATAACGACACTCGGAGTTATATACTTTAAAATTTGACTACATGTCAGAATACAGTATGTACCCCACATTCATTGCACTAGAAAATATTGTAGAACTTGTGAAAACTGTAAATACACAACAACTTTTAAATTTTAAGACGTCTGTGTTGTTTTCTATCAGAATCAGAACTGTAATTTTTGTGCGCTCTGTTATAAAGTATGTGCGCTCGCTCGGCGAGGTGTGTGCGCACGCACACGCGCACAGCTTAGAGGGAACAGTGCTCCCACTCTTCAACTGCAATTTGTTCCTGCTCATGAATGTTTCCAGGATTCCTTTAGAGATCAGGACTCATTGCTGCCCTGTTTAAAATAGTCCATTTTTCCTTTTTAACCATTCTTTTGTACTTTTGGATGTATGTTTTGGGTCATTGTCTTGCTGGAAGACCCATGACCTTCTTCCCAGACCTAGCTTTCTGACACTAGATAGCACATTTCGCTCCAAAATACATTGGTAGTCCTCTGACTTCATGATTCCTTTAATATGTTCCAGACCTCCAGTTTCTGAGGCAGCAAAACAGCCCCACAACATTATGGAACCTCAACTATAATTAACTGTAGGAAGGGTGTTTTTTTTCCTTATAAACTTCATTTCTTCGCCTCTAAATGTATCACTGGTCTGCATTGCCAAAGAGCTTAAGTTTGATTTCAACTGTCCACAGAACATTTTCCCGGAAGGATTGTGGCTTCTCAAGGTGGGTTTGGGAAAAGATCAGGTGTGCCTTTTTATGTCTGTCTTTGAGAAGTGAGGTCCTCAGCCTTCACCCATGATGTCCCTCTTTGTTTAGTGTGTAACATATGCTGCAGGTTCAAACCACCACTCCAGATTGCTTCGGATCAGCCTTAAGCTCTTGGATGTTGTTTGTGGTGTTTTTCCAACAGTTCGCACTAACCTTTGAAGACTTCTTGGAGGGCTATAAAAAGGGACTGCTACTTCTGATCTGCAATTGAAAGTATTTACTTCTGGGAATTTATCTAAATCTTGGTGAAAAAGAAATTCTTTAGATTAAAGCTGATTAATCTGTGAATCTAGTGTATTTGTTAAATCAGTCAGGGCCTAATATCAACATAGGGCTGTTAATTAAATTAAAAACTCAACAGGTAGCTTTAATCTTAAGTTTAAAACCCAGCAGAGAGCTTCTAGTTTAAATTTAATACTCAATCAGGGCCTAGTAGCAGCAAAGAGCTTTCAGTTTATTTATTTATTTAGTATACATTTGTATACTGCTACTTCCAGCGATCAGCAGCGGTTTGATTACAGATTGGAAATTGTCAAATCATGACAGGAAATTTTTGAGGTATAAACACATTGATTAGACAGGAAAGCACAACACACAGAGAACTATTTTACAGGGAACATGGGCTATGGAGGGTTAAGTGGCTTGCCCAAGACCACAAGGAGCACCTGTGGGACTAGAAACCCCAGTCCTTCCAGCCCAAGGCTGCTGTCCTCCAGTGGGATTTGAACCCCCGACCTTCCGGCCCGAAGTACCTTGCCCCAACCACTAGGCCACTCCTCCACTCCAAATTTAAAACACATCAGAGAGCTTTCTGTTAAATTTAGAACCCAAGACTCGCTCAATACAAGCAAGGGCTGTGTGAATCACCCAAGAAATTGGTCACAGATTACCTTAGAAGCACAGGACAGGGTACCGTGTAGCAGCCAGTTTTCAATAAGCCTTCTTCCCTCCCGCCCTCCCTCCCTCCCTGACACCCACCCATCCCTGGGATAATCATAACTTTATAGTACTTAAATCTCTTAAGGGAAAGGAGGTGCCATATTCACTCTCAGGTGCAGTTGTTTATTCTCATCAGGCATACAGTAGGACCTGAGATTAGTTAAGCTTCAGGTGAACAAAGTACATTAAACATATTAGGTATAGTTTTATTAGTATAAGTATCCCCAGCAACCCTTAGTAAGTAAAAAACTTAAATACATGAAATACAACCTTAAAACTAAGATACAGTCAGCAGTCCAGCAGCGAGATGGGGGTTTTCCAGTCTTTTGCATTGAGTGTCACATGTATGATTTTCTCCCAGTTGGTGAGGGGTCTTACGTGTGCAGTAGGTGCAAGGAGCTCTTTGCTCTCAGAGAACAAGATCTCTGGAGGCTAGAGTAGCAGACTTGGAGGACATAAGGAAGACAGAGAGGTAAATAGATGAGACCTACAGGGATATAGTACTGAAGTCCCACCTCCAGTCTGGCAGCATCCCTGTTGCCCTGGAGGAGAGAGATCACGTGACAGCAGAGCATCACCCTGGTGCAGCAGGAGGTGATCCTGTAAGTAGGACTTCTCCTCCAGGAGATGTAAAACCCTCTCACACTGAGAAGGTTTTTCGAAGGCAATGTGCCCATGAGGGAGAGGGTAGGACACCCTATATAGCTGGTGATTCGATCATTACGCATGCAGATAGCTGGGTGTCTGGTGGACGTGAGGATCGCCTGGTAACATGCCTGCCTGGTGTGAAGGTAGTGGACCTCACGGACCACCTAGACAAAGTCTTAGTGCTGGGGAGGAATCTGCTGTCTTGGTACATGTCAGTACCAGTGACATAGGAAAGTGTAGTAGGGAGGTTCTGGAGGCTAAATTTAGTCTTTTAGGTAGGAAGTTGAAATCCAGAACTTCCAGGGTAGCATTCTCTGAAATGCTTCCCGTTCCAAGCGCAGGACCCAAAAGACAGGCAGAGCTCTGGAGTTTCAATGCATGGATGAGACAATGGTACAAGGATGAGGATATTGGATTTGTTAGGAACTGGGGAACATTCTGGGGAAAGGAGGGGCTCTTCCAAATGGATGGGCTCCACCTTAACCAGGACAGAACCAGGCTGCTGGCATTAACCTTTAAAAAGGAGAAAGAGCGGCTTTTAAATTATATAATAGGGGAAAGCCGACAGTCGGCCAAGAGCATATGGTTCAGAACAATGTATCCTCGAAGGATACTAGCAAAAGATTGAAGTTAGGGCATATCAGCAGAGAGGTTCCAATAAAGACAGGGTACAGAGAAGTACAGAGAAGAAAGAGCTAAAGATTCCAAATTACCCCTGCCTACCGATAGCCAGATTAATATGAATAAAATACAGTCTCTAAAATGCTTGTATGTAAATACTGGAAGTCTAAAAAATAAGATGGGAGAGTTAGAATATATAGCACTAAATGAGAGGTTAGAAATGATTGGTATCTCAGAGACCTGGTGGAAGGACAACCAGTGGGACACTGTGATACCTGGGTACAAACTATATCGTAATGATAGAGCAGATCAAATTGGTGGAGGGGTTGTGCTCTATGTTAGAGTGGGCATTGAGTCACAAAGGATTGAAGTTTTGCATGAAACAAAATTCACTATAGAATCTCTATGGATTGAAATTCCATGTAAAAAGAGGAAGGGAAGGTGATGACAGTGGGGGTGTACTAACGACCGCCTGGCCAGAATGAACAAATGGATGATGAAATGCTCAAAGAAATCAAGGAAGCTAACAAAAGTTACAGCACAGTAATAATAATGGATGATTTAAATTACCCCAATATTGATTGGGACAGTGTCAGGGCAGGACATGCTAGGGAGATAAAGTTTCTAGATGAAATAAATGACTGCTTCTTGGAGCAGCTGGTTCATGAACTGACCAGAGGGGAGCCATTTTGGACCTAGTCCTTAGTGGAACACAAGTTCTGCTGCAAGAGATAAGGGTGTTGGGGACACTTGGCAATAGTGATCAAGGCATGATCGGATTTGATTTAATAAATGAAGGAAAATAGTTAAGAAAAAAATAAAAGGAGCAGTTGCAAAGGTTAAAGATTTACATAAAGCTTGGATGTTGTTTAAAAATACTATCTTGGAAGCCCAGCCCAGCTCTATTCCATGCTTTAAGAAAAGTGGAAGGAAGTTAAAAAAAAACTGCCAGCATGGTTTAAAGATGAGGTCAGAGAGGCTGTTGTTGCTAAAAAAGCATCTTTCAGGAATTGGAAAAAAGAGCCAAATGACGAAAACTGGAAACAGCACAAGCACTGGCAAGTTAAATGCAAGGAATTGATAAGACAGGCAAAGAGAGAATTTTGGAAGCTTGCTGTGGAAGCAAAAGTACATAATAAAAACTTTTTCAAGTTCATTCGTAGCAAAAAAACACCTGTGAGAGAGTCAGTTGAACCATTAGATGATAGAGGGGTAAAAGGGGCACTAAGAGGGACAAGGCCATAGCAGAGAGACTGAATGAATTCTTTCCTTTGGTCTTTACTGAAGAAGATGTAGGGACGTTTCCAAAGACTGAAATGGAATTTAAAGGTGATGCATCGGAATAATTGAAAGAAATATTGATAAACCGGGAAGATGTATTACAACTATTTGATGAACTGAAGAGTAGCAAATCATCTGGACTGGATGGTATACATCCAAGTGTGTTGAAAAAACTGAAATATGAGATTGCAGACCTACTATTAGTAATCTGTGAACTATCATTAAAATCATCTATAATACCTGAAGATTGGAGGATGGTCAATGTAAAGCCAATTTTTTAAAAGGGTTCCAGGGGTGAGCCGGGAAACTACAGACTGGTGATCTTGACATCAGTACCAGGCAAAATGGTAGAAACCATTATAAAGAACACAATAACTGAACATATAGATAATCATGGTTTAATGAGAGAAAGTCAACATGGCTTTAGCCAAGGAAGGTCTTGTCTTACTAAACTGTTATATTTTTTTTTGAAGGTGTGAATAAACAGTTAGACAAAGGTGAGCCAGTCGATATAGTGTATCTTGATTTTCAGAAAGCCTTTGTCAAGGTCCCTCGTGAGAGACTCTTGGCGAAATTAAAAAGTCATGGGATAGGAGGCAGTGTACTATTGTGGATCAGGAACTGGTGAAAAGATAGAAAGCAGAGGGTAGGGCTAAATGGCCAATTTTCCCAATGGAAAACGATGAATAGTGGAGTACCTCAGGGATCTGTGCTGAGTCCGCTGTTTTTTAACATATTCGTAAATGACCTGGAAATGGGAATGATGAGTGAGGCAATCAAATCTGCAGATGACACAAAATTATTCAAAGTTGTTAAAACCCAAGAGAACTGTGCACCCAAATAAAATTGGTAGTCCACTTGGCATCTATGTGGATAAGACCCTCAACTTGTCAAAGAACATTAGCAATCTACGGTCCTGCCCTATGAAACTCTCTCCCAAGCACTGTAAGAGCCATCAACGACACAACGGCCTTCAGAAAAAAAACTGAAAATTCATATCTTTCATTAAGTATTCAGATCAGATGCCTAAATTTAGAATTCCCATTAGTACGTAACAATGATTAATAAACTACATATATACCATTGCAGACACATGTAAATAGTTTAAGTGCATGCTATACCAAAGTTAAGTAATGATCCACTCTAGACATTGTTCTTCATAAACATATCTCCCTTATGTTTTAATGTCCTTTGTTCAATCTAATGTTTAATTGTTCAATGTAAACCATTTTGATAACTGGAAAGACAGTATAGAAGGAATGTCAAATAAACAAATAACTTAAGTGACTGCGCCTTGTTACGATGTAACAATCTTCTTACGCGTGAAAGTTACTTTATAGCAATTGGATGTGGCTCAAATCCTTTCCTGCCACAGGGTTACCAACATGGCTGTGAATCTGAGGCTCGCATTGGTTCTCACAGTCCTTTAGTGTTAAACTGTCCCCACTTGCTCATAACATAGCTCCAGATGTTCTCTTATTACAACAATACAGACTTTTAATACATCAAGCCACACACTCTCCATTTAGCTCCGCAGCAATTTCTGTATGTTGTCAGTTAATTTTCTTTACGCTTGCCTGAACCAACAATGCTGTACTTTGGCTTTACCTTCACTCCACTCCACAACAGTAACATTTACAGGCTTATTCTGTCCCAGATGTATGATTCCACATTTTATATGCAATGTTTTGGCGTAGCAATGGGGGCTACGGTTGCACCATCAGTAGCCACATTGTACATGTCAAATTTTGAGGAAAATTTCCTTTATGGGTCCGTTTGGTTCCATCATATACCATTTTGGAAACAATTTTTTGACAATGTGTTTTTATTTGTACTGGATCCCAAACCAATTTAGGGGCTTTTTTGGGTTGGATAAACACAATTAAGACTAATATACAATTTACACCCAAGTTCCATACAGGACACATAGGGGTATGTTTACTAAACCGTCTTAGGGGTATGTTTACTAAACTGTGGTAATGTTACATAATGCGCGTTATGTAACGTTAACGATCGTTAACGTCTCATAACGTGCATTAACGTTACTTAACGATCGTAGACGTTCCGCGGCGCGGTAAAACACCGCAGGAGGTGGAGAGAGTGCGGGGAGAAGGGGTCAATGGGCGGAGTGTGGGCGGGGAGAGGCTCCATTCACACTAACGCGCTGATCTGAAGAGCTGAATCCTAACGCAATTGAAAACCTGCCGTTAGATCAGGGGTCTCAAACACGCGGCCCGCGGGCCGCATGCGGCCCGCGAGACAACTTTGTGCGGCCCGCGACGGCGGAAAACCAAAAATCCCCCAAAACCCTGGCTTCTGCTGCTGCCGTTGCCGCCGTGGCAGCAGCAGAATCAATTGTCAAATTTAAAAAAAAAACTGACTTCTGCTGCTCAAGCAGCTGTCCTGCGGCCCCTTTCCCTCTGCCCGGAGATCCGACTCTGCTCTCAGCGGCGTGCTTTTCAAGCCGCGAAGAGAGTATTCCCCTCTCGCGCGGCTTGAAAAACCGCGCGAGAGGGGAATACTCTCGTCGCGGCTTGAAAAGCACGCCGCTGATCGAGCAGAGTCGGATCTCCGGGCAGAGGGAAAGGGGCCGCAGGACAGCTGCTTGAGCAGCAGAAGTCAGTTTTTTTTTTAATTTGACAATTGATTCTGCTGCTGCCACGGCGGCAACGGCAGCAGCAGAAGCCAGGGTTTTGGGGTTTTTTTTGTTGGACGGTAATGAGCTATGGAGGGGCTGACTGAACTGGAAGTGGGCTATTGGCAGAGGGGGGAGGGGGGGGTTATGACTGGTAATGGGCTGGGGGGGGTTATAACTGGTAATGGGCTATGGTGGGGGCTAGGACTGGAAATGGGCAGATGGGGGTTAGGACTGGAAGTGGGCTATTGGCAGGGGGGGTTATGACTGGTAATGGGCTGGGGGGGGTTATAACTAGTAATGGGCTATGGTGGGGGCTAGGACTGGAAATGGGCAGATGGGGGTTAGGACTGGAAGTGGGCTATTGGCAGGGGGGGGTTATGACTGGTAATGGGCTATGGTGGGGGCTAGGACTGGAAATGGGCAGATGGGGGTTAGGACTGGAAGTGGGCTATTGGCAGGGGGGGGTTATGACTGGTAATGGGCTATGGTGGGGGCTAGGACTGAAAATGGGGTGATGGGGGTTAGGACTGGAGGTGGGCTGATTGGGGGGTTAGGACTGGTAATGGCCTATGAGGGGAGGTAAGACTGAAAATGGGGTGATGGGGGATACGACTGCAAGTGGGCTATGGGGGGGACTAGGACTGGTAATGGGCTATGGGGGGGGTAAGACTGAAAATGGGGTGATGGGGGGTAAGACTGGAAGTGCGCTATGGGGAGGTTAGGACTGGTTATGGGCTATGGGGGGTCTAGGACTGGTAATGGGCTGGGGGGGTTGCTAGGACTGGAAATGGGCTGAGTGGAAGGGGGGCTTGAACTGCAAATGGCTGATGGGGAGGGGGGCTTGGAATGGAAATGGGCTGTGAGGGGAGGGAGCTAGGATTGGAAATGGGCTGATGGGGGGCTAGGATTGGAAATGGGCTGATGGTGAGGCTAGGATAGGACTGGAAATGGACTGATGCAGGGACTAGAAAGGAGCAGATGCTGGGTGGGGCTGGAACTAGAAGGGAGCTGATGTTGGGGGAGGATTAGAATGGGATGGAGCTGGGAAAGTGAAATGGAGAGGGGAAAAATATTTTGTCTGGAAGAGAAGACAAATCTACAATTGGCCAGGTATTGGGAGAGTAAGTGGGGATTGAGGATGGAGGGGTAAAATTTGAGTGGATGAAATAGGAATGAGGAAAGAGCAAAAGGAGAAAGATTAGTATGTTAAAGCAGATGTAGAGAGAGAGAATGGAAAAAAACTAGAAGAGAGAAGAAAGGACAAATGGACAGCAGACGATGGAGATAGCAGAAGACACGAAGAAACCAGAAGTGGCTGGAGCAATTGCAACTGAAAAAAAATGCACAAAAGGTAGAAAAATATCTCTTTATTTTGAATTTATTAACTGGAATATGTCAGCTCTGGGAAATGTGCATCATTAATGTCTGTGCTTTGGTACAAGAAATTATTTATAGTTTTATTTCTACAGTGCTGAGGTATTCTGTGTAATTCCTATTTGACATTGCTACTTGTTCTCTTTTCCCAGTAGGTCATGTATTGTTCTCTGAAATGTATTGATTTAATATTTGCAGTGTTGCCTTTTGATAGGTAGGGTCTGGTGCTTTGTGAGTCCTGGTAGTGCTGTTATGATACGGGGGGTTTGCTATGGGTTCCAAATGGGCAGTGTTAGTAGTAGTTCCTAATGTGCCTGGCGGTTGGCACTGGATTATAGTAATATAGAAATTTTCTAGTCTTTCTTTATCCATGCACTCATTATGCAACATTATGCAAATATTTATGCAAATGAGGCCCCTTATGCAAATGAGGCCCGTGTCTTATGCGGCCCCCGGGTTACTTTACAAGTCCTCATTCGGCCCTCAAAGCAATTTGAGTTTGAGACCCCTGCGTTAGATGCACATTTGCAGGGGAGAGAAACCATTTACATGTCAGCAATGTACAGCATAGGCAGGGAAACCTACAAAAAATGATAAGTGTGATAAATGTGCACAGAACAAAAGGGCACATAAACATTGAAAATGACCTCAAAAAACTGGAAAAAAACCTAACCAAGCTGGCCAATAGTGATAATACTGGGAAACAGCAAAAAAACACTACCGAGAAAGCTCCCAAAAAAAGATATTAAGCGTGGAAGGGTCTATGCTCTGTCCCCCGACAAGGTGAATGATCCTACAGTGAAATAGTGCTGATCAGGGCTTTCCCTTGTTATTGGACAGGTGTCCTATGGCGTGCACATGTCCCGCAACAGCAGGGTGGGCAAGTTGGAACGGGTAACTGGACAGATGTCGGAAAAGGGGATACAGAGGGCCGCAGGCGGCACATGCTGTGGTGCAGCTGGGCCACAGTGCGGACTAGGGTGATGCCTAGGTGGCCCATACGAATACTGAAACAGCAGAGCAGCCAGACAGCAACTGATGAAGGCCCCACATGGGCATGACTATGTTTCCCACGGTGTCACAGGGGATAGTACCCAACAGCTACCCCCAAGGGCACAGAACATTGGCAGGCAGGGCTGGGGGGGAGCGTGGACGTCTATGCAGGCACCAGAACCCCAGAACCCGCACCATAGGCAGCCACCTACCTGCACACTGGATGACCTGTGACTGCGCTCCACCAGCACCACCAGCAGAAGGGCATGTCAGCATGGTGGCAGAGGGATACTGGTGGTGGAGGGGGCAGTGGCAGCTGCCCAGAGCAGACCGTGGCCTAGCCCTGTGTAGGTGGGTGCCATGCACTGCAACAGACAGGCCCTGTCTGATGAACAGTCATGGTATCACCAGGGAATGCACTGACTCTGTGACAACACAGTAGTGCAGTGCACAAAACCAGTGTATTCAGAAGGTTATAGGTTCAAGTCCCAGCTGTTTACTAAGCCTCATGCCAGTAATGCAGGGAAGATGTTGTAGGTTTGTAATTGAGGATGGTCTAATATATCTGCCAATGTTATCTTTATAGCTGCTATTTGTAAGAGTGTGATGGTTTCTTTTTGATATATCACATTTTCTTTGCAGTGGAGTTTTAGATATATATATCCCCTGACGAAACCACATGCGAAACGCTTTCTGGACGTCCTGAGGGGCGTTGGGGTAAAGAAGTACTATTGAAAGATGAGCAGTTGCCACAATGTGAAGCGGGGTGCATAAGTAAGGCTTATACGTACCGGATAAGCTGCTGCCGCGGCGAAGTAAATGTTACTGCAGTTAAGTTAAGTAGTAGTTACTTCTTTTCAATCCATTTGTGTTCTTATTGAGAGCTATATGTTTGATATGGAGAATGTGACAAAAGGAAAAGAGTAAAGTAAAAGAATTATAAGGAAGGGGAGTTTTTTCGGGTTGTTGATGTTGAGGGGAAGTGAGATAACATGAGCATTACTGAAGCTATTCACACTTAATCCCCATAGCTTCTGAAACCTGTTTTCTTCTTTTTTCATGCTGCTATAAGGTGTGGTGAGAAGAGTGGAGCGCTATAAAAATCTTTTCCTTATTGAGTAATAGAGGTTTGGGCTGCATACTAGCATGGGGTTTTGTGCTATTTGCAGGGTGACAGGTACAGCCTTCCCCCTGCCGTTAGTGTGGGTTGCTGTGTCAAACCCGCTATGGAAGCAATTAACACCACCCACTGAGGTGGCATTAGTTGCACCCCCCTTACCTGTACCGAGAACATAGTCCAGGCTTCTAACACCCGCACTAGCAGGGCTGCGGCAGAAATGCCCCATTCCCTGATGTGCGCTGCCCAGGTAGTATGGGGATTTTAATGCGGGTCCCATGCTACATTTTTCCATGACGCTGATAGCGCACATTAACCTCGTGCTACGGGGGTAAACATGCCACTGTACTCCATTCAAACATGCCTGCACCTTCTCATCTTTTACACCGATGCATGTATGCAGACCTTCATGTACAAAAAGAAGCCTTTAGAAAACTACCCCCACAGTGCTGTAAGTGAAGTTAGCACTATCAGAAAACATTGGTTACCTCAGGTAACTCCATTTATTTCTTCTTGTTTTCAGTAGACAGCTCAGTTTAATCCAGCCACCTCAATTATTTTGGTTTTGTACTCTACACTAGTGGCTCAGTGAAACTAATCATTAGCAGAACAAATTCTGGTTCTAGCTCTATGTTCTGTTGTAAGAACGAACATCTATGGATGCAAAGGTGTGGGTTTTAGAAGAGCCGGGTGCCATTGGCACATGTATATTTATACATGGAAATTGGCACGTACATGTAAACAGGGCTTCTGATTTTCAGTTATTACCAGAAAACCCCAATAAAACACCATGGATGGGGAATCGGGGGCTTTCTGACATAACCTCAAAAAAAAATAAAAAAACCTTCCCCCTCTGGCTCTCTGATGACATCATCTTGCAGCTGCCATCTCAGCCAAATGATGTCAAAAGAGCAACTCTGCGTTCATTTGCAGCAGCAGGATCTTTTACTTTTGCTCCTCTGTTCTCTGCTTCTTCAGCCAGATCTCTTTAACGAGTACTTCCTTTATTCACATGAGAAACAGGAAGTGCCTGTTCTTGCATTTCAAATCATTAGGCAGAACTGGCTGAAGAAGTGAGAGTGGCCACAGCAAAGGCACAAACTCCTCCTACCTTCAGGGACATAGCTCCATTGGGCAAGCCCAGCATAAAGCCAGCAGCCACTTGCTGGTAGAGACCACCTACTGCTGTTAAAAAAATTAAAAAGATGAGACAGTAGTGATGGTGATGGAAGAAGGTGAGCGCAATACAAACACTAGTATGTTGCCTTCCAATCCCAGCCTTTAAACTTTTTCCCATGCAACTGGCAGCAAGCAAAGTGCTTAAATGCATCATCTTGGGCTGCCATGCAGCTGAAGTCTCACTGTAAGAGTTATGAGATCTCATGGCTCATGCCACAAGGCTTCAATATTGAAGTATATACATATACAGTATAGAGTGGAGGAATGGCCTATAGCAGGGCCATACCAAGCCAGAATCGCACCCTGTGCAACTTACAGATCGGGCGCATGTCCCCCTCCTCTCCATACCTCCGTCTAGCTGCTGCCTGCTCCTGCCCCGCTGCTGCTGCCCTCTGTTTTCCCTATGGTGGCAGCAGCAGGGCAAGAGCAGGCAGAGGCTGGATGGAGGTATGGGGGGGGGGCACGCCCAATGTGCAAGTTGCCGGCAGCAGTTCTGATCCCTCCCTGCTCTGATGTTGTGTCAGAAGAGGGAGGGGCCAGAACTGCAGAAAGACCCAAAAAGGCTTAGGGGGCGCATTCTGGCTGTCTGCAGTTGTCCTGCTGCCACTGAGAGAACAAAAAGTGGTGGCGGCAGGGCAACAGCAGGCAATCGAAATGCGCGCCCTAAGCCTTTGCGCTTCATGAGGCCACACCACTTGCACAGAGCTAGGTACAGTACTGGTCTGTAGCATGTGGGAGTGGTCTAGTGGGTAGAACAGCAGTCTAAAGCCAGAAAGATCAGGGTTCAAATCCCACTGGCATTCTTGTGGCCTTAGGTAAGTCACTTAACCCTCCATTGCCTCAGGTACAAATTAGATTGCAACCCCTTTGGGGACAGGGAAATGCCTATGGTACCTGAATAGAACTCTCCTTGATCTTTTCTGGAAAGGTGTGAGCGAAATGCTAATAACATTCTCTTTACCTTACTGCTCCTTATGTCTGGAACAAACTGAGTTGGTGTGCCAGGCTCCATCTGTGACCCTGTTCAAATCCAGGCTCGAAACTCTCTTCTCTGAGGCTGCTTTTGGAACTTGATCCCCCTAGTTTCTTGTTCACCTCCTTTGTGTTTCCTTACCATGCCACTAGATATGTACTAGTCCGCACTTGTACTGTCTATCTTGACTAGATTGTAAGCTCATAGAGCAGGGACTGTCTCTTAAATGTCTCTGTACAGTGCTGCTTACACCTTGCAGTGCTATACAAATGAGTAGTAGTAATACTAGTAATAATTCAAGGTATTTTATAGTCTACATGAGTACTTTATGACTGTCCCACACTCTGCCCACACCATGCCCATACAGTGAAAATGAACGCACGCACGCAATCGCCTGTACGCTTATGTCTAAAACAATTTTCTAATTGTCATTTTATGCTCTTATATTGTGACATACATGCAGAAAAGAGGTAATTTTATAAAAGGAGGGATTTACAGGGTAGAATCCATGTCTTTTTAGAGGACATCTATACCTATGAATGACTTCTTATAAAATACCAGCCAGCCTAAAAGCGCCCGTGTTGGCATGAAAGCGCATACTTTTCTAGTGGGTGTGCACATGGGCAAAGTTTGGGCAAAGCATGCAAGCACGCACATAGATTATAAATGACGATAACTTACCTGCACGCATACAAAATATAGACGTGGGCATTAATACTACGTCTAGGTCTGTGGTAAATGCCCGAGCCTTCACTTAAGGCATGATTTCTGCCACTCACAGTAGAATTTCACAGCCATCGACATGTCTTTATAAAATTAGCATAACCTAGCTACCTTAAAATGCACTTTAACGGGGTACTCTCTTATAAGATGACTCCCAGTGTCTAATGCTGCCGCTAGCTCTTTAGTTAAGGTTTGCTATTTAGTAGGTCTCAATTTAAAATTCAGCCGCCGCCGCGGCTAGCACTTCCACAGAAGATGGTTGTCATTGCTGAACTTTAAACAATGTCAGGACCATATCGGGCCGCCATCATTGAATATGTGGGTTGGCCGCAAAGCGCTGCAGCTATGTGGGCTGCGGCGATATTTAGCTGCTGTCCAGTTAGCTTCAGCAGCAAAACATAGGCGAGCCTCTCAGGTGTGTAACTTTCACCGCTGAGGGACCACCAGCTAGTGACTATCTCTGGTAGCCAGCTATCCTTGGGTGCCACCTCTGATCCACTCGTGGAACGTGCCGGCATTCAGTAGCGGCACCTGGGGATATCTTGCTTGCCACAATTAATATGGTTATCAGGTCTGCTAACCACATTGCTCACTTTGGAAATGCCCCCCCTCCCCCCATAGCTTTTCTGGATAGTGGCTGAATATTACGGCTATCTGGATAATTTTTCAGTACTGCTCTCACGCCCCCCTTTTCCTGCCTCTCGACTATATGGATAGTGTCAAGCTGGTTAGAGGGATTGTCATTACCATGCCATCTGTAAAAGGGTCGACTATAATCTGGATAGCATTTGTACATTCTCTGGCTGCTGGTGAATGTATAATTCCGTGTGGATATTGGGCCCATATTATTTAACTCATGGAAATGTCTTTTAAAAACTTGCCTCCCTATAAGCAGGTAAAGGTACATTCGTAATGTCATGTTGCACATGCTTTAAGCTAGTGTAGAGACGGTCTTCTTAGAGATGAATTTGGGGTGGAATTTGGAACTGCATGTATATTTAGAATTTCAGTATCTGCGTATTTAAGCTCTGCAAAAATATCCTCTTTAGTTAGCAGATGGAAATGTGTCTGGTTATTTTTCCCTTTCACTTTGAAAATCCAGCAAAGTTCGCAGAGTGAAAAGTATCTGCCTATTCTTCACCCTTGCAGGCAGTTAAAGGATGTCCTTAATACCTTTCATTTTATAACAGGTTGTCTAGGTTGAGAAGCCAAGTACAGCGTAGTTACTCACCTGTAACAGGTGTTCTCCAGGAGCAGCAGGAATCAGTCCTCACTTATAGGGGTGACGTCGGCGCCGACGGAGCCCTCGCGGAGCAATTTTCCCCAGCTTTCAAAGAAAGCCTTTGGGAATTGCAGCGCGCATGCGCGGTCGTCTTCCCGCCCGAAGGTGCCATCTTAGCCAGTCAGATGACATAGCTAAAAAGACAGCATAAAAATTTGCAAAAAGAACATAAGCAGACGATTGCAACTCCAAGGGGAGGAGGGAGGGTAGTGAGGACTGATTCCTGCTGCTCCTGGAGAACACCTGTTACAGGTGAGTAACTACGCTTTCTCCAGGACCAAGCAGGAAGTCAGTCCTCACTTATGGGACTCCCAAGCTCAAGGCTACCGGAGACCCCAAGCACAAGAATGAGCTCCCTCTAGCTCAGCAGCACAGAAGGATAGAATCTTCGCTGAATTATCACCCACCGGTAGCCCACATCCGGGATGGAGGGTAGGAGTTGCTCAGACCTCAAAGAGATTACGGAGGACTGCCTGTCCGAAAGCACTGTCCCTGCGGGACTCCCTCTCGAGACAGTAATGGACCGCAAAAGTCTGGCTCGAAGACCAAGTAGCGGCCCGGCAGATGTCTGCCAGCGGAACAGAGCGGAGGTAAGCCACTGACGTAGCCTTTGCCTGAACGCAATGAGCCGTGACTCGACTTTCTAAGGAGAGTCCGGCTGCCCCATAAGCCCAAGAGATACAGTCCGCAACCCAGATGGACAGAGTACGCTTGGAGACCGGGAGCCCCAATTTATTGGGGTCAAAAGACACAAAAAGCTGAGCAGCTTTACGGTGCTCCCGCGTACGGTCAAGGTAGAAGTTCAGAGCCCTTCTACAGTCCAGGGTATGGAGGACCGTTTCAGCTCGGCTGGAGTGTGGTCTGGGAAAGAAGGTTGGAAGTACCACCTCCTGATTGATGTGAAAAGGGGAGACCACTTTTGGAAGAAATTTAGGGTGAGTCCGTAGGACTACCCTATTTTTGTAGAACCGAGTGTAAGGGGGATCAGACACGAGGGCCTGCAATTCACTTACGCGCCTAGCGGAAGTGAGGGCTATCAAGAACAGCATTTTCCAAGACAGAAACGGAGAGAACAGGTAGCCATAGGTTCAAAAGGCGGACAGGTGATCCGCTGCAACACCACATTCAGGTCCCAGTCAGGCGCTGGCGGGCGCAGAGGTGGTTTAAGTAGAAGGAGACCTCGGAGAAACCTCGCTACGAGAGGGTCATTGGAGAGAGGTCTGCCGTCCACCGGCACATGATGTGCTGAAAGAGCACTGAGGTGAACTTTGACGGAGTTGGACTTAAGACCCAGATTAGAGAGGTGCAGCAAGTACTGCAAGATCACCGACACCGGGCAGGAGAAGGGATCCTGAGACTGTTGGGTACACCAGACTGCAAAGCGACGCCATTTAAGGGCGTAGCATTTGCGGGTAGAAGGCCGTCGCGAAGCCAAGACGACCTCCTCCACCTCCGCCGGCAGGAGAAGGGGAGCAAGGACTACCCTCTCAGCAGCCAGGCCATGAGGTTGAGAGACCTGAGGTTGGGGTGCAGGAGGGACCCCTGATCCTGAGTGAGGAGATCCGGTTGTACCCCCAGAGGGATTGGATCCTCCACCGCCAGTTGCAGCAGGAGCGGAAACCACGGCTGCCTGGGCCAGCGAGGGGCCACCAGGATCATGAAGGCTTTGTCTCGGAGAACCTTGAAAAGAGTCCGAGAGACTAGCGGGATGGGAGGGAACGCATACAGAAGGCTCCCCGACCATGAGATCAGAAAGGCGTCCGCCGCAACCCGAAGGGGGTGTGGCAGACGAGAGCAGAAGCGAGGAAGCTGCCGGTTGCAAGGACTGGCAAAGAGATCCATCGTGGGGAGGCCCCACTTGAGGAAGAGCTTCTGAACTACCAAGGGATCCAGACGCCACTCGTGCGGCTGGAGGACCCTGCTGAGTTTGTCCGCAAGGCAATTGTCTTGGCCCGGGAGGTAAACTGCCTTGAGGAGAATGCCGTGACTGACGGCCCAAGAGCAGAGCTTCTGAGCCTCCCGGCAGAGGAGAAAGGAGCCCGTGCCCCCCTGTTTGTTCACGTAGAACATGGCAACTTGGTTGTCCGTCTGGACAAGGACGGACTGTTGGGAAGTCAGGTGGGAGAAGGCCTTGAGAGCTAGGCGGATCGCCCGGAGCTCCAGGAAGTTGATCTGCTGAGCAGACTCCCACGTGGTCCATAGGCCCTGAGTACGCGCCTCTTGGCAATGCGCTCCCCAGCCCAGGAGGGATGCATCGGTGGTCAGCACCCGGGTCGGCTGAGGTGACTGGAAGGGCATACCGAATGTCAGGTTCGGCAGCCGGAGCCACCACCGGAGAGACGAGATCAGCGGCTCGGAAACGCGCACTAGGTCTGCGAGGCCGCCCGTGGCCTGTCGCCACTGCTGGCGGAGACACCATTGAGCAGACCGCATATTCAGGCGGGCATTGGGGGTCACATGGACAGTGGAAGCCATATGGCCGAGCAGTCTCAGGAAGCGCCTGGCGGAGACCAGGGGCTGGCTGCGAAAGCGGTCGGCTAGGTCCATGAGCCGCTGAGCCCTGTCGAGCGGTAGATACGCTCGAGCCTGAGGAGTGTGCAGCCTTGCGCCGATGAACTCGAGATCCTGTGAGGGGAGCAAAGTGGACTTTGCGAAGTTTATAACAAAGCCCAAGTGCTGCAGCAGAGCCACCGTGCGGCACGTGGCGTTGGTGACCTCCTGAGCGGACGCTGCTCTGATGAGCCAGTCGTCGAGGTACGGAAAGACATAGAGGCCGTGAAGCCGGAGATGGGCCGCCACGACCGCGAGACATTTTGTGAAGACTCGCGGTGCGGAGGACAGGCCAAAGGGCAGTACTCTGTACTGGTAATGATTTCCCGCCACCACAAACCTTAGGTATTGGCGGTGGCTTGGGTGGATGAGGATGTGCGTGTAGGCATCCTTTAGATCCAAGGAGCATAGCCAATCTCCCTGCTGGAGGTAGGGCAGAAGGATTCCAAGGGTAAGCATTTTGAACTTCTCCCGCACAAGGAACTTGTTGAGGTTGCGCAAGTCCAGGATGGGTCTGAGGCCCCCTGTTCTCTTTGGTATCAGAAAATACCTTGAATAGAAGCCTTGACCTCTCAGGCGGTGTGGCACCGGTTCCACCGCCTGATCCTGCAGAAGACCTGCCAACTCCTGAAGGAGCAACTCCCTGTGCAGAGGGGGGCGCGGAGGCTCTCCCGGAAAATAGGAGGGAGGGACCTGATGGAAGTGGAGAAGGTAGCCTTCTCGCACGACCTGAAGCACCCAGGCATCTGCGGTGATGCTGGACCACCTGTGGGCGAAGTGAACCAGCCGGCCTCCGGTGCTGGGGGTGACCAGCGGGGGGGGAGAGGCTATGCTGAGCGAGTCAAAAACCCCCACCCTGCTGAGCAGGGGCTGGTGGTGCAGGCTTGGGGGCTTGCTGCCTACGGGACCCGTTACCCCGTCCCTTGGCCTGCTGGCCCTGTTGGGGAGCTGCAGGGGCCTGATAATGGGGGTATTGTTTGTAGGCAGCCGCCTTCCTCGGGTAAAAGGACTTTTTCCCCGAGCCCTTCTTTTTCTGGGAAGGGGCGGAGGTCTTCCTAGAAAGCCTGGTCCTGGTGAGAGTCTCAGTCTCAATTTGTGCAGCCTTTTCCGCCATGGGCTTGCCAAAGAGGTTTTCGCCTCGGCAGGGGACATCGACCAACTTGTCCTGTACCCAGGGCTCAAGGTCTGACGACTGAAGCCAAGCCTGTCGGCGGGCACCGATGCCGGCTGCGGCCACTCGAGCCGAGGCTTCAAAGCCATCATAGGCTGCTCGGGACATGAACTTTGAGCATTCCCGAATGCCCGTGGACAAGGCTAGGAACCTCCGCAAGGGCTCCTCGGAGAGACCAGCGGAGAATCCGGCTAGCTCTTTAGCCAGATCCCGGAGATACATGCCCATGTATAGCTGGTAAGTCTGGACACGACATGCGAGCATAGAGCCCTGGAAGCACTTCTTGCCAAGGCCATCCAGGTTACGGGCCTCCCTTCCAGGAGGCACCGAGGAGTGCATCTTCTGGCTCTTAAGACGATGCATGGCCGATTCCACTACCATGGAATGGTGTGGCAGCTGCGCCTTTTGAAAGCCAGGGCTCTTGCGGACCCGATAGATAGAATCGACCCGCTTGCTCAGGACCGGCGAGGAGGCCGGACTCTCCCACATGCGGAAGAGTAGTCGTTCCAGCATAGGAGGAACCGGCACAGTAAAGTGTTCCCTCGCGGGAGAGTCATACTGGAGGGCGTCGAGCTCTTCGGCTCGAGGCTCCTCCTCGGGATCCGCAGGGAAGGCCAAAGCCTTGGCCATATCCCTAACAAAGTCCGAGAACCGGGCATCCTCCGGGGGGGACTGCTTCCGAGGCTCGGACTCCGGTGAGTCCGAGGGGACACACCGAGTCCGGAAAGAATCAGGTGACTCTTCCTCCTCAGACTCCCAGACCGACTCCGACGAGGACTCGGTGGGGTTGGCCCGGGCAGGGTGCGGCGCCAGCCGCCCCGACGCCGAGGGAGTCGGCGTCGGCGACCTCGGTCCCGAACGGGAGGCCGAGGGCGACCTCGACCGAGGATCGACTCGAGTTCTCATCGACTCGAGGATCGGCTCGGTCTCCGGGGTCGACTTGGACGTCGACGTCCCGGCGGTCGGGGCAGCGACGCCAGCGAAGCCAGCGAGCAGTGCCCTCTGCTGGTCCATGAAGGCAGACAGTCTGCTCTCCAAGGCCGTCAACCTGAGTCCGAGCTCAGGTGGCCCAGCAGCCCCCGACTCGGGCCCCGACGGCGGCGGGCCCGACGTCGGCTGTCGCGGAGGCGAGTCCAGAAGGACCACAGGACTTACCCGGGCAGGCATCTCCGACTCCAGGCGAGGTCGCTTCGGGAGGTGTTCCTTCTCCAAGGACCCGGGGCGGCTGTCGGGGCTATGCGACCTGGCCCTCGCGGAGCCAGGAGCGTCCACCGACGCCGCCCTCGCGGGTTTCTCCTTCCGACGATGGTCCCCGGAGGGAGAACCCCGGTCGGAGGAGCTCCGGCGACGGTCCGAGCTGGAGCCTTTCGACACGGAGGCCTCTGACGAGGTCCGGGTACGGCTGGGGTCAGCGAAGATTCTCTCACGCTGATGCCGCCGACTTCTCAGCGCCTTTGAGGACAGTTTGCTGCAGGGCCCACAGATCAGTTCCTCATGATCCGGGCCCAGGCAGCGGAGGCAAAAGTCGTGTGTGTCGGTTAGTGACATATTTCGGTCACACCGACCACACCGCTTAAACCCACTGGCAGCCATCGGGGGAAAAAAGGGCCCCTGCGAGGTCAAAGGACCGGGCTGCCAGGGAAAACGAAAACGAAAGCTGACTAAGTCAGAAAAACCGAAAAAAACGTAAGAGGACTCGAGACCGGCGTCGCGAGTCCGGGCGGGAAAACGATCGGCGTCGAACCGAAAGAAAAAGGATAAAATAAAGAAGAAAATCAACTTTTTCGCGGGGACAAGACGGGGACGTCTGTAGGGCTCTGCGGAAAAAAGAAGACTGGCTAAGATGGCACCTTCGGGCGGGAAGACGACCGCGCATGCGCGCTGCAATTCCCAAAGGCTTTCTTTGAAAGCTGGGGAAAATTGCTCCGCGAGGGCTCCGTCGGCGCCGACGTCACCCCTATAAGTGAGGACTGACTTCCTGCTTGGTCCTGGAGAAACATTTGTTATGGGTCTATATACAAAGACACCTTCAAGGGACATATTCAAAGCCGTTTAGGCAGCTAGCAGACCTGCTAATGAGCTATGCCACGCGGTAGGGCATTCTGGGGGTGGAGTGGAGGATGTAGTAAAAGTTGTTATTATGCTGGATTTAAAAAGGGTTTGGACAAGTTCCTGGAGGAAAGGTCTATAAACCCTTATTAAAGAGAACCCAGGAAATCCACTGCTTGTCCCGGGACGAGCATTGTGGAACCTGTGTGTGTTTTTGGGATCCTGCCAGGTACTTGTGCCCTAGATTGGCTACTGTTGGAAACAGGATATTAGGCTCGATGGACCTCAGTCTGACCCAGTATTGCATTTCTTAGGTTCTTATGTTCTTAAGAATGATATTCAGCAAACCTAAACCAGCTAAAGTTAGGAAGAAAAAGACAGCATTAACTTTAGCCAGTTTAGCAATCCAGCCAGCGGCTAAATATTACTTCTGACTGGATAGCTAAAATCCTCACTGAGCAATCCAGATATTCAACGCTGATGGCCAGATATGACCCTGGCATTAAATATCTGGCATAATGTAAAGCAGCGATGGCCACAGATGCCTCCTTTATGTCTTTATAAAATAGCCTCACAAAAGCAACTGATACTGTGGCTAAAAAACATCTATGTATACATTTAGGTATATATTTTATAACCTCAATGAGAACTTACAGACTCTACTCATGTTTCCCCAAGCTGTTGTCCCTGAACATGCTAACATGTGGATCATGTTCAAGTGTACATGTTTTTGTCACTGCACATATTTGTACACATCAAACCTATGGGGTAACTTTATAAGAGGCTTTTTAAGACGGAAGAATCCTTTCTAAAATTAGCCCCTTACAGCGTCACAAATGTAAAAGTAAAAGGAGGTCCTATGGTTCTCAAAAGAAGTAGCTGAAAAGGTGAAGAAAAAGAGAGAGGCCTTTAGGAAATAAAGGAGATCACAGAGAGAGGAAGACAGGCATCTATATTTGGAAAAACTTAGAGAAGCTAGCAAAGTAGTCAGGAAGGCAAAGATTCAAAAAGAAGAAGAAATAGCCAATGCCATAAAATGGGGGGATAAAACATTTTTCAGATATGTTAGTGAGAGGAGGAAGGACAAAAATGATATTGTCAGACTCAAGGGTGAAGGGGAGGAATATGTAGAAACTGATGAGAATAACGCAGAGTACTTCTCTTCTGTGTTAACAGATGAAGGGCCAGGAGCAGGACCTTAGAATATACCCACAAATAGGAAAAGAAGTGATGGAGATATTGAACGATTTTCAGAAGACTGTGTTCATGAGGAATAGCTAAAATAAAAGTAGATAAAGGGATGGGACCGGTGTGATACATCCAAGAATACTGAGGGAACCTGGGGACGTTCTAGCGTCTCCACTGTTTGACCTTTTCAATGGTTCTTTGGTTGAGAGTGGTGCCAGAGGACGAGAGAAAGACACATATGGTCCGTTTACACAAAAGTGAACATAAGGATGACATTGAGAACTACAGGCCAGTTAGTCTAACTTCTGTGGTTAATAAATTATTGGAAAGGCTACTAAAAGAGAGAATAGTGAGGTTTCTGGAGTCCAATGGTATGAGGCAGCATGGATTCACCAGAGGCAGGTCTTGTCAGACAAATCTGACTGATTTCTTCAACTGGGTGACCAGGGAGTTGGACCTAGGGAGAGCCCTAGATATGGAGTACTTAGATTTCAGTAAAGCCTTTGACACCGTCCCACACAGGCGACTTATAGAGAAACTGAGCACCTTAGGGATGGGCCCTAAAGTTACTGATTGGATTAGAAATTGATTGTGTGGGAAGAAACAAAGGGTACAGGTAAATAGAGCTCACTCCGAGGAGAAGGTGGTTACCAGTGATATGCCGCAGGGATCTGTCCTTGGTCCGATTCTTTTTAACATCTTTGTTAGTGATATTGCAGAAGGGCTGTTGGGTAAGGTTTGCCTCTTTGCGGATGATACCAAAATCTGCAATAGAGTAGACACCCAGGAAGGAGTAGATAACATGAGGAGGGATCTAACTAAGCTTGAAGAATGGTCTGAATCTGGCAGCTGAGATTTAATGCTAAAAAATGCAGGGTCGTGTATTTGGGCTGCAACAATCCAAGGAAGCGGTACAGTGAATGGGGCGAAGTATTTCTGTGCATAAAAGAGGGCGTGATTTTGTCTGACAATCTTAAAGTAGCTAAACAAGCAGAAAAGATCACTGCAAAAGCCAGAAGGATGTTTGGGTGTATAGGGTGAGGACTGGCCAGCAGAAAAAAGGAGGTGATAATACCTCTGTATAAATCAGAGAAGCAGGATTGTATGAAGACAACAGAGGTGTGAAGATTGGTGGAAGACTCATCGACAACCTTCGCTATTCTGATGATACTACATTACTGGCTGAAAGTGAAGAGCGGTATATTAAATCTGTAAATAAAGATAAAGATAAAGATGATCTGAAACATTTGCTTCTCACAATCAAAGAACAGTCTCAAAATGGGCCTGCACCTTAATGTAAAGAAGACAAAGATCATGACAACTGGCATAATCAACAGGTTCATCATTGAAGGAGAAGAAATTGAAATCGTGAACAACTTTAACCTACTTGGATCAACTATCAATAGCAACAAGCAGTCAAGAAATCAGACGACGTATTGCTCTTGGCAGAATGGCTATGAAAGATCTAGATAAGATTCTCAAGAGCAGAGATGTCTCTCTCCATACAAAGATTCGAATTGTTCAAGCCATGGTATTTTCAATAACATCATATGGATGTGAAAGCTGGACAGTGAAAAAGATAGACAGGAAGAAAATTGATGCCTTTGAATTATGATGCTGGCGGCGAATACTGTGTATACCATGGACTGCCCGAAGAACAAACCAGTCGGTACTAGAGGAGATCAAACCTAAGCTTTCTTTAGAAGCTCAGATGAAAAGACTTTGACTTTTATACTTTGGAGACATCATGCGAAGAGAGAGATCATTAGAGAAATCCATCATGCTTGGCAAGATAGAAGGTCAACACAAAAGAGGAAGGTCAGCAATGAGATGGATCGATACAATAACAGCAGCTACGGGTACCAGTCTGTCAACAATGAGCCGCCTGACTGAAGACCGAACACAATTTAGGATAGCTATCCAGAGGGTCGCCATGAGTCGACTCCGACTCGATGGCACTTAACAACAGCAACGTAAGTCTCTAGTGTGACCTCATTCGGAGTATTGTGTGCAAATCTGGAGACCGCACCTTCAAAAGGATATAAGCAGGTTGGAGTCGGTGTAGAGGGTGGCTACTAAAATAGTTAGTGGTATTTGTAATGAAGCATGTGAGGACAGACTTAAAGATCTTAATATGTATACTTTAGAGGAAATGCGGGATAGGAGAGATATGATAGAGATGTTTAAATGCCTCCATGGCATTAATGCACAGGAGGAGAGTCTATTCTGATTGAAAGCAAGCTCTGCTATGAGGAGACATAGATGAGGGTGAAAGGGGAGAGAATCATGAGTAATTTGCGGAAATATTTCTTTACAGAAAGAATGGTAGATGAGTGGAATAGTCTCCCAGTGGATTTGGTAGAGACGAGGACAGTATCCGAATTCAAAAAAGCATGGGACAAACATGCTTTGATGGAAGGGCAGATTAGATAGGCCATGTGGTATTTTTCTGTCTATGTTTATATGTTGCTGGGATTGTCAGGAACCTAACCAGGCAGCAATGATATTCAGCTGCTACCCGGTTAGCTTCAATAGTGAAAGTTAGGCCAGCCTTTGCTGCACTTTGCTTTGGCCGATTGGCCATAACCAGGCAGTGGCTCAATATCATCACTGCCGGGTCATGGCCAAGTGCCATCCCCAAAATGCCTCTGGACCATCCTGATGTTAACCGGTTAGCATCAGGGCATACTCCAGTGTCACACGGAGATATTCAGCAGCACAAGCTGTGCTAATTTGTTTGAATATCCACCCCCCCCCCCCCCTCCTAGTGTTAGAGAAAGATCAGGGGCTATTTAGCCTCTAAATGCCAAGGACTTATTTTATTTATTTATTTAGCTAGACTTCTATAACCCTTTTCAGCGGGTCAAAGCAGTGTACAAGGAACAACTTTTAGCTGGGCTTACATAGAACTTCAAACTATGTACCATAACTTGAAGCAAGCAGAGAAATTGTAACTATTTGCATGCAGGTGATTGTGTTTTTCTTACATTAGGAAAGGGGTTATGTAACATTTGCAAAGTTCTTTACAAACAGGTGGGTTTTTAGTAGTTTTCTGAAGTTAGAGAGTTCAGCAGAGTTTCTGATGCCATTTCGGAGGAAGTTCCAGAGAGAGGGTGCGTAGAGTTCAAATGATCTCAGGCAGGCTTGCTGGCTGTTTCTTGGTTTATCGGCTGATATTGCAAAGGTGTTAGCTGTGGATTTCTTGTAGGTCTGGTTGATGAGCATGGGTGTAGCAGTGTTCAGAGGTAGGCAGAGGAGAAGGTGTTGATGGTTTTAAAGGTTATTAGGAGGGATTTGTATTGTATTCTGGCAGGTAGTGGGAGCCAGTGGAGGTGTTTCAGTGTGGGTGAGATGTAATCAGTTCTGGGTGCTCCTTGGATTGTGTGGGCCACGGGGTGGAGGGTCATTTGTAAGGGGTGGAGGGTGGATTGTGGAAGGTTTTTGTATATGGACTTGCAGTAGTCTATGTAGGGGATGGTGAGGGTTTGCAGAGCAGAGCGGAAGTCAGATGGTTCTAGTAGTGGGTGGAGACGTTGGAGAGTAGGGATTTTGAAATAAACTGTTCTTGTTGTGTTGGCATTCCTTCAGAAAGCCCCACTAGCAGAATTTAAGTATAGCACCCGAAACACTAACAGATTCCTGGGATAAGCATATGCCCAGCTCCATAGCATCCAGCAAATGACACACAGACTCCTGAAATACATCTTCCAAAACATCTGCTCATCTTGTCTGCTCCCTACTTTATGCCTGACTCTATAGTCCTGATTCTTGGTTTCTAATCCATACCTCTTTTGCTGCCCTACTTTTGGGTACTGTTTAGGGGTATGTTTACTAAACTGTCTTAACGTGCTCTCTGTGACATTATCGCGCAATAAGGTACTTTATCGCGCAATAATGGCGCTTTATCAGGCGCAGAGGTACCTTAGCACGCGCTAACGCATGCAGCGGTGCAAACGAGTGCTGAAGGCGGAGATAGGCTCCCGGAGGGCGGAGTAAGGTTCTCCAGGGGCGGAGAGAAGGGGTCAATGGGTGGAGAGTGGGAGGGGAGAGGCTCCCCACACACTAACGCTGTGAAATCCGAGGCTGAAAACTAACGCCAGTGAAACCCTGGCGTTACAGCTGATTTAAAGGGACGAGAAACCATTTATGTCAGCAATGTACAGCAAAACCAGAGAAACCTGCAAAAAAAGTGATAAGTGTGATACATGTGCACGGAACAAAAGGGCAAATAAACAGTAAAAATGAACAGAAGAAAATGGAAAAATAAAATAACCAAGCTGGGCAATAGTGATATCAATGGGAAACATCAAAAAACACTCCCAAGAAAGCACCAAAAAAAAGGATATGAATTCTGGAAGGGTCCATGCTCCATCCCCATACAAGGTGAATGAGCCCACAGTGAAATTGCGCTGTGCAGGATTTTCCTCTCCATCGGACAGGTTTCCTATTGTGTGCATATGTGCGGCAACAGCAGGGCTGGCATGTCGGAATGGCCAACTGGACAGATGCTTGAAAATGGGATACAGAGGGCTGCAGGCGGCACATGCTGTGGTGCAGCTGGGGCACAATGTGGACTAGGCAGATGCCTAGGTGGCACTTAGGAATGCTGAAACTGTACAGCAGCCAGACAGCAACTGATGAGGGTCCAACATGGGCACGAGTGTGTTTATCACAGTGTCACAGGGGATAGTACCCAGCAGGTACCTCCAAGGGCACAGAACATTGGCAGGTGGTGTTGGGGGGGAAGCGTGGACGTCTATGCAGGCACCCCTACCCCAGAACACGCACCATAGGCAGCCACCTACCTGCACACTGGATTGGCTGAGACTGCGCACCACCAGCACCACCAGCAGAAGGGCATGTCAGCATGGTGGCAGAGGGGTACTGCTGGTGGATGGGGGCAGTGGCAGCTGCCCAGAGCAGACCATGGCCTAGCCCTGTGTAGGTGGGTGCCATGCACTGCAACAGACAGGCCCTGCCAGACGAAGAGTCATGGTATCACCAGGGAATGCACTGTCTCTGTGGCAACACAGTGGTGCAGTGCACACAACCAGTGTGTTCAGAGGCAGAAGGTCACAGGTTCAAGTTCCTGCCAACCCAGTCCCCGTATTTTACCCACTACTAAAACGTGCTAATACAGACAAAACCTTTATTGCAGATGACATAAACATGCCCAAAACACCTACATTTTACCCTACAGAGCACAGACACCATAAACATGTGCATTACCTAGAGCAGAGTCTCCCAAATGTAGTCCTGGAGGGCCAAACACCATTCAGGTTCCATGCTGCCTCTAATAAATATGGCTGTGCTGCATTTCTATGCACCGCCCCCATGGTATGCAGATGTATCTCATGCATATTCATTAGGGACAGCATGAAAACCCGAACAGTATTTGGCACATCAGGACTGGAGTTGGGAACCTCTGCCGTAAAGCAGCAGCCAACAGGGGCAGACACACCCGCACCCTTAGGCTCCATTATCCACTGCCTCCTGGAGAGGCAGGACATTGGGCCCTGAGTGCACCTCCCAATACTAGCACTTGCATACCTTAGCAATGCCACCCTAAACCTGGGAATACAGTACACAGCTATCAAAAGGTTGCTATGATTACTGGCAGATAGCAATTCCGAAGTTAAGTACAATTTTCTGATTGAGCTGCATCATGGCAACCTTTTTTCTGATGTCTGTGGAGTGTGCTGCAGGTCTTGTGTCTGACAGTGTTTACTACCCTGGGGAGTGACCCCAACAGTATTGCATACCATAGCCATGCCTGCACTGTGCCCAGGACTGGAGCAGTGGCCAGGGCTGCCAAACACCTCTATAGTTGTACAATGCTGGCATAGGTGTGGGAGTGTGTGTCTGTCTATCCAGTGTGTGGTGGCTGAAAACACCCTCCACAGCCCACACTGCCAGCACTGTTGCCAGTATTGGCCTGCCAATGTGCATAATGAGGAGCAAGGTACCATGGGTATAGCCCGGACAGGGTGGCCTGGCCAGGATGCATCTGCACAGGCACTGTTCCCTCAAAGCTGTACGCGTGTGCGCGCGCACACACCTTGCCGAGTGAGTGCACATACTTTACAACAGAGCGCACAAAAATTACAGTTCTGATTCTGATAGAAAACAACACAGACGTCTTAAAATTTAAAAGTTGTTGTGTATTTACGGTTTTCACAAGTTCTACAATATTTTCTAGTGCAATTAATGTGGTGTACATACTGTATTCTGACGTGTAGTCAAATTTTAAAGTATATAACTCCGAGTGTCATTATGTGGCACACCAAAATTTATCCTTCCTTCAAAAGCTGCACAGCTGATATTTTATGCGTACACAGCCTACAGAAAATTAGAGGGAACACTGTGCACAGGGCATAGGGCAATGGCTGGGACATTGTAGTGCCCGGCCACCACCTGCACGGACAGGGTGGCCACAGCATGTCCTGCTGGGAGGTCACTCTCACCCTGACTGAGCAGTGACCACGGCATGGCTAGGTTCCCCCATAGTGCTATATAGTATTTCTCTCATGTGATATTTATGGGTTCCCTTTTGGGGCCTAATTACTGACTTATCTGCTTGGTGTGCATGCATCTCCTCCAGGGATGTGCACTATGGACTAACTAGCAGACTGTCTGCAGCTAGTATGTGTCTTGCTGGAACACCTTACAGGGTGCAGCGGTTGGAGGCTCTGTCTGCTATTGCTTTATGGATGTGTACCGAGCTGCATTGACTACCCTGTAGGGTGTCTGCTCCCTAGCAGGACTGGGGTTGATGGTCTCCTCTACTGCCACCATTGCAGGGAGATAGAATGTGGATCTGTTGGTGGGAAACCCTGTTTCCCACTCTCAGCCCCAGAGAGTGGGATGGGTGGTGCTACATAATCCGTCTATGGGTCCATAAGGGCTAAACCTGACTGAGAAATACAGATGTATCCAAGGTGTGTCTGCAGGAACTACCTATCTCACACACTAGCACTGTTGGAGACCTGCAGTATAGCCTATTCCTGCCATGGAAAGTGCTGTGGACCTGGTGCTGGGCGCCCCACCTCACCCTCAGGGTGAGCACAGTACCCGCACACAATGTGACGGTGTGTAGCTACTCTGTGCCAGTAACACACACGGTCAGTTCCCCCTACTAGGCCGAGGTGCGGTGGGGGATCTTGTGATCATCTGTAGACTGCTGATTTGCATGTGCAGTGCATCATAGGTACAGGTGGGTTAACCCTATCCTGGTGATCACAGCAGACTGCTTGTGTGGTGACGTGCAGTCCTTCTGCAGCCAGCCAGGAGTTTCATAGCAGCTATAAAGCTGTAGCCCACTGGTTAATTCACTGCCTGTGGAGTCAGAGGTCATGGGTTCAAACCCAAAGTGGGGTTATTTGATAGGGCTGTCTGAAGCATTGTCTATTTTTAATGTACATTAGTGCTGCCAGCAAAAACACCCTCAGAGTACTGTAACCATAAGGTGCCTCAGAAGGCGCTTTATAGGGCGCCCTATAAAGCACCTTCTGAGGCACCTTATAGTTACAGTCCATATAAGGTGCCCTATGGAGCGCCTTATAGGGTGCCCTATAGGGGACATTATAGGGTTCCGTGGCGGACAGTGCACTTTATAATGTGCCCTATGGAGTGCCTTATAGGGTGTCTTATGCGGCACCTTAGGTTATGGCACGTGAGGGTGTGTTTGCTGGCAGCAATAATTAAAATACAAATAAAATGCCTCAAGAAACAATACTTACATGTCAAAGCTGATGCCTCAGCCAGCTTTATGCATTAGGCACACTGGGGGATCAAACTCATAACTCCTGTATCATCAGTCAGTGTATTAACCATTGGGCTACACCTCTGCTTCTACATTTGTGTGTCTGGGCGCCTACTTAAGATTACCGTTCGTTAACGCACTTAGCGGCACTTCGCCCGATAATGTGCGCAGCAGCGCGCATTATTGCGTGATAATCCCATTTTGCTACTTTAAGACTGAAATGCCCACTCCTTTTATGGCAGCCTGCACACTATCGCCGGGCGCATGTTAAGACGGTTTAGTAAACATACCCCTTAGACCCAGGTTTGCAGTTCTGCTCCTTCATTCACACCCAACTCTGCAGGCCTAGCTCCAGGCTCCAGCTCCATGCCTAGATACCCTCCACACCAGCCAGATTTTCCTGAGCCTTCAGCCTCTTCAAGAACATCTGTGGACACTATGCAATGATTACAGGTTATGTTAGTATAAAATAGGCTACCAAGATTCCTAATATAATGAAAGACTGCAACTGTTTCTGCAGCCTTCAAGTATGCTATAGTCATACCTCTCCTCAAGAAAACTTCAATAGACCCTACCTGTCCTTCTAATTATCGACCCATCTCCCTCCTCCCCTTCATTTCTAAGCTACTGGAACATGCAGTTCATCGCCATTGCCTTGACTTTCTCTGCTCCCAAGCCCTTCTGGATCCATTGCAATCTGGCTTTCGTCCTTTACATTCTTCTGAAACGGCTCTTGCCTAAGTCTCCAGCTACCTATTCCTGGCAAAGTCCTTTACTCAATCCTCATGCTTCTTGATCTTTCTGCTGCTTTTGATACTGTTGACCACCACCTTCTTCTTGACATCTTGTCCTTGTTTGGTTTTAAGGGCTTTGTGCTTTCTTGGTTCTCTTTTTATCTCTCCCATCGTACTTTCAGTGTTTGTTCTGTTGGATCCTCTTGTACTGCATTCCCACTCAGTTGGTGTACCCCAAGGGTCTGTTTTGAGCTCATTCCTTTTCTCTATATACCCAGTCCCTTAGTGCACTCATCTTCTATGGTTTTCAGTATATTTTTATGCTGATGACTCTCAGATCTACCTCTCTATACCTGAAATCTCTTCGGCAATCCAGGCTTGAATCTCTGCCTGCCTGGATGTCTCATTGCTGCCTGGATGTCTCACTGCCTCTTCAAACTGAACATGACCAAAGCTGAGCTTCTTATTTTTACCCCTAAACCCACCACTCCCCTTCCTCTTTTCTCAATCTCTGCAGATAGCACTTTACTACTCCCTGTTTCCTCAGCTCGCAATCTTGGGGTCACCTTTGACTCCTCCCTTTCCTTCTCTACACACATACAAACTGATAGCTAAAACCTGTTGTTTCTTTATAACATCAGAAAATTTGCCCCTTTCTTTCTGAACACACTACTAAGTCACGTATCCACTCTTTAGTCACCTCTCATCTAGACTACTGCAACCTCCTTCTTGCTGGCCTCCCTCTGAATCATCTCTCTCCCCTTCAATCTATTAAAAACTCAGCTGCGTGGATAATCTTCTGTAAACCTCAATATGCTCATATAGCCCCTCTTCTCAAATCACTTTATTGGCTCCCTATCCGTTTCCATATCCACTTCAGACTTCCCCTATTGATCTATAAGTGCACTCATTCTGCTGCTCCTCACTAGCTGTCCTCTCTTATTTCTCCCTACACCTCTCCTCAGGAACTCCGTTCTTCTAGCGGATCGCTTCTGTCTGAACTCTTCTCTTCCACTGCCAACTCCATACTTCGATCCTTTCACCTTGATGCTCCTTATGCCTGGACAAATTATCTGAGTTTGTATGTCAGGCTTCATCTCTGGTCTTTTTCAAATTCAGGCTGAAAACTTACCCCTTCGAGGGTGTTTTTGGATCCTGATCCACCTAGTCTCCTATGTCTTTCCTTACCATACCCCTAGATATATCCTTGTCTTCAGCTGTTGTTTTGTCTGTCTTAAAGAGATTGTAAGCTCTCATGAATAGGGACAGTCTTTTACATGTGCTTGTGCAGCGCTGCATATGCCTTGTAGTGCTATACAAATGACCAGTAGGAGTAGAAGTAGTAGATGCTTTTCAAAACTATATTGTACCAAATCCATAGCTTCTAGCAAAAGGTTCATTTTCCAGCCAGAACCTAAATTGGATGGAATTAAATGATTCTCTGTGCCCATTTATACACCTGTGTAACCTCAAATATTGTTTCTGTAAAAATCTGATTGAAAAATAAAAAGAGTTCCATGGATTCCTCCATAATTATGAACTATAGTTTCAAATACACCCATATTGCTGCCACACAGAATCCTTCAAAAAGGCCTTTATTATGAGTCTACTTTCTGAAGAGGCCCTGGTCTAGGCAACCTCACTGCTAGAATAATCCAATCCTCAACCAAGTGGTCTAATTTATAGATACCACCTCCAAGGCTTTCAGGAAACCAGACCAGGTCCAGTGAGCAGAGAATAACCTAATGCATCTCCACCAAAGTCAACAAACAATGTTAGAGTACACAGAAGAGTTTTGCTGCTGAGCCACTGATCTCAAGTGGAATGAACCAGGACTTTGGGTCCACTTTGTAGAGGGGGCTTTGAAGTTGCATGTGGTGACATTTACAGTAGGGGATTCAATAAAAGTGCAAAATATTAGCGTAATGTGTAACCTGAACCAAAGATAATGTACTCCATTGTTTTGGGCTAAACTGATAGCACAGTTTCCTGAAAGAAACATGAAACTGCCCTTACTATTTGAAACAAAACTAGTTAACAATGTCAGGCTGATTTTTGAAGGCTTTTACATGGTTAACAGCCCATGTTAACCATGTAAATGCCTTAACTAGGGATTTTCAAAAGCACCTACATGGCTAGTGCCTTTGAAAATCCCCAATTAAGTCTCCTACGTGCCCCGATGCTATCCGGTTAACATTGGGGCGCGTTGGGGATGTTCCACGGTGGAGAGGAGGCGGGGAATGGCACTAACCGTGTAGCAGCGATTTTGAATGCTGCCCAGCTAGCGCTCTGCACCTTAAAGATAGGCAAGGAAAACCCTCGCCTATCTTTAAGGCGCTGAGGCTAACCAGGCAGCATTCAAAATTGCTGCTGCTCAGTTAGGCTCAGCGGCTTTCCGGCTGTGCGATGAACCCCGGATTTTCACTTCTGTCACCGCGTAAGTGAAAATTCAGGGTTAGGGGGTCAGCAGGCAGGGCTACACGGTTAAGGTGCTTAGCCCTGCCCAGTGCAATATCGAGCCCACCATGTCTTGGTTCTTTCTGTGAGTCACTGTTTCAGAGGGGTGGGATGTAGTGAGCCTTTAGTACGGGCATGGACTCAAAGGCCCAATGATTCCTTTTCATGTTGGTGCTGCTTCTTTGTCCAGCTCAGTTACTCTTCCTACATTCCCCTCTGGCCAACATCTGAGGACTACGCCCCCCACCCCTGGTATGCCCTTGCTCATTTGGCAGTACAGAAAGTAAGCATGATTTGTATTTTTAGTTCATAAATACCTTTCAGAAGGATGAAGAGACATTTCTAGATTTTCTGAGATAATTGGAGATCTTACTCAGGAGAGTTGTCTAAAAAGATGGGCTTCCCCTGTCCTAAAGAGACCTGGGTCCTTTTTATTAACACTTAGTTCAAGCTATCTGTTGCATGGCCTATTTCATCCCTATGGGCTGTGTGGCAGACAGCTCGAGCTAAGTGTTAGTAAAAGAGGCTTTTAGTTACGTTGCTGTAGGTGGTAAGAGGTGCCCTATTCTTTGAATGAATGATTATAGATCTGAGGCTCCAAAAGATGAAGTCTATGCCTCCCTACTCCTGCAGCTGCTGAAATAGATCTGGAGCAAAGAAGAGCAAAAAGTCGCAAGTCAGATTTAGGAGGGAAAAAGAAAACAACTCAGACAAGTAAATTAAATTAGCTTCATTAACAGACTGATCTAAACAACTGCAAGGGGAGTGGAGTGGGTGGCAATGACTACCACTGTGACAGGTACACAAGATAGGCACTGGTAAATCCTATTTACTGGGTTGTGTCAAAAGATCACCTCATTGAAGAGGGCACTGGTGTCCCATGTGAGCATGGAACCTGAGAGGCAAGAATCTCCAAACCCCTAAAGGCTTTCCCTCAATCAAACACCAAGGCAACTAGGCCTAATGTCTGCTACCTGTGTGATGGGGAAGGACAAGAAACAAAAGAAGGAGGCCTTCCACAAAAACCAACAAAGAACAAAGGTACAGCGGAGGGCAAATTACCACGGCCTACCAATAAAGTTGTTTTTACCCACTATCCTGGTAGGCTGTGGTAATTTGCCCTCCACTCTACCTTTGTTGGCGGGGAAGGACATACAAGGGACATATTCCCTACCCTGAGGAAATGGCATAAATGTCAACGCATAAGGTGCATATGAAAATCGCGACTCCACCCATGCTCTTACCAAACTCCTCCCTTCAGCATGCTTACTCTAAAAGTACAGTCTTAAATATACTCTAGTTAATTTCAGTATGATTTAATTTTATAAAGGATCTTTTACACACAGAAAAGGTTTGCAAATGACCTCCATTATGGGTATGTGGTTGTGGATTGTGGAGTTCTCCAAGAGGATTGCCAGGGTCTCTGATTTTGTACCTTCATGGTATGCCAGCTCTCAGACCAACACAGAAATCTTGAGCCTTTACCTATAGCCAAATAAGACCGAGGGAATATTTTGAAAAGCAGCATGACAGAGTGAAAAGGCAAGCTGCAGAAAAATTAGAAATACTCTGTGAAAATGATTTAGACCAATAAGCTAGCCACTTCTCAAAGTAACGAATGTTTTGGAAAAAGAAATTAATTATTTTTTTGTTTCTCAATTTGGGGAATGGCTTCTATGATTTAAAAATCATCCCGTTAATCAGAACCTTTAAAAAGGATACAAACTGCGGAACAGTAATTCTTACTATAATAAATTATTTTCTGAGGGCTCCCAGTAAAGCCAATAACTGTTCATTAACTGTAATGTCTGCTCTCTTACATTGCTAGTTATTTATGCATCCATTGATGATTCATGTTGGCAAGTCAGGCAGAACAATTCAGTCTAGGCAGAGCTGTCTTTTCCAGAGTGGTCTTTTTTTTAAACAAATTTTTTTCTTTCAGACCAATAGACAAGTTTACATTTACAATTATTTTGGCCAAGTTCTACGCATAAAGGACTAATAAAATTTATTTGACCCCAGAGTCACTAAGGGACATGTTTTCTGAGGCCCTCACCATAACGCACATGTGGCCCATGTTACTATCGCAGGGGGCCTGTACTAATTTCATAGGATGTGTGCGTCCATCTTCCTGCAGTTAGCATGGGCCCAAGATGCCGCCCCATGCAAGCCAGCATGCAGGTGCACTTAATGCCCCTCGTTGAGGTGGCATTGTGTACCCATGCTAACGGCACCAAGAACAGTTAGCCACTAAAACCCATGCTAGCCCCAACATGCTAATCTCAATATGAACCTCTTATGTCTCCCACACTTATATCCAATAAACAAACCAGAGAAACACATATAAATTATTTTTTGTTGGAACTCGCACCTTGAAAGATAACTCCCTCTTGTGGTGAAACGTTCCTTTTTAATCTTTTTTAGGGACGCAACCCTATCACAGGTTTTAAGGGGATATTAACCCCTCAACATCAACCGATTAATTTACATTCATATGGGTATAAACCCAATTGTTGTTGCTGTTAAGTGCCGTCGAGTCGGAGTCGACTCATGGCGACCCTCTGGATAGCTATCCTAAATTGTGTTCGGTCTTCAGTCAGGCGGCTCATTGTTGACAGACTGGTACCCATAGCTGCTGTTATTGTATCGATCCATCTCATTGCTGGCCTTCCTCTTTTGCGTTGACCTTCTATCTTGCCAAGCATAATGTCTTTCTCTAATGATCTCTCTCTTCGCATGATGTGTCCAAAGTATGAAAGTCGAAGTCTTGTCATCTGAGCTTCTAAAGAAAGCTTAGGTTTGATCTCCTCTAGTACCGACTGGTTTGTTCTTCGGGCAGTCCATGGTATACACAGTATTCGCCGCCAGCACCATAATTCAAAGGCATCAATTTTCTTCCTGTCTATCTTTTTCACTGTCCAGCTTTCACATCCATATGATGTTATTGAAAATACCATGGCTTGAACAAGTCCAATCTTTGTATGGAGAGAGACATCTCTGCTTTTGAGAATCTTATCTAGGTCTTTCATAGTCATTCTGCCAAGAGCAATGCGTCGTCTGATTTCTTGACTGCTTGTTGCTTCTTTATTGATAGTTGATCCAAGTAGGTTAAAGATGTTCACAATTTCAATTTCTTCTCCTTCAACGATGAACCTGTTGATTATGCCAGTTGTCATGATCTTTGTCTTCTTTACATTAAGGTGCAGGCCCATTTTGAGACTATGTTCTTTGATTGTGAGAAGCAAATGTTTCAGATCATCTTCACTTTCAGCCAGTAATGTGGTATCATCAGAATAGCGAAGGTTGTTGATGAGTCTTCCACCAATCTTCACACCTCTGTTGTCTTCATACAATCCTGCTTCTCTGATGATTTGTTCTGCATATAAATTAAACAGGTAGGGGGAAAGTATGCAGCCTTGTCTTACACCTTTGCTTATTTTAAACCATTCTGTTTCTCCTTGTTCCGTTCGAACTGTTGCTTCTTGATCAATGTATAGATTGCGCAAGAGAACGATCAGGTGTTCTGGTATACCCATGCTTCTTAATGTGGCCCAGAGTTTCTCATGGTTTACACAGTCAAAAGCCTTGCTATAGTCGATAAAGCACAAATAGATATCCTTTTGGTATTCTTTAGTCTTTTCAAGGATCCATCTCACATCCGCAATGATGTCTCTCATTCCTCGCCCTTTCCTGAACCCTGCTTGCACTTCAGGTAGTTCTTGTTCCAGGTATGGTTGTAGTCTCTTTTGAATAATCTTCAGTAGAATCTTGCTGGCATGTGGGATCAGAGCGATTGTGCGATAATTTCCACAGTCAGTTGGATCACCTTTCTTTAGTATTGGTATAAACACAGATCTTTTCCAGTCAGTTGGCCATGATGTTGTCTTCCATATTTCTTGGCAGAGCCTTGTGAGTACAGTAACAGCTGCATCAGATTGCTGCAATACTTCTATGGGAATGCTATCAATGCCTGGTGCTTTGTTCTTTGATAAGGCTTTCAATGCTGCTTCAACTTCTTCTTTCATCACCAATGGTTCCCGATCATAAGGTACAGGTTGAAACGGCTGTTGGTCCACTTGATCTTTATCATATAAAAACTCTGTATATTCCTTCCACCTTTTCTTGATCTTCTCAGCATCATTCAACATAGAACCTTGAGCATCTTATAACATTCCAATTCGAGGCTGGAACTTTTTCTTTAACTCTCGTAGCTTTAGGAAAGCCGATCTTGTTCTTCCTCTAATAGTTTCTGCTTCTATTTCCTTGCACGTGTCATTGTAGTACTTTTCCTTGTCCTGTCTTGCTGCACGTTGGAAATCTATGTTGAGTTCTGCGATTGTCTTTCTTTCTCCTCTGGCTTTAGCTTCTCTGCGTTTCTGGGCAATTTTTAGAGTTTCTTCTGTCATCCATTTTGGCCGTTTTTGCTTTTTCACCTTTTGTAGAGACTTCTCGCTTTCTTCCAACACAACCTTCTTGATGTCATTCCATAACTCTTCCGGAGCTCTGTCATTTGTATCTAAAGCAGCAAATCGATTTTGCAGGCAGTCTTTAAATTCCAGTGGTATATTCTCAAGGTCATATTTTGCTGCATTCATGAGTGGTTTGCTCTTTTTCAACTTTAGCTTGAGTTTGCATACTAGTAGTTGATGATCTGTACTACAGTCAGCCCAAGGTTTTGTCTTTGTTGATGTTACGGAGCTTTTCCATCGTTGACTTCCACATATGTAGTCAATTTGATTTTTATATAATCCATTCGGTGAAGTCCATGTGTACAGTCGCCGCTTGTGTTGCTGGAAGAAGGTGTTTGAGATGAATAGACCATTGGTCTTGCAGAATTCTATCAGTCTTTCTCCAGCTTCATTTCTGTTGCCAAGTCCATATTTTCCAACTACTTTGCCTTCTTCTTTGTTGCCAACTTTTGCGTTCCAGTCACCCATGACTATCAGGATATCCTGTTTGCATGTTCTGTCAATTTCAGCTTGTACTTGTTCATAGAACTCTTCAATTTCATTCTCTTCTGCAGCTGTTGTTGGGGCATATACTTGAATTATAGTTGTGATGATAGGCAATCCTCATAGACGAATAGAGATTAAGCGTTCGCTGACTGCATTGTAGTTCATTACAGTTCTTGCAAGTTTCTTCTTTATTATAAATGCAACACCATTTCTTTTTTGTCTTTCATTTCCAGCATATTAGACCATGTGATCATCTGATGCAAAGTGCCCCATGCCAGTCCATTTCAGTTCGCTGACACCCAACAGTTCTGGATGGATACTTCATCAAAAAGATTTTGCCTTCATTTCTCCAGTAGAATCAGCTGAAGCCCCGATATATCCACTGTCTCGGCGATCTCAACTAGCATCAAACCCTCAGGTCAATTTCAGGCATGAAATCCATCCACAAGAAATTCTGAATATTCCTATGGCAACCAATTCGAGATACTTCCTCGACTCCAGTAACCCAACGTTGTGTTTCAAGCCAAAGGTTTTCCTGGCCCTTCTTCAAACTGAGGGGAGCAACTTTCAATTTTCTTCCTGTCTATCTTTTCCACTGTCCAACTTTCGCATCCATATGATGTTATTGATATGATGTTATTGAAAATACCATGCATTGAGCAAGTCAAATCTTTATATGGAGAGAGACATCTCTACTCTTGAGAATCTTGTCTAGGTCCTTCATAGTCATTCTGCCAAGAGCAATGCGTTGTCGGATTTCTTGACTGCTTGTCGTTTCTTTATTGATTGTTGATCCAAGTAAATTAAAGTTGTCAACTATTTCAATTTTTTTCTCCATCAAGGATGAACTTATTGATATTACGAGTTGTCAGTATCTTTGTCTTCTTTACGTTAAGGTGCAGGCCCATATTAAGACTATGGGATATGCTTACTAAAGGGCATCAAGGTAACAGGCATTATCATAGAAACATAGAAAAAGACCACATGGCCTTTCTAGTCTGCCCTTCCATGCACACACCCATACCTTTGTATACGAAGATCACAACTACAGACTTGTAGACATTCCCCATCCATTTAAACATATCACATCCAGTCACTCACCACTCAGAGAATCACATACACAACCCCAAATCCACTCAGTCACACCTTTTGCACTCCTTTATATGCAGACATAGAACCCCAACTATGCACTTGTAGATACCATCTCAGAACCCACTTAAAGCCTGTACCTAAAAAGAGACAGACTGTCCTGATGGCTCAGTGTCTGTTTTGCAGAGGGAATTTGAGAAATTCTGTCACAACTTGCAAGTCCATGTGTTTCAGGCATGTTGAGTATATCAAATAATAATTACTTTAAAAAGCATAGATTTTCATATTGATATGTTACTGAGTCTAAGAAACAAAGTAATTTGCTGCTTATTATGTTGATTAAATTATTTATTTTATTTATTTATTTATTTTATTTAGAAAATATTTATATACCGCAGCTTCCAGCGATCAGCAGCGGTTTGATTATAGATTGAAAATTGCCAAATTGAGACAAAAATTTTGGGGTATCATTACATTGATTAGAAAGACAAGCACGGCACACAGTAATAAGGTCCTAGTAGAGGAGACAGTAATTTACATATGTACATTTCACCTAACAGAATTCTTGTCACAAATTGTGACATCTTGTATTCCCTGGGATTTACATCAAGTTGTAATAGCACTGGAATAGATGGGTCTTTAGCTGTTTCCTGAACGCATTAAGGTCTTTGGTCATTCTGAGCTCAGGCGGTAGTTGGTTCCAGAGGGTTGGGGCAGAGTAAGAGTATGCTCGGCGGCTAGTACTAGATTTGACTGCTCTGATGTCGGGCGGAACGTGTAGGGTGTCTGAGTTGACAGATCTTCTGACTCTGTTGGGTGGTTGCGTGCTGATAAGGGTGGAGAGAAAGGATGGAGCTATGTTTTGTATGAGTTTATGTGTGGTTATCAATGTTTTGAATTGTATCCGGGCAGTGATAGGGAGCCAATGCAGTTCGATTAGCACAGGCGTGATGTGTTCGGCTATGCTTTTTCGCATGATGATCCTTGCGGCCACATTCTGGGCCATTTGTAGGATGTTTAGTGTTTTCTTTGGGAGACCCTGCAGGATGGCGTTGCAGTAGTCTAGGTGCGGAATGATGAGTGCTTGTGCCACAGTCCTAAAATCGTGGGGTTCGAGGATATTCCGTAGAGGTTGTAGAACTCTAAGTTTGTGGAAAATGGCCTTGTTGGTTTTGCGTAGGTGTTTTTCCATCTTTAGGTTGTTGTCCAATGTGACTCCCAGGTATTTGATCTCTTTCTTTGTGTGGTATGTATTGTTACAGAGTGTAATTGTCGCGGGAGGTTCAAAATTTGGTTTGCTGGAGATAAACATCACCTCTGTTTTCTTATGGTTTATCGTCATGTTGTTTTGCTTTAACCATTGCAACATTGCATTCAGGCATGTTTCAAGTAGCGTATAGTTAGGGTCGACTGTATCCAGTTGCGTGTATATCATAATATCATCCGCATAGATGTGGTATTTGACATTATGCTGTTGGAAAATATCACAGAGGGGCTGCATATAAATGTTGAAAAGTAGTGCCGAGAGAGCCGATCCCTGAGGTATGCCCTGCGTCTGAGAGAAAGCTTCAGCCTTTTCACCATTGAATTGTACCTGTGGCATTCTATTTGATATGTAGGAGGAGAACCATTTTAGGGGGATCCCAATATCCCTATCGATTCAAGCTTGTTTATGAGGATTCCATGATGGACCGTATCAAAGGCAGCAGAGATGTCAATGAAGATGAGTATGAACATTTTCTTCTTATACTCAAGGCCTTTGAGGAGGTTGTTAAGGAGTGCTATTAGTAGTGTTTCTACCCCGTGATGTTGCCTGAAGCCGTATTGTTGCTCATCCAGGATTTCATGGTCATCCAGATGATCTTGTAGTTGCATAAGGACTGCCTTCTCAATGATCTTTGCTAAGAAAGATATGCTGGAGATGGGTCGGTAGGATGCCGGGTCGTCTTTGTTGAGTGAGTTGTTCTTCAGAATTGGTCTTATTATAGATTTCTTGAGTTGCGCGAGCATGATTCCTTGTTGTAGCGATTGGTTCACTATATGGGCGACTTGGTGGGCAATATCTGTTTTTGCCGCCTTGATCCATGCAGCTGGGCAGGGGTCTAGCAGTGATGTGGTGGTATTTATGTTTGTTATTATTTTGATGGTTTGTTTATCATCAATTTTGTGGAAAGCGCTCCATGTCTGGTCCTGTTGTATACTGGCTTTCTGACATGTTGCGTTTAGACAGATTGGGGTCAAGGTAGCAGTAAGTTTACTTGCGTAGTAGTCTGCCAAGGTTTGGGGTTTTATTACGTCATCATAGTGGTCAGCTTGGGATGTTTTGGTTAGTGATTTCACTAATTCAAAAAGTTCACGAGGTTTGTTTATAGCTTTGTTCAGTAGGTTGGTGTGATGTGTCTTTTTGGCGGCGTTGACTTCTTCCTTGTATTGTGAGAGGGAAATGAGGTATTCCTTTTTGTGTTCGATGGATTTAATGCGTCTCCATCTCCTTTCGAGTTTTCTGAGTTCCCTTTTCCTTTTGGTCAGTGTTTCCGTGTACCAGGGTTCGGAGTGGTATTTGTTCGGATTCGAGAGGGATTTCCATGTTGGGAGCGCTGCAGCCTGAATCCCGGTGTCCCAGCTATTTGTTAGAACATCTAGGTCTTGGTTTTGCAGGTCTATGTGGGTCGTGATGTTACTTACAAGACTTTCTAAGTTGAGTTTGTTGAATTTTCTTCGCTGTTGCATCACTCTCTGTGCTTTCGCGTCCTTGGATAGTGTAGGTAGTTTTATCTGAATGTCAATTCGATGGTGGTCGGACCAAGGTACCGGAGTTATCTTTATCATAGGTTTCTCATCATTGTTTTGTTTACTCGTGGGAGTGAAGACCATGTCCAGAGTATGGTCCTTATCATGGGTGGCGTCATTTATTAGCTGTTGATACCCCAGTTGGGTCATGGCTTCCATGAAAGTATTTGAATGCGTAGACGGAATTGACGCTAGGTTTAGGTCTCCTAAGATGATTTGGAATTTCTTGGGCTGGGTGGAGGATGTATTTTCTAGTGCTGTGGCAAGTGTTTCATGTTGCGGTGAGGGGGCTCTGTAAATCAGGCAGATGGCTAAAGCCGTGTTCTCCACTTTAAGCAAGTCCATGTCTAAACTTGAATTCAGGTAGGTGCTTGAGAGTTGGAGGTTGGTCTTAGCTATGATGAGAACTCCTCTGCCTCTTTTGTTGCTGCGAAGACAGTTGTATAGGTTGTAACCTGGATTGCTTATCTGGTTCAATATGGCTGCATCTGTGTTTGTGATCCATGTTTCTGTTATACAGAGGATGTCTGGTTGCTCATCTTTGATGATGTCATAGATAATTTGTGTCTTGTTCCTGATTGATCTGGCATTGATGAGTATGACGTTACAGGGGTCATGGGAATGTTGGAGCGGCTGGGTGTGTCTGGTCTGGGTTTGGATGTGTTTATTTATATGTGTCCTTATTGGTTTGGGTTTGCGGTGCCCCTTTTCTCTAGTATATCTGTTACCAGTGGGTTTCTGCGAGGGTGCGAATGTTGGTTCATTTGTGGTGAATTATAATTTGCTTTAGTTACCAACTGGGATCGTGTGAATTTTCAATTACTAAAAGTGGGTGACGTTAGAAAAAAGTTTAGGAAACACTGCTTAGAAGCTGATTTCAGGTTACATGTACAGCATGAACACCTTTACCAACGCCCTCTTCCCTCGCTCATCCACCCTTCCAGCATCACCACAGAGACCACTTCTGGACCCCCTGGGTATGGGAAGAAGGACAGAAGTTGCCCAGCAGCCATGCTGGAACCAAGTGGCATCAAAGCAGCTCCTCTGATTCTAGAACAGCAGCTATGTTGGAAATGAGCAACAGATGCTGGCAAAGAATGAAGGAAGAAGAATATGAAAGTTGTCATGGTTAAAACTTCCAGGGCCTGATTCTGATCCCGACATACATCTCCTTTGTACGTCCAGGCTGACCCGGACGTACAAAGCAGATCCCGATTCTGATCCTGCGGAGCATGTCTAGCCCCGCAGTCTCGGAATCTCAAACAGGCATGTATGTGCAGGCTGGCACTGTGATTCAGTGCCGACCTGTACATACAGCCATAGCCTGGCTAACTCAGCCAGGGATTTTAAATGGAGCCGCGGCGCCATGGCGTCCTGTTGCCATGGCACTGCGGCTCCATTTAAAAACCATGATGCCGGTGCTGCTAAAAAAAAGTTAATTCCCCGCAGCCCGACCTCTGATCCGGCCTCCTAAGGCCAGGTTCAGGCTGTGGGGTATTAACTTTGCCCCCCCCCCCCAGCCCCTTCCACGCCCTGAGTCCACCAAAAAGAAATATCTTTTTAAGAACATAATTTTATAGCCCATTTCAGGATTGCTAAATTTAAATGGGAATACAATATTTAGCTGAATAACAATCTAATAGGTAAGCTAAATTTGTGCATGGTCCTTGTGTTTGAACATAGGTAGGAAATATCTCCAATGTAAACAACCCAATCTTTGCAGTTAGGAGTACTGCTGAAAATGTCTTGCTGAATAGAATAACTACTACTACTACTACTACTACTGAACATTTGTATAGCACTACAAGGTGTACACGCCGCTGCACAGACCTGTAAGAGACAGTCCCTGCTCATCAGAGCTTACAATCTAGTAGAGACAGACAACACAGTAACTGTAGACATGGGATACAGCTAGGGGGAATGGTAAGGAAACACAAAGGAGATTAGGTGAATCAAGATCCGAAAGCGGCAGCGAAGAGGTGAGTTTTCAGCCTGGATTTGAAGTTTCTTCCAGGCATAAGGAGCAGCAAGGTGAAAGGAGAGAAGTCTGGAGTTAGCAGTAGAAGAGAAGGACACAGATAGAAGCTATTTGCCAGAACAGCGGCATTCCCGAGTGGGGATGTAGGGAGTAATAAGAGAGGAAAGGTAGTGAGGAGCTACAGAGTGAATGCACTTATAGGTCAGCAGGAGAAGTTTGAACTGGACGCAGAAATGGATAGGGAGCCAATGAAGTGACTTGAGAAGAGGGGTAATAAAAATAAATAAATATGAGCATGATGAGGCTGGTGGAAGTTTAGTCATGCAGCAGAGTGATGAACAGATTGAAGGGAAGAGAGATGACTCAGAGGGAGAACAGCAAGGAGTAGGTTACAATAGTCTAGACGGGAGGTAACTAAAGGAGTGGATAAGTGTCTTAGTAGCATGTTTAGAAAGGAATGGGTGAATTTTGTTGATGTTGTAGAGAAAGAAACAGCAGGTTTTAGTTATCAGTTAGGATGTGTGTGGAGAAGGAAAGAGAAGCATCAAAGACAACCCCAAGGTTGACTCCCACGGTAAAGGAATAACGCAGCTTGTGGTGTTCACTGCAAGCCGTTATTTCAAGGGACACATGTGCCATTTTGAACCCTGCGCCTGCCTAGACTGGAGCAAGTGGGAATCATTCCTATCCAGGCCCACTTACGATATGTCCAGGAGGCCTTATAGGAGGTCATATCAGGGTTCAGATGGTGGGAGGCCTTAAGGGGTGGCTGAGACTTTTATCAGATCTTTGGGGGAGTGGGTTCAGGGCACACGAGTGGGGAGTTACTTGAGAGAATGCTCTGCCTCCATCGTGGTGCTGGGGGAGGGGGGAGGATCTCCAAGCCACCAGTCCACTCTTTAAAGTGTGGCCCAGTGGTCAGTGGAAAAGTAATAATGACATCTTTGAGCTGCAATTATTAGTTTGAATACTAATAAGGTGTTTTGAACATTTTGCATCTCATTAGTATTCAGTAAGTTCTGCAGTGCCAATTTGGCCTAGTGGTTAGAGCAGCTGCTTAGTACCTAGACAATCAAGGGTTTGATTCCCACTAGCATCCCTTGTGACCTTGGGCAAGTCACTTTACTCTCCACTGCCTTGGAAGACAAGGCCTTGTAATCTACTTCCAGTGATACATTGCCAAGAAAACCCAGAGGCTGCTGGGTTTCCAGGAGTCAGCACTGACTTGACCGCCCAAAAAAAGAATTGCTCTGTAATGTTAAGGAAAATGGAAGCCCTTTGAAGACAGAAGGAAAGTAGTCATACTAACAGGAAATGGGATCATTTGGTGGAAAGCTTCAGATAAGATAAGTAAATACCATGCCCTGATGCAGAGCTAATTCTTAAGAAGACAGCTTGAAACACAATACTTTGTCAGCAGGATATTAGTAGATTAATTTTAAGTAAATAATTGGAGTGAATTTGACTGAATACATTTGAATACCTTCCATATAAATAAAATAAAGTAAAATGGACTATGTTTGAAGTAAGAATTTATTTGGTCAATAGATTAATCTAAATACAGTCCGACAGGGGAGCATCTACTCTGCAGCCCGGTTCCCGCGAAGGGTGAGAGGGCCAGTTTTGAGATCCTCCGACCTGTGTGTGGCAGTCCAGCTGACGTCATCTTCGGGCCCTGATAAAAGACCTTTGCAGTGTGCTTCATTTGGGAGCGTCTACTCTGCAGCCCGGTTCCCGCGGTGGATGAGAGTGCTGGTTTTAAGATCCTACAACCTGTGTGGGGCAGCCCAGCTGATGTCATCTTCGGGCCCTGATAAAAGATCTGCTGCCTGCTACGGCACTATGCTGTTGGCGCTCTTGTTGGGCGTTTCCTAAGGGGCATGTCGAAAGGGGCATTGCACGCCCCTTGTGAGCCCCTTAGGAGCACGGTAGGAGCAGGTCCGGTTAGAGAGTGGTAATGCCCAGCGGGAAAAGAAAGAAGAAACTCTCAGTGGATGTATCTCAAGTGGGATCTATCGAAAAACATGTGATTTTCACGCCGCAGTCAACTAACTCAGGTACTGTGCCCTCTCTACCCTCGACCGAGGGAGCGAGTTTCAGCTCAGTGGAGTGAACTCCTCCGCTTCTCCCAGGAGTTTTGGAGATATCTAATGAGCTTCAGACCAGTGTGAGTCTTCAAGGGGTCAGTGAGCTCCCCAAGGTGGTGTCATGGAAGGAGCCTGCTGTTCCCTCTAAGGACTCTCAGGTATCCATGATTTCTCTTCTGGATGTATGGCAAGTTGTCTCTCGAACTGAGCGTATTCTTGCTGAGACTGTTCCCTTGCTTTGTCAATTTACTAAGGGTGTAGTTGTTAAGTTTCAAACTTTAGATTCTCAGATTGGGGCCTTGAGTTCCGTGGTGACGAACATGGATACTCAAGTAAAATCTTTTACAGAATTTCAATCGGCTAATGCGAAGGATAGCTTTATATTACACCAGAAACTTGAGAATCTGGAGAATTTGTCACGGTGCAAGAATTTAAGGGTACTTAATTTTCCTATTTGTCCTATGTTGTCTCCCTTGATTTTGTTTAGGAAGTACCTTAAAGACACTCTTCTTCTTCCACAGGTTGACTCTTTTTCGGTTACAAAATGCTACTATCTTTCTTCTAAAATTATGTCTGGCGTGGTCGAGGCTCCTAGCAATTTCAATCTGACTGCTTTCTTAGAAGATACGCAAGATGATATTTCTACCAGGGCTACTTTATTAGTGACCTTGACCTCTGAGGAGGATACGGTTGCTATTCTTAAAGCTTATTTTACGAAAAAAGAAATGAAGTTTTGTGGGGACAGGGTGTCTATTTTTCCCGACATGTCTCAGTCCATATAGTTGCGTAGAAAAGCTTTTCTTGCGCTTAAAGCTAGAATTCTTGCTCTAGGGGCGACTTTCTTTTTGAGATATCCTTGTAAATGTTGTGTTACTTTAGGGTATGATAAATTTGTATTTTTGTCTTCCTCAGAATAGGAAAAATGGATTCTTGAAAAGGAAAAGGCACATTGATTCCCTAGTCTTTATTGATTTCTTTTATGTGTTTCAGCTGGGGAAAGGGAGTAGTCTCAACAGGCTGTCAGGTTGGCTAGGGATTTTTCACTTTGGGTATTAGTCCCTTGCTTTGTTTTCCTTAATTGAATATACTTCCTTATATATAGGTTATACGTTTCCCCGAGACATGGGCTGATGTACTTTTATGTTTGCTTTACAATATTATGTGAGTATTTTTTTGTATTTCTTTATACTGTAAAGTTACTGTATAATTGAAAAATTCTCATAAATAAATAATTAAAAAAATAATAAATACAGTCCAACAAAAAAAAAAAAAACTTTTTTAAGAGGGTGTATATCTTGTTATGGAAATAGTATTGTGGCCCTGGGTCGACATATGTTTAATAATGTAATGTTAAGAGCCAAAAAATATGTTATACTGTAAATGTAGCACACTTTAGCAACTACCCCTTCCCCCCCTCCCAATCTCTTATCTAAAATGTAAAAAATACCAGCCCAACAGCATTAGAGAAGCCTTTCTCCTCAAGGGATCATTAAAAAAAAGCAGCATGTATTTTCTACATGTTCTAACACTGGCAGAACGGCTCAGAGCTTCATCACACTAAACTCTGCCTCCCGTATTAAACCACTCAATCATAGTGATGTGGGGGGTCAGGCCAGCTGAAATCTGTTTTAACAAATTGATTCCCTTTCCCTGAAAGCTAGCACGCAGTCTCTGCATTTACAGTTATAATTGCTCCCTGTTTCTTTATGACTTGTCATTGTGGGAGTTGCAGATGCCCTTGAAGTTCTTGAATGCTTCATCCTTTGCCACATGCTCCTCTCTCAACCCCCAGTCCCTTCCTAGCTGAAAACCTCTCTAATTCCGGGGAATTGGGGATTTTATGCTGAGCAGCAGTTTGAAAACCTTTTATGCTTTCGGAATAATAACAATAGTGGCAGAAGTGCAAAACAACAAATACTCTGATTGAATAGCAGCCCCATTATGGTTGCCCTATAATCTTTGGAATGCTGAACGGCTTTTGTCTCTTTTTAGCAAAGAGGATGCTTTACTATTTTGAGCATCTCCTCTCTGAAACTGCTTTGATGGTTAATTCAGTGCTGGAAAATGAGAAACATGCAACAGCGGCCTTGAAAATGTATTGTCCTCGCAGGCAGTGGGAAACAGCTCTGGGTCTCTTAGGCCTGTAAAGTCTCTGGTATCTATGCAATGAGGGTGATTTTATGACAGGGTGCTTAGGCTAACAAGGCATATAGGATCTATGTTGTGCCTAATTTATGAAGTCAACATATGCACCTATGTGTCTTTATAAGATTACCAGCAGAAGAGAAAGAACAATGTGAATTGCACAGACTGAAGGGATGAATCACCAGGAAAGATAATATCTATTGCTTGATTAAAACATTTTTTGACATTTAAAATAGAATCACCATTAATAAAGCATGCATACAAATAAAAATGACCCGGCATGGCCATGTTCCAATCCTATTACCTGAATTAGGGAGATTATTACATATTAATTACATATCAGTGAATAGTATCCATGTTTACAGCCACAAACAATAGCCCAAAACATATAAAAAATAAAAATAAAGACAAACCATAAAGGAAAACAAAACTAAAACAGAAAAAGCATGTACCTAATACAACTTAATCATTAAAACCTTACATAACATTATCTTGTAAAACTGCCAGAAAAAATAACACATATTATATCTTCTCAATGCTGCTAGTACAGTTGCTCTGGAGCAATATCTCCAGATGGGTTAGTGTTGCACTTACCATGACTATAATGACCCTCACCCCTAAGCCAGGGTATGTGGGGGATGATCTCAGCCTCTTGGATTTGCTGTTAACACTTGCAATAGTTCTTCCATTGTGCCAAAGACAGCTTCCTTCTGGAGTTCATAAGATGTACCATGTAGAGGCAGCCTATCAAAATATGCTTTAAAATTCCTTTTAATCACTCCTGTCATACCATATTTGATGAGAAATATTTCTGTATCTTTCTGCCACATTTTCTTGGTCTCTAACTGCTTTCCGTGGTACTTGAAGATATTGGGGGTGATATTCTGCAGTGGCAATTACCATGGTTTCAGCAGTTAGCAGTCACCACTGAAACAAACCACGGTATTCAATGCCGGGGTCATATCTGGCCACCGGCAATGAATATCAGCAGGATAGGAAAGAAGCTAACAGGGCTGCGACGATATTCAGCTGCTGTCCAGTTAGCTTCTGCAGAGAAAGTTAGGCCAGCCTTTACTGTGCCTAACTTTTGCCAATATGTGGTAACTAGTCAGTTGCTGAATATGGCCACTGTCCAGTTATCGCCGGGTGCCGCCCCAGAACACCCCAATGTTAGCTGGCTAGTATCGGGCCTGCAGCAGTGGCACCCATAGATATTCAGCAGCACTAACTTCTATTATCAGTGCTGCTCTCGTGTTTTTCTCCTTGACTGCGATGTCCAGTTTTCTAGCGCCAACCTTTTTATTGGTTAGAATGGGACTATCCCAGGTGATCAGGACCTCTTCATTTTCCTTAATTCTCTTAGTGTTGTGATCCTGATGCTTTTTTTGCTACAATCATGTTGCGATGTTTACAACGTTTCCAACAGATGAATGTACCACCTTATTCTGCCTTTTTGTATAGAAATTTTCTCACCATGCAGATTGAGGATATAAGAGAAAATACCCAATGGCAGTGTCTGAACTAGGACATATGGGACACTGCAGAAAAATCCTCAGGTAGCCCAGGAACTGTATCTGTATTAGTGTATGGATGTTAGTGCTAATAAGCTGATCGAATTTATGGCATGATTTTTGACTGGCAAGCAAGTTATGCAATATTATGAAAGACCTGCCTTGAAGTAATAGAGATATTTTCAAAAATACATTTAGTGTTATAGAGGAAGGGCTATCGGGTAAGGTTTGCCTCTTTGTAGATGATACCAAAATCTGCAATAGAGTAGACTCCCAGGAAGGTGTAGATAACATGAGGAGGGATCTAGCTAAGCTTGAAGAATGGTCTAGAATTTGTCAGCTGAGATTTAACGTTAAAAAATGCAAGGTCATGCATTTGGGCTGCAGCAATCCAAGGAAGCAATATAGTATAGGGGGTGAAGTACTTTTGTCCACTAAAGAACTACTACTACTATTTAGCACTTATATAGCTCTATGCATACAGCGCTGTACAGAATACATGTCAAGACAGTCCCTGCTCGTCAGAGCTCACAATCTAGTCAAGACAACACAGAGCAATAGTCAATTCGGGGGAGAAAAAAGATATGGCATTTACAATTCGGGGCAAAACAAAATATGGCATTTACAATTAGTCATGACAAAGGACGGGAGTCAGGTCAAGACAACGGCTAAACATCAGGATCTGAAAGCGACAATGAAGAGGTGGGTTTTCAACCTGGACTTGAAGAGGGCCAAGGAGGGTGCCTGGCGTATAGGCACAGGAAGGTTGTTCCAGGTGTAGGGTGCAGCAAGGTGAATGGAGCGAAGTCGGGAGTTAGCGGTGCGAGTGAAGGGCCTAGATAGAAGTAATTTGTTAGAAGAGCGAAGTTCCTGAGAGGGGATGTAGGGAGAGATAAGAGATGAAAGGTATTGAGGGGCCATAGAGTGAATGCATTTATAGGTCAGGAGGAGAAGTTTGAATTGGATGCGGAATTGGATAGGGAGCCAGTGAAGCGACTTGAGAAGAGGAGTAGTGTGGGCATGGTGAGGCTGGTGGAAGATTAGTCGAGCAGCATCATTTTAAATAGATTGAAAGGGGAAGAGATGGCTCACAGGGAGACCAGCAAGGGGTAGGTTGCAATAGTTGAGGTGAGAGGAGATTAAGGAGTGGACAAGCATTTTAGTAGTGTGTTCAGAAAGGAAGGGGCAGATTTTGCTAATGTTGTAGAGAAAGAAGCGGCAGGTCTTAGCTACCAGCTGGATACGTGTGGAGAAGGAGAGAGAGGAGTCAAAGATAACTCACAGGTTGCGAAAACAGGAAGGATCGTAGAGCCATCCACGGAGACTGAGAAGGGAGGGAGAGGAGGGGAGGAGTTGGGTGGGAAAGATAAGGAGTTCAGTCTTGGCTATGTTCAGTTTCAAGCAGCAGTGAGACATCCAGGCAGCAATGTCAGAAAGGCAGGCAGAGATCTTGGTCTGGATTGCTGAAGAGATATTAGGTGTAGAGAGGAAGATTTGGGAGTCATCAGCATAGAGATGGTACTGAAAGCCATGGGAGGAGATAAGCGCTCCAAGGGATTGGGCATAGAGAGAGAAAAGGAGCGGACCGAGGACGGATCCCTGGGGTACACCAACATGGAGCAGGGTGGGAGAAGAGGAGGAGCCACCAGAGCATACACTAAAGAAGCGGTGGGAGAGGTAGGAGGAGAACCAGGATAGTTCGGATCCCTTGAAACCAAGCGAGGAGAGGGTGGCGAGGAGAAGTTTGTGGTCAATAGTGTCAAAGGTGGCAGAGAGGTCAAGAAGGATGAGGACAGAGTAGAGGCCCTTAGATTTAGCCAGGAACAAATCACTGGAGACTTTTGTAAGAACCGTTTCAGTGGAATGTAAGGGACGGAAGCCAGATTGTAGAGGGTCCAGGAGGGCCTGAGAGGTGAGGAAGTCGAGGCAGCGGCGGTGGACTGCTCATTCTAGTAGTTTAGATATGAAGGGAAGGAGGGAGATGGGTCGATAGTTAGAAGGACAGGTGGGATCGAGTGAGGGTTTCTTGAGGAGAGGTGTGACCACTGCATGTTTGAAGTCTACGGGGACAGTTGCAGTGGAGAGTGAAAGGCTGAGAATAAGAGAGATGGAAGGGACAACAGTGGGGGAGATGGAGTTTAGGAGGTGGGTGGGGATAGGATCAGAGGAACAGGTGGTGGGTTTGGAGGACAAAATAAGGAGGGCGATTTCCTCTTCAGAGATCGTAGGGAAGCAGTAGAGGGTAGCAGAGGAAGTATGGATTGGGGGGAGAATTGGGGAGGGGGGAGGTAGATGAGGAGGTGGGGAATTGGAGGGTAATCTTGTGGATTTTGTCATGGAAGTAATCGGCCAGGGTTTGGGCAGAAAGGGAGGGCAGGACCAGGGGCGGGGGCATCTTGAGGAGAGAACTGAGGGTATTAAAGAGGTGGCGAGGATCAGAGGCAAGAGAGTTAGTTAGATGGATGTAGTATTCTTGTTTGGCAAGTGCTATGGCTGACTGGAAGGTGCCAACCATGAATTTGAAGTGTAGAAGGTCTTCTGGGGAGCGGGATTTGATCCAAGCACATTCAGCAGAATGGGCACAGGTGCGTAAATAGTGAGTTGTGGATGAAAGCCAGGGCTGGGGTGCAGAACGTCTGATAGGACATGGGGTGGGTGGGGCAAGAGTGTCCAGAGCCGAGGAAAGTGCAGCATTATAGGAGGTTACTACCTCTTCGACGGATTTAGAGGACATAATGGAGGAAAGAGAAGGAGAAATGGTGGAGGCGAGAGTCAAGGGATCAATATTATGAAGGTTTCTAAATATGTCGGAGGAGACAGGATGAGGTTGAGACAGCGGAAGCTGAAGATTAAAGCTTAAAAGATGATGGTCAGATGAGGGAAGGAGTGAGTTACGGAAGTTTGAGGGAGAGGAATTAGAGAAGAGTATCAGGTCAAGGCAGTGGCTGTGCTGGTGGGTGGGGGCAGTAGAACAAAGTTGGAGGTCAAATGAGGAGGTGAGGGCGAGGAGCTTTAAAGCATGGGGATTGGAGGGATTATCGATGTGAATGTTAAAATCGCCAAGAATAAGAGTGGAGGAAGAGGGATCCAGAAAGACGGAAAGCCAGGAGTCGAAGTCGGTAAGGAAGGTGGATGCGGATTTGTTGGGTGGGCGATAGATAACAGCTATTCGGAGGGGAAGTGGTGAGAAGAGGCGAATGGAGTGGACTTCAAAAGAGAGAAAGGAGTGAGACTGAGGCAGCAGGAGGGGTTGGAATTGGCAAGATGGAGAAAGTAGAAGCCCAACACCACCACTGCAGCCTGTGGAATGAGGTATATGGGAGAACTGGTAGCCCCCGTTACAGAGTGCAGCAGAAGATGCGGTATCATCTGGGAGGCGCCAGGTCTCCTTTAGGGCAAGAAGATGTAGAGCGTTAGAGATAAAGAGATCATGAGTAAAAGCAAGTTTATTAGAGACTGATTGTGCGTTCCATAAGGCACATGAGAACGGGAGAGTGGAGGGGGAAAGGAGAGGGATATGGATGAGGTTGGACAGTTTACGTGAGGATTTCTTTTCAGAGTAAGACAGAGGTCTTAGGGGGTCATTATGTGAGGATCTCTTGCCAGAGTAAGAGTAAGACAGAGATCTAGTGGGGCCAGGATAAGGGTGGGTATCTCTGGATGAGTGAGCTTCCATGAGGCGCATGAGGGAGGGGGAGTGGCAGGGGAATGAAGGGGGCTATTGATGATATTGGACAGATTATGTGAGAGTGAGACAGAATTCTAAAGGGGCCCGGGTTGAGGTTGGTATCTCTGGATGAGTGAGTGGCGCATGAGGGAGGGAGAGTGGAAGGGGAAAGGAGAGGGATATGGATGAGATTAGATAAGTTACGTGAGGAACTCTTCTTAGAGTGAGAAAGAAATCGAGGGGGACCAGGGTTGGGGTTGATATTACCTCATGAGAGAAGAAGAAGGAGTAGTAGAGCGTGGGGTAAAGAGGAGGCAGTACGGCAAAAGCGAGGGTGGGGTTGCCTTAAGGAAAGAGAGGCTGGTTGAATGAGAGGGAGGGTGTGATGAAGCTCAAGAGCAGATGCTAGGTTAGAAGACAGAATGGAGGGAGAAGTGAAGAGGGTAGAGGGGGAATCGGGGGGGAGGAATGAGGGTGCTGGTAGGAGGGGAGGCAGTTGTGGAGTATGAGGAAGAGAAGAACAATGTGATGTGGGGCTATAGAAGAGGAGTAGTGGGGCTAAGCAGCATATGTTATCTTGCAAGCAATGAGGTGGCAGAGGATTCTATAACTATGCAGTATGCTAAGCAATGGAGACTGTGACCCCACAGGTCCCGTATAGGCCTTCGCCTAGGGCCCCGGGGTTATAGTTGCCTCCTATCTTGCAGAACAAAATAGTCTTCAGTCGAGTGTTAAGGCAAAACAAAGATAAGGGCTTTATTCCCCTTCCCTCAAGGATATCTTTTGTACAACCAAACTTGGAAACAAAACAGTACTTCCAAAGAAAAATATGTTCTTTTTCTTTGTAGCTTACAGGTCTTCAGCGCAAGGATTCAACATCATCCGACATGCATAACGTACAGTCCATGGGAGCACATTCAGGAATATTGTTATTACTTTCCCACTGCATCAGCTCGCATTCACCCGGTGTTACACTTGGGTTTAAATCCTCATAGCTGTTTCTGTATAAGCCTCTCTCTGAGGACTCAGTTGGACTACAAGAGTACAGTTCTAAGCAAGTAGGTTTTGGAATACCTGTTACTGCAGTATGTCCTCTCTGGCTCTCCTCCTCTAACCTCCAATGGCTAGGAATTGTTTTATATCTTCCTGTAGTTAATTCATGTTCTGTGCACTGCTCTGACCCTCTGGTACAAACAGACTTTTTAGCTTTCCCTTTGATAAAGCTTGGTTCCCACCTGTATAAATGATGAGGTTTTCTCTCTGGTAATGAGGACTGTGGACTCCCCTGCTCTCCCAGTCTGGACAGCTTTCTGACCTCAGCTTGGTCTCTCCTTTTCTCTGGAGTTATAGCTTCTACCTCTTGGCTGTAAGTAGGCTCCACCTCAAACCTCCAGTTGCTAGCACTCTGTGCACTTCGACGGCCACGCTCTTCTGAAGCCTTTCCCTTGCTGCTTCCTTTTCCAGGGCTACTCCCACTGCTTCCTGGATTCAGCAGGCTTCCCTCTCTGTGACCTCTGCCTCCTGCACAGCTGCTGCTCGCACTGACCTCTGCTGGATCTACCCAGCAGCTTTTATCTCCCTCTCCACTACACGTTCCCTGTGCTTTCCTGGACAGGTGATAATAATCAGATCTTAAACTTCTTGCTGCATCATATCTTGTGTGTGGTAATCCTATTCCACTGTTTCTTTGCTCCTTCTGAGCTCTGTGTGCTGGCTGCCTAACAGGTTTTAAGGTAAATTCCTCTTTTTCCTCTATTATCATAGGCTCTGTATAGGCTTCCATGTCACATATCCACCCTCTTAAGCTATTACGGGCTGGTGAAGCCACGTTCTCACAGCACATAATCATGAAGCGGGACTCACTATGTTCCTTCACTTTGGATCGACTAGCTGCTGCTGTCCTCTCATGCCAAGGCTTAAGGACATTGACATGGTAGACTTGCCGGCGTCCTTTGTCATTCTCCACTATATAAGAGACAGGGCCCTTGCGTTCTACTACTGTATAGGGACCCTTCCATTGAGCTTCAAATTTTGGACCGACGTCCGCTATCATTACTACTACCTTCTCGCCTAAGGTTAATTGACGAGGTTTCTTTCCTCGGTCGTAGTACCTTTTCTGGCATTTCTGACTAGCTTGCAGATGTTCTCTTGAGGCCTGAGAAGTCCTCTGTAAGCGACTCCTCAATTCACGAAGGAAATGGGGCACCCCCATTTCTTCCCCTTCAGGCTCCACCCATTGCTCCCTTAAGATATCTAGGACTCCCCTTGGGGCACGGCCAAACATTAATTCATATGGGGAAGCTCCTAATGAGGCCTGAGTATGCTCCCTACTGGCATACACAACAAACGGGAGCATGATGTCCCAGTCTGCCATCTTTCCGTCCAGGCCCCGTCGTTGCATCTGCTTTAGGGTTTGGTTGAACCTTTCTACAAGCCCATTGGTTTGAGGATGGTAGGCGGCGGTTTTTATGTGGTGGATTCCAAATGCGTCCCATACTTGGGCTAAGTATTTGGACATGAAATTGCTACCTCTATCGGTAAGCATTTCTTGTGGAAATCCTACTTCGCAAAATAGCTTGATTGATTCCAGTGCTATAATTCTGGCTGATATGTTTCGTAACGATATAGCCCAGGGAAACCTGGTGGCATGGTCCATCACCACCAGGACATACTGGACTCCTCTGGGTGTCTTTACCAAGGGTCCCACAATATCCATCGCCATCCGGCGTATGGGTTCCGCTATCCTAGGTGTAGGAATCATAGGGACTTCCCTGGGTTTTGCAGCGGTAACCCGCTGACAGGAAGGAAATGCCTCGCAGAAATGTGCAGTTTCCTTAAACACTCCTGGCCAATAAAAACGGGCTAAAATTTGATCCAGGGTACCCTGTACTCCCTTATGACCACTGACCGGGTGATCGTGGGCCAATCTCAGGACCACTGCTTTAAACATAGTCGGGACAACCAACTGTTTCCTGACTGCTCCAGTTTGGGGATCATTGCTTTCCCTGTACAGTATTTCCTTCTCAATTAGGAATCTAGGAAGAATGTCCCTCTCAGTTTTGGCATATTCAAAGGCGCACTTTAACGCTGGATCGCCTTGCTGCTCCTTAGGGAAGGAGGGGAACTTTTTAACCAGATCTGCAGGCACCCAGGGCAATCCTTGCCCGGCCTCCATTCCCGCCCTCACTTGAGCTCTATGGTGTCTTTCTTGGCGCTTCTCTGCTTTTCTTTTCTTAGTGTTTTTGGAAGCGGTACTAACCAAATCTTCATACCTGGGTAACTCTCCTAAGCCCTCATCAGCCGGTCTACCCTCCTCCTCTGGGGGTCCCTCTTCCTCCTCTAGAGGGTCCGCCTCCTCCTCTGAGGGTTCGGATTGTACCACTGAGCTTTGGGTCTGGGATCTGGTAGAGACCATACCTCCCTTCACCTGTATGCCTTCTTTTATCCCCCTACAAAATGGTGGCCAGTCCCTACCTAACACAATATCGTATGGTAACTTGGGTACTATGGCTACTAAACCTCCCTCCGAGTCCCTAACCCTTTTACTGAAACTCTATAGAGGGGGTACTAGGTGGATGATCCGTGCACACATCGGATTTTGGTCCTACCTTCCGGTTGGCTCAGGGCTGATCTACCATGGACTTGTATGGCCTGCCATAGCTTCTTTGAGACCATACTCTGGTCAGCACCCGAGTCAAGCAAAGCATTCGCTGCAACACCTTGCACTGTTACACTTAGAAGGAAACCTTCTTGAATACTTTTTCCATCACCCATTATCAGCGCTGTTCGTAACACACAATTTCTTTTCCTTTGGCCTATTTTACCGCATTTGAAACACTTTACTTGTGTGTCTTTAGCATTTTTCTTAGGCAAGTAATTGGTTACACTTGGAACATAGGGCCTAAGCTCCTTAATGGCCTTTCCAAAATTTGCCTCACCAAACATGTTCTCAGCGCCTCCTTGTGGTTTCTGGGCCAACTCAGCCTCCATAAACCATTCAGTGAGGTGAGCTGCTTCTGTTGAGGTTTGGCAATTTTGTAAAGTTAGAAATGACCTTATTTCGGCAGGAACTGCCTCTGTAAATTGCTCCAATATGATAGCGTCAATAATGGTCTCGAGGGTCTTTCCCTCCGGGGCGAGGCATTTCCACACCAAGCTGCGCACCCTCTGGCACAAAGCCTTAGGTGTTTCACCTGGTTTGAGCTTTGTGGCTCTTAACATTCGCCTATATACCATAGGTGTTAAGCCTAACCTGTCACGTATGGCTTTTTAAGCTCTTCATATTCTGTCACTAGAGCAGCGGGCATGGCTTTGTAGGCCGCTAAGGCCTCTCCCGTTAGGGAGGTAGCAAGCCTGACTACCCATTGCTCACGCAGCCATCCTACATTAAGGGCTACCCTTTCAAAGGCTTCAGTGAAGTCATTGATATTGTCCTCTACAGTAAACTGTCCAAAAGACAAGACTCCACAATTTTGTGGTCCTACCACACAGGAATGTTCTATCGGTGTCTTCTCTGTTGTTCTCTGGGTCGCCAGTAATGCTTGTATCTGATCCATCATAAGCTTCTGCTGGGCTTGTAGGGCGGCAACAGCTTGCTCTTGATTCAGCTGTGCCAATCCCCTTTGTTTTTCAAATTGTGAGCTCATCCAGCGAAGTACCTCTTGTGGATCCATTGCCAGGTTTTCTCTGTAACTAATATAAATAAATGAATTGCTCCACTCCAACTTATTGCTAGATATAAAATATTTATAGGAATGTTCCTCATTCAACTTATAATGCCCAATTTGTAGTCTCAGATTCACACGGCACTGATTATCATAAGATTCAATGAAAATCAACGTGCCCAAAAACATCAATGACTACTGGGCTTTTTTCTTTTTTGTATAATGCTGATACAACCCTTCTGTGCTTGTCTTCCCTTATGAAAATATATATATATCTTTATTAAAACATGTTTTCAAGATGCCATTTCTCTTTGTTGGTTACCACTATGTTGGTTTTTTGCAGATAAATATATATATATTCATATTGATAAACTTATCTTTTTTGTGTTGGTTCGTCTTGTGCTTGAGAATACTAATTCTTCTCTTGGCGATAAGCACTGATTTGTCTGTACTCAACGCTCCATTTGGCGCCTATGCGTTTCACTCCCTGATTAGGAGTTTCATCAGGAGATCTATATATGAGCAAAAATAGCATTATAGATAACGGGACCAAAATCCACTGAAATTAGCTAGTTGTGTTACAATGCCTAATACGAACGTGCTGACCTTAAAACTTATAAAACCTATATCACAAAACTATAGTTAAAAAGCTAGTTAACTGTTCAAACCTGTTTCTTTGTGTTTGTACCACCTCTTTGTTAACTGCTGCCCACGTCTCTCTGTGATTTTCGTAGCAAAAAACGCCGCGCATGTGGGTTTCTCTCCACTGCCTCCTTTTAAAGTGCTCAGCTGTTCCTCCTAGATCGGAAATCATTTACACACTTGCCATTCTATGCACGCATTTAAACCTAGTGGCTGAACTGTATTTAAGGTGAAGATCCAGCGTTGTTCATAGAACGATAAAGTTTCATCCAGTGTTTTGCCTTTTTTAGATTTACTGATATGGTCAATACAAAAACAGCGGAGTTGTAAAAATTCATGATTCAGTTCTATACAATGTTGTACTAGAGGTGCCGTCATGATTTTATTTTTCAACCGGCTCTTGTGTTCTTGTATCCGGACCCTGAAACTACGGCTGGTCTTTCCAATGTATAATTTTTCACAAGGACATTTAATTGCATAAATCACAGATGTAGTATTACATGTCGTAGTTTTTTTGAGTACGTATTTTTTATCGGCATAAGTGAACTCTGAAATTTCCTCTGTTATCTGGCAAATAGTGTTTCCTCTGTTATCTGGCAAAAAGAGCCCTGAACAACGACAGAACTTGGTTGGTATGTCCCACCAGAAGAAATAAGTTGGATGACAGCGTCAATCTAGTTACAAGATATTCTCCTCTCAGTTATCGTATTCAAAGGCTAGTCACAAAGAATTTACACATATTGAGAACAGTTCCTGGGTTAACAGAGAACACCATCAGATGTGTCTGGCAAAGAAACAACAACTTTAAAGAACAATTGAGTCCAGTAAAAACACTTCCTTCATGCATGCCAATAGAAGACTCAAAGCCTGCTGGTCATACAGCATGTGGACAATGCACTATTTGCCAGATAACAGAGGAAATTTCAGAGTTCACTTATGCCGATAAAAAATACGTACTCAAAAAAACTACGACATGTAATACTACATCTGTGATTTATGCAATTAAATGTCCTTGTGAAAAATTATACATTGGAAAGACCAGCCGTAGTTTCAGGGTCCGGATACAAGAACACAAGAGCCGGTTGAAAAATAAAATCATGACGGCACCTCTAGTACAACATTGTATAGAACTGAATCATGAATTTTTACAACTCCGCTGTTTTTGTATTGACCATATCAGTAAATCTAAAAAAGGCAAAACACTGGATGAAACTTTATCGTTCTATGAACAACGCTGGATCTTCACCTTAAATACAGTTCAGCCACTAGGTTTAAATGCGTGCATAGAATGGCAAGTGTGTAAATGATTTCCGATCTAGGAGGAACAGCTGAGCACTTTAAAAGGAGGCAGTGGAGAGAAACCCGCATGCGCGGCGTTTTTTGCTATGAAAATCACAGAGAGACGTGGGCAGCAGTTAACAAAGAGGTGGTACAAACACAAAGAAACAGGTTTGAACAGTTAACTAGCTTTTTAACTATAGTTTTGTGATATAGGTTTTATAAGTTTTAAGGTCAGCACGTTCGTATTAGGCATTGTAACACAACTAGCTAATTTCAGTGGATTTTGGTCCCGTTATCTATAATGCTATTTTTGCTCATATATAGATCTCCTGATGAAACTCCTAATCAGGGAGTGAAACGCATAGGCGCCAAATGGAGCGTTGAGTACAGACAAATCAGTGCTTATCGCCAAGAGAAGAATTAGTATTCTCAAGCACAAGACGAACCAACACAAAAAAGATAAGTTTATCAATATGAATATATATATTTATCTGCAAAAAACCAACATAGTGGTAACCAACAAAGAGAAATGGCATCTTGAAAACATGTTTTAATAAAGATATATATATTTTTTCATAAGGGAAGACAAGCACAGAAGGGTTGTATCAGCATTATACAAAAAAAGAAAAAAGCCCAGTAGTCATTGATGTTTTTGGGCACGTTGATTTTCATTGAATCTTATGATAATCAGTGCCGTGTGAATCTGAGACTACAAATTGGGCATTATAAGTTGAATGAGGAACATTCCTATAAATATTTTATATCTAGCAATAAGTTGGAGTGGAGCAATTCATTTATTTATATTAGATATATATAGCTCCCAAAAGACCACATACAATTTTTTGTATCTCTACAATGGAAGGTTTTCTCTGTAAAGCAAACAAAAAGACAAAACACCAAGTGTGGTACTACCACTATTATCAGTGCCTAGGGTTTTCTCCCCTCTGAGCTTTCTCAGCCCTCCTTCTCCAATGAATCCCACACCGCCTGTGCCCAAGTACCTATTACCTGAGGCAGGTGTAGACTCGAGCTTTGAGAAGGGCTTTTTCCACCGGTTCTGGAATCTTCTGATCAATACCAGCCACGATACTCAGTCTCCTCCTCAGCTACCGCTCGGCTGTCTTCCAGACGTTTCCCATTGTACAATTCAAGGAAAAATCCTCAAAACTATACCATTTGGAAACAAAACAGTACTTCCAAAGAAAAATATGTTCTTTTTCTTTGTAGCTTACAGGTCTTCAGTGCAAGGATTCAACATCATCCGACATGCATAACGTACAGTCCATGGGAGCACATTCAGGAATATTGTTATTACTTTCCCACTGCATCAGCTCACATTCACCCGGTGTTACACTTGGGTTTAAATCCTCACAGCTGTTTCTGTATAAGCCTCTCTCTGAGGACTCAGTTGGACTACAAGAGTACAGTTCTAAGCAAGTAGGTTTTGGAATACCTGTTACTGCAGTATGTCCTCTCTGGCTCTCCTCCTCTAACCTCCAACGGCTAGGAATTGTTTTATATCTTCCTGTAGTTAATTCATGCTCTGTGCACTGCTCTGACCCTCTGGTACAAACAGACTTTTTAGCTTTCCCTTTGATAAAGCTTGGTTCCCACCTGTATAAATGGTGAGGTTTTCTCTCTGGTAATGAGGACTGTGGACTCCCCTGCTCTCCCAGTCTGGAGAGCTTTCTGACCTCAGCTTGGTCTCTCCTTTTCTCTGGAGTTATAGCTTCTACCTCTTGGCTGTAAGCAGGTTCCACCTCAGACCTCCAGTTGCTAGCACTCTGTGCACTTCGACGGCCACGCTCTTCTGAAGCCTTTCCCTTGCTGCTTCCTGTTCCAGGGCTACTCCCACTGCTTCCTGGATTCAGCAGGCTTCCCTCTCTGTGACCTCTGCCTCCTGCACGGCTACTGCTCGCACTGACCTCTGCTGGATCTACCCAGCAGCTTTTATCTCCCTCTCCACTACACGTTCCCTGTGCTTTCCTGGACAGGTGATAATAATCAGATCCTAAACTTCTTGCTGTGTCATGGCTTGTGTGTGGTAATCCTATTCCACTGTTTCTTTGCCCCTTCTGAGCTGTGTGTGCTGGCTGCCTAACAGGTTTTAAGGTAAATTCCTCTTTTTCCTCTATTATCATAGGCTCTGTATAGGCTTCCATGTCACAAGACACAGGTTGAGCAATGGAGACAGAGCAATGGAGTCACAGGCTAAGAAATGGAGACACAGGCTAAGCAATGGAGACACGGGCTAAGCAATGGAGTCACAGGCTGAGCAATGGAGACACAGAGCAATGGAGTCACAGGCTAAGCAATGGAGTCACAGGCTAAGAGAGGAACCTAGGCATGATTGTGTCTGATGATCTTAAAGTAGCTAAACAGGTAGAAAAGGCGACGGCAAAAGCTAGAAGGATGCTTTGGTGCATAGGGAGAGGAATGGCCAGCAGAAGAAAGAAGGTGATAGTGCCTCTGTATAAGTCTTTGATGTGACCCCATTTGGAGTATTGTGTGCAATTCTGGAGACTGCACCTTCAAAAGAATATAAACAGGCTAGAGTCCGTATAGAGGGTTTGCTACTAAAATGGTTATAAAGTCTGTCCTCATATGCTTCATTATAAAGCATATGAGGACAGACTTAAGGATCTTAATATGTACAGCTTAGAAGAAAGGCGGGATAGAGGTGATATGATTGAGACGTTTAAATACCTCTGTGGAATAAATGCACAGGAGGAGAGCCTCTTTCGATTGAAAGCAAGCTCTGCTATGAGGAGGCATAGGATGAGGGTGAAAGGGGAAAGACTCAGGAGTAATATGTGGAAATATTTCTTTACAGAAAGAGTGGTGGATCTGTGGAATAGTCTCCAGTGGAGGTGGTAGAGATGAGGACAGTATCTGAATTCAAAGAAGCATGGGACAAACACAGAGGATCTCTAAAGGAAAAAAGGGGAATGTTGTAGTTGTAAATATGGAAGGACAGACTAGATAGGCCATGTGGTCTTTTTCTGTCGTCATGTTTCTGTGTTCCTACTTCAAACTTTATAGCAAACTACAAGATCACTAATGGTTTCCATTTCTTCCATACAGAATATATACATCTGTTTTCCCAGATTCTGTGTGCTTGTTCCAAATCCTCTTATCTGTAATCCACTGTCCTGGGCTGCAATTATCAATCTCTCATCCTTAGGTTTCAGTTCACCTCTCCTTAGCTATTCATGTGTCCGGTCTTGATCGAGGAATGGTTCCTTTGCTTTTCCCACTGTATTTGTGCAATTGTCACTTGCTTTCATGTTTGCTGATCTAATTCTTTCAAAAATATTTTTTCTTGTTTTGCAAATTCAGTTGCTTCAGTACCTATGTATACTGGTGGATTCTCACTTATTCTTTCCACTCATCAGAATGCTTGTCCAAGTTGAATGAAGGAGATGGATTCTGGACATTTAATTTCATATTTCAACACTTTTTGCATTGTTGGATCTGTTGGCCTATGATAGCAGCTCTATATGCATAATCTGTTTCTATGAGGCCTATTCCTTCTTTACCTCGAAGAATATACAAGCTTGCCATACACGATGCTTATAAAATGATCAGTAGCAGTAGTAAATTACCTCATAGACGGAGGAGTTTTCTTGTAGGTAAATCCAGTTTTTCAATATCTTTAAGAGACTAACCGAGAGTTTCAAAGCTGTTTGAGAATAAGGAAACTGCCAACTAATTAATGGCTTGTATCTTATTCCGTGATGTTAAATCACTTTTCAAAATCATTTGTTGTTGTTAAGTGCCATCGAGTCAGTGTCGACTCATGGTGACCTAAACTGTGTTTGGGCTTCAGTCAGACAGCTCATTGTTGACAAAGTGACTCCCATAGCTACTGTTACTGTATTGATCCATCTCATTGCTGGCCTGCTTTTACGCTGACCTTCAATCTTGCCAGAAGACCAAAAGAATGTATACCCACAGCCAGGTTAAAAAATATCCCCAACAAAACAGAACCCAGTCTAATATAACCAGCATGATAGAACAACTTAGTTGTTCTCAATATACTTTTTTGTACTTAATATATATTTTTTTGTCGGAATGATCAGCTAGGTGAAGAGGAAACCACCTCTCACTTTCGTGACCCATCATTATATATAATCATTATACAGCTAAGTAAAATGACGCTGTTCTAAAGTATGCTGTTTTGTAAAACACTATTTTACAGCTAAGATAAAATGCTGGAAAAAAAGTTTTCTTTAATTAAAATGGACGGGTCATGAAAGTGAGAGGTGGTTTCCTCTTCACCTAGCTGACCATTCCGACAAAAAAATATATATTAAGTACAAAAATGTATATTGAGTACAACTAAGTTGTTCTATCATGCTGGTTATATTAGGCTGGCTTCAATCTTGCCAAGCATGATGACTTTCTCTAACAATCCCTCTCTTCACACAATATGTCCAAAGTGTGAAAGTTAAAGTATTGTCATCTCTCTCAGTGCCCTTTCAGACATCTTTTTCCTCCTCTGTCAGCTCCCTTCCAACCCTCTTTTCCCCCTGTGTTAGCTTTCCCCCCATGCAGCTCATGTCTTCTTTCCTTCCCCCCATGCAGCTTGTGTCTTCTCTCCTCCCCCACCGTGCAGCTCATTTCTTCTCTCCTTCCCCCCCCATGCTGCTTGTTTCTTCTCTCCTTCCCCGTGCAGCTCATTTCTCTTCCCTCCTTCCCCCCCGTGCAGCTCATGTCTTCTCTCCTTCCCCCATGCTGCTCATTTCTTCTCTCCTTCCCTCCCCTGTGCTGCTCGTTTCTTCTCTCCTCCCCCCGTGCAGCTCATTTCTCTCCTTCCCCTTCCCCCTGTGCTGCTCGTTTCTTCTCTCCTTCCCCACGTGCAGCTCGTGTCTTCTCTCCTTCCCCCCGTGCAGTTTGTGTCTTCTCTCCTTCCCCCCATGCAGCTCATGTCTTCTCTCCTCCCACCTGTGCAGCTTGTGTCTTCTCTCCTTCCCCCCCCCCAGTGCAGCTCATTTCTCTTCCCTCCTCCTCCTCTTCATCCTCCCCCCCCCCATGCAGCTCTTTCCTGTTCCTCTTCTCTTCTTGCCTCCCTGTACCCCGTTGTTCACTCAGCTATTCATTTGCAATGACAGGAAACCGGTGCGGAGCCTCCCGAGTCTCGACGGTAAGGAACCTCTGCTGCTGCTGCGTTCCGCTCTAGCGTCACTTCCTTTTGGGGATGGGACGCGGCAGCACCAGAGGTTCCTTACCGTTGGGAGGCTCCATACTGGTTTCCCATCAATGTCATAATGCATGTCCCAATGCTCATGTTCACATCTTACATTGCTCCCACAGGTGACCATGGATATCCTCTGAGGACCTGACTGCTGAACCCAGTGCACCACCCCATGAGCCGGCAGAAGAAGTGGTACAATGGTGCCCATCAGCTGACTGAGGTGGTTATGGAGTGTGCAATAGAAGTACTGAAGAGCCATTTCTGGTGCCTCAACAGGAGCAGTGGGCAACTCCTCTACAGTCTGGAGTGGGTATGCAAGATATTTGCATTGTGCTGCATACTCCACAACCTGGCACGCATGTGTGCAGTGCTGGACCTAGAGCCAGCAGTTGTGTAGGAGTGGGAGGCCACAGAGGCAGCAGATGGTGATGGTGCAGAGTCTGGGAGCCAGCAGCAGGTCAGGGCACTGGCCCACCTTGCACAAATGATACATGACAGTTTCTGAGGTGACTGCCCCATACCAGACCCAGGATAGGACACACACAATCAGTAATAAAGTGCCCATTACCACCCAATGTGTGCAGAGTGAGTCATTATTTCCTCCCATGTGTTTCCCCTGCCCCTGGACTCCCCACTAGCCATGGGCGCTTGCTGACACATGCACTGCGACACAGTGGAGTGATGTCCGATGACATGCTGGCAGTGCTCCACTGCCCTGGGTGGTGAACCCGACTGCTCCTCTGCCCTGGCTGATGCACTGGACTTCTCTTCTGCCATGGCAGGCACACCAGCCCCATTGGCTGTTCTGCATCCTGGCTGCATACTGGCATCATCTGCAGTAGTTGGTGAGGCTCCTCCTTATGCATCTGTCCCAAGCTGGGAGGGTAGGATCCCTGGCAGGTCTGTAGGAGAGCAAAGGTGGCAGAGGTTAGTGACATGGGTTGCCAGGTCAGCCTATGGGGTGGAATGAGGCCCACTATGGAACTGGCAGGTAGTGAATGGTCTATATCATACCCACCCCATGCAGCACCCAAGGTCTGACAGACAGATAGACGTGCCCTGGATGGATGGAGGCATGGTGGGACACATACATGGCTGTCATGGTCCCACCCAGGTCATGGAGCACCGCTACTTACCCTCCTGTGTGCCTGTGGTGGAGTTGTCAAAGCTCGCAACTCCTGAGACAGCAGCTTCCTCCACATACTGCAGCACCTGCTCCTCCAGAGGGTGAGTCTGCACTGCTGTACAGGTGGCAGCCTGCTGTTACTTGTCCTCTTCTCCTCGCTGCCTGCCATACCATCTGCCACTTCTTTATATCCTCCACGTCCCTGTTGTGGTGGTGGACTGCATTGACCCTGCGTCGATGTCTTGCCATGCTGTCAGCTGAGTGCTGGCATCCTTGCCATGAAGAGGGCAATGTGATGCTTCAGGATGAGCCTCAGGGCCATAGCTGTCTCAGAGGACATGTAGTTCACCTTCCATGTGTGCTTTGCTACTGTCGGCATCTTGTCAGCCATTGTGTAGCCACGCACTAAGGCGGAGTTTGGCTACACACTTAGGTCCTCTTACACATACGTGGTTACAAGGTGCATCAGCATCACACCCCATCTAAAGGCATATCCAGTACCTGTGTAGGCTCCTGAGCACCAGCGTTTCAAAAACCTGCATGACAGCTAGCCATTGTAGGATGCCATAGCCGCACAGCACTGCGCAGCAGCAACATATGCGTGTCTGGCTGCACAGACTGTAATTCCCAAGTAGGTCTCATAACACAGTATGCGGGCATGGAAACCATGGTTTTCAGACAGGCACACACTGCTACACTGACCTTGTAGCTCCAAAGGGCAGGGGGCACCCTGTGTGTGTAGCACCACTGTGCCATACCATGCTGCCTGCAGCTCGTAATGTGCAGGTATGGCAGAGAGGTGCTACCCACATAGAATGGACTGTGGGCACAGAGGCACTAGCCATGCAGCCTTGCCCTTAGCCTGTTCTGCATGGGCAAGGCAGAGAGGTGCTACCTGTGCTAGGCTGTGCGCGTACCCTTCTGCGCATGTGGTGCCTCAATGCCAAACCTGTGCACATGAACAAGCCTACAGGGCACACACTCCATGCTCACAGACCCTGGACCCGGTCCCCTGGACCACGCAGACACGACACCCTGCCACACAAAAAGGACACCATAGTGTGTTTGCAAAAAAAGATCCGTTTATTAGCAAATGTCACAAATATGACAATGTGCCAACAATGGCAAACATACAACAGCAGTACATGCTGCAGACTGCCCCATTATGGCCCATTCACATGAGGACAGCCTATGGTGCTGGCGGCCCTGTTAGTGTCCTCTAACAGCATTGGTGAGGGCATCCATGCACCCTGCAATGGTCCGTACCACAGTGCGCACCTCCTCCCTAAGGATCCACACCTCTGCCACCAGGGCAGTGAGAGTCCAGTCACTGGATGGATGTGGGGGTGGTGGCATAGAGGAGCCTGGTGTGGCATGGCCATGGAATGCTCTTGAGTGGTGGTGTGACTGTGGACACCCCCACCTGTGCAGAGTGGACCATGGCTCCACTGGCCATTGCGCCTGGCCTGTGCTGAGCCATGCAGTGGTAGGGATGTGGGTGGGCATGGCTTTAGCTGTGGGGCACAACCATGGGGTGCAGTTCCACCTCTGGTCACCCAGCTGGGTGCCTGCTGGTGGTGCCCTGTGCCACACTGCCATACCTGGGGTGCTTGGTGGATGGTTCCTGCATCCCCCCTGCTACCCCTTCTGATCCCTCCCCCAGCTTCTCTGACTCCCTGCCCTACCCCTGGTCCTCCCATCCCTCTTCCTCCTCCTCTGACTCCCCACCCTACCCCTAACCCTCTGATCCATTCTCCTCTGACTTCTCTGCCTCCCTGACCTGCCCCTGCCCCGGCCCTCCAATCCCTCCTCCTCTGACTCCCCATCCCACTTATGTGCCATGGCCCCCTCTCTACCCTACCCCTCTGTTATGGTGTCCTCTGACACAGTGTCGCGGGACTTCTCCTCATCCCTATCAATGCTGGAGGTACTGCTGCTCTCTGCTCTGCTGGTTGGCTCCTGTGGTGCTGTACTGCTGCTCCTGGGTGGTGGGCATGGTGGAACAGTGGTGTCTGGACCTCCCTGGTGCCAGCTAAAGGGGAAGAGGAAGGGGAGGTTATTGGTCTGCACAGGCATGGCCCTGGAGTTGGACTGGCACACCTCCAGGGGGCCCACATGTGCATCGCACAACCCACCTTTGGCCCACAGGGGCGTGCCTCCCCCACAGTGCACACTGCACTCCCTCCCCTTTGTCCAACTCCAGCCAGCTCTGTTCTCTGCCTTACATGCCCAGCTCTGGCCTGCCAGCCCCACCCCAGGCAATGGGCATGCACAGAGGGCAGTGTGGGCAGGTGCACAATGTGCACCTGGGCCACTGCTGGTGGTGTGTGCCCCTATACTGCCTTTCTGTGCCATGCCCTGGCCATGTGTGCCCACCTGCATGTCTTGGGTGCCAGCTGGTACACATACAGGATAGTGGCACCAGGTGATGGCACGGCTCCCCATAGCACATTCCCATCATTGCATACAGAGAGAGTCCACCACCAGGTGGTCTGCCTGCACCAGTCTTGCAGCCATGGCTGCTGGCCCCTTTATCTGCTGGACTCCTGTGTACCTCACTGACCTTCCTCGGCCACCAGCTGCTCACTGATTCACTGCAGCTAGTTCAATCTCCTCCAGCGCAGTGTTCGAAAGTGGCACTTCAGGGCCTTGAGGGTGTGTTGCATGCCATATTCACTGTGGGAGAGGGGGGACACACATGGGCTCAGTTGGGTGCTACTATATTGCCTGTTGTGCATGCCTGTATCCTGCCACAGTCTGGTGACATGCTCATCCTGGGTGGCAGGTGTCAGCAGGTGGCAGGAGATGATATAACTCTGATGTCTGCCATCAAATTCCTGCACACCACTGCCCTGGCCCTTTAACACATGCCCTTTGCCACCAGAAATGGTGCCATCTGGGCCACTGCCTCACCTGTGTCATCCCTCTGCCCCTTCAGCCACCTCTGCAGTCCTCCCCCCTTCCCTTGATCCTATCTGTTGCCCACAGGTTTCTTTGGCATCATGGCACTTGGTTGTGGGCTGGTGTGGCCTTGGCTGTGGGCACTTGTCATGCTAGGGGGCATCCACTGCCTCAGGGCCCATATAACTGCATGGTTTGTTAGGCGCCATGAAGGACAGGGTGTCGCAGTTTGGGCATCCCCGCCATTACACATCTGTCATGTTCTGTGGTATCACATCATCAACATGCTGCCACAGCCAGACAGGGGGTGGTGGGCAGTGGTGGCAGATCTGCTTGCAGGGACAGATGGGCGACACATATGTGGATTCTGCCACTGGCCTCCTTGGACCCCTGTGTCAGGGTTTCAGTGGTGGGGGGTGGAGGAGGTGTCCAGGGTATCTGCACTGGTTGGTGGGGTCCCCTGGGGTGGGCAGCCTGACCACAGATTCCCCAGCACCAGACATTGCCATTGCTCTGCATGCCCTGTGGTGTTGCTGCTAACCACCACCAGAGGGTACAGCGGCCTCCCCGCCTGCTGTGTGTGGGTACGCCTCCTGCTGTGGGCAGTCAGGGCTGGCACATGTACCAATGCATGGCCCGTCCCTCCACCAATGTCTGTTTGGCATACATTGGGGCTGTCACCAGCATGTGGTTTGGCAACACAGCCCTGGCTCCCTGTGCAGACACACAGCTGTGCTTTTCAGGGTGTGTGTGGCCTAGCATGGTGCTCAGCCCCACTCCCACCCATTAAGGCCTCCTTACCTGAAAGTGAAGATGATCTGAAACATTTGCTTCTCACAATCAAAGAACATAGTCTCAAAGTGAGCCTGCACCTTAATGTAAAGAAGACAAAGATCATGACAACTGGCAAAATCAACAAGTTCATCGTTGAAGGAGAAGAAATTGAAATCGTGGACAACTTTAACATACTTGGATCAACTATCAATAAAGAAGCAACAAACAGTTAAGAAATCCACCAACGCATTGCTCTTGGCAGAATGGCTATGAAAGACCTAGACAAGATTCTCAAGAGCAGAGATGTCTCTCTCCATACAAAGATTCAACTTGTTCAAGCCATGGTATTTTCAATAACATCATATGGATGTGAAAGCTGGACAGTGGAAAAGATAGACAGGAAGAAAATTGATGCCTTTGAATTATGGTGCTGGCGGCACCTTCTATGTCGTCCCATCCTATCCCCTTGGTATCAACTCTTCATTACCTGGGTGTCACCTTGGACTCTTCTCTTTCCTTCCACCAACACATCTCCTCTGTCATACGTACTTCCTTCCTTCATCTCCATCAGATAAGGGCTGTTCGTTCATTTCTTCCCCCTTCATCTGTTCTCACTCTGGTTATGTCACTGGTGATCACACGTCTGGATTACTGTAACGCTATCTACGCCGGCCTCCCCTCCTCCCAGCTTCGCCGTCTCCAATTAGTCCAAAATAGTGCAGCCCGTCTCATCACCTGTTCTCCCGCCTGTGTTCACGTCACTCCATGCCTCACCCCCCCACTCTTCATAGCACCCCTTCAAATTCCTTACTCGCCCCTTCCCTTGTGTATCTCCCGTCTACCGTCATCCTTTCCAATTTATGGACCTCCTTTGTTTTCTGTCTTCTATCTGTCCCTCTCTGTCCTATTATTATTGGCGTTCCTTTCTGACTATTTATTCTGTAGCCATTGCCTTTTTGTACTGTACACCACCCTGACACCTCGGCTTGGGCGGTTTATCAAATCCTGCGAATAAAGATAAAGATACTGCGTATACCATGAAATGCCCGAAGAACAAACCAGTCAGTACTAGAGGAGATCAAACCTAAGCTTTCTTTAGAAGCTCAGATGACAAGACTTTGACTTTCATACTTTGGACACATCATGCAAAGAGAGAGATCATTAGAGAAAGACATTATGCCTGGCAAGATAGAAGGTCAATGCAAAAGAGGAAGGCCAGCAATGAGATGGATCGATACAATAACAGCAACTATGGGTGCCAGTCTGTCAATAATGAGCCGCCTGACTGAAGTCTGAACACAATTTAGGACAACTATCCAGAGGATCGCCATGAGTCGACACCGACTCAACGGCACTTAACAACAACAGCAACCTGCACAGCCAGAGTTGACTATCACACAAACAGGCATAAGTTAATAGAAGATAATAAAATTCACAAACCAAAAACAAAATTAATGCAATTAATTGCAATCAAAGATACACTAATTCTGTTTCTCCACTCATTGTAATATAATGATGACTGTCAATCATCCTACAATGTATCTAGTTTAATTTCAATGTAACAGTTGTACTGTACATAGTTGCTAAGCACTGTGCAAAGGTTGTTATGCACATATCTGCTAGATCATTGGTAACAAGTTCTAGTTCTTTGTATTAAAGCTTATGTTCTTTGTATAATTTTCACAGATGTTATATGTAAGATGAACAGGCACTTATTACTGTTTCGCCGGTTCATTCCATTGTTCTTTGTAAACTGCACCTGATCCATGGGAAAGTGCGGTATATAAGTGTCTGTTAAATAAAAATAAATAAATATAGCTGTTGACAGTCGCAGGTTTGGCCGATGGCCCCCCTGGGGTAGAGACCCCCTCGTGGCATAGCACGGATTGGGCAAGAGTTTCACTCTCATCGGGGCTGAAATTTATGGTTCTCCTTGCCGCCATGCCGCTGGTGTCTATCTGCCCAGCCACAGGGGGATCTTGCACAAGCAGCCTACGGGCCTACGTGACAATGTTCTCCATGCACAGGTACACTGGATGGGTGATACATGGATTCATGCATACTTGCTGTTCTGCTTCTCTGGCGGCTGATTTGGGCACATACACGGGTATTGCGGGTCAACCTTAGGCGCAGAGCCTGGGTTATGGGCCCTAAACTTAGCCGTATATGCCGCGGTGGGCGCCTGCTGCTGTGCTTGGTTTGTGCTGCATTTTCATTGCTTGTCCATTTTGGTGGCGCATGATTCACGATTCCTGAATGGGTAACTTTCTTTGGGTATGGCAGGCCTCGGCACCTTGTTGAAATTCGGGTCCATTATTCATAACACCCTAGCCTGGCCCCTGACATGGACTCTGCTCTACAAGAGCGTAGTGTCACAGCCTCTGGGGAAAAAATTGCTCTGATGCCGTTGTTTGGGAAACACCTGCAAACTGAATTAAAGCAGCACAGGCTACGTATCAAAAGAAGTTATGTTCAGTATCTAAGCTTCAGGGGCCACTGCAGTGGATGGTCATTCAGGCAGGAATACAAAGAGGAAAGAGGGAAAACAGCATCAGAGCTTGCATGTAACGTACCAAAAGGCCTTTGTCTTGCTTTCCTAAAAAAATGATTGCCATGTGTGCACCTCCTACTGTCAGTGTCAGTGCTCTTGTAAATAAGTCACAGGACAAGCTGGGCCTGTAGAAAGAGGTTGATGCAAGAGACCTTGCTAGGCTGCCAGATGGGAAGGCAATGGAGCAGACAGCGAGATGAAAAAAGAAATATGCAAAATATCAAATAAGCAAACTATGCTTAGGTGCTCTTGAAATGCTTTTGGATGGCTTGATAGCAGTCAAGAGCCAATGATCCCTACTCTATTTGGAGCATATTGTACTGTACTTTACTTGCTACCAGCAGGATCACAATCAGAATTCTAAATATATGGTACCCAGGGATGAGCTCATCCATTAGATATGTTGTAGATTTATTATGTAGCACTCATTAGCTTTTAATATTTGATTCACCGAGGTTTCCAATAAAACAAACTACCACATTTCAAGTGGGAGAATAAAAATCTGGCCACCTCATTTCAATAAAGGACGCAATCAGATTTTAAAATAAAACATGTCAAAAGACAAGACCTGTTCAAAACAAATGCACTTTCTACAGAGAATATTTTTACCATGCTCTGATCTCATTCTTCTTCCTGATAGGAACACATCATACTAGCATCATTAAAATATGAGCTTGTCTGGGAGCTGCTAAAAAAAGCAAAGAGAAAAAAAACCCTGGCTTGCTTGTCATTGAACCAAAGACTGAAGCTTTTGAGTTTATCATCATAACCCACAGGCAAGAGCTGCTGTGCAATATTTATTTATTTACATTCTCTTATATACCGTGCTATTCTGCATCAGTGCAGTTTATATTGAACAAACTGAAATTATATTGAACAGGGCATTATAACTTGAAGATAACTATTTTACAGGGAACATGGGCTATGGAGGGTTAGGTGGCTTGCCCAAGACCACAAGGAGCACCTGTGGGACTAGAAACCCCAGTCCTTCCGGCCCAAGGTTGCTGTCCTCTAGTGGGATTTGAACCCCCGACCTTCCAGCCTGAAGTACCTTGTGCCAACCACTAGGCCACTCCTCCACTCCAATAGTCATCATAATAACTCTGTACTGTACATATTATTATTTTTAGATTTATTCATAGCTTTTCATTGGCGGCTCAAGTTACAGTCAGGTACAGATAGTATTTCCCTGTCCCCACAGGTCTTACAATCTAAGCATTTTTCCCATAGTTATAAAATGGGAGAAATCCTTGAATACATAACCCCCGTGTTTGTACCTGAGGCAATGAAGGGAGAAGTGACTTGCCCAAGGCCACAAGAAGTGTCAAGAACCAACTCTGGTTCTCAGTCTCTTACTCTATCTGCTAGGCTACACCTCCATTCCATCTTTACTATAGTTTGGGCTTCTGACTTTTGGTTATAATAGAGAAATCCATTCCCTCATCCCTGATGGGGAAAGCGGGGGTTTCCAGCTATACCTGAAAAACCCTGAAAATTACCCTCTCTTGCAGGGAACTGATGACAGCATCTAGCTGCCGCCATTGCAGCTAAGTGACATCTTCGGACTAGAATGGGCTTGACGTCCCCTCCCCTCTGGCCCAAGAAGAAGCAACATTTGGTAGCCAGAGCATCTCCCGCTCGGCCCCCCATCCCTACCCCCACCTCAACCTCTGTCTACACATCCCAATTTTTTAATTTAAATTCTGCAACCCGAGAGTCTTTGGCTGTTTCCTCTTCTTCAGAAGCTGGGCCCGGTTGTCACTCTTTGAACCATATGTGCACAATCGGCCTAGGTTGTAGGGAAAGAAAAAGTAGCCCAAGGCACTGTAGCTGTCGACTTTACAGTCAATTACAAAATTAACGTGGCAATGACGGACTGAAATAGTCATCACCCACAAGGAAGGAGCCCAGAGCATGCAAAACCCTGCCACTCCTGTGGCACCTTCCCTCTGTAACTTCCTGCCACAAAAAGGCATTGCCATAAGAGGATCACCAGTATTGCACATGCAGGTTATCCGAAGGCTTGGAAGAGATGCAAAACAGAGAAAGAAAACAGGGAAGAGATGTAGGGAGCAAAGAAGGGAGAGGAACAAAGAGGCTGGAGAGGCATGTGATAGGAGGAGAAGATTATTTATTATTTATTTAAAAGCTTTTATATGCCATTTTAATTATTTCTATCATTCAAAATAGTTTAAAGACTAAGGGGCATGTTTACTAAACATTCCTAACGTGCGGGGCCGTGCTAGTGTGCCTGTGCCATATAAGGAGTGGGCGGTTCAGGCAGAAAATAGAAAAAAAACGGTAGTAAGCAACCGGACGTGTGTGCGTCGCGCTAATGTGCGGGGGTCGACATTAGCGCGTGGAAAGGCAAAGTGGCGCGCTGCTGAGTATACAAAACAACAGAGCCGTGGTACAACGGTGAAGACATTGACCAATGGTGCAGGGGCCATGGGTTCAATCCCCCAGTGTGCGCAACGACAAAGGTCAGCTGAGGCAGTAACTGTAATGATTAACATTGTTTTAGGAGGCAAATTAATTTGGAACGGCATAAGGCGGCGCACAGTTATTTTTGGGCGGCAGAAGGCGGCGCACAGTGCTTTTTGGGCGGCATAAGGCGGCGCACAGGTATTTTTGGGCAGCAGAAGGCGGCGCACTGGTCCCCTTGGGCGGCAGAAGGCGGCGCGCTGATAGGCACAAGGCGGCGCGCTGATGCACAAGCACAGGAACAGAGCCACAGCACAATGGTTAAAACACTGACCAATGGTGCAGGGATCAGGGGTTCAACTCCTCACAATGCCCAGTGAAAAATGCCTGCTGAGGCAGTATGTATTATGTTGTGGAGTGCTGTAGGAGGCTGTATAATTTTATTTTGTTATCACTACTAGCAAACGCACTCTCCCAGCATGTTAACATACGGCGGCCCATAAGGCACATGTTACAGTGCACTGTTCGCCAAGGCACCCTTGAATGACCCCTATAGGGCAGCATGTATGTTGCGACACAGGATAATGTATAGTGCACCCTATAGGGATGGCAACCATAAGGTGGCCTACAGGGCGCCCTATGAAGCACCCTCAGAGGCACCTAATGGGTATAGTAAGCTGAGGGTGGTCTTGCCGGCATAGACATATGTACAGTAAATAAAAATAAAGCTGTGGACAGCCCTACCAAAGGGCCCCACTGTGGGTTTGAACCCATGATCTCTGGCTGCACAGGCAGTGATGTAACCATTGCACTACAGCTCCATAGCTGTAAGCAGGCCCCTGGCTGGCTGCAGATAGCCTACACGTCACCTCACAGACAGTCTGCTGGTGTCAACAGGATAGGGTTAGGCCACCCGTACCCATGATGCACTGCACATGCAAATTAGCTGTCCGCAGATGGACACAAGATGGGGAATGCACCCCCACAGCACCTCGGCCCTGTTGGGGGAAGTGACCGGGTGCACCCACACAGCACCTTGGCCTAGTAGGGGGCACTGACCGGGTGTTTTACTGGCACAGAGTAGCCACACACCGTTACATCGTGCGGGTACTGTGCTCACCCTGAGTGTGCAATGAGGTGGCCAGGACCAGGTCAACAACACCTGCTATGGCTGATGGAGGCCAAGCGGGCGTTCCAAAGCAGTGTTAATGTATAAGATAGCTAGTTTCTGCACAAACACCATGGATATCCCTGTCTGCCGCCATCAGGCACCCCCTCCCCCCCCTGTGGCAAACATGGTCCCCATCAAGGGATCCACACTCTACCTCCCTGCAAAGGTGGCAGTAGAGGGCAACATCAACCCCAGTCCTGCTGAGGAACACCACCCCTCCCAGGCAGGCAGCTCCATACACAGCCATAACACAATAGCAGACAAACATAAGCCCAGGATATGGTAAGCTGCACTCCACCACCAGATATTCCCCTGCAGCAAGCCAACAGCCACTGCACCCTGCAAGCCATTATAGCAAGACATTTACCAGCTACAAACAGTCTGCTGGTTAGTCCATAGTGCATGTTCCCAATGGAGATGCATGCACCCAGAACTGGGCTGTCTGCATACACAGCAAGCAGATAGATCAGTGACTGGGCCCCAAAGAGAAACCCATATCTATCACATGAGAGAACTACTATACAGCACTATGGGGAGGGCCTAGCCATGCTGTGGTCACTGCACAGTCAGGGTGAGCGTGATCCCCCAGAAGGACATGCTTTGGCCACCCTGTCTGTGTAGGTGGTGGCCGGACACTACAATATCCCAGCCAATGTCCCTGCCAGGGCCCTATGCCCAGTGCAGATGCATCCTGGCCACGCCACCCTGCCCTGGCTATACCCATGGTACCTTGCACCTCATTATGCACATTGACTGGCCAATACTGGCAACAGTGCTGGCAGTGCGGGCTGTTGAAGGGGCTTGCAGCCAACACCCACTGTATAGACAGACACACACTTCCACACCTCTGCCATCATGGTGCTACGATTGAGGGGGTAAGTAGCCTTGCCCACCAAACCAGTCCTGAGCACGGCAAGGCATGGATATGGTACGCATTACAGCTGGTGGTCACTCCCCAGGGTGGTAAGCACCGTCAGAGGCCAGGCCTGGAGCATGCCCCGCAAACACCTAACAGATTGTTTGGATGGGGTCAACTAGCAGTATGTACGTAACGTATGGATAACTGCCTGCCTGTGCTCCTAGCAAACGTCTCCGAGCTGTGTACCGTATACCTCAGATGTAGGGTGACATTGGTAAGTTATGCAAGTGCTCGTTTTGGGTGCTGCATGCACGGTCCAATGTTCTGCCTTTCCAGGAGACATTGGCCAATGGGGCCTGTGGGTGTGGGTGTGTCTGCCCTTGATGGCTGCTGCTTTACGGCACAGATTCCCAACTCCAGTCCAGGTTTGCATCACACTGTTCGGGTTTTCCTGCTATCCCTCATGAATATGCATGGGCTACATCTACATGCCATGGGGGTGGTGCATAGATATACAGCACAGGCATTTGTATGAGTGTCAGCATGGAACCTGACTGGTGTGTGACCCACCAGGACTGCAATTGGGTGATTCTGCTCTAGGTACTGCCCCTGTTCATGGTGTCTGTGCTCAGTGGGGTAAAAGATAGATGTCTTACCATTGCATATGTCCCCGCCATGAAAGGTGTGTCCTTACTATCACTGTTTAGTTGTGGGAAAAATATGTGGGCAGGATTGGCAGTAGCCCCAGCTGGGCTTTGAACCTGTGACCTTCTGTTCTTGTATGCACTGTCTGTGTGCACTGCACCACTGTGTAGCCACAGATTGGTTAGATTCCCTGGACTGTCCATGACTGTGGATCCGGCAGGACCTGTCTGTTGCAGTGGACTGTGCCAGCCTGCACATGGCTAGGCCTCTGTCTTCTGTGGTTAGCAGCCACTGCCCCCTGCACCACATGTACTTGTCCGCCAACATGCTGGCATGAACTTCTCTCAGAAAAAGCAGTTGACCTGATTGCAATGTGGCAATATGGGACTGCATTTGGGGGACTTGGCTGTAGGTAATGCCCATTGTTGTGGTGTGTGTGCGGTGTTGGGTAAAATATGGGTGTTTTCCCCATGCATACAGGGGTGTCTGCGCTATCTTTATTTAGTGGTAGGTAAAATATAGGGACTGGGCTGGGTTTTGAACCTCTGCCCTCTGGTCTTAGAGGTAATGACTCTGTCCGCTGTACCACACTTTGGCCACAGAGACAGTGCAGCCCCTGGAGGCAGTAAGCCTGGCAGGATGGAGTCACAAACCCTGCTCTACGCAATTCTACTGTGGGCATATGCACCCTGTCTGGTGACAAACGTGCACATAAACCCCGGAAATGACCACGGGAAATGTGGGACAAAATATCACCACGCTGGGCAACAGTGATATTAATGGGCAACCATAGCAAACACTCCCAGGAAAGCTCCAAAACGTGGAAATGTTTTTTGGAAGAGTCTCCTCTCAGTAGACCCTTCCAAAATTCATTTCTTTTTTCTGGAGCTTTGCTGGGTGTGATTTCTGTATTTGCCCATCACTATAACTGTTCCCCAGCTGAATTACTATTTTTAATAGTTCTGTTGTGGTCATTTTCTATTTATATTTTCACTTTTGTGCTGTGCACATATATCACACTGCTCACGTTTTGCTGGTTTCCCCGGTTTTCCTGTACATTGCTGACGGAAATGGTTTCTCTTCCCTTTAAATGCTTTCTACCGCGAGTGTTTCACTCGCGGTAGTTTTTACATGCAAATTCGGGCCCGATACTGTGCGGGGAGCCTCTCCCCTCCCACTCTCCACCCATTGACCCCGTCCCTCCGCCCCTCCGGAGCCTTCCTCCGCCCTCCTTTCGCCGTTCCACGCCTCTATCGGACATTTGCGGGCCCGCACTTGTACGGGGCCCGTTAGTGAGCCGCGTACCTGTGCGGGGGTGACACGCACGTGTGCGGGGCGTTTAAACGCGTTTCTGCGCGTTTCAGTGCCGCGTTGCCGTGCGCTATTTTGCGACGCGCTATTTTGCGGATTTTAGTAAACATGCCCCTAAATCAAAATAATCACAATTTGAAAAAAGTAGAAACAGATAGTTTATTAGTTTTGATATACCATCCTTGGTAAGAAGGTTTAAAAAGTCAAATCATAATAAACAGAAAAAGGAACTCCAATTATAATTAAAAGAGAAAGTAGGTGGGGCGGGATACACTTAAGAAGGAAAGAGAGGAGTAAAGTGTTTAGGATTGACAAGGGGGACCCTATTTAGTTTCCAAGGTCCGGCCCAGCTCCGAACGACTGCTCAAATAAGTAAGTCTTCAGAAGCAACTTTTTATATGTGGGCTCAAAATGGATGGGAAGAGATAAGCTGTTCCACAAGGACAGAGCGACAAAAAACATAGAAACATAGAAATACGATGACAGAAAAAGACCACATGGCCTATCTAGTCTGTCCTTCCATAACAACAACTACAACAGTCCACTTTTTACCTTTAGAGATCCTCTGTGTTGGTCCCATGCTTTCTTGAATTCAGTTATTGTCCTCATCTCTACTACCTCCACTGGGAGACTATTCCATGGAACCACTACTCTTTCTGTAAAGAAATATTTCCGCATATCACTCCTGAATCTATCTCCCTTCACCCTCATCCCATGTCCCCTCATAGCAGGACTTGCTTTCAATTGAAAGAGGCTCTCTCCCTGAACATTAATGCCATGGAGGTATTTAGACATCTCAATCATATCACCTCTATCCCGCCTTTCCTCTAAGGTTGCATATTAAGATCCTTCAGTCTGTCCTCATATGCTTTATAATGAAGACCACTAATCATTTTAGTAGCCACTCTCTGCACCAACTCCATCCTGTTCACATCCTTTTGAAGGTGCGGACTCCAGAATTGCACACTATACTCCAAATGAGGTCGCACCAAAGACTTATAGAGAGGCATTATCACATCCTTTTTTCTGCTAGCCATTCCTCTCCGTATGCACCCAAGCATCCTTCTAGCTTTTGCCATTGCCTTTTCTACCTATTTAGCTACTTTAAGATCATCAGACACAACCACGCCTAGGTCCCGCTCTTCTTTAGTGGACAAAAGTACTTCACCCCTATACTACATTGCTCCCTTGGATTGCTGCAGCCCAAATGCATGACCTTACATTTTTTAACATTAAATCCCAGCTTCCAAATTCTAGACCATTTTTCAAGCTTAGCTAGATCCCTCCTCATGTTATCTACACCTTCCTGGGTGTCTACTCTATTGCAGATTTTGGTATCATCCGCAAAGAGGCAAACCTTACCCGACAGTTCTTCCGCTATATCACTAACAAAGATGTTAAAAAGAATTAGACCAAGGACAGATCCCTGGGGCACACCACTGGTAACATCCTTCTCCTCAGAGTGAGCTCCATTTACTTGTACTCTTCGTCGCCTCCCACCCAACCAATTTCTAACCCAAGCAGTAACTTTAGGGTCCATCCCTAGGGTGCTCAGTTTGTTTATAAGTCGCCTGTGAGGAACAGTGTCAAAGGCTTTACTGAAATCTAAATACACCACATCTAGAGCTCTCCCTCGGTCCAACTCCCTGGTCACCCAGTCAAAGAAATCAATCAGATTTGTGTGACAAGACCTGCCTCTGGTGAATCCATGCTGCCTCGGATCCCGCTGGACTCCAGAAACCTCACTATTTTCTCTTTCAGCAGCGTTTCCAATAATTTACTCACCACCGAAGTTAAACTAACCGGCCTGTAGTTCTCAACCACATCCTTACTTCCGCTTTTGTGTAAAGGCACCACATGAGCCTCTCTCCAGTCCTTTGGCACCACTCCCGACTCCAACGAGGCATTGAAAAGGTCAGTCAGTGGAGTTGCTAGAACGTCCCCAAGTTCCCTCAGTATTCTAGGGTGTATCCCATCCGGTCCCATCGCTTTGTCTACTTTAAGTTGAGCTAGTTTCTCACGAACACAGTCTTCTGAAAATTGTTCAAGATGTCCCTCGCTTCTCTTTCTATTTGTGGGTGTTTTCTGAGGTCCTGCTCCTGGTTCTTCATCTGTGAACACAGAACAAAAATATTTGTTAAGCAATTCCGCTTTATCCTTATCAGCTTCTACATATTACTCCCCTGCACCCTTGAGTCTGACAATACCACTTTTACCCTTCCTCTTCTCACTAATATATCTGAAAAATGTCTTATCCCCCCATTTTATTGCATTGGCTAATTCCTCCTCCTTTTGAATCTTTGCCTTCTTGACTACTTTGCTAGCTTCTCTAAGTTTTTCCAAATATAGATGCCTGTCTTCCTCTCTCTGTGATCTCTTGTATTTTCTGAAGGCCTCCCTCTTTTTCTTCACTTTTTCAGCTACTTTTTTCGAAAACCATAGCGGTCTCCTTTTCCTTTTACCTTTATTTACCATTTTAACAAAAAGGTTGGTTGCCCTTAAAATATCCCCTTTCAGTTTTGCCCACTGTTTTTCTACATCCCCCTGCTGTTCCCATCCCACTAACGACTCCCTGAGGTATTGGCCCATCTTCGCAAAGTTAGTCTTCCTAAAGTCTAAGATCCTCACCTTTGAATGGATTCTAACAGCCCTAGTCCTAATACTGAACCACACCATCTGGTGATCACTGGATGCAAAATGAACTCTCACTACAACATCAGAAACACTTTCACCATTGGTAAGCACCAAGTCCAGTATGGCCCCTTCACGTGTGGGGTCTGTTACCAATTGCCTGAATAGTTCTTCCTGTAGATAATCCAGGATCTCCTTACTTCTAGATGATACTGCAGCAGGAATGTACCAATCAACATCTGGCATATTGAAATCTCCTATCAGTAGCACTTCCCCTTTCCTAGCAATGCTGTGTATGTCCTCAATTAACTCTCTGTCCACCTCTTCCTCTAGTGAGGGAGGTCTGTATATCACACCAATGCAAATAGATTTCTCTTTCCCTCTTTCTAGTTTAACCCACAATGCCTCCTCTCTCCCTTTTAAGCTCTGTAATTCCAAAGCTTTAATAGTATTTTTTACATATAGTGCCACTCCTCCACCCCTTCTTCCTACCCTGTCCTTTCTGAATAAAGAATAGCCAGGTATAGTTACATCCCAATCATGGTTTTCTGTGAACCATGTTTCTGTAACTGCCACTAAATCCAAGTCAGCCACTCCCACCAAACCTTCAACATCAGGGATCTTATTTCCCATGCTACGGGCATTTATACACACTGCTTTCCATATGTTACCCCTGTTACCCATGTCCATAAAGTTATTTAATGTATCACCTACCTGGGGGCTTTCACTTACCTGGGAGCTTTCTTCACCCACCCCCAACGAATCTAGTTTAAAGCCCTCTTCGAGGGATCCCACGTGATGCGTGAGTAAGCAAGGTGCTTTCTTGCTTGCTCCGGGGCTGCCCCGAGAAAATCTGCGATTTATCATATCCATTTGTCATCTCGGGTACTCGTGGAGGAGAGTGCTGGGTGTGGAAACGCTACCTGCACGATTTGGGATTAAGTGCTGCACCCCCCATGCCGAGCCTGCCGAAAAAAGAAAAGGAGAGGCTGACCAGGGGGCCGGGAGCGGGCCCGACCAAGATGGCGCAGCCGTCCTCGCCGAGTACGGGTAGCGTTGAGTCAGCGACGGAGGAGCTTGCGAAAGAGGTGGCTGCTGTGCTGGAGCCGAAATTTGATCAGCTGATTAAAAAGCTGGACTCGCTGGGGGACTCTCTCGCGGAGGTCGGTAGGAGAGTGGAAGAACTGGAAGACCGGGTCACCAGCGTGGAAGAGGGAGAGGGCCGCCTAGAAAGAGAGCTGGCCGCGCAAAAGAAACAAATAGACTTGCTGGAACTTAAAATAGATGATTTGGAGAACAGATCGCGGCGCAACAACCTGAGGGTGGTTGGTATCCCGGAGTCTACCACCGACGGCATGCTGATCCCCTTGTTTGAAAACTGGCTACCCAAGGAGTTGGGCCTTGCCTCGCTGGTCGGCGTGCTCAAAGTAGAACGGGCACATCGCCTTGGCCGCCGGCGGGAAAATCAGCAGCGTCCACGTGTTGCCATTTTCCGGACCCTTAACTTTCAACACAAGGACCAGCTTCTGCGGGCCTATCGTGCTAAGGGGCACCTGATCCTGGAGAATCAGAGAATCCTGCTTTTCCAGGACTACTCAGTCAGGGTTACGGACCAGAGAAAGGCTTTTTCTGCTATATGTGCTGAGTTGTTTAAAAGGCAAATCCGTTTTATGCTGGCCTTCCCTGCGACCCTGCGTGTTTGGCAGCATGGCAAGTCGTTTACATTCCAAACGCCAAGGGAGGCGAAGACCTACTTGGAGGCTCTCCCGAAGGACACTGCACAGGTCCCTGATGGCTGAGACTAGATTTGGCTGATTGAGAGGCATGCCGAAGTCGGCTGTGGAGATACTGACTGGCCTAGAAGCCGCGAGTTAAGTTGTGACTGACTGTTGATCGGAGACTGCTGATGCGCTGGGCCCGTGGCCGCCCGCGGGAGCCGCCAGGGCCGGAGCTTGCGTTAAGCTTGCGCTTCTCATCGGAGGATGTGCTTTTTGCAGTGGGGATTTGTTGAAATGTTGAACTGTTTGTAGGTTTGCATTGTTCTCTCATGTTTTTTTGTTTCCCACTTACAGGGCTGCTCTGAGTTTTGTTGATGGGGGATGCTTTCCCTGCCCTTGCACCTGCTTTTCATTGCCCTTGCACTTTCTTTTGCTTTCTCCTCTGTTACTGTGGCCTGCCCGAGTCTGTGGGGCCCTTGGGGCAGCCCTGCAGCGTCACTCTAGGGATCATTGCTCAGCGAGTGAGCTGAGGAGGAATTATGGTTCTTTGGATGGGGGGGGAGGGGGGGTTGGGCTTAGTGGGGTTGCGTTTAGGGGGGTTGAGTTTTTTGGGGGGGAGTGTTGGGGATACTCCTAAAGCAGTGTGTTGGGGATTAGGAGGGTTGGGGTGGGGATGGGGGGGAGGGGGAACCTGAGACTGTGTGTGGATGGTGTGGTATGTTTGAGTGGCCGGGGAGAGGTGGCTGCGGTTGCTGTGTATGTCATGGCTTGGGGCTGAGGCTGGGCAGCCCTGGGTGTTTGCCGTGGTGGAATCTTTTGATAGGGCCTTTTCCTTATTTGTATGCCTCATAATCTACGCATACTTACCTGGAATGTGGGAGGCATTGGGACTCCTGTGAAACGTACAAAAATACTACAGGCTCTAAAGAAAGCTAAGGTACATATTGCCCTCTTGCAGGAGACACATTTGTCCGCTGAGGAGCATCAGAAGCTTCGTAAGGACTGGGTGGGTCATGTCTTCTTTGCCTCTGCGGGGGTGCGGAAGAGAGGTGTGGCGGTCCTAGTTCGGAAGGGAATTGCCCTGGAGGTGCTTGCGGAGGAGCGGGATCCACAGGGGCGTTTCCTTTTCCTACATGTTCGGGTTAATGGGGAGGAGCTGTTTTTGGGGAACATTTATGCCCCCAACACGTATGAGCACCCTTTTTTCAAAGCACTCCTCCAGAGAATTCTGGATGCCCCTAGGATCCCGTTGGTCATTGCTGGGGATTTTAACTGTCCCCATGACCCCCTTCTGGACCGGTCTGGGGGGGGCCGTGGAGGGCGAGGGAGACAGTGGATCAATAAGGGGGTGGATTTCCTGTGCCGTTGGGGGGACCTTCTGGACATTTGGAGAGTTCTGCACCAAGAGGAGCGGGATTATACCCATCTGTCCAGGGCCCACCAAACATGGTCACATATTGATTATATCTTAATTTCCCGAGATCTTTTCAATAAGGTCGAGAGGACGGAGATTGAACCGATTGTGGTTTCTGACCACGCAAAGGTCTTTTTGGACCTTACAGGAGGCCGCTCCCAGGGGGCTCGGTGGTCCTTTCCCAGACATCTCTGGCAGAGGGATTCATTCCGTGAGTATCTCCTACAACAGTGGAGGGTCTACCAAAGCGAGAATGAAACCCCGGAGATTTCGGCAACCACCTTTTGGGAAGCGGGGAAGGTGGTACTGCGGGGACACCTGATAGCTTATGCAGCCCGGGAGAGGAAGCGGGTAGATGCTCGTATACTGGAGTTGGCGTGTGCCCTCCGGGAGACTAAGAGAGAAGCCATAGCAGATAATACTAAATTGGGGCTTTACCTGGACACACAGCGGGCTTTAAATGTTGCCCTTCAAGAGCGTGCGGTGTTCTCTGACCAGTACTACCGCCACCAACTGTTTCGCTTTGGCAATCGCTCTGGTCGGCTTTTGGCTCGTTTGGTTAAGGGTAGAGGGGGAGTCCAGGCGGTCACGGCTCTTCGTGATACCGATGGTGTACGGCAGCTGGGGGCGGATACTATCTTGCAGATTTTTGCGCGTTTCTATCATGAATTATATACCCCCGAACATGAGAGCCGGGAGGCGGAACGGGAGTTTCTTGAGAGGGTCCCCTTGCCTCAGCTGATCGAGGCGGATAGACAGTATCTTAATAGGAATATTACGGCGGAGGAGATCCGCAGAGTGATTCGTCAGGGGAAACCGCATAAGGCGCCCGGGCCTGATGGCTATGGTGTGGAGATGTACAAGATTTTGTTAGATCAGATTACCCCCACGCTGATGGCTGTTTTTGAGGAAGGCCGGGAAAGCCGGTCTTTTCCGCGAGACATGCGGACTGCGGCGATCACGGTGATCCCCAAGGAGGGCAGAGATCTTGAGAGCCCTGCTTCGTATCGCCCTATCTCCCTCATCAACTATGATATGAAGCTGTTAGCCTCTGTCCTGGCTAACCGGTTGCAGCATTTCTTGCCGCAGTTGGTGGGTTCTCATCAAGCAGGGTTTGTTAAAGGCCGGGATGCTTTCGCGAATATCACTAGCGTGCTGTTGGGCATGGAACGGTGTGCGGATATTGGCGAGTCGCTGATACTTGTGAGCCTGGACGCAGAAAAGGCTTTTGATCGTGTCTCGTGGCCATATATGTTTAATGTCCTGGAACGCTTTGGTTTTGCGGGTGCGTTCTTTGATTGGATTGCAGCGCTGTATGCGCAACCGCTGGCATGTATTTCGAGTGGTGGCCGGTATTCTTCTTCTTTTGAACTCCAGAGAGGCACCTGGCAAGGATGCCCCTTGTCTCCGCTACTCTTTGTTTTGCAGTTGGAGCCGTTGTTACTCACTATTTTGAATGACGCGCAAATCCGTGGTGTGGGATGGCGGGGTGGGGGGATTAAGCTTAGTGCTTTTGCGGACGACATCCTGCTGTGCTTGTGTGATCCCCAGCAGTCGTTGGAGCGTGCTTTGCAACTATTGGGGGAGTTTGGCTCATTCTCGGGTCTACGCATTAACTCTGACAAGTCTTTTGTTTTGGATGTGGGGGGACGGTCGAGGAGTGCTTGGTCGGGGGCTTTTCCGTTGCTCTGGGCCTCTGGCCAGATTAAGTATTTGGGAATATATATCCCTGACGATCTTTCCCGGCTTTATGAGGTGAATGTGCAACCGATGTTGGAAAGAACTTTGGCACGCCTCCTTAAATGGCGGGCTCTGTCTTTTTCGCTGATGGGTAGAGTGGCGTTGGTGAAAATGGTGGAATGGCCGCGCTGGCTGTATTTGTTGCGGCACCTCCCCCTTTGGTTGGCTCGACGCGACTTGGAGGTGTTGCGGAAGCATTTAGGTAAATTTTTGTGGAGAGGTCGGCGCTCTCGGATACCATTGGCGGCTCTTGCGAGGGCTGGCGAGAAGGGGGGCCTTAGCCTCCCCTCTCTGCGCCAGTACAATCTCCTGTGTCTACTTCGGCCCCTTGCGGACTTGATTCTTGCCCGGGGGACCCTTCTCCCTCTAGAGCTGTTCGATGAGATGGCAGGCCCCCTCCATAGAATCTCTATGCTGCACGTGGGTCGCCAAAGTCTATCTCCTGCTAGTCAGCATTCTCACTATTTAGGGGCTCTCAGACAGGCTTGGCGGCTGCTCTGTCAGATGCGGGGCATCTGGTGGCGCTGTACAGACTGTTTACCCTTGGGGGGGAACCCGATGTTTGAGCATGGGCGGCACTGCTTGGCGGGGCGTCAATGGGCGAGAGCCGGCTTAGTCTATATTGGGCAGTTGCGAGTGCTGGAGGGGATGGATTTTGATTCTTTTCAGTCTTTGGCCCAGCGCTTTTCTCTGGATAAACACTCCTTTTACTTTTATTTGCAGTCTCGTCATTATACTCGGCAACTGCAGACTGCACACGGATTGCGGTGGGGAGCAGAGGGCTTATGGGAGATCTTTGCCTCGTTGGGTGAGGTCCTTTCGTTGGCGGCTCTACGGGGAGCTTTCTGGCTGGAGGGTGCGGTGGGGCATCTGGAGCTCTTGAGTATGAGATGGGTATGCGAGGGTCTGTTGTGGGTCACACCGGTGATTCTTCAGCAGGCGTTTGCTAGAGTAAAGCAGAGCTCGGAGTCAATGCGGTTGCAGGAAATTCAATATAAGTTTCTTTGGCGGGCATATGTGTCGAATGTGCAGGCTGTCAAGATGGATTTGACTTCAACGGATTTGTGTGGCCTGTGTCGGGTGGAGCGGGGCACCTTGTTCCATCGGTTTTGGCAGTGTCGGGTAATTCGCTGCTTCTGGGATCAGGTTTTTACACAGCTGGCAAGTTGGAAAGGACTGGATGCTCCGCCTTCGGAACAGTGGTGTCTTTTTGGGCTCTACTTGGGTGTCTCACCGATGGCGGCAGGTTGTCGTTCCCTTTATGAGAGGGGCTTTTTGGTTGCCAAACAATGTGTTTTGAACAACTGGCTGGAAACGCGGCCCCCGACTCTTTGTTCCTGGGTTCGGGCTATGCGCGAACTGCAAACCATGGAAAAACTGACAGCTTCTCTCTTAGGTGGGAGGAAAGTAGTGGATATGGCTGCCATTTGGGAGGGGGTGGTGTAGCTGGTGGGGGAGCCTCGGAATCCTGTAGTCGCATTGTGTGTCTTGGGTTTCATCTGCAGGGGCATGCCGATGCCTACTTATATTTCTCCATATAGGAATATTTATTGACTTATTATTTATTTATTATTTATTTATTAACATTTCTTTTATACCGCACTATTTGACATCAGCGCGGTTTACATGGAACAGAAACATCCGACAAAATTACATATGTCTGGTCTTACAATTAACAGGAAGTAGAACCTGGATAACAGGGGAAACTATTTACATGAAGAGTGTCGCAAGAAAAGGAGACTGCTTGGTGGTTTACAGTTCCTAGAGAAATCATTTTGAACTTCTCTCGAAACAGGTATTTGTTCAATTCTCTGAGGTCTAAAATGGGTCTGTGTCCTCCTGTTTTCTTTGGAATAAGAAAATAGGGGGAGTAGAACCCTGCACCCAGTTGAAGAATGGGTACCTCCTCTATTGCCCCTTGGGCAAGAAGTGTTAAGTCTCCTAGAATGAGGAGATGTGGTCGGAGGCGTCTCCCACATTCTGAGGATCAAGTTATGCAGAATTTCATGGATGGGCAGAGTGTCTGCCTCCTTTGGAGCTTTAGGATATTGGAGAATCACCAATTCCTTTGCTCTGGGTTCCTCTTCGGGAGCCACCGTGATTGAAAGGCCCTTGGCCATATCACAAATAAAATCCTGAAAAGACATGTCCTCTGGAGGTGACATTCTGCGTTGGGGAGAAGAGGGATCTTCCGGGAGAAACCCTCTAGTACCAGCAGAATTGTCAGAGTCTTCGGAATCGGAGGATTTGAAGTATTCCTGACCACAATGCTCATGTAAAACCCGGTCCCTTTCACAGGTCTCGGCGAGGGGGGGAATTGGGTTAGGGGGTAAACGGGGGGCTTGAGGGTGGGTGGGGGGGGGTCTTATAGGTGTTAAGCGGGGTATCCCCCGGGGAGGGGGTTTGGGGGCTCTATGCTGTTAGGGAACTGATGTATGGGGTCGCTGGGTTAAGGATCTATCTTTGTGGATAGCTGTGGTATTATGTGTAGAAGGAGCAATACTCTATCCCCTGAGGGGTGGGATGGGTAGCTTCTACGCCTGCAATTGTATATGTCTGTAGTTTGTGATGTTATCTGATTGTTGCTGTGTTCGGTTCGCTACTGGATTTATACTGTTAATAATAATAAAAAGTATTTTCATAAAGCCCTCTTCAGTAGATTAGCCAGACTACTAACGAAGATGCATTGACCTTTCTTGGACAGATGGATGCCATCTCTGCTCTGCAACCCTTGGAACAGCATCCCATGGTCTAGGAAACCAAAACGCTCTCGATGACACCATCCACACAGCCATGCATTCATCTCCAGGATGCGAGCCTCTCTGCCTTGGCCTTTACCCTTACCAGGCTTATCGTCTTGTAGAGTCATACTTTACCTTTGAAAGGAGGGGGAATAGTCAGTCTTTTCCTATGGAGAAAGTGTAAATAATTTTATTTATTTATTTATTTATTTATTTTATTTACTTTATGAGATTTCTAAACAGCCCCGTTGAACAACCGCCCAGAGTGGTGAACAGTCAATACACAAAAACAGTACATACAATACCACCACCCCTCAGTCTCTCACCCTCACCTCTCAAAAAAACAAACAATACAATGGCCAATTTCTCATTCCACCCCACCGTCCCCAAAGGCATTCCAAAATAAGAATATTTTCAGTGCTTTCCAGAATGATCCAAGGTCAGAGCACAGATACAAGTCACGTGCTAATGCATTCCACAATACTAGTGCCTGAACCGAAAAAGCCTTATTATGATGGACCACATGTCACATCTGTCTAGAAGACGATATCACTAACAAGTGATGAGTCTGAGACCATAAAGGTCAACCAAGAATATATGTCTCTAGCTTATCCCTAAGAAAGGGTGATGCCATACAATGCAAAGCCTTAAAGACCAAGGGGTATGTTTACTAAACGGCACTAACGGCGCAACGGTGGTATTATCGCGTGATAAGTGACGTTATCGCGTGATAATGCAACATTATTATGTGCTAACGTCACTTATCATGCGATAACGCAGCGGCGGCGTTAAGGCACACTAACGCTGTGAAATCCGGGTCTGAAGGGTGGACTAAGGCTTCCCAGAGGGCGGAGAGAAGGGTGTCAATGGGCGGAGAGTGGGAGGGGAGAGGCTCCAGGCACACTAATGCTGTGAAATCCGGGTCTGAACACTAACGTTAGTGAAACCCTCGCATTAAGGCACATTTGCAGGAAAGAGAAACCATTTCAGTCAGCAATGTGCAGCAAACCGAGAAAAGTGATAGTTGTGATACATGTGCAGGAACCAAAAAGCAAATAAACATATAAAATGACCAGAACAACATTTAAAATCCCAATAACCAAGATGACCAATAGTGATATTAATGATAAACATAAAGCAACACTACTGACAAAGCATAAAAATTAAGATATCATGTTTGGAAGGGTCTATGCTCTGTCCCCCTACAAAGTGAATGATCCCACATTGAAATAGCGCTGATCAGGGTTTCTGTCATTTAGATTGGGCAGGTTTGTTATGGCGTGCACATGTGCAGCAACAGCAGAGTGGGCACGTAGAAAAGGGCAACTGTACTGATGCTGTAAATGGGATACAGGGGGCTGCAGACGGCACATGCTGTGGTCCAGCTGGGGCACAGTGCGGACTAGTCAGATGCCTATGTGGCACATAGGAATGCCGAAACTGTAAAGCAGCAAGACAGCAACTGACGAGGGTCCAACATGGGCATGAGTGTGTGTCCCACAGTGTCACAGGGGATATTACCCAGCAGGTACCACCAAGGGCACAGAACATTGGCAGGTGGTGCCAGGGGGGAAGCGCGCCTGTCCATGTAGGCACCCCTACACAAGAACCCACACCATAGGCAGCTGCCTACCGGCACACTGGATGGCCTGGGACTGCACACCACCAGCACCACCGGGATAAGGGCATGTCAGCATGGTGGCGGAGGGCTGCTGGTGGCGGAGGGGGCAGTGCCATCTGCCCACAGCAGACCATGGCCAAGGCCCATTTAGGTGGGTGCCGGGCACTGCAACAGACAGGGTCTATCCGATGAACAGTCATGGTATCCCTAGGGAATGATTAGTCCCTGTGGTAACAGTGTGGTGCAGTACACACAGCCAGTGTGCTCAGGAGTAGAAGGTCACCAGTTCAAGTCACAGCTGTGGCTCCTGCCAACCCTGTACCCATATTTTACCCAGTACTAAACTGTGGTAATAAAGATGGAACCTTTATTGCAGATAAAATAAACATGCCTGAAATGCCTATATTTTACCCTAAAGAGCACAGACACCATAAACATGTGCAATCCCTAGAGCAGAGTTTACCAACTGCAGTCCTGGAGGGCCAAACACCATTCAGGTGTCATGCTGTCCCTAATAAATATGCCTGTGTTGCATTTGTATGCGCCGCCCCCAGTGTATGCAAAAGTATCTCATGCATATTCATTAGGGACAGCATGAAAACCTGAACAGTGTTTGGCCCACCAGGACCGGAGTTGGGAACCTCTGCTCTAGAGCAGTGGCCAACAGGGACACAAACACCCACACCCACACCCACAGGCTCCACTATCCAAAGCCTCATGGAGAGTCAGGCTGTTGGTCCCTGCGCGCAGCAGCATCTCCCAATACTAGCACTTGCATACCTTAGCAATGCCGCCGTAAACTTGGGAACACATTCCACATATATCAAAAGGTTGCTATGATTAATGGCAGATAACAATTCCTATGTTAATCACAATTTGCTGATAGAGCTGCATCATAGCAACCTTTCTGATATCTGTGGAGAAGTGTTTCAGTTTTGGTTTCTGACAGTGTTTACCCCCCCCCCCGGGGAGTGACCCCAACAGTATTGCGTACCATAGCCATGCCTGCACTGTGCCCAGGACTGGTGTGGTGGCCAGGGCTGCCAAAAGCCTCTATATTTGCACAATGCTGGCATAGGTGTGGGAGTGTGTGTCTGCCTACACCTTACTGAGCCCACCCTGCTTGCACTGTTTCCAATGTTAGCCTGCCAATGTGCATAATGAGGAGCAAGGTACTATAGGTATGGTCCAGACAGGGTAGTCTGGGCAGGATGTATCTGCACAGGGCATAGGGCAATGGCTGGGACATTGTAGTGCCCACTACCACCTGCACGGACAGGGTGGCCACAGCATGTCCTGCTGGGAGGTCACTCTCACCCTGACTGAGCAGTGACCACGGCATGGCTAGGTTCCCCCATAGTGCTGTATAGCATTTTTCTCAAGTGTTATTTATGGGTTTCCTTTTTTGGGGCTTGATCACTGAATTACTTGCTTGGTGTGTGTGCTCATGTCCCATTTTTGGGTGCACACAGTTTCTCCAGGACCATGCCCTATGTACAAGCTAGCAAACTGTCTGCAGTTAGTATGTGTATGGCTGGAACACCTTGCAAGGTGCAGCGGCTGGAGACTGTCAGATAGTGGTGGGGGGCAGCTGAGCATTTCCAGGTCTACTGTCTGTCTGTCTGTTTCCTTATGGATGCGTACCGATCTGCATTGACTGCCCTGTAGGGTGTCTGTGCCCCAGCAGGACTGGGGTTGATGGTCCCCCTCGACTGTCACCATTGCAGGGATGTAGAATGTGGATCTATTGGTGGGAGATCCTATCCCCCACCCTGAGCCCCAGAGGATGGGTAGGGTGGTGTTACATAATTCGCTTATGGATCCAAACAACCCCCTTCACTTATATCATGTGACCATGGTACCCACACAGGATATGCACTAGTCTGGATGCATCATAGTCCACAAGGGCTACACGTGACTAGGAAATACAGATGGACACAAGTGTATCCTAGGTGTGTCTGCAAAGACTGCCTATCACACACTGGCACTGATGGCAACCTGCAGTATAGTCTATCTCAGCTAAGCCAGGTGCTGTGGACCTGGTGCTGGGCGCCCCACCTTGCCCTCAGGGTGAGCACAGTACCCGCACAATGTGACGGTCTGTAGCTACTCTGTGCCAGTAACACACATGGTCAGTTCCCCCTACCAGGCCGAGGTGCTGTGGGGGTGCATACCCCATCTTGTGATCATCTGTAGACTGCTGATCTGCATGTGCAGTGCATCATGGGTCCTGGTAACCACAGCAGACAGTTTGTGTGGTGACCTGAAGTCTTTCTGTAGCCAGCCATGGGCTTGTTAGTAGCTATAGAGATGTAGCCCACTGGTTACTTCACTGACTGTGGAGGCAGAGGTCATGGGCTTGATCCCACAGTGGTGTTATTTTATAGGGCTGTCTGAGGCATTTCCATTTTGTAATTTAAATTAGTGCTGCCAGCAAAAACACCCTCACAGTGCTGTAACCTTAAGGTACCTCATAAGGCACCCTATAAAGCGCCCTATAAGGCGCCCTATAGGGAACATTATCAGGTGCCTTGGCGGACAGTGCGCTTCATAATGTGCCCTCTGGAGTGCCTTATGCGGCACCTTAGGTTATGGCACTCTGAGGGTGTGTTTGCTGGCAGCACTAATTTTAATTAAAAAAGAAAATGCCTCAGACAGCACTGATTTAAAGTAAAGGGTAATGCCTCAGACAGCCTTATTACATAACACCACTGTGGAATTGAACTCATGACTTTTTCCTCTATAGTCATTGCAGTAACTAGTGTGCTACACCTCTACTGCTGTGATTATGGGTCAGCACGCGAAGTTAAGGTTAACGCGCAATAATGGACACGGTGCACTTTATCGCAAGATAACCCGCGCTTGCTACCTTAAGACCGGAACGCCCACTCCTTATATGTTATTCTTCACATTATCGCTGCAACTAACGCCGGTAACATTCAGATGGTTTAGTAAACATACCCCCTAGACAATGGCCTTGAATTCAATCCGAAACTTAACTGGTAGCCAATGCAATTCCCACAAAACAGGGGTGATATGATCGTATTTCCACAACCCCTTAACCAATTTAACAGCAGTATTTTGTATTAATTGAATGTGCATTACATCCTTCTGGGCCAAACCAAAAAACAAAACATTACAATAATCTATCTGGGACAAAATTAATGCCTGGGGCACCGCTCTCAAACTGACTTCGGTCAAAATATGGGCGTAATTGCCAGATCCGCCGCAACAGCATAAATAAGGTCCTCATCAAGGAGGACACATGTCCCTCCATACACATTTGGGATGGCATTAGGTATATAAAATATTAAAGTACATAAGATATTAAAGAACAGAATAATGAATAAGCCCTTAAGTCACAAACAGCAATTATGACATTCTGAATTATTCCTCCAAAGGAAACAACAAAGTCTTTACTCCTTTTCTAAAATTAAACATTAGTTTCTAATCACAAATTCAAGGATAACTTATTCAAACTTCCTGGACCTGCCACACTAAAAGTGGCATTTTAGAAAGGACATCTAAGTCAAATCTTGGATGGCCAGGGTGGAACTGGCAAAACAACTCCAGGTATGTCTATGTCGATGGTCAGTTTTCATAATATGGATGTCCCTGATGTGGACATCTATGCCAGTGGCCACATAGATGTCCTTCTTAGGAAAGTGTGAAGTGGGGACACCCATCTCATGCAAGCTAGGATAAGGGGACATCCAGTGGTGTAGCAAAATGGAAACATGAGACTCCATTTCCCATCAGTATTTATTATCGTATTGTTAATTGAAGAAGGTATTAGTGCAGCTCCTTCTCCACACATTCCAGATATTTTCCTGACAAAATGATCACTTTTCAGATGCCTGTTCATGCTTGTATCAGGAATAACTTGAGATGCAATGCCGGACGTCCATGATGTTTCTGAGACCAGGCGGGGATGTTCAAGTTCTTGGGAACACCCTGCCATGCCTCTGCCATGCCCTCATTCAGACTTGGACATCCTCACACTGAAGACATCCATAGACTGGGCTTCTAAAATAACTTTGGAGTCTCCTTGCTTTGGACATCTTTATGCCCATTTCCAGATCCCAAAGCATGAGCAGGGCTTTCAAAATAACCCCCTAAAAGCTTGAGTTCTCCACTGAGATTTATGATAAGTAATCACATCTGGAAATTCTAGATTTTCCCGAGAAGAACGCAATTGTCATCTAGATAGGTAACATTATAGCCTATTTTTGAGATACAATAGTTGCTCATTTCTCAAAGTCTTAAAATTAACACCAGCAATTTCAAATGACATCTTTCTCTAATAGGAAGCCAATGTAATTGGTAGAGTTGGGAGAAAGGTGAAGGGGGAAATGAAAAATGGGAGAATATAAGAGAAGTAAGGAAATAGACGGGGAAGAAGGAAATTAAATGAAGGTGAAGGGGGAAGATGGAAGATGGCAAAAGGAGAGGGAGGGGGAAGATGGGGGAAAGAAGAAAGAGATGAGAGAAGGGTGTGGAGGGGAAATGAGTGGAAAGGGAAAACACAAGAGGACGTGGAGAGTGAAATAAGGAAGAAAGGAGAGAGATGGAAGGAGTTGGTGTGAAGTGGAGCAAAGAAATGCATAAGCAAGGGGAAGAGAGATAAGTGGTGATAGGCACAACTAGAATGCAGCGAGAAAGGAGGGAGAAAAAGGGTACAGAGGAAGGGAGAGATAAGGAAGGAGGGATGGAGGAAAAGATGATCCTGAAGGAGTACTGGGACAGGACCTTCCTCATACACGTAGGAGTGGTGGGTTACACTGATAAATTATCCTGTTTATTTAAAAGTAAATAAAGAAGTAGAGTAGATAAAAGCTCTTTATTTATTTAAAAAGAAAGTTAAGCCATAGGAAAGGTAAAATATCTCTGTGTTTGATTCTCACCCACTTCAAGTTCAATCTTTGATTTACTGGTTTAAAACAAATTAAGAATGTAACAGGAATATTTTTCACCACAGGGCTTAATGGGAGATGTATATAAGGAAAATGCTAGGTTCTAAGTTAGAAGTCACCACCCAAGAAAAAAATCTTGGGGGTATTTTTACTAAACTGCAGTAATGTCATTCGCGGTAGGTTCCGCAGTAAAGGTAGAGATGCCCAGATAAAGGCATGGGCGGTGCATCGTTACAGCAAGCTGACAGCTAACACGCATTACAAGGCGCCTTAGAATAATGAGCGTTACAAGGCGCCTTGTAAAGCGCCTTGCAAGGCACCTTGTACGGCGCTTTATAAGGCGCCTTGTAAGGTGCCTTATAAGGTGCCTTGTAAGGTACCTTATAAGGTGCCTAGTAAGGTGCCCTGTAAGGTGCCTTATAAAGTGCCTAGTAAGGTGCCTTATAAGGTGCCATGTAAGGTTCCTAGTAAGGTGCCCTGTAAGGTGCCTCAGAAGGCACCCTATAGGGCCTCCTAGGCTAAGCGTCATATTAGGCACCCTTGAACAAGTCACTGCAGAAGGCACCCTGGGCTATGGAGCCATAGGTTAAGGTGGTCTAGGTTAGTGTGCCTTAGGGACTGCAAAGTGCCTCAGGATGACATGCATGACCTGTGCGGAACAGAGACAGATGTAGCCCTAACACTAGATAGAGCACTTAAGAAAGGCAATGAACAGGTGAGTGAAGGAGGGAGAAGTGGGAGCCGCTGGACCTGCCATATCTGTGGGCATCCCATGTGCCTGCCAGTACTGATGACAAACATGGTGGGGCAGCTCTACCACAGCACAGGGTGTTGGCAATGTAAAGTACCGGAAAAACAGTTGGTGGCAGACGATGGGAATACGTGTCCCCCAGTGGAGATGGAGGTGGCAGGATAGTTACAATGATGGGTGGACAGAGGAGTGGTGGTGCCATGCAGATCAGGCACAGGCGAGGCAAGCATGATGAGGCGCAATGCAGGAAAGGGTAGCAGTGCAGGACATGGGCTGGCAGCCTGCACAGGCAGACAGGACTTTACACAGCTGACAGACGCAGATAGACGGACCGAGGGAATGTTGGCAATTGTGGCGAGGGTATTATGGGCTGGAAGCGCAGATCTGCAAAAATATGACCTCTACAGGCATGCACACTATTTGAGTAGGACAGGCATGAGAGGAGGGAACAATGAGGAACTGAACCAATGAACACTGCCAAGAATGGCAATGTATTAACCAGTAGGCTATACCTCCATGGTGTATGTCACAGCAATGTCTGGGTACAGAAGGCCTGCAGGTCACCGCACAAATTGTCTGCTCTGAGTGCCAGGATAGGGTAACTCCACCATACCCATGATGCAATGCACATGCTGAATAGCAGTCTACATCTGATCACCAAATGGGGTCTGCACCTCTCCAGTATCTCAGCTGGGAAAGACGAACTGACAGTGTGTGATACTGGCACAGAGTAGCTACAGACCATGCCATTGTGCAGGTTCTGTGGTCACCCTGAGGGATAGGATTGGTGCCCAGCACTAGGTACGCAGTACATGTGGTACTAGAGATAGGTCCTGCTGTACATCCCCATCACTACCAGTGTGTGACAGGTGCTCCATGAAGTGCAGCCGAAGGTAATTTGGTGTCCATCTGTATCGTGCAGTCACATGTGGCCCTGTGGGACCAGACACCAGCCAGATTAGTGTGTACCCCATGTGGGGGTCTGGCTGACATGGGCAGCTGTTATCAGGGCAGAGGGGTTCCTAGAATTGCATGAGGTGTGTGTAGCAGTGGCCGTATAGGTCACAGTGGTATACACTACATACCCCAAAGGGCCCACATCACCCCTTTTGTAGGTAAAGAACAGTGCCCCCACCCCAGGGAAACAACCTCCATCCTATTTGCACAAGACAGCCCTCCAGGGTTGGTGGGCCAGAGCCATACCTATGACTGGGACAGTAGCAGACCAACAGCAATGCTTGGGTTAGGTCTGGAAACCCCAAGTGCCTCCCACCACTATCTACCAGTCACCAGCAGACAGCACAGTCAGACTGTACCTTAAAGGTGTTCCAACCATGCACAGTCAAACTGCAGACAGTCCACCAGGAACTATGTGCTGCAAGCAAGCATCTCAGTGATTGGGACCCCAGCACTGGGAAACACAACTATATCACTAGAGACAAAGGATGGAGAGCGCTATGTGGGAACCTAGACCTGCCATGGTCACTGCTCGTTCAGAGTGAGTGTCCTCCCAGCATGCCATGCTGTGGCCACCCTGTCCATGCAGGTGGTGGTCAGGTACTACAGTGTCCTAGCCATTGCCCCACACCCTGTGAAGATGCATCCTGGCCAATCTGCCCTGTCCGGGCCATACCCAGAATACCTTGCTCCTCATTATGCATCTAATCAGGCTAACGCTGGTAACAGTGGGACATTTTGGGCCCAGTGAAGTGTGGGCAGCCACAGAACAATGGATAGATATATAAACACGCTCACTCCTTTTGCAGAATTATACAAAGATAGGGGTGGTTGGCAGCCCTGCCCGCCACACTAGTCCTGAGCACAGTGCCGACATTGCTAAACTGTGCAGGGGGTAGTAGTAGTGCTCTGGTGATAACATCATCCCAATGCTTGGGCCAACAGCCTGACTCTCCATGCATCATTGGATTGTGGAGCCTGTGTGAGTGGGTGTTTGCACCCCTGTTCGCCGCTGCTTTGGGCTTTGCACATGTTGCTGTTGTATCTGCATTGTAGGGTAAAATATAGGGACATGCTCTGCAGGAACCACAGCTGGGACTTGCACCTGTGACCCTCTGTTCCTGGACACACTGGCTGGGTGTACTGCACCACACTGTTGCCACAGATGCATGGTAGTCCCTGGGGCTACCTGCACTTTTCCTCAGCCAGACCTTTTATGTTGCACTGCACATCATGTACTGATGCAGAGCATGGCCTAGGTCCACTGCAGGGAGGTGGCACTGCCCCCTCCAGTACGGGCACACGCCCCCCTGCCAAGCTGATGTGGCCATTTGCTGTCGGTGCTGGTAGTGCGCAGTCCCAGGCCATCCACTGTGTAGGTAGGCACCCGCCTCGGGAGCAGGTTCAGGGGTGGGGGGCATACATGGACATCCTCACATCCCCCCATCACTGCCAACCACTATTATGTCCCCTCCACATGGGGGCGGGATGGCTGGGGGGATATCAGGTCTGTGCCCTAGCGACTATTGGCTAGGGTGGACCAGGTAGATATTGGTGGATTGTGTTTGGCTTTGGTTAACTGCTGTCTTGCTGATCTCCGGTGTCTATGTTCCTATGTGCCACCTAGGCGTCCGCCTGGTCCACCCTGTGCCCCAGCTGCCCATGCTACATGTCCCGCCTGCGGCCCCCTATGCCCCATTTGCACCATCGCCATAGTGGCCATTCATACTTTGGCACTATGGTATCGCTGTACATGGAGCACTACTATCACAGTTTTTGGGCTCCCTGCCTGGGCTGTACATTGCTGACACGTAAATGGTTTCTCTCTCCTGCATATGTGCATCTAACGCCAGGTTTTCAATCGCGTTAGGATTCAGCTCTTCAAATCAGCGCGTTAGTGTGAATGGAGCCTCTCCCCGCCCACACTCCGCCCATTGACCCCTTCTCTCCGCCCTCTCTCCACCTTCTGCGGTGTTTACCGTGCCGCGGAACATCAATGATCATTAGGTTACGATACTGCGCGTTAAAGTTTTGTAACGTTTTGTAACGTTTTGTAACGTTACTGCAGTTTAGTAAACATACCCCTTAGTTCTTATCTACAACATTAAGATTTTGAGGAGGAATGCCATAGTGCATTGTTTCTCAAGCCAGTTTTGCAGTGCGTCCTAGCCAGTCTGGTTTTCAGGATGAGTATGAACAAGAGAATTTGGGATGCATTACCTTCACTGCAGGCAAATATGTTCCATGCATAATCACTGTGAATATCCTGAAAACCGTACTGGCTAGAGGGTACTCTAGGACTGGCTTGAGAAACACTAGCCTAGTGTCCAACGATGTGGGTTGAGAACCAAGTTTCTAATTCCACTTCCTCCATTAACATTCAATATGCGTCTGTGTAAATCATTTCATGGTCATTTTATAATAGGGCATCTAGGTTAATAAGGCAACAAGACGCCTATTTGTAGCCTTTTTAGATGCCCATGGGCCCAATTCTGGGATTCTGGTTGCGGGGCTGCATGTCCTGGCGGCATGTGCAGCCCCGCCAGCCATCCGGGCCTGATTTCCCCTCTGACTCTGACTCTCCCTGTGCGTCCTGAGCATCAGGACGGGGAGAGCTGGTGGTGGGCAGGAGGGGGCGGGATCTGTGAGATGGAATAAGTAGCATCAACCCGACAATTAAGAACATAAGATATGCCATACTGGGTCAGACCAAGGTCCATCAAGCCCAGTATCTTGTTTCCAACAGTGGCCAATCTAGGTCATACATACCTAGCAGTTTCCCCAAAAGACACAGGTTCCTCAATGCTTTTACTGGGTCAAGCAATGATATCCTGGGTCCCTTCTTAATAATAGTTTATGGACCTTTCCTCCAGGAACTTGTCCAAACCTTTTTTAAACCCAGCTACACTTAACAGCCCTTACTACATCCTCCGGTAACAAATTCCAGAGTTTGATTACACGTTGAGTGAAAAAATATTTTCTTTTATTAGTCTTAAATAGTTTACACTGTAGCTTTCCTAACCAGGGCCCTACAGATCAACAAACAATACCTAAGCTCCACGAACAGAACAATGGCTGGGAAAAATCGTATTGCTAAAGCAGTTGCCCCCGTTACAGCTTCTGCCTCGGTCCAGAAAGAGGTCCTAATGCCAGTTGAAGGACCAGTTCCATGTGCAGGGTGCCTGCATGCTGAAGCTCTGAGGAAACAAGTGGAGGAACTCAGAGAGGAGGTGGCGAGGCTGAGGAGCATTCAAGACAGTGAGAAGTACATTGATGAGATGCTTCTTGCAGCAACCAAGCTCTCCAGCACAGGAGAAGATGGGTGCCAACAGAATGTCGATGGTTGGACACAAGTCACCAGGGCCTGCAAAATCACCAAGCCAACTTCTCCAGCCCTTGAATTGAAGAACCATTATGCAGCCTTGGAAGTGGAGGAGGTGAAAGCATCCCTGGAAAGGGAAGAACCAGAGTTCAAGTACCTCAAAGTTGCAGAATCAGTGACCACAAGGAAACGAAGGGTAGTGGTGGTTGGAGACCCTCTTCTGAGGGGTACCGAGGCGTCCATCTGCCGACCAGACTTGATGTCCAGAGAGGTATGCTGTCTGCCTGGTGCCAAAATCCAAGATGTTACGGAGAGTTTGCCGAGACTCATCAAGCCCACTGACTATTACCCAATGTTGCTAATCTATATTGGAACATATGATACTGCCAGGTATACCTCGGAACGTATCAAAAGTGACTTCATGGCTCTGGGACAGAGGGTGAAGCAGTTAGGTGCACAGGTGGTGTTCTCTTCAATCCTCCCTGTTGAGGGTAAAGGCCAAGGCAGAAAGGCTCGCATCCTGGAGATGAATGCATGGCTGCGTGGATGATGTCATCGAGAGCGTTTTGGTTTCCTAGACCATGGGATGCTGTTCCAAGGGTTGCAGAACAGAGATGGCATCCATCTGTCAAAGAAAGGTCAACGCATCTTCGGTAGTAGACTGGCTAATCTACTGAAGAGGGCTTTAAACTAAATTCATTGGGGATAGGTGAAGAAAGCCCCCAGGTAGGTGATACATTAAATAAGTTTATGGAAATGGGTAACAGGGGTAACATATGGAAAGCAGTGTGTATAAATGCCCGTAGCATGGGAAATAAGATCCCTGATGTTGAAGCTTTGGTGGGAGTGGCTGACTTGGATTTAGTGGCAGTTACAGAAACATGGTTCACAGAAAACCATGACTGGGATGAAACTATACCTGGCTATACTTTATTAAGAAAGGACAGGGTAGGAAGAAGGGGAGGAGGAGTGGCACTATATGTAAAAACTACTATTAAAGCTTTGGAATTACAGAACTTAAAAGGGAGAGAGGAGGCATTGTGGGTTAAACTAGAAAGAGGGAAAGAGAAATCTATTTGCATTGGTGTGATATACAGACCACCCTCACAAGAGGAAGAGGTGGACAGAGAGTTAATTGAAGACATACGCAGCATTGCTAGGAAAGGGGAAGTGCTACTGATAGGAGATTTCAATATGCCAGATGTTGATTGGCACATTCCTGCTGCAGTATCATCTATAAGTAAGGAGTTCCTGGATTCTCTACAGGCAGAACTATTCAGGCAATTGGTAACAGACCCCACACGTGAAGGGACCATACTGGACTTGGTGCTTACCAATGGTGAAAGTGTTTCTGATGTTGTAGTGGGAGATCATTTTGCATCCAGTGATCACCAGATGGTGTGCTTCAGTATTAGGACTTCGGCTGTTAGAATCCATTCCAAGGTGATGATCTTAGACTTTAGGAAGACTAACTTTGCGAAGATGGGCCAATACCTCAAGGAGTCGTTAGTGGGATGGGAACAGCTGGGGGATGTAGAAAAACAGTGGGCAAAACTGAAAGGGGATATTTTAAGGGCAACCAACCTTTTTGTTAAAATGGTAAATTAAGGCAAAAGGAAAAGGAGACCGCTATGGTTTTCTAAGGAAGTAGCTGAAAAAGTGAAGAAAAAGAGGGAGGCCTTCATGAAATACAAGAGATCACAGAGAGAGGAAGACAGGCATCTATATTTGGAAAAACTTAGAGAAGCTAGCAAAGTAGTCAAGAAGGCAAAGATTCAAAAGGAGGAGAATACAGCCAATGCAATAAAATGGGGGGATAAGACATTTTTCAGATATATTATTGAGAAGAGGAAGGGCAAGAGTGGTATTGTCAGACTCAAGGGTGCAGGGGGGGAATATGTAGAAGCTGATAAGGATAAAGCGGAATTGCTTAACAAATATTTTTGTTCTGTGTTCACAGATGAAGAACCAGGAGCAGGACCTCAGAAAACACCCACAAATAGGAACAGAAGCGAGGGACATCTTGAACAATTTTCAGAAGACTGTGTTCATGAGAAACTAGCTCAACTTAAAGTAGACAAAGTGATGGGACCGGATGGGATACACCCTAGAATACTGAGGGAACTTGGGGACATTCTAGCAACTCCACTGACTGACCTTTTCAATGCCTCGTTGGAGTCGGGAGTGGTGCCAAAGGACTGGAGAGAGGCTCATATGGTGCCTTTACACAAAAGCGGAAGTAAGGATGTGGTTGAAAACTACAGGCCGGTTAGTTTAACTTCAGTGGTGAGTAAATTATTGGAAACACTGCTGAAAGAGAAAACGGTGAGGTTTCTGGAGTCCAGCGGATTACAGGATCCGAGGCAGCATGGATTCACCAGAGGCAGGTCTTGTCACACAAATCTGATTGATTTCTTTGACTGGGTGACCAGGGAGTTGGACCGAGGGAGAGCTCTAGATGTGGTGTATTTAGATTTCAGTAAAGCCTTTGACACTGTTCCTCACAGGTGACTTATAAACAAACTGAGCACCCTAGGGATGGACCCTAAGGTTACTGCTTGGGTTAGAAATTGGTTGGATGGGAGGCGACAAAGAGTACAAGTAAATGGAGCTCACTCTGAGGAGAAGGATGTTACCAGTGGTGTGCCCCAGGGATCTGTCCTTGGTCTCATTCTTTTTAACATCTTTGTTAGTGATATAGCGGAAGGGCTGTCGGGTAAGGTTTGCCTCTTTGCGGATGATACCAAGATCTGCAATAGAGTAGACACCCAGGAAGGTGTAGATAACATGAGGAGGGATCTAGCTAAGCTTGAAGAATGGTCTAGAATTTTGCAGCTGGGATTTAATGTTAAAAAATGTAAGGTCATGCATTTGGGCTGCAGCAATCCAAGGGAGCAATACAGTATAGGAGGTGAAGTACTTTTGTCCACTAAAGAAGAGCGGGACCTAGGAGTGGTTGTGTCTGATGATCTTAAAGTATCTAAACAGGTAGAAAAGGCGACGCGAAAAGCTAGAAGGATGCTTGGGTGCACACAGAGGGGAATGGCTAGCAGAAAAAAGGAGGTGATAATGCCTCTCTATAAGTCTTTGGTGCGACCTCATTTGGAGTATAGTGTGTAATTCTGGAGACCGCACCTTCAAAAGGATGTGAACAGGATGGAGTCGGTGCAGAGGGTGGCTACTAAAATAATTAGTGGGCTTCATTATAAAGCATATGAGGACAGACTGAAGGATCTTAATATGTACACCTTAGAGGAAAGGCGGGATAGAGGTTATATGATTGAGATGTTTAAATACCTCCGTGGCATAAATGTTCAGGGAGAGAGCCTCTTTCAATTGAAAGCAAGTTCTGCTACGAGGGGACATGGGATGAGGGTGAAGGGAGATAGATTCAGGAGTGATATGCGGAAATATTTCTTTACGGAAAGAGTAGTGGATCCGTGGAATAGTCTCCCAGTGGAGGTGGTAGAGATGAGGACAATAACTGAATTCAAAAAAGCATGGGACCAACACAGAGGATCTCTAAAGGTAAAAAGTGGACTGTTGTAGTTGTTGATATGGAAGGACAGACTAGATAGGCCATGTGGTCTTTTTCTGTCATCATGTTTCTATGTTTCTATGTTTCATTGCATGTCCCCTAGTCTTTCCATATTCTGATAACATAAACAATCGATCTACGTTTACCCATTCCACTCCGTTCATTAATTTATAGACTTCTATCATATCTCCCCTCAGCCGTCTCTTTTCCAGGTTAAAGAGCCCTAACCTTTTTAGCCTTTCTTCATAGGAATAGCCTTCCATCCCCTTCACCATTTTGGTGGCTCTTCTCTGAACCTTTTCTAATAACGTTATATCCTTTTTAAGATATGGCAACCAGAATTGCACACAATATTCAAGGTGCGGTCTCACCATGGAACGACATAGAGGCATTATAATATCTTTTGTAAAAGGGTAAAAGTGACCGGGGCCGGGTACGGGGGGGTCCCTTTTACCCGACCCAGGTCCCTGCAGGCCAGCCATGGGTCGGGCAGCAAGGATTAAGGCAGCCGGAGCCGTGAGAGTCAGGATGCCTGCGAGAAAGTTGTCCCCACAGGTGGCAGGGGCATGCTGGGCCATCCACGGGCCCGATTCTGTGCACCAAAGGAACATTTTGTTCCCACAGTCCAGGATTGGGTCCAAACGGGCCCATCTTGCTCGAGGCCATCCAGATGGTCCAGACGTACCCCTATGTCAATCGAGCTCCACGTATCTGCACAAAATGCTAGCCACGATCCTGCAGAAACTGCGCCTAGATCGAAGGCATGGACATTATGCCTGCTCGACAGAAGATGTAAATGTTAGCACTTATTTTTTTTCAAATATATGTATAAATTGCGACTCTGCCCATGCTCTACCCAAATTTTGTCCCCTTATTTGCCTACTGTACAAGTACATGCCGGCTTGCACCATGCAACCCTTTAGGTGTGAAAATAATTTATGAAATTACTCTCTCAATCTCCCATTGCTTCAAGTATGCACTTAGATTTTGTAATCTGTGGCAAGGACCTATTGTCCCTGAATTCTAAAACTGCAGTAAATGCTGCTTGATTTCTTTGACCAGAGAATTGGATCGGGGTAGAATGTTACATGTGGTATGCTTCGAATTTAACAAAGCCTTTAACACAGTTTCACATTGGTGACATGTAAATAAACTGTGTGTACCCTTGGGATGAACCCTAAAGTGACTGACTGGGTAAGAAACTGGTTGAGTGGGAGGCGCCAGAGTGAAGTAGTAAATGGAGTTCACTCTGAAGATTCCACATTGGCCTCCCACCAGCCTTAACAGAGACTTATAGCTTTAACAAGGGGGGAAGGAAAAGAGAGTGTTTCCACCCCTCCAGCCACAGCCACTGCTGAGCCCTTAACAAAATTCTGTTTGAGGTCCCAAAATGTGAACTTCTGCCTTTGCCTTACACATACATCTTTACCAGCATAAAGTCCTTAATGCTTTAGAATGAGCCATTTCCATGGATGAACCATTGTTTTAAGTGTTTAATTTTCTCTGACCATTATACCCTACTTGTCTGTATATCTGGCAGGATCTGGATGGCTAGTTTAGTAGTTTTTAACTTTGCTTACAGGGGATAGTCTGTGGTACAGGCTGCAGAGGGGATGAGTCATTGAGGTTGAAGCAGAGGGAGCATGGAAGGGCTATTTTTCTCCCAAATCCACCTCTTTGCCTCCTGTTTTTTCTCCTTCCCTTCCCCTCAACTCCCAATCAACTGCAAGAAACAGGGGAGAAGGAGTGAGGATGGAGCAGACAGAGCTGAGCTACTCTGCTTCCTAATCTACCCCCTTCCCTTTCTGTGATGCAGAGGAAACAACGGGAGGAGGTGAGGTTGGAGTATCCAACAAAGCGTAACTGGTTTTCAGATTAAGAATGATGCAATTTTAAACCTTTGATACCGTTCAAGAAGAGTTGAATTTTTGTCTGTATATTTCTATTCTATATTTGGTGAGGGTCTGTCAGTGCTCTGTGGGTGACTGAGGTGTAGTATATGAGTCTGTCTTTTCAAGGTCGAATATAGCACTGGGGCAGTTTACAGCAGGAGCGCTGTTATCACTTATAGCTGTTGACTTGCAAAGTCCGCACACATGTTGCTTGCTAAAACTGCTAAACCTCCTTTTAAATAGCAGTTTTTGCTTGGTCTGCTGTTGCAAACGGCAGGCTGGGCGCAATTAAAAACCTCGGTGTCTCTTCTTCAAAGCACTTTGGGTCTGATATTCAAAGAGCATTTACACGGTTAATAGCCAGTTAACTGTGAAATGCCTGCTAACTGGATTTTCGTTTATTCCTGCTCTGTGTAAACCACGCTGATTTCGAAATGGTGTGGTAAATAAAATCAAATAAATAAATAAATATTCGCCGGCACTTAACACGAGTAGTGCCGTTGAATATCCCCAACTAAGTCCCCTACGTGCCATGATGCTAGCTAGCACTGGGGCATGCCGGGGATATTCCAGGGCAGAGCGGAGATGGGGACCGGTGCTAACCGTGCAGCACAAATATTGGAAGCTGCACGGTTAGTGCTCGGTGCCTGTACAATAGGCGAGGAAAAACCTTGACTATCTTATAGGCGCCGAGCACTAACTCTGCAGCATCCAATATTAGTGCTGCATGGTTAGCCTCGGCGGCTACCTGGCACTGCGACGAGACCCAGATATTCACTTCCATCATCGTGGAAGTGAATATCCAGGGTTAAGGAGTCAGTGGGCAGGGCTAAGCGGCTATGGCGCTTAGCCCTGCCCAGATGAATATCGGACCCGTTATTCATATACTGGCAGCTAGAGAACACATAAATCAATTATCCATATATTTTTAGACATTAGAATGGTGATTTTATAGTGCTACTATGCACGTGCATATTTTATAAAATAGCAGCACACTGATGTGCCTTAACATCGTTGCGGCACTTGCACCTATTCTACAGCAGGAGTTGGTGCCCGTGCCTAGATTGGCAGAACATGCACGTAAGTTACAGTATTCTCAGCTCCGCCCAAATTCCACCCCATGCATACCCCAATGGAAAGTAGACGTGGAAATAGTGACTGCCCAAAGAGCGCGTATAAATTCCCGTTCACGCCTGTAAAATAGGGACCTAACGTGCATAAATAGCAATAGGGGTGCATAACATTCCGCGCACCCCTTATATAATTGTACCTTTTGAAGATATTTTTATCAACAGGGCACCTAGGTTAAGATTGCCAAAACACATCTATTTTAAGTCTACCGTGGCCCTCGCGTTGAGCGGGGTGGGACAGGTGCTTCAGGCTCCCCTTCTTCATGAGTCGCTGGCAGCTGAGCTTTCCTTTGGGACTCTAACCTCTCCTGTAGGGCCAGGCACAACAAAGACACCATCACTCCCTAGTAACATAGCAAAAGACAGCTGTGGTCAACATTTCTGGCACCCTTGCATTTTAGGTATGTTCTGTACAATGTCTTGAGAAATAACTGAAAATATTCCAACTGTATGTCATCAAAATATTGTAATAGTATCTTCAAAGGTATACAACAAAATAGATGTCTGTGCAACTTAGATATAATAATTTCTGAGAAAAAAAACAAAATATGACATGGACAGGATTAATGGCACCCTTCACTAATATTTGGTTGCACAACCGTTGTCAGTGATGACAGCCTCCAAACATTTCTTGCATTCATACATCTGTCTGCTGGTAGTTTCTCCCATTCCTCAACTGCGATTTATTCCAGCTCATGAATATTTCCAGGATTCCTTTTACCAATGGCAGATTTCAGCTCTTTCCAAAGGTTCTCGATTGGACTGAGATCAGGACTCATTGCTGGCCAGTTTTAAACAGTTCATTGTTCCTTTTTAACCATTATTTTCTACTTTTGGAAGTATGTTTTGGGTTATTGCCCTTCAATCCAGACCTAGTTTTCTGACACCAGGTAGCACATTTCACCTTCGTAGTCCTCTTACTTCATGATTCCTTTAATATGTACCAGATCTCCAGTTCCTAAGGCAGCAAAACAACTTCAAAACATTATGGAACCTCCACCATATTTAACTGTAGGAAGTATGTTTTTGTCCTTATAAGCCTCATTTCTTCGCCTGCAAATGTATCACTGGTCTGCATTGCCAAAGCAATCAAATTTGGTTTCATCTGCCCACAGAACATTTTCCAGAAGGATTGTGGTTTCTCAAGGTGGGCAAAGATCAGGCATGCCTTTTTATTTATTTATTTATTTATTTACATTCTCTTATATACCGCGCTATTCTGCATCAGTGCGGTTTACATTGAACAAACTGAAATTACATTGAACAGGGCATTATAACTTGGAGATAACTATTTTACAGGGAACATGGGCTATGGAGGGTTAAGTGGCTTGCCCAAGACCACAAGGAGCACCTTATGTCTGTCTTTGAGCAGTGGAGTCCTCCTTGGCCTTCGCCCATGAAGTCCTTGGGGCTTGTTTACAAAGCCGCGGTAGTAGTTCGCGATCGCGATCGCAGCCGCGGCCCCATTGAAATCAATGGGGCCGCGGCTCCGATTACGATCGCAAACCGCTACCGCGGCTTTGTAAACAAGCCCCTTTGTTTCTATAGTGCATGGCATATGGTGCAGGTTGAAACCACCACTACAGATTGCACTAGGTCAGCTTTAAGCTCTTTGGATACTGTATGTGGTGTTTTTCCAACAATTCACCCAAACCTTTATAGACCTCTTGCTTTAATTTTCCTCTTCCTACCACATCTTGGGAGGTTCTTGACAGTTCCATGAACAGAAAATATTTTAATAACATTGCAAACTGTAGACATGAGAATCCCAAGGTCTTTGGAGATAGCCCTGTACCCCTTTGAAGTTTGATGTTTGGTGATAATGGCTTTTCAGATGGTCTCAGACAGCTCTCTTGTCTTAATCATTGTGAAAATGGAACAGGGAGTGAATGTGGCCATTTGAAACATTAGAGCCATAATTCATTGGTTGAGTCAAGTCATATCAGTACTGACAGTTGATCACAGGCAGGGCCATACCGAGACTGAAATGCGCCCTGTGCAACTTGCACATCGAGCGCGCACCCCCTTCCCGCACCTCCATTTAGACATTATGGGGGTGCGGGAGGGGGCACGTGCCCGATCTGCAAGTCGCTGCCACACTAAGCAGGTGCCGAAATGCGCCCTTTAAGTCTTTGCGCTTTGTGTGGCTACACCGCTCGCACAGGGCTCGGTATGGTCCTGATCACAGGTACATCTAATTTTACTGCAAAGGGAATCAGGTCACATGCACAGTAATTTGAGTGGGGAGACGTACATCATGCTGTCTGTCTCCACCATTCAATGCTCCTGCTGGTGTGCCAGTGCCGTGGCATCCTATTGCGCTCTATGTTAGAGAGGGCATTGAGTCAGAAAGGATTAAAGCTTTGCAGGAAACAAAATTTGCTGTAGAATCTCTATGGATTGAAATTCCAAGTAAAAAGGGGAAGGCGATGGCAGTGGGGGTGTACTATCAACCATCTGGGCAGAATGAACAAATGGATGATGAAATGCTCAAAGAAATCAAGGAAGCTAACAAACGTTACAGCGCAGTAATAATAATGGATGATTTCAATTACCCCGGTATCGACTGGGTCAGTGTCACGGCAGGACATGCTAGGGAGATAAAGTTCCTAGATGAAATAAATGACTGCATCTTGGAGCAGTTTGTTCATGAACCGACCAGAGAGGAACCCATATTAGACCTAGTCCTTAGTGGAACACCAGATCTAGTGCAAGAGATAAGGGTGTTGGGGCCACTTGGCAATAGTGATCATAGCATGATCGCCTTTGATTTATTTATTTATTTATTTAAACGGATTTCTATACCGCCTTTTCCTACAATCAAGGCAGTCTACACAGCAAACAATCAACAAGATACAGTGTCTAGTGTGTGCATGCATTGAGCAATGAGTGCGTGTGTGTGTAGATGGACATTGATTCTTGATGAGCTATTTACAACGTGCGCTATTTACAATACTATGTACATCAGGACTTTAATACTAAATCACGTCGCTAGGGTGGGGTGTTGAGTTGGGGTATTGTCTGTTGCACCGTTTAAGTGACGCCACCGTAGTGCTCTATGAAGAGTGGAGGAGGGATAGTAAGGAAATCCACAGTACTACATTTTAACTTTCGAAAGGGAGACTATGATAAAATGAGGAAAATAGTTAAGAAAAAACTAAAAGGAGCAGTTGCAAAGGTTAAAGACTTACATCAAGCTTGGGTGTTGTTGTAAAATACTATCTTGGAAGCCCAGACCAGCTGTATTCCACGCTTTAAGAAAAGTGGAAGGAAGTCCAAAAAACTGCCAGCATGGTTTAAAGGTGAGGTCAGAGAGGCTGTTGTTGCCAAAAAAGCATTTTTCAGGAAATGGAAAAAAGAGCCAAACGACGAAACCTGGAAACAGCACAAGCACTGGCAAGTCAAATGCAAGGCATTGATAAGGCAGGCAAAGGGAGAATTTGAGAAGAAGCTTGCTGTGGAAGCAAAAATGTGAAATAAAGACTTTTTCAAGTACATTCATAGCAAAAAACCTGTGAGAGAATCAGTTGGTCCATTAGATGATTAGAGGGGTTAAAGGGGCACTAAGAGGCGACAAGGCGATAACAGAGAGATTGAATGAATTCTTTGCTTCGGTCTTTACTGAGGAAGATGTAGGGATGTTACCCATGACTGAAGTGGTATTTAAAGGTGCAGAAGAATTGAAGGAAATATCGATACGTCGGGAAGATATATTACAACTATTAGATAAACTGAAGAATAGCAAATCACCTGGGCTGGATGGTATACATCTAAGGGTGTTGAAAGAACTGAAATATGAGACTGCAGACCTGCTATTAGTAATCTGTGAACTATCATTAAAATCATCTCTAATACCTGAAGATTGGAGGATCGCCAATGTAACACCAATTTTTAAAAAGAGTTCCAGGGGGGATACAGGAAACTACAGACCAGTGAGCCTGATGTCAGTACCAGGAAAAATGGCAGAAACCATCATAAAGAATAAAATTACTCAGCATGTAGATAGTCATGGCCTAATGGGAGACAGCCAACATGGCTTTAGACAAGGAAGATCTTTTCTTACTAACCTGTTATGTTTTTTTGAAGGTGTGAATATACAGGTGGACAAAGGTGAGTCAGTTGATATAGTGTATCTGGACTTTCAGAAAGCCTTTGACAAGGTCCCTCATCAGAGACTTTTGGCAAAACTAAAGAGTCATGGGATAGGAGGCAGTATACTACTGTCGTTCAGGAATTGGTTAAAAGATAGAAAGCAGAGGGTAGGGCTAAATGGCCAATTTTCCCAATGGAGAAAGGTGAATAGTGGTGTACCCCAGGGATCTGTGCTGGGTCCGCTGCTTTTTGACATATTCATAGATGACCTGGAAAGTGGAATAAAGAGTGAGGTTATCAAATTTGCAGATGACACAAAACTATTTAAAGTTGTTAAAACCCAAGAGGATTGTGGAAAATTGCAAGAGGATCTTGATAAATTGGAAGACTGGGCTTCAAAATGGCAGATGAAATTTAATGTGGACAAGTGCAAAGTTATTTTATTTATTTAACGTTTTTCTATACTGCACTATTCGGCATCAGCGCGGTTTACAAGTAACAAGTTGGTACAATGTGGAGTAACCGTACATTGAACTTACATAAAACAGGGAATTTAAACATGGATAACGGGTGAACTTTATACATAATATACAAAAGGGGAATTTAAGCATGGATAACAATTGAACTTATACATTATATACAAGAGGGGATTGCATCATAGCTGAGTTTATGATACAGGCCCTAAGGGGGGGTTGGATGAGGTGGAGAGTTATCGTAGGAGATTGGTTAGGCGGCATCGGGTAGAGAGACTGTAGGGTCATGTGATACTGTCTAGGTGATGCTGTCAGAGTTAGAAAAGTGTTGTATAAATAGGTGCTGTTTGAGAGCTTTTCTGAACTGGGGGAGGTTGTTTATGGTCCGGATTTCTGTTGGAAGGGAGTTCCAGCATGAGGGGGCAAACAAATCAAAGGCACGCTTTCTAGTGGATTTGTTGCATTTTGTGATGGCTTTTGGAAGGAGGATGGTATTGCAGGATGTGGCTCTTCTTATGCACCTAGGGAAGAACAACCCAAACTATGGTTACACGATGCAAGGTTCCACATTAGGAACCACCACCCAGGAAAAAGATTTAGGCGTCATTGTGGATAACATGTTAAAACCCTCGGCCCAGTGTGCAGCGGCGGCCAAGAGAGCAAATAGAATGCTAGGTATCATAAGGAAAGGAATGGAAAATAAAACAAAAGATATTATAATGCCTCTGTATCGTTCCATGGTGAGACTGAACCTTGAATATTGTGTGCAATTCTGGTCGCCGTACCTTAAAAAGGATATAGCGATTTTAGAAAAGGTTCAGAGAAGAGCCACCAAAATGGTAAAAGGGATGGAAGGATACTCCTATGAAGACAGGCTAAAAAGGTTAGGGCTCTTTAACCTGGAAAAGAGACGGCTGAGGGAAGATATGATAGAAGTCTATAAATTAATGAACAGAGTGGAACGGGTAAACGTAGATCAATTGTTTTTACGTTATCAGAATATAGAAAGACTAGGGGACATGCAATGAAGCTACAGGGTAAACTATTTAAGACTAATAAAAGAAAATATTTTTTTACTCAACGTGTAATCAAACTCTGGAATTTGTTACTGGAGGATGTAGTAAAGGTTGTTAGTGTAGCTGGGTTTAAAAAAGGTTTGGACAAGTTCCTGGAGGAAAGGTCCATAAACCATTATTAAGAAGGGACCCAGGATATCAATGCTTGACCCAATGTCTTTTGGGGAAACTGCTAGGTACGTATGACCTAGATTGGCCACTATTGGAAACAGGATACTGGGCTTGATGGACCTTGGTCTGACCCAGTATGGCATATCTTATGTTCTTATGTTCTTATGGCACTGGGATGCTCAGTAGGCGCACAAAAGGCCCCACAGCATTAAAAGCTCTTTTCCCTGCTGCCCAACCTTTGGCGGGCTGGGCCAGGGATGGGCTCGAATGGTGGGGACTCACCTGCCACGGCGCTATGTCCTGGGGAGGGGCTGCCTGCCCTGATTACACCCATGCCCAGGACTTAATCCACCTCTGAGGTGGAATAAGTCGCACAAACATCCTGCTCCCATGGACATAAAGGGCCCTGACTAGAATAGGCCCTGTACATCTAGGTGCTGCGGCCCACCCACACTCCTCCCACTCTCCGCCTCCATGCCACCACATCCCGCCCCTGTCCAGCACTCCCCACACAACAGCTCTGTGCATTCAGGGAGCCATAACAACAGAATACGGTCCCACCGAATAGCATGGGTTGTACGTACAATCTGGATGTACAACCCTGCTATTCGCTGGTCAGAATCTATCCCATAGTGAATAAAAATAATCAATAAAATTGTTTGGAAACATATAAACAATTCAAGCAAATGCAAATAATAGTAGCCAACTGATTTAAGGTAGCATTACTCTCATTTGGAAAACAATTCACGTTTTAAGGCACATTTTAGAAATGATGTCCAAGTGCAATCCGGGACGTCCAAGCCAGAATGTCGGAAAAAAAGCAAAAATAGTCCAAAGCAAACCCTTCCAATATACTTAAATTTTTAATTAAATTCAAAAGACCTCAAATCACTTTTAGCACTGGACCGATGATGAATCTTAAAAATCTGGCCCGATAGCCTATATTCTTTGGGCTTGATATGCCTGATAAAGGTGATTTGAGGTCCTTTTGAATTTAATTAAAAATTTGAGCATATTGGAAGGGTTTGTTTTGAACTATTTTTGGATATTTTGCCCTTCCTGTTATATAGGTTATTGTGTTCTTAAAAAAAGGCATGTCCAAGTTCAGGCACAAAGTCACAAATGTTGGTGTGTCCAATATGGACATCTATGGGGCCATCTAATAGCCTAATAGTTGGAATAGTTGACTAGGACCAGGGGCATTAGGGTTCAAATTCCACTGCTCTTCTTTATGGTCTTGGCCAAGTCACTTAATTCTCCATCTTCTCTATATCCTCTGGATGTTTTATAGCCAAAAGAAGCACTTTCCAGATGCCTATCCTTGTCTGGATCAAGTCTAAACTTGGATGGGGTTGTAGACATCCCTGACATTTCTGAAATCGAGGGGGATGTCTAAATCCATTTCACTGCCCCAGACATGCCTCCTGCCTACTTAGATGTTCCTGCACTGGAGATGTCTTTAAAAGCCCTTTGTGAAATGGCTTCAGAAATGTCTCCTTGGTTTGAATATCCGTATGCATGTTTTTGGACGTCCAAATCACAACTAAGGCTTTTAAAATGACCCCCTTAGTTTCACAAGGATAAACTCAACCAGATTTCTCTCTCTCAAAGCACCCCTATGCAACCCCTTCCTTGCTCTGTGAAGGGAATGTAAACTTGGATGTAGCTCAGCTGTCACAACCCATATTGTGCATGTACTGTCATATTAATGAAAGTGTCTCAGGAACCCCCCAGTTCAGTGTGAACCTCCTAATGTGATAAATTATCTCAATGAAATTAAATGTCTGGCCAGTATACTTCTTTGGTGAATGTCCTAGTCTGAAAGGTGACTCTGGATCCCACAATGGTCTGTGGTGCTTCCTCTTTGTGGACAATCACACCTTTTTGTCCCTTGGTGCCCCTGACTATCTACAAATTTAACAGAAAACTTCTCTGGGCCCTAAACAAGAGATAGACCTAGCAGCACTGAGAGCACTGCCTCTGAGCCAGGGCCGGCACTAACATCATGCCAACTAGGCAGTCATCTAGAGTGCCAATGGTGCACTGGCAGGCCAATGCTGCCTCTGCTGGCCCTGGCCAGGACCAGCAGCCATGCCAATGACTTCAAACAGCACTGTAGCACTTTCCAAAAATTCCAGTGCTGCGGTGCTATTTCTGCTTTCAGCCCCTCAGATACAGTCTTCTTGTTTGTATGGGGTGGAAGCGGGTGGTCTCTACTGCTGTTTATCTTCACTCTACAGCACTAAACCTTGTATCTTCCTTTCTCAATTGCTGACTATTTTAGTTCCCTCCCACCCTCCCCTCATCCACCAACCCCATGGTTTAACTTTCTGATATAACCTTCTTGGGGATCATTAATACTTTTACTCTCAGATGCACCCTTCTCTCCTGTCCTTCCATGTTATATCGCCTTTCACCTCTAGTCTCACCTCCCCTTCTTTTCCTACAGCTCCACATCACTTTATCTTTTTTTTATTTATTTATAGAAGTTTTACAACTTATAACAAGAAAGTTCCATTGAACAATCTTGAAAAGAAAAAAGAGTAGATACAATTAGATAATAATACATCCAAAATGATACAAATAAGCAATTCAAATAGTTGAAACAATGTATCTAATCACCCTAGCCCACAATAAAGAGAGGGGGGAGAATACAATTATTGAACTAAACATGAAAGAAATCAGGCAAAGGCAAACCCAGAGTTACAAAATTAAGCGAGCTCAGGGGAGGCCCCAATAGAGGATTCCAACCTCCGAGCAGAAACGAAAACTGTGAGTTGGGAGGGATCATAAAAAACATAGGAAATAGAGTGATACTTCACTAAACACTTACACGGGTGCGTCAAGAAAAAGAGACCTCCCAACTGGAGAACACCAGGACGTAATAGAAGAAATTCTCTATGGGGTATGTTTACTAAACTGCGCTCATGTGCGCGGCGCACATTAGCGTGCGCTAAGGTACCTTAGCGCACGCTAATGATGCATATTTGTGCCCCGCACATGTGCGCGCCGCACTAAAGTGCCCGCTCATCTGCGCGGCGTGCTAATGTGCGATAAAGGCGTGGAAAGGCTCCCGGAGGGCGGAGGAAGGCTCCCCTGGGGCGGAGAGAAGGGGTCAATGGGTGGAGAGTGGGAGGGGAGAGGCTCCCCGCACATGAGCGGGGCTGAAATTCAAGCCAAAAAATACCGCGAGTGAAAACCTCGCGGTAGAGCCGATTTAAAGGGAAGAGAAACCATTTCTGTCAGCAATGTACAGCAAAACCAGGGAAACCTACAAAACAGTGATAAGTGTGATACATGTGCACGGTACAAAAGTGCAAATAAACATTGAAAATGATCCCAACAAAATCTAAAAAAATTATAATCAAGCTGGGCAATAGTGATAGTAATGGGAAACATCAAAAAACACTCCCAAGAAAGCCCCAAAAAATAAATATGAATTTTAGAAGGGTCTACGCTCCGTCCCCATACAAGGTGAATGATCCCACAGTGAAATAGCACTGATCAGGGTTTCCCTCTCCATTGGACAGGTTACCTATGGCATGCACATTTCCACATCAGCAGGGTGGGCAGGTCGGAATGGGCAATTGGACAGATGCTGGGAAAGGGGATACAGAGGGCTGCAGGCGGCACATGCTGTGGTGCAGCTGGGGCACAGTGCGGACTAGGCAGATGCCTAGATAGCACCTAGGAATGCTGAAACTGAACAGCAGTCAGACAGCAACTGATGCGGGCCCAATATGGGCACAAGAGTGTTTATCACAATGTCACAGGGGATAGTACCCAGCAGGTACCCCCAAGGGCACAGAACATTGGCAGGCGGTGATTGGGGGACGTGCGGACAAATTTGAAGGCACCCCTACCCCAGAACCCGCAACATAGGCAGCCGCCTACCTGCACACAGGATGGCCTGAAACTGCGTACCACCAGCACCACCAGCAGAAGGGCATGTCAGCAGGGTGGCACAGGGGTACTGGAGGTGGAGGGGGGCAGTGGCAGCTGCACAGAGCAGACCATGGCCTAGCCCTGTGTAGGTGGGTGCAATGCACTGCAACAGACAGGCCCTGTCGGACAAACAGTCATGGCATCATCAGGGAATGCACTGTTTCTGTGGCAACACGGTGGTGCAGTGCACACAACCAGCGTGTTTGGAGACAGAAGGTCACAGGCTCAAGCCCCAGCTGGGGCTCCTGCCAATCCAGTCCCCGTATTTTACCCACAACTAAATAGTGATAGTAAAGACAAACCTTTATTGTAGAGAACATAAGCATGGTTCAAACACCTCTATTTTACCCTACAGAGCACAGACACCAGAAACATGCACATTACCTAGAGCAGATTCCCCCAAATGCAGTCCTGGAGGGCCACAAAACCTTCAGGGTTTATGCTGTCTCCAATCTAAGGATGGAGCGGTACTGGTGGTGGAGGTGGCAGCAGCTGGTGGCCACAGCAGACCATGGCCTAGCCCTGTCCAGGTGGGTGCTGTGCACTGCAACAAACAGGCCCTGTCGGATGTACAGTCATGGACTCCCCAGGGAATACAGCATATCTGTGGCAACACGGTGGTGTAGTGCACACAGACAGTGTGTGCAAGAACAGAAGATCACAGGTTCAAAGCCCAGCTGTGGCTACTGCCCATCCAGTCCACATATTTTTCCCACAACTAAACCGTGATAGTAAGGACAAACCTTTATTGCAGAGAACATATGCATGGTTAATACGCCTATATTTTACCCTACAGAGCACAGACACCATAAACAGGCGCATTACCTAGAGCAGAGTCTCCCAAATGCAGTCCTGGAGGTCCAAACACCATTCAGGTTCCATGCTGCCTCTAATAAAGATGCCTGTGCTGCATATCTATGCACCACCCGCATGGTATGCAGATGTATCTCATGCATATTCATGAGGGACAGCATGAAAACCCGAACAGTGTTTGGCACACCAGGACTGGAGTTGGGAACCTCTGCCGTAAAGCAGCAGCCATCAGGGGCAGACACACCCACACCCACACCCACAGGCCCCATTAGCCAATGCCTCCTGGACAGGCAGGACATTGGGCCCTGCGTGCATCTCCCAATACTAGCACTTGCATACCTTAGCAATGCCACCCTACACCTGGGTACACGGTACACAGCTATCAAACGTTTCCTATGATTACTGGCAGATAGCAATTCCTAAGTTAAGCACAGTTTGCTCATTGAGCTCCATCATAACAATCTTTCTGATGTCTGTGGTGTGTGCTTCAGGTCTGGTCTCTGACAGTGTTTACCACCCTGGGGAGTGACCCCCAACAGTATTGCGTACCATATCCATGCCTGTACTGTGCCCAGGACTGGTGTGGTGGCCAGGGCTGCTAAACTCCTCTATAGTAGCACAATGCTGGCATAGGTGTGGGGGTGTCTGTCTGTCTATCCCAGGGGTCTCAAACTCCAGTCCTGGAGAGCCGCAAACCAGTCAGGTTTTCAGGGTATCCCTAATGAATATGCATGAGATATATATGCATTAGAAATAGCCTGCCAAACTGACTGGTTTCTGGCCCTCCAGTGCTGGATTTGGGGACCCCCACCTTACACCTCTGTCATTTAAGATTGTGAGTGGGCAAGGTACAGATGTCCTCGACATCAAAAGAGTAGATAGAATGTGTCACATACCTCCTCGCTTCTCACCACCACCAAAATATTGTCTATTAGACAACTTTTTGGTGGTGGTGAGAAACGAGGAGGGATGTGACACATGCTATCTACCCTTTTGATGTCGAGGACATCTGTACCTTGCCCACTCACAATCATACATGACAGAGGTGTATGGCAGGGGTCCCCAAATCCAGCACTGGAGGGCCACAAACCAGTCAGTATGGCGGGCTATTTCTAATGCATATATATCTCATGCATATTCATTAGGGATACCCTGAAAACCTGACTGGTTTGCGGCCCTCCAGGACTGGAGTTTGAGACCCCTGGTCTATCTAGTGTGTGGTGGCTGCAAACACCCTCCACAGCCCACACTGCCAGCACTGTTGCCAGTATTGGCCTGCCAATGTGCATAATGAGGAACAAGGTACCATGGGTATAGTCCGGACAGGGTGGCCTGGCCAGGATGCATCTGCACAGGGCATAGGGCACTGGCTGGGACATTTTAGTGCCCGGCCACCACCTACACAGACAGGGTGGCCTCAGAATGTCCTGCTGTGAGATCACTCTCACCCTGACTGTGCAGTGACCACAGCATGGCTAGGCACCCCCATAGTGCTATACAGTATTTCTTTCATGTGAAATTTATGGTTTTCTTTTTGGAGCCCAGTCACTGATGCATCTGCTTGTTGTGTATGCTGACATCCCAGTTCTGGGTGCATGCATTTCCACCAGGAACATGCACTATAGACTAGCTAGCAGACTGTTTGCAGCTGGTATGTGTCTTGATGGAGTGCCTTGCAGGGTGCAGTGGCTGAAGGCTTGCTGCAGGAGAATATCAGATAGTGGTGGGATGCAGCTTAGCATATCCAGGCCTAATGTCTGTCTGCTATTGTGTTATGGATGTGTACAGAGCTGCATTGACTGCCCTGTAGGGTGTCTGTTCCCCAGCAGGACCGGGGTTGATGGTCCCCTCTACTGCCACCATCACAGGGAGGTAGAATGTGCATCTGTTGATGGGAGACCATGTTTACCACCCTCAGCCCTGGAGAAGGAGGAGGGTGGTGGTGGTAGTACATGATCCCCCTAGGGGTCCATGGGGGCTACACCTGACTGAGACAAACAGATATAGCCAAGGTGTTTCTGCAAAAACTACCTATCTCTCACATTAGCATTGCTGTGGACCTGCAGCATGGCCTACGTCTACTATGGAAGGTGCTGGGCGCCCCACCGCACACTCAGGGTGAGCACAGTACCCGCACAATGTAACGGTGTGTAGCTACTCTGTGCCAGTAACACACATGGTCAGTACCCCCTACCAGGCCGAGGTGCTGTGGGGGTGCATACCCCATCTTGTGTTCATCTGTGGACAGCTGATTTGCATGTGCAGTGCATCATGGGTACGGGTGGCCTAACCCTATCCTGGTGACCACAGCAGACTGTCTGTGTGGTGACGTGCAGTCCCTCTACAGCCAGCCAGGGGCTTGCTAGCATCTATAGGGCTGTAGCCCACTGGTTACTTCACTGCCTGTGGAACCAGAGGTCATGGTTCAGACCCACAGTGGGGTTATTTGATAGGGCTGCCCAAAGCATTATCTCTTTTTAATGTACATTATTGCTGCCAGCAAAAACACTCTGCGTACTGTACCCATAAGGTGCCTCAGAGGGCGCTTTATAGGGCGCCCTATAGGGCACCTTATGGTTACCGTCCATATAATGTGCACTATACGTTATCCTATGGAGTGACTTATAGGGTGCCCTATAGGGGACATTTTAGGGTGCCATGGCGGACAGTGCACTTTATAATGTGCCCTATGGAGTGCCTTATAGGGTGCCTTATGCGGCACCTTCAGTTACGGCACGTGAGGGCGTGTTTGCTGGCAGCAATTAATAAAATACAAATAAAGTGCTGCAGGAAACAATATATACATTGCAAAGCTGATGCCTCAGCCAGCCTTACACATTAAGCACACTGGGGAGCAAACTCATGACCCCTGTATCAGCACTCAGTGCCTTAACCATTGTGCTACACTGCTGTTCTTCCTTGCATGTCAGCGCACCTACTTCAGATTTCTATGCGTTTAAATGCACAGTGCTGCCATCAAACACAGTGCTATGACCTTGCTGTGCCTCATAGGGCACCCTATATGACGCCCTATAGGCCACCCTTTCAGCAACATTGTAGGGTGCCGTGGCGGACAGTGCACTTTAAAATGTTCCCTCTGGGGTACCCTATGAGGCGCCTTATGCAGCACCTTATGTTACAATACTTTGAGGGTGTGTTTGCTGGCAGCACTAATTAAAATAAAAATAAAATGCCCCCTACAGCAATATTACCTATAACAGGTAATGCCTCAGCCAGCCTTCTTCATTAGGCACTGTGGGGGATTGAACCCATGCCTCCTGCATCATTGGTCAGTGTCTTAACCATTGTGCTACACTGCTGCTCCTCCTGGGATGTCAGCGCACCTAATTATGATTTTCATTCCTTAAACTGCACAGTGCTGCCATCAAAAACAGTGCTGTGACCTTGCGGTACCTCATACGGCACCCTATAAAGCTCCCTATAAGCAACATTCTAGGGTGCCTTGGCAGACAGTGCACTTTAAAATGTGCCTTATGGGGCGCCTTATGTTAACACGCTTTGAGAGTGCGTTTGCTAGTAGAAGTAATTAAAATATAAATAAAATGCCTCCTAAAGCAATCTTCCCCATAATAAGTAATACCTCAGCCAGCCTTCTTCATTTGGCACAGTGGGGGATTGAACCCATGATCCCTACACCATCAGTCAGTGTCTTAACCATTGTACTGTGGCTCTGTTCATGTGCTTCCACATCAGCGCGCCACTTATGCTTCCCGCGCAAGTTTCTTATGCACTAATGTGCGCGGCGCACATGAGCACAGTGCACATTAGTGCATGATTAATCCCAGTTTTGCTTTTTTCTGACTGAAACGCCCACTCCTTATATGGCATCCCGCACAATAGCGCGGCGCGCACCTAACGGGGTTTTAGTAAACATACCCCTATATCTCTGGGTTTCTCTGGACAGGTCTGGATACATACGAACTACCAGACCTCTAAAAGACAAATTCCACTTACGAAAGAAAAGTTTCAATAACCATTCTTTATCAGAGAGCAAAGCAAATGTAATCAATAGAGTAGAGGGAACTGGAGATTCCTCCACCGATTGCTCTAACATATTTGTAACGTTCAGCACATTCCCCTGTTCCGGGTCCCCACCAATATTAACCAACCCAGGTGATAGTTTTGCCTTAGGTAGATAGTAAATCTTTACTAAAGGTGGAATTAACTCCAAGGAAACCCCCAAAACCTCAACCAAATACTGCTTAAACATATCTCGAGGGGACACAGAGAGGAGTCTCAGAAAATTAATCAGTCGTAAATTATTAGCCCTGGACAGATTGTCCAAATGTTCTAACTTAACTTGGACCAAAGAAAAGTTCTTTTTCAGTGCCTCCATCTGCTCTTCAAGGGCCTCCGTCTCCCTCCGGTTCTCTCCATTTTCCAACTGCAAGCCTTGCACCTTCCCTTCCAAATTCCCCACTAAAGTCACAGAGTTATCCACTTTCCGGGTTAAAGATGTAATCTTTGGAACTAAGGCTTCTCCAAGCGACATAATAGCTTGCCAGATTGACTCCAATATAAAATTAGCAGGCCGCTGCATTGAAAAAACCAGACCCGACTCTAAAGATGGTAAATCAGGTTCCATTTCTACCGGCGTTTTCCCTCGGCGCACCTCAGAGAATTCCTGCTCTGAGTGCTCCTCCCCGATCGGCACCGATAATGATGTTAAACACTGCAAATCAACGGTTGCACTCTCAGGGCTCTGTAGCCCCACTGCTCCTGGCCCCCGTGAGCCTCGATCCTCTCCCTTCAATGAGGAAGGAACAAGCTCCAAGAAGCCTCCTGGTAAGGGCTGGTCCCTGTATATTTTCAGTGCAGGGCTCAAAGGGGAAGAAGATGGAACCAATTCAGCCACCGAACCATCCGATTCCTGCACGGCTGTTGTTTGGAAAGTTTCCCCTTCATCCACCGGGTCCCAAGCAGCGCGCATAACAAAAGCGTTCAAGGGACCTACAGAAACTGGTGTCGAGGTGCAGGGGGGTTGGAAGGGCACCAGCCCACTTTTCCCTTTACGCTTTCTCCCCATAGAAGAGGAAAGAAAAACGCGCTCACTCGGATTTGCCGACTGCCACCATCTTAATTACGCTCCCAGGAGGACTTTATCTTCTTAATGACACTCCTTAATCTTTTCTCCTCATTCCAACAACTCCACACCTTTAGTCCCTATCACCCACTCCTTACCATCTTCAACTCTCTGACCATTTTGTCTTTTACCTTATCATCCATTCTTGAGCTTCAATGTTTTCTGACTCTCATTCAGCAATCTCCACTCAATTCTCATCCTTCTTCACCTATTGCTACTTTTTACACTATTGATCACCACCTTCTCCTCGATATCTTATCCTAGCTTGGATTTAGGGACTCTGTTCTTTCTTGATTTTCTTCTTAACTCTCCCAGCACATCTTTAGTGTAGGTTATAGTGGATCTTCCTCCATTGTTATCCCATTTTCGTTCAGTGTTGTTGTCCCTCAAGGCTCAGTCTTGGGATCTCTTCTTTTCTCTTTCTATACTCAGTTCTTTGGTGTCTTGATCTCCTCCCATGCATTTCAGTACCATCTCTACTACGTCTACTACTACTACTACTACTCTATGTTGAGGACTCTCACATTTATCTCTCTGTACCTGAAATCTCTCCAGGTATCCAGGCCTGTATCTCAGCCTACTTGTCTGAAGTTGTTGCCTGGATGTCCCACCATCATCTGAAATTAAACATAGCTCCTTATTTTACCCCCTAAACTTACCTCCCTCCTTCCTTCGTTTCTATGAATAACACTACCATTTTCCCAGTGTCCTCAGCTCAAAACCTTGGTCTTGTCTTTGATCTTCCCTCTGTCTCTCTGCACACCCAACAGATAGCTAAAATCAGTTATTTATTTTCCTATAACCAGCAGAATTCATCCCTTCCTTTCTGAGCACACTACCAAACCCTTACTCACTCTCTTGTCACTTCCCATTTAGACTATCATAATCTGCTCCTCACTTATCTCCTCCAGAGTCATCTCTCTCCTCTTCAATTCAGCCACACAGCTAATCTTCCACCAGTGTCACTATGTTCACATAGGCCATCTTCTCAAGACACTTCACTGGCTCCCTATCAATTCCCTCATACAGTCCATCTGGATATATTTTGAGCTCTATTGAGCAGGGACTGTCTTTAACATGCACAGTGCTGTGTATGCCTTGTAGCACTATACAATTGATAAGTGGTACTAGTAATAGTAGTAAGGGGTCCTGAGTTTTCTTTAGCTCAGCTCCTCTTCCATCCATAGGCTTCTGTCTTCTGAGCACATGGACCCTTTGATCTTCTATCCATGTGCTTTTCTCATCAGTGTGTGCCTGCACGTGCCCTCTCTGTTCTTAAGTGGAAGCTGCAGGATCACGCTTCTTCTGTTGTTGTTGTTAATTGCCGTCTGGTCGGAGTCGACTCATGGCGACCCTCTGGATAGCTATCCTAAATTGTGTTCGGTCTTCAATCAGGCGGCTCATTGTTGACAGACTGGTACCCGTAGCTGCTGTTATTGTATTGATCCATCTCATTGCTGGCCTTCCTCTTTTGCATTGACCTTCTATCTTGCCAAGCATAATGTCTTTCTCTAATGATCTCTCTCTTCGCATGATGTGTCCAAAGTATGAAAGTCGACGTCTTGTCATCTGAGCTTCTAAAGAAAGCTTAGGTTTGATCTCCTCTAGTACCGACTGGTTTGATCTCCTCTAGTACCGACTGGTTTGTTCTTCGGGCAGTCCATGGTATACACAGTATTCGCCGCCAGCACCATAATTCAAAGGCATCAATTTTCTTCCTGTCTATCTTTTTCACTGTCCAGCTTTCACATCCATATGATGTTATTGAAAATACCATGGCTTGAACAAGTCGAATCTTTGTATGGAGAGAGACATCTCTGCTCTTGAGAATCTTATCTAGGTCTTTCATAGCCATTCTGCCAAGAGCAATGCGTCGTCTGATTTCTTGACTGCTTGTTGCTTCTTTATTGATAGTTGATCCAAGTAGGTTAAAGTTGTTCACAATTTCAATTTCTTCTCCTTCAACGATGAACCTGTTGATTATGCCAGTTGTCATGATCTTCGTCTTCTTTACATTAAGGTGCAGGCCCATTTTGAGACTATGTTCTTTGATTGTGAGAAGCAAATGTTTCAGATCATCTTCACTTTCAGCCAGTAATGTGGTATCATCAGCATAGCGAACGTTGTTGATGAGTCTTCCACCAATCTTCACACCTCTGTTGTCTTCATACAATCCTGCTTCTCTGATGATTTGTTCTGCATATAAATTAAACAGGTAGGGGGAAAGTATGCAGCCTTGTCTTACACCTTTGCTTATTTTAAACCATTCTGTTTCTCCTTGTTCCGTTCGAACTGTTGCTTCTTGATCAATGTACAGATTGCACAAGAGAGAGAACGATCAGGTGTTCTGGTATACCCATGCTTCTTAATGTGGCCCAGAGTTTCTCATGGTTTACACAGTCAAAAGCCTTGCTATAGTCGATAAAGCACAAATAGATATCCTTTTGGTATTCTTTAGTCTTTTCAAGGATCCATCTCACATCCGCAATGATGTCTCTCGTTCCTCGCCCTTTCCTGAACCCTGCTTGAACTTCAGGTAGTTCTTGTTCCAGGTATGGTTGTAGTCTTTTTTGAATAATCTTCAGTAGAATCTTGCTGGCATGTGGGATCAGAGCGATTGTGCGATAATTTCCACAGTCAGTTGGATCACCTTTCTTTAGTATTGGTATAAACACAGATCTTTTCCAGTCAGTTGGCCATGATGTTGTCTTCCATATTTCTTGGCAGAGCCTTGTGAGTACGGTAACAGCTGCATAAGATTGCTGCAATACTTCTATGGGAATGCTATCAATGCCTGGTGCTTTGTTCTTTGATAAGGCTTTCAATGCTGCTTCAACTTCTTCTTTCATCACCAATGGTTCCCGATCATAAGGTACAGGTTGAAACGGCTGTTGGTCCACTTGATCTTTATCATATAAAAATTCTGTATATTCCTTCCACCTTTTCTTGATCTTCTCAGCATCATTCTCAGCAATTGCCCAGAAACGCAGAGAAGCTAAAGCCAGAGGAGAAAGAAAGACAATCGCAGAACTCAACAGAGATTTCCAACGTGCAGCAAGACAGGACTAGGAAAAGTACTACAATGACACTTGCAAGGAAATAGAAGCAGAAACTATTAGAGGAAGAACAAGATTGGCTTTCCTAAAGTTACGAGAGTTAAAGAAAAAGTTCCAGCCTCGAATTGGAATGTTACAAGATGCTCAAGGTTCTATGTTGAATGATTCTGAGAAGATAAAGAAAAGGTGGAACGCTTCTTCTACTCTTCCATATATGGTCACTGATGTGCCTCTTCTGGCAGAGGAGTCTTATTCCTGCTCTGATGTCAGGGCTCTTCCTCTCCCATGGACCTTCCTGTGCCCAGACTGTAGTGCTCCAGAGGGGAACACTTCTTCCTTACTATGCATTACTGAGGGAACCTTTGAGATTCTGCCCCTGTTCCTATAGGGGCTCTTCAGCTGGGCACTTCTTCTCTCAGGTTGGTGTTGGTTTGATTCTGATGTCCCAGGGTTGGGGCGGGGTTGGCATTTTAAGAGAACCAATGAAGGAGTGTCTTACCCTCCGAGTGGCCCAATGTGTATCTCTGTCTCTTTCTTTCTCTAGCTTTTCACCGTGTCTGCCTCTACCGCAATCTCCGTTCCTGCATCTCCTGCAGGTCAGCTGCCCCATGGCTCTTTAATTCTTCCTCTGTGGTGCACTCTTCCCTCCCTACCTCCCTCCTATGGAAGCTGACTTGCTTCCCGGTTCAGGGCCCAGACTGCTGCTGCTGCTGCTGCAGGGGAAGTGCTACTTTGGCTGCAGCATCATCTTAGATACCCTGGGGACTGTCAAGTAAAAATAAAGGGCCCGATTTTCATCTGGGCAGTGTTATTATTATTTATTTATTTATATTCTCTTATATACCGCGCTATTCTGCATCAGTGCGGTTTACATTGAACAAACTGAAATTACATTGAACAGGGCATTATAACTTGGAGATAACTATTTTACAGGGAACATGGGCTATGGAGGGTTACGTGGCTTGCCTATGTCAACACATAGCCCACCCCCTTCCGCTTAACCCGGATTTTCAATGCTGGGATCATATGCGGCCCCGGCATTAAAAATCTGGGTCTCGCCGCAGAACCCGGAAGCTGCAGGAGCTAGCCAGGTAGCACCGATTTTCAATATTACCCGCTTAGCCCTGCGCCTGAAAGAGAGGCAAGGAAAAACCTCACCTATCTTTAAGGCACAGAGGGCTAAGCAGGTAACATCAAAAATCATTGCTACCAGGTTAGCCCTTTCCTCCAACCCTGCTCTGCCCCGGAACGCCCCACACACGTCCTTAATACACCCCGATGCTAACCGCATAGCATCTGGGCGTATTAGGGACATATCTGGGATTTTCGAAGTGCAGTTACTCGTGTAAATGCCTTTGAAAATCGGGCCCAAAATCTTTTGGCTTTTTTCAGCTAATTACACTGGCTTATAAAGATAAGTAGGCACCTACTTATCTCTATAAAATATTAGCATAAGAGGCAGAGAATGCACCTTAAATTCATAGAAACATAGAAATATGATGACAGAAAAAGACCACATGGCCTATCTAGTCTGTTCTTTCATATCAACAACTACAACAGTCCCCTTTTTACCTTTAGAGATCCTCTGTGTTTGTCCCATGCTTTTTTGAATTCAGTTACTGTCCTCTGGGAGACTATTCCACCGATCCACTACTCTTTCCGTAAAGAAATATTTCCACATATCACTCCTGAATCTATCTTCCTTCACCCTCATCCCATGTCCCCTCGTAGCAGAACTTGCTTTCAGTTGAAAGAGGCTCTCTCCCTGAACATTTATGCCATGGAGGCATTTTAACATCTCAATCATATCACCTCTATCCCGCCTTTCCTCTAAGGTGTTCATATTAAGATCCTTCAGTCTGTCCTCATATGCTTTATAATGAAGACCACTAATCATTTTAGTAGCCACCCTCTGCACCGACTCCATCCTGTTCACATCGTTTTGAAGGTGCGGTCTCCAGAATTGCACACTATACTCCAAATGAGGTCGCATCAAAGACTTATACAGAGGCACTATCACCTCCTTTTTTCTGCTAACCATTCCTCTCCGTATGCACCCAAGCATCCTTCTAGCTTTTGCCTTTGCCTTTTCTACCTGTTTAGCTACTTTGATATCATCAGACACAACCACGCCTAGGTCCCGCTCTTCTTTAGTGGACAAAAGTACTTCACCCCCAATAATATATTGCTCCCTTGGATTGCTGCAGCCCAAATGCATGACCTTATATTTTTTAACATTAAATCCCAGCTGCCAAATTCTAGACCATTCTTCAAGCTTAGCTAGATCCCTCCTCATCTTATCTACACCTTCCTGGGTGTCTACTCTGGCAGATTTTGGTATCATCCGCAAAGAGGCAAACCTTACCCTACAACCCTTCCGCTATATCACTAACAAAGATGTTAAAAAGAATCGGCCAAGGACAGATCCCTGGGGCACACCACTGGTAACATCCTTCTCCTCAGAGTGAGCTCCATTTACTTGTACTCTTTGTCGCCTCCCACCCAACCAATTTCTAACCCAAGCAGTAACTTTAGGATCCATCCCTAGGTTGCTCAGTTTCTTTATAAGTTGCCTGTGAGGAACAGTGTCAAAAGCTTTTCTGAAATCTAAATGCACCACATCTAGGGCTCTCCCTCGGTCCAACTCCCAGGTCACCCAGTCAAAGAAATCAATCAGATTTGTCTGACAAGACCTGCCTCTGGTGAATCCATGCTGCCTCGGATCCTGTAATCCGCTGGACTCCAGAAACCTCACTATTTTCTCTTTCAGCAGCGTTTCCAATAATTTACTCACCATCGAAGTTAAACTAACCGGCCTGTAGTTTTCAACCACATCCTTACTTCCACTTTTGTGTAAAGGCACCACATGAGCCTCCCTCCAGTCCTTTGGCACCACTCCCAACTCCAACAAGGCATTGAAAAGGTCAGTCAGTGGAGCTGCTAGAACGTCCCCAAGTTCCCTCAGTATTCTAGGGTGTATCCCATCCGGTCCCATTGTTTTGCCTACTTTAAGTTGAGCTAGTTTCTCACGAACACAGTCTTCTGAAAATTGTTCAAGATGTCCCTCGCTTCTGTTCCTTTTTGTGGTGTGTTTTCTGAGGTCCTGCTCCTGATTCTTCATCTGTGAACACAGAACAGAAATATTTGTTAAGCAATTCCGCTTTATCCTTATCAGCTTCTACATATTCCTCCACTGCACCCTTGAGTCTGACAATACCACTTTTGCCCTTCCTCTTCTCACTAATATATCTTTTTCTTCACTTTTTCAGCTACTTCTTTCGAAAACCATAGCGGTCTCCTTTTCCTTTTACCTTTATTTACCATTTTAACGAAAAGGTTGGTTGCCCTTAAAATATCCCCTTTCAGTTTTGCCCACTGTTTTTCTACATCCCCCAGCTGTTCCCATCCCACTAATGACTCCCTGAGGTATTGGCCCATCTTGGCAAAGTTAGTCTTCCTAAAGTCTAAGATCCTCACCTTTGAATGGATTCTAACAGCCGAAGTCCTAATACTGAACCACACCATCTGGTTGGATGCAAAATGATCTCCCACTACAACATCAGAAACACTTTCACTTCTAGATGATACTGCAGCAGGAATGTGCCAATCAACATCTGGCATATTGAAATCTCCTATCAGTAGCACTTCCCTTTCCTAGCAATGCTGTGTATGTCTTCAATTAACTCTCTGTCCACCTCTTCCTCTTGTGAGGGAGGTCTGTATATCACACCAATGCAAATAGATTTCTCTTTCCCTCTTTCTAGTTTAACCCACGCCTCCTCTCTCCCTTTTAAGCTCTGTAATTCCAAAGCTTTAATAGTAGTTTTTACATATAGTGCCACTCCTCCTCCCCTTCTTCCTATCCTGTCCTTTCTGAATAAAGTATAGCCAGCTATAGTTACATCCCAATCATGGTTTTCTGTGAACCATGTTTCTGTAACTGCCACTAAATCCAAGTCAGCCACTCCCACAAAGCTTCAACATTTCCCATGCTATGGGCATTTATACACACTGCTTTCCATATGTTGCCCCTGTTACCCATTTCCATAAAGGTATTTAATGTATCACCTACTTGGGGGCTTTCACCTACCTAGGGGCTTTCCTCACCCATCCCCAACGAATCTAGTTTAAAGCCCTCTTCTGTAGATTAGCCAGTCTACTACCGAAGACGCGTTGACCTTTCTTGGACAGATGAATGCCATCTCTGCTCTGCAACCCTTGCAACAGCATCCCATGGTCTAGGAAACCAAAACGCTCTCGATGACACCATCCACGCAGCCATGCATTCATCTCCAGGATGCGAGCCTCTCTGCCTTGGCCTTTACCCTCAACAAGGAGGATTGAAGAGAACACCACTTGTGCACCTAACTGCTTCACCTTCTGTCCCAGAGCCATGAAGCCACTTTTGATACGTTCTGAGGTATACCTGGCAGTATCATATGTTCCAACATGGATTAGCAACATTGGGTAATAGTCAGCAGGCTTGATGAGTCTCGGCAAACTCTCCGTAACATCTTGGATTTTGGCACCAGGCAGACAGCATACCTCTCTGGACATCAAGTTTGGTCGGCAGATGGACGCCTCAGTACCTCTTAGAAGAGAGTCTCCAACCACCACTACCCTTCGTTTCCTTGTGGTCACTGATTCTGAAACTTTGGGGTACTTGAGCTCTGGTTCTTCCCTTTCCAGGGATGCTTTCACCTCCTTCACTTCCAGGGCTGCATAATGGTTCTTCAATTCAAGGGCTTGAGAAGTTGGATTGGTGATTTTACAGGCCCTGGTGACGTGTGTCCAACCATCGATATTCTGTTGGCATCCATCTTCTCCTCTGCTGGAGAGCTTGGTTGCTGCAAGAAGCATCTCATCAATGTACTTCGCACTGTCTTGAATGCTCCTCAGCCTCACCACCTCCTCTCTGAGTTCCTCCACTTGTTTCCTCAGAGCTTCAGCATGCAGGCACCCTGCACATGGAACCGGTCCTTCAACTGGCATTAGGACCTCTGTCTGGACCGAGGCAGAAGCTGTAATGGGGGCAACCGATTTAGCGATACGATTTTTCCCAGCCATTGTTCTGTTTTGGAGCTTAGGTATCTGTTAAAGCAAAAGAGAGAGATCTACCAAGTACCAGCCAGTTTCCCAGCTGTCCTTTCAGAGAAAAAGCTGTTAAATCTCTTTAATTATATTCAAAATGTGCTGGTCCAATTCTCTGTACTTTGTTAAATGGGGAGGTGCCCTATAAAGCAAGACTGCTCACTAGGGGTGGGTGGGAGTTGGGGCAGGTAGGGAGGGAACTAACACCTGATTAGGTGTTAGCAGTTCCCAAAGTTGAGGAGGTTACCAGAGTTCAACAACCTACTTTGCTCAAGGAAAGTTCCACTAAAGCACCAAAAAGAAAGTAATCTTGCTTTAAAAATATACAAAAACCATTTTAAGAGCTCCCAGTCAGAGAGCTTGCAATTTAATAAAATAAACCCTCAAATCCTTACTGTTGGTTGATCTGTAGAGCCCCTGTTAGGAAAGCCTCAACAGGGCAGGGCACTGGAGCCTTTTATGCAGGCCTCAGCTGCTCTCAGGTAATCAGGCCCACTAACTCCTGATTAGGTGTTAGCAGTTCCCAAAGCTGAGGAGGTTACCAGAGTTCAACAATCTACTCTGCTCAAGGAAAGTTCCACTAAAGCACCAGGTCCTAGAACTGGTGTAAATGAATGCATATGAAGTTAATAAGAATGCATTCAGATGAAGTTATTTTAGAATTGACGGACGATGCCTACCAGCAAAGTACACACCTTCATTTACACCGATCAGTATTTTATAATAGGCCATTTGTGCACGCATATGACTAAATATTTGCAAAGATGATTTTATAAAATTAACTCCTAATGGAGAAAATTAGCCCATTTAACTCTCCAAATGGCCAGATTTTATCTGTATAATAAGGGACCAGCATCAGGAAGGAGCTAAGGAGAAGAGGGCACTTATCCATTAGCTGCTAAACAGGTAAGTTATGCATTTTATATTTAGACTTAAATGTATGGTCACCAGTGTGGTCACCGCTTACACATATATTGAGCAGCACTACTTAAACAGGCAGCAGCACTTAACTTTAAATATGGTCACCCTGGCTGAATCAAGCCACAGTAAAAAGCATCTGAGCTTCACTAGTTTTCTGAGAAAGATCACCTTTTAAAATTGCAAAATGTAATTGGGTCTGTAATTCATTCTCCAGTGCAGTTATTATCTACTTATGTAATGCACTTTCTATGTGACCTTTATAGTCACTAAGATACTTGTGGTTAATGGAAATATCTGTGCAGAATTCTGAACAAAATAAAAGCCATTTCTCTAGTGCAATCTTTTAAGAATGGGATATTCAGTAAAATGACACTGATGTAATCTACAAAACCTCCAACTCAAACAAAAGAAATGACAGAGAGTTGATCAATGATATTGCAAACGTGGTAATAAAAGGAGAAGTGATGATACTGGGTGATTTTAATCTGCTAGATGTGGATTGGAGTATCCCATCTGCAAATCTGCAAAGAAGTATAATGATTGTGGATGTCTTACAAGAGGCTTTGCTCAGACAGTTGGTGATAGAACCCACCAGGGAAGGGTTGATACTTGATCTAGTGTCAATCAGGGAAGCTAACAAAAGTTACAACACAGTAATAATAATGGGTGATTTCAATTACCCTGGTATCGACTGGGTCAGTGTCACGGCAGGACATGCTAGGGAAATAAAGTTTCTAGATGAAATAAATGACTGCTTCTTGGAGCAGCTGGTTCATGAACTGACCAGAGGGGAAGCCATTTTGGACCTAGTCCTTAGTGGAACACAAGATATGGTACAAGAGATAAAGGTGTTGGGACCACTTGACAATAGTGATCATAGCATGATTGCTTTTGATTTAATAAATGGAGGAAGGACAGCAAGGAAATCCATAATATTACCTTTTAACTTTCAAAAGGGAGGCTATGATAAAATGAAGAAAACAGTTATTTTTATTTTTTTAGACAGTTTTGTATACCGCCTTATCCTTCAATCAAAGCGGTCACAACACAATTGGGGGATACATTTAACACGCAGGGATATGAGACACATACACTAATACTTTCAGGGAACATGGGCAATGGAGGGTTAAGTGGCTTGCCCAAGACCACAAGGAGCATCTGTGGGACTAGAAACCCCAGTCCTTCCGGCCCAAGGTTGCTGTCCTCTAGTGGGATTTGAACCCCCGACCTTCCAGCCTGAAGTATCTTGCCCCAACCACTAGGCTAAAACTAAAAGGAGCAGCAAAAGGTTAAATATTTACATCAAGCATGAGTGTTGTTTAAAAATACTATCTTGAAAGCCCAGACCACATGTATTCCACGCTTTAAGAAAAGTGGAAGGAAGTCCAAAAAACTGCCAGCACGGTTTAAAGGTGAGGTCAGAGAGACTGCTGTAGACAAAAAAGCATCTTTCAGGAAATGGAAAAAGGAGCCAAAGGACGAAAATTGAAAACAACATAAACACTGGCAAGTTAAATACAAGACATTGATAAGGCAGGCAAAGAGAGAATTTGAAAAAAAAGCTTGCCATGGAAGTAAAAGCACATAATAAAAACGTTTTCAAGTACAATCATAGCAACAAATCTGAGAGAGTCAGTTGGACCATTAGATGACAAAGGGGTAAAAGGGGCACTAAAAGGAGACAAGACCATAGCGGAGAGACTGAATGAATTCTTTGCGTCGGTCTTTACTGAAGAAGATGTAGGGAAGTTATCCATGACTGAAATGCTATTTAGAGCCATCTCTCTCAAAAATGGAGAAATGCTTCACTGACATCTCCACATGGCTATCCGATCATAATCTTCGAATAAATTACAAGAAAATGGAAGTCATCTTCATAACAAGAAACACATTTTTCATCCCACCACAAACAATACAATTAGACAAAGTAGTCCTAGAGGTAAAAAGAGAAGTAAGATACTTAGGAGCCACCTTGGATCAACACCTCAACTTCTCTAAACACATAAGCAACACAATCAGGGCCATATATCCAATACTGAAGATGCTTTAACATCTGAGGTTCCTCTTATCAGCAAATGACTTCAGAACAACAGTCCAAACTATGATCTTCCCACATCTAGACTTTTGCAACATTATCTTAATGGGCCTTCCAAAACAAGCCATACATCTTCTACAGCTGGCCCAAGATACAGCACCAAGAGTCATTTTACAAGCACCAATTACGGATCACATCACTCCTTTATTAAAAAAATTACATAGGCTACCAATAGGAAGCAGAATTAAGTTTAAGGCACTGCACACAATCTTCATAAGAACATAAGATATGCCATACTGGGTCAGACCAAGGTCCATCAAGCCCAGTATCCTGTTTCCAACAGTGGCCAATCTAGGTCATACGTACCTAGCAGTTTCCCCAAAAGACACAGGTTCCACAATGCTTGTACTGGGTCAAGCACTGATATCCTGGGTCCCTTCTTAATAATGGTTTATGGACCTTTCCTCCAGGAACTTGTCCAAACCTTTTTTAAACCCAGCTACACTAACAGCCTTTACTACATCCTCCGGTAACAAATTCCAGAGTTTGATTACATGTTGAGTGAAAAAATATCTTTCTCTTATTAGCCTTAAATAGGTTACCCTGTAGCTTCATTGCATGTCCCCTAGTCTTTCTATATTCTGATGATGTAAACAATCTATCTATGTTTACCCATTCCACTTCATTCATTAATTTATAGACCTCTATCATATCTCCCCTCAGCCATCTCTTTTCCAGGTTGAAGAGTCCTAACATTTTAGCCTCTCTTCATAGCGGTATCCTTCCATCCACTTTACCATTTTGGTGGCTCTTCTCTCGACCTTTTCTAATAATGCTATATCCTTTTTAAGATACGGCTATCAGAATTGCACACAATATTCAAGGTGCGGTCGTACCATGGAACGATACAGAGGCATTATAATATCCTTTGTTTTATTTTCCATTCCTTTCCTTATGATACCTAGCATTCTATTTGCTCTCTTGGCCGCTGCTGCACACTGGATGGAGGGTTTTAACATGTTATCCACAATGATGCCTAAATCTTTTTCCTGGGTGATGGTTCATAATGTGGAACCCTGCATCGTGTATCCATAGTTTGGGATGTTCTTTCCTAGGTGCATATCTTTGCACCTCTCCACATTAAATTTCATCTACTATTTGGATGCTCAGTCTTCCAATTTATCAATTTTCCACAATCCTCATGGGTTTTAACAACGTTAAATAGTTTTGTGTCATCTGCAAATTTGATAACCTAACTCGTTATTCCCTTTTCCAGGTCATTTATGAATATATCAAAAAGCAGTGGACCTAGCAGTGGACCCACCTTTCTCCATTAGGAAAATTGACCATTTAGCCCTACCCTCTGCTTTCTATCTTTTAACCTGTTCCTGATCCACAATAGTACACTGCCTTCTATCCCATGACTTTTTAGTTTTGCCAAACGTCTCAGATGAGGGCCTTATCAAAGGCTTTCTGAAAGTCCAGATACACTATATCAACCGACTCACCTTTGTCAACCTGTTTATTCACACCTTCAAAAAAACATAACAGATTAGTAAGACAAGATCTTCCTTGTCTAAAGCCATGTTGGCTGTCTCCCAATAGGCCATGACTATCTACATGCTGAGTAATTTTGTTCTTTATGATGGTTTCTACCATTTTTCCCGGTACCGACGTCAGGTCACTGGTCTGTAGTTTCCCGGATCACCCCTGGAACCCTTTTTAAAAATTGGCATTACATTGGCCATCCTCCAATCTTCAGGTATTACAGATTATTTTAATGATAGTTCATAGATTACTAATAGCAGGTCTGCAATCTCATATTTCAGTTCTTTCAACAGCCTTGATGTATACCATCCGGTCCAGGTGATTAGCTACTTTTCAATTCATCAAATAGTTGTAATATATCTTCCCGGTGTATCCTTCTACAAGAAATTTGTAAATAAGTTTTAAAATCCTTTGTTAACAAATTGTAATTTGGATATGTTCAATTCGTTTTTAGAGCACACTGTTTAATTCAGTTCCATGTAAGTTTTGGTTTGATGTGTTCTGTTTTAAGTTCATTGTAAACCGCTTTGATTCCAGAAAGGCGGTATATAAGCGCACATAAATAAATAAATAAAGGTTATGCACTGGAAGAATTGAAAGAAATATCAATAAACCAGTAAGATTTATTACAGCTATTTCATAAACTAAAGTGTAGCAAATCACCTGGATCCAAGGGTGTTGAAAGAACTGACTATGAGATTGCAGATCTACTATTAGTAATCTGTGAACTATCAATAAAATCATCTGTAATACCTGAAGATGGGCAAATGGCCAATGTAATGCTAATTTTTGAAAAGGGTACTAGGGATGACCTGGGAAACTATAGACTGGTGAGCTTGACGTCAGTAACAGGCAAAATGTTAGAAACGATCATAAAGAACAAAATTACTGAACATGTAGATAGTCATGGTTTCATGGGAGAAAGCCAACATGGGTTTAGCCAAGGAAGATCTTGTCTTACTAATCTGTTATATTTTTTTGAATGTGTGAATAAACAGGTAGACAAAGGTAAGCCAGTTGATATAGTATATCTGGATTTTCAGAAAGCCTTTGACAAGGTCCCTCATGAGAGATTCTTGGCAAAATTAAAAAGTCATGGGACAAGAGAGGCAAGATGGCGGCGATGGTGGTGTGAATCCATCGACCGGAGGCTGATGCGCTGTAGTATGCTGTGGATAGCAGTTGTTTTCTGGTGCCGATATGGGCAGAAAGAAGCGCAAGCATGCTAGCTTACCTTCGGAGCAAGCCTGTTCCAACAACGCTGCTCAACGGACTTTGCAGATGTGTGGCTTCCGTGGATCGATGGAGCAAGCAGCGTCTTCGGCGGGCCCTGAGGCTTCTCAGGACCTGGGCACATCCGGGGTTTTCCTTTCCCCGGAGCAGCGGACCCCCCCCCCCCCCGCCTTGTCCCGGAAGCGAAACCCATGGCAGCAGTGAGGCGCCTGCCGGCGTGATAACTAGTACGCCGAGGCAGGCAGCCACGGAGGGTTCCTCTGCTGGCGGGAGCGTTCCGTGTGGACCCCCTGCAGTGATTGTTGGTTCGGGGAGGAGTGCATCTGCCACGCTCCAGGAGATTGTGTCCCCCAATTGGTCATTCTGGCGGTGGCGGTTTGGTGAGACCTGCAGTGGTGACTCTTGAGGTGCTGTGGGATGCTATAGCAGCAATGAATTCTTCTCTTCGAACTATCACTACTTCATTGTCTGCAGAAGTTGTAAGTTTAAAGACTGATTTTCATGGGGTTGCTCAAGTCCAAAAGGAACAGGAATGTAGTTTGGCACAGCTCCGTTTAGATCTGGAGAAACTTCAGGAACTGAACCTGGCCCACATGAAAAACTCGAGTGTTCAGACTAGGAGGATGGAGTACCTAGAGAACCATTCCCGGAAGAACAATTTGAGACTGGTGAATTTTCCTAGGTCTCCTGTGATTTCTCCCTTGGAAATGGTGCGAAAGTATTTCCAGGAGGTTTTGAAAATCTCCAGGGAAGACCTTCCTCCGTTGATTAGAGCTCAGTATTTGTCTGTGGGTAGGGGAGTTCAGGAAGTTAATGTTGCCTCTAGTGGGGCTATGGGGGACCTTACTGGTTTTCTAGAGAGCTCATTAGAGGTTATTACTGCGCGTACTACAATGCTTATTGCATTGGCACTTGAGACCGACAAAGCATTGATTCTTCGACTGTATTTTCGGAACTTCAGTGAGCAGTTTTTGGGGTCTTCTGTATGTATTTTCCCTGACTTAGCTAGGGGTACCCAGCTGAGGCGAAAAGAATTCCTAAGGTATAAACCTAGGGTTTTATCTCTTGGTGGGATCTTTTTGTTAAAATTTCCTTCTCGTTGTTGTGTATCTTATCAAGAACAAATATATATGTTTTTTGAACCCAATCAACTCCTGGATTTTCTGAATGCTAGAGAGGAGCCTGCTGTTTTTGTATCACCCCATACGGCTGACGTTTAAGCCTTGCACTGCCTGTAATATCTTATTTACTTTTTTCTTTTTTGAAATTTCCTGATGCCTCTCTATTTTGTGGGCTGAAGTTGGTATTGTAATATGATAATGTTTTTTTTTTCCTGTATTAGTATCTTTTTGGTTTATTGTTACGTGCCAGTGTTTTCTTTCATTCTTGATGAATGTACAATTAAAAACTTAATAAAGATAAGATTTTAAAAAAAAAAAGTCATGGGATAGGGGGCAGTGTACTGTTCTGGATCACGAAAAGGTTAAATGATAGAAAGCAGAGGGTAGAACACTGGCTAAAAGTTTTGCGTTCACAAAAGAAAATCTTGGAGAAGAGCTACTCATGATTGACAAAGGTATTAATGGGAATGGGAGTAGACACCACACCCTTTTTGGAAGAAGGTGTTTATGAAGAACTTGCAAAACTGAAAGTAGACAAAGCCATGGGCATGGATGAGATATATCCAAGGATACTGAGAGAGCTCAGAGAGTTTCTGGAAGGACCTTTTAATAGATCCTTGGAGATGGAGGAGGTTCCATGATATGGAAAAAGGGCTGATATGGTCCCTCCTCACAAAAGTGGTAGCAGAGAAGAGGTGGCAGACCACAGGCCAGTAAGCCTTCCGTCAATGGTGGAAAAATAATGGAAATGTTGCTGAAAAGAAATTTCTGAAACCTAATGGGTTGTAGGATTCAAGGCAACATAGTTTTAGCAAAGGAAGATCGTGCCAAGCAGATCTGTTTGATTTGTTTGACTGGGTGACCAGAGAATTGGATCAAGAACATGCAGTGTATTTGCAATTGTATTTGAAGCATTTATATACTGTCCATCTATAAAACAATGCAATCTAGGTGTACTCAATCAGGTACTGTACATATTCTCTCGTCTCCAAAGGGCTCACAATCTACATGCGTTCCTGAGGCAGCAGAGGGTTAAGGAGCTTGCCCAAGAAGGACTAGAGACCCCAGTCACTCTAGCCAGAGATTGCTGTCCCTGAGCGGGAATTGGATCCCCAACCCTCCAGATGTGGATATGGTCTACTTGTACTCAGCAAAGTGTTTGATATTGTTTCTCATAGGAGGTTTATGAATAAACTGAGTAGACTGGGGATGGGTCTCAAGGTGGTGAAATGGATCAGAAATCGGTTGGCTGATAAACAAAGGGTAGTGGTAAATGGAAATCACTCAGAAGAAAGGAAAGTGAGTAATGGAGTGCCCCAGGGGTCTGTCCTAAGACTAGTACTGTTCAATGTCTTTGTGAATGAGATTTCCGAAGGATTAAAAGGAAAGGTTTTCCTTTTTGTGCATGACCCAAAGATTTTCAATACAGTGGACACCTCAGAGGGAGTAGACATGAGACAAGATCTACAAAAATTAGAAGAATGGTCTAATACTTGACAGTTAAGATTTAAAGCAAGAAGTGCAGAGTGAAGCCTTTGGGTTGCAGAAATCCAAAGGAGCAATATGCAATTGGGGGAGTGGGAGGGAGAGACTGGTGTGCACAGACCAGGAAAGGGATCTCTGGGTGATAGTGTTTGAGAATCTCAAGGTGGTGAAGCAGTGTGACAAGGCGATGGCCAAAGCCAGAAGAATGCTTAGCTACATATAGAGAGGCATATCCAACAGAAGGAAGGAAGTATTAATTCCCCTGTACAAGTCATTGGTGAGGCCTCATTTTGGGTATTGTGTTCAATTTTGGAGACAATATCTCGCATAGGATATAAGAAAACTTGAAACAGTCCAGAAGAAGGCCACCAAAATGATATGGGGCCTGCACCAGAAGATGTATGAGGAGAGACTTGAAGACTCAGATATGTATACCCTGGCGGAGAGGAGGGACAGGGGAGATATGATCAGGGTTTTCCAAACATTAGTCAAACTAGGCAGTCACCTAGGGCAGAAGCTTCTGAGGAGCAGCAAAGAGCAGACAATAAATTGTGACAGCTGAATTGGGCATATGGCTTAAGGTTTGCCCAGGGCACCAACACCATGAACCAACTCTGGGGCCAGCCCTAGATATGATGCAGCTGTTTAAAGACTTAAAGGGTATTAATGAACAAACTAACCTTTTTCAAAGATGGGGAAGGTGTAGAACTAGAAGACATGAAATTAAGCTGAAAAGAGGCAAAATCAAAAGCAAAGTCAGGAAATACTTTTTTCACAGAAAAGATTCTGGATTCCTGCAGTGCCCTCCAAGTGGAGGTGGTGGGGGCAATAGGGCATGGGACAGACACAGAGGATCCTTTTTTAGAAAAAGGATGGAATCAAAGAAAACATAACTTTTACACTTCAAAAAACAGAGAGGGGTACCCTGCACAGAACAGCGGGTACAATGCTAAACAAAGGTATAGAGGAGGGTAACCTGCACAGAGTGGCAGATACGATCCTCGTCACCTCGCTGGGCAGACTAGATGGACTATGTAGGTATTCATCTGCTGTCATTTGCTATGCTGCTATGTAACTACTCTATTCGGAGCAACTGGATTTTCTTTTTGACATCTTCTCAAAAATATAACTAGCCAGGTCGCTTAAAGATGTGAGATGCGGTGCTACAGGAGCCCTCACGGGGGTGGCTTCCCTTAAAAGCCAGAGGGCTCTGTGTTGGTCAATGCTGGAAGGAACCGCAGCCACTCTACCAAACACAGTGTTTCATACCTAGTCAGTAGGATTTTCAGGATTATCATAATTAATAATGTATGTAATTGAATGATCTTCTGCATACGCATCACAGATATCCTGAAAGCCACACTAGTTAGGTGGGCCTCCAGGAACGAGCTGGGAAGAATACACAGCTAAAGCGCACCTCCCAGACAAAGCTGCATTCTCTTTTCCAGTCTCTCTTCCACTATTCTCCCCCCCCCCCAAGTCAGAGACATTCTTTCTTCTGTTTTTTCCCCTCCCACTGCAGATCTTTTCTTCTCTCTCACCACAAACCTCTCTTTCTTTTCCCATCTCAAACTTTCTCTCTTCATTCTCCTGCTGCAGATTTTCCGTCTTCTTTTCTTTCCCCTCTCAAGGTATACACCACTCTTAGCTTATGGTGAGAGGGCAAAAGGGGGGTTTCTTACCATTTCAATCCATACCACAGACTTCCCAAACCTGATCTAGTGCCCCCATAGTCAGTTGTGATTTCAAGATATCCACAATCAATATGCATGAGATAACAGATTTCCATACTTTGGAGAGTGAATATACACAAATTTATCTCCTGCATGTTCACTATGAACATCCAGAAAGCCTGACTGACTACGAAGCTCTCTAGAACAGGTTTGAGGAAGCTCTGTTCCCTCCCTTCCTCCACAGGCCTTTCCCTCCCTCCCTCCCTCCCTCCCTCCCTCCCTCTTTAATCCTAGTCCTTTCCCTGCCTTGCCCCCACTCCCCCTCCACAGTTCCTCTGTCAGTGCCCCCTCCAAGTGCTTTAATCCAGTTTCCCTCCCTCTCGGCCCCCTTATGCTGTCTGCTCTGCCCCAAAGTCCTTAATCCAGGTCCCCATCTGACTTCTGTCATCATCTTCACCTTCTTGCTAACTCCTCTGTCCTTTGTTCCCTTGCACTGTACTACTGCTACCAGGTACAGGTTGTTTCAGAACATAATACAGACCTGCTGTTGCTGGTTCTTACCCCGATATAGTGATCTCACGTAAGGATTTATATGCGAATGGGCATTACCCCTGACACACACATTAAACATTCACTAATAATTGCATATGTACTAAGGCCTTAACAAGGACATTAGTGATAACACAGTAATCCTAAAGTATAAGCAAATGAAGGCATCATAATCAAAAATAGTATAATGTTTTCACTGGTATCAACACTAAACATCCATAGTTAGTACCTGCACATGGTAACCTGGTCCACCTAAAAAAAATAAGCTATACCTCTTCAAGTATATTTAACTCTCCACCATGATGTAAGCAAGATTAATGCATGGCCAAAGTGCTGAAAGAAGCTGCTGTTACTCACACCCCTTATTTCTGAACCCAGTACAGAACATTTGGCTAATGTCCCCTATGTAAATCTTATTTATTTTATTTTATTTATTTATAGTTTTTCTATACCACACTATTTACCATCAGCGCGGTTCACAGGTAACAAAACTCACGCAGCAGGAAAAACCACACTGCGTTTTACATTGAACAGGGAATTGAACATGGAACAGAGGCTAACTATATACATCATGGAACTATATACAGGTTGATAACTGTAGTAATATATCAACTAGGCACTATTCATCGTGAACATGGCATGAGAGACAACGTCGTAAACATTTGCATGTTAAAGGCTAATTTGCTGGGGACAACAGGGATGAGATTAACGGAAAAGAGGGGAGAAGGGAGGAGTGAACAGTGGTTGGTTATGTGATTTCATCAGAGTTGAGGAAGTACTGAAGAAAGAGGTGATGTTTCAGCTCCTTCCTGAACTGAGAGAGGCTGTTTATAGCTCGAATGTTTGCTGGTAGAGCGTTCCAGCAGTGGGGGGCATAAAGTGCAAAAGCACGGTTTCCTGTAGCCTTATTACATTTGGTGAATACTTTTGGGAGGCACAAGGTGTTAGAGGCAGCAGATCTTCTCAGTCTAACGGGGGGGATGAGCCGGATAAGCTCGGAAAGGGAGCTGGATGTGCAGTTGTTAATGGCTTTGAATGTCATTGTCAGTATTTTAAAAGTGATCCTGCAGTGAACCGGGAGCAAGTGTAGAGCTTTTAGGATAGGGGTAATATGGTCTCTTCTGGATGCTCCTTATAGGGTTTTTGCTGCAGTGTTCATTGCTATCTGCAATGGGAGGAGTGAGCTCTTTGGTAGACCATGCAGAATGGAGTTGGCATAGTCAAAGTGAGGCATCACCATTGCCTGAAATACTGTTCGGAAGTCTTTTGGCTCTAGAAGCTGTCTCATGTGTCGCAGCATCTGGACTTTATGGTAAATCGCTTTTACTAGGTTACTTATATGGGCATTTAGGTCCAGGTGTTGGTCGAGGGTTACTCCAAGGTATCGTAACGAAGTCTTAATAGGAAGCTCCGCACCACGTACCTTCAATGATGTAGGTGGGATGAATGTCTGATCTCTACTGATGAAAAGCACATCTGTCTTTTTGAGGTTTATCATTAGCTTCTGGGAATGTAACCAATCCGAGACTGCATCGAAGCAGGAGGATAGCTGAGATAAGTCTGGGTGTTCGGTGGAAATTGGAGTAAACATAAGGACATCATCAGCATAGACTAAGCAATTGATGTTGAATGATCTAATGATGGTGCAAATAGGTTGCATATACACGTTGAAAAATAGGGCTGAAAGAGATGAACCCTGTGGGACACCCCTGGTTTGAGGAAAAGGGGTGGACGTGGATGCGCGAGAACGAACATGCTGCCATCTGTCCTTCATGTAGGAGGCACACCAGGCTAGAGCATTTCCATGTATTCCCTTCTCATTTAGGCGTAGCAGGAGTAACTCGTGGTTGACAGAGTCAAAGGCGGCTGCAATGTCGAGGAAAACTAGAGCGAAGCCTTGTCTGATGTTATCCAGACCTGTTATTAGCGTGTTGAATAAGGTTGTTAACAGGGTTTCGACACCATGAGCCTCCCGGAATCCATGTTGACAGGGGTCGAGGGGAGCGTTGTTCTCAATGTGGTGATTCAGTTGACGCTGGGCTATTTTTTTCCATGATCTTGGCTAGGAGTGGGATACTGGAGATGGGTCTAAATGAGTCCATCTTTTCTGGGTCCAATTTATTATTCTTGAGTAGTGGTCTAATAGATGTTTGTTTTAGACTGAGGGGGAAGATACCTGTCTGGAAGGATGTACCAATCAGTTTGGCAAGGAACGGACTGAGTTCAGATCGTAAGGTTTTTATCCAGAAGGCTGGACATGGATCGTTTGGAGCAGTGGAGGTATTTATTTTGGAGATGGTATCTTGTATCTCCTTTTCAGATGGAGTAGTTAAGGAGGTGATGAGTTGTTCGGCCCCTGATATGATTCGATGAGGTGAAGAAGAGGGGGAGAGAACAGGTGAAGTGTCAAGGGGGCAGTTGTTCACAGTTGTAGTAGCTAGGCTTGTCTTGGCTTGCAGATAGTCCGCGTATGCCTGTGGGTCAGGTTGGATTGGTTGCCCCGAGGAAGGCTCTTTAGTTAAGGTTTTGACCAGGTTGAATCTTCTCAGAGTACACCCCTCACCACCACAAGACCTTGCCCTCCTCTGAAATCCATGTATACAACATCTGAGTTAAAGTGCCAGATGGAAAGGCCATCATTCAGGACTAGTGAAGGAGCACGAGAAAGGTACACCACTCTCCTGCTTCTGCAGCTCTTAAAAAAATGTGTTGTTTTTCGATTTGTTAGTTGATCCGTGTTGTGTGGCAGCTTAGGTTTATTTAAATAATTTGCATTCAGTTAACATTTTTTTAAATTTTGCATTTTTTATGGTTTAGGGTTGTTTTATTTTGTCTGTTTATTATTATTATTACTTTTATTTATTTTATTTATTTATTTACATTCTCTTATATACCGCGCTATTTTCCATCACTGCAGTTTACATGGAACCATTTACATACACATTTCAAATTAGTTGGTCTGTGTTTACAATTAACAGGTATAAGAACTTGGAAAGAAACATAGATAACTATTTACATCTGTACAGTGCGAACTGCATGAACCTTTTGTATTGACTTAGCTGGTTTTTATTTATTTATTTATTACAATTTCTTATATACCGCGCTATTTAGCATCAGTGCGGTTTACATTATAACTTAACGACCATAACAACAAGCTGTCAGGTTTACATCGAACAGGAGTATAAACTTGGAAAACAGGGTTAACTATATACATAATCTATTTACATTGGAAGGATAGATAAAAGTCAGCTGGTTAGCTAAGTGGTGCTTTCGTCCGGGTAATGCAAGAGGAAGAGGTAATGTTTCAAAGCTTTCCTAAACTGGAATAGCTTGGTGATTGACTGGATGCTAGGTGGGAGGGTGTTCCAGCACTTCGGTGCAGAGAACTTAAAGACTCTTAGCTGTTGTCTTGTTGCACTTGGTCATTGCTTTTGGGACTACTAGTTTATTGGTAGCTAGAGATCTTCTAGATCTGTTAGGGGGGGTTATCTGTATGAGGTCCGTTAAGGATGATGGGGTGAGCCTATTTATGATTTTGAAGGTTATTATTAAGGTTTTGAATGTGATTCTGCCTTTTATGGGGAGCCAGTGGAGCTGTTTCAGGATGGGTGTCATGTGTTCCCACATGGAGGCACCTTGGAGAACTCTTGCTGCTGAGTTCATTGCAATCTGTAAATGGAAGCAGAGTGGATTGCGGGAGTCCATGGAGTATAGCATTTGCATAGTCGAGATGTGGTATGATCAATGCTTGATACACTGTCCGGAAGTCGTCCGGTTCTAGTAGGGGTCATAGGTGTCTGAGTGATCGGATTTTATGGTATACAGCTCTTGCTACATTGCTTATATGAGTCTTCATGTCAAGTCGCTGGTCAAGTGTGACTCCCAGGTATCTGATGGAGGGTTTGGTAAGAAGTTCTGCATCTAGGACTTTCAAGCAGAGTGGTGTGATGAATTTTGGATTCCTTGTGATGAAGAGGACCTCCGTTTTCTTATGTTGTATTTGAAGATTTTAACATCTTATTGTGTTTATTATTGTTAGTGTTTATTTTTATTATTTGTACTGCCTATTTTGTATTACCAACCAGATCCCCATGGCAGGGTATGGCATAAGACATATGTTTTAAATTGAATTAAATTAAAATTCCCCAGTCGTGTGTAGGTGGGAGGATGACATAGGTTTTCCACTGGCAGACTCTCCTTCTCACCATTAACTGGGCCCACATTTCCAGTCTGCTTAACAGTGGCTGCAGGAGCTAATCAGAGCAATGCTTAGATAGCAGGGACCTCTATTGTCTCTACTAAAGTATTGAGTGTGACCTTCTGGTGTCTCTTACAATTTCCAGAACAGGGGAGGACTGAGATAATGGTGAGAGGAGACTTCACCAGAGATTCATTTTTGGAGGAATGCCAGTTCTTTTCAGGGATGTTCTGCTCCAGTCCTTCCCTTCAAGATAGCCTGCAGAGAAGAGGAGGGAAGGGGTGAGCTTGGACCAGAGCTGAGAGCAGTCACTGCTCCTCTATCTAGCCCTTCTTCTCCTCTTTTCCTGCCACTGGCCCGTCCCCTGCTCCACTTCCTTTTTGTCTGCAAATTCAGGCCTGGACTTCACTATGAACTGCCATAAAATTCCCATCACAGAGGCAATTATCTATTTTTGACTATGCAGCCATTGTACCGGATAGAAGGAGTAGACGTCTCTGGATAGTCCAGCCAGTGAAATCACGGGGCAGTTTAGGCCACTGCAGTGCAACACTACAACGGAGAATTAATGAAAGCTAAAGATGGAAGAGAAGCCTCTGGATACTTAAGAAGGAAAGGGGTATCATGGTTCCTGGAATAGAAGAAGACACAGTGGAAGACCTTTGTACCTGAGACAAGAAGGCCCAGGTTCTACAAGAGTGCAGTTCTTGCGATCGCATCCGAGTCAGACTCCAGTTCCAGAAAAGTATTCTTGGGGAAGAGGATTAGAGGAGATTCTCCTCCCACAAAGGAGACTCCAGGAAAGAGAAATAACTGTTCTTGCTCTATTTTCATACTGTGCTAATTGCATTTTGTTTTGAACTTTGCCACTAAGCCATCAGTAACATTTTGGGTTCAGAACACACACCAGACCAGACTTGTAGTTGGATCCCTGCATCCAATGGCATCCTAGCTAAGCTAGTCCGGATCCGGAACCCTAAACCTCAGACACATAAACCTCATAAATAGATAGTGCTACCTCCCTGAAACTGTCCCCCCGGTTTCTCTCCCAGCAAAATGAGAAGCAGTGAGGACTCCTAGACTCATAGGGGCACATTAAAGCAGCAGTGAGGGCTCAACGGTTGGACACAGAAATTAGAATTAGCAGATAGTGTGTACTCCTGCAAATTTTAATGTCTGTTAATATATAAACCACTTAAATTAAGTGCAGCAGGGTTTAATTATCTTTGTAGGTTCACCAGTGCTGTCAAAAGAGGCATAGTCCAAGTTAAGTCTTGCATTCATTCGTAGAAAATAAACAAACGAGGATTAGCTGTATTTTGCTAGTCAAACAGAGATCATCAGTTTGTACCTTTCCCTATGAGAACCTGTTCCACAAAATGGGAGTTTGATAAGAGGACGATTGGGCACTGGGGAAGCCTACTATAATATATAATGGATGACCAGTTCTCAAAGTTGAGGCACATAAAGTATATGCAGGAGAGAGAGGGGCAGTCAACACTGGTGGATATTTTTTGTTCACTTAGCATTAATTCCAAATATAACTGCAGACCAGTTGGGATAGACAATTTATCTTAGTGTGGTAGGTATGTTCAGTACATGTATTTCATTGAGGACTATTTTTGCTATCATGAGTTTTGTTCCTTAAGTAAAAACAGTGAAGTCCTAGATTTTATCGTATTCTGTATCGTTTTGTTTAATAACATTATAGTGGCAATGATGTCCCAGAGAAAGGTATCTTTGGTATTCAAAGCACCTCAACATCCCAGAGCATGATCTTAGGGGCTGCAGAGGATTTTCATTCTTACAAATGGCTGAAGCCAATGATAATGCCCCAAGCAAGACAAACATAGAAAACCAGTTCAGTTGCAGCAGACACATGGGAACCAGGATCAACAACAAGTACTAAATTATTCCTAAAATTACAAATGATAAAAGCACTGCTAGCCTAGGGAAACTAGGATTATACACACTATTTGCACTTTTTGCACAGATAACACAGGTACACTACCAAAACACTGCCTCCAGTTTTGCAACTGATTCCTATAGATTTTGGGGTGCTGAATCCAGGAAAAATAGCCAAAATGTTCCATCATGTCACGTTTTCTTGCAAAATTAGATTTCTTACCCATATAAGGAATGTTCACATAATTTCTTTTTAGCCGACTGCAGTTTATTTTTTTGGCCCAAAATAGAGGTTGTAATGGTTAACTAACTAGAAACACTCCCTCATGATATTTTAGAGTGTTTTGTATTCATTTTATACATTAACAGGACAATTGGGAGGCGGGGGGCTAAATCCAGTACTCGCGCTGGCGCATGTTCTTTCCTGTTCGCCTCGTTCGCTCGCTCAAACACGGTGGTTGCGACATGAACGTTCCTGTCAAATTTCAGTTTCTTGCAAGTTCATTATTACCTTTTGTTTGCTCAGTCGTAATCCAGCTTTATTCCGAAGTGGTTCACTACAGTTGTAGTTTGCAGTGCTGTGTATTTGTGATGGCTCACAAAGCCAGAGGTTGCGTCAACTCTCCGGACAGTTTTTGTTTTATTTGTGGGGAATATACCGTGAAAAAGCGGCAGAGGAACATTTCTGCATTTATTAAAAAAGTATATTTCGCCTATTTCGGTTTGAAGTTAGGCGATCAAGACAAACCGTGGGCTCCTCACAAAGTGTGCAAGACATGTGAGGAAGATCTACGCTTATGGATGAAAGGTAAAAAACAAGCATTTCGTTTCGGAATACCTATGATGTGGCGTGAACAAAGAGACCACAGCAGTGACTGCTATTTTTGCTCTTGCATTGTGAAGGGATACAACTTAAAAAATAAGAACGTAATAAGTTACCCCAACCTTCCCTCAGCAATTAGGCCTATGCCTCATAGCAACGAAGTACCTGTGCCTGAACCACCAAAATCTTTGGATCATATTTGTGTGGACGGTTCTGATCATGATGAGACTCATCAGATGGCTTTTCCCGATGAGTCCAGTACTTCCGAGTTTGAAACTGAACCAGATCCGAAACCTGAACATTTCTCTCAAGCTGAATTGAATGATTTAATCCGGGATTTAGGACTCCCAAAAGATGCTGCCCAACTGCTAGGTTCTCGGCTTAAACAGAAAAATCTATTGTCACCAGGAACAACTTTTTATTGGAACCGCAACCGCGAGACACAATTTTTGAAGTATTTCAGCAAAGAGGAAGATTTGGTATTTTGCAACGATATATACGGAGTGATGGAAAAGTTTAAACTCAAGTATGATCCTGCTGAATGGCGGCTGTTCATTGATTCGTCAAAAGACAGCATAAAAGGTATTCTTCTTCATAATGGCAACACATTCGCTTCAGTTCCTATTGCTCACTCTGTTATTCTCCAAGAAAAATACGAGAATTTGGCCCTGATTCTTCAGAAGATTCGTTATGATGAGCATAAGTGGATGATTTGTGGAGACTTTAAAATTCTATCCATGCTATTAGGGCAGCAATCCGGTTTCACCAAATATCCCTGCTTCCTTTGCTTGTGGGATAGCCGGGCCCGCGACCTACATTGGGGGGGAAAAAGACTGGCCAATTCGGGAGTATTTGAGACCCGGTGAGAAAAATGTTCTTCATGAGAGCTTGGTACCTCGTGATAAAATTCTATTACCACCTCTCCACATTAAGTTGGGTCTCATTAAGCAATTCATCAAGTCCCTTCCAAAAGATGGTGAGTGCTTTCGGTACCTTTGCTCAAAGTTCCCCCGACTTTCTGAAGCAAAGCTAAAGGAAGGAGTGTTTGTTGGCCCTGATATAAGGAAACTCATTTCAGATGGAGCATTCGCTGAAACGATGTCTGAGAAGGAAAAAGAAGCCTGGGATTCCTTCAAGGATGTTGTTCTCAAATTCTTGGGGAACAGGCGGGATGAGAACTATAAGGATATTGTTGCCAGGATGCTCAATGCCTTCAAAGAACAAGGCTGTAACATGAGCCTGAAAGTCCATTTCTTGCACTCCCATGTGAACTACTTTCCCGAAAACTTGGGGGCGTACAGTGAAGAACAAGGTGAAAGGTTTCACCAGGACATCAAGGACGCAGAGAGAAGGTACCAAGGAAGATGGAACACCACTATGATGGCTGATTTCTGCTGGTTGCTGCTGCGGGAAACCCCAGATGAAAAATACGCCAAGCAGCGCACCAAGAGAAGCATTCGGGGGAAGAAGAAGAAACGGGCCCACCAGGAGATTGATTGACCCAAGAATGACTTTAAAATCTAAACTGTGTTGACAAATATCGTGTTTTTACTAAACTTTGAAATAAAAATTTGCTAGTTATTACCACAGTGTCGGATCTCATTTATTAGAATTTTATTTTCACACCATCGGGTGTTTGTCTTCATGTATTGCAATGGTGCGGTTTGTGTTTTCTATTCTTACATACATACCTGTACAACATTTTTTGCACATTTCTTTGCTTTGCTTTGTGTCTAACCTCACTCTTATATGCTCAATGTTTGTGCACATGTATGTGGCTGTTTTAAGTGCAGACAATTTTGCTACCATCACAGTGTGTTTTGTTGACATTACTCTATTCTGATGTGCTGCCTTGTTACAATTTTCTTTATTCTTATTTGAATAACTACTAAACAATTAGTATAAAGAATTCATCCAAGAAGCTTTTATCTCGATCGCACTCAATCTGAAATGTTCACCTCAAACTGCTAACCCAATGTAGCAAAAAATCTGTACGTGATGGAGCAAATTGGTTACCAGATTTGGATTCAGCGCACCAAAAAACGTAAAAATCAATCGAAACATTAGAGGCAGTTTAAAAAAAATTTTTTTTAGTGTATCTGTGTAATTTATCTTTCTCACACAAAGGAGATCATTTTCTAAGCCTGTACGCTGATTTACATGCAGAAAAAGCTTTTTATAAAATTAGGTTGGTGCTTAAAAATGAACTTAGGAGCATACGTAAGCGTGCTAAGAAGAACTGGGCTGATTTACAGTTTAAGCATGTGGAGGCACATTCTATTGTGTGCGTCTCAGCCTCTGTGCATCTGTTTGGAACCGGATGCACAGAGGTAGATGTGATTCTGATCCCACGGGGCACGTCTAACCTCCCATCGGCCTACATGTACAGGCTCCTGCCCAGCTAACTCAGTCAGACTCCTGAATGGAGCCGCAGTGTCATGGTGTCCAGTTGCCGTGGCACAGCGGCTCCATTCAGGAGCCGTGATCCCCAGCCGTTGACCACTTTCTACTTTCCCCGCAGCCCAACCCCCGATCTGGGCTCCCATAGCCAGGGTCGGACTGTGGGAAATCTCCTGCACCCCCTCACCTTTTCGTTGCTGGCCAAGCCTCCCATCTCCCAAAGTCTAGGGGGACTTATTCCACCTCCGGGGTGAAATAAATCCCCCGTCCAGTTTGCCGGCTCTGGATGAACAGGACTGACTTCAGAATCGGCCCTGTACGTCCGGGGCCGCAGACCACCCACTGCCTGCCTTAAGTCCGCCTCTATACTGCCCCCTCTTGCCCCCATCTAAACCTGCCCATACAAACTCCTTGTTCGTACAGGGAGACTTAGTCAGGGACTGGAAAGGGGTGAATAGCAGGGATGGACATCCCAATGGAACGTCCATCCCCACTATTCACAGGACAGAATAGACCCCGTACTGTATATTGCCACCAACCATAATTACATGCAATAAATATAAATTAATGTGTGTACTCGGGTGATTTTTGGAGTTTTTTAGCACAATGGCCTCCTGGGGAGCTGTCATTGCTTAGTACCTCACAGGTTTTATTAGAGTAAATCTTCATGCAGTCTTAAGTCGCATTTTAGAAAAGACATCTAAGTCCAATTGGAGACATCCAGGGTGGAACATCCTGAAAAACTCCAGGGACATCTATGTCTCTAGCTGATTTAAGGAACATGGACATACCCCCATTCCCCATCGGTGTTCGTTGACATATTGTAAATTACAAGGGGGAATTAGTGCAGCTGCTTCTCCACACCTTCCAGATGTTTGCCTGACAAAACGAGCACTTCTCATATGCCGCAGGTTTAACCTTAAATGTGACTCGGGACGTCCAGGGCTTTTCTGAGATTAGACAGGAATATCCAGGTTCTTAGGAATTCCCCAGCCACATCTTCGCAACACCCCCATTCAGACTTGTACATCCTGGCACTGGGGATGGCCACAGACCCGGCTTTTAAAATGGCTTTGGAGAAATCTCTGTACTTTAGATGTCTCTAAGCCCATTTTCAGATGTGAGAAGCACAAATAGGGCTTGCAAAATAACCCCCCTTATGTGTTAAACATTTTCAAACATTTTCAAGTTAATTATTAATCATATTTATTTTATTTTTATTTAGTATACATTTGTATACCGCTACTTCCAGCGATCAGCAGCGGTTTTTGATTACAGATTGGAAATTGTCAAATCATGACAGGAAATATTTGAGGTATAAACACATTGATTAGACAGGAAAGCACAGCACACAGAGAACTATTTTACAGGGAACATGGGCTATGGAGGGTTAAGTGGCTTGCCCAAGACCACAAGGAGCACCTGTGGGACTAGAAACCCCAGTCCTTCTGGCCCAAGGTTGCTGTCCTCTGGGATTTGAACCCCCAACCTTCCGGCCCGAAGTACCTTGCCCCAACCACTAGGCTACTCCTCCACTCCATATATGGTATCATAAAGGGAAATGTAGATGCTACTATGAAAGACATTCTAAAAATTCCTGCACAATTTGGGTATTGAGGACTCTGTGCTAAAATAGCTTAAGGAATATTTATTTATTTATTTTATTATTTATTTAGTAAGGACTTATATACCGCTCCTTCCAGCGATCAGAAGCGGTTTGATTACAAGTACGGGATTTGTCATAAATTACAGACAGAATTATTTGGGGATTAGATAGAGAGATCAGGGGGAATACACAGGGGAATATGTGACACATAGAACTTGCAGGGTGAACTGAGTTAGAAAAATTACTGACTAGTGGACCATGACTTTCAGGGTACTGCAAAGTTCACCATTGCCACTACTGTTGTTCTTTAGTTCCTTTGGTTTGATTTACAGGGATTAGGGATAGTGTTTTAGGCGTGTTCAGCTCAAGTGATAACACCTATTGTAGAGCCTCCATCCATCTGTCTGTTTGTCCGTTTTCGTTCTGATAAAGGCAGGAAGTGTCTTAAGCAGAAAAAAAGGAAGTGCTGTTGCAGGGTCTGCCAGCATGGACCCAACTCCCACTGGCACAAAAAGAAAAGAAGGGTGCACCTGCAAACACCTCACCTTCAGAGAGAGGAAGAGTTGCAGTGTCGCTGGTTGGGTTGAGCAAAGGTTTGGAATAGCTGAGGGGAGGGGAAGGGAGAGAGGGAAAGTGTTTGAAAAGAGGAGCAAGGATGGGGATGGTAGAGAATAGGGTGAAAGAAGGCAAGTAAGCGCAGAGGGGATAAAGGAGATGGGCCTATTCTTCCCGACCCCATCACACATAAGCAGCCATCCACCTTTCTCACACACACACACACACACACACACACACCATCTCCCTAGCTATCCACACATTTCACAAAAACATCCCCCTCCTTTCTTATCTCGATCACCTCACACACACTACTTCTCTACCTATCCACAACTCACTCACACGAACACATGTAGAAACCCTTAGGTCTGCTCTTCAACAGCAGCAGAAACCCCAAATGTCCCTAGTACATCATTTAACTTCGACTATTGTTTTAAGAACATAAGAACATAAGATATGCCATATTGGGTCAGACCAAGGTCCATCAAGCCCAGTATCCTGTTTCCAACAGTGGCCATTATGTATATTGTATTCGTTCTTTGAAAACCATTTTGATTGAATGATATAAAAACACTCAGATAAATAAATTAAAAAAAAAAATATATATATATATACACATCACTCACACGGAAATAACGGGGATAATAGCTTATAGTTATAGCTAAATGGACTTGATATACTGCTTTTCTAAACAAGCAAGGTGGTTTACAAACAATTAACAAAGGAATTCCATCAATGATAGGAAAGGGGCATGTGAGAAGAATGAAAGAGAGAACTGCACCCCGGGTCACCCTCGTGACTGATATTCAACCCGTGGCAGTCAGTCAACATATTTTTCAAACACTGCCTGCCGCTAGTAAACAAAGTTCAGATATTAGCAGCAATATTCAGATAGTGCCACATAATCCGGATATTCAGCAAAAACCACTATCTGCATTGCAACAATATGCAGCCACTATACCTGGCTAGTTATCCAGATAGCAGCCATGAAAATCACTCTTAATGGGATAAATCACGTCTCCTCTCCAGATCCATCCCTGCATCTCCCCAACATTTAGAAACACAAGCATTGAAAATGACAGCAGATAAAGACCATACGGCCTATCCAGTCTGACTTTTCAAAAGAGGATTGGACCAGTTCCTGGAGGAAAAGTTCATAAACCAGTTCTGAAGTGGAGAAATCCATTGCTTACCCCTGGGATAAGCAGCATGGAATCTGTTTACCTTAAGGGAACATGACAAGTACTTGTGAACTGAATGGGCCACTGTTGGAAAAAGGATACTCCCTCAGAGATCCTCCGTGCTTGTCCTATGCTATCTTGAATTCACATAGAGGCCAATTCTAACTGGGGCACGGCCAGGCCATCCGGACGTCCAAAATATGGGCAGTCTGAATTTGTACCCGATTCTTTACCCATGGGAGTTAGATGTTCCTGCAGGTGCAGAATTGGGCACTTAGATGGGCCAGACAGGCCCTGATTCTGCAGCACAGGACATCAAATCATTTCCTTGGCTAGCCCTGGATATGCTCCTGCTGGAGCACTGGTGCTGTGGCATCCTGTTGCCATGGCACCGGCAATTCCAGCAGGAATACAGGCCTCCTGACACCAGTGCAGCTCTTCTTTTCCCATCACCTGGCTGGGATTGAGCGGCAGGGGCAACTGATTGTCAATTCCTCAATGCAACTGATTGTCCTCTTTGGTGGGGCCGTCTAGGGCGAGTCCCTACATCGATGGGACTTATTCTACCTCCAAGATGGAATAAGTCCCACATCTAACCTGCCGCCTTTGGACATACAGTGCTGTGACCTCAATTGGCACTGTACGTCCAGGTTAGGCAGCCCACCTGCTCCACCCACTCTCCGCCCTTTCGCTGTCCCCTCTTGCCCCTATCCAGAGCTCCCCGCACAAAGGCCTTGTAATGCAGGGAGTGTTAAGGGCAGAATCGGGTCCATGCGAATAGCGGGGGTTGTACATCCAAAACAGACGTACATCCCTTCTATTTGCGGTTCAGAATGACCCCCATAATGTTCTCATCTCCACCACCTCCAATGGGAGACTGTTCTATGTGCCCACTATTTTTTTTTGTATTACTCCTGAGTCTATCCCCTTTTATCTTCATCCTAAGACTCCTCGTTCCATAGCTTCCTTTCAACTGGGCCACCTCCTGTGCATTTATGCCACTGAGGTATTTAAATGTTTCTATCATATCTTCCCTCTCCCATCTTTCCTCCACTGTATACATATTGAGTCTTTAAGTCTATCTCTATATGCCTTATGATGATGATCACTGACCATTTTAGTTGCCACTCTTTGGACCAACTCCATCCTGTCTGTATCCTTTTGACGGTGCAGTCTTCAGAATTGTACACAGTACTCTAAATGAGATCTCACTAAAGACTTATACAATGGCCTCCTTTTTCCTGATGGCCATTCCTCTCCTTATGCTCTTACGTATCCTTCTGGCTTTTGCCATCACTTTTCTACCTGTTTAGTCACTTTAAGCATCATCCAATATGATTGCCTCCAAGTTCCACTCTCCTTTCATGCATTGAAGTACTTCATCCCCAACACTATACTGCTCCATTGTTTTTTAATTCCCAAATGCATGACCTTGCATTTTTTAGCATTAAATTTAGCTGTCAAATGCTTAGACATTCTTCAAGCTTTGCTAGATTCCTCCTCATGTTATCCACACTTTCATATCTTTCCCAACAGGTCTCCCACAATATTGCTTACACAAATGTTAAAAAGAACAGGACCAAGGACTAATCTCTATTTGTTATACTCCTATCTTCAGAGTGAACTCCATTTCCCAGTACCTTCTATTGCTTCCACTCAACCAGTTTCTAACCCAAGAGTCCATCCCAAGGGCACTCTGTTTATTTATAAATCACCAATGTGGAATGGTATCAAAGGTCTTGCTGAAATCACTTTTGATGAGACTGATGATGGTGCTTGGAGTTATTATGTAGAAAAGCCCACTCTGAGGGTCTCTTAACAAAACTTTTCTGTAGTTTGTATAGTCCTGTGTTTAGACCCTAGTGAGTGACATCATAACTTTTAGTACCTCTTCTTGGTTTTTGGAGTGTTTCTTTTAGAGGTCTTTTTTTTTTTGAGATCATGAGATTTTTATTTATTTAGTATACATTTGTATACCGCTACTTCCAGCGATCAGCAGTGGTTTTTGATTACAGATTGGAAATTGTCAAATCATGACAGGAAATTTTTGAGGTATAAACACATTGATTAGACAGGAAAGCACAGCACACAGAGAACTATTTTACAGGGAACATGGGCTATGGAGGGTTAAGTGGCTTGCCCAAGACCACAAGGAGCACCTGTGGGACTAGAAACCCCAGTCCTTCTGGCCCAAGGTTGCTGTCCTCTAGTGGGATTTGAACCCCCGACCTTCTGGTCTGAAGTACCTTGACCCAACCACTAGGCTACTCCTCCACTCCACTGCTACCTCTGGTAAAGCCATGCTGCCTCAGATCCTGTAACCTCTTTGGGGTATGTTTACTAAACTGCGGTAACGTTACAGACCGTGCGGTAGGTAACGTTAACGCGTGTTAAGTAACGTTAATGCATGTTATATAACGTTAATGCGCAGTAACATAACGTTAACGCGCGGTAACATCACAACAGCAGCGAGGGCGGAGAGCTGGGGTCAATGGGCGGGGAGTGGGCGTGGAGAGGCTCCCTGCACACTAACGCACTGAACTGAAGGGCTGAATCCTACCGCGAATGAAAACCTGCCATTAGATGCACATGTGCAGGAGAGAGAAACCATTTCAGTGTCAGCAATGTAGGGCATAGGCAGGTAGCGTGAGAAAGGTGATAGTAGTGTTCTATCTGCAGCAACAGCATAGTGGCAATATACAAAGGGCCACTATGGTGATGGTTAAATGGGGCATAGGGGGACTGCAGGCGGGACATGCAGTGGGGGCAACTGGGGCACGGGGTGGACTAGGCAGTTGCCTAGGTGGCACATAGGAATGCGGAAAATGGACACCAGGAAGACAGCAACAGTCCAGGGTCAAACATGCCCATGAGTCTGTGTCCCACAGTGTCCCATCCATGGGACATTACCCAGCAGGAACCCCAAGGGGCACATAACATTGACAGGCAGTGTCGGGGGAAGCATGGACAGCTATGTAGGCACTCCTACCCTAGAACCCACACCTTAGGCAGCTGCCTACCTGCCCTCTAGATGGCCTAGGACTGCACACCACTGGCACTGACAGCATATGGTCATGGCGGCATGGCAGGGGGGGTGTTTGTGCTGGAGGGAGTAGTGGCATCTACCTGCAGTGGACATAGCCCATGCCCTGTACCAGTACGTAGTTTGCAGTGCAACAGAAGAGGTCTGGCTGGGGAGCGTAAGGGTAGCTCCAGGGACCACTATGCTGCTGTGGCAACAGTGTGGTGCAATACACTCAGCCAGTATGTCCAAGAGCAAAAGGTTCAAGTCTCATCTGTGGATCCTGCAGAGCATCACCCCAGAGTTTTATCCCACAATGCAGCCACAACAACAACATGTGCAAACCCCAATGCAGCGTTGCACAGGGATACAAACACCCACTCACACGGGCTCCACTATCCACAGCCTCATGGAGTTTCAGGCTGTTGGCCCCAGCACGGAGCTGCAGTTATCACCAGAGCACTACTACTACCCCCTGCACAGTTTAGCAATGTTGGCACTGTGCTCAGGGCCAGTGTGGTGGGCAGGGTTGTCAACCACCTCTATCTATGCACAATGCTGAGATAGGTGTGGGAGTGTGCGTATGTCTATCCATTGTTTTGTGTCTGCCAACACCTCACTGAGCCCACATTGCTCACACTGCTTCCAGCGTTAGCCTGCAAATGTGCATAATGAGGAGCAAGGTATTGTGGGTATGGCAGGGCAGATTGGCCAGGATGCATCTGCACAGGGTGGAGGGCAATGGCTGGGACACTGTAGTGCTCAACCACCACCTGCATGGGCAGGGTGGCCACAGCATGTCACGCTGGTAGGTCGCTCTCAATCTGACCGAGCAGTGACCATAGCATGTCCATGTTCCCACTTAGTGCCACACATTATTTGTCTCTAGTGATACCTGTTTGTTCCTGGTTCTGGGGGCCAATCACGGTGATACCTGCTTGGTGTTTCTGCTGTGCATCCCACCTCTGGGTGCACAGGGTTCCCCCATGAGCATGCACTATGGACTGGCTAGTGGGCTGTCTGCAGTTAGTCTGTGCATGGTGGGACAACCCTGTAGGATGCTGCAGGTGCAGTCTGATTGTGCTGGTGGATGGCAGACTGTGGCATGGAGCCTTTACCTGCCCACCCCAAGCATCACTGCTGGTCTGCCATGGTCTCATGTATGGCTCTGGCCCATCAGCCCTGGAGGGTTGGCAGGGTGCATGCACCTGTCCCACCACACCCTCATCTACAATAGGTGTGACTGTGGGCCCCTTGGGGTATATAGTGCATACCACTTAGACCCATAGAGGCAGTGCTACTTAAACCTCATGCAAGTCTAGCCCCCTCCCCCTCCGCCACCCCCCCCCCCCCGCCCTTGTTCCCGGGAACTGGACCGGGAAGCCTATTTTTCCCTAAAATCTTTTACTGTGCCTTGCTTTGATAAGACAAACATCCTTCTACAGATTTCCAAGCGTGAAAGTCACGTCCTTAAACAGGCAACCGGCACTGCAAGAGATGATCATTTAGGGCCATCCTGATCCAGCATCCTTTAAACAGCTCTCAGAACTTCAATGGGTATCCCCAATAAAGCCATGCTTTTTCCTTACTGGATCACAGGATTTGTTTTCATTTCTTGATCAAACCTCTGTTATTCTGGCTTTCTCTCACTCTACCTTCACTTCCTACTGGCAGGAGGAAGTGAAGCTGGAACGAGAGAAAAGTGAGAATAACACGGCCACTTTCTGGCTGGACCAGGGAGTAAAATCCATGTTTTTTTCCATTACTCTAGGTTTTCAAGATTTCTTTCCCAAAATTTCCCAAGCAGCTAGTGGGAATGAGAGGACGCTCCTCCCCACTGCAATCCACCACACCAAGCCTTTAAATTTAAAGCGCTCAGGGTGTGCGAAGACCAGCAGCCAGCGGGAGTGAGAGGGGGCTCCTCCCCACTATGATCCACCACACCAGACCTTTAAATTAAAAGTGCTCAGGGCGCACCCTACATTGTCATCAGAAACTAACACAATGGCAAGGCATAAGTAGAGTAGGTGCAACCAATGCAACCTCAAGCGTGGTAATTCCAGGGGGATGTTCCTGCCCCCTCCTGCAGTTAGCCTGCAGCCCCGCACTGGTTATACAGCCCACACATGTGTTACTGTACCAGCGCAGAGTTTAGTAAACATGCCACTAAATGTGCCAAACAACAAGGAGAGCTTGGCAACCCCACCATAAGTCCTCTGAAATTGGACACTGGACCAGCATGGTGGCAATGTAAATATATATTCTGCAAAAAACAAAGGAAATGCAAGATGCTCGTACACCAAGGAACTAAAAAAAAACACGAGAACCACAGCACAGTTTATAACACCAAATCATAACTCATTCTATTTTGTTATAAATTGTGTTATGGGGGGTGGAGACAACCACTGAGCGGATTGGCTGCCTAAGGGTTTAGCTCCTGTGGTTATACAGTCAAACCTCGGTTTTTGTAGGCCCCAGTTTTCGTTAGCTTCGGTTTTCGATGATTTTTTTCATTGCTATGTTGTCTCGGTTCTCGTACGTCCGCTCGGTTTTCGTACAATTTGAAATGGTCCGGTGACGTCATCGGGCTCCATGGCGGGGCTGTAGAAGAGCTCCATTACAAAGCCTGCCAAAAGAGGAATTTGTGCTTCCCTAGCAGCAATCGGGCAGCGGAGCAATGAAGGGGCCGCAGAAACCAACGGAGGATTCATAAATTGAAGATTGTGGCAGCGGAGAGGGGAACCGCGTGATAGTGCAGATGAGAAGGCAACGGAGTGCTGGGGAGAGCGTCGGAGAACAAACGTGCACCAGGAGCCACGTAAGAGACCCGGCGGGGAGCGGGACTGCGTAGCAGACAGCCTTGTGAACAGGCGAAGTGAGTCGGGGGACTGCTGCGGGGAGTAGCGAGAGCAAGAACGTGGCAGGAAGATCGGAGGGGAAAAAAGGGGCAGTGAAACCCGAGTGGCATCCAGCAGCGAAGGGGAAGAAAGAGAAAGCTCATAAGGTACTGTAGGTTAAGCAAAAATAATAAAAAAAAGAAGAAAGAAATATAAAAACATCTCGTACCAGTTAGCCAGCTCAAAGCCCTGTGGGATCCAGCTGAGCCTAAGGCCTTAAAGCAGCCACTACCCAAAGGAATACAACCTAACATAATGTGTTTTTGTGAATATTTTTGGGTGTCTGGAACGGATTAATTGGATTTACATTATTTCTTATGGGAAATATTGCTTCAGTTTTCATACGTTTCGGTTTTAGTCAGACTTTTTCGAACGGATTAATCATGAAAACCGAGGTTTGACTGTATAATGAATCCTGACCCTCCTGCCCTCTCCCCCAACCTCCATAAATGGCAAAATGCAGTCGGAAGATGTCAGTGCTGAAACCACTTTGACTAGATTTCCCTCAAGCCACAGCTACTGCCACCAAAAGATCGAAACAAGAAGTGGGATCCCCACACAAAATGCAGCAGAGAGAGACACTAGTGAAAGCCTCCGCGAGTTTCTGGCAGAACTAAAGACAAGTGAAAGAACATGTAACCTCCAATGCTGCCACACTGGGACATATGCAAGGAGATTTAAATGAACTTAAAGACAAACTCAATGACATAACAACATGATTAGACTCAGTGGAGTTGTAAGTACAGTGATACGACAATCTCCTTATGCAAATAGGACTGCTCTCTAAGCGCATTACACAAATGGAGAATCAGATGAAAGATCAAAGCAGTCGTGCATGAAGGAACAATATCAGGATACTAGGACTCCCTGAAGGGGCTGAGGGCACCGATCCGATTGGATACCTGGAAAAAATGATACCAGAACTATTGCAAATATCCTTTCAAAGGCCTCTCGAACTAGAATAGGCCCACCTGGTCCCCTCTAATAAAACTAACCCTACCAGATATCCACGATCCACCATGCTGAGAGCCCTCTGATACCCTCAAGTGAAGCAGCTTCTACAAGTTGCAGGCAATGTATCTCATTACAGATCCAGGGCCACAAAATCACCTTTTTTCCAGATCTGTGCAAGAAAACAGTGGAGCAGTGAAAACAACTGTCAGCCTGCAGGGCGCAGATGCAGAGATTGCAGGCAAGATATGGATTGCATTACCCTTCAAGAATGCAATTGACAATACGCAATACTATAAGTACTTTTGATGATGCCTTAGCACTGCAGACTTTTCTTGCAGGATATGATCATATTGAATCCTGAAACTGTAAATGGACAAAAAGTTACCTTTACAGCCCTCAAAAAATTCCTATACGTTTTGTCGCACAGAGTGTACTTAACTCCGGCTAGGATAGCGAAATTGAATACTAAGGCCCAAAATAAATGTTGGTCCTGCTCGGAAGCCCTGGGTACCAACCTAAGACATATGCTTTTTGATTGTATATACGTTCAAAGATTCTGGCGATCGGTATGGAACAAGATTGAAACTGTGCTAAAATTTTATTCCCATTACGGTGGGAAATTGTTATACTCTGCTCCTGTGCGAACGGACTTACAATATCGAAAGATAAGTTTTTTCTCTTTGTGATGGCCATAGCATTAAAACTTATAATATCCAACTGGAAAGATTCTGCTCAACTAGATGGCCTACATTGGTGGAGTTTGGTGTGCATGTACTCCAAATTTGAAAAAGCACAAGACATTAGAGCCACCCAGTGGGGCTTGAGGAGTAAGTTAAGGCAGATGCAGGCAACTATGGATGAGGAGAACCTAGATGAAAACAAATGGCATCTCCTAGACGAGTACGCGGCACAGGCTAAGTGTAATTTTGCAGTACCCAGCAGAAAGCTGTAGTCCTAATGATGAAAGGTGCATTATATATTTGTCATCTATATAGATAGACATGTCCACCAGGGAGACAGGGAGGGTAAGGGAGAAAGAGGGAGGAGTATAGAGATGTAAATTTTAGTAAAACTCTAGGGGTTGTAGGTTGTTGTGTGATGTTTTTTGAATACTGGTGTAATGGCGTATGGTTGTGTTGTAGTGTTTTTTGTTTTTTGAAAAGCAATAAATAAAGTTTAAAAAAAAAGTTACCTTTACAGACAGAGACCTCAACCTCGGCAGGTGAAATGGCAAGATCGGGGTTCAAACCAGAGGACAATGGCAATGGATACTGGACATGGCAATGAATACTACCTAGATCGCCTTATGGACAACTTGAGTGGATAATCAGGAAATAGACAGCAAATACTATTGCTTACTATAAGAGTATGCAGCAACTCGCCATAGACGTCCACAGGAAATGCTTAGATAAAGAGAAATATTGTGTGGGTGATGGGGTGGGAGGGAGGGGACCTAATATTATACTGTTATTTGTAGTTAATGGGAGAACCTCAGGGCACGATTCTGCTCAGCAGATGAATTGTAAATAGTTATATTGTAATTTGTTTTATGTTTATGTTGCTGTCACTTAAGCATGCAACTCATGTAAGCCTGTACATAGTTCTCCTCTGTTCCAAGTACTTGAAGACTGCAATTGTTCATTCAATCTTCATAAATGTTGTTTATTGTAAACCGCATTTGATCCTCAGAAATTGCGGTATAGAAATTTTTTCAAATAAATAAATAAATTGACTTCACTAGACTAGTTAATGTTGATAAGATTTAAAATATTATATTGATTATCCTGGACTCCAAACACACAAGTTGGAAAAAACGCAGTAGGGCATAACAGAAAGAACCAATCAACCAAGGAAATGGTAAAAATAAACCATAATGAAGATTTTAAAATATTAGCATTAAATGTCAAGGGAATAACAAATCCTATAAAGTAGAAAAATATCCTATCTATTGTCAACAGGAAGGTGCTGCTATATTATATCCTCCAGGAAACGTATCTTTCAGCTGTAGAATCACGGAAGGTAGAAACGGCAGTTCTTCAACACATAGGGGTATGTTTACTAAACTGCGGTAACGTTCCCTGCGTTAGGCTCCCTGGATGCCCATATAAGGGAATGGGCGGTACATCATTATGGCAAGCCGCGTCAGGAAATGCGCATTACAAGGCACGTTATAAGGCGCCTTATAGGGCACCTTATTAGGCACAGTACAAGGCACGTGACCTGTACGGTGCCTAATAAGGTGTGCCTTATAACACCTTATAAGGAGTGATGGCAACTGTGGTGAGGGTATTATGGGCTGGCAGCATGGATGTGCAAAGATAGGACTGTCACAGACATGCAAAATATCTGACATGGACAGGAAGGAACAATGAGGAATCAAACCCATGACCACTGCCTAGAATGTCAGTGTACTAAACAGTAGGCTATGGCTTGTTGCACAGCAATAGCTGGGTACAGAAGGACTGCAGGTCACCACGCATACCATCTGCTCTGTGTGCCAGGATAGGGTAACCCCACCAGCACCCATGATGCATTGCACATGCAGAACAGCGGCCTACAGCTGACCACCAAATGGGGTCTGCATCTCTCCGTTACTGCAGCGTGGTAAGACGGACTGACAGTGTGTGATACTGGAACAGAGTAGCTAGAGACCATGCCATTGTGCAGGTTCCATGTTCACCCTGAGGGATAGGATGGGGACCCAACACTAGGTCCACAGTACATGTGATGCTAGAGATAGGTCCTGCTGCACATCCCCATCACTACCAGTGCGTAACAGGTGTTCCCAGCAGTGTAACTGAAAGTACTTCTCTTCCCATCTGTGTTCTGCAGTCACATGTGGCCCTGTGGGACTGGCACCACCCAGATTAGTGTGTACGTGGTGTTAAGGTCTGGCTGTCATAGGTACCTGTTATTGGGGCAGCAGGGTGTCTAGACTCGCATGAGGTCAAGATAGTACTGCCTCTATGGGTCTAAGTGGTATGCATTATATATCCCAAGGGGCCCACAATCACCCCTTTTGTAGATGAGGGTGTGGTGGGATAGGTGCCTGCGCCCTGCAGAATGTCTGTAGTACCAGCAACCACTGTCCTGTTGGTAGATGACAGCCCTCCAGGGCTGATGGGCCAGAGCCATACCTATGACAGTGCAGACCAGCAGTGTTGCTTGGGGTGGGCAGGGGAAGGCTCAACTGCCCCACACAACAGTCTGCCATCTACCAGCACAATCAGACTGCACCTGCAGCATCCTACAGGGTCATCCCACCATGCACAGACTAACTGCAGACAGCCCACTAGCCAGTCCATAGTGCATGCTCATGGGAAAATCCTGTGCACCCAGAGGTAGGATGCACAGCACAGACACCAAGCATGTATCACCATGATTGGGCCCCAGAACCAGGGACACACAGGTATCACTGAAGACAAATAAGGTGTGGCACTATGTGGGAACATAGACATGCCATCGTCACTGCTCGGTCAGAATGAGAGTGACTCCCAGCGTGACATGCTGTGGCCACCCTACCCATGCAGGTGGTGGTCGAGCACTACAGTGCCCCAACCATTACCCTCAACTCTGTGCAGATGCATCCTGGCCAATCCGCCCTGTCTGGGCCATACCCACAATACCTTGCTCCTCATTATGCACATTTGCAGGCTAACGCTGGAAACAGTGTGAGCAATGTGGGCTCAGTGAGGTGTTGGCAGACACAAAACAATGGATAGACATATGCCCACTCCCACACCTATCTCAGCATTGTGCAGAGATAGAGGTGGTTGACAACCCTGCCCGCCACACTGGTCCTGATCACAGTGCCAACACTGCTAAACTGTGCAGGGGGTAGTAGTAGTGCTCTGGTGATAACTGCAGCTTTGTGCTGGGGCCAACAGCCTGACACTCCATGAGGCTGTGGATAGTGGAGCCCGTATGAGTGGGTGTTTGTGCACCGCTGCATTGGGGTTTGCACATGTTGTTGTTGTGGCTGCATTGTGGAATAAAACTATGGGGTGAAACTCTGCAGGATCCACAGATGGGACTTGAACTTTGGAGTCTCTGCTCTTGGACACACTGGCTGAGTGTACTGTTGCACACTGCTGACACAGCAGCATAGTGGTCCCTGGGGCTACCCTTACTTTCCCCAGCCAGACCTCTTCTGTTGCACTGCACACCACGTACTGGTACAGGGCATGGCCTAGGTCCACTGCAGGCAGGTGCCACTATTACCTCCGGCACTAACACCCCTCCCCCTGGCATGCCGCCATGCCCATATGTTGTCAGTGCCGGTGGTGCGCAGTCCTAGGCCATCCAGGGGGCAGGTGGTCGGCTGCCTAAGGTGTGGGTTCTGGAGTAGGGGTGCCTACATAGCTGTCCACACTTCCCTTGGAACCGTATGTCAATGTTATGTGCCCCTTGGGGTACCTGCTGGGTAATGTCCCCTGGATGGGACACTGTGGAACACAGACTCATGGGCATGTTTGACCCTGGTCAGTTGCTGTCTTGCTGGTTTCCATTTTCTGCATTCCTATGTGCCACCTAGGCATCCGCCTAGTCCACCCTGTGCCCCAGTTGCCTCCACTGCATGTCCTGCCTGCAGCCCCCATGCCCCATTTGCGCCATCACCATAGTGGACTTTCATACCTGGGCACTATGCTGTTGCTGCAAATGGAGCACTACTATCACCTTTCTTGGGCTCCCTGCCTATGCTGCACATTGCCGACACTGAAATGGTTTCTCCCTCTTGCAAATGTGTACTAATGCCAGGTTTTCAGTTGCGTTATGATTCAGCCCTTCATTTCCCCACGTTAGTGTGGAAGAGGCCTCTCCCCGCCCACTCCCCGCCCATTGACCCCTTCTCTTCGCCCTCTCTCCATCCTCTGCAGGACTTACCGCAGCCGGGAACACTAACACGCATTATGTAATGTTAACGCTCGTTTAGCCGCTGCTACATTATCGCAGTTTAGTAAACATGTCCCATAATCTCAGCACCATCAGTAAAAAAAAGGGGACTACCAATACTGGTTAGAAAGTCATTGGCACCCATAATTAAAGAAACTAGAATGGACTCCAAAGGCCAGTGGGCTAAAGTAACATGACAAAAAGGTCTGCAATGTTATACTATAATGACTATATATGCACCCAATCAAGAAGACCCGACCTTTTTCTCATAGCTAGCTGTGGAATTAACAGAAGCTGCCTCTACTCATTTAATATTAGGGGGGATTTCAACCTAGTGCAAGACCCTCTTATTGATTGGACAAACCCCAAGCTAAGGCATGATCCTATGCAATACTCCAGGCCGCAATGGAGCCCTTAGGATTAGTTGATCAGTGGAGATTTCTGCACCCAAATGCACTTCTTCTTAATATCTAAGACCCTACTCCCCCAATTGCTTGCTTCAGATGTATAAAGTATGACAGTATCCGATCATGCTGCCACGACAGACAAAACCAGCATGGAAACTTGACAAAACCCTGAGAACTGATGTTTTTCTTACTTATATTCAGGAAGAAATACAAAACTATTTTAATATAAATCTACCTTCTGAAATGCTGGTATTAGCCTGGTGGGAAGCTTTTAAAGCTACCAATGCTCACATATAACAACATACTCCATTCATCCATTCAGACCAAAAAAACAAGTAAAGCAGAGCTAAAAGCTTTAGATGGTCAAATTCGGGCAGGAGAACATCTCCTAAGCAAAGGCAGAGATCCCACGACATTAATGCACTTACAAAAATTACAATTCCGGTACTATTCCATTCTCAGTTCTGAAGCCAAAGGCAAATACGAACTCAACAAAGTAAATATTATCATAAGAACATAATATATGCCATACTGGGTCACACCAAGGTCCATCAAGCCCAGTATCCTGTTTCCAACAGTGGCCAATCTAGGTCATACGTACCTAGCAGTATCCTCAAAAGACACAGGTTCCACAATGCTTGTATTGGGTCAAGCATTGATATCCTGGGTCCCTTTTTAATGATGGTTTATGAACCTTTCCTCCAGGAACTTGTCCAAACCTTTTTTAAACCCAGCTACACTAACAGCTCTTATTACATCCTCCAGTAACAAATTCCAGAGTTTGATTACACATTGAGTGAAAAAATATTTTCTCTTATTTGTCTTAAATAGTTTACCCTGTAGCTTCATTACATGTCCCCTAGTCTTTCTATATTCTGATAGCGTAAACAATCGATCTACATTTACCCGTTCCACTCCATTCATTAATTTAGAGACCTCTATCATATCTCCCATCAGCTGTCTCTTTTCAAGGTTGAAGAGCCCTAACCTTCGTAGCCTCTCTTCATAGGAGTAGCCTTCCATCCCCTTTACCATTTTGGTGGCTCTTCTCTGTACCTTTTCTAGTAACGCTATATCCTTTTAAGATACGGCGACCAGAATTGCACACAATATTCAAGGTGTGGTCATACCATGGAACAATACAGAGGCATTATAATATCCTTTGTTTTATTTTCCATTCCGTTCCTTATGATACCTAACATTCTATTTGCTTTCTTGGCCGCCGCTGCACACTGGGCGGAGGGTTTTAACCTATTATCCATGATGACTCCTAAATCTTTTTCCTGGGTGGTGGTTCCCAATGTGGAACCTTGCATTGTGTAACCATAGTGTGGATTGTTCTTCCCGGTGTAGCTATATTTCTCTCAATTCCTCTGCAGTATCACCTTTAAATACCACTTCAGTCTTGGGTAACATCCCTACATCTTCCTCAGTAAAGACCGAAGCAAAGAATTCCTTCAGTCTCTCCGCTATAGCCTTGTCGCCTCTTACTGCCCCTTTTACCCATCTATCATCTAATGGTCCAATTGACTCTCTCACAGGCCTTTTGCTACGAATGTACTTGAAGAAGTCTTTATTTCATGTTTTTGCTTCCATAGCAAGTTCCTTCTCAAATTCTCGCTTTGCCTGCCTTATCAATGCTTTGCATTTAACTTGCCAGTGCTTGTGCTGTTTCCAGTTTTCGTCGTTTGGCTTTTTCCATTTCCTGAAAGATGCTTTTTTGGCAGCAACAGCCTCTCTGACCTTACCTTTAAACCATGCTGGCAGTTTTCTGGACTTTCTTCCACTTTTCTTAATGCATGGAATACAGCTGGTCTGGGCTTCCAGGATAGTATTTTTAAACAAAACCCAAGCTTGATTTATTGATTTATTGATTTATTTATTTTTTTGTTCTTATATACCGCACTCTTAAAAATCAGCATGGTTTACATATAACGAATACTGTGCCAAATAGGCACTTACAATGAAACAGGAGATTAAACTCGGAGTTCAACTGGGGGAACTATGTACAATAAGAACATAAGAACATAAGATATGCCATACTGGGTCAGACCAAGGTCCATCAAGCCCAGTATTCTGTTTCCAACAGTGGCCAATCTAGGTCATACGTACCTAGCAGTTTCCCCAAGGGACACAGGTTCCACAATGCTTGTATTGGTTCAAGCATTGATATCCTGGGTCCCTTCTTAATAATGGTTTATGGACCTTTCCTCCAGGAACTTGTACAAACCTTTTTTAAACCCAGCTACACTAACAGCCTTTACTACATCCTCCGGTAACAAATTCCAGAGTTTGATTACACGTTGAGTGAAAAAATATTTTCTTTTATTAGTCTTAAATAGTTTACCCTGTAGCTTCATTGCATGTCTCCTAGTCTTTCTATATTCTGATAAGGCAAACAATTGATCTACGTTTACCCGTTCCACTCCGTTCATTAATTTATAGACTTCTATCATATCTCCCCTCAGCCGTCTCTTTTCCAGGTTAAAGAGCCCCAACCTTTTTAGCCTTTCTTCATAGGAGTATCCTTCCATCCCCTTTACCATTTTGGTGGCTCTTCTTTTACATTGTTAACAGATTATCTACAATATGTATCTACAGTATGTACAACCTTTGACAGCATTTCATGTGTTCCTTGTTGTGTGCATGATAGGTGGTGTTGGGTCGGAGGGTTGAGAGTAGTTTAGGAGAAAGAGGTGGTGTTTTAGCGCCTTTCTGAATTGGGTCAGATCTGTTATGGCTCTGATGGACGCTGGGAGAGCATTCCAGCAGCTGGGGGCATAGAACTTGAAGGTTCTGTTCCTTGTTGTTTTGTTGCATTTTGTTATATCGCTGGGGATCTGTAGAGTATTGGCTGTGCAGGTCCTCCTTTCTCTGTTTACTGACATGGGGTGAACAAGGTCCATTAAGGCTGTAGGGGCTATTTTGTTGATGACCTTGAAGGTTATGATGATTACTTTATAGGATAGCCGACAGTAGATCGGTAGCCAATGTAAGTCCTTAAGGACCGGGGTGATGTGATCACCTCTGGCGGCTCTACTTAGGATGCGTGCAGCAGCATTCATAGCTAACTGTAGGGGGTTTAAGGTGTTTTTGGGTAGGCCCTGCAGGATCAGGTTGGTATAGTCAAGGTGGGGGATAACCAGAGCCTGAAAAACTGATCTGAAGTCCTCAGGTTGCAACAAGGGTCGAAGATGTCGTAGAGTTCATATCTTGTGGTATATTTGTTTGATGGTGTTGCTGATGTGTGCATTGAAATTGAGCTGTTGGTCTAATGTAACGCCTAGGAAGCGGATGCTGGGTCTGTTTGAGAGTTCTGCATCTCTTGTCTTCAAGGTTGGCGGAGGAGAGAAAGGATGTAAGTCTTTAACCTTTGCAACCGCTCCTTTTAGTTTTTTCTTAACTATATTCCTCATTTTATCATAGTCTCCCTTTCAAAAGTTAAAAGGTAGTACTGTGGATTTCTTTACTATCCCTCCTCCACTAATTAAATCAAACACGATTATGCTATGGTCACTATTGCCAAGTGGTCCCAACACCCTTATTTCTTGCACCAGATCTGGTGTTCCACTTAGGACTAGGTCCAGTATGGCTTCCCCTCTGGTCGGTTCATGAACCAGCTGCTCCAAGAAGCAGTCATTTATTTTATCTAGAAACATTATCTCCCTAGCATGTCCTGCCGTGACACTGACCCAGTCGATACCGGGGTAATTGAAATCACCCATTATTATTACTCTGCTGTGACTTTTTTAGCTTCCTTGATTTCTTTGAGCATTTCATCATCCATTTGTTCATTCTGGCCAGGCGGTCGATAGTACACCCCCACCGCCATCACCTTCCCCTTCATACATGGAATTTCAATCCATAGAGATTCTACAGCAAAGTTTGTTTCCTGCAGAACTTTAATCCCTTCTGACTCAATGACCTCTCTAACATAGAGCGCAACCCCTCCACTAATTTGATCAGTCCTATCATTACGATATAGTTTGTATCCATGTTTCACAGTGTCCCACTGGTTATCCTCCTTCCACCATGTCTCTGAGATTGCAGTCATATCTAACCTCTCATTTAGTGCTATATATTCTAACTCTCCCATCTTATTGTTTAGACTTCTAGCATTTGCATAAAGCATTTTAGAGACTGTATTTTATTAATATTAATCTGGCTATTGGTGGGCATGGGTAATTTGGAATCTTTACGCTCTGTCTGCACCATACTCAAGGACATTTGGGCTACTTTACTCTTTTTTGGAACCTCACTGCTTTTGGTAGTATCCTTCAAGGATACCTTCTTCTGAAACATGCGCTCTTGGACGACTGTCGGCTTTCCCCTATTTTCTAGTTTAAAAGCTTCTCTATCTCCTTTTTAAAGGTTAATGCCAGCAGTCTGGTTCCATCCTGGTTAAGGTGAAGCCCATCCCTTCGGAAGAGCCCCTCCTTTCCAGGGCAGGCACTCTACTTTCCAGAACACTAAGGGGCATGTTTACTAAACTGCGGTAACGTTACAGACCGCGCGTTATGTAACGTTAATACTTGTTAGGTAATGTTAATGAGCGGTATGTAACGTTAACGCACGTTAACATTACTTAACAATCGTTAATGTCCCCAGCCACGGTAAACACCGCAGAGGATGGAGAGAGGGCGGGTGGAAGGGGTCAATGGGCAGGGAGTGGGCGGGGAGAGGCTCCCTGCACACTAATGCACTGAACTGAAGGGTCAAATCCTACCACGAATGAAAACCTGCCATTAGATGCACATTTGCAGGAGAGAGAAACTATTTCAGTGTCAGCAATGTACAGCATAGACAGTGAGCCCAAGAAACGTGATAGTAGTGCTCCATTTCCAACACCAGCATAGTGCCCAAGTATGAAAAGCTACTATGGTGATGGTGCAAGTGGGGCAGAGGGGGCTGCAGGCGGGACATGTACCGGGGGCTGCAGGGGCACAGGGTTGACTAGGCGGGCGCCTAGGTGGCACATAGGAATGTAGAAACCGGAAATCAGCATGACAGCAGCTGACAAAGGCCAAACACAATCCACCTACATCTACCTGGTCCACCCGAGCTAACAGTTGCCAGGGCTCTGAACTGACATCCCCCCAGCCAATCCTTCCCCAAGCGGAAGGAACAGACTACTTGGTAGGCGGTGATAGGTGGGGATGTGAGGATGCTCATATATACCCCATGCTGCAGACCCCGCTCCCTAGGCGACCACCTACCCACACATTGGATGGCCTGGGACTGTGCACTACCAGCACTGACAGCATATGGCCATGTCTGCATGGCAGGGGGGGGGTGCCTGTGCTGGAGGGGGCAGTGGCACCTGCCTGCAGTGGACCTAGGCCATGCCCTGTACCAGTACGTGGTGTGCAGTGCAATATAAAAGGTCTGGCTAAAGAAAAGTACAGGTAGCCCCAGGGACCACCATGCACCTGTGGCAACAGTGTGGTGCAGTACACCCAACCAGTGTGTCCAGAAGCAGAGGGTCACAGGTTCAGGCCCCAGCTGTGGTTCTGGCAGAGCATGTCCCTATGTTTTACCCTGCAATGCAGATACAACAGCAACATGTGCAAAGCCCAAAGCAGATGTGAACAGGGCTTTGCACCCACTCAGACAGGCTCCACAATCCAAAGATGCATGGAGAGTCAGGCTGTTGGCCCCAGCATTGAGCTGCAGTTATCACCAGGGCACTACTACTACCTCCTGCACAGTTTAGCAATGTCGGCACTGTGATCAGGACCAGTGTGGCAGGCAGGGTTGCCAACCACCCCTATCTTTGCGCAATGCTGCAATAGGAGTGTGTGTGTGTCTATCCATTTATTTACATTCTCTTATATACTGTGCTATTCTGCATCAGTGTGGTTTACATTGAACAAACTGAAATTACATTGAACAGGGCATTATAACTTGGAGATAACTATTTTACAGGGAACATGGGCTATGGAGGGTTAAGTGGCTTGCTCAAGACCACAAGGAGCACCTGTGAGACTAGAAACCCCAGTCCTTCTGGCCCAAGGTTGCTGTTCTCTAGTGGGATTTGAACCCCCTGACCTTCTGGCATGAAGTACCTTGCCCCAACCATTAGGCCATTCCTCCACTCCTCCAATCCATTGTTTTGTGGCTGCCCACACCTCACTGGGCCCACAATGTCCCACTGTTACCAGCGTTAGCCTGAATATGTGCATAATGAGGAGCAAGGTGTTGTGGGTATGGCCCGGACAGGGCGGATTGGCCATTATGCATCTTCACAGGGTGTGGGGCAATGGCTGGGACACTATAGTGCCTGACCACCGCCTGCATGGACAGGGTGGCCACAGCATGGCATGATCGGAGGGCACTCACTCTGACCGAGCAGTGACCATGGCATGTCTAGGTTCCCACATAGCACGCTATGTTATTGGTCACCAGTGATCCTGTTGTGTTTCTAGTGCTGGGGCATCATTCACTGAGATGCTTGCTTAGTGCACATCGTTCCTCTGTGAGCATGCTCTATGGACTGGCTCGTGGACTGTCTGCAGTTAGAGTGTGCATGGTTGGAATACCTATATGGGACAGTCTGACTGTGTTGTCTGCTGATGACTGGCAGACAGTGGTGTGAAGCAGTTGTGGTTTTCCGGAGCTAACCCAATCATTGATGCTGGTCTGCTACTGCCACAGGTATGGCTCTGGCCCACCAGCCATGGAGGGCTGTTGCATACAAGCAGGATGGAGGTTGCTTCACAGGGGCTGGGGCACCTGTTCCTTGCCTATAAAAAGGGTGATGTGAGTCCTTTGGGGTATATAGTGTATACCACTTTGACCTATAAAGGCACTGCTACACAAACCTCATGCAAGTCTGGAAACTCCTCTACCCTGATAACAGGTGCCCATGTCAGCCACACCCTAACACAGGGTACACACTAATCTGGGTGGGGTCTGGTCCCAGAGGGCCACATGTGACTGCAGGATAAAGGCGGACACCGAATTACCTTCAGCTGTACTGCAAGGAACACATCACACACTGGTAGTGATGGGGATGTACAGCAGGGCCTATCTCTAGCACCACATGTACTGCGGACCTAGTGCTGGGCACCCATCCTATCCCTTAGGGAGAACACAGAACCTGCACAATGGCATGGTCTGTAGCTACTCTGTGCCAGTGTTCATGGGTTCAATTCCTCATTGTTCCCTCCTCTCATGCCTGTCCTACTCAAATAGTGTGCATGCCTGTAACAGTCATAGTTTTGCAGATTTGTGCTGCCAGACCATAATACCCTCGCCACAATTGCCAACATTCCCTCGGTCTGTCTATCTGCATCTGTCAGCTGTGTAGAGACCTGTCTGCCTGTGCGAGCTGTCACCCCATGTCCTGCACTGCTACCCTTTCCTACATTGCGCCTCTTCATGCTTGCCTCGCCTGTGCCTGATCTGCATGGCACCACCACTCCTCTGTCCACCCATCATTGTAAGTATCCTGCCACCTCCGCCTCCACTGGGGGACACGTATTCCCATCGTCTGCCACCAACTGTCTTTCCAGTACTTTACATTGCCAACACCCTGTGCTGTGGTACAGTTGCCCCCACCATGTTTGTCATCAGTACTGGCAGCCACATGGGATGCCCGCAGATATGGCAGGTCTAGTGGCTCCCAGCTCTCCCTCCTTCACTCACCTGTTCATTGCCTTTCCTGAGTGCTCTATCTAGTGTTAGGGCTACATCTGTCTCTGTTCCTCACAGGTCATGCATGTCATCCTGCAGCACCTTGCAGCCCTTAGGCCACACTAACCTAGAGTACCATAACCTTGTTAGGCCACCGTAACCTATGGTTCTGTAACCCAGGGTGCCCTCTAAGGTGCCCTGTCCAGGGGTGCCTAATACGGTGCTTAGCCTAAGGAGCCCTACTATATAGGGCATCTTACAAAGCGCCTTATGAGGCACCTTATAAGGCACCTTATAGGGCACCTAACAAGGCACCTTATAAGGCACCTAACAAGGCACCTTATAGGGCACCTAACAAGGCACCTTACTTATACGGCACCTTACAAGATGCCCTACAAGGCACCTTACAAGGTGCCTTTTATAGGTGCCCTATAAGGCGCCTTGTAATGTGCCTTGTAAGGTGCCCTATAAGGTGCCTTGTAAGGTGCCTTATGAGGCGTCTTCTAGCGTGCGTTAGTTTGTAACATGCGTTAGCTGATATGGCTTGCTGTAACGATGCACCGCCCACGCCTTTATATGGGCATCTGTACCTTTACCGCGGAACCTAATGCAAATGATATTACCGCAGTTTAGTAAACATACCCCTAAATACCAGGAGAGCAGTGACTCACATTGCAGTAATGCAAAATGCATTGGGCAAGGTAGTTACCAAAGACACACAAATCTTGGAACGGTGTAGAGAATTTTACACAAAATAATATCAATCCTTTGAAACCTTTGTTTCTACTTTAAGTAAACCAAAGCTTACCGAAGCACAAGCACTTTCCTTAGAAATAGAAGTTAGCACCGCAGATATACTGCTGGCAATTAGACAGTTCGCCAAAGGAAAGGCCACCGGCCCAGATGGAATTCCAGTAGAATTTTATTGTGCTTTTCAAGAACAGCTACTTTCCCCCATCCAGATATACTACAATGGGCTCCTCATGGAGCTCCCATATGTAGGAGCTCTGTTAGAGGCAACTATAGTCATTCACCCTAAACATGGGTGAGACCTGCAGAAAGTTGAAAACTATCGACCCATATCTCTTTTAAACACAGACTATAAAATATATGCCAAGATCTTAGCTACCAGATTGGGAAAGGTCTTAAACATGCTAATCCATCCTGACCAATGTGGCTTTATGCCAAGAAGATATACCACTGATAATGAACAGCGTCTAGCGCATATCTTGACCTAAGCCCAGACTCTTCAACTTAATATATATAATTTTTTAAAAATCTGATTTTGGTCATCTCATTAGCAACAACATAAACAGTCTGCAGTACCAGTTATATTGTGAACTAATACAAGACCCTACAAAAGTCACTGAGGATCTATAGAGTAAATTCACCATACTATACCAGCACTAACTTCCAAAACTCATGCAAGGAGCCTGCCCAGAAAAAGCCACACTGGAAATATTGTAGCGGGCCCTAGAACATCCATACACCTATCTGAAAAACTGAACAAGTCAGATTACTACTGTGTGGATCCCTATGTGCAAACTCGGTCACACACTCAGAACATAGACCCACACCAAATACAGAATAAATGACCACAACCTAAAAATAAAAATATATAGACAAAATTTAAACTGAAACTCCAAGAAGTCAGATTCTGCATGCAGTGCAACACCAGAGAAATAGAAAGAGTTTCATTTCCCTGTGGTGTGTAAAATATGAAGATAGTGTTAAGGCTGATCACTAAATTAAAAATAAAATTATTTTTTCTACCTTTGTTGTCTGATCATTTTATTCTCTGATCAAGCTTGTCCCAATATCAGGTTTCTGTTTTCCTCTGTCTTCTCTTAATTGTCTTTCTACAGTCTCTAGTCCATCAGCCATTTCTTGTCTCCCTTTTTGTTTTCTTCATTTCTTTTCATCTTGGATAATGATATTTTCCTTTCAGCTTTCTTCCTTTTATTTTTCTCTCTCTCACCCTAGTCCTCCCATTCCCTATCTCTTCTTCCCTGATCCATTATTCTCCAATCTTTTACTCACTCTGTCTTCTCACCCATCCAGTCTCTCTCTCTCTCTTTTGCTCTTTCCCTCCATCCAACTTCTCTACTTTCTCTCTCTATCCTTCTGTGTCCCCTCCCCTTTCCTATCCCCCTTTGTCCTGCATTTCCCCTATCTCCATACCATCCCTTTCCTATAATTCCCATGCCCAGCATCTCTCTGTTTCATTCTCACCTTACTTACCCTCGTGTCAATCTTCTTCTCCTCTCTCCCTATTACTCCAGTGCCCCAAATCTCCCCTTTTCCTCTGTTCCACCCCCATGTCCAGCATCTTCCCATAGTCTCCCTATACCCCCCCCCCCCCATACCTAGCATCCCCACTACATCTCAAAAATCTCCACTTCGACACTGGAAGAGGCAAGATGGCGGCGGTGATCAACTCCAGATGATCTGGCCCTCTAAGAAGTGCTCTGCTCATGGCTGCTTGCTCTTTCAGCAGTGGAGATGGGACGCAGGAAGCGTAATCAAGTCTCCTTACCCTCGAGTGAAGCTCATATCGTTCCTGCTGGGCAGAGAACGCTTCAGAAGTGCGGCTTTGGGATCCTGGTAGCGGCATCCTCGGTGGGTCTGGCGTCGAGTCCAGACCTGAGCACATCAGGGGTAGTGCTCTCTCCTGAGAAGCGGGCCCCCCCATCATGCCCCGGAAGTGTTTCAGCGGTTTCGGATGTGCTTCCCGATGGCGTGAAAACTAGTACGCCGGTTTGGGGGAGTGAAGAGGGCTCCGTGGCAGGCAGCACACATCTGACTTCACTGTATGGAGGAAGAGAGAGAACGGAGGGTATATCTTCTTTGGGAAATAACCTACCCCAGGCAGGCGGTTCTTTGGTGTCTATCGGAGGTGCTGGTGTGTTGGTGAAGCCCCAGAAAGTTACGTTGGAGGTGCTATTTCGTCGTTTGTAAGTACTGAAACTGTTTCCCTATGTACTCATATTCAAGAATGTTCCAGAGTTCAGCAGGAGCAAGTGGGGAAGTTGGTGCGGCTGGAGGGAGATCTTGAACAGCTCCAGGAGTTACATGGTGCCCACATTAAAGATAAAAATGTGACTTCTAGGAGAATGGAATACCTTGAGAATCAAGTCCAGAAGAACAATTTGAGACTGATTAATTTTCCTAGATCTCCGTTGCATTCACCCATGGAGATGGTCCGTAGGTACTTCCAGGAGGTCTTGAAGATCTCTGAGGAGCACCTACCACTTTTGACCAGGGTTCAATATCTTACTGTTGGCTGGGGTAATCAGGCAGTGTCTGGTGAAGTTCCAGTAGAACCCAGAGACCTCACTGGGTTCCTGGAGAATTCTCTGGAGCTGGTTACGGCTCGCACCGCTCTCCTTGTTACACTGGCTCTTGAATCTGATAAATTGTTAATTCTTAGATCATATTTTAGAAATTTAAGTGTGCAGCTTTTGGGTACATATGTTCGCATTTTCCCCGATCTTGCTAGGGATACCCAGCTAAGGAGGAAGGAATTCCTGCGGTTGGAACCCAGGATCCTTTCCCTCGGTGGGTCTTTTTTGCTGAAATTTCCTGCTAGATGTCATGTTACCTATAAAGAAAAGTTGTATTTGTTTTTTGAACCCCATCAACTACTGGAGTTTCTTGTGGCTAGGGAGGATTCTGTGGTTGTTGTTGACTCCCATTCGGCTGATGTATAGGTCTCGCACTGCTATGTAATCTTTTTTTTTCTTTTTCTGTTAAAAGCCAAGTTTCCTGATGCCTCCTCCTGTTTTAATAATTTTGGGCTAATTTTTGGCTAATGGTGTATTATTTTCCTTTATGAATGATGATGGTTATATTTTTTTCCTGTTTTTTGCCAATGTTTCCTCATTCATTTATTTGAATGTATTGAAAAATCAATAAATGTTCAAATCGTAAAAGTTAAAAAAAAATCTCCACTCCTTGCTTCTCCCTGTGCCCATGTCCCAAGTCCAGCATTTCCTCTTGATCTCCCTAGCCCACACGTCTAGCATGTTCCCTCCACCTCCCTTTTCCACCCTGCATCCAGCATCTCCCATCTGTCTCCCTGTGCCCCTCCACATCCAGCATCTCCCCTCCACCTGCCAATGCCCACCATATCCAGCATCTCTCCTGTTTTCCCATGACCTACTCCTTGTCCCTTCATCTCCCTATGCTCCCATGTCCAGTATCTCTGTCTCTCTAGTCTTCTATTGCCATGTCCAGTATCTTCCTTCCCTCTCCCATTGTCCCCCAACTCTCTGGATCTTTCACTTCCCCTTTGCACTCCCACCCCTCCTGCTCACCATCTTGCACTCTTACCTTGGGCCCTCCAGCAGATGCAATCTGGCCAGCAGCTCTTCTGCACTCAGGACTTGCTGCTTCTGTTGGCAGGATCTTCCATTCAGGGCCACAACTGCAACCTTGCACAATTCTTCTGCCTGCGGGAGCAGCAAGTCCTGCAGGCAGGATCTTCCGTTCAGGGCCACAATTGTGACCTTGGTGCTTCTGTGGGCAGAAGAATTGTGCAAGGCTGCAATCATTTATTTACATTCTCTTATATACCGCACTATTCTGCATCGTGCAGTTTACATTGAACAAACTGAAATTACATTGAACAGGGCATTATAACTTGGAGATAACTATTTTACAGGGAACATGGGCTATGGAGGGTTAAGTGGCTTGCCCAAGACCACAAGGAGCACCTGTGGGACTAGAAACCCCAGTCCTCCGGCCCAAGGTTGCTGTCCTCTAGTGGGATTTGAACCTCTGACCTTCCAGCTTGAAGTACCTTGCCCCAACCACTAGGCCACTCCTCCACTCATGCCTCCAAATGGAAGATCCTGCCCATGGGATCTGTTGCTGTCGTGTGCAGAATTGTGCAAGTCCTGTGGGCAGGATTCTCCATTCTGATGGCCTTGCACAATTCCTCTGCCCATGTGAGCAGCAAGTCCCGCAGGCAGTATCTTCTATTTGCAGGGCAGAAGAGAGAGAGAAAGAGGGAGGGAGGGAGGGGGGTTGGGCTAGCACCAGCACTCCCTGTTGCCGGTACCCCTTGCTGCACTTACCTCACTTACTAAGTAGCACCAGCCTTGACTCAGGGGTTAGACTTATCGCTTATTCTAAATTGTCCTTTGAACTGAAGACTAGGGCAGTTTGTGGATGTTTAGCAGCTGTTTGCTGCAGAGGTCTTATGGTGTTGGTGTCTCCTCGAGGCTTTATGACAGTGGAGGGACGTTGGGTTGGAAGCCGGCTGCCATAAGATAAGTAAACTGTATTAGGCAGGCATTGAATGTGTATTTGAGCTTCCATTTGATTCTTCATATTTCCCCACAGGTATTATAATATGTATATGGTTGCTTGGAGCTCATACAGCTTGTAACATAATTTGAATGTATTTAGCCGGTAGCTTTAGTAACGGCTGTTGCCGAGGCACCTCGGAGTATTCTTTGCTTTGTAAAGCATAATTTTTCTATTTAAATTTGGAAATCTATTATATATTAATACATTAATAAATGGTGGGAGTTTTTTAAGCCTGTGATATGGAGCTTGGCTAATCCCCTATTTATTTATTTATTTATTTATTTAGCATACATTTGTATACCGCTACTTCCAGCGATCAGGAGCGGTTTGATTACATGATGGAAACTGACAGATCAGGACAAAACATTTTCAAAGATGTACAAATTGATCTACAGGATGAGAAACATTTTCAAGGATATACAAATTGATCTACAGGATAAGAAAATGCAAATTGATCTACAGGCTAAGCACGACACACAATGGTTGGGAAATTTGATCTTTCTTCCATTAGAAAAGGGGGGGGGTTATTTACATATCTACATAAAGGGGGGGTGGGAATATTTACATATCTACATATGGCTTTCAATAGCTACATAGAGGGATGATCTATTATCCTGAGGCTTTTTCTCCTGCATTTGATATTGTTTAAATTATTTTGATGCCTAGGTGTTAGTTCTTTGTATGAGAAGGAATCTGTATTTGACCTGTTCTAATTTAGATTATTGTTTTTGATAGGAGTTTTTTGGTTCTGTGAGTGTGGGGTGGTGTTGTAGTTATGCATATTCATTAGGGATATTCTGAAAACCTTACTGTATTGCGATTCTCCAGTATTGGAGTTTGACACCCCTGCTGTAGTAAGTGCCAGTAAATGTACTTGTACTCCTGCACATCCTTGTGCTTGTAGAGATTGCTGAGGTGTATGAGTAACAGCACCATCCAGCTTCCATACTAAATATTACAATGGTTAGAGAACAGCCTAACATTTTCCAGAACAGGAGAGGTTCTTGCTGCTGATCACCTCATGCTGGGAGAAGACTCCATATAGCTACTGTAGCATGCAGGATTAAGTTTGTCTTTATAGAGCAGGTTTTTTTGGTGCCCAGCCACAGCACCAGAAGGAAGCAATGAAGTCTTATGCACGCAACTACTTATAAAATCCAGAGTGAGCAATGGGTTTACTGTAGCAGCACAGAAGAGAGCAATTAGTTGATAGCTGTGCAAAACCTGCCAGCACTCCACTTTCTCAGAAGGAGAGAAGCTCAGCCTGTGAGAGAGGTTCCAAGAACTGTACCAGCCACCCAGCATTCCAGTCCATCAGAGACAGGAGCCCTACATAGCAGTTCTGGGGACTTGCAGCTACAGAACACATCAGTTCTCAGGAAGAAAAGGAGCCAAAGGACTTATCATACAACAGTGACACCAGATCCAGGAATGAACGAGCATAGTATTGGAGGCCTGTGTCTGCATCACCACCAACTTCAGGTACACTGGGAAAGAGGGCTAAAAATGGAAGAGAGGGAAATCAGACTAAGTAACAAAGGTGCAGGAGAGGTAAAGATTGGAGTAACTGTTCAACTTATGATAAAGAGTAATTGAAAAGAGTGTGGTAACATGCCAAACTGAGAGGGGAAAAGAGTAATATATCTGTAACCATTTTTGACTAAGAAGAAGAAATTAACTGTTTGCAACATAATTTGTGTTTGTTGCTTCTGCTAATTGTTATTTTATTTTTTCTTAGTGACCCTAAATTTTCAGTAAACCCTTGGTTCAAAACACAATTTCTGGACTGAACTCACTTATTTATTTTGGACCCAATTTTCAACAAGTTGCCAAGGCATGCCATACCTGCATTAAGATACTCGCTCAAGAAAAGTGCTTGAATCGTGAGTCATGCGCCTCCACAATGGCCAAGCATCGAAAATGCGGCACAAACCAAACACAGCAGCAGGTGCCCAGTACGGCATAGACGGGTACATGCAGGAGCCGGAACCCAAGCTCAGCGTCTATGAAAATGTTAGCCTGCAATACCCGTGTAGGTGTCCAAACCAGCGGCCAGAGAAGCAGGATGGCAAGTGTATCGCCCATCCTGTGTATCCGTGAAGTTGCAACACAGTCACGTAGGCCTCATGAGCTGCCTGTGCAAGAGCCCCCTGTGGCTGGGCAGATAGACACCAGCAGCATGGTGGCAAGAAGGACAATACATTTCTGCCCTGACGAGTCCGAGGCCCTTGTCTCTTCCATGTTGCGGTATGAGGGAGTGCTATATCCCAGAGGGGCTGTCGGCTGAACCTGTGGCTGTCGATGGCCATATGGAGGGCCACCTAACTCTACCTGCACAGATAAGGAGACCTGAATGGGCGTGAGGGGGGGATGAGCACCATGCTAGACCATATGCACCCCCTGGTGGCTGATGGCAGAACACCACAGGGCTAGCACAGCAAAGGCATTGCCTAGTGCATGGGGAATCGTGAGTTGGGCTGCCCGCCACAGGGGACTCCACTGGCCAGTGCAAATGCCCTGGACATGCACCCCTCCCCCCAGCCCCTGTGACCCAGCATGTTGATAATGTGATGCCATAGGAACTGACAGATGTGTAATGGCGAGCATGTACAAACCGCAACACCCTGTCCTGCATGGCGCATAACAAATCATGCAGTGATGTGGCCCCTGAAGCAGTGGATGCCCCCTGCCATGACACCTGCCCACAGCCAAGATCACTCATGGTCAACAACCATGTACTATGGTGTCAAGGCAAGACTTCATGCAACAGATGGGAACAAGGGAAGGAGGGAGGACTGTAGAGGTGGCTGAAGGGACCGGAGGGGTGACACAGGTGAATCAGTGGCCCAGATGGCACTGCTGATGGTGGCACGGGGCACGTGTCAAAGGTCCAGGGGAGTGGTGGGGAGGAATCTGGTCCCAGATGCCAGAGGTGTACCATCACATGCACTCCAGACCTGCTACCTATAGTATGCTCCTGCCCCCAGGATGGGCAGGCCACCAGGCTGAGGCAGAATACAGGTATGTGCAATAGGCAATGTGGAAGCACACAACTGAGCCCATGTGTGTCCCCCCTCCCACAGTGATTATGGCATGTGATGCACCCTGGAGGCTCTAAAGTGCCACTACAGGACACTGCACTGGAAGTGACCAAACCAGCTGCAGCACATCAGGGAATGGCTGGCGGCTGAGGAAGGTCAGTGGTGTACTCAGTAGAGCCCAGAAGATGCAGGGAGTGGCAGCCATGGTTGCCAGACAGGTGAAGGCAGACTATCTGGTGGGGGATCCCCCCGTACGCAATGATGGGAATGTGCTTGGAGCAGCCTTGCCATCCCCCAGTGCCACTATCCTGTGTGTGCACCAGCCAGCACCCAATACATGCAGTTGTGCATGGCATGGAAGGGCAGTACAGGAGCACACGCCACTAGCACGGCATGGAAGGGCAGTACAGGAGCACACGCCACTAGCACTGGGCCCAGCTGCACACTGCACATCTGCACACACTACCCCCTGTGAGTGTCCATCGCCCAGGGGGGACTAGCAAGCCACAGCTGGGCATGTGAGGGGGAGAACAGAGCTGGCAGGAGGTGGGCAAAGGGGAGGGCGTGCAGTTTGCACTGTGGGATGGCACACCCCCATGTCCCAAAGGTGGGTTGCGCAATGCATGTGCAGGCCCTCCAGAGATGTGCCAGCCCCACCCCAGAGCCATGTCTGTGCAGACATTTAACCCCCCTCCTTCTTCCATCACAGCTGGCCCACCATGGACACCAACCCGGAGCAGCTGCCCTGAGGTGCAGATCCCAACAATACCTCCAGCAGTGACGGGGAGGAGGGGTCCAGCAGCACTGTGATGGAGGACAGCACCACAGAGGGGAAGGGATAGTTTCTCCAACTGATCTAGTTTTGCGCAAACTATGTCAGTCATGAACCTCACTTCTAAGCCAGGGTATGCTCAGCGTAATACTTGCATTGTGCCAAATAGAGCCTCCTGCTGGAGTTCATAAGATGTAACATGTATGGGTAATTTGTCAAGATGTGCTTGGAAATTCTTCTTTATCAAGCTTGTGGCTCCCAGTACAATGGGAAATATTTCTGTATCTTTCTGCCACATTTTCTTGGTCTCTGACTGCATTTCTTGGTACTTCAGGATGTTCTGCCTCTCTACGCGATTCACAGAATAATAACACAGTACCGATACTTCTATTATCAATGCCATTCTAATATTCTTTCTCCTTTACCAGTATGTCAGGTTTCCTAGCATCCAGTTTCTTATCTGTCAGAATGGGAATGTCCCAGGTGATCATAACCTCTTCATTCTCTGTTATTCTCTTAGAGTCATGATCCCAGTGCTTTTCATGGACAGTGATGTTGTAGTGTTTGTAGAGTTTCTAGTGGAGGAGTGCTACTTTGTTGTGTCTTTCTGTATAGAAATTTTCCACCATCAGAACTTCATAGCCTGCTATTAGGTGAGTCACTGTTTCCAGCTCATTCTTACAGAATCAGCATATGTCTGTTGTGCCAGTTTTTTCAATACTTGCCGTAAACCATCTTGTCCATAATCCGCTGTCCTGGGCTGAAACTATCAATCTTTCATTCTTCGGTTTCAGTTCACCTCTCCTCAACCATTCATGTGTCCATTATTGATTGACAAAGGTTCTTGGAGTAATGCTCTGTATTTTCCATTGTATTTGGGTAGTGGGGAGGCTGAGGAGGAGGAGAGATCAGAAGGACAGTGGTAGGACAGGGAATCTGAGGAGGTGGAGGGCTCAGAGGGTCAGGGGCAGGATGAGGAGTCTGAGGAGGGGGTGGGCTCACAGGGTCAGGGGCAGGATGGGGAGTCTGAGGAGGAGGAGGTGTCAGTGGGGCCAGAGCTCTCCCCTGTAGCTGGAGCAGAGGCAGGCCCAGAGGGGGTAACAGTGGAGATGCAGTCACCACCCTCCAAGCACTACAGGTATGGTAGTGCAGTGCAGCACACAGCCAGCAGGCACCTGGCAAGGGGGTCAGAGGAGGAGCAGCACCTCCTGGCTATGTTCTGCAGCCCACAGCCATGCCTGCCCATGTCCATCCCAGGGTGCCATGTACCCACCACAGGGCTTGGCACAGACCATGCATGACATGCAGCAGACCCGTGGGCTATGTTCCACAGCTGTGGGCCCCCATATCCACCCCAGCACCCATGAGCATAGTATGGCCATGCTGCACCAGGCCCCTCTGTGCCACCACCCACTCAGCCATCTGCTGACTACCCTGGTGGTGGAGGTGTGGCTCCTCAGGGAGGACATGCAGTCAGCAGTATGGACAATTGGCGTGCACCTGGATGCCCTCACTGCTGTATTGACAGGGCACAATCAGGGCCCCCCTGCACCATAGGCTATCCCCATGCCAGGGATTGCCCTCTGATGGGCTGTAATGTGGCAGACTGCATGTCCATGGACATGGGTGTGCAATGTCCCCATTGATATGTGGATCTCTGTTGTTTTATACTGCTGTTGCTGCCACTGTTGTACATTTTACAGGGTTTGCAATAAACTGTTCCCGGTTTGCAATCACAATGTAATATCAATTTTGTGGGGGCAGGACTGTGTGTCTGCATGGTGTAGGGACCATGGGAGGGGGTCCAGGAATTATGGGCATGGAGTGTGTGTCCTGTGGGTCACATCCATATGCGCGGGTATGGCACAGAGGTACCATACGTGCAGAATGGTGGCAGTCTCAGCTCTGCATTGGTATTGCCACTGTGCCATACCTGTGCAGAATGGGCAGTGGTGCCACCACATTACCAGTGCAAGGTGCATGCATTATCGCTGGTCAACATGGATATGGCACAGTAGCGCTACACATGCAGAATGCCCTCTGCCCCAAGAGGGCACACAATCTGAGCAACACCGTGGGCCTGTCCTCATGTTGCAGCATCCATGCTCACATCCTGTACTATCTGTTCTAGCCGGGTATTAATGTTTGGCATCCATGCACACATATGATGCTGTCTCACCATGGTGTGCGGCTATGGCGTCCTATGGCAGATAACTGTCACTCAGATTCTCATACTGTCTGTGGTCAGGAACATATGCAGGTACCGGATATAAGAACATAAGAACAAAAGAACATAAGATCCTTTGGACGGGGCATTATGTGGCTGCATGTCATATCCATGTATGTGTTAAAGGGGCTATGTGGGTAGCCTAACACCGCCATAGCTCCTGAGCTGCACAATGGCAGATATAGTGCAGAAAGGGCCAAAGAAATGTTCATGATTCTGTTTTTAATTTGTAAATAGTTACCCCTGTTATCCAAGTTACTTTTGCCTGTTCAACTGTAAACCCAAAGTACCATTGGAAATGTGTAAATTCTTTGTTCACTGTACACCGCGCTGATGCCGAATAGCGCGGTATAGAAGAGACTATAAATAAATAAATAAAATAAATAAATGCTGACCAGCAATAACGCACGCATCTTACACTGGTAAAGTGGTGGCACCACCGCCCATTCTGCACAGGTACAGCACAGTGGTACTACCCATGCAGAGCTGAGACTGACGCCATTCTACACGTGTGGTACCTCTGTGCTATACCCGTGCATATGGACATGACCCACAGGGCACACACCCCATGCCCATAATTCCCCTCCCCATAAGGATGCTTGGGTGCATAAGGAGAGGAATGGCCAGCAGAGGAAAGGAGATGATAGTGCCTCTGTATAAGTCTTTGGGGAACCTCATTTGGAGTATTGTGTGCAATTCTGGAGACCACCACACCTTCAAAAGGATATTGAAAGGATGGAGTCAGTGCAGAGGGTGGCTACTAAAATGGTTAGTGGTCTTCATTATAAAGCATATGAGGACAGATTTAAAGATCTTAATATGCATACATTATAAGAAAGGTAGGATAGAGGTGATATGACAGAGATGTTTAAATACCTCCATGGCAAGAAAAGAAAGAAAAAAAAATAAATAAATAAATACCTCCATGGCAGTTCTAAACCACCTCATTCCAAGAAAAACAGAACCCAGTGCAGCAGAAGGCACACTACTGGTCAACCATCAACAAGCCTTAAAATCTCTCTTCAAAGTTCTTTTGAAATCTACATTACTATATTTGCTGATGTTGTCACACTCTTGGAACACTGGTTTTCCTGATCCTTTAAAAGTGCCATAGGAATAGATATATAGCTGTTCTCCTTTCTGCTTTGAGGTATTCCTATTTAACGGTATGGTCTTTCAGTCTATCTTCCTGCTGTATTGGCTCTCTTTGAATATTTTAGGGACTTCCAGGCTATCTTGCTGCCACACCGTCCACCCAGTACCACTATTTTTGAGGCCTTCATCATAGCACATCCTTTATTCTCTACAGGTGTCATTTTGATCCCCGTTTAGCGGGTCTGGAATCCGATCCTTATGTCCAAACCTACTAAATGTTTGGATCTCACTGATGGCCAAAGAGCTCCTCGCACATATAGCTGAATTATGAAGGGAGCTCTGTTTGTGGGCGGCAGGGTGTGGGCCAGGAGAGGAGCAAGGACGGGCAGTGGGCCAGAACACAACCCCGGATGTACAGGGCCAATTCTGAGGTTGGCCCTGTATGTCTGCAGTCAGCCAGTTAGATGGGGGGCTTATTCCACCTCAGAGGTGGAATTAGTCCCCCTGGCCATCGGGGGATGGCGGCGCCAAGGAGCAACAAGGAGGTGAAGGGGTGCCGGGGGTTCCCTGCAGCCTGACCCCAGCCATCGGAGGCTCGATCGGGGGTCAGGCTGCTGGGGACAGGCTAGATACCGCTGCTGCCAGGGATCGCGGCTCCTGCATGGAGCCACAGTACCATGGCAATGAGACGCCATGGCACTGCAGCTCCATGAAGGAGCCTGACTGAGCTAGCCAGGGAAGTGGCTGGACATCTGGGGTGCCTGAACAAGGGCACCTCCCAGACATCCAGCCACTATGATGCAATTCTGCTCCCGTGGGGACGTCTATCCTTCTGAATGTCCGGACAGCCCGGGTACACACATGTCGGAATGGGCCTCTATCTAAATGCCATACCATCTAAATCTATCTAAATGCCCCACCCAGCAGGAGAAATCTTCTTCTTTACTTTAGGCTCCTATGCTAGGGCAAAAGTCCTCACTTCTAAGATTCTATCTTGCAGGCACAACGCTGAGCTGACCTCACCCCCACTCCTGCTGCCTGGGCTCACCAATCCTATCTTGCTGTTGTGTTAGCTCTACTTTAGCATTTTATGACCTGGATAATGTATTGGCTCTATTTATTTATTTATTTATGTGTTTACAAGTGTTTATATACTTTTCTGACCAGAGTCACAGGTGGTGTTCTCTTCAATCCTCCATGTTGTGGGTAAAGGCGAAGGCAGAGAGGCTCGCATCCTGGAGATGAATGCATGACTGCATGTATGGTGTCATTGAGAGTGTTTTGGTTTCCTAGACCATGGGATGCTGTTCCAAGGGTTGCAGAGCAGAGATGGCATCCATCTGTCCAAGAAAGGTCAATGCGTCTTCGGTAGTAGACTGGCTAATCTACTGAAGAGGGCTTTAAACTAGATTCATTGGGGATGGGTGAAGAAAGCCCCCAGGTAGGTGATACTTTAAATACCTTTATGGAAATGGGTAACAGGGGTAACATATGGAAAGCAGTGTGTATAAATGCCCGTAGCATGGGAAATAAGATCCCTGATGTTGAAGCTTTGGTGCAAGTGGCTGACTTGGATTTAGTGGCAGTTACAGAAACATGGTTCACAGAAAACCATGATTGGGATGTAACTATACCCGGCTATACTTTATTCAGAAAGGACAGGGTAGGAAGAAGGGGGGGAGGAGTGGCACTATATGTAAAAACGACTATTAAAGCTTTTGGAATTACAGAGCTTAAAAGGGAGAGAGGAGGCATTGTGGGTTAAACTAGAAAGAGGGAAAGAGAAATCTATTTCCATTGGTGTGATATACAGTCCTCCCTCACAAGAGGAAGAGATGGACAGAGAGTTAATTGAAGACATACGCAGCATTGCTAGGAAAGGGGAAGTGCTACTGATAGGAGATTTCAATATGCCAAATGTTGATTGGCACATTCCTGCTGCAGTATCATCTAGAAGTAAGGAGATCCTGGATTCTCTACAGGGAGAACTATTCAGGCAATTGGTAACAGACCCCACACGTGAAGGGGGCATACTGGACTTGGTGCTTACCAATGGTGAAAGTGTTTCCGATGTTGTAGTGGGAGATCATTTTGCATCCAGTGATCACCAGATGGTGTGGTTCAGTATTAGGACTAGGGCTGTTAGAATCCATTCAAAGGTGAGGATCTTAGACTTTAGGAAGACTAACTTTGCCAAGATGGGCCAATACCTCAGGGAATCATTAGTGGGATGGGAACAGCTGGAGGATGTAGAAAAACAGTGGGAAAAACTGAAAGGGGATATTTTAAGGGCAACCAACCTTTTTGTTAAAATGGTAAATAAAGTTAAAAGGAAAAGGAGACCGCTATGGCTTTCGAAAGAAGTAGCTGAAAAAGTGAAGAAAAAGAGGGAGGCCTTCATGAAATACAAGAGATCACAGTGAGAGGAAGACAGGCATCTATATTTGGAAAAGCTTAGAGAAGCTAGCAAAGTAGTCAGGAAGGCAAAGATTCAAAAGGAGGAAGAAATAGCCAATGCAATAAAATGGAGGGGATAAGACATTTTTCAGATATGTTAGTGAGAAGAGGAAGGGCAAAAGTGGTATTGTCAGACTCAAGGGTGCAGGGGAGGAATATGTAGAAGCTGATAAGGATAAAGCGGAATTGCTTAACAAATATTTCTGTTCTGTGTTCAAAGATGAAGAACCAGGAGCAGGATCTCAAAAAACACCCACAAACAGTAACAGAAGCGAGAGACATCTTCAACAATTTTCAGAAGACTGTGTTCGTGAGAAACTAGCTCAACTTATAGTAGACAAAGCGATGGGACCAGATGGGATACATCCTAGAATACTGAGGGAACCTGGGGATGTTCTAGCAGCTCCACTGACTGACCTTTTCAATGCCTCGTTGGAGTCGGGAGTGGTGCCAAAGGACTAGAGAGAGGCTCATGTGGTGCCTTTACACAAAAGCAGAAGTAAGGATGTGGTTGAAAACTACAGGCCGGTTAGTTTAACTTCGGTGGTGAGTAAATTATTGCAAACACTGCTGAAAAAGAAAATAGTGAGATTTCTGGACTCCAGCGGATTACAGGATCCGAGGCAGCATGTATTCACCAGAGGCAGATCTTGTCAGACAAATCTGATTGATTTCTTTGACTGGGTGACCAGGGAGTTGGACCGAGGGAGAGCCCTAGATGTGGTGTATTTAGATTTCATTAAAGCCTTTGACACCGTTCCTCACAGGCGACTTATAAACAAATTGAGCACCCTAGGGATGGACCCTAAAGTTTGTCAGACGGCTGCCTGGGTGAGAATCTTTACAGTCTTGACAATGCATATATTTATATGATTTTTGCAAGGTATTGTGGGTAATGTAGTTCATTCACACCAGACACAGCTGCTGACAATAATTTAGTTGTGCACAAGTGTTAAAGCCAATAAGATACTTCTTTATTTATGGGGTTATTTCTCCCAGCACAGATATGCTTGGTAGCACATAAATTAGGTTACTTGCTTGCAGTGTTTAACTTGGTAAAACAAAGTCAAAAATCAAAATCAGGAAAACAACCTTCAAACTTGTCAGGCAATTAGCTAATGTTTTCTTAGCATATCTCTAACAAACGAAAAGCCACAAAGAAAGAAATAAACTGTTCTTGTAAGGTTAACTTCTGATTACTTTCCACACAGATCCAGAAGCAATTCTCTCCTAGCTCACAAGCAATTAGGTGCAGCTCAATTGCTATCAGTTATCCAGCTGAAACCCTTTAGCAGACTGGCTTTCTACTGTGTGAGTCAAATCCTGTTTCAGGAGCTTTTCTTAGTGGAATAAAGAACAAATTTATATTTTCTTTGTGATGGCTGCTGTGCTTTATCACAGAAAGTTACCAACGGAGTTTGGATAGAGAGCAGTCCATATAAACAATATTTTGATCTGCTATTATTTCCCCTTCATCAACAAGCATAGGGTCACTATCATGAATTGGCACAGATGAATCTTTCAATGGAGCATTTTCAGGAGAACACTTATTTCCCTGCTGTCTTCCAAGGTTATAGCTAGGGCATAGATCAATGTTCATACCTGAGCTTCCATTGTTGCTATAGTTCCTCTCTATATAGCCTGGCCAGTATGTAGTCCAGTTCTTATGTCCAGCCTTCCAGTCCTGATCCCTGGACACTGGATCTCTCTTCACATACCTTCTGGCATAGGTCTTAGAGTCCCTTCTACGTGCAGCCGTCTCCCTCACAGGTAGCCTCTGGTGATTCCTTGTTCTGCAGCACCATTCCTCTGGCTTTCCCCAGTCCAATGGTCTATGCTGGCCCTTGGAATACCTCCCAGTATACGTACTGCCTTGGATTCTTCTAGACCTCTCAAAGGCTTTTCTCCTCTTCCTTCCAGAGGGTTTCTTTCCTTCTCTATCCGTCCGGTTTGGCTTCTGCTTCTGCTGATCCTTCAGATGAAACTGATGATCCTTCTCTGCATCTCCAAGGTGATCATGAAGATGGTCATCTGTAGAATAAACTCTACTCTTATTCTGCCTGGATGAGTGCTCCTCCCTAACACAGCGCAGCTGTGCTGAATCAGGCCCTGCCCTTTGAGATGAGTGCTTAGGGATTACCTCATAGCCCTCCTGATTGAACACACGTTTCCCCACTTCAGCTCCTCTAATGGCTCTTGGAAACCTGGTGCATTCTGGGACTGGTAGTCTTTTATGGCAAAATTCTGTTTTCTCATTTCTACCAGCACTGACAGGTTGCTTGTTCAGAGACATTTCACCTTTTCTATAGCTCCTTCCTGAGCTATGATAAGCTTCCTTATCACAAGTTACTGCTTAGTTTAGAAATTGGTTGGGTGGGAGGCGACAAAGAGTACAGGTAAATGGAGCTCACTCTGAGGAGAAGGATGTTACTAGTGGTGTGCCCCAGGGATCTGTCCTTGGTCCGATTCTTTTTAACATCTTTGTTAGTGATATAGTGGAAGGGCTGGCAGGTAAGGTTTGCCTCTTTGTGGATGATACCAAAATCTGCAATAGAGTAGACACCCAGGAAGGTGTAAATAACATGAGGAGCGATCTAGCTAAGCTTGAAGAATGGTCTAGAATTTGGCAGCTGGGATTTAATGTTAAAAAATGTAAGGTCATGCATTAGGGCTGCAGCAATCCAAGGGAGCAATATAGTATAGGGGGTAAAGTACCTTTGTCCACTAAAGAACAGCGGTACCTAGGCGTGGTTGTGTCTGATGATCTTAAAGTAGCTAAACAGGTAGAAAAGGTGACGGCAAAAGCTAGAAGGATGCTTGGGTGCATACGGAGAGGAATGGCTAGCAGAAAAAAGGAGGTGATAATGCCTCTGTATAAGTCTGGTGCAACCTCATTTGGAGTATAGTGTGCAATTCTGGAGACCGCACCTTCAAAAGGATGTGAACAGGATGGAGTCAGTACAGAGGGTGGCTACTAAAATGATTAGTGGTCTTCATTATAAAGCATATGAGGACAGACTTAAGGATCTTAATATGTACACCTTAGAGGAAAGGCGGGATAGAGGTGATATGATTGAGATGTTTAAATACCTCCGTGGCATAGATGTACAGAGGGAGAGCCTCTTTCAATTGAAAGCTAGTTCTGCTACGAGAGGACATGGGATGAGGGTGAAGGGAGAAAGATTCAGGAGTGATATGAGGAAATATTTCTTTATGGAAAGAGTGGTGGATCCGTGGAATAGTCTCCCAGTGGAGGTGGTAGAGATGAGGACAGTAACTGAATTCAAAAAAGCATGGGACAAACACAGAGGATCTCTAAAGGTAAAAAGGGGACTGTTGTAGTTGTTGATATGGAAGGACAGACTAGATAGGCCATGTTGTCTTTTTCTGTCATCATATTTCTATGTTGCTGCTTTGCCACTGTGCCTGTATCTTGGAGTCTTCCTGCCAATGTTGATGCTGTTTTACTCCTCTCAAAGTGGTTTGATGTTCTTACGCAAATGTTGATGCTGCTTTGCCCTCTTCCACTATCTTGACATGCTCTTTCCATTCTTTCTGTTGCTTTTCCCTTCTGATGGTGGCTTCTTTTAGTCTTCATATGCCTCTCTTATGGTGCTGGAGGGTGTCTGTGACTCTTTGAGGGCTTGTAGTGCTGTTGGCTCTGTTACAAACATCTGCCAGCAAATTTAAGCAGGTTTAATTGAAAACAGATGGAAGACCCTACTCTTACATTCTAAAATTGTTTGCCTCATAAACTTCAGTGGGGATAAATGAAACAAATGCACAAATGATTCGGTGTATGAAGATTAACCAAAGTCCAAGGACAAATTCTAACCAAGATTAAAAGGTTTGGCATGCATGTCCTGAAAGCTTGAGTGGCTAGGTGTGCCCCAAGAAATGGGTTGAGAAATCCTCATCTAGACTCTTACAAAGCAGAGAGCACATGTTGCATTTGATATGGGAATTTGTATGATCATCTACACAAGACGGAATGACAATAAATTCGACAAGCAGTCAAGCTAACAGCTAAGATACATCCTTGAGTGTGCAGGCCAAAATAACTGGAGCGATTTAGTCCTCACTGGCAATCATCTACCATAGTAAATTACTGTATTACTATGCAAATTCACATAATCTACAACAATGGGAAAATAACTATTTTTAAAAAAAAGTATCTGAAGTTAAATGGAGTTTTGAAACTTATTGCTGTGAGCTAGGTGTATTAATGTTTTCCAAAGCTCGATGCCTATTTTATGTTCCAGCGAACAGTGAAATTGCTGTTGATGCCAATGGATAGCTACATCTTCTTAAAGATATGTGAAGCCTCCACACCCCATGTTTAAAATTTGAACTATTGTCAGAAATCATCTTTCTGGCACCTTCAAGTTTTTATTTTGGTGTTATTCCCCAGACCTTTTATTATTCTGTATTCCCATAGTAGATTGCATTTTTCAGGCTATAATATGCATCTGTGTTTTTTCCCTAAGAATAAACATAATTTGTCACTTTCCCACTGAAGCATAGAGTGTTTCACAACAACCTGAATAACATGATTTTCTACTGAAACAAACTCTGATTAACCATTTCTTCCTCCATTTCATTCTAACAGTTTGTTTAATTTATTTATACAGAAATGAGTCTGCAGCAGTACAGCAATTAGGGTACTTTGAATATCTGATCTCTAGTGAAAGTTTGCAATTGATATTCCTCTGTAGTAAATTCTCTTTATTCTATGGACAGCAGAGCTCATTGATGCCATGAACTTGCATTATGAAATGGGTCTTGTGGCAAATAGCATGTGTCAACGGCATTGGTATGTGCCAACTGTTAGTACATGGCCCTGCAAGAATACTCTCTCTAGATCTATGTATGCACACAAATATGTGTCTGTATACAAGCCTAAGTAATGTTTTTCATAGGAGCAGAATGAAAAGAAAGCCAGTAGAATCTTTTCTGAAAAAAAAATATTTACTTAGATAGTGGCAAATAGGGGATTAGGGATCGATTCAATCTATTTGAAGCTGTCGCAAATAGCTACTCAGAATCTGAGAAGAGGTTGCAAGGGAGGCCAACGAGCATAATCTGTCTGCTAATAAGTGAATAATGAGGCACCTGGGGACAGGATGGCTCTGTGGCACATCTTGCATCCTCAGCCTCCTTACACTATGCATGACCCAAATTTTCCATTTTCCAGTAGACAAAGGTGCTTTTGTGACTTCAGTCCCCTACAGACGAAGGTAAAAAAAACCAGGGCTGATGCAAGAGTGTTGGGCACCCTAGGCAAAACCTCAGCCTTACACCACCACCACCCCCAATTCAAGATTTTGGTAATTAAATACAACAGTCGTGCTCACAGTAACATACATAGTAACATAGTAAATGACAGCAGATAAGTGGAGTGGCCTAGTGGTTGGGGCAAGGTACTTCAGGCCAGAAGGTTGGGGTTCAAATCCCATTAGAGGACAGCAACCTTGGGCCAGAAGGACTGGGGTTTCTAGTCCCACAGGTGCTCCTTGTGGTCTTGGGCAAGCCACTTAACCCTCCATAGCCCATGTTCCCTGTAAAATAGTTATCTCCAAGTTATAATGCCCTGTTCAATGTAATTTCAGTTTGTTCAATGTAAACCACACTGATGCAGAATAGCATGGTATATAAGAGAATGTAAATAAATAAAAACCAGCATGGTCCATCTAGTCTGCCCAGCACAATGGCAAGAGTAGGTGCACCTGCCACTCTTTGCAGGCCACCCATCCCCATGTCCCTGTTTAGGGGTGAACCCACCACTCCATGCAGGACACCCCTATTTGTTGAGAAATTAGATGGTTCCATTTATTTTGATTTTATCCTGTTGCTGTAAAGGGATGCACTGTGTCTGTCCCATGCCATTTTGAATTCTGTCGCTGTGTTTGCCCCCACCACTTCCATCGGGAGGGCATTCCAAGCATCCACCACCCTTTCCGTGAAAAAGTATTTCTTGACATTGCCTTTCAATTTACCACCTTGCAGCTTCCTGTTGTGCCCTCTAGTTTTACAGCTTCCCCATCTTTGGAAGAGGTTTGTTTGTTCATTATATCCCTTTTAAGTATTTAAAGGTCTGAATCATATCTCCCCTGTCCCTCCTCTCCTCCAAAGTGTACATGTTTAGGTCTTCAAGTCTCTCCTCATAAGGCTTCTGACGCAGACTCCAAATCATTTTGGTCGCCTTCCTCTGAACAGCTTCCAGTCTTTTTACATCCTTTGCAAGATACGGTCTCCAAAACTGAACACAGTATTCCAAGTGAGGCCTCACCAGTGACTTGCACAGTGGCATAAGTACCTCTTCCTTTCTGCTGGTGATTCCTCTTTGTATGCAGCCCAACATCCTCCTGGCTTTTGCCACCGCCTTGTCGCACTGTTTTGCCACCTTGAGATCTTCAGAAATAATCACACCAAGCTCTTTCTCCTGATCTGTGCACACCAACCTCTCACCCCCTATTGCGTACATTTCTCTTGGATTTTTGCTACCCAAGTGCATGACTCTGCACTTCTTCACATTAAATCTTAATTGCCAAGCATTTGACCATTCTTCCAGCTTTTGTAGATCTTTCCTCATGTTAACCACTCCCTCGGGGGAGTCTACTCTGTTGCAAATTTTTGTGTCATCTGCAAAAAGACAAACTTTTCCATTCAGTCCTTCAGCAATATCACATTCCAACATTCCAACATTGCCCCTCCCTCAACATCCTGTAAAAATACATAACTAAACATCATATTTTAAAACATTAAACTTTGCTTTTGGTGTATATGTATGCCTATTCTCCCTGTAGGTAAAATAATGTGTTGACAGCTCTTTAAGTTTGTATGGTTGTTGGGATCTATTGGTTTGCTTTGACTGCTGCTGCTTTAAGCAACCACCTAGTCTTACCTAGGTTGGACCAATCCTGAGAGAAAATCCATAGAGCACACTTGGGCCATGATATCACTAGAGACTAAGCCCAAGAAGCAAAAGCCACCTGCCCACACTTTCTCAATTAGAAAACCACACTTCCTCATTTGCCTATTATCTCCACCATTTATTTGCCACCACCCCCATAAGATATAATTAGGGCCCCTGCTTCCCGACCATACTGTTATGGCAAGAAGGGCGTCACAATTCCATCCTTGCCACAGAATTGAAAGATTCTAGTGAACTCCAATCCACCCTCCAATATCCAATGCCCTCCATCACCTCTAATCAATCCTCTCACCTTCCAAAGAGCCGACAAGAAGAAGAAGGAGAAACGATGCCTCAGGCTTCAAAATTTATGACAGTATTGAGTCCCAAGTGATTCAAGACACAACTGTTGTTACTGGTAGCAGAGGAAGCAGACAAAGCTAAGGAACTGTTACTCTTCTACTCTTACTGGTGTCAGTTGTTGGTTAAGAAGGGTATTGGAGAACAATGGAGAGGGTCAACTGGAGGATGTGAGACAGGGGTCTGGAGGGAAAAAGGCAGATTGACAAGGATGACAGGGGGTTGGGCTGATGACAGAGAGATTGCCTGGAGGGTTAAGAAGGACCGGAGGAGATAAGATAAGGAAATATCAGTGGGGTTGAAAAATGGCTAGGAGGGCAAAAGGGGAATCAACTAGGGCTTATTTAAAATTCTTATATGCCACCCACAAACTTCCAAGGAGGCCATCAAAGCGGTTTACAATAATAAAATGCAACCCTCACAATTAAAACACTACAACTCCAAGCCTGAGTAATATGAGAGAGAGGCTGAAAGAAGTGAGAGACTCTAAGGGCAAGAGAGGGGAACAGCTGGCTGGAGGAATGTGAGAGAAAATTGGTTGTGAGAGAATGAAAGAAAATTGGAGAATAAGAGATAGAAACAAGGTGATATAAGAAAAGGAATGGAGGGGTGAAGTAGAACAGTAGCATGAGAGGGAGGAGACTGGCTAAGCAGAATGAGAGACAGGATTGGCAGTAGGGTGGGGGGGGGATGTGAGAGAGAGAAAGAAAAAAAAAAGAAAGGGCATATGATACTGGAATTGGGGCAGTGGTGATAGACCAGGGATGAGGAAGGAAAGGAGAGAAAAAGGCATAGGGGCAGTGGGATAGATGAGAAGGGATGCAAGAGAAGTAGGACTAGAGTGGTGAGATGATCACACTCAGTCCAGATCTTTATACCTCATATTACCTAAAAAGACCATCAATACCTTACAACTAGCCCAAAATATGACTGCTAGAATTATTTCCAAAACTCGCCTCACAGAACATATCACACCCGTTCATAAGAATCGACATTGGCTCCCGATAATGAGCAGAATAAAATATAAAACAATAATCACCACGTTCAAACTATTCAATAACATCTCACCTCCTTCCTCTCATCTAGAATTCTCACACAAACAGATTCTAGTAACAGAAGAACAACCAGAACATGTTTGCCATTCCATCCACAATCCGTAAAACAAAGAAAATAACCAGTAGCAGAGCCTTTACTTACACTGCTCCAACACTATGGAACTCTCTGCCAAATACCATCAGATCAATAAAAGACCTCCAGACATTCCGGAAAGAGCTAAAAACACTTCACTTTGTTGAACACTTTAGCAGCAATGACTCATGCACAATTGTTCACAATTGTTCACCCTGTCTAGATGCAACCCTTACACACATGTATATAGTTGTTGATATCTTCCTAATTATCTGGAGGCACAGGGCTAGGCCATGGTCGGCTCTGGGCAGCTGCCACTGCCCCCCTCCACCACCAGTACCCCTCTGCCATCATGCTGACATGCCCTTCTGCTGGTGGTGCTGGTGGTGTGCAGTCTCAAGCCATCCAGTGTGCAGGTAGGCGGCTGCCTATGGTGCGTGTTCTGGGGTAGAGGTGCCTGCATAGGCGTCCACGCTTCCCCCCAACACCGCCTGCCAATGTTCTGTGCCCTTGGGGGTACCTGCTGGGTACTATCCCCTGTGACACTGTGATAAACACTCTCATGCCCATGTTGGGCCCTCATCAGTTGCTGTCTGGCTGCTGTTCAGTTTCAGCATTCCTAAGTGCCACCTAGGCATCTGCCTAGTCCGCACTGTGCCCCAGCTGCACCACAGCATGTGCCGCCTGCAGCCCTCTGTATCCCCTTTCCCAGCATCTGTGCAGTTGCCCATTCTGACATGCCCGCCCTGCTGTTGTGGAACATGTGCATGCCATAGGAAACCTGTCCAATGGAGAGGGAAACCCTGATCAGTGCTATTTCACTGTGGGATCATTCACCTTGTATGGGGACGGAGCGTAGACCCTGCCAAAATTCATATTTATTTTTTGGGGCTTTCTTGGGAGTGTGTTTTGATGTTTCCCATTACTATCACTATTGCCCAGCTTGATTATAATTTTTTTAAATTTTGTTGGGGTACTTTTCAATGTTTATTTGTACTTTTGTACCATCCACATGTATCACACATCACTTTTTGTAGGTTTCCCTGGTTTTGCTGTACATTGCTGACAGAAATGGTTTCTCTTCCCTTTAAATCAGCTCTAATGCAAGGTTTTCACTCGCGGTATTTTTTGCCTCGGATTTCAGCCTCGTTAATGTGCGGGGAGCCTGTCCCCTCCCACTCTCCACCCATTGACCCCCTTCTCTCCGCCCCTGGGGAGCCTTTCTCCGCCCTCCGGGAGCCTTTCCCCGCCTTCATCGCACATTAGCACGCCGCGCACATGAGCGTGCACATTAGTGCCCCGTAACGTGACATTAGCGTGCGCTAAGGTACCTTAGCGCACGCTAACGTGCGCAGCGCACATTAGCGCAGTTTAGTAAACATACCCCTTAATTCAATATAACAATCATACTAATACATTCCTCTTATGTAAATACATATTACAGAAAATAGTTCTCACACTAGTGTGTGTTTATAAGTAAATTCTACCTATATTTATTAATTCATTATATCATCACATAAAACATTTGAATTTTACCAATATTTATTAATTTATAATATCATCACATAATTTTTTTCTAAATATTTAAAAAATCATTATATCAAAAATATAATGCAAAGTTATATGTAATCACTTGCTATCTATAATCGCTTGCTATACCATTTAACAGACAAAAAGTCTCCACATGTAAGTTTAATTTCATATCATCAACAATACCACCGTCATATAACAAATATACAAATTTATCACAGTGAATGCAGTTTCATATATTATTCTATATTATATTTCATAATCTCATGCTTCTCTATATCCCACACGTAGCTATGAAGACTTATACAGAGGCACTATCACCTCCTTTTTTCTGCTAGCCATTTCTCTCCGTATGCACCCAAGCATCCTTCTAGCTTTTGCTGTCACCTTTTCTACCTGTTTAGCTACTTTAAGATCATCAGACACAATCACGCCTAGGTCCCGCTCTTCTTTAGTGGACAAAAGTACTTCACCCCCTATACTATATCGCTCCCTTGGATTTCTGCAGCCCAGATGCACAAACTTGCATTTTTTAACATTAAATCTCAGCTGCCAAATTATAGACCATTCTTCAAGCTTAGCTAGAGCCCTCCTCATGTTATCTACACCTTCCTGGGTGTCTACTCTATTGCAGACTTTGGTAACATCCGTAAAGAGGCAAACCTTACCTGACAACCCTTACGCTATATTACTAAAAAAGATATTAAAAAGAATCGGACCAAGGACAGATCCCTGGGGCACGCCACTGGTAACCTCGTTTTCCTCAGAGTGAGCTCCATTTACCTATACCCTTTGTAACCTCCCACTCAACCAATTTTCAACCCAAGCAGTAACTTTAGGGTCCATCCCTAGGGTGCTCAGTTTGTTTATAAGTCACCTGTGAGGAATGGTGTCAAAGGCTTTACTGAAATCTAAATATACCACATCTAGGTCTCTCCCTCGGTCCAACTCCGTGATAACCCAGTCAAAGAAATCAATCAGATTTGTCTGACAAGATCTGCCTCTGGTGAATCCATGCTGCCTCAGATCCTGTAATCTGCTGGAATCCAGAAACCTCACTATTTTCTCTTTCAGCAGCGTTTCCAATAATTTACTCACCACCGAAGTTAAACTAACTTCTTTTTCAGCTACATCCCTACTTCTGCTTTTGTGTAAAGGGACCACATGAGCCTCTCTCCAGTCCTTTGGCACTACTCCCGACTCCAACAAGGCATTGAAAAGGTAGAGCTGCTAGAATGTCCCCAGGTTCCCTCAGTATTCTAGGGTGTGTCCCATCCGGTCCCATTGCTTTGTTTACTTTAAGTTTAACTAGTTTCTCACGAACACAGTCTTCTGAAAATTGTTCAAGATGCCCCTCGCTTCTGTTCCTGTTTGTGGGTGTTTTCTGAGGTCCTGTTCCTGGTTCTTTATCTGTGAACATAGAACAGAAATATTTGTTAAGCAATTCTGCTTTATCCTCAACAGCTTCTACATATTCCTCCACTACACCCTTCAGACTGACAATACCACTTTTGCCCTTCCTCTTCTCACTAACATATCTGAAAAATGTCTTATCCCCCCTTTTTATTGCATTAGCTATTTCCTCCTCTTTATGAATCTTTGCTTTCCTGACTACTTTTTTAGCTTCTCTAAGTTTTTCCAAATATAGATGCCTGTCTTCCTCTCTCTCTGATCTCTTGTATTTTATGAAGACCTCCCTCTTTTTATTCACCTTTTCAGCTACTTCTTTCAAAAACCATAACGGACTCCTTTTCCTTTTATCTTCATTTACCATTTTAACAAAAAGGTTGGTTGCCCTTAAAATATTCCCTTTCAGTTTTGCCCATTGTTTTTCTACATCGCCCAACTGATCCCATCCCACTAATGACTCCCTGAGGTACTGGCCCATCTTAGCAAAGTTAGTTTTCAGAAAGTTCAAGACCCTTGCTTTTGAATGGATTCTAATAGCCTTAGTCCTAATACTGAATCACACCATCTGGTGATCACTGGATGCAAAATGATCTCCCACTATAACATCAGAAACACTTTCACCATTGGTAAGTACCAAGCCCAATATGGCCCCTTCATGTATGGATTCTGTTACCAATTGACTGAATAGTTCTCCCTGTAGAGAATCCAGGATCTCCTTACTTCTAGATGATACTGCAGCAGGAATGTGCCAATCAACATCTGGCATATTGAAATCTCCTATCAGTAGCACTTCCCCTTTCCTAGCAATGCTGCATATGTCTTCAATTAACTCTCCATCCACCTCTTCCTCCTGTGAGGGAGGTCTGTATATCACACCAACGCAAATAGATTTCTCTTTCCCTCTTTCTAGTTTAACCCACAATGCCTCCTCTCTCCCTTTTAAGCTCTGTAGTTCCAAAGCTTTAATAGTAGTTTTTACATATAGTGCCACTCCTCCTCCCCTTCTTCCTACCCTGTCCTTTCTGTATAAAGTATAGCCTGGTATAGTTACATCCCAGTCATGGTTTTCTGTAAACCGTGTTTCTGTAACTGCCACTAAATCCAAGTCAGCCACTCCCACCAAAGCTTCAACATCAGGGATCTTATTTCCCATGCTACGGGCATTTATATACACCTCTTTCCATATGTTGCCCCTTTTACCCATTTCCATAAAGGTATTTAATGTTTCACTTACCTGCAGACTTTCACTTATCTGGGGGCTTTCTTCATCCATCCCCAACGAATCTAGTTTAGAGCCCTCATCAATAGATTAGCCAGTCTGCTACTGAAGACACGTCTACCTTTCTTGGACAGATGAACACCATCTCTGCTCTGCAACCCTTGGAACAGCATCCCATGGTCCAGGAAACCAAAATGCTCTCAGTGACACAATCCACGCAGTCATGCATTCATCTCCAGGATGCAAGCTTCTCGGCCTTTACCATCAACAGGGAGGATTGAAGAGAACACCACCTGTGCCCCATCTGCTTTACCCTCTTTCCCAAAGCCATGAAGTCACTTTTGATATGCTCAGAGGGATACCTGTCAGTATCATTTGTGCCAACATGGATTAGCAGCATTGGGTACTAGTCAGTGGGCTTGATGAGTGTTGACAAACTCTCTGTAACATCTCAGATTTTGGCACCTGACAGACAGCATACCTCTCTGGACATCAAGTCTGGTCAGCAGATGGATGCCTCAGTACCCCTCGGAAGAGAGTCACCAACCACTACTACCCTTCGCTTCCTTGTGGTCGCTGATTCTGCAACTTTGGGGGACTTGAGCTCTGGTTCTTCCCTTTCCAGGGATGCTTTCAACTCCTCCACTTCCAGGGCTGCATAACGGTTCTTCATTTCAAGGGCTGGAGAAGTTGGATTGGTGATTCTGCAGGCCCTGGTGACTTGTGTCCAACCTTTGTCACTCTGTAGGCACCCATTTTCTCCTCTGCTGGAGAGCTTGGATGTTGCAAGAAGCATCTCATCAATGTATTTCTCACTGTCTTGAATGCTCCTCAGCCTTGCCACCTCCTCTCTGAGTTCTTCCACTTGTTTCCTGAGAGCTTCAGCATGCAGGCATCCTGCACATGGAACCGGTCCTGCAACTGGCATTGGGACCTCTGTCTGGACAGAGGCAGAAGCTGTAATGGGGGCAACAGCTTTAGCGATACAATTTTTCCCAGCCATTGTTTAGTTCATGGAGCTTAGGTATCTTTTAAAGCAAATGAGAAAGATCTACCAGCCGGTTTTCCCAACTATCCTTTCAGAGAAAAAACAGTTAAATCTCTTTAAATGTGTTCAAAATGTGCTGTTCCAAGTCCCTGTTTGTAGTTAATTGGGGAGGTGCCCTATAAAGCAAGATTGCTCACTAGGGGTGGGTGGGAGTTGGGGGGTAGGGAGGGAACTAACACCCAATGAGATGTCAGTAGCTTCAAAGATCTGAGAAAGATACTAAAGCAGAGTTGTAAACCTACCCCAGTAAACAAAATATTTATCCTTTTAAACTAAAGCACCAAAAAGGATGTAACTTTTTTTAAAAATGTACCAAAATCCTTTTACAAGCTCCCAGACAGAGAGATAGTAATTTAAAAAGCCACAAACTCTTACCTTTGCTTGAAATGTATAGCCCCTGTTAGGAAAGCCTAACATATGCTGGGAAAAATTACCCAAGTTAAATTTAACACCTAAGGTTAACAGTATGATAATTAAGATGAACAAGGCCCTGTATAAAGAAACCATTTATTGACATCCCCAAAATAAATTAAATGCAATATTGTGCAGCTAAAATTGTTACTGCAAGAATACTACGAACTAAAGTGCAGGGCCAGAAGAAAAAACAACTCCTCCTTAGAAAAAGCGCATCAAAGGAAAAATACAGTCATTGCGTGTGGAGTTATCCCTGATAGACGGGTATCTAAAAGGATTAAGATCATCAACGATAGTGAGGAAGATCCAAGACATCAAGCTGACACATGCTGCATTAACAGAAGAAGACCTGAAATTTATATAATCCAACAATAAACTGAAAGTAGCAAGAGAAGCTAAGTCTGTTGATGAGGTCATATCTTCCTATAACACTGTAGTCTCCTCTGCTCTGGATGCTCTTGCTTCTCCCACTTCATGTCCTGTAAGGTGTACTGTACCTCAGCCCTGGCTGCCCTCTAAAACCTACTACCTACTTTCCTGTGCCCACTCAGCTGGGTGCCTTTGGCTCAAATCCCACATCCTTGCAGACCTCCTACATTTCAAATTCATGCTAGCCTCTTTCCATTCTGCCATAGCACTTGCCAAGCAAGACTATTAAAATTCATGCTAGCCTCTTTCCATTCTTCCATAGCACTTGCCAAGCAAGACTACTATGTCCATCTGACTAACTCTCTTGCCTCTGATCCTCTCAACTCTCAACTCTCTTCTCAAAGTTCCTCCACCTCCAACACCTCCTCCCCTTTCTGCCCAGGCTTTGGTTGACTACTTCCATGACAAAGTCCTCAAGATTACTCTTGAGTTACCCTCGGGGTCATCTCCATCCCACCTTCCCTCTCTTCATTCCCTAATCCTTCCCTCAATCTCTGCTGCCCTTTCTTCCTTTTCTAAGATAACTGAGGATGAAACCACTCATCTTCTCTCCTCTTCTAAACTTACTACCTGCTACTCTGATCCCATTCCGACCCATCTACTAAACTCCATCTCTTCTACTGTTGTCCCTTCCATCTGTCATATCCTCAGCCTATTGCTTGGGTTAGAAATTGGTTGGGTGGGAGGCGACAAAGAGTACAAGTAAATGGAGCTCACTCTGAGGAGAAGGATGTTACCAGTGGTGTGCCTCAGGGATCCGTCCTTGGTCCGATTCTTTTTAACATCTTTGTTAGTGATATAGCGGAAGGGCTGTCGCGTAAGGTTTGCCTCTTTGCAGATGATACCAAAATCTGCAATAGAGTAGACACCCAGGAAGGTGTAGATAACATGAGGAGGGATCTAGCTAAGCTTGAAGAATGGTCTAGAATTTGGCAGCTGGGATTTAATGTTAAAAAATGTAAGGTCATGCATTTGGGCTGCAGCAATCCAAAGGAGCAATATAGTATAGGAGGTGAAGTACTTTTGTCCACTAAAGAAGAGCGGGACCTAGGCGTGGTTGTGTCTGATGATCTTAAAGTAGCTAAACAGGTAGAAAAGGCGACGGCAAAAGCTAGAAGGATGCTTGGGTGCATACGGAGAGAAATGGCTAGCAGAAAAAAGGAGGTGATAATGCCTCTGTATAAGTCTTTAGTGCGACCTCATTTGGAGTATGGTGTGCAATTCTGGAGACCGCACCTTCAAAAGGATGTGAACAGGATGGAGTCGGTGCAGAGGGTGGCTACTAAAATGATTAATGGGCTTCCTTATAAAGCATATGAGGACAGACTTAAGGATCTTAATATGTACACCTTAGAGGAAAGGCGGGATAGAGGTGATATGATTGAGATGTTTAAATACCTCCGTGGCATAAATGTTCAGGGAGAGAGCCTCTTTCAATTGAAAGCAAGTTCTGCTACGAGGGGACATGGGATGAGGGTGAAGGGAGATAGATTCAGGAGTGATATGCGGAAATATTTCTTTACGGAAAGAGTAGTGGATCCATGGAATAGTCTTCCAGTGGAGGTGGTAGAGATGAGGACAGTAACTGAATTAAAAAAAGCATGGGACCAGCACAGAGGATCTCTAAAGGTAAAAAGTGGACTGTTGTAGTTGTTGTTATGGAAGGACAGACTAGATAGGCCATGTGGTCTTTTTCTGTCATCATGTTTCTATGTTTCTATTGCTTTCTACCACAACTGTTCCTGCAGCCTTCAAGAAATCATCCCTTGATCCTACCCGCCCTTCTAATTATCGACCCATCTCTCTCCTCCCTTTTATTTATAAACTACTTGAACATGCAATTCACTACCACTGTCTTGACTTTCTCTCCTCTAAGACCCTTCTATTGCAATCTGGCTTTTGCGCTCTATATTCTACTGAGACGGCTCTTGCCAAAGTCTCCAATGATTTGTTCCTCACCAAATCCAAGAGACTTTATTTGATCCTCATCCTTCTTGACCTTTCTGCTGCTTTTGACACTGTAGATCACCACCTTCTCCTTGATACCCGGTCCTCACTTGGATTTAAGAGTTCTATCCTGTCCTGGTTTTCTTCCTGTCTCTCCCACCACATTTGTATGTTCTGGTGGGTCTTCCTCTATTGTTATCCCGCTTTCAGTCAGTGTACACCAGGACTCTGTCTTGGGACCTCTCCTTTTTTCTCACTATATGCAGTCCCTTGGTATACTCATCTCCTCTCATGGTTTTCAGTACCATCTCTATGCTGATGACTCTCAGATCTACCTCTCTGAACCTGAAATCTCTCTGGGAATCCAGGCCAATCTCTGCCTGCTTATCTAACATTAGTGCCTGGATGTCTCACTGTCATCTGAAATTGAACATGGCCAATACTGAGCTCGTTACCTTTACCTCTAAGCCCAACTCCCTCCTTCGTCCTTTCACTATTTTTCCTTCTCCTTCTCTAAACACATCCAACAAATAGCTTAAACCCGCCATTTCTTTCGTTATAATATTGTAAAAATTCATTCCTTCTCAAGTCATCTCCCGTCTAGACTATTGCAGTCTCCTCTTCACTGATCTCCCTCTGAATCATCTCTCCCTACTGTTCAAATCAGCTGCACGGCTAATCTTCCGCCAGTGTCGTTATGCTTATATCACCCCTCTTCTCAAGTCACTGCATTGGCTTTCTATCTGTTTCCACATCCATTTCAAATTTCTACTACTGACCTATAAGTGCCTTCATTTGGCTGCTCCTCACTACCTTTCCTCTTATCTCTCCCCACATCCCTCCTCGGGAATTGTGCTCTTCTGGCTGATCTCTTCTCTCTGTGCCCTTCTCTTCCACTGCCAACTCCAGACTTCGATCTCCCTACCTTGCTGCTCTTTATGTCTGGAACAAACTACCTGAGACAGTGTGTCAAGGTCCATCTCTGGCCTTTTCAAATCCAGGCTAAACTTACTTCTTTGAGACTGCTTTTAGATCCTGATCCCCCTAGTCTCCTGTTCATCTCCTATATGTTTCCTTACCATTCCCCTAGATATATCCTAATCTCCAACTGTGTAGTCTGTCTTGACTTAGACTGCAAGCTTTTAGGAGCATGGACTGTCTCTTGCATGTCTCTGTACAGCGCTGTGAACGCCTTGTAGAACTATATAAATGATAAGTAGTAGTAGCAGTTTCAAAGAGGGGGAAGCTGTAAAACCAGAGGGCTTAAATTGAAGCTGCAAGCAGATAAACTTAAAAGCATATCAGGAAAGACCTTTTCATTGAAAGGGTGGTGGATGCCTGGAATGCCCTCCAAAAGGAGGTCTTAGGGGCAAAAGCAGTGACAAAATTCAAAAAGGCATAGGATAGACACAGAGGACACCTATATAGCAAGAGGGTGGAATCAAAACAAATTTAAATATCTTTTAGCCTTCAACAGATATAGGAGTGATCTGTGCAATAACCACTCCAGACAATTTATTGGGCAGACTAGATGGACCATACTGGTCTTTATCTGCCGTCATATACTATGGGCCCAATTCTGAAACACGGCTAGTGGGGCTGTATGTCCTGGTGGATGCCAGTCCAGCATCTGCTGACACCGTATTCTGCTTTATGTGCCCCCCGCATGCACAGAGCTGTTGCGTGGGGTGTGCTAGACGGGGGCGGATAGTGGGCAGATCAGGGGCGGGCCAGGCACTCGGACGTACATGGCCGATTCAGATCACTGCCCTATTCTTCCGGTCGTCTCCAGGAGGATGCCCAGCTTATTCCAGCTCAGAGGTGGAATAAGCATTGGGTGTCCATGCGATCAGCTCTAGCAACCTCCTGACTGACATGGAGCTGTGGAAGGTGAGGTCCTGCCGCCTGATCTCAGCCCTGGTAGATCCTACCAAGGGTCATGTAGCGGGGAAATGAGGTCTGGTTGCGAGTTGGGCCTTTGACGCTCCTCCTGAGCATCCTGGTTCCATGGCGATGGGGTGTCATGGTGATGGGGCGCCATAGCACCAGCGCACCAGCAGGAGCATGGGGTGTGCTGGCCATGCTGTAGGGTGGACATCTCCCACAGCAGATCCAAGAGCATGCTGGACCATCTCAGTGCCCGATCCTGCAACTGCAGGAGTGTCTAGCTCCCGAGGAGAAGAATCAGGTACAAACGGAGCCTATCCAGTGTTTGGACGTCCGGATGGCCCGGACATGCCCCTGTTGGAATCGGGGTCCATGTTACTATGTTACTTATGTCCTTATGTTATGTTCCTATGTAAAGTATGATGCACAATTATGCATTTTTACAGGATTGTTCTGGGAGATGTGATGTTACTACTTACTATTATTACTACTAATCATATGTATATCACTTACTCAGCACTGTACAGACACATGTAAGAGACCATCCCTGCACATCAGAGCTTACAGTCTAGTCAAGACAGACAACACAGTTCATATGCAAAATAACGTGTCCCCTTCTAAGCCCCAATGCAGCGTTAGTTTCACACATTTAAAAACATTTCTTTTATGTCCTGTTTCAGGGGTTTGGGAAGCACTTATCCGATAGCTGTCAAGCCATCATCAAAGAACTCAGATATCGCTATGCGCAACACACAAGTCATTCTTTTCTTAGCAATTTTTTGCATCTTGGCATCCACCACATCATTTGAACGGACTGAGGTAGCTTCCAAACCCCTGAGGCAGGACATAAAAGAAATGTTTTTAAATGTCAGAAACAGCACTGTGTTGGGGCTTAGAAGTGGACACAGTATTTTGAATATGAACTGAGTTTAACACTTCATATATTTATATCATAATAAGAGAACTCAAGTGAAGGAGTGGCACCAATAAACAAGTGGTCTTTGGAGCAGAATCTGATAAAAAAAATCTATTTTTAATATTAATTATTTGGTTACGCTTGCATGAGGTGTATTGTTGGCTACTATCTGGTAATCGGAGACCCTGAGGGAAAACCACTTTGTGTGTCCATTACAAAATAGACTCCTACAATGAACCGCAGTGGTGCACGGATTCTCTTACACAAATTTACACAGATTCAAGGTCTAAAATTATGCATGTTCTCTGTACATACATGTTATAACACATGCACGTACAGCAGAGCTCCACCCCTGATCCATCTGAGCTAGGCTCCTGGAAAAGCCCAGGGTCAGAATGCATAAAACCAGGTGCAATTTTATAAGAGCTATTTTCCACATGTGAAGCATGTTCGCATGTGGGAAATGTTTAATAAAATTACCCTGTACATGCCCAAAAGGGGAGGTTAATGTTCTGCTTGCTGAAAGTGTCTGGCTGGCCCATAAGCATTAGATCTAAGCAGGCTTCTGGCAATCCTACCTTCAATATTAAACTCTTATGATCAAGTGAGCCAAAAGGAAAGATGAATTTACTTGCAGAATGAGTTGGAGATCAGCAGTGCGCAGTATAAATTTGGGATAGCATCGAATAGAACACTGCAATAACTCAAGTCTGACAAAACTAAGGGCATTCATCAGAATGGTAGCAGAACCAAAGCTGAGGAAGAAGGGCAACAAGAATGGAAATGCAAAATCCTGAAACTAACATGAAAGTAAACCAGCAATTTGCTCTGTAGTGGTGCTTCCATTCTATTCTTCTTGAGCACTGCACCATCGCTGCTGTCTCCTCTCCCTGCGAAGGGCTGATTGCAGAATTCATCAGTTTGTCATTGATTCTGTTATCAAGGCAATGACATCACCCGCGTCCCATTATCAGAGTGATAGAGCGTGCTGCTTCCATACTGAAGAGCAAGAAAAGCTGTAAGTCATTATCCTCATTAGGTGATACAGCAGTAGGAGCTTTGCAGAGGGGGTGAGAATGGGGCTGGCTTTTCTCTGGTAACTGCTTAATGTAGGGTGGGATTAGCTAAAAGACTCCCCCTCCCCTACTAAAAAAATAAAAAGACAGATTGAAATCTGAAAATGATGGCAGGAAGGAACATAAAACCTTACAAGGAAGCGTCTATTTCCTTAATCTGTTTCCCCATTCTAAAACGCCCAGGGACAGATCTCTACAAGCTGTGCGGCTCTGAATTAAAGCTGCATTCTGGACACTCTCACTGAAATGAGCAAACAGGTCTAAGATCAGCCAGTTTGGCCACGTCTGGGAAATATTTCCAGAGATGTGCAGCTCAGTATGCAGCTACACAAATGACATGACTCTGTCCCCAATGCCACTGAGCATCTTTTAATTTTAAATCTGTGTGGTAAAAAGAGCAGAGGCCCAGCATCTCAAGATGTTTTTCCAGCAAGGAAGGCTTTCCAAGAGAAAAGGTAGAGCAAAATTAAATAGAAAGGATCATTTTAAAAGTATTTCCCTGATAAAACAGTGTTTCATGTGCAGAAGCAGCCTTTAATAAAATTGCTCGGAGAATAGGCTCATACACCCTTTACACACAGACGTTTATCAGACTTGAGTGGAGGCATTCCCAAGAACAGACTTGGGAAGGATTCAGACTTGCATACTGTATAAAATAATGCAAAATAAACTTGGAAATATGTGTGGCAAAGATCAGGTGTAAACGTGGATACTTTCCCTTAGAAAACTGGTGTAGCGTCTCCCCATACCTTCTGCATCAGATGGTAACCTGTTATAAAATTGCTCTCAACGTGTTTTTTGCATGTGCTTACTCGGGCAAATGCACTGGGAGGAAGTGTGTTTGAAAACAGGACTTCAAGTAAAACACAAAACGCAATACAAAGCATCCAAGCAACAAGGCAGTTAGACTATTCTCAGCCAGGGTCCTACACTTACTGTTCTTCTCCAATAAGTGTAACTCTCATCAAATCAAACTACGAATATCATTAACCCTTTCAAGGACAATACTTGCACTACAAAAGGAGCCCAGAAATTAATTACATTTACCAGCAGAAATTATATCTAGGATATATTTCAGTCATGTCCTACTCCTGAGAAGTTGAGTCCAAAATATATGATAGTGACTTTTTACACAAAGCTCAAACTGTATTCATATTTCATTACAAAAATATTTGTCAGATCCCTTAAAACTATAGCAAACTAAAAATTGCCACGTTATCCCTAAAGGTCCATTTTATTCTTTTTATATACATAAAAATCTTCTATTTAAAATCTACTTTCTAAAATCTTCTCAGAAATCTCAACCATCACAAATTCATAACGTCATAGCAAGCAGCCATAGTGACCTCTCAATATAGTGCTACATTTCGAACTAACTCTCTGCATCAAGAAAAAAATCACTTATCTCTATTGCATCTTCAAACCAGCTCATTTCTCCAAATATCCACGGGGTAGCTGAACATTTTTCATAGCAATAACTTCAACCAGGGTAACTCTTGTCACTGAGAAGGGCACACGAGAAGATATTTTTGTAAGAAAGAAGTCAGTAAATGGAATGCTAATTCTTTTTCTATTTCTTTCCTTTATACTGCCTGTTCCCCTAAGGGGACACCAAAAGCAGTTTGCATCATATTGTACACCTTAGAGAATAAGTGATGAACTTCACAGGTGCACGCCAAAAGGGAAACACTCCATTGGTGGGCTCCTTCAGTGGCAATGGGGGATATTACAGTTACGCCTTCTCAGGTCCTTTTTGTATTTAGTTGGAAAGTGGGATTGTAGAGTTGTCCAGCTCCTATGTAGAGAAGGCTGGGATTTGCTGATAATGTTTTATTTACTTGTATATATCTTTTTTTTGGTTGTTCATTGTATTTTGTTCTGTATTATTAGTAGTATATTATGCGTTATTGTGCCTTTATAGCTTGCTGCAAGTTGCTTTGAGACCTTGTAAAGAAACGTAGGATATAAACTGAAGAACAGAATAGAACCTTCTTTAGATAAATAAGGGAGAGGTGAAAAACTAAAGGGGAATAGTAAAAATAAAACACCTGCTTATTGAAAGAATGAGAAAAAAATGCAAAGAGATCGTAGATATGTGCATCTCTCTCCCATATTTACTTTCAAGTATGCTAGTCACGTTTCGCTCTATTAACATTGCATGGATTGGCAACTAGTGTGTTCCATTGTATTCTTGCTATATTTAAAAGATGCTACTTAGAATGGTTAGATACTTTATATAAGAATACAAATCTATAATTAGTATAGCAGCTCAACAGCATGCATTATTTCACACTATAGTATGTGTACTTATCAAAAAGATGGAAAATGGCACACAAATCAATTCAAATGGGACAAAGACTGCAAGGACAATAAGCACTATAGAATTGCTAACTGTTTTCATTCCCATTTTAAGACTGTAATATTGTGCTCCTTATCATTTGCTGGTATGAATTCTATAAATCCTTGTCTTCTACTGTTCTCGGCGTGCCAAAAATATGTCTTGTTGATGCACATTCTGAATTTTAATAAAATATCAAAGAAAAGGCTGAGTATTTATTGCTGAAAGAGATAGCTAAAGGGAAAGATTAAACTTTTTAAAAATATTACTTTAGCCATGCAACCATAGGTATAATTCTCTGAAAAAGACAAAAATGTGGACAACTCCTAGGGGGTTCAGAACACCATGCGTAGTAAATCAGTCCAGATATGAACAACCTACAGAAAGGATACTTTTTCCATTAGTTTACAAAATATGGACTCTACTTCTGGTCACACCTTGCCAAGAACACTCAGCAGATGTGTCTGCAAAACATGGGGCATCTTTTTTTGGCATTCTGGGACACCCCACTGGGGGGCCTGGGACCTGATGCCGTTTCTGTGGACCCTGAAGCGTCTCTCTTTTTCTTTTCCCGCTGGTGAGTACTGCAGCTACAGTACTTCAGGTGGCAGCTTGTGCTAGCGGAGATGGAACATGGTGGGGTGACCCTAGCTCCATGCCTGGTGGCCCCTAGGAATCCTCCAGGGCCCTAATTATTAGCCAGCTTGCACAGCAGTACCTGAAGCAGCTCACAGGCTGTATTTATTCAGTCAGATTGGATGCATGGTAGCCCCCTTCGTGGGGTCTGAGGCTGGGCTTAGCCTCTGAAGACCTGAGACCCAAGAGTGTTTTTGTCACGGGCAGCTGGAGATGTCACGGTCCCCACTTAGTCCTTGCACTCCTCTTTATTTTTTTTATATATTTTTATTTAAGTTTTCTTGAATAACAGAACATGAACCCAAGGAAAACATAGAAGAGAAACACACCATTACAATATCCAAGAGAAAAAATATACACATCAGAAACCCACATCAAGGGAGAGTGAATCACAAGTTAAACCCAAGCAGAAAAAAAGAAAACAGGAGTAATTTAAACTCCACTCTGGGGAACAATTATCTCACCACCCACATCCCTTCCAACCTCCTTTTGAGTCAAAAAAGACTGCAATTGAACAACATCAGTATATACAAAGGTTTGACCCTCGAAAGTAAGTATACAACGACAAGGAAATTTCAAAAAGAAGGAAGCCCCCAAATCCACCACACGAGATTTTAATGCCAGGAACTGCTTACGCTGGACCTGGGTAGCCCTGCCCACATCCGGAAAAACTTTTACCACAAAAAGGAGTTTCTCAGAATTTAAAGTAAGCATGCAAAACACATAATTTAATGGATTCAGAACCAAAGGTAACCACAAGAGTGTTACATTTGGGAATGACATCCTCAGAATCTTCCAAAAAAGCAGTAAGATCCTGACCAACTGAGAGAGCCGAAGAAGGCAAAGAACCCTCATCCTTAACTAAAGGCGGAGGGGATCTTGGAGAGAGGTAATACATATGGATAATTTCTATATTCCCTTCAAGTTTTAACACCTCAGTAAAATACTTTTTTAAAAGAATATCAGAAGATAACAAAAGGGTAACAGGGAAATTCAAAAAACGTAAGTTCTTAGCTCTGGCCTGATTCTCAAGAACCTCCAGCCGATAAGAAAAGGAAAGAGAATCACGGATTAAGGCAATATTATTATCAGAACAGGACTGGAGCTGAGAATCAGTCCTAGCCAAGGCCTTAACAAACAAAGCCAATTAATAACTACATCATGAGTGAACTGACAAAGGGAAGACACAGTAGAAGATAAACGCATATCAATATTGTGAATAGCAGTCCAAATATCCATTAGGGTTACCTCCCATGAAACTGGAGCCATGGCTGTCCCTGCAGGAGCTTCCGGAGAGACAGGTTGTGGGATTCGAGGAGAAGCTTCGGGAGACAAATCCGACAAAGTACTCCTCTGACCATTCAGGAGCTCAATGTTTCCCCTATGGGGGTTGGTTGAAGGACTCAAGTGAAATCTCTGTTGTCTGAAAGGTGGATGGAGCAGTGGTTCCCCAAGGGGTTGGTTCAGATTCTTTCAATCTGCCTTTTTCTGCTGAGCCCTCTTTATGCTCTTTCAAGAGGGTATGGTGGCTCTGCAGGGTGTGGAACCTGCTTTCAGGTGGGGTTAGCAGGTGAGTCCCCTTGGTACCTGAGGGATCTGTTGCATGTATATTTCTCATTGACCCTATGCAACATGGTATAGGGTGTTAGGGAGAAAACCCCCAAATGCAGCATGGGGTGGGAGTCTTTTTCTCAGCTATGGCTAATGCATGACTGTCCCAGTGGAAGTGCTGCATGTGAGGAGTCTTGTTTCGGGGGGGGGGGGGTCAAGTTCCTTAAGGGCTAGCCCTTGGATGAGGGTCCTGTCCTCTGCTGATTGCCTCATGGCTCCAGCCATATGTCTCTGACCCTGTGCTTCCAAAGGTTGTAGGTTTTTCCCTGGAGCATTACTGGGCCAAATGGTCATTAAATTCAGTTTCCTGGACATTGAGCTGTCCCACTTATTCTCCTTCGTGAAGGCCAGTCACAACACAGACTGGGCGAACTCTGCATAGGAAGGCTGGGGTTAGTGATTCACTGTCCTTAGAATAGCCTCGTTCTCTCCCAGGATTTTGTGTACCTGGAGATTAGTTTTATATTCTCCTGAGTCATGTTCTTCACAATGAAGAGCTCACTCAAGCTTCAGTCAACTCAGAGCATGTGATTCTCAATCAGCTTCATGGGTCTGGGACTTCTCAGGCTCTCGGTTCCTGATATCAACCTTGGAGCCAGTTCCTTGGACTAGGATGTATCAGTGTTCACTGGAGAGGCAACTTCTGGTCTTTGAAAGCCACCCTGCACTTTGAGGTCTATGCTGTCCTTCTTTGAGATCTATGCTGTCCTTCTTTCAGGGATTTTTTTCTCATCATATTCAGACTGTTGGTGTTACTTTCTGCTCTAAGAAGTATTTTCAAAAGTGTCCCTTACTGCATCTGCTGAACGTGTGGAAGGTGTTACGCAGTTATTTATTTATTTATTTATTTATTTATATACCATCTGTCTACTATTCAAGGTGGTTTAAAGACAGCAAAACTGGTAACAGTGCAGGGGTGCAATTGTTGTACAAAGGACATTAACTCTTGAGTATATATAACGATTCAGTGAGTTATATAAATATGAACAAGATTTACAGTAACTATGCACAATATTGTGGAGGGAGAGATACATAATGCAGGAGATCAGTGGGGGGTATTCTAGATACATTGGATGGTATGGTCTGTAACATTTGATTTGGATTGTAGCAATTGTTTAAGTCACACTTGACCATAGGTGCTGTGCTGTAGTTGAGCTAAAATATTCGTAGAAAAGGAAGGTTTTGAGTTTCTTCTTGAAGTTTGATTGGTCGGTGCATCCTCTCAATTTAGTTGGGAGGGTGTTCCATGCCATAGGGGCAAAGAGGGAGAATGCATGACTACATGTGGATTGTTTGCTTTTTGTTTTTTGGACTGGTATGTTAAGGAGGTTGATGGAGCTAGGTCTCCACAGTCTGTCACTTTTGGGTCTGGAGAGAAGAGGGTGAAGACAGGTTGCCAATTCATTATGTAAGACTTTGTGAAATAAGGTGAGTGCCTTATATCTTATTCTGGCATGGATAGGTAGCCAATATTGGTGTTTTAGGACAGGGGTGATGTGAGCTTGTCTGGGGGCTCTGTGGATTATATGTACTACGGTATTTTGTGCCATTTGGAAGTTACATGATATTTGTGAGTTCTTACGAGTATCACTGGTAGAATATCTTTCTTTCCTTCTTGGCAATATGGGCAAAGAGCTGGCAAAGGAGAATCTTATATTCTCCACTGGCCTAAGGATGCCATTGGGTCAATGTATGTTCTGGCTGGTAAGCACATGCTAGAGTGATTTGGAGCTCATTCCATTTGATGCAGGCCTCCTAGGTGGAGTCCGCTCTGGTGTCTCTAGGAGTCAACCCTAAAAAGGCTTCCTGGTCTTCGTGAATGCTTTTGTGAAGCCTTACAGGGTGCTCATCAGATTTGGTGCAGATGGCAACTTTGGTGGCTAGCCTGTCCTGAGGGTCGGCTTCCTCCCTAGTCCTCCCTGCTTGGATACATCTCGCTCTATTCGACTGGTCTAGCAAGATGATAAGAAAGGACAAATTTTATATACCTGATAATTTACTTTCCTTGAATTCTGCTAGACCGGTCTAGGACCCTCCCTGTAAGACTCTTACAGCAGGTTGGGAATCCTGCTGCCTTTTTGGGTGCATTGTCAGTATCAGTACCTGGAAGACTCTTTCTGCAGGTCTGGGGGTGCAGTTGCTGTGAAAGGCCTAGTCAGTCCTATGGTTTGACTCCAGTTTCTTCATGCTAAGAGAGCCAAAGGCTTGCTCATGTTTTTCATGACAAAGTTGTTTGTGTTTAATATCATTTTCTGAGGATTTTCCTGAGTTTTCCAGTATTGCTTACTGCTGTGCAAGTATCCTACTGGCTTCTGTCAGTGCTGAACTAGATGATATTCCAGATGATGACATCACTTAAAGCTGTCCACATTTATTATTTATTTAGCTGTATTTATATCCCACTTTTCACCGGGTCAAAGCGGTCAATTGGGGGATACATTTAACACGAGGGGATATGAGACACATACACTAATACTTACAGGGAACATGGGCAATGGAGGGTTAAGTGGCTTGCCCAAGACCACAAGGAGTGCCTATAGGACTAGAAATCCCAGTCCCTCCGGCATGAGATTGCTGTCCCCAGGTGGGACTTGAACCCCCAGCCCTCCGGCCTGAAGTACCTTGTCCTAACCACTAGACCACTCCTCCCCCACATCTGCCTCCACCTGTGGCAAGGGAGCATAATCCAGATAACACAACCTACCCACAGACCTTCCAAACATACAAATTCAATACAGACACCCCACAGACCTCCCATACACAATACTGAAGCCAGGATGAGATCATGTCTGTTATATTAATTAATTACCCTGTTATCCGAGTTGTATTTCCTGTTTTTTCTGTAAACACAAAGTACCGTTGAATTGTGTAACTCCTTGTTTATTGTAAACCGCGCTGATGCTGAATAGTGCGGTATATAAGAGACTATAAATAAATAAATAATCCACTCATCTGGACTGATCTAGCAGGATCCAAGGAAAGTAAGTGATCATGTATGCAAAATTTGTCCATGTACTTCGTGACTTTTCTTATGCTCTGCCCCGACACTTCCCTTAATATGCCTACACCTACATTGTGTCCAAGCACATTCCTACTTCTCATACAGCGTACTTGTACTCTTGGAGTAATTTTATAAGAGGCATTTTACATGTGTATATATGCGCATAAGTGTGAAAAATCCTTTATAAAACTACCCTCTACAAAGCATATATACACACACATATTTACACCATCATTGAAGTAGGTGTATACTTGTACATTAGCATTTGTAAACTATTAAGGCTGATTCTGGGAACCTATTTTATAAAGTCACATTAATGCCTACGCTGTCTTTATAAGACAGGTGCCATTTTGGACATCTCACATAGGCATCCTGTTATAAAATTACCCCTTCATGGAAACTCACATGTTTTATAAAATATGCATTTATATCACAACTCCCCTCCTATTCCACCCAAACTGCACTCCTGGCTAGGACTACATGCCATCTTGTCATCACACCAATGGCGTAAATTCTGCCCAAGCAGCCCCTGCAATGTGGAGGTGCCGGACAGAAAGGGGGCCTGCATAATGGCGGTAAGGTCCAATTATTTATGATCTTTGCTGCGCTGCCCCCACTCTTCTAAGTTTGCTTCATGCTCGGCAGCTGTACCCCGCCGAGCCGAAGTCCCATGATAACAGCTGCACCGTGAGACTTCAGCCCAGCAAGGAACATCCGCGTGGCATAAGGCAAACTTAGAAAAATGGAGGCAGCAGAACAGAGATCATCAAGTAAGTTTTCTGTAGCCACTGCGGCTGCTTCTGCCACATGGGGAGGGGGCCACTGCATGAGAGGGAGCCTGTGAGTAGGTGACAAAGGGGGAGCCTCAGCAAACGTTTGCTTGGGAGTCCCTCATTGGAATTTAAGCCACTGTATCGCTCGTACACTCCCCATCACACACACACACACATATGCATACATGAAGCTCCCGACATTCCTCATGACGCACACGCATGCAGCCCCATGAGGCCTCACTTGGAAAATTGTGTTCAGTTTTGAAGACCATATCTCACAAAGGATATAAAAAGTGTTGAAACAGTTCAGAGGAAGGCGACCAAAATGACTTGGATCCTGCACCCAGGGGCGGCCCAAAGGGGGTGCGGGGCCATGTGCGGAGACTCGGTGCGGGGCCTCATTTGCATAAGGGGCCTCATTTGCATAAATATTTGCATAATGTTACCATATACTAACTTTTAGTAAACATGCCTCTTAATGAGTGTATGAATAAAGAAAGACTAAAAGATTTCTACTTTACTATAATCCAGTGCCAACCGCCAGACACATTAGGAACTACTACAAACACTGCCCATTTAGAACCCATAGCAAACCCGCCGTATCATAACAGCACTACCAGGACTCACAAAGCACCATACCCTACCTATCAAAAGGAAACATGCAAATATTAAACCAATATATTTCAGAGAATACCAATGCATGACCTACTGGGGAAAGAGAACAAGTGGCAATGTCAAATAGGAATTATATAAACAGAATACCTCAGCTCAGTTACACATGAACAGAACATAAACCATCACCAAACAAGGAATCACAATTTAGAAACAGGACGACAATAATTAAACTGGGAATCCCAAAAGCCAAACTTGGAATGTACAACACTGTAGAAATAAAACAATACATTAATTTGCTCTTGTACTAAACAAAGCGCAGACGTTAATGATGCACATTTACCAGAGCTGACATATTCCAATTAATAAATTCAAAATAAAGAGATATTTTTCTACCTTTTGTGCATTTTTTTTCAGCTGCAATTGCTCCTGCCACTTTCTTCTGGTTTCTTCGTGTCTTCTGCTAACTCTCCATCGTCTGCTGTCCATTTGTCCTTTCTTTTCTCCTAGTTTTTTTTCCATTCTCTCTCTACATCTGCTTTAACATACTAATCTTTCTCCTTTTGCTCTTTCCTCATTCCTATTTCATCCACTCAAATTTTACCCCTCCATCCTCAATCCCCACTTACTCTCCCAATACCCGGCCAATTGTAGATTTTTCATCCCTCCCACACAAAATATTTTTCCCCTCTCCATTTTACTCTCCCAGCCCCATCCCATTCTAATCCTCCCCCAACATCATCTCCCTTCTAGATCCAGCCTCACCCAGCATCCATTCCCTTCTAGTCCCTGCATCAGCCCATTTCCAGTCCTAGCCCCCCATCAGCCCATTTCCAGTCCTAGCAACCCCCCAACCCAATACCAGTCCTAGCCCCCCATCAACCCACTTCCAGTCCTAACCCCCCATCACCCCATTTTCAGTTTAAGCCCCCCCCTATAACCCATTTCCAGTCAGCCCCCCATAGCCCATTGCCAGTCCTAACCCCCCCATCAGCCCACAGCCCATTACCAGTCCTAACCCCATCAGCCCACCTCAAGTCCTAACCCCTCCACATCAGCCCATTTCCTGTCCTAGCCCCCCCATAGCCCATTATCAGTCCTAACCCCACCATAGCCCATTACCAGACAGCCCCCATCAGCCCAAAGCCCATTACCAGTCTTAACCCCCATAGCCCATTACCAGTTCTAACCCCCCAAAAGTCCATTATCAGTCCTAACCCCCCCCTAGCCCATTACCAGACAGCCCCCATCAGCCCACTACCATTACCAGTCCTAACCCCTCCCCATCAGCCCATTTCCTGTCCTAGCCCCCCTATAGCCCATTATCAGTCCTATCCCCCCATAGCCCATTACCAGACAGCCCCCATCAGCCCAAAGCCCATTACCAGTCTTAATCCCCCCATAGTCCATTACCAGACAGCCTCCATCAGCCCAAAGCCCATTACCAGTCTTAACCCCCCCATAGACCATTACCAGTTCTAACCCCCCCCCAACAGCCCACAGCCCATTACCAGTCCTAACCCCATCAGCCCACCTCAAGTCCTAACCCCTCCCCATCAGCCCATTTCCTGTCCTAGCCCCCCCATAGCCCATTATCAGTCCTAACCCCCCCATAGCCCATTACCAGACAGCCCCCATCAGCCCACAGCCCATTACCAGTCTTAACCCCCCCCCCATAGCCCATTACCAGTTCTAACCCCCCCAACAGCCCACAGCCCATTAACAGTCCTAACCCCATCAGCCCACCGCAAGTCCTAACGCCTCCCCATCAGCCCATTTCCTGTCCTAGCCCCCCCCCCCCCCACAGCCCATTATCAGTCCTAACCCCCCCCCATAGCCCATTACCAGTCCTAACCCCCCATCAACCCACAGCCCACTTCAAGTCAAGTCCTAACCCCCTCCATAGCCCATTACCAGTCCTAACCCCCCCCCCTCATCGGTTCAAGGAACATTAAAAAAAAAAAAAGCTGGCTGTTACCGCTGCCGCTGCCGCCGCAGCAGCAGTAGAATGGAGTGTCCTGCGGGGACCCCTCTGCCCAGCTGAGTCCCTCCCTCCCTCTGCGACGGCTGAGCCCCTCTGTGCCGGCTTTCAGATACGCGAAGGGAGAGTGTCTCCCTCACGTCTCTGTTAAGCCCACAGGGGCTGATGGGAAATTTCCCATCTGCCCCTGCAGGCTTAACAGAGACGCGAGGGAGACACTCTCCCTTTGCGTATCTGAAAGCCGGCACAGAGGGGCTCAACCATCGCAGAGGGAGAGCTCAGCCAGGCAGAGGGGGCCCCGCGGGACACTCCATTCTGCTGCTGCCGCGGCGGCAGCGGCAGCGGTAGTAACCAGCTTTTTTTTTTAAACTTAATGTTGAAAAAAAGCAGAATGTTCTTTGCGCGGGGCCCCCTGAAACGCGGGGCCCTGTGCAAAAAACATTCTTGCTCAATGGACGGGCCGGCCCTGCCTGCACCAGAAGAAGTATGAGAAGAGACCTAAATATGTATACCCTGGAAGAGAGGAAGGATAGGGAAGATATGATACAGACTTTTAAATACTTAAAGGATATTAATAAACAAACAAACCTTTTTCAAAGAAGGGTAAACGGTAAAACTAAAGGGCAAAAACAACATCAGGAAATACTTTTTCTCTGAAAGGGTGGTGGATGCTTGGAATGCCCTCCCGATGGAGGTGGTAGGGGCAAATACAGTGATAAAATTCAAAAATGGCATGGGACAGTCACAGTGGATCCTTTTATATCAAGAGGATAAAATCAAAGCAAACTTAAATATCTTTTATACATCAATAAATAAAGGAGGGCTGACCTGCATGGAGTGGCAGGTACATCCCTAAACACAGGTATAGAGGGCGATGACCTGCACGGAACTGCAGTTACAGCCACTCCAGCAAACTTACTGGACAGACTAGATGGATCATACTAGTCTTTATCTGCCGTCATATACTATGTTACTATGTTACATACACACACACACATACACACATACATGCAACCCATGACACTCCCCCCAACACACACACATGCTGCACCCTCCCTGAACACTTGCAATGAGACACACATATGAAACATCCCACATGCCTGATTCTGGAAATGGAGGAAACACGCCATTGTGTCACACTTCTAGTGCACATTTTTCAACTTGTTTAAGAGCCATTTTCCATGCGTAAAACCTGCTTTACATATGGGAAATGCTTTATCAAATTACTCACAGGGCCAGTCCTCCCACAAGGCAGACTAGGCATCTGTCTAGGGTGGGATGCTTTGGAGGGGGCGGGTGGCAGCACAGCGCCTGCATAGCCAGCAAAGCCCTTTGAAGCCACATCCGTGATAGGCCTTTGAGTATCTGTGCATGTGTACTTAAGGCCTGCCTGTCCCGCCTCCTCCAATGTTCCTTTGGGAAGGGGTGGAACATGACAGCCCTTAAGCGCACGTGGATACTCAAGGCCCCCAGCTGCACTCTACTTCCTATATATGGAGGAGGAGTAGCCTAGTGGTTGGGGCAAGGTACTTCAGGCTGGAAGGTCAGGGGTTCAAATCCCACTAGGGGACAGCAACCTTGGGCCAGAAGGACTGGGGTTTCTATTCCCACAGATGCTCCTTGTGGTCTTGGGCAAGCCACTTAACCCTCCATTGCCCATGTTCCCTGTAAAATAGTTATCTCCAAGTTATAATGCCCTGTTCAATGTAATTTCAGTTTGTTCAATGTAAACCACACTGATGCAGAATAGCACAGTATATAAGAGAATGTAAATAAATAAATAAATAAATATATATGCAGGCTCAGCTCCGGCTATGGCTTCAGCACAGGTAGGGTGGCTGTGGTGTCAGATAGAAGGAACAAAAGAGAGATGCTGGACACCTGGAGGGAGAGATGGTAGGGAAAAGAATGACGGGCACAGGGAAGGGACGGAAATGGGAGATGCTAGACTAACGGGAGAAGAATGTCTGACTGAAGGTTTTTCTAGGGTGTGAGATAATGTTGGGCCAGCCCTGATTATCCTCATAAGGTAAAGAGAAAAAACAGAGGGGGCTGAAGCAGATTTCAAGTTTTATACTTTTATGCTCGATATTTTCAGGTTTTAATTATTTATTTTGAGGAATGTTTACTAAAGTGCAGTATCGCTTACCGTGGGATTTTATGTGCGCTAAGCGGTTCACATGGGACCATGGTAAAATAGCCAGCACAGTAAAAATCCCACACCGACTGCTTAGCATGCGATGAGGACAGGGAATAGAAGAGTTAGCAGTGGAAAATGAGTGTTGACTGCACATTGCAATTAGCACAGGGATCATTTTTACACACTAATTGTCAATGTTGCAGTTAGCGTGAGTGCACTGAATGCTACCTCAGTGAGTGGCGGGAAATACATCCATGCTAATATTGAGTACACTCTTAGCGCAGTGAGGTACTTTTCAGTGCAATAACTGTTGGAGGACATGCTAGACATGCTTCCGGCAGTTGGTGTGGTAAACACTAACGACATATCATATTTTCCAAGAGCTCTTCATATAGGGCCCGATTCTGTCCCGCACGTAGATCCCCTCTGTGCGTCCCGTCTGAACTGGATGCACAGAGGGGTTCGTGATTCTGATTCCGTGGGACACGTCTAGCCCCACAGGATCAGAATCGCAAACAGTCCTGCACATGCAGACCGGGACTGCGATTCAGTCTGGCCTGCACGTGCAGGACTGCCCCTGGCTAACTCAGTCAGGGCTTTTAAATGGAGCCATGGCACCGCAGCTCCATTTAAAAGCCGCAATTTTTATTCCCCGTAGCCTGACCCTCAATCTGGCCTCCCAAGGGCAGGGTCGGGCTGCGGGGAATAAACTCTGGCCCCCTCCCCCCGCCTCATCCGCGCCACGGGCTAGAAAAAAAATCACATCCACGGAGGTTATTCCACCTCAGAGGTGGAATAACTTCCCCGGTCATTTCACCAGCCCTGGACATACAGAGCTGACATTAGAATGTGCCCTGTACATCCAGGGCCAGCGAGCACCCACTGCCCACCCAGACTCCGCCCCCGGGACTCCCCTTCCCCACTCCCATCTAACTTCCCCGCACAACCAGAGAGGAAGTTAGTCGGGGGCAGGAGCCAGCACGAATAACAGGGATAGACGTCTGATCTAGCCGTCCATTCCCGCTATTCGTAGCACAGAATAACCCCCATAGTTTCTATCTCACTATAACATCTCTTACAGAAATCATATTTTTCTAGACAGACTCAGTGCTTTATATATATCAAATTAGTGCCAAGAAGGACATACAAGCCTAACTAAAATCTGTTTTTGAAGGGGGGGGGATTCCTGGAGTGGGTTATCGTTTCATGGACCCCCTCTCCAATTAAGCAAAGTCCAAAGAGATATCCTCTCAACCAACAGCTGCAAAGAAAAGAGAAATCCACAAAGATAACAAAGGCACAATACAGTATATGAAAGAAATGTCCTTTGACAGCAGGAGTGCTTCAAGTAATTATTCTGCAAGACACAAAAATAAAACATTTTAGCTCACTGTTTATTCATCATTATCGGTCTTTCAGCAGCATTCAATGAACTTATCAAGGACTGTACTAAGCACAGTCTAGCTTTTCAACAATGTTTCCTCCCAGCAAGATACGAGTAACAGAATAGCTCTTAGGTCTTTTTTTCTAAGCCCATAATAAAACAGCAAAATCAACGTTCAGCTGCAGGATGAATATATAGAGCCTGATTTTATAGCAGGATGTCTAGGTGAGAAGTCCAAAATGTCACCTATTTTATAGAGGCAACATAGGCAGCTATGTGCATTTATAAAGTAGGCCCCCAGAACCAGCCCCAGTGGTGTGCAAAGGCAACACACATTCATCCCTGCTCTAAAGTTGGTTTAAATGTGTGCTAGTGCTCTACACGTGTACTTGTGCATTTTATGAAATAAGTGTGTACACTGCAACTCTGCCTCTGATCCAGCCAAGCTATGTTCCTAAGGAATGACTACATACAGATCATGTAAAGTACAGTAGAAGCATACTTTTTTACGCATGTTTGCACGCGTACAATTTTATAAAAACCCTTCTCCGCATGTAAAACAGGCTTTACTCACAGGAAAAGCTTTATAAAATTACTTCTATAATTTAGATGGGTTTGAGTTATATGAATATTCAGCAGATACATAAAAACATAGTAAATGATGACAGATAAAGACCAGTGTGGTCCATCTAGTCTGCCCAGCAATATGGCAGGGGTAGGTGCACCCCTTCTCATGTCTTTTAGGGAGTTGGTGCACCCCTACCCATGTCTTTGCTTAGTGGTGCACCCACCAGGAGCAAGTGCACCCTCCCCATGTGTTCACCCCTCTCCATATCTTTATTTCTTTGTTTAGGGGTGAACCCACCGCTTTTCCCCCATCGCTCCATGTAGGACACCCTATTTGTTGAGAAATTAGATGGTTCAGTTTATTTTGATTTATTCTTGTTGCTGTAAAGTGATCCACTGTGTCTGTCCCAGGGCACTTTGAATTCTGTCATTGTGTTTGCCCCAACCACCTCCATCGGGAGGGCATTCCAAGCATCCACCACCCTTTCAGTAAAAAAAGTATTTCCTGCATTGCCTTTCAATTTACCAACTTGCAGCTTCATGTTATGCCCTCTCGTTTTACATCTTCCCCGTCCCTGGAAAAGGTTTGTTTGTTCATTATTTCTCTTTAAGTATTTAAAGGTCTGAATCATATCTCCCCTATGCCTCCTCTCCTCCAAAGTGTACATATTTAGGTCTTCAAGTCTCTCCTCATAACGCTTCTGACGCAGGCTCCAAATCATTTTGTTCGCCTTCCTCTGAACAGCTTCCATTCTTTTTACATCCTTTGCAAGATACGGCCTCCAAAACTGAACACAGTATTCCAAGTGAGGCCTCACCAGAGACTTATACAGTGGCACTAGTACCCCTTCCTTTCTGCTGGTAATTCCTCTTTGAATGCAGCCCAACATCCTCCTGGCCTTGTAGCACTGTTTTGCCACCTTGAAATCTACAGAAATAATCACACCGAGGTCTTTCTCCTCCTCCGTGCACACCAACCTCTCGCCCCCTATCGCGTACATTTCCTTTGGATTTCTGCTACCCAAGTACATGACACTGCACTTCTTCACATTAAATCTCAATTGCCAAGCATCAGACCATTCCTCCAGTTTTTGCAGATCCCTCCTCATGTTAAGCAGTCCCTCGGGGGTGTCCACTCTGTTGCAAATTTTCGTGTCATCTGCAAAAAGACAGACTTTTCCATTCAGTCCTTCAGCAATATCACTCACAAATACATTGAACAGTGCCAGGCCCAGGACCGAACCCTGAGGCACCCCGCTAATCACCTTCCTTTCATCCAAGTGAGTTCCATTTACCATTACCTTCTGTTGTCTGTCAGTCAACCAATTTCTGATACAGTTTACCACCTTGGGACCCATCCCCAAACTACTGAGTTTATTGATAAGCGTCCTATGAGGGACAGTATCAAAGGCTTTGCTGAAATCCAGGTAGATGACATCCATCGCGTGTCCTTGATCCAGTTCTCTGGTCACCCAGTCAAAGAACTCAATCATAATTTGTCTGGCAAGATCATCCCTTGGTAAAACCATGTTGCCTCGGATCCAGTAACCCTCTGGTTTTGAGAAAGTTCACTATTCGCCCTTTCGCGTCTCCATTACTTTTCCCGCCACTGAGGTAAGGCTCATAGTCCTGTAGTTTGACACTTCTTCCCTGTCACCACTTTTGTGTAGAGGTACAACATTAGCCATTCTCTAGTCCTGAGGAACCTCTCCTGTTTCCAAGGATCTGTTGAAAACATCATTTAACGGCCCTGCAAGAACCTCTCTGAGCTCTTTCAGTATCCTGGGATGTATCCCATCCGGTCCCATGGCCTTGTCCACTTTCAGTTTTGCAAGTTGTTCTAACACCTCATCCTCTCCGAATGGTGTGGTATCTACCTCATTCCCATTTTTATATTTGGGAGTCACAGGTGGTCCTTCTCCAGGATTTTATTTAGTAAAAACAGAGCAGAAGTATTTGTTTAGTAATTTCGCTTTATCAATGTTATTTTCCACGAGTCCGTTCCCAGCACTTCTGAGTCCTGCAATTCCACCTCTGATCTTCTTCCTTTCCCAAATATACCTGAAGAAAGTTTTGTCGCTGCACTTAACATCTTTAGCCATCTTTTCCTCTGCCTTTGATTTTGCTATCCTTATTTCTCTTTTTGTCTCCTTGAGTTTGATCCTGTAATCATTTCTGTGTTCCTCTGTTTGCAAGCTTTTGAATTTTGCGAAAGCTGTGTTTTTTGCCCTTATTTGAGCAGCCACTTCTTTGGAAAACCAAATAGGTTTCCTTCTCCTCTTGTTTTTATTTACTTTTCTTACATATTTATCTGTTGCCCCATTTATTGCCCCTTTTAATTTAGCCCTTTGCAATTCCATTTCCCTTATCCCCTTCCATCCTGTCAGTTCCTCCTTTAGGTACTTGGCCATTTTGTTGAAGTCAGTATTTTTGAAGTTTAGGACTTTGAGCTTGCTATGATTGGACTGCACCTTGGCTTTTATCTCAAACCACACTGTGTGATGATCACTGTTGCTCACAGGGGCACTCACCCAGACATTTGACACTCTATCACTGTTGGTGAGCACCAAATCCAGCGTTGAGCTTTCCCTGGTTGGTTCCATCACCATTTGTCTAAGTAACGCATCTTGGAGAGCATCCACAATTGTTTTGCTTCTTTCCAGATTTGCAGAAGGAGTAATCCAATCCACATCGGGTAGATTAAAGTCACCCAATATGATCGCTTCCCCCTTTGTTGCTATCTTGGCAATATCTATAATCAATTTGTTATCTCTCTCTTCAATTTGAGTCAGAGGTCTGTAGATTACAGCAGTATGGATGACTGCCATCTCCTCTTTCCAACACGATCCAGAGCGCTTCTTCTTTTCCCCATGCCCCCTGCATTTCAGTAGCTTTAATATTACTTTTGACATACAAGGCTACTCCTCCCCCTTTTCTATTTTCTCTGTCTCTTCTGAATAGATTATAGCCAGGTATGGCTATATCCCAATCATGCGATTCATTAAACCATGTTTCTGTAATGGCCACAATGTCCAGGTTCTTTTCTACTATTAGGGCTTCCAGGTCCAGAGGTTTGTTGGCTAAGCTACGAGCATTTGTGCTCATTGCTTTCCAGCATTTAACTGGCTTGTGTGTATTTTGCATTGATTTTATTCTACCCACTTCTTCCCAGTTGCTTTTGATGTGTTGTTTAAAAGTGTGGTTGTTTCTGTTATTCTGCTTTTGCAGGGGGTGACGTCCAAGAGCTTGACCTTCCCCGTCCGTCGCCCCCTTCTTCTAGTTTAAATGCAAATGGACATACTGCCTGAATTTTTCACGTAGGATTCTTTTCCCTGCGACAGAGAAGTGTAGTCCATCAGCACAGTATATTTTCTTGTTGGTCCATGTGTTTCCCCAGTCGCCAATAAATCTGAATCCTTCTCGTTTGCACCAGGTCTGGAGCCATGTATTAAAGCTGTTAATGTGATTTAGCCTTTTTGCCCCTTACCTAGAAAAGGAAGAACTTCTGAGAATGCTACAGTGTTTACAATAGGCTTGAGTTTTTCTCTTAGAGATTGGAAGTCCTTTTGGACTGTAGAAGCACTATTTCTAGCCAGGTCATTTGTACCCAAGTGGATGACAACATCGAGTTTGGAGTGTTTGCTTTCCGCGCTAAGTACATCAATAATTTGGTTTGTATTCCTGCCGGCTGAGGAGCCTGGGAGGCATTTTAGTATCTTCTCTCCTTTGAACTGTGTTCCCAAGTTGGTGTCTCTGATGATGGAATCTCCAAGTAGTAGTAGTTTTCTGTTTGGTGAGTTTTTCTTCATATTTGGTGCTTTAGCAGGAGATTGGGCATTGACTGACTCCTCTAAGGGCCATTCAGTTTCTTTGGATTGGGCATCCTCATTAACCAAGGCAGAGAATGCATTATGCAGGGATATCTCTTGGTGTATAGGATGCCTCTGTGTCACAGATCGCAATCTACCCGAACCCACTGTGATCCATTTGTTCCTGGTGTGTTTGAATCTTTGTGGGAGCAGTGGTGGACTTTGTTCAGAAGAGGTGCGCTTCATTGCAGTCAGTTCTTCCCTCAGTAGAGACAATTCTTTATGCATGGTAGCTATGTCTTCTCTTAGTAGAGTCAATTCGTTATGCATGGCAGATGATCTTCGGCACATAGGACATGCTCTTAGGCTCCAAATGATTCTTCTTGGAATGAAAGTACCACAAGTATTGCACTGAATACAAGACATGCTGGTTGAGAGAATGTGGGCACATCCCAAGCTTTTGGTCACTATATAGGCAATGCAGCCCCAGGGGTGGGGTGGGCGGAAACCCAAGTGTCTCTTCAAATTGGAAAGAGATGACTGAGTGGAGATATGATAGAGGTCTATAAATTAATGAATGGAATAGAACAGGTAAATGTAGATAAGTTGTTTGCTCCAACAAAAAGTATAAAGACTAGGGGACATGCAATGAAGCTACAATGTAACCACTTTAAGACTAATGGCCATAAACCTTTATTAAAGAGGGCCCGGGAAATCCACTGCTTACTCCCGGACAAGCATTGTGGAGGCTATGTACCTTTTTGGGAACTAACCAGGTACTTTTGACCTGGTTTGGCCACTGTTGGAGGCAGAACACTGGGCTTGATGGACCTTGGTCTGACCCAGTATGGCATTTCTGATGTTAATATGTAAAACCTTTTTTTGCAAGTTAAAATCCGGCTTTACCCTAGGAGGGCTTATATAAAATTACCCTAGGGGTTACCAGAAAATAAATTAGACACAGAGAATGTTCTTGTCTACTTTTATGTGACCCAAATGTTGGCCTCTCCAGGGAAGGGGTATGGGTGAAGCACAGGTGGAGTCATAGACATGTCATGCACATGAAACTATACATGAGCTCCCAAGAAATTGTAAATGTAAACAGGTACATTTACCTATGACTGTTGCAGGCTTTGAGAGGCTCTTTTATAAAAACACATATGCACCCAAAGCAAACACTTGCTTGGCCTTCCTACCTAGGTGACCTGTTATAAAATTAGACCTGCAGTATAAGTAGGAGTTTTATAACAGATTCTGCTTATACATAAATGTGGCAGCATGCAGAATTTTAAATCAGACATGTTTGGTTCAGGTTTGGGCAGCCCTTAAGGGGTAATTTTATAAAATATGTTTTACCTGTATATATCTGTATATGCATGTAAAATGCCTCTTATAGAATTACACTACATGTAAAAGTGCACGTCGTAACAAGAAGGCACATACTTTTAACATAAGAACATAAGATCTGCCATACTGGGGCAGACCAAGGTCTATCAAGCCCAGAATCCTATTTCCAACAGTGGAATCTAGGTCATACGTGCCTAGCACTTTCCCCAAAAGACACAGGTTTCACAGGGCTTTGCATGACTTGGGTGGGGTCATTTTGTTGGTGTACTTTGTCTGAGACAAGAAATATACACATACAGGCTTATTCTGTCCCGGATGTAGATCCCCTCTATACGTCCAGTCTGAGCCAGACGTACAGAGGGGATCGCAATTCTGATCCCGCAGGGCACGTCTAGCCCCACAGGATCAAAATCACAAACAGTCCGGTATGTGCAGGCCGAGACTGCGATTCAGTCCTGCCTGCACATTTATTTATTTATTTATTTAAACAGATTTGTATACCGACTTATCCTTCAATCAAAGTGGTCACATTACAATAGGAGGGTTACATTTAATATAGGGGAACTTAACAACATCTAGACATTGCAATAGGAGGGTTACATTTAATATAGGGGAACTTAACAACATCTAGACATTACAATAGGAGGGTTACATTTAATATAGGGGAACTTAACAACATCTAGACATTACAATAGGAGGGTTACATTTAATAAAGGGGAACTTAACAACAACTAGACAGTACTATTGGGGTTACATTTATTCTAAGGGTAGTATTTATACATTATTTTATTTATTTATTTTTATTTATTTATTTATTTGAACAGCTTTTATATACCGCTGCTTCCAAGGATCAGCAGCGGTTTACATTACAACAATAATCGAACAGGTACATAGAACTTTATGAACTATATTACATTATAACATGAATTGTGTAGAACATCATTAATGTATTACAATATAACAGGAACATTATTGAACTATATCACAATAAAAATATATTATATATGTATATGTAAGAAAAATTAATATCATGTTAAATATCATTTGCAGTTGTCGTTGTTCCAGTTGTTGATATACATTTGGATAGTGTAAATAAATTCAGTTTATGGTGGTTGGGAAGTTATACCTGTTTCACCATTGGTGTAGTGTTGTGTGAATAGATGAATTTTTAGATCTTTTCTGAATGTTAGTAGATCTTTAGTTTCTCTTAGTTGATCTGGAAGATTGTTCCACAGTATTGGAGCAACAAGGGAAAAGGCACTGTTACTTGTTGAGTGTTTTGTTTTCCTTATTATATCTGGGACTGCAAATGTATTAAGGTTTTTTCTCCGTCTTATCCTATTATCGAGTGGGCTGTGAAGAAGAGTAGTTAAGTGTGATGGGGCAATATTATTAATTAATTTGAAAGTGGTTAACAGTATTTTGTATTGGATCCTACTGAATATGGGTAACCAGTGTAGTGTGTATAGAATAGGGGTAATATGATCAGATAGTTTGGCTTTAAATATAACTTTTGCTGTTACGTTTTGGGCCATTTGTAAGATTTTGATGTTCTTCTTAGTTATACCATGCAGTATGCTATTACAAAAATCGAAGTGTGGTGTAATCAAAGCTTGTGTGACGGTTCTAAAGTCTTCGTCTTGTAATAGTGGTCTTAGTTGTTGGATAGAGCGGAGTTTGTAATAGATTGTTTTTGTTAGTTTCTTGATGTGTGTTGTAAAACTGAGAGTTTTGTCAATGATAACCCCTAAATATTTTATTTACATTATGAAGTAAATGCACATACAGGACTGTCCCCGGCTAACTCAGTCAAAGCTCTTCTATGGAGCCGTGGTGCCATGGCATCATGTTGCCATGGCACCATGGCTCCATTGAAAAGCCGTGATGCTGGCAGCTAGACTTCAGGGACACATTCCCGCAGCCCGACCCCAATCTGGCCTCCTAAGCCTGCCCAATCCAAGCCCCGGGCTGCTGATCCTTTAGGTGGAATAACTTCCCCGTACAAGTTGCTGGCCCTAGATGTACAGGGTCGACATTAGAATTGGTCCTGTACATCCAGGGCCTGCAACCGTCCATTGCCCATCCTGCTTCTGCCTCCGATCCTCCCCTTTCCCGCCTTCATTTAACTTCCCCATACAATCAGCAGGGAAGTTAGACGCGGGCAGAGAAGGCACATTGGGGCATCCATCCCCACTATTCATGGCACAGAATCGGGCCCATAGGTTATAAGGGACAAGCACAGAGGATCTCTAAGAGATAAGTAGCTGGTATGGATGTTTATGCCAATACTGAAGAATGGCGATTTGATTCATTGTGGAAATTATCACACAATCACTCTGATCCCACATACCAGCAAGATTCTACTCAAGGTCATCTAGCAGAGACTACAACCATACCCAGAACAAGAACTGCCTGAAGTGCAAGCAAGATTCAGGAAAGGGCGAAGAACGGGTATCTATATGTGTTTTATTGATTACGGCAAGCAGGACCATACCAAGCTATAACTTCGCCCTGTGTGACTTGCGAACCTGGTGACCCCCCCCCCCATACCCACTGGGCATAATTTGCATATATTTAATTTTAAAATGTATTTGCAGCCCATCTAAAATTTTAGGATGCTTCCAGAGGAGCTCGTCACAAACCTCTCTTTTGTCTCAGCAATGAATTAGGACATGTTTACTAAATGTTAATGTGCATTAAATGTCACTACACCCATACAAATAAATGGGTGCTGCTGCACTTAGTGCGTGTTAACATTTGTGAATACGCATTAACCATTAGCAAACATGCCTCTTAATGAGTGTCTTAATACCATTTGCATGGACAGTGAGGATAAATAAAGTTTACCATATTTCTACATTACCATCCTCCAGTGCCAGGTACATTAGAAAGTACTACTAAACCCTGCTCATTTACAATCCATACCAAACCTGCCATATCATAACAGCACTACCACAACACCAAACTCTACATATAAAAAGACAGCACTGAAAATATAAAACCGATATACCTCATAGAAAACCAATACATCTCCTTCTGGGAAAAGAGAACAAGTAGGAGTCCTACACAGAAACTACACAAACAGAATATGCAGCTCGGTCATAGGCAGACCATCATCAAATAGAGACCAAGGGATCACAATTTAGAAATATGAAGGCAATGGTTGAACTGGGAACCCCAAAAGCCAAACTTGGAATGCATAGCAACACTGGAGAAACAAAACTATAAATTCATTTCCTCTTGTACTGAACAAACACAAAGCCATCAAGTGTAGAGGTGTAGCCTACTGGTTGGTGCAATGTTTCCATAGTCAAAAGTCTTGTGTTTGATTCCCACATTCATTTTTTTGAGTCTTAAAGGACTACAAAAAGAGACTGCTACTTCTGGAGAGAGATCTGCAATTGTAAGTATTTACTTCTGTGAATTTTTCTAAATCTTGGTGAAAAAGGAATTCTTTAGATTAAAGCTGGTTAATCTGTGAATCCAGTGTATTTGTTGAATCAGTCAGGGCCTAGTATCAGCAAAGAGCTTTTAGTAAAATTAAAAATTCAACATATAGCTTTCAGTTTAAGTTTAAAACCCAGCAGAGAGCTTTTAGTTTAAATTTAATACTCAGTCAGGGCCTAGCAGCAGCAAAGAGCTTTTAGTTTAAATTTAAAACCCAGCAGAGAGCTTTCTGGTTAAATTTAGAATCCAAGATTCCCTCAATCCAAGCAAGGGCTGTGTGAATCACCCAGGAAATTGATCACAGATTACCTTAGAAGCACTGGACAGGGTACTGTGTAGCAGCCAGTTTTTAATAAGTCTTCTTTTCCTCCCTCCCCGACACCCACCCACTCCTGGGATAATTGTAGCTTTATAGGTGCTTAAATCTCTTCAGGAAAAGAAGGTGCCATATTCACTCTCAGGTGCAGCTGTTTATCCTCATAAATTAAAGACCTGAGATTAATTAAGCTTCAGGTGAACAAAGTGCATTAAACGTATTAGGTATAGTCTTATTAGTGTAAGTATCCCTAGCAACCATTAGTAAGTAAAGAACTAAAGAAAAAATACACCCCTAATACATGCCCTAGTAATGACCTCATGATAACACCTAACACCCTGCACAACGTCTACCCAATTGGGGAAAAACAGCTCCTTGAAACCATCACCAAAATCAACAACACCACCTCTTACTTAGACCCCTGTCCAGTATCCTGGATTAAGACAGTAAAAGATGACCTAGCTCCAGTGATACTGAACATAGTAAATCAATCCCTTCTCTAGGGTATACTACCAGACACCCTAAAACTATCTATCTGCCCCATACTAGAAAACAAAACACTCACCAAAATGATCCTTTTTCATACAGACCGATAGCCAGCATCCCGTTCTTAGCAAAGATTATTGAGAAAGTAATCCAACTCCAACTCCAGGACTATATAGACATCCATGCACTTCTAGATCCTCAATAGTATGGTTTCAGCCCCTAGCACGGAGTGGAAACCCTCCTCATACCATTATTTGGCACCCTCATATGCGGTCTAGACAACCCCAACCAAGCTTACATCATGGTGTTCCTAGACATCTCATCAGCATTCAACAATGTCGAACATGCTGTACTGCTGTCAAGATTGGCTCACATAGGCATTGCAGGAATGGCACTAAAATGGTTCCAATCCTATATCTCCAATTGCTCCCAATATGTAAGAATTAACCTGGATACTTCCACCACCTTCCCCCTAGAATAAGGAATACCCCACGATTTAGCCCTATCTGCTCTCTTATTTAATTTATACCTGTAACAAATATGCAACATATTCACCAAATACAAAGTCAATTTCCACATATATGCAGACGGTATAATGGTCTATTTCCCGGTAAACTAAACTAAATAGCACACAAGTAATAGAACATTCAGATACACAGCCCCTATACTTTGGAACGCCCTCCCTAACCAAATCAGAGCTAGCAAAGATCTCCTAACTTTCCGCAAGGAATTGAAAACACACCTTTTCTCACAATATTATAATGCTCACCTAATAAACAATAACTCCACCCCCCCCCCCTTCTACCCCAACAGTCTAACACCTCCCATTTCCCTCCCTTATTTCAATGTAAATAGCTAAGAAAATCCAGCCATCACTATGCCTCTGTAATTAGTGTGCACTGGTATGTATATAGTTCTTCTTCTAAGTTCCTTGTTTAAATTGTATTGGTTAAATATGTTCCATGTACCACTGTGTTGTAGTTCCATGTAAACTGCCCCGTTCGCTGGAAGGAGTGGTATAAAAAAACGTTCAAATAAATAAATAAAATAAAATAAATACCTAAACACAACCTTAAAACTAAGATTCAGACAGCAGTCCAGCAGCGAGATGGTGGTTTTCCAGTCTTTTGCATCGAGTGTCACATGTATGATTTTCTCCTAGTTGGTAAGGGGTCTTATGTGTGCACTAGGTGCAAGGAGCTCTTTGCTCTGAGGGAACGAGTCCGATCTCTGGAGGCTAGAGTAGCAGACTTGGAGGACATGAGGAAGACAGAGAAGTACATAGATAAGACATGTATATTACTGAAGGGGATATATTACTGAAGTCCCACCTCCAGTCTGGCAGCCATGCAGGAGAGAGGTCACGTGACATGAGAGCATCACCCTGGTGCAGCAGGAAGTGATCCTGTAGCTAGGACCAGTACTCCAGGTGACGTAAAACCCTCTCGCACCAAGGAGGTTTCTCCAGTGCCATGTGCCCACGAGGGAAGGGTTACGACAGACGTTATAGTTGGTGATTTGATTATTAGGCATGTAGATAGCTGGGTGACTGGTGGATGTGAGGATCGCCTGGTAACATGCCTGCCTGGTGCAAAGGTATTAGACCTCATGCGCCACCTAGACAAGGTCTTAGATAGTGCTGGGGAGGAGTATGCTGTCTTGGTACATGTCAGTACCAATGACATAGGAAAGTGTGGTAGAGAGGTCCTGAAGGCTAAATTTAGGCTTTTAGGTAGGAAGTTGAAATCCAGAACTTCCAGGGTAGCATTCTCCGAAATGCTTCCCATTCCATGCACAGTACCCAAAAGGCAGGCAGAGCTCCGGAGTCTCAATGTGTGGATGAGACAATGGTGCAAGGATGAGAGTTTTGGATTTGTTAGGAAATGGGGAACATTCTGGGGAAAGGAGAGGCTCTTCCGAAGTGATGGGCTCCACCTTAAATGGAATGGAACCAGGTTGCTGGCATTGACCTTTAAAAAGGAGATAGAGCGACTTTTAAAGTAGATAAAAGGGTTGGACCTTATGAAATTTCGGATCATGCTCTTATATGGGAAGAATGGGAAGAAGGGCAGTTGGGGGGTAAAAAAGGCACTTGGCGTTTGTTACTTGACATATGCCATGATATTAAGTTCCAAGAGTTTTTATTGGCCAAATGGAAAGAATATGAATATCACAATCTGGCACATAAATGGGATCCAGAGCTATTTTGGGAGGCCTCAAAAGCTGCTTTGAGGGGGGATATAATTGCTTATACTGCTCGATGGAGAAGAATGCTGACTGCAAGGATCCTCAGATTGGAAAAACAAATTTGTAGAGAGCGTAAACTCCTAGCTAATAGGCCTAATATTGCCAATAAAGAACAATTGCTCTCTACCCAGGCAACTTTGAATACCTTGGAGCCTGCGTCAGAAGCCTTATGAGAAGAGACTTGAAGACCTAAATATGTACACTTTGGAGGAGAGGAGGGACAGGGGAGATATGATTCAGACCTTTAAATACTTAAAGAGAATGATGAACAAACAAACCTCTTCCAAAGACGGGGAAGCTGTAAAACTAGAGGGCATAACATGAAGCTGCAAGGTGGTAAATTGAAAGGCAATATCAGGAAATATTTTTTCACTGAAAGGGTGGTGGATGCTTGGAATGCCCTCCCGAAGGAAGTGGTGGGGACAAACATGGTGAAGGAATTCAAAACAGCATGGGACAAACACAGTGGATCCCTTTACAGCAATAGGATAAAAACAAAATAAACGGTACCATCTAACTTCTGAACCATATAACGTCTCAACAAATAGGGGTGTCCTACATGGAGTGGTGGGTTTTCCCCTAAACAAAGACATGGGGAGGGGTGGCCTGCACAGAGTGACAGGTGCACCTACTCTTGCCATCTTGCTGGGCAGACTAGATGGACCATGCTGGTCTTTATCTGCCGTCATTTACTATGTTACTATGTTACTATGTTGATACATCAGAAAACAAAAAAATCACTATTTTATTATAAATATCACTTGGGGATAAGGCGGGGAGGCTCTTAGCTCATTGTCTGGCACGCAGTCAGAGATCTCAATTTGTGCCATTATTAAAAGATGAGGAAAGTGTGATACGCATGGACACTGTAGATATAGGGAATATTTTTGTAAACTATTATCATAAGCTATACATGAGGGAAGATGTATCCCATGTGAAGATTAGGAATTTTCTGTCAGAGGTGCATTTACCCCGTCTTACTCAGGAACAGCAGAGCAAATTGGCATCTCCCATAACAATGGATGAAGTAAAAAGAGGCATTGATAATGCAAAAAGGTGTAAGGCTCCAGGATTGGATGGTTTTAGAGTTGAATATTATAAGTTGTTAAAAACACAGGTTACACCTGTGTTGGTGACATTGTTTAATAGGTGGATGGAAACAGGGATGTTTAAATATAATAATAATACAGCCCATATAGTGATTTTACCAAAACCTGGTAAAGATGTAACAGAGGTTGGGTCTTATTGACCAATTTCCTTAATTAATTATGATCTTAAGTTGTTTGCTAAGATTTTAGCAAATCGTTTGGCCGAATATCTCCCTAATTTTCTGCATGATTGTCAGATGGGGTTTGTGAAGGGTCAATATCCTACTAAAAATGTTAGGAAAATATTAGGAGCCCTAAGCTGGGTTAGAAAACTTGCTGTCCCTTCCTTATTGATCAGTTTTGATGCTGAAAAAGCCTTCGACAGGGTGGGGTAGACATATTTGTTCGAGACTTTAAAAGCTTAAGGACTGGGAGCACTGTTCCCTCTAAGCTGTGCGCATGTGCGCGCGCACACACCTCGCCGAGCGAGCGCACATACTTTACAACAGAGCGCACAAAAATTACGGCTCTGATTCTGATAGAAAACAACACAGATGTCTTAAAATTTAAAAGTTATGATTGTAATTACTAGAAATTTCCCGCTTCATTTAGTAATTGTCTATTTTCATTTAATTTGATTAAAATCAATGTGGTGTACATACTGTATTCTGACGTGTAGTCAAATTTTAAAGTATATAACTCCGAGTGTCGTTATGTGGCGCACAAAAATTTAACCTTCCTTCAAAAGCTGCACACAGCTGATATTTTATGCGCACACAGCCTACAGAAAATTAGAGGGAACATTGACTGGGAGAAGGATTTATTCACGGTATCAGAGGACTATACCAAAAACCGGAGGCAGTAGTGGGAATTAATGGGCTGGTAACTAATAGTTTTAATATTGCTCGAGGAACTAGACAAGGTTGCCCATTGTGTCCGTTGTTATTTGTGCTCTCATTGGACCCTTTGCTAAGAATGATTTATGCTCGTGATGATATACGAGGAGTGAAGGTTGGGTCCTGCATATTTAAGGTGTCGGCTTTCACGGATGATTTACTAGTTATGTTGATGGAACCTCGCAAATCTTTATCTAAACTTCTGGATGTGACTGGATGATATGGAAGGTTTGAAGTTGAATATGGCTAAATCCAAAGCATTAGATGTTAATGGGGGGTTACAAAATGATTGGGGTGAAGAGTTTCCTTTACGCTGGGCAAAAAATAAATTTAAGTATTTAGGAATAGGGTTACCTAAAGATCCACGTCATCTGTATAGGCAAAATGTTAGGCTGCTACTATGAGACATGCAAAATAAGTTGCAAGATTGGACACCATTGCCTCTATCTTTAGGCGGTAGAGTGGCTGCCTATAAAATGATAGTCTTTCCTAGAATTCTATATGTTTTACAACTCATTCCATTGCGGCTATTGAGGCAAGATGTTCAAAAAATGGAAAGATTATTACAGAACTTTTTTGGAGAGGGAAAAAACTTAGAGTCAGAATTGATCGATTATATGGGCCGTGGCAACAGGCTGGTATGGGGTTGCCTCAAATAGAACAATATAATCTAGGATGTCTACTTTGACATGTTAGAGATTGGATAGTAGGGACATCGGTATATACCTCATATGATTTTGAGTCCACGTTAGTAATCCCTTATTCACTTCGGTCTGTGTTACATGTGACGAAAGTGAAGTTGCCGAAGGATTTTAGAAATAATATTTTATGGCAAGGGGTTCGCTGGAGTTGGCAGATGCTCTGTGGAAAATTGGGCCTTCCAAGTGAGGTGTCAGGATATTTGCCACTGCAAGGTAATTTAGCCTTTCAGCCAAGTACGTCTATTTTTTTCAAGGGATGGGAGAAAAAAGGTCTACAATAGATGTGGCAAGTAATAAATGGAGAAGGCGCACTTAAAACTTTCTTGGAATTAAAACAACGCTATGAATTGCCACAGGGGCATTTTCATGCTTACTTACAATGAAAGTATTATTTGATTTCAATGAAAGATGGGAGGCGAGGATTGAGACAGGAAAATTTTGAAAAGTTAGAGAAATGGTTTGTGATAAAGGACAAAGAAAGAATATCGGTCGCTGATTATAGTAAAGCCTTGTATAACCTAACAGAAGTCAAGAGCTATAGACACTTGAGTTTACAATGGGGGAGGGATTTTGGAGTTAATCTTGAAGCATTTGAATGGGAAAAAGCCATTGGGTGAATCCCTAAAATAGTTATAGGGGCAAAATTACGTGATGTGCAATTCAAAATACTAGAACGTGCTTATATCTCACCATACAGAGTGTGGAAGGCGGGCTTTGCACATCACGGTGATTGTCCATGGTGTGGAATGGGGCGGGCACATTTGGGGCATATGTTCTGGACATGTGGACGAGTAAGGAAGTTCTGGAATGGAATTCAAAAATTTCTAATGGGCATATTAGGGCAGACATTGAAATTAACCTGGGGGTTTGCTGTTTTGGATGCTCCTCTTCAGGGACTTTTATCATCAGGGAATAGATTTATTAGTAAGAAAGTGTTGCCTGCTTGTAAAGCATTGTATCCTTCGGAAATGGAGAGAATCTGGAGGTCCAGAATACTGGGAATGGAGGAATGTTTTACATCAACTGGTATTATGGGAGGGAGAGGCTTCCAGAAGACATGTTTGTAGAAGAGCATGTTTTTTGATGATTTGGTCTCCATATCTTGAAAGGGTGTTGGCCAGGGCAAGAAATGATATTTTAACAGTTTAAGTTGGTATGAAATTATATCTTAACAGTTTAAGTTGGCATAATTAGGACTAGAGTACTAAAGGGAAGGGGGGGTTGATGGTGAGGGTGGGAGTTGGGGGGGTAGAGGTGAAGAATGGGGGAGGAGGGAAAGGTGGTGGTGGACAAAGGGGGGGGGAGAAAAAGTAAGAGTTATTCCCTGTAGTGGGATAGAATATTGTTGTTTATTATGTTTTAATATGTATGCTGTTTACAATGTTTCAAAATGTATACTGCTTACAGAGTTTCAAAATGTATGCTGCTTACGTTTCAATATGCTTGTTATTTACAATGTTTCAATATGTAAGCTGCTTACAATGTTTTAATACGTTTAAAATGAATAAAAAGATTTCAACATAAAGTAGATAAAAGGGAAAGTTGACAGTTGCTCAAGAGCATATGGTTCAGAACAATGTATCCTTGAAGGATACTAGCAAAAGAGTGAATTTAGGGCATAACAGTAGAGAGGTTCCAATAAAGACAAAAGAAGCCCAAATGCAAGAAGCCCAGTACTAAATCGTGGTAATAAGGAAGGAAACTTTATTGTGGATAATATAAACATGCCATAACGCCCATTAAGAGAGGTGCAGTAGATAAACCCCTAGTAATGCACTGGCAGGAGAAAGCACGTAAGGTTGCAGACTTAGGGGTATGTTTGCTAAACTACAGTAATGTGATTCGCGTTAGGATCCGCGGTAGAAGCAGAAATCTCAAATAAGGACATGGGTGGTACATCATTACCGATAACGCGTGTTACAAGGCGCCATAAATTAACGAGCGCTACATGGCACGTTACCGCACGTTAATCTTAAGAAGGCGCGAAGGCATGCAAGCACAGCAACAGAGCTGTAGCACAATGGTTACTGCACTGACTGATGGTACAGGGGTCATGGGTTCGACTCCCCAGTGGGCCTAATGTATAAGGCTGGCTGAGGCATCACCCTTTTTATTTAAGTAGTGATTGTTGAGGCATTTGATTTGTATTTTAATTAGTGCTGCCAGCAAACACACCCTCACGGTGGCATAACCTACGGTGCTGCATAAGGCACCCCATAATGCACTCCATAGGGCACATTATAAAGTGTACTGTCCGCCAAGGCACCCTATAATGTCCCCTATAGAACACCTTATAAGGCGTTTGATAGGGCGCCTCATTGGGTGCCCTATAAGGTGCCTTATGGGGCGCCCTATAAGGCACCTTAAGCTTACAGTACTCTGAGGGTGTTGTTGCTGGCAGCACTAATGTACATTAAAAATAGACAATGCCTCAGACAGCCCTATCAAATAACCCCACCATGGGTTTGAACCCATGACCTCTGGCTTCACAGACAGTGAAGCAACCAGTGGGCTACAGCTGTGAACAAAGCCCTGGCTGGCTGCAGAAGGACTGCATGTCACCACACAAACTGTCTGCTGTGGTTACCAGGATAGGGTTAACCCACCCGTACCCATGATGCACTGCACATGCAAATCAGCAGTCGACAGATGGGCACAAGATGGGGTATGCACCCCCACAGCACCTCGGCCTGGTAGGGGGAACAGACCTTGTGTGGTACTGGCACAGAGTAGCCACAGACAGTCACATTGTGCGGGTACTGTGCTCACCTTGGGGCGCCCAACACCAGGTCCACAGCATCTTTCATGGCTGAAATACGCCATGCTGCATGTCCCCCATTAGTGTGTGATAGGTAGTTCCTATAGACACACCTAGGATACATCTGTGTATCTCTGTATTTCTCAGTCATGTCTAGCCCTTATGGGTGATGATGCACCCAGAATAGTGTGTTGGTGCCATGGTTACCTGATGTAGTAGTAGTAGGAGGAGGAGGAGGAGGAGGGGTGTCTGCACCCATAGGCAGATTAGGTACCACCACACAAACCACCCTCTGGGGCTCAGGGTGGGAAACAGGATCACCCACCAATAGATCCACATTCTACCCCCCTGCAATGGTAGCAGTAGAGGGGACCATCAACCCCAGTCCTGCTGGGGAACAGACACCCTACAGGGCCGGCAATGCAGAGTGGTACACATCCATAACGCAACAGCAGACAGACAGTAGGCCTGGAAATGCTCAGCTGCACCCCCACCACTGTCTGACACTCTCCAGCAGCAAGCTTCCAGCAAGACACATACTAGCTGCAGACAGTCTGCTAGCTAGTCCATAGTGCATGGTCCTGGAGAAGATGCGTGTACCCAGATCTGGGATGTCAACATACACACCAAGCAGATAAGTCAGTGACTGGGTCCCAAAAGAAAACCCATAAATATCACATGAGAAAAATACTATATAGCACTATGGGGGAACCTAGCCATGCCATGGTCACCGCTCAGTCAGGGTGAGAGTGACCTCCCAGCAGGACATGCTGTGGCCACCCTGTCCGTGCAGGTGGTGGCCGGGCACTACAATGTCCGAGCCATTGCCCTATGCCCTGTGCAGATGCATCCAGGACAGGCCACCCTATCCAGGCTATTCTCACAGTACCTTGCTCCTCATTATGCACATTGGCAGGCCAATACTGGCAACAGTGCTAGCAGTGTGGGCTGAGGAGGGTGTTGGCAGCCACCACACACTGGATAGACAGACACACACGCCCCACACCTATGCCAGCATTGTGCAACTGTTTGGCAGCCCTGGCCACCGCACCAGTCCTGGGCACAGTGCAGGCATGGCTATGGTAAGCAATACTGTTGGGGTCACTCCCCAGGGTGGTAAACACTGTCAGACACCAGACCTGAAGCACACTCCACAGACATCAGAAAGGTTGTTATGATGCAGCTCAATCAGCGAATTGAGCTTAACTTAGGAATTGCTATCTGCCAGTGATCATAGCAACCTTTTGATAGCTGTGTACCGTATTCCCAGGTTTAGGGTGGCATTGCTAAGGTATGCAAGTTCTATTATTAGGAGATGTACGCAGGGCCCAACATCCTGCCTCTCCAGGAGGCATTGGATAATGGAGCCTGTGGGTGCGGGTGTGTCTGCCCCTGTTGTCAGAGGTTCCCAACTCCAGTCCTGCTGTGCCAAACACTGTTCATGTTTTCATGCTGTCCCTCATGAATATGCATGAGATACATCTGCATACCATGGGGGTGGCGCATAGAAATGCAGCACAGGCATCTTTATTAGAGGCAGCATGGAACCGGAATGGTGTTTGGCCCTCCAGTACTGCATTTGGGAGACTCTGCTCTAGGTAATGCACATATTTATGATGTCTGTGCTCTGTAGGGTAAAATGTAGGTGTTTTGGGCATGTTTACGTCATCTGCAATAAAGGTTCTGTCTGTATTAGCACGTTGTAGTAGTGGGTAAAATATGGGGACTGGGTTGGCAGGAACCACAGTTGGGACTTGAACCTGTGACCTTCTGCTGCTGAATACACTGGTTTTGTGCACTGCACCACCATGTTATCACAAAGTCAGCATATTCCCTGGTGATACCATGACTGTTCGTCAGACAGTGCCTGCATGTTGCCTGCTATGGGCAGCTGCCACTGCCCCCTCCACCACCAGTATCCCTCTGCCACCATGCTGACATGCCCTTCTGCTGGTGGTGCTGGTGGCGCACAGTCTCAGGCCATCCAGTCTGCAGGTAGGCGGCTGCCTATGGTGCGGGTTCTGGAGTAGGGGTGCCTGCATAGGTGTCCACGCTTCCCCCAGCCCCGCCTGCCAATGTTCTGTGCCCTTGGGGGTAGCTGCTGGGTACTATCCCCTGTGACACTGTGGGAAACACACTCGTACCCATGTTGGGCCTTCAGCAGTTGCTGTCTGACTGCTCTGCTGTTTCAGCATTCGTATGGGCCACCTAGGCATCACCCTAGTCTGCACTGTGGCCGAGCTGCACCACAGCATGTGCCGCCAGTGGCCCTCTGTATCCCCTCTTCTGGCATCTGTCCAGTTGCCGTTCCGACATGCCTGCCCTGATGTTGCGGGACATCTGCATGCCATAGGAAACCTGTCCGATGGAGGGTAAAACCCTGATCAGCGCTATTTCACTGTGGGCTCATTCACCTTGTATGGGGACGGAGCATAGACCCTTCCACGATTAATATCTTTTTTGTGGAGCTTTCTCGGGGGGGGGATTGATGTTTCCCATTAATCTCACTATTGGCCAGATTGGTTATGGTTTTTTTCCAGTTTGATGAGGTCATTTTCAATGTTTATGTGCCCTTTTGTTCTGTCCACATGTATCAAACTTATCACTTTTTGTAGGTTTCCCTGCCTATGCTGTACATTGCTGACACTGAAATGGTTTCTCTCCCCTGCAAATGTGCATCTAACAGCAGGTTTTCAATCGCGTTAGGATTCAGCTCTTCAGATCAGCGCGTTAGTGTGAAGGGAACCTCTCCCCGCCCACTCTCCGCCCATTGACCCCTTCTCTCCGCCCTCTCTCCACCTTCTGCGGTGTTTTACCGCATCGCGGAACTTTACGATCGTTACGTTACGTTACCGCACGTTATGTAACATTAACGATCGTTAATGCATCATAACGCGTGTTATGATGCGTTAACAATCGTTAACATTACATAACGCGCGTTATGATGCGTTAACACAGTTTAGTAAACATCCCCCTTAAAGTTTTTTGTTATCAAAAGAGTGAAAATGAATTGGCGCGGGGGTAATATTGATAAGACAATAATGAGATTAGAACAGAAATACATTTTTAGATTGGATACCTTATCTCCAAATGGTTTAAATTTAGATAAGGACCTATCTGTGTTTCTTTAATCCACATTGTTTTATCCGTTTACTTTTTAGTTATTTATGTAAGGGCATGGTTTATATAAGATGCCATTGTGTTGTGCGTTTTTATGGCTATTTATTATTTAATAATCTTGATAGCATCCTTATTTATCTTTTTATCTATTAATTTATTTATTTATGAGTTTATACTATAAGTGTTTTACTGTATTAGTGTTCCCCTGGTTTTTAAGTTGTATTAGATGTAGTATCTTTCTTAGTATAATAGTAGTGGGTCATCTTATTTATAATTTTTTCAAGATACGATTTTGAATAGATCTGATCAAAATGTTGTCTCGTCCCCTTTAAATGCATATTTGCATATGCTGTTTATAATTTAATTAGAAGCTATACAATTTTTGTTCACAGAATCTGTTGTTGGTTTTCATTTACTCTATGGGTATAGGCTTCACACTAGATCGGAGAACAGTATATTGTTTCTCCTTCGGGGTTTATTTTTATGTAGTGTCGTGAGCCGGTTTCACAATGAAGGAGCTTAAAGATTCCAAATTACCCCTGCCTACTGATAGCCAGATTAATATCAATAAAATACAAGCTCTAAAATAATTGTATGCAAATGCTAGAAGTCTAAAAAATAAGATGGGAGAGTTAGAATATATAGCACTAAATGAGAATTTAGATATGATTGATATCTCAGAGACATGGTGGAAGGAAGATAACCAGTGGGACACTCAGATACCTGGGTACAACCTATATCGTAATGATAGAGAAGATCAAATTGGTGGAGGGGTTGTGCTCTGTGTTAGAGAGGGCATTGAGTCACAAAGGATTAAAGTTTTGCAGGAAACAAAATTCACTGTAGAATCTCTATGGATTGAAATTCCATGTAAAAAGAGGAAGGCAAAGGTGATGGCAGTGGGGGTGTACTATCGACTGCCTGGCCAGAATGAATAAATGGATGATGAAATGCTCAAAGAAATAAGGGAAGCTAACAAAAGTTACAACACAGTAATAATAATGGGTGATTTCAATTACTCCAGTATTTATTTTATTTATTTATTTATTTAACATGTCTTTTATACCGCGCTATTAACATCAGTGCGGTGTACATCCAACAAACATATACATTGCAGGTTAACTGGGTCAGTGTCACGGCAGGACATGCTAGGGAGATAAAGTTTCTAGATGAAATAAATGACTGCTTCTTGGAGCAGCTGGTTCATGAACTGACCAGAGGGGAAGCCATTTTGGACCTAGTCCTTAGTGGAACACAAGATCTAAGGTGGAACACAAGAGATAAGGGTGTTGGGGCCACTTGGCAATAGTGATAATAGCATGATCACATTCAATTTAATAAATGAAGGAAGGACTGTAAGGAAATCCACAGTACTACCTTTTAACTTTAAAAAGGGAGATTACGATAAAATGAGGAAAATAGTAAAGAAAAAGGTTTCAAAGTTTAAAGATTTACATAAAGCTTGGGTTGTTGTTTAAAAATACTATCTTGGAAGCCCAGACCAGCCGTATTTCACACTTTAAGAAAGGTGAAAGGAAGTCTAAAAACTGCCAGTGTGGTTTAAAGGTGAGGTCAGAGAGGATGTTGTTGCCAAAAAAGCAACTTTCAGGAAATGGAAAAAGGAGCCAAATGATGAAAAATGTAAAAAACATAAGCACTGGCAAGTTAGATGCAAGGCATTGATAAGGCAGGCAAAGATAGAATTTGAGAAGAAGCTTGCTGTGGAAGCAAAAACACATAATAAAGACTTTTTCAAGTACATTCGTAGCAAAAAGCCCGTGAGAGAGTCAATTGGACCATTAGATGATAGTGGGATAAAAGGGGCACTAAGAGGGGACAAGGCTGTAGTGGAGAGACTGAATGAATTCTTTGCTTCAGTCTTTAATGAGGAAGATGTAGGAACACTGTTCCCTCTAAGCTGTGCGCATGTGCGCGCGCACACACCTCGCTGAGCGAGCGCACATACTTTACAACAGAGCGCACAAAAATTACGGCTCTGATTCTGATAGAAAACAACACAGACGTCTTAAAATTTAAAAGTTATGATTGTAATTACTAGAAATTTCCCGCTTCATTTAGTAATAGTCTATTTTCATTTAATTTGATTAAAATCAGTGTGGTGTACATACTGTATTCTGATGTGTAGTCAAATTTTAAAGTATATAACTCTGAGTGTCGTTATGTGGCGCACAAAAATGTAACATTCCTTCAAAAGCTGCACACAGCTGATTTTATGCGCACACAGCCTACAGAAAATTAGAGGGAACATTGTGTAGGAATGTTACCCATTACTGAAATGGTATTTAAAGGTGATGCTGCAGAAGAACTGAAAGAAATATCAATACACCGGGAAGATGTATTACAATTATTTGACAAACTGAAGAGTAGCAAATCATCTGTACCAGATGGTATACATCCAAGGGTGTTGAAAGAACTTAAATATGAGATTAAAGACCTACTATTAGTAATCTGTGAACTTTCATTAAAATCATCTGTAGTAGCTGAAGATTGGAGGATGACCAATATAACACCAATTTTTAAAAAGGGTTCCAGGGGTTATCCAGGAAACTATAGACCGGTGAGCCTGACATCAGTACCGGGAAAAATGGTGGAAACTATCATAAAGAACAAAACTACTGAACATGTAGATAGTCATGGCTTAATGGGAGGCAGCCAACATGGCTTTAGCCAAGGAAGGTCTTGTATTACTAATCTGTTATGCTTTTTTGAAGGTGTGAATAAACAGATAGACAAAGGTGAGTTGGTTAATATAGTGTATCTGGACTTTTAGAAAGTTTTTGACAAGGTCCCTCATGAGAGACCTTTGGCAAAATTAAAAAGTCATGGGATAGGAGGCAGTGTATCATTGTGGATCAGGAACTGGTTAAAAGATAGAAAGCACAGGGTAGGGCTAAATAGCCAATTTTTCCAATGGAGAAAGGTGAATAGTGGGGTACCCCAGGGATCTGTGCTGGGTCCGCTGCTTTTTAACATATTCATAAATGACATGAAAATGGGAATAACGAGTGAGGTTATCAAATTTGCCGATGACACAAAACTATTTGTGTCATCTGCAAATTTGGGAGTGGAGGAGTGGCCTAGTGGTTGGGGCAAGGTACTTCAGACCGGAAGGTGAGGGGTTCAAATCCCACTAGAGGACAGCAACCTTGGGCCAGAAGGACTGGGGTTTCTAGTCCCACAGGTGCTCCTTGTGGTCTTGGGCAAGCCACTTAACTCTCCATAGCCCATGTTCCCTATAAAATAGTTATCTACAAGTTATAGTGCCCTGTTCAATGTAATTTCAGCTTGTTCAATGTAAACCACACTGATGCAGAATAGTGCAGTACATAAGAGAATGTAAATAAATAAACATTCAAAGTTGTTAAAACCCATGAGGATTGTGGAAAGTTGCAAGATGATCTTGATAAATTAGGAGACTGGGCATCCAAATGGCAGATGAAATTTATTGTGGGCAAGTGAAAAGTTATGCACCTAGGAAAGAAAAACACAAACTATGGTTACACAATGCAAGGTTCCACATTAGAAATCATCACCCAAGAGAAAGATTTAGGCATCATTGTGGATAACATATTAAAACCCTCCGCCTAGTGCGCAGCAGCAGCCAAGAGATCAAATAGAATGCTAGGTATCATAAGGAAAGGAATGGAGACTAAAACAAAGGATATTATAATGTCTCTGTATTGTTCCATGGTGCAATCGCGCTTTGAATATCGTGTGCCATTCTGGTCGCCATATCTTAAAAAGGATATAGCGTTATTTGAAAAGGTATAGAGAAGAGTCACCAAAATGGTAAAGGGGATGAAAGGATACCCCTATAAAAAGAAGCTAAAAAGGTTAGGACTCTTCAACTTGGAAAAGAGACGACTGAGGGGAGATATGATAGAGGTCTATAAATGAATGAATGGAGTGGAACGGGTAAACGTAGATCGATTGTTTATGCCATCAAAATATAGAAAGACTAGGGGGCATGCAATGAAGCTACAGGGTAACCTACCTAAGACTAGTAAGAGAAAATATTTTTTCACTCAACGTGTAATCAAACTCTGGAATTTGCTACCAGAGGATGTAGTAAAAGCTGTTAGTGTAGCCAGGTTTATAAAAGGTTTGGACAAGTTCCTGGAGGAAAGGTCTATCCACAGCTTGCCCCAGTACAAGCATTGTGGAACCTGTGTCTTTAGGGGAAACTGCTAAGTACTTGTGACCTAGATTGGCCACTGTTGGAAACAGGATACTGAGATTGATGGACCTTGGTCTGACCCAGTATGGCATATCTTATGTTCTTATAGTGATGTACATTTCTCAGAACTGACATATTCCAGTTAATGAATTCAAAATAAAGTAATTTCTCTCTACCTTTTGATGTTTGGGCTTTTTGTTTTTCAGTCACAATTGTCCCAATCTTTCTTTTTTGCTTTCTTCATATTTTCTGCTAACTCTCCATTGTCTGCTGTCCATTTACTCTTTCTTCTCTCATCTCTTATTTTTTTCCGATCTCTGTCTACATCTGCCTTGTTTCTTTCTTCTTACACAAAATATCTGTCCTCCTTCCCAGCCTCACTGCACCAGCCTTTTTCTCTACCCTGATCACAGCATCTGTCCCCTTTCAGTTCCCCAGCATCACCCCCTTCCAGGTCTCACCAGCATCAGCTCCCTTCCAGCCCCAGCTCCTCCCAGCCCCAGCTCCTCCCAGCATCAGCTCCCTTCCAGTCCCTCTCCCTCCCAACATGAGCTCGCTTCTTCTCCCAGCCCTTCCCAGCATCAGCTCCCCTCCAGTCCCTGCCCCCCAACTCCAGCATCAGCTCCATTCCAGTCCCTGTCCCTCCCAGCATCGGTTCCCTTCTAGGCCCTATTCCTCCCAGCATCAGCTCTCCTCCATTCCCAGTCCCTCCCAGCACAAATGTACTTCTTGTGCCAGCCCTTCCCAACATCAGTTCCATTCCAGACCCTGTTCCTCCCCACATCAGCTCTCCTTCAGTCCCTGTCCCTTCCAGAATCAGCTCCCTTCCAGTCTTTGCCCACTAGCAGCAGTCCGATGCCTTTCACCCCCCCACCCCAGCAACAGTCCTTCCTTCCATGCCTCCCTCCAAACAGGGGTCCTTCCATGCCTTCGCCTCCCCAGCAAGTCCTTTCTTTCATGCCCTCCATCGAGCAGCAGTCTTTCAATGCCTTCTCCCCCCTCTCAGCAGCCCTTCCATGCCTTTCCCCCTCCCAGCAACAGTCCTTCCATGTCTTCCCCCATCCCAGCAGCCCTTCCATGCCTTCCCCCTCCCATAAACTCTTCCATACCTTCCCCCTTCCCAGCAGCCCTTCTATGCATTCCTCCCCCTCTCAGTAGCAGTCCTTCCACACCTTCCTCCCCTTCCCAGCAGTCCTTTCATGCCTTTGTCTCCCCATACCTTCCCCCGCCCAACAGTCCTTCCATGCCTTCCTCCTCTTCCCAGCAGCCCTTCCATACCTTCCCCCATTCCAGCATCCCTTCCATGCCTTCCTCCCCCTCCCAATAGCAGTCCTTTCATGCCTTTCCCCTCATAAAAAGCAGTCCTTCCATGCCTTCCACCTCCCAGCAGCCCTTTCATACCTTACCTCTCTCCTAGCACCCTTCCATGCCTTCCACACCCCAGCAGCCCTTTCATGCCTCCCCCTCCCAGCAGCAGTCTTTCCATACCTTCCCCCCAGCAGCAGCCCTTCCATGCCTCCTGCCCCAAACAGCAGTCCTTCCATGCCTTCCCCCCCTCCCAGCAGCAGTCCTTCCATGCCTTCCCCCCCTCCCAGCAGCAGTCCTTCCATGCCTTCCCCCCCTCCCAGCAGCAGTCCCTCCATGCCTTCCCTCCTCTTCCATCAGCAGTCTTTCTATGCCTCCCCTCCCAGCAGCAGTCCCTCCATGCCTTCCCTCCTCTTCCATCAGCAGTCTTTCTATGCCGCCCCCGCCCAGCAGCATTCCTTCCATGTCTTCCCCCCCTCTCCCAGCAGCAGCTTTTTTTGCCTCCCCCTCCCATAAGCATTTATTCCATGCCTTTCCCCCCCCCCCCCCCCAAGCAGCAGTCCTTCCCTTCTCAGTTACTTATTGCTTATCCTCCTGCCTCCCAGTGGACTGGACCTCTCCATCGCACTCACAGTCACCACACAGCCATGGGACCTTCCTTCGGTCCCGCGGCTGTACTAAACTTGATAGGAAGTTCCCAGTTTCACTTTTAACAGCATAGGCAAAGCAATCATGCCAGTAGCTGCAGTTTAATACAGCCGAGGGACCAAAGGAGAAAGGTTCCATGGCTGTGTGGTGACTGTGAGTGCCACGGAGAGGTCAGTCCACCAGGAGGCAAGAGGATAACAAGTGAGTAACTAAGGGGAGAAGGCACAGAGGTCTAACGCTGCAGCTCCCACCGGAAGTAAGGGCTTGATTTCTGGTCCCGTTCTGAACGCGCCCCCAGATTTTTGCTCCCTGTGTGGCTGCACTGCTCGCACCTGGCTAGGTACAGTCCTGACAGCAAGGCTTTTGACTGTGTAAACCACGAGAAACTCTGGGCCACAATAAAAGGCATGGGTATACAAGAACAACTGATAGTTATCTTTCACAACCTTTATATTGATCTAGAAGCAACAGTTTGAACAGAACAAGGAGAAACAGAATGGTTTAACATCAGCAAAGGTGCACGACAAGGCTGCATACTTTCCCCCTACCTGTTTAATTAATATGCAGAGCAAATCATCAGAGGAGCAGGACTGTATGAAGACAACCAAGGTGTGAAGATTAATGGAAGACTCATCAACAACCTTCGCTATGCTGATGATACCACAATACTGGCTGAGAGTGAAGATGATCTAAAACATTTGCTTCTCAAGATCAAGGAACAGTCTTAAAATTGCCCTGCACCTTAACATAAAAAAAGACAAAGATCCTGACAACTGGCAAAATCAATAAGTTCATCATTGATGGAGAAGAAATTGAAATAGTGGACAACTTTAACCTGCTTGGATCAATATCAATAAAGAAACGACAAGCAGTCAAGAAATCCGATGATGCATTGCTCTTGGTAGAATGGCTATGAAAGATCTAGACAAGATTCTCAAGAGCAGAGACGTCTCTCTCCATACATAGATTCAGCCTGTCCAAGCCATGGTATCTTCAATATCATATTATGGATGCAAAAGTTGGGCAGTAAAAAAAGATAGACAAGAAGAAAATTGATGCCTTTGAATTATGGTGCTTGTGAAGAATGCAGTGTATGCCATGGGCTGCCTGAAGAACAAACTAGAGGAGATCAAACCAAATATTTCTTTAGAAGCTCAGATGACAAGACTTTGACTTTCATATTTTGGACATATCAGCGCAAAGAGAAAGATCATTAGAGAAAGACATCAAGCATGGCAAGGTTGGAGGTCAACACAAAAAAGGAAGACCAGCAATGAGATGGATCAATACAATAACAGCAGCTATGGATCCCACTCTATCAACAATGAGCTGCCTGACTGAAGACTGAATATAGTTTAGGATAGCTATCCGGAGGGTCGCCATGAGTCAACACTGACTTGATGGCATTTAACAACAGGAACAACATGGATTGGCAGACTGGATGAGCTCTATGATCTTTGTTATTTTCTATGTTTTGATCAAATATGCAGCTACATGTCTATTTTGGCTGCGTACATTTATACCACCTTCTGAGTGGTTTTAAATGTACACAGCTGCATTTTAGTTGCAATTTCTGTGGATTTTGTGAAGTAATGTTATAGATCATCAATGTTCTGAGCCTAACTGCTGCAGCAGTTAGCAAATTAGCAAATGGGGAATGCTGCCTGAATAGAGGCTAGTGATGATGAAGGAGTTAATGCTGGCTCCCACTGTACTGCTCCTTGTGATCTTGGGCAAGTCAATTATCCCGCTATTGCCTCAGGTACAATCTTAGATTGTAATCCCTCGGAGGACAGGAAAATACCTTCTGTAGTTCAATGTAACTCTCCTTGAACTCCTGAGAAAAGGCATGAGTTGAATTCAATTCCCTGCCCCCCCCCTAATATTTCCATTTGTGCACCAGGCCATCTACATCCTTGAAAGAAGGTTCCTGAAGACAACTGGGCTCAACCACATTCACCCTAATCCTCCCCCTACCCCCTATCTCCACACCCTCAATGGATCCACACCACATGCTCACCATCTGCACGTCTCTGGATCAAAATGCCTAATGACCTGCATCAGGTTCTGCAGAAATCTATCATTGCAGGTATTACCCCAGGCCCTTGCCCTTTCCCGCCACCAAGGCCATTCTCCTTCTTCCTCTCTTCCCCACCATCCTCTGAGAACAAGGACGTCACCATGGATCCCCCCTACTCACCTCTACTCCTATCTCCTGCTATGCTATTTGTGCCCAGACTCCTCCTTGGTGTCCTGAGCTCCCTACCCTTTCTTACCACCCCTTCCCCGAATTATGATCTGCCCTCTATGCTACCACTTCTTTCTGACTGCTGCATCAAGTGGACTGGCTTCCATGGTGCTCACTGCCCAGCTGCTCTGAGGTAGACACCGAGCCCATCCCCCCAGCCCCAAAAGAGGAACCCTTTGGCCAGTCCTGTTTCAAAACATATAGCCATAAGTAGTGTGGCATCTGCAGTCCTTGATTCTACCTATCGAAATCGGCACTGCTGGTCCAAAAATGCATCAGGATAGGTCTGTTAGAAATCAAGGTCCAGCTATAAATCATCTCCTAGATCCAGCTAACCTGACAACTAGGGCCAGCCTGAGTTGGTTCAAGGTGTTGGCACCCTAGGCAACCTTAAGCCTTACACCCCTGGGCAGCCAGAATCTGTTGTTTAGCTTTGAATGTCCTGCTCTTTGCTGCCCCCAGAAGCTGCTCCCTAGGCAGACACCTAGTTTGCCTAGTGGTTAGGCCTACTGTGCAGCAACCTGTCTCTGGTCTGCAAATTCTCCACTGCCAAGCCCTCTTCAGAATCAAACCATCCCCTCACTAACCCAGCAACCCTACCACTTCACTTCTTAAGTTCTCTTCCCACTTGCACTCATACCTGTACTATAACTAGCCTTGACTACCATCCCTTGTATACCCCCAGTCATCTACACTCCACTCACCGCCTCTTAGTACTGCACACAACCATCAATGATCCTAGCAACAGAACCACACCAGCTACTAATATCTACCACAGGCACAGCCATAGCCATGGCCAACTCACACTGCCAATAAAGACCTCCCCCAAAGAGATGAGACAAGCCACACTGGTGTCCTAGGCCTTCCAGCAAGCCTGATCAAGGCCACTTCACCCATCAGCACCGCAGACATCTCTACCACCACCAAAAGCCCAAAACATGCCATACCCATACCTCAGCAGGAAGAACACTTTCCTCCACTACCACTGCCACATAGATGATCCCACCACGACAGCCACAATAGCCCTGGCCCGCAACCACAGTTGTAATATGATGGCTGAGATCACTGCAGCCCTCCTTCAGATGCAGCCTAGCCACTGCAGACAAGCCAAGTAAGTCCACAGCCCCCCCCCCGCCCCCCCCCCTCAAAAAAAATGCCAGGTGACTGAGAGCCCTTGTGACAAGCGCACAAGTAGAACACACTTCATGTGGGCATCTTTTCACCAACCTATTCAGTTAACATGGCCCCAGCACACCAAATACCCCTCTCTGCCCACTCCTACATTCCCACCCTCTCCCTATTCCCCTTGGCTACTGATCAGCAGCCTCTCAGACCCCGCCTCCCTCCTCATTATACTGGCCACTGCCCTTTAGAAGGGGCTCAACCATCTTACAATGCCCTCCACACAAACCGAGAGTACTCTATATACTTGCAGTGTGCACAGGAATTATAGGGTGGAGTTGATGGATCTTTTAGTCATTTTCTGCCATCATCTATCATGTTACTATGGGTCGGGAGCAGGCAAAAATAAGCCAGACCAGAGGATCTCCTCCTTCTTTCCCTCTGTTCCTCCTTCTCCCACCAAACCCCAAACCAATCCCCTCCCAAACCCTAACCCTAAAGTAATGTATTAAAACATTGTTATTAAATCAAATGTGTGAAACAAACTGAAAAAAGTCTGAAAATCAGCAAAAAAAGCCAAACAAATTGCAAAATATTTGCTCTGTGGACATCCTTATCACTCACCGCTAACTGCACATCCACCTCCTTGCTTATCTGCAAGCAAAGGGTTGACAGATAGAAGCAGTAAAAATCACCCCACCAGGCAAATCTTCCAGGATGGCTACCACTATAGTCATCATAAATACATTCAGTTCTGAAGAAACTTTTTAAAAAGATGCCTTGCCGAATAAAAATGTATTACAGATTTCTTTCTCATACATGCAAAATCTATATAAAATTATCTTGTGCTAATGGTGCCACTGTAATACAATAACAGATAGGTTCTTGATCCTATTTTCTTGTAATTCCTATAATGAATTCTACCTTGATACCATATGCAAAGGTTCATCTTTGTTCCACACAACCTTGAATAATAAAGAACAGTCTCAGTGAAAGAGAAAGCAAAAAAGAGACAGAATGGCCTCAGAATAAACTTCTTCTGTAGAGAGATATTTAGGAAATTAAATTAACTTTTTTTCTGTATTAATGTGGTATATGCAGCAGAATTTTATCTTACTGCTAAGGGATGTGAAGTATTATTTACAGCAGTCTTCTGCTTCTGCTGTAACTAAAGTGGATGACTTTGTTCGCCGAGATGCTTATAATTTGCATAGCATTATCCATCACACAGATTTTCTTGTAAGTACCTCCAACCTATTTTGTCTTCTACCTGGGTTAATCCTCAGCTGCCACAATTTTTTGTCAGTTTTCTAGTCCAGATGTTCTGCCCCCACAGTCTGTCTGTGCATGTTTTTCACTGTATTTTGTATTGATATCCAAACAGGAAATAAAGGAAAGACAGTTTCCACAGATATGTCACTCGAAACACACAAATAGTGGAGGACAACCAGGCCTATGACACAAATTCCTTTATTAAAGAAGCCTGACTTGGCCAAGTTTCAGCAGAAAAGCCTTCTTCAGGGGTCTTCAAATAGTCCGATAAAAATACAAACATAAAAATATAAATATTACATACAAAAATACATAAAAAGCATAATAAATGAAAACATAAATGAATATAAAAAATATATCTATATAAAAGAGATTACTTAAACATAAATAAAAACACATATCAGACTTACAGAATATGTAAGCACTTATAAAAAGTGCAACAAAGCAGCATTTACTAAAAAGAAAAGAAAACATATCCAGTTAAACAATAGCAATACAGCAAATAGCTTCCTGCTAGGTCTATAATCCTTGCTCCTATAGGTGACCCATTCCCTCCAGTCTCCTTGAGACCTGCCTGGCTTCATGCTCAAGCCCAAGGTACAACATTTGACCCCCATTGGTCAATTACAGTTCCCTCTAGATTTATGGGTAATCCCTACACTCCTCCTGTCAGTGCAAAAATCTACATCTTGTACACACAGCTCCACTGCCTCTTTTCCTGCTCCATTCCACTGAGATTCCATCATTCTTTTACCATTCTCACTCTTTCAACATCCACTCTCATTCCCTCAACAATCCACTTTCATTTTTTCAACATCCAGTTCTTCCATTCAGCATTCAGCATCCAACATCCACTCCTGCTACAGTTTCAGTATCCATTCAGTCAATTCCACAACCCACCTTGTCAGCAATACGTAAGCTGGAAGAGATCATTTCAGGCTGCTGCATGTTGAACCAGAACAGCACTGTCTCTTCATTGCAACTATTGCAGCGAGGGGCATGTTTACTAAGACCTGCACCAGTAACATGTGTATTATATGAATGGGGTTTCAGGCTAACTGCAAGGGGGCGTGTACATCCATCCTCTTGCAGTTAGTGCGTGAAAGCCATGCAGTAATAGGGAGGCCGGGCCATGGGTGCAACTAATGCCATCCATGACCCATGGCATTATTTGCACCTGAGCTACCTGCGCTAAGTACAATTAACTACTGGGAACACCCCTGTCCTGCTCAGTCCATGCACCAACACATATTGCTAGGGTAGCATGGTTTTTTAGCACACGGGCCCCATACTACTATTTAGCTTGGCACCAAAACCACACTCTAATCCCACGTTACTCTGGTAGTGCACTGTAGTAAACATGCCCTTAAGTGCTTTAATTTTACTTATTGTAATAAACAGGTGGAAAGTAAGAGACTGGGTCTTTTCCTTGAATGATGAAGTGGTTTTACTACACGTGGAACATTGTACTTGAAACGTGATGTGGAAACAGACCAGGAAATCTCTCACAACACCTCTGTCTCATTGAGAAATGTCTCTCTGGTCCACCGGTAAGACAGTATTTTATATGCTAAAACAGAGGTAAACACTCAATTGGCATCCCACCCGCATGCCCCAGCCGCCCTAACACCCTAACACAAACAGAAAATGGTTAGCCTACACATAAGTCCCATCGCTAACCATCACTCGTGTACTATCCACCCACAAATGCACATGTAACAACTAGATGAGTCAGAGAAGTGTACATAGTATAAAGTTAGCTTGTAAATAGTTTCCCCGGTTCTCTCCATGTTTAATATCCTGTTTCACTGTAAACTCAATGTTTCCTGTATGCATTGTAGTATGTTTTTGTTCGATGTACACCGCACTGATTATAATAGCGCGGTATAGAAGAAACGTTAAATAAATAAATATAAAGATTTCCTCCCAAACTGCAGCAAAACCTATATACACGCAGCTGCACTGTTTGCCAGCACTAGTGAGGGACGAATTAAAGTGCTACTATTTGCTTTTAAGGTTATACATGGATTGGACCCTGAATATGGGGTATATTTACTAAAACATGGTAGTTTACCATGCATTCAGCCACAAAACATAGAGCTGGGGTAGCACCAGATCCGCACTAATGAATGGAGTTGTGTACAGTATATCCCCAGGCAGTAAGTGAGGATCCAGCAGCACTCCTGCACTGAGCTGTTTGTCATTCATACAATTACCACCACCCACTGAGGCAATGGTAAGTACATTCATACCAACTACAACGCTGATGGTGAATGCATGCTAAAGATGGCCACATCAACCAAAAGGTGCAGCCAACGCTCATATTGTACCCCTAACCTGCCCAGTGTTCGCCCTAACCCACGCTAAGTTACCATGGCAGGTTTAACACACAGTAAACCCCATACTATTAGTGCAGAATAAACATACCTCTAAGTTGCTTCAACACTATATATCCTCTTGGCAATTAAGATCTGTTGATGCCCTTATGTTAGCTTCACCATTGAGCAGCAGAAATCCATTGTGGGCACTGTTACCTTTAATGATTTGTATGCTAGCCAATCATGTGCATTTTAGGAAGGTCTTAAAACATTGGGCCCAATATTCAAAGACTTTTACACGGTTTAAAAACCTGTAAACCATGTATATGCTGCTATAAAAAGATATTCATCGGCACTAAAACGATTAGTGCCAATGAATATCTACTGGTTTCGCCGCTACACGTCCTGATGCTATACATGTAGAATCTGGGCGTATGATGGGCGTTCCGGGATGGAGCGGAGGTGACACCCTTTGCTAACTGGGCAGCGGCAATATTAAGGAAGATCTTGTCTTACTAATCTGTTATGTTTTTTTGAAGGTGTGAATTAACAGGTAGACAAAGGTGAGTCGGTTGATATAGTGTATTTGAACTTTCAGAAAGCCTTTGACAAAGTCCCTCATCAGAGACTTTTGGCAAAACTAAAGAGTCATGGGATAGGAGGCAGTGTACTACTGTGGATCAGGAACTGGTTAAAAGACAGAAAGCAGAGGGTAGGACTAAATGGCCAATTTTCCCAGTGGTGTACCCCAGGGATCTATGCTGGGTCCGCTGCTTTTTGACATATTCATAAATGACCTGGAAAAGGGAATAACGAGTGAGGTTATCAAATCTGCAGATGACACAAAACTATTTAAAGTTGTTAAAACCCATGAGGATTATGGAAAATTGCAATAGGATCTTGATAAATTGGAAGACTGGGCATCGAAATGGCAGATGAAATTTAATGTGGACAAGAGCAAAGTTATGCACCTAGGGAAGAACAACCCAAACTATGGTTACACGATGCAAGGTTCCACATTAGGAACCACCACCCAGGAAAAAGATTTAGGCGTCATTGTGGATAACATGTTAAAACCCTCAGCCCAGTGTGCAGCAGCTGCCAAGAAAGCAAATAGAATGCTTGGTATCATAAGGAAAGGAATAGAAAATAAAACAAAGGATATTATAATGCCTCTATATCGTTCCATAGTGAGACCACACCTTGAATATTGTGTGCAATTCTGGTTGCCGTATCTTAAAAAGGATATAGCGTTATTAGAAAAGGTTCAGAGAAGAGCCATCAAAATGGTAAAGGGGATGAAAGGATACCCCTATGAAGAAAGGTTAAAAAGGTTAGGGCTCTTTAACCTGGAAAAGAGATGGCTGAGGGGAGATATGATAGAAGTCTATAAATTAATGAACGGAGTGGAACGGGTAAACATAGATCGATTGTTTATGTTATCAGAATATAGAAAGACTAGGGGACATACAATGAATTATATTTGTATTTTTTATGTACTGAATATTAACTGCATTTTGTATTCTATGATAGAGATGTTCTTTGTTGAATATTGTGGCAATATGTTTTGATAATTTTGGTTGAATTGTAATCCGCCTTGAACCAACTCATGATTAAGCAGAATATAAGATACTGAATTGAATTCAGTTACAAAATTAGGTAAGTTTAACCCCGACTCAGCGGTACTGTTCCCAGGGGTGGGGATGGGGAGAAGGGAGTATTTACATGCATATTTCATGAAATACTTCATATGTGCATAATGTAAGTTGGGAAACTTGTGCATAAGTAAAGAGCAGGTATAAATATATGTGCAGAAATTCCCTGGGGTAATTTGCAGAATTAAAGAATGTGCATACTTTCATTTTGAAAACTTGTTTCTACCCACACAGGGAAATGTATGCATGTACTGTTTATTCATGTGCACAATTGCTCCCTAAACCTGTGTGTGATAAACCTGTGGGTTCACCCCTAAACAAAGAAACAAAGATATTGGGAGGGGTGAAGTCATGGGGAGGGGTACACCTTCTCCTGGTGGGTGCACCACTAAGCAAAGACATGGGTAGGGGTGCACCTACTCCCTAAAAGACATGGGAAGGGGAGCACCTACTCCTGTCATATTACTGGGCAGACTAGATGGACCATACTGGTCTTTATCTGCCGTCATTTACTATGTTACTATGTTACTTAATGATAGTACAAAAATAGCTGTGATGAAGTATAACTCAGCCAAGGTACATTAAAAAAGGGAGATAATTAAAGAGAGCTCTTTCGGTTACCTAATAGACTTTACAGCACTCCCTTCTCTTCCAGACTGTTTTGTGGAAACCAAGATGGTCTTCTTCAGCCCTATTATAAACCATCAAATGTTGAACTGATTTTGATGGAGCTCAGCAGATTCGGCGAATGAGGAGCTGTATGAGAGATCCACGACTCAGGGAACCCCAGATATTTAAACAACCAAGCTTGAAAGACTAAGGATAGGGCGGTAGCTTAGGTCCATGCTGACTCCAGGGCCTTGCATGATGGTGGTTTGAAATAAACAGAAACCATTTTGGTTTATTCAATTATTAATTAATTTTAGATATAATTGTAATTTTCAGATCAGCTGAACTTTCGCTACACAGCCACTTAATTAAGAGTGGATTTAGACCACTTTTACTCTCAGGTGCTCCCTTATCCCCTATTTTCTCCTGCCTATCCTTCATTTATTTCTTTTGACTTCTGCTCTCCTCTCCATCTCTTTCTTATGGCTCCACATCACTTTTCCTTCCTATTGATGCCACTCCCTAATCTTCTCCCCTCCTACCAATAACTTCAAACTCCCCTTCCTAATCATCCCCTCTTTACCATTTTTACTTTTCCCGCCATCTTGTCATCTACCCTATCATCTGCTCTTGGGCTTCACCTTTTTCTTCCTCTCATTCCTTCCTCTCCTCTCTCTCAGAAAGAGCCTCACCCTCGTTACCACCATGCCATCTCCTCCCTCCCCCACACACTTCTGCTTCTTCTCCTTCTATCATCTGGAGATATCAACCCCAACCCTGGCCCCCCTAGATTTTTCTCACACTTCCAGGACTGATCCTCAGGCAACTGCTCTAATCTTATTCATATCCCTTTCCTTTCCTCATCCCCTCTCCCTTTCTCATGTGCCTTGTGGAATGCACATTCAATATCAAATAAACTTGCCTTTATACACTGCACAGTCAGGGTGAGAGTGATCTCTCAGCAGGACATACTGAGGTCACCCTGTCTGTGTAGGTGGTGGCCAGGCACTAAAATTTCCCAGTCAGTGCCCTATGCCCTGTGCAGATGCACCCTGGCCAGGCCACCCTGTCCGGCCTATACCCATGGTACCTTGCTCCTCATTATGCACATTGGCAGCCCAATACTGGCAACATTACTGGCAGTGTGGGCTGTGGAAGGTGTTTGCAGCCACCACACACTGGATAGACAGACAGCCACCCCCACACCTATGCCAGCATTGTGCTTCTATAGAGGAGTCCAGCAGCCATACCCACCACACCAGTCCTGGGCACAGTACAGGCATGGATATGGTACGCAATACTGTTGGGGGTCACTCCCCAGGGTGGTAAACACTGTCAGAGACCAGACCTGCAGCGCACACCGCAGACATCACAATGATTGTTATGGTGGAGATCAATGAGCAAAATGTGCTTAACGTAGGAATTGATATCTGCCAGTTATCATGGGCAACGTTTGATAGCTGTGTACCATATACCCAGGTGTAGAGTGGCATTGCTAAGGTATGCAACTGCTAGTATTGGGAGATACAGGCAGGGCCCAATGTCCTGCCTCTCCAGGAGGCATTGGCCAATGGGGCCTGTGGGTGTGTGTGTGGGTGTGTCTGGCCCTGTTGGCTGCTGCTTTACGGCAGAGTGTCCCAACTCCAGTCCTGGTGTTCCAACCACTGTTCGGGTTTTCATGCTGTCCCTCATAAATATGCATGAGCTACATCAGCATACCATGGGGGTGGTGCATAGATATGCAGCACAGGCATCTTTATTAGAAGCAGCATGGATCCTGAATGGTGTGGGGCCCTCCACGACTGCATTTGGGAGACTCTGCTCTAGGTAATGCGGCTGTTTATGGTGTCTGTGTTTGGTGTGGTAAAATATAGGCGTATGAACCATGCGTATGTTCTCAGCAATAAAGGTTTGTCCTTACTATCACGGTTTAGTTGTGGGAAAAATATGTGGACAGGATTGGCAGTAGCCCCAGCTGGCCTTTGAACCTGTGACCTTCTGTTCTTGCACACACTGTCTGTGTGCACTGCACCACCATGTTGCCACAGGTGTGCTGCATTCCCTGGGGAGTCCATGACTGTACATCCAACAGAGCCTGTCTGTTGCGGTGGATGGTGCCAGCGTGCACAGGCCTAGGCCACTGTGTGCTGTGACTTGCAGCCACTGGCCCCTCCACCACCTGTACCCTTCCGCCAACATGCAGACATGTCCTTATCTGGGCAAAAGCATATGACCTGATTGAGTTGTGGCACTCCAGGACTGAATTTGGGGGACTCGGCTGTAGGTACTGCCCATTGTTATGGTTTGTGTGCAGTGTAGGGTAAAATATGGTTGTTTGAACCATGCTTAAGTTCTCTGCAATACAGGAGTGTCCTTAATAACACTGTTTAGTGGTGAGTAAAACTATGGGGACTGGGTTGGAAGGAGCCCCAGCTGGGATTTGAATCTTTGACCCTCTGGTCTTATAGGCACTGGCTGTGTCTGTTACACCACACTGTTGCCACAGAAACAGTGCAGTCCCTGGAGATAGGGATCCTGGCTGGACAAGTCAGAAACCCTGCTCTGCACAATTTTACTGTGGGCTCATTTACCGTGTACGGAGACAAAAGTGCAAATAAGCCTCAGAAATGAGCTCTGAAAAAGGGGCACAAACCCATGACCAAACTGGGCAACAGTGATAACACTGGGCAACCATAAAAAACACTCCCAGGAAAGCTGCAATAAAATGAAATGCTTTTTGAAAGGGTCTACGGAGCGTAGACCCTTCCAAAAATCATTTCCTTTTTTTGGAGCTTTCCTGGGAGTGTTTTTTATGGTTGCCCATTAATATCAGTGTTGCCCAGCTGGATCATAATTTATTTGGAATTTGTTGTGGTCATTTTCAATATATATTTGCTATTTTGTTCTGTGCACATATATCACACTGCTCACGTTTTTCAGGTTTCCCCGGTTTTGCTGTACATTGCTGACGGAAATGGTTTCTCTTCCCTTTAAATCGGCTCTAACGCGAGGGTTTCACTCGCGGTATTTTTTTTGCCGAAATTCAGCCCCGCTCCTGTGCGGGGAGCCTCTCCCCTCCCAGTCTCCACCCATTGACCCTGTCCCCCCGCCCCTCGGGAGCCTTCCTCCGCCCTCGAAATGCCTTTCCACGCCTCTATCGCACATCAGCGCACCGCGCACTTTTGCGGGCGGCGCACACATGTGCGGCCAGAGCGCATGCGTGCAGGGCACCAAAAACGCACTATTAGCGTGCGCTAAGGTATCTTAGCGCACGCTCAAGTGCACCCCGCACAATTGCGCTCTTTAGTAAACATACCCCTTAGTGATTTTAACATTCATGTTGATAATCCATCTGACCCTTATGTTTTAAAGCTCCTTTCCCTTACCTACAGCTTTGCTCTACTGCCCCATTCACCAGCATGGTCACTGCTTTGACCTTACCTTCTCTAATTGCTTACCCTCAAACTTCTGTGCCTCTGTTCTTCCCATATCTGACCACCTGCTGAGCTTCACTCTTAATCACCCCTGCCCCTGCCTCAATCTCGCCCAATTTCCTCCAATCTCTTTAGAAATCTTCATGCTATCGACCTATCAGCTCTCTCTACTACAGACTCATCACCTCTTTCCTCCACTAGGTCATTTGAGTCTGTTGATGAGACAGTAACCTCCTATAACTCATTACCTTTGGAACTCATTACCTACTGTCTCCACCAGGAACATTTCTTCCCCAGATTTAATGCCCTCCTCAAGACTTACCTTTTCTGCTCTGCCTTTTTCCAACAGAGCTTTGACAATTTTCTCCTTCTCTCACTGTCTCCTGCTTTCTCCTTTCCTCTGTCATTAAACGATTGTGATCTTTCCTTCTACAATTGTAGCTCTTTTCCTTTCCTGGCCTCGGCCATCTCAGGTTTGTTTTTTGTTTTTTTGTTAATTGTAAACGCCTTGATGCTGCGAAGGAGTGGTATATCAAGTATTCTAATAAAGATAAAGATAGCTTCCAATAATACTACTCTCTCCTCTACTCTGGATATCCTTGTTCCACCCATTCCACGTCCTGTGAGGCACATCTCACCTCAGCCCTGGTTGTCTTCAACTACCCACTACTGACATTCCTGTGCCCGCTCAGCTGAGTGCATTTGGCTCAAATCCTGCTCTCTGTCTGACTGTCTTCACTTAAAATTTATGCTTTCTTCTTTCCAGTCCGCCATTGCACTCGCTAAGCAAAACTATTTTCTCCATCTGACTAACCATCTTGCCTCTAACCCTCGCTGTTTCTTTCTACTCTCAATTCTCTTCTTAATGCACTTCCACCTCCAATCCCTCCTTCTCTCTCTGCCCAAGCCCTAGCAGACTATTTCCATGACAAAGCACATAAAATTACTCTTCAATTCCCCCTAAATCTTCTTCACCCACTCTTCCCCCTCTCCATTACCAACTTTTCCCCTCAACCTCTATCACCCTTTCATTCTTTTCTAAAATCTCTGTTGAGGAATCCTCTCTTCCTCTTTCCTCCTCTAAACTCACTACCTGATCTTCTGATCCAATCCCCACCCATCTCCTGAACTCTATCTACTCCTCTGTCATCCTTTTCATCTCACATATTCTCAACCTTTTGCTTTCCACTGCAGCCTTCCCTTCAGCCTTCAAGCATGCTGTAATCACTCCTCTCCTCAAAAAACCCTCACTTGACCCTACTTGTCCTTCTAATTATCGACCATCTCCCATCTCCCATTCATTTCCAAAATTATTGAACGTGCAGTTCTCTGCCACTGTCTCAAATATCTCTCCCCTCAAGCACTACTTTATCCACTCTTGCCAAAATCTCCTGCGATCTGTTCCTCCCTAAGTCCAAAGGCCTTTACTCAGTTCTCATTCTTCTTGATCTTTCTGCTGCTTTTGATTCTGTTGACCACCTCCTCCTCCTTGACACTTTATCCTCACTTGGTTTTAGAGGCCCTGTACTGTTTTGGTTCTCTTCTTATCTCTCCAATCAATCTTTCAGTGTTTGTTCTGGAGGTTCCTCCTCTACTGCCATCCCTCTTTCATTTGGTGTACCTCAAGGGTCTGTTCTGGGCCCTCTCCTTTTCTCTCTCCATACCCAGTCCTTTGGTGCCCTCATCTCATAGAAACATAGAAACATGACAGCAGAAAAACACCGCATGGCCTATCTAGTCTGCCCTTCCATATCAACTACTACAACAGTCCCCTTTTTTCCTTTAGAGATCCTCTGTTTTTGTCCATGCTTTTTTAAATTCAGATACTGTCCTCATCTCTACCACCTCCACTAGGAGACTATTCTACACATCTAAAACTCTTTCCATAAAGAAATATTTCCGCATATTACTCCAGAATCTATCACTTCTCAAGTTATCTACACCTTCCTGGGTGTCTACTCTATTGCAGATTTTGGCATCATCCACAAAGTGGCAAACCTTACCCGACAGCCCTTTTGCAATATCACTAACAAAGATGTTAAAAAGAGTCGGACCAAGGACAGATTCTTTCTGTCCTTGGTCCCATGGCTTTCAGTATCATTTTTATGCTGATGACTCTCAAATCTCTTTACACCTGACATCTGTCCTTTGCTCCAAACTCATATCTCTACTTGCATATCTGACATCTCCTCCTGGATGTCTCACCGCCGCCTAAAATTGAACATGTCTAAAACTGAACTTCGTATTTTTCCCCCAAACCCTCCTCCCCCCTTCCTTTTTTCTCTATCACAGTTGACAACACTCTTCTTCCTCCTTCTTCCTCAGCCCACAAACTTGGGGTCATCTTTGACTCCTCTCTTTCCTCCTCCACACATATTCAACATATAGCTAAAACCTGTTGTTTCTTTCTTTACAACATTAACAAAATTCGGTCCTTTCTCTCTGAACATACCGCTAGGCCTCTTGTCCACTCTTTGGTCACCTCCAGTCTTGACTATTGCAACCAGGGCCATACCGAGCCAGAATTCTGCTCTGTGCGATTTGCACTTCAGGTGTGCCCCCCCCCCACCCCCACCCACACCTCCATCCAGCTGCTGCCTGCTCTTACCTTACTTCTGCCGCTCTCTGTTTTCTCCACAGCAACATCGGCAGCAGGGCAAGAGCAGAAAGTGGCTGGAAGGAGATGGGAGAGGGAAGGCACGCCCTACTACTACTACTACTATTTAACACTTATATAGCGCCACGCACGCAGCACTGTACAGACATGAATACAAGAGATAATCCCTGCTCATCGGAGTCTTGCTCGTCAGAGCTTACAATCTAGTCGAAACAGTACACAATACAAGACAGTACATAATACAATTTAGTGCAATGCATAGTATGGTCATACAGTTGGGTTATGCAATGATGGGGAATTAGGTAAGATGAGGGATAGAAAATGATGGGGTTAGGTTAAGATGAAGGACGGGAGTCAGAATCTGAATGCAACAGTGAAGAGGTGAGTCTTTAAACTGGATCTGAAGAGGGCCAGGGAGGGTGCCGGGCATATAGACACAGGTAAGCTGTTCCAGGCGTAGGGTGCAGCCAGGTGAAAGGAGCAAAGTCGGGAGTTAGTGGTGCAAGTGAAAGGCTTAGATAGAAGTAGTTTGTTAGCGGAGCAAAGTTGTCGACGGGGGATGTAGGGAGAGATGAGAGATGAGAGGTACTGAGGGGCCGCAGAGTGAATGCATTTGTAGGTCAGCAGGAGAAGCTTGAATTGGATGCAGAATTGAATGGGGAGCCAGTGAAGTGATTTGAGAAGAGGAGTAACATGAGGATGGCGGAAGATTAATTGGGCAGCATGATTTTGTATAGATTGAAGGGAGAAGAGATGGCTCACGGGGAGACCAGACAGGAGTAGGTTGCAATAGTCGAGGTGAGAGGAGATTAAAGAGTGGATAAGCATTTTGGTGGTGTGTTCAAACAGGAAGGGGTGGATTTTTCTGATATTGTAGAGAAAGAAATGGCAGGTTTTAGCTACAAGCTGGATATGTGTGGAGAAGGAGAGAGAGGTGTCAAAGATAACCTCCAGATTGCGGGCCGAGGGAACAGGAAGGATTGTAGATCCATCCACGGAGACTGAGAAAGAGGGAAGAGGAGGGGAGGAGTTGGGGGGAAAGACGAGGAGTTCAGTCTTGTCCATGCTCAATTTTAAGTGGCGATGAGACATCCAGGCAGCGATGTCAGAAAGGCAGCCAGAGATCTTGGTCTGGATTGCTGGAGAGATATGAGGTGTAGAGAGGTAGATCTGGGAGTCATCAGCATAGAGATGGTACTGAAAGCCATGGGAGGAGATAAGCACGCCAAGTGATTGGGTATAGAGAGAGAAAAGGAGGGGGCCCAAGACGGATCCCTGGGGTACGCCAACATGGAGCGGGGTGGGAGAGGAGGAGGAGCCGCCAGAGCATACACTAAAGGAGTGATGGGAGAGGTAGGAGGAGAACCAAGATAATATGAAATCCTTGAAACCAAGCGAGGAGAGGGTGGCAAGGAGAAGGTTGTGGTCAACAGTGTCGAAGGCAGCAGAGAGGTCGAGAAGGATAAGTACAGAGTAGAGGCCCTTAGATTTAGCAAGGAGCAGGTCATTGGAGCCCTTGGTAAGGGCTGTTTCAGTGGAATGTAGTGGACGGAAGCCGGATTGTAGTGGGTCCAAGAGAGCCTGGGAGGTGAGGAAGTCGAGGCAGCGGCAGTGGACAGCTCGTTCTAGTAATTTAGATATGAAAGGAAGGAGGGAGATAGGTCGATAGTTAGAAGGACAGGTGGGATCGAGTGAGGGTTTCTTGAGGAGAGGTGTGACAACAGCATGTTTGAAATCTACAGGGACAGTTGCAGTGGAGAGTGAAAGGTTGAGAATATGAGAGACGGCGGGGACAACGGTGGGGGAGATGGGGTATAGGAGATGGGTGGGGACAGGGTCAGAGGAGCAGGTGGTGGGCTTGGAGGAGGAAAGAAGAAGTGTGGTTTCCTCTTCAGAGATTGTAGGGAAGGAGAGGGTAGCAGAGGAAGTGTGGATGGGGGGGAGAATTGTGGAGGGGGAAGTAGATGAGGGAATGGGGAATTGGAGGGTAATCTTGTGGATTTTGTCATGGAAGTAGTCAGCTAGGGTTTGGGAGAGAGAGAGGGCGGGACTGGTGGCGGGTGAACCTTGAGGAGAGAGTTGAGGGTATTAAAGAGGCGGCGAGGATCTGAGGCAAGGGAGTTAGTGAGATGGATGCAGTATTTTTGTTTGGCAAGTGTTATGGCTGACTGGAAGGAGTCAAGTATGAATTTGAAGTGTAGAAAGTCTTCTGGGGAGCGGGATTTGGTCCAAGCACATTCAGCAGAATGGGCACAGGTGCATAAATAGCGGATTGTGGATGAGAGCCAGGACTGGGGAGCAGAACGTCTAACAGGACGTGGGGTGGGTGGGGCCAGAGTGTCGAGAGCCGAGGATAGTGCAGTGTTATAAGAGGATACTGCCTCGTCAATGGACTTGTAGGACAAAATGGAGGAGAGAGATGGAGAAATGGTGGAGGACAGGGTCAGGGGATCGATATTATGGAGGTTTCTAAATAGGTCGGAGGAGACAGGACGAGGTTGGGACAGCGGGAGCTGAAGATTAAAGATTAAAAAGTGATGGTCATGTGAGGGAAGGAATGCATTGCGGATGTTTGAGGGAGAAGAATTAGAGAAGAGTATCAGGTCAAGGCAGTGGCCGTGCAGGTGGGTGGGGGCAGTGGAGCAAAGTTGGAGGTTAAATGAGAAGGTGAGGGCGAGAAACTTTAAAGCATGGGGATCAGAGGGGTTAACGACATTAATGTTAAAATCACAAAGAATAAGAGTGGGGGAAGAGGGATCCAGAAAGACGGAAAGCCAGGAGTCAAAGTCAGTAAGGAAGGCTGATTTGGATTTGTTGGGTGGGCGATAGATAACAGCTACTAGGAGGGGAAGTGGTGTGAGGAGGCAAATGGAGTGGACTTCGAAGGAGAGGGGGGAGTGTGACTGAGGCGGCAGGAGGGGTTGGAATTGGCAAGAGGGAGAAAGTAGAAGCCCAACACCACCACCACGGCCAGTGGATCGAGGTGTATGGGAGAACTGGTAGCCCCTGTGGCAGAGAGCAGCAGCGGATGCAGTATCTTCTGGGGGGAGCCAGATTTCAGTTAGGGCAAGAAGGTGTAGTGCATTGGTGATAAAGAGATCATGAGTAAAAGCAAGTTTGTTAGAGACTGAGCATGCATTCCATAGGGCACATGCGAACGGAAGAGCGGAGGGAGAAAGGAGAGGGATATGGATAAGGTTGGATAAGTTACGTGAGGATTTCTTTCCAGAGTAAGTCTGTGGTCTAGGGGGACTATTATGTGAGGATCTATTTTCAGAATAATACAGGGAACTAGAGGGACTAGGGTACGGGTGGGTGTCACTGGGTGAGTGTTCTGTCCATGTGGTTAAGAGATTGGGGCTAGACTGAGGGAGGGCGGAAGGGGAAAGGAGGGGTATATATATGAGATTACATAGGGTACGTGAGGAGCTCTTCTTAGAATGGGAAAGATATCGGGGGGGCCAGGGTTGGGGTTGATGTTACCTGATGAGAGAAGGAGAAGGAGTAGCAGAGAGCGGGGTTAAGCGGAGGCAGTGTGGCGGAAGCGAGGGTGGGGTTGCCTTAAAGAGAGGGGCTGATTGAATAAGGGGGAGGAAGTGATGAAGCTCAAGGGCAGATGCTAGGTTAGAAGACAGAATGGAGGGAGAAGTGAGGAAGGTAGAGGGGGAGTGGGGGGGAGAGGTGTGAGGGTGATGGTAGGAGGGGAGGCAGTTGGGGAGTATGAGGAAGAGAAGTACAATGTGATGTGGGGGCCATGGCTGAGGAGTAGTGGGGGCTATGCAGTGTAATTTATCTTGCAGCAATGAGAAGGCTATGGGTTGTAAACACTATGCAGTATATGTTGGGTTACAAGTGGGGACTACACGCTGTGGGATATAGGTTAAGGTACAGGCAATGGGTAGTGGGGAGACTATAGCCTGTGCAGCATGGTTCCGTGTAAGCAGTGGGAAGCAGGTTCAATGCAGGTTCAATGTAAGCAATGAGTAGGAGGTACAATGCAGGAAATAGGTAGCAATGAGTAGGAGGTACAATGCAGGTAATGGGTAGCCAGTTCAGTGCAAGCAATGGGTAGCCAGGTCAGTGCAAGCAATGGGTAGCCAGTATGGTGCAAGCAATGGGTAGCCAGTTCAGTGCAAGTAATGGTAGCCAGTTCAGTGCAAGCAATGGGAAGCAAGTTGGATGCAGAATTAATTGCAGGTAATGGGGTTGTGGTGGTTAAGGAGTGATGGGTAGTAATGGAGTCATTAGGCTGTGGGTAGCAGTAGTGGGTGCCTACTTCGCATGAAAGGAGGTTGGGGTCAGGAGACGAGGTGTGGAGGAGAGATTGTTCCTTCTCTGTTCCTTGACGGTTCCCCGATGATCTGTTGAGTTAGTTGGCTCGCACCAGGGTGCCTTGGTCCCCACCTAAGGGCCATGCCAAAGGGCCCTCTGGTGAGGCCCTCAGGCGTAGGCCCATTAGGCGTGGGCGCTGGGCCGGCGTGCTCCTCGGCGGCGTGCTGCCACAGGTGAAGTGCCCGATGGTGCCCTTCTCCTAGGGGATGCTGGGCCAGCATGCTCCTCGGCAGCGTGCTGCCAGGTGGCATGTCACCACTGGTGAAGTGCACGAGGGCGCCCTTCTCCTAGGGGCCGCTGGGCCGGCATGCTCCTCGGTAGCATGCTGCCGGGTGGCGTGCCGCCGCTGGTGAAGTGCCCGATGGCGCCCTTCTCCTAGGGGCCACTGGGCCAGCGTGCTCCTCAGCGGCACGCTGCCAGGTGGCATGCTGCCGCTGGTGAAGTGCCCGATGGCACCCTTCTCCTGGGGGCCACTGAGCTGGCGTGCTCCTCGGCGGCATGCTGCTGCTGGTGAAGTGCCCGATGGCGCCCTTCTCTTAGGGGCCGCTGGGCCGGCGTGCTCCTCAATGTGCAAGTCGCCGGCACTTTAAGCAGATCTGTCCCTCCCTGCTCTGATGTTGAGTCAGAGGAGGGAGGGATCAGACCGGCTTAACGTGCACATTTCGGCTGCCTGCTGTTGCCCTGCCGCTGCTGAGAGAAGAAAAAGTAGCAGCAGTAGGGCAACAGCAGGCAGCCAAAATGCGCCCCTTAAGCCTTTGCACCCTGTGCGGCTGCACCACTCGTACTGGGCTAGGTATGGTACTGATTACAACCTCCTCCTTGCTGGTCTCCTACAGTGTCATCTCTCTCCTTTTCAATCTTTTCAGAACTCTGCTGTGCAGCTAATCTTCCTCCAGCACTGATACACTCATATAACCCCTCTTCTAAAATCACTTCACTGCCCCCCTTCCATTTCCGTATCCAATTCAGTCTTCTCCTTCTAACATATAAATGCATTCACTCTACTGCCCCTCGTTACCGTTCCTCTCTTCTTTCTCCCTACACCCCTCCTCATGAACTCAGCCCCTTCTCTGGCTTTCTTCTCTCTATGCCCTTTTCTTCTTCTGCAAACTCCAGACTTCGATCTTTTCACCTTGCTACTCCTTTTGCATGGAACAAACTTTCGCTGTCTTTACGTTGTCTCTTTCCCCCCCCCCCCCACCCCTTCAAATCCATGCTAAAGGCTTACCTCTTTGAGGCCGTATTTGGATCCTAATCCTTTGTTTTCCTTGTGTCTCTTTTCCTATTTGAACCCCCTTGTTTCTCTTGTATTGTTCTGTCTGTCTTGATTAGATTGTAAGCTCTATGCATAGGGACTGTCTTCTTTTGTACAGTGCTGTGTACTCCTGGTAGTGCTATATAAATGATTAATAGTAGTAATAGTATGTCAGGGTTCAGCTCTGGCCCTTTTCAGATCCAGCCTGAAAACATACCTCTTCGAGGCTGCTTTTTGATCCTGATCTGCTCATTCTCCTATGTGTTTCCTTACCATACCCCTCGATGTATTCTTGTCTTCAGTTATCTTTCTTAACTAGACTGTAAGCTGTCATGAGCAGGGACATTCTTTTACAAGTGCCTGCATGGCGCTGCGTACGTCTTGTAGTGCTATACAAATGATCAATAGCAGTAGTAGTAGTAAATGGGCCATAGAGGCGATAGAGGCCAATACTATAACAAATTCTGATCATGCTTGGAGCCAATATTGTAAAAAGGACGGGAACCCCCTGAGTTCTTTTCTATATAGATATACTACGCAGACCCTGCTTTTCCCTGGGATAATACATTTTATTGGAGGATTATAATTTAGAATTACTACATTATATACGGGGGGGGGGGGGGGATATTCCATGGTGGCAGCTGACACAGTTTCTACAGCTAGCTGTCGTCGCTAAAACTTAACGCCAGATATTCAATGCCAAGGTCATATCTAGCTACTGGCATTGAATATGCGGGGTGGCTGGATAGGAAAGAAGCTAACCAGGCAGAGTCCGTATTCAGCTGCTGCCCGGGTAGCTTCTGTGGTGAAAGTCAGGCCAACCTGTTACATGCCTAACCTTTGCCACTTCACAATAACCAGGCAATGGCTCAATATCGCCCCTGCCCGGTTATCACCAGGTGCTGCCCCCCCCCCCCCCGGGATGCCCTGACGCTAGCCGGCTAGCATCGGGGTGTGCAGCAGCGGTACCCATGGATATTCAGGTGATTAATGCGGTTAGCAGGTCTGGTAATCGCGTTAATCGCTTTGAATATCCCTCCCTCCCCACAGTGTTTCATACTGTACGATTACAGCTCTGGGTACCAGTCATTGAGGTTCCCTAACAGGTACTCTAGCCCCAGAATTGCCCAAAAAGCAGTAAACTGGAGATCTTTCCCCCAGATACTTTAAATGTCACATGACTGCGGTGCCAAGGCTTCCCCTCTCAGGCTTGCTTGGTTCCTCTGTCAGAATCTCTCAGGCTCTTCCCTCTGGATCTGAAGCTGGTGGCGTTTTTAAGGCTTGCTCTTCCTGCTGTAATCCGAGCTCCTCTTTTGTGCAGTGTTTTTTATAACAGGTGGGCGGGGTTTCTCAAAGGCCAATCTTCCTATCATAGTCCAGCCTCAGAAATGAAGCTTGCCAATGATAGAAAAACACTCCTTTCGGCATGCTTCAGACAGGCACTGTAGTTCTGATCCATGGACAGGTTTTATTGTGCCCTTGCTGAATACAAGTGAACTTTGTGTCAGTTTCAGCCTGAACTCTAGATGAACTTTCGACTAGAACTTTCTACTCCTCCAGCCCCCCTCCCAACTGTTGATTAGGGGGGTCTTTATCAATATGACTATCTGGAAAGATCATGAAGCAACGGACAAGCCTTTCTCACAGGAGACCTTCCTCCTGTAGTTTGTAATGTTCACAGAAGAGAAGCCTATTAGGTAGATATTCAACTCTGTTAGTTCAAAGTTCATTACATCAGATATATTTCTTTAAAATTCACAGAAAATAAATGATATTTATTAAAAGTCAGAGGCATCGAAAAGGGGAGGCCACATGGGCCCTGGATCCACCAAAACCTCACTGCTGCGATCGCCGGTCTTCCCTCCTGTCTGCTTGTAGGGGTCCCATCCGCCGCGGGCAGAAGAGCACCACGATCGCAGGAAAGTCTCCTTCTGTCTGCCCTTTAGGAGATTGGCTCCCCGTGGGAAGACAGGAGGGGAAGGCCGGTGATCGCAGTCTCACTCAATTTGACTGGCCGTGGGGAGGAGCTAGGCCCCCCTTAGGAAAATGGCATTCCGCTGCCCCTGTTAAAAATGTCCGTGAGGTTTCATCCTCGGTATGATGTTAATGTCCAGATTTTATGTGTTTCCTTCCTTAGATACTTAAATGTACCATTTCTGAACAGTTCATAGGAATTTCTTTCTTCCTTTTGTCAACTTTCAATGTCTTAGCCACACAGCATAGACATGTATAAAAAAGCACAAGGCATCCTTAACAGGGGTTTGTGAGTGATATTTTAACACGAATATTGTATATACACACTCACATATATACTGCATATGTATCAGAAATTGTAAATTATGCATTCATGAGGTGGATTACTAGTTTCTATGGTAAATTATCTTTTTTCCTTTTTTCCTTTGAGGTAAAACAAATGAATAAACATACTTCTTATTTGTTATTTAAATTTAGATTACTCAGGTTTCTCTGTTGCTCTCTGCATTTCTGCAGGAAGACAGCTCCAGCTATCAGGAAATTCATATCCTCAGAAAGCTTCTTGCAGAGTTCATTCAGATTCACACACACCCTGCTATCTTGCCCATGAAAATAAGTTCAGAAAATGACCCCTAAAATGGACACAATTCAGGTGTTTGACAAGCCCAGGTATTATTTTATTTAGTTTGAATCTAGCTCGTATATTTTCATGTGACAGCTCAAAGTGAGTTATTTCAAGATAAGGTGTTTTTTTATTCCCAGAAGCAGGGCCGGATTTACCTATACGCCATGTACGCCATGGCGTAGGGCCCACAGCTGGCAGGGGCCCACAAAAAAAGAAAAAGTTAATTTTTTTAAAAATAAAATTTAAAAAAAAAACCTGCTGGCTGCCGCCGCGGGGCCCCCTCTGCTGCCGCGGCAGCACCGACTGACCCGCGGGGGCCCCCTCTACAAGCTGACTCCGTCGGTTCGTTCTTTCCTTCCTCCCTCCCTCCCTCCCTCCGTGCAGGCTGTGAGAGACGCGAAAGTGTCTCCTCGCGTCTCTGTTAAGCCCGCAGGGGCTGATGGGAAATTTCCCATCAGCCCCTGCGGGCTTAACAGAGACGCGAGGGAGACACTCTGCCTTCGCGTCTCTCACAGCGTGCACGGAGGGAGAGAGGGATCGACGGACCGAAGGAGTCAGCTTGCAGAGGGGGCCCCCGCGGGTCTGTTCGTGCTGCCGCGGCAGCAGAGGGGGCCCCGCGGCGGCAGCCAGCAGGGTTTTTTTTTTAAATTAAATTTTACAATAGGCCGACGGGGGGGGGGGGGTAGGACTGGTAATGGGCTATTGGGGGGGCTGGGGCTGGGACTGGAAATGGGCTGGGGGGTTAAGGCTAGAGGTGGGTTGATGGGGTTAGGACTGGTAATGGACTGTGGGCTGTTGGGGGGGCTTAGAACTGGCAATGGGCTTTGGGGGGGGGTTAAGACTGGTAATGGGCTGTGGGCTGATGGGGGCTGTCTGGTAATGGGCTATGGGGGGCCTAGGACTGGAAAGGGGCTGGGGGGGTTAAGACTGGAGGTGGGCTGATGGGGTTAGGACTGGTAATGGGCTGTTGGGGGGGTTTAGAAATGGTAATGGGCTTTGGGGGGGTTAAGACTGGTCATGGGCTTTGGGGGGGTTAAGACTGGTAATGGGCTGTGGGCTGATGGGGGCTGTCTGGTAATGGGCTATGAGGGGCCTAGGACTGGAAAGGGGCTGGGGGGGTTAAGACTGGAGGTGGGCTGATGGGGTTAGTACTGGTAATGGGCTGTTGGGGGGGTTTAGAACTGGTAATGGGCTTTGGGGGGTTAAGACTGGTAATGGGCTTTGGGGGGGGGTAAGACTGGTAATGGGCTGTGGGCTGATGGGGGCTGTCTGGTAATGGGCTATGGGGGGCTAGGACTGGAAATGGGCTGGGGGGGTTAAAACTGGAGGTGGGCCGATGGGGTTAGGACTGGTAATGGGCTGTGGGCTGATGGGGGGGTTAGGACTTGCAATGGGCTATGGGGGGCTGACTGGAAATGGGTTGATGGGGTTAGGACTGGAAGTGGGCTGATGGGGGGTTAGGACTGGTAATGGGTTATATGGGGGGCTTAAACTGAAAATGGGGTGATGGGGGGTTAGGACTGTAAGTGGGTTGATGGGGGGGCTAGGACTGGTATTGGGTTGGGGGGTTGCTAGGACTGGAAATGGGCTGATGGGTGGCTAGGACTGGAAATGGGCTGATGCAGGGACTAGAAGGGAATGGATGCTGGGTGAGGCTGGAACTAGAAGGGAGCTGATGTTGGGGGAGGATTAGAATGGGATGGGGCTGGAAGAGTAAAATGGAGAAGGGAAAAATATTTTGTGTGGGAGGGATAAAAAATCTACAATTGGCCGGGTATTGGGAGAGTAAGTGGGGATTGAGGATGGAGGGGTAAAATTTGAGTGGATGAAATAGGAATGAGGAAAGAGCAAAAGGAGAAAGATTAGTATGTTAAAGCAGATGTAGAGAGAGAATGGAAAAAATCTAGCAGAGAGAAGAAAGGACAAATGGACAGCAGACGATGGAGAGTTAGCAGAAGACACGAAGAAACCAGAAGAAAGTGGCTGGAGCAATTGCAGCTGAAAAAAATGCACAAAAGGTAGAAAAATATCTCTTTATTTTGAATTTATTAATTGGAATATGTCAGCTCTGGTAAATGTGCATCATTAACGTCTGCGCTTTGTTTAGTACAAGAGCAAATTAATGTATAGTTTTATTTCTACAGTGTTGTACTTTCCAAGTTTGGCTTTTGGGATTCCCAGTTTAATTATTGTCTTCCTGTTTCTAAATTGTGATTACTTGTTTGATGGTCTATGTTCTGCATGTGTAACTCAGCTGAGCTGTTCTGTTTATATAATTCCTATTTGACACTGCCACTTGTTCTCTTTCCCCAGTAGGTCATGTATTGTTGTTCTCTGAAATGTATTGGTTTAATATTTGCAGTGTTGCCTTTTGATTGGTAGGGTATGGTGCTTTGTGAGTCCTGGTAGTGCTGTTAGGATACCTCGGGTTTACTATGGGTTCTAAATGGGCAGTGTTTGTAGTAGTTCCTAATGTGTCTGGCAGTTGGCACTGGATTATAGTAATGTAGAAATCTTTTAGTCTTTCTTTATCCATACACTCATTAAGAGGCACGTTTACTAAAAGTTAGTATATGGTAACATTATGCAAATATTTATGCAAATGAGGCCCATTATGCAAATGAGGCCCCGCACCCCCCTTGGGCCGCCCCTGCTGGGGGCCCACAATTTTTGTTGGCGTAGGGCCTCACTCAAGGTAAATCCGGCCCTGCCCAGAAGTCTTACAATCTGAGGCAATGGAAGTGAAGTGACTTAGGCCCCAATTCAGAGAGATGATTCGCAGGGCTGCCCCTATTCCCCCTCAGGCCCTCCCTGCACCGCTAGAGCAGCAGTACGGGGAGAGCCAGCGGGGACAGGAGGAGACAGAGTCTGGGCAGGCTGAGGAGGCAGGATGTACAGGGCCAATTCAGGTCACGGCCCTGTATGTCCTGCGGGGTCAGGGGGTACGTGCTGCTTATTCCACCTTTGAGGTGGAATAAGCAGTATCTACTGGGTGATAGGAACCAGAATTCCCCCTCCCAGGGCTGGGGCCATGGACAGACAGGTCCCCGCTGCCGGATCCAGGCCCCGGCTGCCCAGCCATGGGTCAGACGGCGGGGAAGAAGAGGATCGGAGCCATGGGTGACAGAGGGTGTGCCGGGTGTCTCAGGGCCCAATTCTGTATGCAGTGGGAAAGTTTTGCTCCCGTGTTACAGAATCAGGTCCTAACGGGCCCGTCTTGCTCGGGGCTATCTGGACGGCCTGGATGTGCCCCTTTCTGAATCGGATTCCACGCCACCATACTGTAACAAGGAGAATCAGTGGGATTTGAACCCTAGCTTTCCCAGGTTGCAATCTGCTGCTCCTAACCACAAGGTTACTCCTCTATTCCTGCAACCAGCCTGCCAGTGGATAGAGGTAAATTTTAAAATGACGTAATGGCTACCAAAATAAACAAGCGCTCCCTCATTATCTCATCTTCCAGAAGGGCCAATACAGTGGTGAGGATATGAAATATGCGCTCACACCACGCCTCTGTTTCTTCCTGTGGTCCCGGTTTCCTGCATTGTTACCTTACCACAGCTTAGTAAATCAGGCCTCATGTTTCTCAGACAATTGATATTTTATTGGTTTGCTGTTTGTAGCGGAATACTCTGCTTTCTTAGTTACTTTTTAAAGAGCTTCAACAATTTGGGCCTCACAGGGGCTAATACATGTTTCTCTACATCTTTTTCTGACTTATTCTCTTTTCTTTCTCCAAACCTTCCCCTACCCAGAGTTCCCTTTGTTTAAAATCCAGATTGTTTTCTTTTTACAGGACCATTTAATCTGCAAATCTACAAGGACATGAGAGACTTTATTGTTTGCTGTTTGACTTTCTAATTCATTCTTCTGATGGTGTGTTTATTCTGTGACAAGCCGTGATTATAGAAGAGTTGCCTTGATACTCCATAGGATTCCTTTTGCTTGAATTCACTTTGAAAAATAAAAGTTATTCAGCAATTAATAATGGTTCTTGAAAGCATCATCGCTATGTGAGGAGGCCCTGTATTAAGAACTGCATTAAAACCCTCAATTATCTTTATGGGGGGTCCTAATGTGCCCCAATGAAACCCCTGGGACGTTACTCAGTATTTCCCAATTTTTCATAATTAAAGCACACAGGTCCTTTACTAAGCTGCACAAAAAGATTTGCCGTTAACTCGCACTAGTTGCAAAAATTAATGCACAGTACTGACCAAGCCTCTGCATTAAATGTCAAGAATGAGCCCAGCATCTTCCCATATAGAAAATGCATTGCAGATAAGGCCGGTGCACTTATCATAAACTGATGAGATAGCATTAACTGCTCTGTATAACCTGTGCCTTTAACAGTTAACGCACAGTAAGTTAGTGCGTGTTAACTGCAAGGTGCAGTCCACACATATTTACTGCCTCGCTCCACACTGTACAGCTAATGTGGGAATTAGTCCATGCTGAATGTCAAGTCGCTGCATTAACTGAAATGTACCTTAATGTGCAGAGGCATTCCCAATTAATGTGGGTGCACTTAATGCCACTCATTGAGATGATGTTAAATGCAGCCTCGCTAATTGCAACATTGGCATTAGCATGTGCTAATGACTTTTGCACTAGCCACAATGCAGTGTCCACACCTACTCTCTATCCCTAACCCACCCAGTCACTTCCTACCATGTGATGTGCAGTTAATGTTACTACTACTATTTAGTTGTATAGCGCTACAATGCATACTCAGTGTTATACCTTTACACATGCGAGACAGTCCCTGCTCAACAGAGCTTAGAATCTGTACAAGACAAAAACATAGAGAGGGGACTAGAGATGGTATTGGCACACATGAGTGATAAACAGGAGAATAAAGGGTCAGGATCTAAAAGCAGCCTCAAAGACGTGGGTTTTCAGCCTGGGTTTGAATAGGACCAGAAATGGAACCTGATGCACTGACTCAGATAGTCTGTTCCAGGCATATTTGGCAGTGGAAGAGAAGGCCACAGACTGAAGGGATTTGCCTAAAGAGCAGAGTTCCCAAAGAGGAGTGTAGGGAGAGATAAGAGAGAAAAGGCAGTGAGGAACTGTAGAATGAGAGCACTCATAGGTCAGTAGGAGAAGTTTGAACTGGACGCAGAAACAGATAGGGAGCCAATGAAGTGTCTTGAGTGGGAATTAGCACATGGTAACAGTCATGCCAGTGTGGTAACAGTGCAATAACCGCTTAGCTTACTTTAGTAAAAGTGTCCCAAAATCATCATTAGAACAACAGTTACTGGAATTGTATCTGTGTCATTACTTATACCTGGGGTCTGATATTAAGAATATATTTTTCCTACTGTCAAATGTGGGTGCAAACATTTTGCAAGTTTTTTTAAGGATATGCATTTGTTAGTATATATTTGGTTCATTAGCACATCTTTAAAACATTTAATGCAGACAATATTAATTTGATGTGTTATCCGATGAATTAGCATGCATATAAATGATTTGTACACTTTAAAACGTTCTAATGCCCATTTAAAAAATGTTTATTAAAGCAAATATCTGAAACAAACTAAAAAACTGCTTGAAAACTGAGTAAAAGTTTGAAAAATCTAAAAGCAAACTTAAAGTTTTTGCATGTGCACGTTGCTACTTTGTTTTCAATCGGGGCACTTTCTCCAAATGGGTGATTTTTGGGGATACCCTGACAGTCATGGACCTCATTTCTCAGCCAGGATATGTGGTATATGAGATCAATCTCTTAAATTTACAGCTAATAGTTGGCATAGTATTTGCATCATGGCAAAGACAGCCTCCCTCTGGAGTTTGTAAGATGTTGGTAATTTATCAAGGTGTGCTTGGAAATTTCTCTTAATTAGGCCTGTGGCACCCATCACAGTGGGAAATAACTCAGTATCTTTCTGCCACATTTTCTGGTCTCTGACTACCTTTCTTGGTATGTGAATATTTTCTCCCTCTCAATGCAACTCACAGAGTAGTCACTTGGAAGTGGCACCTCTATAATCAATGCCGTTCTTGTGTTTCCCTCCTTTCCCACTAGATCCAGCTTTCTATCAGTTGGAATGGGAGCATCCCAGGTGATTATAACCTTTTTGGCCTTGCATCTCAAGGCCTTCAATTGCAGAAGCAATTCACTTCACAACCATTGCATGCATGCATTGTGTGCCTTTGAATCAGTGCTGATTCCTGGTGACCCAGCAGCTCTGGATTTCCTTGGCAGTGTGACCAGAAGTAAATTGCCAGGCCTTTCTTCCACGGCAATGGAGGGTTAAGTGACACAAGGAGTGGTAGTTGGAATCAAACCCTGGTCTTTTGGCAACTAAGCCATTGTTCTAACCATTAGGTCACTCCTCCACTCATGTTTCATAACACAATCGCTGATAGAGCCCGCTGTGCCTACCTCCACAGAGGCTTTTTCTGATATCGTGCTTTAATTTTTGCAACTAGTACGAGATAACAGCAACGCACACCTAAAATGGCACTTTAGAAAGACTATCCAAGAGCAGTCTGAGACGTCCAGGGCAAAACATACAGAAAAATGCCAGGGGTCATCAATATTGCAGTCCAATTTTAGAAACATAGATGCCACTGATATGAACGCCCACACTGGTGTCCATATGGATGTCCCCCTCATGAAACCATGAGGAGTGGACATCCATCTCAAGCAAAGTTCCATATGGGGACGTCCAGCAATGTGGCAAAATGAAAACATGGATCCCCCATTCTCCATTATTGTTCAATGTCAAAATCTAAAATAAAAAAGATATGAGTGGACTTCCTTCTCCACACCCTAAAAGAGCACTTTTCAGATGCCTACATGCTGGAGCAGGTATAACCTTTGACATGGCTCGAGATGTCCAGGATGTTTTCAAAATTGATCAAGGATGCTGAAGTTCTTGGGAACACCCCAACCATGCTTCCAACTTGGAAGTCCCCACGCTTGGGATGTCCACAGAACCAACTTCCAAAATGCCTCTGAAGACATCTCTTTGCCTGTTTTCAGACATTCAAAGCATGAAGAGGGCTTTAAAAATTATCCTCATAGGGCCCAATTTTCAAAAGGCATTTTACACAATTTACAGCCCAGTAAACCATGTAAATGTCTTAAATGTGGATATTTAATAGCACTTACATGGTTAGCGCCATTGAATATCCCCTTCTAACTCCACTATGTGCCCCGATGCTATACTGTTAATATTGGGGCATGTTGGGGGCATTCCGGGGTGAAGTGGAGGCAGAGACTGTTGCTAACCAGGCGGCGGTGATATTGCATGCTGCCTGGTTAGCAACCTGCACCTGAAAGATAGGCGAGGAAAACTGCGGCTTCCGGCGTGTGCGGCAATCCCTGCATATTCAATGCCGGGGTTAAGGGTCGGTGTAGGGGCACATAGCCTGCCCAACTCAATATCGGGCCCATAGTGTTTACTCACTCCATATTTAAGAGAGCTGATAGTCTTGATGGGGTGCCTTTGAAAAAGCCAGGGCCAGAAGAGTATCATGGTCAAGGTGTGCGGACCATAAAGGAGGACAGCCTAGCTACTCAATCTAAATTCTACTGCTTCTACAGTAAGATTTTCCACAAACTAATTAATAAGCCCCAATATGTGGGTTTCAAATTCTTTTGTGTTTTCTGGCCAAGATGGGTGAGGGATCATGCTTTGGTACTAATATTGCCTAGGTTCACTGACAGTATGAATTTGATGCTTTATACTTACTTTTAGGAAAACATAGGTGGAGAGTTTACTTTGTATTTTCCACTGTACAGTATGGGGGTCATCCAGAACCATGAATAGTGGGGATGGATGTCCGGTTTGGACATCCAACCCCCGCTATTTTCAGGGACTTGATTCTGGACCTAGAGCTCCCCGTACATACATGCCTTTATGCGGGGAGGTCCGGATGGGAGCAAGTGGGGGTGGCGTCAGGGGCAGATCAGGGACAGGGCGCACATCCCAGATGTACAGGGCCGATTCAGGTCATGACCCTGTATGTCCTGCATCATCAGGATGTACGTGGGACCTATTCCTTCTCAGAGGTGGAATAAGTCCCATGCATGGTGGGGATCAGGGCACACAGGGCCGCCAAAAGCACAGTGCCACTAAAAGTAAGTCCCCACCACTCGGTCCCAGCTCTGGCTGCCCCCACCAAGGGCCAGGCAGTGGGGAAAGGAGAGAGAGGGGTGTCAGGCCATTCAGCACTCCTGCATGGCATCCCAGTGCCATGGCGACAAGATGCCATGGCAGCAGACCTCCATGCAGGAGCTGAGGGAGTGTTAACCCGGGAGAGCACTGCATATCTCGGCCATCAGTATCAGGGCACGTCCGGCCTGTCCAAGTCCCTGATTCTGCTCCCGCAGGTGCAGGATCAGGTGTAAATCCGGCCCATCCATATTTTGGACATCCAGATGGGCCAGATGGGCCCTGATCGGAATTGGCTTCGATGTGTATTCAACACTGATCAATGACACTGTTTTTTTTCTCTTCAATCTAAGGGAGATTGGAAGACAGTGGCCCCAGACTGCAGAAACCATACTGCTATCTCTGATGCAAAGTAGACAGTGCCCCTGCTGTCCAAAGAAAGCACCTCCACATCTGATGTAGAGCAGAAAGAGGAGGAGAGGTCCATAGCTCCTGTGCCAAGACCTAGGGGAAGAGGCCAGAACTCTGCATCTGTATACCACCTCCAGTTACTAATGCAGACAGACTGAAAAGCAGAAATGACCAAATGTAACAGAAAATTGCACTTTCAATGCAGCACTGGAAAACTGGTAAGGATGTTGTTCTTAAACTGGTTGACCCAACCAGAAAAAAAAAACAAGAAAAGACTGTTGACATTTTCACTCTGTACATAACCGGAACTATTGTCTCCCTAGCCATTAGAGAGGCAAAAGGAGAAAGCAACAGATTATGCAGGCAGTGGAATGAGAGTCACCTAGACAACGCCAAAGAACGGAAGACACCCAACGAGACCAAAGTAATGCACATTGCATACCATCACTACTGATGACTTATACCATGGAAATCATGAACCAATGCAGGAGCAGTAGGAACCGTACATTGGGTATCCCTGTTACGTACAGTCATAAGCCTAAAACATTCACTGAAATTACAGTACAACTGTGATTTGACCATAAACCAACTTGCAGAGAAAGAAAAGAGCGAGACAAATCGGCAGCTTTCTAGTATGAATACTGCAGAAGAACTACTACACTCGGGTCCAGTGCAACCTTTTTTTGCTACCTTATGTGAGTGACTACTGTGCTGCTGCCCCCTCCCCCCCCCCCATGAATTCTAGTAAAGTCCTTCACAAGCTTCTCTTTTGTCCCAACATGATGAAAATTTTCCGAGAGGTAGCCGTGTTAGTCTGGAGCAGTGATTCTCAACCCAAACCTCAGGACACATCTAGCTAATTAGGTTTTCAGGATAATCACAATGAATATACTGCAAGAATACTACCAGCTAAAGTGTAGGGCCAGAAGGAAAAGAAACAATGACAGTTCCTCCTTAGAAAAAGTACATCGAGGGAGAAATACAATCATTGTGTGAGGAGGTCTCCCTGATAGGTGGGTATCTAAAAGGATTAAGATCATCAAAGATATTAAGGAAGATCCAAGACATCAAGATGATAATGCTGCATTAACAGAAGAAGACCAAAACTGATAGGTTCTAACAATAACCTGATAGTACAGTAGCAGCGGAAGCGCAAAAACTGCTAAGATATGAAGAAAACCAAAATGAAAGATATCAAAATAAGCTATTTAGAGAGAACCCAAAACAATTCTACAGGGAAATGGGAAAGAGCATTAAGATGGTAAAAGCACCACCAATGAAAGCCGAAACAGAAACCTTCTGGAGAAAACCATATGAGGACCTTATAAAGCACAATCAAGAAGCAGAATGGTTACCCTGCATATAGAAGCATTTAGAAAAAGCAAACATCAAAGCTATAGCCTTCAGTAACAACAAAACAGCTGGAAAGCAGATTAAAGCAAACCCCAACGTTTGGCTCAAACAGTGCACATGACTCCACCCAGACCCGGTGAATTGCAAAAATCAATAGTTTAAGCAGCCAGACTTAACACCACAATGGCTTACTATAGGCAGAACATTTCTCCTTCCAAAAGGGGACCCACGTTACACTCCCAAAAATTATAGACCAATAACTTGTCTACCTACAATCTATAAGCTGTTCACTGCAATAGATGCAGACAGAATATTTGATCATATCAAGTCTAACAACATCATGGCAATAGAGCAAAAGGGCAACAAGAGAGGGGCATATGGCACCAAAGACCAGTTAATGTTGAATAAGGCCATAATGGCCAGTGCTAAGAAAAGCAGAAATCTCAGTACAGCATGGATTGATTATAAGAAAGCTTTTGACAGCATCCCACAATCTTGGATAATAAATTACCTTGGAATTGTATAAAATAAATCCTGGTTTGATAGAGTACTGGCCAGGGGCACTAAATTCTAGACATTTATCTTCCTGGAATTGAAGTACACATTTGCTTTTAGATTTGCAGAGACCTGGTTTCCTACTTGATTTTGCAGTAAAGCTATAAATTTGAAAGTTCCAGGGTCCTTTGCATAGTGGGCTGATACATAGAAGTAAGATTTGATTTTGACCTTCTAAAGTTCTCATATCCATCCAATATCCAGCCTCACTTTTGTAACCAAGATAATTGAAAAAAATAGTGCAGCATCAACTACAGGACTACAGAGACACCTACACCCCATTAGACCCCCCTCCAGTATGGATTTAAACAAAATCACAGTGTGGTAACACTTTTTACATCACTTATGGACACTCTTGTAACAGACCTAGATAATATACTCCAAGGCTTTGTCTTATGCTTCATAGATATCACTGCTGCTTTTGATTACATTAACCACAACACTCTGCTACAAAGACTTCAGGATACAGGAATAAATGGTACAGTGCTAGACTGATTTCTCTCACACCTGTCCCACTGTAACCAGCAAGTGATAACCAAAAAGCTACAGTCCAAACCTTTCATCCAACACCAGGGTGTCCCACAAGGCTTAGCCCTCTCAGCACTGCTATTCAATATATACATTCAACCAATATACAACATCATAAAACAACACAACATCCATTACAGAATATATGAGGACGATATCGTGGTATTCACCCCCATAAACATCACACATCCAGATTGCTCACAAATCACAGCATGCCTCGAATCAATGACAAAGTGGCTGAAAGGACAGAATCTATCCATAAACTTCAAAAAATCCAAATTGATTCATATTACCAGGAATACTATATTCTCTCCACCAGACTCAAAAAAGATCTTAGACCACACTCTAACCAACAAACAGGAAGTAAAATACATTTGACCAGCAACTCAGTTTCCAGCCTCACATCAAGAGAACAACCAGATCAGCCTACCACAAGCTGAGATCTATACACAAACTCAAACCACTACTCATCGATTTCTGAACAGTATGCCAAGACATAGTAACACCCATAATAGATTACTGCAACGCAGTCTACCATGACCTTCCTAAGAAAACAATACTTCCCCTGCAACTGATACAAAACACAGCTGCAAGAATCATTACTGGAACAGCAAAATACAGCCATATAACCCCTACACTCCACCAACTACACTGGCTCCCTGTCACCATATGCAACAAATATAAGAACATAATAATAATCTTCAAAATATTAAACAACCTATCTCCAACAACTCTTCAACCACTGATCAAGAAGACACGTCCAACCAGAACAAGAAGAGGAGCAGACAACAACATCCTGGAAACTCCATCAAACTTCAGAACAGCAAATTGATCCACTTGCAGTGGAACCTTCTCCCTATATGCACCCCAGCTGTGGAACAATTTGCCCACCTCCACATGTGCAATCAAAAACCTATTGGAGTTTAGGAAAGCAATAAAAATTCACCTCTTCCTCGAATACTATGGTCTCACCCTAGAAGAACAAGAGCCATAAGAAAATGGTCCAAAACAACCCATAAAACTATTGAACTCACTAGTACCACCCCTAGACCATCTTGACCTCACTTTCTGATTAAAACTCAAGGACCTCTAAACCTCACAGACCTCTCCCTCTACATAAAGTTAACCATATTGCACACAGCCTATATCACAACAATGTATCTGTTTATAGTGATCAACTGTTAAAGGTAGCAATTGTATCTCATCACACTGCACCAATTTACCTGTATATAGTTAGCAATTGTTAAATGTAACATTTAAACCCCATCTAATCCTCCAAGTTTTAATACCCTGTTCTATGTAAAAGCTGGTTGCTGTATCTGTTCTATGTAAACCACTTTGAATTAATGATAAGGCAGTATAGAAAACCTGTTAAATAAATAAGTAATAAATAAATAATTTTTTACAAGCCTGCCTTACAGGGTGTGGTTAATTCAATCAGTCTCTGCTACCTGAGCAAGCTTATTCTAAGAGACTCTACAAAGCTAAGCTTTCAAACTTTACTAGTTGGCTGGTTTTTGATATATATTTTCATAACTTTTCCTTGCCTATTACCTGTTTTCTTCTCTTATAAGAATACTTAGGCACTGTGCTGTGTTAGGGGAACTCCTGCAAGGAAGGGGGACAAACACAGAAAAAAAAACAAAGCAAACAAAAAAAAACCCCTTGCTCTTTCTATCTGTCTGTATCCCATTTTTATCTGCTCACAGCTACCTCGATCTACAGTCTAGTGGCAAACAACCTAACTTTGATTATAAGTTTAGGAATATTTAAATCACCTATAGTCCTTGCATAGCATTTTTAAATCAGACATCTGAATGTGCCCTCAGTCATATAATGTCTACTGGCCAGGGACACTTAAATTCCCACCCACCCCCCAGGGTTGCATTGCCTATATAGTCATCATATAGATTGACATCTGTCCTCCAATTAGGTGTAACATTCACCTTTTCTCCTTTTCATGTCCTAGCACTGCTTTATCACAGTTTTAATCAGCATGTTGTGTACTCAATGCAATAGCTGTGGTGCCTTCGTTCTGAGAAAAATCATTCTGAGCCTAAGAGTTTGCCCTATATGTCTCAAGATATCTGCTATGCACAAAGACTGATTCTATTAAGGGAAGAATTAGCTGCAATTAAACACACAACCTCTAGGGTATAAATTGAAAAAAAAAATCCATCACCAGCAGCCTGTAACACGGAGACACCCTCTCCATCAAGAAATATCCCTGCATAATGCCTTCTCTATCCTAGAAAATGAGCGTGCCCAATTAGCAGAAACTAAAGCACCCTTAAATGAGAAGGTTAATGCCAAATCTACTGATAATATACCAACTATGAAGAAAAAAAAATCAGAAAACAGGAAATTACTACTACTTGGAGATTTCATCATCAGAGGCTCCAACTTGGGAACACAGTTCAAAGGAGAGAAGATGGTCAAATGCCTCCCAGGCTCTTCAGCCAGCAGGAATATGAACCAAATTTTTGGCATAGTTAATTCAGAAAGTGAACACTCCAAAATTGATGTTATCATCCATTTGGGTTGTTGGGGTTTTTTTCTGGACTTCTCCTACGATTATTTGGGAAATTTTCTAATTTTGTATTATGGTTGCAATGTCTGCCCCAACATCCATAAAATGTATATACAGGACCTACCTTAAACAAATTGCTCATGCCACCGTAAGAGCATGGCAAAATTTTTTTATTTATTTTTGCCAGGTCTGTAACATCACAAGCTTTGCTTTTAACTTATAAGGTACAAATTTCAATATCAATCCATAGCATTAATACATCTATAACAAGCAAAGCACCTGACTTAAGTATAAAAAGGTCCTGGAGACAGAGAGAGAGCCTCATTCTAGTGAGATTAGCCCATGTCTGTCTCCCTATCTGAATTTCTCTGCTATATTTATATTCACTTTTAAGCTTGAGACAAACCTACTATTGATATGCAGATTCCCTTCCTTTCATGTTCCCTATTTTTTCCAAGCAAATCTGCTCCTTAATTTCTGCCCTCCCTTTTTCTTCTCTTGTGACATCCTGTCTCAATCATTCTCATGGTAATCTTCATAGTCTTCGTAGCTGTGTGCTGACCCTGGTTCCTGTAGATAAAGTTCTTCGTTTTTTCCCTTTGTTCATTCAAGGGGGCCCAGGTGACAGTTTTGTCACTAGCTGTGTAGTTCTCATTGACTCAGCTCTGGGTCAGGATATTAGCTTATTCCGTAGCTCCAAACTGCTAATTCTGCAGGTTTAGTGTGAAAAGATCAGCAGGCTTTTTTCCTTCTTAGGTCTGGAGCTATAGACATTAGCAAAAGATGGATTCAACCTATAACAAAGGTATCTGAAGGGGGATTCATTTTTCCCTTCATTCCCCTCTTGAATCCCACTTCAGGTCCCTTCTGCTGTCCCCATAGTGTGCCATTCTACACTTGGCCATCCGGAACCTCCAGTGACACTCACTGAAGAGATGGAGACATGACGAGACCAAGTTGCCACATGAGATCTGAATCCCATTAATTCTATACCTAACATAGGGAATTTGAAAAGAAACGAAAATCATATAGGGTTACTTGTTACCTGAATATTGGACCGCTACCAAGTGGAACCCCTCTGGAATAAGAGGATGGGCATCAGACAAGTTACCATTTAAATTAGTAACTCTAGACCTACGGACTAGGGTAGTATATTCACAAGAGCTGGAAGGGGGAAGCAACGTTACTGTTGCCAAATTTGAAGGACATTTAGTGTAATTTCTTTCTTCCTGACAGCTACAGTTTTTCTTGTTATAGTCAAGGATAGCTGGAGTAGTCTTATCAGGGGTAGGCTTACTAAAGTACAACAAAATGGAGAAAGAACAACATCTTAAGTAAATAATAACAGCAAGATTACAATGATAACAGAAATTAAATATAGAACTATAAATTCAGTCCACTCTAGGCTTCTCGATTTACCAAACGGATAATAGTGCACAGTCATATGTGCATCTTCTTCGGGAGTCTTCTCTCTCTCCAGCTGCTAGGGCCTTGGCTGCTCTGGTATTGTCAGAAGTACTTGGAACGGTCCCTCATAGCAGTTGTGGAATGTGCTGGTGGTATGCTTTTGCCAGGATCCAGTCTCCAGGTTGCAAATAATGACCTCAGTTGGAGCATTTTTCATATTGTACAGAGTCAAAAGCAAGACAGTTTCGTGTTTTACAAGGTTTTAAGGTTTTGGAGGTTCCCCCTCTTGGATTGCTGCTTACATACAGCAGTCAATCCTAAGCAACTCAATTAGCTAATGGATTTTTTTCTTTTACAGATCAGAAAAGTTGCAGACAAGATGCCCACACTTCCTCAATTTTTCAAATTTAGGATTGTACCAATCTTGTGAAAATTTGTGTGGATATCTTTCCTCCTTTCGCCTTCATGTGTCTGGCCAGGGCACACAGAGGCAAAATGTAGATAAGCATTTGGAAATACCACATGGCCAGTGTAGGTGTTTCCAAAGCCCATCAGGATGCAAGTACATCTAGCCTGTCTCCAAGTGTCAGTTCCAATTATTAAGCTTATGTCTGGGCTAGGATTGCAGAGTCAAGTGCTCATCAGTCCATCAAACTCCTTGTTTTTATGACATACTAAAGTATCTTTATTTTGATAAGGCTGTTCTAACATACCAAACGCTCATTTAATCCTAACATTGTTTCTTTAAAACTAAAACAATCCTTTAAAAAACGTTATTAAGCATAATGTGAAAATTATGACCTGGCTATAAACAGTGCCTCTACAGTTCAAAAGGACTTCTAAATTTTGGGAGAGAAACTCAAACCCATTGTAAACATTATAGCATTCTCAGAAGTTCTACTTGTTCTCTTGGTAAGGGGGGCAGAAAAGCTGCATCACATAATCAACTTAATACATGGCTCAAAACCTGATGCAAACAAGATGGATTTAGATATATAGGTGACTGGGGAAATAGATGGAACAACAAGAGGCTATACTGTATTGATGGACTACATCTCTCTATTGCAGGGAAAAGGATCCTAAGTGAAAAATTCAGGCATTATGTGGACAGACATTTAAATTAGGGAAAGGGGGTGATGGATGGAGAAGAATAAGTTCAGGACGTCAATCCCAGCAAAAACATAATAACATTGAAAACAACCACACTATTAACCCACACATCAATGGCAAGTGGGAAGAGGCATGTAATCCATGCAAAATGTAGGCAAACCAGTCAAAAAATTCTGGAAATCAATGAGCACAAATGTCCGAAGCCCAGCCAACAAAAGTTGCTGACCTGAAAGCCCTGATGGTGGAAACGGACTTGGACATTGTGGCCATTACAGAAACATAGTTTAATGAGTCACAGGAATGGGATATAGCCATAGCTGGCTATAATTTATTTAGGAGAGATAGAGAAGGCAGAAAAGGAGGAGGAGTAGCCCTATATGTCAAAAGCAATATTAAAGTTGCTGAAATGCAGGGGTCATGGGGAAAAGAAGAAGCGCTGTCAATTGTGTTGGAAAGAGGAGATGGCACTATCAACCATTCTGCCGTAGTCTATAGGCTTACAACTCAAACCAAAGAAATTGATAGACTTGATTAATGATATTACAAAGGTAGCCATGACGAGAGATGTGATCATATTGGGTGACTTTAATCTACCCGATGTGGATTGGAGTATTCCTTCTGCAAATCTGGAAAGAAGTAAAAAAATTGTGGATGCCTTCCAAGATGAATTGCCTAGACAAATGCTGATGGAACTGACCAGGGAAAGTTTGATACTCGATTTAGTATTCACCAACAGAGAACACGTAGTGAATGTCCAGGTGGGTGCCCATGTGAGCAGCAGCAATCACCACATCATGTGGTTTCAGGTAAATGTCAAGGCAGAGTCCAATCACAGCAAGCTCAAAGTCCTAGACTTCAAAAACGCTAACTTCAGTACAATGACCAAGTACCTGAAGGAGGAGTTGGTTGGGTGGGAGGGGATAAGGGAAGTGGAACTGCAGTGGGCTAAACTAAACGAGGGAATAAAAGGGGCAACAGATAGATATGTCAGAAAAGTAAATAAAAACAAAAGGAAAATGAAACTATTTGGTTCTCCAAAGAAGTAGCCACACAAATAAAGGCAAAAACCATAGCTTTCACAAAATTCTGAAGTTTGCAAACAGAGGAACACAGAAAAGAATATAGGATAAAGCTAAAAGAGACAAAAAGAAATATAAGGATAGCAAAATCAAAGGCAGAAGAAAAGATGGCTAAAGAACTGAAGAGTGGTGACAAAACTTTCTTCAGGTATATTCAGGAGAGGAAGAAAATCAGAGGTAGAATTGCAGGACTCAAAAGTGCTGGGAATGGATTTGTGGAAAGTGACATTGAAAAAGCGAAGATGCTAAACAAATACTTCTCCTCTGTTTTCACTAAAGAAAATCCTGGAGAAGGATCACCTGTGATTCCCAAATATACAAGATACCACACAATTTACAGAAGATGATGTATTAGAACAGTTTGCAAAACTGAAAGTGGACAAGGCCGTGGGACTGAATGGGATACAACCCAAGATACTGAAAGAGCTCAGAGAGGTTCTTGCAGGGCCGTTAAAGGATGTTTTTAATAGATCCTTGGAAACAGGAGAAATTCCACAGGACTGGAGAAGGGCTGATGTAGTCCTTCTTCACAAAAATGGAATAGGGAAGAAGTAGCAAACTAGAGGCCAGTAAGCCTTACCTCAGTGGTGGGAAAAGTAATGGAGGTGCTCTTGAAAGAGCAAATAGTGGACTCTCGAAACCAGTAGGTTGCATGATCCAAGGCAGCATGATTTTACCAAAGGACGGTCTTGCCAAACAAATCTGATTGAGTTCTTTGTCTGGGTGACCAGAGAACTAGATCAAGGGTATGCGATGGATGTGATCTACCTAGATTTCAGCAAAGCGTTTGATACTGTTCATCATAGGAGGCTTATTAATAAACTAACCAGCCTGGAGATGGGTCCCAAGGTGGTGAACTGGATCAGAAATGTGTTGACTGACAGACGTAAGAAGGTGATGATAAAGGGAACTCACTCGGATGAAAGGAAGGTGATTAGTGGCATGCCCCAGGGATCGGTCCTGGGACCGGTACTGTTCAATATATTTGTGAGTGATATTGCTGAAGGACTGAATGGAAAAGTATGTCTTTTTGCAGATGACACGAAAATTTGCAACAGAGTGGACTCCCTTGAGGTAGTGGATAACCTGAAGAAAGATCTACAAAAGCTGGAAGAATGGTCTAATGCTTGGCAGTTAAGATTTAATGTGAAGAAGTGCAGTGTAATGCACTTGGGAAACAGAAATCCAAGGGAATTGTATGTGATAGGGAGCGAGAGGTTGATGTGCATGGACGAGGAGAAGGACCTCGGGGTGATTGTTTCTGAGGATCTCAAGGTGGCGAAACAGTGTGACAAGGCGATGGCAAAAGCCAGAAGGATGCTAGGTTTCATACAGAGAGGAATTGCCAGCAGAAAGGAAGAGGAACTAATGCCACTGTAGAAGTCGCTGGTGAGGCCTCACTTGGAATACTGTGTTCAGTTTTGGAGACCATATCTCGCAAAGGATATAAAAAGACTGGAAATGGTTCAGAGGAAGGCGACCAAAATGATTTGGAGCCTGCGTCAGATGATGTATGAGAAGAGACTTGAAGACCTAAGTATGTACACTCTGAAGGAGAGGAAGGACAGGGGAGATATGATTCAGACCTTTAAAAACTTAAAGAGTATTAACGAAGAAACAAACCTCTTCCAAAGATGGGGAAGCTGTAAAACTAGATGGCATAACATGAAGCTGCAAGGGGATAAACTGAAAAGCAACGTCAGGAAACACTTTTTCACTGAAAAGGTAGTGAATGCTTGGAATATCCTCCCGATGGAAGTGGTGGGGGCAAATACAGTGACAGAATTCAAAGTGACTTGGGACAGACACAGTCGATCCCTTTAAAGCAACAGGATAAAATCATAATAAACATAACACTCTTATATCTCAATAAATAGGGATGACCTACATGGAGAGGTGGGTACACCCCTAAACAAAGACATGGGGAGGGGTGACCTACATGGAGTGGCAGGGGAACCTACTCTTACCGCCTTGTTGGGCAAACTAGATGGACCATACTGGTCTTTATCTGCTGTCATGTACTATGTTACTATGGACCAGGAGAAGGACCTCGGAATGATTGTTTCTGAGGATCTCAAGATGGGAAACAGTGTGACAAAGTGGTGGCCAAAGCCAGAAGGATGCTGGGTTACATACAGAGAGGAATTACCAGCAGAAAGGAGGAGGTACTAATGACTGAATTCAAAATTGCATGGAACAGACACAGTGCATCCCTTTATAGCAACAGGATAAAATAAAAATAACCTTCACTGTCTCTGCTATCTCAACAAATAGGGGTGACCTGCACAGAGCAGTGGGTTTACCCCTATACAGAGGCATGGGGAAGAGTGACCTGCATGGAGCGGCAGGTGCACCTACTCTTGCCACCTTGCTGAGCAGACTAGATGGACCATGATGGTCTTTATCTGCCGTCATATACTATGTTACTATGTAACTACATAGCTGAAGGCTGTGACATCAAGGACCTTGAACAGGAAGGCGTATATAAGTATCTTGAAGTAGAGAAGGAACGACACTCAAGCAGAAATTACTGCGAGAAAAGATCAGTAAAGAATACTACAGGAGATTCAAATCGTTACTGAAAAGTGCTTTAAATCACAGAATAAGATACAAGTCAGTCAGCTGGCAATTCCTGTACTCTCACAAAGCTTTGGGATTGTGGATTGGCTTCTTAAAGATCTTGAAAAACTGGATGTGTGAACAAGAAAATTCCTCCATGCCCATGAAGTAATTTACAAGAATCAGTGTATGGAAAAACTGTACATCTCTAGAGCTAAAGGAGGGCTAGGACTCAGAGATTGATTACACATATAGAGCTATTATCATAGGCCTCCAGGCCATTCTGTCTCCATCATCAAGCTTGGACAAGCATTCCGACGACAAAGGAATGAGCGAGACTCCACAAACAAACACAGGGAAGGAAGTAACAGAATTCACAAAACAAGAGAAAAACCTCTTCAAAGAATAAGATCAACAAGAAAGGGAAAACAAGTGGCAAATTCACAAATACAGTGGGAAATAGAGTGTTACTCCAGGAACCCTTTGTTGACCAAGAACGGACACATGAATGGTTAAGGAGAGATGAACTGAAACCGAAGGATGAGAGGCTGATAGCTGCAGCCCAAGGCAGAAGTTTACAGATGAGATGGTTTACAGCAAACATTGAAAAAACTGGCAAAAAAGGCATATGTTGATTCTGTGGGAAAGAGCTGGAAACAGTGACTCACCTCATAGCTGGCAATAAAGTTCTGATGGCAGAAAATTTCTATATAAAAAGGCACAATAAAGAAAAACGCCTTACCATTGAACTCTGCAAACACTACATCACTGTGCCTGAAAAGCACTGAGATCAAGACCCTCAAAGAATTACCGAGAATGAAGAAGTTATGATCATCTGGGATACTCCCACTCTTGAGTCATAAAAAGCTGGACGAGATGAAGTAAGAAAAGAAAAACACCAGAGCAGCATTGATTATAGAGGTGTCAGTTCCAAGCAACTACTCTGTGAATCGCGTTGAGAGGGAGAAAATATTCAAGTAGCAAGAAATGCAGTCTGAGACCAGGAAAATGTGTCAGAAAGATACTGAGTTATTTCCCATCATGCTGGGTGCCACAGGCTTCATTAAGAGGAATTTCCAAGCACACCTTGATAAATTACCTAAATAGGTAACGTCTTATGAACTCCAGAGGGAGGCTCTCTTTGGCACGATACAAGTACTACGCAGGGTATTACCAGTAAATTTGAGAGACTGAGATCATACTTCACATGCCCTAACTTAGAAGCGAGGTTCACGACTGTCATTGGATGCATGAAATGCACCCATTTGGAGAAACTGCCCCAAAATATGCATGAGAGAGATCTGCCTCCATAGTATGCAAATCTCTCTCACTATGATTATCCTTGAAAACCCAACTGTATAGATTCGTCCCGAGGACTGGGTTGAGAACCGCTGGCCTGGAGTGGAAAAATGACAGAGGCCTTAATAAATTGGTTAGTCTACAAGCTGCCACCTGCCTCAACATTTTTGTACCAACAATAACTTAAGTACACCAGTGTCTGAACATCATTTACAAGTGCAGTGGGGTTAAAAAAAAGGCTGCCAGATTGCTACTTGATTTACCTCCGGTGCCAACTATCATGTACTGTACAGAAAACCCTGCCAAATGACCACTCAGAGTCCACAGCAAACCTGGACTCACACACAGCACCTACACCACCTATGAAAAGATTGCACTAATAATAATAAAGCAACATAGCTCACAGGGGGCTATGACTTTACTGCCCTGAATCAGCCCCACCTTGGCTGATCTCAGAAGCTAAGCAGGGTCAGACCTGGCCAGTACAGGGATGAGTGACCACCTAGAAACACCTAAGGGTATGTTTACTAAACCGCGCAATTGTGCGGGGCACACTTGAGCATGCGCTAAGGTACCTTAGTGCACGCTAATAATGTGTTTTTGGGCCCCGCACATGTGTGCGCTGCACTAACGGGCCCGCACAAGTACGCGGCGCGTTGATGTGCGATAGAGGCGTGGAAAGGCATTCCGAGGGCGGAGGGACAGGGTTAATGGGTGGAGAGTGGGAGGGGAGAGGCTCCCCGCACAGGAGCGGGGCTGAAAATCAAGCTAAAAAATACCGCGAGTGAAAACCTCACGTTAGAGCCGATTTAAAGGGAAGAGAAACCATTTCCGTCAGCAATGTACAGCAAAACCGGGGAAACCTACAAAACGTGAGCAGTGTGATACATGTGCACAGAACAAAATAGCAAATAAAAATTAAAAATGACCCCAACAAAAGTCTAAAAAATTATAATCCAGCTTGGCAACAGTGATATCAATGGGCAACAATAAAAAACACTCCCTGGAAAGCTCCAAAAAAAAGAAATGATTGTTGGAAGGGTCTACGCTCCGTAGACCCTTCCAAAAATCATTTCTTTTTGTTGGAGCTTTCCTGGGAGTGTTTTTTAATGTTGCCCATTGATATCACTGTTGCCCAGCTTGGTTATGTTTTTGCCCCTTTTTTCGAGGTCATTTTTGAGGTTTATTTGCCCTTATGTCTCCATACAAGGCGACTGAGCCCACAGTAAAATTGTGCAGAGCAGGGTTTCTGACCCGTTCGGCCAGGTTTCCTATCTCCAGGGACTGCACTGTCTCTGTGGCCACAGTGTGGTGCAGCAGACACAGCCAGTGCCTGTAGGACCAGAGGGTCACAAGTTCAAATCCCAGCTGTGGCTCCTGCCAACCCAGTCCCCATATTTTACCCACCACTAAACAGAGATAGTAAAGACACTCCTTTATTGCAGAGAACATAAGCATGGTTCAAACACCTATATTTTACCCTACACCGCATACACACCATAACAATGGGCATTACCTACAGCCGAGTCCCCCAAATGCAGTCCTGGAGTGCCACAACTCAATCAGGTGATATGTTGTTTCCAAGATAAGGACATGTCAGCATGTTGGCGGAAGGGTACAGGTGGTGGAGGTGGCAGTGGCTGCTAGCCACAGCAGACAGTGGCCTAGCCCTGTGCAGGCTGGCACCGTCCACTGCAACAGACAGGCTCTGTCAGATGTACAGTCATGGACTCCCCAGGGAACGCAGCTTATCTGTGGCAACACAGTGGTGCAGTGCACACAGACAGTGTGTGTAAAAACAAAAGGTCACAGGATCAAAGCTGAGCTGGGGCTACTGCCAATCCAGTCCACATATTTTTCCCACAACTAAACCATAATAGTAAGGACAAACCTTTATTGCTGAGAACATACGCATGGTTAATACACCTATATTTTACCCCACCAAGCACAGACACCATAAACAGGCGCATTACCTAGCACAGAGTCTCCCAAATGCAGTCCTGGAGGGCCACACACCATTCAGGTTCCATGCTGCCTCTAATAAAGATGCCTGTGCTGCATATCTATGCACCACCCCCATGGTATGCAGATGTAGCTCATGCATATTCATGAGGGACAGCATGACAACCCGAACAGTGTTTGGCACACCAGGACTGGAGTTGGGAACCTCTGCCGTAAAGCAGCAGCCAACAGGGGCAGACACACCCACACCCACACCCACAGGCCCCATTGGCCAATGCCTCCTGGAAAGGCAGGACATTGGGCCCTGCGTGCATCTCCCAATACTAGCACTTGCATACCTTAGCAATGCAACCTTACACCTGGGTATGCGATACACAGCTCTCAAACGTTTGCTATGAGTACTGGCAGATAGAAATTCCTACGTTAAGCACAGTTTGCTGATTGAGCTCCATCATAAAAATCATTCTGATGTCTGCAGTGTGTGCTTCAGGTCTGGTCTCTGACAGTGTTTACCACCCTGGGGAGTGACCCCCAACAGTATTGCGTACCATATCCATGCCTGTACTGTGCCCAGGACTGGTGTGGTGGGCATGGCTGCTGAACTCCTCTATAGTAGCACAATGCTGGCATAGGTGTCGGAGTGTGTCTGTCTATACAGCCCACACTGCCAGCACTGTTGCCAGTATTGACCTGCCAATGTGGTGGCCTGGCCAGGGTGCATTTGCACAGGGCATAGGGCACTGACTGGGACATTTTAGTGCCCGGCCACCACCTACACAGACAGGGTAACCTCAGTATGTCCTGCTGGGAGATCACTCTCACCCTGACTGTGCAGTGACGACAGCATGGCTAGGCACCCCCATAGTGCTATATAGTATTTCTCTCATGTGATATTTATGGGTTTCCTTTTGGGGTCCAGTCACTGACTTATCTGCTTGTGTGTACTGCCATCCCAGTTCTGGGTGCATGCATTTCCACCAGGAACATGCACTATGGACTAACTAGCAGACTGTTTGCAGCTGGTATGTGTCTTGATGGAGCGCCTTGCAGGGTGCAACGGCTGAAGGCTTGCTGCAGGAGAATATCAGATAGTGGTGGGGTGCAGCTTAACATATACAGGCCTAATGTCTGTCTGCTATTGTGTTATGGTTATGTACAGAGCTGCATTGAATGCCCTGAAGGGTGTCTTCCCCAGCAGGACTTGGGTTGATGGCCCCTTCTACTGCCACCATTGCAGGGAGGTAGAATGTGGATCTGTTGATGGGAGACCCTGTTTGCGACCCTCAGCCCTGGAGGAGGAGGGTGGTGATCCTCCGAGGGTTCCATAGGGGCAACACCTGACTGAGACAGACAGATATATCCAAGATGTTTCTGCAGGAGCTACCTATCTCACACTTTAACACTGCTTTGTACCTGCATCATGGCCTCTTTCAGCCATTGAAGGTGCTGTGGACCTGGTGATGGGCGCTTCACCGCACCCTCAGGGTGAGCACAGTACCCGCACAATGTGACGGTGTTTAGCTACTCTGTGCCAGTAAAACACACGGTCTGTACCCCCTACCAGGCCGAGGTACTGTGGGGGTGCACATGGTCACTTCCCCCTACCAGGCCGAGGTGCTGTGGGGGTGCATACCCCATCTTGTGTTTATCTGTGGACAGCTGATTTGCATGTGCAGTGCATCATGGGTACGGGTGGGCTAACCCTATCCTGGTGACCACAGCAGACTGTCTGTGTGGTGACATGCAGGCTCTCTGCAGCCAGCCAGGGGCTTGCTAGCAGCTGTAGCCCAATAGTTACTTCACTGCCTATGAAGCCAGAGATCATGGGTTCAAACCCACAGTGGGGTTCTTTGATAGGGCTGGCCAAAGCATTATCTCTTTTTAATGTACATTTTTGCTGCCAGCAAAAACACCCTCAGCGTTCTGTACCCTTAAGGTGCCTCTGAGGGCGCTTTATAGGGCGCCCTATAGGGCACCTTATGGTTCCTGTCCATATATGGTGCACTATACATTATCCTGTGATGCAACTTATAGGGTGCCCTGTAGGGAACATTTTAGGGTGCCGTGGCGGACAGTGCACTTTATAATGTGCTCTATGGAGTGCCTTATAGGGTGCCTTATACGGCATTTTTAATTACGGCACGTTTCAATTACGGTGTTTGCTGGCAGCAATTAATAAAATACAAATAAAGTGCTGCAGGAAACAAAATGTACATTGCAAAGCTGATGCCTCAGCCAGCTTTATGTATTAGGCACCCTGGGGAGCAAACTCATGAACCCTGCATCAGCAGTCAGTGCCTTAACCATTGTGCTCCACTGCTGCTCCTCCTTGCATGTCAGCGCACCTACTTATGCTTTTCATTCCTTACACTGCACAGTGCTGCCATCAAAAACAGTACTCTGACCTTGCGGTACCTCCTACGGCACCCTATAAAGCGCCCTATAAGCAACATTTTAGGGTGCCTTGGCGGACAGTGCACTTTAAAATGTGCCTTATGGGGCGCCTTATGTTAATACGCTTTGAGAGTGCGTTTTCTATTAGTGATAATTAAAATACAACTAAAATGCCTCCTAAACCAATCTTCCCCATAATAGGTAATGCCTCAGCCAGCCTTGTTCATTGGGCATTGTGGGGGATTGAACCCCTGATCCCTGCACCATTGTGCTGTGGTTCTGTTCCTGTGCTTGCACATCAGCGCGCCGCCTTATGCCTTCCAATATTAAAATGCCTCCTAAAGCAATAGCACACCACCTTATACCCATCCAGCGCGCCACCTTATGCTGCCCAATATTGAACTGGCTCCTAAAGTAATGCCTCAGCCAGCTGTCTCCATTGGGCACTGTGGGGGATTGAACCCCTGTTCCCTGCATCATTGGTCAGCGTCTTAACCATTGTGCTGTGGCTCTGCTTTTGTGCTTGCAAATCAGCGCGCCACTTATGCCTCCCGCGCAGCTTTCTCATGCGCTAATGTGCGGGACGCACATGGGCGCCGCGCACCTTAGCGCATATTTAAATCACGGTTTTTCTTTTTCAGAAAGTAACACCCACTCCTTATATGACACCCGCACACTAGCGCGGCCCGCACATTAGCAGAGTTTTAGTAAACATACCCACAAGTGTTGGGGCCTTACTGCACGGATGAAAGGCCTGGTGATGTACTTCCATAACACTTTGACAAAAAAACTCAGAGGCTGGGTAATCAGGAGTCAGCATTGGCTCAATGGCACACACACATCTTATAAAACACCAAACCTCTTACTGTACATATGAACAGTAGGTAGGCAATACTGGGTCAAACCAAAGGTCAATCAAGCCTGTATCCTGTTTCCAACAGTGATCAGGCCAGATAACAAGTACCTGTCATGTTCAGAAAAGATGAAAAAAGAGCAAGTGGAATTGCTATAGAGCTCTACACAGAAACTGCACGCCAACAGAATGTCACACCTCAGTCACAAAAGACAGATAGACCCTCACCAAATACAGAACAAGGAACCACAAATGAGAAATATAAAGACAATAAGGGGGTCATCTGGAAAGTCCTATTCATATTTTGGGCATCCAAAAACAGACATAAAGATGTCCAAATCACAGAGACCTCTGCAGAGCCATTTTAGAAGCTAGCTCTGGGGACATCCCCAGCATGAGAACGTCCATGTCTGAATGGGGACATGGCAGAGGAACCTGGATGTCTGGTGTCACTTCTAAGTTTAGACCTGCTCCAGGCACCTGAAAAGTGCTCGTTTTGGCTGAAAAACATCCCGAGGATGTAGAGACTATAGTATTCCATCATCTCCAGTACTCAGCACAATGTCAATAATAGTAACAATGGCATTTGAACCTGGCTGCCCTGTTCTTAGCCCACTACTCTAAACATTTAGAATATCCTAGACATCCAGGTTCTGAAAGACGCTTCTGGGGACATCTATGTAGATGCCTCCACAGACATCCATATTGGGCATCTCCAGGTTGTGTCTACACCTGGACATGCCTGCCTTTTTTTCAGATGTTCTGGCATAGACATCCCAGATTGCACTTGGACGTCCCTTCTAAAAATTCCCTACACCTGAACTGAAAACACCAAACTCTACATTTATAGCAACACTGGAGAAATAAAAATAGAAATGCATTGCCTCTTATTACTGAACAAAACACAAATACATCAGCAATGCACATTTCCTAAAACTAATGTCTTTTATTTTGAATGTATTAATTGGAATATTTTTTTCTACCTTTGTTATCTGACATTTTATTTTTTCTAGTCATGACAGCCACTGTCACTTTTCTACTTTCCTGTCTTTTCCTCTCTTTCCTGTGTCTGCTGTCCATTTGCCATTTCTCCTTGCCCTCCATGTCTTCATCCATGCCCTCTCCATATTTGTCTCTGATATATTGCTTGTTCCCTCTTAGCTCTTTTCTTTGTCTTTCTTTATGCCCTCTCTATCCACTCAAATTTCACCCTCCCTCTAGTCTTCAATCTTCTTTTGACTTTTCACCTATCAGCTTTTCTTCTCTTTCTCTCACCTCCAGCCCAGTTCATCTCCCCTAGCTCTCTCATTACCCCATCTTTCACCCATTCTCCATTATCACATTACCACCCATTGTACTCATCATTCTCTTCACATTCATCTCCTTGCCAATGCTCCATGGTCTCTCCCACATGGTTCCACTAGGCCTGTCATCCTCCCTCTCTCCCCCAGCCCCCACATGCCACCTTTCTTCTCTACCCCTTTTGTCAAGTATCTCCCCTCTTTCTTTTCCCCTATCTCTTTTCCCCTCCCCCAAAATCAAGCAGTTTCCTTTCTTCTCCCTCTTTTTTTGTCCTCCCTCACTCCCTAGTGTTCCAGCATCTACCCCTCAGAACCCAGCATTCACCCCTCTGTCCATTTCTCAGTCCAGCATCGGCCTCCTTTCTGCCCAGAGCCCAGCATCTTCCTCCTCTTTCTCTCTCTGTCCAAACCCAGACTCTGCCCCTATTGCTCCATTCTTCAGAACCCATAGTCTATCCTCTCTCTCTCTCTCTCTCTGTTCACTCCCCCTGTCTCTCTTCATCTATCCCTCACAGCTCAGCATCTGACCCTCTCTCTCTTGGTCCCCCCTCCCAATCCAGTATCTCCCCATTCCCTTGTAGTGCAGGAGCTTTCTGTCCGCCTCCCCCTTCCCCTGCTCCATATCCCTGTTTTTCCCTCTTCTTCTTACTACTACCACAGTACCACTGCTAGCAATTCTGGAAAGTGCACCCATGTAGTGTGACAAAATGGTGTGTTTCCTCTTTCCTCCATTTATATGTCAGGCATGTCTGTGTGGGAAGTTTGATTGAAACGGTCATGGTAAAGTGTTACTCAATAGGGCAGCACAGCATATGTGGCTGCATGGGCATACAGAATGATGATGTATACAAGGTGCGTATGTGTGTGTGAATCAATGCTATGACATGCATATCTATTTCCATGGGAAGAGTTCAGTGCATTCATTCTGCGGCTCCTCACTACCTTTCCTCTCTTATCTCACTCTATACTACTCGGGAACTCCATCCTCCAGCAGATCCCTTTTACCTGTGTCCTTCTCTGCCACTGCCAACTCCAGACCGTTCATACCACCTTACTGCTCCATATGCCTGGAACCAACTAGCTGAGTCAGTGCATTGGGCTCCTTCTCTGGCCCTATTCAAGTCCAGGCTGAAGACCCACCTCTTTGAGGCTGCTTTTGGATCCTGATGCTCCTCATTCTCTTGCCACTATTTTGTTTTAATTAGAAATTTCAATATGTTACCTTAAGCAACCAATAAGAAAGCAAGTCCTCAAACATATCAACCAAAGAAAAAGTCCACATTAAGGGGGGGGGGATCACCAGAATGGGCTGTAGCATCCAAAAAAACCCTTTTACATCCCCAACTGAAACATAAGAATATGAACAAAACTTACAGTAGATCTACTTATCCACAAGAAACTTTTAAAGATGTAACACAGTAACATAGTAAATGACGGCAGATAAAGACCAGTAAGGTCCATCTAGTCTGCCCAGCAAGGCAGCAAGAGTAGGTGCACCTGCCGCTCTGTGCAGGCCACTCCTCCCCATGCCTTTGTTTAGGGGTGTACCCACTGCTCTGTGCAGGTCACCCCTGTTTGTTCAGATATAAGAGATAGTTATGTTTATTTCGATTTTATCCTGCTTATATAGAGGGATCCACTGTGTCTGTCCCATGTGATACTTCCTTTAATATAAATCTATTGTCCAAATACATTACGATACATTTCTAGGGAAAATTTAAATAAAACATTCAACCAATCGCCAGAACCTTAGATTTTAATTGCAAAAACGCTTTCCGATGGAGTTGAGTAGCTTTGACTACGTCTGGAATAGGCTGCCCACAAAAAAGGGTAGCCTTGTTAGAAAAATAAAGCTTCTGATCTGAAGGTAACAAAGTTGCCCTTTTAGAAACATTTGCAAGAGAGGACTCTAAAAATTGAATTCAAAGAAGCATAGGATAAACACAGAAGATCTCTTAAGGATAAAAGGGGACTTTTTCATTTATTTGAAATCATATAATTCTCAAATTTAATAAAATATACATTGAAAATATTTCCACAACAAATATAAGGTTCTACTACAAGTTATCCAGGATTATTCTGCTAATTTCTTAATGTCTTACATCCCAGCATGAACTCTCATGGCAATCTGCTCCGCCTCTTGAATCCGCTAGGAGCCTTCCCATTGCTCCACATCCATTCCTTTGGCCTCAACCCTGTGGAATTTCCTCCCTTGCTATCTGCAATTGAAGACCTCCATAAAAAAATGTAAAAAGGTTCCAAAAGGATTTTTGTTGACTGGCCTTTGGTGGACTATTAGAGTGAGGATGACTATCAATACTTCTCGTTCTGCCTTTTTCCTTTCTAGCTATTCTTTCCTATCTAACAATGTACTTCTATCTCTTACGTTCTCCCACTTTTTCAGTTATTATTTACACCACTTTGCACCATTGAGACGTGGTTAAGCAAGTGAAATATAAACAAACAAACACGGGAAGGATGAATTCCAAAGGCATCATTTTATTGGAAAAACAGACCTACAAAATATCAGATGAGGACAACTACTAGAAAATATGCACTGATTATCTGAAAGTATCAGCTATGCAAAGTGCTATATGGATATTAATTTGATGCACTCTAAACAGCTCTGGGGAAGCTCAAGAGTGATTATTTATTTATTTTATTTATTAACATTTTTTATATACCGCACTATTCGTTATCAGCGCGGTTTAAATGGAACAAAGAACATCAGCCAAGATACAAATATCTGGTTTTTACAGTTAACAGGAAAATCAACTTGGATAACAGGATATGAATGTAATCCACTACATGTCCTTACATATCTAAACTTGTCTTTTTTTGCCTTTCCATACGAAAATTTCTAATATAATATATTTAAAAAAAAAGAAATTCTAAGACCTTTCTCTCTGACAATAAAATCGAATTACATATCATTTCAGCAGCACTGAACTATGACCTTTAATTCAATCCATATTATCTAGTGTAAATATAGTCTAATTGCTATATATATATTGTACATTAAGACTAGTTTTATAATAGGACACATCTGTGAAAGTCCAAAAAGGTGCCATTTTATAAGGCAATAGGTGCCTATGTTGTTGTTGCACTTATTGTTAAGTGCTGTCGAGTCATTGTCGACTGATAGGGACCCTGTGCAATTCATTCTCAGGCTCTTCACTACCTTTCCTCTCTTATCTCACTCTGCACCCCTCCTTGAGAAGTGCGCTCCTCTGGCTGATCCCTTTTATCTGTGCCCTTCTCTGCCACTGCCAACTCCAGACTTCGTTCATACCATCTCGCTGCTGCATATGCCTGGAACAAACTACATACTTGAGTCTGTGCATCGGGCTCCTTCTATTCAAATCCAGGCTAAAAACACACTTCTTTAAAGCCGCTTTTGGATCCTGATGCTTTCTCTTGTCCACTACGTTTGTGTATCTTCCCATACTCTAGTGCCCAATATCACACTGAGCCCAATCCAGGAACAGGCACGTCTGGGCCATCCAAACCAGGACAGGCCCCATTGTACCCGATTCTGCACCATAGTAGCCAGACGCTCCCGTGGTAGAAGGATTGGGCAACTGGACAGCCCAGCATGCCCCTTCAGCAGTCATGGGGAATGTACAGTCGGCAGGATGGCCAGCCTCCCCCCCCCCCCTCCTCTTACTGCTGCGCTGGTGCCAGATACCCACCCCTGACCAGCTCTTCCGCTGCCCAACACGCAACGAGTCTGCTGGGACCAGATCGGATATTACCTCCAGTGGCTCCATTGCATTGGGAGGGATGCCAGGCCAGGGCGCATGGGTGTCCTGTGCTTATTCCAACTCCAAGGTGGAATAAGCTGTGCATCCCCCTGGTGCTTCCCAGACGTACAGGGCCATGACCTGAATCGGTCCTGTACGTCCAGGTGCCTAGCCGGTGCCTGTCTCAATCTCCCCACACACAGCCTCTGTGTGTGCGTGGAGATTGTGTCTCAGAATTCATGCAGGACAGCTAGTGGGGCTGCATGTCACACCGGGACATACAGCCCTGCTAGTCATCTTACAGAATCGGGCCCTATGTGTTTTGTCTTTGTTAGACTGTAAGCTCTCATGAACAGGGACTCTATCTTACATCTATATGTACAGCGCTGCATAAGTCCTGTAGCGTTATACAAATAATTAGTAGTAGCAGTAGCTGTCCTAAATTGTGTTCAGTCTTCAGTCAGGCAGCTAATTGTTAACAGAGTATCATCCATAGCTGTTATTATACTGATCCACCCTCTTTTGCGCTGACCTTCAACCTTCCCAAGTATGATATCTTTCTCTAATGATCCTTCTCTTCACATTGTTGTTGTTGTTAAGTGCCGTCGAGTCGGAGTCGACTCATGGCGACCCTCTGGATAGCTATCCTAAATTGTGTTCGGTCTTCAGTCAGGTGGCTCATTGTTGACAGACTGGTACCCGTAGCTGCTGTTATTGTATCGATCCATCTCATTGCTGGCCTTCCTCTTTTGCGTTGACCTTCTATCTTGCCAAGCATAATGTCTTTCTCTAATGATTTCTCTCTTCGCATGATGTGTCCAAAGTATGAAAGTCGAAGTCTTGTCATCTGAGCTTCTAAAGAAAGCTTAGGTTTGATCTCCTCTAGTACCGACTGGTTTGTTCTTTGGGCAGTCCATGGTATACACAGTATTCGCCGCCAGCACCATAATTCAAAGGCATCAATTTTCTTCCTATCTGTCTTTTTCACTGTCCAGCTTTCACATCCATATGATGTTATTGAAAATACCATGGCTTGAACAAGTCGAATCTTTGTATGGAGAGAGACATCTCTGCTCTTGAGAATCTTATCTAGGTCTTTCATAGCCATTCTGCCAAGAGCAATGCGTCGTCTGATTCCTTGACTGCTTGTTGCTTCTTTATTGATAGTTGATCCAAGTAGGTTAAAGTTGTTCACAATTTCAATTTCTTCTCCTTCAACGATGAACCTGTTGATTATGCCAGTTGTCATGATCTTTGTCTTCTTTACATTATTTTTTTATTTATTTTATTTATTTGGACAGCTTTTATATACCGCTGCTTCCAAGGATCAGCAGCGGTTTACATTATAACAAACAGAACTGGTACATTGAACTTTAAGAACTAGGGACATTTTACATTATAACAAATCAAATATCAATACAAATGATTCAGTACATTATTTATTTATTTATTTATTTATTTATTTAACAATTCTTTTATACCGCGCTATTACAATCAGTGCGGTGTACAATGAACAAGAACATACTACAATGCATACAAGTAACATTGAGTTTTACATTAAACAGGGAACTTCAACAATAGGACAACCGGGGGAACTATGTACAGATTAACTTAATGTACTATGTACAGATTATCTTAATGTTATATACAGTAATATGAACTAGTTTACATAACAATATTGAACTATATTACAAATAAGTTTACTTTAATAGTTATATTATATATTTACTTTACTAGTTATATTATATATATATATTAATGTGAGAAGTGTACTTATGTCATTTGAAGTTGTAGTGATTCCAATTAAGGTGTACCATTGGATAGAGTAATGGATTTGGTTTATGGAGGTTGGGAAGGTATACCTGTTTGGCCATTGGTGTAGTATTGTGTGAATAGATGTGTTTTTAGTGTTTTCCTGAATGTTAGAAGATCTTTTGTTTCTCTTAGTTGATCTGGTAGATTGTTCCACAGTATCGGAGCAACAAGCGAAAAGGCACTGTTACTTGTTGAGTGTTTAGATTTTCTTATTATATCTGGGACTGCTAAGGTGTTGAGGTTTTTTCTCCATCTTATCCTATTTTCGGATGGGCTGTGAAGGAGGGTGGTTAAGTATGATGGGGCAATATCATTAATTAATTTGAAAGTGGTTAACAGTATCTTATATTGAATTCTGCTGAATATGGGTAACCAATGTAGGGTGAATAAAATAGGTGTGATATGGTCTGATAGTTTGGCTTTATGTATAATTCTGGCTGTTACATTTTGGGCCATTTGTAAGATTTTGATGTTCTTCTTGGTTATTAAGGTACATTAAGGTGCAGGCCCATTTTGAGAATATGTTCTTTGATTGTGAGAAGCAAATGTTTCAGATCATCTCTTCACATTATGTGTCCAAAATATAAAAGTCAAAGTCTTTTCATTTGAGCTTCTAAGGAAAGCTTAGGTTTGATTGATTTGTTTTTCAGTTAGTCCATGATATACACTCATAATTCAAAGGCATCGATTTTCTTCCTGCCTTTCTTCTTCACTGTCCATCTTTCACATCTATAAGACATTATTAAAAATACCATGATTTGGACAAGTCAGTTAGGGCATCCTATTACAAGACAGCTTTCAGTTAGTGTTTCTTTCCCTCCCACCCGTACCCCTGCAAGGCCTAATTCTCAATTTATAGCCTCCAGAAAGGAGTGATCTTACTGACTCTCAATCAGCAAGTTATTAGACCTTAGGAGTAGATTAATTACAGTAAGTCCTTGCAATTCACCTTGAGGTGTTAACCAAAAGTTGGGGAGTAGCCTAGTGGTTAGGGCAGCAGCCTGGAGCCAGAAAGATTGGAGTTCAAATCCCACTGACCCGCCTTGGGCAAGCCACTTAACCCTCCATTGCCTCAGGTACAAACTTGGATCATAAGCCCTCTGGGGACAGGGAAATAGCTATTGCACCTGAATGTAACTTGCCTTGATCATCTCCTGGAAAGGTATGAGCTAAATACTAATAAAAAAAGCCTCTTATACTTATTAGGTATAATTCTATTGGTTTAAGTATTCCTTTACCTCTAGCAACTTTAAATAGCTAAAATAAATCTTTAAGATGCAGACAGCAGTCCAGCAGCGAGATGGGGGCTAACCATTCTTTTGCACTGTGTGTTACATGTATGTTTTTTTCCCAATTTGTAAGAGGTCTTACATGTGCACTAGAAGGCTAGAGTAGCAGACTTTAAGCAGCTGTGGCAGACAGAGGTATATAGATGAGACCTATAGGGATGTAGTAAAGAAGTCCCATCACCACTCTCTGCTGCCATGGAGGAAAGAGATCACGTGAAAGGAGAATATCACCCAGCAGATATAGCTGATGATTCAATCATTAGGCATGTAGATAACTGGGTGGCTGGTGTTTGTGAGGATTGCCTGGTTAACTGCCTGCCTGGTGTAAAGGTAGTAGACCTCACGCACCAGGCAGGTGCCTCTGCAGCCTTTGACCTAGTCGATCACAACATCCTTCTTTCCCACCTTTACAATATCGGTCTTCGTGGGACAGTGCTCTCCTAGTTCACATCATTTCTCTCAGAGCATTGCTTTCTAGTGTCCACCAGTAGCTTCCCTTTGTCTTCCTACCCTTTGACATGTGGGGTCCCTCAAGGCTCAGCACTCTCTCTTGGCTACTTTCTTCTATTCAACTGGCCTTTCATTTTAGATCTATGCAGATGATATTCTCCTTATCACCTACACTGATCCTCACTGCCCCAATCTTACACAGGTCAACTCCAGTCAGACAGATATCCACTTCACTCCAATCCCTTTCAACTCAATATAAAAAAAACCCACAACCACCTTGATCACCGGTGGGGGCTCAAATCCCACCATCTCCCCGCTACTGGACAATTCACTTATTACCTCACAATTCTCTTTTAAGTACTTAGGGGTCATCATTGATTCACATCTCTTTTTCTTCCCAGGTCAGCCAAGTTGTAAAAGCATCCTTTGAAGCCCTTTAGTGCTTCTGTGCCCTTTCATCAATCCTACAGCCCAAACCTCCATCATTCTGAGCATCATTATTGCCCATTTGGACTACTACAATGTAGTCTTCAGTGACATTCCCACCTATGAGCTGAAAAAACTGCAAACTATTCAAAACACAGCACTCCCTATCTTTTCTCATGCTGGGAAATACGACCATATATTGCACCTCTTCTGATTCAGCACCACTGGCTATTGGTTTCCTTCTGAATTTGCCATAAAATTCTTACCTTAACCCATAAATCCCTACATAATAGCACTGCAGCCTACTTGTCAGTCCTTGCCATTCCCTATACCCCCTCCCCCCACATTGCCTGCATTCCATGAAGGGCAACAGACTGGTTATTTCCCTCCCCCCCCCAACAAAGCCCATTATGAAAGCAAATGACACTCTGCTTTCTACTTCATGACCCCATCGCTATGGACCTGTCTTCTGGCCCAAGTCTACTTGGAGGACAATTTTAAAAAATATAAAACTTTGCTTAAGACCCTTCTATTTGAACTGGCTGGAGTTGGAACTGACAGCCTTGCTTAATGGCTCTGTGCCTTCTACCTCTACCTCTGGTCTCCACCTTTAGCTGTTCTCTCCTTCCCTATCAAGGTATATTGTTCCTTTCTGTAATCTTATAAATTTTATTTTATTGCAAGCTGCCCTGTATGCTTTCAAATGGCAATATATCAAACTCCAATAAGCATAAACATAAACCTAGATAAGATGCTAGATAGTACTAGGGAGGAGCCTGCTGTCTTGGTTCATGTTAGTGTGGGAGGGAGGTTCTGGAAACTAAATTTAGGCTTTTAGGTAGAAAGCTGAAATCCAGGGTCACATTCTAGGAGATGCTTCCTGTTCCATGCGCAGGACCCAACAGGCAGGCAGAGCTCTGGAGTCTCAATGTGTAGATGAGACGATATACCAAGGAAGAGGGTTTTGGATTTGTTAGGAATTGTGCAACATTCTGGGAAAGGGGGGGGGGAGCTTTTCAGAAAGGATGGGCTGCACCTTAACCGGGGTGGACCCAGGCTGCTGGCATTAACCTTTAAAAAAGAGTTAGAATATCTTTTAAGCTAGATAATTGGGGAATGCCGACTGTCGCTCAAGAGCGCATGGTTCGGAATGATGTATCTTTGAAGGATACTATCAACACAGGGACATTAGTGCATTCCTATAGAGAGGATCCAATAAAGGTAAAAGTAACTCAGTTGCCTTTAAGTAAAAATCAGACAGAGTTGGAAGATTCCACATTACCCTGTCATCCGATAGGCAGATTGTTAATGCAGTATGAACAAAAAAGCAAACTTTGAAATTCTTGTATTCAAATTCTAGAAGTCTAAAAAATAAGATGGGTGAGTTAGACCAGTGGTCCCCAACCCAGTCCTATGGGGCCCACCGGCCAGTCAGGTTTTCGGGATATCCCTAATGACTATGCATGAGATATATATGCAGTAGAGATATCCTGCCAACCTGACTGGTTTGTGGCCCTCCAGGGCTGGATTTGGAGACCCCTGCCTTACACCTCTGTCATTTAAGATTGTGCGTGGGCAAGGTGCAGATGTCCAAGACATCAAAAAGGTTAGATAGAATTTGTCACAGTCCTCCTCACTTCTCACCACCACCAAAAAATTGTCTATTAGACAACTTTTTGGTGGTGGTGAGAATCGAGGAGGAATGTGACACATTCTATATACCCTTTCGATGTCTAGGACATCTGTACCTTGCCCACTCACAATCTTAAATGACAGAGGTATAAGGCAGGGGTCTCCAAATCCAGCCCTGGAGGGCCACAAACCAGTCAGGTCGGCAGAATATCTCTACTGCATATATATCTCATGCATAGTCATTAGGGATATCCCGAAAACCTGACTGGCCGACAGGGACTGTTTGTTGCAGTGCACGGCACCCACCTGGACAGGGCTAGGCCATGGTCTGCTGTGGCCACCAGCTGCTGCCACCTCCATCACCAGTACCGCTCCATCCTTAGATTGGAGACAGCATAAACCCTGAAGGATTTGTGGCCCTCCAGGACTGCATTTGGGGAAATCTGCTCTAGGTAATGCGCCTGTTTATAGTATCTTTGCTCTGTAGGGTAAAATGTAGGTGTTTTGGGCATGTTTACGTCATCTGCAATATACGTTCTGTCTGTATTAGCACGTTGTAGTAGTGGGTAAAATATGGGGACTGGGTTGGCAGGCACCACAGCTGGGACTCGAACCTGTGACCTTCTGCCTCCAAACACACTGGTTGTGTGCACTGCACCACTGTGTTGCCACAGAGACAGTGCATTCCCTGGTGATACCATGACTGTTTGTCCAGCAGGGCCTGTCTGTTGCAATGCATGGCACCCACCTACACAGGGCTAGGCCATGGTCTGCTCTGGGCAGCTGCCACTGCCCCCTCCACCACCAGTACCCCTCCGCCACCATGCTGACATGGCCTTATTTTGGAGACAGCATAAAACCTGAATGATTTGTGGCCCTCCAGGACTGCATTTGGGGGACTCTGCTCTAGGTAATGCGCATGTTTCTGGTGTCTGTGCTCGGTGGGGTAAAATATAGGCGTTTGAACCATGCGTATGTTCTCTGCAATAAAGGTTTGTCCTTACTATCATGGTTTAGTAGTGGGTAAAATATGGGGACTGGATTGGCAATAGCCCCAGCTGGGACTTGAACTTGTGACCTTCTGCTCCTGAACACACTGGCTCTGTTCACCGCACCACACTGTGCTCACAGAGACAGTGCAGTCCCTGGAGATACCATGGTTGTTTGTCAGACAGAGCCTGTCTGTTGCAGTGCATGGCACCCACCTACACAGGGCTAGGCCACGGCTGGCTCTGGGCAGCTGCCACTGCCCCCCTCCACCACCAGTACCCCTGTGCCACCATGCTGACATGCCCTTCTGCTGGTGGTGCTGGTGGTGTGCAGTCTCAAGCCATCCAGTGTGCAGGTAGGCGGCTGCCTATGGTGCGTGTTCTGGGGTAGGGGTGCCTGCATAGGCGTCCACGCTTCCCCCCAACACCGCCTGCCAATGTTCTGTGCCCTTGGGGGTACCTGCTGGGTACTATCCCCTGTGACACTGTGATAAACACTCTCGTGCCCATGTTGGGCCCTCATCAGTTGCTGTCTGGCTGCTGTTCAGTTTCAGCATTCCTAAGTGCCATCTAGGCATCTGCCTAGTCCGTACTGTGCCCCAGCTTGACCACAGCATGTGCCGCCTGCAGCCCTCTGTATCCCCTTTCCCAGCATCTGTCTAGTTGCCCATTCTGACATGCCCGCCCTGCTGTTGTGGAACATGTGCATGCCATAATTAACCTGTCCAATGGAGAGGGAAACCCTGATCAGGGCTATTTCACTGTGGGCTCATTCACCTTGTATGGGGACGGAGCGTAGACCCTTCCAAAATTCATATTTATTTTTTGGGGCTTTCTTGGGAGTGTTTTTTGATGTTTCCCATTACTATCACTATTGCCCAGCTTGATTATGATTTTTTTCTATTTTGTTGGGGTCCTTTTCAATGTTTATTTGTACTTTTGTTCTGTGCACATGTATCACACTTATCACTTTTTGTAGGTTTCCCTGGTTTTGCTGTACATTGCTGACAGAAATGGTTTCTCTTCCCTTTAAATCGGCTCTAACGCGAGGTTTTCACTTGCGTTATTTTTGGCCTCGAATTTCACATCGTTAGTGTGCGGGGAGCCTCTCCCCTCCCACTCTCCACCCATTGACCCCTTCTCTCCACCCCTGGGGAGCCTTCCTCCGCCCTCCAGGAGCCTTTCCACGCCTTCAGCGCTTGTTTGTGCCGCTGCACGCGTGAGCGCGCACTAGAGCGCATTTTTGCCCCATAAAGCATCATTAGCATGCGCTAAGGTACCATAGCATGCGCTACGGTACCTTAGCGCGTGCTAATTGCTCGGCGCGCATGTTAAGAAACTTTAGTAAACATACCCCTATGATAAAATGAGGAAATGGTTAAGAAAATACTAAAATGGAGCAACTGCAAAGATTAAGAGTTTACATCAGGCCTGAGCATTAGATATACTGTCTTTGAAGCCCAGACCAGATATATTCCACGCTTAAGTAAAGGCAGAAGGAAGGCCAAACAACAGCCAGCATGGCTTAAAGGTGAAGTCGGAGAGGCTGTTATATAGTAGCTAAGAGAGAATCCTTCAGAAAGTGGTAAAACAAAATCAAAAGGCAAAAACAGGAAACAATATGAGCACTGGCAAGTTAAATAAAAGGCATTGATAAATAGGCAAAGAAATAATTTGAAAAGAAGCTTGCCATGGAAGCAAAAGTGAATAATAAAAATATTTGTAGCAAAACACCTATGAGAGAGCCAGTTGGACCATTACATCATAGAAGAGTAAAAGGGGCACTAAGAGGACAAGGTCATAGCAGAGAGAATGAATGAATTATTTCCTTCAGTCTTTACTAAAGAAGATGTAGGAAACTTACCCATACTGCCCAACAAACGATACCTTGGGTACCAAATGTCCGCACAATACAAAAAATCTCTAATAAGAATTCAAAGAAGCCTCTCCCAAGGATACTTTAAAGCTCCAACATATTTTCATGAGGAGAAAAAGACCTCAGCGTTGTTACATGTCCCTCTACTAGGCACAGGACAATACCTCTGCCACAGGGGATATGGTGTTCTTAGACATCACCGTGGTCTGAAAAACCTCCTCAAAAAATATACACAGTTAGTACATAGTCTCTATTTTTACTTTTTCCTATTCTTCTTTTCTTATCTTATCTTTTGATGAAGCCCCTCCTTCTGAACTATGACTTGTGTATTTTGAGTATGCATGAATTTAAAAAGTGTGTGACATTAGAAGCCAACAATGGAAATTTGTCATATTTAAAGCCCGTGACACAGCTGATGGTGAAAAGGATCTGTCAGGCATAGTAAAAAATGAAGACTTTCAGCAAGGCTTTTTGGATTTACAGATGAATACAGATAAATGATGACATTGGTTTTGTTTTTATATTGAGGCATTGAAGTCATTGAACTGTTCCAGCTTGCTGTAAGATTGCATATGTTGCATAATGAGTGACTGCCTTTTTTTTTTTTTTTAATCTTTTTATTTAAGAGTTTTCAGATGCAATAAGAAATACACTAGAACGTTATTATACAAGAAAAATCAATTTACAATCAAGGAAAAAAAAAAACTTTTACCCCACATAAAATGAAACACATCAAGGGGAAAATTGCCAAAATAATAAAGATAAATCCATCAAAATACAGGAAAAAAGGAGTTGTACACCCCACAAAAAGGAGCTGAATATACAACAAAATCATTCCCCCTCAACACTCATACCTCCCCCTGCTTTTAAATCCAAGAAAGATTTCAAAGCAGCAACATCATTATACACATAGGTACGCCCACCGAAGGTAATAACACAGCGGCAAGGAAATTTAAGGAAAAGGTTGCCCCTAATGCCAACACCTGCGATTTCAACAGCAGAAACTGCTTACGCCGTAACTGCGTATGACGACAGACATCTGGGAAGACTTGAATGGGCTGACCACAGAATAAAATGGCACGATACTTAAAGTATGCTCTCATAACCCGCAGTTTGGCAGATTCAGAAATAAACTGAACAACCAAAGTGTTACGTTTTGAGATATTGTCCATTGAGTCTTCCAAGAAAGCTGTCAAATTTTGATCCACTGAAGAAACTGAAGGGGCCGAAGCCCCTGCAGCCCGAAGAGTGGAGGAAGAACCCAAAGGCAAATAATACATATGGACTGTATGAGCCGTATGAAAATCCCCATTCAAGTGTAGAATCTTCAAAAAGTATTTACCCAACAATATATCAGAGGACATTAAGTGTGTCATAGGAAAATTAAGAAAGCGTAAATTGCATGCTCTAGCACGATTCTCAAGAGCCTCAAGCCGAAAAGAAATAGCTGAGGAATCTCGTATAAATGCCACATCAGAAGCACGAATGGTTTGGACTTGAGAATTAGTACTATCAGCAAGCTTAACCACAGAACCTAATTGATTATCCATAAATTGCAATTTATCCACTACATCTTGGGAAAATTTACACAAAGAGGATACAGTTGAGGTTAAACGTACATCTATCTTTTGAATAGCAGACCATATATCATGCAAAATTATCTCCCCCGAAGGGGAAACTAAATTCCCAGGTTCTATTACAGATGGAATTACAGGACAAGGAACAGGGGGAAACCGCTCAGGGGGAGTACCAGATAAAGTGGATGAAAGAGCAAACCTTTTCTAAAAATTGCTATATCCTTTTTAAGATATGGCGACCAGAATTGCACACAATATTCAAGGTGCGGTCTCACCATGGAACGATATAGAGGCATTATAATATCTTTTGTTTTATTTTCCATTCCTTTCCTTATCATACCTAGCATTCTATTTGCTCTCTTGGCCGCCGCTGCACACTGGGCCGAGGGTTTTAACATGGTATCCACAAGGACGCCTAAATCTTTTTCTTGGGTGGTGGTTCCTAATGTGGAACCTTGCATCGTGTAACCATAGTTTGGGTTGTTCTTCCCTAGGTGCATAACCTTGCACTTCTCCACATTAAATTTCATCTGCCATTTTGATGCCCAGTCTTCCAATTTATCAAGATCCTCTTGCAATTTTCCACAATCTTCCTGGGTTTTAACAACTTTAAATAGTTTTGTGTCATCAGCAAATTTGATAACCTCACTCGTTATTCCACTTTCCAGGTCATTTATGAATATGTCAAAAAGCAGCGGACCCAGCACAGATCCCTGGGGTACACCACTATTCACCTTTCTCCATTGGGAAAATTGGCCATTTAGCCCTACCCTCTGCTTTCCATCTTTTAACCAGTTCCTGATCCACAGTAGTACACTGCCTCCTATCCCATGACTCTTTAGTTTTGCCAAAAGTCTCTCATGAGGGACCTTGTCAAAGGCTTTCTGAAAGTCCAGATACACAATATCAACCGACTCACCTTTGTCCACCTGTTTATTCACTCCTTCAAAAAAACATAACAGATTAGTAAGACAAGATCTTCCTTGTCTAAAGCCATGTTGGCTGTCTCCCATTAGGTCATGACTATCTATATGCTGAGTAATTTTATTCTTTATGATGGTTTCTACCATTTTTTCCAGGTACTGATGTCAGGCTCACTGGTCTGTAGTTTCCCGGATCACCCCTCGAACCCTTTTTAAAAATTGGTGTTACATTGGCGATCCTCCAATCCTCAGGTATTAGAGATGATTTTAATGATAGTTCACAGATTACTGATAGCAGCTCTGCAATCTCAAATTTCAGTTCTTTCAACACCCTTGGATGTATACCATCCGGCCCAGGTGATTTGCTACTCTTCAGTTTATCTAATAGTTGTAAGACATCTTCCCGATGTATCGATATTTCCTTCAATTCTTCCACACCTTTAAATACCACTTCAGTCGTGGGTAACATCCCTACATCTTCCTCAGTAAAGACCGAAGCAAAGAATTCATTCAGTCTCTCCGCTATCGCCTTGTCGCCTCTTAGTGCTCCTTTAACCCCTTTATCATCTAATGGACCAACTGACTCTCTCACGGGTTTTTTGCTACGAATGTACTTGAAAAGGTCTTTATTTCGCGTTTTTGCTTCCGCAGCAAGCTTCTTCTCAAATTCTCTCTTTGCCTGCCTTATCAATGCCTTGCATTTGACTTGCCAGTGCTTGTGCTGTTTCCAGGTTTCATCATTTGGCTCTTTTTTCCATTTCTTGAAAGATGCTTTTTTGGCAACAACAGCCTCTCTGACCTCAGCTTTAAACCATGCTGGCAATTTTTTGGACTTCCTTCCACTTTTCTTAAAGCGTGGAATACAGCTGGTCTGGGCTTCCAAGATAGTATTTTTCAACAACACCCAAGCTTGATGTACGTCTTTAACCTTTGCAACTGCTCCTTTTAGTTTTTTCTTAACTGTTTTCCTCATTCTATCATAGTCTCCCTTTCGAAAGTTAAAGGGTAGTACTGTGGATTTTCTTACTATCCCTCCTCCACTAATTAAATCAAAGGCGATCATGCTATGATCACTATTGCCAAGTGGCCCCAACACCCTTATCTCTTGCACTACATCTGGTGTTCCACTAAGGACTAGGTCTAATATTGCTTCCCCTCTGGTCGGTTCATGAACCAGCTGCTCCAAGAAGCAGTCATTTATTTCATCTAGGAACTTTATCTCCCTAGCATGTCCTGTTGTGACACTGACCCAGTCGATGCCGGGGTAATTGAAATCACCCATTATTATTACTGCACTGTAACTTTTGCTAGCTTCCTTGATTTCTTTGAGCATTTCATCATCCATTTGTTCATTCTGGCCAGGCGGACGATAGTACACCCCCACTGCCATCGCCTTCCCCTTTTTACATGGAATTTCAATCCATAGAGATTCTACAGCAAATTTTGTTTCTTGCAAAACTTTAATCCTTTCTGACTCAATGCCCTCTCTAACATAGAGCGCAACCCCTCCACCAATTTGATCAGCTCTATCATTTCGATATAGTTTGTACCCAGGTATCACAGTGTCCCACTGGTTGTCCTCCTTCCACCATGTCTCTGATATTCCAATCATATCTAACCTCTCGTTTAGTGCTATATATTCTAACTCTCCCATCTTGTTTTGTAGACTTCTAGCATTTGCATACAAGCATTTTAGAGACTGTATTTTATTCATATTAATTTGGCTATTGGTAGACATGGGTAATTTGGGATCTTTAAGTTCTGTCTGCTCCATACTCGAGGGCATTTGGGCTACTTTACTCTTTTTTGGAACCTCTCTGCTTTTTGTAGTATCCTTCAAGGATACATTCTTCCGAACCATGCGCTCTTGGGCGACTGTCGGCTTTCCCCTATTATCTAGTTTAAAAGCTGCTCTATCTCCTTTTTAAAGGTTAATGCCAGCAGCCTGGTTCCATCCCGGTTAAGGTGAAGCCCATCCCTTCGGAAGAGCCCCTCCTTTCCCCAGAATGTTCCCCAGTTCCTAACAAATCCGAACCCCTCATCTCTGCACCATTGTCTCATCCACGCATTGAGACTCCGGAGCTCTGCCTGCCTATTGGGTCCTGCGCGTGGAACGGGAAGCATTTCGGAGAACGCTACCCTGGAAGTTCTGGATTTCAACTTCCTACCTAAAAGCCTAAATTTAGCTTCCAGAACCTCCCTACCACATTTTCCTATGTCATTGGTACCAACATGTACCAAGACAGCAGACTCCTCCCCAGCACTATCTAAGACCTTATCTAGGTGGCGTGTGAGGTCCGCTACCTTCGCACCAGGCAGGCATGTTACCAGGCGATCCTCACGTCCACCAGCCACCCAGCTATCTACATGCCTAATGATCGAATCACCAACTATAACTGCTGTCCTAACCCTTCCCGCATGGGCACTTGGCCCTGGAGAAACCTCCTCGGTGCGAGAGGGGTTTACATCACCTGGAGGACAGGTCCTAGTTACAGGATCACTTCCTGCCACACCAGGGTGATGCTCTCCTGTCACGTGACCTCTCTCCTCCATGGCAACAGGGATGCTGCCAGACTGGAGGTGGGACTTCAGGACTATATCCCTGTAGGTCTCGTCTATGTACCTCTCTGTCTGTCTTATGTTTTCCAAGTCTGCTACTCTAGCCTCTAGAGAACGGACTCGTTCCCTGAGAGCAGAGAGCTCCTTGCACCTAGTGCACACGTAAGACCTCTCACCAGCTGGGAGAAAATCATACATGTGACACTCAATGCAAAAGACTGGAAAGCCCACATCCCGCTGCTGGACTGCTGTCTGCATCTTAGTTTTAAGTTTGTGTTTAGATCTTTAAGTTCTATATGTACTAAAGGGTGCAATGGATATTTATACCACTAAAACTGTACCTAAGAAGTTTAATATACCTTGTTCACCTGAAGCTTAATTAATCTCAGGTCCTTGGTGTATGACTGATTTGGGTAATGAGCTTCACCTGAGAGCACCTCCTGTCTTTTAAGTTGTGCAAGTACCTATAAAGCTGTGATTTTCCCAGGGGAGGGTGGGTGTGGGTAGGGAGGGAGGGATATAACACTTATTAAAAAAGGGCTGCTACACAGTACCTTGTCCTGTGCTGCTGAGGAAAACTATATTCTGATTTGATTTAAATTATAGCTCTTTGCTGCTACTAGGCTCTAACCTATTATGAAATTTAAACTACAAGCTCTCTGCTGGATTCTAAATTTAACCAGAAAGCTCTCTTCTGTGTTTTAATTTGAAACTAAAAGTACTTTGCTGATGCTAGGCCCTGAGTGACTATGAAATTTAAACTACAGCTGTCTACTGGGTATGAAAGGTAACCAGAAAGTTCTCTTCTGTGTATTTAAATTGAATCTTAAACTGTTGCTACTAGGCCCTGACTGATTTAACAAAAAAAAAATAGTGGGTTCACAGATTAATTAGCTTTAAAAGAAAAAAAAATTCCTTTCAGAAAAATTCCCAGAAGTATATACTCACAATTTCAGATTTCTCTCCAGAAGTAACAGCCCCCCTTTCCAGTCCTTCCGACCTCCAAGCCTATCTCATCCAACACCACAACCCTGTACCCCAGCATTAGCCCCGCGGAACTCCCTCCCTTCAACAAGGCCACTGGCAGGCCCAACAAACCCCTTCTCCAAGCTCTCAGCACCTCTATCCACCTTCCTGGAACCAGCCCCTTTCCCTCTCCCAATTCCCTCCTGCAATAGCCCCTCCAAAAGAGTACCCATAATAAGACAGGGTTACTTTTTCCCAATCCGTGTCCCTGACCCCTCCTGATCCTGACTATATTGATGTGTGGCCATGCTGGCTGATGTCTCACTAGACTCTGAAGAGCTGTTGGAGACATCAGTCAGCACAGATAAAAGTCACAAGCCCTCATCAAGAAGGGGAAAGTGAAATGGTTCCCCCCTTCCATGGTTCAACATTTTATAAGAGGGGATGGTAGCTGGGCAGATGGTGACACTGGAGTGGTAAAGCCAGTGGTGGTGGCAGATACTTTAGGCACCATTGTCTTTGGGGTCCATGCAGATGGGGCCACAGATGGCACAATGGTGGTCTTCAGAGGTGAAGAGGAGACAATGGCCCCTATGGCCATGTATAGCTGCAGGTCCTTGTCCAGCACCATGATGGACTCATTCAGCTTTTCTGTTTTCTGAAGCTGTCTCTCCTGGAGTTAGATGTGGCATTCCTGGAGGTAAAGCTGTAGAGACAGTCTCTATCTTCTCGGTGCATTGTGCCCGATGTTGGACATTGTGCTGCAGGAGCGGTTTGGCACAATGCAGATGTTGCTGAGACAAGTGGTGACTGCTTGGAATATCCTGGCTGTCGTCTGCCCTGTCACTCTCTGCAGCTCTTTGTCTATCATCAAAGTGAGATGAAGATTGAAGATGTGGCCCCCTCAATGGTATTCTCCTCTTCAATAAGTTGGGCAGCGGCAGCATTGTCAACCTCAGTGTCCTGATGTTCCTGGCCTCCGGACCCCTCCTCCCCCACCATGGCTGGCTTGCCATTGTCATTCTGGATTATAATGGCCTGCGGCATGGGACTCTCTCTAGGGGACTGGCTGCAGGTAGTTGCGTTGCTGCCCTCCAGGGCATCTGCAGACGCCTCCTCTCCTGTAAGGAGGACATGAAATGCTATCATTCACCATTTTGCAGCGCTCTACCCACTTCATGTCCCTATCACAAATAGGCCAATTAACAAGTAATGCTGCAACTGCATCTAATAAACTTCTCTAAAGACCCTTATCTAACATCTGATAAATACCATCATCATTGCCACAAGCAAAGTTTTAGTTATTGAAATCGGCAAAACCCCACTTGATTATCATCCAATACCTCACTTATATCCAAGTAATTCAATAACCGTTACCCTATTACTTTTTCAATATCTTTACTAAAAAAAGGCAAATTTGATATAATTTGATAACACTCAATCAGACCTGGATCAAGAAATGACCCTTTCAAAATGAGAGTCACCACAGACATCATTAGCATCAAGGGGAAACAATCATACTAAGAGGCATTCGCTATACCAAACATATGCTCCTCCCCACTTCCTTGCATGCACCAAAGATGCTGGGCAAGGGTCACAAACACTCATTGTCAACCTTATAGTAACTATTTTCTTATGGATATCTGCCAGAGAGACCGGGATAAAATGAACCCAACTCTGACTGAAAGGTTTCTGTCAGGAAAAGGAGGCCGATATGGCTGAAAAGCTGAAAAGGTGAAAAGGTGAAGAAAAAGAGGGAGGCCTTCATGAAATACAAGAGATCACAGAGAGAGGAAAACAGACATCTATATTTGGAAAAACTTAAAGAAGTTAGCAAAGTAGTCAGGAAAGCAAAAGGTACAAAAAGAAGAAGATATAGCCAATGCAATAAAAGATATTTTTCAGATATGTAAGTGAGAGGAGGAAGGGCAAAAGTGGTATTGTCAGATTCAAGGGTGCAGGGGAGGAATATGCAGAAACTGATGAGGAAAAAGCAGAATTGCTTAACAAATATTTCTCATATGTGTTCATAGATGAAGGGCCAGGAGCAGGACCTCAGAAAATACCCAAAAATAGGAACAGAAGCAACAGGGATCTCAAATGATTTTCAAAAGACTGTCTTCATGAGGAACTAGCTAAATTAAAAGCAGACAAAGCTTGGGTCTGGATGGGATGCATCCAAGAATACTGAGAGAACTTGGGGATGTTCTAGCGGCTCTACTGTCTGACCTTTTCAATGCCTCTTTGGAGTCGGGAGTGGTGCCAGAGGACTGGAGAAAGGCACATGTGGTCCGTTTACATATAAGCGAACATAAGGATGGCATTGAGAACTACAGGCCGGTTAGTCTAATCTCTGTGGTTAGTAAATTATTGGAAAAGCTACTAAAAGAAAGAATAGTGAGGTTTCTGGAGTCTAATGGACTGCAGGATCTGAGGCAGCATGGATTCACCAGAGGCAGGTCTTGTCAGACAAATTTGATAGATTTCTTTGACTGGGTGACCAGGGAATTGGACCGAGGGAGAGCCCTAGATGTGGTGTATTTAGATTTCAGTAAAACCTTTGATACCATTCCACACAGGTGACTTAAACAAATTGAGCACCCTAGGGATGGACTCTAAAGTGACTGATTGCGTCAGAAATTGGTTGAATGAGAGACGACAAAGAATACAGGTAAAATGGAGCTCACTGAGGAGAAGGAGGTTACCAGTGGTATGCCGCAGGGATCTGTCCTTGGTACAATTCTGTTTAACATCTTTGTTAGTGATTTATTTATTTATTTAGACAGATTTGTATGCCACCTTTTCCTTCAATCAAGGTGGTCACGTCACATCACAATTGGAGGGTTACATTTAACATTAGGGCACGTGTAAACATTTAGACAGCACAGTTACGTAACAGTATATAGACAGTACAGTTGAAGTAACATTTAACATAAAGGTATTTACTAATGTGGTGTGATGAATTTGTGTGTCTGGATGGGATGGGTATGTGTTTAGTTGGTGGAGGTAGTAGTGTTGCTGTTTGGGTAAGAGATGTTGCTTGAATGCTCATAGGTTTCTATAAATAACCATGTTTTGAGGTCTTTGCGGAAGTCTGTGAGGTCTTCTAAAGCTCTCAGGCTCATTGGTAGGGAGTTCCATATTGAGGATGCCAGTAGTGATGGTGCTCTTTTTGAGGTTGTTTGTTTGGTTTTGTGATAGCTTGCAGGTGTGCCAATCATGTTGTTATTATTGGTTCTTCTTGGTCTATTGCTGACGTCTCTTGTTATAACATTTTGGAGTACGTCCACTGAGAGATAGTGAATGACTTTGAAGATTATCATGATTGTTTTGTATTTAGCTCTTGCCACCACTGGGAGCCAGTGTAGTTGTTGTAGGATGGGAGTGATGTGCTCGGTCCTTGGGGTGTCTGTGATGATGCATGCTGTGGTGTTTTGTACCATCTGTAGTGGGTGTAGTGTCTGATGAGAAAGGCCTTGATATAGTGAATTTCCATAATCAAGCAGTGGTGTAATGAGTGCTTGACACACTGTGCGGAAGTGGTCTTGACGGAGCATTGGTTTGATTTGTCTTACTGTTTTCAATCGATGATATGCGTTGTTTGCAGTTTTGGTGATGTGGGATTTTAGTTTCAGAGCTCTGTCTAGTGTTATGCCCAGATACTTGACTTCTTCTTTGACTACTATGTGTTTGTCTAGGATGCTGATAGTTTGTGGAGGTATGAAGGTGGGGTTCCTAGTGACAAACATTGCCTCAGTTTTGTCGTAGTTGAACATTAAGTTGTTGGCTATGAGCCAGTCATTCATGTCTTTGATGCATTTTGTTATTGTTGTAGTGTTTAGTGCTAATAGGTTGATTGGAGCGTACACCATGATGTCGTCAGCATAGATGTGGTAGTGTAGTTTGTGGTGCTTGATGATGTTGCATATGGGCTGTATGTAGATGTTGAAGAGCATTGAAGATAGGACTGAGCCTTGAGGTATTCCCTGCGTTACGGGGAATTGTATGGATTTCTTTTGATCGCATTTGACTTGTTTTGTTCGCCCATCCAGGTATGATGTGAACCACTTCAGGGTATTCTTGCATAGTCCTATCTGTTGTAAGCGTTGCAATAGCTTAGGGTGTGACACGGTATCGAAGGCCACCGAGATATCCATGAACACTAGCAGGAAGCCATTTTTTATGTTGTCTATGTCTCTTAGGAGACTGTCAAAGAAGGAGGTGAGTAGTGTTTCCACGCCGTGTTGGGGCTTGAATCCATGCTGATGTATGTCCAGTGGATCATTGATATCTATATGGTCCTGAAGTTGCCTTTGGACTGCTTTTTCCACGACTTTAGCAAGGAATGGCAGGCTGGAGATAGGACGGTATGACTTTGGTTCGGATGGGCTCAGATTGCTACTTTTAAGTATTGGTCGTATCATTGCATGCTTTAGGGGTTACGGCATGTACCCTTGTTGGACTGAACCTTTAACGATTTTTTGAATGTGATGAAAGAGCTGGCTTTTAGTGGCTTTGATCCAAGACACTGGGCATGGTTCTGATGGTGATGTTGTTGTGTTTATTCCAGATATAATGTCTTCTATTTGCTGTTTTGTTGGTATATTGAAGCTTTCCTATGCTTGATGTTGTTTTTTTATCATGTGATCATTTGTTTGTGGTGAAGCAGAGAATGTTTGGTTAGTGTTTTTTTACTTCATGTAGTCTGCATATTTTTGTGGGTCAAGATGGTGGGTGCTTTGTTATGTGTCATCCTTGGTGAGCTTTTGGACAATGCTAAAAAGTTCTCTTGGGCTATTGGTAGATTTCATGATTAGGTTGGTATGGTGTTGCTGTTTACGCTCATTTATTAGATTGTTATATTCCCGTTGTTTGTCTCTGTATTGTGTTAGGAGGTTGTGTGATTTGTCCCGTCTCCATTTTCTTTCTAGTCTTCTTAGTGTGTGCTTTGCGACTCTGATTTCATGTGAATACCATGGGGCGTTAGATCTTTTGCAAGTTTATGGTTGTTTAATGACTGGGGCAGATGCTGCATTGGATATTATTGTGTTCCATTCTTCTATGTTTAGGTCCAGGGTGTCGTGATCCTGTTGAAGTTGTGGGGTGATGTCGTTTATGAATGAGTCTCTGTTAAATGTTTTAAACCATCTGGTTATTCTTTCATCTTCTTTGCGTTGGGTGGGGTTATTCAGGGTCATGGTGAATTCAATTAAATGGTGGTCTGACCAAGGGACTGGGGTGATTGTTGGTTTTGTGGTTCTGTTCTGTTCCACTAGTTCCACTAGTTGAAGTTTTGTTCAATGTAAATAGTTAAACTTAACCGTTCATTGTAAATAGTTGAATCTGATTGTTCAATGTAAATGTATACATCTGTGTACAATTGTTAAAATGTTCCTTGTAAACCGCCCTTGATCGCTGGAAGGGGCAGTATAGAAAAATATAGATAAATAAATAAAATAAATAAATAAATAAATAAAATAGTTGTGTTGGCATGAATACCATGTCTGGAGTTGTACCATGTTGGTGCGTTGGGGCGTTAATTGTCTGGCACTATTCTAGTGACTCCATAGCTTTTAGGAACGTTGCAAATTCTCTGGTGGGTGTGGATGTTAGGTTGTAGTCTCCTAGTGCAACGAGGGGTTTGTGTTTTCTGTTATGTGCACATATCATTTCAATTACTGTGTATAGATATTCAGTTGTGGATCCAGGTGGTCTGTATGTGAGGGAGATGGTTAGATACTTGTTGGTTATAGTGAGTGTGTTGGCTTCGCTTGTGTTGGTGGTGGCGATTGTTCTGAATCTGAATTCCTTTCTGGTAAATATTAGTACTCCTCCTCCTCTCTTTTGTGTTCTGATGCAGTTAAATGCTGAGTATCCTGTTGAGGTTACTTGATTTAATATGACTTGGTCCGAATCGTCTAGCCAGGTTTCAGTGATGCATATTATATCGAGCTTCTTGTCATAGATTAGGTCAAGGATAGTATTTGGTTTGTTCCTGATAGATCTGGAGTTTAGTAGAGCACACCTGATATTTGTTGAAATGATTGGGTTTGTGTGATCATTATTTGTGTGGTGAGAGGGTGTGTTACATGTGGCATTGTGTGGTTTGTGGGGTGTATTCTTTGATTGTTGGCGTTCTTTGGATATGTGTGATGCTGGTGTGCATCTGGGTTGGGTGGTATGTGGGTTTATCAAAGGGATTTGTTCGTCGAGTCTGATGCTGTGTGTGCAAAGTGCAAACATGTGAAGGAATGTAAGATAGGCCATGAAGTAGTGAGTAGTGGAGTGCATTTTATAACTTGTATTTACTGAACTGGGATTGGGTTTGTAGTTTACTGACCTGATCTCAACTTGATTTGTATCCTATAGGTGTAGTTTTACATTAGTAGTGGTGGAATCTTTACTCTGTGTGCTGTGTTACATATGGTTAGTTTGTAGATTAGTTATGAGGTGGTAGTTGAATTGATGGAGGTAATGGGCTTGTGCAGCATGAGTTGTTTTACAAACTAAGCTATGCAAAATTGGATAGCAAGTTCTATGCAATTAATCCTACAAGCAGTTGAGTGTCCATGCACGGTAACAGCATTAACTTAAGCAGGCAATGGATTGTCCAGGCAAGGTAACAGTATTAACTTAAGCAAGCAATGGATTGTTCAGGCACGGTAACAGCATTATCTTAAGCAAGCAATGGATTGTCCAGGCACAGTAACAGCATTAACTTAAGCAAGCAATGTATTGTCCAGGCACGGTAACAGCATTAACTTAAGCAAGCAATGGATTGTCCAGGAAAGGTAGCAGTATTAATCTATTCTAGCAGTGGATTGTCCAGGCAGGGTGAGGCAACAGGCTTAACTTACAAGCAGTGAAATGTCCATACAAGGCACGGCAGTGGATTTGATTTTGATGAGGGCTTGGAATGCATGTCCTCGGCCGCTACTTGGTCTGCGCCTAAGGGCCACACCAAAAGGCCCTCTGGCAAGGCCCTCAGGTGCGGGCCCGCCCAGCGCGGGCCCGCCTGGCGGCGGTCTTCTCTTTGAAGATCCTTTGCTCCTCCCACAGCCCCAATTGGGCTGGAGTCTCTGTGCAGGAGGGCTTGCGGGCCCGTTCAGTTGCTCGACCCCAATCAGGGGAGCCTGGTGATGGCAGCGGGTTTGGGTGTGTTCCCGCCGGCGGCGGCATTCTCTTTGAAGATCGTTTGCTCCTCCCACAGCCCCAATTGGGCTTGAGTCTCTGTGTGGGAGGGCTTGCCGGCCCACTCAGTTGCTCGACCCCGATCGGGGGAGCCTGGTGATGGCAGCGGGTTTGGGTGTGTTCCCGCTGTCGGGTAAGGTTTGCTTGTTTGTGGATGATATTAAAATCTGCAATAGATTAGACACCCAGGAAGGAGTCGATAACATGAAAAGGGATCTAGCCTAAGTTTGAAGAATGGTCTAGAATATGGCAGCTGAGATTTAATACTAAAAAATGCAGGGTCATGCATTTGTGCCGCAAAAATCCAAGGGAGCGGTACAGTATAGGGGGTGAAGTACTTCTCCTAAAAAAAAGTGGCTAATGAAATGGCTTTAGAATATATATGCACATATATTTGACACATAAAAGAATCAAATAAAACAAAACCAATTTAAAAAGGAAATAGTAGAAAAACTGGGCATTGCAGTCGTAAGGAGGCCCCTATGGTCCAACACTGTTTGGAATGGAGACATCCCTTTGAAGATCTGTGATGCTTTTGTCTCGATAAGGTGAAACAAGGTAGAGTATGTTTCAATAGGGATCAAGCCCTCCTGCACGCAGAACAGAAATGGGTTTACTACCATAATACTATTTGGCCAAAGGGTCTCAGATTGAGTGGGGTTGTTGCTAGGGAGTTTATTAGAAGAATAGTTCAAGTCTGTGATTAGTTTCCATCTGTTCGAATGTCTCCCTTGAAATGAGGATCTATGGTAGTGGCTTGTGATTGTTTCTAGAATGTATGTATGTTTGCTTGATTGAGAATTTAAATAATGCACCTGTGTGGCATGTGTTAAAATCCCGTTCTGTTGAGCCTGGCTGGTTGTGCGCATGTGTGATCTCGGGACCATTTGAAATTTTGAAGTAGATGATTCCTATGGATGATTGTGCAATCAAGGTTAAAGATATAGGGTAGGATATTGTTTGGAGTGTCTGTAGAGAAGCGTTTAGGACAGTAGTTTTCAGGATATCCAGAATGAATATGCATGAGATAGATCTACATACAGTGGAAGCAGTGCATGTAGATCTATCTCATACATAGTCTTGTGGATATCCTGAAAACCTGAGTCGCCTCTGAGCCCCAGAGGACTGGGTTGAGCACTAGTGGATTAGGAATTATACGCATTTTAAAGGTGTCTCTAATTAGTAGTAGTTATAAATACATTTCTAATGTTTAGTGCCTTCTCCCTCACAGCAACACCTATGAAGCTTGTGCGCATTTAACACCCCCTGAGGAAGAAGTGGTGAAATGTCTGGATGGTGTCACATGCGGCCCTGGGAATGTGGTTTGTTCAGGTACAGTAAGTGTTGCTTCCCACTATGATCTTTGGTAAAGAATGAAATTTGAAGGCATTTAGATGTTTTGTGAATGCACAAGAATCTGACACAATCACTTGCTCTGTGGCAATGAAAGCATATATCTTTAATGAAGTCAAAAATTGAAGATCTTAATATTGGAAAAAGTTTCAAACAGATTTTAAAAAAGAATAGTTATAAATGACGAGGTTTTTTATTGCAGATCGAACATTAAGCCATAGTGATATTGAAATCCACAAAGGCTGGTTGGTGGTGCTCTGAAATCCTTTTCTCCTCAGATCTGTACCCTGTTTTGTATAAACCTTGGAGCCCTGTGATATATTTTTTTGGAATGAGTCTGATTGTACCATTTAAATTGGAGCCATGCATGCCGCCCTCCAACGATGTCTAAAAACCTGTGTAGTGCTGGTGCTGAGTGTCAGAAGCTCAGGTTCTAAAATTGCCACTTCAATCTCTGCCGACGGTGCCTCCTTAATTTGCCGCACCTTCAGTTCATGCTTTGGTGAGTTTTTAGCTTCTAGCCTTCTGCTGCAGTTTTGATTCCTTCATGGTGATACCACGCTAATGACAGTATTACATGTCTAGTCTAAGATGAGAATCTGCAGGCAGCGTGTGAGTGTCGATGTTGTATAGTACAAGATTGTTCCATCTTTTAGCATCTTCTGTCAAGAAAGGTTCATCATGTCAACTTGAAATAGTTCTTTTTTTCCTTTGTTACAAAAGGCTCTAAAAAGTTCTTTCTTTAAACTTATGGTTGGTAGGTAGAAACGAGCAATGGCTGAGCACTGACAATCTGACCTCACATATTCAATCATCTCTAATAGCTACTAGAGTGACTTCACTTTACTCTATGCAAGAAACAGTCTATGGTCAATCTGCATACCAGCAATAATCTAATTAATGTTAGAGTGCCTAATTCTTGTTAATATCTTAACTGACATCTTTCTGAAGGAAAAGCACATCTAGTGGTAGTACGCAAGAACTGCTACTAGGAATCATAGCTACCATTTTGAACCCTGGCAGTCACATAGCAGAAGAAGAGGGGAATCGCTTCCATCCCAGTCCACTAGACTCCCGGAGATGCCCCCTGGCTAAATCCTGGAAGTTGGGGTGGGGATGTGGTGGGGGATGATTGGGGATTGCTGATAAATAAGGGGGCTTCTTTTTAGGGGAGGTTGTATGGGGGTTCTCTTCAAGAAGATTGCTGATCAGAGGACTCTTAAATAGGGGGGTTGGCAAATGGTGGGGCTCTTGAGCTGGAGGGCATTAAGAACTTGGGTGTTTGGGCTACACTGCCACAGGAACAGATTTTGTTGATTGTTGCACCGGGGCCTGTGTTATATGCTCTGGCAGATAGCACTGATGCATCCGCGCTGCCAAGCATGTAACACGAGCCCAAGCAGTAAGTGTGTCTACTCTATGCAATAAATGCATGACAGATGCTGGCCAAGCCCTTGGCATTTAGAGGCTGATTCTATAAGGGAGCTGCCTAAAGTTATGCACCATTTAGGTACCTAAGTCCCTATGTTAAAGGATGTAGGCACCTATAGCACACTTTAGGTGGGCGATTTCAGTAAGCACACACATAAGTGCAATTGCTGCTACTTTCAGTGTGAACATCTACAGGGGTAGAGCTTGGGCTGTTGGGAAATTTGGCTTAAATTTGGCTTAGGTCTGCTTTATATGGTGGCTTTATATGACTCCACCCTTGCCTGATGAAACTACACAGCATATGGAAGGCACAGAAGACAAGCATGTGGGTATAAAGGAGTAGATGCGGCCTGCTATGAAGGAGTCTGGGTAACCATATTCTGTATAAAAGTATGCAAAATATTGGGCCTAGCAATATCAGCAAGAAAATACAGGCCCAGCTAGGAATTCAAAGAATTCAAACTAATGAGCACAAGCACTCTCTCTTGCCCTGAAGGTTTCAATTAGTGCCAAGAAGGAAAAGCACAGGAAGGGGCAGAGGTCACAGGCCATGCATAGATAGGCAGACCTTGATAAGTAGATCCAGATGTATAAACGTAAAAGGGATCCTCCCCTGGGGAAAAGTGTTACAGGAAGCCTGGGGCCCTGCAAACACCTAAGAATTTATGATGAATTCACTGAAACTAATTTGAAGCAGATATTTTGAGACAAAGAGGAATATGAGTATATAAACCAGCCATTTTAAAGAATCGGGGGCAGTTCTCTTCTCCCCTTGCAGAGAGAAGGCTGCCCCGCTGTCCCTCAGACAGGTACTTGCTATCTACATCTATAACCTGTTCCCTGTAAAATAGTTATCTCCAAGTTATAATGCCCTGTTCAATGTAATTTCAGTTTGTTCAATGTAAACCGCACTGATGCAGAATAGTGCGGTATATAAGAGAATGTAAATAAATAAAAAAATAACCATTTGGTTGCTGTGCCAAATAAAGAGTTTCTTTGTAGCTGAGCAAACTATTGTCTGAAATGTTTATTGGTAATTAGTAATATTTGGGGAGACTTTGTAGGTGGACCCGGCCTACAGGGCAGAGGCTAGATTTATGCCCCTAGATTATAAAACACTATCACTTAGGCGTAACTTGCACTACACATGCTCTAGGACAGATGTGAATGCGGATGGCGAGATTTCTACACCACTTATGGCCTTATTTTATAGAGTAGGTGCCCACTTTTCTGTATAAAATAAGCTCAGAATAGGCACATTCTGAGTGCCTAAAACTAGATGCCCTGTTATAAAATTATCCTACTGCAAAAGCTTTACACTTCCTGCACCTCAAGTTTTGCCTTAACAAGCAATGAGTGCAAAAACCTACTGCACTTTAGAATACATCCCCTTTCTTTTCCACAAATAAAACCAGTGTTTTAATGGTAGAAATGGGTTTGAGAAAATTGCCATGTCTGCATACAGGTAAACTTTCATGTGCACTACCATGCCACATGTAACTTTACCCACCATGAGACAAGGCTTTCTCGAGGACAGGGCTAGGGAAGGGCTTGTACTTAAATTCATACATTTGAGTTTTCCAAAGTTTGCGTTTAGTCTTTCTTATCAACAAGTACTGGCACAGGTAGTTTTCCTGAGATCATTTTCAAAATTCAAGCACATAGATGATTTTGCTTAGAAAACCTGGGCAAACTGTACAGCTAAATATTCCACATGGGCTTGGCACTAGCAGGGGCAGTTAGAAAATTACCCCTTTAATAGCTGATTTTATAAAGGAGTCACATAGAGATACGTATCATTTATGCACCTAAGTTGCTATTTTCAAGGACTTCCATGCATGAATGGACAGTTACACTAGATGCATACTTTAGGCAGTCTATAAGTCCACACATACTGATCGCAGGTACTTTCACTATGGGCGTGCACAGGGGCGGATCTTGGACAGAGTACAAATTCACACACGTAAATTATAAAATACTATAACTAATGGGTGTTTTTGAAAATTCTAGACATGGGCCTGTACCTTAGAGCAGACGAAAGTGCTCACACCTAGCTGGTGTGCGTGTTTACACCTCTTCCACTCTGTGATATAGCATGGCAGGTGGTGACAAGGGATTCTTAAAAATACCAGGCAAGCAACAGTTAAGGGCAAACCAAAAACACTTTTATTATGCTCCAGCTGTGCAGCATGTCATTCCCCCAGTGCCCCTCCAGCCAGCTCACGTTAGTTCAGTCAAAGTTCAAAATAAAGTTCAGTCACCCACTTGGGCTTCGGTGTCTGTGAATATAGCTCCCAGCCATGCCCAAACAATGGCGAGGTTAAAGCAGTCTTCCCAGGCAACTGGCCTCCTTCCTTTGCACAAGTTCTACCCCTGGATCTGACTCCCATCAGATCCTAACCTGCCAAAGTGATATTATTCCCTCTTTTTAACTCTCCTACCTCACCGCAGGAAGTATTTTCTGTCTTCAAGAGTCTCTCTCTCTCTCTCTCTCTCTCTCTTGCACCCAGCTAGATTCTTTATCCCTTTATCTAGGTCATGCCCTCCCAGCCCTGAGTTCGGAGCTGTAGACCACACCAGCTGACAGCCCGATCAGCATCAGGGAGGAGAACAGGAAGGTGAGCCCCTCCCGATCGCCTCCACAAGGTCAATCTGGCCAACTAGAGGAATGCAGGACTTCCTTTTAAATTTAAAAAGTGCCTCCAGGCACAGGAGAATTCTGCCACACCAGCCGACAGCCCGATCAGCGTCAGAGAGGAGAGCAGGGAGTCGAGCCCCTCCCCGATCGCCCCCACAAGGCCAATCGGGCCAACTAGAGGAGAGCAGGGCTTCCTTTTAAATTTAAAAAGTGCCTCCAGGCATGCCCGTGCCTAAGAGCCTTGCCAGAGGGCCCTCAGGCATGGCCTTTAAGCGTGGTCCATAGCACATGCCACCTCTTTCCTAGATGCCTTGAATGTGATGGATCTCACCCAAATTATAACAGCTTCCACGCACATAGGTGGAAATAAGCTAGACCTAATATTCATCCCAAGCAATCTACAATCCAGTACCACTACTGGCATCCCCTACTGGGTTTCACCTATACCCTGGTCCGACTACTACATACTTTAAAAAGGAGATAGAGCAGCTTTTAAACTAGATATTAGGGGAAAGCCGACAGTCGCCCAAGAGCGGATGGTTCAGAAGAATGTATCCTTGAAGGATACTACCAAAAGCATAGAGGTTCCACAAAAGAGTAAAGTAGCCCAAATGCCCTCAAGTATGGAGCAGACAGAGCTTAAAGATCCCAATTTACCCATGTCTAACAATAGCCAAATTAACATGAATAAAATACATTCTCTAAAATGCTTGTATGCAAATGCTAGAAGTCTAAAGAATAAGATGGGAGAGTTAGAATATATAGCACTAAATGATAGGTTAGATATGATTGGAATATCAGAGACATGGTGGAAGGAGGACAACCAGTGGGACACTGTGATACCTGGGTACAAACTATATCGTAATGATAGAGCTGATCAAATTGGTGGAGGGGTTGCGCTCTATCTTAGAGAGGGCATTGACTCAGAAAGGATTAAAGTTTTGCAGGAAACAAAATCTGCTGTAGAATCTATATGGATTGAAATTCCATATAATAGGGGGAAGGTGATGGCAGTGGGTGTGTACTATCGAGCACCTGGCCAGAATGACCAAATGGATGATGAAATGCTCAAAGAAATCAAGGAAGCTAACAAAAGTTACAGCGCAGTAATAATAATGGGTGATTTCAATTACCCCGGTATCGACTGGGTCAGTGTCACATCAGGACATGCTAGGGAGATAAAGTTCCTAGATGAAATAAATGACTGCTTCTTGGAGCAGCTGGTTCATGAACCGACCAGAGGGGAAGCCATATTAGACCTAGTCCTTAGTGGAACACCAGATCTAGTGCAAGAGATAAGGGTGTTGGGGCCACTTGGCAATAGTGATCATAGCATGATCGCCTTTGATTTAATTAGTGGAGGAGGGATAGTAAGGAAATCCACAGTACTACCTTTTAACTTTCGAAAGGGAGACTATGATAAAATGAGGAAAACAGTTAAGAAAAAACTAAAAGGAGCAGTTGCAAAGGTTAAAGACGTACATCAAGCTTGGGTGTTGTTGAAAAATACTATCTTGGAAGCCCAGACCAGCTGTACTCCACGCTTTAAGAAAAGTGGAAGGAAGTCCAAAAAACTGCCAGCATGGTTTAAAGGTGAGGTCAGAGAGGCTGTTGTTGCCAAAAAAGCATCTTTCAGAAAATGGAAAAAAGAGCCAAACGACGAAAACTGGAAACAGCACAAGCACTGGCAAGTGGAGGAGTGGCCTAGTGGTTGGGGCAAGGTACTTCGGGCTGGAAGGTCGGGGGTTCAAATCCCACTAGAGGACAGCAACCTTGGGATGGAAGGACTGGGGTTTCTAGTCCCACAGGTGCTCCTTGTGGTCTTGGGCAAGCCACTTAACCCTCCATAGCCCATGTTTCCTGTAAAATAGCTCTCTGTGTGCTGTGCTTTCCTGTCTAATCAATGTGTTTATACCTCAAAAATTTCCTGTCATGATTTGACAATTTCCAATCTGTAATCAAACCGCTGCTGATCGCTGGAAGTAGCGGTATACAAATGTATACTAAATGAATAAAAATAAATAAATAAATGCAAGGCATTGATAAGGCAGGCAAAGAGAGAATTTGAGAAGAAGCTTGCTGCGGAAGCAAAAACGTGAAATAAAGACCTTTTCAAGTACATTCGTAGCAAAAAACCTGTGAGAGAGTCAGTTGGTCCACTAGATGATAAAGGGGTTAAAGGAGCACTAAGAGGCGACAAGGCGATAGCGGAGAGACTGAATGAATTCTTTGCTTCGGTCTTTACTGAGGAAGATGTAGGGATGTTACCCATGACTGAAGTGGTATTTAAAGGTGCGGAAGAATTGAAGGAAATATTGATACATCGGGAAGATGTCTTACAACTATTAGATAAACTGAAGAGTAGCAAATCACCTGGGCCGGATGGTATACATCCAAGGGTGTTGAAAGAACTGAAATATGAGATTGCAGAACTGCTATCAGTAATCTGTGAACTATCATTAAAATCATCTCTAATACCTGAAGATTGGAGGATCGCCAATGTAACACCAATTTTTAAAAAGGGTTCCAGGGGTGATCCGGGAAACTACAGACCGGTGAGCCTGACATCAGTACCGGGAAAAATGGTAGAAACCATCATAAAGAATAAAATTACTCAGCATGTAGATAGTCACGACCTAATGGGAGACAGTCAACATGGCTTTAGACACGGAAGATCTTGTCTTACTAATCTGTTATGTTTTTTTGAAGGAGTGAATAAACAGGTGGACAAAGGTGAGTCGGTTGATATTGTGTATCTGGACTTTCAGAAAGCCTTTGACAAGGTCCCTCATCAGAGACTTTAGGCAAAACTAAAGAGTCATGGGATAGGAGGCAGTGTACTATTGTGGATCAGGAACTGGTTAAAAGAAAGCAGAGGGTAGGGCTAAATGGCCAATTTTCCCAATGGAGAAAGGTGAATAGTGGTGTACCCCAGGGATCTGTGCTGGGTCCGCTGCTTTTTGACATATTCATAAATGACCTGGAAAGTGGAATAACGAGTGAGGTTATCAAATTTGCAGATGACACAAAACTATTTAAAGTTGTTAAAACCCAAGAGGATTGTGAAAAATTGCAAGAGGATCTTGATAAATTGGAAGACTGGGCATCAAAATGGCAGATGAAATTTAATGTGGACAAGTGCAAGGTTATGCACCTAGGGAAGAACAACCCAAACTATGGTTACACGATGCAAGGTTCCACATTAGGAACCACCACCCAGGAAAAAGATTTAGGTGTCATTGTGGATACCATGTTAAAATCCTCGGCCCAGTGTGCAGCGGTGGCCAAGAGAGCAAATAGAATGCTAGGTATCATAAGGAAAGGAATGAAAAATAAAACAAAAGATATTATAATGCCTCTATATCGTTCCATGGTGAGACCGCACCTTGAATATTGTGTGCAATTCTGGTCGCCGTATCTTAAAAAAGATATAGCGATTTTAGAAAAGATACAGAGAAGAGCCACCAAAATGGTAAAGGGGATGGAAGGATACTCCTATGAAGAAAGGCTAAAAAGGTTAGGGCTCTTTAACCTGGAAAAGAGACGGCTGAGGGGAGATATGATAGAAGTCTATAAATTAATGAACGGAGTGGAACGGGTAAACGTAGATCGATTGTTTACCTTATCAGAATATAGAAAGACTAGGGGACATGCAATGAAGCTACAGGGTAAACTATTTAAGACTAATAAAAGAAAATATTTTTTCACTCAACGTGTAATCAAACTCTGGAATTTGTTACCGGAGGATGTAGTAAAGGCTGTTAGTGTAGCTGGGTTTAAAAAAGGTTTGGACAAGTTCCTGGAGGAAAGGTCCATAAACCATTATTAAGAAGTGACCGAAGATATCAATGCTTGACCCAGTACAAGCATTGTGGAACTTGTGTCTCTTGGGGAAACTGCTAGGTACATATGACCTAGATTGGCCACTGTTGGAAACAGAATACTGGGCTTGATGGACCTTGGTCTGACCCAGTATGGCATATCTTATGTTCTTATGTTCTTATACCAACACAACCTCTTAGTGAAAGTCCACAACAGACATCCAACACAAGAAGATTTAATGAATTTGACAGGAAAGTCAAACTTAACCTCATAATACCAAACCTTGATTCCACCTGAACTGATCTTGCATACCTCATAGAAAACTGGAATAACACCATTGTACCGGTGGCCTCTGCACCCAAGAATAAACCCTCACAAAGAGTTCACAAAGCACCTTGATACTCCAAGAAGATCAAAGCAGCCAAGCTCAAGCTAAGGAACCTAGAGAGGCGATGGAGACATAGCAGAGGCCCACTTCACCTACAGGCATTAACTACCAAGCAGAAGGAATACAATGATTTAATTCACAATCGTGAAAAGGAATTCCACACAAATCTCATCCTTAAGTCTCTAAACTGTCCCAGAGAACTGTTTGACATTGTAAAAGCATTCACACAAGTCCCCCTAAGCCAGTGGTTCTCAACCTTTTTTGCACCGTGACCCCTTTTACCATTGGTCAACTTGTGGTGACCCCCAATGATAAAATCAAATGTGTCTCTCTTCCTTTACCGTTAACACATTGTCGCTGTAATCATTTGTTGAATTACACAGGTACACTACCAAAAAACTGCCTCCAGTTTTGCAACTGATTCCTATAGATTTTGGGGTGCTGAATCCAGGAAAAATAGCCAAAATGTTCCATCACGTCACGTTTTCTTGCAAAATTAGATTTCTTACCCATATAAGGAATGTTCACATAATTTCTTTTTAGCCGACTGCAGTTTATTTTCTTGGCCCAAAATAGAGGTTGTAATGGTTAACTAACTAGAAACACTCCCTCATGATATTTTAGAGTGTTTTGTATTCCTTTTATACATTAACAGGACAATTGGGAGGCGGGGGGCTAAATCCAGTACTCGCGCTGGCGCATGTTCTTTCCTGTTCGCCTGGCCTCGTTCGCTCGCTCAAACACGGTGGTTGCGACATGAACGTTCCTGTCAAATTTCAGTTTCTTGCAAGTTCATTATTACCTTTTGTTTGCTCAGTCGTAATCCAGCTTTATTCCAAAGTGGTTCACTACAGTTGTAGTTTGCAGTGCTGTGTATTTGTGATGGCTCACAGAGCCAGAGGTTGCGTCAACACTCCGGACAGTTTTTGTTTTATTTGTGGGGAATATACCGTGAAAAAGCGGCAGAGGAACATTTCTGCATTTATTAAAAAAGTATATTTCGCCTATTTCGGTTTGAAGTTAGGCGATCAAGACAAACCGAGGGCTCCTCACAAAGTGTGCAAGACATGTGAGGAAGATCTACGCGTATGGATGAAAGGTAAAAAACAAGCATTTCGTTTCGGAATACCTATGATGTGGCGTGAACAAAGAGACCACAGCAGTGACTGCTATTTTTGCTCTTGCATTGTGAAGGGATACAACTTAAAAAATAAGAACGTAATAAGTTACCCCAACCTTCCCTCAGCAATTAGGCCTATGCCTCATAGCAACGAAGTACCTGTGCCTGAACCACCAAAATCTTTGGCTCATATTTGTGTGGACGGTTCTGATCATGATGAGACTCATCAGATGGCTTTTCCCGATGAGTCCAGTACTTCTGAGTTTGAAACTGAACCAGATCCGAAACCTGAACTTTTCTCTCAAGCTGAATTGAAAGATTTAGTCCGGGATTTAGGACTCCCAAAAGATGCTGCCCAACTGCTAGGTTCTCGGCTTAAACAGAAAAATCTATTGTCACCAGGAACAACTTTTTATTGGTACCGCAACCGCGAGACACAAGTTTTGAAGTATTTCAGCAAAGAGGAAGATTTAGTATTTTGCAACGATATATACGGAGTGATGGAAAAGTTTAAACTCAAGTATGATCCTGCTGAATGGCGGCTGTTCATTGATTCGTCAAAAGACAGCATAAAAGGTGTTCTTCTTCATAATGGCAACACATTCGCTTCAGTTCCTATTGCTCACTCTGTTATTCTCCAAGAAAAATACGAGAATTTGGCCCTGATTCTTCAGAAGATTCGTTATGATGAGCATAAGTGGATGATTTGTGGAGACTTTAAAATTCTATCCATGCTATTAGGGCAGCAATCCGGTTTCACCAAATATCCCTGCTTCCTTTGCTTGTGGGATAGCCGGGCCCGCGACCTACACTGGGGGAAAAAAGACTGGCCAATTCGGGAGTATTTGAGACCCGGTGAGAAAAATGTTCTTCATGAGAGCTTGGTACCTCGTGATAAAATTCTATTACCAACTCTCCACATTAAGTTGGGTCTCATTAAGCAATTCATCAAGTCCCTTCCAAAAGATGGTGAGTGCTTTTGGTACCTTTGCTCAAAGTTCCCCCGACTTTCTGAAGCAAAGCTAAAGGAAGGAGTGTTTGTTGGCCCTGATATAAGGAAACTCATTTCAGATGGAGCATTCGCTGAAACGATGTCTGAGAAGGAAAAAGAAGCCTGGGATTCCTTCAAGGATGTTGTTCTCAAATTCTTGGGGAACAGGCGGGATGAGAACTATAAGGATATTGTTGCCAGGATGCTCAATGCCTTCAAAGAACAAGGCTGTAACATGAGCCTGAAAGTCCATTTCTTGCACTCCAATGTGAACTACTTTCCCGAAAACTTGGGGGCGTACAGTGAAGAACAAGGTGAAAGGTTTCACCAGGACATCAAGGACGCAGAGAGAAGGTACCAAGGAAGATGGAACACCACTATGATGGCTGATTTCTGCTGGTTGCTGCTGCGGGAAACCCCAGATGAAAAATACGCCAAGCAGCGCACCAAGAGAAGCATTCGGGGGAAGAAGAAACGGGCCCACCAGGAGATTGATTGACCCAAGAATGACTTTAAAATCTAAACTGTTGACAAATATTGTGTTTTTACTAAACTTTGAAATAAAAATTTGCTAGTTATTACCACAGTGTCGGATCTCATTTATTAGAATTTTATTTTCACACCATCGGGTGTTTGTCTTCATGTATTGCAATGGTGTGGTTTGCGTTTTCTATTCTTACATACATACCTGTACAACATTTTTTGCACATTTCTTTGCTTTGCTTTGTGTCTAACCTCGCTCTTATATGCTCAATGTTTGTGCACATGTATGTGGCTGTTTTAAGTGCAGACAATTTTGCTACCATCACAGTGTGTTTTGTTGACATTACTCTATTCTTATGTACTGCCTTGTTACAATTTTCTTTATTCTTATTTGAATAACTACTAAACAATTAGTATAAAGAATTCATCCAAGAAACTTTTATCTCGATCGCACTCAATCTGAAACATTCACCTCAAACTGCTAACCCAATGTAGCAAAAAATCTGTACGTGATAGAGCAAATTGGTTACCAGATTTGAATTCAGCGCACCAAAAAAATGTAAAAATCAATCGAAACATTAGAGGCAGTTTAAAAAAAATTTTTTTTAGTGTACCTGTGTTATTAATATATTATAGGCCTTTGCAATATGTTTTTATTTATAAAATTTACTTATTTAAACCACAATAATTAATCACAATAATAAGTAATAATATTTGATTTCAAAATTATGATGATTTTGTAGTCAAATCACTAATATGAAATAAAATTATTTTTTCTACCTTTGTTGTCTGACCAGTTTATTCTCTGATCATGCTGGTCTCGATCTGAGGCTTCTGTTTTCCTGTCTTCTCTTAGCTCTCTTTCTGTGGTCTATGTTCCATCTGCCATTTCTTATCTCTTCTTTCGTTTTCTTCACTTCTTTCCATCAGCCTATTTCCAGCCCCAGTAACCATCCCCAGTATCAGCCCCTTTCCAGTCCTCACTCTCAGTACCTTCCAATGTCAACTTGCATTCCCATGACTGCCACTGGTGTCCATTCCCTTCCAGTCCCCCTCATTCCCCACTGAGCAGTCCCTTCTAATACAAATACCATGGCAGCCCCTCTCAGATCCACTCTCTTCCAGTTCCATTCTCCCATCCCCTCGTATCAGCCCATTTGTAGCCTTAGCCCCCAGTTTTCTTCCAGGGCCAGCGGCTCTATCCTCCCCTCCCCACAATCAGCCCATTCCCAGTCGAAGCCCCCCAATCAGCTCATTTCTAGTGCTAGTCCCTCCTCAACCCCATTACTAGTGCTAGCCTCCCCTAATCAGCTCATTTCTAGTGCTACTCACTCCTCAACCCCATTACCAATGCTAGGCTCCCCTAATCAGCCCATTACCAGTCCTAACCTCCCCGATCAGCTCATTTCCAGTGCTAGCCCCCCATCAGTCCATTACCAGTCCTACCCCCCTATCAGCACATTACCAGTCCCAACCCCCCTTGATCAGTCCATTCCCAGTCCTAGCCTTCCCTAATCAACCCATTACCAGTCCTAGCCCCCCCATCTGCCCAATATAATCCTAACCCGCACTGTCTCTCCCCTCTGTCCAGCATTTATTGCCCGTCTGTACAGTATGTCCCCCTGTCTCTTCCCTTTGTCCATGTCAGCCCCCCTCCCTCCCTCCATGTCAGCCCCCCTCCCTCCCTTCCTCTTTCCCTCCATCCATCCATGTCAGCTCCCCTCTGTCCATGTCAGCCCCCTCCCTCCCTCCCTCCATCCATCCATCCATCCATTAATGTCAGCCACCCCTCCCTCCCTCCCTCCATGTCAACCCTCCCCTCCATCCATGTCAGCCCCCCTCTCTCCATGTCAGCCCTCCCTCCCTCCATGTCAGCCCTCCCTCCCTCCATGTCAGCCCCCTTCTATCCATGTCAGTCCCCTCCCTCCATCCATCAATGTCAGCCCCCCTCCCTCCATGTCAGCCCCTTCTCTCTCCATGTCAGCCCCCTCCCTCCCTCCATCCATCCATCCATCCCTCCATGTCAGCCCGTTGCAGGTTCCCTGCCCCCTCCTCTCCTCTCCCCATGTCTGCCTCCTTCTGCAGCCATGGCTCCCTGTCTCTTAGGGAACCACAGCTATACCTGTAAAACCGTTGCGGAGCTTTCCTGTCTCTCGACGGGCTCCATGCAGCATTGTCCCGCCTCCAAAGGAAGTGGTAAATAACTTCCTTTGGAGGTGGGACAATGCTGCACAGAGCCCGTAGAGAGACAGGAAGGCTCCGCAGCGGTTTTACAGGCACAGCCGCGGTTCCCTAAGAGGCAGGGAGCCACAGCTGCAGAAGAAGGAGGCGGTGAGTTTGCGCTGCCGAGAAGTGGACTCGGCAGCGGCAGCAACTTGGGTGCTTTTTTTTTAATGGCAGAGTGAGGTGAGGCGAGGCGACCCCTGCTAAATCCTGTGGCGACCCCCATGGGGGTCGCGACCCACAGGTTGAGAACCGCTGCCCTAAGCCATGATATCCCAACAGTACAGCCAGACGAATTTGCAGCATATCTGGAGAACAAACTAACTTCCATGATGGATAAGGCAGATCCATCCTTCAAGTTCCACTCAATGAACAACAAGTGCTGGACTTCCTTTAATCCAATTTTAGATGATCTCCTGGAACACATTCTGAACCACCTAAACACTACCACCTCCCCCCTTGACCCATACCCCACCTCCTGGATCAAGGCCTCGAAACAAGATCTGTCACCTTTCCTACTCAGAACGATAAACTTATCACTGGTACAAGACCATTGCCTAAAAACCCTACATCTGACCCCAAATCGCCATCGTCCTACTGAACTCTATCAAGCATCCCACTTCTTGCTGAGGTGGTAGAAAAGACAGTCCAGCTCCAACTACAGGATTTCAAAGATACCTCCGCCCCCTTGGACCCACATCAACATGGCTTTAGGCCAGACCATGGAGTAGAAACTTTGCTAACTTCATTAACACTCTAATCACAGGAATTGAGAATCCTAAACTGGGTTTCATACTCGTCTTTCTAGATATAGCAGCCACCTTCAATTCACTAAACCTAAAAAGCTCATATCCAGACTGATGGGAATTAGTGATACTCCTCTCTCTTGGTTCATATCCTACATCTCAGATCGTGTCTTCCAGATCAAGGTAAAGGACAAAACTTCAATACTAATTAGGCAGCAACTAGGTATATATACCACAGGGATCCTCCTTGTCCACCCTGCTATTCAGCCTATACATGCAGCCTGTCTGCAAGCTTATTCAAGAACACAACCTCAGCTACCATCTATATGCAGATGACTTGATAATCTATGCCCCCTTTAACTCTAAAACCCAGATTACTCTGCACTAAAAGTTTGCCTGAACACAGTTGTAAGCTGGTTAAAAGATCACAGCCTGATGATCAACTGTAATAAATCTGAAGTCCTTATCATCACTCGAGACACCTCATATTCACCACCAGATGTATTTGAATGTGATGGTATGACTATTCCGGCGACTAAATATGCAGACACGTATCAAGAAAATGGTATCAACTACTTATTACAAAATGAAAGTCCTTTGAAACCTCCGCCCCCTACTGGACCACAACCTTTCCGCACTGCATGGCAGACCATAATCACTCCACACCTGGACTATTGTAATTTGATCCTTCAAAGACTCCCCAAGCACTCTATCCACACCCTACAGCTAGCTCAGAATATCACAGCTCGTTTAATCACAGGAGCTGCACAACAGAAACATATCACTCCATTGCTCAAAAGCTTACTCTGGCTACCTATACCATCCCTTATTAAATATAAGGCAGTAATGACCACATTTAAAACCATATACCTCCAATCAGCTGAATGTCTTCTTACAGTGATACAGAAAGCTCCAGAATCTAGAGCAAGAAGGCATTTGCATCAAAACCTCCTTTTAATCCCCCCTCAAGAGACCAGAAGTCTATGGGCAACCTGCCAGAGAGCATGCTCAATGTATGGACCAACACTATGGAACTCCCTGCCTTCTGAGCTCTGCTCAACAAAAGATACTTTAGATTTTAGAAAGAAGTTGAAGATGCTACTTTTCACACAGCAGATTGGACCAACTGCCTAGTGGACTCCCCAACACAGACACTCCTACATGCTGCTGAACACAGTCAAGTTGCAGTTCACCTTCCTAATGCTAGAGCCAATCCTATAATCTCAGAGTGTAACATCAACCATGGAAATTATTAGTTAGATTGTATCATAGTTTTCTCATAGCATCACAATGTATCATAGTTTGATGAACCAGTTCAATGTAACATAGTTGCTCATATTCCAAAAATATATCATAGTTTGTACTATACATCACAGCGTGTTAACTCAGTTCAATGTAATGTAGTAGTAGGTTCAATGTAATGTATTAACTTCTATTCCATGTAAAATGTTGAGTTCATTGTAAACCACTTTGATAACCCTGAAAGGCAGTATAAAAAATATGTATTTGTTAAATAAATAAATAAACAAATAAATAAACATGGCTTTGATCTCCATTTGTCATTATTCTCTCTCTGCTTCATTTGATGGAACATCTTATCTCCAGGAACAAGCAGGAATGAGTCCTCACATATGGGTACGTCGGAACCGACGGAGCCTGCGCGGGAAAGCTCCCCAGCTTTTCAGATGAAAAGCTTTTGGGGCTTCCCACAGCGCATGCGCGCTGCCTTCCCGCCTTCCTGACCAGCTCTCTTCAGTTTCTCTTTTTCCGCGGAGCCAGCAGGTCGTGTTCCTGTCACCGCTGAAGAAATTGTTATTTTAATTTGTTTGTTTTGACCGCGTACCTGCCTTCCCCATACCAAAACCGGTACCGCCGGTCTCTCTTTCTTTATTTCTAAAAAAAAAAAAAAAAAAATCTCTTTTTTTATTTTCAGCACAACGTGGTAACTTTTGCTAGGCCTTCAGACCTACACAAATTCTCCTCATGGAGAGGCCAGCTCCTGGTTTTAAAAAGTGTACCAAGTGCAGTGCTGTTATTTCTCTCACAGACACCCATGAATGGTGTCTTAAATGTTTGGGACCTGACCACTCCATACCGGACTGCCCATTCTGCTCCCAGATGTCTAAACATGGTATGCAGAACCGGGCCAACAAGTTCCATGTGCTGTTTGCTTCAGATAATCCAGCATCACAGTCATCCAGGTCTTCCTCTCCGGATGGATCTCAGGTAACCAAACTTTCTGTGGGCAAATCCTCTAAAAGCAAATCTCTTTCAAAAGATCGAGAGGCTCTCAATCTTGAGTTCGAGGATTCTGCCCAAGCCAAAAAACCCCGGCGGGAGGCTCCGGTCTCCAAAGCACCATCTATGGGGTTACAGGTTGACATCGATGGCACGGCCTCGATTGCTCTGGGGTACTGGCTGATACCGGTACCGACATCCAGGCAGCAGTGGCGTCCATGGGCAATACTGTCCAGACCATGCAGCAGGCCGTTCTGGCTTTCATTAAGGCTGCGACGCCCTCGGTACCGATTCCATCGGTACCGACTCCGGTTCCAGTATCCACACCGGAACCGAGACCATCGACTTCCAAGCGTCGATCGGTTCTGCATGCCGGATTCAGGCTTTTGCCCGATACCGATCCCATGCCCGATACGCCCGATGTCGATATCGGTCGGTACGCGTATCGTGCATTGGAAGCACAGAGAGAATACTCAGATTCTTCTGATGAGTTCAATTCCTCTGATGACTCTGCTGAGCTTGATCTTCCTGAGGAGCCCTCTTCTCCAAAGAGGAGGATGTCTCCTCCAGAGGATTTATCCTTTCAGGATTTCATTGTTGATGTAGCTAAAGAGCTTTCTATTGCTACATCTTCTGGAACGCAACCAAGATCAAAGAAATTGGATATTTTAGGATACTCCAAAGCTCCTAAAGAGGCAGTTACCCTGCCTATCCATGAAATCCTTCAAGAACACTTGATGGATTTGTGGGAGACTCCTCTAACACTGTCTCCTCATTCCCGTAGGTTGGACACCATGTACCGGGTCCCTCCTTCTCCTGGGTTTCGAAAGACTCAACTGCCTCACCACTCCATTGTGGTGAAGTCTGCCATGAAAAAGATAAAGAGTCCTAAAAGGCACTCTTCTACCCCTCCAGGGCGAGAATGTAAGACCTTTGACTCTTTTGGTAGAAAGATCTTCCAGGCTAGTATGCTTATAGCCAGGATCAATTCCTACAGTCTTTATATGGGCATGTTTCTCAGTGAACTTGCCCTGAAGGTACGGCATTTTGCCCCCTTTATCCCTGAGGATAGAAAGGAGGACTTCACTTCTGTGGTGACACAATTTTCAGAGGGCTCCAAGTTTTCCAACAGGGCAGCCTTTGATTCCTTTGAGGTTGCAGGCAGGGCTTCGGGAATTGCTATTGCAGCCCGACGTCTTGCTTGGCTCCAGGCTTCTAACCTAGAACCCTGGGTCGTGGATAGCTTAAGGAATCTGCCCTGTACAGGTGAGAACTTATTTGGTGAGGATTGGCAAATTAAAGCTGCTCAAATGGACGCATAAAATGCCACTCTATATAGACTTTCTAAGTCTACTTCTACTCCTGCCAAAAAGAAGCCTTTTAAGAGGCCTTACTACAAGAAGGCCAGATTTTCCACAAATACTGGCCAACAATCTGCTCAGCCTCGCTTTGCTGCTAAACGTCAGCAATCTAAGCAAGTAAAGTCAAGGCCTGCAGTATCTGCTACACCCCAGCAGGCTCAACCCCCTCAGGGGTTTTGACTTGCCCCTAGAGAACTTACCATTTCTGGCTCTAGAACAACCAGAGCCCCTCACCATTCCCGGAAGGTTAGCTCACATTGCTCCCAGATGGGAGCAAATTACATCAGAGCAATGGACCCTCTCTATCATCCGAGAGGGTTACAAACTTCATTTCTCCAGCCTTCCTCCCCATACCATGGTGAGGCAATTCAGTTCTCCCCCATCTCTTCTGACCCTGTTGGGTTCGGAAGTCTCCTCTCTCCTTGCCCAAAGGGCAATAGAGGAGGTTCCTCTTCCTCAACAGGGGTTAGGGTTCTACTCCCCTTATTTTCTCATAACAAAGAAGACAGGGGGCTTCAGACCTATCCTAGATCTGAGAGAATTGAACAAGTTTCTATTCAAGGAGAAATTCAAAATGCTCTCTCTGGGCATTCTCCTTCCATACCTTCAGAGTCAGGATTGGCTTTGTTCTCTAGATCTCAAGGATGCGTACACTCATATACTCATCCATCCATCCCACAGAAAATATCTTCGATTTCTGTTCCAGGGAAAACATTTCCAATACAGAGTACTTCCCTTCGGTCTCGCCTCTGCTCCAAGAGTATTCACAAAATGCATGGCAGTCGTAGCCGCATTTCTAAGAGGCATGGGAGTCTTCGTGTTCCCATATCTGGACGACTGGCTCATCCGAGCTCCATCTCAGTCAGAAGCCCAGATTTCCTTGGACCGCACAAGGCGTATTCTTCAATATCTGGGACTTGTGGTAAACATTCCCAAGTCCCAACTTATCCCTATTCAGTCCCTGGAATTCATAGGGGCCCACTTGGACTCCACCACTGCAAGGGCCTACCTCCCTCTGGTCCGAGGCCAATGACTAATCAGCTTGGCCTCCCAGGCTCAGTCCAGAAGTCACTTGTCAGCCAGGGAACTGCTGCAACTTCTGGGCCACATGGCCTCCACGGTCCATGTGGTGCCCTACGCTCGTCTCCATATGAGGGCAGCTCAATGGACTTTGGCCACCCAGTGGTCTCAAGCATCAGGAGTGCTCTCAGACCAAGTACTCACCTCAAAACATCTGTTTTGGTCTCTCCAGTGGTGGACATCCTCCAAAAATCTGTTGTTGGGGACCCCCTTCCAACCTTCGTTGCCCCAAGCAACCCTCACAACAGATGCCTCCCAAACAGGGTGGGGAGCTCATCTCCAACACCTCTCCACTCAGGGCACCTGGTCTCCCCAGGAGACCACCCTTCACATCAACCTTCTGGAACTGCGAGCAATCTTCCTTGCCCTCACAGTCTTCCACACCCTCCTTGTCAACCTGACTGTCCTAGTCCAGACAGACAATCAGGTAGCCATGTTCTATGTCAACAAACAAGGAGGGATGGGCTCTCTGTCGCTTTGCAACGAAGCTCTCAGATTATGGGCCTTCGCCAGAGAGCATCAAATTCATCTTCTGGCAGTATACCTTCCAGGAGTTCAAAACTCTCGGGCAGACAGACTCAGTCGAGTTCTGCTTCCACACGAATGGTCCCTGCATATGGACCAGATACGCAGAATCTTTCAGGAATGGGGGACCCCGGACATAGACCTCTTTGCAAGTCCGTGGAATGCCAAACTTCCCCGGTTCTGTTCCAGGACTCCGTGTCAGGGAGCTCAGGCCAACGACGCCTTTCTCCTGCATTGGGGTCAGGAATTCCTGTATGCTTTTCCACCCATTCCTTTGATTCCCAAGACTCTGTTCAAACTTCAGAGGGATCACGGGTCAATGATCCTCATAGCTCCACGCTGGCCACGCCAAGTGTGGTTCCCTCTACTTCTACAGCTCTCCCAGGGCTCCTCCCTGGACCTGGGAGCTGCGCCAGACCTTCTGTCTCAGGAGAAAGGGACTTTGTGGCACCCAAACCCCAAGTCCCTACATCTCCGAGCTTGGTTACTGAAGGCTTAAGCCTTCATGAGTTTAATCTTTCTCAACCAGTGAAAGATATCCTTCATGCCTCTAGGAAACCCTCTACCAGGCGTTCCTATGCTTTCAAATGGAAATGTTTTTCCATTTGGTGTGCTCAACAGGGTCTTGACCCTCTGGCACTTCCTTTGAATTCTCTACTAGACTATCTCCTGCATCTTTCCAATGCAGGCCTCAAGACGAATTCAGTACGAGTCCATTTAAGTGCTATTGCAGCATCCTTAAAACCTATAAATGGACAACCTGTCTCCTCTCATCCTCTTGTTGCAAGGTTCATGAGAGGCCTGACCTTAACTAAACCTCCCATCCGACCTCCGCCGGTAGCATGGGATTTGAACCTAGTTCTAGGTCAGCTTATGAAGCCACCTTTTGAGCCTTTGGACTCCACCTCCTTGAAATTTCTTTCATGGAAGGTAGTTTTCCTTATTGCAGTCACTTCAACTCGCCACATCAGTGAACTGCAGGCTTTAGTGGCTAATCCACCGTATACTAGGTTTCATCATGATAAGGTGGTCCTTAGGACGAACCCCCACTTTATGCCCAAAGTGGTCTCGCCTTTTCATCTTAATCAAGAGGTATATCTACCTGTTTTTTTCCCGGCTCCTCATGCATCCAGTGCAGAGAGGAACCTTCATACCCTTGATTGTAAAAGAGCTCTCGCCTTTTACCTCAACAGGACTGAGCCACATCGAAAGTCTTCCCAACTTTTTGTGGCTTTTGATCCTTCTCATTTGGGACTTCCAGTCTCCAAGCATACACTTTCCAATTGGATTGCTCAGTGTATTTCTTTTGCTTACCAGAGTAAGAACGTTTCTCTGGAAGGCCATGTCACAGCTCACAATGTGAGAGCCATGGCCACCTCTATGGTTCATCTTCACTCTGTTTCCATAGATCAGATCTGTCGAGCAGCCACTTGGGCCTCGGTTCATACCTTCACAGCCCATTACTGTTTGGACAAGGACTCCCGCCGGGATGCCTTGTTTGGTCAGGCTGTCCTCAAACACCTGTTCCATACTTAAACAACTCCTGCCCACCTTCCCTGGTTGGATGCCTGAGATCCATACGAAGATGGTTACCTTTGGAGGGGGATCTCCCAGGCATCTTAGCTAGGGAGTCCCCATATGTGAGGACTCATTCCTGCTTGTTCCTGGAGATAGCACAGTTACTTACCTGTAACAGGTGATCTCTGGGAACAGCAGGAATTAGTCCTCACAACCCACCCACCTCCCCTAGGAGTTGTACCTTCTATCTATCTACCTTCCTTTCCTCTCTCTATTGTCTCAGCTATAAACTCGAACTGAAGAGAGCTGGTCAGGAAGGCGGGAAGGCAGCGCGCATGCGCTGTGGGAAGCCCCAAAAGCTTTTCATCTGAAAAGCTGGGGAGCTTTCCCGCGCAGGCTCCGTCGGTTCCGACGTACCCATATGTGAGGACTAATTCCTGCTGTTCCCAGAGATCACCTGTTACAGGTAAGTAACTGTGCTTTATTTTCCAATCAAAAGCATATTTTATGTACTGTAGATTAAGAAAGAATTCCATTTCTATCTAAAATTATTCAATTAAACAAACAAGATTTGTCTGTTATTCTTTCCTCCTAATTTTCCATTGTTATTTTCTCAGTCTACACCCACCTTGAGTAGGTGTTAGAAGAATTTACAGAAATTAAGTAAACAATCCCTAAATGCTGACTTTGAATTGAATTTTACTATTTCACTGTGCATTTATCTATCTTTCCACTTCCAAGATATGTAAATTAGTTAATTAAAATGTTTTATCATTCATTAGGCCATGTTGCTGTTAAGTGCCGTCGAGTCGGAGTCAACTCATGGCGACCCTCTGGATAGCTATCCTAAATTGTGTTCGGTCTTCAGTCAGGCGGCTCATTGTTGACAGACTGGTACCCGTAGTTGCTGTTATTGTATCGATCCATCTCATTGCTGGCCTTCCTCTTTTGCGTTGACCTTCTATCTTGCCAAGCATAATGTCTTTCTTTAATGATCTCTCTCTTCGCATGATGTGTCCACAGTATGAAAATCGAAGTCCTGTCATCTGAGCTTCTAAAGAAAGCTTAGGTTTGATCTCCTCTAGTACCGACTGGTTTGTTCTTCAGGCAGTCCATGGTATACACAGTATTCGCCGCCAGCACCATAATTCAAAGGCATCAATTTTCTTCCTGTCTATCTTTTTCACTGTCCAGCTTTCACATCCATATGATGTTATTGAAAATACCATGGCTTGAACAAGTCGAATCTTTGTATGGAGAGAGACATCTCTGCTCTTGAGAATCTTATCTAGGTCTTTCATAGCCATTCTGCCAAGAGCAATGCGTCGTCTGATTTCTTGACTGCTTGTTGCTTCTTTATTGATAGTTGATCCAAGTAGGTTAAAGTTGTTCACAATTTCAATTTCTTCTCCTTCAACGATGAACCTGTTGATTATGCCAGTTGTCATGATCTTTGTCTTCTTTACATTAAGGTGCAGGCCCATTTTGAGACTATGTTCTTTGATTGTGAGAAGCAAATGTTTCAGATCATCTTCACTTTCAGCCAGTAATGTGGTATCATCAGCATAGCGAAGTTTGTTGATGAGTCTTCCACCAATCTTCACACCTCTGTTGTCTTCATACAATCCTGCTTCTCTGATGATCTGTTCTGCATATAAATTAAACAGGTAGGGGTAAAGTATGCAGCCTTGTCTTACACCTTTGCTTATTTTAAACCATTCTGTTTCTCCTTGTTCCGTTCGAACTGTTGCTTCTTGATCAATGTATGATTGTGCAAGAGAACGATCAGGTGTTCTGGTATACCCATGCTTCTTAATGTGGCCCAGAGTTTCTCATGGTTTACACAGTCAAAAGCCTTGCTATAGTCGATAAAGCACAAATAGATATCCTTTTGGTATTCTTTAGTCTTTTCAAGGATCCATCTCACATCCGCAATGATGTCTCTTGTTCCTCGCCCGTTCCTGAACCCTGCTTGCACTTCAGGTAGTTCTTAGAAACATAGAAACATGACGACAGAAAAAGACCACATGGCCTATCTAGTCTGTCCTTCCATAACAACAACTACAACAGTCCACTTTTTACCTTTAGAGATCCTCTGTGTTGGTCCCATGCTTTTTTGAATTCAGTTACTGTCCTCATCTCTACCACCTCCACTGGGAGACTATTCCACGGATCCACTACTCTTTCCGTAAAGAAATATTTCCGCATATCACTCCTGAATCTATCTCCCTTCACCCTCATCCCATGTCCCCTCGTAGCAGAACTTGCTTTCAATTGAAAGAGGCTCTCTCCCTGAACATTTATGCCACGGAGGTATTTCAACATCTCAATCATATCACCTCTATCCCGCCTTTCCTCTAAGGTGTACATATTAAGATCCTTAAGTCTGTCCTCATATGCTTTATAATGAAGCCCATTAATCATTTTAGTAGCAACCCTCTGCACCGACTCCATCCTGTTCACATCCTTTTGAAGGTGCGGTCTCCAGAATTGCACACCATACTCCAAATGAGGTCGCACCAAAGACTTATACAGAGGCATTATCACCTCCTTTTTTCTGCTAGCCATTCCTCTCCGTATGCACCCAAGCATCCTTCTAGCTTTTGCCGTCGCCTTTTCTACCTGCTTAGCTACTTTAAGATCATCAGACACAACCACGCCTATGTCCCGCTCTTCTTTAGTGGACAAAAGTACTTCACCTCCTATACTGTATTGCTCCCTTGGATTGCTGCAGCCCAAATGCATGACCTTAACATTAAATCCCAGCTGCCAAATTCTAGACCATTCTTCAAGCTTAGCTAGATCCCTCCTCATGTTATCTACCCCTTCCTGGGTGTCTACTCTATTGCAGATTTTGGTATCATCCGCAAAGAGGCAAACCTTACCCGACAGCCCTTCCGCTATATCACTAACAAAGATGTTAAAAAGCATCGGACCAAGGACAGATCCCTGGGGCACACCACTGGTAACATCCTTCTCCTCAGAGTGAGCTCCATTTACTTGTACTCTTTGTCGCCTCCCACCCAACCAATTTCTAACCCAAGCAGTAACTTTAGGGTCCATCCCTAGGGTGCTCAGTTTGTTTATAAGTCGCCTGTGAGGAACAGTGTCAAAGGCTTTACGGAAATCTAAATACACCACATCTAGAGCTCTCCCTCGGTCCAACTCCCTGGTCACCCAGTCAAAGAAATCAATCAGATTTGTCTGACAAGACCTGCCTCTGGTGAATCCATGCTGCCTCGGATCCTGTAATCCGCTGGACTCCAGAAACCTCACTATTTTCTCTTTCAGCAGCGTTTCCAATAATTTACTCACCACAGAAGTTAAACTAACCGGCCTGTAGTTTTCAACCACATCCTTACTTCCGCTTTTGTGTAAAGGCACCACATGAGCCTCTCTCCAGTCCTTTGGCACCACTCCCGACTCCAACGAGGCATTGAAAAGGTTAGTCAGTGGAGTTGCTAGAACGTCCCCAAGTTCCCTCAGTATTCTAGGGTGTATCCCATCCGGTTCCATCGCTTTGTCTACTTTAAGTTGAGCTAGTTTCTCACGAACACAGTCTTCTGAAAATAGTTCAAGATGTCCCTCGCTTCTGTTCTTATTTGTGGGTGTTTTCTGAGGTCCTGCTCCTGGTTCTTCATCTGTGAACACAGAACAAAAATATTTGTTAAGCAATTCCGCTTTATCCTTATCAGCTTCTATATATTCCCCCCTGCACCCTTGAGTCTGACAATACCACTTTTGCCCTTCCTCTTCTCACTAATATATCTGAAAAATGTCTTATCCCCCCATTTTATTGCATTGGCTATTTCCTCCTCCTTTTGAATCTTTGCCTTCTTGACTACTTTGCTAGCTTCTCTAAGTTTTTCCAAATACAGATGCCTGTCTTCCTCTCTCTGTGATCTCTTGTATTTCATGAAGGCCTCCCTTTTTTTCTTCACTTGTTCAGCTACTTTCTTCGAAAACCATAGCGGTCTCCTGTTCCTTTTGCCTTTATTTACCATTTTAACAAAAAGGTTGGTTGCCTTTAAAATACCCCCTTTCAGTTTTGCCCACTGTTTTTCTACATCCCCCTGCTGTTCCCATCCCACTAACGACTCCCTGAGGTATTGGCCCATCTTCGCAAAGTTAGTCTTCCTAAAGTCTAAGATCCTCACCTTGGAATGGATTCTAACAGCCCTTGTCCTAATACTGAACCACACCATCTGGTGATCACTGGATGCAAAATGATCTCCCACTACAACATCAGAAACACTTTCACCATTGGTAAGCACCAAGTCCAGTATGGCCCCTTCACGTGTGGGGTCTGTTACCAATTGCCTGAATAGTTCTCCCTGTAGAGAATCCAGGATCTCCTTACTTCTAGATGATACTGCAGCAGTATCCAGGTATGGTTGTAGTCTCTTTTGAATAATCTTCAGTAGAATCTTGCTGGCATGTGGGATCAGAGCGATTGTACGATAATTTCCACAGTCAGTTGGATCACCTTTCTTTAGTATTGGTATAAACACAGATCTTTTCCAGTCAGGTGGCCATGATGTTGTCTTCCATATTTCTTGGCAGAGTCTTGTGAATACGGTAACAGCTGCATCAGATTGCTGCAATACTTCTATGGGAATGCTATCAATGCCTGATGCTTTGTTCTTTGATAAGGCTTTCAATGCTGCTTCAACTTCTTCTTTCATCACCAATGGCTCCCGATCATAAGGTACAGGTTGAAACGGCTGTTGGTCCACTTGATCTTTATCATATAAAAACTCTGTATATTCCTTCCACCTTTTCTTGATCTTCTCAGCATCATTCAACATAGAATCTTGAGCATCTTGTAACATTCCAATTCGAGGCTGGAACTTTTTCTTTAACTCTTGTAGCTTTAGGAAAGCCGATCTTGTTCTTCCTCTAATACCCTGTTTCCCCGAAAGTAAGACCTATCCTGAAAATAAGCCCTAGCACGTTTTCCTGTGATTACCCTAATATAAGCCCTACCCTGAAAATAAGCCCTAGTGCAGATCATGGAGGAGGGCTGCCTGTGTGTGTTCTTGAGGTAGGGGAATGCATTTTTAGATAAGTAGGCATTGTTCCTTTTGGTCCCCATGCATTCATTTCAGCCCTTTGTCCAGGTTCTACCGTAGGAAGCGTGTTTCTGATACCGTAGATCAGTTTCAGCCTAAATTCACTGCACTTCACCTGCCACCCCCCTGCGCGAACACCGTCTCTTTCTCTCCACTTCTCGCCGACGCGTGTCACGTTTACTAAGGTAAGAGCAGAGCCCCGGTGCTTCGCGGGAGCCTTTCAAATCCATCACGTCCATGGGAGATTGTTACCGGGTACACACGCGCTGAGAAGCATTTTTGTTGGATTTGGCTTTTCAGTTAACTTTCTAGTTATTACATTATTATCCTTCCTCTAAAAAACAGCAAATGACGTTCACTTTATTTTTTGTATGGCTCTAAAGAACACTGACTCCTGCTTTCCCTCTACAATTTCCTCCGCAGTGCTGCGATATGGCTTTTAGGCGCGAGGAGCAACCACGCTGCTTGCGCTGCACCACTAAAAGTGCAATATCGTAGCGCCACCCTGTACCGGCAGCAGCGCAGCCAGATCTCCCGCTCAGCGTCACGATAACCTTGCTCTGGAGGTTCTCACAGAGAACAGGCAGCACGATTGGCCGGCTTTGCTTCACCCCTATTCTGAAGTAGATCATAAAAAGCCAGTGGAATTCTGTACTCACCAAAGGCCTTAGATAGGTCCAAATCTTCAATCCTTGCATGACCTGCAGGCTGTAAATCCTGGCTGAGAGGGGCACCAGAGCGGGCTTTGAACCCGCTTCCCAGCCTGGCTCAGCCCTGGATGCCGATGGTTGTGGGCTGACGGGGAAGAGGCTGCCTGCTGCCGGGCTGAGCTGGGACAATGGACCGTCCTCCAGAGGAGGCCTCAGCGTTACAAAAAGGGCAGTTTATAAACTGTAAATTTTGACTGTTTTATCTAATGCCCATCCGTCTCTCCAATTCTTGCTTCCCCCCCCCCCCCCCGTTTCCTCTTGACACTATCAATGAAAATGCTTTTGCGATTCACTTATATATCCTGGGATTTTACCTTTTGATCATACTCGCCTGACCCGAGGAAGAAGATTTGAACCTTCCAAAGCTAATCAAAATGTTAGTCTAATTAAAAGGCATCACGTTATATTATTTTTTATTGTATGTTTTATTTATTAACAAGTACCAGTAGGACAGGCCTGGGTTACAGTGGATTGGCTTGAATCAGACGATCTTGTACAGGCAAACAAATTGGCAAAAAATAAGCCCTACCCTGAAAATAAGCCCTAGTGCATCTTGTGGAGCAAAAATAAATATAAGACCCGGTCTTATTTTCGGGGAAACACAGTAGTTTCTGCTTCTATTTCCTTGCAAGTGTCATTCTAGTACTTTTCCTTGTCCTGTCTTGCTGCACGTTGGAAATCTCTGTTGAGTTCTGCGATTGTCTTTCTTTCTCGTCTGGCTTTAGCTTCTCTGCGTTTCTGGGCAATTTTCAGAGTTTCTTCCATCATCCATTTTGGACGTTTTTGCTTTTTCACCTTTTGTAGAGACTTCTCGCTTTCTTCCAACACAACCTTCTTGATGTCATTCCATAACTCTTCCGGAGCTCTGTTATTTGTATCTAAAGCAGCAAATCGATTTTACAGGCAGTCTTTAAATTCCAGTGGTATATTCTCAAGGTCATATTTTGCTGCATTCATGAGTGGTTTGCTCTTTTTCAACCTTAGCTTGAGTTTGCATACTAGTAGTTGATGATCTGTACCACAATCAGCTCCAGGTTTTGTCTTTGTTGATGTTACAGAGCTTTTCCATCGTTGACTTCCACATATGTAGTCAACTTGATTTTTATATAATCCATTCGGTGAAGTCCATGTGTACAGTCGCCGCTTGTGTTGCTGGAAGAAGGTGTTTGAGATGAATAGATCATTGGTCTTGCAGAATTCTATCAGTCTTTCTCCAGCTTCATTTCTGTTGCCAAGTCCATATTTTCCAACTACTTTGCCTTCTTCTTTGTTGCCAACTTTTGCGTTCCGGTCACCCATGACTATCAGGATATCCTGTTTGCATGTTCTGTCAATTTCAGCTTGTACTTGTTCATAGAACTCTTCAATTTCATTCTCTTCAGCAGCTGTTGTTGGGGCATATACTTGAATTATAGTTGTGTTGATAGGCAATCCTCGTAGACGAATAGAGATTAAGCGTTCGCTGACTGCATTGTATTTCATTACAGTTCTTGCAAGTTTCTTCTTTATTATAAATGCAACACCATTTCTTCTTTGTCTTTCATTTCCAGCATAGTAGACCATGTGATCATCTGATGCAAAATGCCCCATGCCAGTCCATTTCAGTTTGCTGACACCCAACAGATCAAGTTGTAAACGTTCCCTTTCATTCTTGACCATTAGGCCATATGAGGCCATATACTGCAACAGAGGACAACATGTACCTTAGAAGTCCTACCAAAAATGTTAGAGCTTTCATATACAGGCAGGTTGCAATGTTTCTGCAAAGCTATGCAGGAGTCCTCCCCCCAGACTGCTGCAAGTGGAGTAGGCGCCTGGTTCTCATGACTGAAAATGTGATATTGTAGCACCTTTCCCCACCATCAGCAGCACAGGTGGTAGACTCTTGCGCTACTTCACGGAAATTTTGTCAGGTTTTGTGTTGAGGCATAGATGGAGCAAAACTGCATTTTTTATATCAAGTGCTACTGCTATAGAAATGGATTCAGAAGAAATGGACTTGACTATTGACTACATCTGTGGACATACTTGTTTGCGTTTCTATAGAACAAAAAAATGAATTGTTGTGATGATTTAAGTGGGGTGTAGATGTTGAAGTCTAAACCAGATAAGGAAAACATCCACAAGTAGAACGTAGTCCTTAAATATGAGTGGAGAAAAGCACACCAATGTCAAACCCAAAAAAGGGATCCAAAAAAGGTTACAAATCAACGAAATGTGTTGTTGACAGTACTAGCTCCATTTATGTTTAGAGATGTATCGAAAGCCCCACGTGCATTTATCTTCAAGGTTGACTTCCATAGTAAATAACGAATACAAACATATGGCAGACTGAAAAATCAGCTATTCAAAATATGCAAAATAGTTTGTACTAATGTAAAATTTTGGAAAACAAATTTCTATCTGTATATATAAAGAAAAAAATACAGGAGCTCTCCATTGTGAGGACAACAATTAGGCAGAAAATTGGATCCAAGATGGCGCCTTGATCAGACGTACCGGCTTGTTGCACTGAAGTTGCCTCAGCTCTTGCCGGTGGTAACCTTTGCTTCAGGAATGGGCAAAAGAAGGGGAAGGGGAAGGCTATACCCCTGGATGGCCCTCCTTTTCTGCCTCTCCGACAAGTGACTCTGGATGCCTTCTGCACTCCTGCCAGCTCTCCAGCTGTGCTCTCCTTGGGCCAGCCCACTTGGCATGCAGCAGGTGGCAGTGAAGGGGCTTCGCTAAGCCCCATTCTGTGCACCCCGCCCCCATCACCCAGAAACTCGAAGACTGTGGGAGCGTTGGAAGACTCTCGATCCAAGATGGTCAGAGAAGCCCTTCTACCAGGAGACACTTCGGCAGCCACATCCTCCCCTCTTGAAGAAAGGAGTCCTGTTGAAGCTCTGGGCTCCTCTGACTTGTGAGTGTGATCGTGCAGGAGAGGGGAGAGTTCAATTCCAGCTTTTTTCAGCAGGAGGCAGGGAAACCAGGTACGTTTACTACAGAGTCACTCTGGGATGCCATACAAGGAGTTAGCGCCACTATTCAAACTGTATAATTGCATTTTCTGGATGATTTGATGATTGTGTCACAAGCAATGATGGAGCAATCTCAAGCCCTGGGAAAAATGGTTTCTAGATGTGACATGGTTGAATGCCATGTCAGTGCTACTCAGGTGTTGGGAGAGACTTTGGTAAAGGACAGCAACCTTACCCACCGCCAGTCCTAATACTTGGAAAACTAAGTGCAATAGAACAATCTTAGATTCCTGAACTTTCTTCTCCTCTCATTTCGCCAGTTCATATGGTGAAAAAATATTTGATGGACGTTCTTGGTATGACTTCTGATGTTCTTCCCCCTCTGGTAAGGGCACATTACCTGCCACCTGGGTGGTCAGCCTTTCCAGGGGAGCAGGGGAACTCTGAGGGGTTTAACCTGATGGAGTTCTTGAGTCCTCGCTAGAAGTGGTAACTCAGAGATCAGGTTTGATTGTTACTTTTGTGCTAGAGTTTGATCGTACCACTGTACTTCAAATGTATTTCTGCAATATTGATAAGTTGTTCCTTGGATCAAAAGTGTGAATTTTTCCTGATATTTCTAGATATATGCAAAAAAAGTGCCAGGAATTTCTGGCTCTGAGATCCATGGTTTTGGCTCTGGGCCTTACTTTTGCATTGCGATTTCCTTGTTTATATTGTTTGCTAAGATAATTTTATAACAGGTCACCTAGGATGCAATGTGTGCCTTTGAGTCAACTCCTTGTGGCCTTGGGCAAACCACTTAACCCTCCATTGCCTCAGGTACACTTAGATTGTGAGCCCTTCGTGGACAAGGGAATAAAAAGTACTTGTTAGTATACATGTAAACCGCACTGATTCTAAAGAGTGTGGTATAAAAAAAATGTTGACTCCTGGGTTTTCTTAGCAGTGTGACCAGAAATAGGAGGCCTTTCTTCTGAGACAATGGAAGGTTAAGTGACTTGCCCAAGGGCACAAGGAGTGTTAGTGGGAAATGAACCCTGGTCTCTTGATTATCAAGTGAGTACTCTAACCACTAGGCTACTCCTCCACTCCCACCTAGAATAAAGCAGAAAAAATGCACCTGTCTTATAATGATAAGTAGATACCTACCTATTTTAGCCTATTTTATGCTAGAGAGCAATAGTGAATTTATCAATTAGACAGGGTTTCTCCTAAGGGCCTCAATAATGAAATGGAATGGGCTTCTTTACTTTGATCTATTTGATGTGAGTGCATTATGGGAGTGTGTGTTTGATGCTGACATCATGTTTCTCCATAAATTTGAATGTCTGTCAAACTGTTACAGAGAACTGTGTTGAATGGATATATTCATTTCTCCTAATGCAGAATAAAGAAGATTCAAAACATGAATTCATGTCCGAATGTTATCTAGGAAGTTGTGTCTATGGGTTACAGATAAATTATGACTATGGATTATAAGCATGGTGTGGATCTATTTTAGATTATGTATAAAAGCTTATGGGTATTTTTGGGCTTGAATGCAGAACATGAAAAAAATTCATGAATCAATGATTGAAATATACGAGTATGGGCATATATATATATAAAAAGAAGATTGTTGGTCTCTTAAATTGGAAGCTTGTATATATCTCAAAGCCCAATGACTCAGATTCATAGGAAGATTTTTTTCTATGTGTGTACTAAAATTGACATGACTGTTTTCTCTGGACACTATATTATAACAAATAACTTGAGAATATATATGTGTAATTCTTTAATCTGTGAGATTGATATAGATTAGTGATACTACCATACTAATAGTAAGCTGTTGCAGTAAAGAAGCCTCAGAAAAGGATCCAATTAAACAGTCACTAGGGAAAACAAAATAATGCTAATTACTGAGGGCTTGAATTTTAGCTTCTTACTTTCTTCTACCATTTAGCTGCAAAAGATTAGAATCTGTTTGCTATTTAGAGGCACAACAAAGCTTTGGATCCTTGGTTTCTCTTGTCGTTACAAGGTAAAATGAACTTGCCTCTGGCTGTCCACCCCATCCCCAGGGATTTGGGTTCCAATTAAACCTTCTAGCTTTTGCATACTGTGCCTGCACAGTTCTGTAGATTAGGAATATCAGTAGATTGTTAATTATACATATATGCTGAACCTCTTTTCCCCTGCTTTGCAAAGTCATCTGTTTTATGGCAATGTCCAGTTCTGGACATTTTCCTTTCTTAGCTGTTGTTGTTGTTGTTAAGTGCCGTCGAGTCTGAGTCGACTCATGGCGACTCTCTGGATAGCTATCCTAAATTGTGTTCGGTCTTCAGTCAGGCGGCTTATTGTTGACAGACTGGTACCCATAGCTGCTGTTATTGTATCGATCCATCTCATTGCTGGCCTTCCTCTTTTGCGTTGACCTTCTATCTTGCCAAGCATGATGTCTTTCTCTAATGATCTCTCTCTCCGCATGATGTTTGATCTCCTCTAGTACCGACTGGTTTGTTCTTCGGGCAGTCTACGGTATACACAGTATTCGCCACCAGCACCATAATTCAAAGGCATCAATTTTCTTCTTGTCTATCTTTTTCACTGTCCAGCTTTCACATCCACATGATGTTATTGAAAATACCATGGCTTGAACAAGTCGAATCTTTGTATGGAGAGAGACATCTCTGCTCTTGAGAATCTTATCTAGGTCTTTCATAGCCATTCTGCCAAGAGCAATGCGTCGTTTGATTTCTTGACTGCTTGTTGCTTCTTTATTGATAGTTGATCCAAGTAGGTTAAAGTTATTCATGATTTCAATTTCTTCTCCTTCTTAGCTGTACTGCCCTTCTAATTGTTGAATCTTATAGGCAATGTGTGGATGAGATTGTGGTGCAAGGAAGAAGCTTTTGGATTTGTTAGGAACTGGGCAACATTATGGGGAAGAAGGTAGGCTTTTCCAAAAAGATGGGCTCCACCTTAACCGGGGTAGAACTAGGTTGCTGGCATTAACCTTTGAAAAAGAGATAGCACAACTTTTAAACTAGATAATAGAGGAAAGCAACAGTCACCCAAGAGCGCATGGATCGGAAGGGTAGATTCTTGAAGGATACTAGCAAAAAAGAAAAGTTAGGGCACTCCAATAAAGAGGTTCCAATAAAGATTAAAATAACTCAGATGCCTTTAAGTACAGAGCAGACAGAGCTGAAACGAATAACTATATTATTAATATAAAAAGAATACAACCTCTAAAATACCTGTATGCAAATGCTAGAAGTTTAAAAAATAAGATGAGAGAGAATATACAGTACTAAGTGAAAGCTTAGATATAATTGGCATCTGAGAGACCTGGTGGAAGAGGGACAACCAATGGGACACTGTGATACCTGGGTACAAACTATAATCACTATGATAGGGTAGATCAAATTGGTGGAGGGGTTGCACTCGGTTAGAGGGGGCATTGAGTCACACAGGATTAAAGTTTTGCAAGAAGCAAAATGCACTGTAGAATCACTAAGGACAGAAATTCCATGTAACAAAGGGAAGACAATGACAATGGGGGTGTATTAGCCAGAATGAACAGATGGATGATGAAATGCTAGAAGAAATCAGTGAAGCTAACAAAAATTACAACACATGAGTGATTTCAATTACCCCTGTATCGACTGACTCAAAGTCACAGCAGGACATGCTCAGGAGATAAAGTTTCTAGATGAAATAAATGACTGCTTCTTGGAGCAGCTGGTTCGTGAACTGACAAGAGAGGAGGCTATTTTGGACCTAGTCCTTAGTGGAACACAGGATCTGGTGCAAGAGATAATGGGGTTGGGGACACTTGCTAATAGTGATTATAGCATGATCACATTCAATTTAATCAATGAGGGGAGGACAGCAAGGAAATCCACAGTACTACCTTCTAACTTTTAAAAAGGAGACTATGATAAAATGAGGAAAATAGTTAAGAAACAACTAAAAGGAGCAGCTGCAAAGGTTAAGAGTTACATCAAGCATGGGGGTTGCTTGGAAGCCCAGACCAGATGGTTTAAAGGCAAGGTCAGAGAGGCGGTTGTTGCAAAAAAGTGTCTTTCAAGAAATGGAAAAAGGAGCCAAATGACAAAAACGGGAAGCAACGTAAGCACTGCCATGTTTGATGCAAGGCATTGATAAGGCAAGCAAAGAGAGAATTTGAAAAAAAGCTTATCCTGGGAGCAAAAACGCACAACAAAAATGTTTTCAACTACATACGTAGCAAAAAAACTGTGAGAGATTCAGTTGGACCATTAGATGACAGAGGGATAAAAGGGGCGCTAAGGGAGGACAAAGCCATAGCAAAGAGATTAAATTAATTCTTTAACTCAGTCCTTACTGAAGAAGATGTAGGAAAGCTACCCATGCCTGAAATGGTATCTAAAGGTGATGTATCGGAAGAATTGAAAGAAATATCAATAAAGATGTATTACAACTATTTGATAAAGAGTAGCAAATCACCTGGACCAGATGATGTACATCTGAGGGTCCGGCAAGAACTGAAATATGAGATTGCAGACCTACCATTAGTAATCTGTGAACTATCATTAAAATCATCTGTAGTACCTGAAGATTGGAGAATGGGCAATGTAATGCCAATTTTTAAAGGGTTCCAGAGGTGATCCAAGAACTAAAGATCAGAGATCCTGACATCAGTAATGGGCAAAATGGTAGAAACCATTATAAAGAATAAAATTACTGAACATATAGATAGTCATGGTTTAAAGGGAGAAAGCCAACATGGATTTAGCCAAGTAAGATCTTGTCTCATTAATCTGTTATATTTTCTTGAAGGCATGAAGGTGAGCCGGTTGATATTGAATTTTCAGAAAACCTTTGACAAGGTCCCTCATGAGAGACTCTTGGTAAAATTAAAAAGTCATGGGATAGGAGGCAGTGTACTATTGTGGATCAGGAACTGGTCAAAAGATAGAAAGCAGAGAGTAGGGCTAAATGGCCAATTTTCTCAATGGAGAAAGGTGAATAGTGGAGTACCCCAGGGATCTGTGCTAGGTCCACTGCTTTTTAACATTTTCATAAATGACCTGTAAATGGGAATAACAAGTGAGGTGATCAATTTTGCAGATGACACTAAATTATTCAAAGTTATCAAAACACAAGAGTATTGTGAAAAATTGCAAGATGACCTTGATAAATGGGAAGACTGGACATTCAAATGGCAGATGAAATTTAATGTAGACAAGTGCAAAGTTATGCACTTAGGGAAGAACAACCTAAACTATGGTTACACAATGAAAGGATCCACATTAGGAGCCACCACCCAGGAAAATGATCTAGGCATCTTCATGGATAATACATTGAAACCCTCTGCTCAATGTGCAGTGGCAGCCAAGAAAGCAAATAGAATGCTAGGAATCATTAGGAAAGGAATGGAGAATAAAACCAAGAATATTATAAGACTTCTTTATCATTCTATGATGAGACCGCACCTTGAATATTGTGTGCAGTTCGGGTCACCATATCTTAAAAAGGATATAGCAGAATTAGAAGAGGTACCAAGAAGAGCCATCAAAATGGTTAAAAGGATAGAAGAACACCCCTATGAGAAAGGCTTAAAAGGTTAGGACTCTTCAGCTTGGAAAAGAGACATCTGAGGGGAGCTATGATAAATTGTATGTAAATTAATGAATGGAGTGGAACAGGTAGACGTAGATCGGTTGTTTTGTTGTTGTTAAGTGAGATAGAATCGGTATCAACTCATGGTGACCCTCTGGATAGTAGTCCTAAACTGTGTTTCGTCTTCAATCAGGCAGCTCATTGTTGACAGACTGGCACCCATAGCTGCCGTTATTGTATCCATCCATCTCATTGCTGGTCTTCCTCTACCTTGCCAAGCATGATGTCAGTCTCTAATGATCTCTCTCTTCGCATGATGTGTCCAAAGAATGAAAGTCAAAGTCTTGTCATCTGAGCTTCTAAAGAAAGTTTAGGTTTTATCTCCTCTACTACTGACTGGTTTGTTCTTTGGGCAGTCCATGGTATACACAGTATTCATCACCAGCACCATAATTCAAAGGCATCAATTTTCTTCCTATCTTTTTCACTATCCAACTTTCACATCCATTGATAATATTGAAAATGTCATGGCTTGAACAAGTTGAATCTTTGTATGGAGAGAGATAGCTCTCCTCTTGAGAGCCTTGTCTAGGTCCTTCATAGCCATTCAGCCAAAAGAAATGTGTCATCTGATTTCTTGATTGCTTGTTACTTCTTTATTAATAATTGATCCAAGTAGGTTAAAGTTGTCCAATATTTCAATTTCTTCTCCTTCAATGATGAACTTATTCATTTTGCCAGTTGTCAGGATCTTAATCGTGTTTACATTGATGATGAGTATTCCACTAATCTTCACAACTCTATTGTCTTCATACAGTCCTGCTTCTCTGATTAATTGTTCTGCATATAAATTAAACAGAAAGGGAGAAAGTATGCAGCCTTGTTGTACATCTTTGCTGATTTTAAACCATTCTGTTTCTCCTTGTTCCCTTCAAACTGTTCCTTCTTGATGAACGTAAAGATTGTGCAAGAGAACAATTAGGTGTTCTGGTACACCCATGCTTCTTAATGTGGCCCAGAGTTTCTCATGGTTTGCACAGTCAAAAGCCTTGGTTTTTATTTTTGTAAGGATCCATTTCACACCCTTGAAGATGTCTCTCATTCCTTGCCCTTTCCTGAACTCTGCTTGCCCTTCAGATAGTTCTCATTCCAGGTATGGTTGTAGTCTCTATTGAATGATCATGAGTAGAATCTTGCTGGCATGTGGGATCAGAGCAATTGTGTGATAATTTCCACAGTCAATTGGATCATCTTACTTCAGTATTGGTATAAACACAGATCTTTTCCAGCCAGTTGGCCATGATGCTGTCTTCCAGTTTTTCTGGCAGAGCCTTGTAAGTATGGTAACAGTTGCATGAGATTGCTGTAATACTTCTATGGAATGCCATCAATGCCTGGTGCTTTTGTTCTTTGATAAGGCTATCAATGCTGCTTCAACTTCTTCTTTCATCACCAATGGTTTTGGATCAGGTTGAAACAGCTGTTATTCCACTTGATATTTATCATATAATAACTCTGTATATTCTTTCCACCTTTTCTTGATCTTCTCAGCATCATTCAACATGGATCCTGGAGTATCTTGTAACATTCCAATTTGAGGCTGGATTTTTTTCTTTAACTCTCGTAGATTTAGGAAAGTCAGTCTTATTCTTCCTCGAATACTTTCTGCTTCTATTTCCTTGCATGCGTCATTGTAATACTTCTCCTTGTCTTGTCTTGCTTCACATTGGAAATCTCTGTTGAGTTCTGCGATTGCCTCTTTCTGTTGAGTTCTGCGATTGCCTCTCTTTTTCCTGTGGCTTTAACTTCTCTGCATTTCTGAGCAATTTTCAGAGTTTCTTCGGTCATCCATTTTAGCTGTTTTTGCTTTTTCACCTTTTGTAGATACTTCTCACTTTCTTCCAACACAACCTTCTTGATGACATCCCATAACTCTTCTGGCACTCTGTCGTTTGTATCTAAAGCAGCAAATTGATTTTGCAGGCAGTTTTTAAATTCTGGTGGAATATTCTCAAGTTCATATTTTCCTACATTCATGAAAGGCTTGCTCTTTTTCAACTCTAGTTTGAGTTTGCATACTAGTAGTTGGTGATCTGTACCACAGTCAGCTCCAGGTTTCGTCTTTGTTGATGTTATACAGCTTTTCCATCATTGACTTCCACAGATGTAGTCAATTTGATTTTTGTACAATCCATGTGTACTGTTGCCACTTGTGTTGCTGGAAGAAGGTGTACAAGATGAATAGATCGTTAGTCTTGCAGAATTCTATCAGTCTTTCTCCAGTTTGTTTTCTGTTGCCAAGTCCATTTTTTCAACTATTTTGTCTTCTTCTTTGTTGCCAACCTTTGCGCTCCAGTCACCCATGGCTATCAGGATCTCCTGTTTGCATGCTCTGTCAGTTTCAACCATACTTGATCATAGAACTCATTGATTTCATCTTCTTCTGCAGCTGTTGGGGCATATACTAGAATTATAGTTGTGTTGATAGGCTTTCCTTGTAGATGAATAGAAATTAAGCATTTACTGATTGCATTGTATTTCATTACAGTTCTTGTAAGTTTCTTCTAATTATAAATCCAACACCATTTCTTCTTTGTCTTTCATTTGCAGCATAGTAGACCATGTGATCATGAGATCAAGTTGTACATGTTCCATTTCATTCCAGACCACCTCCAACTTCCCTTGGTTCATGCTTTGTACATTCCATGTCCCAATATGTAAGACGTCTTTGCAGCTTTGACTCTCATTTCATGTGTAACTACATCAGCAGTCAGACGTCCCGAGGGCTTTGATCCAACCACATCATAAATGCTGACTTTACTCTGAAAAGTCTTCAACTCCGCCCTGGTCTCATCTTCCAGCACTATAGTGCAATTTGTTTTGTTGTAACTATCCACTGGGCTTTTGTGGCAAGATATGGAAGTAGATTGCCAGGCCTTTCTTCCACGCAGTTTAATTTTAGTGTTGTTGTAGTTGTCACAGAAATGTGATCCTCTGCCACCAACACCATCCCATTCTGCTGCTGCCCAGATGGGTGGTTTGTCTTGGCCTGGCATCTCAGCTGAGACCTGTCCATCTTGGGAGACCCTGCCAGTATTTAAGCTTCCGATAGCTTAGCCCTCAGCATCACTGATGCACACAAGACCTCACAGCACGACAAGCAGCAGACCAAGTGAGGGGATCAGTTCTTTACTCCATCACAAAGTAGAAAGACTAGGGGACATGCAATGAAGTGACAATGTAAACCATGTAAGACTAATAGGAGAAAATATTTTTTCACTCAACGCATAATCAAACTCTGGAATTTGTTACCGGAGGATGTAGTAAAAGCTGTTAGTGTTGTTGTTGTTAAGTGCTGTCGAGTGGGTGTCTCCTCATGGCGACCCTCTGGATAGCTGAACCAAACTGTGTTCAGTCATCAGTCAGGCGGCTCATTGATGATAGAGTGGCACCCATAACTACTGTTATTGTATCGATCCATCTCATTGCCGGCCTTCCTCTTTTGCGATCACCTTATACCTTGCCAAGCATTATGTCTTTCTCTAATGATCTCTCTCTTCGCATGATGTGTGCAAAGTATGAAAGTCTAAGGGGTATGTTTACTAAAACCCCGTTATGGTGCGCGGCGCGCTAGTGTGCGGATGCCATATAAGGAGTGGGCGTTTCAGGCTGAAAAAAGCAAAACCAGGATTAATCATGTGCTAATGTGCGCGGCGCTCAAGTACGCCCCGCACATTAGCGCATGAGAAAGTTGCGCGGGAAGCAGAAGTGGCGCGCTGATGCACAAGCACAGGAACAGAGCCACAGTACAATGGTTAAGACACTGACCAATGTTATAAGGATCATGGGTTCAATCCCCCACTATGCCCAATGAAGAAGGCTGGCTGAGGCATTACCTATTATGGGGAAGATTGCTAAGGGAGGTATTTTATTTTTATTTTAATTACTACTACTAGCAAACGCACCCTCAAAGCATGTTAACATAAGGCGCCCCATAAGGCACATTTTAAAGTGCACTGTCCGCCAAGGCACCCTAGAATGTTGCTTATAGGGTGCTTTATAGGGTGGCGTATGAGTTACCGCAAGGTCACAGCACTGTTTTTGATGGCAGCACTGTGCAGTTTAAGGAATGAAAAGCATAAGTTGGTGCGCTGACATGCAAAGAGGAGCAGCAATCGAGCACAATGGTTAAGACACTGACCAATGATGCAAGAGTCATGGGTTCAATCCCCCACTGTGCCTAATGAAGAAGGCTGGCTGAGGGATTACCTGTTATAGGTAATATTGCTGTAGGGGGCATTTTATTTTTATTTTAATTAGTGCTGCCAGCAAACACACCCTCAAAGTATTGTAACATAAGGTGCTGCATAAGGCGCCTCAGAGGGCACATTTTAAAGTGCACTGTCCGCCACGGCACCCTACAATGTTGCTGAAAGGGTGGCCTATAGTGCACCATATAGGGTGCCCTATGAGGCACAGCAAGGTCAGAGCACTGTGTTTGATGGCAGCACTGTGCATTTAAGCGCATGGAAATCCTAAGTAGGTGCGCTGACATGCAAGGAGGAACAGCAGTGTAGCACAATGGTTAAGGCACTGACTGCTGACACAGGGGTCATGACTTTGCTCCCCAGTGTGCCTAATACGTAAGGCTGGCTGAGGCATCAGCTTTGCAATGTATGTATTGTTTCCTGCAGCACTTTATTTGTATTTTATTAATTGCTGCCAGCAAACACGCCCTCACGTGCCGTAATTGAAGGTGCCGCATAAGGCACCCTATAAGGCACTCCATAGGGCACATTATAAAGTGCACTGTCCGCCACGGCACCCAAAAATGTCCCCTATAGGGCACCCTATACGTTGCTCCACAGGATAACGTATAGTGCACCTTATATGGATGGTAACCATAAGGTGACCTATAGGGCGCCCTATAAAGCACCCTCTCAGGCACCTTATTGGTACAGTACGATGAGGGTGTTTTTACTGGCAGCAATAATGTACATTAAAAACAGATAATGCTTTGGGCAGCCCTATTAAAGAACCCCACTGTGGGTTTGAACCCATGACCTCTGGCTCCACAGACAGTGAAGAAATCATTGTGCTACAGCACTATAGCTGCTAGCAAGCCCCTGGCTGGCTGCAGAGGGAGTGCACGTCACCACACAGACAGTCTGCTGTGGTCACCAGGATAGGGTTAGCACACCCGTACCCATGATGCACTGCACATGCAAATCAGCTGTCCACAGATAAACACAAGATGGGGTATGCACCCCCACAGCACCTCGGCCTGGTAGGGGGAACTGACCATGTGCACCCCCACAGCACCTCGGCCTGGTAGGGGGTACTGACCGTGTGTTTTACTGGCACAGAGTAGTTACACACCGTCACATTGTGCGGGTACTGTGTTCACCCTGAGGGTGCGGTGAGGCGCCCAGCACCAGGTCCAAAGCACCTTCCATGGCAGAAATAGGCCATGCTGGAGGTCCAAAGCAGTGTTAATGTGTGAGATAGGTGGTTTCTGCAGAAACACCTTGAATATATCTGTCTGTCTCAGTCAGGTGTAGCCCCCATGGATCCCTAGGAGGATCATGCACCACCACCTTCCTTCCCCAGGGCTGAGGGTGGTAAACAGGGTCTACCATCAACAGATCCACATTCTACCTCTCTGCAATGGTGGCAGTAGAGAGGACCATCAACCCCAGCTCTGCTGAGGAACAGACACCCCACAGGGCAATCAATGCAGCTCTGTACACATCCATAACACAATAGCAGACAGACATTAGGCTGGATATGCTAAGCTGCACCCCACCACTATCTGATATTCTCCTGCACCAGGGGTGGGCACCTCCGGTCCTGGAGGGCCGCAGACCAGTCAGGTTTTCGGGATATCCCTAATGAACATGCATGAGATATATATGCATTAGAGATATCCTGCCAACCTGACTGGTTTGTGGCCCTCCAGGGCTGGATTTGGAGACCCCTGCTTTACACCTCTGTCATTTAAGATCGTGAGTGGGCAAGGTACAGATGTCCTAGACATCGAAAGGGTATATAGAATGTGTCACATTCCTCCTCGATTCTCACCACCACCAAAAAGTTGTCTAATAGACAATTTTTTGGTGGTGGTGAGAAGTGAGGAGGACTGTGACAAATTCTATCTAACCTTTTTGATGTCTTGGACATCTGCACCTTGTTCACTCACAATCTTAAATGACAGAGGTGTAAGGCAGGGGTCTCCAGATCCAGCCCTGGAGGGCCACAAACCAGTCAGGTTGGCAGGATATCTCTAATGCATATATATCTCATGCATATTCATTAGAGATATCCTGAAAACCTGACTGGTCTGCGGCCCTCCAGGACCAGGTTTGCCCACCCCTGTCCTGCACAGTACTCCATCAAGACACATACCAGCTGCAAACAGTCTGCTAGCTAGTCCATAATGCATGTTCCTGGTGGAAATGCATGCACCCAGACCTGGGATATCAGCATACACAGCAAGCAGATAAATCAGTGACTGGGCCCCAAAAGGAAACCCATAAATATCACATGACAGAAATACTATATAGCCCTATGGGGGTGCCTAGCCATGCTGTCGTCACTGCACAGTCAGGGTAAGAGTGATCTCCCAGCAGGACATACTGAGGTCACCCTGTCTGTGTAGGTGGTGGCCGGGCACTAGAATGTTCCAGCCAGTGCCCTATGCCCTGTGCAGATGCATCCTGGCCAGGCCACCCTGTCTGGGCTATACCCATGGTACCTTGATCCTCATTATGCACATTGGCAGGCCAATACTGGCAACAGTGCTGGCAGTGTGGGCTGTGGAAGGTGTTTGCAGCCACCACACACTGTATAGACAGACACACACTCCCACACCTATGCCAGCATTGTGCTACTATAGAGGAGTTTAGCAGCCCTGCCCACCACACCAGTCCTGGGCACAGTACAGGCATGGATATGGTACGCAATACTGTTGGGGGTCACTCCCCAGGGTGGTAAACACTGTCAGAGACCAGACCTGAAGCACACACCGCAGACATCAGAAAGATTGTTATGATGGAGCTCAATGAGCAAACTGTGCTTAACGTAGGACTTGCTATCTGCCAGTAATCATAGGAAACGTTTGATAGCTGTGTACCGTATACCCAGGTATAGGGTGGCATTGCTAAGGTATGCAAGTGCTAGTATTGGGAGATGCACGCAGGGCCCAATGCCCTGCCTCTCCAGGAGGCATTGGCCAATGGGGCCTGTGGGGGGGGGGGGTGTGTCTGCCCCTGTTGGCTGCTGCTTTACGGCAGAGGTTCCCAACTCCAGTCCTGGTGTGCCAAACACTGTTCGGGTTTTCATGCTGTCCCTCATGAATATGCATGAGATACATCTGCATACCATGGGGGTGGTGCATAGATATGCAGCACAGGCATCTTTATTAGAGGCAGCATGGAACCTGAATGGCGTGGGCCCTCCAGGACTGCATTTGGGAGACTCTGCTCTAGGTAATGTGCCTGTTTATGGTGTCGTTGCTCGGTGGGGTAAAATATAGGCGTATTAACCATGCGTATGTTCTCAGCAATAAAGGTTTGTCCTTACTATCATGGTTTAGTTGTAGGAAAAATATGTGGACTGGATTGGCAGGAGCCCCAGCTGGGCTTTGAACCTATGACCTTCTGTTCTTGCACACACTGTCTGTGTGCACTGCACCACTGTGTTGCCACAGATATGCTGCATTCCCTGGGGAGTCCATGACTGTACATCCGACAGGGACTGTTTGTTGCAGTGCACGGCACCCACCTGGACAGGGCTAGGCCATGGTCTGCTGTGGCCACCAGCTGCTGCCACCTCCATCACCAGTACCGCTCCATCCTTAGATTGGAGATAGCATAAACCCTGAAGGATTTGTGGCCCTCCAGGACTGCATTTGGGGTAATCTGCTCTAGGTAATGTGCATGTTTCTGGTGTCTGTGCTCTGTAGGGTAAAATAGAGGTGTTTGAGCCATGCTTATGTTCTCTGCAATAAAGGTTCATCTTTACTATCACTAGTTAGTTGTGGGTAAAATATGGGGACTGGATTGGCATGAGCCCCCAGCTGGGGCTTGAACCTGTGACCTTCTGTCTCCAAACACAATGCTTGTGTGCACTGCACCACCGTGTTGCCACAGAAACAGTGCATTCCCTGATGATACCATGACTGTTTGTCCGGCAGGGCCTGTCTGTTCCAGTGCATTGCACCCACCTACACAGGGCTAGGCCATGGTCTGCTCTGGGCAGCTGCCACTGCCCCCCTCCACCTCCAGTACCCCTGTGCCACCATGCTGACATGCCCTTCTACTGGTGGTGCTGGTGGTATGCAGTCTCAGGCCATCCTGTGTGCGGGTAGGTGGCTGCCTATGGTGCAGGTTCTGGGGTAGGGGTGCCTGCATATCTGTCCGCACGTCCCCCAAACACCGCCTGCCAATGTTCCGTGCCCTTGGGGGTACCTGCTGGGTACTATCCCCTGTGACACTGTGCTAAATACTCTCGTGCCCATGTTGGGCACTCATCAGTTGCTGTCTGGCTGCTGTTCAGTTTCAGCATTCCTAAGTGCCATCTAGGCATCTGCCTAGTCCGCACTGTGCCCCAGCTGCACCACAGCATGTGCCGCCTGCAGCCCTCTGTATCCCCTTTCCCAGCATCTGTCCAATTGCCCATTCCGACATGCCCGCCCTGCTGTTGTGGAAATGTGCATGCCATAGGTAACCTGTCCAATGGAGAGGGAAACCCTGATCAGTACTATCTCACTGTGGCATCATTCACCTTGTATGGGGACGGAGCGTAGACCCTTCTAAAATTCATATTTATTTTTTGGGGCTTTTTTGGGAGTGTTTTTTGATGTTCCCCATTACTATCACTATTGCCCAGCTTGATTATAATTTTTTTATATTTTGTTGGGGTCATTTTTAATGTTTATTTGCCCTTTTGTTCTGTGCACATTTATCACACTGCTCACTTTTTGTAGGTTTCCCTGGTTTTGCTGTACATTGCTGACAGAAATGGTTTCTCTTCCCTTTAAATCGGCTCTACCGCGAGGTTTTCACTCGCGGTATTTTTTTACCTGAATTTCAGCCCCGCTCCTGTGCGGGGAGCCTCTCCCCTCCCACTCTCCACCCATTGACCCCTTCCCTCCGCCCCTGGGGAGCCTTCCTCCGCCCTCCCGGAGCCTTTCCACGCCTCTATCGCACAGTAGCATGCCGCGCACATAAGCGGGCCCGTTAGTGCGGCGCGCACGTGTGCGGGGCACAAAAACGCATCATTAGCATGCGCTAAGGTACCTTAGTGCACGCTATTGTGCGCCGCACACTTGTGCGCCGTTTAGTAAACATACCCCTAAGTCTTGCCATCTCAGCTTCTAAGGAAAGCTTAGGCTTCATCTCCTCTAGTACTGGCTGGTTTGTTCTTTGGGCAGTCCATGATTTACCTAGCATTCATAGCCAACACCACAATTCAAAGGCATCAGTTTTCTTCCTGTCCATCTTTTTTCACTGTCCAACTTTCACATCCATAAGATGTTATTGAAAATACCATGGCTTCAACAAGTTGAATCTTTGTATGGAGAGAGACATCTTTGCTCTTGAGAATCTTATCTAGGTCCCTCATAGCCATTCTGAAAATAGTAATGCATCATCTGATTTCTTGACTGCTTGTTGTTTCTTTATTGATAGTTTATGTATTTATTTATTTATTTATTGCTGCTTATTTACCGCTTTTCGTGAATCAAAGCGGTTTACAGAGAACTCAAGGATTGAACACTATATTAAACAAAAAATATCTGTAACATCTTAACAGGGAGTGAAAGGGGAAAAGGGACGAATTAACTTAAATCAGCAACAGCTGATTTAAGTAATAACTATGTACAGAGAACTAAGCATATACAGTCAAACCTCGGTTTTCATGATTAATCCGTTCGAAAAAGTCTGACTAAAACCGAAACGTATGAAAACTGAAGCAATATTTCCCATAAGAAATAATGTAAATCCAATTAATCCGTTCCAGACACCCAAAAATATTCACAAAAAATACATTTTATAGAGAATAACTATATTTTTACATACAGAAAACAATGAGAAATAAATATAAATGACTAATGAAATGGATAAATGAACATTTAACATCACTGAAAGCAAGCTAAGTACAGTACTGTACAGTACAGTATGTTAACATCTGGCCTTAGCCACCCCTGACAAGCTGCTGTGCCCAGCTCTCTTCTGAATCACATTGAATTCAGTCCATTAAAATACCTTTACATTATCTGCTCAATGCTTCAGAATGGCAGAAAATCTTAATGATATAGCTTCAGACGTACCCTGCAAGAGAAAGAACTGCCTCCCACATTCATGCAACATCTCCTGCTTACGTTGACAGCTTTTCTTCCCTGCTACCGGGACAAAATCTCAGTCAAAAGACGTTGAAAACCGAAGCAATGCATGAAAACCGGGACAAAATCTCAGTCAGAAAAGACGTTGAAAACCGAAGCGTATGAAAACCGGGGCAAATGAAAACCGAGGTTTGACTGTATATAAATTAGTTACAATGAACTTGAAAGCATCTTGAAAAGTGTGAGGACTGTAGTTTTACATGTAGAATTGTCACTAGGTGACTGGTTCACCAAAGTGCTCCTTCAACAGGAATGTTTTTAGCAGTTTACAGAAGGCTTTAGGATACTTAGGGGTATGTTTACTAAACCGCGCACATGTGCGCGGCACACAATAGCGTACGCTAATGATGCACTTAAGTGCTCTTAAGTGCCGCGCATGCGTGCGCGTCACATTAACGTGCCGGAGCACATGTGCGGGGCGCTGATGTGCGATAGAGGCGGGGAAAGGCGTACGGAGGGCGGAGGAAGGCCCCCGAGGGGCGGAGGGACGGGGTCAATGGGTGGAGAGTGGGAGGGGAGAGGCTCCCCGCACAGGAGCGGGGCTGAATTTCGGCAATAAAAATACCGCGAGTGAAACCCTCGCGTTAGAGCCGATTTAAAGGGAAGAGAAACCATTTACGTCAGCAATGTACAGCAAAACCGGGGAAACCTGAAAAACGTGAGCAGTGTGATAAATGTGCACAGAACAAAATAGCAAATATAAATTGTAAATGACCACAACAAATTCCAAATAAATTATAATCCAGCTGGGCAACAGTGATATTAATGGGCAACCATAAAAAACACTCCCATGAAAGCTCCAAAAAAAAGAAATGATTTTTGGAAGGGTCTACGCTCCGTAGACTCGTTCAAAAAGCACTGCATTTTAATGGAGCTTTCCTGGGAGTGTTTGTCATGTTGCCCATTGATATCACTGTTGTCCAGCTTGTTTTTGGTTTTTTTCCCCTTTTTTGGAGGTCATTTTTGAGGTTTAATTGCACCTTTGTCCCCATACAAGGTAAACGAGCCCACAGTAAAATTGTGCAGAGCAGGGTGTCTGACTCGTGCGGCCAGGTTTCCTATCTCCAGAGACTGCACTGTTCCTGTGGCCACAGTGTGGTGCAGCAGACACAGTCAGTGTCTATAGGACCAGAGGGTCACAGGTTCAAATCCCAGCTGGGGCTACTGCCAACCCAGTCCCCATAGTTTTACCCACCACTAAACAGTGATAGTACAGAAACTCCTTTATGGCAGAGAACATAAGCATGGTTCCAACACCTATATTTTACCCTACACCGCACACAAACCATAACAATGGGCATTACCTACAGCCGAGTCCCCCAAATTCAGTCCTGGAGTGCTACAACTCAATCAGGTCATATGCTTTTTCCCAGATAGGGACATGTCTGCATGTTGGCGGAAGGGAACAGGTGGTGGAGGGGGCAGTGGCTGTGGCTGTGGCTGTGCAGGCTGGCACCGTCCACCGCAACAGACAGGCTCTGTCGGATGTACAGTCATGGACTCCCCAGGGAACACAGCATATCTGTGGCAACACAGTGGTGCAGTGCACACAGACAGTGTGTGCAGGAACAGAAGGTCACAGGTTCAAAGCACAGCTGGGGCTACTGCCAATCCATTCCACATATTTTTCCTACAACTAAACCGTGATAGTGCGGACAAACCTTTATTGCTGAGAACATACGCATGGTTCTTACGCCTATATTTTACCACACCAAACACAGACACCATAAACAGCCGCATTACCTAGAGCAGAGTCTCCCAAATGCAGTCCTGGAGGGCCCCACACCATTCAGGATCCATGCTGCCTCTAATAAAGATGCCTGTGCTGCATATCTATGCACCACCCCCATGGTATGCTGATGTATCTCATGCATATCTATGAGGGACAGCATGAAAACCCGAACAGTGGTAGGAACACCAGGACTGGAGTTCGGACACTCTGCCGTAAAGCAGCAGCCAACAGGGCCAGACACACCCACACCCCCCCCCCCCACAGGCCCCATTGGCCAATGCCTCCTGGAGAGGCAGGACATTAGGCCCTGCCTGTATCTCCCAATACTAGCAGTTGCATACCTTAGCACTGCCACCCTACACCTGGGTATATGGTACACAGCTATCAAACGTTGCCCATGATAACTGGCAGATATCAATTCCTACGTTAAGCACAGTTTGCTCATTGATCTCCACCATAACAATCATTGTGATGTCTGCGGTGCGCGCTGCAGGTCTGGTCTCTGACAGTGTTTACCACCCTGGGGAGTGACCCCCAACAGTAGTGCGTACCATATCCATGCCTGTACTGTGCCCAGGACTGGTGTGGTGGGTATGGCTGCTGGATTCCTCTATAGTAGCACAATGCTGGCATAGGTGTGGGGGTGGCTGTCTGCCTATCCAGTGTGTGGTGGCTGCAAACACCTTCCACAGCCCACACTGCCAGCAATGTTGCCAGTATTGGGCTGCCAATGTGCATAATGAGGAGCAAGGTACCATGGGTATAGGCCGGACAGGCTGGCCTGGCCAGGGTGCATCTGCACAGGGCATAGGGCACTGACTGGGACATTTTAGTGCCCGGCCACCACCTACACAGACAGGGTGACCTCAGTATGTCCTGCTGAGAGATCACTCTCACCCTGACTGTGCAGTGACCACAGCATGGCTAGGCACCCCCATAGTGCTATATAGTATTCCTCTCATGTGATAGATATGTGTTTCCTTTTGGGGGCCCAGTTACTGATTTATCTGCTTGCTGTGTATGCTGACATCCTAGTTCTGGGTGCATGCATCTCCACTGGGAACATGCACTGTGGACTAACTAGCACACTGTTTGCAGCTGGTATGTGTTGTGATGGAGCAGCTTGCAGTGTGCAGTGGCTGATGACTTGCTGCAGGAGAATATCACATAGTGGTGGGGTGCAGATCACCATATCCAGGCCTAATATCTGTCTGCTATTGTGTTATGGATGTGTATAGAGCTGCTATGACTGCCCTGTGGGGGTGTTGGCTCCTCAGCAGGACCGGGGTTGATGGACCCTCTACTGCCACCTTTGCAGGGAGATAGTATTGGATCTATTGATGGGGGACCCTGTTTGCTGCTGGGAGGGGGGTGGTGCGTGGTGCATGGTCCACGGGGACTTGCACCTGACTGAGTCAGACAGAGATATCCAAGGTGTTTGTGCAGGAACTACCTATCTCACACATTAACACTGCTTTGGACCTCCTGCATGGCCTTTTTCAGCCATGGAAGGTGTTGTGGACCTGGTCCTGGGCGCCTCACCGCACCCTCAGGGTGAGCACAGTACCCGCACAATGTGACAGTGTGTAGCTACTCTGTGCCAGTAAAACACACGGTCAGTACCCCCTACCAGGCCGAGGTGGTGTGTGGGTGCACATGGTCACTTCCCTCTACCAGGCCGAGGTGCTGTGGGGGTGCATTGCCCATCTTGTGTTAATCTGTGGACAGCTGATTTGCATGTGCAGTACATCATGGGTATGGGTGGGCTAACCCTATCCTGGTAACCACAGCAGACTGTCTGTGTGGTGACGTGCATGCTCTCTGCAGCCAGCCAGGGGCTTGTTAGCAACTACAGAGCTGTAGCCCAATGGTTACTTCACTGCCTCTAAAACCAGAGGTTTTGGGTTCAAACCCACAGTGGGGTTATTTGATAGGGTTGTCCAACACATTATCTTTCTTTAATGTACATATTTTGATGCCAGCAAAAACACCCTCAGCGTACTGTACCCATAAGGTGCCTCTGAGGGTGCTTTATAGGGCGCCCTATAGGGCACCTTATGGTTCCCATCCATATAAGGTGCACTATACATTATCCTGTGACGCAACCTATAGGGTGCCCTATAGGGGACATTTTAGGGTGCTTTGGCGGACAGTGCAATTTATAATGTGCCCTATGGAGTGCCTTATAGGGTGCCTTATACGGCACCTTCAATTACGGCACGTGAGGGCGTGTTTGCTTGCAGCAATTAATGACATAAAATTAAAGTGCAGCAGGACAAAATATATACAATGCAAAGCTGATGCCACAGCAAGCCTTACGTATTAGGCACACTGGGGAGCAAACTCATGACCCCTGTATTAGCAGTCAGTGCCTTAACCATTGTGCTCCACTGCTGCTCCTCCTTGCCTGTCAGCGCACCTACTTATGCTTTTCATTCTTTAAACTGCACAGTGCTGCCATCAAAAACAGTACTCTGACCTTGCGGTACCTCATACGGCACCCTATAAAGCGCCCTATAAGCAACATTCTAGGGTGCCTTGGCTGACAGTGCACTTTAAAATGTGCCTTATAGGGCGCCTTATGTTAACACGCTTTGAGAGTGCGTTTGCTAGTAGTGATAATTAAAATATGAATAAAATGCCTCCTAAAGCAATCTTCCCCATAAAATGTTATGCCTCAGCCAGCCTTGTTCATTGGGCACTTTGGGGGATTGAACCCCTGATCCCTGCACCATTGGTCAGTATCTTAACCATTGTGCTGTGGTTCTGTTCCTATGATTGCACATCAGCGCGCCGCCTTATGCTGTCCCCTAGAACAAAGAAAGAAACGGAGTAGGAGCGGGTCAGGAGATTTTGATAATTCTGCCTCTCTGTTTTCTACCAAAGAATCTAGTAAATCTCAGAGGGCAAAGAAAGATAGGGAAGATCATGGTCCAGATACTTCCAACGAATCTTTTTTTAATATCGATGCCCTTTGGAAGGGAGGAGGTCGCGAAAACTCACGTACCCGTCAATGGAAAAAGAAAACAGACAGGGATATAGAAATGGATCACGGGGCACAATATGGCCAAGATTCACACCGCAGGGGCCAAGGTTATTTTTCCAGAGGCCATGGCCGAGGCAGAGGGAGAGGGAGGAACCAATGGAATCTAGACCATTCAGAAGAGAGGAGATATCAGTAGACCAGAATATTTCCAATAAATTTGACAATGTGATTAATATTTCCCAATACATTCTTACTGAAGATGAAGAATCTATCCTTAGCAGAGGACTAACGTTCGTTCCCAAAAATAGGGCTGATACCTTTGAAATACGTGTAGATCTCTACAAATTTTTTAGAAAACTAAGGATTAAGCAGTTTTTCTCAGAACAACTACAAGGGCCTTGTGATAATTCAGTTATTAGTAAGAAATCTACTTGGATACCACCCCAAAAGACAGATTCTACTTTAGAAGTTTTTGAAAAAATGGTTCTTAAACAGGTTTTAGAGGTCACCAAAGACAATTCCTCTTCTTATCACAACATTTCCCAGGGAGAGAGATCGGCTATTCTTTCCCTTCAGAAAAACAATCAGATTATCATAAAACCTGCAGATAAAGGTGGTGCTGTTGTGGTTCTAGACAAGCAAGATTACATATATGAAGTCAATAGACAACTAAATGACAAGACCTTCTATCAAAGACTAGATGAGAATCTGACTACTGCTATTAAGAGGAGAATAGATAGTCTTGTCATTACTGGTTTTGAGATAGGTTACATTACAAAGAAAGAAAGAGATTTTTTGATCGTCGAAACACCAATAATTCCTACTATTTACATCTTGCCTAAGATCCATAAGTGTCTAGATAAACCACCAGGGCGCCCCATTGTATCATCTATTGGTTCCATACTAGAACCTCTTTCGAAGTTTCTACATATTTTCTTACGCCCATTTATAAAACAGATGTGGTCCTACGTACGAGATTCAGCGCACGTTATAGAGATTTTATCAACTTTTAATATTTGTACCACAGATATTATTTTAGTAACTCTAGACGTTGAATCGCTTTATACTAATGTACCCCAAAAAGAGGCTTTAGAAATTATCACGTACTATTTTTTGAAACATACAGAACGACGTATTCCGACTACTTTTCTTCTCTCCCTAGCACAGATTGTGCTGTTCGAGAATTTTTTCTGTTTTAGGGATTTGTTCTATAAGCAAATCAAAGGGGTGGCTATGGGGTCAGCCATGGCCCCAGACGTGGCCAATCTGTATATGTATAATTTCGAAGAGAATTTCCTAAAAGAACATCTATTCCAAGAGAATGTAGTTTTATGGATAAGGTACATAGACGATATTTTAATACTCTGGAGAGGTACAGAGGAACTTCTGGGACAGTTTAATGTATGGATTAACCAATTAGATACCAACTTAAGATTTCAGTTAACCTATGATTTTCATAGAATTTCATATTTAGATCTTTTGATCCGTAAAGAAGAAATAGGCTTTTCAACAACACTATACAAGAAACCGACAGATAAGAACCACTTTTTGCATTACAATAGTTTTCACAATTTATCCCTAAAAAACAATCTTCCTGTGAGTCAGTTTCTGAGGGCTAGAAGGGTATGCTCTGACCCACATGATTTCGAAAAAGAGGCAAGAGATATGAAGAAACGTTTTCTAGAGAAAGGATATCCGATTAAACATGTAGAATCTGCATACAAAAGAGCTAGAAATACACCAAGAGAAGCACTTCTGCTACCTAAGGAGAAGAAATCGAACAAAGGGCTAGTTTGTCCTCTTCTCTATTCTCAATTTTCTGCAAAGATAACGGCCATTCTTAAGAAAGAATGGCATATCCTACAGTCTCTGCCGGCGTTTCAAGACCAGGATCTTATTGTTGCACATAAGCGCAATATTAACCTTCGGAATTTACTTGTGCCCTCAGCACTCACAGAGAAAAGAATTTTGTCCCAATATAAAGGCCAATTCCATTGTGGTAGGTGTTCTATCTGTTTGAATGCCTTGCCGGTTAGAAATACGTTTATCCATCCAACTACACAGAAGAAGTTCCCCATCCAAGATTTTGCCAACTGTGATACACATAATGTGATCTATGTGATACAATGCCCCTGCCGATTGCTCTATGTAGGCAAGACTACTCGTAAGATTAAAATTAGGATTATGGAGCATATGAGTTGCATCAGGAGGAATGTAGAGGACAAACCTTTAGTTTCCCACTGGAATGCACTCCAACATAAAGTTAATGACCTAAAATTTTTTGTAATTAAACAAGTGAAACCCAACTGGCGAGGAGGGGATGTGAACAAAACCATTCTTAGGTTAGAACAAAGATATATCTTTTTATTAGATACCCTGGCTCCCAATGGTCTTAATTTGGACGAAGACTTTTCTGTCTTTTTATAATAGTAGGTTTTTATATCCCTCAAGGCCAGTTTCTATTATCCTCTGCTGTGTTTCAATTAATTTTTTATTAACATACTACATTAACATTTATCTCTCATGCAGTAGTGTGCTACTGGTTTCTCCTTACATTTGGATAGTACAGAGTGGATTATATGTTTTCTAATATTGCTCTTGTAGACTGCACTTAGACAATTGCTTTGTATGAGGTTTGAAATATATCAGTTCCCCTCCCCCCCCCCCTTTTTAGGTTATCTTGGATGTCTTTGTTATAATTTTTACATTGCTGCACGTTTACTTAGTATTATTTAGTATTATTTTTTTATTTTTTTATTTTTTTAGTATCACTTTTTAGTATCTTTTTTAGACTTACATTAGCAGCTAAGTACATGTTTATTTTATTTTATTTTATTGGTCTGTGTTTTAGAATTGGCTTTCGTTTTGCTTATCATAGGATTCTGAGGCACTTCATGTTGACGAATCTAGGCTGTGTTTTCTTATTGATCTAAATAGTCCGGTCCAGAAAATACATAGAATAGATACACACATATATTTATATATAAATACATTCACATAGTTATGTACAGGATGAACTGTGATCTGTATCATGGTTGTGCATCCATTGTTTGGTCTCTCTCCTTCTCTCCTTCATGACTCATACCGTTATTTTATATTTCACATTTTACAAGCGATTTTCTAAAGTATGAGTTTTTGATTTTTTACATTCAAGGTTGCAATGGTTTTTATGTTATTTATTAATTGTACCTATTGGTCGTTCTCTTGACTCTGCCTTTAGCCACGCCCCCTCTTTCCCGCTCTACACATGATTTTAAGTTTGCGCATGTACCGGCGTTTTTTAGTTTCACTTTCTAACGGCAGACTGAACAGACGTACTGCTGAATTTGCAGAGTGATATTATTTGGCAGAGAATATATTGGTGAGTTTCAAGTGCTTTACAATACTGCCGGTTTGGTATTATTTTTAATTTTTATCGCTGTTGTTTTTTACTACTATGTGGTCCCTCCGATGAAATTTCGGCCATATTATTCATATTATTCTGTTATTCTCCCCTTATGACTGTACCCCTGTTCTATGTAAGCACATTGTGTTATGTAAAAACATTGTTGCATTGTTCAGTTGTAATGTAAACCGCACTGATCTTAATAGCGCGGTATATAAGAAAAACAAATAAATAAATAAATAAATATATGCACTAGGTTTATTTATTTATTGTTTTACTTATTTATTTATTTATTTTTTAGCGTTATCTATTACACTATTTAGCATAGAGCCTTAGATTTTTTAACTAAAGTTGTCCCCTCCCATCGAAGTACACCGATGGGTTTGATACTATTTTTTTAGAGACTCCATAGCTACATTGAGTATCATTGAGGCACATTGTTGCATTAGAATTCTTTTTGAAACTTTGAGCCGGACCTCCTTCCTCCCTTATTTAGAGACTAGTACCTGGTTTCAGGTTTTTATGCAATTCCGAGGATAAAGATTTGAGCTTGATCTTCTGAGAAATCAACAATTGCTGTGCATTAGAACCGCGAGGCCGCGGGCAGGGTCCCGGCGGCCGACTTTAACCGGGCACGCGGCCCAGCAAGGGGACCCTGCGTGCGGCTGAGTCGGGCGCGCGGGAGGCATTTTTTGAAATGATTGGCTCCCGTGGGTTGCGGCCGTACGGGAGCCAATCAGGGAGGACATTACTGCTAGGTGGGGGGGTGATTACCGGCCCACAGCCTCCGCGTGTCAGTTCTTGTGGAGGCTGTGTTCGGGGTGCCGGCGTCGGAGCTGCGGTGTGCTGTGCGGAGGCCTGCTGAGCGTCGGGGTTTGCCGGGTAGCCGAGGAGCTGCAGCGTCTGTTCTGTTGGTGGTGGGCAGCTGCGGAGCCCCGGCGGTGGTTGACTTCGGGCGGTTTGCGGCAAGTACGGGCAGTTCGGGGTGGTATTTGAGGGGGGGAGCGTTGCAGTGGGTCTCTTTGCGGTGGCCCGTTTTTTCTCCGAGGTGTGTGGCAGCCGGCTGCTGTAAGGGGCAGGGGGTCCTGTTTTGCAGTGGGTTCTTCAACGAAAAGCGAGTAAATCACAAGTGCAGCCCACATAAGGGATCCAAGACACTTCCCGGGAGGGTTAAGGGGGCAGCAGCTCCATTCAGCTGGGTGGTGTTTTTCCCAGGGGTTTGCTTTTCGGGGCCTGTTAGAGGATGCCTGGGCCACGCGGTCTGGGGTCTGGGGTGCGGGGGAGGGGGAAGGGGCGGAGGGGTCGGGGGGCTGCTGTGGGGGTGCAGAAGGAGGCAAAAGGGGTCCGTATGCTTGGCAGGGGTGGGGGAGGTGCTCAGCCCCCCAGCGGAACATTGGGGGTGAGTGGGGGCTTAGGGCGGTGGGGGGGGCAATGGGGGGTGGGGTAAGTGATGCGGGTCCGTCGGGGGGTGGGGGTGAGTCGGGGGCTGTTTTGGGGGTACAGGGGCCGGGGGGAGGGTTGCGGCTGGCTGGGGCCCAGTGGGGCCCTGGCTATGGTGTGCCCGCTGGCTGGCTCATGGGTACCGGTGGTTATGGTGCCTCTGGGGGGCCGTCACCTTGGGAGCAGTGGCTGAGTGGGGGGCAGGGTTCATCTCGGACCGACTGGGGCGGTCCTTGGCCTCCGGCTTGGCCCCTGGCTGTTCCCCCCCCCCCCCCTGTTTTTCCTTTCATGTCTCCTCAGGGGCAAGTCATGGCGCAGCCGACATGGACGTCAGTTTCAGGATGCGAGAGCTGGTTGGGTCCAGTATCGGGAGCAGTGTCACAGCAAGGAGTGGCGGCGGAGTCAGCGTGGGGGCGTTCCCTGGAGGTTGAGAGTGCTGGCATTGAGGACAATGCTGCGGCAGCTGGGACGGATGCGGCGTCAGCACCTGTTCGGGGTGAGCCTGGTGAGTTGCTTGGGGACGGGGGGGAGGGGAGGGTCCAGTCGCTCGAAGGCAGGCCGGGTAGGGGTTCGTGTAAGAAGCGTCAGCGGTCTTGTCGGCGGCGGCATAGCTCAGGTTCATCCTCGTCCTCTTCCTCTTCGAGTGGGTCGTCTTTGGAGTCTGGTCGACATGAGGGGGATAGTGGGCGTGGGCTGGCTCCCGGTGTGGGTGGAGGGGCCGCATCGGTGGTGGATTTTCCGGAGCTGTGGGAGGGTGTGCCACGTAAATTGCGGCGAAAGATCCGGAAGCGGCGCTATATCGATATCTTCCGATTGCTTGAAGGGAGGAAACGCTCGGGGGAGAGTCGGAAGAAGAGGAAGGAAGATGAAAAAGCTGGGAGGGTTAAGAAGGTGACGCGTAATGTGGTGAATTGGACACGTGCCTTTTTGCGGTTGGCCAGCGTGTGGGGTCGCCATGAGCCGGGGCAGTATGGTATGTTGCTTGCCTATGCCGATTCCATCCTAGAGGCGTCTCAGACGCATGATGGATGGGCTTGGCTGAACTACGACGAAAAGTTCAGGGATAAAATGGAGGAGAGTAGATCGCTGTCGTGGGGCACGCAGGACATTAACCTGTGGCTGACTCAGATGTCGGCTAGGTCTGGGGTCAGTGGGGGGGGTGGAGGGAAGGGTAGTGGCGGGGTGGTGGGGGGGGCCGCTTGTTCCTTTCGCACGGGGGCAGTTGGGGTGCCGCAAAAGGCGGGTGCGGCGGGGAACAGTGATCTGTGTTGGCGGTTCAACCGGTCCACTTGCCCTTTTCCCGACTGTAAATTTCGTCACTCCTGCTCCTTGTGTGCAGGTTCTCACTCCGCCACCAAGTGCGTTAAACAATGTGCCGCCGGCGCTGGCGGTCCCGCTCCTAAAGGGCACTGAGTGGTTGGGGCAGGCGCCTTCGCCGATTCGGCTGGAGGCTTTGGAGGGCTGGCTAAGTCGCTATCGTCGATGGCGGGAGGCGGTGATTCTGTCCTTGGGTTTTCGTTTCGGTTTTGTTATTCCGGCGCGGGGTGTGGTGTTAGCTAAGCGTGCGCGGAACTCCCCGTCGGTTCGCCGATGGGCCCAGATCGTACAGGACAAATTATTTGGGGAATTGCGGTTAGGGAGGGTGGCGGGCCCCTTCGCGGAGCTCCCTTTTCCTGGCATGGTGATTTCTCCGTTGGGTATAGTTCCCAAGAAGGAGCCAGGGAAGTTCCGGTTAATTCATAATTTGTCCTGTCTGGTAGGTGCTTCTGTTAATGATAGCATTCCGCGGGAGTTTTGTACGGTCCGTTATGCGTCCTTTGATAAGGCGGCGCTGCTGGTGAGGGGGGCTGGGCGGGCGGCCCTCATGGCGAAAGTGGACATTGAATCGGCGTTTCGCTTGCTACCGGTCCATCCTTCCTCCTTCCATTTATTGGGTTTTTGTTTTAAAGGGGGGTATTATTTTGACAAGTGTATGCCGATGGGCTGTTCGGTCTCTTGTGCTTATTTTGAGATGTTCAGTACCTTCCTGCAGTGGGTGCTGGTTCGGGCGTCCGGATCATCGCGTGTGGTCCATTACCTCGACGATTTTCTGTTTGTGGGTTCGGCGCAGTCGGAGGAATGCCCGGAGATGTTAGCTGCGTTTGTGCGGCTGGCGCGCGAGTTCGGGGTACCGTTGGCGGACGGGAAGATGGAGGGTCCGTCCACGCGGTTGACCTTTTTGGGGGTGGAGTTAGATTCGGTGGAGATGGTCGCGCGTCTGCCGCCGGACAAGGTTGTTCGTTTGCGGATGTCGGTGGCTAACGTGTTGTCGGCCCGCAAGATTTCCTTGAGGGATTTGCAGGCGCTGTTGGGGTCTTTAAATTTTGCGTGTCGGGTGATTCCCATGGGAAGGGTGTTTTCGCGTAGGTTGGCATGCGCTACGGCCGGTGTGCGGAAGCCGCACCACCAGATTAGGGTCACAGGGGCCATGCGGGCGGACCTGATGGTGTGGAGTCGTTTCTTGGTAGACTTTAATGGGACGTCTGTTTTGATGGAGTCTGAGGTGTCTAGTGAGGCATTACAGTTGTACACTGATGCGGCGGGGGGAGCGGGATTGGGAGTTTATTTTCGTGGGGCATGGTGTGCGGATCGTTGGCCGGCATCTTGGCATGCTGCGGGACTGACCCGGAACATCACAGTCTTAGAGCTCTTTCCGATTCGCGTGGTTTTAGAGCTATGGCCGGAGCGGATTCGGAACCGAAGGGTGCTCTGGTGGTGTGATAATGAGGCAGTGGTCAGTGTTATTAATCGCTACTCCCCTAGGTGCTTGAAAGTGGCGGGCTTGATGCGTGAAGTCGTCCTGGCTTGTTTGCGTTTGAATGTGTCGGTACGAGCACGGCACATCCCGGGATGCACTAACGAAATCGCTGATGCTCTTTCTCGTTTTCAGTGGGAACGATTCTGGGCTCTGGCCCCCGAAGCAGACAAGGATGGATCGGTGGTCCCAGAGAGCTTGTGGAACATTGGCCTCGCGAAATGCTAGACTTGCTGAAGAACTCGGTGTCTGCGGGGACTTGGACTGCATATAAGCGGGGTTGTGACTGGGTGGTTGCCTTTTTGGTGGCTAAGGGGTGGCCGGCGGGTGGGGTTCCAGAGGGTTTGATTGGGCGCTATATTGTGGATGCCAAGCGCGCCGGTTTCTCTCGTTCAGCGGTGAGGGCGCACTTGGCAGGATTTAACTTTTTTGCGAGCACGGTGGGTTGGGGTGTGCCTGCGGGGGGGGTTTTGCCGCGGCGGCTTTTGCTCGGGTGGGAGCGCGTTCAGCCTACACTGTGGGACTCGAGATTGCCCATTACGCATGAGCTCCTGGTGAGGGTCTGCGGGGTCTTAACGCAGGTAGCCTCGTCTGCGTACGAAGCTTCTTTGTTTCAGGCTGTGTTTTGCATCGCCTTTTTTGGTGCTTTTCGGATCGGAGAGTTGGTCGCGAACTCTGGGCGGGGGGGAGGCGTTGGGGGGTTGCAGGCGCGGCATGTTCGGGTGGAGGGCTGGCGGTTGCGAATCCTTTTGGCTCGCTCTAAGACAGATCCACGGGGAAAAGGTTTGTGAGTGTTGCTGGGCGAGGTTGGCGACCCGCGGGTTTGCCCGGTTCGGGCGGTGCGGCGGTATTTGCCAGTGCGCCCGGGGTTAGCAGATACTTTTTTCGTGCATGCGGATGCATGGGTTTTGACCCATTTCCAGGTATCGGCGGTACTGCGCCTGGCGTTGCGTGCGGTGGGGGAGGACCCTGGGCGGTTTGCGCCTCACTCCTTTCGTATTGGGGCTGCTACCACCGCGGCGGCAGCGGGCTTGCCTAGTCAGGTGATTCGAGACATAGGTCGGTGGCGCTCTCAGGCTTTTAAAGGCTATGTGCGGCTGTAGGAGCCCGGGGAGGGGGTCAGGTTTTAACTGTTTATTTCTTTTGCAGATGGGGGTATCGGGCCTGGCGACTGCTGGGTGGCTGGCCATTCTTTTGTCCACTGGGCGGGTCGGCGTGCGGCTGACCGGCCTATCGGAGTTAATTTGGGACTGGACCCGGCGGTGGTGGCTGTGACATGGCTGGGCGTTCGAGGACTTCGCTGGTTGCAGTTGCTGCCTTTGCTACAGCGCCATAGGAGGACGTCCCGGGGTCCGGCTGCCCTGATTGTGCACCTGGGGGGCAATGACCTGGTGTCCTGGTCTTGCCGACAGCTGATCCGGGCTGTTCAGGATGATTTGGGGGTGGTTCTGCGAATGTTTTCAGGTGTTATATTGTTTTGGTCGGACATTATTCCAAGGCCGGCCTGCTGGGACCAGCGTTGCTGGTCACGGGGCTTGACCAAGATCAATCGTCAGATTGGTCGCTGGATTTGTGAGAGGGGTGGTTAGCAGATCTTGCATGACTGGGTGGATGTGGGGTGTGCAGGGCTTTATCGGGCTGATGGGGTTCACTTGTCCCCAGTTGGTATGGACTTGCTCCTTAATGACTGGCAGGAGGCCTTGGAATATATGTCTGTCCATGATGTGCGCTGGTCGCAGCTTCGGGTGGGGGGGGGCGGCACATGAACGAAGTTATGTGCCGGTGGCGGGATCCCGGAGGTTTCCAGGGTCCGGAGCAGCAGTTTATAATTGGGTGGGGGCGGGGTGCCCCTGACCCGGTCAAACCTCGAACGACTTTTGCTAAGGGCATGGCGGAGTCGAGAGAGGGGCATGGCAACTTGCCGGGTGGCAAGTATGGCATTAGCGGTGGCAGGCGCTTTGCTATGGTATGGCTGGTGCAGCCAGGTGCCGCTAATGGGGGATAGGAAGTTTAATGTTATCTTGTTTTAATTGCTGTTGGGTAATAAAGCTGCGACCAGTTTGTGTTCCATGAAATTATGGTGTTATGTCTTTTGTCGGGGTGGGGAGGGGTAGGGGTGGGGGGGGTTGAAAGGGTGGGGCCCGGAGTGCCGGGTCCGCCTGCCCCGGTTATTCTTTTTGATACCTTGAGCCGGACCTCCCTCCTCCCCATTTCTAGAGACTAGTACCTGTTTTCTTCTTTTCTTTTTTTGTAATCCTAAAGATAAAGATTTAAGTTTTGAGAAGTCAACATTTGCTGTTCATTTATGATCTCCATGGTATACATATGCCTCATTTTGTTTTCTTTGTTCTAGTGTTGTTTTCCTTTTGAAGAGTACTTGTTCACCATATCCACAACTAAGGTATTAATGTTGAAATTCTGTGCTTGTCACATCCTTTGAGTTCTCTATCTTAATCTGTTTTAATTCCTTGTATTTTATTTTATTTTATTATTATTTTATACATACGGCATCTTAATGTATTTTCGTATCCACACTTTTTATTAATGGATTTGGTCTTATTCTTTATGTATTTTTATGATTGATTACATTGTATTTATGTTTTTAATTATCTATTTGTTCTTTCCCATATACTGATTTTTAGCATTATTAATTTATATGTTTTTATGTTTTAGTACCTACTTCGACAACCCCTGATGAAGGTCTCCGAAACACGGCCTGTGTCGGGTTGTATTAGGTCTTAGAATTATTGTTAATAAAGTGTTTTTCCACTCAGATCACGTTTTGGACTGTGTACAATATTAAAAAGCCTCCTAAAACATTAGCGCGCCGCCTTATGCGGCCCATCATTTATATGCCTCCTAAAATAATGTCTCAGCCAGCTGTCTCCATTGGGCACTGTGGGGGATTGAAATCCTGAACCCTGCACCATTGGTCAGTGTCTTAACCATTGTGCTGTGGCTCTGTTCCTGTGCTTGCACATCAGTGCACCGCCATATGTCTGCCAACATTAAAATGCCTCCAAAATCATTAGTGCGCTGCCTTATGGCCATCAGCGCACCGCCTTCTGCTGCCCAATATTACACTGGCTCCTAAAGTAATACCTCAGCTAGCTGTCTTCATTGGGCACTGTGGGGGATTGAACCCCTGATCCCTGTACTATTGGTCAGTGTCTTAACCATTGTGCTGTGGCTCTGCTCTATTTCTTGCACTTCAGCGCGCCACTTATGCCTCTCGCGCAGCTATCTCATGCGCTAAGGTGCGTGGCGCACATGGGAACCGAGCACCTTAGCGCATATGTAAATTCAGCCTTTCCTTTTTCAGGACGGAACGCCCACTCCTTATATGGCACCCGCACACTACCGGGGCCCGCACTTTAACGGGGTTTTAGTAAACATGCCCCTTAGTGTTTCTTATGACTGAAGGAAGTGAGTTCCATAATAGAGGGGCGTAAAGGGAGAAGGCTCTCTTGGATGTAGTTGATCCAAGTAGGTTAAAGTAGTCCATTATTTCAATTTCTTCTCCATCAATGATGAACTTATTGATTTTGCCAGTTGTCGGGATCTTTGTCTTCTTAACGTTAAGGTGAAGGCCCATTTTAAGACTATGTTCCTTGATTTTGAGAAGCAAATGTTTCAGATCATCTTCACTTTCAAACAGTAATGTGGTATCATCAGTATAGTGAAGGTTGTTGATGAGTCTTCCATCAATCATCACACCTCGGTTGTCTTCATATAGTCCTGCATCTCTGATGATTTGTTCTGCATATAAATTAAAGAGGTAATGGGAAAGAATGCAGCCTTGCCATACACCTTTGCTGATTTTAAACCATTCTCTTTCTCCTAGTTCAGTTCAAACTGTTGCTTCTTGATCAATGTAAAGGTTGTGCAAGAGAACGATCAGGTGTTCTGGTATACCCATGCTTCTTAATGTGGCCTAGAGTTTCTCAAGGTTTACACAGTCAAAAGCCTTGCTGTAGTCAATAAAGCACAAATGGATATCCTTTTGGTATTATTTTGTCTTTTTAAGGATCCATCTCACATCCGTGATGATGTCTTTCGTTCCTCGCCCTTTCCTGAACTCTGCTTGTACTTCAAGCATTCTCATTCCAGGTATGGTTGTAGTCTCTGTTGAATGATCATGAGTAGAATCTTGCTGGCACGTGGGATCAGAGCAATTGTGCAATAATTTCCACAGTCGGATCACTTTTCTTCAGTATGGTATAAACATAGATCTTTTCCAGCTAGTTGGCCATGATGCTGTCTTCTAAATTTCCTGGCAGAGCCTAGTAAGTATGGTAACAGCTTTATCGGATTGCTATAATCCTTCAATGGAAATGCCATCAATGCCTGGTGCTTTGTTCTTTGATAAGGCTTTCAATGCTGCTTCAACTTCTTCTTTCATCACCAATGGATCCTGATGACAAGGTACAGGTTGAGATGGCTGTTGGTGCACTTAATCTTTATGGTATAATGACTCTATATTAGGGTGTGTCAGTTTTGGAGATGTCATAATTTTAAAAAGCACTAGTGAAAAAAAAATGGGGCAATTTCATGTGGCAAATCAACAACTAGCTTTAAATTTTGTGTAATGTTATTTATCTACCTGTAATTTCTAGGAAATTACGCAAAAATACACAAATTACTGAAATATGTTTAAGTGCTCTGATAATAGTTTTTATGTGTTTGAATTGCAAATTAATGCTTTTTGTGCCTCAATTGTCAATTTATCTTACTTATTTCTGTGCTGGGATTTACATGGTGAACTGGTTCAATATAAAAATAGATAGCAATTGGACACAAGGTCCCAGGCATCTCCTTTTCCAGCTGCAAATGTTGAAAGGATAGTGTGAAAGGGAAGGAAGATAGTCATGCCTACAGTGAGGTAGTCAGCTTAGGTATGGTTACAGCGAGTCTGATCTGCAAGCTATGTTATGCAGTGAGGAGGAACAGGAGAGAGGAGATGCAGTGGAGAAGATATTGAAGATCAGAGGTGAAAGAGATGAGAAGACTCAGCTTAGAGTCGGCAGTGTGAGACCCAGGAAAACGCCATGCATCCATACTGTGGCAACTACACTCAATCAATTACTTCCCTCGAGCTCCAGAGTCTCTGAGCCTCCTCTTACCTGTACCATGACAACAGCAGAGATCAAGGCATTTCTGAACAAGCCCATGGTGGTTCCAGACTTGCCATCACACACCAGTCCATAGAAAGGTGTGTAAAAATGACAACTGAGGCTGCTGGTCATGTGTTTAATCAGGAGAGGAGGGAACATTATATTAAGGGTCAGATGGTCCGCAGGGAGTTCATGAGCAAAAACAGAAGAATATGACTTCTTTGCTGGATTTTGTTAAATAATATTAAATTAACTGCATAAATGACATTTTAAAGACAATTACAGTGCCTTGTGAAAGTATTCATCCCCTTGGTTTTTGTCCTGTTTTGTCACATTAAATCCAAAATGGACACTCTATTGTAATAGTAATAGTATCTTTGCACAGACCTCTGCCCAGTATTGAATATTCATTTACCCACATTCTCAGTTAGTCACTTCACATAGATTTACACGGACTACTAAAGGCTACATTGTGAACTGTCAATTCTATTCCCTAACAATATACTAAAACATCACAACAAACTCATGTGGGTTTGATGTTATGTATTTCGACCTTATGTTACACCTCAATTCTTTATTGTTCCATGTAATTCACTAAGAGGCCAATTCAGATCAGGGGATGCCTAGACATGCCCCAAAGACACCCGATTCGGCATCCGCGGGAGCTGTATGTTCCCACGGTTGCAGATTCGGGGCACTTGGATGGTCCAGATGTGCCCCGATTCTGCCGTGGGAGATGTCCTTTGCCCTGCATGTCCAGCCCTCCGTATGCTCCTGCTGGAACACCAGTGGCATGGTGTTCGATCACAATGGCACCGGGACACCCAGCAGGAACCCCAGTTCCCCGCACCTCTGAAAAACAGTGTTTCTCTGCCACCTGACTACCGTAGGGACCTGCCAGGGCCAGGATCAGGCAGAAGGGAACTTCCTGCTGCTGCTCACCTCATTGTAGGGGTCTGCCGGTGCCACTGGCCATCTTCAGGAGGACTTATTCTACCTCTGGGGTAGAATAAGACCCCCGTCCAGGGTCTGTTCGGGGGTTGGACCTCCATCCTGGATGTCCAACCCTGCTATTCATGGGTCAGAATGACCCTGTAAGTTATTATTATTCCATGTAAGCCACTCAAGGCCAAGTTGTTTTATGCAAACCACTTAGACTCATAGATCAGCAGTATATAAACACAGTTAAATAAATAAATAAATAAATGTGGGCTGATAGAAGATGTATGTTTTAGCCCACATGGCCAGAAATAGGAGCTATCGGACTGCCTCATATTCCAGAATCAGGCACAGCTCCGAGACCCCATGGCCTGAACAACAACATGCATGAGCAACTTCAAGCAGGCAAAAGCCAGAGGAAACGGCAGCTTCAGAGCAAGACCAGTGCAGGAATATTGGGTGCTCTAGATGATCCTTCAACTTTATGCCCCCTCCTCTCCCCCACCACCTGCAGATTTTGATAATTAAACTCAACAGTCTTGATCATCCCAACATCACTCCTCCCACAATAATCTTATAAAAATGCTAAATTGGACATCATGAACCCGATACTCAGCGGCGGCAGCTAGCACAAATACAGCGCATAGCCGTCACCGCTGAAAGGTTAACTCGGATATTCAATGCCGGGACCATATCCAGACACAGGTATTGAATATCTGGGTTTGCCACACAGCTGCACACGGTGCAGAAGTCAACTGGGTGCTGCTATTCGGTCATTGCCTGGTTAGCTTCAGCAGCAAAAGTTAGGACAGCTTTTACTGCACCTAATTTTCACCGCTGAATATCGCCACTGCCCAGTTATCCCTAGGTATCGCCCCTGGAACACCCCAGACATGCTCCAATGCTAAGCAGTTAGCATCGGAGAGGATAGCGGCATTGCTGAGGGATATTCAGCAGCACTAACCATGTAAGTGCCACTAAATATCCCGCTTAGGAGCATTTACACAGTTTGCAGCTCTGTAAACAGTGTAAGTGCCCTGCAATATCAGGCCCCATGCTTGTAGATATCAAACTTTGCCTTGTATGCATGTGTGTGCTCATTCTCCCTGTAGGTTAAAAAAAAAAAAACGCGCTTTTTTCCAATGAGTTTGTCTGGCTGTTGGGGCCTATTGTTTAGCTTTGACTGCCGCTGTTCTTTGCTGCCCTCAGAAGCTGCTGCTCTAGGCACTGCCTAACCTTGCCGAATGGTTGTGCTGGCCCTGCTTCAGAAGTAGGATGGTATAGAAAGGTATCATGCTGGGGTGAGGATGGACTTGGATCTAGGAAAAGAATGTTGGGGTCAGGCTAGAAGGGAGAGAAAGCATTGGGAGGAGGAGAGGAGATTGGGATGTGGTAGAGGATGGCAGGGGCAGAAAGGGCTAGGATCAAAATTTGGAGGGGGAAAGAATGGTGGGGAAGATAGAGACAAGGTGTAAGGAGTGAGGGAGACTAAAGAGAGATGGAAAGAGATGGGGTCAGAGCAATCTGGGAAGAGATATCAGAATTAGAAGTGCTGAAATTAAATAGATAACTTATCTCGTTAACAGCTGAATATTGCTGTTATTTTATTTATTTATTTATTATTTACAGTCTCTTATATACCGCACTATTCAGCATCAGCGCGGTTTACATGGAACAAAAATGCTCAGTACAATTAACACGTATGAGTTTACAGATAACAGGGCAAATAACTTGGATTACAGGGGTAAACTATTTACAAATCTAGCTACATAGAGTCATATGCACATGAATTCCATAGAAACATAAAGCACCACTAAGGGTTAGAGTATCTTACTTGGCATGTTGTTGGGAAACCATATATTTGCTTAAATAAATAGTTTCCGGTGCCGCCTCCACTCCTCCTCTAACCCAGTTCCTTTTTCAAATGGATAATATCTGACTGCTAAGTGATTTAAGTGGTCAAATATTATCCACATTGGGAGGAGTGGCCTAAAGGTTAGAGTACTGGGTTGGTAATCAAGAGACCAGGATTCAGTTCCCACTAGCATACATAAGTCACTTAACCCTCAAAAGAAAGGCCTGGTCTGGCCTTGCAATCTACTTCTGTGTCACACTGCCAAGGAAACCCAGGAGCTGCTGGGTTACTAGGAGTCAGCATTGACTAAAAGGCACAAACATGTATATTATCCATATTCTCTAACTTTGAAAAACATATGGATACGAGCAGGGCCGGATTTACCTTGAGTGAGGCCCTACGCCAACAAAAATTGTGGGCCCCCAGCAGGGGCGGCCCAAGGGGGGTGCGGGGCCTCATTTGCATAAGGGGCCTCATTTGCATAAATATTTGCATAATGTTACCATATACTAACTTTTAGTAAACGTGCCTCTTAATGAGTGTATGGATAAAGAAAGACTAAAAAATTTCTACATTACTATAATCCAGTGCCAACTGCCAGACACATTAGGAACTACTACAAACACTGCCCATTTAGAAACCCATAGCAAACCCGCCGTATCCTAACAGCACTACCAGGACTCACAAAGCACCATACTCTACCAATCAAAAGGCAACACTGCAAATATTAAACCAATACATTTCAGAGAACAACAATACATGACCTACTGGGGAAAGAGAACAAGTGGCAATGTCAAATAGGAATTATATAAACAGAACACCTCAGCTCAGTTACACATGCAGAACATAGACCATCACCAAACAAGTAATCACAATTTAGAAACAGGAAGACAATAATTAAACTGGGAATCCCAAAAGCCAAACTTGGAATGTACAACACTGTAGAAATAAAACTATACATTAATTTGCTCTTGTACTAAACAAAGCGCAGACGTTAATGATGCACATTTACCAGAGCTGACATATTCCAATTAATAAATTCAAAATAAAGAGATATTTTTCTACCTTTTGTGCATTTTTTTCAGCTGCAATTGCTCCAGCCACTTTCTTCTGGTTTCTTCGTGTCTTCTGCTAACTCTCCATCGTCTGCTGTCCATTTGTCCTTTCTTCTCCCTTCTAGTTTTTTTCCATTCTCTCTCTACATCTGCTTTAACATACTAATCTTTCTCCTTTTGCTCTTTCCTCATTCCTATTTCATCCACTCAAATTTTACCCCTCCATCCTCAATCCCCACTTACTCTCCCAATACCCGGCCAATTGTAGATTTTTTATCCCTCCCACACAAAATATTTTTTCCCTTCTCCATTTTACTCTTCCAGCCCCAACCCATTCTAATCCTCCCCCAACATCAGCTCCCTTCTAGTTCCAGCCTCACCCAGCATCCATTCCCTTCTAGTCCCTGCATCAGCCCATTTCCAGTCCTAGACACCCATCAGCCCATTTCCAGTCCTAGCAACCCCCCAACCCAATACCAGTCCTAGCCCCCCATCAACCCACTTACAGTCCTAACCCCCCATCACCCCATTTTCAGTTTAAGCCCCCCCTATAACCCATTACCAGTCCTAACCCCCCATCAGCCCACTTCCAGTCCTAACCCCATCAACCCATTTCCAGTCAGCCCCCCATAGCCCATTGCCAGTCCTAACCCCCCACCCCCCATCAGCCCACAGCCCATTACCAGTCCTAACCCCATCAGCCCACCTCCAGTCTTAACCCCCCAGCCCATTTCCAGTCCTAGCCCCCCCCATAGCCCATTACCAGACAGCCCCCATCAGCCCACAGCCCATTACCAGTCTTAACCCCCCCCAAAGCCCATTACCAGTTCTAAACCCCCCCCAACAGCCCATTACCAGTCCTAACCCCATCAGCCCACCTCCAGTCTTAACCCCCCCCAGCCCCTTTCCCAGTCCTAGCCCCCATAGCCCTTACCAGACAGCCCCCATCAGCCCACAGCCCATTACCAGTCTTAGCCCCCCCCAAAGCCCATTACCAGTTCTAAACCTCCCCATAGCCCATTACCAGACAGCCCCCATCAGCCCACAGCCCATTACCAGCCTTAACCCCCCCAAAGCCCATTACCAGTTCTAACCCCCCCAACAGCCCATTACCAGTCCTAACCATCAGCCCCACCTCCAGTCTTAACCCCCCCAGCCCCTTTCCAGTCCTAGCCACCCCCCATATCCCATTACCAGACAGCCCCCATCAGCCCACAGCCCAATACCAGTCTTAAACCCCCCAAAGCCCATTACCAGTTCTAACCCCCCCCCCAACAGCCCATTACCAGTCCTAACCCCATCAGCCCACCTCCAGTCTTAACCCCCCAAGCCCATTTCCAGTCCTAGCCCCCCCATAGCCCATTACCAGACAGCCCCCATCAGCCCACAGCCCATTACCAGTCTTAACCCCCCCCAAAGCCCATTACCAGTTCTAACCCCCAACAGCCCACAGCCCATTACCAGTCCTAACCTCATCAGCCCACCACCAGCCTTAATCCCCCAACCCATTTCCATTCCCACCCCCAGCCCCCCCAATACCCCATTACCAGTCCTACTCCCCCCCTCCCCCCCCCCCCCCCCCCGTCGGCCTAAAGTAAAATTTAATTTTAAAAAAGAACCTGCTGGCTGCCGCCGCGGGGCCCCCTCTGCTGCCGCGGCAGCAGGGACTGACCCGCGGGGGCCCCCGCTGCATTGTCGGTCGGTCCCTCCATGCAGACTGTGTGAGGCGCGGAGGCAGTCTGTCTCCCTCGCGTCTCTGTTAAGCCCGCAGGGGCTGATGGGAAATTTCCCATCAGCCCCTGCGGACTTAACAGAGACGCGAGGGAGACAGTCTCCCTTCGCGTGTCTCACAGCCTGCACGGAGGGAGGGAGGGAGGGAGGCATCGACATTGCAGAGGGGGCCCCCGCGGGTCAGTCCATGCTGCCGCGGCAGCAGAGGGGGCCCCGCGGCGGCAACCAGCAGGTTTTTTTTTTAATTTTATTTTAAAAAAAAAGCCTAACTTGTTCATTTTTGTGGGCCCTTGCCAGCTGTGGGCCCTACGCCATGGCGTACATGGCGTATAGGTAAATCCGGCCCTGGATACGAGAGTTATGCATTTGCCACCCACTGGCGAACCCATAGCTCACTCCGAATATTGGATGGCACTGCTGCTCACAAGTTTCAAATGTATGCTAATTCAGCCTCTTTTTGTACATGCTCTTTGTGACCAGGAATCCTCGGTGCTTATCGCCTACTTTCTTGAATTCTGTCACTGTTTCTGTCTCCACCACAACCTTCAAGGAACCACCCTTTCTGTGAAGAAATATTTTTATGCTTCTGGAGATTCATATTGTGACCTCTTGTTCTAGAGCAATCCAGTCCTTGGGACCAGGTCAATGAAAGGCTTGGAGGTGCTCCATGGGTCCCCTGCATCCTGCTGACCCCACCCGCCTCCATTGATGCTCCTCTCTGGGGCCAGCAGCACCAACAATGGCAAAGGAACTGTGATGCAGTGCTTACCCAAAGCTCCAGCACGGCATCACAGTTCCTGCCTGCTATCACTGGGCGCTTCTACCCCCTCTCCATCGCAGACTTCCTGGACACCGCTTCTAAAATCCCACGTCACATGTTTAGGTTCCAAAGTCTCATTTTGTGAACTTTTGGTATAGACCCTTCATCATTTTGGTTTATCTGGTTGCTATTTGCCAACCGTGGATCCAAACTTCTGGGTGTGAATCAACTCCCTTATACTTTGGAAGAACTCAATATTTCTGTCCAAGTTTTCTTGTAGTTTAATTGCATACATATGAAATTTTATGAAGCGGAGAAGTAGCTCACTAGTTAATTTAGCAAGCTAAGAACTATGGAAGCCAGTGTTCAATATTCCTTGTGGCCTTGTAAGCCCAATTGCTCAGGGAAATAACTTGTGTACCTGATTGTAATTAACCTTGAGCTCAGATTAGGAAGAGGTACTTAAATCCACAATTATGTACGGCTTTGGCCTTTTGCCACAGAAATTAAGCCTACTTCAGCAGTAATTATTAATGATAGCAATTCTCCTCAAATTCCCAGGCAACTACAAATTATCATCCTTCTTGACGCCTGTTGCTTTGGTCTCTCTTCTCCTGTAGAGCAACAGAAAACCTGCTATTTCCTCTCTCTACCTCTCACTGGGGATTCCAGAATGCATATTTATTTATTAGTATTTAGTTAGTAGTTCAAAACGATTTACATTCAGATCCAATAGGTATTTCCCTGTTCCCAGAAGGTTTACGATCTCAATTTATACCTGAGGCAATAGAGGGTTAAGTGCAGCGCATTTTTCTTAGAAAGAAAAGGTGGCTGTACTCATCTGCAGGGCCCTTTCCTTAATACACGAGGACCACGGGTCAGTTTTAGCAGGCAATGAAAAAAGTGCTGGTACTTCAGGCCACCACAAAGCAAGTCCTGGTTAAGTGACACCCAAGGCCGCAAGGAGCATCAATGGGATTCAAAGGCTTGTCTTTCCAGCTCCCAGGCTGTTGCCCTCACCACGCCTCCCCTCCTGGGAGACAGTCTATGGCCTCCTACAATTGACCTAAACGAAAGCAAGTTCAATTTTTTTCTAGTGACTTCTAGGAAGTGGTCAAAGTTATGTCATATTGCTTATTGGTGATTTTTTTTCTCACAAAGTATTGCATGTATTTTGCACAGGGCCAATCTTTCCCTCGCCATACCTTTTGCCTGCAGAGAGGAACCATTAATAAAGTTGACTGCTGTGAATCTAGGTCTGAATGGAGCCTCCACAGTCATGTGTCATTAAACAGTTTCATTGCCCTTGACCAAATCGATGTGCTGATTATCTATTAGCACAACGGACGGTCATTTTACATTACAAACACGGCACATCAGCATTATGTAATTGTGACAAGAACAATTGGTACAGACCTTAGCGTAACTGTACCCAGCAAAACTACGATCACTTGATTTATGTAGCGTTTTGCTAGCAATATCATTTCACTTCTTTTTTTTTAGTTTATGTCTCCAGTGCAGCCGCACATCAAGCTAATAGGATAATAATTTTCCAATCTCTTTTGTAGCCTGTGTGCTGTAATGTAACAAACCTTTCCAAGTAAAAGATTTTCTGTCGTCTAGTTTTTCACCTCAAGGTTAATGGGCATATATCTGCTATGTACTGCGTCTGACATCATTAACCTGAGCACATAAATAATCCAGGTTCTTCTGAATGGCGCTCATCAGTTCCTGCCTCTCTCACCTAAATCAGCTGCCATCTATAAACTTCAAATGTGTTTTCAATAACATCATATGGCTCATAGATAAAAGTTCCAAGACCCCAATTTCCCGTCTGTTTAAAAGATTACTTTTTCTAGTTACTTTTTATGTCTTACTCTGTTGCAGACTTTCCATAAAGAGCTGCTTCCGTAGCACTGCATGGTACTGGTGTAATTCTCTATGTCTACATGTAGATAATATCCACTACCTTGTACACTTTGGCTTTTCTGCATTGACTAAGGCAGGATGTCTCCCACCTGAAGCTTTCTAAATCAATCAGGGCTTTCACACATGCTCCCATGAACATCTAGCGTTTTATCTTCAAGTGGCATGGAATTAAGTGCTCTGTAGCTTCCCAGTATGTCTAGTTTTGGATCTTGAACAAAATGAATTCCCCAAAACTTCCAACAAAGCTCATCTGATTTCTTTTGCTTTATGTGTGTGCCTTTCTGTTCAGTGCGGGGGTAAACATATTTCCATTAGTAAAACACCTTCAACGTTTGGCAAGAGCCCATAAATGACTTAGAAACTGAAGTGCGGTTTTCTTTTTCTGAATAGTCTCTTTCATGGAAAAGGGGACTAGATTTAGCTCGTGTCTTTTCTCCAGAGCTCAAGGCAAATTACATTCAGGTACAGTAAGTATTTTCCTCTCCCCAGAAGGGCATACAATCTAAGTTTGTAGCTGAGGAAATGGAGGATTAAGTGACTTGCGCCAGGTCATAAGGGACAGCAGTGGGAGTCAAACCCTGGCTTTGCCAGTTCTTAGTCCACTGCTCTAACCATCAGACGACTCCTCCACTGCAGTGGTAGAGTTGTGATTACAACAGAAGCTCTAGCTGAAGCGACTCTAGATGAGAGAAGAAAAGAAGGAGCTCGATTTATTATAAACTAAGCGGTTGATTTTGGCAAATTTGTTCTATTCACTCTTTTCTGTTCCCTTCTGCTCTCATGATGCTTTTTCCGAGTCTGGTTATTTCTAAGATTGACTACTGCAATATTATTTTCAATGGGCTCCCCAGCTATGAGATCAAAAGGCTTCAGTACATTCAGAACGCCATCATCCATATTCTTATACGTGCCTCCCGGTTCAATCATATCTCCCCTCCTTGTTTGCTCAGCACGGGTTCCCCATTTCCTCCAGGATTCATTACAAAGTTCTCGTCTTAACCCACCGGACTTATCACTCTGACTGTCCTCTCTATCTCTCTTCTCTTATCTCACTCCACACTCCCCATTAGATTTTTCGTCCGCGCCATGCTAATCGCCTCCTCCTCCCCTCAGCTATCCAGGCACGACTGGAATCAACTCGACACTCTGCCTTTTAATTTTCTCATCCCAAGACTTTGAAATGACCTCCCCCCTCCCTCCTGACCTCCACCTAGGATCCTCCTGCCCTAAATTTAAAGCTGCCCTTAACACCCATCTCTTTCTCCAAGCTTTTCCTTCATCCGGATGATAGACTGGCCTGATTCCCCTCTCCCCCCCCCCCTCTCTTTCTCTCTCTATCTCTACTTTCTCTCTCTCTCTCTCTCTCTTCTTTTACAAATTTTCTTCCTCTGCTTGTATCTTTGGGCCTTTCCTATCCTACCTCTGAGCTTTTTTCCCTTTTCCTGGCTTTATTGTAAATCGCCTTGCTGGCTACGAGTTGGAGGTATATCAAGTTTTAAATAAACTAAACTAAATTCTTCCCCCATGGGCACAGAATGTGAGTAAAGCCTTAGTAAGCTCAAGGTGAGTTACATTTCAGGTACAATAGGTACTAAATCTAGGGACAGAGAAAGCCAGAACTGTAGGTTTCATGACACTTTATTTTTAGCCATCGTTAAATGTATACTGCGTTGAATCGGTGAAAAGCGGTATAAAAGAACAGTTAAATAAATAAAAAGTTCTTGCTGTTTAATGAAGCATCTTGGATTCTACAATATATCTGTGAATGTTTAAGGTCATGGTTCCCAAACTGTGGGCCATGACCCAAATGGGGGTCACAAGATCCTTATTTGGGGTCACAACCGCTTGCAGAGTTAGAGGGGAAAAACCCCAAGCCTTCCAGCAGCCTGTGGCAACCAAGCAGAAGAGCAAGTCCGTGCTTTCCTTCAGCTACGTGGACGGTGAGCAACACAGAGCTTTGCTGCCTGTCCCACAGTGTGCTCCCCTGCCCCCACTGTGCTTTGGTAAGCAAAAGCTCTATTTCATCTTCCCCCCTCCCCTCTCATCATGGCCACTGTGTATCTCCATTTATCCCCTCTTGCAACCACTGCCTACTGAAATTCCTGGGCCTCCCCTGCCTGCCACCAATGCTCTGGGATCTTCTTACTGCCCTTGCCCCACCCCTGGGGTCTTCAGCCTGCCCACAATGGTCCTCCTTGCCTGCTCTTGCAGCTCCCAGAGGTTTTTAAGGTTCCTGATGCCAGAGCCATAGCAAGGGGGCAGTCATATAGGCAGCAAGTACAGAAGGGAACCAATGTCATCCCTGGGCTTCTAGAAAGTCCAGCAAGACCAAGTTCCTGCATGTGGTTGTGTGGAGGGGGGGGGGGGACACCAGGTTCACAAGTCGCACAAGGCACATTTCTAGCTTGGTGCGGTGCTGCCTGAAGCCATTCCTAGGCCACCTCTTCCCTGCTCCTGCTGCTGCCCCTGGAGCTGCCTTTGTCTGTCTACAGCAGCAAATCAAACATCGGCCTCTTTGCCATTGCTATGGTACCTACAGTAGGACATGTCACTTCCTTCCTCCTGCTGACTCCACTGATGATATTTAAAAGATACCAGCAGAGGAGATGGGATTTGTAATAAATAGGGCGGAACCATGGGGGTGAGACTGGAGATGAGTCCTTTCACCCTGGCATGCAGCCCCTGCACCCCTCATCCCACACATACTGCACTGGCACTCAGCCCCTGCACTCACATACACACTGCTCCCTGGCACTCAATCCCTGCACCCCTTCCCCCCCCCCCATACACTACACCCTATCACACTGTTCCTACACCCCTCACATACACACGCATACACACACACACTACACCCTAGCACACTGTTCCTACACCCCTCACATACACACACATACACACACACACTACACCCTGGCACACTGTTCCTGCACCCCTCACATATACACACACACACTACACCCTGGCACACTGTTCCTACACCCCTCACATACACACACATACACACACACACTACACCCTGGCACACTGAACCAGCACCCCTCACATATACACACACACACACTACACCCTGGCACACTGTTCCTGCACCCCTCACATATACACACACACACACTACACCCTGGCACACTGTTCATGCACCCCTCACATATACACACACACACACACACTACACCCTGGCACACTGTTCCTGCACCCCTCACATACACACACACTCTCTTTGTGCCTGACCCTTCGGACCACGCCCCATGGTCACGCACCGCAGTCATAGAGAAAAGCCGATAAACACTTATAGGCTGAATAGGGGTCCTTCATAGAATGGGCTACCCCCTCAGTAGGTTAAAGCAGCTTTAGCATGTTTATTAAAAGCTGAAAGGGCTTTTGATTGGGTGGATCGAGAGCATTTATTTCAGGTTTTATATTGGTTTGTTTTAGAAAATAATTTGAAAAAATGATAAGTGCAGTACATTCTATAGGGCTTCTATAATGAGGCTATTGTTGAATGATATTCATTTGGATTCCTTTGTTCTAAGTAGAAGTACTAGATAAGAATATTCCCCGTACCAGCTTTTGTTAAATTTGCTGCTAAAATCTTTGGTGATTGCTGTTAGAAAACTAGCAAAATTCATAGGCTGAGCATTAATTAAATTGAAAGATGAATATGGCCTGAATTTTTATAATCTGGTTTAGACATTTCCATCTCTAAACCGATGGACACCATTGCCTTGTCTTCATTTCTGTCAAAATACAAAATCAACTGATCCAACCCATCAACCCTGTCTTCTCAGACTCTTGGAACTGCGGCTCCCTCCTCTACTTCCCCTCTAACCCTTCCTTCCCCTAGAATCATAAGTATGGCATGGAAGCCCACATTTGGGTAAACACATGGCTGCTGTCTTATTTTAGCATCAATTAATTTCATATGCATCACCGAGTTTCAGCCATGATTTTGCATTAAATTAGATTCAGTGGTTATGTCTTGCTATGGTGGGACAGTGTCTCAACCTACTGAAAGACAAGGTTCGGGCCTATTCTCACTTTAACTTTTAATGAGCAGTGACAATTTTTACAGTTAGGGAGACTTTATCCTTCTGCTGGAGCTGTGATTCATATTTCTCTCACAAAGTCCTGACTATCCACTCTACACTTCAACTTTTACGTACAACCAATCTGCAAAATCTTCAATAGACAAAATATGCCATATATGCAGATGACATCTTGGTATATACCACAATACAACTAGACCTACCAGACTACACAAATATGGCAGAATGCATACAAGAGATGAACAACTGTCTATCAAACAACAATCTAAGCATCAATTTCAAAAAGACTGAGGCCCTAATTGTCACACGCAACACCTCCTTCACCCCCCCCCCCCAACTCAATCACCTTGGCAAAAGCATCCATACCAGTAAAAGAAGAAGTGAGGTACCTGGGAGTTACCCTCAATCGCAACCTGAATCTAAAGGCACACATCAGCAAAATCACCAGAAACGCATACCACAAAATGGCCACCATCCGTAGACTCAAACCTCTCCTCAGCCAAGACCACTTCCGCATAGTCTGTCAAGCTATAATTATACCTATACTGGACTACTGCAATTCCATTTTCAATGGTCTATCGAAGCAAACTATCAGGCCTTTACAATTAGCACAAAATACTGCTGCCAGAATCATCTCCGGCTCTGCTAAATCTGACCACATAACACCTATCTTACACCAGCTCCATTGGCTCCCAATTACCTCTCATATCAAGTACAAAACAGCTCTGACCATCTTCAAAATCTGACAAAAATTGTCGGCTAACATACTCCAGGACCTAATCTGCACATAACCCATCAACAGACCACGAAGACAATGGACCATGGACAGCATCCGAACACCCAGCTCAATCACCAAAGCCAACAACTCTATGACCAAGAGAGCTCTTGCTCTAGCAGCACCCGCCATCTGGAACTCCCTTCCAGAGGCACTGGACTTAAATGACTTTAGGAAGAAGCTGAAAACATTCCTTTTAATGGAATATTTCAGTGAGCTCACACAGCACGCCACATCCCGTACCACCCTCAGAACCTAAACACCGATTCTTAACATGTTGACTAACTAATGTAGATATTTCACAATGTAAATATGTTATGCTTCCTAGCATGTCCTGCATACCACCCTTACCTTTACCGCAAGTTCTATGTAAAGTTTGTTGAGTTTTATTGTAAACCACTTTGATTATATGATAAGGCGGTATAAATAAAACTGTTAATTAAATAAATAAATAAATAAAAGTAAAGAGGCCTCAATGCAGCTGCTATAGCAAGCGGTGGCCGGATCCTGTATCCTAAATTTGGAAGTGTTGTGTCATTGTCACTTCAAGGATGCAGAAAGGGCCTTCCCCTGACAATAAAGGCAAATACTCAAATTCAATCGTTACACCCTAAATATCTTTCTATTCCAAGCTGGTGGATGAATTAACAAATATTAGATTGCATTATTGTATTATTCCTATGGATGCGCGGCGTTCCTGAATCGTTGGTTCATTTCTTGGTGGAATCGATCAGAGAGAGACGTGGGCAGCATCGAGTTTTGTAAAGAAAGTGCTGAGAGTAGTGCTATTTAAATGAAGAGCCCCTGAAGAACTAAATAGGGAAACGCGTGGGCAGTGCCAGTGGACGGCGTTGGGACAAATTTTGGACTGATTGCTGCTGAAGAGTTACGAGGAAGTGAAAAAAAGTGACGTACTTCTTATACAGAGAGCTGGACACCATTATGGGACATCTATAAAAACGTTATGAAATTGATGAACTGGACACTTGGGGATAATATTTGAGTACTCACTATAGTGGGACCAGCCACGGATATCAGCTATTCAGTTCAAATGAGCATTAACAAGAAGGAAGTTTTACCTTCAATTCAGCATAATTAATTGAATATTTTAAGGTTTATAAAAAAGTAGTGTGAGCAATTTATGTTAATGTATTTTAATATTTTGTAGGAAAAACAATTGTGGAATTGTATGATTATATAGGATGCATAGTCACACTGTGAGATAATAAGGGATGTTAACATTGTACAAGTAATGTATGTATTAAATATATGATTTTCTAAGTTTCAGATATATTGTGAGATGAGATAGTAAGGGATGTCAACATTTGTTCAATAAAATATTTATTAGTTTGTATGGTGAATAGTGTGATATGTGAAGATAGTGCATCCATAGGAATAATACAATAATGCAATCTAATATTTGTTAATTCATCCACCAGCTTGGAATAGAAAGATATTTAGGGTGTAACGATTGAATTTGAGTGATTTCACACCCTGTGAATAGTGCCAGAATAGGAGTTAATAAAGGCAAATAAGCAGGCTGCCCTGCCTTAGATCATCATAAGTAAACTTTGGATCATTTTTATATGGAAATTAACAGATAACAGCATAACAAAATATACTAAACCACACATATACCCAATGAACCACCTCATTTCTCCAGTTTCCAAAGGTGTAACAAAGACGTCTTTAACCACCCCTGATACCAAGCCTCAGCATCTTCTCCAGGACCAAAGCCCCTGAGAACCCAAGCTCCTACCAAGTACCACAAATGGAGTATGCTGTTGTCTAACAGGTGAAAAAGAGGAAAAAGGCCATCTTTGAGCTGGCTAATTTCCTTTAATCCAACCCTTGCCTTCCCTTTGCTCTGCCCCTCCCCTGGACCACCATAGGTCATACTAGCTGGCATGATCCCCTCCAACCCTGAATGAGATTCACTGGTCTGGGGTCAAAAGTCATGCCACCTTATTAATCCCATCCAAACAGCCAGCAAAATGACAGTTAATATAAGAATAGTTGAAGACTTGCCACAGGATGTTATTTTAAAATGATCACCATATTATTTATCACAATGGGGAAAACACGAATCAATGAAAATGGATATTTTGCCACAGATAAATTTTAACATTAGAGGCCAATGAATTAACCCCTGGAATTTCCCATTAGTTAGTCACCTCTTCACGCAGTTTTTGTATGGATGCAAATGAGCACCATAAAAAAATTATGCACAATATATAGTTTTGAGTCTTGGTGAACAAAGACAACTCCACACTCACAGTGTCGTTATCTTTTTAGCCAAAATCAGCCTACAAAGACATCTTTGCAAGCTAGCTTTTGCTAAACTGCAAATCAAGGACCTGCTCTGCAAGATAATACAAGCTCATTAATTAAGAATGTGAGTAAAACTTCACACATGGCGGACTACATGTAAAATTTTATTTATGAAGGAGAAACAAAAAAAGGCACTCATGCTACCACAATTGAGAAAAACAGAATGTACAACACAAAAAAGCAAACGAAGAAAAGTGTACACTTGCAGTATGATACAATGGTATGTTTCTCCCATTTGCAAAATAAGGTATAGGGTGTGTACATGTGTGTGTGTGTGCAGCACTGTGTATGCCTTGTAGCACTTTACAACTGATAAATAGTAATAGTCAAGGGAACTGTCAGGGGTGCATGCTCATGTGTGTGTGTGAGAGTGTATGTATGTTGGAGTGGTGGGTTTATGTCTGCATTTGCTCTTGTCCTCCTGCATCTGCTTCTGGTCCCTTCAACTCTCTTGCACTATTAGGGCCAGTGCTAGTGTTTCTGGCGCCACCCTGCAACCCATAGATTGCAACCTACCATTAATAGTAATGAAAGAGGGGGGAGGCACCATTCTCCCTTTCCCAAAATTCCTTTGTGAATTCTATTCACGTGATGCTAATATTTTTTCTCATAATCAAATGCTGTAATAAGAAAATTGCAGTGAAGGGGCAAATGCATAGCTGGAATAAAAACAAGAACTGAGGAGTAAATATTTTACATTGTATGAAGAGGCTATGATAGCAAAGGGTTAATGCAATCAAAGCAAACACAATCAATGTGTTATTTATTTAACCAAAAAAAAGATCTACAAAGGTTACAGTCACTTAGCTTTTCATGCCTCTTCTGCCTCCTGTTATTTTTGCTACGGATACTATTGCCGCTCTATCTCTGCATCTACAGTTGCGCAGCTCTTTTATACCTGTAAATCTGACAAATAAGGAGAAGGTGATAAAAGCTGTTAGTGTAGCTGGGCTTAAAAAATAGTTTGGACAAGTTCCTGGAGAAAAGGTCAATAGGCTTATTAAGACAGACCTGGGGAAAGTTACTGCTATCCCTGGGTGTAAGCAGCATGGAAGCCACAAGGAGCATTAAGATTCAGTCTCAGAACTGATGATGGCAGTCCCAACAGTCGACGGTGGTAACATCAGTGTGAGAACGATCCCTTGGCTGGACTTTGTGATTTCTTTGAGAGCACTGCTTCACTGCTGCAACTGTGAGACATGCAGTATCTTTGCTGGTATTGCAGCTTGAATGGACAAAAGTGGCAAGATCGCTCAATATCCTCCCATGAGAGCCAGCGGTGGTGCTCCTTGTAGTGGATTGTCAGTGATGCTAACTACATACTTCAGGCCCTGTGCTGGGGCACACGTTTGTCTGACGTTGACCAACCAACTTACTGCACCGGAAGCTCTCCCCCCCCCCCCACCCCCCCCCCACCCCCATTCTCTCTGTTTTATGTGGCTGGGGGATAAAGATAAATATCACCCTAGCAGTGTGCCACAAGAGGGAAGGAGAGAGGTCTAGCATGTTTGGTGCCCTGCAGTGAAACTGAAACAAGTTGAAAAGTTCACACTTTACAGTGTAGCACAATGGCGCATTTCCCTCACTCATAGGATCAGACATTTGGGGGCTTCATCTGTGTGTGCAATAGGAAGTGTTGAGGAGTCCATGCGTATGTGAATATCAGTGGGTGCATATGCTTGTGTCTTTCTGTGTGTCATGGATTGCCAGAGACTGCATACACATGTGTGTGCATACCATGGGGACTGTCGGGTGCTACATATATGTGTGTGAATGACTGTGTGTGTCTGCATGTTGGTGTCATGGGGCTTAGTGGAGCTCTTTGATATTTCTTTGCTACTGCTGTCTGCTGGGCTTGTGACCCATTATTTTCCCCTGTCGTTTGCAGGTGCTCCATTGGCTTACCTACCTCCTGCCTTCTGCTTTATGTTCAAGTGTGATGCTATATCACGTGACCTCTGCCAAGCTACTGTATTTAACTTTCATTATTGCGGCGTGTGCCTGAGGATCATGAAGTGCCCCTTAGGGGAGCTCCTTGGGGCAACTCTGGGGGAAGCCTGATCTCTTCCCATCTAGGAGTGGCCTAGTGGTTGGGGCAAGGTACTTCAGGCCAGAAGGTCAGGGGTTCAAATCCCACTAGAGGACAGCAACCTTGGGCCAGAAAGACTAGAGTTTCTAGTCCCACAGGTGCTCCTTGTGGTCTTGGGCAAGCCACTTAACCCTCCATAGCCCATGTTCCCTGTAAAATAGTTATCTCCAAGTTATAATGCCCTGTTCAATGTAAACCACACTGATGCAGAATAGCACAGTATATAAGAGAATATAAATAAATCTTTATTTCCATGTCAATATTACCGTCTGGGCATTTGTCCTTGGTGTATTTGTTCTTTCTATGACATCAATTCTGATTGTTTGTGGCAGGTGCCCTGCGATCACCTCTGACTTGACACTGGCCCTTGCATACACACACTACTCAGTTGCTCTTACTCTCCTTCCTAGGACCATCCCACTTCGCCTCTGCACCCCAGCTCTGGTTCTACCTATTCTCACACTCTTCTTAATTGCAGAATACTCTGCCCTTTCTGTCCCATGCCTCTCCAGAAACGGCGGCGGTGTTGCTCTGATTTACAGATCTTCTTTATCTATTGTTGAGGTTTCTTCAGCCTCTTTACATTACCCAGATTTCCTTCTTGTCTGTCTTCCTTTCAGTCCTCCTATTTTTCTTGCGATTTTTTATTGCCCGCCTTCTGTTACCTCACGAACCTGGCCCCAGCTTCTTCTTAACTTCTCTGAACAGTACCCTCAAATTTTAAACTTAGGAGATTTCAAACATCCACTTTCATTCTCCAGTCTCTTCGTGTGATCAATCCTTTATCTCTACTCTTGCCATGTATGCCACAGGCCATGATCTTGTTATCACTTCTGAAGGTCTTTTCTCCACCCCATCCTCCTCCTCCTCTTAGTTTTCCCCATCCACACCACTGTATCTTTTTCAAGTTCTACCATCCGCTTTCTCTTAGGGCTCATGCCTCCTGCAGCCCCTCTACTCTGATTCATTCCTGTCATATTACATCTGATATACATCTGTCATTCCCGCCCTCTGATACTATTTTCCCTTCAGAATTTCCATCTCAGTCCATACCAGATCAGGTTCACACCTGGGACCAAGTCCTCAGCTCAACTCTCGATGCTATTATTCCTCTTCATCCCTGTCTAGCCCATTCACATAAAAGCATCCACAGTATCACTCCAGTCTCTACCTCTTACATTCTCAACTATGCAGAGACGAAAGACACTGGTGCAAATTTCCCATGCAGGACTCTCTTCTTCATTTCAAGAAACAACTGGCCTTTTCCTGAGCAAAGAAAAAATTCTACTCCAAAAGTAGTCTGTCCTCTTTGAACCATACAAAATGATTGTATTCTGCTGTTTCAAGCCTATTTCTTTCCCATAATCCATCTGGTATTTCTCAAAATCCATCTTGTGAGCGACTAGCCACTTACTTCAGTTCTAAGGTCATGGACATCCAACCCTATCTTCTGCCAAACAACCTGCCCCACTTATCTCTTTAATCATGGACATGCTTGATGATTCTAAATCTGATTACAGGCCCAGACTTGGCTCTCCTGGGCTTTCTCCAGGTGCTGTCTGGCTGATGCTCCCACTTTCTTTATGCGTTCCTGCATTTGCAGGACGTAATCCACTAGATTCCGGCTGGGGTTGCGTTCCTCTTCCCAGGTCTCTTGCAATATCTTCATGATCCCTCAGGGTTGTAGACCGTACAGCAGTTCAAAGAGGGAAAACCTGGTCGAGCTCTGGGGTACTTCCCTGATAGCAACCAGAAAGTAGGAGAGTAACATATCCCAGACTTTCCCCTCTTCATTCACAAACTTCTTCAACATCTGTTTTAATGTTTTATTGAAGCATTCAACCAGGCCATCGGTTTGGGGATGATATACCAATGTCCGCAAGGTCTTGACCTTCAATAGGTTGCACAATTGTTTCATTAAACGAGAGACAAACAGTGCTCCTTGGTCTGTGAGGATTTCAATTGGGATCCCCAGTAGGGAAAACAACTCCCAAAGAGCATTGGCTAATGTAGTGGTCCTTGTATTCCACACAGCTGTCGCTTCTGGGCACTGCGTGGCATAGTCCATGACCATCAGGATGAATCTATTTCCCCAGGGAGTACACTCGAATGGTCCCACCAAATCCATTGCATCCCTTTCAAATAGGGTCTCGACAATGGGCATGGGCACAAGTCAGGCAGATCTAACTCTTACCAAACTGTGAAGTTGGCAGGTAGGGCAGGACTGGCAAAAGAGCTGCACTTGTTTGTAAAGCCTCAGCCAGTAAAACAACCAGGATCCACTCTTGGGTCTTGTCCATCCACAGGTGCCCCCCCCCCCAAGGGATGATTATGAGCAAACTCCATTATCCGCCAGCAATAGGCATGGGGAACCAATAACTGTTTCAGCTCTTCTCCCTCTATTGTTCCCTGAGTAACCCTATAAAGGAGGACCTGTCATACTAAAAAGTAAGGAGAAGCCCACAGGGAAGGGTCCAGGCTGCTACCTGGGTCCCTTCTAACTCATGAACTTGGTCCCAGGCATTCTTAAGGGCGTTATCCTCCCTTTGGGCTCTTTGAAACTAGCCCAGGTTTCCTATAGCAGCCCACCCCAGTGGCTGATTCTCATCCCCCAGGGCCTCCCATTGGAGTGCTAGGTTCCCCCAAGACTTGTCTACAATGTCCTCTGGGGTACTCCCCTCCTCCCCAGAGCTCTCATTCATAGCAGCTCTTATATTTGCATTATGGCAGGCCTGTTCCCACTGATATTGCCTCCGGAACTTGGGGCTCTTGGGGTTCCTGACAAACGAATCCAGGTCTTCTAAAGGGAAAAGTTCTGGGAAGTCCTCCTTCGTCACCTCATCAAGGCTGCCTTTCCTCCGGTCCCAGACATCCATAAATTTAGGGAAGTCCCAGCCTAAAGCCATTGGATAGGCCAGGCGGGGCACGACCACTGCTTCCAGGGTCTCCATTCTGGCAGCCGTTTTTAACTCCAGTTGCATCGTCAGGTAGACCCGCTGATCACCATAGATGCAACTTAGTCACAAGGTTCTCATAATTAATTTGATGTCTGGTCCTGGTGTCCCTGCTGACAAGGATCCTTATGCTTCCTGAGTCCATGAGGGCTTGAAGGTGAGCACCCTCAAATTCCACCGGTATTACAAACAACCCGTGGCTCATTAGGGACGCGTCCACAATACCACACTAATGTGAGGCCATAACATGTGTATCCATGGGTTCCCTCATCTCTATGGGACATTCGTGACCTTTTTTCCCCGCACCTGAAGCAGGTCAGATAGCCAGTAATGGCTGGTCTGGCTGCTGGGAAACATGGAGTCCTTGGTACAGTGGTCCTCAAGGATTCTGGTCTCGACCCAGCTGACCTTGTCCCCCACATCCTGGGTGCCTCAGCTACCGAGTATGCTTCATAAAAGCCTTCTGCTATCTCTACGGCACTGTCCAGGGTCAGTTTGGCAAACTGGTGCACCCACTGCCTCATAGGAGAAGACAAGCCATCTAAAACGTTTTCGAGCAGGATGATCTTGGCTACTTCCGCTCCTGTCTTATCTTCTGGCTGTAGCCACTTCCATGCCACCTCCTTCAGCCTGTAGAAGAAACTCCTGGGGTTCGCAGTAGGCTGCAGAGTTCCCTTCCGGAACTGTTGGCGATAGACTTTTAGCATATAGCCCGCTCACTTCATTATAGCAGTTTTCACTGCCGCATAGGGGGCCCTTCCAACCGGGTTGGTCTCTTGGTAAGCGGATTGGCAGCTTCTTCTCAACAGGTTCTCTAGGTAAATAATCCACACCCCTTCTGGCCACCCAGCCAATCAGGGGTTCGTTCAAAATTTGTCAGGAAGGAGTCCGGGTCTTCGCCCTCTACCATTTCGGCAGGGGTGGCACTGGCAGGTCTGGCTGCCGTCCTTGGAGTAACTAGGACATTTGTGCGAGTGAGTTTTGTTGTAGTTCCAAAGACTTTTGTAGTAATTGCTGTTGCTAGGTCCCTTATGCCTGCAAGAACTCTTTTTAGCATCTGCAGCTGTTGCTGCTGGTGTTGCTGGTGTTGCTGCTGTCCTTACACCAGGGCCTGGAGTAATCTCTCCAGTCTAGTTCTATCAGCTCCCACCCATCTGGATAGGAGAAGGAAGAAAAAAACTGTCCATCTGGCACTAACTCTACAGAAGGTGTGCCCTAACTCCAGCAGGGATTGCCCCTTTAGCCATATACTAAAAAGATTGTTACTCCGTACTCTGGAACACCTCAGGCTCCTTTCTCTCCTCCTTTGTCTCTTCCCTCCCGGTTAAAAGGGCCATCCCTGGTCATGCCCTTCCCAGGTATATTCAAGCTGGGTCTCTTAAAGGGGCATGTCCTTAGTCTGGCTGGAGGTATATCAGTACAGGTGATGAGGAGCTTCTCATACACCCCATTACAGAGCTGTATGAGGAATATTTACAAATAGTGCTGTCTATATATATGTCTCTCTCTTCGGATAAAGAATGTGTAGCGTGCGGATGCGGTATCTATGTGTTTGTGTGTGTGGTGCAGTGTGAAGGTAGGGTGCCTGACTCTCTGTGTCGGTGGTGTTCTTGTGTGTGTGTGTATGCTGCATGGGTCAGGTGCCTTTGTGTGCGCGCGCGTGTGTGTGCGTGCGTATGTGTGTGTGCTGCAGGGGAGGGCCGCCTCTGTGTGTATGTTTGAGTAGGGTGGGGAAGAGGTGGCTATAGATGTGATACAAGGGAGGGTTTCTTCTGGTAGGGGTGGGGGGCTGCACCTTTTTGCATATATTCATTGTGCCCTTTTCTCTCCTCACTTCAACCTTCAACCCTTGCAAACTTACAGCCTTCCCTGCAGACCTTCTCCTGCTGCCTCTCCCAAACTCTGTTCCCTTCCCAGCCTCTGCCCCCTTCTCCTTCCCCCTCGCCCTCAATTCCCTTTCCCCTTTCTTTGCCAAACCCACTGCCCCTTTAAATTTGTCCTTCCTACCTCCTGTGCATCTGGCTCCAGCTCCTTTTCCGCGGCCTTCTTCTCCTCTTCAGCCCATGGGATAGGCTGTTCCCATGGGCACTGCACACTATTGTGCTACTGGCCACAACCGCAGCCTTCTTCAGTGCCCATAGGAGCAGCCTGTCCCATGGGTTGAAGAAGGCCGCGATCATGGAGAGCAACGCATTGATGTTCAGTGGCCACGGGAACAGTCTGCCCTGCAAACCGATGAGCAGAACTCCAATACGCTGCTCTCCTCAGTCATGGCCTTCTTTGGCCCGTGGAATAGGCTGCTTCCATGGATATTGAAGAAGGTCATGATCGTGGGCAGCAGTGCAATGGTGTTCTGCTCTTCAACCCATGAGACAGGCTGTTCCCGCAAACACAACACCACTGCACTGCATGGCGCCCTTGAACACCAGCACCCCTCTGCCATGCTTACCCCGTATACCAGGTAGCTCTGATCCTGTACACTGTTCCCCCTTCACTGCTCTTTCCTATACTCCCCCTAAACATCACCACGTACTATCTGCCACCATGCCCATAGAAATAACATGAGTGCTGCAGCAGAGAGCACATGTTAATACTTAGTAAACATGGCCCAAAATATATCTAAAATATCCAAATTAAGACAATATCTGCAAAAGACGTATATACACATATATATAAAATGATCAATAACTATACTTTTTCCAGAGTTCAATAACATCCTTTCATGTTCATACAAGAATATTTTTACCTCAGCCTGAATAAATAATATGTGCTAATTACCATCCTTCAGTTTCATGATTTCATCTATTAAAAATAAATAAAATCCATTTTAATGTTTCTCTGCAATACAGGACATTATAATCTCCCAAAAGAAATTGTGTATATATATATATATATATATATATATGTTTATACACACACGTACTCACACGTTTTTCACAACCCCATCACTGGATAAAGAAAAAAAAAAGAAATAAAGGAGGAACCAGTTTCTGGCCGTGTTTTCCAAGCTGTTAGGCACAAGGAGAAGAACGAGCTGGTTCTCCAAGCAACCTAGGAGGGCGGGGCCAGGCATGATATAAAAAGCTGAGAGGAAAATCAGGGCTCCGTCTGGAGGAGGAGCTGAAACTAGAAGGACCTATCAGACTGCAGAATTGTCTGAAGTCTCTCTACAAGACTTCCCAGGCAGGAGAGACCCCATGACCAGGGACCATCGGGAGCTGCTCCAGGAAGGGATGGAAACATTTTTAGAGACAAAGACAGCTTTGTTTTTGCCCCATGATGACTGGCTTTTCAGATACCCTGGAGTCAAAGGCCCAATGATCCGCGCACACACTCAAGACAGAGGACAAAGTAGGAGAGCTGGGATCAGCCCTGCTGGACCTGTGATTAGATGTGTGAACTGTGACAACTTCTGGTAGCAATTGGATTGTGTGGGCCATGCCCAGATGGAAATTTCCAAGTAAAAGGAGGAATGAGGAGCATGTGGCCCTTGTGAGAAGGAGCTCTCTCCAAGGAAATGAAAGTAGGGGCGTCTCAGCCTTGGGAGGGGGGGGGGCAAGTACCCAAGGGGTCCAGCAGTGGGATTTCCTGGTAGCAGTTCCCTGTATTCAATGGAGATGAGTATTACAAAATGAAGCAGGGAAAGGCAAAGCTGAAGTTAGTTGTGCAGCACTTGAGGGGGGAGGGTTCTTTTTGTTACAGGGAAGATGGATTCAGAGGAGTTCTTCAAGTTGAAGTAGGATCAGATGCAACTCCATCAGGACTCCATGGAACACCTTCTGAAAAAGATGGTGGAGTCCTAAGCACAGCAATTTTATTTATTATTTTGTTTAGGTAAGTTTATCCCCCTTTCTGACATAGATTCAATCATTAGGGCTTACAAAGGCAACGCAAGAAATACATACAATAGTACATCAAAAACACAAAGCAATATACCACCACCCAAACCTCAAATGCCATACTTCCCAACCCAACCAGCAGCAGCACTACCCGACTGTCCCCCCTATAACAAACCTGCAAACAGTTTTGAGGACTTTCCAAAATGCAAGCAAACCATCCTCCGAATGCAACTCCATCGGGAGGGTGTTCCAGAGTACTACTACCACCATCTGGAACACCCGAGCCCGCCTCCGCACCATTCCCACCTCTTCTAACCCAGGCACCACCAACAGCCTGCCCTGGAAGGAGCACAGTTCCAGGCCCAGCATATGCCAGCGCAAAACACCCTGAGAGAATACAAAATGCAATAACCAATGCTTTAAATATACACCGCTCCTGAACAGGGAGCCAGAGCAATTGGCGAAGCAGCGGGCCAGCACTCTCTCGCCATGGGGCCCCCAGAAGCACACAGGCAGCCGCCTTCTGGACTGTCTGCAATTTGCAGACCCACCTCTTAGGCATCCCCAGATAGAGGGCATTACAATAGTCTAGGGTTCCCAAGGCCAGCGCTTGCATCACTATGCACAGCACTGACAGGTCTACATAAGGCCGCACTTGACGGACCAACCATAGTTTCAACCATGTAATCCACACCACCTGAGAGACATGCTTGTCACCTACCCCCTCTTGTTCCAATAAGGACTCTACTGCAACTTTTAGAGACCACACTCAAAATTTCCCGGGTCACCCCTGGAACCCTTTTTAAAAATTGGTGTTACGTTGGCGACCCTCCAATCTTCAGGTATTACAGATGATTTTAATGAAAGTTCACAGATTACCAATAGCAGGTCTGCAATCTCATATTTCAGTTCTTTCGACACTCTGGGATGTATACCATCCGGTCCAGGTGATTTGCTACTATTTGATAAACTGAATAGTAGCAAATCACCTGGACCGGATGGTATACATCCCAGAGTGTTGAAAGAACTGAAATATGAGATTGCAGACCTGCTATTGGTAATCTGTGAACTTTCATTAAAATCATCTGTAATACCTGAAGATTGGAGGGTCGCCATCGTAACACCAATTTTTAAAAAGGGTTCCAGGGGTGACCCGGAAAATTACAGACCGGTGAGCCTGACGTCAGTACCAGGGAAAATGGTAGAAACCATCATAAAGAACAAAATTACACAGCATGTAGATAGTCATGGCCTAATGGGAGACAGCCAACATGGCTTTAGACAAGGAAGATCTTGTCTTACTAATCTGATATGTTTTTTTGAAGGTGTGCATAAACAGGTAGACAAAGGTGAGTCGGTTGATATAGTGTATCTGGACTTTCAGAAAGCTTTTGACAAGGTCCCCCATCAGAGACTTTTGGCGAAGCTAAAAAGTCATGGGATAGGAGGCAGTGTACTATTGTGGATCGGGAACTGGTTAAAAGATAGAAAGCAGAGGGTAGGGCTAAATGGCCAATATTCCCAATGGCAAAAGGTGAATAGTGGAGCACCCCAGGGATCTGTACTGGGTCCGCTACTTTTTGACATATTCATAAATGACCTGGAAAAGGGAATAACTAGTGAGGTTATCAAATTTGCAGATGACACAAAACTGTTTAAAGTTGTTAAAACCCAAGAGGATTGTGGAAAACTGCAGGAGGATCTGGATAAATTGGAAGACTGGGCATCCAAATGGCAGATGAAATTTAATGTGGACAAGTGCAAAGTTATGCACCTAGGAAAGAACAACCCACACTATAGTTACACGATGCAAGGCTCCACATTAGAAACCACCACCCAGGAAAAAGATTTAGGAGTCATCGTGGATAACATGTTAAAACCCTCCACCCAGTGTGCAGCGGCGGCCAAGAAAGCAAATAGAATGCTAGGTATCATAAGGAAAGGGATGGAGAATAAAACAAAGGATATTATAATGCCTCTGTATCGCTCCATGGTACGACCGCACCTTGAATATTGTGTGCAATTCTGGTCACCGTATCTTAAAAAGGACATAGCGTTATTAGAAAAAGTACAGAGAAGAGCCACCAAATTGGTGAAGGGGATGGAAGGCTACTCCTATGAAGAGAGGCTAAAAAGGTTAGGGCTCTTTAACCTGGAAAAGAGACGGCTGAGGGGAGATATGATAGAGGTCTATAAATTAATGAATGGAGTGGAACGGATAAACGTGGATCAATTGTTTACGCTATCAGAATATAGAAAGACTAGGGGACATGTAATGAAGCTACAGGGTAAACTATTTAAGACAAATAAGAGAAAATATTTTTTCACTCAACGTGTAATCAAACTCTGGAATCTGTTACCGGAGGATGTAGTAAGGGCTGTTAGTAGAGCTGGGTTTAAAAAAGGTTTGGACAAGTTCCTGGAGGAAAGGTCCATAAACCACTATTAAAAAGGGACCCAGGATATCAATGCTTGACCCAGTACAAGCATTGTGGAACCTGTGTCTTTTGGGGATATTGCTAGGTACGTATGACCTAGATTGGCCACTGTTGGAAACAGGATACTGGGCTTGATGGACCTCGGTCTGACCCAGTATGGCATGTCTTATGATGAAGAACCTTACCTTCTGCTGACAGCAACAACAATCGCAAGGAGAGATTGTGGTGAACATGGAGACTGGGGACCACGATCCCAGTTTAAGGGGGTTTTGGACAGAGATTAGCCATAACAAAACTAAGCCCAAAAGATGACCCCAAGACCTTGGTTACATTTGAGAGAATAGAGGAAGCAGCAGGATGGTCTCCATAACAGTGGACTGATTGACTACCCCCTATTTAACCAGAGAAGACCTGGCTGCCTAATAGGGCCAGACACGATATGGGTCCTAGAGTATGCTCAGGTGAAATCAGGGACACTATTCAATCTGTGCACCCATAAGGGGCAGTGGCCTTGGGAGTGCAGCTCAGTCAGCACAGTGAGTGTCAGATGTGCAGCACATGCATGGGCTCCAAAGCCCCGCATTGATTTTCAGGAGCATTTTGACATTGCTAAGGGATCAGTGGTACTTACTGTATTGAGATCTACTCTCTAAATGGTGGACCCCGAACCTTCTGCTCCATGCAGCTCTGCCATTCAGAGAGCTAATTGCAATGCAATAAGTGCTGCTGATCCCTTTGCAAATATCAAAATGCCCCTGAAAATCAGAGCAAAGATTTGGAGTCCATGCATGCTGACATGCAGCACACCCAAGGACTTCAAAGCCCCATGCTGATGTTTATTACCTACTCAAGGCAAAAAGGGCAGGTTAAGAGGGAGAACATAAGAACATAAGATATGCCATACTGGGTCAGACCAAGGTCCATTAAGCCCAGTATCCTGTTTCCAACAGTGGCCAATCTAGGTCATAAGTACCTAGCAATTTCCCCAAAAGACACAGGTTCCGCAATGCTTGTATTGGTTAAAGCATTGATATCCTGGGTCCCTTTTTAATAATGTTTTATGGACCTTTCCTCCAGGAACTTGTCCAAACCTTTTTTAAACCCAGCTACACAAACAGCTTTTACTACATCCTCCAGTAACAAATTCCAGAGTTTGATTACATGTTGAGTGAAAAAATATTTTCTCTTGTCTTAAATAGTTTACCCTGTAGCTTCATTACATGTCCCCTAGTCTTTCTATACTCTGATGATGTAAACAATCGATCTACGTTTACCCGTTCATTAATTTATAGACTTCTATCATATCTCCACTCAGCTGTCTCTTTTCCAGGTTAAAGAGCCCTAACGTTTCTAGCCTTTCTTCACAGAAGTATCCTTCCATCCCCTTTACCATTTTGGTGGCTCTTCTCTGAACCTTTTCTAATACCGCTATATCCTTTTTAAGATACGGCGACCAGAATTGCACACAATAATCAAGGTGTGGTCGCACCATGGAATGATACAGAGGCATTATAATATCCTTTGTTTTATTTTCCATTCCTTTCCATTCTATTTGCTCTCTTGGCTGCCACCAGGGCCGGCCCGTCCATTGAGCAAGAATGTTTTTTGCACAGGGCCCCTCGTTTCAGGGGGCCCCGCGCAAAGAACATTCTGCTTTTTTTAAAATTACATTAAAAAAAAAAAAAAGCTGGCTCTGGCTGCTGCCGCGGCAGCGGCAGAATGAAGTGTCCCGCGGGGCCTCCTCTGCTCGCTGAGCCCCTCTGCAAGGGCTTTCAGATTCGCGAAGGGAGAGTGTCTCCCTCGCGTCTCTGTTAAGCCCGCAGGGGCTAATGGGAAATTTCCCATCAGCCCCTCGCGTCTAAAGGGGCAGATGGGAAATTTCCCATTAGCCCCTGCGGGCTTAACAGAGACGCGAGGGAGACACTCTCCCTTCGCGAATCTGAAAGCCCTTGCAGAGGGGCTCAGCGAGCAGAGGAGGCCCCGCGGGACACTTCATTCTGCCGCTGCCGCGACGGCGGCAGCGGCAGCAGCCAGAGCCAGCTTTTTTTTTTTTTTTTAAATTTTGCCATAAGCCGATGGGGGGGGGGTTATGACTGGCAATGGGCTGTGGGCTGTTGGGGGCTGTCTGGAAATGGGGCGATGGGGGGTTAGGACTGGTAATGGGCTATGGGGGGGTTAGGACTGATAATGGGCTATGGGGGGGCTAGGACAGGAAATGGGCTGATGGGGAGGGGTTAGGACTGGTAATGGGCTGTGGGCTGTTGGGGGTTTAGGACTGGTAATGGGCTATAGGGGGGATGTTAAGACTGGTAATGGGCTGTGGGCTGATGGGGGCTGTCTGGAAATGGGGTGATGGGGGGTTAGGACTGGTAATGGGCTATGGAGGGGGTTAGGACTGGTAATGGGCTATGGGGGGATTAGGACTGATAATGGGCTATGGGGGGGGGCTAGTACAGGAAATGGGCTGAAGGGGGGGGTTAGGACTGGTAATGGGCTGTGGGCTGTTGGGGGGGTTAGGACTGGTAATGGGCTATGGGGGGGTTAAGAATGTTAATGGGCTGTGGGCTGATGGGGGCTGTCTGGAAATGGGGGTGATGGGGAATTGGACTGGTAATGGGCTATGGGGGGGTTAGGAATGGTAATGGGCTATGGGGGGGTTAAGACTGGTAATGGGCTGTGGGCTGATGGGGGCTGTCTGGAAATGGGGTGATGGGGAATTGGACTGGTAATGGGCTATGGGGGGGGTTAGGACTGGTAATGGGCTATGGGGGGTTAGGACTGATAATGGGCTATGGGGGGGCTAGGACAGGAAATGGGCTGATGGGGAGGGGTTAGGACTGGTAATGGGCTGTGGGCTGTTGGGGGGGTTAAGGACTGGAAATGGGTTATGGGGGGGTTTAATACTGGAAATGGGCTGTGGGCTGATGGGGGCTGTCTGGAAATGAGTTGATGGGGGGTTAGGACTGCTAATGGGCTATGGGGGGTTAGGACTGATAATGGGCTATGGGGGGCTAGGACAGGAAATGGGCTGATGGGGAGGGGTTAGGACTGGTAATGGGCTGTGGGCTGTTGGGGGGGGTTAGGACTGGTAATGGGCTATGGGGGGGTTAAGACTGGTAATGGGCTGTGGGCTGATGGGGGCTGTCTGGAAATGAGGTGATGGGGGATTAGGACTGCTAATGGGCTATGGGGGGTTAGGACTGATAATGGGCTATGGGGGGCTAGGACAGGAAATGGGCTGATGGGGAGGGGTTAGGACTTGAGGAGGGCTGATGTGGTTAGGACTGGTAATGGGCTGTGGGCTGATGGGGGGTTAGGACTAGCAATGAGCTATGGGGGGCTGACTGGAAATGGGCTGATGGGGTTAAGACTGGAAGTGGGCTGATGGGGGGTTAGGACTGGTAATGGGTTATAGGGGGGCTTAAACTGAAAATGGGGTGATGGGGGGTTAGGACTGGAAGTGGGTTGATGGGGGGCTAGGACTGGTAATGGGTTGGGGGTTGCTATGACTGGAAATGGGCTGAGTGGAAGGGGAGGCTTGAACTGCAAATAGCTGATGGGGAGGGAGCTTGGAATGGAAATGGGCTGTGAGGGAAGGGAGCTAGGACTGAAATAGGGCTGATGGAGCAGCTAGGATAGGACTGGAAATGGGCTGTTGGGGGGAGCTAAGATTGGAAATGGGCTGTGGTGGGGGCTTGAATTGAAATGGACTCATGGAGGGGCTAGAACTGGAAGTAGGCTCATGGGGGGCTTGGACTGGAATTGGGCTGAGTGGAGGGGAGCTAGGATTTGACATGGGCTGATGGTGGGGCTAGGAAATGACTAGAAATGGGCTGATGGGGGCTAGGACTGGAAATGGGCTGATGCAGGGACTAGAAGGGAATGGATGCTGGGTGAGACTGGAACTAGAAGGGAGCTGATGTTGGGGGAGGATTAGAATGGGATGGGGCTGGGAGAGTAAAATTGAGAGGGGAAAAATATTTTGTGTGGGAGGGATGAAAAATCTACAATTGGCCGGGTATTGGGAGAGTAAGTGGGGATTGAGGATGGAGGGGTAAAATTTGTGTGGATGAAATAGGAATGAGGAAAGAGCAAATGGAGAAAGATTAGTATGTCAAAGCAGATGTAGAGAGAGAGAATGGAAAAAAAAATAGAAGAGAGAAGAAAGAACAAATGGACAGCAGACGATGGAGAGTTAGCAGAAAACATGAAGAAACCAGAAGAAAGTGGCTGGAGCAATTGCAACTGAAAAAAATGCACAAAAGGTAGAAAGATATCTCTTTATTTTGAATTTATTAGCTGGAATATGAAAGCTCTGGGAAATGTGTATCATTAACGTCTGCGCTTTGTTTGGTACAAGAGGAAATTAATTTATAGTTTTATTTCTACAGTGTTGTTGTACATTCCAAGTTTGGCTTTTGGGGTTCCCAGTTTAATTATTGCCTTCCTGTTTCTAAATTGTGATTCCTTGTTTGGTGATGGTCTATGTTCTGCATGTGTAACTGAGCTGAGGTATTCTATTTATGTAATTCCTATTTGACATTGTCACTTGTTCTCTTTCCCCAGTATTCTCTGAAATGTAATGGTTTAATATTTGCATTGTTGCCTTTTGATAGGTAGGGTATGGTGCTTTTTGAGTCCTGGTAATGCTGTCAGGATACGGCGGGTTTGCTATGGGTTCTAAATGGGCAACGTTTGTAGTAGTTCCTAATGTGCCTGGCGGATGGCACTGGATTATAGTAATGTAGAAATCTTTTAGTCTTTCTTTATCCATACACTCATTAAGAGGCATGTTTACTAAAAGTTAGTGTATTTATTTATTTATTTATTTATTTTACAGTTTTTATATACCGCGCTCTTTGGTATCAGCGCGGTTTACAGATAACAAATTTTCGCATTAGAACAATCCTTTGCTTACATTATAACAGGGTCAGTAACTTGGAGATAACAGGGGAAACTATATACAAACTATATACAGAAAGATATATATATATATATATATATATATATATATATAGTGTATGGTAACATTATGCAAATATTTATGCAAATAAGGCCACTTATGCAAATGAGGCCCCGCACCGAGTCTCCGCACATGGCCCCGCACCCCCCTTGGGCCGCCCCTGGCTGCCACTGCTCACTGGGCGGAGGATTTTAACATGTTATCCACAATGACGCCTAAATCTTTTTCACGGGTGGTGGTTCCTAATGTGGAACCTTGCATTTTGTAACCATAGTTTGGGTTGTTCTTCCCTAGGTGCATAACTTCGCACTTGTCCACATTAAATTTCATTTGCCATTTTGATGCCCAGTCTTCCAATTTATCAAGATCTTCTTGCAATTTTCCACAATCCTCATGGGTTTTAACAACTTTAAATATTTTTGTGTCATCTGCAAATTTGATAACCTCATGCATTATTCCCTTTTCCAGGTCATTTATGAATATGTCAAAAAGCAGCGGACCCAGCACAGATCCCTGGGGTACACCACTATTCACCTTTCTCCATTGGGAAAATTGGCCATTTAGCCCTACCCTCTGCTTTCTATCTTTTAACCAGTTCCTGATCCACAATAGTATACTGCCTCTTATCCCATGACTCTTTAGTAGAAGAGATGCTCAACCTCAGGGTAATAAAAGAGTCTGCTAGTGAATGAGCAAGTCCTATAGTACTAATGCCAAAGCAAGTCAACACATCTCTCGTTTTGATGCCTACACAATGCCCAGGATTTAGGATATCATTGAATATTTGAGGGGAGCCCAATATAAACAAGGGGAGGCTGATAAGTCTCTGGCCTTGTAATGAAACAGAAAGCTACGGGCACACTTCAGTTTCATACCAAATAAAACAAAACTGCAGAGAGATCATTCGGACCACCGGAACTGAAGTGTGCCTGTAGCTTTCTGTTTTATTACAAGGCCGGAGACTTATCAGCTCCCCCTCTTCTCTACCTTGGATCTTATGAAGGGACATTGGCAGATTCCCCTAGAGTAGTCTTTGAAGGAAAAGACTTAACATTTTTTTTCAAAGATTTATTTAGTAAAACATACGGCAAAATACAAAACAATGCAAACAGTCGCGGTTTTTCATTAACCAACATAACAAGCAGACATACCTCGGGCAGGGCTGTGTCTTGTCCACTGCCCGGGGGTTAACAAGGTACAGACAAAGTATTTTTTCCCCCCCGTCTTAGTTACACCCCTCCCTTCACCCCCCCCCCCACCCAGGACCACAGGGACCACAGAGTTCCTTATATAGCAGAGACCCTAGTCCAAGCTCAAGACAGCACTACGAGATTTAGGCCGCAGCGCCTGAATATAGGGCATCCACACCAAAAGAAAGGAAGCCCAGCTCCGGGGGTGACGCTGCGCACTCCTCCGCTCTAAGAGCATAAACTGATGGAACCCGTTGCGCCACTCCCAGAACGAGGGGGCCGTCGGTTCCAACCATCGCCGCAGTACAGGATTCTTCCCCACCAGACATGCCTTCCGTATCAATAGTTGCTGCCATCGGCCCTTCGGACAGAGTGGTCCCATCTGATCCAATGCCACCAGTGACCCCGTCCAGCAAACCTGCTGCTGCAAGACAACCCCCAAATAGTGTGCAATCCGGGTCCAATAGCGATGTATACGGGGACAACCCCACCACATATGGCCCAGATCTGCTAACAAACAAGGACATTTCGGACAGCCACCGTATTCGGTGAGACGACTACGTAATGCACGCCGCGGGGAGAAGTGGGCTCTCAAGATGCATTTAAATTGGATTTCCCGCCAGTAGGCACCCTCTGCTAGTCGGGCAACGCGGCCCAGCGCGGCACGGACCGAGCCCGGAACCACTTCGCACCCCAACTCCCGCGCCCAAGAAGCCTCTTCTGCTGAGTAATCCGGCGGCGTCGCCAAGAGTACCAATGCTTTTTTAAATATGGCTATAGTGGGTGGGGCCTCTGTCCCGAGGGCAAAAAATTCTAATATCCGCGCGGAGTGGTCGCCCCCCAATTCTCGCCCCGCTACTGAACCCACATAATGGGAGAGCTGCAGGTATGGGAACAGAGAGGCTCCAGGGCACAGGCCATACTCCCGACACAACACATCTAAAGGTTTACACCGCCCCTCCAAGTCAATTACGTGGCCCAACAACCGTATCCCCGCCTGCGCCCACCGACGGAAGGGAACCGAATCGGATCCCGGGAGAAATTGTGCATTACCCTGCAGCGGCAGCCAGCTCGAGGCCTCTGATGAGCAGCCCCACACCTTATTCAACCATTGCCAAGTGCGCCGCGCGGCGTTAATCAGCACGCTATGCGTTACGTGAGTCGGCAGGACCGCACTCCGTAGGTGTAATACTGCCAGCAAAGAATGCGGCTCCACCAGGGCCTCTTCCAATGCCCTTGGAGTATATACCTCGGTACTACCCAGCCAGTCCCCCAAGTGCCGGGCCTGGCAAGCCAGGGCATAGGTCCAGAGATCCGGTACATCCATGCCTCCACATCTCCATCCCCCTTTCAGGCGGTTCATCGGTATACGTGCTCTGGCCCCTCGCCACAGAAATCTGTGAAACTCACGCTCTATACGTCGTAGGTCACGGCGTAACAACCAGACCGGCAAAGTCTGTAGCCAGTACAGGATCCTCGGCAGAATCACCATCCCCAGGGCTGCCACCCTGCCCGGCAAGGATAGCGGGAGGGGGGACCACGCCTGGAGCTGAGAGCGAACCCCGACCAGGATGCGTTCGAAGTTCCGCTTGTACAGTACTGACAGGTCTCTGGTTAACTCGATCCCCAAGTAAACAAAAGAATCACTAGCCCATCGCAGGGGGAAGTGCCCTCCCCAATTCCCCTGGAGGCCGCCCCCGATATCCAAGGCTTCTGATTTATCTCGGTTGATTCGCAGTCCCGCGAATTCCCCATAACGGGAAAATTCAGCCAGCAGACACGGCAACGACTGTTGAGGGTCTCGTAAATGGACAAGGATGTCATCCGCAAAGGCTGCAACTTTGAAACCACAGGGCCCGATACGAACCCCATGAATGTCATCAGATTCTACTATACTCCGCAACAACGGGTCCAGCGTTAACACAAACAGCAGCGGAGAGAGCGGACAGCCCTGACGCGTCCCCCTCGCAAGGTCAAAAGTATCCGACAGTACCCCATTACAGAAAATACTAGCCGTTGGGTTGGTATACAACAGCTCCACCATTCGGATAAAGGAGTCACCCAGGCCATACTGGGGCAAAAGAAATTTCATATAGTCCCAATTGACCTGGTCAAATGCCTTCTCCGCGTCAAAGCTGATCAGCAAAGATTGTTCGTCCCGCGCGCGTACCCATTCTATGGAAGCTAAAATCTTCCGCAGGTTCCGCACTGCATAGCGCCCCTGGATAAAACCCACCTGCGACTCATGCATTAGGTCCCCTAACACGGAGGCTAGGCGATCCGCCAGCACCTTCGCCAGTACCTTCATGTCGAAGTTCAGCAGCGAAATAGGTCGGTAGGAGGTCGCCTGTGTGGGGTCTTTGCCGGTTTTAGGTATCAGGGTTATAAGGGCGTGATTAGCCCCCCAGCCAAAGCTCCCCTGCTCCACCCTCCAGCGGTATACTGCAGTCAACACAGGGGTAACTCGTTCGACTAGAAGCTTGTAGAACTCCGCCCCATACCCATCCGGACCCGGCGATTTATAGCAGCTAGCCCCCGAGATCACTTTGTGGACCTCCTCTTCTGTTACCGGCGCATCCAGAGCTACCCGCTGCTCCAGCGTCAGCCTAGGCAGCCGCAGCCTCTGGAGATAGTCTCCCATTAACGTTGTGGAGGCAGCCGATCTCCTGTAAAGCTGCTGAAAAAAGGAGCGAAACATTTGAGCTATAGCCGGGCTGTGTTTATGCAAACGGCCCTGCTCGTCACGCAAAGCCACAATGGAGCGAGACCCTCTACAGCCTCGAAGACATCGCGCTAGAAGCTTGCCCGGCTTATTCCCGAAACGATAAAGCTGGTATTTATAATAAGACAGGGACTTCTTTGCTCTTTGGTGGAGTAGCTCATTAAGGGACGCCTGCAACTCCCAATATGAGCGTTTGTTAGCCATTGTGGGAGCCCCCACACATCGGCGCCGGGCTTTTACGAGCTGTTTTTCTAGTTGGACTATGCGGGACGCAACTAACTTGCGTTTCCGTGCTCCATAGGCAATAATGTCACCGCGAAGGACCACCTTCGCTGTCTCCCACAATAATTCAGGCTCCTCTCTATGCCGTTCATGGATATCCATAAACTCCCCCCACCTCTGTGACAAATATGCATGAAATTCGGGGTCCGTGTACAGCCCCAGGGGAAACCGCCAAACTCTCTGCGAGGCAGAGAGATCCCCCCATTGTAGGTCCACCCAAACCGGGGCATGATCTGATATCGCCGCCGGGCCAACCTCCGCTTCCCCCACTTGTACAAACAACCGCTCGGAGAGTAACACATAATCTATTCGTGCGCTGGAATCATGAGCGCGTGACTGGTGAGTGAAATCCCGCTCCAAAGGATGGAGCAGGCGCCACGGGTCTACAAGTCCCAGCCGGCTCCGTAGCCCCTGGAGAGCCTTCGTAGCCGGGACCCGCCAGCCGTCCCGCCCACCCCCGGAAGTGTCCAAATCGATATCCAACACCCCATTGTAGTCCCCCGCCAGTATCAAAGGGGCATCCGGCATCTGTTCAATCTTAGAGGCTAGGCGGGCATATAAAAGTTTGTCCAGGATATTCGGGGCATATACATTGCCTAGTATCACGGATCTCCCTTCCAAGTTACCGTAAACCAAGAGGTACCTGCCTGTCGGATCCACGTATTGTTGTATGAGTTCAAAACGCAGCCTTTTATGAATCAGTAGGACCACTCCGCCTTTTTTCCCGATTGCCGGGGCGCCCCAACTCTGCCCCACCCAAGCTCTCAGCAGCTTCGCATGTTTCTCAGCAGTCTGGTGGGTTTCCTGTAAAAAGGCAATATCGCACTGCAGGCGGGCCAAAGCCCGCAACACCTTATGACGTTTAATTGGGCTTCCCATCCCACACACGTTCCAAGAGACAAGCTTCAGCTCAAATCAGAATGCATTACTACAACTAAGCCGATATTCCTAAGAATGCTTAGGTGAACCCCCCCAGCCTGGGGTCCACCCCTACTTGTTTTAAGGGTCTCGAGCCCCTCTATACTGGTGGCCCCAAAGTCTCCCCCCACCCATACCTGTCCCCTCCCTCTAATCCCCCCTGAAACCCCCTCCCCCCCAAACCTAACCCTGTCCCATCCCCTACCGTATATCCCCCCCTATCTCTTCCCCACTCCCATCCTTGAACCCTCATGGCCCTCTCCTCCCACCCACGGCTGAGAGAGCCCCTCAAGGCCACTCCAAGTGCGACCGACCCCCCTTCCCCATCTGTAGTAAGGCAAACCCGCAGATGGTCCCACTCACCCACTGCACAGCGTGTCGCACCCAGAATACCTAACGAACCCCAGTCCAGACAACCCCGGGTCTTGCTAAGGCCCAATACGTTAGGCCATGTTACTGCGGGTGATCAAGCCCCCCCTCCCCCCTCGTAAGGCACCCTAGCAGTCAGGGTCCCCGGTTGCGAGGCCATGACCAAGCCCATCCCGACCAGGATGTGCACGCTACTAAGCAGTGTCTAAAATTGTAAAACCCACGACCCAGTCACGTGGGCTCAGCCTCGCCCCTCCACAGTCAGTCCCAAATTAACCTCAACCACTGGATATAGCTAGAGGGGAGCGGGCCGCAGCCCCGGAGGTGAATGTGTGCCGCTCCCATCCCCCCCCCCCCCCACACCTCCCCCTCATCCACCCCACCATCCCCCAGAGCCTAGCCGGAGGGGAAGGAGGGGAGGAGCCCAGAGCCATCTATTTCCCAGAGCCCCGGAGCGCCACACCCATACACACTAAGACAACGCCATACACTGTAGCAATGCACTCACCGAATGAACCCCCTCCTCCGCACACCGGGACAGCCGGTAAAGTCCCCCCTTCGTCAGGGCCCCCTCCCCATCCCCCCCCCCCCACCGGTCGCTCTATCTCAGTTCTCCCCCTAGTTGCAGTCTCTGCCCTCATTCTCCTAGACGCAGCACTAATAAAAGGAGAGGGGGGAGAAAGGAAATACCGACCAGTATCTTGGGTACGGTTACCGTTCAAGTGGCAGAGAAACAGCAATAAACAGCCATAAACAACCCAACAAAACAACCAAAAAACCCCGAAGGGGGATCGCCCTTGTAGAGTCCAGGCAATTAGTAAATACTCCCGCCATCACTCTCCACGCCCACATGATAGAACGGAGGAATGAGGAGGAAGCCGTAGCTCTCAGGCTCGGTACAGCCGCTATCTCCCCACGCCCAGACTTAACCAACATTATAAAGAAGGCAATCCTATATCAAAAAAACAAAGGGAATGGGAGGGAAGGGGGGAGAAGGGAAACATCTGGCCAGCGGCCAGCGGGTGGCAACAGTAACAGATAACATTAACAGGGCATCTCACTTGCAACACTGTTACCGGTTCCAGCATAAAGAGTTTGTAACAAGTCAAGTCAGCACCAGGGACACAAAGTAGCTGGGCTACAATGTCCCCAGCAGTCCAGTAGAGCAGTGCACACTTCCAAAAAGGGACCACAGGATCACACGCTGGCCATTCTTCTATATGGCAGTGCTATGGAGTTACCGCCGTCGTCTCCCGGGCAACGAACTGATTGACATAGCCTTCAGCCTCCGCAGCTGTTGTGAAGGCCCGATGGGTCCCCTCATGCATCACATGCAGTTTAGAGGGCTACTGGACGGAGAAGCGGACTCCTGCACCGATGAGCTTCTCACAGAGGGGGGCATACTCCCGTCGCTTGCGACTCAGCGCTATCGAATAGTCCTGCGCCACGCGGATTCTGCAGTTATTATACACAACTTCCCCCTTTTGTCGAGCGGTTCTTACAATCAGGTCTTTCTGCGGATAGGACAAAAACTTCGCGATCACGATTCTGGGGCGGGTATCTCGAGTCTGTCTGGCTCCGACACGGTGCACTCTTTCTATGTGCAGTTTGTCTCCAAGCGCAGCATCCCCCAACATGCACTTGATGAGCTCTTCCAAATAGCTCCGCAGCTCTTTGTCCGAAACAGCTTCGGGGATTCCCATAAAGCGGAGGTTGTTGCGTCTTGACCTGTTCTCCAGGTCGTCTAACTTAGCCTCCTGCAGACCCAGTAAAGTTTTTAGGCCTGCCACCTCGGAGACCAGCCCCTCAACTTTGTCCTCCGCCTGTCCCAAGCGCTCTTCGGCCTCACACATCCGGCCCCCTAAGATGTCCATCGATGAGCGCAGCCCATCCATTTTTTCTTGTAGGGCTTCAAATTGGGGGGACAGAGCCGCTACCACTGCGGCCGACAGTTCCTCAAGAGAGGTTGTAGATCTAGGCGAGCTGGGCGATGGAGCCGACTCCGCCATTTTACTTGTGCCGGCCACCCGCTCCCGATCTCGTCTCAGCGTTTTAGCCGCTGCCGCCATCTCCGTTGCTGAAAGAACCACGCTGCGGGACACTACACGCAATTCTGCACCCAGCGGGCACACTCCCGTTCAAATGTTGCGGTATTGCACGGTACAATTTTGCCGGTCCGGGTTGGGGGTGTCGGAGCGCACTCAAGATGCGACCACTACTCTAGCCGCATCACGTGACCTCTCCCGAAAAGACTTAACATTTAAAGTCACAAGGACTGTACCAATTCACAATCCTGCACTTTGGCCTCCATTGGGCTCCCACAACCTTTCAAAGGGTCATCAATACCGTATTTTGTCTCTACCAGGCATATGCAAGTGCATATATAGACGATGTGGGGATTTTTTTCCCTGGACTGGAACAGTCATCTTGACCACTTAAAGTCTGTTTGTAGAACTCTTAGACAGGTGGGGCTCACACCAAACCCCCCCAAAATATGCTCTGGTCCAATATCTCAAGTAAGAAATAGTAAGAATAGTAAGAAATAGGTAAGAAATAGTAAGACTTTGTCCCCATGACTGGCTTTTTAGATACTCTGGATTCAGAGACCCAATGATACCCACACACTGAAGAGAGAGAACAAGGAAGGAGAGCCAGGATCAGTCCTGCTAGAATGTGATCAGAGTCATGAACTGTGACATTTATTCATAATTAATAATAATAACATAATCATTCTCGATTCTACATTACATAACCAAAAATACTATACAACACTAAAACCCTGCATCTGTATTTCAGAGAGCAGTTCTCGACGAACAACCCTTCAGTTACATTCTAAACAATTTAATATTACCAGCAGAATTGCAATATGCTGCTCTACAGCAGGGCTTCTCGCTGAAAAACTGTCATGCAAGGCAGGCTGTTATTAAATAACACTGATTATTACTGATCCCATCCACTTTGGTTAATTCCAGAATATCAATTGGAACAAAAACAATACATACTGAAAACAGCATACATGGGTCTTTTTTAGAACTATAAAATCAAATCCATTATTTCTACTTATTTTATTTATTTTATAGCTCAAATTATATATGCTTTTAACAACATCAAAGAAATCTCTAAAAATCATTTCTTTTCCTTAGTAAAGTCTTAAAAAGGCTGCTTCATCAGTTGGTCTTACCAACTGAAGTGGTCACGTTTCACCCATTTGGCTGTGTCACACAGGCAAGATCCAATTTCCTGCCCCATCAACCAAATGCTGACTTACCTTCTGCACTTGTCAAATTCCGGTTTTCAAACTACTTCTGTTTAATGCCATCTGCCTGCTATAGCAGCTTGTCATGCCTCAATAGGGGAGAAACCAATCTCAGTACACCGTCTCGTGTTCAGATTCCTGAACATAACAACATAAGAAATGCTATACTGGGTCAGACCAAGGTCCATCAAGCCCAGTATCCTGTTTTCAACAGTGGCCAATCCAGGTCACAAGTGCCTGTCAGGTTCCCAAATAGGCACACAGGTTCCACAATGCTCATCCTGGGGCAAGCAGTGGATTTCCAAGGTTCTCTTTAATAATGGTTGATGAACTTTTCCACCACGAACTTGTCCAAACCTTTTTTTAAACCCAGTTAAACTGATAGCTTTTACTGCATCTTCCGGTAACGAATTCCAGAGTTTGATTATGCGTTGAGTGAAAAAATATTTTCTCTTATTAGTCTTGAATGAGTTACACTGCAGCTTCGTTGCATGTCCCCTAGTCTTTCTACTTTTTGATGGCGTAAACAATCGATCTACATTTACTCGTTCCACTCCATTCATTAATTTATAGACTTCTATTATATCTCCCTTCAGTTGTCTCTTTTCCAAGTTGAAGAGCCCCAACCTTTTAAGCCTTTCTTCATAGGGGTATCCTTCCATCCCCTATACCGTTTTGGTGGCTCTTCTCTGTACCTTTTCTAATTCCGTTATATCCCTTTTCAGATACAGCGACCGGAATTGCACACAATATTCAAGATGCGGTCGCACCATGGAACGATACAGAAGCATTATAATATCCTTGGTTTTATTCTCCATTCCCCTCCTTATGATTCCTAGCATTCTATTTGCATTTTTGGCTGTCGCTGCACGCTGGGCGGAGGGTTTCGGTGTGATCCATGATGATGAATTCATTCTTTTCCTGGGTGCTGGTTCCTAACATGGAACCTTGCATCGTGTAACCATAGGTTGGGTTGTTCTTTCCGAGGTGCGTAACTTTGCACTTGTCCGAATTAAATTTCATCTGCCATTTGAATGTCTAATCTTCTAATTTATCAAGGACCTCTTGCAATTTTTCACAATCCTCTTGGGTTTTAGCAACTTTGAATAATTTTGTGTCATCTACAAATTTGACCACCTCACTTATTATTCCCATTTCCAGGTCATTTATAAATATCTTAAAAAGCAGTGGACCCAGCACAGATCCCTGGGGTACTCCACTATTTACCTTTCTCCATTGAGAAAATTGGCCATTTAACCCTACCTTCTGCTTTCTATCTTTTAACCAGTTCCTGATTCATAATAGTACACTGCCTTCTATCCCATGACTTTTTAATTTCGCCAAGAGTCTCGCATGAGGTACCTTGTCAAAGGCTTTCTGAAAATCCAGATACACTATATCAACCAGCTCACCTTTGTATAGCTGTTTATTTACACTTTTAAAAAATATAACAGATTAGTAAGATAAGATTTTCCTTGGCTAAATCCATGTTGGCTTTCTTCAATTAAAACTATAGCTACATGTTTAGTAATTTTGTTCTTTAAAATGGTTTCTACCATTTTTCCCAGTACCGATGTCAGGCTCACCTGTCTATAGTTTCCTGGATCACCACTGGAGCCCTTTTAAATAAACTGGCATTACATTGGCCATTCTCCAATCTTCAGTTATTACAGATGATTTTAATGATAGTTCATAGATTACTAATAGTAGGTCTGCAATCTCATCATTCAGTTCTTTTAACTCCCTCAGATGTATACCATCCAGTCCAGGTGATTTACTACTTTTCAGGTTATCAAATACTTGTAATACATCTTCACGGTTTATTGATATTTTTTTTTCATTTCTTTTGATATATCACCTTTAAATACCATTTCAGTCATGGGTAACTTCTCAACATATTCTTCAATAAAGACTGAAGCAAAGAATTCATTCAATCTCTCCACTATGGCCTTGGTCTCTTTTAATACGCTTTTTACCCCTCTATCATCCAATGGTCCAACTGACTCACATTTTTTTGCTACAAATATGATTGAAAAAGTTTTATTATGCGGTTTTGCTTCCAAGGTAAGATTTTTTTCAAATTCTCTCTTTGCCTGCCATATCAATGCCTTGCATATAACTTGCTAGTTCTTATGTTGTTTCCCATTTTCGTCATTTGGCTCCTTTTTCCAGTTCCTGAAAGATGCTTTTTTGGCCAGAACAGCCTCTCTGACCTTGCCTTTAAACCATGCAGGCAGGTTTTTTGGCCTTCCTTCATTTAAAAGCCGTGAAGCGAGCCGCCAGCAAAAACGGCCTAGCCCCACAGCCTGACCCCTGATCTGGCCTCCTAAGGCCAGGGTCAGGCTGCGGGGAATGTCTCCTGGCCCCCCCTGCTCCATCCACACCCCGGGCACAGCTAAAAAAAATCATCCATGGAAGTTATTCCATCTTGGAGATGGAATAATTTCCCCGCACATGTCACTGGCCCTGGACGTACAGGGCCGGCATTAGAATTGGCCCTGTATGTCCAGGGCCAGCGACCACCCACTGCTCACTCAGACTCTGCTCCTGAGCCTCCATTCCCCGCTCCATCTAACTTTCCCACACAACCAGCAGGGAAATTAGTCAGGGGCAAGAACCGGCACAAATAACCCCCATAGTAAAAGCTGGCTTGCTACTCATTGCCCTGACCTGTGCTTCTAAGGTAATCTCTTAATAATTTCCTGGCTGATTCACACAATCCTTGGTTTGATAGAGGGAGCCTTTCAAATTGCCCCTTTGACCTGTCACTTGGTTTTAACACTTATTAAAAACAGTTTCACAAGTCTTTTGCCCCCTAACTGGAAGGCCTCTTTGTAAAGTCTAGTGGCCTAGTGGTTGGGGCAAGGTACTTCAGGCCGGAAGGTCGGGGGTTCAAATCCCACTAGAGGACAGCAACCTTGGGCCGGAAGGACTGGGGTTTCTAGTCCCACAGGTGCTCCTTGTGGTCTTGGGCAAGCCACTTAACCCTCCATAGCCCATGTTCCCTGTAAAATAGTTATCTCCAAGTTATAATGCCCTGTTCAATGTAATTTCAGTTTGTTCAATGTAAACCACGCTGATGCAAAATAGTGCGGTATATAAGAGAATGTAAATAAATAAATAAATATTTCTTTACCCTATTCTTCCTGCTATGCTAAGTTATACTCTAATTTGATTTAAATTAAAAGCTCTCTGGAGCTACTTCCGAGGTTTAAATTTAAATTAAAAGCTCTCTAGGTCTACTAACTGAGGTTTAAATTGATTATGAACATGAAGTCTCCAATCAAACTATCACCACTAGCATGGAATCTCAATATTGTCCTTTTAGAACTCATGAATTCATCCTTGGAATCCTTAGTGTTAGCCTCTCCCAAATGTCAACTGTGGAAAACTGTGTTCCGTGTGGCGATAACTTTGGCAACAAGAATCATTGAGCTGCAAGAGTTAGTTCACTGTCCACCCTACATTCAGTTCCTACATAAAAGAGTGATCCTACATACACATCCTAAGTTCCTTCCCAAAGTTGTCTCAGAGTTTCATCTATAACAGTCCATTGTGTTGTTGTGTTGCCCATGTTCTTCCTGGGACCACATGTTGCATCCCCGGAGAAATCCCTCCATACCTTGGACCACAGAAAAGCTCTTATACTATCTGGAAAGACTTACAAACTTCCTCCAAACGTTTCATAGCACACAATCCAAATAATCCAGGACAGCCCGCCTCCAAACACATCATTTCCTCTTGGATAGTGAAATACATCTTTCTGCTATGCCCAGACCCAAATGCAACCTCTAGGGCACATTGGGCCCCATCATCTTTGATCCAAAACAACGTCTATAATAACATCTACAGAGGCCTTCTGCAAAGCAGCCACATGAGCTTCCATAACACTTTTGCTAAGCATTACAAGTTGGACTACTTCTCAGCAAACGGCCTCGCCTACAGACAAGCAGTTTTCTGCAGTCTCTTTGCAACTTAGCCTGTCTCGCATCCTCTACCCAACTTACACCCAAGCCACAGACACAAAGTTTTTCCCGAAAGTATCCCTCCACTCTGGATTCACCAACAAAGTGTGCCTGCATCCTCCTGCTGGTCTGAGATGAAAGCATAGTAGCTTACCTGTAACGGGAGCGCTCCATAAACAGCAGAACAACAACAGAAAGAAAAAAAAGGTAGGGACAGAAGAAAAATAAACTGCATCCACGATGCTCAGCTATGTTATAGACTAAATGGAGTGGAGGAGTAGCCTAATGATTACACCATTGGCTTGGGAACCAAGAGACCAGGGTTTGATCCCCACTAGTGCTCCTTGTGGCCTTGGGCAAGTCACTTAACTCTCCAATGTCTCAGAAAAAAACAACAAATATCAATGTCTCTGTTTAATGTACAATACCAGGTTTAATTTACAATGTAAACCACTTTGACTGCAATGATAAAGCAGTATAAAAAACCTGTTAATAAATAAATAAACCTGTTAAATAAATGGTAAATGTGGGACAGGAAGGCAGATGCATGCCTAGACTTCTCTGAGCTATGGGAGAACTTTGGCACACTGGCTCCATCAAGGACATCGCCAACAAAGTGAAGCTGCATACCTTTCCTGTCTAAGGAGAACCCCTGCTACAGGTGAACAACTACACTGTCCTGGTATGTGCAAGACTAACCCACTTGGAGAAACTGCCTCTAAAGGTAAGACATTCAAGAACAGTGTACAGTCAAACCTCGGTTTTCATGATTAATCCGTTCAAAAAAGTCTGACTAAAACCGAAACGGACTAAAACCGAAGCAAGATTTCCCATAAGAAATAATGTAAATTCAATTAATCCGTTCCAGACACCCAAAAATATTGACAAAAATACATTTTATAGAGAATAACTCAGCCAGCAGTAGAACAGCTCCTGTCACTTCTCTCAGCTGCCCGATCGTCCACAGCACAGCAAACACACAGATACTGTAGGACACTAATCTGATCGCTGACTCCGTCTCAACAGCGTACCCCGCAAGAGAAAGAACTGCCTGCCACATTCATTCAACATCTCCTGCTTACCCATTCAACATCTCCTGCTACCCTGCTACCTCCGAGCCTGAGGGGGCGCTCCAGAGAACAGGCAGGCGGTGGAGAGATCGGGGCCTTCCTCTCTGCAATCCTTGCATCTCTGACTCTGGCTCGAGGATGTTGCTCACCTGACTTTCGCATTTCAACACGCGATCGGTGAGTCCGGGGGGGTAGTGCTGCCGGGACTGGGCAGGCAGTGTATGCAGACCAGCGGAAGGTGTATGTACACTATTGCAGTACTGTTGCTTTTCAGATCTAGCACACGCGATCGGTGAGTCCGGGGGGGGGGGGTAGTGCTGCCGGGACTGGGCAGGCAAGCGTGTATTGCAGGACGAAAACCGAGGCGATAGACGAAAACCGAGGCAAGATCTCAATCTGAAAAGACGTCGAAAACCGAAACCGACGAAAACCGGGGCAACCGAAAACCAAGGTTTGACTGTATTTGCTACCTGACTGAGCACATTTGTACCTGATGGTTTGTTGACATTATAGGAGTACACCAGAAAGAATTCAGTCACATCCTAAGGAGTCATTTTGTTCACACTGAACAGCAAAATCCATCCCTCTCCTCGCCTTCTTCCAATCCCAGTGTACACAGTTGAACTTTTTAACATGTTGTCTGGAGTTATAAAACTGACCTTTATATCAGCTGTCTTCAGCCTTGTAAAGTTCTTCAGTTTGGTTTTTCTTTTTAATGGCATTTGAGCTATTAGTCCTTGTGTAACTCGCTTGAGTATTAGCAGCTTTGGTAAGTGAATGGAGAGAGACAAAGGTACAGAGCACTGTCTGCATCTTGCTCGTCATTTAATAGGCAGCTGAGATCCATTTGGGGAGTGAACATTAGTGACAGGCAAGAAATGAGGCTGTTCAGATTACCATCTCCTTTATCAGCTCCGCTAAAGCAATTGTTTTAGCATTTAGTAAGGTTGGCAAATGTATTTGCACAAAGGCAAATGTAATAGAACAAGGCCCTCTTCATATTAAGATGGGAAAAAGAGGCTTTTAAGTGCTGCAAATGCAACATCTGATCTCGATAATGATTTTATACATTTCTAAATGTTCAAGAACAATCCAATTCCATTATTTAGAATAAATAGTATGTAACAGCAGTGCAGAGCACAACCAAGGACAAATCTTCCAAAGAATGGGGGTTGGAAAGAGGGGATTCTTCATTGGATAGCCTATTCCATGGGTCCTAAGGCATGCTAAACTTCCTCATGCTGGTGAGATCAAGTGAGCAAGGCAGGCTTCAGCCTGTTCTTTGTCCTGGGTCTGTCTCTCCAGGTAGATAGGGGCCACTGCTGCAGTCCTCAGCAGGCCAAGCTCTGTGTCTATGCAGCGGGATAGCTTCTGCACAACCACAAATACTGGTTGTGCTTGATTCTTTTCTTTCCAGAACTCTTATCTGGAACAGTTTTGCAGATGATCTCTCTCTCTCTTTCTCTCTCTGTCCTTCTTTCAGCTCAGCCTTTTTCTGTGTCTATGTATTCCCAGGGCCTGAAGCACCCCTATCCCTCTTTCTTACCAGAAGCAGGAGTCATCTGCAATGCTGCTGGCTTGCAGTGAAATAGCACATCCTTGCTGTTGGCTTGGAAACACAGTAGCATAACTAGTTAAGCTGAGATGAAGAGGAGGGGGAGGAACTAGCAATTAGTGAGGAGGAGTGGTCTAGTGGTTAGGACAAGGTACTTCAGGCCAGAGGGACTGGGATTTCTAGTCCTATTAGGCACTCCTTGTGGTCTTGGGCAAGCCACTTAACCCTCCCATTGCCCATGTTCCCTGTAAGTAGTAGTGTATGTGTCTCATATCCCCTCATGTTAAATGTATCCCCCAATTGACCGCCTTGACCCAGTGAAAAGCGGGATATAAATACAGCTAAATAAATAAATAAATAAAATAGTGAGGGTCCTCACACAAGGTAAAATGAAGGAGAAGATGAAAGAAAGATAAATATCAATGTCATATGACACTTTGGCTAATTTTTTCAAATCAAAGATGGATCAAGCTTCACAGTTGAATGATCATGCTCTCAATTCTGAACCAACTGCAAATATGGGTGGTGATTATTGGAGGGAATTTACCAGACCTGGAAGAGAGCAAGTTATACAGTGTCATAGCGTGTTCTCCCTACCTTCCTTAAGAAGCAATAGAAGACCAGTGATGAAGGATGTATCAGTAGGACTAGATGATGCAAACCATGTTTGACCAATAACTAATACATCATTTGATTGGTGAAACTCATGGAATAAACTACATTTCAGCTATTTTATGAATATTTGGATGATAATCACATATTACATGACTGGCAATGTGGTTTTCAGAAAGGATTTAATGCCATCCTAGATAAATGGTTGCTTGTTTTGGATACAGGGCATCTTTAGACTTTTCTGCAATCTTTGATACCATAGGACAGGATGTTCCTCTCCTAAATGAGGCTGGGACAGTATAGAACCCGACCGCCCATTTGAGACATCAGTCTGGAGATTGAATTCCCATGTAAAGCCTATTGCTTTCAACACTGGCTCCTTGCACAAACTTCCGTGCAGCTCGTTGAAGACCCAGAGAGCCTCTGTACCCCACTGAAGCTGGTTAGGATGGGAGGACTTCAGCATATCAGTTAGGTCTGTGGCCTTCTGGAAAAAGAAGGGATAAACCATCGGTAATATCCCACCAATCCCAGGAAGCTTCTCAGCTGTTTCTTAACGCGAGGAAGTGGGAATGTCTTAATGCTGTCCTCTTTGTCCAGCAATGGATGAACCCCTCCATTCCCTACTATTTATTTAACACTTCTTATATACCGCGCTATTTCTCATCAGTGCGGTTTACATTGAACATTAAACACTTGGACATACTTATTTTGTCCTACGTTTACATAAAACAGGGTTATAACATGGAGTTAACTATATAGCCCAAATAACTTACTTCCCTCTGGGCAAAAGTACATTTCTTTGGGTTTATGGTGAGACTGGCCCCTAGAGGGTCTCCAGTACTGCTGTCACCGCCAGGAAGGTGACTCTCCCGATCTGGACTAAAAATGATAATATCATCTAAGTAGCCTGCTGTGTATTCAATATGATATTAAGAAGGCATTGGCAAGTGGCTACCACCCTATGTAACCCAAAAGGCTTGCACCAAAATTGATTCAGTCTTTTGGGAGTGCAAAAAGCTGTCTTGGGACATACAGCTATCTTGAGAAGCACCTGCCAGTTGCTTTTTGTTAAATCCAGAGTGGTCAGATAACGGGCGGTTTCTAGCTTTTCTAACAGCTTGTCTACCTGTGGCAATGGATAAGCATCGACCTGAAACACTGAATTAATTTGCTGAAAGTCTATGCAGAACCTCTGGGTACCATCCACTTTTGGGACTAGCACCACAGGACTTGCCCATAGATTATGAGATTCTTCAATAACTCTCATTTGGAGCATTTCTTTCTCCCGTTTCTCCACTCTCTTATGTTTTATCTCAAGAAGTCTATAAGGGCACTGGCGTATCACTTTACCAGGAGGAGTAAGGATGTCATGCTTCAACAGCATTGTCTGACCTGGAAATGGGGAGATCACATCTGAAAACTCTTTTACCAAATCCTCTATTTGAGCCCTTTGCCAAGAGCTTAAGCGTTCAATAATCCTAAATGACATTATCCTGAAGGTCACCAATCTGAGGCCCATAATCCTTCTCCTTTTCCTCTTTTTTGAGGGCTACCAAAACCTCCTGTTCTAGCCATGGCTTTAGTATATTAACATCATATGTCTCCATCCATCCTCTACTGTCCTGTACCATATAATATTTAGGGCCCAATATTTTTTTAGCTTTCATTGGCCCTTTCCATTGTGCCACAATCTTGTGAGGTGCTGAGAGAACTAATACAATCACCTCTGAACCTCCCTATATTCACAACTATGACTACCCTGATCATAGTAGGTCTTTTGTCTCTGCTGGGTATGGATCAAATTTGTCCATGTCCAGTTGTATACCCATTGCATCCTGTCCTTTAAACCCAATAAGTACGAAATGATTCTGATGGGGTACCTCTTCTCGCTCCATACATTGATCCTTAAATATTATGGATCCATGTCCCAACCAATCTATGATCTCAGGCAAGTTGTGGGGAAAGATCAGGGATACCTTGGCACAGCCTGATTCCAGATACCAGGGCAGGGTACACATTCAATGTATCCATAACACATCCACCCACTATTCTTTGCAGAGGGTGAAAGAAGAGCGGGATGGGCATATGGGACATTTAAATGTAGCAGTCATGACCAGTGGTGGACCTATATTTTTGGGGCCCTGAAGCTTGAACTGTTATGGGGGCCCCTTCACAACCAGCAATGAGGTCTGGGTAACCCCTAAGGGTTCTACCATAAATCAACTCAAATGGGGACACCCCTAGGGATGCCTGCACTGCCTCACGGTTAGTATATAACACGAAAGGGAGCAGTTGATCCCAGTCTGTGCAATGGCCATTTAAACCCCTTTGGAGCATACTGTTGTTTTTAACTTTTGGTTATAACTTTCTACTAACCCATTAGTCTGGGGATGGTATGGCAGGCCTTCATCATAAAAAACCTAGATACAGCTAACTAACTGTGTCAAGGTGTTTGACATAAAATTTGTCCCCTGATCAGTGAGACCCTCCCAGGGAAATCCCAAGTGGTAGAATAAGTTAATTCCCACGCTATGGTTCTTGCAGAAATAGGCCAGAGTGCCATGGCCCAGGGAAACCATGTTGCATAGTCCACTATCATTAAGATGTATATATGCCCCCCTAGTTCAATGGTCTAATGGACCTATGATGTCACATGCTATCCGTGAGAATGGCTCTGCTATTGCCAGTAAGGCAACTAAAGCGGCTTTGGGAGGAGAATAGTTCATAACCTTCTGACATTTGGGGCAGGCATAGCAAAAGCTGTGTACCTTCCTATAAATTTCAGGCCAGAAGAAATGTTCTAATATCTGATTCAGAATGCCCTCTGCTCCTTTATGGCCTGCCGTAGGATGATCATAAGCTAGAGTTAACAATGTAGGGCAGAAAGTTCAGGGAACCAGCAACTGTACCTTTACATCCCCTGGTTTCTCTGTGTAGGGCTTCCCTAAGTAGTAGATCCTGTTTAATAATAAACTTGGGTCCTGTCCCCTGCAGACTCACCTGAGCTGCCTCTCAAGCCTGCCTTAATACTGGATCTGCCTTCTGCTTGGCTAGAAACAAGGGAAAAGCCTTCACCATCTCCTCAGGAATCTAGGGCATATTTCTAATCCCCTTTATCGGTCTTAGAGCCAAAGAGTTTGGTGTTTGAGAAGTTTCCCCTCCACTCAGGCTTTCCTGTTCTTCATGTAATCTCCTATCACCTCCCCCTATTCAAAGGGAAATATATCCACTAGCTTTTGTTCAGATGGTACCAGCTCATCCAGCTGTTGAGCCACCTGAGAGGGCATAGAGATTCAGGCCATAGCATTCCTCAACACTAACTGCAAGCCCCTCCAGTCGCTGGCTAGAATCAAGTCAAAGGAGGTATATGGCATGACCAGGGAGGAGTGGCCTAGTGGTTGGGGCAAGGTACTACAGGCCGGAAGGTCGGTGGTTCAAATCCCACTAGAGGACAGCAACCTTGGGCTGGAAGGACTGGGGTTTCTAGTCCCACAGGTGCTCCTTGTGGTCTTGGGAAAGCCACTTAACCCTCCATTGCCCATGTTCCCTGTAAGTATTAGCATATGTGTCTCATATCCCCTCATGTTAAATGTATCCCCCAACCGCTTTGACCCGGTGAAAAGCGGGATATAAATGCAGCTAAATAAATAAATAAATATTTGACCAGGAGCGAATCTACTGTGAAACTAATGAAGTTTAAGCTTCAGGGCCCCTAATCCCAGAGGGTCCACATTGCTTAAAACGTTTGGGTCTACTGTATGAGAAGGGTTTTATAAAAAATAATAATATTAATAATATAGTGTAATTCAATACAAAATAATAGTTAACATAAAAATTTAAAGCTTTCTATAGTATGATGTAGACTATCCATAAACGAAAAAACATTCTGAGTGATTAAATTTTAAAAACTTTGTGGTGATCTGTTGTGGAACAACACCATTGAAGAAGATAACAGTGGTTACCCAGACCTCATTGCTGGTTGTGAGGGCGCCCCCATAACAGTTCAAGCTTCAGGGCACCAAAAATATAGGTCTGCCACTGGTCATGACTGCTACATTTAAATGTCCCATATGCCCATCCCATTCTTTTTTCACCCTCTGCAAAGAGTAGCGGGTGGATGTGTCATGGATACATTGAATGTGTACCATGCCCTGGTATCTGGAATCAGGCTATGCCAAGATATCCCTGATCATTCCCCACAACTTGCCTGAGATCATGGATTGGTTGGCACATGAATCAAGCAAAGTTTTTAGACAAATTCCCTCATCATGTAATGGACCTGAACCAGCCCCCTTCTCTCTATCCCAGCTGGCAAAACTTGTTTAGCAAAGCAATTATACTTGAAATGCCCAGGCTTCCCACAACTTTCTGTGCCTCCATAAAGCTTGTCAAATTTTGAATGATTTCCTTCTTTCCTCCATCAAGTACCTTTTGATTGTCTTAAGCTCTCAGGGTCAATGTCCCCTAATGGGTTACTTTTGTGTACACCATAACGATAATGAACCTTATTCCTAAACCAGGGTATGTTGGGTGTAATCTTAATCTCTCAAATTCACTAAGAGTGATTAAGGAAGGATGCCTTAGCCCATTTGTCCAGGCCAAAAGTCATCCCAATTCATTTACAGTGCTTTTTGACTACCTAGTTTTTTTTCTGCTAATTATTCATTACTAGAATTATAGGGCTTCAAATTGATAAACAGTGAGTGTGACATAAACCGTGGATCATTAATATTTTTAGGTTAAGCATTGGGGCAAGGTCTCTAAACGGGTTAATTTTGCATATACCATGGCCGCAGCTCTGTGCCTGCACATGGCTTATACTTTGAAATGCTACCTGTGTTCTGATGCATCTAGCAACAGCATTTGCCTGAATGCAGATACCTGTTCAGGGGCAAACGACTCCTACTGTCAGACCATGGTGTTTACACCAACGGATGAGTCAACCTCTGGTATCTCTATCACTAAACAGTGTGTCACAGCATGTATCCCAGCAGAAACTGATACTGGGAGTGTAAAACTTTCTGTTTCCTGCTGCCAGACAGATCTGTGCAACGTCAGCGGAGCAACGAGCGTAAAGATCAGCTACCTGGCCCTAGTCATCTCAGCGGGTTTCATCGGCACCCTGCTGCAAGCTGGACTGTAATGTGTGAGGAGGTAGAGGGTGTGCGTTACCCCAAGTTTCCTCTCGTTCTGTGCCTAAGAGGCAAACATCTGTTAAATCAGGCCTTTGTCTCTAATCATCACTGCAAAAACACAATCCCTGACAGTCTCTTCCTGTGAGGTTTAGAAGCATTGCCTTATCTCTTGCATGTATAATCTTACATGCTTATATATGTAATCAAATGAAAACTGTATTAGGTATATTTCTATATAATGTTTAGCAATTTGCTGTAGAAAAGAAAATGCCTGTGTCCTCAAAGTTAAAACATAACTGGTGTGGTTAAGGTTTTAACACTGATCAACACTTTTATATAGTTATGTCTCGTTAATTCTACAAATGCTTCCTATTGATGTAATGTCTATTAATTACTAGATTGTAAGCTCTGACGAGCAGGGACTGTCTTTTTGCTTATATTTCTGTACAGCGCTGCATGTGTAGCGCTATATAAATGCTAAATAGTAGTAGTAGTAATTATAATCCAGGGTACGTTCAATAGGATCTGTCTCTCCAATTTATTTGCATTGCGTCAAAGAGAGCTTCTTGCTGGAATTCATAAGATGTAATATGCATAGGCAATTTATCAGGGGGTGTTTGGAATATGCTTTTAATGTGACACCCACATCAATGGTAATCTCTGTAACTTTCTGCCACATTCTGTTGGTCTGACTACTTTTCTTGGTAGTTTAGGATCTTCCTTCTCTAATGATGTATGGAATAATCAGCGTGTGGACATTTCTGTTATCAATGTCATTCTCATGTCCAGTTTTTCCTGCATCAAGCTTCTTCTTGGTTGGAATGGGAATGTCCCAGGAGGTCACATTCTCCACTGTTCTCTTAGGGTCCTGATCCTAATGCTCTTCCAGTACAGCTATGTTATAGTGTCTACAAAGTTTTCAATGGATCGGATGCACCACCTTATTCCCAGTGGTTAGAGCAACTGCCTAGTACCCAGAAGATCAAGGGTTTGATTCCCACTGGCACTCCTTGTGACTGGGCAAGTCACTTTACTCTCCATTGCCTCAGAAGAAAAGGCTGGCAATCTACTTCCAGTGATACATTGCCAAGAAAACCCAGAGGTAGCTGGGTTGCTATGAGTCAACACTGACTTGATGGCACTAAAAAAACAAACAAACAAGACATGCACAGACATGTGTTGTCTGTCTTGACTAGATTGTAAGTTCTGATAAGCTTCTAGATGAATAACTGCTTCCAAATTTTCCTTACAGAATCTACGTGTGTAGTTTACCAGCATTTTTTCTATGCTTGATGTGAACCATCTCACCCATAATCCATTGGTTAAACAGACATGTAGATTCTGTAAGGAAAAACTTGAAACATTTACTCATCTCAAAGCTGGCTGAGAAGACATTTCTATACAGAAAGGCATAAGGTCGACGTGAACACTATAACATCATTGTAACATCTATTGTTCTATGTTCTATGTAAAATGTATACAAACTGTGTACATGACTGTTAACTTGTTATATGTAAACCGCCCTTGATCTCTGGAAGGGGCGGTATAAAAGAAATAGTTAAATAAATAAATAAATAAATTGTACTAGGAAAGCACTGGGATCACTACTTTGAGAGAACTGTGGAGAATGAAAAGGTTGCGATCTTCTGAGGCATTCCCATTCTGACTGATAAGAAGCTTGATTCAAGGAAATTGGGTATAGTAGTAAAGGAGGAAAACATGAAAACGACATTGAGAATAGAAGTATCTCTGCCAAACAATTCTTCTGTACATTGTGTGGGGAGAGAGAAGACCCTCAAGTATCAAAAATGCAATCATAGACAATAAAAATGTGCAGAAAGATCCAACCATATTTACCACTGTGCTGGATGCCTGAAGCTCGTGTAAACACAATTTCCACGTTCACTTTGATAAGTTGCCTAGGTGTGTTGCGTTTTATGAAGGAAGATCTCTTTGGCAGGATGCAAGTACTGTGGTGAGTGTTAGCAGTAAATATGAGAGACTGAGATCATTTTCCATATGCTCTACCTTAAGAATAAGGTTCATTACTGTCATGATACGTGCAAAAGTAAATGACTATTTATCAAACCAAAATCAGCAGTCCATTCAAACATCTATCAAGCACAACAAACTACTGGCAAACCAATGTAATTATCATCAATCTCTATCCAAAAATAGAGGAAAAAGACTACAGAATACATTCTGCATATTATTCATTTTATATGTCATCAGATTACTTTGGATAGAAATCAGGATTAATCATCAAAGGTCATAAAAAGCCTTCTGAAACTACCTTTCCTGATTCAACATTAATTCTTATTTTGATTAAAGGATATTCAAAAGGATTAATGCAGTTTGCAGACCTGCAAACCACATTAATCCCCATAACTGGGATATTCAGTGGTACATACCTGGCTTACGCCACTCAAAATCCCTTCCTAGGCCAATTGAATGCCCCAACACTAACCAGCTAGCATCGGGGTGTTCCAAGAGTGGAAGGGGAGTAGTGACATAGGTTAGCTAGCCTGCAGCGATATTGAATTACTAACCAGCTAACTAAAATGACTAGAGTTAGGTCAGAAAAAAGGCTATTCGAACTTTAGACATTTTAGCTAACCGGCCAGTGGATGAATATCGCCACTATCCAGTCAGACTGGATATTGAGTGCTGCTGATTGCATATGACTCCGGCCTTGACTATCTGGGCACAGGTTAAAGTGGCGATGGCCAACTACTGTAATAGCCCTAGCCATCATCATGCGATATGCCCTCTTTAATCTTTAATGAACATCCAAACACCCAACAGCGGCAAGTGTTTCACGTCATCTGCTTCATCAGGGGTGCAATGACTTTCTAAATTAAATTAAAATACTTTACTCATAACATTATTGTCCATTCAGAAAAAACATACACTGGATTCTTTTTAAATAGAGATACAAAATATTCCACAATTTTGTTTTCTTTAATTTCTCCTTTAGCGCATTAAAGGGCGCGTTTATTAACATGCGCTGTTAGCATGGGGTTTGCTGTGCGCCATTGCGTCAACAGTCCCACATTAACCATTAGCATGCGATTAATAGGAGACTGTGTGGGTTTGGGGTATAATGTGGGTGTTGATGGTATGTTGATGGCTTAGTATGGCTGCACTTAAAGGCACCTCAATGGGTGGCGTTAAGTGCACCCACATGCCGGTTAGCGTGGTGCCAAACGTTAGCAATATGCCGATGCACATGCCCCCGAAAATTAGCTTCTGTGAGAATTTCATCCTACCAGTGCAGACTTCAGTAAACATGCCCCTTAGTAGTCGATGAGGAGCCTATTCTAAAATTAAAATGCCTGAGTCTATTTCTTGCTAAAATATCTTGTAATCCATCATTTTCTAAATAATCCTGACGTAATCCACATGATTATCCACACTCAGTATTCATTACTTCCATTATTGAGATTACTAACATTTTTTATGCTGTGATCATTATTATGATTATTAATGTTACTTGCTACAGTTTCTAGCATTTGCAGGCTCCTGGTATTAAATGTGCTGCAAACAGACTGTCGCCATTGCTTACAGTAAGACCTAGCATTTAAAGGCTCTTGATCTTAAATATGCCGGGAAGCGACTGCTAACAATAGCGTATAAACTCTAATTACTAACAAAACAACTTAATCTCCACCTCCCTGCAAGTTATTAAGATTAGATTTTTAATTCAAACATACAGCACATGGCTAATGTTAATACAAATAGAATGGAATTGCTTAACAAATATTTCTGTTCTGCCTTCACAGATGAAGAGCTGGCGGTGGGATCTCAGAAAACAAACACAAGTAGGACTGGAAGCGAGGCAGAACTTGAACAGTTTTCAGAAGACTGTGTTCGTGAGCAGCTAGGAAAAATAAAATGGACAAAGCGATGGGGCTGAGCAAGATTCATTTAAGAGTATTGAAAGAACTTAGGGAAGTACTGGTGGCTCCACTAGCTGACCTCTAGAGTTGGGAGTGATCCCAGAGGACAGGAGATGGGCGAATGAATGGCGTTCCTGTCTAGAAAAGCGGAGGAAGAGATTGCTAACTACAAATTGGTTAAGCTGACCTCTGTGATAAGTAAATGAACTGAAGCATTGCACTACATTCCAGCACATGTGCACAACTGCCAAACTGCTTTTTATTTGTGCGCAAGATACTACTGTTGATAATGCAGACCCTTGTGCACATGTGCTTGGCTTGCTTTCTTTGTTTAGTGCAGACTTCTTGCGCACAGCTCATTTGATTGCTATTTGCTTACAGCCTCGCTGAGCAAAGTCCTCCCCTAAACTTATATTAGGAACCCTGCACTAGACCATTAACTGGGCTTTAGTGCAGGGTTTCTGCATCAAGCCCTTAGGCCCAATAGCTAGCCTTAGTTTAGGCATCAGTTTAATCCTAATTCGGATGTCTAAATTTAGGTGTCCAACTTTTTTTTTTTAAATATCAGATTCTTAATGGATAACGTGCTGGCTAGAGTGAATGATACATTTTTGTTGGTACATAGCACATGGTTTAGTGAATAGGGTGAATATCTGTCCAAGTTTATTATACTTTTTAACATGTGTCTATATTTTAAGGTTAGCATTCATTCATTAAAATATTAGCATGGTGTGCACGTTAAGGCTTTGGGGCAATTTTTAAATGAAGCATCATTCAATGGGAAACGAAGATGGGATTTCCTTTTGAAAATTTGGCACACGATGCTACTTACTGTCCAGATGCAAGGTACATGGGGAGATGATACATAAGGCTTTCAAAATTTAAGTCCTGACAGTGCTTTCCCTCCCCTAGCCCAATCCAAATTTTGCTAGGGTACTTAATCTCACAATGAGGGGGCACATATTTTTCAGTGGAACTTTTTACTTGAGTAAAGAACTGTTTATCAGCGTAAAAGGGGGAATTTTAGAAGGGATGTCCAAGTGAAATCTGGGACGTCTAAGCCAGGCACTCATTAAAAACCCAAATAAGGTTTTTATGTTCTCCTTTTAATTCGATCCCTCCACCCTGTTGAAAGTTCTCCCTCACCCCAGTTACAACTCTGTTACATATATTCCAAAAGTTGAATGTAATGTATTCTTTGTAAACTTTGTAAGTTAAAGTTATCTATGAATCGCTTTGACTCTAAGAAAAGCGGTCTATAAAAATTGTTAAACAGTTAAGAAGATCTGAAAAAAGCAAGCACGTCCAGGTATAGACACTATTTCACAACATGGATGTGCCCGATGTAGACATCTGCAGGGGTGTTTACACGTATTTCAGAAACTAGACATCTAGGATAGACTAAAGGTTAGACTAGTGGGCTAGGACCAGGGTTCAAATCCCACTGTTGCTATTGATGGCATTGTGGTGATGGAGCACTATCTTCTCTATATCCTATGCATGTTTTTCAGCCAAAACGAGCACTTTCAGATGTTTCCTGATGCATGAAGCAGGTCTAAACTTAGATGTAATGCTGGATGTTGGGGACGTCCAGGTTCCTGGGAATGCCTTGGCCACGCCTCTGTTCAGACTTAGACGTCCTCACACTCAAGACTTCCCCAGAGCCAGCTTCTAAAATGGCTTTGGAGACATCTCTATGTCCATTTTCGGACATTCCAAGCATGAATAGGACTTCCAAAATGACCCCAAAATGTTTTACATATTGTCCTTTCTGTCCGTCAAGCTCAGTATAAATAGCAGATCTCAAAAGGTACGTATCCACAATCGGGAAATCCTGCATCATCCAAACAATTTTTAGACTCACCATAACATGCAATTAACCCTAAATGAAAGGAAAAGAATAAGACCTCAGAAACTACTGTTCAGCCATCTTAGGCCTCTTGTATCACAAAACATCATAGGTCATCAATCTTTTCCAATCTAATTGACTCTTTTGGTCATCAAACTATCATGCATTCCTAACAGGGTCTCCAGGACATTCCTAACAGGGTCTCCATTGCAAGCAAGGTAATACTGTGTGGCTTTTAAATACAAACTCTCTGCCTGAGAGCTCTTAAAGGGGGTTTTGGTCTTCATTTTTAGCAGTTAATTCCATTTCTGGTGCTGTATTACAAAAAGGGGAATTTTTTTGTGGTATTCGGTAAAGGTCTGCTATTAGAGTTCATTGTTTCTTTTTTTCCAGCTTTCCATTCAAAGCAAGCCCTTTGAAGCCATGACCTCATCAGGTGTTAGTTCCCTCCTTATCCACCCCAGATCCCACCACCCCATGTCAGAATTATTGCTATATAGGGCAACTCCCCAATTAGCTTCTTGACAAACAATTTGCCATTCTTCAATGTGCTTTGATTAGGTAATTTTACAAAGGGAACACATTAATCTGTATTCTTCAGACACACAATGTCATAATTAGTAACTGTCTTGCAAGGAAGTAGGGCTACACACAGGGGCATAGAACAGCGCTGTTAGAACACACATAAAAGAGGTCAACTGCTTTTTCTCTTAAACAGCTGAGGAAAAGTTAGGGATTTTGGTAGGTCTCTCTCATTTACTTAAACAGGTACAAAAGCTCCACCAGCTGAACAATGGCTGGGAAAAATCGTATTGCCAAAGCTGTTGCCCCCATTACAACTTCTGCCTCTGTATGGTCCAGACAGAGAACCCGATGCCAGTTGAAGGACCGGTTCCATATGCAGGATGCCTGCAAGCTGAAGCCCTCATTAAACAAGAAGAGCTCAGAGAAGAGGTGGTGAAGCTGAGAAGCATTTGAGACAGCGAAAAGTACATTGATGAGATGCTTCTTGAAACATCCAAGCTCTCCGACAGAGGTGAAAATGGGATGCTACAGAATGAAGAGAGTTGGACATGAGTGACCAGAACCTGCAGAATCAACTGTTCAACTCCCCCAGCCCTTGAATTGAAGAATCAGTATGCAGCCCTGGACGTGAAGGAGGTAAAAGCATCCCAGAAAAGGGAAGAACCAGAGTTCAAGCACCCCAAAGTTGCAGAATCAGTGATCACAAGGAAGTGAAGGGTAGTGGTGGTTGGTGACTCTCTTCTGAGGGGTACTGAGGTGTCCATCTGCTGACCAGACTTGATGTCTAGAGAGGTGTGCTGTCTGCCAGGTGCCAAAATCTGAGATGTTATGAAAGTTTGCTGTGACTCATCAAGCCTACTGACTATTATCTGATGTTACTAATCCATTTTGGCACAAATGATACTGCTAGGTATCCCTCTGAGCATATCAAAAGTGACTTCATGGCTCTGGGACAGAGGATGAAGCAGATAGGTGCATAGGTGATGTTCTCTTGAATCCTCCCTGTTGAGAATAAAGGCCAAAGCAGAAAGGTTTGTATCCTGGAGATGAATGCATGGCTGTGTGGATGGTGTTGAGAGTGTTTTGGTTTCCTGGACCATAGGATGATTTTCCAAGGGCTGCAGAGTAGAGATGGCATCCATCTGTCCAAGAAGGGTTGAAGTGTCTTCAGCAGTAGAGTGGCTAACCTACTGAAGAGGGCTTTAAACTAGATTCATTGGGGATGAGTGAATAAAGACCCCAGGTATGTGAAACATTAAATACCTCTGTAGAAATTGGTAAAAGGGACAACATCTGGAAAACGGTATGTATAAATGCCAGTAGCATGGGGAATAAGATTCCAGATGTTGAGGCTTTAATGAAAGAGGCTGACTTGGATTTAGTGGCAGTTATGGAGACATGGTTCACGGACAACCATGACTGGGATGTAATTATACCGGGCTATACTTTATTCAGAAGGACAGGGTAGGAAGAAGGGCATTATATGTAAAAAATAATATTAAAGCTATAGAATTATAGGGCTTCAAAGGGAGTGAGGAGGCACAGTGGGTTAAACCAGAAAGAGTATGATATACAGAGCTCCTTCATGTGGAGAAGAAGTGGACAGGGATTTAATAGAAGACATACGCAGTGTTGCCATGAAAAGAGAATTGTTACTAATAGGTGATTTCAATATACCAGATGCTGTTTGGCATATCCCTGCTTCAGTGTCATCTAGAAGTAAGAAGATCCTAGATTCTGTACAGGGAGAACTATTCCGGCAACTGGTAACAGAACCCACATGGGAAGGGGCCATACAAGACTTGGTACTTACCAATGGGGAAAGTATTTCTGATGTCATAGTGGAAGATCAAATCACATCCAGTGATCAGCGGATGGTGTGGTTCAGTATTAGGACTAAGGTTGATAAAATCCATTCAAAAGTGAGGGCCATTACCTCAGGGAGTCGTTAGCAGAATGGGAACAGCTGGGGGATGTAGAAAAGCAATGGGCAAAACTGAAAAAGGATATTTTAAGGGCAATAAACCTTTTTTGTTAGAAAAGTAAATAAATGAAAAAGGAAAAGGAGGCTACTATGGCTCTCAAAATAAGTAGCTGAAAAGGTGAAGAAGAAGAAAAGGGTGGCCTTCATAAAATACAAGAGATCACAGAGAGAGAGGAAGACAAGCATCTATTTTTGGAAAAACTTAGAGAAGTTCGTAAAGTAATCATGAAAGCAAAGATACAAAAAGAAGAAGAAATAGCCAATGCATTAAAATGGGGGGGATAAGACATTTTTCAGTTATGTTAGTGAGAGGAGGAAGGACTAAAGTAGTACTGTCAGATTCAAGGGTAAAGGGGAGGAATATGTAGAAGCTGATGAGGATAAAGCGGAATTGCTTAACAAATATTTCTGCTCTATGTTTACAGATGACGGGCCAGGAACAGGACCTCAGAAAACACCCACAAATAGGAACAGAAGTGATGGGGATCTTGAACTATGTTCGTGAGGCACTAGCCAAATTGAAAGTAGACAAAGCGATGGGACCAGATGGGATATGTACATCCAAGAATATTGATGAAACTTAGGGACATTATAGCAGCTCCACTGACTGAACTTTTCAATGCTTCTTTAAAGTCAAGAGTGGTCCCAGGGAACCGAAGAAAGGCACATGTAGTTGCTTTACACAAAAGCAGAAGCAAGGATGAGGTTGAAAACTACGGCCAGTTAGTAAATTATTGGAAACGCTGCTAAAACAGAGGTTTCTGGAGTCCAATGGATTGCAAGATCTGAGGCTGCATAGATTTAACAGAGGCAGGTCTTGTCAGACAAATCTGATTGGGTTTTTTTGACTGGGTGACCAGGGAGTTGGACTGAGGAAGAGCCCTAGACGTGGTGTACTTAGAATTCAGTAAAGTCTTTGACACCATGCCACACAGACGACTTAAAGTGAGTACCTTAGGGATGGACCCTAAAGTGACTGACTAGGTTAGAAATTGGTTGAGAGGGAGGCAACAAAGGGTACAGGTAAATGGAACTCACTCTGAAGAGAAGGATGTTACCATTGGTGTCTTGCAGGGATCTGTCCGTGGTCTGATTCTTTTTAACATCTTTGTTGGTGATAGTGCGGAAGGGCTGTTGGGTAAGGTTTGCTAGTTTGCAGATGATACCAAAATGGTTGAGAATTTGGCAGCTGAAATTTAATACTAAAAAATGCAGGGCAATGCATTTGGGCTGAAAAAATTCAAAGGAGCGGTACAGTGTAGGGTGCGAAGAACTTCTACCCATAAAAAAAGAGCAGGACCTGGGTGTGATTGTTTCTGATGATCTAAAAGTGGCCAAACAGGTAGAAAAGGTGACGGCAAAAGCTAGAAGGATACTTGGGTGCATAGGGAGAGGAATGGCCAGCAGAAAATAGGAGGTGATAGTGCCTCTGTGTAAGTCTCTGGTGCAACCTCATTTTGAGTATTATGTGAAGTTCTGGAGGCCACACCTTCAAAAGGATATGGGCAGAATGGAGTGGGTGAAGAGGTTAGCTATTAAAATGGTTAGTGGTCTTCATTATAAAGCATATGAGGACAGACTTTAAAGATCTTAATATATATATATTAGAGGAAATACAGGATAGAGGAGATATGATAAAGGCATTTAAATAACTCAGTGACATAATTGCACTAGAGGAGAACCTCTTTCAATTGAAAGCAAGCTCTGCTACGAGGGGACATAGGATGAAGGTGAAAGGGGATAGACTCAGGAGTAATATGCGGAAATATTTCTTTATGGAAAGAGTGGTGTTGTTGTTGTTAAGTGCCATCGAGTCAGAGTCGACTCATGGCGACCCTCTGGATAGCTATCCTAAATTGTGTTCGGTCTTCAGTCAGGCGGCTCATTGTTGACAGACTGGTACCCGTAGCTGCTGTTATTGTATCGATCCATCTCATTGCTGGCCTTCCTCTTTTGCGTTGACCTTCTATCTTGCCAAGCATGATGTGGAAATATTTCTTTATGGAAAGAATGGTAGATGCATGGAATAGTCTCCCAGTGGAGGTAGTGGAGACGAGGACAGTATCTGAATTCAAGAAAGCATGGGACAAACACAGAAGATCTCTAAAGGAAAAAAGGGGACTATTGTAATTGATATGGAAGGACAGATTAGATAGACCATGTGGTCTTTTGCTGGCATTATGTTTCTATGTTTCTATGCACAAATTTGTATTTCCTCCGTTACATCCTTCCATATCATGTATTTCACAACTCCCTTAGAAACAACTCTGTATTGGGATACTTCCCCTTGAGACAGGTGTACAAATTCCACTGCACACAAGCTCCGATGTTGGTGTTTCATCAATTGCTACATCAGGGAGGTATAACTACAAAGTTAACAAAAAGCACGTCAGTTTCACATAGAAAACCAATACTCCCCTTGCATTAATCCATTCAGCAGTTTTTGTTTTGTCACAAGTTCGACTTCGCTAAAATAACTGAAGATTTTGGCTCTGCAAAAGCTAGGAAGACCCACTTTACTCAAACTGTGTGTAATTTTTGATGTTTCATATTGACGAATACGTGTTCTGATTTGTCTTTTTCCTGAATAAAAGTTATTTTATGTGTATTGTGTGGTAGCATTAGTGGGTGGGGAGATCAGGAAGGAGGCCCCATCCTTTATTTCTGCCCTGGGACCCAGCAGGTCAAAACACCGGCCCTGTCCATATTCTGATTGGAATACAATGGCGAGCGAGTATGTTCCATGAGGTTCTGGGTTAGAACTACAGTTATAAGCAGTATTACTGCTATGTTACCAGGTGACATCGAACTCTGTCATCCTGTAAACACATAGCAAGGCTCACAGATTTTACAGTAACACATTTTTGAGGTACAAGAATAAGCCAGATGCAATCTACTTTAAATGGAGCAATATTTTCAAATCCTAACCCAGAAAAGGATTTGCATAGATTAGTTAGTAACAAACTGAATGGGAAGTTAATCAGTGCAGACATCACGTTGATGTGGCCTAAGTGCAAAAATAGAAAGAAGAATTGGGGATATCATTCTTCCAGTAAATAAGGAGTTTGTCAGTAGCACATTTAAAACAAATTGGAGAAAATATTTTTCGCTGAATACATATTAAGCTCTGGAATTCATTGCTGCAGGATGTGGTAAAGCCTTTAGAGTAACTGGGTTTAAAAAAAAAAGTTTGGACGAGTTCCTGGAGGAAAAGTCCATAACCCCGTTATTAAGGTAAATTTAAGGAAATCCATTGCTTATCCTTGGGGGTAAGCAGCATGGAATCTGTGTACTTTTTGGGATCCTGCCAGGTACTCGAGACCAGGATTGGCCATTGTTGGAAACAGATACTGGGCTTAATGGCACTTTGGTCTGACTCCATATGGCAATTCTTATGTTCTTATGTTTAAAGTGAAGTGGAATTTGAGAAACGACATCCATATGCAATCTGGGACTTCTAAGCCAGAACATCTAAAAAAATGCAGGCACACCCAGGTGCAGACATGATTTCACAAATGTGGGCATGCCCAATATGGGCATCTATGAGGGCAGCTACAAAGACATCCTTGGAAAAGTATTACAGATTCTAGACATCTAAGAATAGCCTAATGGTCACCATAGTGGACAAAGATCAGCAAAGTCAGGGTTCCAATCCCACTGCTGCTATCGTTGTGATTGTGCTGAGTACTGGGGATGATGGAGTGCTATCTTCTCTCTACCCTCTGGATGTTTTTCAACCAAAACGAGCACTTTCCCAATGCTTATTTGTGCCTGGAGCAAGTATAAGATATGCCATACTGGGTCAGCCCAAGGGTCCATCAAGCCCAGTATCCTGTTTCCAACAGTGGCCAATCCAGGTCACAAGTACCTGGCAGGTTCCCAGAAGGTATATAGATTCCACGCTGCTTGCCCCAGAAGTAAGCAGTGGATTTCCCCGGTCCTCTTTAATAATGGTTTATGGACTTTTCCTCCAGGAACTGGTGCAACCCTCTTTTAAATCTAGCTACAGTAACAGGTTAGATGTGACCCCGGATACGCAGGATGTTTCTGAGATCAAGCAGGGACGTCCAGGTTCCTGGGAATGGTCGAGCCGTGGCTCCACATGCCCCTATTCAGACGTGGACGTCCACAGACCCAGCTTCTAAAATGGCTCCAGAGATATCTCTATTCCCATTTTCAGACATTCAAAGCATGAATAGGGCACACTAAAGAACAATACTAATCCTCTGGGCTAATTGTAATGGGTCTGCATGTTGTTGGGTCACTCCAGGCCAGGGAACCCCGAACCCTCATCTGCAGTGTACTGCTCCGGCTGGCTGGACTCCAGGGGAATAAATCTCACAGACCACACTGAAGGACAGTATGCAAGTTTATTCCAAAGGGTGGAGGGATTGTCAGTACTTTTATACATTCTTAGAGACATAGTCATACATCATCCACCCATCTTCTGGGGCCTGCTATAGTTTATCAGTAACTAATGCAAAAACAAGTCATCCTTGAGTAGAAAAATAGCTTACACAGCACATTCCTTTTTCCAACCCACCAGAATGTACAAAGGGCATACACATAGGATTTGATTTGATTTCTATAAGATTCTAATTTCTCTTGTGCAGGCCTCTTGTATATATACTTAAACTAAGCATTATTATTACAAAGGACATATATATAAGATTCTGATTTCCCTAACAATCCCCCCTTTGGGCCTGCATAGGCCCACTATAGGAACAGCCTAACAATCTACTATAAAATAACTAAACAGGCATTATTAATGGAACATCTGTATGTGGCAGCTCAGGTACATCAGCCACCATAAAAGCAGGAGTATTAAGAATACATAAAAGTGGTAGAGCTTTGTAGGGCCTTTCAACAACAGCCAAGAACAAATAAATATACAACAAAAAAGAACAAGAATTATAAAAACCGCTCAATAGGGCAATAAGCAGCCCTTTGAGACCACCCCAAAGAAAAATACATCAGAGAGTAATCATGAGAAACTTCCCTGTAGTTGAAGAACAGTATAGAGCAGTATTAGACAGGCTAAAAGCAGAAACAGTAAAACAATCTGTAGCATTAAAACTAGAGACAGTTTACAATGAACAAGGGACCTAGTCATATCCCAAAGAGAGGCAAGTAACACCAATGTTATACAAAAAGGTAGAAAAAGAAACATGGGGCTGGGTGCAGTTTGAATTATCAGGTACAGTAAACTTCTGCATTTCACACAGATTAGAAGGTACAGTAATGAGACATGTTGAGAGAAAAGCTTCAGTTTGTAGCGAGCTGCACACACAAAAAAATAAGGCAGTCTGGGCAAGTAGTATTGCCGTATTAACAGTTCCCGAAATGGACTGAAGGAGGCACCACATGAGTGGTAGGAGGAGTCAACACAGTCTTGTGCGTGATGGTCAGGAGGCTGGAACCGAAGATGTCAGTGAAGACGATACACGCTTGATTCTTGACGCATGGATCCACAAAGGGGAGGAGTCACACAGGATGGCTGACCATGTGATAGTAATCACTGTAGTTTGGAGGTCCGTAGAGCGGGTTTAAGGTACCGTGCTTGTGAGGTGCTCTGACCTGTCACCAACCTTGAAGGGATATGTTGGTTCGGTACCTCTAGGCCGAAAGCTGCCTTTCTTCAGGAGTCTTCTCCTCTCCTCTCCAGTTGCTAGGGCCTTGGCTGCCCCGGCGTCAGCTACTTCTCATCCTGGTCCTGAAGCCTGATCTGTATACGGAGAATGTTTCCAGCGAGGGCAATGGCTTCAGGATCTTTTAGCCGCCCCCTTCACTGTAATCGATGTTATCAGAAGAACTTGGAACAGTCCCATACTGGAAAAGGGGCTTGTACTATGTGCTGGTGGTATGTCTTTACCAAAATCCAGTCTCCGGATTGAAAGAAAAGAGCTGAGTCATCCAGCAGAAAGGACTGGACCTGCTGAGCATACCTATGGAGGGAAGAGAGTTGCCTCTGCTGCTAGGAAATACAAGAGATCAAATGTGAGGCTCAGGAGTATAAAAGGTAAGCAGTCTTCCATATAACAGTTCAGAGGGAGAAAAAGTTCAGTCTACTCCCTTAGGGCAATTTGTTTGGTTGTTTGTTTATTGAACAGAGTCAAAGGCAAGACAGTTTAGTGTCTTTACAAAGTTTTTTAAGGTTTTGGAGGTTCCCCCCTTCGTGGCTTGCTGCTTGCATACAACAGCCAATCCTAAGCAACTCAATTTAGCTAATACATTTTTGCCAAGATGCCCACACTTCCTCAAATTTTTTTCACAATTTTAGAATTATACCAATTTGTAAAAATTTGTGTAAGTAACTTTCCTCCTTTAGCTTCATGTGTCGGGCCAGGACACATAGAGGCAAAAAGGGATAAAAACATCTGAAAAGCACCACATGGCCAGTGTGGGTCTCCCCAAAGCTCATTAGGATGAAAAGTGCACTCAGCCTATCTCCAAGTATCTATTTCCAATTATTGGGTATATCTCTGGGCTAGATGACTTTCAAAATTGGAGTTAATGCGGATGGCATAATCAAATATTGTAGAGTATTCATTGTCAGTTTTCTTTCTAGGTGGATACATCGGATACATCATTTCACATTTCAATTTACCCTCACCATTTTATAATGTTAATCTGAGTTCTTTTTTTCCAACATGAATATTCCATCACACTCCTCTCAACACCACTTTTTTTTCACTTACATCATTCCATCAAACTACATGCTAGGTCCTTCTGTCTTTTTTTATACCATACTAGTGTACCCTTATTTGGCAAGGCTGCTAAGAACATCAAACAATTGTTAGAAACTTAGTATTTTTGTAAACAAAGGTATATATAAAATATAAATCTAGATCCTTTTCAATAAGCATAACAATATGAGTAAACAGTGCTTATTCTAATTAGCAACTGCCTAAACAAAATATAAAGTCCTTACAATATAGACTAGTGCTTCAGGCATTTTATAACATCAATCCCAATAGGAAGGAGCATGGCTTCTAACAGAACAGCCACATAATCTCTCAGGTGTGACTAAAGTCTATCTTATACCCGGTTCCCAGTGAGAGTGCTGTGGAAACTTAAAAATATTTGAGGACTGATCTTATAATCGCAGTGCCCACAAGGATCTGTGGAGGTTACTCACTATTCATGGTGTTTAAGAGATCCTTTTGAGATGAGAGGCCTAAGAAGGTTTAAGGCATTTGTGGTTGGGCCTCAGGGCTTTCCTCGGGTTCTTCTTGGCCTATTCCCCCCTACCTAGTCATGTCTCTTCAGAGGCATAAATATGCAAGGTTCATGTTCTTCAGGCCTTGTGGGTGGTGTCCTCGAGGAGTCTTAAAGCAGTCAGAATTCCGGTGGCCCAGATCATCACACTCGGAGCAGCACGCCCATTGCCTTTTCCAAGGCTATAGCCTCACCTTCTCTCTCTCTCTCTCTCTGCTTTTTTTTTTTCTTCAAACCTCTCCTAGATCGTTGCTAACAATTAAAATTTTGTTTATCCAATCAACTCAAGTTGTTATTGTTTTATTTGTCTACTAACTTTACAAATATTCTCATGTTTTCTGGGAACTAAGTTTCATCTTTCCACTAAATAAGATCTATATGCTTGGGAACAGAGCAATTTCAGATCAGCCTCTTTCCAAAATTCTATAATTTCTGTGTATACTGAACCTCTACATAATGTACTGCTAGAACAAGTATTTTGGTAACATAAAATGCAAATGTGTAAACTAAAGAAAAATTAATATCTCACAGTACTGCAACCTATATCTGTTTTCTCTGCAACATATATCTATTTTCTCAGGAACTGTATTGAAACTGAAATAAAACTTTCAGAACAAGGTACACTTTTTCGCTGGACACTAACACATAAAATTCAAATACAAAAAAACAGGTGAATTTATCCTAAAATCCAATATAGTAATAAATCAAATCAGAAAGATCAATATCCAGCAGCCATGGTGCTACTCTCCTGTTCGTCAGCCATCCACACCGAGCTTAACAATGCAAAGTAGTTAACTCATAAAAAGGTTGATGGATATCTGGAATGCAAATACCCTTTTTTATATGTTTAAAGTAATACAGTAACATGGAATAGACAAGTCTTACTAAAATCATTTTAAGGTATCATTGTAGTATCAGAAAAGTGAATACAGTTGATCAAGGCAGTTAATGTCAAAACAGCATATACTGTCTGCAGATTAAAATGTAAAAGATGGCATATCATACAGAAGTATTACTTGTATTTGCAAGTTCAGAAAAAGATTTGTTTGCAAAACAGAAAACATTTGTGCAGAAAACACTAAATATTTTAAAAGAATGAGCCAAAATATATTAAACAACATCTATTTAAGTGACTTCAATGAAGCAGTTTTGTTAATGTATAATCAATCAGGTATTCTCTTCCTTTTATCTGCCTCTCTCTAGCATGGCACTAATAAACCCTTACTGAGTAGTTCTGACAACTGTCAATGTTTTTATTTTGTCAGTACTAATTACTGCTCTCAGACAGAACATCTTTACAATTAATAACCAAAATGTACTTTTCACATTTAAATTAAAACCTTATACATAATACCTGAGACTGGTATCAAACTGATCTGAAACAATGAAGCAATTTGCTTAGAGTAACAGTTCAACCTTGATGTTATCTCAACACAAATAGTAAAGTAAACAGCAGGTCTGTCAATGTGTCTAGATTTCTGCAGGCAAATACAGATCCTAAATACTGAGTTTAAAAGAAAAAAGTTGCTTAAGAATTGTCACTAATTGTGATTGCTATTAAATTCCTATAGTTACAACTCTATGTGTTTCTATAATATATAAAAACAATAATTATGACCTCTGAGGTGTTTGCCACAAAATATAAAAATTCATTGTTTCAGTTGCAGTCTTTTAATTAATGACTCAGGATGCCCCATTGTCCTGACAGCATTCCCAACCCCCACTTTAAAGGTTAAAGAAAAACAATCCAAAACCATTCGTGCCTTCTGTAGCCCACGGGAGGGGCTGCTCCCTTTCCCTCTCCCATCTTTGTTCGCTGTTGTATTTTAAGTTTCTGGTTTTGATTCTAGTGCTGTAGGGGGAAGGGATAGCTCCAACCTAAATTTTTTTTTTCTCTTCAGGACAGCCTGAAACCTGTCTTACCCAAGAAATGCAGCAGATTGTTAATAGTTTCTATCACAACTGGTTTCTCTTTCCCCAACTTTAAAGATCATCTACATAGTGCCTAAGGAGCAGACTCAAACATATACGTCAAATCTACAATACTAAACCAATTGTATTCATGCAAAATTTAGCTCAATATTTTTAACCAAAAGCATAAATATACAAATCATGGGGTTTCTTTTTGAAATAAGGTTTTCAAAGGAAAGTATCCGTTGCTAGGTCTGAACAATCTTATTCAAATGTCTTAAATCCTGCACCCACCAGCAAGTAAAAGAAAAACAATATTTACTGTAAACAAAACATATATTTTTTTTCAACTTGTTGGGAAGAACACTAAGGAGTAAACTTCTGTTTCAGTTCTTATTTAAACAAGAGACAAATCAAAGCTTACAAGTGCTTTCTTAAGAAATTTCGCCCTGCATAATGAACTAGACCCTCATGGTATTTGGAGCACACCCCACTCCCCGAATTCCTCCACTATTTACATTATACATCTCACTCACACACAATCAGTCTCAGTTCCCAATAGAATATACAAACCACCAAGGTAGATACAAAGTCTCACTTTTCCTTACCTCAGTCTGTGCACAGAATGTACTGCAGTGCCTGCTTTTAATTCACTGTCTGTCCGATTCACAATACCTCTAGTCACCTAGGATCATTACCAACTAGCAAAGAGACCTCTCTGCAGAGAAGGAAGTGAGACTGTTGAACTCAACAGGACGCGTCTTCGCACCCCCACTCAGCAGGAGTCACTCCACTGTGGGAAAATCCCAGCGAGCCCCAACTGTTATTTACACCTTTTCACCTTTAGCCAAGCTGGCCAATGAGACTCTGAGAGGGATATTGTGAAGCAGATTAAGAGCTCTTTTTTAATATTTCATTATTCAGTACATTGCTATAGCAATGGGTGTCTAAATACAGACACACCCTTTTACATATCTCAGTGACAGTTATACCGTTGTTGAGTACAAAAGTAATTATTTCTATTTAACTTGTCTTACAATATGGCAATAAAAAGACAATCTGCAAATAAATAATAATTTACGTTTTAGTATGCCGGTTAACTTTAAGTTTCTATTCTGTCTGCCTGTCTGTAGCCTTTGAACACAAAGAACAGAAAGGGAGGGGGAGGGAGGGGAAGAGCGGAGCAATGGAAGAATAAACAAACACCACTTGTCACTTACAGTCCAGGGACTCTGAATCATCAGTTTTACCTTTGCTAGAGAGGGGGAGGGGCGGGGCGAGAGGGGTGTCGTATAGGCACAGAGATAAACTAAGCAAAGTAAACTTGCTAACAGACTGATTCAGCAGAATCCTGTAACTTACACTGACAATTTATGTAGAATGGCTGTTTTTTAGCTGCAGTTTTAAAACTTATCACAACATATAGCAGAACATACATACACGCGGATTCTGGAGTGGTCCCCTCACCTTGGGACCCCCCCATCCTCTAATTGATTCACAACAAACACACGGCTGGCCAGACACACACAAACACACAGCCTGCACAGCAGCCGCAGATGAGAAAGAAAATAAATCTAGCTTTCCCACCGATTTCCCGCCCAGGGAACAGGAAAGTCTTAATTACCATTTAATTACCATTTAACCATGCTACCAAAGCAATAGGGACACTCCCAACCAAAGGGAGAATACCAGTTTTAATTCAAACCGTGCTAGCAAAGCACAGGGATCCTCCCAACCAAAGGGAGAATACCAGTTTTAATTTAAATCGTGCTACCAAAGCACAGGGATCCCAGGGCCACGGGAGAATCCCACTTCCTGACACCAAATGTAATGGGTCTGCATGTTGTTGGGTCACTCCAGGCCAGGGAACCCCGAACCCTCATCTGCGGTGTACTGCTCCGGCTGGCTGGACTCCAGGGGAATAAATCTCACAGACCACACTGAAGGACAGTATGCAAGTTTATTCCAAAGGGTGGAGGGATTGTCAGTACTTTTATACATTCTTAGAGACATAGTCATACGTCATCCACCCATCTTCTGGGGCCTGCTATAGTTTATCAGTAACTAATGCAAAAACAAGTCATCCTTGAGTAGAACAAATAGCTTACACAGCACATTCCTTTTTCCAACCCACCAGAATGTACAAAGGGCATACACATAGGATTTGATTTGATTTCTATAAGATTCTAATTTCTCTTGTGCAGGCCTCTTGTATATATACTTAAACTAAGCATTATTATTACAAAGGACATATATATAAGATTCTGATTTCCCTAACACTAATTGCCATTATTTTGGTTCTGGAAGGAATCTTTTTTCACTCCTGCAGCATTAGCTACTTACTGTATGTGTCTCTTTTTCTCGCCTTCCCCTGGACTGACAGATAAAGAGAACTGTCAGGCAACCAAAAGATGGTTGAACTCCATGGCAGCCTCTGGTCTTCTTTCAGCCCAAAACAGCTGAGGAACTATGTAAAGAAACTGCTTTCACCTTGGAACTGCCGCCCCCACCCCAAGAAATCCTGCCACACCGCAAAGCCGTGCTAAAGCCTGTCTAATCCAAGTTATTTGAGCAACTCCACCTTGTACATTAATGTTGTCTTTTAAATATGCAGCATGAGTCTTGGGATTTATTCTTCACTATCAAACCTTATAAAGTCAGTCATGCCGGATCTACCAAAAGAGGTACTCTGTAAATTAAATCTATTTAAAACCCCCTTGAAGCGTGGATGTCAGTTGTATAACAAGAAAATGTAATTATATTGAAAACAACTGAAGGTCATGACCAGTTTTTTCTGTTTATAAATTCAGTTCTGCACTTTGAGAGTAACATATGAGTGAGTGTTTAATAATTAAAGCTAATGTGCTGTTCATATCACAAGATCAGTTTTATTAAAGGCTTCAGGATAGAACAAATGGATATAGGACTTACTCAGCAGTTGTCACCCTGAGGGAAAGACCCTGGCAAAGGGGGAGCTGCAAGACAGTCTGTGTACCCCTCCCCCACCTGCATACTCACCCCTTCCCCCACCTCGCAAGGAGCTGCAAATTCAGCTTCACAGAAATGCCAAGTTACCCAGTTCCAGGAGTGAGATTTTTTGCCAGTTCTGGTTTTAAATTTTCCTTGCAATGCAGTATGGTATTTGTAGTCCCTGATTTTACCCATTGAAATTAGTACTGCAGATCCCATAATGCATCAGAATGAGATGGTCAGACACCCAGGACTAGCTTAAAAATATCACTGCTGGGACCGGGAACTTGGTAACTGGCTCCATTTTCTGCTCCTCCTGTCCATAGGACACCACCACCAAGTCCTGAATAAAAGGGGGCAGGACGCACTCCCCACTCCAGGTTGCAGGCTGAAACGATCCAAGCAGCTGCAGTAACAGCATCGGGACAGTTCAAGACATGCATTCTCCGCCTGTACCCACAGAACCACGACCACTTTCAGTACCGCATCCAGGGCTGGGGCTGGCGATGCAGAGTGAGCAATTTTGACAGGGAGTAGAAGGGGGTAATCTGGATGAGAAAATAACAGGAGGTGAGAGAAATCTGAAGAAGGAGGGGGGGACAAAGGAGGAAATAAGGGCAAACAAAATTTAGTTGGGGGAGATATCTGGATAAGGAGAGGTAGGCAATGGGAGACGAGGAGAAAAGGAATTTGGATCAGGAAGGGAGAGAAGCAGAAAAGGATGAAGTAAGCAAAGAAAGAGGAGCCAGAATGAGGAGAGGAATCTGGATGAGGAGAAAAGATAACAATGTACTGGATGAGGTGTGGAGTGTAGAGGGAAGACTGAGAGAAGACTAAGCATGGGAGTGGGAGAGTGGAACCAGAACTGCAGAGATGGAAAGAACTTGGGATGGTTGAGGGAAGATATAGAAGAAAGAAGAACTTAAAGGGATAGGTAAGAGAAGCAAAGCGTAACCCTCCCTTGCCCTATGCCAACATAGTATATGACAGCAGGTAATGACTAGCGTGACCCATCTAGGTGGCTAGAGTGGTTGTAACCACTGCACCATGCAGGTCACCCCCCTCTATATCTGTGTTTAGGATTGTATCCGCACCGCTTCATGCAGGTCACCCCACCTCTATTTACTGAAGTATAAAAGATATTTAAGTTTGCTTTGATTTCATACTCTTGCTATACTGTGTCTGTCCCATGCCATTTTGAATTCCATTACTGTATTTGCCCCATCTCCATCGGGAGGTCATTCAAAGCATCTAACATCCTTTCAGTGGAAAAAGTATTGCCTGATGTTGCTTTTAAGTTTACCGTCTTTCAGCTTCATCGCTTAACCTCTAGTTTTACAGCTTCCCCTTCATTGAAAAAGATTTGTTTGTTCATTGATACCCTTTAATACCCCTGTCCCTCCTCTCCTCTCCTCCAGAGTATACATATTTAGATACTGAAGTTCTTCTCATACGTCTTCTCGCGCAGGCTCGAAATCATTTTGGTCCCCTTTCTCTAAACCATTTCAAGTCTTTTTTATATCCTTTGTGAGATATGGTCTCTAAAAAGGAACCCAATATTCCAAGTGAGGCCTCATCAACAGGGGCATTACCGTATTTTCATGCAAATAACGCACTCACGTATATAACGTGCACAAACATATAATGCTCAGAAATGACGACATTCTGCGTAAAACATTCCAGATTATGCACCCATGCTTGTACCACACACGCCCTTTTTGGTTGAGGATCATGCTGGGAATGAAACGCAAATCCTACACTGCCGACTTCAAACTGAAAGTCGTGAGAGCAGAAGAAACAAGCAACAGACCGACAGCAATAGTTCAAGGTTGGAGAACCATCCATTCGTGAATTGAGAAAGGAGAAAAAGGTGCTCGAGAATATGAACCCCTGAAAATGCACACATCATAGACCCAAAGTGAAATGACTTCACATGGAGAATGACTTGAAAAAGTGGGTTCTTTCTCGGAGGGAACAAAATCAAGCTCTCTCTACTGTCGCAATTCAGATCAAAGTGAAGCTTCTGGCAAGTGAAAGAGGAATCACAGATTCCAAAACGGGTTTCGCCTGGATTTATAGATTCATGAAAAGAAATAGACTTTCAGTGAGAATGAGAACCACTGTAGGCCAGCGACTTCCGGCTAACTAGGAAATCTCTGGACATGGAAATCTCTGAACATAGTATCTCAGCAATGGACATTATAAATATGGATGAGATTCCAGTGTCCCTGCCACCAAGACTGTAGCTGCTTCAGGTACAAAAACTGGAGTCATTACAACTGCTGGGCATGAGAGATCCTGCTTCACTGTAGTTCTTGGATGCACTGCGAGTGGAGTGAAATTAAAGCTGATGGTAGTTTTCAAGAGAGTTACCATGCCCTGCAAAAAACTGCCCACCAGTGTAATTGTCCATTGCAGTAGGAAGGGATGGATGGACTGTGACCTTATGAAAGTATGGGTAAATAAATGTTATAGGACCAGACAGGGGGGATTCTTCTTGAAGAAGTCCTTACTAATTTTTGATGCCAAGCCTACCCACAAAGAAAAAAATGTTCGAAATGATATAAACTCCACTGGTGCATACATAGCTGTAGCACCTGACAGTCTTACCTGCAAGCTACAGCTGATAGATATAGTGGTTAACCATCCATTCAAGATGTTCTTGAGAAGAAAGTGGGACGAATGGATGCAGTCTGGGATTCACAAATTCACACCATCAGGAAGACTGAAGCAGGCAAGTTTTTCTGAAGTGGGTTTCTTCTGCTTGGGAGAAAGTAACGCCGCAAACCATCTGCAACGGCTTCAGAAAGGCTGGGATTGTCTACTAGCAAAATAAGACACATTTGGATACAGGCAACGAAGGTGAAGGTGTCAGTAGCAGTGACAGTGACATCCCTTCAGAAACCACAGAAGAGCATCTGCAGACGGCTCTTAAATATTTCAATGATGACAGTGAACAGGGAACGGACTTTGAAGGGTTCGAGGAGTCAGATGATGTTGATGATGTTGATTGAACTAGAAATGGCCTAGTCTAATTTGGAATAAATAACAAAGAATCTACAGAAATAACCCTTATTAAAATTCAGGATTTAAGAAATAAAGAAGTTGAAGAAAGTTAAAAATAACTTTGTTTTGGTGGGGGCCAAGGAAGAATCATTGGAACCGCAGTGAGGAGGGGAATAACTAACTGCTCTGCCGTCTGCTTTACTGCAAGTACAAATTTGGGTCCCTGTAACTCAACTGACTTTGGTGAGACCTTCAGTCTTTACTTTTGAAATGGTTTGGGATGCACTTTTCAGACTTGAGCGGTCAATATCGGGACATAGGAGGGAGGAGTGGCCTAGTGGTTAGGACAAAAGTACTTCGGGCCGGAGGGCCGGGGGTTCAAGTCCCACCTGGGGACAGCAATCTCAGGCCGGAGGGACTGGGATTTCTAGTCCTATAGGCACTCCTTGTGGTCTTGGGCAAGCCACTTAACCCTCCATTGCCCATGTTCCCTGTAAGTATTAGCATATGTGTGTCATATCCCCTCGTGTTAAATGTATCTCCCAATTGACTGCTTTGACCCGGTGAAAAGCGGGATATAAATACAGCTAAAATAAATAAAATAAAATAAAATCTTCAAGCTATTTCTAGTCAGCTTGCTAGTTTTGGCTAGAGGGTGGAGATACATGAATCATTATTCGGTGCTCTGCCTGTAAAGACTTCCGCATGGATATAAGGGTAGATTCTCTCCAGGACTCTGTGTTTGCTGCTTTGAGGGATGCTGAGAGTTTGCAACAAAAGAGTGAGACCCTGGAGAATATGTCTAGAAGCAGAAACCTAAGAATTCTTAATTTTCCTAAGGTTCTATCTTTTTCACCAATGGAACTTTTTAAAACGTTTTTGACTAATGTCCTCCAATATCTAGAGCGTATTATCTGCCTTTTGCTAAGATTCGGCAGGCTGATGGTCAGGGTCAGGGCTTAGTAGTTACTTCACCTGCTCTGCCCTGTAATTGTCCTGGTTTCTTGGAATGGTTGGGGTCTGAATTCGTGTCGACTGCAACTTTATTGGTCACCCTGGCATTAGACATCGACTGGGACTGAATATTAAAGATGTATTTCCGAGCTTCTACTAAAGAGTTCATGGGATCTGTTATTAGAATGGTCTTTGATGTTTCTCAGGCCACACAAAAATGGCAGAAGCAATTTTTGCTTCTTAAACCTGGGGTGCTTCAACTGGGTGGATTATTTTTCCTCCGTTTTCCATGTAAGTGCCTAGTCAAATTGGCTGGGACTAATTATATATTTCTTGACACCCCCCCCCCCCCCAGCAGTTGTCTGCCTTTATTTCCTCTAAGCTCGTGGGTTCTCACCCTTCCTCTGTAGAGCCCTCTTAGATTGAGCCCTAAGGTATGTAGGGTAAGATTACTGGCAGAATAGAAGTAATACTCCAGTCTGCTTGCATTGTCTTTTATTACATTTCATTTGGAAAATGTAGCCTGTGTATTGTGTTAAGGCTTGTCCTCTATGTTGGGGACTGGTGGAGGGCAAACCTTTTTGCATTATTTCTTGGATATGATATGGGGTTAATGGACTCTACATGGATTTTTCTGCTTGCTCTCCTTAACGACAAGATTTTGTTCTTGTAATAATATGAAAATTGTATATATAAACAAATTAAAAAAAAACAATTGTTTTTTCTGCATTGTGCCATCAATGACATATATAATGCGCCCACGTATTTAATGCACAGGGCACACGTGGTTACTTACAAAAACATATAACGAGTCTGTTGTATGCATGAAAATATGATACCTCCTCCTTTATGCTGGATATTCCTCTCTGTATGCAGTCCAGTATCCTTCTGGCTTTGGCTACCACCTTGTCACATTGTTTCACCACTTTGATATCCTCAGACACTAGCACTCTGAGGTTCCTCTCCTGGTCCATGCACTCGCACACCAACCTCTCGCCCCCCTATCTCATATAATTTCTTTGGATTTCTGCATCCCAAGTGCATGACTTCTATTTATTTATTTTTTATTTATCTATTGTAAATTTTTATACCGCATTTTCTGGGCGATCAAATGCGGTTTACAATGAAACAAACTTAGAATAGTACAATGGAAGGTATGTATTCATTTACAAAGAACAAATTATAACTATTTACATTAATATTGTTTTAAAAGAAAACAGTCATAAACATAAAACTATATACAAGTTTGATTGTCAAATGTGAAAGGATATTGGTTTGAATAACTCAGCTAGGGGGCGATGAATTTTGACGGATGGGTTAATTAGTGGAGGGGGTGGGGTTGTTACTATTAGGTTCATTTCCAAAGTGAAGGATAAAGAGGTGTGTTTTAAGTTTTTTTTCGGAATGTTGAGAGGTCCTTTATTTCTCTTAGGTAGTTTGTAAGGGAGTTCCAAAGGTTAGGGGCGATGTGGGAGAATGCTTTATTGTTTGTTATTTTTCTTGATTTCCTGAAATCTGATAGGATTGTGATTTTAGTTTTGTTACAGTCTCGTTGTATGCGAGTGTGGGTTTCCTTGGTAATGAGGGTGGAAAAGTATGAAGGGGCGATATCACTGAGAAGTTTGAAAATTGTAACTAGATTTTTATAGTTTATGCTGCTCTGTACAGGGAGCCAGTGCAAATCGTACAATATTGGGGTGATGTGTTCGATTAGGTTGGAATTTGTAACTATCCTAGCTGCAACATGTTGAGCTACTTGAAGTTGTCTTATGGTATGTTTGGTGAGTCCATGTAGGATTGTGTTGGAGAAATCAAAGTGGAGTGTAATGATTGCGTTGATGACAGATTTAAAGTCGTGATTGTGGAGCAGTGGACGTAGTTTTTTTAACATTTTAAGTTTGTAGAAGAACTTTTTTGCTATTTGTCTTATGTGTGAGGACATGTTTAGGGTGCATTTTTTACCGAAATGTTTATGTCATGAATCCTGATGGCTGTAGGCAAGGTAAAGTTCTAGTTTCTCATTACATATAATGCTTCAGTTTTACTGAGATATAACATTTTATTATCCATGTATATATGATAGTTTACCATGGAATTTTTTGAAAATAGTGCAGATGGGCTGGATATAAATGTTTAAAAGGAAGGCTGAGAAGGAGGAACCCTGCGGTAGTCCTTGTTCTTGGTTATAGGGATCAGAAAGATGTTGTTCTATTCTTACCTGTTTTGTTCGACCTGACAGATAAAAGGAAAACCAATTTAGTACTATATTCTTGATTCCTATTTGATGTAATCTGGAGATCATAATGTGATGGTTTATACCATCAAAAGCTGCGGTGATGTCTAAAAATATGAGGAGAAAGACCTGTTTAGTGTCATCAATACCACTTGTGAGTCAGTCAAACAGAACAGTGAGGAGCGTCTCCACACCGTGGTATGGGCGAAAGCCATACTGGTGCTCGTCTAGTGGGTTGAAGGATTCAATATGATCCTGAAGTTCAATCTGAACTATTTTCTCTATCAGTTTGGCCATGAAAGGGAGACTGGAAATAGGTCTGTATGATGTTGGGGAATTTTTATCCATGGAGTGGTTTTTCAGAATAAGTCGAATTAGTGCATGTTTAAGGGAGGATGGTAAGGGGCCTTGTTGTAGGCAGAGGTTGATAATAGCGAGGATAAAAGGAAAGAGTTCTGATTTTGTTGCTTTTATCCAGCTTACTGGACAGGGGTCGAGGTAGGACTTTGCATTTCTTCCAGTGTTTGTAGATCTTTCCTCATGTTGTCCACTCCCTCAGAATGTCCACTCTGTTACAAATTTTCATGTCATCTGCAAAAAGGCAGACTTTTCCATTCAATCCTTCCGCAATATCACTCACAAATACATTAAACAGTATCGGTGCCAAGACCAATCCCTGAAGCATGCCACTACACACTTTCCTTTCTTCTGTGTGAGTTCCTTTTACCGAAGAAAAAGAGAGTGCATTCTCCACAGATGGGTACAGTCCAAGAACCAGGTGGAGAAGAAGAAGAAGACCAGGCCACACTGGAAGAAAACTTAAAAAGCCTCTATTGAGAACCCAACTTTAAAATGTTTCAACACTAAGCTTTCCTAAGGGGTCTACAAACATAGATAAAACCCAAAGCAAATTATAAAACAGTACATAAATATAAACCAGGAAGAATATCAATTAATAACACATCAGGTAAAAAATAAAAGATAAAAATACAGGGACATTACTAACTGGTAGGAGGCCGTCTCAGAGAGAATGGCAGGAGCGATACTGAAACTCTTTTCCATTCTATAACATAAAACATTCACATCTGTTTAAAAGATAAAATAAAAAACAATGCAACCAGTACTACAAAATGAAAAATAAAAAAATATTTTCATATCATAAAAACATGAAATCATGTAATATGAAATAGAGCAAAAAAAGATACAATGCATATCATCCTAGGAGGGAGAGGGATTAGGGCGGAAGAGAAGCAAAAGAGGGAATGGGGGGAGGGTGGAAAGGGGGGGAGAGAGGCAGGAGGAGGAGGAAGGAAGAGAAGGAAGGGGAACTGAGGGGAGGGAGAGGAAGGGGAAGGAGGAAACGAGGCGAGCGGAGAGGGGAGGAGAGGGGAAGAGGAAGGGAGGAAAAGGGGAGGGGAGAGGGAAGGAAAGGAAAGGTGAGAGGGAGGAAAAGGCAGAAGGGGGGAGGAGGGGAGAAGGGGGAGGAAGGGGAGAAGAAAGAAAGAGGGAGAGGGAGAGGAGAGGAAAAAGGAAAGGAGAGGGGGAGAAAAGGGGGAAAGAGGAAAGGAGGGAAGGGGGAAGGGGAGAAAGGGAAGGGAAGGAAGGGGGAGGGGGAAGAGAGAAGGCAGAAGGAGGGGGAAGGAAGGGAAAGAGGGGAAGGGGAGAGGGGGAGGGGAGAGGGAAGGCAGGGGAAGGAATAGGGAGGGAGAGAGGAGAGAAGGATACAGGAAGTTGTCCATCAGAGTGCCACAATGCCAAATGTTGCAGATATGCACCATGAAGCTGTTTCAGTCCATTGTCACTGCTGTACTGTAGGTCCCAGGGAGGGACAACCGTGGTGGCAATGGGGGGCGAGTGGCCGGCTGGTCAGGGGGGACACAGGGGATGAGGTTTGCCTAGGGCACTACATCTCCTTGCGCCGGCCCTGTTTACACCCACTATAAACCACAAACAAGTAATAGCCTCATTTTTCTGTTTGGACTGCTTGGGATGTTGCAGATTGGAGAAGCTTTTTGCTTGCGATTCCTTGGCTTGCCTCATCTGTCTGTATTTACCTAGGTGTGTTTTGGGCTTCCTTTTCTTTTCCTACACTCTCTTCTGTTCCTCTCTCAAACCTATTTTGCATCCCCTTTCAAAGATCTCTATATATTCCATCTCCCTGAACTCCTTCCACCTCCCCCCTCCCCCCTCCCCCCACTCCACCATGCAAATCCTAGTGTCTGTCTCACTAGCCTGGGGGTGTCAATCTTCCTGTTGCCCAACTGCTTTGTGCTTCTGTGTATGTACGAGTGTTCCTTGCTGCATCTGTCTTTTCATGTGGTTTGTTGGTTTGCACAGGCCGAGCTGTATGAAGCCTTCAGGGAGCACAGAAGGGTCACCAGGAGGCATTCATATCAGAGGGTATTTAGGCCAAGGACCCAATTCCTAGATTTCACTGATGAGCAGTGCCTCATTAGGTTCCACTTTGATAAGGCAGTCATCACCATCTCTGCCAGGAGTTGAGTTGCTCCTCTGCTCCATCACAAAGAGGAGCCAGTCCATGCCTGTCAGCCTCAAGGTCATCATGGCCCCAGCCTGCTTTGCCATTGGCAACTTCTGATCCATGCCTGCCTTCACAGCGAGGCTCAGCCAATCAGCCTTTTCACAGTACATCTCAGTTTCTGAGGGTCTTTCACAGTACATTTCAGTTTCTGAGGGTCTCTCACCCACACCGTAGAATATGTAGTCTTCCCTCAGATTGTGCAGCAGAGGCAGCTAACTATGATCCAATTCTTTGATGTGGCCAGATTACATCTGTATTGGGGGTCATTGATTGTACACATATGGCCATCAGGCTTCCACGAGGGAGAGAGGCTACATACTGCAAACAGAAATGCATTCCACTCTCTCAACATGCAGGTGGTCTGTAATGCACAGAGCGATAACTGATGTGTTTCCGAGGTTCCCAGGTTCCTGCAATGACTCATACATCCTGACCAACTCTGGCATCTACGAGAGATTTGAGAATAGACAAATTACCAGAGGGTGGCTGCTAGATAAGCCCTGCACCAAGCCACTCTGACATCTAGACATGCACCTACTAGACGTTCTCAGTGGTGATTGGCAGCAACAACCGGCAAATAGAACACATGAGTGTAGCTCCTTCCCACTACTGCTAATACCCTAGCCCCAGGGCCGGCCCGTCCATTGAGCAAGAATGTTTTTTGCACAGGGCCCCGTGTTTCAGGGGGCCCCGCGCAAAAAACATTCTCCATCATCCCAAGTAGATTTTTTTTTTTAAAAAAACGGCTGTTGCTGCCGCTTCTGCTGTGGCAGCAGCAGAATCAAGCGTTCCTCTGTGGGGCCCCCCTCCCTGCAGCATCAGGGAAGGGGGCCCCGCGGTAATAATAATGGGTGATTTCAACTACCCCGGTATCGACTGGGTCAGTGTCACTTCAGGACATGCTAGGGAGATAAAGTTCCTAGATGAAATAAATGACTGCTTCTTGGAGCAGCTGGTTCATGAACCAACCAGAGGGGAAGCCATATTAGACCTAGTCCTTAGTGCAACACCAGATCTAGTGCAAGAGATAAGGTTGTTGGGGCCACTTGGCAATAGTGATCATAGCATGATCGCCTTTGATTTAATTAGTGGAGGAGGGATAGTAAGGAAATCCACAGTACTACCTTTTAACTTTGCAAAGGGAGACTATGATAAACTGAGGAAAACAGTTAAGAAAAAACTAAAAGGAGCAGTTGCAAAGGTTAAAGACGTATATCAGGCTTGGCTGTTGTTGAAAAATACTATCTTGGAAGCCCAGACCAGCTGTATTCCACGCTTTAAGAAAAGTGGAAGGAAGTCCAAAAAACTGCCAGCATGGTTTAAAGGTGAGGTCAGGGAGGCTGTTGTTGCCAAAAAAGCATCTTTCAGGAAATGGAAAAAACAGCCAAACGACGAAACCTGGAAACAGCACAAGCACTGGCAAGTCAAATGCAAGGCATTGATAAGGCAGGCAAAGGGAGAATTTGAGAAGAAGCTTGCTGCGGAAGCAAAAACGCGAAGTAAAGACCTTTTCAAGTACATTCGTAGCAAAAAACCTGTGAGAGAGTCAGTTGGTCCATTAGATGATAAAGGGGTTAAAGGAGCACTAAGAGGCGACAAGGCGATAGCGGAGAGATTGAATGAATTCTTTGCTTCAGTCTTTACTGAGGAAGATGTAGGGATGTTACCCATGACTGAAGTGGTATTTAAAGGTGCGGAAGAATTGAAGGAAATATCGATACATCGGGAAGATGTATTACAACTATTAGATAAACTGAAGAGTAGCAAATCACCTGGGCCGGATGGTATACATCCAAGGGTGTTGAAAGAACTGAAATATGAGATTGCAGACCTGCTATTAGTAATCTGTGAACTATCATTAAAATCATCTCTAATACCTGAAGATTGGAGGATCGCCAATGTAACACCAATTTTTAAAAAGGGTTCCAGGGGTGATCCGGGAAACTACAGACCAGTGAGTCTGACATCAGTACCGGGAAAAATGGTAGAAACCATTATAAAGAATAAAATTACTCAGCATGTAGATAGTCATGACCTAATGGGAGACAGCCAACATGGCTTTAGACAAGGAAGATCTTGTCTTACTAATCTGTTATGTTTTTTTGAAGGAGTGAATAATCAGGTGGACAAAGGTGAGTCAGTTGATATTGTGTATCTGGACTTTCAGAAAGCCTTTGACAAGGTCCCTCATCAGAGACTTTTGGCAAAACTAAAGAGTCATGGGATAGGAGGCAGTGTACTATTATGGATCAGGAACTGGTTAAAAGATAGAAAGCAGAGGGTAGGGCTAAATGGCCAATTTTCCCAATGCAGAAAGGTGAATAGTGGTGTACCCCAGGGATCTGTGCTGGGTCCGCTGCTTTTTGACATATTCATAAATGACCTGGAAAGTGGAATAACGAGTGAGGTTGTCAAATTTGCAGATGACACAAAACTATTTAAAGTTGTTAAAACCCAAGAGGATTGTGGAAAATTGCAAGAGGATCTTGATGAATTGGAAGATTGGGCATCAAAATGGCAGATGAAATTTAATGTGGACAAGTGCAAGGTTATGCACCTAGGGAAGAACAACCCAAACTATGGTTACACGATGCAAGGTTCCACATTAGGAACTACCACCTAAGAAAAAGATTTAGGCGTCATTGTGGATACCATGTTAAAACCCTCGGCCCAGTGTGCAGCGGCGGCCAAGAGAGCAAATAGAATGCTAGGTATGATAAGGAAAGGAATGGAAAATAAAACAAAAGATATTATAATGCCTTTATATCGTTCCATGGTGAGACCGCACCTTGAATATTGTGTGCAATTCTGGTCGCCGTATCTTAAAAAGGATATAGCGATTTTAGAAAAGGTTCAGAGAAGAGCCACCAAAATGGTAAAGGGGATGGAAGGATACTCCTTTGAAGAAAAGCTAAAAAGGTTAGGGCTCTTTAACCTGGAAAAGAGACGGCTGAGGGGAGATATGATAGAAGTCTATAAATTAATGAACGGAGTGGAACGGGTAAACGTAGATCGATTGTTTACCTTATCAGAATACAGAAAGACTAGGGGACATTCAATGAAGCTACAGGGTAAACTATTTAAGACTAATAAAAGAAAATATTTTTTCACTCAACGTGTAATCAAACTCTGGAATTTGTTACCGGAGGATGTAGTAAAGGCTGTTAGTGTAGCTGGGTTTAAAAAAGGTTTGGACAAGTTCCTGGAGGAAAGGTCCATAAACCATTATTAAGAAGGGACCCAGGATATCAATGCTTGAAGCAATACAAGCATTGTGGAACCTGTGTCCCTTGGGGAAACTGCTAGGTACGTATGACCTAGATTGGCCACTGTTGGAAACAGAATACTGGGCTTGATGGACCTTGGTCTGACCCAGCATCTTCTGTTCTTATGTTATAATCAGCTAGCTCCAGAGTCCCAAAGCGCGGGCTTCTTTCAGAGCCGCGAAGAGAGAGCTTCTCTGATCTCTCGCGGCTCTGTTAAGCCAACCGAGAGTGATGGGACATCCCATTAGCCCCAGCGGGATTAACAGAGCCGCGAGAAAGGGAAACTCTCGCGGCTCTGAAAGCCCGCGCTTTGGGACTACGGAGCTAGCTGATGCTGCAGGGAGGCTTCTGCCGGGCAGGGGGGCCCCGCGTAGGAACGCTTGATTCTGCTGCTGCCACAGCAGAAGTGGCAGCAGCAGCCGTTTTTTTTTTTAATCTACTTGGGATGATGGGGGAGGGGGGTTAGGACTGGTAATGGGCTATGGGGGGGCTAAGACTGGAAGTGGGCTGATGGGGGGGTTAGGACTAGTAATGGGCTATGGGGAGGCTAAGACTGGAAGTGGGCTGATGTGGGAAGGTTAGGACTAGTAATGGGCTATGGGGGGGCTAAGACTGGAAGTGGGCTGATGGGGAGGTTTAGGACTGGTAATGGGTTATGGGGGGGCTAGGACTGGAAGTGAGCTGATGGGGGGGTTAGGACTAGTAATGGGCTATGGGGAGGCTAAGACTGGAAATGGGCTGATGGGGGTTAGGAATGGTAATGGGCTATAGGGGGGGCTAAGACTGGAAATGGGCTGAGGGGGGGCTAAAAACTGGTAATGGTCTATTGTGGGGCTAAGACTGGAAATGGGCTGATGGGGGTTTAGGACTGGTAATGGGCTATGGAGGGGCTACGACTGGAATTGGGCTGATGGGGGGGTTAGGACTGGTAATGGGCTATGGGGGGGCTAAGACTGGAAATGGGCTGATAGGGGGTTAGGACTGGTAATGGGCTATGGAGGGGGCTAAGACTGGAAATGGGCTGATGGGGGGCTAGGACTGGAAATGGGTGATGGGGAGGTTAGGACGTAATGGGCTATGGGGGGCTAAGACTGGAAATGGGTGATGGGGGGGTTAGGACTAGTAATGGGCTAGGACTGGAAATGGGCTTGCGGGGGGTTGCTAGGACTGGAAATGGGCTGAGTGGAAGGGGGGCTTGAACTGCAAATAGCTGATGGGGACGGGGGCTTGGAATGGAGATGGGCTGAGTGGAAGAGAGGCTTGAACTGCAAATAGCTGATGGGGAGGGGGGCTTGAAATGGAAATGGACTGTGAGGGGAGGGAGCTAGGACTGGAAATGGGCTGAGTGGGGGGGCTAGGACAGGAAATGGGCTGATGGAGGGGCTAGAATAGGATTGGAAATGGGCTGTTGGGGGTGCTAAGATTGGAAATGGGCTGTGGTGGAGGCTTGGATTGAAATGGACTTATGGAGGGGCTAGAACTGGAAGTAGGCTCATGGGGGGCTTGGATTGGAAATGGGCTGAGTGGAGGGGAGCTAGGATTTGACATGGGCTGATGGTGGGGCTAGGAAAGGACTAGAAATGGGCTGATGGGGGGCTGGGATTGGAAATGAGCTGATGGAGGGACTCAGATAGGACTGGAAATGGATGGGGGAGCTAGGACTGGAAATGGGCTGAGTGGGGGGGGCTAGGACAGGAAATGGGCTGATGGAGGGGCTAGAATAGGATTGGAAATGGGCTGTTGGGGGTGCTAAGATTGGAAATGGGCTGTGGTGGAGGCTTGGATTGAAATGGACTTATGGAGGGGCTAGAACTGGAAGTAGGCTCATGGGGGGCTTGGATTGGAAATGGGCTGAGTGGAGGGGAGCTAGGATTTGACATGGGCTGATGGTGGGGCTAGGATAGGATTGGAAATGGGCTTATGGGGGGCTAGGACTGGAAATGGGTTGATGCGGGGACTAGAAGGGAGTGGATGCTGGGTGGGGCTGGAACTAGAATGGAGCTAATGTTAGGGGAGGATTAGAATGGGATGGAGTTGGGAGAATGAAATGCAGAGGGAAAAATATTTTGTGTGGGAGGGAAGACAAATCTATAATTGGCCGGATATTGGGAGAGTAAGTGGGGATTGAGGATGGAGGGGTAAAATCTGAGTGGACGAAATAGGAATGAGGAAAGAGCAAAAGGAGAAAGATTAGTATGTTAAAGCAGATGTAGAGAGAGAATGGAAAAAAACTAGAAGAGAGAAGAAAGGACAAATGGACAGCAGATGATGGAGAGCTAGCATAAGACACAAAGAAACCAGAAGAAAGTGGCTGGAGCAATTGCAGCTGGAAAAAAATGCACAAAAGGTAGAAAAATATCTCTTTATTTTGAATTTATTAATAGAAATATGTCAGCTCTGGGAAATGTGTATCATTAACGTCTGCGCTTTATTTAGTACAAGAGCAAATTAATGTATAGTTTTATTTCTACAGTGTTGTACATTCCAAGTTTGGCTTTTGGGATTCCCAGTTTAATTATTGTCTTCATGTTTCTAAATTGTGATTCCTTGTTTGGTGATGGGTCTATGTTCTGCATGTGTAACTGAGCTGAGGTATTCTGTTTATGTAATTCCTATTTGACATTGCTACTTGTTCTCATTACCCAGTAGGTCATGTATTGTTATTCTCTGAAATGTATTGGTTTAATATTTGTAGTGTTTCCTTTTGATAGGTAGGGTATGGTGCTTTGTGAGTCCTGGTAGTGCTGTTAGGATACGGCGGGTTTGCTATGGGTTCTAAATGGGCAGTGTTTGTAGTAGTTCCTAATGTGTCTGGCGGTTGGCACTGGATTATAGTAATGTAGAAATCTTTTAGTCTTTCTTTTTACATACACTCATTAAGAGGCATGTTTACTAAAAGTTAGTGTATGGTAACATTATGCAAATATTTATGCAAATGAGGTCCCTTATGCAAATGAGGCCCCGCACCGAGTCTCTGCACATGGCCCCGCACCCCCCTTGGGCCGCCCCTGCCTAGCCCTCTGCTCTAATCTATTCTCACTCTTTCTCCTCGCACAGGAGATAGAGGCTATCTTATGAGGAAGTAGCTCCTGACATCCATTGTTGCACCACAGACAGATGCAGAGGAGCAGTACAACAGGGTCCACATATACACATGCTCTATCACTGAGAGGACCTTTCATTGCTTAAGAGCAGCTTCTGTGCCTGGACTGCTCCAGCCACTTTCTCCCCACCTTTCACCTCTCAGGATGATGTTTATTTTTACTTTGCTCCCCTCCCATCTACTACCCCCTACTCCTAATTTGCATAGGAGGCCATAATGATATGCTGGATGATGTGTCAAAAAACTCTTCCAAGAGCTGACTAGCCCCATGGAATGAGAGAAATTTGAGGGCCTCCCTCCCTTTCATAGGGCATACAGCCCAAACTCTGTGAGAAGGGTGATGTTTCCAGTACTCCAGGATGCTGAGAGGTTCAGGAGACCATGAAGGTGGAGGAGTGTGTAGATGCCTTCTTATTAAGCATGACTCATGCTGACTGGGAGGCCAGGGGTGCAGATGGTGCCTCCTTCAGCTTGAGACAGACTTGTGCAGAACTAGCCCAATCACTAGGCAAACTAGGCCTTCTAGGGGAGGAGAGGGTGGCAAAGAGCAGGGCATTCCAAGCTAAACAATAGACTTTGACAGTCAGGAAGGGGGATAAGGTTTAAGGTTTGCCTAGGGCACCAAGACCTTGAACCAACTCTAGGGCCAGCCCTGGATTTGTGGGCCCCCTGTTGCATGAGACCCAGGGCAATTGTCCTGTTTGCCAGCTCTTAATGCCAGCCCTGCTTTCCCCTCCTCTCTTTAACCTCTTCATCTGCCTTCTAGCCACCTTAATCTCAAGGGATCAATGCCTACTACTATGCTGATGATATCCAGTTCATTTTCCCATCCAGTCTCCATTCTCCTGATCTTTCAGCACTCAACAACCATCTTGATATTATAGCTTCCTGGATCACATCCCACAAATTAAAACTGAACATCTCCAAATCCTACACTATGTGAATCACTGACAGTAACATCCATTTCTCAGTCATACCTTGGGTCTTAGGCCAGGATACCATCCTAACTGACTGGTAAATGGAGCTCACTCGGAGGAAAGGAAGGTGATTAGCGGGGTGCCCCAGGGTTCAGTCCTGGGCCCGGCACTGTTCAATGTATTTTTGAGTGATATTGCTGAAAGACTGAATGGAAAGATCTGTCTTTTTGCAGATGACATGAAAATTTGCAATAGAGTGAACTCCCCCGAGGGAGTGCTTAACATGAGAAAAGATCTACAAAAGCTGGAAGAATGGTCTAATGCTTGGCAATTCAGATTTAATGCAAAGAAGTGCAGAGTCATGCACTTGGGCAGCAGAAACCCAAGGAAAATGTACGCGATAGGGGGCGAGAGGTTGGTGTGCACGGATCAGGAGAAAAACCTTGCTGTGATTATTTCTGTAGATCTCAAGGTGGCAAAACAGTGTTACATGGTGGTGGCAAAAGGCAGGAGGATGTTGGGCTGCATATGAAGAGGAATTACCAGCTGAAAGGAAGAGGTTCTAATGCCACTGTATAAGTCACTGGTGAGGCCTCACTTGGAATACTGTGTTCAGTTTTGGAGACCGTATCTTGCATTACGGTAAAAAGAATGGAAACTGTTCAGAGGAAGGCGACCAAAATGATTTGGAGCCTGCATCAGAAGCCTTATGACAAGAGACTTGAAGACCTAAATATGTACACTTTGGAGGAGAGGAGGGATAGGTGAGATATGATTCAGACCTTTAAATACTTATAGAGAAATAATGAATAAACAAACCTCTTCCAAAGAGGGGAAGCTGTAAAACGAGAGGGCATAACATGAAGCTGCAAGGTAGTAAATTGAAAGGCAATGTCAGGAAATACTTTTTCACTGAGAGGGTGGTGGATGCTGAGAGGGTGGTGGAATGCCCTCCCGATGGAGGTGGTAGGGGCAAATACAGTGACAGAATTCAAAATGGCATGGGACAGACACAATGGATCCATTTATAGCAACAGAATAAAATCAAAATAAACTAAACCATCTAACTTCTCAACAAATAGGGATGTCCTGCATTTAGCGGTGGGTTCACCCCTAAACAAAGACATGGCCATCGTACTGGGCAGACTAGATGGACCATACTGGTCTTTATCTGCCGTCATTTACTATGTTACTATGTTACTATGACCCCCTCAAAATTTTAGGCTGCCTCTTCAATCCCTCTCTCTCATTTGAACCTCAAATATCTGTAGTCAAATTCTGCATAACTTTAAGATCCTATCTCAACCAAGATGCCCTCACCACAGCAGTTCATGCACTAAAATGGGGGGATAAGACATTTTTCAGATATATTAGTGAGAAGAAGAAGGGCAAAAGTGGTATTGTCAGACTCAAGGGTACAGGGGAGGAATATGTAGAAGCTGATAAGGATAAAGCGGAATTGCTTAACAAATATTTTTTTTCTGTGTTCACAGATGAAGAACCAGGAGCAGGACCACAAAAAACACCCACAAATAGGAACAGAAGTGAGGGACATCTTGAACAATTTTCAGAAGACTGTTCATGAGAAACTAGCTCAACTTAAAGTAGACAAAGCGATGGGACCGGATGGGATACACCCTAGAATACTGAGGGAACTTGGGGACGTTCTAGCAACTCCACTGACTGACCTTTTCAATGCCTCGTTGGAGTCGGGAGTGGTGCCAAAGGACTGGAGAGAGGCTCATGTGGTGCCTTTACACAAAAGCGGAAGTAAGGATGTGGTTGAAAACTACAGGCTGGTTAGTTTAACTTCGGTAGTGAGTAAATTATTGGAAACGCTGCTGAAAGAAAATAGTGAGGTTTCTGGAGTCCAGCGGATTACAGGATCCGAGGCAGCATGGATTCACCAGAGGCAGGTCTTGTCAGACAAATCTGATTGATTTCTTTGACTGGGTGACCAGGGAGTTGGACCGAGGGAGAGCCCTAGATGTGGTGTATTTAGATTTCAGTAAAGCCTTTGACACTGTTCCTCACAGGCGACTTATAAACAAACTGAGCACCCTAGGGATGGACCCTAAAGTTACTGCTTGGGTTAGAAATTGGTTGGGTGGGAGGCGACAAAGTGTACAGGTAAATGGAGCTCACTCTGAGGAGAGGGATGTTACCAGTGGTGTGCCCCAGGGATCTGTCCTTGGTCCGATTCTTTTTAACATCTTTGTTAGTGATATAGCGGAAGGGCTGTCGGGTAAGGTTTGCCTCTTTGCGGATGATACCAAAATCTGCAATAGAGTTGGAAGGTGTGGATTTATTTTATTTATTTACCATTTCTTCTATACCGCACTATTCAGCATCAGCGCGGTTTACATGGAACATAACAATCAGACAGGGTACATAAGCCTGAGTTTACAATTAACAGGAGAACCAACTTGGATAACAAAAGGTAACTATTTACACAACGGTGTCATAGAAAAACATAGTAAGAGATTTAATGGTCAAAGACTCCTTGCATGGTGTGGTCGCCTAGATAAAAGGGTGTGTTGGAGCTGTTGTAAGTATTTGATTGGGGATGAGATTCATTTTTCTCCGGGAAATATTTGAGGAAAAGGAAGTGTTTAAGGGCCTTCCTAAACTGGATTAGGTTACTGATTGCCCTAATGTTTGTTGGTAATGAGTTCCAGGATCTTGGGGCGCAAAGTCTGAAGGCCCTGTTTGCAGTTGTCGAGGTGCATCTTGATAATTCTCTCGGCATTGTTAGCATATTTATCGCTGTGGATCTTCTTGGTCTATTAGGAGTTGTTGTTTGGATAAGGTCAGATAATGCAGATGAAGAGAGCTTATTGACCGCTTTGAATGTTAGCAGCACTGTTTTGAAAAAGATCCTGGCTTGTACAGGAAGCCAGTGTAACTGCTTTAGAAGGGGTGTGACATGGTCTCTCTTAGATGAGCCCTGGAGAACCCGCGCTGCACTGTTCATGGCGAGCTGTAAGGGGTTCAAGGTGGATTGGGGGAGACCTTGTAATATGGCATTGGCATAATCAAAATGTGGTATAATCAGAGCCTGGTAAATTGTCCGAAAATCCTCTGGTTCAAGCAAGGGGCGTAGATGTCTGAGTGAATGGATCTTGAAAAAGATTGCCCTTACAGTGTTCGCTATGTGTGCCTTCATGTCAAGGTTTTGATCCAGTGTAACTCCCAGGTAACGAATTGTGGGTTTTGCTTGTAGATCAGCTTCTTTCACCTTCAAGTATTGGGGTGGGTTGAAATTCGGGTTCCTTGTAATGGAGAGCACCTCCGTTTTCTTATGTTGAATTCAAAGGTTTTGTGACAGGAGCCATTCCGAAATGGCATTGAAGCAGTTGGTCAAAGGGGAGAGGTCAACTTGATCTATGGAGAACAGCATATAGAGCAGGACGTCATCAGCATATACCATACAACTGACATTGAAAGACAAGATGATATTGCAAATGGGCTGCATGTATATGTTGAACATCAAGGCCGACAGGGAGGATCCCTGGGGAACTCCTTGACCTTGATGAAACGGTTCTGATGTTGTTCCACCTGATCGTAGGTGCTGCCATCTACCGGACAAGTATGATCTGCACCATTCCAGTGCTGTTCCGCAGATGCCCTTCTCTTTTAGCCGTCCTAGGAGAAGCTCATGATTTACTGAGTCGAAAGCTGCAGCAATGTCTAGGAAAATGAGTGCAAACCCCTGACGGATGCTGTCAATGCGGGTGATTATATTATTGAAAAGGGTGGTAAGGAGTGTTTCCACTCCATGTGACTCCCTGAATCCATGTTGGCATGAGTCAAGTGGAGCAGCAGAGTCGATGTGGTCTTGCAACTGTCTTTGCACCTCTTTTTCGATTAACTTTGCGAGAAAAGGTATACTTGAAATGGGTCTGTAAGAGTCTACCTTTTGGGGGTCTAGTTTACTATTTTTAGCAGCAGTCTGATCGACGTGTGCTTGGATAACATGAGGAGGGATCTAGCTAAGCTTGAAGAATGGTCTAGAATTTGGCAGCTGGGATTTAATGTTAAAAAATGTAAGGTCATGCATTTGGGCTGCAGCAATCCAAGGGAGCAATATAGTATAGGGGGTGAAGTACTTTTGTCCACTAAAGAAGAGCGGAACCTAGGCGTGGTTGTGTCTGATGATCTTAAAGTAGCTAAACAGGTAGAAAAGGCGACGGCAAAAGCTAGAAGGATGCTTGGGTGCATACGGAGAGGAATGGCTAGCAGAAAAAAGGAGGTGATAATGCCTCTCTATAAGTCTTTGGTGCGACCTCATTTGGAGTATAGTGTGCAATTCTGGAGACCGCACCTTCAAAAGGATGTGAACAGGATGGAGTCGGTACAGAGGGTGGCTACTAAAATGATTAGTGGTCTTCCTTATAAAGCATATGAGGACAGACTGAAGGATCTTAATATGTACACCTTAGAGGAAAGGAGGGATAGAGGTGATATGATTGAGATGTTTAAATACCTCCGTGGCATAAATGTTCAGGGAGAGAGCCTCTTTCAATTGAAAGCAAGTTCTGCTATGAGGGGACATGGGATGAGGGTGAAGGGAGATAGATTCAGGAGTGATATGCGGAAATATTTCTTTATATTACAAATAAGGGTGTCCTACAAATAAGGGTGTCCTACATGGAGTGGTGGGTTCACCCCTAAACAGAAACAAAAACATGGGGAGGGGTGGCCTGCACAGAGCGACAGGTGCACCTACTCTTGCCATCTTGCTGGGCAGACTAGATGGACCATGCTGGTCTTTATCTGCCGTCACTTACTATGTTACTATGTTATGGAAAGAGTAGTGGATCCGTGGAATAGTCTCCCAGTGGAAGTGGTAGAGATGAGGATAGTAACTGGATTCAAAAAAGCATGGGACAAACACAGAGGATCTCTAAAGGTAAAAAGGGGACTGTTGTAGTTGTTGATATGGAAGGACAGACTAGATAGGCCATGTGGTCTTTTTCTGTCATCATATTTCTGTGTTTCTATGTTTCTAATTCTGTCGAGCCTCAATTATGGTAATGTCATATAATCAGGGCTCCCCGTCAACTCTCTTAACTCCTTCAAAATATCCAGAACATCACCATTAAACTCATCCATGGCTTCCAGAAATCCCAACCTAAATTCTTACCTATTGTATCAAATGTAAAACCTTCCTTATCACACATCAAGCTTTCCATACCAGACTTCCTCTCTCTCGCTCTCTACCCATCTTATTCCCTCTTCCAATCATCTCACCCACTTCCAGCATGAAAACTCCTGCACCTTTTTTCCAGAAAATCAATCCATTCACCATTCAACAATCTACTTCCTTACCTCCTCTCTGGAACTCCCTCCCACCCTACCTCTATACCAAATCTAATTTAAAAAAAATTTAAAAAGAGTCTCAAAACTCTTTTTTACCTAGGTCTTTGGTGAGCAGGCAAATGGCAACCTCTCTCCCTCATTTCTTAAGGTCCTCAGCAGGCAGATGAGCATCAATACCCTGAACTCTTTCCCTACAGTTCTACTACTACTTAGCATTTGTATAATGCTCCTCCCTCTCAGCCCGTTACTTTGCCCCTACACCTCTCTACTCATCTAAATTTCATTCTTTATATACCTACTATTGTAAACCACTTTGGTACATTTTGAAAAGAAGTATAGCGAGCAACCAGAAATAAATGAATAAAAATGGCAACAAATCTTTTTGCCAGCTCTATTTTCTCCGCACGCTGAGTAAGAAATTGCTGGTTCTGATGCAGCAGCCACCCCAAGACCTCAAAAAATGCTGGATTCTCGGAATAGCATGGGGTTCCTCATCCTCCACTGCTCATCCTCCACTGCTTCTGACACTCCTTCTACAGGTTCTGGTCACCATGGAAGGCTGATAGGGCTGGAAATTGTATGTCTGCTAATTCTCCCTCATCCTCGCTTTTCATAGATTCCTTTCATCGTGAGGCCTTTCCAGGCTGGCCACTTGATCCTCCACCTCTATGCACTCTCTGCCCTCGCTGCCTCCATCTCTGAAGGAAGTCCTTCTCCACTGTTTTGACTCCCAGCCTCAGCACTAATCTCCTCACCCGGATCATATCCTATGGATTCTCTTGTAGGTAGGAAATCAAATGCACCTTCTCTGTATACAAACCATAGCTTTAAGCATAGTGAGGCATGACCTCTGCCTGGCACTGAATCACATTTTATGGTACGTAGAGCCTTCTTTTGCTCCTGCTAACCTCTGGGGACCTGCTCTGCCACTTTATAGACACTGGTATGGTGCTGCCTTGCCCTCTAGTATAACCCATGGCCGCTGGCATATTGCACGGCCCACAGGGTAATTCATTCCCTGCTCCTCTCAAAGCCAGGAGGCTTAGTGCTGTTTGCATATGCACAGTGAGATCATCCAGACAGAGGGCAACATCCAGGTAGTTTCCAAAGATTGCAATAGCAAGACTCTGTACACTTTGTAATGACAGATGCGTTGGCTGAGATATAAACATGTGGCTATGTTCTTACTGGAGCACCTCTCAGAAGCTAACAGCATTTGCGATGTTGCCACCTAGTCACATAGAATGCAGGTCCTTCCAGGGTACCTTGGGAGCAACATAGCATTACAACATTTTGTAGTGTGTTTGTGTCTCTAAATGGCACCCTAACAGGTAGAGAAAAGGATAAGAGGAACCAGGTTTCTGCTTACCTTCCCAGGACCACCCATATCTTTCCCACACCCTCCGTGCTTCAGCATAGGGTGACCAAAAACCATCAGCCTGGTATAGTCTGCCCTCATTAGAGAGCACCAGATGCACCAGGAGGTCACTCTTTGCCTCAGAGAAATTATGCTTCCACCTGGCAGCCATTTTGGTGCTCTCTAATGAAAAGCCCCCTGGTGGCCAGAGATGTGCTGTACACTTATAGAGAGCAGTTGGGCACGTGCATTTGGCCCCCAAATGGAACTTTCATGTATGGGATACATGTGCAGTGTTCGGAAATACACCCTTTGCACATGCCTTTTCCCCTTTCAAGCTCTCAGTATTTTCAACATGTATCTGGCCCACCACCACAGATGCCTGTGCAATCCCATTGTAGAACGAAGCTTCATATCTTGGCCATCCCTTTTGCCTAGTGAATTTTACATATGTGTATGCAGCTATTTCACAACACCATACACATGAATATCACTATAGGCATTTTAAAAACATATGTCCATTTAAAGGGTTGGGGGGGGAGACATGTTGATTTTCCATTGGCTTCATCCATGCATACCCTGTCTTCTAAAACTGGCATGCATTTGCACACATTTTTACTTCCATCACATTTATTTATTTATTTAGCTGTGCTTATATACTGCTTTTCACTAGGTCGAGGTGGTTTCCAGATATATGCTAACAGGCACTTTTTATTCCCTTGTCCCCAAAGGGCTTGCAATCTAAGTGTACCTGAGGCAATGGAGGGTTGAGTGGCTTGCCCAAGGCCACAAGGAGTGGCCGTGGGACTAGAGACCTCAGTCCCTCTGGCCTGAGGTTACTTTTCCCTATGTGGGAATTGAACCCTTGGCCCTCCAGCATGAGGTAACCTGTCCCAACCACTGAGCCACTCCTCCCCCACATAAACAAAAGGCACCTTTGTATGTGCAAGAGACAGGGAGACTGGGTTTTTGAGAGAAGCTTTGGTTAGATATGTATGAGTTTGTGTGTGAGTGAGGAAGGCTGTTGCGTACATGAGAGAGAGAGAGAGAGACCATGTAGTATGAGAGAGAGAAGTATACTGTGCCTCATGTTTGTACCTGTGTTTCTGTGTACGAGGCAGAAACTGGCTGTGTTAGAAAAAGGACATGCGTGTCTTTATCAATAAGGGGAAGAACAGTCTGAGAGTTAAGCAAGTCTAAAGATTTGTGTGTGTATGTGTGTGAGTGTTTGAACCCTGTATATTATGAAATATAATAGAGGAGAACAATCTTTATTTATTATTGTATCATATCACTGGAAAATATTTCATAAGGCGAGAAAAAAATAAATGCACCAAGAAGAAATGTCAGCTGAGACCTTGGATTTATCTCATGTTCTCTCAGTAGTAGCTCACAGAAAAGCGAGGGCAAAGACTCAGACCCTTACATAATACAGAGCAAATTCGACACCATCAATATGTGCAGAAAGGTTCCAGGCTGAATTTAGTGACAGGGTGCACATAGCCCGAAGAGATCTTTATCGAGAAAGATGTTGCTGTGAGTTGTGGAAGTAGAATTATTCTGCAGAGGTTATGGCACCAAGAAAGAAGTATAATCTGTAGAGAAAGAGAGCGATTATGCTGCTGTAGAGGTTCTTGATGGAACCTTACCTGGAGTATGGCTATGCATCAGAATGAAACTGAACAGACTGGATCTTTGGTTCTCAACCCAGACCTCGGGGCCAATTAGGTTTTCAGGATATCCTTAATGAACATGCATGAGGCAGATATGCATATGGAGGTAGTCTGCAGGCAAATCTGCATCATGTATATTTATTAGGGATATCTTACAAACCTGACCTCTTTGCAGCCCTTGAGGACTGACCTCGTGCACCCCTGATCTAGAACAATGCGTCATGAGATGAAGCTTTACGGGTGTCGATTCAGGAGCAATATCAGAAAACTAGGCGGATGTGCTTTTGTTGGAAATAAAACCAAAATTTCCTGTTTTGTTTCTTCACATTTTGAAAATGAAATGAAAGAAAAATGAACTTTTTTTGTTTCGTTTCATTTTCAATGTATGAACGTTGCTCCAGTTGGAAAACATCTCAGGATTTTCAATGGAATAAATACCGGGGGGGGGGGGGGGGGGGAGTTGGAGTTTAAATGTTTTTTTTATGCAATATATTAAATATATATTAAATTAGAAAAAAGTCACATACTGTAAATCCAGAAAATACACAATATAAATGTCTGAATATTTTTTCCGCTCAAATTACATATGTATATAACACACACACATACACACACACACACAACACACAGCCCAAAGGAAAGACAGACTAAGGCCAAGGAGATAAATCTTCACGTCCCGGCAGCTTGATGCAAATATTTGTGTTTCTTGGGTTGGGGGAAATCCATTTATCTAGAAAGCAGCTATTTTTATCCACTAGCTGGTTAATTTGATCTGTTGAAGTAAGACCTAATAAATAACACTCCTAATTAATATGGATAAGATATCCATTTATATTTAAGCTTGCATATTCAGTGGTCCTACCTGAAGGGATGGGATGACTGAATATCCAGCATAAAAATAAGTCATTCACATATTTGTATGAAGCGGCTAGCCTTGGTTAACTGAAAACCCTGCCTATACCAGTACCATACAAAGTGCTATATTTAATGTATAGCCGGCATTAAAAATTGCCGTCTACTCTCTTCCTCCTCTTGTGGTTTTGTTTTATAGTTTTTCTGCACGATTGGCCTTTCTCTTAACTTCTTATTTCAAGGTTGTCTGGGTTTTTTTGTAATGTCAGACATCAAGATTATTCAAGATAGTTTCCCTCAGCTTCTGAGGTTGAGTTAATCAAAATGGCAATTTTTCCATAGTTTCTGTATTTAGGTTGAATGGCTCAGTGAAAGATTATAGTAGAAATGATATTAGAGCTAGGAAATCGGAGATGACACACAGAACCTGATTTTGACTGGCATAATATTCACTGCAATAATTACATCTATTTAAGATGCCATTTGAAAGTTCAAAACTCTTGAAGTATTGGGAAAAGCTAATAAACCTTTATTAGAATAGTTCTATTAAAAATAAATATGCAAATCCTGGCCAGCCCAGTGGCAGTGATCCATTCTGCCATAGGAGAGCCTGGTTTGTTTCTCATACCTACTGTAGTTCCTGTTCCTCAGTTTTGGGCATAGTTGGGGATGATCCAGGGACAGCATTGGCAACACCTGGGGAAGAAGGAGTCTCAGGCATTGTGCAGGGATCTTTATCTTTATTTAATACTTGGTATACCGCTTTACAAAAAGACACCAAAGCGATTCACAATAGACTAAAATAACTGCCAGAAAAGGAAAAAAATGCCATAGTCCCACAGGAAAGAGGAGATAGGAAAGAGAGGAGCAGAAGGAAGAGGGACTAAGGGGAGAAAGAAGGGGGAAAGAGAATAAGAGAATATATTTTTTCACTCAGCGTGTAATCAAACTCTGGAATTTGTTACCAGAGGATGTAGTTAAAACTGTTAGTGTAGCTGGATTTAAAAAAGGTTTGGATAAGTTCCTGGAGGAAAGGTCCATAAACCTTATTAAAAAGGGACCCAGGATATCAATGCTTGACCCAATACAAGCATTGTGGAACCTGTGTCTTTTGGGGAAACTGCTAGGTACGTGTGACCTAGATTGGCCACTATTGGAAATAGGATACTGGGCTTGATGGACCTTGGTCTGACCCAGTATGGCATATCTTATGTTCTTATGCAACCCCCCCCCCCCCCAGACCGACCTTGCCAAGGGGTAGAAAAGGCAGAATAGCCCAGAGAGAGACAATGATTGAGGAGTGGTACTTCTCTGCATGAAGCCAAGTCTCAGAAAGAAAGAATAAATCAAGGGAATACTGCATAAGGAGATGATGAATGGGGACAGCCTTGGAGCGCAAAGAGCAGCAGTTAAGAAGAGCTATGTGCAACAGAGGAAAAAGAGGAAGAGGAGGGGAAAGCTGAGGAGGATGTGCAGGTGGGGCAGTGTGACAGGGCAAAAGGTTAACAGAAATACATGAAAGGAGAGGCGGGAGGGGTGGGTGGGCTGGGGCTGGACGCCAGCCCCAGTGAACAGGGATGGCAGCCATTAGGAAGAGAAACAAGAAAAAAAGAGATAAGACATGGAGATGGAGAAAAGCCTTACCAGAGAAGGCCACAAAGGTGTGAAGGTCCCAGGGAAGAAAGGAGAGCACAACAGCAACAGGAGAAGGAACCAGGGGGTTGCCCCAGGAGTTGCCCCTAGGAGCTTGCCCAAGAAGCACGTCCTGCTCCTTGGGCGTGCGCCCGTAGCGTGAAATGCTGCAGAGGCTTTTCTTTTATGGCCCAGGGTGGAAAGGGCTGCAGGGAGGCTGCCCACGTCACTTCCAGGAGGGGGTGGGGTCACACAGAGGAGTACCTGGAAGACGAGCAGAGTACAGAACACAGATTCAGCAGATTTCAACACCTACTGGCCTGGGGCAGTGTGCACATGTACCAGGTTACAGAAGGAGCCCTAGACTCATCAGTGCCATGACTGGGCTAGGTGCTAATTTGTAAGATAGAAGGAAATCCTGGGTATTTGTTAATGAAAGCTCAAGGTGCTATCGTCAGGTAAAGCACTAGTTCTAAACCCAGTTCTTAAGATGCATCCAAGCAGTCCAGTTTTCAGAGTATCCATGATGAATAAACATGCTAACCTTTTATTGTACACCGCTTTATGTTTCGACGGAAAGCGGTCTATCAAATTTTAAATAAAAATAAAGATAAAGATGGGATAGGTTTACATGCATGAAGTTCAATTCAGGGAGAGGGCTGTCCGGGCTGTCTGGACATCCCTGAGCAAGACGGGGCTGTTCAGATCTGATTCTGGTCCGCGGGAACAAAACATTCCCATGGTAGCCAGAATCGGGCCTGAGAACAGTGAGAAATGCCCCTTCCGCCTTTGGGGACATCCTCCCTGCAGGTGCCCCCAACATCTGCGGCTCCGGCCATCCCCTTTCCCCACCTCCTGACCCACGGCTGGCCTGCTGTGGTCTGGATTGGGCGGCAGGGACCCCCCCCCCACACCTGACGCCAGCCCCGGGGGTGGGTCCCTGACTACGATCGCAGCAAAAGTGTTGCTTATACCACCTCAAAGGTGGTATAAGCAGCACGTCCCAACGGACCCAGCAGGACGTACAGGGCCATGACCTGAATCAGCCCTGTCCATGCTGCCGGGCTGGCCCAGCCCTGCTCCACCCAGACCCTGCCCCCTCCCGCCTCTGCCAGTTCTCCCCATCTTACAGCACAAGACATGCGGGGAGAGCAGGAGTGGGAATAGGGTCCAGGCGGCCTGCAGAGGTGACTGAACCGGGCTACAACTATGGGCGTATTTACTAAAGTGTGCCAAGCAGTTAGTGTATGAATAAGTACACACTGTTAGAGTAGGAGCTCAGCAACATTTACCACACAGGTTTGACAGCACACACTAATTTGCATGCTAACTGCATGCCATGTCATGGGAAAGGAACTGGGTAGTTTATGAGTAGCAAATGGGCTTGGACTGGGCATTGAGTTATCTCACAGTGCTTTACTGCATGCTAATAGCGTGGGTACACTTATTGCCCATTTAAAAGGAGACTTAAGTGCAGCCATGCTATCCCGGCATGCAGTTATGCAGCCCACCAATTTAAAAAACAATCTGATTCCCCCTGATCAGCATCCCAGCACAGCTACTCCTTCTCAAACAGCACTCCCAACATCTTCTGAGTTATTCCCATTCCCAGTACCACTGCATTTACTGTGTCCTTGCTGGGTTTATAGGGAGCTCATGAGCGATCAGCAGACGCTCCTACCCCATCAGCAGGGAGACCTGATCCCTAGCAATCGTCTTGAGGTACTAACACCAAGGGATCAAGTTGCCAAAGAGAAGAGAGATCCCCCTTATACATTTCTACAAGAAGTCAAATAGCACATTTAAATAGCTGGAGTATTAATCCCCACAAGACATTCCCTTTCCCACTGTACCCCAAATTTCACCCATGAATTGAAATGCAACTGGGCCAATTTTTAGCTGCAAGTCATATGGAGGAGGAACTCTCTCATATTCAGGCTGACTCTTAACTGCTGGTTATCTTCTCTGTTCAGCCTCCCTGCTGCTGAATCATGTACTTTTCAATAGGTTTGACTTTAAGGATATCAATGATTCATACTCCTTAATGCTTGCATACATTTGATTATAAACCAAGGCGGCTTGTCTTTATTTTGTATTTTGAAGTTAATGAGCAATTATTATTGGGGGGGGGGCAGATTACCAGCCTGTAGCACAACCCCCAACTTGGTTGACCTGCGGTCTACTTTTCTTTGCCTGACTCTTTAGACCTCTTCGCACCTATGATATAGCTCTCAAGATGATCACAGGATGCAAGCCTTCTCTCCAACATCAAGTACTTTACTGGAACATGGGTTCTAAAAGGTTTTATCACTAGATTTTCATATTAAGAACAAAACACACAATAAAAAGATAGTGGGTGTTTTTTAGGCATGTACGATCCAAAGATTTTCATGCTCGTTGCTGTTCATCAGCATCTGCCCATTCAGATAATCTTTGGGAGCTGACCCATTTGTCCTTTTGCCCCTTTTAAAGTCTAGGGTGGGAGCTATTTTACAATGGAATAGTCAGGTTTGCCATCTATTTTCAATCAGACCCACTTGAAACTTGATGGTAGGCATCTGTAACAGCACTACAAGTCATCGAGAGTGTCATAAACCTCCCGAGGACACCAGATGAGGGGCAAAAAGTGATAGGATGAGAACCAGAAATCACCATCAGAAAGGGAAGGCACTACAAACAGCATAATTAACACCTCAAGATAGTGGAAGAGGACAAAGAAGCACTACCATTGGTGGAACAAATGAAAGCACTTTGAGAGGAGTAAAATGGCAAAGACCCCTGGTGGAGAACAGCACCCACATAGGCTGCAAGGCCCCAAATTATAGAAATCTTCAAAAATTTTCACTTTTACATAGATGATATATGCAACCATACAGTATGTAACATGAGCTAAAGTTCCTATATCCTCATGGAGCCAGTCACCTCACCACCCAAAAAACAATATTCTATAAAAAAAAAGGCTGAAAGGGCTTGACTAATTTATAAATCAGAAATAAGGAAGCGTGACACTGGAACCCCAACATGCCACAAAATATACCACAATCCAAATTGTGTCATCATTGCCCCAACCACCTAATAATCTTTTACGTGGTCCAAGTGCAAAAATCGTCCTTCTTTTGTCACTTTATAAATTTCTCATGTTGTCCAAAATTGTAGAAATACCGCAGAAAGCTGCTACTTATTTCAGCATCTCCATTGTGAAGAGTATATTCTGCATCCAACTCCTCCAATCGCTTTCACCCTGTCCGGGTTGCTCCAGGGAATTACCTTCACAACATGGCACACCGTCAAAGTTAGCTTTCCTAAAGTCTAGGACGCTCACTTTTGAATAGATTTTATCAGCCTTAGTCCTAATATTGAACTCTAGATGAGAGATGATCACCCACTATAAATATCCGAAAACTCTCCTCATTGGAAAGCACCAGGTCCAGTATGGCCCCCTCACGTGTTGGTTCTGTTACCAGCTGCTGGAATAGTTCTCCTGTAGAGAATCCAGGTTCTCCTCACTTCTAGATGACACCACAGCAGGAATGCCTTTAGAAATATAACTTTAGACCAGTGCAAAAGTCACGAGCTCCCCGTAGACTCCTTAGCTGGATCTTCTACTTCCACTGCAGTAAGAACTCAGAACCGAAGACAGGCCCCCTCCACAAGCTCTTATATCTTCAGGATTAGCAACGTCTAGAAATAAGCAGGTTAGCTATTGCCTTGCTTCACTGCTACCAATTCCCAGGAGAGATGAGACACCTCCCAGGGAGACATCACCTCCTGCTCTTTCTTTCCCCTTTTAGCTGACCAATCCCTTTGGACCTTATTATTGTGGTCACTCCCATAGAAAAGTACCATGGCAAAGAGTATTGTTCCTCCTATGTGCATTCCATATGCTATGCAATAGGGTCCCCTTACCTTCCTATGGTATTCTTGCATTAGTTTTTGCTGTAAACTGCTATGGATTGAAGAACTCTGCTCAAGCAAAATGGTCTATATACAGTATGTTACTTGGAAACCAAGAGACCAAGGTTCGATTCCCACTAGCACTCCTTGTGGCCTTGAGCAAGTTACTTAACCCTCCATTGCCTCAGAAGAATCTAAGTTATCAATGTCCCCATTTAATGTGTATTACCAAGTTTAAGTTACAATGTAAACTGCTTTGATTAAAATGATACAGTGGTATAAAAACTTGTTAAATAAATACATAAATATACAATATGTTAGTTAATGCAACTTTCATCAGGACTGGTGTTTAAATGTCAGTGATTCATGTCACAAAGAAGTAGATGTAATCTAGCTGACTGGCATTTAATATATTTAAGTTGGATGGAGAGATAGACTACCAATTTCCACATAATGCCTGCATTATTTTAAAAAATATGTCTATTGACATATATTTTTAAGACAGTATATTAGGATATTGTTTAGCCTACTGCGTCTCATTTTTTTCACTCATCTAAATTTCCCTACTTCACCAATCTATTTCAGCTGTAATGAAAAGGCCAGTTGTTCATTTTGCCTTAAATCGCTTGAAATCAACAGGCACAAAATTCATTGAAATGATACTCCTAACTTTGAAGGTTATGTTCCTAAATTGGCCTCTCTGAAATTTACTAGGATTTCGTGCCTAAATTTATTTTTCAAAATCTCTCTAATCTCTAATAAAAGTGGATATAAACGGACAGATTTAGAGTAAAGATAAAAAGTTAGGTGCTTAGAACTGACTTTTAGTACTAAGGGGCGTGTTTTCTAAAACACACAACGCTGCTGCATGTTCAGCCCCAAAGATTAGCATGGAGGCTAGTGCTAACTTTTGGGGGCATGTCCTTCTGCCGTTACTATGTTGGAGCCACACTCGGTGCCATGTGAGTGTACTTACGTATCACTCCTTGAGGAGGAGATAACCACTAGGTGCTTCTCTGCCTATGTTTTACCCTAACCCACCCAGTCCGTGCCACATCCCATATTATATGACCATCACAGGACTGTTACTGTGCTGCCCCATCCTGTCAGCAAGCCACACACTAACCGATATGGAAACATTTACTAAACCACACTAAGTACAGAAATTCAGATGATAAACCTGTACTAGGCAAATGAATCTAGTTTACATCATGGCCTTTTAGCGAAAAATGAAATGCCAAAACACTCACCTATTTAGTAAGCAAAAATTTTGTTTCTGTTGGACCACTGCTTTCAGTCACAAACTATTCCTTTTATTGAACCATTAAAAATCCACCAAATGTGCAAAACACTTGCGTGCATCACTGAATCATTATACAATAATCGCTGGTGCTTTTATTATACACCAAAGCTTGCTGTATAAAATATTACCGCCAATGATTTCTGCTTATCTGCACATGGCCTAATCCAACGAGTTGCCAATTGCCACTGTATAAAAAGTTGCCTTCTATAGAAAGCTGCTGATGCAACACTGAGTTTCAAACCAACAATTTTCAATAGGTTCTGGATCAGGGTATAGTTATCCAGTCACTGAATATTCCTCCTCCTCCACTGAAAGTCTCATTTCTTTCAAAACGGCGTTTTTATTTTAGCAGCGTGTCCAATCTGGTGCGGTGGTCCTATCTAATGAATCCTTGCTGATCTACTTGTTCACAGGCTGCCAGTGTCTATTCAGGTCACAACAACGTAAGCCAAACAAATGAATGGCAGACCCAAATTTATGAGCATAACTTTTAAGCTCCTAAATGAAGATGACTTTTCAACTAACAACTCAGGCTCTTAAGTTTGACTGAAAAGAGGGCACAAATTTAAGAGCCTAACTTTAGGAGACTGGCTTTTTTTGACTATTAGGTCCTATGGGTCCGATATTCATTTGGACTATGTGCCGCATTGGCGCCTAGCCCTGCCCAACGACCCTTAAATGCAGATATTTCATGCCAGGGTCATATGCGGCCCTGGCTTTGAATATCTGGGTATCACTGCACACTTCGGAAGCCGCAGAAGCTGACCAGGCAGCTGCGATATTGCATGCTTTAGAGATCCTTTGTGTTTGTCCGATGCTTTCCTGCATTCAGATACAATCTTTGTCTCTACTACCTCCACTGGGAGACTATTCTGTGCATCTACCATTTGCTCTGTAAAGAAATTTTCTGCAAATGACTCCCGAATCTCTCTCCTCTCACCTTCACCCTGTGCCCCCTCGTTGCAGAGCTTTCTTTCAGTTGAAAGTGCATTTATACCCTGGAGGTATTTAAACATCTCTATCATATCTCACCTCTACCATTTTTCTTCCAAAATATACTTATTGAGATCTTTAAGTCTGTCCCCATATACCTTATGATGAAGCCCACTGACCATTTTGGTAGACACCCTCTGCACTGACTCCATCCTGTTTATGTCCTTTTGAAGGTGCGGTCTCCAGAATTGCACACAATACTCCAAATGAGGTCTCACCAAAGACATATACCAGTGGCTCTCAACCTTTTTTTCAACATATTCTGCATCCACAAAAGCCCTATTTTCCCCAACAACAGGTGCACATCAGAACTAGGACATTTCTCCATAGAAGTCATCATACAAAAATATTCTGATTCTTTTAACATCTGAGAAACAGCAACATAAAACTCTCCATTGCTATGCACATTGTCAGATACAAAACCTGAAAATAAAACCCCACGAAACACACACATAAGCAAGCCTGCCACAGGCACTAATTCCTATGATTCAAACAGCAAGAAGCCCACCTATGAAAAGGCAGTGCATCAATATTATATTGGGCCCAGAACACCAGTACACATATTTCTGGGCTACTACAGATTTCTATGGAGAAACTAAATGCTAAGACTACTGCATCTTGGTCACCTGCAAAACACAGACTGAAATACAGAACAAGGGACCACAAATTAGAAATAAAAATATGAAGACAAAAGTTGAAATGCAGAGCACACTGGAACTGAAATCATACTAAAGGTTTCAGGCTGCTAAGACCCCGGGAAGCAGTGCTGCTTTAAGTGAACTGAAGAAGCATGCTGCAGGTTGTATGGCCGGGTCTTCCGCTGCCTGGTTATATGCTGCTATGCTTACTGCCTCCCTGGAACGTCTGCCCTACTTGTGCTGGCTCTGAGACACACCTGCTGGTGTTTCATGACACACCAGTTGAGAACAGCTGACTTATACAGAGACACTATCACCTCCTTCTTCCAGTTCGCTATTCCTGTCATTTTGCACCCAAACATCCTTCTGGCTTTCACCATCACCTTTTGTACCTGTTTAGCAAGATCGTCAGAAACAATCACCTCTAGGTCCCGCTCTACTTTCATGGACAGAAGCACTGCACCCCCATATGGTACTGCTTCCTTGGCAGCCCAAATACTTAACCTGAACAACAGTGGAGGGCAAAGACCACGGCCAGACACTGTATAAAATATTAGAAAAAACTTTATTGAAGACCCAACTTAACAAGTTTCGGCCCTAGGCATTCGTCAGGGGTCAAAGAGGTACAAAAGGCTGAGCGTAGAGACCGTCCAGAGAGGCGGAACAATACCACACTTTCCCAATCCAGTTGAGTTAAATCTGCAGGACTCCATCCTACTGCTCACTAGCAGTTTGTCCTTTCTCTTTTATTATCTGACACTTACTTTCACCATTCTGGCTCTATGACCAAACAAACTAGAGTCTTTAGTCTACCTCTTCTCTCATTAACAGATCATACAGTGGGCTACCTCCCTTGATAGCATTCACTGCTAACTCCTGCTACCAACCACCAGCGTGGCCCTTGGGCGCCTTTAACTTGGATGTGTGCTGGGCTCTCTCCGGGGTTCCCCTTTACCTAACTGGGTAATTGGATATTTCAGGGAATATAATATGGCCTATAGTCCCTTGGTTTGTTAATAAGATGGGCTCCCCATCATATTTGGAAATATAATCTTGAACCATAGTGTATTGTATTGTTTAGAATGGTAAACAGGAGTCAAACTATGTAGACATTGGATCACGGGGGGGTGAGGGGGGAAATGTTTCAATATTCCAATGTTTGACCTTTCTATGATAGCTAAGTGGGGTCTGATCAGCCCATGTATTCTGATCAGTCCATGTATTCATGCCTCTTCCCTCCGGCGTCTAACCTCCCCACCGGTTGTATGGTAAAGTTAGACAGGGGTGGGAAAGGGGAGGATCAGGGGTGGCATTAGGGCAGGCAGTGGGCGGTTGTGGGCCCCGGACGTCCAGGGCTGATTCGACTTGAACAGGGAAGTTATTCCACCACCGAGGTGGAATAACTTATTTATTTATTTATTTATTTTATTTAATGGTATTTATATACCGCCTTATCATTCAATCAGAGCGGTTTCCACGGCAAACAATCAAGGGGGCAAATGCTTTCATGCAGTGTACAGAGTGGTGTGTATGTGTTGGCGGGGATGTGATTAGATTTGGTTTATCTATATAGTGCGCTATTATACATCATGAGCTATTATACAGTCTTATATACAGTCTTGGGGTGGTGGGGGGGGTGGTTGATGATCTGAAAAGCTGTGATCCCACAATTCTGCAGGATCAGTGGGCCCGGGGCTGGGAAGGGGCGGCAGAGGACAGAGGGTATTCCCCGCAGCCCAACCCTGGCCCTGGGAGGCCAGATTTGGGGGTCGGGCTGCGGGGAATTAGCTGCAGGAGCCAGCAGCCAGGGATCACAGCTTTTAAATGGAGCCATGGTGCCATGGCAACTGGACACCATGGTGCCACGGTTCTATTGAAAAGCCCTGATTGAGTTAGTCAGGCAAGGCCTGTACATGCAGGCCAGACTGAATCACAGTCCTGACCTGCACATACAGGCCTGATCGCTATTCTGATCCCGTGGGCTAGACATGCCCCACGGGATCAGAATCGTGATGCCCTCTGTACATCCGGTTCAGACCAGGTGCACAGAGGGCATGTACATCCAGGATGGAATTGGGCTGAAAGTACAATAGAGTAAATGGTCTTCGAGGAGAAATAAATAAATTGTTTTGAGAGAGCTTTTCATTTAAATCAAATCAGAGTATTGTTTAGCATACAAAGTAGAACAGAGTAAATAGTCTCTTCGAAAAAATTACATTTGTTTCTAGAGACTTTTATAAATAGGCCTTCCTATTAGGAGGCAAAAGATCTGTGAAGTTGTCTTAAATAGGTGTCAATTTGAAAGGCCCCATCTATCAAACCAAGGGTTGCGTGAATCACCTAGGAAATTGTTAAGACATTACCTCAGAAGCACAGATCAGGGCAATGCATAGCAAGCCAGCTTTTAATAAGTCTTCTTTCCCTCCCACTCACCCCAGGGATAACCTTAGCTTTATAGGCTCTTAAATCTATTAAAGGAAAGGAGGTAGTCAAATTCACTTTCAGGTTCAGCTGGTGCTCCTCATCAGGAATAGATTAATTAAGGACTTGAAACTAATTAATCTTGAGGTGAACAAAGTCCAAGCAACGTATTAGGTATAGTTGTATTAGTGAAAATATCCCCAGCAAACGTAAGTAAACAACTTAAATAGCTACACAAAACCTTAAAACTAAGATGTAGACAGCAGCCCAGCAGCGAGATAGGAGCTATCCAGTCTTTTGCATTGAGTGTCACATGCATGATTTTCTCCCAGTTAGCGAGGGTTCTTATGTGTGCACTAGGTGCAAAGAACTCTTTGCTCTCAGGGAATGAGTCCGATCTCTGGAGGCTAGAGTAGCAGACTTGGAGGGCATAAGGAAGACAGAGAGGTATATATATGAGACCTAAAGGGACATAGTACTGAAGTCTCACCTCCAGTATGGTACCTCCTTGTTGCCATGGAGGAGAGAGGTCACACGACAGGAAAGCATCATCCTGGTGTGGCAGGAAGTGATCCCATAGCTAGGACATGTCCTTCAGGTGATGTAAAACCCTCTCACACTGAGGAGGTTTCTCCAGGGCCATGAGCCCTTGAGGGAAGGGTTAGAACAGCCATTATAGTTGGTGATTCAATCATTAGGCATGTAAATAGCTGGGTTGCTGGTGGACATGAGGATCACCTGGTAACATGCCTGCCTGATGTGAAGGTAGTGGACCTCATGTGCCAGTTAGACAAGGTTTTAGCACTGGGGAGGAGTCTGCTTTCTTGGTACATGTTGATACCAATGACATAGGAAAGTGTGTGAGGGAGATTCTGGAGGCCAAATATAGGCTTTTAGGTAGGAAGTTGAAATCCAGAACTTCCAGAGTAGCATTCTCTAAAATGCTTTCCGTTTTACGCACAGGACCTAAAAGGCAGGTAGAGCTCTGGAGTCTCAATGCATGGATGAGACGATGGTGCAAGGAAGAGGGTTTTGGATTAGTTAGGAACTGGGCAACATTCTGGGGAAAGGAGGAGCTTTTCCAAAGGGATCAGCTTCACCTTAACTGGGATGGAACCCGACTGCTGGCATTAACCTTTAAAAGGAGACAGAGCAGCTTTTAAACTAGTTAATATGGGAAAGCCAACAGTCACCCAAGAGCAAATGGTTTGGAAGGATATATCCTTGAAGGATACTAGCAAAAGAGGGTAGTTAGGGTATCCCAACAGAGAACTTCCAATAAATATAAAAGTAACCCATATGCCCTTAAGTACAAAGCAGACAGAGCTGAACGATTCTAAATTACCCCTGTTATACTGATAATCAGATTAATATGAATAAAATACAATCTCTAAAATATCTGTATACAAATGCTAGAAGTCTAAAAAAAAAAGAAAAGGGGAGCGAATATATAGCACTAAATGAGAGGTTAGATAAGATTGGTATCTCAAAGACCTGGTGGAAGGAGGACAGCTAATGGGACACTGTGATACCTGCGTACAAACTATATCGCAATGACAGAGTAGATCAAATTGATGGATGGGTTTCATTCTATGTTAGAGAGGGCATTGAGTCACACAGGATTAAAGTTTTGCAGGAAACAAATACACCGTAAAATCTCTATGGCTAGAAATTCCATCTAAAAAGGGGAAGGCGATGACAGTGGGGTTGTACTACCGATCGCCTGGCCAGAATTAATAAATGGATGATGAAAAAGAAATCAGGGAAGCTAACAAAACTTAGAAAACAGTAATAATAATGGGTGATTTCAATTACCCCAGTATCGACTGGGTCAGTGTCATGACAGGACATGCTAGGGAGATAAAGTTTCTAGATGAAATAAATGACTGCTTCTTGGAGCAGCTGGTTCATGAACTGACAAGAAGGGAAGCCATTTTGGACATAGTCCTTAGTGGAACACAAGATCTAGAGCTAGAGTTAAGGGTGTTGGGGCCATTTGGCAATACTGATCATAACATAATCGCATTTGATTTAATAAATGGAGGAAGGATGGCAAGGAGGTCTACAGTACTACCTTTTAACTTTCAAAAGGTTGACTGATAAAATTAAGAAAATACTTAGGAAAAAACTAAAAAGACGTCCATCCCCACTATTTGTCCCCCTTGCCATCCCCAACTAAGCCTCCCCTTATTTATTTTTTTTTGTTTTTTGTTTTTATATACCACTTTGTCTTAAAAATCAGAGCGGTTTACATTGAACTTTTGAACTACTGTGCACAATGCAGTTTACAAGAAATAAGAAACAATTACAGATAACAATTGCAGTTAACAATAATAATAAAGTAAGGTAACTATTTACATGTTTACGTATTCTTATTACTTTATGAGAGAGTGAGTGGCAACAGTGAGAAAATGGTGAGAGTCGTTGTGATGTTGACTGAAGGTAAATATGACATTTATTGCTGTTGATCACATTTATAGTAGTCCGTGAAGATGAATGTCTTGAGATGTTTTCTAAATTGAGTGAGGTCTTTGATTTCTCTTAGAGTATTGGGTAGGTTATTCCAAAGGACAGGTGCATAGGAGGAGAAGGCTCTGTTGGTGGTTGATTGATTTGCTTTTCTTACATTTTTTGGGGAATTTGCATGGGGAGGCTTAGAGGGGAGCGAGAAGGGGTGGTAGAGAGGTGGAGTTAAGTCGGACAGTGGGCGATCCGCAGCCCCAGACTTTCAGGGCTGATTCTGAAGTCAGCTCTGTACATCCAGGCCGGCAGACTAGGCGGGGGACTTATTCCACCTCGGAGATGGAATATCCCCCTAGACGTCACGGGATGAGAGGCCCAGACAGGGAATAAAGGTGAGGTGGGTGCAGGAGATTCCCCGCAGCCCGACCCTGGCCATGGGAGGCCAGATCAGGGGTCGGGCTGTGGGGAAAGAAAAAAAGTAGTCGTGGCTGGGGATCACAGCTCCTGAATGGAGCCACAGTGCCATGGCAACCAGACGCCATGGCGCTGTGGCTCCATTCAGGAGCCTGATTGAATTAGCCGGGCAGAGGCCTGTGCATGCGGGCAGATGGGAATCGGGTCCTGGCCTGCACGTACAGGCCTAGAAGTGATTCTGATCTCATGGGGGCTAAACCTCCTCCTTTCTGCAGGTAATTCCTTTCTGTATGCAACCCAGCATCCTTCTGTCTTTGGCCAACACCTTCCCACACTGTTTCGCCACCTTGAGATCCTCAGAAACAATCACTCCAAGGTCCTTCTTCTGGTCCGTGCACACCAACCTCTCACCCCCTATCGCATACAGTTCCTTTGGATTTCTACATCCCAAGTGCATGACACTGCACATCTTCATATTAAATCTTAACTGCTAAGTATTAGACCATTCTTACAGCTTTTGTAGATCTTTCCTCATGTTATCCACTCCATCAGGGGAGTCCACTCTGTTGCAGATTTTCATGTCATCTGCAAAAAGACAGACTTTTCCATTCAGTCCTTCAGCAATATCACTCACAAATACATTGAACAGTACTAGTCCCTAGACCAATCCCTGGGGCACACCACTAATCACCTTCCTTTCATTCGAATGAGTTTTGTTTACCATCACCTTCTGTTGTCTGTCAGTTAACCAATTTCTGATCCAGTTCACCACCTTGGGACCCATCCCCAGGCTGTTCGGTTTATTGATAAGCCTCCTATGAGGAACAGTATCAAAGGCTTTGTGAAATCTAAGTACATCACATCCATTGCATGCTCTTGATCTAGTTCTCTGGTCATCCAGTCAAAGAACTCAATCAGATTTGTTTGGTATGATCATCCTTTGGTAAAACCATGTTGCCTTGGATCATGCAACCTATTGATTTCGAGAAAGTCCACTATTCTCTCTTTTAGGAGCATCTTCATTACTTTTCCTGCCACCGAGGTAAGTCTTACCGGCCTGTAGTTTGTCATTTCTTCCCTATTGCCACTTTTGTGAAGAGGTACTACATCAGCCCTTAACCAGTCCTCTGGAACATCTCCTTTCTCCAAGGATCTATTAAAAACATCATTTAAAGGCCCTGTCAAAACCTCTCCGAGCTCTTTCAGTATCCGGGAATGTATGCCATCCAGTCCCATGGCCTTGGCCACTTTCAGTTTTGCAAACCGTTCAAATACATCATTTATTTTTATTTATTTATTTATTTAAAGTTTCTTCTATACCGCACTATTCGGCATCAGCGCGGTTTACATGGAACAAAAACATCTCAGTACATTTAAACAAGTATGAGTTTACAGATAACAGTTTAAGAACTTTGATAACAGGAATACACTATTCATAATAACATTCCATTAACTATTTACATAAAATCATCTTCTGTCAATGGTGTAGTATCTACTATATTTCAATTTCTATATTTGTCAATCACAGGTGATCCTTCTCCAGGATTTTCTTTAGTAAAAACAGAACAGAAGTATTTGTTTAGCATTTTTGCTTTTTCAATATCACTTTCCACAAATGCGTTCTCGGCACTTTTGAGTCTTGCAATTCCACCTCTGGTCTTCCTCTTCTCCCAAATATAACTGAAAAAGGTTTTGTCTCCACGCTTCAGATCTTTAGCCATCTTTTCTTCTGCCTTTGATTTTGCTATCCCTATTTCTCTTTTTTGTCTCTTTTAGCTTTATCCTGTATTTTTTTCTGTGTTCCTCTGTTTGTGAATTTCTGAATTTTGTGAAAGCTGTGTTTTTTGTCTTAATTTGTGCAGCTATTTCTTTGGAGAACCAAATAGATTTCCTTTTCCTCTTGTTTTTATTTACTTTCCTTACATATGTATCTGTTGCCCTTTTTATTGCCTCCTTTAGTTTAGCCCACTGCAATTCCACTTCCCATACCTCCTCCTGCCCTGCCATCTCCTCCTTCGGGTACTTGGCCATTTTACTGAAGTCATCATTTTTGGAGTCTACGACTTTGAGCTTGCTGTGATTGGACTTTGTCTTGATTTTTATCTCAAACCACACCGTGTGATGATCACTGCTGCTCACATGGACACCCACCCAGACATTCAACACACTATCTCTGTTGGCGAGTACTAAATCCAGCATCGAACTTTCCCTGGTCAGTTTCATCACCATTTGTCTTAGCAATGCATCTTGGAAGGCGTCTACAATTTTTTTACTTCTTTCCAGATTTGCAGAAGGAATACTCCAATCTACATCAGGTAGATTAAAGTCACCCAATATGATCACTTCCCCCTTCATAGCTACCTTTGTAATATCAATAATCAAGTCTCTATCCATTTCTTCTGTTTGAGTTGGAGGCCTGTAGACTACACTAGTATGGATGATAGTGCCATCTCCTCTTTCCAACACAATCCACAGCGCTTCTTCTTTTCCCCATATCCACTGTATTTTAGTAGCTTTAATATTGCTTTTGACATTTAGGGCTTCTCTTCCTCCTTTTCTGCCTTCTCTATCTGTTCTAAATAAATCATAGCCAGCTATGGCTATATCTCATTCATGTGACATGTTAAGCCATGTTCTGTAATGGCCACAATGTCCATTTCCACCATTAGGGCTTCCAGGTCAGGAACTTTATTGGCTAGGCTACGAGCATTTGTGCTAATTGCTTTCCAGCATTTGTTGACTGGCTTACCTGTATTTTGCATGGATTTTGTTCTGCATGCCTCTTCCCACTTGCCATTTGTGTGTGGGTTTATAATGTGGCTGTTTCCAATCGTGTTATGTTTTTGCTGGGAGTGACATCCTGAACTTGTTTTTCTCTATCAGTCACCCCATTTCCCTAGTTTAAATGCCTGTCTATGTAATGCCTGATTTTTTTCAGTTAGGCTCTTTTTCCCTGTGACAGAGAGATGTAGTCCATCCACACAGTATAGCTTCCATCTATTTCCCCAGTTGCCAATATATCTAAATCCTTCTTGTTTGCACCAAGTTTGGAGCCATGTATTAAAGTTGATTATGCGATGCATCCTTTCTGCCCCCTTACCAAGAATAGGTAGAACTTCTGAGAATGCTGTATCTGGAAGTCTCTTTGAACTGTAAAGGCACTGTTTCTAGCCAGGTCATTTGTACCAAAGTGGACAATAGCATCAACTTTGGAGTGCTCGCTTTCTGCACTAACTGTGCCAACACTTTGGTTTGTATTCCTGCTGGTCGAAGAACCTGGAAGGCATTTGACCATCTTCTCTCCTTTGAACTGTGTTCCCAAGTTGTTGCCTCTGATGATGGAATCTCCAAGTAGTAGTAGTTTTCTGTTTTGTAATTTTTTTCTTCATGTTTGGTGCACTATCAGTAGATTGGACATTAACCTTCTCGGTTAAGGGCACTTCAGTTTCCACTAATTGGACACTCTCATTTTCCAAGGCAGAGAAGGCATTATGCAGGGATATCTCTTGATGGAGAGGGTGTCTTCATGCTACAGGTCACAACCTACTAGAGCCCACTGTGATCCACTTATTCCTAGGATTTCTGATTCTTTGTGGGAGTGGTGGTGGATTGTTTTCAATTTTTACCCATGAAGAGGTGTGTTTAATTGCAGTTAATTCTTCCCTTAATAGAATCAATTCTTTATGCATAGCAGATAACATGAGACATATAGGGCAAGCTCTTAGGCTCCAAATGCCTGCCTCTAGTAAGACCATGCTACCACAGATCCTGCAATCCATTGTATTCCAGAAACCTCACTATCCTCTGTTATAGCAGTGTTTCCATTAGTTTGCTCACCACAGAGGTCAGACTATCTGGTCTGTAGTTCCCAACCTCATCCTTACTTCCACAAGGGTTCAGAGGAAAGGGTTCAGAGGAAGGTGACCAAAATGATTTGGAGCCTGCATCAGGAGACGTATGAGAAGAGACCTGAAGACCTAAATATGTACACTCTGGAGGAGAGGAGGGACAGGGGAGATATGATTCAGACCTTTAAATATTTGAAGAGTATTAATGAACAAACAAACCTCTTCCAAAGACAGGGAAGCTGTAAAACTAGAGGGCAAGCATAAAGCTGCAAGGGGGTAAACTGAGAGGCAATGTCAGGAAATACTTTTTCACTGAAAGGGTGGTGGATGTTTGGAATGCCCTCCTGATGGAAGTGGTGGGGGCAAAGACTGTGACGGAATTCAAAATGTCATGGGACAGACACTGTGGATCCCTTTATAGCAACAGGATAAAATCAAAATAAGCATAACTAACTATTTCAACAAATGAGGGGTGACCTACATGGAGCGGTTGGTACACCCCTAAACAAAGGCATGAGGAGGGGTGACCTGCATGGAGCGGCAGGTGCACCTGCTCTTACCGCCATGCTGGGCAGACTACATGGATTATACTGGTCTTTATCTGCCTTTATATACTATGTTACTATGTTATATGCTACTTTTGTGTAAAGGGACAACATGGGCCCTTCGCCAGTCCTCTGAGACCATTCCCGACTCTAAGAAAGCATTGGAAAGATCAGACAGTGAAGCAGCTAGAACTTACCTAAGTTCCTTTAATAGTCTCGGATGTATCCCATCTGGCCCCATTGCTTTTAATTTAGCTAATGTAGCTCCTTGCAAAAACAGTCTTCTGAAATTCATTCAAGATCCGCCTCACTTGTGTTCCTATTTGTGGATGCTTTCTGCGATCCTGCTCCTGGCCCTTTATCTGTGAACACAGAACAGAAATATTTGTTAAGCAATTCTGCTTTATCCTTATCAGCTACTACATATTCCTCCCCTTCACCCTTGAGTCTGACAATACCACTTTTGCACTTCCTCCTCTCACTAACATATCTGAAAAATGTTTTGCTCCCCATTTTATTGCGTTGGCTGTTTTTTCTTCCATTTGTATTTTTGTTTTCCTGACTACTTTCCTAGTTTCTCTTAGCTTTGCTGAATATTGTTGCGTATCTTCCTCTTTCTGTGATCTCTTGTATTCTATGAAGGCCACCCTCTTTTTCTTCACCTTTTCAGCTACTTCTTTCGAGAACCATAGTGGCCTCCTTTTCCATTTACTTACTTTCCTAATAAAAAGGTTTCTTGCCCTGAAAATTTCCCCTTTTAGTTTTGCCTTCTGCTTTTCTATGTCTCCCAGCTGTTCCCATCCTGCTAAAGACTCCTAGTAGTATTGTCCCATCTTGACAAAGTTACTTTCCTAAAGTCTAGGGCCCTCACTTTTGAATGGACTATATCAGCCCTTCTCCTAATACTTAACCACACCATCCAATGGTCACTGGATGTGAGATGATCACATCCACTATATACATCAGAAGCACTCTTACCAGAATGGGTCAGTCTGTTACTTTCAATGTTTTAGCCATCATACCATGAAGAAATTAAGAGATAGAGCAGGATATGCAAGCATAGCACAACATAATAAGCTTCTATTTTTCAGCAGAAGATATACAGAGAATTTTTATTTTATTTCATTGACATTTTAAAAAATGAATTAAATTGAATTTGCCATTCAAAGCATTTACATTGATTAGATCCCTTTAGCAATATTGTTTTTTTAATCTTTTATTACCCTCCCTGGCATAGCAGAGCTGATGTAGATTGAAGCAACAGGCTTCTCCATACTACTATGCTCCATTAATGATCTCAAACTAGGAACAAATGTTAGCCATCGTGTGTAGCACAGCAAGGGGCTAACACCTTCGTATTTAGAGCAAAAGCAAAGAAAATCTCAACCAAGAGTAAAAAATCCAAATAGAAAAAGCGCTATGAAAATAAAATAAGGATACCAGGATTCTTGTTCTTATATTGTCAGGCAGCCTCCTTTCTCCCTGGGCTTTTAGCCCATTTGAAACGTGACCCTACCCTATTCACTGCCACTTATGTGGCTGAGTTCTGAGGCTGAGAGGTCATGGATTTTCATTCACAGCTATCCAGGCTTTGTCTCGCTCCCTTCTCATCTTGCCAAGTCAGCACAATGGCAGACTAACTGAGAGACCTGGTCTGTGGTCCCTTTGAAACCCAGTCAGCCTGATAGGTGTCACTGCTGAGCCATGACCGGGACTCCTTTACTTGCGCTAGGACCGCCACTTTTGCAGCATCCCAGATAAAGCCTTACTCAGAAACTGAATGTGAGTCTCCCATATAGTAGCACCACTGCTGGGCCATGGGGCTGACCTATCTTCAGTGTTCTTTTCAACGTGCATGAAAGAACAGTGATTAAAAATAGATTTTCTTTTATAATTGATGCTGGTAGACTGAAAACAATACACGGTATAACTGTATTGTGGAACAGAACCATGCTGTTCCAATTCTTGACATACAGGAAGCACCCCATGGGAGGGGAAAAAGAAACTAAAAGCAATCTTGCAGAGGTCTCTAAGGAATAAGATAATGTTCTTAGACGTCAGAATAAATATTTAAAGAAGCCATACCTTGAGTGCACCTGATACTAAAGCATGACCTGGTTTTCTACAGAATAGAATGTGAGTTGTAATAATTCTTGGAAAAATCCTACTACTTCCACCCATCATTTCTATAGTGCAACTAGACATCTGCAGATCTGTAATAAATGGCAGGAGAAATGAAGCCAGTTGATTGACTAATAGATTTAACCATCAAACACTGTATGTAATATACAGATAAATTTCCACTGACATTTGAATGGAAAGCTTATTAGTGGCTTGTTGATTCACAGCATACAAATGTGAGAAGAGAGAAAAAAAGACTCAGTAACTAGAATACCTGATTCATAATTACCAGCTGTCTCCCATTGTGACAGGCACAATATACTCACTGCGAAGGCTCCATGGGGACGGCTTGTAAGAGCCTTTACAAGGAGAGGGAAAATGACCCCCGCTTGTAACTCTTTTGACTTAATAGGAACAGCTGGTCAGTGAAGTGTTTTGCTAGAAATCTAAGGCGGCTCAAGCCGTGACATACATTTGCCAAGAAATCAAAAGAGAGCGCCCCAGCTAAATACGATTACATCTGAATTCATATTAGGGACTGACAAGTGAAGGCTTTCTTCTTTCGTGTTGCATGAACACAAGCAGGACACGACTCCAGTCAGGGTTGACTTTGACAGCAGGATTCCAAGTGACAGTGCAGAACGTATAGCTGAGACTCAGATCATATTTATGTAGACAGAGAAATTATGATGAGGAGAAAATTAAAAAAAAAAAAGGAGAGAACCCTGGCAGGAGGAAAAGTCTACATTTCCAGGAAGATGAATATATTGATTTCAAAATGATGGATATCACATCCATTATGGTTCAGATCTCCAGATCACGATCATGCTCTTACTGACAGTAACTTGGCTGCCCTTTTGGCAGAAAAAAGCATTTTAAAAAAACATGACAGCGAATGATATTTGCTAAATGCAAATGCCTCCCAGCAAGACAGTGACAGCAAAGATGAACATTCTGAGGTCTTGATCTCTGCTGTTGGTTCGAGTTTGCTGGGTAAAAATTAAAGCAGTCTCTTGCCAAGCAAAACAAAAAAATCTATTATTTTGAGAAAAGGAATCTTAGCCATAGAAACAATTGTAATTCTCCTCAGCCTTAAACCCACATGTTCAGGCACTGTGAAGGATAAGTAATCAGTGCATCTCCTCAGTGAACACAGAATGCTAGAATCATTTCATACTGTATCCAATGGGCTAGATAACGTGTTTCCAGAAGGTCTCACATTTATCTAGACCTGTGCCTGATTGTTGGGGCTTCCACTAATTCTGAAACACGAATAAGCCGTTTGGACGTGCGGGATAGACATTTTTCATGTGAAAACGACTAGAACCGTATTCCAAGCCCTCACGGCCCTGCATGTACATGGCGCATAAACAAGGATTTCAGAACATGGCTGGGAGGGGGCGGAACAGGGGCATGGCCAGGCACGGGGACATATGAAGCGTATTCTGTAGACACCTGTGTATGTCTACAGTCATCCCTGCAGATGTCCACGTTTTACCTGAAGGGTAGGACTTAGAAATATTTCTGCTCTGCACCTCAATGCAGCCCATATTAGTGAATGGATGGGTACCTATGCTGTGCACTGGTGTGTCTTCAGTCTGGAAAATCACAGCAGGCAGTGGTACTGAACAGAAAGCAGAGGAGAGGAAGGATGTACCACACTGTAACATAAATAAAAAACCCCACAAGTGTATGTAGAAGGGCGCTGGTACGCATTTCCGGCAATGCTGGAATTTGCTGTGTGTGCTAAAGGGCCAAAGTTACGGTTCCCTAACAATGCCCAATTCCTGGAAACGATACTGGTGAGGGAGTCCTAGGACTCCATGAGATAATGTTCCCCCAGCTATCGGTGCTATGTGCAGCACCCAGCCATCTGGAGTGACACACTCCACACAGTGGATCTTTACAATATTGCCTATTTAATGTGTACATTCCCCCGATGTAGATAAAGTCATATGTAATTCCTATCTGAACACAATACTGGGGATGTATTAAGCCAGTGGCTATTTTGCAAATATTTTGTGCACAAGTCACAGTTGCGGTTGGTTACATATGCGGGCTATGATGTGCAATGCCCATGCGAGATTTGGCCCTGGAGGCTGATATATTGGGAGGGCTGTTTGGGTCTAAGGTAGTTCTGCATCTGTTTGAGGTCCACGTTCGTGGTTATCGTATATGTATGTATACATTCAGAAATGCAAGAGAACAAAAAGAGCAACAGAATAGAGTAGGTTTGGAACAGACTGCTTTATTGAAGATGGTCCCTACGCGTTTCGGCTTACGCCTTCTTCGGGGGACATACAGCAACGTTGTATAAGGTAGAATGTCTCAAGGACACTTTGGAGAAGGCACTATGTATGGATAGAGCCGTGTGTGACAAGCTTGTCTCTTAAAGACAGTTGGGTCGTAGCACTATATAATAATGATTAGACAGAGAAGTGAAAACCATACGATGTGCGAATGCGGAGGCTCACAGCATGTCTAAACTTGCATTATACTGCAACATTGAAATGCAGTCATCACGAATGATGCTGGGTTGGCAGTACTGATTTCTATGGTTTTCTTTCCATCATCTAACATATTAGTTGCAGAGCATCTTTTTGGCAGACATCTGTTTCTGTGGGTCTACAAGTGAGAGTGTGTGTGGTTGGAGGGCTTCACAGGGGGATCTAGATTGTTAATTCACATATCTGTGGGGGACAGGAATGGCTGGAAGGTACCTGGACCATAGGGATTACTGCAGCATCACCAGGTGCCAGTGAGCACAGGCAGGAGTGAGCAGAACAAGTCTGCAACAGCTTACATGTCCAAACATATCCCTGTCACTAATAAGGAGACCTCAGAAGGAGGGCATGCAACAGTGCAATATGTAGTACAATATGCCCAGGTTGACCAGCATTGGTCTCTACAAATGTGCATAGTTGTAGACAGGGGGCGATGATGTCTCTGGGCATGTCTGTGTGATGCTTGCGCTGCTGGCTGCTGTCATTAGAAAGGCCCTTTATTAGTGAAAGGGAAATGGTTGGACAGTTTGCTATGGAGGACCTGTTCTGCTGTGTTCAGGTCCTTACTTAGCATCGTACGGACATGTTCCAGAGATGTCCACAACATACATGGGCGCCAGTAGCAAGGGAGCTCTTCTAGAGGTTGCTTGCTTAGTCTTATGATATCCTGCGGGTGTACAGATCCTGTTGTCATCTGTACACTCGCAGGATATCATAAGACTAAGCAAGCAACCTCTAGAAGAGCTCCTTCGCTATTGGCGCCCACAATGTGGAACTCCCTCCCTATGGGCCTAAGGACCCTGAATGATACCAATGACTTTCGCAAGGCCCTCAAGACCCTGCTCTTCACAGAAGCCTATGAGCAAACAGACAAACAATAGTCACCTCCCAAACGGAATACCATCTACCTTCACCAATTTGACAACATCTATCCATCCCCAATTAGTATAAGTTCAATGTATTTACGTTCATTAGTACCCCTCATGTTAAATGTAACCCTCCAGTTGTGTTGTGACCACTTTGATTGAAGGATAAGGTGGTATACAAATCTGTCTAAATAAATAAATAAAATGCATACCTAGGGAGGTCATCTACTGCCATGTATTTAGTGCCACACTGCACCTTGTGCCAGACAGAACATGCTCTACCTGTTTATCTACTACATTACAGTGCACTACGAGTGCTTTGTAGTGTTCTGGGCATGGCACAGACTGGTTTCTATGGTCTCACTTGCATCCACTTATATGTATCTTCAGCTTTCATTGTACTTCTGCCTCAAAATATCACTGCCTGTGGCCACAGCAGCTTAGGAGCTGCATGTTTTAAAGGGGAGGCATGGCCGTTCGCAGGTATGTCACGGAGACGGGCAAGATTGCATACATACATCTTTCCAGAATACGGTGAGCACGGGACATGCACATACGTTGCTGACATATACCTGTCTCCGTACAACTTAGCGCTATCTGTGGGCCACATAGGGGTATGATTACTAAACTGTGCTAATGTCATTTGGGTTAGGTCCCGCGGTAAAGGTACAGATGGCCATATAAAGGCGTGGGTGGTGCATTGTTACAGCAAGCTGTATCAGCTAATGCATCTTACAAACTAACGCATGCGACAAGGCACCTCATAAGGCACCTTACAAGGCACCTTAAAAGGCACCTTATAAGGCACTTTACAAGGCAGTTACTTTTGACAGTGTTTACCACCCCAGGGAGTGACCACAACAGTATTGCGTACCATAGCAATGCCCGCACTGTGCCCAGGACTGGTGAGGCGGCCAGGGCTGCCACAAACCTCCATATTTGCACAATGCTGGCATAGGTGTGGGACTGTGTATGTGTCTATCCAGTGTGTTGTGGCTGCCCACACCTTACTGAGCCCACACTGCTTGCACTGTATCCAGTATTAGCCTGCTAATGTGCATAATGAGGAGCAAGGTACTGTGGGTATGGCCCGGACAGGGTGGCCTGGGCAGGATGCATCTGCACAGGGTATAGGGCAAGGGCTGGGACACTGTAGTGCCCGACCACCACCTGCACGGACAGGGTGGCCACAGCATGTCATGCTGGGAGGTCACTCTCACCCTGACTGAGCAGTGACCACTAATACAAATTAACTAATGTTCTATATGAATCAACTCAAAAACAAAAATAGAACAAAACTAAAAAATCATGAGCTCCAACTTATATGTATGTGAACATAAGAACATAAGATATGCCATACTGGGTCAGACCAAGGTCCATCAAGCCCAGTATCCTATTTCCAACAGTGGCCAATCTAGGTCACACGTACCTAGCAGTTTCCCCAAAAGACACAGGTTCCAGAATGCTTGTATTGTGTCAAGTATTGATATCCTGGGTCCCTTCTTAATAATGGTTTATGGACCTTTCCTCCAGGAACTTGTCCAAACCTTTTTTAAAACCAGCTACACTAAAAGCCTTTACTACATCCTCCGGTAACAAATTCCAGAGTTTGATTACACGTTGAGTGAAAAAATATTTTCTTTTATTAGTCTTAAATAGTTTACCCTGTAGCTTCATTGCATGTCCCCTAGCCTTTCTATATTCTGATAACGTAAACAATCGATCTACGTTTACCAGTTCCACTCCATTCATTAATTTATAGACTTCTATCATATCTCCCCTCAGCCGCCTCTTTTCCAGGTTAAAGAGCCCTAACCTTTTTAGCCTTTCTTCATAGGAGTATCCTTCCATTCCCTTTACCATTTTGGTGGCTCTTCTCTGAACCTTTTCTAAAATCGCTATATCCTTTTTAAGATACGGCGACCAGAATTGCACACAATATTCAAGGTGCGGTCTCACCAAGGAACGATATAGAGGCATTATAATATCTTTTGTTTTATTTTCCATTCCTTTCCTTATGATACCTAGCATCCTATTTGCTCTCTTGGCTGCCGCTGCACACTGGGCCGAGGGTTTTAACATGCTATCCACAATGACGCCTAAATCTTTTTCCTGGGTGGTGGTTCCTAATGTGGAACCTTGCATCGTGTAACCATAGTTTGGGTTGTTCTTCCCTAGGTGCATAACTTTGCACTTGTCCACATTAAATTTCATCTGCCATTTTTATGACCAGTCTTCCAATTTATCAAGATCCTCTTGCAATTTTCCACAATCCTCTTGGGTTTTAACAACTTTAAATAGTTTTGTGTCATCTGCAAATTTGATAACCTCATTCGTTATTCCACTTTCCAGGTCATTTATGAATATGTCAAAAAGCAGCAGACCCAGCACAGATCCCTGGGGTACACCACTATTCACTTTTTTCCATTGGGAAAATTGGCCATTTAGCCCAACCCTCTGCTTTCTATCTTTTAACCAGTTCTTGATCCACAGTAGTACACTGCCTCCTATCCCATGACTCTTTAGTTTTGCCAAAAGTCTCTGATGAGGGACCTTGTCAAAGGCTTTCTGAAAGTCCAGATACACTATATCAATCGACTCACCTTTGTCCACCTGTTTAGTCACACTTTCAAAAAAACATAACAGATTAGTAAGACAAGATCTTCCTTGTCTAAAACCATGTTGGCTGTCTCCCATTAGGCCATGACTATCTACATGCTGAGTAATTTTATTCTTTATGATGGTTTCTACCATTTATCCCGGTACTTCTCCCGCTCAGGAGCCTCCAGCCCAATCCGGGGCTGTGGGAGGCGGAGCCTTACAATAAAAAAGAAAGCCGCCGACAGGAACAGCTTCTCTTCTCCCTCCAGCCGGCTCCGTGCTCCCCGATCGGGGTTGAGCACACCTGAGCGGGGTGCAGCCATCTTCTCCCGCTCAGGAGCCTCCAGCCCAATCCGGGGCTGTGGGAGGCGGAGCCTTACAATAAAAAAGAAAGCCGCCGACAGGAACAGCTTCTCTTCTCCCTCCAGCCAGCTCCGTGCTCCCCGATCGGGGTTGAGCACACCTGAGCGGGGTGCAGCCATCTTCTCCCGCTCAGGAGCCTCCAGCCCAATCCGGGGGTGTGGGAGGCGGAGCCTTACAATAAAAAAGAAAGCCGCCGACAGGCGGGCCCGCGCCTGTCGGGCCCGCGCCTGAGGGCCTCGCCAGAGGGCCCTTTGGCACGGCCCTTAGGCAAAGGCCCTCCCAAAAGAACCCAGGAATCGTCCAAGATTTCCACAGCTCCACTCCCATCCTACAACAGGACCATCCTATATCCACCAGCATATCCACGGTTTAGACGCACAGCAAGTATACACTATCCATAAGGCTGAAGTAAACTCTTCTCTAGTTTCAATATAACCGCCTACATTGTCTTTGATAGTACACTCTCTTGTGCCTCTGTGCCTACGCTACAGCCAATCATATCTGTTACAGTTTGTTACAGTTGCCTGTATTGCCTGATTTGTTACAGTTGCCTGTACTTTTACTATTTCACTATAACTGCCATTGCTACAGTCGCCTGCATTGTATTATACCATCTGTTACAGTTGCCTGTATTGTATTATAACTGCCACCTGATACACTTGCTGTTATTGCACTATTACTGCCATTGCTACAGTTGTCACAGTTTTCTACAATTGCCTGCATTGTACCATAACATATTCTATCCATATCCTAATCAGTTGTAAACAATTTGTAATCTGACACATAATTCTCACAACATCTAAGACCTCCTCAACAAGGAACCAAAATGTCTCCTCACCTCATCACTCTTCTTAGTTTTTACCTTCTCACAGATTGGCTCGGGACCTCCTCTGCCTACTCTTCTTCCACCATTCATATCCCCATCCACAAAAACCACGGAAAGAAATGGTCTAGTAACTCTTACCAGTATCCAGCTAAGGAAGCTCGAATACGGCACTCCCACTTGATTCACATCGCATTACTCCAAACCAGTAAACCAAAGCAACAAGACTCCCCACCTTCCCAAAGCCTAAAATGTGCCCTTATAAACGCCCGCTCGATTAAAAAAAAATGGCCTGTAATCCAAGATATAGTTACCCATCACAATCTTGACGCACTCTTGATCACTGAAACTTGGCTATCAAAGGAAGATAATGTCCTCATTAACCAATTCATTCCACCAAATTTCTCCATACACACAACTCACAGAGAGAATAAGAAGGGAGGAGGAGCACTCATTCTCACCAAGTCGGAACTCCTTTTCAATACAACTAACTCCTACAGCTCAGACAATCTGGAAATAATCACCATAGTGAACAAGCAATGCTCCATCAACTTGATTTACAGAACCCCTTCAAGCTCCCCAGATGACCTTCCCACCATATTAGACATTGCTGCCAATACCAGCAACCTTAACACTCCAAACTGGATAATGGGAGATCTCAATCTCCCATCACTACAACAACATCAGTCCTCTTCATTCCTCAATGCCATCGAAAATCTTGGATATCAACAACTAATCATGGAGCCCACTCATATCAAAGGAAACATCCTTGACATGGTCTTCGCCCCACAATCGGCTTCTACACAGAACAGCAACATTATAAAATCTATCAATGATGTACCATGGTCAGACCATAAACTCATAATCCTACAAATTCCCTTGGGCAACACTCATTCCCTAAACAACAGAAACCTTGACAACACACTAAGAGCCCCATCAAGAGGCTTTCGGCCCTTCAATAAGGATTTTATAATGACAAATACCCAACCACTCCTCAACAATACAACACTCAACCTGGAAGAAGCAATTGAAGCTTGGAATAACAGCCTCAATGCCATTGCTATTCTACCACACAAAAACAACACATCAAGGAATAGAACCTCCGCTCCATGGTTCTCTCCCGATCTGCGATCTTCTCTTATGCACCTCAGAAGACTCGAAAAACGCTGGCGCCGATCACTGGCCATTGATGATCGCACAGCCTACAATCTCTATTTAGCAACTCACCGTGAAGCAATCACAACCAAGAGGAAGCAGTATCACACAGAGATGCTCAGAAGATCATTAAACAAACCTCGTGATTTGTTCAACCTAGTAAAATCACTATCAAAAGAACCATCATCAGAACAAAAATATGATATTCACCCACAAGAATTTGCTGATCACTTGCAATCTAAACTCCTACAGACGGATGAGCTACAGAATACAGATATTCAAGAAACAATCTGCCAAAACACCTTATCTTCACTTTCTGCACCCTCAGCTAAACAAATTGAAGACACAATCTCCTCACTCAATACCTCCACCGCTCAAACTGATCCTTGCCCAGCCTTCTGGATAAAGGACCTTAGAAGTGCATTTAGCCCGTTCATTGCAAGAATCATGAACCTCTCATTCACAACTGGATCCTTCCCATCTGCTCTAAAGTTCACATCCATCAGACCACTATTAAAAAACTCCAAACTAGACCCAAAAAGGGCTGACTCATACAGGCCTATCGCTAGCATTCCCCTCCTAGCAAAAACTTTTGAAAAAGAGGTGCAACGCCAAATTCAAGACCACATAGATTCCGCAGCTCCTCTCGACTACTTTCAACATGGCTTCAGAGAACATCATGGAGTTGAAACACTCCTCACCACCCTCCTCAATAATATACTCACCAGCATAGACAACATCCGTCAAGGCGTTGTGCTAATCTTCTTAGATATAGCAGCAGCGTTTGATTCGGTAAATCACGAGATACTCATTACACGGTTGAAGGAAAAAGGCATCGATAGTTCAGCACTGGAATGGTGTAAATCTTACCTGAACACCAGAATGCAATATGTAAAATCTGCAACGGGAGAATCAAATCTTTTCCATCAAAAACAGGGGGTGCCGCAAGGGTCATCTCTTTCATCTCTCATGTTTAACATCTACATGCAGCCTATCTGCAATATCATCAGATCATTCAACGTGAAATGTATGATATATGCGGATGATATCCTACTTTATATGCCATTTTCTACAACGCAACTAGATCTACTGCCCATAATAAATTGCTTCAATGCGGTATCAGAATGGCTTCTCTCACAGAACCTCCGCATCCAACACAAGAAAACTGAGGTTCTCTTTGTTACGAGAGACCCTAACTTCATTCCACCATCACATATAAGTGTTAAAGGAGCTGATCTATCCACCAAAGAAACAATAAGATACCTTGGAGTCACCCTGGACCACCGTCTTAATATGAAAACACACGTAAACAATATTACAAAGGCTGTGTACTTTAAGATACGCACACTCAGGCATCTACGCTCATTACTGGACCCAGACGATTTTAGAACCATCTTCCAAGCACTCATCCTTCCCCATTTCGATTTCGCCAATTCAATTCTACAAGGTCTCCCACAATCCACTCTAAGTTCTCTTCAACTGGCCATGAACACTGCTGCAAGGGTTCTACAGGGAGCATCCAGGAGTGATCATGTGACACCAATCCTCAAACATCTTCACTGGCTCCCAATACAAGGCAGGCTCATATTCATAACCCTAATTCTCACATTCAAGGCCATCCATGGTTTGTCTGCAAACTCTCTAACTGATCTCACACAAGCTTTACCTCCAACTAGATCCAGAAGACAAATTGCGATAAACACCCTAGTAATGCCGAAGGCTATAACAACTTGTAGCCGAGCAACAGCGAACAGAGCCTTCATGTTTTGTGCCCCAAAACACTGGAATTCCCTACCACCCGAAATTCGTGCCATAACTGGCATAGTCCAATTCAGAAAGGCCCTCAAACATAACCTATTCATTAAATACTACCCTACATAAAGTGCATAATATTCACTACAAACGTAACCACATTCCCTCCTTTTCCAAACATTTTTGATAATTTTACGTAAATACCTCTCTTATGTGATCGGATTAACAGATCAATATTCTATGTATATAGTTTTACCCCATATTATCCATGTTTATCTCATCCAAGTTTATTTTCCGGTTTTATGTAATACCGAGCAGCCTGTTGTTCTGGTCTTTGGTTCTCTGTAAACCGCGCTGATTGTAAATAGCGCGGTATATAAAAATTAAAAATAAATAAATAAATAAATAAATAAATACTGAAGTGAGGCTCACCGGTCTATAGTTTCCCGGATCACCCCTGGAACCCTTTTTAAAAATTGGCGTTACATTGGCGATCCTCCAATCTTCAAGTATTACAGATGATTTTAATGAAAATTCACAGATTACTAATAGCAGGTCTGCAATCTCATATTTCAGTTCTTTCAACACCCTTGGATGTATACCATCCAGCCCAGATGATTTGCTACTCTTCAGTTCATCTAATAGTTGTAATACATCTTCCCGATGTATCGATATTTCCTTTAATTCTTCCGCACCTTTAAATACCACTTCAGTCATGGGTAACATCCCTACATCTTCCTCAGTAAAGACCGAAGCAAAGAATTCATTCAGTCTCTCCGCTATCGCCTTGTCGCCTCTTAGTGCCCCTTTAACTCCTCTATCTTCTAATGGACCAACTGACTCTCTCACAGGTTTTTTGCTACGAATGTACTTGAAAAAATCTTTATTTCTTGTTTTTGCTTCTGCAAGCAAGCTTCTTCTCAAATTCTCCCTTTGCCTGCTTTATCAATGCCTTGCATTTGACTTGCCAGTGCTTGTGCTGTTTCCAGGTTTGGTCGTTTGGCTCTTTTTTCCATTTCCTGAAAGATGCTTTTTTGGCAATAACAGCTTCTCTGACCTCCCCTTTAAACCATGCGGGCAGTTTTATGGACTTCCTTCCATTTTTCTTAAAGCGTGTAATACAGCTGGTCTGGGCTTCCAAGATAATATTTTTCAACAACACCCAAGCTTGATGTAAGTCTTTAACCTTTGCAACTGCTCCTTTTCGTTTTTTCTTAACTATTTTCCTCATTTTATCATAGTCTCCCTTTCGAAAGTTAAAAGGTAGTACTGTGGATTTCCTTACTATCCCTCCTCCACTAATTAAATCAAAGGTGATCATGCTATGATCACTATTGCCAAGTGGCCCCAACACCCTTATCTCTTGCACTAGATCTGGTGTTCCACTAAGGACTAGGTCTAATATGGCTTCCCCTCTGGTCGGTTCATGAACCAGCTGCTCCAAGAAGCAGTCATTTATGTCATCTAGGAACTTTATCTCCCTAGCATGTCCTGCCGTGACACTGACCCTGTCGATACCGGGGTAATTGAAATCACCCATTATTATTACTGCGCTATAACTTTTGTTAGCTTCCTTGATTTCTTTGAGCATTTCATCATCCATTTGTTCATTCTGGCCAGGCGATCGATAGTACACCCCCACTGCCATCGCCTTCCCCTTTTTACATGGAATTTCAATCCATAGAGATTCTACAGCAAATTTTGTTTCCTGCAATATTTTAATCCTTTCTGACTCAATGCCCTCTCTAACATAGAGTGCAACCCCTCCACCAATTTGATCAGCTCTATAATTACGATATAGTTTGTATCCAGGTATCACAGTGTCCCACTGGTTGTCCTCCTTCCACCATGTCTCTGATATCCCAATCATATCTAACCTCTCATTTAATGCTATATATTCTAACTCTCCCATCTTATTTTTTAGACTTCTAGTATTTGCATACAAGCATTTTAGAGACTGTATTTTATTCATATTAGTTTGGCTGTTGGTAGACATGGGTAATTTGGGATCTTTAAGCTCTGTCTGCTCCATACTCGAAGGCATTTGGGCTACTTTACTCTTTTTTGGAACCTCTCTGCTTTTGGTAGTATCCTTCAAGGATACATTCTTCCAAACCATCTGCTCTTGAGCGACTGTCGGCTTTCCCCTATTATCTAGTTTAAAAGCTGCTCTATCTCTTTTTTAAGGGTTAATGCCAGCAGCCTGGTTCCATTCCGGTTAAGGTGAAGCCCATCCCTTCGGAAGAGCCTCTCCTTTCCCCTTAATGTTCCCCAGTTCCTAACAAATCCAAAACCCTCATCTCTGCACCACTGTCTCATCCACGCATTGAGACTCCGGAGCTCTGCCTGCCTTTTGGGTCCTGCACGTGGAACGGGAAGCATTTCGGAGAACACTACCCTGGAAGTTCTGGATTTCAACTTCCTACCTAAAAGCCTAAATTTAGCCTCCAGAACCTCCCTACCACATTTTCCTATGTCATTGGTACCAACATGTACCAAGACAGCAGACTCCTCCCCAGCAATATCTAAGACCTTATCTAGGTGGCGCGTGAGGTCCGCTACCTTCGCACCAGGCAGGCATGTTACCAGGCGATCCTCATGTCCACCAGCCACCCAGCTATCTACATGCCTAATGATCAAATCACCAACTAAAACGGCTGTCCTAACCCTTCCCTCATGGGCACATGGCCCTGGAGAAAGTTTCTCGGTGCAAGAGGGTTTTACATCACCTGGAGGACAGGTCCTAGTTACAGGATCACTTCCTGCCACACCAGGGTGATGCTCTCCTGTCACGTGACCTCTCTCCTCCATGGCAACAGGGATGCTGCCAGACTGGAGGTGGGACTTCAGGACTATATCCCTGTAGGTCTCGTCTATGTACCTCTCTGTCTTTCTTATGTTTTCCAAGTCTGCTACTCTAGCCTCTAGAGAACAGACTTGTTCCCTGAGAGCAAAGAGCTCCTTGCACCTAGTGCACACGTAAGACCTCTCACCAACTGGGAGAAAATCATACATGTGACACTCAGTGCAAAAGACTGGAAAGCCCCCATCTCACTGTTGGACTGCTGTCTGCATCTTTAGTTTTAAGTTTGTGTTTAGATCTTTAAGTTCTTTACTTCCTAAGGGTTGCTATGGATATTTATACTAATAAAACTGCACCTAATACGTTTAATATATCTTGTTCACCTGAAGCTTAATTAATCTCAGGTCCTTAGTGTATGACTGATTTTGGTAACGAGCTGTACCTGAGAGCACCCCCTGTCTTTTAAGATGTGTAAGTACCTATAAAGCTACTATTATCCCAGGGGTGGGTGGGTGTGCGGAGGGAGGGAGGGAAATAACACTTATTAAAAGAGGACTGCTACACAGTACCCTGTCCTGTGCTGCTGAGGTAAGCTATATTCTTATTTGATTTTAAATTTTAAATTATAGCTCTTTGCTGCTGCTAGGCTCTAACTTATTATGAAATTTAAACTACAAGCTCTCTGCTGGGTTCTAAATTTAACCAGAAAGCTCTCTTCTGTGTTTTAAATTTAAACTAAAAGTACTTTGCTGATGCTAGGCCCTGAGTGACTATTAAATATAAACTACAAGCTCTCTGCTGGGTTCCAAATTAAACCAGAAAGCTCTCTTCTGTGTTTTAAATTTAAACTAAAAGTACTTTGCTGATGCTAGGCCCTGAGTGACTATTAATTTAAACTACAAGCTCTCTGCTGGGTATGATATGTAACCAGAAAGTTCTCTTCTGTGTTTTAAATTTAAACTTAAACTGCTGCTACTAGGCCCTGACTGATTTAACAAAAAATAGTGGGTTCACAGATTAATTAGTTTTAATACAAAGAATTCCTTACAGAAAATTCCCAGAAGTATATACTCACAATTGCAGATCTCTCTCCAGAAGTAACAGTCCCCTTTTGTAGTCCTGCAAGAATGTGAATGCATTAATGTTGGAAGGTTAGCCGTGAGGAAACAAAGCTACCTCTCGTGGCAACACTTCCGTTTTACTCAATGAGCAGTGACCATGGCATGGCTAGGTTCCCCCATAGTGCTATGCAGCATTTCTCTCAAGTGATATTTATGGGTTCTCTTTTCTGGGGCCCAATCACTGACATGCCTGATTGGTGTGTGTGCTCACATCCCATTTTTGGGTGCACACAGTTCCTCCAGGAACATGCACTATGGACTAGCTAGCAGACTGTCTGCAGTTAGCATGTGTATGGCTGGAACACCTTGCAGGGTGCAGCGGGTGGAGACTGACTGTGCTGGTGAATGTCAGATAGTGGTGGGGGACAGCTGAGCTTCTCCAGCGTTCTGCCTGTCTGCCATTGCCTTATGTGATGCGTACAGATCTGCATCAACTGTCCTGTAGGGGGCCTGTTCTCCAGCAGGACTGGGGTTGATGGTCCTCTCTACTGCCACCATTGCAGAGATGTACAATGTGGATCTGTTGGTGGGAGATCCTGTCCCCCCCCCCCCCCGAGCTACAGAGGGTGGGTTGGGTGGTGCTACATAATCTGATTTTGGGTCCAAACACCCCCCTTCACCTATAACATGTGACCATGGCACCCACACGGATATGCACTATTCTGGGTGCATCATAGTCCACAAGGGCTAGATGTGACTGTGAAATACAGATGGACACAGGTGTATCCTAGGTGTGTCTGCAAGAACTACCTATCACACATGAGCACTGATGGGGACCTGCAGCACAGCCTATCTCAGCCACCCCAGGTGCTGCAGACCTGGTGCTGGGTGCCCCACCTCACCCTCAGGGTGAGCACAGGACCCGCACAATATCACGGTCTGTAGCTACTCTGTGCCAGTAACACACATGGTGGTTCCCCCTACCAGGCCTAGGTGCTGTGGGGGTGCATACCCCATTATGTGATCAGCTGTAGACTGCTGATCTGCATGTGCAGTGCATCATGGGTACGGGTGGGTTTACCCTATCCTGGTAACCCCAGCAGACAGTTTGTGTGGTGACATGCAGTCTTTCTGTAGCCAGCCAGCGGTGTGGCAGTAGCTATAGAGATGTAGCCTACTGGCTACTTCAATGACTATGGAGGCAGAGGTTATGGGTTTGATCCTGCAGTGGTGTAATCTAAAAAGGCTGTCTGAGGTATTTTCTTTTAATTTAAATCAGTGCTACCAGCAGAAACACCCTCAGAGTGCTGTAGCCTAAGATGCCTCATAGGCGCCCTATAGGGCACATTATAGGGTGCATTGGCAGACAGAGCACTTTATAATGTGACCTATGGGGCACCTTATGAGGCACCTTAGGTTACGGCATTGTGAGGGTGTTTCTTCTGGCAGCACTGATTTAAATTAAAAGAAAATGCCTCAGACAGCCTTTTTAGATTACACAACTGCAGGATCAAACCCATGACCTCTGCCTCCACAGTCATTGCAGTAACCAATGGGCTACATCATTATAGCTTCTAACACTGCACTAGGATGTACTTAGGGTTAACGCGCATTAACGTGCCACAGCGCCCACTATCGCGCGATACATATTCTTGCTACCTTAGGACTGGAACGCCCACTCCTTATATGGCATTCTTCACATTATCGCTGCAACTAGCGCCGGTAACATTAGGACGGTTTAGTAAACATACTCCTAAGTGTCCTTAATTCTAGGCAGCTGTGTTTACTGGTGTCAGAAAAAATATCTGCAAAATTTGATAAACTGTGGTGGGATAGCTTGGGTTTTTACATTGATTCCTGTGAGGTATGTAAGCAACTGCAGAGTTGCAGAGAGGGGGGAAAGAATCCATACCTTTGTTTCACATAGCGATTTTCAAGTTTGCCTTTCTTCTGTTGCAGAATATTGTACCAAGATGTTTCCAGGCAAATTAGGTAGATCAGATAGCCCAAAGGAATAGGAATATATTCTCAAATCTCACGAGCCACCGAATGGAACAGAGAAAGAATGTATTGCATTCATCTATGATGAACAACTCCAGTGAGTCACGCTCCCGCAACATGGATGAAAGAGCTCAATTTATTTTCACAGTAAAATTCAGCTGACACAACTTATTATTGGTTTATATGGAGTTCCCCCATTCAAAGGTCATCATTCAGCAAAGTAACCATAAAATACTGGATGTTATAAAGCCCTGGTTCTAGATATGCTTTCACAGGATATTCAGTTCATAAGATACGATGACCGGATTTGATTTTCACAAGACTGGGGCATAAAACATTTACCACCAAAAGATCTTTGATGATTTTGGCAAATAACGATAATGGCATCCTTTACTTGAAAAATAAGTATGTCTCAAAGGCCCTATAGGTCTCATAAAAATTCACAAACCTTCAATCTAGAAAGTCTTAGGCCAGCACCGGCCTTAAATCACATAATAAATTATGAGTTTCACTATAAATGTATATGAGCCTTATCTATTTGCTGCACTCTTTCTCAATTAAAAGGAGCTCAGAGAGTATCACAGCACGTTGGATTATGCATCCTGCATGCATACATTTAAGCCCTATAGCATGGGATAAACTCAGAACTAGAGCACACTATGTAGCAACATAGGAGGAAAAATGGAACCTGGGGATCCAGCATTTAAAAGTGGTTAGGAGTGAAATCTGAAAAAAGCACAGCGCGTAACATAGTAAAGAAAGAGGAGACACTGGGATTCCATATTTAAAGCGATGAGAAGCAGGTTTGCTATGTATCAAACAGAACATTTTTTTCTAAATCTCAAGTATATTTAAATTTACCAGGGGCAGGTTTGCTGCATGGCAGTCTTCTGAGGACCAGAGAATTTCTTTCAGGGCAGTTTCTCCAAATGGGTTTCAGTAGCATTAGAGTAGTCATTATGAATGAGTTGTAAGCACTGATTGGGACCCCCTAAGACACTCAAAGTAAGGTTAGTTATCCTAGTGAGATGGCGCACAAGCTCAGATACCTGTGGCAAAGGCATATACATCACCAACAGCTGAACTTAGCAGGATAAGCATACTGAAAATGTTTTCATTATGTTGTCATCTTGAGACGCTGGTAAGATGCTAAGATGTAGCCTAGTGGTTACAGCAGTGGGCTAAGAATCACTGCCAATCTTTGTTACCTTGGGCAATTTACTTAAAAGCACATTTTAGAAAAGCCGTTTAGGTACAAATCTGGGACGTCCAAGATAAACCATCCAAAATTCTGTGGGAGGGGCAGCAATATTGGGTCAGACGTGCAGATTTCTGACCAATTTTAGAAAAGTTGCACATGTCAGATATGGACGAGGCAGGTCTGGGAACACAGACATGTCCGCGATGCTATTTCAGAATGTGCATGTGTATCTCTCATCACATACACATCCCAGCCTGCCATTTTGCAAACAGAGACATGCAGCAATACAGTAGCTAGGAAAAAGGCATGCTTTTTGGAAGAAGCAAAAATTTATTGGGGGGGAGAGGTGAGAGGGCATTATCCTCTTCTCTTTACAGTTCTTAGGTTGCTGAACTGAGCACTCTTCAAACGGCTATTGGCTCCTAGGAGCAGATATAGACATGGGCATGTCTGCCAGCTGGGTGAAGCATGTGGCGTCATTCTAAAATCTGGCAATTAATGAATAGACCTTCTGAAATGACCCCTAACCTTCCAATGCCTCTTGTGCAAGCTTAAATTGTAAGCCCTCTGGGGACAGGAAAACACGTTCTGTACCTGTAATTCACCACCAAAGTAATAATATTAATGATAATAGTCATAGTACAACTTCATCTAAGTATGCCCAAAAACACCTTCTCAATAGAATTTAATGGAGATAAAGGAATGTCAGATCCTTATTTATTTATTTTCTCTTATATACTGTGCTATTCTGCATCAGTGCAGTTTACATTGAACAAACTGAAATTACATTGAACAGGGCATTATAACTTGGAAATAACTATTTTACAGGGAACATGGGCTATGGAGGGTTAAGTGGCTTGCCCAAGACCACAAGGAGCACCTGTGGGACTAGAAACCTCAGTCCTTCTGGCCCAAGGTTGCTGTCCTCTAGTGGGATTTGAACCCCTCACCTTCCAGCCTGAAGTACCTTGCCTCAACCACTAGGCCACTCCTTACAATATGATTATAAAAACACTTTTATATCTTGAGAATTGCCTGTGATTCTGGCCATCACATCTCAAAACAAATACAGCAGAATTAGAAAAGATATAGAGGACAACCAAAATATTAAAGGGACTGGAATGAATCCCCCTATGAGGAAAGGCTAAAGAGGATGGGTTCTTCAGCCTGGAGAAGAGATGGTTGAGGGGAGATACGTTAGAGGTCTGTAAAATCATGAGTGGAGTGAACTGGCTAAACATGAATTGATTATTTACTCTTTCAAAAGGTCAAAAGATACAAAGATTATGGGACTTGCAATGAAGTTACTGAGCTGTATTAAAACATATCAGAGAACTTTTTTTTTCACTCAACACATAATTAAATTCTGGAATTCATTGTTGGAGGATGTGATAAAAGTAGTTAATGTAGCTGGGTTTAGAACGGTTTTGGACAACTTCCTGGAGGAAAAGTCCATATACAATTATTAAAGTAGACATGAGGAAATCCATTGCTTATCCCTGGGGTAATCCTATTTTTAAGGATTTTGCCAAATAATTGTGACCTCAATTAATCATTGTTGGAAACAGAGTACAGGGTACAGGGCCGATGGGCTTTTGGTTTGATTCCCTATGGCAATTTTATGTAGGTTCCTTGAGTCAGAGAAAGGGACGGTGATGTTAGAGGTGACGGTTTCACATGCATATCTCACTCCACTGGATTTATGGTCCAAAAGGTCAAAAATGGAGAGGTGGAGATTTGCAGGCGATGATATGCTACCAATTTCATATGAAGAGGTTTTCACCAGCTCTGCTTCATCAGTGAGGTACTCTTCACTAAGAAATAATTTAGCAAGGGGCTTCCAAGCACTCATTGGAGATTCCTCCCTTACATCATGTGGGAAACTTAGAGCAAAGGTTTCCAACTTTTTTGGTTGTGCAGACACCCTTATTAACCTCCGAAAAAGTTCAGGCACCTCCTATTCATTCCCACCACTCTTCACGAGCTCCTCCCCTGTGTGCCAAGCATGTTCCTACTAGCTCTCTTTATCTCCTTCCCCTTCCTATCTCTCATCAATCCCAGTCTCCCCCTCTCTCCACCCCGCCTGCTGCCAGCCAGTGCATACCAGCTTCTCTCGCTCCCTCCAGTCTTTATCTCTGGCTAGTTACCAATATTAGTATCTCTCCCTTTTCTCTCCCACAGATGCTGCACAGTTGTTCCCAGCCCTGCAAACACCCCAGGGCTCTTTCTTCCAGCCGCCACAGCTGCCTCCCATCATATCCTCACTGTTACCGTCACTGGGCTCATCCCATTACCACTGCTGTTTCTTCCTTCCTCAGAGACTGCTGATGCTGCTGTTATCATCTCTGCAGCCATTGCTTCTCCCGCCCTTACAGCAGCCTCTGTATTCAGCTAGCATGGATTATAGCAGCATGGAAACAGGATCAGGCTAACCATCAAGTAATAGGGCATTCACCTACATTGCCCCTTTACTATGGAATGCACTCCCGGATAACTTAAGAGCTATTAAAGATCTCCTAATGCTCCGCAAGGAGATCAAACACTCCTGTTCATAGAATATTATGGTAATTTGACTGACAACTCTGAAATATACCCGACATAGAAATACTATTGACTTGGGACTCCTTCACTATTAGACTCTCAATTCTACCACATATAACGGTAAACTAACACAACTATCACATTATTTTACATATAACCCCAATTCATTGTACCTTCCAGGATAATTACTATCCAAGAATTCAAAAGGATAATTGACATTGCCATATTGTACATATGTTGAATATAAATATGCTATTTGTAAATAGTTAACCAGCTGTTAACATATTACATACCGTTTATAATGTTATAATGTAACTTTACTGTGTTTCGTTCAATGTAAACCATCCTTGGTCTTTGGAAGGGGCGGTATAGAAAAGCTATTAAATAAAATAAATAAATAAATATAGGGCAGCCACTTCTGTGGGGTGACAAAGAGAAGAGCCTTCAAAGCTAAACAAGAGATTTTGACAGCTGGGGGCAGGAGTAAGGCGGAAAGTTTCCCTAGGGCGCCAACACCTTGAACCAATACTGAGGCTAGCCTTACATGGAAAGAATCTCTGTAACGGACTCACAGACCTCCAGTGGTTCGCAGATCGCAGATTGGAAAACACTGTCCTAGAGGTGAAAGGGCAAAGCAAGTCTGAATTGCAGGATTCCCACAATATATTCATGAGATATAGTTACATCTGCTTGACCCAAGAACTAGGAACACTTGCATGGTTCGGTTATCCTGAAAACCAGATCTATTTGCAGTATTCAAGGACATCGCTGGCCTAGGGCAATGTATAAAAATGTCCTATGTTCTCCTTGTTGTCCTCATTTTGGACTCTATCTTTGTTGTTTCATGCAATAGTCTTCCTAATAAAATGTTTAATTCCTCACTGTTTTTTTTTCTTTTTTCAACAAACTCCTAGAAATCTTTTAGCAACATGATTGATGACAAAATTATGCTCAGTCATAGTGATAATTTATGAATCATAGAGCTCTATATATACTGTAATGCTAAGAAATAATGTTTTTTTTATATACAAAACACTACACAAGATAAATTGCATAGTTATAAAGTCTCTGTCTAAGAAAACTGAAAGTGTAATTTTGAGCATAAGGAGTCAAAGGGGTATGTTTACTAAACCGTCTTAACGTCTCAGCGGTGGTATTATCACGCGATAAGTGATGTTATCATGCGATAATGTCACATTATCACGTGATAACGTCACATCATCGCGTGATAACATCACTTATCGCGTGATAGCGTCACTTATCGCGCGATAACGCAGCGGCGGCATTAAGGCACACTAACGCTGTGAAATCCGGGCCTGAAGGGTGGAGTAAGGCTTCCCAGAGGGCGGAGAGAAGGGATCAATGGGCGTAGAGTAGGCGGGGAGTGGATCCATGCACACTAACGCCATGAAATAAAGCTCTGAAAATTAGCGCCAGTAAAAACCTCGCACTAGGCACATTTGCAGGACAGAGAAACCATTTCAGTCAACAATGTACAGCAAATTCAGGGAAACCCAGAAAAGTGATAGTAGTGATACATGTGCAGGAACCAAAAAGGCAAATAAACATAGAAAATGACCAAAACCACATATGAAATCCCAATAAACAAGCTGGCCAATAGCGATATTAATGATAAACATAAGGCAACACTACTGACAAAGCGTACAAAGGAAGATATCATGTTTGGAAGGGTCTATGCTCTGTCCCCCTACAAAGTGAATGATCCCACATTGAAATAGCGGTGATCAGGGTTGTTGTCGTTTATATTGGGCAGGTTTGTTATGGCGTGCACATGTGCAGCAACAGCAAAGTGGGCACATAGGAAACGGCAACTGTACTGATGCTCTAAATGGGATACAGGGGGCTGCAGGCGGCACATGCTGTGGTCCAGCTGGGGCACAGTGCGGGCTAGGCAGATGCCTAGGTGGCACATAGGAATGCCGAAACTGTAAAGCAGCAAGACAGCAACTGCGAGGGTCCAACATGGGCACGAGTGTGTGTCCCACAGTGTCACAGGGGACATTACCCAGCAGGTATCCCCAAGGACACATAACATTGGTAGGCGGTGCTGGGGGGGAAGCACGCATGTCCATGTAGGCACCCCTACCAGAGAACCCACACCATAGAGAGCTGCCTACCAGCATACTGGATGGCCTGGGACTGCGCACCACCAGCACCACCGGCATAATGGCATGGCAGCATGGTGGCGGAGGGGTACTGGTGGCGGAGGGGGCAATGGCATCTGCCCACAGCAGACCATGTGCTACCAAAAAATAAATATGGTCACCTTATAGAGCCTATATAGCTATATAGCCTAAAATTAATTTTTCAGCTCAATCTTTTACCTTGAGTTCAATTAATTTATTCTCCATTAGTTTTCAAATAACCACATATAACAAGCGACAAGGACAAAATACCCCATAAACTACATATGTGGACTGGCAATTGGTGGAAGCTCCGATGATAGAACACTGTCTCCAATTCCAACATAAATTCATGGATCTTAAATGTTTTTGCATTGAACAGGTTAAAAGAGGGTTGAAGGAACGCACCAAAGAACAGCTATTGGTGTATAAGGAACAACGTTGGATTTTCTCGCTTTCCACAGTTTCACCTAAGGGGTTAAATGCACAGGTAGATTGGCATCTCCTATAGGTTATTTGAAAACTAATGCACGTAAGTTTAGAACCGCCCAGGACGTCTAGGTATTTAAAGAGAGAAAGAGTTGAGTCCGCATGCGCGGCGTTTGTTTGCCATTATCCTGAAAGTCTAACGTTGGCTGAATAATCGAAACGCTTACAAAAGACTTTAAGGTAATTTAAAGTTCTTTACTTTAGTCCTTATGAATTGTAAAAAAATTTCATGTAGAAGGAGTTCATTAGAAAAAAACTAGCATGTTTTGTTCACAGTCCGTGCAGTGGTGTCAGAGGGAAGGAGAGCTTGCACGCCCTCTGAAATAGAAAAACTGGATAGCCATTTAACGGGTGAAGTTGGATAAACGATCCCCCTGAAGAAACGAAAAGTGAAACGAGGAAGTGCTTCGTAGATATGCGTCGGGAGTATCGGGAACATCTTCTAGAATGAGAATCTTGGCTTCTTACCAAAACCAATAGAGAAATACAGATAAGCAAAGTTTTTCCGTTATAAGGAAGTTTGAATCATATGGTTTTTGGATATCCTAAAAGACTGTGAATATGGTATTCAGGACTGTGGAGTGAATTTAAAGATTTTATATTGCTTTAAGATAACAAAAGAAGAAAACAGAAGAAAAAAATATAAAAGTAAAGTTGAAAAATAATTATATGTCTAAAAAACAATAACAAAAAAATGGTTAAAAAACCCCTAAATGCAACAGTGTTAAGGGTCGTTGATGTGGAAGAAGGCAGGTTCAATCCAGCAAGTCTGGCTGAATAAAGGCCTCATGGAATGCTGAGACCCAGTTGCATTAGGAAGGATTTTCCATTTTTATGCAGGAGAATAAATTAATTGAACAAGGTAAAAGATTGAGCTGAAAAATTAATTTTAGGCTACACAGCAGACCATGGCCTAGCCCCGTTTACGTGGATACCATGCACTGCAACAGACAGGGTCTGTCTGACAAACAGTCATGGTATCCCCAGGGAATGAACTGTCCCTGTGGCAACAGTGTGGTGCAGTACACACAGCCAGTGTATTCATGAACAGAAGGTCACAAGTTCAAGTCCCAGCTGTGGCTCCTGCCAACTCTGTCCCCATATTTTACCCAGTACTAAACCGTGGTATAAAGACGGAACCTTTATTGCAGATAAAATAAACATGCCTGAAACGCCTATATTTTACCCTACAGAGCACAGACACCATAAACATGTGCAATCCCTAGAGCAGATTTTCCCAACTGCAGTCCTGGAGGGCCAAACACCATTCAGGTTTCATGCTGTCCCTAATAAATATGCCACCCACATGGTATGCAAATGTATCTCATGCATATTCCTTAAGGGACAGCATGAAAACCTGAACAGTGTTTGGCCCACCAGGACCGGAGTTGGGAACCTCTGCCCTAGAGCAGCGGCCAACAGGAGCACCCACACCCACACCCACAGGCTCCACTATCCAAAGCCTCATGGAGAGTCAGGCTGTTGGACCCTGCGCGCAGCAGCATCTCCCAATACTAGCATTTGCATACCTTAGCAATGCCGCCCTAAACTTGGGAATACATTACACATATATCAAAAGGTTGCTATGATTAATGGCAGATAACAATTCCTAAGTTAAGCACAATTTGCTGATAGAGCTGCATCATAGCAACCTTTCTGATATCTGTGGAGTGTGTTTCAGTTTTGGTTTCTGACAGTGTTTACCACCCTGGGAGTGACCCCAACAGTATTGCGTACCATAGCCATGCCTGCACTGTGCCCAGGACTGGTGTGGTGGCCAGGGCTGCCAAAAGCCTCTATATTTGCACAATGCTGGCATAGGTGTGGGAGTGTGTGTCTGTCTATCCAGTGTGTTGTGGCTGCCTACACCTTACTCAGCCCACACTGCTTGCACTGTTTCCAGTGTTAGCCTGCCAATGTGCATAATGAGGAGCAAGGTACTGTGGGTATGGCCCGGACAGGGTGGCCTGGGCAGGATGCATCTGCACAGGGCATAGGACAATGGCTGGGACATTGTAGTGCCTGGCAACAACCTTCATGGACAGGGTGGCCACAGCATGTCCTGCTGGGAGGTCACTCTCACCCTGACTGAGCAGTGACCATGGCATGGCTAGGTTCTCCCATAGTGCTATATAGTATTTCTCTCAAGTGATATTTATGGGTTCCCTTTTCTGGGGCCCAATCCCTGACTTATCTGCTTGGTGTGTGTGCACACATCTCCTCCAGGAACATGCACTATTGACTAGCTAGCAGACTGTCTGCAGTTAGTATGTGTGTGGCTGGAACACCTTGCAGGGTGCAGCAGCTGGAGGCTCACTGTGCTTGTTGCTGGAGAATGTCAGATAATGGTGGGGGGAGCTGAGCATTTCCAGGCCTACTGTCTTTCTTCCATTGCCTTATGGATTTGTATAGATCTGCATAGGGTGCCTGTTCCCCAGCAGGACTGAGGTTGATGGTCCCCTCCACTGCCACCATTGCAGGGATGTAGAATGTGGATCTGTTGGTGGGAGATCCTGTCCCCCACCCTGAGCCTCAGAGGGCGGGTTGGGTGGTGCTACATAATCTGCCTATGGGTCCAAACACCCCCCCCCCCTTCATGTGACCATGGCATCCACACAGGATATGCACTATTCTGGGTGCATCATAGTCCACAAGGGCTAGATGTGACTGGGAAATACGAATGGACACAGGTGTATCCTAGGTGTGTCTGCAAGGACTACCTATCACACACTGACACTGATGGCGACCTGCAGCACAGCCTATCTCAGCTATGCCAGGTGCTGCGGACCTGGTGCTGGGCGCTCCACCTCACCCTCAGGGTGAGCACAGTACCCGCACAATGTGACAGTCTGTAGCTACTCTGTGCCAGTAACACACACGGTCAGTTCCCCCTACCAGGCCGAGGTGCTGTGGGGGTGCATACCCCATCTTATGATCATCTGTAGACTGCTGATATGCATATGCAGTGTATCATGGGTATGGGTGGGTTAACCCTATCCTGGTAACCACAGCAGACAGTTTGTGTGGTGACCTGCAGACCTTCTGTAGCCAGTCAGGGATTTGTTACTAGCTATAGAGATGTAGCCCACTAGTTACTTCACTGACTGTGGAGGCAGAGGTCATGGGTTTTATCCCACAGTGGTGTTATTTGATGGGGCTGTCTGAGGCATTTCCGTTTTTTAATTTAAATTAATGCTGCCAGCAAAAACACCCTCACAGTGCTGTAACCTTAAGGTGCCTCATAAGGCGCCCTATAAAGCGCCCTAAGGTGCCTTATAAGGCGCCCTATAGGGAACATTATAAGGTGCCTTGGCAGACAGTGCACTTTATAATGTGCCCTCTGGAGTGCCTTATAGGGTGCCTTATGCGGCACCTTAGGTTATGGCACTGTGAGGGTGTGTTTGCTGGCAGCACTAATTTAAATTAAAAAAGAAAATGCCTCAGGCAGCACTGATTTAAAGTAAAGGGTAATGCCTCAGACAGCCTTACTCATTAAGCCCACTGGGGGATCAAACACATGACCCCTGTTTCAGCAGTCATTGTATTAACCAGTGTGCTATACCTCTATAAGGGGGGAGGAGTGGCCTAGTGGTTAGGACAAGGTACTTCGGACCGGAGGGCCGGGGGTTCAAGTCCCACCTGGGGACAGCAATCTCAGGCCAGAGGGACTGGGATTTCTAATCCTATAGGCACTCCTTGCGGTCTTGGGCAAGCCACTTAACCCTCCATTGCCCATGTTCCCTGTAAGTATTAGCGTATGTGTGTCATATACCCTCGTGTTAAATGTATCTCCCAATTGACCGCTTTGACCCGGTGAAAAGCAGGATATAAATACAGCTAAAATAAATAAAATAAATAAATTGCTGTGATTGCAGGTCAGCACGCGAAGTTAAGGTTAACGCACGGTAACATGCGAAGCTCCCTCTATCGCACGATAATGGACACGGCGCACTTTATCGCACGATAACCCACAATTGTTACCTTAAGACCGGAATGCCCACTCCTTATATGGCATCCTTCACATTATCGCTGCAACTAGCATCGGGAACATTAAGACGGTTTAGTAAACATACCCCAAAATGATTTGTTCTCAGTTATATGGGCCTTGGCTCTGCAAAATTTATCTTTGGCTGAACATGTATTCATGGTCCGAGGTAAATAAAAATGTTAATACTTTGAGTTGAAGAACAGCACTCTTTAGCTGATGTGTGTCTGACATTTTTGGGGAGAGAGCTTGGCTAGGCAATTTCTTCCTGCAAAACTAGAACTAATCTCTATCGGGTTGTGATGCAATAACCCTTCAATTGCAACTACCCAAGGTTTTATATAAGTGGAAGACGGTAAGGAGGGATATGCCTTAGGATGGATGGACAGAGATGTGTGTGTGTGTGTGTATGTGTGTCTGTATGTGTGTGTGTGTGTTTGCATCTCTGCATTTGGCCATGTGAGACGCCTTAGGGAGGACAGCAATGCTTCTGGAAGATGTTCAATGTGATTAAATGTTGGGGAATCCTTCACTTCAAAAGTCTCCCCCCAACCCTCAACCTTTAGGAGCTTAGCCCAAAGCAAGACAGATATAAGAGAGGAAACAAAAGATGTATCCCAATTAACTCAGTAACCACAAACTCATACTGTTGTAAATCTTAAAAGATTAAAGTCTGAGTGCTTCCCTGTGCTAAACCAAATTGTTTTTTCTCTTATTTGCAAAAGTAAAGACGGAGGAATAGGAGACTCCCACAGCTATATGAAAAATGATACATATTAGATGTTGTCATGGTAGATCTTTACTTGTAGATGTAGGTGTATTCTGGGATATGGTCTTTTTCTTCTCTTACGTTCTGTATCCAACCTTCACCCTATTTGCAGAGTTTTTTATTTTTATTTTGGATATAACTCACTCCTTTTCAATAGTAGCTTAAGGTGAATTACCTTAAGGAACACATATTTTCCTGTCCTTGGAGAGCTTACAATCTATGTTTAGTACCTGAGAATGGGGATTAAGTGACTTGACCAAGATCGCAAAGGGTGTCAACGAGATACGAACCCTGTCTTCACTAGCTTCCAGTCCAATGTTCTGACCATTAGGCTACTCCTTCATGCCGCTCCAGCACAGTCTCCAGTTTGCACAAGAAAGAGAGATAGGGATGTTGGCCCCCTGGGCCTGGAGAATTCTCCACCTCACATCAACAACAGAAAGAAGAGGTACAGATGCATGGCTTTAGTATAGTGCTTCTCAACTGGTGAGTAGTTTGTAATTCTTTGGTATGCTACATGGCCCTCTACAACAATTCCCCCCCCCACCCCCCGGTTCCCCCCAACACAAGCACAGCATTGCCTTCTGATCTTAAACGAGAGCCGCATGCCAAAAATCAGACACTGCTGTAAGCTGAACTGTCATTCCTGTGTGGTGAAACAGCCTCTCCAAAGAGCTTCCCCCCTCCCCCCATACCAAAGAGTATTCCCAAAAGAATTACCTAATGACCCTGTTGCCTGGCCAATAGAAAAACAATCTTGCAGAAGAGTCTTCCCCAAACCCCCACTGCCCCTGACAGTGTGCCTGTCTCTCTGAGCTGCCTCTTCCAAGCTGCTTTGATGGAGCTCACCTGCTACCATGGCATATCTCCCACTCCCCCTCCCTTCCCCCTCACTCTCCTACGATGCCTTAACCGCCTTTTGGAGGACAAGGAAAGCTTTGCAAGAGGAGCTCCTCTGCCACAGCTGCTGTGGCTCACCTTCTGCCTTCCCAAAGGAAAAACCTGTGCAAGAGGAACCCCCCCCCCCCCCCACACACACACTCTTCTGCCATAGAGATTAACATCTCAGATAAAAATGGTGGAAGACTGAAAATTCTACTGTCTCTGGAGGGTGAAAAGAGCGAAATTCTGGTTAGCTGGGAGGAAGGGACTACTAGAGAAAAAAGTACTACATGGACGGGGGAAGAAAAAGGGATGGGCTGGCTTTTATGTGCAGTGGGTGGAGGGGGGAAGAGATAGGTACAGTCTAGCTATGTGCAGTAGAGGGGGCAGAGACAAGGGTGTGTGTGTGTATATGTGTGTGTGTGCACGGCAGAGAAAGAGACATGCTAGCTGTCTGTGTCTTTATGGGCCATGGACAGAGGGGGATCATGCTGATTATTCTGTCATAACTGTGGAGTAAGCAAGGATCCTCAAGCCCCAGCACTGCAACTGAATGCCAAGAAAATGTGGTACAAAGACACAGAAATTGTTCCAAATGTATTGTGCACCACTGACATGATTACATTTCCAAGCACTCCTTGATATGTGGCCTTTATTACGCATTAGTTCTGAACTCCAGAAGGTATAACGCAGGTACGGATGGAAAGTAGCAGTAAATATGGGAGGCGGGGATAGTCTCAGCCTAGCCTGGAACTGAAAGGAGATTCAGCCTTGAAAGTTTGAACATTCTGTTGCTGTTCATTTTTGCTGGAAAGTGTTAAATAAATCATTTTGATGGCCCTAAGATTTTTAATAACATATTACAGAGAGAGCTGATAGAAAACTAATCCAAAATACATACTTTCCTTTATAGAACAGATATAATAAGTGTTTTCCAAGGTAAAACATTAGCTGTCTTTTATTTCAGGTGGGAAAGGTGATTTTCTTTGTTCTGTTCACTGTCTATTACCACAGACCCTGCCATGAACCCCATAGGCTTCTTACATAAATCTCTAAACCTGTCTTAACTTTCAGGCTTTTTAATACTGCCCAGTTTACCTAAAAGTACACTTTTCTGGCATTTCATAGTCAGGTGGCTAGTAGTCGATAACTAGAAGCTACAATGAGTTTGTGAAAATTTGTTTGGTGTGCCACAAGGATCAAGAAAACTTTAAAGAGTGCCCCAATTTAAAAAAAAAAAAAGGTTGCGAAGCCTCTCTCTAGCAGAAGAAAACTATTTACAATTTGTAAAGAGTCCCAAATATTTTCCAAGAGAACAACTAAATAGAGCAGGAAATCCCAGATAAGGGTCTGAAAGAATTGCATCACTTTTTAAAAATAGAAAATAGCACAGCAACAGACAAATATTTCTCCCTATTCATGCAATAAGGCTTCTCTGAAATTCTGCAGAATTGAGCCTATGGGAGGTCATTCTGCGCTGCATTTAGCGGGGATATACACCTGGTATGGACGTAAATCCCCTACTAAACACCAAGGGCTGATTCCCTATCCTAAGCTCCCCACACATATAGACGAGATGTGCACGGAGCTCTGAGTGGGGGTGGGAGGAGGCAGGCCAGAGGCAGAGTGTGGGCCAGCCAGAGGCGTGATCCTGACCCCGGACATACAGGGCCAATTATGGTCTCAGCCCTGTATGTCCGAGGCTGCTGAGTTAGACAGGGGACGTATTCTAGCTCAGAGGTGGAATAAGTCCAGTAGTGGGATTCAGCCAGTTCGGCCCAGTTCCGGCGAACCAGTTCCAGCCACAGCCCTCATTCCCTGAACAGGGCCAAACACGGTGTTGCAATGCTGGCTCTGTGGTGTCCGGAATCCCCCCACCCAACACTCAATTGAAGGCATCAGGGGATGCCCCCGATGCCATCACTCCAATGTAAGGTGGACATGTAGCTACTGCATATGGTGTTCCAGCCACATGCTCTGATCACATTCAGGATGGACTGAACTGGTTCCTGGCCAATTCAGATCCCACCACTGACATTGCCGGGCAGACATGGGAGAACATCGGAACAAGTGAGTGGCACCATGGGTTTCCCCGCTGCCTGATCCCTGCCATGGCAGGCCTCTTCGGGGATCCAGCAGCGGGGAAAGGCACATTTGATTCTTTGTTGCCAATTGGGGCTCCTGCATGGCATCCCAGTGCCATGGCAATGGAACACCACAGCACCGGGACTCCATTCAGGAGCATCGAGTGGTTTGCACGTGGAGGGGGCAGGACATGCAGCGAGCCAGAATCTGGGCACATTCTGCCCATCCAAGCACTGTTGCTCCTGATTCTGCTCCTGTGGGAGTGTCTATCTCCCGCGTGTGCAGAATCTGGTACACAACTGGCTCATCCAGATTTTGGATGTCCGGACGGCCCAGATGTGCCCAGTATGGAATCGGCATCATGGTGAATGAGAAGAAGCCATTAGAAGTAGCAGTTACTAATGTCCTACAACTGCAGCATTCTACTGCAAGCTCTGTATCATAGACAGGATCTTCATAGAATTCCTCTTGTCGGGGGCAGCAGAATGTCTATTTCTTTGGGGGGCCTCCAAGCTCTACCCTAACTCCGCCCTTAGGCCCATGGTCAGACAACCTGTATGAGGCTGCAATCATGGCCTCCCCTCTTGTTCTGCCCACTGGGATCTGATCTCGCTGGGGCAGATGAGAGGGAACTTTTCCATGATTAAGGCAATCTTCTACCCATGGGGATGAGATTTCCACTGGCAACCTGCCGTCTTCCCCATAGTTCAGCAGAGAATTATTGGTAAGGAAGGGCCTGTGTGGCCTATCCCTTTCCGACATCTATGCCTTTTGCCATAGAATTGCAGTAAACTGCTTTCCAGCCCCCCAGCTCACTGGTGCTACTGCTAAAACCCTTCACTTACCACCAATTTTCCTTTTCTTCCCTTCCCTCTCTGCTCTCCTGGCCATTTCTTATCCTTCTTCCCACATGCTCCTCCAGAGATATACTGATGCCTTCTTTTCCTCTCCATCACTCCACCCAACACAAAGGCCTGCCACTGCTGTAATTCCCCCCCCCCCCCCCACACACACACACCCCCTTCAGATGCATATTGTGGCTCCCTTTCCTCTAAGATGAATTGTTGCTCTTACTTCAACCCCCACACCCTCCATTACCTGATATGGCTGAACTTTCCTTGAAGTCCTTCAGATATTCTCCTCACTCTAATTCTAAGACCATCCTCCAGTCTTTCTTCCTCTCCTCCTGTTCTCTTTCTCCCCCTCTATCTCTCTCTCTGCCTCCTTCCCCCAAGGACTGTAATTGAGCTCCTTCCCCCTTCTTATGTGGCCACAGCTTAGCTCCCACACCAACAACAAATGCTAGCTGTACATCCACAGCCATCTTCCTTTTATGGCTACACTGCTGAGGTCTGTGGGTAGAAAAGGCTAAAAGAAAAAGCTATGAGAGGCTGGAAATATGATTGATATTGCATTTTCAGAGAGTCATTGACAAGATACGTCATGAGAGGCTCTTGAGGAAATGAAAAGGTCATGGGATTGGAGGCAGTGCACTATTGTGGATTGAGAACTGGTTGAAAAGATAGAAAGCAGAGAATAAATGGCCAATTTTTCAATGCAGAAAGGTGAAAAGTGGAGTACCCCAGGGATTACTGCTGGACCCGCTGCTTTTTAACATATTCATAGATGACATGGAAATGGAAAGAAACAGGTGAGGTAATCAAATTTGCAGATGACACAAAATTATTCAAAGTTGTTAAATCACAATAGGATTATGAAAAATTGCAAGAGGACCCTGAGGAATTGGGAGACTAGGCATGCAAGTCGCAGATGAAATCCAATATGGACGAGTGCAAAATTCTGCTGTTAGGGAAGAAAAATTCAAACTACAGTTGCACAATGCAAGGTTCCACATTAGGAATCACCAACCAGGAAAAGGATTTAGGTATCATCATGGATATTATGTTGAAATCCTCTGCCCAGTTGCAGCAGTGGCGAAGCAATCATAAGGAAAGGAATGGAAAATTAAAACAAGGATGTTATAATGCCTCTGCATCACTCCATGGTCCAACCACACCTTGAATATTGTGTGCAGTTCTGATCACCATATCTAAAAAAGGATATAGCAGAGTTAGAAAAGGGACAGAGAAGAACCACTCCTACAAGGAAGGGCTTAGAAGGTTAGGGTTCTTCAGCTTGGAAGAGACAGCTGAGGAGAGATATGATAGAGGTCTATAAAACAATGACTGGAGTAGATTGGGTAAACGTAGATTGATTGTTTACTCTTTCAAAAAGTAGAAAGACTATAGGACGTGCATTGAAGCTCCAAATGTAGCACTTTTAAGACTCAATCATAGCTCCAAATGTAGCACTTTTAAGACCCAATCAGAGAAAATATTTTTTCACTCAACACAATCAAATTCTGGAATTAGTTGCCATAGTAAAAGCAGTTAGTATAACTGGATTTAAAGGAGGGTTTGACAGGCTACTGGAGGAGAGGTCCATAAAACATTCTTAAAGTAGACTTCAGAAATCCATTGCTTACTCATGGGATAAGCAGCATAGAATCTATCTACCTGTTGGGAACCTGATAGGTACCTGTGACCTGTATCGGCCACTGTTGGAAAAAGGGTACTGGTCTTGATGGACCTTTGGTCTGACCCACTATGGTATTTCTTATGTCCTTAACAACCTGGAGAGGAGAGACTAGTGGAAGGAGAGATTAGAGGCAGGACAGGCAAGGCAAGGCAAGGCAGGGAATAAGAAAAACGTAAAAAAAGAAGGGGCAACAGAAGCAGAGAAATAAATATAAATGAAAAAATTGTAATGAAATAATTTAGCTAGACACACACAAGAAAAGTTAAGAAATTAATACATTTTAATACAGGTCAATATATTTGCAAATCACATCATACAGCTCTATGTAAATTCATGCAAACATACTGCAGAATCATAACAGAATGTCAGAAAGTATGCTGCAGAACTTTCGAACCCTTGCCACAGAAACTGAGCTGCTACCAAAGATCAAGAATCCTCAGTTATAACGGACAGCTGCAAAGGGTCAAAGTCAAGATGATGGATAACATAATCCTATATTTTCCCCTCTTTAGACTAAGCAGGTTAACAGTAATGGCAGTGGTTCAGCTGGTTTAGCTACTGCGGATGGAGTGAGGACTGGTCCTGGCTCTTTGGAGGCCTTTGGCATGGAGAGGCTGCCGATAGAGGTGATAGGTTCAAAACAGCCGCACAGGGGAGCTAGGAGGCTGTGGAGGCCAGTGCTTGAAGCTGTGGAAGGCTACAGCAGGCATTTTGCTGATAACTTCTGCTGTGTCTGTGAGAGGCATTTCAGCAGTAATGAGTGTTCACAACAACCATGCATTTGAAAGTGGGAGTAGGATCATAGAAACATAGAAACATGACGACAGAAAAAGACCACATGGCCTATCTAGTCTGTCCTTCCATAACAACAACTACAACAGTCCACTTTTTACCTTTAGAGATCCTCAGGGCATAGCTGCCAGCCATGAGCCCATAAGAAAGCATGCAGGTCAGGGCAAAGTGTGGTGAATTACAGGGAGCCTTTGGAAAGCTCCTTCTGCCACTAAGAATGTCAGAATGAAGCAGTGGCAGGTCCAAAAGCATTGGAGCACTTCAGGGAAATGGTGATCCAGTGAAAAAGGTTTCAGAGGCAACTGTGGGCTCATTTCCATCAGGATGTTGCTGAATATGAGCATCAAGGGTGTTGAAAGAACTGAAATATGAGATTTCAGACCTGCTATTAGTAATCTGTGAACTTTCATTAAAATCATCTCTAATACCTGAAGATTGGAGGATGGCCAATGTAACGCTAATTTTTAAAAAGGGTTCCAGGGGTGATCCGGGAAACTACAGACCAGTGAGCCTGATGTCAGTACTGGGAAAAATGGTAGAAACCATCATAAAGAATAAAATTACTCAGCATGTAGATAGTCATGGCCTAATGGGAGACAGCCAACATGGCTTTAGACAAGGAAGATCTTGTCTTACTAATCTGTTGTGTTTTTTTGAAAGTGTGAGTAAACAGGTGGACAAAAGTGAGTCGGTTGATATAGTGTATCTGGACTTTCAGAAAGCCTTTGACAAGGTCCCTCATCAGAGACTTTTGGCAAAACTAAAGAGTCATGGGCTAGGAGGCAGTGTACTACTGTGGATCAGGAACTGGTTAAAAGATAGAAAGCAGAGGGTAGGGCTAAATGGCCAATTTTCGCAATGGAGAAAGGTGAATAGTGGTGTACCCCAGGGATCTGTGCTGGGTCCGCTGTTTTTTGACATATTCATAAATGACCTGGAAAAGGGAATAATGAGTGAGGTTATCAAATTTGCAGATGACACAAAACTATTTAAAGTTGTTAAAACCCAAGAGGATTGTGGAAAATTGCAAGAGGATCTTGATAAATTGGAAGACTGGGCATCAAAATGGCAGATGAAATTTAATGTGGATAAGTGCAAAGTTATGCACCTAGGGAAGAACAACCCAAACTATGGTTACGCGATGCAAGGTTCCACATTAGGAACCAACATCCAGGAAAAAGATTTAGGTGTCATTGTGGATAACATGTTAAAACCCTCAGCCCAGTGTGCAGCGGCGGCCAAGAGAGCAAATAAAATGCTAGGTATCATAAGGAAAGGAATGGAAAATAAATCAAAAGATATTATAATGCCTCTATATCGTTCCATGGTGAGACCGTACCTTGAATATTGTGTGCAAATCTGGTCACTGTATCTTAAAAAGGATATAGCGTTATTAGAAAAGGTTCAGAGAAGAGCCACCAAAATGGTAAAGGGGATGGAAGAATACTCCTATAAAGAAAGGCTAAAAAGGTTAGGGCTCTTTAGCATGGAAAAGAGATGGCTGAGGGGAAATATGATAGAAGCCTATAAATTAATGAACGGAGTAGAACAGGTAAACGTAGATTGATTGTTTACGTTATCAGAATACAGAAAGACTAGGGGACATGCAATGAAGCTACAGGGTAAACTATTTAAGACTAATAAAAGAAAATATTTTTTCACTCAATGTGTAATCAAACTCTGGAATTTGTTACCAGAAGATGTAGTAAAGGCTGTTAGTGTACCTGGGTTTAAAAAAGATTTGGACAAGTTTCTGGAGGAAAGTTCCATTAACCATTATTAAGAAGGGACCCAGGATATCAATGCTTGACCCAGTACAAGCATTGTGGAACCTGTGTCTTTGGGGACACTGTTAGGTACGTATGACCTAGATTGGCCACTGTTGGAAACAAGATACTGGGCTTGATGGACCTTGGTCTGTCCCAGTATGGCATATCTTATGTTCTTAGAACCAGCCGGTGAAGAGCGGGTGAGGTGATGTGTCTGAGCGAGCTCGAGATCAGGGAGGGGGGAGGGAACTGACTTAGTCAGTTGGTGGCCAGAAACTGAAAAGAGAAAAGTGGCATTGAGAAGCTGTTATCTTAGGACAACTCAACAACACGGTGTCGAAACCTTCCTGGCCACTCTCCTGGACAGTCTCATTATGGGAATGAACAAAGTAAAGCAGAGATTCGTCCTAATATTCCTGGATATTGCATCAGCTTTTGACACAGTCAGTCACAATCTCCTACTTGCTTGCCTACAACAGAAAGGTATACAGAACTTACCCTAGATAGGTGCAGATCCTACTTAACAGATTGCCAACAACTGGTGTGCAGACATACTCAGGTATCATCCACATACCAGCAGACGCAAGGAGTTCCACATGGTTCATCTCTATTTGCCTTGCTGTTCAACATCTACATCCAGCCAATCTGCTCAAAAATCCAATCATGCAGCATACCATACCACATCTATGCTGACGATGTACTACTATACACCCCATTCTCCAAGGTAGTCCCAATTACACCCAGATTACAGAATGATCTAATGCAGTCTCAGACTGGCTCTGTACACACAACCTGAGAGTGAACTGCAAGAAAACTGAAGTGTTGTTTATCACAAAGGACCCAACCTTCATCTCTCCATCTTCTCTATGGGTAAAAGATGGAGGGCTGATGACGAAGCAAGAAGTGTGTTACCTAGGAGTCACTCTGGATCAATGACTGAGTATGAAAACACACATAAATAATGTTGCCAAGACTGTTTACCACAAAATAAGGACCCTACTTTATCTATATCCACTGCTGTAGGCTGTCGACTTCGCACCATATTCCAGGCACTTATCCTTCCACACTTTGACAATGCAAATATCATTCTCCATGGCCTGCCAGGCTATGCACTTGGGCCGGAAGGACTGGGGTTTCTAGTCCCACAGATGCTCCTTGTGGTCTTGGGCAAGCCACTTAACCCTCCATTGCCCATGTTCCCTGTAAATATTAGTGTATGTGTCTCATATCCCCGCGTGTTAAATGTATCCCCCAATTGTGTTGTGACCGCTTTGATTGAAGGATAAGGTGGTATACAAAACTGTCTAAATAAATAAATGCACTTCATCCTCTGCAAATGGCCTTGAATACCGTGGCCCGAATCCTGTTTGGAGTCTCCAGATTTGATTATGTCACGCCCATCCTAAGGTAATTGCATCGGCTCCCAATAGCGATTTGCCTAAATTAGAAACTCTATTGATTACATCTAAAGTATTGTATAACCTCTCTGCAGTCTCCCTCGTGGAAATCATACAGTGGACACCAACTATACTATTACCATATACCACAGCTATGATAAAGTCTTTGCCTGCTGCCAGCCCTAGCTCCAACCATCCTAAATGCTTATGGACCACATTTCAGCTTGTAACTTAGTTCTATCTGTTACTACCCAAGTTTACATCCCTGTTCAATGTAATATGCTTAGTGGATTATTCTGGAATAGGAATAGTGGGGATGGATAGCCCAACGGGACGTCCATCCCCGTTATTCATGCCGGCTCCTGCCCCCACCGGTTGTGCAGGGATGTTAGACAGGGGCAGAGAATGGGCAGCCTGGGGACAGAGTCCAGGCGAACAGTGGGCAGTTGCTGGCCCTGGATATACAGGGTCGATTCTAATGTCGGCGCAGTACGTCCAGGGCCAGCAACATATGCAGGGAAGTTATTCCACCTCCGAGGTAAAATAACTTCCCTGGACGTTTGTTTTTGCTGTGCCTGGGGCGCGGATGGGGCAGGAGGGCCAGTAGACATTCCCCGCAGCCGACCTAGGTGGCCGGCATCGCAGCTTTTAAATCGAGCTGCGGTGCCATGGCAACATGACACCAGGGCGCCACGGCTCCATTTAAAAGCTCTGACTGAGTTAGCCGAGTTTTTCATGTACGTCCAGGCCAGACTGAACCGCAGTCCCAGCCTGCACATACATGACTGTTCGCGATTCTGATCCTGCGGGGCTAGACATGCCCCATGGGATTGGAATCGTGATCCCCTCTGTGCTTCAGGTTCAGACTAGATGCACAGAGGGGATCTACGTGCCGGATGGAATTGGGCTTTTATTGTTTATTGTGCAGTGTTAGATGTTTATTGTATTGTTCTGTGATGCCTGTTCAATATGAAATGTTTAGTCTGTTCTGTGTAAACCGCACTAATTTCAAAATAGAGCAGTACATAAAATCAAATAAAGAAAGAAAGAAATAGAAGCAGCAGCTTATTTACTTCTGAGTAGGAAAAAAAAGGGCTGACTGACCCAGCATGAATGGAGCTGTCCCAAGTCCTGAAAACTGTTCTCTCTTATTTCTGTTTAACTTTATGGACCAGATGCTCGGTCAAAGGGAAGCCAGCCTGCTCAGGGAATATTTGATAGTATTATCTGGATAGCACCACTTGCAACAATATCAAATTTATAACTATGAAGCATAGAAATATTGTTGCAAGTTAAAAATTGGCTGTACGCATTGGGATACATTGAAGAAAAAAGAAGATACCCTGTTACTAATTAAATGGAATTTTGAGATGTGTTTTGAATAACATTTGGACTCTTATAATAAAATTTCAGTAAAAAGGATTCCACTGGTGACCTTGTTTGAATTCATACTCTACAATGGCCACACTATCCATTCCTCCCAGACCCTGCTTCTGCTGCAGTGGGAGCTTTAAAGAAACAGCTCTTCTCTAGGAAATGTTGCAGCTGAACGTACAGCTGATGCCCTGAAATCTCGTAACACTGAGACATGGAAAGCATAACAAAAAGAAGCTCCTGTAGAAATTAGACCCTGCTTCTTAGATAAAAACATCTTTTGTCTCACCTCAGAATGGGGCTGAGACAGTGCCCCCACTTCCATCTGGTCATTGCCAGCTGCTGCCCAGCCCCTCTGCCACATTCACCATGACTGAAATGAACTCTACAGTCTCTCACAGAAAGGGCAGAAATGATCAGCTATCTGTAGACACATGAGAGAAAAAGAACAAGAATTTTACCACCTACCTCTCCTTCATACACCTCAGCGCTTGCACCCAAGCTTGCAAACTGCACCAGACACTTCTCTAAGAGGGACCAAACAGTTGACCTTTCCACTTTACCATCTGGCAAGGGGAACTGTAGCTCAAGTGGCTAAACAGGATGCAAGACTGTGTTGACCTTAAAAAAATTTACAACAAACATGCAGAGACACTTTCTCCTGCTCGACAAGACATCTAAGAGGAATAACTTCTCTTTGGTGGCCTGATGCTTCGATTACTGGTTCATGATGGAGAGTTGCTTGTGCATTGTTGACCAACAACTGCTGTGTGTTCTGACTCTTTGCCCTCTCATTCTTTTTACCTTCCAGTGCCTCAATTCCTTCTTTACTTCTTCTCTTCTCGGTGTCCCTCTCTCCTTGTCCTCCTGCTTACTCTTTGCTTGTCTCTTTGAATCTTTTGTCTGGCCCTCTCTGTAACTGTACATATGCTTTTAGATGTGTATCTGAATCTCCATGTGGGTCTGTGTGTATCTGTGTGGCTGTAGTACTAGTGGTGGGTACGTGTTCTAGAATGAGTGCCTTGAATGAGGAGAGAGAGCCAACAAAGGCAATATCTTCTGCAGAGGATATACAAGCTAATAACTCCATTTCTAGATTTGTCTGATGAGTGATGCCTAGGCAGGTTTATGTTCAATAAGGAGGAGACCACTTTCCACCTATGCCACTAGTTAGAGGCACAGCTGCACCTTGTGACGTAGAAGCCTCTCAAGAAGAAATGGAGATAGACGGAGATCTGGTGGAGAAAACTGGTACTGCAAGGGAAAGCAGGATTTTCTCTTCAGAAAGAAAAAAACATGTAGCTGATCAGGAACCACACCTCACCTTAGGGGAGGAGATAGGTCAAATCCCTGATTGGGCACGCCCATGCAGGAGGCAGGCAGTGCAACACACGGGGAGCTTGTTAAGCAATCAGACACAGAAACAGTTAGTGGAGACAGGAAGAGTTGGAGAAGGAGAGAGAGAAACAGCAACGGCAAGGAGAGCAACAAGGCAGCTATGTTCCACGGAGGAGCAGTTTGGAGTCACGAAGCAAGTACTTGGGAGACTCAGGGGCAGTGAGAGACTTCTATGGGAAGAAGGGCTCAAAAGCACTGAGAGACCTGAAGACACAGCCCATGATTCCAGAGAACCAAGCAGGACCTTGGAGCAGAAACCAGAGGGATAAAGATTTCTCCTGGAGACACTCTCAGCACAAGGTACGAACTGGGGTTGAAGCAGCTAGCAGCTATAATACTGGGAAGCAAGAAAGCTGGAAGGATAACTTTAAAAGCCAGAACAAAGTCAGACAAAACTGTGGCAGTTTGGCGCAGCCTGAAAAGCATTCAAGCAGCACAAGATATTCTAATAAGCCAGCTGAAGCCTACAGCCTAGAAGCTAATAGAAAGAAAACTGCTGAGCCTTATTGGAGAGACGTGAGCCAAGATAAACCTGACGTTTCTACTTTTAAAAGCCTGTTCAGAAACTCTCCAGATCCAGTTGAAGTTTGTAGCGCCCCTAGTGCCCGTACCTTGACCTTGAGGGTTTAAGGTAGGGCTAGCCTGGAGGTCATCTTGTAGTTGTGGGTGACCGAGTGAACAGGCAAGGCACGAATAGAGAAAATTTATTTCTTTATTAGGGTTTATTTCTCCCGCTCCAAAGATAGGACTTTGTACAGGTTTTGAAGGATAATATTTTATAGCCAAACAGAAAGTTGAAAAGAAACTGCTTCTTCAATAATGTCCAACTTAAACTTATATTCAAGACAGCCACATTCCTGGCATGTGGGTCTTATATTTTATCCAGCTACAAACAGGAAATTATAAAGTTCATGCAGTACAATTGAGTGAAAACATTCAGCTTATTTTCTTATCCACATAAGCTCTTGGGTTCATGCACTCCAAACATGTACTATAGCACTTCTTATAGCAGATCACTACACAAGCTCTTGCTTCCCTTTAAACCTTGTCTATGAGGCAGGTCGAGCAGTCCATGGGCTGGTCTAACATAGGCAAAGGATTTAACAGCGTTGCTTGTGGGTTTGGGCTTGACACTGTCCACTCAGGAACAAGATGCTTTTCTAAGAAAGCGTGAAGCCCTCTTAATAATACTTGAGCTTGCTGGCTGTGAGGAGCAGGTGAGGAAACTGCTTCTCCTTGTGGTATACAGAGACTGGGAGGCTTTGCTTCATTCACAGCTATTCTACCGTTACACACACTCTCTTTAGGCACGGTGCTGTAATTACCCTTCCCCCACTTGTCTCTATCAGCAAGTGCTGGAAATCTTACATCATAGGCAGGCAGAGGGTTTTCCTTTGGCAATTCCCCTTTGGATGCTTCTAAAATCCTCTGGTAAATATCTCTGGTAAAGATATCTGCAGTATTTCTAAGGCTAGCTTCTTTACTGCTTTCTTCAGGAGTTTTAAAAGAGACACAAGGTTTAATTGCTGGAGGTTCTGGCTATAGCCAACTGTCTGGATAGATCCTATGCCTTCCCTGGGTTTCAGAACTACCAATAACACAGTTTGGCTTGTCATAAAAACTCTTATTGCAGTTAAAAGTACCTTGATGAGGAATGCAGGGAGATTCTTCAACCGGCTGCCAGTATTTCCACGGCTGAGCTTCTGGTTCCAAACCGTTAGGCTTCCCACCTGGGTCTCTCTGTGCCACGCCCTCCTCTGAGTCCTGGAAGGTTTCCTGCTGCACTGAGCCTCTCTGGTATCTGTATCCTGGTTTGGTAAATGCTCCCCTCTGTGGTTCCTTTGGCTGGCTTCTCAACCAGTTCTGTTTCTCTAACCAGCTTGTCCTCTGGTTCTTTCTCTCCTTGGGATTTTCATTCCAACTCTTCTCCCCATACGCCTCTGTTGCTTTTCCAGCTGCCTTCTGGCTTTCTCTGTCTTTGCTGCTCTCTCGGTCTCTGTTTCTCCTCCTTCCTCCTCTGCCTCTGCTTTCATTTTCCTTCTTCCTGTTATACAGGGTACGTCTGTCCTGGGAAGCCCGCCTCCTAGCAGGGTGCGCCCAATCAGTGACCTCGCTCCTCCCTTCCCCCAGGTTAGGCTGATCTGACTGATTGTTCCCTTGTGATCTGTGCTGGGAAGGAATTTTACTGCCTCTTCCTGCAATACCAGGTCTTGCCACCGGGTCAGTATTTATTTCCATGGCTTCAGGTACTGCTGCAGCGTCACAGATCCCCCCCCTTAAGATATCACGGGCTGGTTTAGGAGAATCCGGCCAGCACGTGATTCTACTCCTAGGCCCTGGGCTAGGGGACTGTACTGCATATAGCGACTTTGGAGAGACCAAGGTGGCTACCTGGGCCAATGCTACCCTGTCCAGCCATGGCTTTAGTAAATTGATATGGTAGACCTGCCTACGGCCTCTCTTGTTCTCCACCAGATAGGAGACAGGACCTACCGGACGTACCACTCGGCAGGGGCCTTTCCAGTGGCTCTCGAACTTTGGTTCCGTCCCCGCCACCATTATAATCACTTTGTCTCCATTAGTCAGTTGCCGGTGCTTAGTGTTCCTATCATAATAGGTTTTCTGTTTTTGTTGACTACGTTCCAGGTTTTCGACCGCCACTTGTGAGGTACGGTGTAGCCTTGCCTTTAAATCCCGTAGGAACTCTGGCACTTCTACCTCCTGGTCGTCTGGTTCCACCCACCGTTCCTTCAAAATATCCAAGATTCCCCGGGGTGCTCTACCATACAACAGCTCGTATGGTGCCGTTCCCAATGATGCCTGTTTCCTCTCTCGGCAGGCGTAAAGAACGAATGGGAGCATCATATCCCAATGGTCCATCTCCCCTTCCAGACTTCTTCGCAGCATCCTCTTGAGTGTCTGATTTTGTCTCTCAACAAGCCCGTTAGTCTGGGGGTGATAAGCCGCTGTTTTAATGTGCTGGATCCCGAAGGCATCCCAGACTTGCCCAAGGTATTTTGAAAGGAAGTTACTCCCTCTGTCCGTGAGGACTTCCTTTGGGAACCCAACCTCACAAAAAAGCTTGATAAGCTCATTAGCTATCACTTTTGCTGAGGTAGAGCGGAGTGGCATGGCCCACGGAAATCGGGTCGCGTGGTCCACTACCACCAAGATGTAGCGAAATCCTCTTGGCGTTTTAATCAGTGGCCCCACTATATCAATGCCTATCCTGTGGAGTGGGTTTTTAATTACTGGAGATGGTATCATCGGGACTCCTTTTGGATGAGTGGCGGAGACCCGTTGGCAGGTATGACAGGCCTCGCAGAACCGGCTTGTTTCTCTAAAAACACCGGGCCAGTAAAACCTAGCTAAAATTTGGTCGAGGGTCCCTTGACTGCCTTTATGCCCCCCTACCGGGTGATCATGCGCTAACCGCAGCACAAGATTCTTAAAAGTAGTGGGTACTACCAACTGTGTCCTCGAATCTCCTGTAAAAGGATTCTTACTTTCTCGGTATAATATCCCTGACCTGAGGAAAAACCTGGGTAGCGTATCCTTGGGGTCTTGAGCCCACTTAAATGCATGAGTGAGAGCAGGGTCCGCCTGCTGTTCCTTGGGGAACGTGGGGAACTTATTTATCAGCTCCTGAGGTATCCAAGGAAGCTCCTGCCCTGCTTGCACTTCAGCCTTACTCTTTGTACGGGCTGCCTGCTCCCTGCGCTTTTCTGCCTTCCCCTTCTTTTCTTTAGGGTCAGAAGGGACCACTAAGGCGTCATCCGAGGGGAGGATGTCACCGAGATCCTCTGATGTGGATGGTTGACATTCTAAAGCTGCGGTCTGGGCTCGTGTAGAGACCATTGCTCCTTTCTCCTGCAATTCTCTTTTAATTTCTCTATAGAAATGAGGCCAGTTCCTGCCTAGGATGACAGCGTGCGGGAGACGTGGGACTACTGCTAGCTGGATAGTTCTTAGGGTTCCTATGCCTGCTATAGATAGGTTGTATACCGGATAGGAGGACGTTCCTCCATGCACACACCTAATCTTTACTTCATCAGCAGGAGGAATTCTTTCCGGGGCCAGTCGGTCCTTTATAGTTCTCCAGAATTCCTCCGAGATCATACTTAGTTCTGCCCCAGAATCCAGCAATGCTTGTGTAGTGATCCCCTGTATTGACACAGGCAACAGAAATCCCGGTCTATTCTCTGAACAGCTATCTGCCACAAACGCAGTTTTCATACGACAAAACTTTTGTATATGACCTAGCTGTCCACATTTATAACATTTTACTCTACATGCTGTATCTTTCCTAAGAGGCATGCAAATACCGAGAGGATCCTCCTGTACCTTCCTTGTCCTTTCGGATCCTCCTTGACTCCAATCCTTGAAAGGGGTGCCCCCTCTCCGGGCAGTTAACTCGGCCTCTACAAATCTCTCCGAGAGAGACACGGCCTCCTGGGTTGTTCTACAATTTTGGAGGACCAAGAAGGTACGGATCTCTGAGGGTAGTGCCTCCATATACTGTTCTAGGATTAGCTCGTCCAGAAGGGAGTCCATGGATCTCCTTTCTGGATTCAGCCATTTATATAATAAACCCCTTATCCTATGATATAAGGACTTTGGCGTCTCACTCTGTCTGAGCCTCACACTCCTCAGACGAGAGCGGTATATCAGGGGAGTGAGACCTAGTCTCTCCCTAATTGCCCTTTTCACCTCTTCAAAACTCCCAGCCAAGTCAGCTGGCATGGCACGATAGGCCGCCATGGCTTCCCCAGTGAGACAAGCGGCTAGCCTTAAGGCCCATTGCTCTTTTGGCCATAAGCTTAGCCGTGCTACCCTTTCAAAACTTTCCAGGTAGTCATCAATGTCATCTTGGCTGGTAAGTTGTCCAAAGTTAAATAAGACTCCTGTGCTCACAGGCAGCTCATTTGTATTCAAAGGTAAACCTGTATTAGGAACTGGTACAGTAGCTTGTTTTCTTTCACGTAAATACTCCTCCAATAAAGTCAGAAGGGGCTGCTGCTGTTCCTTTAACTGGTCGGCGGCTCTCTGCTGTGCCTCCAGAGAAAGGTCAGACTGGCGCTCCAACTGTGTCGCCATCCAGGCGAAAATTTCTTTCGGATTCAATTCCATTTTGAAAATTCCTGTAAGGAAAACAAAAACACAGGACCCAAGTGCGATATCTCAACACTTCTATGTGTTTTAAAAAAAAAAAAAACAGGACTTTTCTCCCTTTTTTTTTTTTTTTTTCACTTTCCCCTATTACCACTAGGGGACCTCTCCTTCTAGTATCCTCCACCACCCGGGGCGGATACCCTTTACCTGGTGATGGTGTATATGAAGCACTTCAGGATTGGCTCCTGTAGCCTTTCCGCAGTCGTTTTCTCCTCAGCTGGGCTTGTCAGCTCTTCGGCCGGGGTCCAGAGGGAAATAAGTTCTTCTGCAGTGGCACCTTTTCGCCTGTAGGAGAATCCTAAAAACTACGCCACTCTATGTAGCGCCCCTAGTGCCCGTACCTTGACCTTGAGGGTTTAAGGTAGGGCTAGCCTGGAGGTCATCTTGTAGTTGTGGGTGACCGAGTGAACAGGCAAGGCACGAATAGAGAAAATTTATTTCTTTATTAGGGTTTATTTCTCCCGCTCCAAAGATAGGACTTTGTACAGGTTTTGAAGGATAATATTTTATAGCCAAACAGAAAGTTGAAAAGAAACTGCTTCTTCAATAATGTCCAACTTAAACTTATATTCAAGACAGCCACATTCCTGGCATGTGGGTCTTATATTTTATCCAGCTACAAACAGGAAATTATAAAGTTCATGCAGTACAATTGAGTGAAAACATTCAGCTTATTTTCTTATCCACATAAGCTCTTGGGTTCATGCACTCCAAACATGTACTATAGCACTTCTTATAGCAGATCACTACACAAGCTCTTGCTTCCCTTTAAACCTTGTCTATGAGGCAGGTCGAGCAGTCCATGGGCTGGTCTAACATAGGCAAAGGATTTAACAGCGTTGCTTGTGGGTTTGGGCTTGACACTGTCCACTCAGGAACAAGATGCTTTTCTAAGAAAGCGTGAAGCCCTCTTAATAATACTTGAGCTTGCTGGCTGTGAGGAGCAGGTGAGGAAACTGCTTCTCCTTGTGGTATACAGAGACTGGGAGGCTTTGCTTCATTCACAGCTATTCTACCGTTACACACACTCTCTTTAGGCACGGTGCTGTAATTACCCTTCCCCCACTTGTCTCTATCAGCAAGTGCTGGAAATCTTACATCATAGGCAGGCAGAGGGTTTTCCTTTGGCAATTCCCCTTTGGATGCTTCTAAAATCCTCTGGTAAATATCTCTGGTAAAGATATCTGCAGTATTTCTAAGGCTAGCTTCTTTACTGCTTTCTTCAGGAGTTTTAAAAGAGACACAAGGTTTAATTGCTGGAGGTTCTGGCTGTAGCCAACTGTCTGGATAGATCCTATGCCTTCCCTGGGTTTCAGAACTACCAATAACACAGTTTGGCTTGTCATAAAAACTCTTATTGCAGTTAAAAGTACCTTGATGAGGAATGCAGGGAGATTCTTCAACCGGCTGCCAGTATTTCCACGGCTGAGCTTCTGGTTCCAAACCGTTAGGCTTCCCACCTGGGTCTCTCTGTGCCACGCCCTCCTCTGAGTCCTGGAAGGTTTCCTGCTGCACTGAGCCTCTCTGGTATCTGTATCCTGGTTTGGTAAATGCTCCCCTCTGTGGTTCCTTTGGCTGGCTTCTCAACCAGTTCTGTTTCTCTAACCAGCTTGTCCTCTGGTTCTTTCTCTCCTTGGGATTTTCATTCCAACTCTTCTCCCCATACGCCTCTGTTGCTTTTCCAGCTGCCTTCTGGCTTTCTCTGTCTTTGCTGCTCTCTCGGTCTCTGTTTCTCCTCCTTCCTCCTCTGCCTCTGCTTTCATTTTCCTTCTTCCTGTTATACAGGGTACGTCTGTCCTGGGAAGCCCACCTCCTAGCAGGGTGCGCCCAATCAGTGACCTCGCTCCTCCCTTCCCCCGGGTTAGGCTGATCTGACTGATTGTTCCCTTGTGATCTGTGCTGGGAAGGAATTTTACTGCCTCTTCCTGCAATACCAGGTCTTGCCACCGGGTCAGTATTTATTTCCATGGCTTCAGGTACTGCTGCAGCGTCACAAGTTTTAAAGGAAAACCCAGCACTTACTTTTAAAGATAAGTGGGGGAAGGGTTTTACTAGCACGCCGAACTGTTGTGCTGACAAAAGCAGCCTTGCTAATTACCATGAGATAGACATCTTAAGCAAATGTTTACCTGAAGCAGGAGAAAGACTTCAGCGTAGCAAAGGGAAAACGCAGGCTGAATTACTTCTAACAGAGTTCAGGGAATTCTTAGAAAGAAAGGCAGTTTCTCCTTCTAATTCAGCACAGCATGCAAACAGCTGTGAAGAGGAGATGCCCTTAGATATTTCCCTGCCTTCCACAGAGCAAGAGATAGCAATGGATTGCTCAACCTGTATCATTGAAAAGGACATTAATTAAAGTGCTTTAAAAGTTATATGAAAGAAATATAACAGAAGTTACCTTACTTGTTATCATGCTGAGAAAACTTATGAAGGTTGAATAAGTTAAAGCATTTTTCTGGATATAAGAAGCTTTGCTGTTGTACCAGACTTTTTAGTTTCTCTTCATGAAAGAGTCACATGACAATTTGAATGTGAATCCAGAAGCTAATGGACACTTAGCCCAGCATTGCAAACCCTATATATTTTGGTTTTCTCACTCTTGTTTTTGTGCTATAAAACTTCTTAGCGTCTGTTTGCACTGAACTGCAAAGCGGGAAATAAACCTCATAAAAAGAAATTTCTTTGCCTGCCTTTAACTACTTGAGCACACAACTACAATCTCAACCCCTTCAGGAGGCTCAGGACTACATCCCCCAAAATCCCTAGGGTCTCATCGTAGTACCTCACCCCTGAAGGGCACCAAAGGCCACCTCCTCCTAGGAACCCTCAAGGTCCAGGTAGTGGGTGGGTGGCAACCTTCAAGAAGATATCATGCCACTGAACCTGCAGATCGCCACTGCCCTCACCCTTTTGGGCTTAGACAGCTTCCTAACCACTCTGGGAATCAAAGCGGGCATAGGCTAGTTTGCAAGTTCACTTTGCATTGCTCAGTTTTTGAGTGCTTTTTTCAGGACAGCCAATCAATATATAGTTTCCCCTGAAGAGGTATAGCAGGCACAGCACACCATTTTTTGAAATTGCTCAGTTTCCATATTCCAATCAGGCTACCTGCAAGTAGAGAAGGCAGCTACAGAAACTACAAGATATGGGGCGATATGATAGAAGTTTATAAATTAATAAATGGAGTGGAACGGGTAAATGAAGATCAGTTGTTTACACCATCAAAAAGTAGAAAGACTAGAAGACACACAATGAAGCTACAGTGTAACCCATTTAAGACTAATAAGAAAAAATATTTTTTCACTCAAAGCGTAATCAAACTCCAGAATTCATTACCGGAGGATGTAGTGAAAGCTGTTAGTGTGGCTGGGTTTAAAAAAGGTTTGGACAAGTTCCTACAGGAAAGGCCCATAAACCATTATTAAAGAGGACCCGGGAAATCCACTGTTTGCCCCAGGACAAGCATTGTAGAAGCTGTGGACTTTGGGTATCTGCCAGGTACACGTGACCTGGATTGGCCACTGTCAGAAACAGGATACTGGGCTTGATGGACCGTGGTCTGATCCAGTATGGCATTTCTTATGTTCTTAAGTTACTATGGGGGGTCTTTATAAACAGCGATAGCGGACTCCGTGCGATATCGGAGCTAGTAAAATGTACATTGATTCATTAGAGCCAGGATTTCTGCAGGATTTGTTTTTCTATTTTATAAAGACACATAGGCATCTATGAGTCTTTCTAACATAGGCCCAAAATAGACACCCGCTGGCCCTTCACACATAGACAAGGATCAAATATACTTATTTTATACACAGTATGGCAAAATACTGACGCACATCTGTCTGTCCCCATCTTTTGAGCACAGGTTCACTTGCCCAGACTTTATAAAAATTACCTTTTAACAGGTGTTCAAGAAATTGGCATCCTGGAGTGTGTCAGTGCTTTAAAAAAAAACTGAGTGAAGAAGGAAATAGTTCTCAACTCAGGGTTTCAGAAGCTCTCACCATCAAATTCATTTTTCTGCCATTAACCTTGAGAAATCCAGTATAACCAAGAAAAATCTATGTGCTGTTCGTTTATAGTTGAGAGGGAGAACTTAATCGTTCAAAGCTGTCAGAAAGTTACAGCCTGCAACAGGACAAAAACAAAACATTTTTCTCAAAACCTTGGCTTTCATTCAAATGGCAGACAAAGGGAGAGTGACGAATCAGCAGAAAAAACACGCAACAACGATTTAGAAGTAAGCCTGAATTACTCTGATTCTGATAAGTGCATCAGAAAGCGAGAGGAAAAAACAGATCCTGGGATGGTAATATCTTATTTAGAATGGTATGACAATCTATTTGACGGAAGAAGTATAATTTCCTTTGGACAGGAAAGAACACAGAACTAGATATGTCAGGGCTGTAATTTATTGAGTAGTTTATCTGTAAATGAGATAAACTACACAACCTACACTGAACATTTGCAGATTACTGGTATAAGACTAATTCATTTTCTTCATTGGTTTTGTTCGGATAGGTATTAGGCATAGAAGAATCACAAGAAAAATGTGTTCTAGAAGAACCTGGTGCCCGACATACCCTAAACATAATCCCGCTGCGCCGCAGGGCCTGGGTCCCGAGGCCGGTATGTAACCGGGTTCCCGGGGCCCAAATCCCTTGCTGCGGTTGCGCGAGGATTCTTGGGGGGGGACGAGGAGGCATGCAGCACGGCGATGCCGGCATCAGCAGCCCACGTCAGTGACGTGGGGGCTGGCGATTGGCGATTAGGGAGGGCCTGGCGTCGGCATGAGAGGGAGATCGCGGCGTGTGACCTCCCTCTTCCTCGCCGAACGCCGCAGGAAAAAGGTGTGTTGGTCCGGGCTCCTGCTGCGCTTCTAGGTGGTGCGGGGGGGGGGGCTAGGCTACGGGTCTCTTTTGCTGCGGGATCCGTCTCGGGAGGTGTGTTGCAGGGCGCAGAGGCAGTTGCGCCGTGAGTAGGGGCGGCTGTTCGTCGGGTGCCTGGCCAGCCGCATGTGGATTTTTAAAAAAAAAAAGAAAAGAAGGGGGGCCTGTGAGCATTTGGGTTTACTCGAGCGTTGTTGGGCTTTGGTGGAAACGGGGGGAAGTTGAGCCTGTGGGGTTCAACTAATACCATAATAAATAATTATTAAAACTGAAAAATAATATAGGGAGGAAGGTGTATAGGGCTGGGTTGTCTTTGGGTGAAAAAAGGGGAAGGGGCATTATGGTCCGTCGGTCTCGACGGTTTGGGGTCAGAAGTGGGGAGGGGGCCTCGGGGGCGGACGATGGCGGGCAACGGGCAGGGCAGCGAGGGCGTGTGGCGCCCGTACGGGGTAGAGTGGTGGAGGGGAGGGTGTTGGCTGTTGGGGCAGCTAGGGGTGCTCAGCAGGGACGGGGTAGGGTGAGGTTCAGGGGTGCTGGGGCCGGGGGAGCACAGCAGTCGGGCCTCGCAGGGCGGTCGGGGTTTGGGGAGCGCTGCCCCCGTCAATAGAGGGTGGCGGTGAGGTGGCTGGCATTGCAGTGGGCGTGCCCGGGGCCGATGGTCTCGCTGGGGATGGGGTAGTGGGGTCAATGGCTGGCTCTGGTGTCACAGGGGCGATAACGGATTCCGGGTTGCGGCTTGATGCCTTAGTGGGAGGGCCTCTTGACCCGCCCTCACCCCCTGCAGCGTTTGGCTGTTACGCTCCCGGTTTGGGGGCAGGCGTTTCCCACATCCTGGTTTTCTCTGGGTCTCCGGGTCCTTGGGCATATGGGGCCGGGCCCCTGGGGTGGCGTAGGGCATTGGGGGGGGCGGCTGGGCTGACCGGATAGGGGCCGGGGCAGGTGTGGCCAGGGGTATCGCGGATAGGAGTTCAGTGGCCTGGGCGGCCGGTGGCCTTGGCTCCTTGGCTTGGGGCTGGGGTGGTGGGCCGCGTGCTGTGCCAAGCTTTTTGGGGGCAGTTGCTGCTGGTTTTCTCCTTCTTTTCCTTTGCAGGTCCCACAGAGTGTACTGACCGGGATGACCTCGACTGACACTGGTCGGGCTGGTGGTGCAGGGCCCACCGGTTCCGCGTCAGAGTTATCCGGTTCGGCGGTGGGGGTGCGGACCATTGGAGTCTTGGCAGCGCCTTCCGGCGAGGCTGGTGAGTATGTGGGGAGTGAGGGCGGCGAAGGGGGGGCGCGCAAACCTTGGGGACGGGACTCCCGGTGGGGGGGAAGGCGAGTGCGAAGCGCAAGTGCGGGTGCCCCTGCCGGTGTGCTTCTTCTTCATCCTCGTCCTCGACATCATCATCGGGGTCCTCCGGTGAGTGTGGGGGTCGTGGGCGAGAAGGGTAGGGGTGGGGGGCCTCGTTGGTGCGCTGCGCTGAGTCGTGGGAGGGTGTGCCATGGAAACTGCGCCACTGGATCAAGCATCGCAGATATATCGACATTTTTCGCTTGCTCGAGGGAAAGCAGAGAAAAGCACAAGGAGGACGAGAAAGTGGGCAGGGGGTGGGAGGCATCCCGTACCACTCTTCTCTGGACCCGGGCTTTTCTGCAATGAGCCAGCGTATGGGGCCATTATTTCCCGGAGCAGTATGGGGTGCTGCTGGCTCATGGCGACGCGTTATTAGCTGCGTCAAAGGCACACAACGGGTGGGCCTGGCTGAATTATAAGGTGGGGAGGTGGGGGGAGACGTCTGTTGGCGTTTTAATAAGTCATCGTGCCCCTCCCCCGACTGTAAATTTTAAGCATGCTTGCTCCGTGTGTGGGGGCAGACATGCCGCCGCTAAGTGTAGTCGCAATGGAGTGGACGGTGCCCTGGTGGGGGGGCAAGTGAGGGGGCCCTCGTGCCGTTGGCCCCCACGCCCGTGCGAGTTGATGCTATGCGCCCGTGGTTAGTGCAATATGGGCGGTCTCGTTCGGGTGGGGGTGTTGAGTTTGCTCTTGCAGGGTTTTGTCTGAGGGTTTTTGGATTCCCTTTAGGGGTGCGCCGGTGAGGGGTGGGTCGCGAAACGTTGGTTCTGTGCGGTCACTGGCCGAGGTGGTGCGGGGGAAGGTCGGGGAGGAGTGCGCGCTGGACCGAGTGGCTTGGCCCTTTCGGGAGCCCCTGTTTTCCCCATTTACGGTATCCCCGTTGGGAGTAGTTCCCAAGAAGGAGCCGGGCAAGTTCCGGTCGATCCATAATCTGTATTGCCCTCCTGGGGATTCTGTGACTGACCGCATCCCTCGGGACCAGTGCGCGGTGCGCTATGCGTCCTTCGACGCAGCGGTAGTTTTTGGTGCGGCAGTCTGGGTCCGGCACGCTGTTGACGATGGTTGACATTGAATCTGCGTTCCGCTTGTTGCCTGTTCATCCTTCGGCTTTCCCTTTGTTAGGTTTCCGTTTTGCATCGCGGTTTTATTTAGATAAGTGCATGCCTATGGGTTGTGCGACATCCTGCACCTACGTCGAGGCTTTCAGTACATTCCTGCACTGGGTGTTGGAAAGACAGGCGGGGGTCTCAAACATAGTGGATTACTTGGATGATTTCCTGTTTGTCGGGCCTAGCCAGGTGTGAACTTGCGCCTACCTGCTTGAGACTTTTGCGCTGGGTGGACTTCAGTAGTCTCATAGCGGCTAACCAGACCCTCGGGCCCGTGACGCGCCTTACCTTCCTGGGGGATCGAGATAGATACTGAGTGTATGGTGGGGCGCCTGCCCGAGCAGAAAGTCAAGCGACTCCGGGAGCTGGTGGCTGTTGTGGGATCGTCGGGCAAGACCACCCTTCGGGTCATGCAGTCGTTGGTTGGACATCTTAACTTCGCTTGCGGGGTTTTGCCAACGGGGCGTCCTTTTGCGCGACGGTTGTCACTCTCCATGGCGGGGGTTCATCGTCCGCACCACTGGATTCGCGTGTCGTCGGGAATGCGTGAGGATTTGCATGGGTGGGAGGCTTTCTTGACCGGTCTCAATGGTTGCTCAGTTTTGCAGCTGCCTGAGCTTTCAACTGTGGACTTTCATCTGTTCACAGATGCGGCGGGTAGTTCGGGGTTTGGGGCCTATTGTCAGGGGGTGTGGTGTGCAGAGCCTTGGCCTAGTGAATGGGTTCACTCCGGCTTGACCCGTGATATCACCTTCTTGGAGCTTTTCCCCATCGTTGTAGCGTTTTGGGTTTGGCTGGAGCGTCTGTGGGATCGGCGGGTGGTGTTCTGGTGTGACCAATGCTGCAGTCGTTGAGGTTATCAACAGGCATGCCCCACGGTGTCCGAGGGTAACTTCCTTGATGCGGATCTTTGTGCTCGCTTGCCTGCGTCCGAATGTCACTGCCAGGGCATGGCATGTGCCGGGCTCCCAGGATTTTATTGTTTCCAGTGGGCACAATTCCAGCTGTTGGCTCCGGAGGTAGAAGAGACAGCCGCGCTGGTCCCGGAGCATCTTTGGAGGGTTGGGATCCAGACTTGATGGCTTTGCTGTCCTCGTCAGTGGCGCGCGGCACTTGGGCACAGTATTGGGGAGGATACTCCCAGGGAGTATGTTTGTGAGTGCGTGTGCGTGGCCTGGGGGGAGTGTTCCCAATGGGCTAATTGGGCGGTTCATGCTGTGGGCACAGAGGGAGGGTTGGTCTCGGTAGATGGTCAAGGTTGCATTGGCTGGGTTTTCCTTCTTCTGTAAGGCGGCTGGTTGGGGGAACCCCATGGTATCGTTTTAGTTAATCACCTGATGGCAGGATGGGCCTGGGCTCAGCCCAGTTCACAGCAACTGGCGACTTCCGGTTTCCCATGAACTGTTGCTTCGGATTTGCGCAGCCTTACCTCACGTCGCGGCCTCTTGTTTCAAGGCTGCCTTGTTTCGTGCATTTTTTGCAACAGCCTTTTGTGGGGCGTTTCGGGTGTCGGAACTAGTACCGCACTCCTCAAGGGGGGGGTGCATTTGGCGGTCGTGACTTTGGGCACGTGACGGAGGAGGAGTCTCAGGTGCGTAATTTTATCCCGCGGTCCAAGACGGATCAGATGGGCAAAGGGGGCTGGGTGGTAAGGTGCACTATTTTTCCCTTGCCTTCCTGTCCGGTGCATGCCCTGCGGAGTTATTTGCAGCAGCAGCTGCGGGTCCCCGGATATTTCTTTATTCATGAGGACGGCGGGCCGGCAACGCAGTTCCAGTTCACGTCTGTGTTGCGCTTGGTTTTGCGGTTCCTGGGTCATGGCGAGTGGAGCTATGGGTCACGCTCCTTCCGGATTGGGGCGGCCATGAGTGCGGCGGCTGTCGGTCTTGACATGCAGGTCATACAGCTGATTGGAAGGAGGCGCTCGGGTGCGTACGAAGGCTATGTTCACCCTTAGGCGGCCTGTGCCGGGCTGGTCTGGTGGTGGTGCGTGCTTGATGACCGCCTTGCGGTTGGTGGGGGGGGGGAAGGGGTGGGGGGGTACTAACAGTTTCCTTCCTATTGCAGAGCTGCCAGCTGTTTGCCATCCAATTTGTCCTTTCTGATGGTGCCTGCTCCGGATTGGTGTATCATCGGCCATTCCTTCGTTTACTGGGCTGAGCGAAGGGCGGCAGTGCGGCCATTGGGCATTCACCTCGGGCTGGCAGATCCTGGAGTGTGGTTGTGTTGGATGGGACAGCATGGCATGTGATGGTGGCAGCTTTTGGACTTCATTCAGGCGAAGCTCGCGCAGCGACGTCGGCCAGTCGGGCTGCTAATTCACCTGGGAGGCAATGATTTGGCGAGCTGGTCCTGCCGGCAGATCATCAGAACCGTACAAAGAGACATTGGTTTGGTGCGGGACTTAATTCCGAATGTGGCCATTGTTTGGTCAGACATCATCCCGCGCCCTGCCTGCTGGGCATAGCGGCGGTGGTCGCGGGGCCTGGTCAAGATTAACAGGCAGATAGGGCGATGGGTTCAGCAAACGGGTGTGCTGGCTTGTACCGTCTCAACGGTGTTCACCTGGCCCGGTGGGGACAAGATCTTTTGCTGAATGATTGGCAGGAGGCTCTGGAAGGTTGGGGTGTTGTTCGCAGCTTTACTTGGTGGGGGCGGCGCAAGGATAGAGGTCTACCTTGCACCGGTGGCGGGGTAGCGAGCTGGCGCTCGCCGACCCAGCGGGGCATTTGAGGCTGATGCCGCTTTGCAGGGGAGCGGCAGTGCTCCTTGGTTGGGAGAGACATCACGGTTGGGGTCTCTGCCCGGTGGAAGGCAACTTGCCTGTCTCTGCTAAATAACATGGCGAGGCGGGCGGTTGGGGTAAGGGGGGGGGTGGATGATGCACCACTTTGCTAGAAACGGCTGGTGGGGGCATCATCCGGAAAGGGGGGGTGGCAGTGTTGGGATTTAAGAATGTTGAGTTGGGCCCATGTTGGGGCCTGTTTTATAATTCATTCAATAAAGCTGCAACCAAATTATTTGTTACCAAATTCCAGTGTGTGTGTGTTTTGTGGTGGTGACGGGGGGGGAGGGGTTGGAAGTGGTGCCAGGATGTCAAGGCTGATAGCAGGCAAGGGATTGGCATCCGGATACCTCGGTTAATCCCGCCGCGCCGCAGGGCCTGGGTCCCGAGGCCAGTATGTAACCGGGTTCCTGGGGCCCAAATCCCTTGCTGCGGTTGCACGAGGATTCTTGGGGGGGGGGGGGACGAGGAGGCGTGCAGCACGGCGATGCCGGCATCAGCAGCCCCCATCAGTGATGTGGGGGCTGGCGATTGGTGCTGATGCCGGTTGGGGGGGCGTGGCGTCGGCATGAGAGGGAGATCGCGGCGTGTGATCTCCCTCTTCCTCGCCGAACGCCGCAGGAAAAAGGTGTCCCTCCCCACCCTCCCATGTGTTATACAAAAACTTTAAATTGGTGTTCGGAGTCGTCGCAGCTGGGTAGGGGGGGGTGTTGTGCTTCAAGCCATATTGGCGGTCGGTGAGGTAGGCGGGGTAGCGAGCTGGCACTTGCCGACCCGGCGGAGCATTTGAGGCTGATGCCGCTTTGCAGGGGAGCGGCAGTGCTCCTTGGTTGGGAGACACATCACGGTTGGGGTCTCTGCCCGGTGGAAGGCAACTTGCCTGCCTTTGCTAAATAACATGGCGAGGCGGGTGGTAGGGGGAACGGGGGGGTGGATGATGCACCACTTTGCTAGGAACGGCTGGTGGGGGCATCATCCGGAAAGGGGGGGGTGGCAGTGTTGGGATTTAAGAATGTTGAGTTGGGCCCATGTTGGGGCCGGTTTTATAATTCATTCAATAAAGCTGCGACCAAATTATTTGTTACCAAATTCCAGTGTGTGTGTGTTTTGTGGTGGTGACCGTGAGGGGGGGGAGGGGTTGGAAGTGGTGCCAGGATGTCAAGGCTGATAGCAGGCAAGGGATTGGCATCCGGATACCTCGGTTAATTTATAGCACCAGCATTAAACAAAGGACATATCTTTGATTTTTAAGGTTTACTTTGCTAATAAAGATTCTATTTTTTTGTGGTCAAAAAGTTTCAATCTTTCCCGATGTTGCTAGAGCAAATGAGGTTGTGGGAAACGTTTTCTTCAACTTAAGTCTCATATTTTGGAAATGGGGCTACTTTTTTCCTTCGGTTTCCATGTAAATGTTCAGTTTGCTATCATGGTTCTAATTCTGTTTTTTCAGATCCATTGCACTTGGAGAATTTTTTGCTTGGTGAAACGTGATATATTATGTTTGTAGCTGTTGTCTCCTGGAATATGGGTCTTGAGTTTTTCAATCTGTGAACTTGAGAGTTGGGAATGTCCTGAATGTTTTTCCTTTATACTGTGTGGTTAAAACTCTCTCCAGACTTCATGACGTGGGCTAACTTTACTATTTAATGTCTATAGTTTATATTATATGAATGATTCATTACCTAATTTTTCATACTGTGATTTAAACAGTGTAAAAATACTTGTAAAAATAAAATTAAATAAATGACAAAGGACAAAGTTTTGATCAGAAAATTCCTTTAAATACAAATATCTATATGAACACAGAAAAAGCATTCAAGTGCTTAGCTAACATTAGTCCCCCAGTTGAAGAATCTCTTTCAGGGGGTCATTATGCTTGCGGGGCTTGTGATATGTGTCCTGCTACGCTCGAGGGACCGGAGTGGTGTGATCCTCGTACACAGAGGAGCTATACTAGGCGTTTTGTTACAGACTGTACTTCTGCTTATGTTGTTTACTTAATTGTGTGTCCTTGCCAGTTGTTTTATGTGGGTATGACAACTCGAATGATTCGGCGAAGACTGCAAGAACATCGATCACGTTTGAATACAGCCACGCAGTCTGCCCCTATAGTACAGCATTGCCTGTCTCACTCTCATACTTTTGAACAGCTTCGGTGGACAATTTTGGATATGGTTCCTCCACTTCAGCGAGGAGGGGACCGTCGGGCATTACTACATCAACGAGAGCAACGTTGGATTTTTAATCTACACACAGTAGCCCCTTTGGGCCTTAACACGGAGATCGAATGGTGGATTTTGCAATAAGGCTTCAGGTTTGGTGTTCTGGAGGTCATCATAGGCTCTTAGATGTCACTACTTCGTAGTGATGACGTCATTGATGTTTGAACGGAACAGGAAGTTGGGTAGGGCTAGCTTGATAAAGAGCCATTTTAACAGCGGGCTTGAAACACGATGGATCGGTGTCGCAGAAATACCCAACATCTACTGGAATGTTTCTGAAGATTGGATAGAGGATGAGCTATTGGGAGGAGTTTGTTGCTGGAAAGATACAACTTGGCTGGTTCGGTTCCTACAGTGCAGTTTGAAGTTTGAAGACAGCTTTGTATGGTGGAACCTTTGCTGACATCATCGGGACGTGGTAATCTTCAGCATTCCCTCAGTTAAGTGCTATCATCTTTTTGCTTTGAGCATTCCATGGATACAGATTTTTTCTGAACGTGAAGATTTTTGTCTGTTGCTATAAGCACTTTTTATGCGCAGGGGCTGGTCCTACGGGCTGGTTATAGCCTCGAGCGTGATTTGGGTCATACGGACCTTTTGAAATACGTTGAATAAAAGGAGGGTCTGTCACCTGAGTATGGTTTTCCATCCTCACGACAGATGATCCGACAAAAAATAGTATTTAGGTAATTGTCTGGGATTCAAACATGACTGCTAATTAAGGGCTAGCAGTGAGTCACCTTTTAGTATTAGCTAACTTATACAACAAAGTATATATTGACCTGAGAAGTGATAGTCAGAGTCAGTCCTATAAACACAATTCTGGGGGGGGGTACACTGGAATTGCAGAAAAGTGGCACACCACCACTAAAAAGCAATATATACTCAAGGCCTGCTACATCACGTCCCCTCCAAAACCAGCCATAGCAATGTTTTCCTCTCTTTATTATATGCCTGGGCATATAATTTGCATTCTTTTTACTTGTGTCCATCACCTGGGCCAGCATTCTGAGTAAAGGTATCCTTCCTCCCTGCTGCCTAACTAGAGCTTTTAGGAGGGGGGCTCTCCCTTTTGGGTGCCTCAGAAGGAGGGGATGGCATTTCATCCCTTATCTCAGGCAACAAATTGTCTTTCTAGATGGATGAGGATGAATAGTTGAAGGTTCACCTAGTACATCAGGTGCCCTTCAGCCAGCCCTGGTGACCTCTGATGACTCTGTGAAAGAGAAAACAAAAGAATTTTGGAACAAGCATCCTTGCTCAGTAAATGGAAGCTTCATGATTTTACTTGGAAAGAAGATAATTCTGTGTTAAATATATATGATGGCACAGTTTAGAAAAGACGTGGAGATCGTAATGGAGACATCAAGATCAAGACAGTTGCGATTCTGGCAATATTTTAGAAAAGGTTCCATTAAATCCTGACCCCTTCCAAAACACAGAATATGGAGGTGCAGCAGCCGTTCTGCAAATCCACATGTAGGAAAAGTCAACATAGGAAACATGACCATCATACACATGTAACTGCTGAATTTCACAAATTGCACATGGATGGTAGCTGCTTTGCAGGTCTACATGTATAAATGCTACCACGTAAAAACAGATGCCACTATCTCTATCTAATTTAAATTTTGAGAGAGAAATAAAGAGGGGATTCTCTCCTGTAAAGGGCCGGCTGAAACTACCGCTTTTGTAAAAGCTAAATGTGCCCTAGAGCAGATATAAAGCCCAATATGGGCAACTGTAGTTAGAAACGTCTATTCCCTACATGGAATGGGGAATACACATGCAGATTTTTGACCCACCCAGGTCACTCTCTAGCCATGTCCCTTTGCCATTTCTACAAGAAAAGATCTCCATGTGTAAATTGTCCCCTTTCTAAAATCATCATTTCCACATGGATGACATTTGCATGTGTAAATGCCCAGTTTTATACATGGAGATCACAAATAAGGCTGTTACATGGCCTCCATAGTGTTTTGAAAGGAGTTCAACTTACCTGGTTATGTCACTCCGCCAATTAAAATAATAAATTCCTATAGTTATTACAATATGGTTTTAATTTTCTGAGAAGATACTAAATAAAAACAGAAGAAACTGGTAAGTGTATTTCCATTATTCGTCTGCTTATCCATCCCAACAGAGGACTCCAGAGATCATCGTGAGTCAACCAGGCAAGAGCTGCCAGAGACACCATACTCTCCTCAGCAGCAGAGGACCAGAAGACTCATCTGCATATCCATCCCAGCAGAGGACTCCAGAGGTCACTGCAAGTCAACAAGGCAAGAACTGCTACAGTCCCCCTCCCCACACACACTTGTCCCACCAGCAGAGGGCTGAAAGATTCATTTGCTTATCCATCCCATTAGCCCCAACAGAGCACTCCAGAGATCACCACAAGTCAACTAGACAAGAGCTGCCACAGACCCCATATTCTCCCCAGCAGCAGAGGACTGGAGGGCTCATCTGCACGGTCCAAGGCAGCATAGCTTTACTAGAGGCAGGTCTTGTCAGACAAATCTGATTGATTTCTTTGACTGGGTGACCAGAGAGTTGGACCAACAGAGAGCCCTCAATGTGGTATACTTAGATTTCAGTAAAGCCTTTGAGATCGTTTCTCACAGGTGACTTATAAATAAATTGAACACTCTAGGAATGGACCCTAAAGTGACTGTCTAGGTGAGAATTTGGTTAAGTGGGAGGGCTGGAGGTGAAGAAGGGTACAGGTAAATGGAGCTCACTCTGAGGAGGAGATTATTAGTGGTATGCCACAGGGATCTCTCCTTGATACAATTCTTTTTAACATTTTTGTTAGTGATATTATGGAAGGGCTATTAGGCAAGGTTTGCCTTTTTGCAGCCGATACCAAAATCTGCAGTAGAGTAGACATCCAGGAAGTAGATAACACAAGGAGGGATCTAGCTAAGCTTGAAGAATTGTCAAGAATTTGGCAGCTGAGATTTAATGCTACAAAATGTAGGGTCATGCATTTGGGCTGCAAAAATCCAGGCAAATTGTACAGTATATGGGGACAGACTTAAAGATCTCAATATGTATACTTTAGAGGAAAGATGGGATAAAGGAGATATAATAGAGATGTTTAAATACCTCTGACATTGAAGCTTTTCAACTGCAGGACTTTCTTTTTACCTGATGCAGGGTCGATACTTCTCAGACCCGAAACGTGCCATGTCGTAAATATGGGATTCTGTGGTATTTATGAGCTCGGAATGAATTGCAGCTAAGTGATATAGCTATGCTAAATTGTTTACTTTTACAAATGATTAAAAAGGAGTAATCACAGTGAGAAGGTGGATTTGATTCCCCCTACCTTTGCTGCGAAAAACTCCGACAAAAAAGATTGAGGGTCTTTTCACTATTTCTTCAGAGTTACTCTTCGATGTTTATATTGCACTCTGAATAGGGTTTCCTCTCTTTGTCTTAAATACCTCTGTGGCATAAGTGCACAGGAGAACAGCCTCTTTCAATTGAAAGTAAGCTCTTCAATGAGAGGACATAGGACAAGGGTGAAAGGGGATACATTCAGGAGTAATATGTGAAAATATTTCTTTATGGAGAGAGTGGTAGATGCACGGAATAGTCTCCTAGTGGAGTTAGGAGAGACTAGGACAGTATCTGAATTCAAGAAAGCATGGGACAAACACAGATGATGCATTTATTTAACAGGTTTCCTACATTGCTTTATCATTTAGTCAAGGTGGTTAACATTGTAACTTAAACTTGGTAATATACATTAAAAGGGACATTGATAAGCTGGATTCTTCTGAGGCAATGGAGGGTTAAGTGAATTGCCCAAGGCCACAAGTAGTGCTAGTGAGAATCAAACCCTGGTCTCTTTGCTCCCAAGCCAGTGCTCTAACTATTAAGCTACTCCTCCACTTGCAATTTCAAAAGGAAAATAAGAGACTATAGCAGTTGATATGGAAGGGCAGACTAGATCTGCCATATGAGGTCTGTTCCAAAAGTAATGAGAATGTTTTTTGACGCAGCACAGAAGGGCCAGGAAAAGAAAGTGAGAGTTGAGGCAGGTGGAGGGGGAACCCAGGTATACAGTTTGACCTTCCTCGGTTGAGTCCGCACCTTTGTAGCAGTCAGTACATTAGCAAAGTGCATAGTAGTTTTTGTATCTTGTCACGGGTGAAAATGTAGACACGCCTGGAGCAGCATTATGCGATCAAGTTCTGCATGAAACTCAGAAAATCTGGTTCCAAAACGATGTAGTTGTTGAGGACAGCTTATGGGGATGATGTTTTGTCTTATTTATTTATTTAGCTGTATTTATATCCCGCTTTTCACCAGGTCAAAGAGGTGTAACATTAAAAGGGGGGGGTGGACAATAATCAAACTCTGGGGTTGGGGCTATCACCAGGTGGCCAACATTAATGATTTCAATAGTCTTCAGCCCAAGTCTTCAGCAAAGGGGGACCATTTCTGCCTCAATTGTCACTGGACCACCAGTAACCCCTGGTAAGAGGGTCCCTGGTGGGGGGAGCGCAGATTTGAACTAATGGCCTTCGGGGCAACCTTGGTCCAGGCACCCTTAACCAGGGGAATCAGCACAGGGCAGCCCTCAAATAGAGAGCTTCCAATGATGGACCAGATGTCCCCAGACTAACTACGTACCTGATCCAGAGAGGTATCCAGCAGTGATAAATGATGATGTCTAATCCCTAGGGATCGGTTTTCTACATGAAGGAATGCCTTTGTGATTTTTGAATACTCCTTCCTTTGACAGACTAATCCCTAGTAGTGAGTCTGATGCATCACTAGTAGTCAGGTGCTGCCGTTTTCCAGGATGGATGCCTTCCTGGGCCAGATAAATAGGTCCACAATGGGGGCAATCTAATCAAGGACCTCCTGTGCCCTGAATCAAATAACCCTGGGAGTCACAAGAGGCCAAATGACTGGGGTGTCAGCAATGTCGCAGGGGGCAGGACTGTAGGCAGGAATGTTACAGTTGTCTGGGAGGGTAGGGGTATTGGGGAATGGAGGTATCAGGGGTCATTGTGCGGGGCAGCAGGTATCAGGAGGAGATTACTGCATTGGGGCTTTAGATTGTAAGCTCTCCATGGATAAGGAAATACCTAGTGCCCCTGATTCTAACTCAGCTTGAGTTACTACTGAAAAGACATGAGCTATCTCCACATTATAAATAACATTTCTGTTTTTTCTTCCTAAGGCCGAGAGACAAGGCTGTGTGGCTTTCAGGAATTATTTGGAAACCCAGTAGAGAAGAGGCAAAATTTAGATCACCACTGTAAGGATTTAACATCCAGGGAGAATGTCAGACTTGTAAAATATTTAAACCTCTAACTCGGTCACTGAAAGTGCTTGAGACTAGCCCTTAGTGTGGTTCACCTTAAAATGACAAACAGGTTTCAGTCTACAATTGGTACCCATTGTAGCTAAAAACACAAAAAAAGAACATTTTAATTTTAATTTAATTAACAGATTTTTTATATACCGCTCCTTTTATTGATCAGATGCGGTTTACATGGAACAACAGTAAACAGGGAGAGCTGTTTTTACATATAACAAATTGGAACTTGCATTTAACAATTAACAAATAATGAACTATGTACATAGGAACAGAATTAAACTATATACAGAGTTATTTGTTATTCAATTGTCTTCAATACATTGTTTTAGGGCTTCAGTACTTTATTCCTTTTCTGGAAGAATATATTAGCTGGAATAGGTTATCCTTTATGTAGCTGAGAGAGGGATAACATAAGAGGGATACTTTTTTAGTGGGCTAGCTTTTCAAGGTTTAAAGCTTCTTCCTTATGTCGATAGTGAGAGCAAAAAAATGACAATACCAGAATATATAAGCGAATTAGTAGCATATTTTACATACAGAGATGCTTAAAAGTAAAAGAGAGAAACCCTTCTCTTTACACAAATGCGTTTTCTACTGCACATTGCACACTTTCCTAGGAAAATGAAATAATGCATTGCCTGAGGCTTTATTATTTTTTTTCACATAACATTTGCAAAGTAATTTCTACGGAATGGATTTTTCTATTCAGTGTAGAACTACTGACTATCATTTTGTCATTTTAAGAGCGTGGTTCTCTGAGAACAAACCTCTAAAAATAGTCTCTTCTTTGTAAAAATGTAGTCAGATTATTGTTTGCTTGGTCAATTTTATGCAAAAAGAGAAGCACAACCCAGTTCTCAAAAGCAAGTGAAAAGCTGTACAAGAATTCTAAATTACAGGAACAGTACAAGAACTCATGAGACCTTTTTCCCCAGTCAGATGAGATAAACTTTTCAAAGTTCGATCGTGGGTATGAGAAGGTAGAGCAGATTTAAAGTGTCTGCAGTTTTTTTGAAAGTCTCCTTTCTGATGATGAAAAACTTGGCCTCTATGCGTGCCCCTTGTAATCTTTCCATTAGCTGAGCAGCAGTTACTACAGAGCCAAAACAGGTTGTTCAACTCAAGCTGTTTTTTTAGTGAGAGAATACTGCCAGAAATCAAGCCAAGTTGAAACTTCAGTTTTCGCTGCTCCGTAACCGAGAAAGAGGAAAGGGATCTTTGGTCATTAGCATTGGTTTTGCAGGGTTAACAAAATAGTGGATGGAGTCTCACTCCTCAAAAGTGAAAATAAGGAAGAGGCAGGTATACAGTTGTACAACAAAATATTTATGTTTATGTTTATTTTAAAACTTAATATACCGCCCAACAACAAAAATATCTGGGCGGTTTACAATATAAGCTTATAAAATTAAAATTAAAAATGCTGCAAGAAAGGAAAAGAAAAGGAACACCATAAAATCAAAGAAGCAGGACAGAAAAAGATGAAAGCAGAATAAGAAAAAGGTCAAAGAGAAATAAGAATCAAACAGTGAAGTTAGGAGGTGCTCTGGTAGGAAGGGGAAATGGACAATGCATCAATGGGGAGGGGGGAAACGGGGGAGAGGGCAAGGGGAAGGTCATAAGCAAGACAGAAGAGGTGGGTTTTCAATTTGGCTTTAAATGCAGTAAGAGAGTGTTCTAGACGGAGAGCAGGGGGGAGCGAGTTCCAGAGCCTTGGGCCAAGGAAATAAAAAGCAGAGGAATGGGTGGACTCCAAATGGGCCTGGGAAGGGGAGGGGAGAAACATGCGATTGGCATGGACAGAACGAAGGGTGCAGAGGGGAGTGTAAAGACGAACCTGATCAGCAAGATAAAGGGGAATACCTGTGTGAATTGCTTTGTGAACAAAGAGGAGAAACTTTGAATTCGGAAAGGGACGGGAAGCCAGTGCAGACGTAGAAGAAGGGGAGTGACATGATCAAAGTGGGAGGCGTGAGTGAGAATGCGGGCGGCGGTGTTCTGGATGCGTTGGAGATGAGAAAGTTGAGACTGAGGAAGGATGGCTAGTGCGACATTACAGTAATCAAGATGGGACACCACAAGAGAAAGAAATAGAGTGGTCAGGGAAGAAAAGGAAAGAAAAGGAAAGGACCAACGGCTCGGAGCTGCTTCAGAGTGAGGAAAGAGCACTGAACAACAGAGGAGATGTGATCTTTAAAAGAGAGGGATGAATCAAGAGTGACACCGAGATACCAAAGCGAAGAGACCAGAGGAATAGGTAAAGAGGAAAACATGGGGACAAGCGAGGGGGCGGAAGAATTCCCAAGAGTGAACCAAATAGCAGAGGTTTTGGCGAGGTTAATGTAAAGAAAATTGGAGGAAAGCCAGGAAGCCACAGAGGAAAGACAGGTATTGAAGGGGGTGATATCAGGAGTGGAGGAATCTGTGTGATACAAAAGAAAAATATTGGCAGTGTAATGATAAGCAGAAATACCATGTTGCTGGACCAGTAGCGCAAGAGGAGCAAGGAAGATCTTAAAAAGAAGAGGTGCAAGAACAGAGCCCTGGGGAACACCACAAGGAAGTGGGGTGGAGGGAGAGGAAGAGGACACTGAGAGAACCGAGAAAGAATGACAGGAAAGAAAAGAGCGAAACCACTTGAAGTACTGAACCAGAGAGACCAGCTTCCCTGAGACAGACAAAAAGGGTGCAGTGATCAACCAAGTCGAAAGCAGCAGATAGATCAAGAGAAACAGCGAGAAAAATAGAACCATGATCATGTGCAGCATGCAATTCATTAAGAGAGGGGAGAACAGATTCCGTGCTGTGAACAGGGCGGAAACCAGATTGCCGTGGGTGGAGGGTGAGTGAGGACTCAAGATGAGAAGAAAGTTGGGAGAAGACTAGTTTTTTTCTAAGAATTTGGAAAGAAAGAGGAGGTTAGAAATAGGGCACTACTTAGAGAGAGAAGAAGGGAGCTGTTCTTCAGGAGAGGAAAGACAGAGACGTGCTTCCACAGTGAGGGGAAGATCACAGTAGATAAGCTAGAATTAAAAGGTAGAAAGGATGAAGGAAGAGAGGGCTAAGGAAGGCTCCAAAAGCCAGTGGGAGAGAATAGGATCTGAAAGACAAGTAGTTTTGCGGGTAGAAGAAAAGGCTTTGGACAGAGCTGGAAAGGAGATAGGCACGAATGTGGACCAGAAGTGGGAAAGGGAAGGGGAAGGAGAAGAAGGAGGGGAGGAAGGGGAGGATAGAGAGGATGGTACAACAGTGGTGAGGGAAAGAGGAGGGGGGCATGAAGGGAAGGTGAGAAGGAGGGAAAGGACCTTAGAGGCAAAGAAGGTGGCTAGGGAAGTGGGGTCAGGGAGATTGGGGGGGGGGGAAGAGGAGGATGGGAAGGAGTGAAAGGTAGAAAGGGTACAAAGAACGGAGTAAAGTTGATGGGAAGAATTGGCAGAATTGGAAATGAGATTGGAATAATATGACTGCTTGGCTGAATGCAGGAGGAAGCGGTAGTGATGGAAACATTGGCGTCTCCTCTAACATTCAGGTTCAAAGAGGAAGGCAGGCTCTGTGAATTTACAGCACTCCTCAGGTGTTAGTGTCCTTAATTAGCTTGCATAGAAGTCAGGCAGTGGAGTGTTGTATAAAAGTCTACATTGCCTTGCACGTCCTGCCAGTCCTAGAGGGTGTCCATTGCTAGCAAGGTAAATCTGTGGCTCAAGGTATAATGTCTCCATCAGAGTTATTAAAAGGGGTTAATTTTAATAACATTTTCTGCTGTTCTGCCAACAGATTTTGTTCCTATAGTTGGACTGCAGAAGGGGACTTTTTTTTCTGCTGCTATTTTTTTCTCTCCCCTAATCTTCAGGTTCAAAGAGAAAGGCAGGCTGTATGAAGTCACAGCACTCCCCAGGTGTTAGAGCCATACCTTTCACCCACCCCATGTGCTATATAGGGCAACTCTCCAATTAGCTTTTGATACAGAAAACTAGGAAGTAAATATAGCAGATTTCCAAATATGGAACTAAGTAAACAAGTTGATATCTTAGAAGGATTGTTTATTAGGTAATTTTACAAAGGGAGCACATTACATTACATAAGAAACTACTCCAAACCCCAATGACTGTTTAGCAACAAGCAAGACTATGCACAGGAACATAGACCTACTAAAGTCCCTAACTTTTCCTCAGCTGTCCTTTAAAACAAAAAGCAGCTAGCCTCTTATCTGAGATCAAACAATTGTTCTTTCTCATTTCCTTCAATAGGTACCAAAGCTCCAACAACTGGGCTATAGCTGGGAAAAATCATGTTGCTAAGGCTGTTGCCCCTTCTACAGCTTCTGCCTCTATCCAGAAGGACAGTCTGATCCCAGGCGAGGAACTGTTCCATGTGCATGATGCCTGCAAGCTGAATCCCTCATGAAAGAAATGGAGGAACTGAAAGAAGAGGTGGCAAGGCTGAGAAGCATCCATGACACCGAGATGTACATCGTTGAGATGCTTCTTGAGGCATCCAAGATCTCCAACAGAGGTGAAGATGGCATACCACAGAAAGAAGAGAGCTGGATGTGAGTCACCAGAGGCTGCAGAATTGATGCCCAAACTGATGAACCGGTGTGCAGCCATTGAAGTGGAGGAGGCAAAAACATCCCAAGAACAGGAAGAACCACAGCTCAAGTACACCAAAGTTGCAGAATTAGTGACTACAAGGAAGCAAAGGGTAGTGGTGGTTGGTACTCTGAGGGGTACTGAGGTGTCCATCTGCAAACCCAACTTGATATCCAGGGAGGTGTGCTGTCTGCCAGGTGCCAAAATCCAAGATGTTACGGAGAGTTTGCCAAGATTCATCAAGCCTACTGACTATTATCCAATGCTGCTCATCCACATTGGCACAAATGATACTGCTAAGTGTCCTTCCAAGAGTGACTTCATGGCTCTGGGAGAGTGGGTGAAGCAGATAGGTGCGCAGATGGTGTTCTTCTCAATCCTTCCTGTTGAGGATAAAGACCAAGGCAGAGAAGCTCACATCCTAAGGATGAATGCATAGCTGCATGGATGGTATCATCAAGAGCGTTTTGGTCTCCTGGACCATGGGATGATCTTACAAGGGTTGCTGAGCAGAAAAAATGTCTACCTATCCAAGAAGCATCGAAGTGTCATCTGCAGCAGGCTGGCTAACCTACTAAAGAGGGCTTTAAACTAAATTTGTTGGGGATGGATGAAAAAAGTGAATGCCCTCAGGTAAGTAAAACATTAAATACCTCTGCAGACATGGGTAAAAAAGACATCTGGAAAGCGGTGTGTATTAATGCCCGTAGTATGGGAAATAATATTCCGGATGTTGAAGCTTTAATGAAAGAGGTTTACTTGGATTTAGTGGTAGTTTTGGAGACATGGTTCACGGAGAACCATGACTGAAATGTACTTATGCCAGGCTATAATTTATTCAGGAAGGACAGGCTAGGAAGAAAGGGAAGGGGAGTGGCACTATATGTAAAAGATAATATTAAAGCTACAGAATTTCAGGGCTTACGAGAAAAGGGGGAGACATTGTAGGTTAAACAGGAAAGAATGAATGGAGCATCCCTTTGCATTGGTCGTGAAGGACTACAAAAGGGGACTGCTACGTCTGGAGAAAGATCTGCAATAGTGAATATATACTTCTGGGACTTTTTCTGAAGGGAATTCTTTGGATTACAGCTGATTAATCTGTGAACCTAGTGTATTTGTTAAATCAGTCAGGGCCTAGTAGCAGCAGTTTAAGTTTAAATTTAAAACACCGAAGAGAGCTTTCTGGTTAAATTTAGACCCCAGCAGAGAGCTTGTAGTTCAAATTTAATACTCACTCAGGGCCTAGAAACAGCAAAGTGCTTTTAGCTTAAATTTAAAACACAGAAGAGAGTTTTCTGGTTAAATTTAGAACCCAGCAGAGAGCCTCTAGTTTAAATTTCATACTAAGTCAGAGCCTAGCAGAAGCAAAGAGCTTTAATTTAAATCAAATCAGAATATAACTTAGCATAAAAAGCAAAACAGGGTCAGTATTCTTTGAGCACTAAACAAATTCTTCTAGAGACCTTTACAAAGAGGCCTTATACCTAGGGGGCAAGAGACCAGTGAAACTTTTTAAATAGGTGTTAAAGCCAGGTGACAGGGCAAAAGGCCATTTTGAAAGTCTCCTTCTATCCAAGAAAAGACTGTTAATCACCCAGGAAGTTGGTCACAGCTTACCTTAGAAGCACAGGACAGGATACTGTGTAGCAGCCCTTTTTTAATAAGTCTTATTTCCCTCTCTCCTCCCCAACACCCACCCACCCCTGGGATAATTGTAGCTTTATAGGTACTTACACATCTTAAAGGAAAGGAGCTGCTCTCAGGTGCAGCTATTTATCCAAATCAGTCATACATTAAGGACCTGTGATTAATTAAGATTCAGGTGAACAAGATATATTAAACGTATTAGGTACACTTTTTTATCAGTATAAGTATCCACAGCAACCCTTAGTAAGTAAAGAACTTAAAGATCTAAACACAAGCTTAAAACTAAGATGCACAAAGCAGTTCAGCAGCGAGATGGGGGCTTTCCAGTCTTTTGCATTGAGTGTTACATGTATGATTTGCTCCCAGCTGCTGAGAGGTCTTATGTGTGCACTAGGTGCAAGGAGCTCTTTGTTCTCAGGGAACAAATCCATTCTCTAGAGGCTAGAGTAGCAGACTTGGAAGACATAAGAAAGACAGAGAGGTACATAGATGAGACCTACAGGGATATAGTCCTGAGGTCCCACCTCCAGTCTGGCATGGAGGACAGAGGTCATGTGACAAGAGAGCATCACCCTGGTGTGGCAGGAAGTGATCCTGTAACTAGGACCTGCTCTCCAGGTGATGTAAAACCCTCTCACACTGAGGAAGTTTCTCCACGGCCATGTGCCCATGAGGGAAGGGTTAGGCCAGCCGTTATAGTTGGTGATTCGATCATTAGGCATGTAGATTGCTGGGTGGCTGGTGGATGTGAGGATTGCCTGGTAACATCCCTGCCTGGTGCAAAGGTAGCAAACCTCATGCGCCACCTAGATAAGGTCTTAGATAGTGCTGGGGATGAGTCTGCTTTCTTGGTACATGTCGGTACCAATGACATAGGAAAATTTGGTAGGGAGGTTCTGGAGGCTAAATTTAGGCTTTTAGGTAGGAAGTTGAAATCCAGAACTTCCAGGGTAGCTTTCTCCGAAATGCTTCACGTTCCACGCGCAGGACCCAAAGGCAGGCAGAACTCCAGAGTCTCAATGCATGGATGAAACAATGGTGCAAGGATGAGGGTTTTAGATTTGTTAGGAACTGGGGAACATTCTGGGGAAAGGAGGGGCTCTTCCGAAGGGATGGGCTTCACCTTAACCGGGAGGGAACCAGGCTGCTGGTATTAACCTTTAAAAAGGAGATAGAGTGGCTTTTAAACTAGATAATAGGGGAAAGCCGACAGTCGCCCAAGAACGCATGGTTCGGAACAATGTATCCTTGAAGGATACTACCAAAAGCAGAGAGGTTCCAAAAAAGAGTAAAGTAGCCCAAATGCCTTTGAGTATGGCGCAGACAGAGCTTAAAGATTCCAAATTACCCATGCCTACCAATAGCCAGAATAATATGAATAAAATAGAGTCTCTAAAATGCTTGTATGCAAATGCTAGAAGTCTAAAAAATAAGATGGGTGAGTTAGAATATATAGCACTAAATGAGAGGTTAGATATGATTGGAAACTCAGAGACATGGTGGAAGGAGGACAACCAGTGGGACACTGTGATGTTGTTGTTGTTAAGTGCCGTCGAGTTGGAGTCGACTCATGGCGACCCTCTGGATAGCTATCCTAAACTGTGTTCGGTCTTCAGTCAGGCGGCTCATTGTTGACAGACTGGTACCCGTAGCTGCTGTTATTGTATCGATCCATCTCATTGCTGGCCTTCCTCTTTTGCGTTGACCTTCTATCTTGCCAAGCATAATGTCTTTCTCTAATGATCTCTCTCTTCGCATGATGTGTCCAAAGTATGAAAGTTGAAGTCTTGTCATCTGAGCTTCTAAAGAAAGCATAGGTTTGAACTCCTCTAGTACCGACTGGTTTGTTCTTCGGGCAGTCCATGGTATACACAGTATTCGCCGCCAGCACCATAATTCAAATGCATCAATTTTCTTCCTGTCTATCTTTTTCACTGTCCAGCTTTCACGTCCATATGATGTTATTGAAAATACCATGGCTTGAACAAGTCGAATCTTTGTATGGAGAGAGACATCTCTGCTCTTGAGAATCTTATCTAGGTCTTTCATAGCCATTCTGCCAAGAGCAATGCATCGTCTGATTTCTTGACTGCTTGTTGCTTCTTTATTGATAGTTGATCCAAGTAGGTTAAAGTTGTTCACAATTTCAATTTCTTCTCCTTCAACGATGAACCTGTTGATTATGCCAGTTGTCATGACCTTTGTCTTCTTTACATTAAGGTGCAGGCCCATTTTGAGACTATGTTCTTTGATTGTGAGAAGCAAATGTTTCAGATCATCTTCACTTTCAGCCAGTAATGTGGTATCATCAGCATAGCGAAGGTTGTTGATGAGTCTTCCACCAATCTTCAGACCTCTGTTGTCTTCATACAATCCTGCTTCTCTGATGATTTGTTCTGCATATAAATTAAACAGGTAGGGGAAAATTTATGTTTTATTTATTTTTACTCATTGTCTTTTGTACTGTTATGCTTTCCTTTCTTTCCTATTATTCTTGGCGTTCTTTTCCGTAGTTTGCAGTGCTGCCTTTTTATATTGTTTGTACACCGCTTAAATGGTTTTAACGTAAGCGGTCTATCAAGTATGAAATAAAGTTAAAGTTAAAGTTAAAGTATGCAGCCTTGTCTTACACCTTTGCTTATTTTAAACCATTCTGTTTCTCCTTGTTCCGTTCGAACTGTTGCTTCTTGATCAATGTACAGATTGCGCAAGAGAACGATTAGGTGTTCTGGTATACCCATGCTTCTTAATGTGGCCCAGAGTTTCTCATGGTTTACACAATCAAAAGCCTTGCTATAGTCGATAAAGCACAAATAGATATCCTTTTGGTATTCTTTAGTCTTTTCAAGGATCCATCTCACATCCGCAATGATGTCTCTTGTTCCTCGCCCTGTCCTGAACCCTGCTTGCACTTCAGGTAGTTCTTGTTCCAGGTATGGTTGTAGTCTCTTTTGAATAATCTTCAGTAGAATCTTGCTGGCATGTGGGATCAGAGCGATTGTGCAATAATTTCCACAGTCAGTTGGATCACCTTTCTTTAGTATTGGTATAAATACAAATCTTTTCCAGTCAGTTGGCCATGATGTTGTCTTCCATATTTCTTGGCAGAGCCTTGTGAGTACGGTAACAGCTGCATCAGATTGCTGCAATACTTCTATGGGAATGCTATCAATGCCTGGTGCTTTGTTCTTTGATAAGGCTTTCAATGCTGCTTCAACTTCTTCTTTCATCACCAATGGTTCCCGATCATAAGGTTACAGGTTGAAACGGCTGTTGGTCCCCTTGATCTTTATCATATAAAAACTCTGTATATTCCTTCCACCTTTTCTTGATCTTCTCAGCATCATTCAACATAGAACCTTGAGCATCTTGTAACATTCCAATTCGAGGCTGGAACTTTTTCTTTAACTCTCGTAGCTTTAGGAAAGCCAATATTGTTCTTCCTCTAATAGTTTCTGCTTCTATTTCCTTGCAAGTGTCATTGTAGTACTTTTCCTTGTCCTGTCTTGCTGCACGTTGGAAATCTCTGTTGAGTTCTGCAATTGTCTTTCTTTCTCCTCTGGCTTTAGCTTCTCTGCGTTTCTGGGCAATTTTCAGAGTTTCTTCCGTCATCCATTTTGGCCGTTTTTGCTTTTTCACCTTTTGTAGAGACTTCTCGCTTTCTTCCAACACAACCTTCTTGATGTCATTCCATAACTCTTCCGGAGCGCTGTCATTTGTATCTAAAGCAGCAAATCGATTTTGCAGGCAGTCTTTAAATTCCAGTGGTTTATTCTCAAGGTCATATTTTGCTGCATTCATGAGTGGTTTGCTCTTTTTCAACTTTAGCTTGAGTTTGCATACTAGTAGTTGATGATCTGTACCACAGTCAGCTCCAGGTTTTGTCTTTGTTGATGTTACAGAGCTTTTCCATCATTGACTTCCACATATGTAGTCAATTCGATTTTTATATAATCCATTCGGTGAAGTCCATGTGTACAATCGCCGCTTGTGTTGCTGGAAGAAGGTGTTTGAAATGAATAGATCATTGGTCTTGCAGAATTCTATCAGTCTTTCTCCAGCTTCATTTCTGTTGCCAAGTCCATATTTTCCAACTACTTTGCCTTCTTCTTTGTTGCCAACCTTTGCGTTCCAGTCACCCATGACTATCAGGATATCCTGTTTGCATGTTCTGTCAATTTCAGCTTGTACTTGTTCATAGAACTCTTCAATTTCATTCTCTTCAGCAGCTGTTGTTGGGGCATATACTTGAATTATAGTTGTGTTGATAGGCAATCCTCGTAGACGAATAGAGATTAAGCGTTCGCTGACTGCATTGTATTTCATTACAGTTCTTGCAAGTTTCTTCTTTATTATAAATGCAACACCATTTCTTCTTTGTCTTTCATTTCCAGCATAGTAGACCATGTGATCATCTGATGCAAAGTGCCCGATGCCAGTCCATTTCAGTTCGCTGACACCCAACAGATCAAGTTGTACACGTTCCATTTTATTCTTGACCACCTCCAACTTCCCTTGGTTCATGCTTCGTACGTTCCATGTTCCAATGTGTAAGACTCTTTACAGCTTCTGACTCTCATTTCATGCGCAGCTACATCAGCAGTCAGACTTCCCGAGGGCTTTGATCCAACCACATCATAAATGCTGGCTTTACTCTGAAAAGTCTTCAGCTCTTCCCCAGTAGCTAGTTGAGTGCCTTCTGACCTGGGGGTCTCATCTTCCAGCACCATAGCACAATTTGTTTTGTTGTAACTATCCATTGGGTTTTCATGGCAAGATACAGAAGTAGATTGCCGGGCCTTTCTTCCGCGCAGTTTAAGTTTGGTGTTGTTGCCGTTGTCACAAAAATGTGATCCTTCGCCGTCAACACTGTCCCATTCTGCTGCTGCTCAGATGGGTGGTTTGTCTTGGTGGAAGGAGGACAACCAGTGGGACACTGTGATACCTGGGTACAAACTATATCGGAATGATAGAGCTGATCAAATTGGTGGAGAGGTTGCGCTCTATGTTAGAGAGGGAATTGAGTCATAAAGGATTAAAGTTTTGCAGGAAGCAAAATTTGGTGTAGAATCTCTATGGATTGAAATTCCATGTAAAAAGGGGAAGGCGATGGCAGTGGGGGTGTACTATTGACCACCTGGCTAGAATGAACAAATGGATGACGAAATGCTCAAAGAAATCAAGGAAGCTAAAAAAAGTTACAGCACAGTAATAATAATGGATGATTTCAATTACCCCGGTATCGACTGGGTCAGTGTCACAGCAGGACATGCTAGGGAGATAAAGTTCCTAGATGAAATAAATGACTGCTTCTTGGAGCAGCTGGTTCATGAACTGACCAGAGGGGAAGCCATGTTGGATCTAGTCCTTAGTGGAACACCAGATCTGGTGCAAGAGATAAGGGTGTTGGGGCCACTTGGCAATAGTGATCATAGCATGATCGTATTTGATTTAATTAGTGGAGGAGGGATAGTAAGGAAATCCACAGTACTACCTATTAACTTTCGAAAGGGAGACTATGATAAAATGAGGAAAATAGTTAAGAATAAACTAAAAGGAGCAGTTGCAAAGGTTAAAGACTTACATCAAGCTTGGGTGTTGTTTAAAAATACTATCTTTGAAGCCCAGACCAGCTGTATTCCACACTTTAAGAAAAGTGGAAGGAAGTCCAAAAAACTGCCAACAAGGTTTAAAGGTGAGGTCAGAGAGACTGTTGTTGCCAAAAAAGCATCTTTCAGGAAATGGAAAAAAGAGCCAAATGACGAAAACTGGAAACAGCACAAGCACTGGCAAGTTAAATGCAAGGCACTGATAAGGCAGGCAAAGGGAGAATTTGAGAAGAAGCTTGCTGCGGAATCAAAAACGTGTAATAAAGACTTTTTCAAGTACATTCATAGCAAAAAACCTGTGAGAGAGTCAGTTGGTCCATTAGATGATAGAGGAGTTAAAGGGGCACTAAGAGGCGACAAGGCGATAGCGGAGAGACTGAATGAATTCTTTGCTTCGGTCTTTACTGAGGAAGATGTAGGGATGTTACCCATTCAAACACTAAAGCACAACCCCACGTATAAATGACAAGCCCAGTAATTTTCAGCGTTTTATATTAAAAGTGATTTTTCAGCGTGCTGCATAGTGAATAGGAGCTGTTCCTAATCACTCATATTGAAATGCTGATTGTACAGGTGTAGTGATACACAAATATACTCAAGGATACAAGACGTTCTAAGTCCACTTCAAGCCCCTGATGAAAGCAACGAAACACGGCCTGTGTCGGGCCAGTGGCTTATGAATTTTCAATAAAATTTCATCCTTCTGAGTACTCCATGCTTTGAACAGAGCGCAAAGGCTTGAGGGGCACATTTCAGCTGCCTACTATTGTCCTGCCAGCGGCAGCAGGGCAACAGCAGACAGCCAAAATGCGCCCCTCAAGCCTTTGCGCCCTGTGCAGCTGCACCACTTACACAGGGCTAGGTACAGTCCTGTTTGCACACCAAGGAACTAAAAGACAGCAAGAACCAACAGCACAGTTTATAAAACTAAATTAAAACTCATTTTTATTTTGTTGTTATAAACTGCGTTATGGTTCTTGCTTTTTCTTTTTCAACATATATTTTGCATCCACTGTAGGTGCAGAGCAGAACCAGGACATTCACCCTCAGAAATCGATATTTTAATAAAAAACCTGATTCTGATCATCTCACTAACAACAACAACCACTATTCTCCAGTGCCAGGCATATTGTGAACTAATACAAAACCCTACAACAAAGAGCAAACCTACCATACCATACCATATCAGCACAAACTTCCAAAACTCACATAAGGAGCCCATCCAAAAAAAGCATCACTGTAAATACTACAGTGGGCACTGGAACATCCATACACCTATTTGAAAAGCTGAAACAAGTCAAATTACTACAGTACAGTATAGATCTTTATGTACAAACTCCATGTTAACAGAACACATGACCTCAGTCACACACTCACAACATCGACCCTCACCAAGTACAGAATAAGTAACCAAAATCTAAAGTAAAAATAAAAATATATAGACAAATTTAAACTGAAACCCCAAGAAACCAGAGTCCACATACAGTGCAACATCAGATAAATAAGAGATGCAGTTCCCAATACTGTGTAAAATATAAAAATAGCACAAAGTCCAATCATTAAAACTAAATAAAATTATTTTTTCTACCTTTGTTGTCTGACCATTTTATTCTCTGATCATGCTGGTCCCGATCTGAGACTTCTGCTTTCCTGTCTTCTCTTAGCTCTCCTTCTGTGGTCTATGGTCCATGGTCCATCTGCCATTTCTTATCTCTTCTTTTGTTTTCTTCACTTCCTTCCATCAGCCCATTTCCAGTTCCACTAACCCTCCCCAGTATCAGCCCCCTTTCCAGTCCTCCCCTCTCAGTACCTTCCAATGTCAACCGCCTTGCAATCCCACAACTGCCCCTAGTGTCCATTCCCTTTCAGTCCCCCTCCTTCCCCACTGTCCAGCCCCTTCTAGTCCAAATACCATCCCAGGTATCAGCTCACGTCCACTCTCAGTGCCACCCCCAGTCAGCTCCCTTCCAATCGCCCTACCCTCTGTCCATCCCCCTTCCAGTGCCATTCGCATGTCAGTTCCCTTCCAGACTCCTCCCCATCACCCAGCCACCTACCACACCCATCCCCAAGTGTCAGTTCCTTCCAGTCCCCCTTCAGTACATCCCAGGTGTCAGCTCTTTTCGTATTTTTATACCGCCCCTTCCAGTGATCAGGGGCGGTTTACAGTGAACAACATTAATACATAGAACGAAACAGTCAGGGTTACAATTAAGGATACGATATATTAAAACTATGTACATGGCAAAGGTAACAATAACTATTTACAGAGGGTGTAGGGCAGTATTATCTTAAGTTGAACTGAATGCACTAGAAGCACAAGACCAAAACATGCAAATCAGTGAAATTACACTTTTAGATTTAGGAGAGAAGCAATTCTCAGATTTTTCTTCCTAATCATTTGTGTTCATGTCACCAGACATAAAATCCAGCTCAATGAAATTAAATTGTGTTTACTTTTAGACGGTAAACATGCTACTATTATTCAGCCTTTCTTCCTTTAATCTCTAAAATTACCATGGCAATTAACTCAACAGCCCACTCTGACGTCAACTAAAACAAAGACTTGTTTGTAGAAACAGAAACTAAGGAAATGATAAGGTTCTTCTGAGGGACAATGTAACAGCATTAGAGTTGACTCACACAGTGAAGGTATAGATCAGTGATTCTGAGATTGCACTTGGGAAAAGGAGTTTTCTAAGTTACTCTATGTTGCATAACAGGTTACAGCAAGTCCATCTTTAAAGAAGTGAGAGAAAAAGGGTGGCTTGGCCAATTTTAAAAAAAGGAATCTGGGCATATGAATGAGAGCAAAACAATTGCAGTATGACCACAGCTACAGTCTAATACAATGATGCATTTGATAGACATTATGGGGTAATTCTATTAAAGGTGTGCGGAAAGTTACACACTTATAACCCTCATAAATCATGATTGAATGGGCAGTTACAGTGCCTTCTGAAAGTATTCATCCCCTCGGTTTTTGTTCTGTTTTGTCGCATTGCAAGCTGGAATGAAAATGGAGGTTAATTTGGATGTTATGTACAGTAATGGACCTAACAATATAGTCCAAATTGGTGAAGTTGAATGACAATAAAATACCTTGTATATATAAAAAAATAAGTTAAAACTGAAAAGTTGTGAGTGTATATGTATTCATCCCACCATGAAACCCCTAAATAAGACCCAGTCCAACCAATTAACCTCAGAAGTCACATAATTAGTTGATTAGGGTCCACCTGTGTACAATCAGTGTCACATGATCTGTCACATGATGCCTGTATAAATATACCTGTTCTGAAGACCCCTGACTCTGCAACACATCTAAGCAAGCAACATGAAGTCGAAGGATCACTCCAAACAGATTAGAGACAAAGTTGTGGAGAAGTATAGATCAGGGTTGGGTTATAAAAATTTATCCCAAATTCTGAATATCCCACAGAGCAGCATTAAATCCAGTATAACAAAATGGAAAGAATATGGCACCACTGCAAACCTGACAAGAGAAGGCCGCCCACCAAAACTCACAGACCGGGCAAGGAACACATTAATCAGAGATGCCACAAAGACACAAAGGATAACACTGAAGGGGCTGCAAAGATCCACAGCAGAGATGGGAATATCTGTCCACTTTAATCCGTACACTCCACAGAGCGGGGCTTTATGGAAGAGTGGCCAGAAAACAGCCATTGCTTAAAAAAAGAAATAAGAAAACACGTTTGGAGTTTACACAACAGCATGTGGTGGACTTCCCATATACATGGAAGAAGGTTCTCTGGTCAGATGAGATGAAAATTGAACTTTTTAGCCATCAGGGGAAACACCATGTGTGGCGCAAATTCAACAATTCCCATTACCCCAAGAACACCATTCCCACAGTGAAACATGGTGGTGGCAGCATCATGCTGTGGGGATGTTTTTCATTGGCAGGGACAGGAGAACTGGTCAGGACCGAAGGAATTATGGAAGGCACTAAATACAGGGCAATTCTTGAGGAAAACCTGTTTCAGTCTGCCAGAGATTTGAGACTGGGACAAAGGTTCACCTTCCAGTGGACAATGACTTTAAACATACTGCTAAAGTTACACTGGAGTGGTTTAAAGGGAAACATTTAAATGTCTTGGAATGGCCTAGTCAAAGTCCAGACCTCAATCCAATTGAGAATCTATGGCATTACTTGAAGATTGCTTTACACCAATGCAACCCATCTAACGTGAAGGAGTTGGAGCAGTTTTGCTTTGAGGAATGGGTGAAAATCCCAGTGGCTAGATGTGCTAAGCTAATAGAGACATACTCCAAGAGACTTGCAGCTGTAATTGCAGCAAAAGGTGGCTCTACAATGTATTGACTTTGGGGGGGGGGGAATACCTGTGCACACTCTTGATTTCTGGGTATTTTTTGTCTTAATTATTGTTTGTGTCGCAATAAAGGATATTTTGCACCTTCAAAGTGGTAGGCATGTTGTGTAAATCACATGGTGCTAACCCCCAAAACTCCATTTTAATTCCAGGTTGTAATGCGACAAATCAGGACAAACACCGAGGGGATGAATACCTTCACAAGACACTGTACATGTGAACTTTAGGCAGTCAGTCTTCTAGAAGCATGAGTGTAGGTCCTAATCACAATACTTTTAGTTTCGGTATACGCAAGATTGGAGCATAGGCGGGACCTAAATTTACATATAAGCATTATAAAATAGTATGATTTGCACACATTTACGCCTGCTCTTGGAGTGTAATTCTATAAACTCCTGAGAAGTTAATGTGCATTACCATGCACATATTTGGGGTCTATTTTATAAAGTGAAGTATGCATCTACTTTGTTATGAAATAGGGGAGTAAAGATGTTCAAGCTTACATATTTAACTTTAGGTTGTGCCACTGTGGAGATTTAGAGTATGCGTGATAAGACTTATGCATGCACACATAGAATAGCAACTCCTTTTCCAGAAAGCCTTCAACTTGCCCATCTCCTGGCCACCTTATCTTGTTGGTCTCTGTTGCTGCTGATGAGGATAAAGCAGAATTGCTTAACAAATATTTCTGTTCTGTGTTCACAGATGAAGAACCAGGAGCAGGACCTCAAACACCCACAAACAAGAACAGAAGCAAGGGGCATCTTGAACAATTTTCAGAAAACTGTGTTCGTGAAAAAGTAGCTAAACTTAAAGTAGACAAAGTGATGGGACCAGATGGGATACACCCTAGAATACTAAGGGAACTTGGGGACGTTCTAGCAGCTCCACTGACTGACCTTTTCAATGCTTCGTTGGAGTCAAGAGTGGTGCCAAAGCACTGGAGAAAGGCATATGTTGTCCCTTTACACAAATGCGGAAGTAAGGATGTGGTTGAAAACTACAGGCTGGTTAGTTTAACTTCGGTGGTGAGTAAATTATTGGAAACACTGCTGAAAGAGAAAATAGTGAGGTTTCTGGAGTCCAATGGATTACAGGATCTGAGGCAGCATGGACTCACCAGAGGCAGGTCTTGTCAGATAAATCTGATTGATTTCTTTGACTAGATGACCAGGGAGTTGGACTGAGGGAGAGCCTAGGTGTGGTGCATTTAGATTTCAGTAAAGCCTTTGATACCATTCCTCACAGGCAACATATAACCAAATTGAGCATCCTAGGGATGGACCCTGAAGTTACTGCTTGGGTTAGAAATTGGTTGAGTGGGAGGCGAGAAAGGATACAAAAATGGGAACAAATGATCTGGCTAAAAACAGTACCTCTTCAGTGCAAAGAGACTTCCAAATTTTGCGGAAGAGACTTAAACCTAATGTTAACACCCTAACATTGTTAGATGTTTTACCTGTCAATTGTCATGAGGTGGATCAAATAATACCTATGGAAATAGGAAAAACTGAGCAGAGCACTTCTAATAGTGACAGCTTAGAGCACATGGATCAGGGTTGCTATGAGCAACCAACACAAACTGAAGTACCAGGTGTAAGAGCACGCCCTAGTAATAGATTACCTCATAGCCCATTAGGTAATGAGGGACAGCTGAGGAGAGGCAAGGCTCGGAGAAACACCAAGAGTGACGCAGTTAAAAATCACTCACCTTTGATCAGAGTTAGAGCCAAGGCAGGAGCCAACATAGAAGCTGACGAGGAAGGAGCTGGCTGGGAAGCTAACCAGAGAGCTGGACACGAGGTCAGAGCTTCACAGGGAAATTCCCACAGAATTCTACAGGAAGAAACCCCGGACAGAATACCAGGGATTTGTTTCAGGGAGCAGTGCAGGACTGAACAAAAGCCCAGTGGTTGGAGCCACGGAGGTATTTCTGAGGGCAGGCTGGAAAAAGCTGTGAGTAAGAATCTTCCTAAGAAAAGGTACCAAGAGAGCAAAAGCTTTTATCAGGAGGATACTTTTGTGTCCAAAGAGAAATGGAAAGAGAAAGGCAGTGAAAAGCTTTCATTTTGAGAGAAGCACCAATAAGTTTCCTGTGCTTAGAAGTTACGTGAAAACCAAGCCAGAAGGTAGGCTTATTCCTTGTAATAGAGGGGAACTTGAAAGACAGAGTTTTTCCTACACTTACCCAAAAGTGTGTGGCTCTCAGGAAGGAAACTCTGCACTGTGTGGTAACCTCCCATTCTACTACGGTAGTGAGGAGGAGAGGAGCCCTCTGAATAGAGAAGAGGGATTCTTTAAAACTAGCCTAAACTACAATCCAATAGAAGATAGCTCTGGGGAAGCTTATGAGGACATGCAATGTGATTATTGTGATGAAACTTCTGCTGAGTGCTATATGGATTGTACATTGACCTTTTCTGATGACATTTCTTCACTCTGCTGAACTAACCAGAGAGGGAATCTGTTTAATGGAACAGGCGTGAAGAAACTGCTTATTTTTGAGAATAAGGACTGTTTTGCAATATCTTTATTTATTTGCTGAAGATACAAGCATTCATTTTTGGTTGTAGTAGTTTTGCCTTTATTTCAAACCAGAAGTATGGTTTTTGTCCTTTGTTTATAAGTGCTAAGAATTCACCCGGGACGGGTAAATAAAAAGACCTCTTTTGAAGCCTGGCTACTCGACTGCAACTACACTTTTTTGATTAGCTTGTGGGACTACAAATCCCAGGGGGCATTTCAACACCTGCTTGAGACACCCTTGCTATTTAAGAAGAGGCCCCACTGAACCTCCCATGCTTTTATGCCTCTGGGAATATATAGGTGGGTGACACAATGTAAGAGTGAAGATGGGCTGCTTGCACAGCTAGCTTTAATATGTGGCTCCTAACCTGGTGTAAACAAGAAGGTTTTAGATACCTAGGCAGCTGAGGCAATCGATGGAACAATAAGAGGTTATACTGTAACAATGGATTAACATTCTTTTCCCTGCCATAGAAAGATGTAAACAAAAAATTCAGATGATATGTGGAGAGGCATTTAAACTAGAGAAAGGGGCTGATGGATAGAAGAAAACTACTTCAGGATGTCACCCCCAACAAAAGCATTATTATAATGTTGCAAACAGAAAAAGACATCATCTTAACTTATACATCAGAAATAAGAAATGAAAACCATACAAAATACAAATAAGTCATACAAAAATTATGGGAAGGCAATGAGAACAAATACTTATGGTCTAGGCAACAAGGTTCCTGACCTGGAAGCACTGATGGTGTAAATGGACTTGGACATTGTGATCATTATGGAAACATGATTCAATGAATCATGAATAAGACATTGCCATACATGGCTATCATCTATTTAGAAGATATAGGGATGGCAGAAAAGAAGGAGCTCTCTATATCAAAAACAATATTAAAGTGATTGAAATGCAGGGGACATGAGTAAAAGAAGCAGCGCTGGATTGTTTTGGAAAGAGAAAATGGCACTACCACCCACATTGGTGTAGTCTCTTCCATCTGAGCTGGAGATCTGTAAACAGACAGAGACCTAACCAATGATATTGCAAAGATGAAAAAGAAGGGAATGACTTTAATCTACCAGATGTGGACTAGAGTATCCAGTCTGAAAATCTGGAAAGTGGTAGAAAGATGTGAATGCCTTACTCTTAAGAGGCTTTACTCAGACAAAATGGAGTGGAGGAGTGGCCTAGTGGTTGGGGCAAGATACTTCAGGCCGGAAGGTCGGGGTTCAAATCCCACTAGAGGACAGCAACCTTGGGCCGGAAGGACTGGGGTTTCTAGTCCCACAGGTGCTCCTTGTGGTCTTGGGCAAGCCACTTAACCCTCCATAGCCCATGTTCCCTGTAAAATAGTTATCTCCAAGTTATAATGCTCTGTTCAATGTAATTTCAGTTTGTTCAATGTAAACCGCCTTGATATCATGAAAGGCGGTATATAAGAAATGTTAAATAAATAAATAAAATAATGATGGAGCCCACCAGGGCAGAGGTGACATTGGATCTAGTACTTACCAATGGAGATCGTGTACCTAATGTCTGGGTGGGTCCACTTGAACAGTAGTGATTTGTGGTAAAAGCCAAAGCAGAGTCCAAATCACAGCAAATTCAAAGATCTAGATTTCAAAACTCCTGACTTCAGTAAAATGGGAAAGTAACTGGAGGCAGAGCTGCCAGGAAGGGAAGAGATAAAGAGAAGTGGAAAGGCACTGGGCTAAGCTGAAAGAGACCATAACAGATCTATATATAAAGAAAATATAAACAGTAAAAACAAGAGGAAAAGAAAATAGATATGGGTATCCAAAGAAGTGACTGCAAAAATAAAGGCAAAAAGCAATCAAATACAAAGAAAATATATACAAAAGAAAACTACCAATGGAAATCCCTGAAGTCCACATATGGGAGGGACGGGAAAAAACAACAGTGGGGTAGGAGGCAACCCCACATCTCTGTGCAGTAACAGAACGAACATTCATCCTAAATAAATAGAGAGATGCATACAGAGGGCCCTGAGCTGCTTACACCTTTGTTCGGTCAAGCAACTCCTTCCTGGTCAGTTAAAGATGGTACTATAGACACCCTGGCATTGAAAAAGGCTAATAAATCATTTGATTGATAAAAATATACAGTCAAACCTCGGTTTTAATGATTAATCCGTTCTAAGAAGTCTGACTAAAACCGAAACGTACGAAAACCGAAGCAATATTTCCCATAGGAAATAATGTAAATTCAACTAATCCGTTCCAGACACCCAGCTCCTGTCACTTCTCTCACCTGCCCGATCGTCCACAGGACAGCAAACACACAGATATTGTACTGTACGGCACTGTAATCTGATCGCTGACTCAGTCTCAACAGCAATTTGCAAGCGTACCCTGCAAGAGAAAGAACTGCCTCCCACATTCATGCAACATCTCCTGCTTACATTGACAGCTACCCTGCTACCTCCGAGCCTGAGGGGGCACTCCAGAGAACAGGCAGGCGGTGGAGAGATCGGGGCCTTCCTCTCTGTGCAATCCTTGCATCTCTGGCTCGAGGATGTTGCTCAGCTGACTTTGGCTTCTCAACACGCGATCGGTGAGTCCGGGGGGGGGGGTAGTGCTGCCGGGACTGGGCGGGCAGACCAGCGCGAGGGTGTATGTATTGCAGTACAGTATAGGTTTTCAGATCTGGCAGCACTGGCTCACCATTCTTGACGAAAACCGAGGCGATATACGATAACCGAGACAAGATCTCAGTCAGAAAAGACGTCGAAAACCGAAACGAACGAAAACCGGGGCACACGAAAACCGAGGTTTGACTGTATATATATATTTTTGAGATTTGTATATCAAACATTTACAAGGGAAACATAAGCAAAACCATCCTTCATTTATCCTTTATCCAAAATATCAGATTGCTGTTGATTAGATGTTTCAACTATAAACATTTTCATATCCAAAAAGGCCCTCATTTTCAGGGGTATCGAAGCCGGTAGGTTTTACCAAGAGCAACAACCTCCAGACACATTATTAAAAATGCTTTTCTCTTTTGGTTCCAAGATGGCGGAGGAGTAGACGCCGTCAGTCGGAGCTCAGGATAGCAGAGAGGTGGACTCGGCTCCGATGGGGAGAAAGCGGAAGCAAAAGTCAACACAGCCCCCCCCCCCGACTTCTTCTACCCCTATTGGGGGCTCGGTACAAACCTCAATTGCTTCCTTCTGTGCCCCTCGGACGGTCACCATGGCTTCAGCAGATCCCTCGGAAGTGTCAGGGGATCTGAGCAGCAACGGGGTGGATCTTAGCCCCGTCAGTCAGCTGTTGCCACCGCAGCCCAGAGGTCGGCGAGAGGAGGTAGAGAGTGCGGATTTACTTCCGGGTCAGGAGGATCCAGCCTTGTGTGGGGGCGCTTCCTCTCAGCCGCCTAGGAGCCCTGCTGTGCAATTGGGAGGAGCAGTGGCAGTGGAGTGTTTTCCAGTCGAGGGACCCGGCAGGGTTCGAATGACCACCGAGCCGTCAGGACCTCCAGCAATGCGGGTGATTTGCGGTTTGAAGAAACCAGCTAAGGTAACTTTAGATAGCTTATGGGAAGCTATCTCCTCGCTCCAGAACTCCCTCGCTCCGGTAGTGGGAGCATTGTCGCAGGAAATTTTACTTGTGAAGGGCCGGTGTGTGGCAGTTGAGTCCAAGTGTGTGGAGCAAGCTGATAAGATGGCAGTGCTGGAAGCTAAGGTGGAGGAGTTACAGAATGTGGGGGAGGCTTCTGCCAAGGAGCGTTTGATATCTTTGCGACGAATGGAATGTATGGATAACGCTATGCGTAGAAATACGTTGCGTTTCCTGAATTTCCCGAGATCACCATTATTGGAACCACTGGGACTGGTTCGGAAGTACCTTACGGATGTCCTCCTGATGCCATCAGACAATTTGCCACCTATTGTTAGAGTTCAGTATATTCTGTCTTCTGGGTCTGAGGCGAAGGGAGGGGATGTGGGTGCTCCTGAGCCGGTCCAGTTGGAACTAACGGATTTCCTGGAGAGTTCCCTGGAGGTGGTCACTGGCAAAGCCACATTGTTAGTTTCCTTTGCCTTTGAGTCTGATCGCAATACCGTGCTTAGGTTATATTTCACTAGGATGTCATTGTCTCAGTTTATGGGCTCAAAGGTAATGTTATTTCCTGATTTGTCAAGAGACACCCAAAAACGGCGGAAGGAGTTTCTGGCTTTACGCCAGAGAGCTACTGCTTTGGGTGCCCAATTTAAATTGAGGTTTCCTTGTAAGTGTGCTTTATTGTATCAGTCTAAGCATTTCTTGTTCTTTGAACCCTTACAACTGCTTAAATTTCTTCAGGTGAGGGAGGTGGGAGGGGGGGAGGTGGGATAATTCCTGTACTGGCAGCCATGTGTTATATCTTTGCTCAATTGATGTATATTTTTCTTAATATGATTACTTGTTTGGAACCTTATAGTGGTGTTAATATTGGGGACTAAGTTAATGGAACTTATCTACTGATTATTGAGTTTGAGGTTTATTTTGTTGTGTATTTTTGAGTAGTATGTTCCAAATATTTTTTGTGTTTGTAAAATGGGAAACTGTTTAAATATTAAATAAAAAAAAATGCTTTTCTCCTCTCCTGGGTTGAATGTGCCATATCCAGGTATATTTGAGCAGTCTTAGCCAAAAAGAGATCCTGAATTTTCTTAAAGTACAAATGCAGACCATTACTCATGTCCTAAGTCATGTGTTCTTGTACCTCTGTTGTTGAAGATTCTAACAAAATTGAAGAAACATCCACAACAGATTTGCCTTCAGCTTATCATGTCCTCCCATGAGGGAGAAAATGCACTTTTTTAACAGGAGGTATTCAATTCTCAGGTATAAGTAATATTTCTATAAGGTATTTCTGGATCATAAAGGCTTTTGACTGCTATCGGTTTACCTTTACTGTACAAGTCTGTTTTGTTAAAAATTGTAAAACTTAATAAATATTAAATTTAAACAATTAAAAAATCAATAAAGGATTAAATTTTTTTTAAAAAACGAAGGTTGGATTTTGTACCTAATGCTTCATTAATTTGCTGTACTTCCCCCCCCCTTTATTTATTTATTTATTATTTATTTATTGCTTTTATATACCGCGCTCTTTAAAATCAGTGCGGTTTAGCTTTGTGCGTAGACAGGGACTGTCATGCACTTACATTGAACAGGAGATCTAACTTGATTTAAAACTGGGGTAACTATCTACAGTTTATTTATTTAATTCTACAACTATCTACAGTATAAGCATGATTCTATAGCTTACAATTGAATGGTGGGTGCATTTGGGTCGCTGTGTTGTGAGTAGTGTAGGAGAAAGAGGTGGTGCTTAAGTGCTTTTCTGAAATGTGCGAGATCTGTGATTGCTCAAATGGTGGTTGGGAGTGCAATCCAGCAGCTGGGAGCATAGAACTTGAATGCACAGTTCTTTGTTGCCTGGCTACATTTCGTTATTTCGTTGGGGGTCTGTAGGGTATTGGTGGTGAATGTTCTCCTTGATCTGTTTGCTGGAGTGGGGTGGAGTAGGTCAGTTAGGGAGGTGGAGGATATAGTGTTGATGGCTTTGAAGGTCATCAGGACTACTTTATAGGTGAGCCGACAATAGATTGGTAGCCAGTGCAGGTCCTTTAGGATTGGGGTGATGTGATCTCTTCTGGAGGCTCCGTGTAGGAAGCGTGCAGCTGCATTCATTGCCATCTGTAATGGGTTTAGCGTGCTTTTGGGTAGGCCATGTAGGATTACGTTGGCGTAGTCAAAGTGAGGGGTCACTAATGCCTGAAAAACTGTTCTGAAGTTGTCAGGTTGCAGCAGGGGTCGGAGATGTCGCAGTGTTCGCATTTTGTGGTAAATTTGCTTGATGATGTTGCTGATATGTGTTTTAAATTCGAGCCACTGATCTAGTGTGACTCCTAAGTAGCGGATGTTGTGTTTACTTGGGAGTTCAGCGTCTCTTGTTTTTAATGTAGGTGGTGGTGAGAAGGATTGGTTTCTTGTAATGAACAGTACGTCCGTCTTGCTGAAGTTTATTTTGAGGCTTTGTGAGTGAAGCCAATCGGTTACGGCCTCAAAGCATTTTATTAGTTGGGAGAAGTCTGGATGGTCGATCGTGAATGGAGTGAAGAGAAGTACATCATCTGCATAGATCAGGCATGATATGTTAAATGAATGGATTATTTCGCAGATGGGTTGCATGTATATATTGAATAGGAGAGCGGAGAGTGAGGAGCCCTGGGGTACACCATGTTTTTCTGGAAAGGCTCAGAGGTTGTGGTTCCTGTCTGTACCTGCTGCCATCTGTCCAATAGATAGGATTTGCACCAGCTCCAAGCTGAGCCATTAATTCCCTTATCCTGAAGGCGTATCAGGAGTTGCTCATGGTTTACGGAGTCAAATGCAGCAGTAATGTCTAGGAAGATTAAGGCATAACCTTGTTTGATGTTATCGATCCCAGTGGTTAATATGTTGAGGAGTGTGGCGAGAAGAGTTTCCACTCCATGTGATTCCCTAAAGCCGTGTTGGTTTGGATCAAGGGGAGCTGTGGAGTCGATGTGGTACTGTATTTCTCTCTGTACCACCTTCTTGATTATCTTTGCTAGCAGCGGGATGCTTGATATTGGTCGGTATGATTCTACCTTCTGGGAATTTAGTTTAGTGTTCTTCAGAAGGGGCCAGATTGAAGTCTGCTTGAGACAAGAGGGGAATAGTCTTGTTGCGAAGGACAGATCAATGATCCTGGCTAATATAGGGATGATTTCCTTACGTAGTGACCTTATCCAGAGTGCTGGACAAGGGTCGTTTGGAGCAGTGGTGGCGTTGATGCTAGTGATGATGTCTTCAATACTCGCAGCCGATGGTGTCCTGAGGGAGGCAAGTGTCTTATGTTGGGGTGGGTTGTTACTGGGACTGGATAGGGTGGCTTTGCTGACGTTCTTGGTTTTGGCCTGCAGGTAGTCTGCATAATCCTGGGGGTGTATCATGACTGGTTGGGAGGATGAGGGTTCCTTCGTTAGGGTCTTTATTGAATAGCACATGGGGCTTGTTAAGCGATCTGTTTAGGAGCTCAGAATGATGTTCTTTTATTTTTGTTGATATTAGGTCTCAGTGTGTCCGCAGATGGGCATTGTAGGCTGTCAGATCTGCTGCGGACCATGTCCATCGTCATTTTCTTTCAAGTTTCCTCAGCAGGTGTAGTGAGGGCTGTAGCTCGGTAGAGTACCAACGTGCAGGTTTTCTGCCTCTCAGTTGTTTATTTGAGGCATTTGGCTTGGCTTGGTTAGGTATGTATGCAAAGGAACTCAGGCTGTTGTTCCAAGAGGCCATTAGGAGTAGCCTAGTGGTTGGGGCAAGGTACTTCAGGCCGGAAGGTCAGGGGTTCAAATCCCACTAGAGGACAGCAAACTTGGGCCGGAAGGACTGGGGTTTCTAGTCCCACAGATGCTCCTTGTGGTCTTGGGAAAGCCACTTAACCCTCCATTGCCCATGTTCCCTGTAAGTATTAGTGTATGTGTCTCATATCCCTGCGTGTTAAATGTATCCCCCAATTGTGTTGTGACCGCTTTGATTGAAGGATAAGGCGGTATACAAAACTGTCTAAATAAATAAAATAAATAAATAAAATTACTTTTAATTATTCCACCTTTTTTATTTATTTATTTATTTTGTTATCCCTCCCTCTTTTTTTGCTTGTGGTCTAATTTTTTGGAAGAATAATAGTATGCATATGGTTTTTATTCTTTGCTTTTTAGTTGATATTACCTTTCTACTTTCTTCCATTTGTTTCTTACATGTTTATACTTGTTTGTATATCTGAAATTCAATAAATATAAAATTAGGGCCATCTGTCCATCTATCCTATCATCTAAACTCTCCATTCTCTATGCCCGCAGAACATCATTCTAAAGCATCAGTCAGCTTATGCCTGCAGCCAGAATAAACCTGACCTTGGACATGCACTACCATTATGCTCCTAGGCAGGGATCCTTCAGAAGGGGAATCAAGGTAATAATGCATTTCTTATGGAGGTCAATGAATATCTGGCTCTCACGGACAAGTTCGTTTTTGAGCAATACATCATCGACAACTCTGATATGTTTTTCAAGACTGGAATACAACAGAATGCAGGCTTTCTTTGTATCAAAAGCGGCAATGACTTGAGGGGGAATGCACACTGCTTACGCTAACAGAGGAAATTAAGGAATACAGAAGTCCTTACTTTCAATAAATAGGGAGGCATTTTCAATGGCGGCGGCTAGCACATTTAAAGCGGCTGGCCATCAGTAATTTAAACCCAGATATTCAATGCTGGAGCCATATCTGGCCACTGGCATTGAACATCCGGGTTGCCCGGTTAGCTGATTAGCTAACCAATTAGTGGTGATATTCTGCTACAGGCCATTCAGCTATCCTAACTTTAGCCAGCTAGGATTAAACAGACAGTGGCTCAATATTGCTCCTGATCGGCTAACCCCCGGTGCTATCCCCATTCAACCCTGAAGCTAGCCAGCTAGTGTCTAAGTGTACAAACTGGGTAGAAAATGATTGGATGCCTTAATAATACATATATCACATGTTTGGTCAATCTAAAAAAAAATTTTAATTGCTCTTATCCAAATAATTAATCTCAACATATTTATGAATATTTTTTATTTTATTAACTTCAACCACCATAAATAGAACTGAGTAGTACAATCTTTTTTTATTCATAGGCCTTTTTTGCAAACAGCTCTTCATTTTAACCTTAGGTCTGACGGCTTTTTAAAAAAAAATGTTCTATTATTGAACAAATAATGCCACTCTTATCAAATATAGGTCTCTGTCTCTATTCATTTCATGTCTTATTTCTCTTCTTGATAAGAAAAAATTCATGTATCCTAATAGCCACTGCATTGTGCAGCAAGTCCATCTGACATAGTGCTAGGTTTTGAGATAGATGAATCCTTGCTGCAGATCTTTCAAGATTCCAAAATATTCCAAACATAGTAAATGGCGGTAGATGAAGAACCAAAGATATCATATCGGTTCAGAACAAAGGACCATCATGCCCAGTACCATGTTAACAGGGCCAATCCATATCACAAGTACTTGTCAGGTTCTCAAAAGATAGGCTTTTATTTAAAAGTAGCATGTAATCTGTCTACTTTTAAGACCGGCATGGTCCATCTAATCTTTGCAGTAAGGTCACTAGAGTTGTAGCCCCCTCTGTGCAGGTTACCCCCTCAATGCTTTTATTTAAGGTTTTCCCCTCTGCTCTGTGTATGTTGTTATTGTTAAGTGCTGTTGAGTTGGTGTTGACTCATGGCGACCCTCTGGATAATTGTCCTAAACTGTGTTCGGTCTTCAGTTAGGCAACTCATTGTTGACAAAATGGCACCCATAGCTTCTGTTATGGTATCGATCCATCTCTTTGCTGGCCTTCATCTTTTGCGTTGACCTTCTACCTTGCCAAGCATGATGTCTTTCTCTAATGATCTCTCTCTTCACATGGTGTGTCCAAAGTATGAAAGTTGAAGTCTTGTCATTTGAGCTTCTAAAGAAAGCTTAGATTTGATCTCTTCTAGTACTGACTGTTTTGTTCTTCAGGCAGTCCATGGTATACACAGTATTCGTCTCCAGCAAAGGCATCAGTTTTCTTCCTGTCTTTTTCACTGTCCATCTTTCGCATCCATATGACGTTATTGGAAATACAATGGTTTGAACAAGTCAAATCTTTGTATGGAGGGAGAGACATCTCTGGTCTTGAGAACCTTGTCTAGATCCTTCATAGCCATTCTGCCAAGAGCAATGTGTCATTAGATTTCTTGACTGCTTGTCATTTCTTTATTGTAATTGATCCAAAGAAGGCATATATTCAATCCCTGAGTATGGTTCTCAAATACCATCATCTTCCATTGTAACACTTCATCATCTTTCACCAACACCAAAATTGCATTTTTAGTGTCCTGCACTTGTTTTAACACAAACATCTTCTCTTGACAGTTGCTCAACAGAGTATCTTGCTGTGATGCAATAACTTTGACTTTATGTAACATTGCTGCTACTACTACTACTACTACTTAGCACTTATATAGCGCCACGCACGCAGCGCTGCACAGTTAGCCGAAAAGAGGTGGCTAACATACAAGAGATAGTCCCTGCCCATCAGAGTCGTGCTCATTGGAGCTTACAATCTAGTTACATTGCATTCATATCAACCAAACATTGTCAGACAGAATGATCTAACTTCTGCAACATAAGCCAAATTGACTGTAGAGATATCTTCCAAAGCCTCTGTCAGGGGAGGAGAGCTAAATGGTATCTTACTGGGTGAATTGTTTGAGGCAGATGTACCAGCCAACAAAATTCCTTGATCTGAAGCAGTCTCTGCTAATGGCTCAATCATAATGGCAGCTGTCTCCAGAGGATATTGTTGTACCCAAATCCAGCCATTCTGGTTCCACCCTCTCTGAGACCCTCTCAAGTCAATGCTTTGGAATGCCTCAGGATCGGCAATGACATCCCTCCAAGCGTACTCAGGTCTCTACAAACTCAAAATGCAGCAGAGGTTTTACTCTCCATGACTTTCTTCAGAGGACTGGCTTGCAAGTGCCTGTCAAGTCATTGCTGATGCAGGGAAACTGAAGAGCCAATCTTGGGAGACCTGGCTGGCCCTTTCTTCTTCTGTTTAGGAGGCATAACATAATTTTATCAAGGCAAGTTCAATAGTAACTCAAGTGGCCCCGTGGGCAACTAGCAAGGTGCCACCATCTTGGCTCCTCCTACCACCTGAACAGTTATAATATATGCAGTCACCAAATGATCTCTTTCCTTTCTTTTCATTTTTTATTTAAAAAATAAATTTTGCAGCGCCCTACAAGGTTGCTTGCAGACACTGTCTCATTAATGCAATTTCCATGATTCTAATAAAAAAGATAGCCACCTCTTCTTATAGAAATATGAAATATTTTGGATAGAGACAGGAGTCAGGTGATAGATGCACAGAGCAATCCATAAGTTATATCTTGTTGGGTTTAACCTGTTTCATGGATTAGCAGATGCACATTTTACTAAATAAAACAATGAAGAAGATGAAGGCAGATTGCCAGGCCTTTCTTCTGAGACAATGGAGGGCTAGGTTACTTGCCCAAGGCCACAAGGAGTGCTAGTAACAACTGAACCCTGGTCTCCTGGTTACTAAGCCAGTGCTCTAGCTTTGGGCCAGCAAAAAAGTCCAGGGAAGTTATTCCACCTTGGAAGTAGAATAACTTCCCCAGACATTTCACCGGCCCTGGACATACAGAGCTGACATTAGAATCGGCCCTGTACGTCCAGAGCCAGTGACCGCCCACTGCTTGCCCAGACTCCGCCCCTGGACGGTCTCTTCTCTGCCCCATCTAAGGGCATGGATAGCAGGGATGGACATCCCATCAGGCTGTTCATCCCTGCTATTCATAGCACAGAATAACCCCCTAGATGTCCAAATGGCAGATGACATTTACTGTGGACAAATGCAAAGTTATGCACCTAGGAAAGCTAGTTCAAGAAAACAAAAAAGTATCACCTTTCACATTTTTATGCTTTTAAATTTAATTTTTAACTATTATTTCTAGAGATAGTAGATGATGGCAAATAAAGACTGAAATGACCCATTCAAACTGCCCAGTAAGATAAGATGGTAATTGATGTTTACCATGTTCTCTGTAAACCGCCCCTGATCTCTGGAAGGGGTGGTATAGAAAAGCGCACAAATAAAAAATAAATAAATAAATAAACCCAAACTATGGTTACACAATGCAAGGCTCCACATTAGGAACCAGCACCCAGGAAAAGAATTAAGGTATCTTCATGGATAGTACATTGAAATCCTCTGCCTGGTGTGCAGCAGTGGCCAAGAAGGCAAATGGAATGCTAGGAATCATAGGGAAAGGAATGGAGAATCATAAGATCATAAGATATGCCATACTGGGTCAGACCAAGGTCCATCAAGCCCAGTATTCTGTTTCCAACAGTGGCCAATCTAGGTCATATGTACCTAGCAGTTTCCCCAAGAGACACAAGTTCCACAATGCTTGTACTGGGTCAAGCATTGATATCTTCGGTCAATAATGGTTTATGGACCTTTCCTCCAGGAACTTTTCCAAACCTTTTTTAAACCCAGCTACACTAACAGCCTTTACTACATCCTCCGGTAACAAATTCCAGAGTTTGATTACACGTTGAGTGAAAAAATATTTTCTTTTATTAGTCTTAAATAGTTTACCCTGTAGCTTCATTGCATGTCCCCTAGTCTTTCTATATTCTGATAACGTAAACAATCGATCTACGTTTACCCGTTCCACTCCGTTCATTAATTTATAGACTTCTATCATATCTCCCCTCAGCCGTCTCTTTTCCAGGTTAAAGAGCCCTAACCTTTTTAGCCTTTCCTCATAGGAGTATCCTTCCATCCCCTTTACCATTTTGGTGGCTCTTCTCTGAACCTTTTCTAAAATCGCTATATCCTTTTTAAGATATGGCGACCAGAATTGCACACAATATTCAAGGTGCGGTCTCACCATGGAACGATATAGAGGCATTATAATATCTTTTGTTTTATTTTCCATTCCTTTCCTTATCATACCTAGCATTCTATTTGCTCTCTTGGCTGCCGCTGCACACTGGGCCGAGGGTTTTAACATGGTATCCACAATGACGCTTAAATCTTTTTCCTGGGTGGTGGTTCCTAATGTGGAACCTTGCATTGTGTAACCATAGTTTGGGTTGTTCTTCCCTAGGTGCATAACCTTGCACTTGTCCACATTAAATTTCATCTGCCATTTTGATGCCCAGTCTTCCAATTTATCAAGATCCTCTTGCAATTTTTCACAATCCTCTTGGGTTTTAACAACTTTAAATAGTTTTGTGTCATCTGCAAATTTGATAACCTCACTCGTTATTCCACTTTCCAGGTCATTTATGAATATGTCAAAAAGCAGCGGACCCAGCACAGATCCCTGGGGTACACCACTATTCACCCTTCTCCATTGGGAAAATTGGCCATTTAGCCCTACCCTCTGCTTTCTATCTTTTAACCAGTTCCTGATCCAAAATAGTACACTGCCTCCTATCCCATGACTCTTTAGTTTTGCCAAACGTCTCTGATGAGGGACCTTGTCAAAGGCTTTCTGAAAGTCCAGATACACAATATCAACCGACTCACCTTTGTCCACCTGTTTATTCACTCCTTCAAAAAAACATAACAGATTAGTAAGACAAGATCTTCCTTGTCTAAAGCCATGTTGGCTGTCTCCCATTAGGTCGTGACTATCTATATGCTGAGTAATTTTATTCTTTATGATGGTTTCTACCATTTTTCCCGGTACTGACGTCAGGCTCACTGGTCTGTAGTTTCTCGGATCACCCCTGGAACCCTTTTTAAAAATTGGTGTTACATTGGCGATCCTCCAATCTTCAGGTATTAGAGATGATTTTAATGATAGTTCACAGATTACTAATAGCAGGTCTACAATCTCATATTTCAGTTCTTTCAACACCCTTGGATGTATACCATCCGGCCCAGGTGATTTGCTACTCTTCAGTTTATCTAATAGTTGTAAGACATCTTCCCGATGTATCGATATTTCCTCCAATTCTTCCGCACCTTTAAATACCACTTCAGTCATGGGTAACATCCCTATATCTTCCTCAGTAAAGACTGAAGCAAAGAATTCATTCAGTCTCTCCGCTATCGCCTTGTCGCCTCTTAGTGCTCCTTTAACCCCTTTATCATCTAATGGACCAACTGACTCTCTCACAGGTTTTTTGCTACGAATGTACTTGAAAAGGTCTTTATTTTGTGTTTTTGCTTCCGCAGCAAGCTTCTTCTCAAATTCTCTCTTTGCCTGCCTTATCAATGCCTTGCATTTGACTTGCCAGTGCTTGTGCTGTTTCCAGGTTTCGTCATTTGGCTCTTTTTTCCATTTCCTGAAAGATGTTTTTTTGGCAACAACAGCCTCTCTGACCTCACCTTTAAACCATGCTGGCAGTTTTTTGGACTTCCTTCCACTTTTCTTAAAGCGTGGAATACAGCTGGTCTGGGCTTCCAAGATAGTATTTTTCAACAACATCCAAGCTTGATGTACGTCTTTAACCTTTGCAACTGCTCCTTTTAGTTTTTTCTTAACTGTTTTCCTCATTTTATAGAATAAAACCATTAACTGTTTCCCTCATTTTATAGAATAAAACCAAGGATATTATAATGCCTCTGTGTCATTCCATGGTGCGACCGCACATTGAATATTGTATGCAATTCTAGTTGCCCTATCTTTAAAATGATATAACAGAATTAGAAAAGGTACAGAGAAGAGCCACAATATGGTAAAGGGGATGGAAGGATCCCCTATGAGAAAGGCTTAAAAGGTTAGGACTCTTCAACTCAGAAAAAAGATGACTAAGGGAAGATATGACAGAGGTCTATAAATTGATGAATGAAGTAGAACGGGTAAATGTAGATCAGTTGTTTACTCCATCAAAAAGTAGAAAACTAGGGGACACACAATGAAGCTACAATGTAACCCATTTAAGACTAATAGGAGAAAATATTTTTTCACTCAACGCATAATCATACTCTAGAATACTTTACCAGAAGCTGTTAGTGTAGCTGGTTTAAAAAAGGTTTGGACAAGTTCCTGGAGGAAAGGTCCATAAATCATTATTAATCAGGGAAATACAATGCTTACCCCAGGACAAGCATTGTTGAACCTGTGTACCCTTTTGGGAACCTGTCAGATACTTGTGACCTGGATTGGCCACTGTTGGAAACAGGCTACTGGGCTTGATGAACCTTGGTCTGACCCAGTATAGCATCTCTTATGTTCTTATCTTACTGGGCAGTTTGAATGGGTCATTTCAGTCTTTCTTTGCCATCATCTACTATCTATAGAAATAATAGTTAAAAATTAAATTTAAAAACATAAAAATGTTGTTTTCTTGAACTAGCTTAAACCTTTCTTCCCCGATGAGAGTAGAATGGAGAAAAGGTGACACTACTAGAAAATGTAAGTGAACGCTAAAAATGCATTGCAATGACCTGTCTGAAGAGGAAAGGGGAGGGATGATATGAAGGGGACATGCAATAGATTTTCATGGCTCATCATACGACGATGTTATTACAAGGGTAATTATATAGCACGCTGCCAAGTTGAGAGGGCAAATAGGTGCCTATTTGTAGTCTATTTTATATAGGCACATAGGTGGATGTGGTTTTTTTTTAAAGTGGCAGAAATTGTGACTCAAATGCATCCACATACATTAACACCTGCAGGGGTGATGCGCACAGGTGAAGTGTACCCATAGGCAGGCATGTACTTCACAATTCTGCCCATGTCCATGCAAATTCCACCCCAGAACATGCAACTACGTGCATACCCCGTGGGGTAATTGTATAAAATCCATTTGACACAGATAAAACTCTGTTATAGGCGGAGGAAACGTTTGTACAATTACACCCTATGAGCACAGAGGATCCTAATTGCAAGGAGAAGTAAAGCCAGAAATCAAATGTGGCCTACAGTATTGCACCAGAAAGTAAATTGGTAAGATTAAATGGATCTTATGGTCCCTATCTGTCATCGTGGTCTATCTATGAACAAGAACGACAGACAAAGAGAAGCCACCAGGAAAAGACACTCTGACCGTTCACGATTTATGTTTTCAATAATTCAATATGCAAGAATTCATTAGAAGGAAACTTAAGACACATTCAAGCTCAGGAGACAACCATTAATTGTAAACAATTTATTGTTTGAGAAGCTGGGTTAATTCTTACAAGCACAAAATTTCCATTCAGCCTATTTAAGCCTTAGTAAAATTTGACTTGCGTTCAGACTGAGCTGCTATGAAAGCTTTCTGAATCATCAAATACACCCTTCATCACAGGGAAACCAAGCTTCAAATTTTAATACTGTTCCCCCACCACCACCAAAAAAAAATATCAAACTCTATTAAATGTCTTCCATTTGTTAGAAAAAAAATCTGGCTGTTCATTTGTGGCACAATAGACCATGTCACGCTAGGTGGTCTTTTAAATTGTTCTTCTGTGGAAGCTTTTTGTGCAGCAGGGGGACGTTTTAGATGTCTTCCTTTTGTCTTGTTGAACAGCCAACATCGAGCCCTTGGTTCTCATATTAGTTCTCATCTCTAATAAATTTTAGTGCAAAGAAAGAGAGTCTTCTTTTGAGCTCTTCATGAAATGGATTGAAAATGATTATCCAAAGCTACAAAGAGTATTTGACTGCAGAGATCATAATAACTAATGAGGTGTACTATTGCTAACGTGCATTGACTTTGCTTTGAATTATAATTGACCCAAGAGTAACCATATATCTTCATTTCAAGTCATAGCCAGCCGTCTAAGCAAATTGATAGCCAGCTGTGGGCCAAATGTTTCTCGCAACTTCTGTGCATTTGTAAAATTCAATAATGGCCCTGCCAGAGACATTTGGGATCACAAAGCAGTTTCCTTATTTTGTGAGGCTATGTTTTACCTTTTCAAGCACATGATTTAATTTGTCTTTAACCTTATACCATATTCACACTTTTCTGACAGCCATTCCCACAATATCTACCCTTTATGCACTCTATAAACCACAATGCTATCAGTTCTGAGTAAGGGGATGCACAGTGCCAACCAAATAAAATGGAGAGCAACTCTTCAGGAAACAGGTTATCTATAAGTTACAAACATAGCCTGAGACTATAGACTATGAAGCAAGTCTGTAGAGGAACAAGAGTTAAATAACCAGATTCTAATGAATGATGAAGATCAAACTATCTGCAGAAAACCTCATCAAAATCTCTTGTAAACTGGAGAAATTGGTAATGCAGAGAAAAAAATCCATTCCAAAATATTAAATTATGCTGTGGCAACATTGGGACATTGACAGATGCAGTAGCCACATCGCAAAAAGAGAGCACTGTAGGCAGAAACGTGGAGAACTTAACAAGAGAAGGCAAAAAGACAAGAGTTTCAAAGAACCACAAAGTGATAGGTGGGGCCAACTCCCAGAGTAGAGGAAGTGAGAAAGAAAGAAGCTGATAGAGAGAGAGAGTGAGGCGGAAGAAGGAATACCAGGAATCTTGCCACTCGGAATCATAGTATAGCTAAGCTTGGAATTAAAAGCCACTAAGAGGTAAGTTTTGCAATGAGGGGTGACAATCAGCCCAGTCTAAGGCAGTGGTTTGTTCCTGCCTTCCTAGATGCTCACATTGTCCTTGTAGTTATTCTTCTTTCTTGACCAATTCTCCCTGGACTGATCTTCTGACTTAGACCTAAGCCTGGACTCTACTCTCTGGCATTGACCAGCAGATGCTGAATGCCACATAGACCAGCCCAGACTCTTCTCTGTTGCAGCTTCACTTGGGCAATCTCAGGTATACTTTTCTTGGTAAGTGCCTTTGACCTGTTGATCACCCACAAGGTGACTTGTTCCTGGCAGAATTCCAAACATGTGATCGTTCATTTTTTGGATTAGCAGACAGATGTCATCTTTTTGGCCATTTTCCTAAGATTTTTAAAGTAATCTTTCATTGTATTTGACCCATTCTGATATGCCTATTTTGTTGAAAATCCTCTTACATATGCAAAAAGACATGCTTTCCATTTTAATCTTTCTCTAGAAGATTGGATTTAACAGTGATCTTTGTACAACTCACTGGTTAATTTCCCTTCACCAGAGTTGATCCTATTGACTACTACTCTTGAGTCTTAATGCTCAATCAACTTCAGCCATTTGGAAACTTTCAGTCCAGATCCCAGACTTGTAGCTTGCACACCAGTTTTCTGCATGCACACGGCAACATAGATGGCTACAGAAAAAGACCAATCAGCACAGTTATTCCTGCCCACACTCATAAAAGGTGAAATGAGAGTTAAAGCATAAATATGTATGTGGTTCTCAATCTTCTATTCGTCAGGACACACCTGACAGATGATGCTTGCATGTGTGATACTCCACAGATATCACCCTCCTGTACCTTTGGTCTGACACTGTTTAGCATGTTCTGTATCCACAAGAGCACTACCTCCCCCTAACAAAAAGTACAGAGCAGAACTCGGACATTTCTCCATGGAAGTCATCATATAAAAAATATTCTGATTCACATGTCATGTAAGTAACAGCAAAATAAAACTTTCCACTACTAGGTACATTGTGCAATAACGCAAACTCTGGAGGGAAAAAAACACCACTCACACTCAGGGGTGGTCCAACGGTGATGCAGGGCCATGTGCAGAGACTCATTGTGGGGCCTCCTTTGCATAGCCACTGGACCTCATTTGCATAAATTTAATTTATTTTATTTAAAAATGTATATGTTGCCTATCTAAAATTCTAAGCAGCTTTCAAAGGAGCCCTTCACAAGCCTCTTTTTTCTCCTGGCAATGACTTATGGGCATGTTTACAAAATATTAATGTGTGGTAAGTGCCACTGCACCAATAGAAATAAATGCTTGTTCCTGCACTTTGCGCACATTAACATTTGTGAATGCGCATTAACTTTTAGTAAGCATGCCTCTTTATGAGTGTCTGAATACCTTTTGCATGGGCAGTGAGGATAGAGAAAGACCACCAGATTTCTACATTACTATACTCCAGTGCCAACTGCCAGGCACATTAGGAACTACTACTAACACTGCCCATTTAGAACCCATAGCAAACCTGCCGTATCCTAACAGCACTACCAGGACTCACAAAGCACCAAACCCTACCTATCAAATACAACACTGCAAATATGAAACCAATACATCTCAGAGAATAACAATACATCTCCTACTAGGGAAAGGGAACAAGTGGCACTGTTACATAGAAATGATAGGGCCCGATATTCACTTGGGCAGGCTATGTGCCGCTACAGCGCATACCCATACCCGCCGATCCTTCACCCCGGATATACAATGCCAGGGTCATATGTGGCCCCAGCATTGAATATTCGCTGATTACCACACACGCTGCAAGCTGCAGTAGCTAACCAGGCAGCAGCAATATTGCTGCTGCCCGGTTAGGAACAGTCACTGCCTCTGCTCCTCCGCACAATGCCTCCAACACGCCCTGATGCTAAGCAGTTAGCATCAGGATGCAAAAGGGCCGTAATCGGGGATATTCAGCGGCATTAACCGTGTAACTGCCCTTCAAATATCAGGCCCTACATGAACAGAATAATGTAGCTCGGTTACACGTGCAGAACATAGACCGTCACCAAACCCAGAACAAGGGATCACAATTTAGAAACATGAAGACAATAATTAAACTGGGAACCCCAAAAGCCAAACTTGGAATGTACAACAACACTGCAGAAATAAAACTATAAATTAATTTCCTCTTGTACTAAACAAAACTCAAAGATGTTAGCGATGCACATTTCCCAGAGCTGACATATTCCAGTTAATAAATTCAACATAAAACAGTATTTTTCTACCTTTTGTTGTTTGGGCATTTTATTTTTCAGTCAAAATTGTTCCAGTCACTTTCTTCTGCTTTCTTTCTGTCTTCTGCTAACTCTCCATTGTCTGCTGTCCATTTGTCCTTTCTTATCTCTTCTAGTTTTTCCCATTCTCCCTCTACATCTGCTCTAACATATTGATCCTTCCCATTTTGCTCTTTCCTCCATTTCTTTTTTATTTCATTTTCATCCACTCAAATTTCATACCTCCATCCTCAATCCTCACTTACTCTCCCAATATCCAGCCAATCATAGATTTTTCTTCCCTCCCACACAAAATATGTCCCTTTCTCCATCCTCACTCCCCCAGCTTCATTTTTTCTCCTGCCAGCCCGAGTCCCATCCCCTTCTAGTCTTCCCCCAGCATCAGCTCCCTTCTAGTTCCAGAGCCTCACTGCATCCACTCCCTTCCAGTCCCATTCTCCCATCCCTCTGCCTCAGCCCATTTCCTGTCCTAGCCCCCAATCTTCTTCCAGAGCCAGGAGCTCTCTCCTCCCCTCCCCCCATCAGTCCATTTCCAGTCCTAGCCCCCAGTCTTCTTCCAGGGCCAGTAGCTCTCTTCTCCCCTCCCCCATCCTAGCCCCCAGTCTTCTTCCAGGGCCAGTAGCTTTCTCCTCCCCTCCCCCATCAGCCCATTTCCAGTCCTAGCCCCCAGTCTTCTTCCAGGGCCAGCAGCTTACTCCCTCCCCCCATATGACCCCCCACAAGAAGAGCACTGTGCCTGCCTGACCAGATTCAGAGGGAGCTGGGGAGGCCGGAATCCCGGTGCCCCAGCTCACCTCTACACAACCGTGGAAGTGAAAAGTGGCATTTTCTTTCACTCCTGCAGCTGTTAGCTTGCAGCCCGCCAGCGCGTGAGTGCCAGGAGGTTAAATGGGGGCATTTCCCAGGCTCCCTTTGAAGTTGATCAGGCAGGTGCGGGGCCTCCCGAGGCACAGGGCCAAGTGCGGGCAACATTCCTGCACAATAATCGGGCTGGTCCTGCTCACCCATATTTAATTTAATTTAATTAACAAGTTTTTATATACCGCACCTTCCAATGATCAGTTGCGGTTTACATTGAACAACAGTAAACAAGGCAATGCTGTTTTTACATATAACAATGAGAAGCTACAAAGATTCAACTCAAAACTTACAATTAACAGTTCTAACTATATACAATGGACAGGATTAATTATATACAAGGTATGTATAATTCAAGCATCGTTTTGTGTTTTTGGTACTTGTTCCAGATCAGGGATTGATAAGGTTGGCTGGTGAGGCTATCCTTTTTCTTGTTGAAAAGGTGAATTCGTTAAAGGACCGTAGTATGTTGAGAATAAATGTGTTTTGAGTTTTTTTCTAAACTCCATGATTTGAGGTAAGGATCTTAGTTCAGATGGAATGTTGTTCCAAATTATGGGGGCAGCATGGGAGAATGCTTTCATGTTTGTTGATTTTTTTAGCCTTTATAAATTCCTTTGGTGTTTTTAGTTTGTTTATTTGGTCTCTCCTTTGAAGATTAAGATTGGGTTCTTTATTGATAAGTTTGTTTAGTGTAGGAGGTGCTATATTATTTAGGGCTTTGTATGTAGTTAGGAGGGTTTTATATTGTATTCGGCATTGCATCGGGAGCCAGTGTAGATTTTGTAATATAGGTGTTATATGTTGAAATGGTGGGGCATTCATTATAATCCTGGCTGCTGCGTTTTGGGCTAGTTGGAGTTTTTTTAGGTTTTGTTTTGTTACGCCTATTAGTGTTAGGTTCGCGAAGTCAAAATGGGGGGTTATTATTGCTTGAATTATACGTTGAAAATCCTTTAGGTGCAGTAGGGGGCGGAGTTGTTTTAATACTTTAAGTTTGAAATAAACTTTTTTTGTTATATTCCTTATGTGGGTTTCCATAGTGAGGTGTTTGTCTATTATTACGCCTAAGTAACGTATTTCGGTATTTATTTTGATATCATTATTTTGTAATGTGATGTATGTTGGGGGGGTGAAAGTTGTATTCTTAGTTACTATTAAGGCTTCTGTTTTAGTGTGATTTATGTATAGGTTGTTTTCATTTAGCCAGTTAGTTATCTCGTTAAGGCAGGTATTCATTAGAAGTGTTGGAATATTAGGAATTGTGAATGGGACATACATCATTATGTCGTCCGCATAAAGGTGGTAAAAAACATTGAATTTTTTAAATATTTGACAGATGTGTTTTAAGTAGATATTAAATAGTAGCGCTGACAGTGCAGAGCCCTGGGGGAGGCCTAGTTCTTGGTTGTAAGTTTTTGAAGCGAGGTTACCAATTCGTACCGTTTGGGTTCGATCACTTAGGTAAGATGAGAACCAGTTAAGGACTGTAGATTTTATTCCAATTTGTCTTAGTTTGTCAATCATTGTTGAGTGGTGGACACTGTCAAAGGCTGCGGAGATGTCAATGAATATAAGTAGGAATGCCTGTTTTGAATTATCAATGCCTCTTACTAGGGTGTCGATTAGGACTGTTAGTAGTGACTCCACCCCGTGATGGGGGCGAAACCCATACTGTTGATCATCAAAGGGGGCTGAACTGTCAATGTATTCTTGGGTTTGAATTTGTACTGTTTTTTCTATTAATTTAGCCATGAACGGGATGCTTGATATGGGTCTGTAGGATTTGGGTGATGCTTTGTCAAGGGTAGGATTTTTTATTATTGGGCGAATCTGTGCGTGTTTTAAAGAAGGGGGTAAGTACCCCGTTTTTAGCGAAAGATTTACTATGGGGAGGATGAATTGTGAGAGGGTAGGTAAGGAGCTTTTTATCCATGTTACTGGACAAGGGTCGAGGGGTGAGGTGGTTGTATTTATGTTTGTTATGATGTTCTTGAGTGCCATGTTAGATAGGGGTTGGAATTCTGTCCATTCGTCTGTAAAATGAGTTAGAGGTATATGTTTTGGTTTTAGTAGCTGGGGGAGGGATTTGACTTTGGTCATGTAGTAGTCGGCCAAGTTCTGTGGGGAAATTTCAGTAATTTCAGTGCTGGAGTTGTGGGTGTTATTTGTTAACCTTTGGGCTATTGAGAATAGTTCTCTAGGTCTGTTTATTGCATTGTTGAGTATAGAGGAGTGGTAATTTTTCTTGGCATTGTTAATTGCATCTTTATATTCATTAAGGAGAGTGATGTATGAATCTTTGTTTATGGGGTTTTTGGTTTTTCTCCATTTGCATTCCGCTTTCCTTAAGTTTCTTTTCATTAGGCTTAGTGTTTTATTGTACCATGGGGCTTGGTCTGCTTTCGGGTGAGTGATTTTCTTTCTGGTTTGCTTATTGGCAGCTGCATTATTGATGATTTCGTACCAGTTTTTTACTGCTTCATCAAGATTTTGTGGTGAGGTAGTTAATTTGTGGATTGTCATGTCTAAAAATTCCTCTTTGTTATGTTTTTTAAATCTGTATGGAGGAACAGTAGGTGGGGTTCGTTTAACTGTTGTGTTATTGATAGTAATTTGAAAGTTAATGAGATGATGGTCTGACCAGGGGGTTGAGGTGCATTTGAGGGAGTTGGGGTTATAAAATTTGTGAAGTATATCTGGTAGTAGGACCATGTCAAGTATATTCCCTTTATTGTGTGTGCTGTCATTTACTATTTGGTGAAAATCCATATCTGTGGTGGATTCTAAGAAGAGAGAGGCATATGATTTTGGTAAGGAGGGGAGGTTAAAATCACCGAGCATTAGTATTGGATTTTGGTCGGTGGAGGAGCTTAGGAATTCAATTACGGGGTCCAGGTTTTCTGATTGTTGATCTGGTGGTCTATAAATTAGGCAGATTTTCAGGTTGCCTATTTGTGTAATGATTGTGTCAATGTTGGTGGGTATGTGTGATTGTAGTTTTTTTGCTTTTACATATAGCAAACTTTTCTGATTGTTGATCTGGTGGTCTATAAATTAGGCAGATTTTCAGGTTGCCTATTTGTGTAATGATTGTGTCAATGTTGGTGGGTATGTGTGATTGTAGTTTTTTTGCTTTTATCTCTTTTTTTATCATTATTAGTACTCCACCACCTTTTTTGTGGGTTCTGTGTGTAAAAAAGATGTCATAATGATTATTGTTCAGTTGGTCATAATGATTATTGTTCAGTTGGTTCAAGTATACATATAGCAAACTTTCCGCGCCATTCTATAGCAGCACCAATTCCTATGATTCAAACAGCAAGAACGCCACCTGTGAATATGCAGCACTACAAAAATTACATCTATTACTGGTAAAGCAGAACAAGATGGACTGCTACAGATTTCTATACAGAATCTACATGCTAATACCACACCTCGGTCACATGCAAAATGCAGAGACCCTCACAAATACAGAACATGGAACCGCAAATTAGAAAGAGAAATATGAAGACAAAAATTGAACTGGGAACTCCAAGAAGTGGAACTCAGCAGGTACTGCAACACTGGGAAACTAAAAACAGAACTGCATTTCCTCTTGCACTGAACAAAATACATAAACATCCACAATGCCCATATTTCAGTTAATACATTCGAATTAAAATACTTTCTTCTACTTTATGTCTAGGTATTTTATTTTTCTAATCACATTGGTCCCATTTTCTCTTTTCTACTTTCTTTGTCCTATATTCTGCCAACTCTTTCCAGTATCTGCTGTCCATTTCTCCTTTCTCCTCCTGTCTTCCTCCATTCCCTCACTACATCTGTCTTTGAAATATTCCCTTTTATTTATTTCTTCTTTTTCTTTTTTTTCTGTCTCTGTCTACTCAGATTTTACCCTCTTTTTCTTCTTCTTCCAGTCTTCAATCTACCTATCAACTTTCCTTTTCTTTTTTTTCTGTCTCTGTCTACTCAGATTTTACCCTCTTTTTCTTCTTCTTCCAGTCTTCAATCTACCTATCAACTTTCCAACTCCTAGTCTCATCATCTACAGGCCGGTTAGTTTAACCTCTGTGATGAGTAAATTATTGAAAGTGCTGCTGAAAGAGAAAATAGTGAGGTTTCTGGAGTCCAACTGATTACTGGATCCAAGGCAGCATGGATTCACCAGAGGCAGATCTCGTCAGACAAATCTGATTGATTTCTTTGACTGGGTGACCAGGGAGCTGGACAGAGGGAGAGCCCTAGATGTGGTGTATTTAGATTTTAGTAAAGCCTTTGACACCATTCCGCAGAGGTGACTTATAAACAAACTGAGCACCCTAGGGACGGACCCTAAAGTTACTGCTTGGGTTAGAAACTGGTTGAGTGGGAGGCAACAAAGGGTACAGGTAAACAAAGCTCACTCTGAGAAGAAGGAGTTACCAGTGGTGTGCCCCAGGGATCTGTCCTTGGCCCGATTCTTTTTAACATTGCAGAAGGGCTGTCGTGCAAGGTTTGCCTGTTTGCGGATGATACCAAAATCTGCAATAGAGTAGACACCCAGGAAGGTGTAGATAACATGAGGAGGGATCTAGCTAAGCTTGAATAATGATCTAGAATTTGGCAGCTGAGATTCAATGTTAAAAAATGCAGGGTCATGTATTTGGGCTGCAGCAATCCAAGGGAGTGATATAGTATAGGGGGTGAAGTACTTCTGTCCACTAAAAAAGTACGGGACCTAGGCGTGATTGTGTCTGATGATCTTAAAGTAGCTAAATAGTTAGAAAAGGTGATGGCAAAAGCTAAAAAGATGCTTGGGTGCATAGGGAGAGGAATGGCCAGCAGAAGAAGGGAGGTGTTAGTGCCTCTGTATAGGTCTTTGGTGCGATCTCATTTGGAGTATTGTGTGCAGTTCTGGAGACCGCACCTTCAAAAGGATGTGAACAGGATGGAGTCAGTGCAGAGGGTGGCTACTAAAATGGTTAGTGGTCTTCATTATAAAGCATAGGAGGACAGACTAAATGATCTTAATATGTATACCTTAGAAGAAAGGCAAGATAGAGGTGATAAGATTGAGACGTTTAAATACCTCCGTGGCATAAATAAATAGGAGGAGAGCCTCTTTCAATTAAAAGCAAGCTCTGCTATGAGGGGACAAAGGCTGAAAGTGAAAGGAGATAGACTCAGGAGTAATATGCAGAAATATTTCTTTTCGGAAAGAGTGGTGGATCCGTGGAATAGTCTCCCAGTGGAGGTGATAGAGATGACGACAGTATCTGAATTTAAAGAAGCATGGGACAAACACAGAGGATCTCTAAAGAAAAAAGGGGACTGTTGTAGTGGTTGATTGATATGGAAGGGCAGACTAGATAGATCATGTGGTCTTTTTCTGCCATCATGGTTCTATGTTTCTATGTAAGGGCGGTTTACAATAGCTTATACGCTACCTGTGGACCTTAATGATATTGGGGTCTCTACTTTGGATTGTTAGATTTATTTTTATCATTTTTATCCATTGCTCTGCTAAGGGTTCTTTTCTTGGCCTCCTTCATTCACAGGGAGCATGGAACGGCTCTCTAAATGAGGAGGCAAACTCCACCTTGACTCTGCACTAACTCCGCCCCTAGCCCCCCACAGCCTTCCTCTCTTGTTCTGCCACCAGGGATCCGATCTCCTGCGGACGGAAGAGAAGGAAATGGCTACAGTCATGGCAGACTCCTTCTATCTGCCCGTGGGAGATCAGATCCCCATGGGCAGGAGAGAAAGGCAGCCACAATCGCAGCAAAAACTCTTCCTGTCTGTTCGCGGGAAATAGAATCCCCATGGGCAGACAGAAGGAGTCTTTGCCACAACCACAGCGTTTTATCAGACCCCTTCCCTTTACATCGAGGCACTAGGCAGGGTTGCCCATTATCCCCTTTATTGTTTGTTCTATCGTTAGATCCTTTAATCCAAAGTATAGAATTGGACCGACAAATTCGTGGGATTGAGGTGGGCAAACGGGGATTCAAGGTGTCGGCCTTTGCCGACGATCTGCTGGTACATTTGCAGGCGCCGCGAGAATCGTTGCCAAAACTGATGGCTGAATTTCGGAGGTTCGGTAGTTTTGCGGGCCTTCGGATAAATGCAGATAAATCGGAGGCTTTAGATGTATTGGGGGGGTTGCGAGAAGGATGGGGGGAGGTTTTTCCTTTGAAATGGGCCGAGCATGGGTTCAAATATCTAGGTATTATCTTAACACGACTACCACAGGATCTATATTCTACGAACTTCGAGAAGGTCTTGTCTGGGATGCGGCGTCAATTGCGAGCTTGGACCCCGCTGCCATTGGCAATACTGGGGAGAATTGCTGCGGTTAAAATGGTAATCTTACCACGTATACTTTATTGGCTCCAAACTTTGCCGGTCTGGTTACTTCGAAGGGATCGGCTTAAAATGGAAAGAGAGATTCAGGGGTTTCTGTGGAAAGGGGCCCGAGCGCGGATCCCGATATCTCGTATGCTAGGTGGGTGGCGTAGGGGTGGCCTGGGGCTTCCGGATTTAAGACTTTATGCCTTGGCTTGCCAGGTGCGACACGTGGGAGATTACTTGGGGGGAACAGACGTCTATACACCTCGAGATCTTGAAGGGGCACTAGTGTCTCCTTTCTCCTTAGTGGGAGCATTACATGTGGAGAGTAAGTATTTGCCAACGAGACTTGCGCGGAATACGTTGTTAAATGCGCTGCGGCGCACGTGGAAACAACTGAATGGCTTTTGGCAACGTAATTGGCAAGTTTCTAGCTGGTTACCTATACAAGGCAATGTACAGTTTCTGCCAGGTTCGGATTCAAGAGCTTTTAAGCTCTGGCATCAGCAGGGGCTACGTTATTTAGGGCATGTAGTAGACCTTATGGGTAAGTGCAAGCCGTTTTTGGAATTACGCGATGAGAATCAATTGCCTCATACCCATTACTTTGCGTATCTTCAACTCTCTCATTATGTGGCTACGTTACCCCGGGAAGAACTGGGGGAGGACCGCTCGAAGCAGATTATTGATTTTCTGGACCTTGGGGGGGATACGCCCCTGACGATAGCCGGGCTGAGGACTAAGTTGGAGTGCTTTGGGGTGGTGCCGGACTATGGGAAGACGGAGACAGCCTGGGGTAGAGAATTGGGAAGAGATATCCCACCAGGCACGATCTGCACGGCGGTGGGGCGGATAGTAGAACTGGCGGTGGGAGCGCGGTGGAGGGAAATCCAATATAAGGCTTTAACTCGGGTACATTTCTCTCCGAGACGCGCGTTACGGAGTCGTATCACGCAGGACGGGTCCTGCCCTAGGTGTCATACGCCACTGGCCTCTTTAACTCATATGTGGTGGCAGTGCAGGCGCATCCTTCCATATTGGTCCCATATCCACCGCTATATCATGAGATTATTACAACAGCGGTTTCCCTGGACCGGAGGTTTAGTTATCCTGGATCAATTACCTCTGACCTCACCTACCGGGAGATAGGAGCGCTTATTGGTGCGCAAAGCATGTTTGGTGGGGAAGGGTCCGATTTTACATAACTGGAGGGATAGTAACCCACCCACGTTTACGGAGTGGCGCAATAACTTCCACCAGTTGATGCTGGCAGAGCGTTGGAGGGCCAGGGATTCCGTGAAACGGTGGTCTACTTTTCTGCTGATCTGGGAACCTTATATCCAGACTTTGGGCCCCCGTTGCCGGAGTGACATTGTCAATGTGGGACTTTGAGGCCTGGCCTACTGGGTGTGGAGAAGGTATGGAACATTGCTGGGAGGGGTGCGGTTGAGATGCCGTGGAGCTCGGGGTGCGAGGACGGGGAGGGGGGGATACGGGGGGGTGGGGGGTAGGGAGGGGGGGTTGTTCTGAATACTGGAAAAAAAAAAAGGGGAAAAATGTTTAACCACTACTGCCTTCCGTTTCTCTTATTGTGCTTTGCGATGGCGACATAACTGTTCCTTGTCTTGGCCTCCGAGGAGATCAGATACAACTCCTCGGTGGCTTCATGTTCTGCATTGTATTGTATGTTATGTTGCTATTGGTTAATAAATAAAGTTTTCAAAAAAAAAAAAGCTATTTATTTCAAATTCTTTACAAAACAACCTTATCCCCTTCAAAATACTCTCCATTACAACTGATACATTTGTCCCACCGGTGCTTCCACTGTTCGAAAAACATTTTTTGTAGTCATCTTTAGAAACGGCTGACAGCTCCTCCCTCTTTTTTTTATTGACTTCTTCAATGTTGTCAAATTGGTGTCCTTTCATGCCCCTTTTCATGCGTGGAAATAAGAAAAAGTCGCACGGAGCCAGGTCAGGCGAGTAAGGTGTGTGGGGCAGCGGAACCATGCCATTTTTAGCCAAAAACTGTCTAACAGAGATGGCTGTGTGTGCAGGTGCGTTGTCGTGGTGGAAGAACCAGTCTCCTGTCTGCCACAAATCGGGTCTTTTTTGACGAACACTGTTGTGCAATCTTCTTAAAACTTCCAAATAAAAGGTTTGATTGACAGTCTGACCTGGGGGAACAAACTCTGAATGAACTACCCCCATGGCATCAAAAAAGAAAATCAGCAGTGTTTTGATGTTTGATTTGACTTGACGACATGTTTTTGGACGGGGTGACGATGACGTCTTCCATTGGCTTGACTGTTGCTTTGTTTCTGGGTCGTAACCATAGCACCATGACTCATCACCTGTAATGACCTTTGACAGAAAATCTGGATCAGTTTCAAGCTGTTGTTTCAAAACACGACATGTTTCAACTCGATGTTCCTTTTGATTGTCAGTCAGAACCCGAGGAACAAACTTGGCAGCAACCCTTTTCATTCCCAAATCTTCCGTTAAAATTCTCTGAACTGAGCTCCAAGATAACCCACTAATCTCTGACAGTTGATCAATTGTCTGTCGACGGTCTGTGAGCACAAGCTCTCGAATTTTTTCAATATTTTCATCGATTCGGGCAGTTGATGGACGCCCAGAACGAGGTTTGTCATCAATCGACATGTCGCCATTTTTAAACCGAGCAAACCACTGGTACACTTGACTTTTTCCCATAGCGTCATCTTGATAAGCTGTTTTCAACATTAAAACAGTTTCAGCAGCATTTTTACCGAGTAGAAAACAAAATTTCACAGCTGCACGTTGTTCACTTAAACTTGTCATCATAAAAAAAGAAACAAGAACAAAACAGCGCTAGCAAAAACAATCACTGCAGATGAACAGAACAAGCAAGGTCGACAACACAGGCGGCACTGAACTGACAATGAGTTGCACTATACACGCCTAGCGGCAGAAGTGCGTACTACACAAGCTCCGCCCACGGCAATGTTATTCCTGTTTTTTTTGGGTACCCCCTCGTATATCCGAGAGTGTTTAGCTATCCAGTCTGAGACCGTTGGTTTCCATCTATATTGAGATTGTCTTTTTTATTACTAACAGACCATTTTTACTTAGTTTTTGGAGGGATTGCACATATTAACCTGTAGGTAACTACTACCCTCTGATGAATGACCTGCATAATTTGTGAAGTTAACCATAGGCAAGTGCCTTCAGCACCAACTTCAAATAGGCGCCAGAGTGTTTTCATTGCTGCCATGCCTCAGTCCAGGCCGGTGTCAGAGCAGAAACACCAAAAGCAGCAAATGTATTTTAAAGATTCAGCACAGGCAGGAGGCATGCAAGCCCTTGGGCTCAGCACAGATCTAGTAGTGCCTCTCTCCCTCCCTCCCTCCACATATATGGACAGTCATGGGACAAGAGCATGAACTTGCTGCTATACCAGGAGTGAGTAAAAGTGAGACAGCAGGCTCCAAGGAAGAGGAAGAAGAAGAGGAAGCGGAGATCTTTCACCCCTCCCCTCCCATTGACAGAGGGCAGACAGTAGGCTTGAGGGGTAGGGATGAGCGGCAGAGCAGTCCCATGGCCACTCCTTGGGCAAGCCTCTTAACCCTCCATTGCCTCAAGCACACTTAGATTGTGAGCCCTTCAGGGACAAGGGAATAGAAAGTACCTGTTAGTATACATGTAAACTGCACTGATTCTAAAGAGTGCAGTATAAATAAATAAATATTCTCCCTCCATGAGAAATCAGATGCAATTTCAATAGATGTTTACAAAAATCATTTCAAGCTAGAGTAGAGGTTGATGGCCAAGCTAAATATAACCACTGATAATGTGTTTCTGATGGGCTCTGCAGGATGATGCTGACCCACCATCTAGAAAAGAGAAACAGACATAGGACTGGCTTAATCATTAGATGGACTAGCTAGCTGGAAGCCTACAGCAGCTGCTTCTGACGGGGCAGCAGAAAACCGTTTCACTCACAGCAAGTTCAAAGAAACATCAGTGGGCCATTTTACCCATGCAGATGGTGAGCAATTTTCACACAGACTACTCTGGTAAAGAACTTATAATAGGCATCCCACATGTACTAAAAAACATGACCTCTTTAACCATCATGCAATCAGTTTACATAGCAAGCTCTTCCATGGATTCAAACCCAGCTCTACAAAATAGTCTGTCCTGTCTGTTTCAACCAAAGGAGGTACAAAAATATAAGCCATCGCTCTGACCCGAGCACCAACTGCTCTCAGTAAATTTGTAGGGCTCTGCCTCTACCCCTCTTAGGAGTTCTCACCCACATAACAGCAAAATAAGCTTAACTTCTCCTAAAGTGTTAACAATTACAGCAATATTGCAATAGGTAGGCAGCTTGCAGTAAAAAGAACTCCACCCATTTAAGGGCTAACCCCCATTTGTCCAAGTGCAAACCAGTCTATAGGGTTCCAAACTCAAAGTCTTTCTTCAGCCTTCTTTAATCAATAGGACAAAATGAACAATTCACCACATACACACAAACATATGTATAAAATATATATATATTGTTTATAAATATGGAGCTTTAATTGCAACATGATGCAACATGCAATAAATTAGTGGAAGAAATGCATGCAACCTCTCTCATGCATACATTACGGGAGTAATTTTATAACAGGATTTCTGTGTGGAAAGTCCAAAAAAGCACCTATTTCATGAAGACAACATAGGCACCTACATGTATGTGCCTTTAAAAAACAGCCATCCAGATCTACCCCAATAATGTGTAAATTCACAAGCACAAATTTATACCTATTCCAAAACTGTAAATATTTGCATGTCTCCTAGTCATTCCCTCACATACTTTATAAGACATGTGCAGACACCAAGACCTCAGAGAACGCCGATGCACAACATGCATAAACGTTTCAGCATGCTTATTTATATATGCAGATTTCACCATGTAGTTTTATAAAAGGCCTTTTGAGCAAGCAAAACAAGTTTGACATGCAGAAAGCGTAGTTACTCACATGTTGCAAGTGTTCTCCGTGAACAACAGAATAAGTCCTCACATATAGGTGATGTCACCAATGGAGCCCTGCACGGAATACATCCCAGCTTCCAAAGGAAGCTTTTGGGAGGTATACGGCGCATGCCTTCCCCCCCACCGCGGTGCCACATTCTCTAATAAAATATCATACCAGGAGCCAAGAAGGCAACTCTCCTGGGAGGTGGGAGGGTTGTGAGGACTTATTCTGTTATTCATGGAGAGCACCTGCTACAGGTAAGTAACTACACTTTCTCTGTGAACAAGCAGGAAGTAAGTCCTCACAAATGAGACTCCCAAGCTACAGGCTACCAGAACCTGAGGAGAGAAGCAGACCCCCGTTCCCAGCAGAGGGAGAAGACCCTGAAGGCCTAACCCACCCCCCAGTCTAAGCCAGGTGCAGGATTTTGATGGGATCTTCAGGAGCATAGCCAGCCATCCATTGCCTGTTGAGGTGCCCCTGCAGTTCGGGGGGCGGCTCATCCATTTTGCCCACTGGTGGCCTCTTGTCACCCAGACACCTGGGTGCTGTAAATTATCCAAAGTGGATATCGGCTGCACGTTGCCCATCTGCCACCTCCGTACAATCCTGGGGAGTACCCTATGGATCCCACGCACGGGAACCTCCTGCAGACCGAGGTCGAGGCCCTGCTCTCCAACCTTGCCATTGAGTCGATTCCTCCAATACAATCTGGCAAGGCTTCTACTCAAGGTACTTCTTGGTACTCAAAAAGACCAGTGAGTTCCATCCAATTCTGGATCTGTGAAACCTCAACCAGTTCCTGGTGAGCGTAAAGTTCCCACACACTGAAGAGGAAGATGACTTCAGGGACCGAAGTCAATACTGATCTCCCACCCGATGTGTCAGCCTCAGCAAGCAGGACAAGGGTCTCCAGGATAGGCTGGAAGGAGTGTGGTGATGATACATTCTGCACCACAAAACCTGCATTCTGCAGTGCTTCCACCACCACCACCAAGTGAACTTCCAAGGTTTGAAGGAGTTCCTCCAGAACCGCCACCTGTGAGGGGGCTGATGCTGTAGTCACGAACATCAGCGATGCCACCTCAGATGGGGACTCCATGATGACAGGAGGATTGGGAGACATCCAGCTGCCCTCCTTGGCACTAGGAGTAGACTCTGTTGTTCTGGTCATGTCCTTCCACCAGAAAAGCTTGGCCGTCCTCTCCCGGCATCGCTTTACACATCTCATCGACAAAGGCTGTAGAGATCGATAAGTCTCTTCAGGGAGCCTTCCCTCACCACTCGGACCCTTTAGCTCTGACTGAGCATGCTGCTCCTTCCCCTTGGCTGCCTCCAAATCTTTTGCAGGTATAGACGAGGGGTCAGGATTGAGGATGCTTAATCAGATGATCCGAAGAGGGACTCCTTCTGCTTTTCCTGACCTTTCAACCCTCTGCACATCATCTGCAAGCAGAGCTCGCAAGACACCAGCTTGTGCTCAGGTCCAAGGCATGGCAAGCACCAATTATGATGGTCTGTGACAGAGATAGTCTTGCCACACTTGGTGCATTTCTTAAAGCCACTATCTGGCTTAGACATGCCGAAAAAGACCACCTCGGCAAAATCAAACTGAAAAACTGCTGTGGGTGGGAAACTACTCCAAAGGGGGAAAAAATCAACAAAAGCATTGAAAAACAAAAAACAAACCCTAAAAAGGGGGAAAAAATAGCTAACCGACAACAGGCGGGAAAAATACAAGCAAAACTTCCCAGCCACGAGGGCCAGAATGAAAGCTTTTCTCCAGACTGCAGGAACACGTCCTAGGGGCTCCATGGAAAAAAGAAGACTGGAGAATGTAATACCGTGGTGGGTGGGAAGGCAGGCGCACATGTATGGTGTACCTCCCAAAAGCTTCCTTTGGAAGCTGGGAAGCGTTCCATGCGAGGCTCCGTTGGTGACATCACCCATATGTGAAGACTTATTTCTTGCTTGTTCTCAGAGAAAAACCTTTATAAAATAATCCTAATTATGGCGACCCTAAGAACTAGACTTGGAGTGGAGGAGTAGCCTAGTGGTTAGAGCAACTGCCTCGTACCCAGAAGATCAAGGGTTCGATTCCCACTGGCACTCCTTGTGACTTTGGGCAAGTCACTTTACCCTCCATTGCCTCGGAAGAAAAGGCTGGCAATCTACTTCCGGTGATACATTGCCAAGAAAACCCAGAGGTAGCTGGGTCGCTATGAGTCAACACTGACTTGATGGCACTAAAAAAAAAAAAAAAAGAACTAGACTGGCTCGGTGGGTCCCAAGGACTGGGTTGAGAAGCACTGTTCTAGAACAGTGACTCTTAATCTGCAAGTTGGGTTTTCGGCATATTCATAATAAATATACTTGAGAGAAATTTGGATATAATGAAACTGATGCATGCAAATATTCATCGTGGATACTCTGAAAATCAAACTGACTGGGTTGCCTCCAAGGACCACATTGAAAACGATTGTTCTAGAGCATAAAGAAAGGAAACCTATGACTAAGACTAACCGAGAAAACTACAGTCAGGGAAGGAATGATTTGATACTTGACAATGTAGGCACAGAGCTGGCCCATCCACCAGGCAGACTAGGCAGCTGCCTTGAGCAATAGACCATGGTTGGGCAGACTGAATCCATTTTGAAAGCAACAGTGGTGGCGGCCCATCTTTGTTTTGAGTTGCTGTCGCTTCTTTCAAAATGGAGTCGGGCCGCCACCGCAAGATGAGAAGATGGATTCAGGGGGTGGCAGCAGCAGCAGCAGAAGGGGGCGGTGGCGGTGGCAGTGGCAGTAACAGCAGCAGCAGGAGGGGGGAGGGGTTTGGCAGGTCTTCTGCCTGGGACAGTAGAAGCACTTGGGCTACCCTTGTGTAGGCAGTACTGCTACTTTAAAAATGACTTTTGCCAGTCGCATTGATTATGACCCTCTGAGCTCCACAGATAGTACTGTACTTACCCTGCAGTTAAACTGATTGAATTCTAAAGGAGAAAAATATCATTAAGACCAGTTGCCTGCTAGATTTTATTCCTGTTAGTTTGGTAAGTGGGTCTCACATGTAACTTGTTATCATCAAAAATGAATAGCAAGCAAAGGGAAAGAGTGCAGTAGGCAGAATTTGTTACCAGAGAATGTAATAAAAGCTGTTAGTGTAGCTGGGTTTAAAAAAGGTTTAGACAAATTCCTGGAGGAATGGTCCATAAACTATTATTAAAGGGGACCCAGGAAATTCACTGCTTACCCTAGGACGAGCATTGTGGAACCTGTGTGCTTTTTGGGAACATGCCAGGTACTTGCGACCTGCATTGGCTACTGTTGGAAACAGTTTCATGGTCTAACCCAGTATGGCATTTCTTATGTCCTTATGTTTTATGTTTTAAACAGAGACATGTATCATTTTAAAATATTTTGAATGGGTTGGATATATTTGTAGTTTCTCGGTATCTGAAATCTATGAAATATTAATGGAACAGGTGGAGGCTCTTTCATTGAGAAGAGTTAGCTTCCAAATTCACGTTCATAATAAAACAGCACACACAAAAAACTAAACATACAGTTGTGGTCAACATTACTGGCACCATTGCATTTTAGGTATATTGTGTACAATATCTTGAGAAATAATTGGAAATATTTCAACTGTTGTTGGTATTGTTGTTAATTGCCGTTGAATCGGTGTCAACTCATGGTGACCCTCTGGATAGTTGTCCTAAACTGTGTTCTGTCTTCAGTCAGGCAGCTCATTGTTCACAGAGTGGCACCCATAGCTGCTGCTATTGTATCGATCCATCTCATTGCTGGCCTTCCTCTTTTGCGTTGACTTTCTACCTTGCCAAGCATGATGTCTTTCTCTAATGATCTTTCTCTTCGCATGATGTGTCCATAATATGAAAATCGAAGTCTCGTCATCTGAGCTTCTAAAGAAAGCTTAGATTTGATCTCCTCTAATACTGACTGGTTTGTTCTTCAGGCAGTCCACGGTATACACAGTATTTGTCGCCAGCACCATAATTCAAAGGCATCAATGTTCTTTCTGTCTATCTTTTTCACTGTCGAACTTTCACATCCATATGACGTTATTGAAAATACCATGGCTTGAACGAGTCAAATCTTTGTATGGTACCATTGGCATTTTAGGTATATTGTTGGCACCATTGCATTTTAGGTATATCGTGTACAGTATCTTGAGAAATAACTGGAAATATTCCAACTGTATGTCATCATAATATTATAATAGTATGTTCAAAGGTATGCAACAAAAAAAGATGTCTGTGCAACTTAGACGCAGTAATGTCTAAGATAAAAACAAAATATGACCTAGATAGGATTAATGGCACCCTTTACTAATATTTGGTTGCACAACCCTTGGCAGTGATGACAGCCTCCAAACATTTCTTGTAGCCCCCTATAAGCGTCATACATCTGTCTCCTGGTAGTTTCTTCCACTCTTCAACTGCGATTTGTTCAAGCTTATGAATGCTTCCAGGATTTCTTTTACCAATGGCAGATTTCAGCTCTTTCTAAAGGTTCTTGATTGTATTGAGATCAGAACTCATTGTTGGCCGGTTTAAAACAGTCCATTTTTTCTTCTTTAACCATTCTTTTGTACTTTTGGATGTATGTTTTGGGTCATTGTCCTTCTGGAGGACACATGGCTTTCAACCCAGAGCTAGCTTTCTGACACTAAGAAGCACATTTCGCTCCAAAATACCTTGGTAGTACTCTGTCTTCATGATTCCTTTAATACGTTCCAGGTTTCCAGTTCCTGAGGCAGTAAAACAGCCCCATGACATTATTTAACTGTAAAAAGGGTGTTTTTTCCATATAAGCCTGTAAATGTATCACTGGTCTGCATTGCAAAGAGCTCAAGTTTCTTTTCATCTGTCCACAGAACATTATCCCAGAAGGCTTGTGGTTTCTCAAAATAGGTTTGACTAAAGATCAGGTGTGCATTTTTATATCTGTCTGAGCAGTGGGGTCCTCTTTGGCCTTTGCCCATAAAGTCCTCCTTTGTTTAGTGTGCAGCATATAGTGCAGGACAAAACCACCACTCCAGATTGTTCCAGGTCAGTCTTAAGCTCTTTGGATGTTGTATGTGGTGTTTTTCCAACAGTTCACACTAACCTTCAAAGACTTCTTGGATTAATTTTCCTTTTCCCACTATGTTCTGGGAGGCTCTTGACAGTTCCATGAACAGAAAACTTCTTATAACTTTGTGAACTGTAGACACAGAGGGCCTGATATTCTAACGGCATTTACATGGTTTACTGACCCCTGCCCCTGTGCATGGGATTGCATATAGTAATGACTACATTCAACTGGGAGGCCATACCGCTGCCATGGGCCATGTGCCTGTGGGCTGATGACCCCTTACCCTGATCGAGGGCGATGTGGCTGAGGCCTTCCAGCTCTGAGCAACAGCCTAATACCTTCATCACCGAATGTGGGCCTCCATGTGGGGTACTCCAAGAAAGAGGGGGCATGGGATCACTATATGGGTGGATGGCTGTAATGTCCCCTTCTCCTTTAGTAGCCGTAGACTGCACAGGTGGGTATTCTATATGGTGGGCCATGGGGGTGCTGCTTGACCCTATGGCCCCAATGTGAAGGCTGCCCTGAGCAAGTGTGCTGAATGTGGTTGGTCTCCAGACCCTCCTGGCCCTTGCACACACACACCCTCCCCCTTCCCTCAACATGGGAAACTCACTCCACAATAGAAATATGATGGCATAAAAAGACCATATGGACTATCCAGTCTTTCATATCAACTACTATAGTCCCTTTTTTTCCTTTAGAGATCTTCTGTGTTTGTCCCATGCTGTCTTGAATTCAGATACTATCCTGGTCTCTACTACCTCCACTGGGAGACTGTTCCATACATCTACCACTCTTTCCATGAAGATATATTTCCACATATTACTCCTGAATCTATCCCTTTTCACCTTCATCCTATGCATCCTCGTTGCAAAGTTTTCTTTCAATTGAAAGAGGCTCTCCTTCTGTGCATTTATACCACTGAGGTATTTAAATGTCTACCATATCTCCTCTCTCCTGCCTTTCCTCCAAAGTATACATTTTGAGATCTGTAAGTCTGTCCCCGTATGCCTTATCATGAAGTCCACTAGCCATTTTGATAGCCACCCTCTACACAGACTCTATCCTGTTTATATCCTTTTGAAGATATGGTCTCCAGAATTGCACACCATACTCCAAATGAGGTCTCACCAAAGACTTAATGCAGAGGCACTATGACCTACTTCTTCCTCCTGGCCATTCCTCTCTATGCACCCAAGCATCCTTCTGGCTTTCAGTGTCACCTTTTCTACCTGTTTAGCCACCTTAATATCATCAGAAATAATCACTCCCAGGTCCTGCACTTCTTTTGTGGAGAGAAGTATTTCGCCCCTATAATGTATCGCTCCCTTGGATTTTCACAGCCCAAATGCATGATCCTGCTTGTTTTAGTATTAAATCTCAGCTACCAAATTCTTGGCCATTCTTCAGTCTTAGCAAGATCCCTACTAATGTTATATGCTCCTTCCTGGGTGTCTACTCTATTGCAAAGTTTGGTATCATCTGCAAAGAGGCAAACCTTACCTGACAGCTCTTCAGCAATATCACTAACAAAAATATTAAAAAGAATTGAACCAAGGACAGATCCCTGCAGCACACCACTGGTTACATCCTTCTCCTCAGAGTAAGCTTCATTTACCTGTACCCTTTGTTGCCTCCCACTCAACCAATTTCTAACCCAGTCAGTGACTTTAGGGTCTATTCCAAGTATGCTCAATTTATTTATAACACACTATAGTATTGGCCTCGTATTCAGGAACGATTCACAGCTATAATCCAAAAAATAAGATCATTCACTCTCACCACTCTAGGATCAGAACAAAAATGCAGAGGTCTCAGTTTTAAAGAGCACTGCTGTTTTAGGCTCGCACCAAATTACAACAAAATGCTTTATGACATCAACGACCTCAAAAATGATAGTAAAAACAGGTAGCCAGTACGCATTAACTTTCCATATCGTGAGGATAAACTAATAAAATCTGAAAACTTAATGGGTAAACCTCACTCGCGAGACTGAATACTTCTGATACACCCGTCGATCCCAACGTACATCCCCGGTACCATCAAGACGTTTCACACAAGCGGTTTCTTCAGGGGATCTTGCCAAATCTAAAAGACAACTAAGCTATGATAAACCCTCTATAGAATTAAGACAAAGTTCCAATTATACACCACGTGTATGGCTAGTACCGTAAAGATGTTAATTTCCTCAAATGTTTATTATGAACCTATGGTCTCAGTTCAAAATTTTTAGCAACGTAGGGTATCTCGCCCCAAAGCTGCAAACTCCGATAACATCAACGACCATACTCTAGGTTCACTATACTAGTAAACATCCCCGACAGTTGCGTGATGGATTACCTTTATCGCAATTTCTTAGATATAGGCGAAATTGCTCCAGCATCCATGAATACAAAACCCAGGCCAAGAAGCTGATGCAGGATTTTCATACCCGGGGATATCCTGAAAAGGTAGTCAAACTTGCGTATAAACGGGCTCTTTATAATAATAGAGCATTATTGTTGCAAACCCGAGAAAGTGGCTCTACAGGAATAGAAGATGAGAGTCATATAAATTTTGTGACCCAGAAAATCACTCAGATTATATCGTCGTCATCAAAATGTATTGAGTACCGCCCCAGGTCTCTCGGATAAACGTCTCCGCTGTGTGTGGACTCATCAACCAAATTTGAAAGAGATTCTGAGTCCAGCCAAGCTAAGGAGAGGGGTTCAGAGGTTAGAAGGGGAGACCTTAGGGCACAAAAAATGTGGCCATTGTAATGTATGTGAGGTGATGGATGAGGTGGTAGAATTTGATTATCATGACCAGCATTACAACTTAAGACAGTCAACTAATTGCGCTTCTGACCATGTGGTCTATAGGATAAAATGCCCATGTGGCTTTTTGTATGTGGGTCAGACCGTAAGAGCTCTGCGAGTGCGCATTGCTGAACACTGCAGCAGGATTCGATGTAAGGTACAAGAGGCTCCCATAGTACCTCACTGTCTACAGAACCAACATTCTTTTGAGGAGTTGCGAGTGTTTGTAATCAAAACCGTCTCAACTGGTGGGAGAGGTAGATCGCCGGCTCAAATGCTATTACTGTCAGAACAACGATGGATTTACTGCCTCAACACAGTCATTCCAGGAGGCTTGAACAACATGATTGAGTGGGTTTCTTGTAATAGTAGTCATTTTTTCTGGTGGTTTTTATGTGGAACCTTGGTGTAGTAAGGAGGGTGTTCCCTGCACGATTTGGTAGAGTTTATGACGTGGCAGTTCTTTATAGGCTAGCACTATATTTTCTAGGGGCTTTAAAAATGGAGTCATGGTCTGTATTCCGCATGCGCGGCTTTTTTGTCTAGTAAGGCGGGTATAGCTCCCGGTTTACGGAGAGTGGAAGCGAGCCGACATTTAATTGAACGCAGGCAGCATTTGCGGTAAGGTTCTGGTGATGCTATTTTTATGGGTATAGGTTTGTGTATAGTGAGGATAGTTTGTAGTTGGGATTAGGATGATGGTGGTATGTTTTGTTTGTCTTTTAGATTTGGCAAGATCCCCTGAAGAAACCACTTGTGTGAAATGTCTTGATGGTACCGGGGATGTATGTTGGGATCGACGGGTGTATCAGAAGTATTCAGTCTCGCGAGTGAGGTTTACCCATTAAGTTTTCAGATTTTATTAGTTTATCCTCACGATATGGAAAGTTAATGTGGACTGGCTACCTGTTTTTACTATCATTTTTGAGGTCGTTGATGTCATAAAGCATTTTGCTGTAATTTGGTGCGAGCCTAAAACAGCAGTGCTCTTTTAAACTGAGACCTCTGCATTTTTGTTCTGATCCTAGAGTGGTGAGAGTGAACGATCTTATTTTTTGGATTATAGCAATTTATTTATAAGTCATCTGTGCAGAAGGGTGTTAAAGGCTTTACTGAAATTTAAGCACGTCACATCTTGGGCTCTCCCTTGGTCCAATTTTATGGTTGCCCAGTCAAAAAAATTAATTAGATTTGTCTAACAAGACCTGCCCTTAGTAAAACCATGCTACTTCGGATTCTTCAATCCCCTGGACTCCAGAAACCTCGCTATTCTCTGTTTTATTAGCGTTTCCATTCATTTAATCATCACAGAGGTCTGACTAACCAGCCTGTAGCTCTCAACCTCATCCTTACTTCCGCTTTTGTGTAAAGGGACCACATGCGTCTTCATCCAGTCCTCTGGGAACACTCCCGACTCTAGAAAAGCATTGAAAATATTAGATAGTGGAGCTGCTGAAACTTCTCCAAGTTCCTTCAATACTCTCTGATGTATCCCATCCTGCCTCATCACTTTATCTACTTTTAGTTTAGCTAGTTTGTCATGAATACAGTCTTCTGAAAATTGTTCAAGATCCCCTTCAGTACTGTTCCTATTTGTGTATGCTTTCTGAAGTCCTGCTCCGATCCTTCATCTGTGAACCCAAAACAAAAATATTTGTTAAGGAATTCTGCTTTTTCCTCATCAGCTTCTACATATTCCTCACCTTCACTTTTCGCACTTCCTCCTCTCACTAACATATCTGAAGCATGTCTTGTCATTCCTCTCCCTCCCCTCGCGCGCCCCCCCCCCCCCCCGTTTTACCGCATTGGCTATTTTTTCTTCTATTTGTATTCTTGCATTCCTGACTACTTTCCTAGCTTCTCTAAGATCTCTTGTATTTTATGAAGGCCATCCTCTTTTTCTACACCTTTTCAACTACTTCTTTCGAGAACCATAGTGGCCTCCTTTTCCTTTTACATTTATTTACTTTACCAACAAAAAGGTTTGTTGTCATTAAAATATCCCTTTTCAGTTTTGCCCATTGCTTTTCTACATCCCCCAGCTGTTCCCATCCCACTAACGACTCCTTTAGGTATTGTCCCATCTTGGCAAAATTAGTTTTCCTAAAGTCTAGGACTTTCACTTTTGAATGGACTTTATCTGCCCTATCCCTAATACTGAACCACACCATCTGGTGATCACTGGATGCGAAATGATCCCTCACTATAACATCAAAAACACTTTCCTGATTGGTAGCACCAGGTCTAGTATAGCTGCTTCACATGTGGGGTCTGTTACTAGTTGCCTGAATAGTTTTCCCTGTAGAGAATCCAGTATCTCCTTACTTCTAGATGACAGCACAGCAGGGATGCACCAATCAAGGTCCAGCATATTGAAATCACCTATCAGTAGCACATCTCCTTTCATGGCAATACTGAAAATGTTGATCAAACAGGTCTTTATTGATCCCCAATGCGTCTCAGCCACTGGGGTCTTCTTCAGAGGGAAACAAACATCGAAACCACATTAAAAACATGATTAATTAATTAATTAAATAAACAACAAATTGTACATACATAAATCTAGTGAACACCTATATAAAATATGCATATTAATAACCGTACAATATCAATAACAGAAACATATGTAAATAAATAATTAATTAAAAAATAATATAACTAAAAATAAAATGACAGGGTGAGGGAACCGTTGTGACTACATATCCTATTTTAAATAAAGCTATCCCTTGTTTTTCATTTCTTCTGGGGGTTTTTTCACAATACATTTTCCACACTTGATACATTTTTGCAGTTCCTACTGAGGAACTCCAGAAACAGATTCAATCTCTTGTCTCCTCTGCATTTTATCACAATTGGATTACAAAACAGGAATCGGAGTTTTTGATTAAAAAACATCCTAAAACGCCGATTTTTTATTTGGTCCCCAAAATCCACAAAACTTTACATAATCCGCCCGGGCGCCCGATTGTATCCTTGAACCCCTTTCTAAATTCTGCGATATTTTTTTGCAACCCGTAGCAGCTCAGGTTAGTTCATATGTGAAGGACACGGGGGATTTCCTTAACCAGCTGATGACATGCACAGAAATGGGATCATATCGATATTTGCTATCTCTTGATGTGCAATCGTTGTATATGAATATTGATCAGGAAGAGGCGCTCTTATGTTTGGCGGATTATCCGATGGCGTTGCCCGACCGTATGCTGAGATCCTTTTTGTTGGCTTTATTGACTTTAGTTTGAATAGTAATTTCTTTTTATATCATCAACAATACTACAAACAGATACTTGGGATAGCGATGGGGGCTACAGTAGCCCCATCGATAGCAACGATTTTTATGGATAATTTTGAGGTGACCTATGTATACTCTGACCCGGCGTTTAGATTCATTCCTTTTTGGAAACGTTTCCGGGATGATGTTTTTTTCATTTGGACGGGTACAAAATCTGTTTTAGACCTTTTCCTTAATAGGCTTAACATTCGCAATGCTAGGATCCAATTTACAGCACAGGTGGATCCCTCATGTTTACAGTTTTTGGATATTATGGTGCTCTTGACCCCCTCTGGCTTTGAAACCACCTTATATCGTAATCCAGTACAACGCAACATGTTACTTCGTTATGACAGTTTTCATCCGAGAGCCTTAAAACAGGGGTTACCATTTGGTCAATTTTTGCGGCTTCAGAGGAATTGTTCATCTTTGCAAGAGTTTCATCTACATGCTGAGGAATTGAAACAGCGTTTGATTCGAAGGGGTTATCCCCTTCCAGTGGTTCAAAGGGCATTTAAAAGGGCGAGATACACGCATCGCGAGTGTCTTCTTATTCCTACAACATCCAACACTACTGATGATGTCATTACGGGGGTCTTTCCCTATACTAGGAATATGACAAAGGTGGTCAAGATATTGCATCATTTTTGGCCCATTCTAAGGTTACATCCCTGCTTTCGGGAAAAATCACTACAAATTGCTTATTCGCGAAAGGCAAATTTCAGGGATCTTATTATGAAAACCACACATAGGTTGGACCGTCCCCTGCGTGGACATGACATCAGAGGACATTTTGCTTGTGGCAATTGTGCTTATTGTTCTCTTTCTTTGTTGGGTCTCACTTGGACTGATGTCCACACGTCTAAGATCTACACTTAAGTCTGGTATACAGACTGTTCCTCTTCCTATGTGGCATATTTAATTGTCTGTCCCTGTTCATTTTATTATATTGGTCGCACTAAGCGCACAATAAGACCACGACTATCTGAACATGCCTCAAGATTGCGGACTAAATCCCTTTCAGCTCCTATGGTGGAGCACTGTTTAGAACATCATCATGATTTTAATTCCCTACGTTGGAGGGTGTTGGACTTCATACCTTTGGACCCTAGGGGAGGAGATCGTGAACAACAACTACAATTGCGAGAGCAACGATGGATTTATTCATTGAATTCAGTCGCTCCTAGAGGTCTGAATTTACAGATCGATTGGTACACTATAGTTTGATTGGCTTCATTGATTTGTTTTGTTGTCCAATAGAGGGTTTCTGAGTTTAGTGGGACTCATCTATTGGTTGCAACGATAGCGGATTTGATTGGTGGCTTGCACTCTTCTGTCAATGCTGACGTCAGACGCCAAAGTTCCTAAGGCAAGGTGTTTCCCTGCTCTTGTTTCATGTTGAAGCTTTGAAATCTGCCAGCAACGGATGGACCTGAACCAATCCGAAACGTGTGACACGTTGTCGATTCTATACTCTGGCACGGTGATTCAAGCCGGTGTTGCTTGTCTGCGAAATCTTCAAAAAAAGCTAAGTTAAGAACTGTTATGCCTGATATTAAGTTTTGTGAAAGTTAATAAAAAGGAGAGGTCACAGCGGTACACAGAAGTTTTCTGTGCACTTGGTTGACTAGCTCCGACAAAAAAAGTCACTCAGCAGGGGCATTTGATATCAGAATCTTTTGGGGAATGGATGGACGATTAGTTGATTCTGATTGGTTTTTGATTTTTGGTGTTCTGGATTTGAAAAGGGCCATAGATGAAGCTTACCTTAAGATACAAAGCTTAAAGGCAGCACTCACTACAGCCTTCATCTGCCCCCTGAAGATATGGATATTGGACTCCCAAATCTCATAGGATCGACATCACTTGGATCATAGATCCATTCTTTAGTGCAATGCTCAGACAATCTGGAACTTCCCACTCTCAAACTTAGAATAATTCAGTCTTGGGAATAGTTACACCCAACCTGTTTTGACCCATCCAGTCTCCTACTATCTGAAGGTAAGAATGAATTAACCATGACACCTTAGACAATCTTACTAGGGGAATGATAATCCGAATATCATCTGCATATATGTAAAATAAAATGTCCTTCTTTGTCAGTACAACTGCTAATGGTTACATTCCTGTTATTTAACAATAAGGCTGGTAGTGAAGAGCCTTGAGGGAAACAGAATGTCACCAGTAACCAAACAGATTCATCTTTTCCTACTGCCACCTTTAGAATTCTTCCCTCCAAAAAGCACTGGAACCTGGCCAACAGAATATCTGCAGTACCCATAAGAACATAAGATATGCCATACTGTGTCAGACAAAGGTCCATCAAGCCCAGTAACCTGGTAACCCGGAGGCCCTTCCTCATCCTCCATCACCCATTCCCCCCCCCCCCAACTTTCAACTCTTCGTTATAGCATTCCACAAATACACTGACACATAATGTGGTAGAACCTTGGTCGCAGCTTTATTAATACAGGTAACAACCCGCCCAACATGGGCAAAACATCATCAACCTCACCCCCACCCTTTTCCGGACGATGCCCTCACCCGCCATACTATTAGCAAGGCTGAGCATCCTCCTCACCACCCCCCACCGCCTGCCTCGCCATGCTAGTAGCAAAGGCTGGCCCGCACCCCGCTACCGGGCCGAGACCCCCCAACCGGGATGTCTCGCCCCACTCCGGGAAGCTCCTTCGCTCCCCACCAGCTCCCAGATCAGGTACTGCCGCCCCGCCGCCTAGGCGAGCGCTGGCTCTCTACCCCCACCCCCAGCTGCAACAACAACGCCCTGAACTCCTCATAGGGAGGGTGGGCGGGAAACGCGCCTGTTCCCTCCGAGGAGCCGCGGTGAAAAGGCAGAGCCACGCGGCTCCTCGGAGTACCCAGTACTGCCCCCTCATGCCCCGCAGCCAATAGAATCGCCCCACAGTGCTGTAGTGCGATTCCTGGCTGGCCGCGTCACTCTCGCTCCCCCCCTCCCCCCGCACCCCCGGCACGTGATCCTGGTGAGACCGGGCCCGGGCCCGGGCCCAGGTTACCGCCAGCCGCGGGACCCGGCCCAGCGGCCTCAGGTAATAACCTGGTAACCCGGAGGCCCTTCCTCATCCTCCATCACCCATTCCCCCCCCCCCCCAACTTTCAACTCTTCGTTATAGCATTCCACAAATACACTGACACATAATGTGGTAGAACCTTGGTCGCAGCTTTATTAATACAGGTAACAACCCGCCCAACATGGGCAAAACATCATCAACCTCACCCCCACCCTTTTCCGGACGATGCCCTCACCCACCATACTATTAGCAAGGCTGAGCATCCTCCTCACCACCCCCCACCGCCTGCCTCGTCATGCTAGTAGCAAAGGCTGGCCCGCACCCCGCTACCGGGCCGAGACCCCCCAACCGGGATGTCTCGCCCCACTCCGGGGAGCTCCTTCGCTCCCCACCAGCTCCCAGATCAGTTACTGCCCCGCCGCCTGGGCGAGCGCTGGCTCTCTACCCCGCCACCGGGGCGAGGTATGTATCGATCCTCGCACCGACCCACCCCCATAAAGCTGCGACCAACCAACTGCTCAAGCATTTCCTGCCAATCGTTTAACAGAAGATCTTGCCCCACAGGAGATAGGTGTACCCCATCAGTACGGTACAGGCCCGCACAGCACACCTCCGCCGAGGGGTGCTGCACCTGCCAGCCACCTGTCTGCTGCACCCAACGTCCGACCTGCCGATTCACTTTAGCCAAGCCTCGCGACCACCGCCGCTGAGACTGGCAGGCCGGCCGTTGAATGATATCAGACCATATAAAGGCCACCCCCGGCCATTCTCCCCGCAGCACTGTTAAGTCCCGCTGCACCGCTCGGATGAGCTGTCGACAAGTCCAACTGGATAAATCGTTGCCACCCAAGTGTATCAACAGTCCAAGTGGGCGCTGCCGCCGGTCCGCATGTCGTCGCACCAGAGGAAGAAGCTGCCACCAGCGCATGCCCCGCTCTCCAATTCACAGCAACCGAACGTTGCGGGTAGCCAGGCCCAGATGTTCTCCAAGCGGACGCAGCCTTGCTCTCCTCTCAGCCCAATACACAAAAGAGTGCCCGACAATCCACCATTCGCCAGGTGTGCACTCCCCGGCAGCCCTTTCCGGGACCGAACGTCGCAGCAGCCCACCTGCAACAGGAAACACATCATTAATACCCCCCCCCCCCTCACCCCCTCCGGGCACCCCACTCGGAGTCACTGTCACTGTCACAGCCGCTCCGGTCGGACATATCCCACATATGCCCCGGATCTCCAACCCCCAATCCGCTGGATCACCTCCCCCCCCAATCCCGCCGCCGCCGCACTCATCGCTGCCCCAATCCTGAAGGAATGGGACGCAAACTGGCGCTCCGCATATCCCAACTGCCGCAAGGCCAAACGCAGCACCGCCGTAAACTGAAACTGTGTTACCGGCTTTTCATTAGCGTGTCGAAAAAATTGGCCCGCCACCGAAGGCCGCCTCTGCTCATAAGCTCGCAAATTCCGCACCGGGCATGAACTCAGCTCCGGGATGGCTTTCAGCACAACCCTACGACCCACACCCAATTGGTCAGTCTTCGACCGCGCAAGCTAAATCTGCACCGACGCAGCCTCCAACACCACGTGCCGCGCTTCCAACCCCCCCTGTGCCTCCCGCCGTTGCGACCGCGGAACCAATTCGCTAACCCAAAACGCTCCGAAGAAGGCCGTCACGAACAGAGCCCGAAATAACACCACTTCGAACTCTGACGCCGCGACCTCCGGCAACACGCCCCATATCAGCACGAGCAACTCATGCGACACTGGACGCCGCCAATCCCGCTCCTGGGGCCTCTCCCGCACCCACCCCGCCAACAGCCGCTTAACCAAAAACGATGCACTGGGGTTACCCCACCCGGCCACCTTGCTGAAAAAGGAGAATCCCGCCACTGCCGCCCGCACAGACGACCGCGACCAGCCTTGTCCTTTCGCCCAAACTATGAACGTGCCCGCAAGCCGGTCATCCATTCGCCCGCCGCTCCAGCCCACGCCACGTAAGAAGTCACATACGTTGGCATACCCACGCGTATAAGCCGCCCACGTACCTGGAGCGACAGAAGACCGCAACAACCTTATCACTGCAGGGTCCCAAGCTGCCAAAGGTGCTCCGGCACCATCGTCGCTGCTTCGTCCGCTCCCGGCGCCAAAGCCCGGAATTTCTCCCACTGAAAACGAGACAAAGCATCAGCAATGGCATTACACGTACCCGGAACATGACGGGCCCTGGCAGTGACATTAAGACGCAAACAGGCAAGCACCATAACGCGCATAAGCGCCGCCACCCTCGGACACCTGGGGGAGTGCCGATTGATCACCTGCACCACGGCCGCATTGTCACACCAGAACACCACCCTCCTGTTCCGCAACCTTTCAGGCCACACCCAAAACGCCACCACTATCGGGAACAATTCCAAAAAGGCCACATTACGCGTTAAACCACTCTCCACCCATGCTGTAGGCCACGCCGACACACACCACGAGCCCTGGCAGAACAAACCAAATCCCGAACCCCCCGCCGCATCTGAAAAGAGCTGAAGATCAACATTGGACACCTCCGCCGATTGGACGATCGAGCACCCATTGAAGTCCGCAAGAAAAGCACTCCAAACCCGCAGATCCTCTCGCATCCCTGCAGTCACCCGAATACGATGATGCGGTCGCTGCACCCCCGCCATAGCCAAGGACAGTCGCCGCGCAAAGGGGCGCCCCATCGCCATCACTCGACATGCAAAGTTCAAGTGCCCGACAAGCGCCTGCAATTCCTTCAATGTCACTTTTGACGCAGACCCCACCTCTGCCACCAGAGCTTGCAGCCGTTCGATTTTTTCCGCTGGTAAGCGCACCTCGAAGGCAACCGAATCTAACTCTATCCCCAAGAAGGAAAGGCATGTGACCGGCCCCAGCGTCTTCTCCTCCGCTAACGGTATCCCGAAGTCCGCTGCCATTGCCTGAAACGATTGCAACAAGGATGCGCATACCCCAGTCTGCGCTGGACCTACAAAAAGAAAGTCATCCAAGTAGTGTACAATAGAACTACTATCCGACTGCTGAACCAGCACCCAATGCAAGAACGAACTGAAGGCCTCGAAGTAGGCACAAGGAATCGCACAACCCATCGGCATGCACTTGTCAAAGTAAAACTGGGCATCAAGCTGGAAACCTAACAAGGGAAATGCTGATGGGTGGACTGGCAGGAGCCGAAAAGCCGATTCGATGTCCGCCTTCGCCAATAAGGCCCCCTTTCCACATCGGCGCAGTAGGTCAACTGCCGAATCGAACGGCGCATAGCGGACAGAACAGCACTCCGGCGGGATATGGTCATTCACCGAGACCCCCGGCGGAAAGGACAGGTTGTGTATCAATCTATAGTGCCCGGGCTCCTTCTTAGGTATCACCCCCAAAGGCGACACGATGAACGGCGAAAAGGGGGGACGCTCAAAGGGCCCCGCCACTCTGCCCAAAGTGCATTCAGTTGCAATTTTTTGACGTGCCACCTCGACTAAATCCCGTACAGATCCAGAATTACTGGCCACCACACCCGTGACATCACCCTGATAGGGAATACGAAAACCCTCCGAAAAACCCAACCATAACTGTTCCGCCTTGCCACGACGAAGCCTCCCATAACGCTCCAGCCATGGTTGCAGCGCCTGTGTCTTAATGGGGGTAGGCGCCAACCCCCGAAGCACTCCCTCATTTACTCACACTCCCTGCTCCCGAAACTCCTTTCCTGACACATTTTGTGGCCGCGTGCCCCCCCCCCGCACATCGAACAAGCGTGGCGGAACTTGCAATCTGGGAAGGGACATGATGATTTGTTATAGCGCCAACAGAGATCCCCTGCCGCTCCTCCGTTAAGCGAACCCGGCACCGGGCCCGCCCCCCGAAAGGACCGCAAGCCAACAGCCGAACCCTGCCCACCAACCTTCCCCTGCCCACTGGTACTACTCCCACCCCCTTTTTTAGCCGACATCTGCGTCAGCCATAGATTAATATCTCTCATCCCCCAGGACAACTGCGTATTCTCCTCCATCATGTCTCTAAACTCCTCGTCATAGTTGAGCCATGCCCAACCTTCGTGTGCCTGAGATGCAGCCAAAATCGCGTCAGCATATGTCAACAACTCCCCGTACAATCCCGGATCCGAGTGACCACACACACTCGCCAAACGTAAGTATTACGGGAGACCTTTCGCACCCTCCCCACCTTCTCATCCTCCTTACGCTTCTTTCTACTCTCTCCCGATCGCTTCCTTCCTTCCAAGAGCCGAAAAATATCAATGTACCTCCTCTTCCGAATTCGCCTGCGCAGCTTGCGCGGAACGCTCTCCCACAACTCTGCGGAACGCACCACCGACGACCCCGCACTTTCCCCGCGACCCTTTTCCGTCCCCGAGTCACTCGATGACGCCCTAGAGGATGAGGAGGACGACGACAACGAACCCCGCCGACACCGACGCCCATGCTTCCGTTTAGCTTTAGCCTTGTGCCCCACCATAGCCGCCACCCCAACCGTCACCCCATCCCCCCCTTGGGTACCCGAACCCCACGTACACTCACCCTCTGTGACTTGCCCTCCGGACACTGGCACCGCATCAGCCGAAGCGACCGGCTCCACAGGCTGGGCCATCACGACTGGACTAGCCCCTGTGCTCCCGACCGAAGGCCCTCCACTCACCGGCACCTGCAAAGGAAGAGAAGAACCACCAGCAACCGTACCCAAACCATAGTGCCCTGCTCCCCACACAACCCCTCCACCGGGCTGCCAAGCAGAAGTACCCAAACCCCCCGCTGCCCACTGAGGCCCTTCCCATGCCGCCTGGACCCCCATACGTGGGAATCCTGCACTGGGCCACTCACCCCAGCCGGAACCCCATGGCCTCATGGCCATCGGCTGCCCCCCTCCCTGTGGCAAACACATCAACCCCCCCCCCTGGGGCGTACTGCATTACCTGCCCACTCTGCCGCCATGGCACGAACCCCCCATCTCCGGGCGTCCCGACTGCAACCCCCAATTGGCTTGCCGCTGCATCACGTAAACCCCCCGAGCCCACCCCTTGCACCCCCCCAGCACCTCCGCTGCCCCACTGCCCCAAGGCCCCATCCATCCCAGACCTACCCACCCCCACCAGACTCTCCCCGCAGGGCACTGGCCCTGCTGCCTCCTGACCCTGGGCGCCCACATTCTCCCACCGCTCTAACCCCGAGCTGGAAGCACTCACTGCCACCTCCCCCCGGCCCCGGCGGCCGCCCCGACCCCACGGACTCCCGGCCCAGGGTGCCTGCAGTACAGTCTCCCCCCTCGCACTTACTCTTGTGCTGTCCCCCATAAACCCAGCATTTCCGCGCGTTTCCACACCCCTCCCCCCAGGCTGAGTCCTCTGCCTCCCCTTAGCTGCTCTCTTTGCCCGCCCCATGGCAGTAGGAGCCACCAGAGATCCCCCCGTGCTATAGCAGCCTGCAATTAAAAGAGCAGCTCTGCACCCCGCGGCTCTCGCTCGCCCTAACCTTTTTTTTGTTTTTTTTTGTTTTGTGGAGTTTTCTTCCCCTAAGCTCACCCGGTATCGATCCTGAGTCGCCGAAATCCAACCACGTGGCAGAAGGCCTCCGCTGCTCGGCCGAACCAGAAAACACGCCTGTTCCCTCCGAGGAGCCGCGGCGAAAAGGCAGAGCCACGCGGCTCCTCGGAGTACCCAGTACTGCCCCCTCACGCCCCGCAGCCAATAGAATCGCCCCACAGTGCTGTGGTGCGATTCCTGGCTGGCCGCGTCACTCTCGCTCCCCCCCCTCCCCCCGCACCCCCGGCACGTGATCCTGGTGAGACCGGGCCCGGGCCCAGGTTACCGCCGGCCGCGGGACCCGGCCCAGCGGCCTCAGGTAATATCCTGTTTCAAACAGTAGCCAATCTAGGTCACAAGTACCTAGCAATTTCCCCAGAAGACACAGGTTCCACAATCCTTATATTGGGACAAGCAGTGGATTTCCTGGGTCCCTTTTAATAATGGTTTATGAACCTTTCCTCCAGGAACTTGTTCAAACCTTTTTTAAATCCAGCTACACTAACAGCTTTTACTACATCCTCCAGTAATGAATTCCAGAGTTTGATTATGCATTGAGTGAAAAAATATTTTCTCTTATTAGTCTTATATATATAACTCCAGACAACACAGACAACAGAGAAAAATGTCATGTGCTATCATAGAGCAGAGGAGTAGCCTAATGGTTACAGCAGCGGGCTCAGAACCAGTAAAATTAGGATTCAAGGTAGCCAAAGCCAGAAGGATAATAGGCTCTATACAGAGAGGAATAACCAGTCGGAAGAAGAAGATATTAGTGCCCCTGTACAGCTCATTGGAGTATTGTGTTCAGTTTTGGAGACTGTACCTTACAAAGGATATAAAAAGACTTGAAATGGTTCAAAGGAAGGCGATCAAGATTATATGGGGCCTGCGCCAGAAGGAATATGAGAAAAGAAGATCTCAATATGTATACCCTAGAGGAGGGGAGAGACAGAGGGGATATGATACAGACATTTAAATACTTAAAGGGTACTAATGAACAAACAAACCTTTTCAAAGATGGGGATGCTGTAGAACTAGAGGACATGAAATGAAGTTGTAAGGAGGTAAACTTAAAAGCAACATCAGGAAATACTTTCTCATGGAGAGGATTGTGGATGCTTGTAATGCCCTCCCGAAGGAGGTGGTGGGAGCAAAAACAGTGACAGAATTCATAAAGGCATGGGACAGACACACAGGATCACTACATAACAAGAGGACTGAATCAAACAAATGTAAATAACTTCTAATAGAGAGGGGTAACCTGCCTGGAGCGGCGTGTTCAACTCTGGCATCTTATCAGGCAGACCAGATGGACCATACTGGTCTTTATCTGCCGCCCTAGACTATGCTACTATGTGGCTGATGCGCCTTGTAATACATACATAGAAAATGACAATAGATAAAGACCAAGGGCCCGATATTGATTTGCAATGGCTATGCATCTCTAAGGCACATAGCTGTCACTGCCAAACTTTAAACCTGGATATTCAGTCTGGGGTCATATCTGGCCACCGGCATTGAATATCCAGGTTTGCCCCACAGCTGCACACGGCACAGAAACCAACCATGAAGTGGCTATATTTAGCCACTGCCTGGTTAGCTTTGGTGGCGAGAGTTAGGACAGCTTTTGCTGCGCCTAACTTTTGCCGCTGAGGGATAACCGGGCAGTAACTGAACATCACTGCTGCATGGTTATGCCAGGGTACCATCCCCGGAATGCCCATGACATGCCCAATGCTAAGCGGTTAGCATCGAGGCGTATAATGTCATTACTCTGGGATATTAGATGAATATCCTGTTTGTTTATTTATTTATTTATTTATTACAAGCTCTTATATACCGCACTATTTGGGATCAACGCGGTTTACAGTACAACAAAAGACCAGAACAACAAGCTGTTTGGTTTTACATTGAACAGGAAAACGAACTTGGATAATACATGGGGAAAATTTAACTGAAACAATTTACAAAGTATTTACATGTACATATAACAGTATTATTCTTAGATCAGGTTGGGTGTTCAATAGGGGTTGGAGGTCAGGAAGGTGATAGGGTGTTCTGGTAGTAGTGGGGGAATAAATGGGATTTGATTGCCTTTCTGAATGAGGTTAGATCAGGGATAGCCCGAATTTCAGGTGGTAAAGTGTTCCAGCACTTAGGGGCATAGAAACTGAACGCCCTGTTAGATGTTAGATGTTTAGTGGTATTTACAGTTTACAGCTCTGTAATCTGTGCAAAAACCTCTGAATATTGGGCCCCATATGGATTATCCAGCCTGGCCAACCATATCAGCTACTAAGCACTACAGCAGAGGTACTCAAATCCAGTCCTGGAGGGTCGCAAACCAGTCAGGTTTTCGGGATATCCCTAGTGAATATGCATGAGATAGATTCAAATACAATGGAAGCAGTGCATGCAAATATATCTCATGCATATTCATTAGGGATATCCCGAAAACCTGACTGGTTTGCGGCCCTCCAGGACTGGATTTGAGTACCTCTGCACTACAGTCTCTTTCCCTCCATTAGAGATCCTCTGTGTTTGTCCCATGCATTCTTGAATTCAGATACAGTCCTTGTCTCCATCACCTCTGCTGGAAGGTCATTCCTCACATCCACCACCCTTTCCTTAAAGAAGTATTTCCTTAGATTACTCCTGAGTCTATCCCTTTTTACTTTCACCCTATGCCAACTTGTTTCAAAGTTTTCTTTCAGATGATACTAAATAAGGTAGATAGCTTGTGAAAGAATCGAGAGCAGCTGAGGGCTACATAAAAGTCTTCAGAGCCTTGCACTGTTGAGGCATTCCTAACAGGGACTCCGCATTTCAAGCAAAGGTAAGAATGTGTGACTTTTAATTACTAGCTCTCTGCCTGAAAGCTCTTAAAAGGGCTTTGGTACATTTTTAAAACAAAGTTACATTCTTTTTGGTGCTTTAGTTCAAAAGGGGAAATATTTTCTTTAGTGGGGTAGATTTAAAACTCTGCTTTTAGTGTCCTTCTCAGCTTTTTGAAGCTACTGACATCTCATTAGGTGTTAGTTCCCTCCCTACCCCCAACTCCCACCCATTCTATGTGAGTACTCTTGCTTTATAGGGCACCTCCCCAATTAGCTACACACAGGGACTTGGAACAGCACATTTAGAACACACTTAAAAGGGGTTAAATGCTTTTTCTCTGAAAGGACAGCTGGGAAACCAGCTGGTACTTGGTAGGTCTCTCTCTCTTTTGCTTCAACAGGTACCTAAGCTCCATCAACTGAACAATGACTGGGAAAAATCATATCGTCAAAGCTGTTGCCCCCATTACAGCTTCTGCCTCTGTCCGGACAGAGATCCCAATGCCAGTTGAAGAACTGGTTCCATGTGCAGGATGCCTGCATGCTGAAGCTCTCAAGAAACAAATAGAGGAGCCCAGAGAAGAGGTGGCGAGGCTGAGGAGCATTCAAGACAGTGAGAAGTACATTGATGAGATGCTTCTTGAAACATCCAAGTTCTCCAGCAGAGGAAAAGATGGGAGCCTATAGAAAGACGAAGGTCGGACACGAGTCACCAGGGCCTGCAGAATCACCAGTCCAACTCCTCCAGTCCTTGAAATGAAGAACCATTATGCAGCCCTAGAAGTGGAGGAGGTGAAAGCATCCCTGAAAATGGAAGAACCAGATCTTGAGTACCCCAAAGTTGTAGAATCAGTGACCACAAGGAAGCAAAGGGTAGTGGTGGTTGGTGACTCTCTTCTGAGGAGTACTGAGGCATCCATCTACTGACCAGATTTGATGTCCAGAGAGGTATGCTGTCTGCCAGGTGCCAAAATCCGAGATGTTACAGAGAGTTTGCCAAGACTCCTCAAGCCTACTGACTATTACCCAGTGTTGCTCATCCATGATATTGCCAGATATCCCTCTGAGCGTATCAAAATTGACTTCATGGCTCTGGGACAGAGGGTGAAGCAGATAGAGGCGCAGGTGGTGTTCTCTTCAATCCTCCCTGTTGCGGGTAAAGGCCAAGGTAGAGAAGCTTGCATCCTGGAGATAAATGCATGGCTGTATAGATGGTGTCATTGAGAGCATTTTGGTTTCCTGGACCATGGGATGCTGTTCCAAGAGTTGCAGAGCAGAGATGGCTCCATCTGTCCAAGAAGTGTCCATGTATCTTCAGTAGCATACTGGCTAACCTACTGAAGAGAGCTTTAAACTAGATTAGTTGGGAATGGGTGAAGAAAGCCCTCAGGTAAGTGAAACCTCCAGGTAAGTGAAACATTAAATACCTTTATGGAAATGGGTAAAAGGGGCAACAGAGTGGTGACTCAGCTTAGAAATCATTCTAGTGTCTGTTAAATACTAGTCTACAGCTACTCTCCTGCACACAGCAGCCACTGCTAACTGAATATCTCTCTGCTTCAGTCTACGAAAAAAGAAAGACTGATCTTTCCAACACAGAACTCCTTCTAGAAAACTCTAAGTAACATAGCAACATAGTAAATGACAGCAGATAAAGACCAGGAAGGTCCATCTAGTCTGCCCAGTAAGATCTCTAAACTGTAGCACAATCCATTCTGGCAACCTACCAAAAGACTACCGTCAAAAATTGACCATGCCAACCTCCTCACATCACAAAGGGATACATCGTTTAGTGGGAAATCTTCTGGGTCCCTGTATGTAGTACAGTAATACTTTGAAAAGAGAGTCTGAAATAACCTTGCAGGGATCACCTGTTCAGGAACGAATTGAAAACCAGTTTTAATATTCCTCACATTGTAATTAGCTGTGTGGCCTCTTGAATCTAATAGTGTTTAAATTATCTAATTAGTCAACACTGGAGCTGATTATCTATTGTCTCAATTTTAAGTTCTTGGGGGTGATGGGGAAGGATACAATCTGTGTGTAACTCTTATTTTCTATACTACTTTCTTTTTTTCCTGTTGCTATTTTGGTTAATCTTATTTTGTGCTACTTATTATGATATTTTCATTTAATTATGTATGTCTTGTTGAGTCAATGCTGACTCCTGGTGACTCAGCAGCCGCTGGATTTTCTTGGTAAGGTGTAACTGGAAGTAGACTGCTGACCTTTTGTCTGAGGCAATGTGGGGTAAAGTGACTAGCCCAAGGCCATAAGGAGTAGCAGTGAGGATTGAACTCCGGTCGCTTGGTGACCAGGCCATTGTTCTAACCACTAGGCTACTTGTAGTTATAGTTCACATATATACAGTATATTATTCACTCTGAGCTCTGAAGGTGTGGATAAATAAAATAAATGATTGTATGTGATTCAATCCCTTTCAGTAGCTTTGAAAAAGCAGTATCACCAGTAACATGTGGCAGTAAAGCCTTAATCAAGGTCCTTTACCTCCCCCCTGCAAAACACACAAATTGCATCACAATCACAGATCTTCTTTCAAAGAAATTGCAAACAGCATTATGTAGATGATATATCTATCCATCCTTTTTTCCCCCCACCAGAGTATCCAAACTCAGAGATTAGATTCGACAAATGTCTTTGGTGGCTCTGACTCATAATGTACCATCCGCCTGGGGCGTGCATCCGCCTGACTGTGAAGGATGAGACTGCTTCAGATTGGGAAAAGCTGGCAGCAGTACAGCCGAAGCTGGACATGCTGCTTCTACGACTTTGCTGACTGAACAAAATGCTAAATTCTCCCTTCGGACAGCCATCCCTAAAAATAATCCGTTCCCTCCAGCTTCTTCATCTTGAATGCAGCAGTATTTTGGGAACCAAAACTGGTACTTAGTTGATCTAACAGTTTGATATACGAGAGTCCTTCGATCAAAAAAGTGGCACCAAGATGGTTCACATGAATGGGATCATAGGACAGAAAAACAAAAGAGAATTTTGCAGCCAGTGTGGGCAGGCCCGGGGTGAATAAAAACATTTTTCAACCAACCTTGAATTATATTTTATAAGGATTTGGGCAACGCATTCCAATACACAGGACTGAGGTAGCTAAAAACAATCTGCCATATGGATTCACCTGCAGCGGATACAAAGGGGGTAATTTTGGAAGCCCTAGTCATGCTTTGGACAGCCGAAAATGGGCATAGAGATGTCCAAAGTGCCATTTTAGAAGCCAGGTCTGTGGACGTCCCCAGTGTGAGAACGTCCAAATCTAAATGGGTGCATGGTGGAAGCATGCCCAGGAACCTGCATGTCCCACCTGATCTCAAAAGCATCCTTGACATCAGGCATTGCATCTAAGTTTAGATCCATTCTAGGCATCTGAAAAGTGCTGGTTTTGACTGAAAAACATCCAGAGAGTGTAGAGGAGGAAGCACTCCTTCCTCCCCAGTACTCAGCACAATTTGAATAATAACAGCAGTGGGATTCAAACCCTGGTTTCCCTGTGCCTAGCCCACTACTTTGACCATTAGAGTATTCCTAGATTTCCTGGTTCTAAAATACTACTCTTGGGACATCTATGTAGACATCCCTAGAGATATCCATATTGGGCATGTCCGCATTTATGAAGTTGTGTCTGCACCTGGACGTGCTTGTTCTATTTTTTCAGGCGTTCTGGCTTAGACGTCCTAGATTGCACCTCAAAAAGTAATAAGCACATTTATTATATTCCAGTGGTGGCAAAGTATGGAGGCAAGACAAATAGTAAAGATGTTTGTTCCGGCTTTAACCAGGGTTCCCAAGTACTAGAACTGCTGTTGGCTTGGAACAAACAGTGTGTGAGCAAGAATAGTGGCTCAGGATGTAAGAGCGGGTCATAGAAGACATGCAAAAAAGCCGCAACATGAAAACACATCAGGACAACAAACAGCAAGATGCAGGGCTGGTGCTAGCATTATGTGAGCTAGGTGGTCGCCAAGAGCACAGACCCTCTGTGGGGCGTCATTGCTGTTGCCCCTACTCAGGGCCTTCAGTAGCAGCAATGGCTCAAAAATCCAATGCAGCTCTTACCGAGAGCTTCAGGATTGCATTGTGGTTTCCAAGTCCTCCTACCTGCTCCTTCCGCCCCCTTCCGACTCAGACTTCAAGATTGCCACGTCTGCCCCCTCCAATGCAAACTTCCAGTTTGCATAAACCAGAAGCCTGCATCAGAGGGGAGCAGAAGCAGCAGATAGGAGAACATAGAAACCATGTCGCAGCACCAAAGCCTTTAGGAAAGCGCTGCACTGCGTTTTCTGAGCCATTGCCATAGCTGCAAGTCCCAGAGAGGGACAGCAGCAGCGGCAATAGGATGGGGGTCAGTGGGGGGGGGGCAGCAGGATTGAGGGTCCACCTAGAGCACCTCCGTGCCTTGCACTGGCCACAGTGCACTACTACTGCCCCACTAGTTGCAGCACTAGCATAGTGATAGCGAATGCATGGCCCTGGGCATGTGTACAGTCTGCATGGTTTCTGGACATGTCAGAAAATAGAATGCTACAAGTGCAATAATGAGGTATCTGTGGGTCTTCGATTCACTGTGGACTCTACGAACTGTGACCCTAGCTCCCATCCCGGAAAGTAGCAACTGGTCAGTCCAGACCAGACTGGTGACTAGGAGTGGACTGAACAGCCAGCACAATTCAGAGCATAGGGGCTAAGTGTAAGAGGGCGGGGCATGCAAAGATATGCAAAGAGTATGTGCTGAATCTCAAACCATAGGTGATAGGGTGCGAAGATGGCATCTGGAGATGCAGAAGGTCATGTATGGGATCAGGCATAATGTCCACAGTGTCCATTAAGAAGGACAGGCATATGGACTCCTCACTCGGAGGCAAGAATGGCTGTTCATCTAGGCTGCAGGGAACACTAGCGTCCGAAATGTGTGTCCAAACGGTGGGGTTGATGCACAGGAGCACGACGTGTACAGCTAGTGTCTGTTCAGAGGCAAGTGTTAAGCTGCCCTCATGCTAGCCGTGTCATTTCACATCTAGCACACAACTAGCGTGCATGCCCTGTCTCTGCCTTCACGTTGCCTGCTTGCACTTTGCTCCAGTAGCGTGGGAGTTTTAGTGCAGTGGCATTTGCCGCACATGCTCCTTGTTGCTGCATGGACCAATCGCGTGCAAAACCCCACCCTACCAGCTAGTGCACGTTACTAAACATGCCCCTTAGCATGGGCTCAGAGCTAAGGCTAGGAGATATGCAACAAGAGCAAGGACCAATCAAATCTGGCATGCTTTGGTTTTGCTGAAGATACGATGTTGCATCTAGGGCCTATTCACTAATAATGCATGCCTTAGGGAATGGCTCCTAGTTTGTTTCTTAGTCATGCAACTACAAACTCGGCTGAATTCTACGACATTTCCTGCAGGCTGGGAAATACACTGGGAACACTTCTCTAGAGCATGCAAACATCAGCATATAGCAGGTCCCATAGTACATTTAGGCATGCTACTATGACAACGATCCTGCCAGGCACAGCTCTACCTCACAAAAAAACCTTCCAAATGCTTTTCTGTTCCTGTACTCATCATAAACCTTCATGCTTTTCATCTTCGCAGAGTTAGGATTCAGGTGTCTTCTCGGTTTCCCTTCATTTTTCTCTCCGGTGTCTATGCCTCTCTCTCTTTCTTCCCTCTTGCACCATATATTTGAGCTTGGATTTGTTCCCTTTCTTCCCAAATGATTGAAGATTTTTCTGCATCCGTTTAATGTTTAATCATGGGAGGCAGAGAGAAATTACATCTATAAGCTTCAAAGCGCCTATGATGGCAGATTTTTCAGGAAAGGACAAGCAATGAATGTTAAACTGGGAGGCTGGGGGTACAGCCTCATTCAGCAGGCGTCTGCCTCTCCGACAGTACAGAACTGGAATAGATAGAACTGGTCATCCCTCTATCCAGCACCAGCAGCCAAAATAACGTTGGCTTGATAAACCTTGAAAATAATTTCCTGTGGGATCAAAGGAGTATGTTCCTATCCTATCACAACAAAGCCAAAAAATAAATCCCTGATTTCACATGTTATTGGATACTTTCCATCATCTGCAAGAAAAGGATTTTTAAAAACACTTTAACCTAACCTTACTTGTATTTAGACGGCATGTGAATGGGATCCCCTGATAGTTACTGGTCTATTAGAGAACTTGTTACAAGCAGCAAGACAAGTAAAATGTCTTGCAGGGAGGGTTTCAAAGACATGTCCAATCTAGGCTGCATGTACTTTCTGTTTATTCAAACAGAAAATCAATGTAACACTGATACCATCTTCTTTTACAGAACAGTTTGCTACATGACATTTAAACAGAATTTCATCCTCTCCAAGGAGAACATTAGCAGGATTCTTAGGCTATATTTATGTGCTCTTCTAACTTAACTATTTCTTTCTCCAGTTATTGAAGATGTCTTAACTGGATCAAGAATTTAACACACCTGACAGTTTGGCAGTGCTCAATTGCAAAACCCAAGTGGGTTGCGGATGTTAGAAAAAGTGGTACCATTATTTGCCTTCTCAACTTGCAGGTACAGGAGCAATTAGTGACTCCATGTCTGTCTCTAGGCAGCTCTGGGTGGTTTACAAGTAAATGGCAACGTGTTGTACATAAAAATACAATCAGAATTCACAAAATGACAAAGCCGGCATTTAAAGAAAGCCTCTTAAAATCATTATGCCTCAGTTCCCAGTTTCTGACTGGTAAGTGTCTTTAGGAGTGGAGAACCCCACTTTCTCTGCTGTGCGTGCTGTCAATGAGAAGCTCTCAGCCCAGCGAGTCCCAGAGCAATGGCTCATCTTGGAGATCGCCCCAGCGCTCGCTAAACACTGCCTCCTTGCTTCAGAGTGCAGAAAGAGAAAGATTGATCTCTGAACCATTGCAACAGAACTCCTTCGAGATAACTCTAGGAGTCTCAGTACTGTTCAGAGCACAATCCATTCTGGCAACCTACAAGGGCTATTGTTAGATAGGGTTACCAACTGGCTCCAGATGCACCCGACAGCCTTGATCCAGTCCTAGGTTTATCCCATTGCATGCAGGGACTTGTAGTCTTGCTTTTCTTATGGAGTGCAATAAAGAAATCAGAACTACATGTCCCTGCATGCAATGGGATAAACCCAGGACTGGGTGACGCCTGTTGGGTGCATCTGGAGCCAGCTGGCAACCCTATTGTTAGAACTGGACCATATCAACCACCCCACATCACACAATATCTTCTATCACACAGGGAGTTTTCTAGGACCTTGCAGCAATCCATCCGCTTCAGGGAACAACTGTAAAGCTGTTTTATTATACCTCCTCTCATAATTAGCTGTATGCTGCATTCCCTCTTCAGTCTAATAGAGTGATTTAAATAATCTACTGTAATCATTAGTCAACCAGTATTGGGATTTGTCTGGCCCTGCTTATTTAAAGACTGGCCTGCTAAAGATCAGTTTTGCTTATCTGCTGAGATTTATTGTACCTAATTTTCATATGCCTTAAAAAAATCATACTACTACAAAGCTAGGTGGGAACAGAATACTTACTTGTTCATGACAGTTCTCCATTGGTTTGTGTGGTTTCCAAGACAGCTGTAAAACATTCACTTCAAAATCATACTTGAAAAATGAAACTAATTAACTCTTGCCCTATGCAAGAGAGCTTTGCATGCATACTAAGGCTGTTTAGTGAGCACAAAGCCATCACATAGGCATTAGCATGCAAATCAAGAGGGATAGCTACTATTGCGCTTTAAGAGATTAACAAATGATTATTTATTTATTTAGTTATCCAATTTATAATCCCGCTTTATCTATAGATTCAAAATGGGTAACAGTAAACATGCTGTACTGCATGAACAGATGGACATAATACTGAAACAGCGAGACCACTAGGCAGTATCACAGTCAAACCACATTATACATCAGACCTATAAGCTTCCCTAAATAAATGAGTCTTGATCTCTCTTTGGAATAACCGAGGCAAAGCGGACGTGGTGCTCTCCTTTTCGCCCCCCCCCCTCACCCCGTAGTAATCACACAACTCCAATATTGGCATAACACCAGCTTTATTAACTTTTAATCATAGTCAACAACAATTCCAAACAATCAATTCGAACCTCCAACAGTAATGACTCACCAGCCATGTGGGTAGCAAAGTGAAGTCATTGCCGTTGCCACCGCAGAGAATCTACGGCTACCAACCTACCACCCCTTCTTCCGGCTTCGCCATATTACTAGCAAAAGCCCCACCGGGGTTATCCGGGTCGGGGGTACCCCACCCCCGCCCTACTAATAGCTAAGGCTCCGGACCCCGGAAACCTCTAGGATCCCGCTACTCCCCCCCAGCTGCAACACCCCCAATTACCAGTTCCCTGCCCCCAGTTAATGGGCGGAAGGGCGGGACGTCTGCTGCCTTCTTCTCTCCCTGCGTCCCCGATTGCAGGGCTCGCCAGCTTGCCCTCCGTCTTCTTCCCTCCCCCTCACTCCCATTCACTCCTGATTGGCTCCCGCCACTGCCACTCACCCGCGGGAGCCAATCAATTCGAATGATGCCGCCTGGGCCTCCATTGATGCCTCCTTCCCCCGTGGCCCGCTGAAGGGCCAGATCGCCATGCACCGCCGGCCCGGTTACCACCGGCCGGGCAGGTACGGGACCCTGCGGCCTTATTAATAACCGAGGCACAGCGGACGCGGTGCTCTCCTTTTCACACATCCCCTCACCCCATAGTAATCACAACAACTCCAATATTGGCATAACACCGGTCGCAGCTTTATTAACTTTTAACTATAGTCAACAACAATTCCAAACAATCAATTTGAACCTCCAACAGCAATGACTCACCAACCATGTGGGTAGCAAAGTGAAGTCATTGCCATTGCCACCGCAGAGAATCTACGGCTACCAACCTTCCACCCCTTCTTCCGGCTTCACCATATTACTAGCAAAAGCCCCACAGGGTTTATCCGGGTTGGGGGTACCCCACCCCCGCCCTACTAATAGCTAAGGCTCTGGACCCTGGAAACCTCCAGGATCCCACCACCGGCTCAGGCGATCCCCAGATCCCTGAACCCACCCCCCCCCCCCCCCCAAAGCTGTGACCAGCGAACATCCTGCCTACAACCCATTCCAAGGCCTCCTGCCAGTTGTTAAGGAGCAAGTCTAGCCCAACCGGGGATAAATGCACCTCATCCTGCCATTATAAACCTGTGCAGTTGATCTCCACCCAGGGATGCTGTATCTGGTAACCCCCTCGCTCCACCACCCAGCGCCCGATCTGGCAATTGATCTTCATCAAACCCCGAGACCATCGCTGCTGCTCCCTGCAGGCAGGCCGTGGAATGATATACGACCATAAAAACATGACATCAGGAAACATCTTCAATACTTCGCCCATATCCCGTTTGGCTGCCCGTATCAACTGCTTACAGGTCCAAGAACCAAGGTCATTGCCTCCCAGATGTATGAGAATCAGAGCCGGCCACTCCTTTGTTCGCCCATGGTGTCACAGCAAAGGCAAGAGCTGCACCCAATGCAGCCCCCGCTCGCCCAGCCATAAGACCACCACCTTTGCTGGGTCCATTCCAAGATTAGGCCTCACCGGCCGTACTGCTGCTCGTTGCTCTGCCCAGTACACAAAGGAGTGACCAATTAACCAGCAAGTACCCGGATTCCTTTCACCATCTGCAAAGCAAAACAACAGTTAGCAGCCCCCCATGACCCTTCAGCCCCCTCACAACCGCACATAGCTTTGAAATGCTTTCGAACGCCATCGACCTATCCGTTGGATCTCTCCTTGCGGCAACCCTGCCCCTGCTGCACTAGCTGTGGCACCAATCTGGAAGGAATGCGAGGCAAACCCCAAAGGATCCACACCTAGCCACCTCAGAACTAACCACAGCACCACCGTCAACAGGCCAGCATCCTCATGCAAGAATAACAGCCCCTCCACCACTGGCCACACCCTCAAGTAGTCCATTAATGATGCCACTGGGCAGGTCGGGGAATTTCCGATAGCCCTTAACACTACCCACTGCCCCTTTCCCAGCTGATCTGTTTTGGACTTTGCGAGCAATATGCGCATCTCCCCTTCCCGGAGATGCACTTGACGCCTCCCTATCCCAGTCCCCTGAGATACCCAGCGAGAATCTGCCACTAACTCCCCCACCCGGAATGCTCCGAAAAATGCTAAGCAGAAAACTGCCTGAAACAGCCGAGTTTCGTAGAGGGAGGACGTGACTCGTGGCAGTGCTGCACAGATCCGTGCCAGCAAATCATGCGTGATTGGCCGCCGCCTATCCCGCAGTCAGCTGGGACTGCTCCCACCCTTGCAAGAGCCTCCATGTCAAAAATCTCCCAACCTGGAAGCCCCAACCCACCACACGCGCAAAAAAGGTAAACCCTGCCAGGTGCGCCCGCACTGTCGCTTTCGAAACTCCTGAAGCCTTCGCCGCAATTACATATTCCGCCATCAGCTGATCAGGCACCTGCCCCTCCCGCCACCTCTGAGTCACAAGGAAGTTGACCACTCTGTCGCAACCACGCTGATACTTCGCCCACGTCGCAGGCGCAAAAACACTCTGCCCATTGGTATCAGCTTGCAAGCAAAATTCAGAGAGCCGATTAGGGCCTGCAACTCCATCAACGTGATCTTGCGCGATCAAAACACATTGGCCACCAACATTCGCAATCGCCCTATCTTCCCTCCCGGCAAGCGTGCCACCATTGCCACTGTATCCAGCTGAACACCTAAAAAAGTGATGCTCATAGCTGGACCCTCTGTTTTTTTGCCCGCCAAGGGTACCCCCACTCCCGTGATAATGCCACAAATCCTTCCAACAGCGCATGGCACTGCAACGACTGCGCCTCGCCCACAAACAGAAAGTCATCTAAATAGTGCACCACGTTTGCGCATCCCACTGTTTGAACCAATGCCCAAAGCAAAAAACGTGCTGAACATCTCAAAGTATGCACACAAAACCGAGCAGCCCATCGGCATACATTTATCAAAATACCAGCCACCCTCAAAACAAAATCCCAACAATGGAAAGGCCAACGGTTGGACTGGCAGCAATCGGAAGGCCGATTTGATGTCCACTTTTGCCATCAAACTTCCCGTGCCGCATCGGCGCACCAAGTCCACCGCTGCATCAAAGGACGCGTACCGCACTGTGCACTGCTCCTTCGGAATCAGATCATTGACCAACGACCCAAATGCAGGGCTCGCCAGCTTGCCCTCCGTCTTCTTCCCTCCCCCTCACTCTCCTTCACTCCTGATTGGCTCCCGCCACCGCCACTCACCCGCGGGAGCCAATCAATTTGAATGATGCTGCCCGGGCCTCCCATGATGCCTCCTCCCCCCGCGGCCCGCTGAAGGGCCGGATCGCCATGCGCCGCCGGCCCGGTTACCACCGGCCAGCCAGGTACAGGACCCTGCGGCCTTATTAATAACCGAGGCACAGCGCCGCGTTGCTCTCCTTTTCACCCCCCCCTCACCCCGTAGTAATCACACAACTCCAATACTGGCATAACACTGGTCACAGCATTATTAACTTTTAACCATAGTCAACAACAATTCCAGGTACAGGACCCTGCGGCCTTATTAAATCCTGAAGGTCATTAATAGTCAGAGCCTATCAGGCAGTCAAGGGACATAGAGTGAAAAGGCTTCAGCACATGCAGTCTCACTACTCCTTACCTTCAAAAGCAGAAGATTGTAATTATCTGTCTCTGATATCTTAACAAGTCGAGGTGACCTGCATGGAGCGGTGGGTACACCCCTAAACAAAGGCATGGGGAGGGGTGACCTGCAGGGAGCGGCAGGTGCACCTACTCTTACCACCTTGCTGGGCAGACTAGATGGACCATGCTGGTCTTTATCTGCCGTCATATTCTCTGTTATTTTGGGAACCTATTCTCCTGGGCTGACTGGTCGAAAAACCTTGTAACAGCAATGAGAGACAATCTGCAGACAGTTTGAGAAATTTTGAACACGATCGCAATACTTTCTATTTTACTCTGCTGACCACTGGGAGCCAGTGCAATATCAGTCAGTCAGAGCGGATTTAATAGGATTCTCACAGCCGTGTTTTGCGCCAGTTGTAAGGCTTTGGTTACATAAACTGGTGAGCCTTGATCAATCACAATACGGTCATTGAAACAGAATTACATTAAAGCCTGAAAGACTGTGCATAAATTAGCCTCACTTAAAAATGTGCAAAGGCAACATGTTATGCAAATCTTATAGTGTGCTTTCCAAATTACACTTTTAATTTGGGCATGGAAAATCAGCGTTTGGTCTAATAGTAGGCTGAAATAACGAACTTCAGTTTTAAATTTTAGATCAGCTAGTGGAAACAAAAGCTGGATCTCGAGTCACAAAGAGTACTTGTGGTTTTCTGTGATTGACTGTCAGCACACAGGTAGAAAGCCAGACCACTAAGGCATCAAAACAATTCAGCAAGGTAGTGTAAGTGGGGTGCACAGTGTAAAATGGTACATACAACTTATCATCTGCATAGAGATGATAATAGATGCTGTAGGATGTTTATGTTTGTTTATGTTTATTAAAACTTTATATACTGCCCATAAACAATTAGCATCTGGGCGGTTCACATACATAAAAAATAAATAAAAGAGATGGAGAGCTGCGAAAGAGAAAAAGGAACGCCATAAAATCTTTAAGAGGAAAGGAATAGAGATAGGGTCAGAGAGTAGAGACGGGGCAAAAGATGGCTGACTTAGGGGAAGGTGGGGAAAACACGTTGACAACCAGGGGGACGGGAGGGGAAAAAGGGATGGGGAACTAGTATACTAATACTAGGGATGAGAGGGGGGAGAGGCGGGGAAGGGGAGATTAAACGTGGAGCAGAAAAGATAGGTTTTCAGTTTAGCTTTAAAGGACAAATAGGAGGTTTCTAAGCAAAGGGAATGGGGAAGTGAGTTCCAGAGCCTGGGACCAAGGAAGAAGAAAGCTGAAAACCGAGTGGATTCTAAGTGGGCTTGGGAAGGGGGGGAAGAAACATACAATTAGCGTGGATAGAACGAAGAGATTGGTGCGGGGTATGGAGATGAACCTGGTTGGCGAGATACAGGGGAATACCGGAATGGATCACCCTGTGAACAAAAATACGAATTTTGAACTGAACACGAGAGACAACGGGAAGCCAGTGAAAGTGTATTAGCAAGGGGGTGACATGATTGAAACGTGAAGCATGGGAGAGAACACGCACGGCAGTATTTTGGACACGTTGAAGACGAAGAGTTTGGGATTGGGGAATACTGGCAAGACAGACATTACAATAGTCGAGACGAGACATAACAAGGGAGATAAGAGGGTGGTCATAGCAGAGGGGGTGAGAAAAGGACGTACGGCGCGAAGTTGTTTCAGGGTGAAAAAGGAGCGTTGGGTGACTGAGGAGATGTGTTCTTTGAAGGAAAGAGAAGAATCAAGAATTACACCTAAATACCGTAGTGAAGAAACAATAGGGATGGGCGAGGAGGAAAACAAAGGGGTGAGGGGAGGGGAAGGATTACCGAAGGTGAACCAGATAGCAGACGTTTTCGAGAGATTAATGTGAAGGAAGTTGGTAGAGAGCCAAGAGGCCACAGAGGATGCAACTAGTGTAGAAAATAGGCTGTAAATAAATAGTAAACAGTAGGGCGAATAGCATCATTCCCTGCGGAACCCAAAATGGTAATGTCTACCAATTTGAGGCTTTCGATCTGATCCTCACCTGTTGAATACGGCCAAATAGGTCAAAGTGGAACCTTTATAGGACTGTTCCCTGCAAAACCAAGGCCTCTAAGCGCAGCAGTAGCAAACCGTGACATACAGAGTCAAAGGCTGCCAAGATATCCATTGAAAATTAGCATAAACCCAGTATTGGGCTTCTCTACGCCTTGAATAACTCTATCTAGTATAGACCATAAGGGTTTTACTGTAATTCCATAATGGGGTCTAAAACTGTATTGCTGAGGATCCAGCAGAGTATATAGATCAATGTGATTTTGTAATCGTTGCAGTACAACTTTCTCTATGACTTTTACTGAAAATGGAATACTAGAGATGGACCAGTAAGAAGTAGTCACCATGGCATCCAATCCCGAATTCTTTATTACCGGCTGCACACTCACTCTTTCAAGTTAGCTAGCATGATTCCCTGTGTGAGGGAGAGCTGTGTGATGTTCAAGAGATACTCCATTATATCTGGCTATATCATCTTGAGACAGCTTACAGGGCAGGGGTCTAAAGAGGATGTGGTTGTATTCAGACCTACAACTATTCTAACTGCTCATATGCTATGGTTTCAAAATCAATCCACCTCTGTCCAGTAGCATCCCATTGTCGATGCAGCCATGTTATCTCTATATACCTTACTCTTAGTGGCATGTTTCCCAAGCTCCGTGCTGGTAACACATGTGGGCCGTGTTACCAGCGTGGGGCTGCAGGCTAACTGCAGAAAGGCAGGTATATCCCCCTGCAGTTACCACTCTTCAATGTGGCAAAGCATTGCAACTAATGCCAGACATCGAGGTGAATTAATAATAATGAGGGAGTGGGGCGGGGCACCAGGAACCCTAGCACCGGCCCTGGTAATAGGCAGGGTTAATTTGTCAAGGTGTGCTTGGAAATGCCTCAGGGGCCCTTTTACTAAAGTGCATGGTGGTTTCACAGCTAACAAACCAATAGCATGCAAAACCATAGCACATTAGGTGCAACATTATCCTGTTAACTGTGAGGGGCACGGACAGCATTTCCTCAATAGGTAATGCATAGTGCTGTTCAATAACATGCAGTTAGCTTCAGCTATTGAGGTGGAGGTAATTGCACCCGCACTATTTGCAAGACACGCCATCGGTACCTGCATACTGATGGCACAGTGCTTACTACGCCCACTCTCCACCCCTAATCCTCCTATTTCCCACTTTAATGTTCAGAGCAGTTAGTGTGCAAATCAGAGTGCGCTGTCATAGCCAACCGTTAACAGCTAACGTGGGCCACAGCTTGTGGTTAGTGTGCACCAAAACCCAAGCTAACTGTTTAGCGTACGTTAGTAAAAGGGCCCCTTATTCAAGCCTGTGGCACCTAACATGATGCCACATTTTCTTAGTCTCCGTCTGCATTTCTTGGTGCTTTCTAGTACTATACAGAGCTAAGGCTACTTCCTCCAGATCTCTATGAGCATATCCATATCACCACTTTGTAACGCTATGCAATGGGAAACTGTCCCAATCACTGTATCTCTATCAAACTCCTTAAACCTCAGCTAAACTGCGGTTCTGTATTCTGAGCAATGTGCTCTTGTGGTATAGAGAATTGAACTTTACTATGATCAGTCCAGGGCAATAATGCGTGTTAAATGGCAAAATTGTTAATTATTTTACCTTAATCCAAGCTATGTAATAAGATGCAAATGCATGCAAAACAGCTTATTATTAAGCAAATTGAATAACACTGTCTTGTTAACTCCTGTCTAATAAGGAGTCTGCCACCCTAGCTTCCCGAAGGTGAGCTAAGATATACCATGATCCCCTGAAGTAGGATTCTTATGAATTCAAAACTTAGTGCTATATTGGGAGCTTGATGACGTATTGATTTCATTAATGCCTATGGAAATGACAAGATGACTAATACTGTTCTATGAAATCTGAACTGTTACTGAAAAAGACAAAGATCTGGTGAAACAGGGGTTTTATTAATATTTGTGTGACTAAAGTTGTGATTAAGATTATACTATAAAATTTGGACTACCATTGAAGATTATTTTGATTGCGATCTCAAGATACTATAGATTTTTAATTATCGATTTTATATATCGTTAAAATGTACTTATAATAAAGGAAGCTAGTGGATTGTTCCTCTTAGTGAAATATTGGTCCAATGCATGGAAACATTTGAAATAAAATAAAAAGTTAAATAATAGAAAAAAATGAGATAATGGGCCCAATATTCAGTGCTAGCTAACGAGGGAGCTGACGGCACTGAACAGTAAACCCAGATATTCAATGCTGGAGTCATATCCGGTCCCAGCATTGAATATGCAGTTTAGCCGCTCTTGCCGATCGGTAATGGGGCAGTGGCGATATTGAGCAGCTGCCTGGTCAGTGACACTGTAAGCTGGGGAAGTTAGGCCAGGCTCAATATCGCCACTGACCCGTTATCGATCAGCTTGACCTCCACTCTGCCTCAGAGCGCCCCGAAACGCTCTGATGCTAAGTGGTTTATAATTGGGGCATGTAGAGCAGACAGCCACGGATATTCAGTGTCACTAACCATTCACCACGATTAACATGGTATCTCTTTGAATATCAGGCCTAATATGTTTAAGAGATTGATGTATGAAATGAATATTTTTGAGGGCTCAATTATATGTTAACCAAAAAGAGTTCTTCAACACTAATTTTGCTAGCTCAATTAAAACCTTTGGTTTGGGCATGCATTTTGTACGCAGAATGAAAGCTGAATTTTTTAAGTGTACAGGTGCATATTGATGTCTGTTCTCCTCCTCTCTCTCTCTCTCTCTGCCGTGATTTCCCCTCCTCTTTCTCTCTCTCTCTCTCTAATGTCTCCCTCCTTTCCAGTACTCCACATTCCCTGCTGTAACAGCCCCAGCATTTTCATCAACAACCTCCAATGCATCCTGTCAGCTAAGCTCTTTGAATAGTGTGCCACCTGAAAAGTCAACAACTGATCATTTGTATCAAGTGGTAGACTTGGTGGACCAAATAAAATAATTCGCGACATTACGAATGGAATTTGAGCTCATGTGTATCCAAACCTTTGCGTACTTTCAGGTGCGCCACTATATCCAATCTCTACTGGCTAGTTCGCTGGGGGTGGCAAATTTGGCATGCTTCAGTTCTTTGAGATAGATGGAAAGGACCGAGTCTCTATTGCACAGTTCCTCTGGAAACCAGAACGGTGGCATCCTGCAGTGGATCACTCTGTAGTGGAGGACAAATGAGCGACATAATTGGGTACTTTGATCCCCTCCTCCCCCAGGAGAGCTTCTGAGAACCATTAAGCACTTTGCAAGATTGATGGGCTCTGCCCACCTACAGGAGAATCAGTTTGGGAAAGTGAGCAGAGCACAGTTTTCCTCGGCCTGATCTCAGAGAAGTGGGATGACCCCTGGGGGGGATTACCCCGGATGTGGCTCCCCATCGACCGATTTAGGCCACATGTGGTGGATGTGTGAAAGAGCGAGGAGGTACTTGTGCAGGATACAGTTATTTACATACACTAATGAACCAATCCCTAGATTGGACAGGTCTACTGGTCTTATTCAATCATCTCTCCCCAAGCCACCCAAAGTGAAAGTGGGTGCAAATGCTGATACTCAAGGCCTGTGTAGTGGGCAAACAACTGATTTTATGGCACTGGCAAAAGGTGACCCTTCCCTCGTACTGGGAATGGCGAAACTGCTTCCATCAATTCACGCTGATGGAGAGGCAAGCGGCTAAGGGATCTCTTAAGAGGCAGACCAGTTTCCTTGAGATTTAGGGGTCTATATTGACACCTTCTCTCACTTGGTTTGCAGCTTGTCGTGCTGTGAGGGCTTGCGTGCATCAGTGATGCTGAGAGCTAAACTATCGGTAGTTTAACTACTGGCAGGGTCTCCCAAGATGGACAGGTCTCAGCTGAGGTGCCAGACGAAGACAAACCACCCATCTGGGCAGCAGCAGAATGGGATAGTGTTGACGGCGGAGGATCACATTTCTGTGACAACGGCAACAACACCAAACTTAAACTGCGTGGAAGGAAGGCCCGGCAATCTACTTCTGTATCTTGCCATGAAAACCCAATGGATAGTTACAACAAAACAAATTGTGCTATGGTGCTGGAAGATGAGACTCCCAGGTCGGAAGGCACTCAACTAGCTACTGGGGAAGAGCTGAAGACTTTTCAGAGTAAAGCCAGCATTTATGATGTGGTTGGATCAAAGCCCTCGGGAAGTCTGACTGCTGATGTAGCTGCGCATGAAATGAGAGTCAGAAGCTGTAAAGATGTCTTACACATTGGAACATGGAACGTACGAAGCATGAACCAAGGGAAGTTGGAGGTGGTCAAGAATGAAATGGAACGTGTACAACTTGATCTGTTGGGTGTCAGCGAACTGAAATGGACTGGCATCGGGCACTTTGCATCAGATGATCACATGGTCTACTATGCTGGAAATGAAAGACAAAGAAGAAATGGTGTTGCATTTATAATAAAGAAGAAACTTGCAAGAACTGTAATGAAATACAATGCAGTCAGCGAACGCTTAATCTCTATTCATCTACGAGGATTGCCTATCAACACAACTATAATTCAAGTATATGCCCCAACAACAGCTGCAGAAGAGAATGAAATTGAAGAGTTCTATGAACAAGTACAAGCTGAAATTGACAGAACATGCAAACAGGATATCCTGATAGTCATGGGTGACTGGAACGCAAAAGTTGGCAACAAAGAAGAAGGCAAAGTAGTTGGAAAATATGGACTTGGCAACAGAAATGAAGCTGGAGAAAGATTGATAGAATTCTGCAAGACCAATGATCTATTCATCTCAAACACCTTCTTCCAGCAACACAAGCGACGACTGTACACATGGACTTCACCCAATGGATTGTATAAAAATCAAATTGACTACATCTGTGGAAGTCAACAATGGAAAAGCTCTGTAACATCAACAAAGACAAAACCTGGAGCTGACTGTGGTACAGATCATCAACTACTAGTATGCAAACTCAAGCTAAAGTTGAAAAAGAGCAAACCACTCATGAATGCACCAAAATATGACCTTGAGAATATACCACTGGAATTTAAAGACTGCCTGCAAAATCGATTTGCTGCTTTAGATACAAATGACAGAGCTCCGGAAGAGTTATGGAATGACATCAAGAAGGTTGTGCTGGAAGAAAGCGAGAAGTCTCTACAAAAGGTGAAAAAGCAAAAACGGCCAAAATGGATGACGGAAGAAACTCTGAAAATTGCCCAGAAACGCAGAGAAGCTAAAGCCAAAGGAGAAAGAAAGACAATCGCAGAACTCAACAGAGATTTCCAACGTGCAGCAAGACAGGACAAGGAAAAGTACTACAATGACACTTGCAAGGAAATAGAAGCAGAAACTATTAGAGGAAGAACAAGATCGGCTTTCCTAAAGCTGCGAGAGTTAAAGAAAAAGTTCCAGCCTCGAATTGGAATGTTACAAGATGCTCAAGGTTCTATGTTGAATGATGCTGAGAAGATCAAGAAAAGGTGGAAGGAATATACAGAGTTTTTATATGATAAAGATCAAGTGGACCAACAGCCGTTTCAACCTATACCTTATGATCAGGAACCATTGGTGATGAAAGAAGAAGTTGAAGCCGCATTGAAAGCCTTATCAAAGAACAAAGCACCAGGCATTGATAGCATTCCCATAGAAGTATTGCAGCAATCTGATGCAGCTGTTACCGTACTTACAAGGCTCTGCCAAGAAATATGGAAGACAACATCATGGCCAACTGACTGGAAAAGATCTGTGTTTATACCAATACTAAAGAAAGGTGATCCAACTGACTGTGGAAATTATCGCACAATCGCTCTGATCCCACATGCCAGCAAGATTCTACTGAAGATTATTCAAAAGAGACTACAGCCATACCTAGAACAAGAACTACCTGAAGTGCAAGCAGGGTTCAGGAAAGGGCGAGGAACGAGAGACATCATTGCGGATGTGAGATGGATCCTTGAAAAGACTAAAGAATACCAAAAGGATATCTATTTGTGCTTTATCGACTATAGCAAGGCTTTTGACTGTGTAAACCATGAGAAACTCTGGGCCACATTAAGAACCATGGGTATACCAGAACACAGGGGCGGCCCAAGGGGGGTGCGGGGCCATGTGCGGAGACTCGGTGCGGGGCCTCATTTGCATAAGTGGCCTTATTTGCATAAATATTTGCATAATGCTAACATACACTAACTTTTAGTAAACATGTCTCTTAATGAGTGTATGGATAAAGACAGACTATAATCCAGTGCCAACCGCCAGGCACATTAGGAACTACTACAAACACTGCCCAGGCACATTAGGAACTACTACAAACACTGCCCAGACTACAGTATAATGCAGTGCCAACCGCCAGGCACATTAGGAACTTCTACAAACACTGCCCATTTAGAACCCATAGCAAACCCGCCGTATCCTAACAGCACTACCAGGACTCACAAAGCACCATACCCTACCTATCAAAAAGCAACACTGCAAATATTAAACCAATACATTTCAGAGTACAACAATACATGACCTACTGGGGAAAGAGAACAAGTGGCAATGTCAAATAGGAATTACATAAACAGAATACCTCAGCTCAGTTACACATGCAGAACATAGACCATCACCAAACAAGGAATCACAATTTAGAAACAGGAAGGTAATAATTAAACTGGGAACCCCAAAAGCCAAACTTGGAATGTACAACAACACTGTAGAAATAAAACTATAAATTAATTTCCACTTGTACCAAACAAAGCGCAGACGTTAATGATGCACATTTCCCAGAGCTTTCATATTCCAGTTAATAAATTCAAAATAAAGAGATATCTTTTTACCTTTTGTGCATTTTTTTTCAGTTGCAATTGCTCCAGACACTTTCTTCTGGTTTCTTCATGTTTTCTGCTAACTCTCCATCATCTGCTGTCCATTTGTCCTTTCTTCTCTCTTCTAGTTTTTTTTCCATTCTCTCTCTCTACATCTGCTTTAACATACTAATCTTTCTCCTTTTGCTCTTTCCTCATTCCTATTTCATCCACTCAAATTTTACCCCTCCATCCTCAATCCCCACTTACTCTCCCAATACCCGGCTAATTATAGATTTTTTTATCCCTCCCACACAAAATATTTTTCCCCTCTCCATTTTACTCTCCCAGCCCCATCCCATTCTAATCCTCCCCCAACATCAGCTCCCTTCTAGTTCCAGCCTCACCCAGCATCCATTCCCTTCTAGTCCCTGCATCAGCCCATTTCCAGTCCTAGCCCCCCATCAGCCCATTTCCAGTCCTAGCAACCCCCCAACCCAATACCAGTCCTAGCCCCCCCCATCAACCCACTTCCAGTCCTAACCCACCATCAGCCCACTTCCAGTCCTAACCCCATCAACCCATTTCCAGTCAGCCCCCCATAGCCCATTGCCAGTCCTAACCCCCCCATCAGCCCACAGCCCATTACCAGTCCTAACCCTATCAGCCCACCTCAAGTCCTAACCCCTCCCCATCAGCCCATTTCCTGTCCTAGCCCCCCCCCATAGCCCATTATCAGTCCTATCCCCCCCATAGCCCATTACCAGACAGCCCCCATCAGCAACAGCCCATTACCAGTCTTAACCCCCCCATAGCCCATTACCAGTCCTAACCCCCCATCAGCCCACAGCCCATTACCAGTACTAACCCCATCAGCCCACCTCCAGTGTTAACCCCCCCCATCAGCCCATTCCCAGTCCTAGCCCCCCCATAGCCCATTACGTCCTAACCCCATCAGCCCACCTCCAGTCTTAATCCCCCCAGCCCATTTCCAGTCCTAGCAACCCCCCCAACCCATTACCAGTCCTAGCCCCCCATAGCCCACTGCCAGTCCTAATCCCACCAGCCCATTTCCAGTCTTAAGCCCCATCCCCCCATTTTCAGGTTCAGCCCCCCCCTACCCCATTACCAGTCCTAACCTCCCCATCAGCCCACTCCCAGTCCTAATCCCACCAGCCCATTTCCAGTCCTAATCCCCCATCAGCCCATTTCCAGTCCTAATCCCCCATAGCCCATTACCAGTCCTAACCCCCCCCCCATCAACCCACTTTCAGTCTTAATCCCATCAGCCCATATACAGACTTAGCTCCCCCATAGCCCATCACCACTCCTAACCACCCCCCATAGCCCATCACCACTCCTAACCCCCCCATAGCCCCCCCATAGCCCATCACCACTCCTAACTCCCCATAGCCCCCCCATAGCCCATCACCACTCCTAACTCCCCATAGCCCCCCCATAGCCCATCACCACTTCTAACCCCCCCATAGCCCATCACCACTTCTAACCCCCCCATGCCCATCACCACTTCTAACCCCCCCATAGCCCATCACTTCTAACCCCCCATAGCCCATCACCACTTCTAACCCCCCCATAGCCCATCATCACTTCTAACCCCCCCCCATAGCCCATCACCACTTCTAACCCCCACCATAGCCCCCCCCCCCCAGCCCCCCAGCCCCCAGCCCGGAAAATTTTTTTTTTTTTAAGCTGTCTTCTCCGGCTGCCGGGGCCGCCGCGGCAGCATCGAGTGTGCCGCGGGGCCCCCCCTGCCCAGCAGTACCTGCCCTCCCCTTTATCACCTCTGTCTCTGATTGTAGCTTCAGTCAAACGCGCCGGCTTTCAGAGCGCGAAAGGACCAGTTTTCCTTTCGCGGCGCTGATATGCCCGCGGGGCTGATGGGAACTTCCCATCAGCCCCCGCGGGCTTAACAGAGCAGCGAGGGAGAAAGAAACTCTCCTCTCGCGCTCTGAGAGCCGGCGCGTGTGACTGAAGCTACAACGAGAGACAGAGGTGATAAAGGGGAGGGCAGGTTCTGCTGGGCAGGGGGGCCCCGCGGCACACTCGATGCTGCCGCGGCGGCCCCGGCAGCGGAAGAAGACAGCTTTTTTTTTTTTTTTTAAATTTAACTTTAGGATCAGAATGTTTTTTGCGCGGGGCCCCCTGAAACGCGGGGCCCTGTGCAAAAAACATTCTCGCTCAATGGACGGGCCGGCCCTGCCAGAACACCTGATCGTTCTCTTGCGTAATCTGTACATTGATCAAGAAGCAACAGTTCGAACGGAACAAGGAGAAACAGAATGGTTTAAAATAAGCAAAGGTGTAAGACAAGGCTGCATACTTTCCCCCTACCTGTTTAATTTATATGCAGAACAAATCATCAGAGAAGCAGGACTGTATGAAGACAACAGAGGTGTGAAGATTGGTGGAAGACTCATCAACAACCTTCGCTATGCTGATGATACCACATTACTGGCTGAAAGCGAAGATGATCTGAAACATTTGCTTCTCACAATCAAAGAACATAGTCTCAAAATGGGCCTGCACCTTAATGTAAAGAAGACAAAGATCATGACAACTGGCATAATCAACAGGTTCATCGTTGAAGGAGAAGAAATTGAAATTGTGAACAACTTTAACCTACTTGGATCAACTATCAATAAAGAAGCAACAAGCAGTCAAGAAATCAGATGACGCATTGCTCTTGGCAGAATGGCTATGAAAGACCTAGATAAGATTCTCAAGAGCAGAGATGTGTCTCTCCATACAAAGATTCGACTTGTTCAAGCCATGGTATTTTCAATAACATCATATGGATGTGAAAGCTGGACAGTGAAAAAGACAGACAGGAAGAAAATTGATGCCTTTGAATTATGGTGCTGGCGGCGAATACTGTGTATACCATGGACTGCCCGAAGAACAAACCAGTCGGTACTAGAGGAGATCAAACCTAAGCTTTCTTTAGAAGCTCAGATGACAAGACTTCGACTTTCATACTTCGGACACATCATGCGAAGAGAGAGATCATTAGAGAAAGACATCATGCTTGGCAAGATAGAAGGTCAACGCAAAAGAGGAAGGCCAGCAATGAGATGGATCGCTACAATAACAGCAGCTACGGGTACCAGTCTGTCGTCAATGAGCCGCCTGACTGAAGACCGAACACAATTTAGGATAGCTATCCAGAGGGTCGCCATGAGTCGACTCCGACTCGACGGCACTTAACAACAACAACAACATTGACACCTTGACACCCCACATCTGTAATGAGTTCTACTCCATATAGGGATGTACCAGGGTTCTACCACTCAAGGGGACAGCACAGTCCTAGATTGTCCATGTACGAACCTGTATGAATGGGAACGCTAGGAGGTGGAGTGTGGCTGTTAGGGGTGGAAGGGGGGATAGGAAAGGGAGGGGGTTTGGGAGTGGGAGGGGAATGGAGGGGGGAGGTAACTGTTTAAATACTCTAATAATTGATGCAGGTTAAAGATGTATGTAAGAGTACCCAAAGCATCCTGTGCATGGACATACTGGGTCAATAAATGTAGTATTAATGGAATATATTGGGGAGGGGGGCAGAAAAGAAAAAAAGAAAAATATTGTACATGTTCCATGGTGCATCTATGTTTTTGCTCTGGGACGTTTAATGTTATGTTTTGGTATTCCCAGCATGGTTTCTTTCTCTAATAAAAAACAGTTGAATATATATGTGTCTGCTTTTGAGGAAAAAGCATACTTACTCACCTGTAGCAGATGCTCTCTGGGAACAGCAGGAATAAGTCCTTAAATATGGATTACATCACCGGCAGAGCCCATGCAGGAATGCTCCCCAGCTTCCATTAGAAGTTTTTGGGAGATTCACCACGCATGCGTGCCTGTTTTCCTGCACAAAGGATATCCAAAGAAAATCTAGAGTAATCGTAAAAAACAGCAGAAAGGTAGACTAGTGATAAATTAAAAACAATTTAAAAACATACACATTAAAATAATAAAAATAAAAAAAGTATAAAAATGGTTATACATGAATGCTAAAAAATAATAAATACACCAATACAATTAAACAAAGCTCAACATGTTTCAGCATTCAGCCTGCATCAGGGGCACATATTCAAAATAGCAAAGGTATATAGTGCAACCTGCAACATGGGTAAGAATAAAAACATGAGAACGTTAAAACATAAAAATAATATATTCAATAACTACCATAAATAAATGAAAGAATACAAAATTAGCCCCGATGCCGATTTGGTCTGCAGGAGATGAGATGGTGGCAGCAGGGGTCTTCAGCGCCTGGAGGTGCCTCTACTTTAAAGGTCCTGGCACAACCGATCGGCCTTTTGGTGGGGAGTGGGGAAAGGCTCTCCTTCCCGCCTGCAGGAGATAAGATGGTGGCAGCAGAGGTCTTCAGCTTCTGGAGTCACCTCTACTTTAAAGGACCCAGCACGGCCCTGATTGGCCTTGTGGTAGGGAGCAGGGAGGGACTCTCCTTCCCGCTCCCTATCCCGATGCCAATCAGGGCTGCAGGAGAGGAGATGGTGGTGGCAGAGGTCTTCAGCGTGTGGAGGCACCTCTACTTTAAAGGTTCTGGCATGGCCCTGATTGGCCTTGTGGTGGGTAGCGGCTCTCCTTCCTGCTCCCTTCAACAAAGCCTCCCTTCCTGTCCTGAGCTGGTGGGACCAGCTTGATGGCAAGTTTGGACAGGAGAATCTGAACCTCCTGCTCAAAGAGATCCTAGTAGAGAGGATCGAGTGGATACTCCCCTGAGAAAATGGAGGAGGCAGATGGTCGAAGTGTAACAGGTACCTGCCATGGACAATTTTCAGTGCCCAAGAGTCTGTTATTACAGCAGACCACCTGTGGGTATAATGGGCCAATTGTCCCCCACCTGTGGAGGTATGGCACTTGAGATGGGAAGATGGGCCATGCTCCTCAGGAAGGAGTCAAAAACCTCCACCTGGCTGCAGCTGTGGTGCAGGTTGGTGCTTCTGGGGTTTCTGGTGGTTGTGTTGGTGCTGGACCTGGTTCTTCTGCTGCCCCTGCGTAGGGCCTTGATAGGCCTAGTAGGGGGGATAACCGGTACAATATCACCTCTTGAGTGGATAGTAGGTCTTCTTCCCCCCAGCTTTTTTTCTTGGCAGGGTCAACAATCTTCCTGGAGCGGTGATTGATTCATAGTGAAGTGCTCCCTCTCCAGCTCACCTGTCTTCTCCTCCATGGGTTTCCCAAAGAGGTTCTTGCCCCTGCAGAGGACATCAGCAAGTTTATCCCACACCCACTGCTCAAGCTCAGAGGACTGCAACTAAGCCAGACGATGGGCCCCAATGCCCACAGTGGCCACCCTGGCTACAGACTCAAAGGCTGCCCTGCTGATATATTTGGAGAAGTCCTTCCCCTTGGTTAAGAGGCTGCAGAAGTGCTCCAGCTGTTCTCCAGAAAGCACAGCAGAGAACTCGACCAGGTCCCCCATGATGCCTTTCAGGTACATTGCTATTTAGAGCTGGTAGGAGAGTATGCAGCCCACCAGCATTGAGCCGATCCCATCCAGGGTACGGGCCTCTTGCCCTGGGGGAATGAAAGAGTGAATCTTGGAACTCTCGACCCCTTCGAGTTGTGGGGTAGCTGAGACTGCTCAAACTGAGGGCTCTTTTGGACCCAGTACATGGAGTCCAACCAGCGACTAATGGGCACTGTGAGTGGGTTCTCCCACATCCTGAAGAAGAGCCACTGAAGGATACGGTTAACTGGTAAAGATATTGCCTCTATTGGTGGTGAAGGGTACTGCAATGTCTCCAATTCCTCTGCCTTTGGTTCCTCCTCGGCCTTGAGGGTGAAGAGGGGGGGAGCTTTCACCATAAGAAAACCCTGAACATCCTTCAAATGGCACAAAATGTAGCTGCCAGGATCATCATGAAGAAAAGTCTTACTGAACACATTACACCAGTACTAATTGAGCTACACTGGCTCCCCATAGCAGCCCGCACAAAATACAAAATACTGACGACCACCTTCAAACTCATCCACAGCATAGCACCATCCTTCCTCGACACCCTAATCAGATTGCAACCATCCAACAGAAACAGGAGAACCATCAATTCCAACACCCTCCACACTCCAACAGATATCAGATCAGTCAAAAAAATCACTAGTAACAGGGCTTTCTCATACACAGCACCGACACTATGGAACCAACTCCCACCCGACCTACGAGCCAGCATTAATCTAGCCGACTTTAGAAAGAAACTAAAAACCCACCTATTTCAAAGTCATTTCAACCTGTACTAAATTCGCATGAGGGGCAACTCCCCCACAGCTCCCCAGAAACCTGTAAAGTATAAATGTACATATGTAAATTATTATCCCCTTAGCTTAGAAGTAGATAATTTTCTGCATGATGTGCTAACCTTTCGAATCTTTATGTACAAATCAAAATTATTCTGTCTTGATTCGACAGCTTTATCCATGTAATCTTCCCCGCTTCTGATCGCTGGAAGGAGCGGTATACAAATGCTTGCTAAATAAATAAAATAAAAATAAAATATCTCAGATGAACTCATAAAATGAGATGTCCTCAGGTGGAGACTTGCGGCACTCATAGGGTGGTATGAGATCAGACGGAATGTCCCTATGTCGATCTGAAACCAGGGATGCCTCCTCAGTCTTCTATCCCTTGGACTCCAAGTTAGTAAGAAAGTCAAAGTACCATTTTTCCTCCTTCTGATGCTGGTGGCACTCTGGAGGGATGGATGGAGTCCGAGACTTCTGATGTCTCCATTGACCCCGAGACGACCATCAGCACCGACAGCAAGTCAGAACACCTGACCGAGTCCTCTCCCCCATTGGAGAGGGTGTGAATCTTAATAGGCTGTACCACCATCGGCAGGGCCACCCGAGGTTATCAGGGCTCTTGCAGCCTGTGAAGCTAGGAACGCAGCCAGGCTCCTTTCCAAGGCTTGCATGTGATCAGCCAAGAGTTCTGTGTCTGATACAGCCAGAGCTGGGGCAGCAGCCACAGCATCTGATGCTGACTCCCTCATTGGGGACTCCATGATGGTCACCACATTGGAAGACCACCAATGGCCCTCCAGGGCTTCGGGAGGCAACTTTTCATGCCAGGGTAGCTTAGAAGGGCACTTCTGCCCATCCCGCTCGAAGTCTTGCCAAGGGGGGCTTCGATGCTGGTGACATGGGTTTCCCCTGGCTCTCAGCATTGCCCCTCAACATCAGTGGGGCAGAAAACCTATCCTTCTGGGGCCAGCCTCCTCAAAGGACAGCCTCCAACCCAGATTACCATGGCCCTCAACTCCAAGTGAGCTTGAGTGCCACGTTGAGCTGAAGTCTTGGCAGAGACCATGAGGGTGTCGATACCAATGTCGCAGCACTGATGCTGCTGACTTCAATGACCGGAACAGAGATTCACGGTGCTTCTCTTGATTCTTGAATCCTTTACAGGTCATCTGCAGACATAATATGCAGGAGAAGGGCTCGTGGCCGGGCCCGACAGACTGTAAGCAGCAGTTATAGTGGCCTGTCATCAAAATTGTGCAGGCACACCATGTGTATTTTTTGAAGCTACTGGCCGGCTTTGACATATTGGAGAAGATGGTTTCAGCTAAGTCAAAGGACATCAATGTCCCAGTCAACCAGGGAGGCACCTGAGAAAAAACCTGGGCACTGAAAAAAACAAAAAGAAAAAAGTACCAGAAAAAAACACGGCACCAAGGCAGCAACGCTCCTGGAATTGGCAGGAATACGAGGACCATAAACAATACCAAAAACTTGTGAAAGCAAGAAAAAAAATAACTATAAGGGTTATGTCACAATACTTACCGGGTGGGCTCCATGGGTGCCGACATCACCCATATGCGAGGACTGACTTCCTGCTTGTTCCTGGAGAAATAACAAGTCTCATGACGCACACGATCATGGTGACATCTCCCTTGCCATTTCTCTGGATCTGTCCTCATATTTCAACTTACTTGATCACCCTACTCTTCTTGCTGGACTTCATGATCTTGGTATCCAGGGCACCGTCCTCCACTGATTCCACATATTTTTTTCATCTAGATCCTTCTCTGTTCTGTTGGGTTCAACCACTTCACCTGCTACCTCTCTCCTCTGTGGTGTTCCTCAAATCTTGGCTCCCTTCCTTTCAATGTTTTTTTGGCCCCACTGGCCCTCCTGGTTCAACAGTACAGTGTCTCGGCGTATTACTATGCTGACAACATCCTTCTTTTGCACCACACGAGTCCTTCTGCTCCTGATCTGGTCCCTTGGACTCCCATCTTGCCCACATCTCTTCTTGGCTGTGCACCAATTTCCTTCACCTCAACTCTTCAGACATCAGCCATTTGATTCATCTTCAGTGGCTCTTCCCTGTCACTGACTCCCCTCCTATCACAATCTGCAATTCCTATTGTTTTCTCCCCCAGTACCTTAGTGTCACCCTGGACTCTGCTCTATCATTTCACGAACACCTCTCATTACTTATTTGTTGCTCTTTTTATTCCCTCTGTCAAGTCCTTCCTATCCCCCCAGTCTCTGGTCATTCTTTTTCTGTCTCTTGTTATCAAGCTCCAAGACTACTGCAACACTCTTCTTGCCGTTCTCCCTCACTATCAGATACAGCACCTTCAACTCATCCAGAATACTGCTGCATGGCTTCTCATGTATGCTTCACATTCAGACCACATTACTCCTTTACTTATCCTTCTTCACTGGCTTCCATCGCATTCAGGTTTCAATTTAAAGTACTCACACTGGTCCACAGAGCTCTCTACACTTCCACTCCACACTATCTCTCTGATCAGGTCCATTTTAATGCCCCCCCCCCCCCCCACACACACACACCTGCTTTGATCCATTCACTCCAATTGTTTGCATCTTCCTTCCATCTCTTAAGTTCATCTGGATTCCACTCGTCACTCTGCTTTCTTTTTCCTTGGCACTGACTTATGGAGCTCCCTCGCCTCTGCACTCTGCCTAGAAGCCTGTTTCCCGAAGTTTAGGGCTATGCTCAAAACCCACTTTTTCTGGACACCCTTTCTTCCGACCCAGACTAGTGACCCTCCTCCATCCTCTCCTCTGTATGATTGATTTTCTTACCTGTCCTGTCCACTTTTGGTGTTCCTTTTTTGTTTCTGTTTTTTGCAGCAATTTTTATTACTGGAAACCGCCTTGTTACTATTTCATTTAATGCAATAGATCAAATGTTCAAATAAAGATAAAAGATAAACCTGATGACAAAGGCAGGGTGAAGTGGTGAAGCCAGCCCTTTTAACATACATAATAGCTTTCTCCAAACATGCTTTTACATGCTTTTAAAGTTCAGAGGATCATTTTGAAACACTGACGTGTCTTGCAAATACATACTGTTCTTTTAACATCCGCTGCTGCTTTCTTTCAAATGAGGGTTCAGACTCGGGGATTTTTTGGTAAATTGGTGCCAGTCTAAGGATAATTTTGAAGATTGCTAGTGTTTGGGTTTAACTCCAAGCAATACATGTCAGATCTTCTCCCAACTTGTCATTGGCAATCCGTTGTTTTTGCCAATGTGGGTGTCTGTGATTTTGAGATTTCCAGGGACTGCAGTATTTCAGCTGTTGTGTACATGATTATATATAGGAAAGACTCAGTGGATGCTCAGGACCAAAATTACTGAACACAAAAGTAGACTTACTGAATTTTCATTTTATTTATTTTTATGTATTTATTTATTTAAAGCTTTTCTATACCGGCCCTTTCAGAGATCAAGGGTGCTTTACAATAACCAAAGCAGCTCGGACCCGGTGGTACCCTGATCCTCCCCCTCCCCAACCCTTCCTTCCCCATTCTCCCTTTCACACCCAATAATCAGTCCAGACAATAACTTGGCTCAAAATGGTCGCAGCTTTTATTAACCAAATTATAACATTCCCAACATTGTTTAATCATACAACCATTATATAACAAACCCCCGAGTAGGATGAGCCCTCACCCGCCATATTACTAGCAAGGTGAACTCATTCCACTCCCGCCGCGGCCGAGCCAGCGGCAAAGCCAACCCCCCCCCTTTCCCCGGCCTCGCCATATTACTAGCAAAGACCGGCAGGGGTCATCCGGGTTGGGGGCCCCCGCCCCCGCCCCAATTCCAGCTTAAGGCTCCGGACCCCGGAAACCTCCGGGATCCCGCCCCCCCACCAGCTGCGACAACCCAACCACAAACCCACCATACCAAGGGCGGGTGGGTGGGGCGACGGTCCCTCGAGGCTTGCTACCGGTCCAAGAGAGACCGCCGCCGCCGCGCGCCACCCTTTAACAACCCCCCCCCCTCTGCCCTTGCCTTGCTCATTGGCTCGCCCCCACTCCTCCTCGGGGCGAGCCAATAGGTTTGAATTGCGCCCGCGAGGGCCCTCCCCTCCTCAACCGTGGGCAGGGTCCCCGCACCGGGCCGCGCGCCTGGTTATCTTCGGCCGGGGGACCCTGCCCCGCGGCCTCGCCATGAACAAAACAGGTGCATTAAACTTTAAACAAGGGTGTAACATAAGAACTGGACGTAACATATTTACAGAGAACATATTTACAGGAGCATATTTTACATTATTTACAGATATTATATAACGGTTCGGTCCTGGGCCCGGCACTGTTCAATGTATTTGTGAGTGATATTGCTGAAGGACTGAATTGAAAAATGTGTCTTTTTGCAGATGACATGAAAATTTGCAACAGAGTGGACTCCCCTGAGGGAGTGGATAACATGAGGAAAGATCTACAAAAGCTGGAAGAATGGTCTAATGCTTAGCAGTTAAGATTTAATGCGAAGAAGTGCAGTGTCATGCACTTGGGAAGCAGAAACCCAAGGGAAATGTGCACGATAGGGGGCAAGAGGTTGGTGTGCACGGACCAGGAGAAGGACCTTGGTGTGATTATTTCCGAGGATCTCAAGGTGGCAAAACAGTGCGACAAGGCAGTGGCAAAAGCCAGGAGGATGTTGGGTGGCATACAAAGAAGAATTACCAGCAGAAAGGAAGAGGTACTAATGCCACTGTATAAGTCACTGGTGAGGCCTCACTTGGAATACTGTGTTCAGTTTTGGAGACCATATCTCACAAAGGATGTAAAAAGACTGGAAACTGTTCAGAGGAAGGCAACCAAAATGATTTGGAGCCTGCGTCAGAAGCCTTATGAGAAGAGACTTGAAGATCTAAATATGTACACTCTGGAGGAGAGGAGGGATAGGGGAGATATGATTCAGACCTTTAAATACTTAAAGAGAAATAATGAACAAACAAACCTCTTCAAAAGACGGGGAAGCTGTAAAACTAGAGGGCATAACATGAAGCTGCAAGGGGGTAAATTGAAAGGAAATGTCAGGAAATACTTTTTCACTGAAAGGGTGGTGGATGCTTAGAATGCCCTCCTGATGGAAGTGGTGGGGGCAAATACAGTGACAGAATTCAAAATGGCATGGGACAGACACAGTGGATCCCTTTACAGCAACAAGATACAATCAAAATAAATTGAACTATCTAATTTCTCAACAAACGGTGTGTCCTACATGGAGCGGTGGGTTCACCCCTAAACAAAGACATGGAGAGGGGTGGCCTGCACGGAGCGGCAGGTGCACCTACTCTTGTCATCTTACTGGACAGACTAGATGGTCCATACTGGTCTTTATCTGTTGTCATTTACTATGTTACTATGTATTTACGGGGGTGTCTTGTGTTCGTAATCATATTATGTTTCGAAAAGTCCTATGATATTAACAATGTTGTGTAGAGAGGAGTTTAATATGGAGCTTCACAGTAGATTTCAGTTATGTTGGGTATATTTTGTACTGCTCTGTTGAATTCCCGAAATGGGTTTTGGATATTCCGAAAATGGAACAGTCCATGAAAATCACCATGAATTTGAACATTTGAAGTTTGCAGTGCTTGAACAAGTTGTTTCTTCTATTTCTGGATGTGACTTAAAATGTTAGTTACTTTGATATGAACAACTAGATTTATAATCTACAGACTATGATTCTTATTGAACTTAGTTCTGAATTGAAATGGACATCTTTTTATTGACAATGCTATCATATTTTTGCCTTATATTCTTGTTTTGATGTTTGTGCATGGATGTATGCTTAGGCAAGTGATGTTAGTAAGATGGAAGAGTTTTTGTTTTTAAAAATCAAACGCTGCCATGTTGGATGGGAGCATGTTTGTGGCTTGGCACAGTCATGATGTCTACTGTATGAAACCCCCAAAGATGACCCTTCTGGGTTGAAATATCAATTTTGGATGTTGTTAAAGGAGTGTTTTGAAATGGCATCAAGTTGGAAAAGTATTTAAAACTGCGCTGCAGTCTTATGGAATTATCCTGCACTTTTGAGCATGGTCATAGAAGGGATCATTTTAGAAGCCTTATTTGTGCTTTGGACGTCCAAAAATGAGCTGAAATGTCCAAAGCACAGATCCATTTTAGAAGCTGACTTTGGGGACATCTCCAGTGTGAGAATGTCCAAATCTGAAAGGGGGTGTGGCTAGGATGTTCCTGAGAGCCTGGAGGCATGGTTAAAGCATTTCTAGAGACCAGGGCATCTCACCTGATCACAGAAATGCCATGGAAGTCATGTCTATCCTTAGACCTGCTCCGAAGCATGAATAGTGATGAATAAAAATCTGAGACGTGCTCGTTTTAGCTGAAAAACATATAGAGGTTATAAAGAAGAATGAGCTCACTCATCCCCAGTACTCAGCACAATGTCAATAACAGCAGCAGCGAGAGTTGAACCCTGGTTGCCCTGTTCCTAGCCACTACTCTAACCTTTATGCTATTCTAGATGTCTGGCTTCTGTAATACCATATCTAGGTAGACATCCCACAGACATCCATATTGGGCATGTTCAGGTTTGTGAAATCATGTCCGCACCTGGACATGCCTGCATTTTTTATCACTACAAGACAATTGGGTTCAGTTGTTATAGAGCAACTCTGGTGTGACCCGTAGAAGAAAATTTGTTGCCCCAATATTATCTTATTGCTTATAGAGGAAATGCAAATCAGAATCAGTATAAGGCCTCAGACCTGTGGGCTTTCTTAATGGAAAACGCTGTAAAACTTATTAGTACAAGAAGTTAAGTACACCATTTTTTATCTCATTGAACTAGAAAGTCCATAAGAATATATTCAATTTTTAAGATATCACAGTGGAAAAAGGGAGGTGTGCAATATATAAAAAATTATAACAAAAATTGATTGGACATTGGGCCGTTGATGCAATTGGGCATTGGTAAACACTAAGTTTTACAGCGTTTTCCATTAAGAAAGCCCACAGGTCTGAGGCCTTATACTGATTCTGATTTGCATTTCCTCTATAAGCAATAAGATAATATTGGGGCAACAAATTTTCTTCTGCATTTTTTATCAGGCATTTTGGCTTAGATATACCACATGATACTTGGATGGATCTTCTAAAATTCCCCTTAGATTGTTTATGTGGAAGAGTCCAGCAGAAATCATAGTCACCTGTAACAGATGTTCTCTGGGGACAGCAGAAATAAGCCCTCACATGTGGGCATACTTTATACACTACTCCTACTTATTATTTATATAGTGCTACAAGGTGTACACAGTGCCGTATAATCATTTGAGACAAGTTTCAGTATTTTGAGTGGGTATGAATTGAAAAATTTTTATTCTTGTGGACATTGCACAGTGAAGCATACCAGAAAAGGAACAAAATAGTTTTGACTTGGACAACATCTTGAGAGTGGGACAAATCATGAACTTGAGGGCGTGCTTATGCTATCACAACTTTGTCATTTGCAAACCCTGTTGATGTCTTCCTGAGGTTATTCATTACTTATGAGTTAACTTGAGATTTTAGTGGTCCCAGTGCATAGGTTGTTGTTTTTTTTTTTGCATTATTATTGGGTGGGGGATATAAATATATATACATTTAAAAGATGATTGCAGGCATACTGAGGTTTCAGTTTGAACTGTCAATGTAGGAGATATGGTGTGACAGAAGATATAGCGTTTATGTATTTTATTTTTTAGTAGGATTGAACCAAATGCTATAATCTACTTTGCACTGACTGTAAATCATAAAAGGCAAACTATAAATCTTATATTCAATTAAATTACTGCCTCAACAGTACAGAATGCTGAGAGAGGGCGGATGGTCAGATTCTGATGTTCTGCCTCAGGGTTGGCAGATTTCCCTTGTGTCAATGTGATAGATTTGCTGGTGCTGGCCAAGACACTTTCTGATGCCAGTCATTCCCCTCCTTGGCAGACATTTGAGAAGCATGCGTTTGGTCTGTTTTCCCTCTACTGAAGTCTCTTCTCTTCTTTCACATTTGCAGGTCCAGCTTCTGCTCTCAGTACTGATAACACTGGTCAACACTGAAATCGTTACTGACCTTAAAAGGCCCTAATCTGTAGTATCTTGGTGAGCTGAACACAAATTTAACGTTAAAAAAAAATTATTGACTCTCATTTTGAAGATATTGCATGTAGTTCATTTTTGACATTTCACTGTGTAAATTTATCCAGTAGGACATCAACATCATCCCAAATAAGCCTTGAATGATGTAATATTGCATCACATTGCATAATACCAGCATGCACACATCATCCAGAGTTGATTGCATTATTTTCTGATACAATGCAATACTACTGCCAGACAGCTGCTGAAGCCATCTGATGTCAGCAGTGTACTATACGCAGTCGGAAAGGAAAGTAATCTGGTATTCTGTTCCGATACTGAAAGCCTCATGAATGCCTTAAAAATCACTCATGACCCACAAGACTGGAGACTATAGACTCTTCGAAACTGAGTCTGAAGGCTGTGCTTTTGAACAATGGAAACTGTCTTCCATCTATTCCAGTAGCGCATGCTGACCACATGAAAGAGACATACGATAACTTAAAGCATCTACTGACTTCCATTAACTATAACAAGTACAACTGGCACCTCTGTGGTGACTTGAAGGTAGTTGCCCTTTTAATGGGACTGTAGCAGGGATATATAAAATACATGTGTTTCTTATGTGAATGGGATAGCTGAGCAAGGGATTAGCACTACTTGCAGAAGGAATGGAATCACAGATAAAATGTAACAGTTGGAGAGAAGAATATCCAGCACCCAGCTCTGGTTGAGGCTCACAAAATCCTGCTACCACCCCTTCACATCAAACTAGGTTTGATGAAAAACTTTGTGAAAGCCATGGACCGCACTTCACCAGCTTTCCGATACCTGCATTAAAATTTCCCTCGACTCAGCGAAGCAAAGATTAAAGAGGGAGTTTTTGTGGGTCCTCAGATTCGAGAGCCCTTCAAAGATGACCGGTTCAACAACTTGCTGCAGGGTGATGCAAAACAAGCATGGAATGCTTTTCGCCTAGTGTCAACAAACTTTCTCAGGAATGTTAGGGCAGAAAACTACAAGGAACTAATAGAAGACATGCTGATGCAGTATCAGAAACTTGTCTCTAAAGATCCATTTCCTTGATTCCCATCTCAATTTCTTTCCTGACAACTGTGGTATGGTTAGTGATGAACAGGGCAAACGTTTTCACCAGGATATTGCAACAATGGAGCAAAGATACCAGGGAAAATGGTCCACCACAATGCTGGCTGACTACTGCTGGACACTCCCCAGAGAAGCTCCCGAACAGCTGTACAAGAGACAGGCAAAAAAAATCTAAGAAGTAGTCTATGACTTGGTTTTTTGCAGGTATTAACCGAAGGCCTATTATATTTACTATTGACATGCATTTCGTGATGTAAACATTAATTCTTGTAGATTACAAAAAAACTAGAGCCAACTTTGCAATTTCACTGTCATATTCGTGTTCAGCATATAAAAATTGATAAGAAATGACTATCTTTATTTCAGTAACACGACTTTTGTAAAACTTTGTTGACCAGTGTAATCAGGGACAGGTTTATTTTATATAGGTTTGCAGCAAGGGGGCTAAGCCAGTAGTTCTCAACCCAGTCCTAGAGGGCAAATCCTACCCATCAGGACATCCATAATAAATATGCAAGAGATAGATATCATGTACTTCTTCCACTGTATCTAGACCAGTAACCATAATGAATATGCATGAGCTAGATAAGGTGTAATGTTTATTGCTATGGCAGACTGCCTTTCATTAGTGACAACAAAGTGGTGTGCAGTCAATTAAAAATGTACAGAATAGAACACGCAACACAGATCAACAAGAGACAAGGATATCTTTAAAAAGCCGCATCAAAGCCTAATAAATTACAATGTAAAACTGAAAAGTAAAGGAAGTCACCATAATAGATGCACAAACAGAAAAGAATCAAGAGGAAGAGTTGCTTATTCTCCAGGAGAGTGTAAGAGACAGTTAATAATAAAAGAAAAAGAAATAATACAGAAAAGAAAGAGAGAAGAAATGTTAATACAAAGAGGAAACATATTCCAAGTAGAAAGACAAGAGAGGCAGTGCAGGAAAATCTAGTCTCATGCATATTTATTGTGGGAATCCTGAAAACATGATTAGCTGAGGTGTGTCCTAAGGATAGGGTTGACAGCAACTGGGCAAAGCAAAGAGGCAGCACATGCTTAATTTAGTGTAGTGGCTCTTAAATGAGTTCATGGAATAATTCTAGCCAGTCAGATTGTGAGAGAGAGAAAGATTTACATGCACTGGAGGAGTAGCATAATGGTCAGCGCACTGGAAGCAGAAATAGTTAAACTGAACTTTTTTTTACTTCTATGTATCTACCTACTGTGCAAAGGTCCCTGTAACTTTAAATGATACCTTTGCTTCTAAAGTAAGTGGGAGACTCAGGTAAAGACCAGGTCCCTGCAAATCTAAGTATTTCTATTCCAAGTAGCTTTATATCACAAGTGTCCCTAGCCAGTAGGCCTTACATGAACTGAGGGCACACTCAGATATCTGATTTAAGGGCTACACAAGGAATGTAGGCAGTCAGAATATTCCCAAAAATTAATGTGAACTGCCTTGGATTAAAGATAAGGCAGTATACAAACCCTGCTAAATAAAGAAATAAAATAAATAAATAGCTAGGACGGCAGTAAAAACTAAAACAAGGTAGGGAGGCAACTCCCAGGGGAGGAGGGAGGGTTGTGAGGACTGATTTCTGCTATCCCTGGAGAACACCTGTTACAGGTGAGTAACTATGCTTTCTCCAGGAACAAGCAGGAAGTCAGTCCTCACATATGGGACTCCCTAGCTCCAGGCTGCCGAGGACTGAACCACGACAGCAGCAATGGCATCCAACTGGGTAGCCATGAGTTGCAGAAGGTGAGTCCCTACTGAGAGACTCTGCAAGCTCCTAGCGCCCAGTGACACTACCACTACGGTAGCCTGAACACCGAAGGGTTGGAGGACAGGAGTGAGCTGCGAACATACAAATTGAAGACCATGTGGCGGCCTTGCAGATTTCCCCAGCACTGAGTGGAAGTTGGTCACTGATGTGGCCATCGCCCTCACACGATGTGCTGAGATCCAGTTCTTGAGGGTGAGGCCAGCTTGCTCAAAGGCGAGGGCAATACAGTCTGCCACCCAAGTGGACAATGTTCGCTTAGTCACGGAGAGCCCCAGCCTGCTAGGGTCATAAGAGACAAAAAGCTGAGGAGCTTTCCAATGGGCCTGAGTCTGCTGTAAGTAGGACAGGCTGCTTGCAATCTAGAATATAAAGTACTAGTTCCTCCTTGCTGGCATGAGGCCACAGAAAGAAGATGGGGAGGGCCACCTCTTGATTGAGGTGGAAAGGAGAGACACCACCTTCGGGAGGAATTTGGGGTGTGTGCGGAGCACTACCCTGTTCTTGTAGAACCTTGTATATGGTGGATCTGTCATCAAGGCTTGGAATTCGCTCACTCTTTGAATGGACATAAGGGCCACCAGAAAGGCTACTTTCCAAGACAAGTACTGCAGGTGGCAAGTAGCCAGGACTTGAACAGCAGTTTGGTGAGCTGGAAGAGCACCACATTGAGGTCCCACTCTGCTACTGGAGGGTGGAGAGGGGGCTTGGATAACAGGAGGCCCTGGAGGAACCTGGAGACCAGGGGCTGGCTTGAGAGAGGGTTTTCCCTCGATAGGGTGGTGGTGAGCGGCAATGGCGCTCAGATGTACCCTCACTGAGATAGATTTCAGCCCGGTGTGTGACAGGTGCAGTAGGTACTGAAGTACTAGTTGCACATGGCAGGAGAAGGGATTCTCCTCTCTTTCCGCACACCAGGTGGAGAACCTTCTCCACTTAAAGGCATAAGCCCGTCTGGTGAAGGGTTTTCGGGAGGCTAGAGGAACTCCTCAACTTCTCCTGGAAGACTGAAAGGGGCTAATGCTACCCTTTCAGCAGCTATGCTGCTAGTGTTAGTGACCCCATATTGGGGTGCAGGAGAGAGTCCTCCTCCTGGGACAGAAGGTCCAGGGCTCCGCCCAGAGGCACTGTGAGTGCCACCAACAGGGAAAGCAGCAGAGAGAACCAAGGTTGCCTGGGCCACCTGGAGGCAATCAGTATAACTGATGCCCTTTTGCTCTGGACCTTGAAAAGGGTCCTGGCAACCAGGGGGGGTCAGTGGGAACACACAGAGTAGGCCCTTGAACCACGAGATCAGGAAGGCATCTGCCACCACTCTCTCCGGGTGCGGCTGATGGGAGCAGAAGTGGGGTAGCTGCGTGTTCCGGAGAGGCGAATAGGTCCATCATGGGCCTTCCCCAGAGGTGGAAGAGCTGCTTTGTTTAAGCGCCACTCGTGAGGGCTAAGGACTCTGCTCAGACTGTCCGCTAGGCAGTTGTCCTGGCCTGGGAGGTACACCGCTCACAGAAGCATGCTGCGAAGGAGAGGAGGGCCATCGCTTCCTGGCAGAGGGAGTACGAACCAGTGCCCCCCCTGCTTGTTGATATAAAACATTGCGACCTGGTTGTCCATCTGGATCAGCACAGGTCTGTGTCATAGACGGTGGCGAAACACTCATAGGGCTAAGAAGATTGCCCTGAGCTCCGGGAGATTGATCTGTAGGAGAGACTCCTCCTGAGACCAGCTGCCCTGTGTGTGGCGGTCTCCACAATGTGCCCTCCAACACAGGAGGGAGATGTCTTTGGTCAGGGTCCTCGGACAGAGTCCTCTGCGGCACAGGTGCATGGAAGGGCATTCCTGCCTGGAGGTGGCACAAGTTTTGCCACCATTTGAGGGACTCCGCCAGCTGGCAGGTAACCCTGACCCTGTCCTGTAGCTTGCCCATGACCTGAGTCACTGCGAGTGGGCACCACTGGGCTGTCCACATGTGTAAGCAGGCTGAGGGCATAACGTTGACCATTGAGACCATATGGCCCAGTAGGCGGAGGATGAGATGAGCCTGCACTGACCGGTGGCACTGGACCTCTCCTGCCAGTTGCCTAAGGCATTCTGCTCTTTCTCTTGGGAGAACAGCCTTGACCTGTAACATGTCCAACTGAGCACCTATGATTGATGACGAACCCCAGGTGCTGCAGGAGGGTTGCATGCTCTGCAGCCTGACTGACCTATGAGGATGTACTGCCCCTGATGAGCCAGTCGACCAGGTGGGGGAAGCCCCTTGTAGGCGCATGTAGGTGGCTACCACTGCCAGGCATTTGGTAAAGACCCTTGGCGAGGAAGCCAGGCCGAAGGGTAGCACTCTGTACCCTTCTCCCACCACAAAACGTAGGTACTGCCTGTGGGAGGGATGGATCAGGATGTGACTATACGCATCCTTTAGTTCCAAGGAGCATAGTCAATTTCCCTGGTGGAGGTTAGGCAGCAGTGTTCCAAGAAAGAACATCTTGAACTTCTCCCTCACCAAAAACTTGTTTAGGTTTCTCAGGTCTGACCTGAGAAGGGCTGGTAATGGTGGCTCTGCTGGAAGGACCCCTTTTTCCTCTGGAACAGGGATTTTGCCCCTGATGGTTTCATACAAGGAAAGGATGAGGTCTTCTTGGAGAACCTCTGTTGAGTCACCACGTTGGACTCGATCTCAGCTGCTTTGTTAGCCATAGGCATGCTGAATAGGTTCTTCCCAGTGCAGGCGACATCAAGCAGCTTATCTTGGACCCATTGCTCAAGGTCTGAAGACTGCAGCCAGGCTTGGCTTTGGGTGCCAATGCCAGCTGCTGCTACCTGAGCTGCTGACTCAAAGCCATCATAGGCCGCCCAGGAAAGGAACTTAGAGCAGTCCCTGATCCTGGAGGTCAGGGATTGGAACTGCTGGAGGTGTTCCCCAGTAAGCCCCACTGAAAACCTGGACAACTCCTGAGTTAGGGCCTTTAGGTACATGCCTATGTACAGTTCATAGGCTTGAACCCTGCAACCTAGCATGGAGCCCTGGTAACACTTGCACCCAAGGGATTTAGTTCCCTTTCAGGAGGGACTGAAGTGGATCTTCGGGCTATGTTTCTGCAAGGTCAACTCGATGACCATGGAGTTATGTGGGAGTTGGGGCTTGTGGAACCTGGGGCCCTTCCAGATGCTGTAGATGACGTTGAGGCACTGGCTCACCACCAGCACTGAGGCCAGCGTCTCCCACAATCTGAGTAGCAGCCGCTCATGGATTAGCTGCACAGGCACTGTGAGAATATCCTTGGGGGTGGACTCATACCGGAGGATCTCCAGTTCCTTGGTGTGCAAATCTTCCTCCGCCTTGGTTTGCACCGAGGGGGCTCCGGCCATATCCTTGACAAAGTCGTGGAAGGCTACATTTTCCGAATGGTGCCAGGGGTGAAAGGTCCGAGGGAATATCTCGGTGCTGGAGTCTAGCAGTGATGACGAGTCCAAGGCCCTGCAACTCATAATGTTGAGGCCGGGGCCAAGTGGCCTCCAGAGGACCTAGGGTCCGAGTTGCGGAAACTGGCTGGGAGGACCAGATGCCCAAGGAATGGGACCTCAACCTCAACTGGTGCCGAGGGCTTACCTGAGTCTGATGGTGCTCGGAGCTGGGGGTCCAGTTGTCAAGGCAGATGATGTGGACAAACCAGTCATCATTGCCTGCGGTAGGGCAAGGATAGCAGTGATATTCTGTTCCAAGGCCGCCATTCTGTTTTCCAAGCCAGAAAGATCCGCAGTTTTCGGCACAGGCACCGAGGACCTCAGGCCCGGCACCTGCACTCTTGCGAGTGCATCTTTGATGAGGACTACGGTCTTGAGGAACCTCGCACAGTCTCCACCGGCCAAGGACCTTGATAGGGCGCTTCTAGGAGCTGGCCGAGTCCTTCCGAGCAGTTTTACCGGGTTTCGCCAGTGCAAACTCGGTGAACTTCGAGGATTTTTTTCTTTTTTCTCTCGGGATACAAGGTCTTCTCAGAGGAGCCACCGCCATGGGACTCCGAGGACACTCGGGCCTCATGGAAAGTGTTGGGCTTGGAGCTCGGCGTCGGGGAGGCTGGTACCGAGTTGGACCTGGGGAACAGTTTTTCCTGCAACTCCGACCTCTTTTTATTGGTTTTAGGCATCATGGAGGTACTGTCATGGTCCGGACCCAGGCAGCATAGGCAGCAGTTGTGGGTGTTGGTCACTGACATTGTTTGACTGCAGTGGTCACATTTTTGGAACCCACAAGGGGACATGATGGGGAACACCCGTACAGGGTCAACGACTCCCGGACAAAAAGGGTGTGAATGCCGGTTGAGGCGAGCCTCGATCAAAAAAGACAAAAGGAACTGAGAACAGCGCTGGTGAAGGCGCCAGCTTGAGGAATCAGTATGCAAACCGGGAACCTATTTTAAGGATAATTAGCAAGGACTTTTCCGGGGAAATGGGACAGACGTCCATTGGGTTCTGTGGAAAAAAGGAAACTGAGCAAGATGGCACCCTTGGGTGGGAAGGGGACCATGCATGCATGGTAGCATGTCCCAAAGGCTTTTTTGAAAGCTGGGGAAATGCTCCGTGCGGACTCTGTTGGCGCTGTCACCCATATGTGAGGACTGACTTCCTGCTTGTTCCTGGAGAAACAGAGTTTTAGCATGCACAATAAAATTTTACAGAGATACCTGATACAACATTTTAGAATTAGTTTTAATGCATATTCCCCTTGTTGTATGTGTGATATTGTTTTTTTCCTTTCCTAGTGAAAGAGAAAGATGTGGTCAGCCATATTATTTTATTTATTTATATGATGCTCAGCTATGTTATCTGGATGTAGTTTACTGTTCTATAAAGTATTATATTATTATTTTTTCTTACATGTGCACCATTTTGGGTTCCCTTTCTTGGAAAGGAAGGCATAATATAACTCTAAAATAGCCACAGCAATTAGTTTAAACATTATTTCTCAAGATCTCTTTTTCAGGATTTATAATTTAGGATGTGTGAAATAAGGACAGAAAGTTCTGTATATCAATATTCATATGTTTTGCCTGTAACCCCTTCTCCAAAACTAGTCAGAAGAAAAAATTATTTACTGAGACTTCATTTATATTACATCATTTTGAAATAGTTAGTTCAAGTTATGATTCTACAGCTGTATATGGTATCCCTTTACAAGGGAAATTAAATCCTTTACAAGGGAAATGTGTAGGTTTCCTTTAATTCTCGTACATACTGGGCTACAATTGTATGCTCCCAGGATAAGATATCCTTATCCATAGATTCACTGAAATCTGAAAGTCTTATGTAGTGTAGTCTTGCTCCAAGCAGAGATTATAAAGCTGAATAGACAGAAGATGGACAGCATGTTTTGTTCACATTCTTCCCTCCCCAACAATGTTTCACGGAGTCTTAAAAAGGGAGCCTAAAAATACTTTCCTGTTTCCTAGCTCCTTTCCAAGAGGACAAATGAAGAGGGAAACCAACCAGCCATTCTTAAAACAACTGATGGATTGCAACTGCTATCGTTGTTTTAAGCTAGGCATAGAAAGCAGGTTGAAATGAAGGATTAGTAGTACATTGGGTCATTTTTTTCCCTTTTCTCTGGTATGCTTGGAAACACCAGTAATGGAATGAGTATCACAGACTTTCCTAGAAGTAATTTTGCTACCTCTAGAGCAAGGGTTCTCAACCCAGTAATCGGGACACATCTAGCCAGTTAGGTTTTCAGGATAACCACAATGAATAAGCATGAGACAGATCGGCCTGCATGGCTTCTATTGTATGCAAAGCTCTCTCGTGCATATGCATTGTGGTTACCCTGAAAACCTGACTGGCAAGGTGTGTCCTGAGGACTGGGTTGAGAACCCCTGCTCTAGATAGTTCCATATGGGGCATAAGTTTCCGCTGGGATTTCAAGATGAACTAGATTTCATAGCCAAAGAATGTTTCAGGAAACCTCCAATTCAAAGCATGTTAGAAGCTAACATAAGCTGTTTATAAATATTTTCATACATTTATCAATTTTCTTTACTGTATGTTTCAATGTTTACCTACAAATAAAGAGAGTTTTTTTTGAAAAGATATTCTAGTGCAATCTGGGACATCAAAGCAAGAACGTCTGAAAAAAAAAGCAGACACGTCCAGGTGCAGACATGATTTCATAAACATGGATGTGCCCGATATGCATGTCTGCAGAGGTGTTTACAGAGACATCCCTAGAATAGTACTTAGTAATAGAACCTGGACATCAAGGAATAGCCTAATGGTTAGAGTAGTGGACTAGGAATAGGGAAACAAGGGTTCAAATCCCACTGCTTCTATCACTAAAATTGTGCTGAGTACTGGGAATGAAGGAGTGCTTCCTCCTCTACACCATCAGGATGTTTTTCAGCCAAAACAAGCTCTTTTCAGATGTCGCAGTCATGCCTCCACCATGTTTCCCTTCAGACTTGGACGTTATGTGGGACATCCACAGATCCAGCTTCTAAAAGGGCCAATTGGGTCTTTTTCTACTATTTTCTGGTACTATATATCACTTTTGCTCTTTTCACCTGCTTTGTGGTACAGTTTATTAAACAGTAATGGGGTCATTTTAGAAGCTCTGTTCATGCTGTGGACATCTGCAAATGGGTATGCAGATGTGCAAATCACAGAGATGTCCCTGAAGCCATTTTACAAAATAGGTATAGAGATGTCCTCGGTATGGGAACGCCCATCTAGGATAGGGGCATGGTGAAGGCATATCCAGGGCATTCAGAAGAACTTAGACATGAGTGCCCAATTTCAGAAATGAATGGCATAGCCAGGGCCGGCCCGTCCATTCTGCGAGAATGTTGTTCTCACAGGACTTTGTGCTTCAGGGGGCCCCACACAAACCTCATTCTGCACATGGTGTTTGCTTTGCAGAGCCAGCTTCAGAGGTAGCCGGGGAGGCGTGAGGTCCTGGCCCACCTCTACACAGCCACCAACGTGAAGAGCGGCGTGCTCCTTCACTCTGACAGCTGGGTTCTCGTGAAGCCTGCTAGTGCACCGAGTGCTGGGAAAACAGGAAATGTCCTTTAACCTCCAGCACGCCAGTGGGTTTCATGAGGACACAGCTGACGGAATGAAGGAACATAAGATATGCCATACTGGGTCAGATCAAGGTCCATCAAGCCCAGTATCCTGTTTCCAACAGTGGCCAATCTAGGTCATATGTACCTAGCAGTTTCCTCAAAAGACACAGGTTCCACAATGCTTGTACTGGGTCAAGCATTGATATCCTGGGTCCCTTCTTAATAATGGTTTATGGACCTTTCCTCCAGGAACTTGTCCAAACCTTTTTTAAACCCAGCTACACTAACAGCCTTTACTATATCCTCTGGTAACAAATTCCAGAGTTTGATTACACGTTGAGTGAAAATATATTTTCTTTTATTAGTCTTAAATAGTTTACCCTGTAGCTTCATTGCATGTCCCCTAGTCTTTCTATATTCTGATAACGTAAACAATCGATCTACGTTTACCAGTTCCACTTATCACGCCGCCCGCTCCCTAACCTTGAGGGTTAAGGAGGGGTTGCCTTGTGATGCCCTTGAGGCAGTTAGTTGTAGTTGTGTTATTGTGCTTCGAGCAGTAAGGCAGGCAAAGAGAAATTTATTTTTCATGAGGTTTATTTTTCATGAGGCTTACTTTGCCATAGTGCAGTTCAAAAAGGCTACAGACGGTGCAGAAGTATAAACCAAAAACAAGATTAACTGAAACTTGCCAAACAGGCTTGTAATGCTGTATTATTTCACATTCACTTCATGTGATTCAAACATACAGGATGCAACAGAAAAGTCCCTTTAACAGTAGTGTAACAGTAGGGCTCTGGTTCTACCAATCACTGGTGCATTAATTCATTCACCTTCCACAAGCTTTCTTGTGTAGGTCAAGTTAAGTGCCACTGCTACATTTCTTCATATACCAGAAAATCCTTTTCTCCTTAATTGCCTCTGTCAATTAAGCATGTAGAGCAGTCCATTAATATATCTTCATCAGGGTAAAGCAGAGAATTAGAAACAGGCGTTTCTTCATTACAGCCAGTAACTGGTTCTGGAATACTGTAGTTAAAACTTGCCTTCTGTTCTAAATACTCTTGGAATTCTTTGAGAAGTGATTCAGCTGGTGACTTCCCTTCACTTAGCTGTCTTCCCTTCCCCTCGGTGAGCAAATGTTGGCTGAGCCTCTCTATCTCAGGCTGCTTATCATGTTTGTTTGTATCAGGAAAACAAACATTTGCTGTGCTTCCGTTATCTCCCCACCTTTCTCTACACGTGGGTGCTGTGCATAAAACCTTAGCAGTGCTAGGAGGGTACTTAAAAGCATTTACGTCAGCCCTTTCTTGGCTAGGTGTTTCAGCTAGCTTAAAGGAATAATTAGTGTTATTCAAAGCTTCTCTCTGCTGACAACAGCTGCCACCATTTTGTCTGGCTTGGCTTTTAAAACTAGAACACAATCTTTCTGGCTTTAGAGCATAAACTTCTCCCCCACTGGGTACCTTATACAGAAGCTTTTCCTTTGGAGAATTCTTTGTCCTTCTGCCTTTATTCCATAGCTCTGCCTGGTCCTGTAGGCTTGGATCTCTCAGCGTTCCGAAAGAGTTCTGCCTCCAGCAGTTTCTTTCCTCATCTGAATCTTCCACCACGCTACCTGCCAGCTGCAGACTATTAGAGGAATTACCACAGCAAGGATACTTCCTGTCAGACTTTCCTTCTGAATCACTTGTTTCTCCCTCTGGGAATTCTCTTAGCCTCCGTTGCTCTTTTGGCTCCTGCCCTCTTAGTTTCTCTCGGTCCTGCTCTTGCTCCCGGTTCTGTTTGTCTTGCCTCCTCCTCAATTCACTTCCTGGTTTCTGAGTATTTAACCAGGTGCTTCTAGCCTGCACTGCCCGCCTCCCCTTGGGGCGTGCCCAATCAAAAGCTTTCCTACTCTCCTCCCTCGAGGTGAGCTGTTCTGCTTGATTGAATCTGGGTTTTTTCTTTCTGCAAAGAAATCCCTGCTTTCTCCTGCAGTACCGGCTTCTACCACCGGATGCTCATTCGTGTCCATCGGTTCCTGGGGAGCTACTGTGTCACAGATCCCCCCCCTTAAGATATCACGGGCTGGCTGTATTTCATCCGCACAGCTCGTGATACGACTCAAGGCATCTGCATTTTTATGGAGTTTTCCAGCTCTGTGCTCTACCTGAAGAATGCCTGGAGGGCCATAAACCACCGCGTCAGCCGTGAGTTGTGATTGTGCATTTGATGCAACCACTTTAATGGGGCGTGATCGGTGATTAAAATAAACTTTCTTCCTACCAGGTAAAAACGCAGAGCATCGATAGCCCATTTTATGGCTAAACATTCACGTTCAATGGTGGAGTAATTTTTTTCCGCTGGGACCAGCTTCCTGCTAAGGAATAAGACCGGGTGTTCAATGCCATCGTGCCTTTGCGACAAGACCGCACCCAGGCCTGTATCTGAGGCGTCTGTCTGAACTATAAATGTCTTGGCAAAATCCACCCCCTTCAAGACTGGTGCCCCAGAGAGTTGCCTCTTCAGGAGGTCAAACATTCTCTCCACATCTTCAGTCCACTTCAGCTTATTGGGTGCATTTTTTCGTAGCATGTCCGTTAGCAAGGCAGTCTTCTCAGAGAAATGGGGAATGAATCTCCGATAATATCCGACCAGTCCTAGAAAGCTGCGCAATTGTTTCTTGGTAGCAGGTGTAGGAAAGGTCTGGACGCTTGCTATTTACTAATCAGTGGTTTTACCACTCCATGGCCCACGACATGCCCCAAATATTTCACTTCTTGTCCCCCGAAGAGACACTTGGCCGGGTTTAAGGTGAGCCCGGCCTCCCGGATGGATAACAAAACCGCTTCAACCCTCTGTAAGTGTTGTGTCCAATTCTCGCTATGGATGACGACGTCGTCCATGTAGGCGACTGCATAGGCCTGATGTGGACGAAGGACCATGTCCATAAGTCGTTGGCAAGTGGCTGCGGCCCTGTGCAGGCCAAAGGGCATCCGTTTGAACTGATACAGGCCTATGGGTGTACTAAAGGCTGTCTTCTGCCGGGCCTCCCTGGTAAGGGGCACTTGCCAATAGCCTTTGGACATGTCCAACGTTGTCAAGTATTTAGCCTGTCCTAGGCGATCAAGTAATTCCTCGATCCGGGGCATTGGATAGGAATCAAATCGAGAAATGGAATTCACTCTTCGAAAATCAATACAAAAGCGTATTGATCCGTCCGGTTTTGGCACCATAACGATGGGACTATTCCATGGGCTGCGCGACTCCTCAATGATTCCCATGGCCAGCATTTCTCCCACCTGGCGGATTACCTCCTTCTTCTTCGCCTCAGGTAGTCGATAAGGGCGTTGCCTTATGACTTGTCCTGGGGGAGTTATAATGTCATGCGTTATTAACCTTGTTTCGCCTGGTATAGGCGTGAGAACATCCTTGTAACGGGAGAGTACTTGATGGAGTTCCTGTCTTTGCGGCCATGAAAGACTCTCATCCAGTCGGGGCTCAGGGTTTTCCTTGCACTCAGTCAGCTGGGGTCCAAGGTCCTCTTCTTCGACCTCTGCCATTTCCACCGAAGCTGACAAGCCCTGTAGACTCTTGGTGCCAGTGGATCCGAATCCACGCACACCCCGCAGCGTCGCAGACAGGACAGGCACTTCTTCCAAAGGGGGGAGGCCCACTCGCTCACAGATCAACTGTGCTATGCGATCTCCCGCCTTAACATTGAAATTACTCTTCCCGAAATTAAAAAGAAGGACCTTTACAGAACCGCGGTAGTCTGGGTCAATAACCCCTGCCCCGATGTCTATAAAGTGTTTCAGGGCTAACCCTGACCGGGGTGCTAGTCGCCCGTAGCATCCAATTGGCAGCTCTATTTGCAAAGCGGTGTCCACCAGTGCCCTCCCACCAGCCGGGACTACCACATCTTCGGCGCTGGTGAGGTCAAATCCCGCGGCGCTGGGCGTGGCCCTTTTGGGTGCCTGAGCGCTGGGCGTCAGCCTACAGAATTTCAGGATGAACCTAGGTTTTTATCCCCTGGGAACTTCCTTCTTCTGTCCATACTTGCTGGCTCTAGCCACTGAGGAAGTAGGAACGTATTTTACTTTTTCCATGGCCAGAGCTTGAACCTCGCTGGCAACTTTTTCTGTGTGGGCATCCTCTCGCTCCTGCAAGCCCTGCTCTATCCCTTTGTGAAATTGGGGCCAGTCTTTGCCTAAGATTACTGCTTGGGGAAGACCTGGGACCACTGTTAAAGGGATAGTCTTGTGTGTGCCTAACCCTTTTATGTGTAGATTGTACACTGGGTAAGTGGAAGTTCCACCATGTACGCACCTTATCTTCACAGAAGTAATGGGCTGAATCACTTCTCCTCCCTGCTTGGCTTCTATCTCACGCCACAACTCCATCGAGAGCATACTCAACTCCGCCCCGGAGTCCAGCAAAGCCTGGGCAGTCATTCCCTGTACTTCTATAGACAGAAGAAAACCTTGCCTATCTCTCATAGCATTACCAGCTATTAATGCAGTTTTTACATGACATTGTCTTTGCAAATGCCCTTGCTGACCACACTTATAACATTTTTGTCTATCTTTTCCTCCATTCCATAAAGGCATGCACATTTTGACAGGACTGCTCTCATCCCTTCGTGCCTTTTCTGATCTGCAACACTGCGACTCCTGGGAAGTAGAGCCACCTCTCTGGCCTGTAATCTCGGCCTCAATGTACCTTTCCGAGAGTGCTACTGCCTCCTGAGGGGTTTTGCAGTTCTGTAATATCAGAAAAGTACGGATACTGTTGGGAAGTGCATCCATGTACTGTTCTAATACTAGATCATTCAAAATAGACTCCACAGTTCTCCCTTCTGGATTTAACCATTTGTTAAGTAAACTGTGTATACGATGACATAGAGATTTTGGAGTTTCACTGGGCTTTAATTTCACACTCCTCAAGCGAGCGCGATAAACTACCGGAGTGAGCCCCAATCTCTCCCTGATTGCTTTTTTAATTTCCTCATAGCTTCCTGCTAAATCAGCTGGCATGGCACGGTAAGCGGCCAGCGCCTCCCCTGTAAGGGACGCTGCCAACCTTAGCGGCCAGTGCTCTTTAGGCCACAAGCTAAGATGTGCAACTCTCTCAAAGCTGGTTAAATAATCATCTACATCATCCTTATCTGTGAGCTGTCCAAAATTGAACAAAGTTCCCATTTGTATGCTAACAGGGTGTACATTGTCTGTTAGTGTGGAACCTGTTACTGAGGCTGGGACAGGCGCTGGCTTCTTCTTTCGCAGCATCTCCTCCATCAGCTGTAGCAGAGGTTTTTGCTGCTCCTGGAAGCTAGCATTAGCTCTTGCCTGTGCCTCCAAAGACATGTCTCTCTGGCGCTCCAACTGCGTCGCCATCCAACCAAAGACCTCTTTGGCCTCCAACGCCATCTTGGAACCTGGAATAAAAGAGAAACACACAGACCAAAGTGCGATACCACTGGAACAAAGTTTTCCTTTCCCTTTTGAAAATATATATATTTTTTTTCCTTTTCTTTTTCCCCCAGTCACCACTAGGAGACCTCCCCTGGCCCCGGTATCCTCGGTACCCTGGGTGGATACCCTTTACCTGGCTCAGGAGTTATACAAGCGTGTCAGCAATGAAGTTCAGCAGCTTCCTGCAGTCCCCTTCCACTGCTGGGCTCGGCAGCACCTCTGCTGGGCTCCTCTGGAAGTCTTGTGGTTGCAGCTCCTGCTATGGTCACTTCTTGCGTCTGCAGAAATCCTCAAATCCTCAATACTACGCCACTCTTATCACGCCGCCCGCTCCCTAACCTTGAGGGTTAAGGAGGGGTTGCCTTGTGATGCCCTTGAGGCAGTTAGTTGTAGTTGTGTTATTGTGCTTCGAGCAGTAAGGCAGGCAAAGAGAACATTATTTTTCATGAGGTTTATTTTTCATGAGGCTTACTTTGCCATAGTGCAGTTCAAAAAGGCTACAGACGGTGCAGAAGTATAAACCAAAAACAAGATTAACTGAAACTTGCCAAACAGGCTTGTAATGCTGTATTATTTCACATTCACTTCATGTGATTCAAACATACAGGATGCAACAGAAAAGTTCCTTTAACAGTAGTGTAACAGTAGGGCTCTGGTTCTACCAATCACTGGTGCATTAATTCATTCACCTTCCACAAGCTTTCTTGTGTAGGTCAAGTTAAGTGCCACTGCTACATTTCTTCATATACCAGAAAATCCTTTTCTCCTTAATTGCCTCTGTCAATTAAGCATGCAGAGCAGTCCATTAATATATCTTCATCAGGGTAAAGCAGAGAATTAGAAACAGGCGTTTCTTCATTACAGCCAGTAACTGGTTCTGGAATACTGTAGTTAAAACTTGCCTTCTGTTCTAAATACTCTTGGAATTCTTTGAGAAGTGATTCAGCTGGTGACTTCCCTTCACTTAGCTGTCTTCCCTTCCCCTCGGTGAGCAAATGTTGGCTGAGACTCTCTATCTCAGGCTGCTTATCATGTTTGTTTGTATCAGGAAAACAAACATTTGCTGTGCTTCCGTTATCTCCCCACCTTTCTCTACACGTGGGTGCTGTGCATAAAACCTTAGCAGTGCTAGGAGGGTACTTAAAAGCATTTACGTCAGCCCTTTCTTGGCTAGGTGTTTCAGCTAGCTTAAAGGAATAATTAGTGTTATTCAAAGCTTCTCTCTGCTGACAACAGCTGCCACCATTTTGTCTGGCTTGGCTTTTAAAACTAGAACACAATCTTTCTGGCTTTAGAGCATAAACTTCTCCCCCACTGGGTACCTTATACAGAAGCTTTTCCTTTGGAGAATTCTTTGTCCTTCTGCCTTTATTCCATAGCTCTGCCTGGTCCTGTAGGCTTGGATCTCTCAGCGTTCCGAAAGAGTTCTGCCTCCAGCAGTTTCTTTCCTCATCTGAATCTTCCACCACGCTACCTGCCAGCTGCAGACTATTAGAGGAATTACCACAGCAAGGATACTTCCTTTCAGACTTTCCTTCTGAAGCACTTGTTTCTCCCTCTGGGAATTCTCTTAGCCTCCGTTGCTCTTTTGGCTCCTGCCCTCTTAGTTTCTCTCGGTCCTGCTCTTGCTCCCGGTTCTGTTTGTCTTGCCTCCTCCTCAATTCACTTCCTGGTTTCTGAGTATTTAACCAGGTGCTTCTAGCCTGCACTGCCCGCCTCCCCTTGGGGCGTGCCCAATCAAAAGCTTTCCTACTCTCCTCCCTCGAGGTGAGCTGTTCTGCTTGATTGAATCTGGGTTTTTTTCTTTCTGCAAAGAAATCCCTGCTTTCTCCTGCAGTACCGGCTTCTACCACCGGATGCTCATTCGTGTCCATCGGTTCCTGGGGAGCTACTGTGTCACACACTCCGTTCATTAATTTATAGACTTCTATCATATCTCCCCTCAGCCGCCTCTTTTCCAGGTTAAAGAGCCCTAACCTTTTTAGCCTTTCTTCATAGGAGTATCCTTCCATCCCCTTTACCATTTTGGTGGCTCTTCTATGAACCTTTTCTAAAATTGCTATATCCTTTTTAAGATACGGTGACCAGAATTGCACACAATATTTAAGGTGCGGTCTCACCAAGGAACGATATAGAGGCATTATAATATCTTTTGTTTTATTTTCCATTCCTTTCCTTATGATACCTAGCATTCTATTTGCTCTCTTGGCCGCTGCTGCACACTGGGCCGAGGGTTTTAACATGGTATCCACAATGATGCCTAAATCTTTTTCCTGGGTGGTGGTTCCTAATGTGGAACCTTGCATCGTGTAACCATAGTTTGGGCTGTTCTTCCTTAGGTGCATAACTTTGCACTTGTCCACATTAAATTTCATCTGCCATTTTGATGCCCAGTCTTCCAATTTATCAAGATCCTCTTGCAATTTTCCACAGTCCTCTTGGCTTTTAACAACTTTAAATAGTTTTGTGTCATCTGCAAATTTGATAACCTCACTCGTTATTCCACTTTCCAGGTCATTTATGAATATGTCAAAAAGCAGCGGACCCAGCACAGATCCCTGGGGTACACCACTATTCACCTTTCTCCATTGGGAAAATTGGCCATTTAGCCCTACTCTCTGCTTTCTATCTTTTAACCAGTTCCTGATCCACAATAGTACACTGCCTCCTATCCCATGACTCCTTAGTTTTGCCAAAAGTCTCTGATGAGGGACCTTGTCAAAGGCTTTCTGAACATACTGCTCTTCACTCTGGTAGCTGTGCAGAGGGCCTCCCTTGCTCCTTCTGAAGCCAGTCAGACAGGTGCGGGGTTCTTCCGAGGGGAGGGCGGTTAGGACTGGAAATGGGCTGATGGGGGGCTAGGACTGGAAATGGGCTGATGGGGGGGGGGCTTGGACTGGAAATGGGCTTATGGGGATCAGAACTTGAAATGGGCTGATGAGAAGCTAGGATAGGACTGGAAATGGGCTGATAGGGGGCTAGGATAGGACTGAAAATGGCTGATGGAGGGACTTGGACTGAAAATGTGCTAATGGGGGGCTAAGATAGGACTGGAAATGGCTGATGGGGGGGCTAGGACTGGAAATGTGCTGATTGTGGGGGGCTTGGACTGGAAGTGAGCTTATGTTTAAGTTCATTCAATCACTTACTATACCACACCTTCATTACATCAGGGCGGTGTACAATCAACCAAGCAGTTAGAGAATGGCTAAAGCCGGAAAAAAAGAAAGGAACTACAATATAAGACAGGAAAGGCAGATAGAGATGTAGAAAATACAAAAATTACCCCATTCATTCACCAATATCAAAAATACAAAAACTTTCTTAGGAACAGGTCTCAGACTTCACTGAAGTGGGGAGAACCCAGGAGGTATACCTCTGCTGTGGTTAACATGCCCCGTAATAGAGATAGATAGAGATGTAGGACATGAAGACAACAGACAGGAGATTCTTGGGAGGGAGGGAGGGATCCTCAAGGAGAGGCAGAGGGAAGGTCAAAAGTAGAACAGAAGAGTTGAGTTTTCAGTTGGGATTTGAATCTGGAGAAAACTGGTTCCAAATGGAGGTTGGTAGGGAGGGAATTCCAGAGGGAGGGGCCCAAAAAGAAAAAGGCAAAGTGACGGGTGGACTGTAGATGAGCACGTGCTGGGGAGGGGAGATGTAACTGGTTGACATGGTTTGAACACAGGTATGGGTTTGGTATGTGAAACTGTAAGGGGGGCTAGGATAGGACTGGTAATGGCTGATGGGGGGCTGGGATAGGACTGGAAATGGCTGATGGGGCTAAAATTGGAAATGGGCTGATGGGGGGGCTTGGACTGGAAATGGGCTGATACTGTAGTTAGGACTGGAAATGGGCTGATGGGGGGCTAGGATAGGACTGGAAATGGGCTGATGGGGGGCTAGGATAGGACTGGAAATGGCTGATGGGGGTTAGGATTGGAAAATAGGCTGATGAGTGGTTTGGACTGGAAATGGGCTGATGGGGGGCTTGGACTAGAAATGGGCTGATGGGGGGCTAGGATAGGACTAGAATTGGGCTGATAGCGGGGCTTGGACTGGAAATGAGCTGATGTAGGGGATTGGAAAATGGGACTAGCAAGGAGCAGATGCTGGGTGGGGCTGAAGTATAACGGAGCTGATGTTGGGGGAGGACTAGAAGGGGATGGGGCTGGGGGAGTGAGGATGGAGAGGGAAAAAGATATTTTGTGTGGGCGGGAAGAAAGATCTACGATTGGCCATGTATTGGGAGAATAAGTAGGGACTGAGGATGGAGGAGTGAAAGTTGAGTGGATTAAAAAAGGAATAAAGAAAGAAATGGAGGAAAGAACAAAAGGGAAAAGATCAGTATGTTGGAGCAGAGAATGGAAAAAACTAGGAGAGAAGAAGGGACAAATGGACAGCAGACAACGGGAAGTTAGCAGAAGACATGAAGAAAACAGAAGAAAGCGACTCTGGCAGTTGTGACGGAAAAATAAAATGCCCAAATAACAAAAGGGTATAAAAATACTAATTTATTTTGAATTTATTAACTGGATTATGTCAGCTCTGGAAAATGTGCATCATTAACGTTGTTGCGTTTTGTTTAGTACAAGAGGAAATTAATTTATAGTTTTATTTCTCCAGTGTTGCTGTACATTATAAGTTTGGCTTTTGGGGTTCCCAGTTTAATATTGTCTTCATATTTCTAAATTGTGATCTCTTGTTCTATGTTTGGTGAATGGTCTATGTTTTTGCATGTGCAACCGAGCTGTTCATGTAGTTTCTATATGACAGTCCCACTTGTTCTCTTTCCACAGTAGGCGATATATTGGTATTCTCTGAGATGTACTTGTTTAACATTTGCAGTGTTGCCTTTTGAAAGGTAGGGTTTGGTGCTTTTTGAGTCCTGGTAGTGCTGTTCTGATACGGCGGGTTTGCAATGGATTCTAAATGAGCAGGGTTTATAGTACTTCCTGGAAGTTGGCACTGGAGTATAGTAATGTAGTTTATAAATCTTTCTTTATCTTCACTGCCCATGCAAATGGTATTCATACACTCATTAAGAGGCATGTTTAAAAGTTAATGTGCATTCACAAATGTTAATGTGTGGTAAGTGCAGAAATATCCATTTATTTCTATTGGCGCAGTGGCACTTAACATAGTAACATAGCATATGCACATTAGTAAATATGCCCTGGTCATTGCCAGGACAAAAGAGAGGCTTGTGAAGGACTCCTTTGAAAGCCACCTAAAATTGGCAACATATACATTTTAAAATAAAATAAATTAAATTTGGTCCAGTCATGCAAATGTGGTCCAGTGGCTATGCAAATGAGGTCTCGCAATGAGTCTCCGCACTTGGTCCCGCACCACCCTTGAGCCACCCCTGGGTACACGCCAGTCTATACCTGCTCCAGGACACAAATAGGTGTCTGCAAAGTGGTCGTTTTTCCAGTAAAACATATGAAGGGTCTACAGGAGATGGTACTCTAATATCCCCAAGTACTATCCACAACCGTAAAGACAATTGATAGGTATTAGGGAAATCTGTTTTGTGGTCGTTGCGCTACTGAATGTCTGCTAGCAGAATGAGACTGAGGCTGAGACGCATCTCCTGTCTGGAATACCATTGTGATGATGTCTATGTAGCTGTCCCCAACAACGTCTTTATAGGATACACCCATGTTTCTGAGATCGTACGCGAACTTGGATGTGCCTGGCCTTTTTTGAAATGCTTTCACCTGGACATCATTTCTAAAATGTGCCTTCACACATCTTACAGAAGGCAAGCTTGGGTATTTGAAGACAAATGCTTTGTTCATAACATAATTTTGTTTTATCAATATTTTTTATTGGTAACATGTACTTTTAAAATGACCCTTCTTTGTCTTTTCAAGACAAAAGGCTAAAAGGTGAGACAAAAAGTTTTGCTTCGGAGTGGAGCGTGCATTATTGTATAGTCTTAGAAACCTCTTACCTTTCTCCAGAAACTGTTTTTCCATTGATAGAAGTCTGATACATAGGGAAGAGTTGGCAGTATGGATAATTTTCCATAGGATTCTTGTATAGAATAGCCCCATAGAACCTTAGACCCTACTGATCCAAATACTAGGCTTCTGTATTTAAAACATAAGTAAGTAGGATGCACAAAATAGATTTATAACTACCTCTGGGTCTCCTTTTACATAAAAAAAAGCTAAAGGGCCCACAGAGGGGATAGGCCTGTTTTAATAATTTCAACAAAGCTATTTGCAGAGCAGCAGAGACACAAAGAAATGGAAAGTTTGGCCACATCAGAATATTCCACATGCAAAACACACCATTATACAAGAGTACTGTGATACTGACAAACACATACAAAAAATCATTTAATGTTTATTTCATAGGAAGATACACAGGCAAGAAAAAGAAAGAAATTAACTTAACAAATTTTTAAAAGGGTCTAAGTCACTTAAAAACTTTGAATTAAAAGGTGCATTAATCACTTCACACATTATAGGACATAGCACACTTGGGTTTATCTTTATGAGACTGATATAGTTTAGAAGGCATTTTATTTAACAACTTTGCAAACATATATGATAAATGTACGCAATTTACTGTGTACACTGAATCATTCTTCAGATTGCTTTTTTTGGAGGTGGGTGGAGGGGGAAGGGTTTGCATGAAAGCTGTAAAACTGGCCTGGAAAATGACCAGCGTTGCAGTCTTGCATAGATAGTATTCATTTCAGTTACAAAGGCTAACCAAAATGATGTCATTAGAAACTCAAGCTTCTTAAGACCATACTTGTTTCTCTTTACATGTTATTAAAAGCTATAATGATGAATGATTGCTTCATTCCCTTTTAATGTACATATAATTACTGGGGAAACAGCATCTCCAGTTTCTAGAGCTAGTTTATGAAAACCTATTATTTACTAGAAGAGCAGCCCGGGTCGTCTTAATTTCTTCAGCCAGTTGAGCCTCTTCTAGTGCTCCTTCACTCTGCTTGGCAGATGAGTTATTTCAAAGCTGACTTGTATGTAGACTTGAGAAGGGTATGGTGTAAAGTTAGATGTGCTGAACAATATTCCACAAAAGTCACAAAATGAGAAGCCGCCATGTTGTGCGACATTTTTTCTACATCAATTTTCTCCTGTCGCTTATAATACAATCCCACACATTTCCCTGAGAAATCTGGTTGTCCCTAAAGGAATGATTACATTGCTTACTGCAAACAGACCGGGAGCAGAGCAGCCCAGAAGGGTAAACCACTATGCAAATTCCTTTAAGTCCTTATACAGCAATAGCACTGCATGCATCCAATCTGCAAACATTTATCATGATATACGTTTACTTAACACTTTATTAGCCTTTATTAAACAGGGAATCTGGCATTTCTTTTGCCCTTGGTACCTCAAGACTAACACAAGGCTGTTATTTTGTATTAGTCTTGCATATCACGGTGAGATTTGTTTTTAATAACGAGTTTCACCAGGGAGAGCCAGAATCACATAGCCTTATGCTGGGATCTTGGAATACAGTCCATATGTAGCCCACTTCCAGTACAAATGAAAACCCTTTAAAGGGAAATGCACAGAGTTACTTTGGAGTTTCTAGTAAGATACCATAAAAATTCAGCAGATTTCATTTAGAAAGGATACTATTTACAACAATACAGTTTTACTTTTTTTTTAATAGTTCACACACTAAAGCTAGTTTTAAAAGGAGTGAAACCAAATGAGGCTGTTCATATAGTTCAAACAATGTATGAAATGATTTTGCATGTTGTGTCTTTTTTTAAACATTGCTCTAGGATACATGAAGAAAAACACAATAAATTATAGAGATAATGATAAACTTTGATCAGTTAAATAAAGAAAGCTGTATGTTGCAACTTTATCTTACAAACAGTTTCCTAAAAAAAGTACAGAATTCAATGGCCTCGCAGTTCTGGATTGCAAGTGTGTATAGTTGTATAATTTGAAGGTGAAGCAAATCCAAAATTACAGACAAGGCCTCCATCTATAGGTTTTGTACTTCATATCTGTAGGGCAGGGGTCTAGTTACTGTATTGGTCCTGGAGTAAACTGCATCTTTTGGTAGATTGTGACCATCTTTAAAAGTACCAATATGAGAATTACAAAAGATGTTGCGGCATTTGAGCTTTTGAACCCACAAAGATCCCTTCATATCTGCAAAAGGAACTTCTTGGGTCTCGAAAGCTCATGTATATCCTCATCTCTGGATAATTCTTGCACTGCTCCCATAGCACGTACCATAACCTGCAAAGAGTGCTGTCCTTGATAATTAAATCTTCACATTCCTCATAGCAATGTAGAAAGAGAATATCTTGCTCACAATGCAGCCTTGTAAAAAAAACGCAACTATGTATTTACAAGATTTAAGATACTTTTTTGCTGAAGATGTACACAAATGCACAAAATTTTGTACTTCCCCTAATTCAAAAGTGAAATGTATTAACAACGTACTCTCCCAGTTGCCAAGAGTCGCGCCACAGTCTTAATTTATGCTCTGCGGTCTTTTAGGAGGCGGTGGTGGCATAAGTTCTGTGTCAGGATCCTGCTGCCGTTTTCGTTTTTGTGCTTGAGAGCCCGCTGAACACTTCTCAATGAATTCAAACAGGATTTTCTTTGTGACTGGCTTTTGTATGCTGTTACATACAGCTGGGGAAGCAGGGAGAGAAAGAAAAACATTTTATTAGTTATAGAAGATACCTACCAACACTGGACGCAGATGCTTCACTTTATAAACTAGGGACGTATGGAAGCACCTGCACCAAGGCGCCGTGGTTACATCTGCCCTGGAGCAGGCGTAGCTGGTAGCACCTACATCGGTGCACTGATGCATGTAAGTCATAGTATTCTATAATTTATGTACGTCAATTGAGGTCATGCCTACGCTCCTCCCCTGTGCACACACCAATGGAACTTACGCATGATCAGCACTGCTGCATGTGGTTACAGAATAGTGACCAGAGTGGGTATGAACCATGGAGGGGTAAGATAATTGATAAGCAAAGAGAACAGTGGGCATGGTGGATAGACTACAGAACTTAGAGAGGAGGGTTATGGGGGATCAGACGTGCATGTAAGAGGGGCTGAGACATCCAGGATTATGGAGGGGAAAAGGTTTTCTGTTGGTATGTGAGTTTGTAAGGGAGGAAGGGATAGGTGTGATTGTTTATCTGCAATGGTGGAAGACTGGCTTAGGCCTTTTGCTATGTATTCTGAATTTAGATCTGGGAGGGTGTTTATAAGTTTGTGGTTGTATTGTGGAATGTCTGAAGTTTGGGAGGGATGATGGGGAGGAGAATTTCTACTGAGCAAGACATTCATAAGCATGCCTAATTATACATCTCTCCATATGTTTCACTTTCTCAAAAAACTCACATTATATTGAACACTTATAGAGATATTTAACTAGTGTGTCTTTATAAACATGGCCTAACTGAACATCTGAGATTTTTATAAAATAGTGAGACCATAGCACGGGGAGCTTTGCTCCCTCCCTATACTCCTCCTCCCCTCCACCCCCAAAAAAATGATTTGACACATAACTGAATTATCTGACCAGTAGGCGTTTGGCACATATGCAAAGGCATCTCTAACTGAGTTAGACACAATGCTAAATGGTGGTATTACGTAATGGTCCCCAACTGCACAAAAATTTAATGCCACACTTTATATAGCACATTGTGTGGAAATTGAGATATTCACAATTCTCCTAGTATTTTACAAAAAGCTTTGCAGAACATGGAGTCTTCAATGAAGGGGGATGGTGCTAGTAGTATGGATTTGTCAGCATAGAAACATGACGGCAGAAAAAGAGCACATGGCCTATCTAGTCTGCCCTTCCATATCAACTACAATAGTCCCCTTTTCCCTTTAGAGATACTCTGTGTTTGTCCCATGCTTTTTTGAATTCAGATACTGTCCTCGAGTCCACCACCTCCACTGGGAGACTATTCCACACATCTAACACTCTTTCCATAAAGAAATATTTCTGCATATTACTCCCGAGTCTATCCCCTTTCACTCTCATCCTATGTCCCCTGGTAGCAGAGCTTGCTTTCAATTGAAATAGACCCTCCTGTGCATTTATGCCATGGAGGTATTTAAATGTCTCTATCACATCGCTTCTATCCCGCCTTTCTTCTAAAGTATACTTAAGATCGTTAAGTCTGTCCTCATGTGCTTCATAACAAAGACCATTAACCATTTTAGTAGCCACCCTCTGTACCAACTTCAATCTGCCTATATCCTTTTGAAGGTGCAGTCTCCAGAATTGCACACAATATTCCAAATGAGGTCTCACCATAGACTTATGCAAATAGGTATTATCACCTACTTTTTTCTGCTGGCTATTCCTCTCCCTATGTTCCTAAGTATCCTTCTGGTTTTCGCAGTAACCTTTTCTACCTGTTTAGCTACTTTAAGATCATCAATGGATGGCAGGAATTTTACAAAGGTACACTCACAACACAAGAGTAGTATCACTTAGCATCTTTTATATGCAATCGCCAGAGATTACACATGGAGGTGCTGATTTGCAACACTGCTGCACATAACGAATGGCAGAAGGGACATATAACAGGAAACTAAGAAGGGGGGGGGGGGTATATATTAGAAGCTCTATTCGTGAGTTGGATATCAGAATACGGGCACATAGACGTGAAAATGACAAAGATGTCCCCGGAGTCATGTTAGAAAGCTGAGTATATAGACATCTCCAGTGCAAGAACATCTAGGTAGCATGGGAGTATGGTGGAGGCGTGGCCCTGGGTGGAGCAAGGGAGATTATTATTATTATTATTATTTAACAGTATTTCTATACCGCCTTATCTTACAATCATATGCATATTGCAGTGCAATTTCAGAACAGCACAAGCACGTCTGGACCTGTTTGCTGAGATGTCCATGTCTATAACTGCTCCTGACCACAAATAAAGTTAAAAAATGTGCTTGTTTCATAGCTGCAATGTTTCCAAGGAGAAGAATAAAATGTGCTTATATCACTGTGGTTAATATTTTTTGGCCAAAGAAACCTTCCTGTAAATACATACACCAAACATATTACTGGATTGCTTCTGCACGTCTTGAGTATATGAAATGGCAGGCCAGGACTTGTTAGCTTTATAACATAGATGCCCCTCTTCTGAACTACCCAAACCAGGACAGCAAAGTACTCGGTTCTGCGGGCGTGCAATTTGGCGATGTCCACATTTGTGAAATGACCTACACCCATGCACATACCCGGCCTTGTTATCTGTGTGGAGCCTGCCTCCAGAAGCGGTTACTAGGACATTCATTTTTCGGGGTGGAGAAGGAGCATTTTAGACGGAACTCCGACATCCCTCCCTTCAATGCTGCCATTCCCCTGGATTTTGGATGTTCTGTCTGCATGTCTCAGTTTTTCTGAGACATCTCTTCTAAAGTGCTACTTCACACAAACAATTACTGCCAAATAAGCAACAAAGTCCTGAATGGCAAATAATCATGTTTTTATGTTGAATGAAATATTGGCCGGAAGGGGGGAGGGAATGGGATGGCTTATCCTCTGCACATGCACATGTAACTCCTCTTCTCAAGTCACTTCACTGGTGCTCTATCTGTTTCAGCATCCAAATCAAACTTTCTTCTACTGACCTATAAGTGCATTCATTCGACTGCTCCTCACCGTCTTTCCCCTATTATCTCCTCAGAACTCCACTACTTTAGCAGATCCTTCTTATCTGTGCCCTTATCGGCCACTGCCAACTCCATAAGTACATAAGATATGCCATACTGGGTCAGACCAAGGTCCATCAAGCCCAGTATCCTGTTTCCAACAGTGGCCAATCTAGGTCATAAGTACCTAGCAGTTTCCCCTCAAGCAGTGATATCCTGGGTCCCTTTTAATAATGGTTTATGGACCTTTCCTCCAGGAACTTGTCCAAACCTTTTTTAAACCCACCTACACTAACAGCTTTTACTACATCCTCCAGTAACAAATTCCAGAGTTTGATTACACGTTGAGTGAAAAAATATTTTCTCTTATTAGTCTTAAATAGGTTACCCTGTAGCTTCATTGCATGTCCCCTAGTCTTTTTATATTTCGATGACGTAAACAATTGATCTACGTTTACCTGTTCTACTCCATTCATTAATTTATAGACCTCTATCATATCTCCCCTCAGCCGTCTCTTTTCCAGGTTGAAGAGCCCTAACCTTTTTAGCCTCTCTTCAAAAGAGTATCCTTTCATCCCCTTTACCATTTTGGTGGCTCTTCTCTGTACCTTTTCTAATAACGCTATATCCTTTAAGATACGGTGACCAGAATTGCATACAATATTCAAGGTGCAGTCGCACCATGGAATGATACAGAGTCATTATAATATCCTTTGATTTATTTTCCATTCCTTTCCTTATGATACCTAGCATTCTATTTGCTCTCTTGGCCGCCGCTGCACACTGGGTGGAGGGTTTTAACATGTTATCCACAATGACGCCTAAATCTTTTTCCTGGGAGGTGGTTCCTAATGTGGAACCTTGCATCGTGTAACCATAGTTTGGGTTGTTCTTCCCTAGGTGCATAACTTTGCACTTGTCCATATTAAAATTTCATCCGCCATTTGGATGCCCAGTCTTCCAATTTATCAAGATCCTCTTGCAATTTTCCACAACCCTCTTGGGTTTTAACAACTTTAAATAGTTTTGTGTCATCTGCAAATTTGATAACCTCACTAGTTATTCCCTTTTCCAGGTCATTTATGAATAGGTCAAAAAGCAGCGGACGCAGCACAGATCCCTGCGGTACTCCACTATTCACCTTTTTCCATTGGGAAAATTGGCCATTTAGCCCTACACTCTGCTTTCTATCTTTTAACCAGTTCCTGATCCACAATAGTACACTGCCTCCTATCCCATGACTTTTTAGTTTTGCCAAACGTCTCTGATGAGGGACCTTGTCAAAGGCTTTCTGAAAGTCCAGATACACTATATCAACCAACTCACCTTTGTCTACCTGTTTATTCACACCTTCAAAAAAACATAACAGATTAGTAAGACAAGATCTTCCTTGTCTAATGCCATGCTGGCTGTCTCCCATTAAGCCATGACGATCTACATGATGAGTAATTTTGTTCTTTATGATGGCTTCTACCATTTTTCCCAGTACTGACGTCAGGCTCACCGGTCTGTAGTTTCCCGGATCACCCCGGAACCCTTTTTAAAAATTGGCGATCCTCCAATTTTCAGGTATTACCAATGATTTTAATGATAGTTCACAGATTATTAATAGCAGGTCTGCAATCTCATATTTCAGTTCTTTCAACACCCTTGGATGTATACTATCTGGTCCAGGTGATTTGCTACTCTTCAGTTTATCAAATAGTTGTAATACATCTTCCCGGTGTATCGATATTTCTTTCAATTCTTCCGCTGTATCAACTTTAAATACCACTTCAGTCATGGGTAACATCCCTATATCTTCCTCAGTAAAGACCGAAGCAATGAATTCATTCAGTCTCTTTGCTATAGCCTTGTCCCCTCTTACTGCCCTTTTGTTCATTCCACCTTGCTGCTCCATGTGCCTGAACAAATTACCGCTTCAGTACATCAGGATCCTTCTCTAGTCCTATTGAAATCCAGGCAATAAATTCACCTCTTTGAGGCTGCATTTGGATCCTTATGCCCTTCACTCTCTTGTTCACCACTTATGTGTATCTTAACATAATCTAGTCCCCAGTTTTGTGATGTTGCTCGTCTTGATTAGATTGTAAGCCTTGATGAGCAGGGACTCTCTTACCTCTTGTATATGCACAGCGCTGCATACACCCTGTAGCATTATGCAAATTGTAAGTAGTAGTAGTAGTAGTAGGGGCCAAGCACAATTGCTTCTGTGATCACTCATTTCAAACTCTAGCGCCAACTAGCACTTTGTAGAAGCTTACGCGTAGTTCAGGGGAGATTCAGAAAGCAACATGAAAATTTTTACAACTTATATTTGCTTGTCCACTGTAAGGGTATACACTTTAAGCCCACTCAATCCATGTCCAGCCTACATACCTTGGAAATCTCTGCATCCTGGACACTTACACATCTAAACAGCAGCTTTCTGAGAAGACCATTTACACATGTAGCCCATCTGCATATATGAATGCTGCTATTCGCACAGGTAGATGCTTCAAAAGTAGCGTCTTCATGCTCACATTATAGCTAAGAGGGGGTTTTATACTTTAGGAATGGCAAAACCATAAGTTAGTTCTGTTAATGCCTCCTTCCCCCATCCATGAGAGAACAGTGGAAAAACATCTAGCTCAAGGCAATCATTTTACATTTGTTGTGTGCCACATATACAAACATAGAATGGTAAGGCCCACCTAATCTGCGTACTTTGTTTCCATTTGCAGTGCCATAGGACACAGCTGATGTTTTGCTTTCCCTTCCTTTCTTCATAACTAAGGATCACTTGTTCCTGCCCCCAGGTTTTCTTGAATTCTGTTACTGTTTTTGCCTCCTTTCCCTCCACTGGGAAGCAATTCCATGTATCTACACACTTTTTGTGAGGAAATGTCTTCATTTACTCCTATGTCTATCCTCCCTTTCAACACTGTATCATGAACACTTGATTCCAGAACTTCTATGTTCTTCATACCTTCAATCCCCCCTCCTTCTCCTCTGCTCTACAATATACATAATTAAGATTTTAGAGCTCATTTCACAGTGGTTGTTACTTAAAGGTTTCATATTATGCTTCCGGAATCCATCTACACTGTATGGAATACATATATATATAGTAAATATGAATTAATAAAGCGTATATGAACATAAGAATTGCTATATTAGGTCCATCAAGTACAGTATCCCGTGTACAATGGTGGCTAATCCAGGTCAGAAGTACCTAATAGCAGTGGTGTAAATACCACTCAAGCATCCCATGCAATGCAGGAAGGGTCAGGCTAGATTGGGGGCCTACTTGTCCCAGTGGTCCCTAGCCCGTAATAGTCATGGCAGAGAGTGGCACACATCACACTTTCAATAAAGATGTCTGCCACGCTGTCTCCCACTGTCTCTCTATTAGAAAAGTACTTTACGAGGCAGCCCAAACCTGGAATAATATCACCCCACCATGTGGCTGAAGTCTTGCGATAGCCAAGAATTTGGCAACACAGTGGAGTGATGTTCCGGGCTCAGGCTGCCGTGTAAAATACTCTTCTAACAGAGAGGCAGTTGGTGTTGGCATGGCAAACACCTTTATTGTAAGTACGATGTTTGCCGTGCTCGGACTTTTTAAAGGTTTTGTAAAGGGGTGGTGAAAGGGGAGGGGGGAATGTTTTCTGTCCCCCTTCTCCTGGCACTACCACCATCCTAAGGCACCCTCAGCAAATTTTGCATGGAGGCCCCTCATTTGAACATATGCTACTGCCTAACAGGGTCCCAATAAGTAGATAGATTCCATGCTGCTTAACACTAGTGATAAGCAGTGAATTTCTCCTAAATTACCTTAATAAAGGTTTATGGATCTTTCATCCAAGAACTTGTCCAAACCTTTCTTAATCTCAACTAAGCTAACTGCTTTTCACCATATCTTCCAGCAACAAATTTCAGTTGAGTGAAAAAATATTTTCTTCGATTTGTTTCAGGCTTCAAACATTTTTATTGATGCATAAAACTCCACAACCAGTTACAAAGCCAACTATATAAAAGAGAAAGCAACACAACCCAATAATGGTATAGAACAAACAGAATCCATAGCACTCAATACACTGGTCATAACACAGTCTCCAGAGCAAAGAAAGTATAACATTTGTATCTTTATACCCATTCATAACCTCCCAAAGTGCAATCCCATACCTATGCCTCCATCCCCCCACCCATGATATAACATTCGAATAATGATAGTCAAAGTATCATCCCAAACCTACAACAACAAAATACAGATGACCTTAAAATCATTGAAAACTGGACTAATACAATATCTACCGCAGCAGCAGCACCTCGCAGAAACCACATACACACACACGCACTAATCATCCGCCCCCTGGTACTCCAGCACGATCAGAGATGCAAAAAGAGAGCTGAGAAAAATTGAAAGGAAACAGAGGAAAACTAAAGACCCTGATATGCAACGACTATACTACACTAAGCAGAACAATTACAACTCTCTGATCAATAACTGTAAACACCACCATCACACAAACCTAATCATGCGATCAGCAAACAAGCCAAGAGAGCTTTTCAACATTGTCCGGGCACTCACCAGGGACAACACATATCTGGAGACCATTGAGATCCACCCTCAAGACATGGCAAACCAACTAGCCAAAAAATAAAACAAACTTAACAAACACCCACGTACAACAATCACAGAATGCAGCAACACTAAAGTACAAACCTCCGCTCAAGCATAGGAAGAATTTACCATACTGCCTCAAAGTCAAATAGTACCAATAACAAACCTCTGCAAGTGAAACCAAAAACTGTATCCTATAATGAAGGCCACTCACTGTTTCCTGAATTAAACACCATAGTCATGTTTTCACGGTGAATTTGTTCAAAATTTATAATTTTTGTCGGATCGTCTGTCGCGAGGGTGTACAAAACACTCTCATGTAACAGACCCTCCTTTTATTCAACTTTTTTCTAAAAAGGTCAGTGCGACCAAATTATGCCTGAGGCTACAACCAGCCCATAGGACCAGCCCCTGCATAGAATAAATGCTACATGCATCAAACTAAATCTTCACGGTCAGAAAAAATCTGCAACCAACAGAATGTTCAAAGTAAAGATGATAACACTTAGCTGAGCCCGAAGAGAATCTTGTGAGCTAATAACTACCACGACCAGCCACGCCAAGCTGGGTGTCCAGAAACTCATTACCGTCCCTTGGCTGCTCCTTGTAATTCTCAATTAGGCCCGCTGTCATCAATCTTGTATAGACATTCAAGTGATAGTTGGGAAATCTTGCGACACAAACCCGTTGTGTTTCAAGCCCACTGCGAAACTGGCTCTTTTTCAAGCTACTCCCACCCTAACTTCCGGTTCCGTCCAAACACTTATGACGTCAACACCATATCTGGAAACTGCAGATGACATCTATAACACATAAACAGAAGATTATGACAATGACCACCATTCGATCTCCGTGTTCATTCCCAATGGAGTGACTGTATGAAGAGTGAAAATCCAACGTTGCTCCTTTTGATGTAACAACGCACACCGATCCCCTCCTCTCTGAAGCGGGGGCACAGATTCCAAAATCGTCCATCGAAGCTGTTCAAAATTATGAGAATTTGACAAGCAATGTTGGGCCATAGGGGCCGTCTGTGTTTCAGTATTAATACGCGACCTATGTTTCTGCAATCGCTTGCGAATCGGTCTCGTTGTCATGCCCACATAAAATAGCTGACAGGGGCATATAATTAAATAGACGACGTACGTAGATGTACAATCAGTAATATGACACCGAGGATAACGGATCCGGGTGTGGGGATCTTCCCATTCTGTGCTCTCCACAGTAGCAAGACACATGTCACAAGTCCCACAAGCTTGATGCCTCCCCAATGTTGACACTTCTGTATGGGTAGTGGTGGCATGAACCACCCGGTCGGCTATATTAGCTGCCCGACGATAAGCTAACCGCAGAGGTAGCTGGAAACACGGATGCTCGGTCAGAATATGCCAGTGAGTACGAAGGATCCGAGCGACTTGCATCGTACAGGGCATATAGGGAAGTACCCCAACATAAGGCTGCTCGAACCCCTCCTCATAAGAGGGGGCACTATCCCACCATTCGGGGTGATTGTTCAATGCCTGCTTATAAGCTTGATCAATTAAAATGGTTGGGTAACCCCGTGCCCGTAATCGGTCCTTCAAATCCTTAGAATGGAGTTTATATTCTGTCCTAGTAGAGCATAATCGCTGGAGGCGAAGAAACTGACCAATGGGAAGAGCCCGCCGGAGAAAACGGGGATGAAAGCTTGTATATTGCAACAATGTATTACGTTGTACAGGTTTGCGATATAGGGTAGATAGAAGCACCCCATCACCCTTATATAATAACATATCCAAAAATTCAATTTGAGACAGATGATACTTGGCTTCAAATTTGATATGTACGTGCAAGGAATTTAACCAGAGCAAAAATTGTTGTAAACTGTCTAGAGATCCACTCCAAACAAAGAACACATCATCCAAAAAACGTTTCCACACCAAAACTGGATGGAACTGATCGGACGTATATAAATAAGTGTCCTCAAAATGTGACATATAAAGAGCCGCCACCGAGGGGGCCACAGTTGCCCCCATAGCAATGCCAAAACACTGATGATAAAACGTCTGATCATATAAAAAATAATTTTCATCCAGCACCCAAGATAGTAATTGCAATACAAAACTCTTTGGCAAACGGGAGGGCAGGGACAATGGCAAGGCTGCCAAAATTGAGTAGGCCTCCTTTTGATCAATATTCGTGTATAACGCTACCACATCTAAGGTAACTAAATAATGATGAGGTAAAATAGGAACATCACGAATAGTGGACAAAAAATGATAAGAATCCCGAATGTATGATCGAATACCCTCCGTCAATGGTTGAAAAAACCGATCGCAAAAAATAGAGAGCGGCTCTAATATCGAATCCTGACAAGAAACTATAGGGCGGCCGGGTGGATTTTCCAGGGACTTGTGAATTTTGGGAACCATATACAGGACCGGGGTCTTGGGGAATTTAGGATTAAGAAAAGTGTATTCCCTTTTAGTGATCCAGGTTCTATGAAGCGCCATAGTAGTATATTCATTAATAAGGGTTTGCAATTGAGGGCCCGGATCTATAGGTAACACCTTATAATACTTAGAATTCCCCAAATGGGCTACAACCACAGCATGATATCTGGCTACGTCCTGTACCACCACCGCCCCTCCCTTGTCAGCACGCCGAACCACCAACTGGGGATTAGTGCTCAACTCCCGTAAAGCTTTATGAAGGGGAGCGGACATATTAGAAAAATGCCTCTGAGGAGATTCGGCTAAACGCTCCAAATCTCGCAACACCATACATTGATATGTCACCAAAGAAGCATCCGTACTAACTGGAGGGGTCCATGTAGAAACTGGATAACATATCGAATCATCCATAGGAAACGTTGGTTTATCTTGAAAAAACAAGGTGGTATTCAACTTGCGAAAAAACTTCTGAACTGCTAATCTCATCCGAAGGTCAAAGTCAAATAGAGCAAATAATCACCGCCCTCAACACCACCACTTCTCCAAACAACCCTTGCCCTGTGCAATGGATAAAAACCACTAAACAACTCAGTCCTTAAATATAAAAAATAGTCAAATTATCCCTGCAACAAGGATACATACCAACCTCTCTCAAACAAGCAACCATTCGATCAATCTTGAAGAGCGCCTCACTCTGCAAAACAGACCCCGCAGCTTACCGCCCAATTTCCAGCTTACCATTTCTTGTAAAAATCATAGAGAAGGTCGTACAGACACAGCTCCAGGACCATATAGACCGCAATGTGCCACTGGACCTGCAGCAACATGGCTTTAAGCCACATCACAAGCCACAATGTAGAGACACTCCTAACCTCACTCTTTAATAACATCCTGAAAGGAATCAACAAGCCAAAAAATGGATTTCTACTAATTTTCATGGACATCTCATCTGCCTTTGACTCAGTCTCACACCCCATCCAAATCCAACACCTCCAGGATACTGGCATATGCAATAACACTCTAAAATGATTCACCTCCTACCTAAAGGACAAGCTACAACAGGTAAAATGTGGAACAAAACACTCCACACTCTTCCCTACAATAGAAGGCATCCCACAAGGGTCGGCACTTTCATCAATACCATTCAACTTATACATGTGCCCTGTCTATGACATCATCAAGGAACATAACGTACTATTCCATATGAATGCTGATGACCTCATGGTCTACACTCCGATTGTCCTGGAAGCACCAAACATCATGACCATAACTCAATGCTTAGAAGATGTAGCCACCTGGAACAGCAGCAACAACCTCACACTGAACTATAAGAAAACAGAAGCGCTGTAGAACAGCAGCAGCACCACCTTCAACCCTCCACAACAAATCCAATTGCTCAACCAAACCATACCTGTAAAAAAGGAAGTGTGCTACTTAGGCATCACACTAGACAAAAACATCAACCTTCAATCTCATATAAACAAGACAGCAGCGAAGGCATATCGCAAATTAAACATCATAAGAAGGATTAAACTACTCCTATGCCCAGATCACTTCTGGACCGTTTGCCAAGCCATCATCACACCAATACTGGACTACGGCAACTCACTCTACCAAGGCCTACTAAAGCAAACCATTCACCCACTACAAATGGTGCAGAACACAACAGCACGAATCATCAGTGGAACCAATAAAACAGATCACATCACACCAATATTACATTAACTACACTGGCTACCAATCCAAGCACATGCCAAATTTAAAACAATACTAAATATCTTTAAAATCATCCACCACTCCTCAGCAGATACTCTAGAAACCCTAATTACAAGAAAAGAAATCACCCGCCCCAGAAGAACCAATAACAGTCACACAATTAACGTGCCATTGGACTTCCGGAAAAGCAAGCAATCAAAATCCAAAAGAGCACTATCACTAGCCGCACCACAACTATGGAACACCCTGCCTCACGATATCCGTTCCACCAAAGACATCCAGAAAAGACTCAAGACCTTTCTGTTCACAGAACACTATGGACACATTACATAGCACAATGACCACACCGAATCCAACAAAGGACTCTTGAAACATTCCAAAGACACGAGATCTAAACTATCATCAGATATATTTATTTATTTAGCTAGACTTATATACCGCTTTTCACTGGGTCAAAGCAGTTTACAGTGAACAGAACATCAGTTACATAGAACAGATAACAGTTTAGATAACAAATAACACAGTTAGTTACCTGGAAAAAATAACACCTTTGTTACATAGTATATATAACAGCAACTATTTGCAAACAGTGAACTATTTAGAATAGGAGAGTTATATACAAATGGTATATTCTTTAACTATTTACAAGTGTATATTCTGTTTTGTCAGTGTCATGCTGGGAGGGGGGTTAGGTGGTGGGTCCAAAGTGATCAGAGAATAAGAGGGTTTTCAGGTGTTTGTGGAAGGAGGGGAGGTTGGTGATATTCCTCATTATGTCTGGTAGAAAGTTCCAAAGGGACGGTGCATAGAGTTTGAATGCTCTGCGGCAAATTTGTTGGCTGAATTTTGTTTAGATTGAGGTATGGTAAGTGTGTTGATTGTAGCAGCTCTTCGTGGTCTGCTTGTAGTGAGTTTCTGAAGGAGGGATTGAAGGTGGCTTGCTGGGTGGGAGTGTAGTACTTTGCGTGTTAGGAGCAAAGATTAATATTTGATTCTGCTAGGGAGGGACAGCCAGTGGAGTTGTTTTAGGATGGAGGTGACGTGATCATGTTTAGCAGCCCCCTAGATTGTACGGACAGCAGTGTGTAGAGCAGTTTGAAGGAGGAGGAGTGTGGCTTGGGGCAGGCCCTGGTAGATAAATGTTGCAATAGTCTGCATGAGGGAGAGTGAGGGCTTGAAGTGCTGCTGGTTCGAGGAGGGGAAAATGTTGTTGCAGGGTCTTCGTTTTGAAATAGATTGTTTTGGCTGTCATCGCTATTTATTTATTTTATTTATTTATTGATTTAGACAGTTTTTGTATACCGCCTTATCCTTCAATCAAAGCGGTCACAACACAATTGGGGGATACATTTAACATGCGGGGATATGAGACACATACACTAATACTTACAGGGAACATGGGCTATGGAGGGTTAAGTGGCTTGCCCAAGACCACAAGGAGCATCTGTGGGACTAGAAACCACAGTCCTTCCGGCCCAAGGTTGCTGTCCTCTAGTGGGATTTGAACCCCCGACCTTCTGGCCTGAAGTACCTTGCCCCAACCACTAGGCTACTCCTCCCTCTATTTGGGTATTGAAGGAAAGTTGTTGGTCGAGAGTGATCCTGAGGTATTTCAGCTCCGGTCTAACATTTATCTGAATGTTGTTTAGTTGGATTGAGACTGGGGGTAGGGGGGGGGGGGTGAATGAAGAGTCCCTTGTAACAATGATTCAGTCTTATTATAGTTGATTGATAGGGTATTTGCTGTGAGCCAGTGTGTGACGTCTGTGAAGCAGTCTTGAATTTGTGTGTATGACAGTTGTTTTGTGTGGAATGGACAATATAGCATGATATCTATGTGGAAGTGGATGTTGTGTTTTTTAATAATTGAGCAGAGGGGATGCAGATAGTGTGGATCCTTGGGGTTCCCCTTGTGTTTTTGGGATATCTGGGATGACTCCATATGATCTTCTGGCAAAGGTGCCATGTATTTTCTAAATAGTTGCTGGGCTGAAGTCAAATCTGCTTTAGGAAAGTTAATGAAACTTAAGCTTTTTCTTCTAAGAATATTGTCTAAGTTTTCCAAATTCCTATGAAGTAACAAATTCTCCTTAATCAGAACACTCTCCTCATTAAATACTTTTTCAACATTAATCTCAAGCTTATCAAATCTCTTCTTAGAATTTTCAATCTCCATTGCATGCTGTAAGATCACACTCTCCATTTCAGATATTTGCCCATATAGGGCCTTACCAAGACCTTCAATGGCAGTCCAAATTGACTTCTGTGTTATTTTAAGAGCTTTAACCAAAGAAAACGTGACTTGAGAAGTTGACTCTTAGTCAGTGTCATCAGAGGACAGGCAAGCCCAATAAAAAACAGAACTAAGGCACTGGAATAGAGGACTAAGCCATACCTGCTAGCCCACATCTGTGCAGGCATTTGTACCTTCTGCCTGGCATGCTTCAGCACTTTTCATCTGTGAAAGTCACTGGCATCCTCGAATCTAACTCCCCCCACCCCAAGTCAGCATCATCATTGGGGGACTGGCAAACCTAATGAAAAGTGGAGCTTAGGAAGGCCAATGCATGGTGGGCCTGCACCTAAGGGCATGCCCAAAAGGCCCTTAGGCATGGAACTGAGCAGAAGGACATTGGAAAATGTTTGGTGGTAACTTGATAGATTTCTTCTTTAAAAAAAAAAAAAAAGTTTTATTAGCAACCAGAGTTGTTACAAAACAAAGCAATCATCAACATAAAACAATTGCTATTTAGGGCACTTGCATAAAAGCCTTATCTAGAGATGTGAACTGAAGCTCGCCACCCTGTGTCGATTGTCAAGAACGGTAATAGTCTAGTTTGTCAATATGCCAGAAGATGTTTCTTAGGGAGATCCTATTTTTGCTTCACCTGGTCATATTGTAAGTAGGGAAGTGGACCTCCCTGCTCCCCATTAACTTGTCCAAATATCTAAAACCCTTCCTAGTCCATATATGAAAATTAGACCCCTGTCATACCCCACCAAGGGGTGAGCATCCAGATGCAATCTCCTATGTTCTTCTGGAATAGGCGGATCACGCTGGCCTCTGCATAATCTTCTGAAGGTGAGAACATTTCCTCATCCACATCAGAGCCCAGTACCAGAGCTATTTGAATCAGAGTCATAGTCAACATCTCGGATAGCTCTCAGAAGTTCTCCATCTCCAGGAAGGGCCCCTTTCCGGGGTCATTTAACCGAAGGTAATCAAATAAGGCTCCCACATTCAACCCACATGAGTCTGCACCCAGAGGGGCTCCCAGAGGCCACAGGTCTGAATTTCCATGCCAGAAGGACCAAGCTTGTTGCAAAAAGGCGAAGAATTCCGGGGAGGACAATCTGGAGTCCGGGAGCTCTCCTCTCAAGACATGATTCCCCAACACCAGAGGGCACAGATGCCACAGACCCTCTAGAGGACAATGAGCGGCTCACAACAAGGTCACCTGAACCTCTGGCCAGCTGAATATCCTTACCCATAGCCCTATCCATCACCTCCCACCCTGAGGCAGGCAAGGCCAGACTAACTACATCCCCTGGCATAGAGGGGGAAGGCAAGCCCTCCATGAATAACTCAGAAGCTGCCATGCAGGAAAAGCAGAGTCTAGAATCCGGGGATAAGGCACCTCGCTTGCTACAGGTCAAACAACGCTTCCTAGAAGAAGACAGAGAGTTAGAGAAAGTATCACAACAGTGCGCACTAAGACTGCATCGGGCCACAAGCATGCATTAACAGTGCTTTTCTGTTATGTGCATTATAGGCACTAGAGAAGGAGCGTGCATTGGAGCTGCTTGGGTGGAATGTGCATTAGGATTACATGACCACCAGGTATACAATAGATAAAAACATTATTAACACATGCAGAAAACGTCGGGAAACCTCCACACCGCACCAACAGTTACCAACGGTCCACTCCGAATTGAGTCCCAAAAAGACAGAAACAGGAGCCTCCAACAAGGACAATGACGAGGTCAAGCCTTGGTACTGAGAGCCACAGGCAGAGAATCCATGCTGGACTCAGCTCTACTCCCCTGAAACTGTTTCATTGGCTGGTTTTGCTGCACTATATTTAAGGTGGCTGGCAGGCAGATCCCCGAGAGCCTTCTGCGATCTTTGGGAGAGAGGAAGGCGGACAGAGAACGAGGGAGAGGGCATTGAGGTTGTGCGATGCTGCTGCACTTTTCGAGATCCTTCTAAATCCTTCCAATTTGTGGCCATTCAACAGACCCTTATCATGATAAGAGCTTGGGGCAAACCAATTTTTCCTCCTCCTATGACTACCAAAAAACTGCACTCTAGTGGAGTCTCCCATGTCACGCTCAAGTAAGAAAGTCACTTTTCTGTACTCAGGTGGTTGTTCACGAGCGTTTAATCAATCTCTTTTCCTCTCAATCCTCAGATTTTCTACAGAGAGGAGAAAGCGTAGATACTCACCTGTAACAGGTGTTCTCCAGGGACAGCAGCAAGGTCCTCTTCCTGGTGGCACTCACATCTGCCAGACGTGTGAGTGAGCTGCAAGCTCTGGTATCTGATAGACCGTACACACGGTTTTACAGAAATAGGGTGGTCCTTTGCACTCACCCCAAGTTCCTTCCGAAAGTGGTCTCTTCTTTCCACCTCAATCAAGAGGTGGTTCTTCCAACTTTCTTTCCCAGGCCGCATGCCAGACGGGCAGAGGTGGTCCTTCATATCCTGGATTGTAAGAGGGCACTTGCTTTCTACTTAGAACGCACGCAGGGACATCGGAGAGCTTCCCAGCTCTTCCTGTCTTATGATCCCAGCAGGCTGTGTTTACTTTTCACCAAGCGTACCTTATCCACCTGGGTGGCAGACTGCATCGCCTGGGCGTACAGGGCAGCTGACCTCCAGCTGCAGGGTCGAGTCACGGCCCACCGTGTCAGGGCTAAAGCCACATCAGTGGCTAACCACCGCTCTGTACCATTAGCAGACATCTGCCGGGCCGCAACTTGGTCTTCAAGCCAGACATTTGCAGCCCATTACTGCCTGGAGAGAGAGTCCTGGAGGGACAGTATTTTCGGCCAGGTGGTACTCCGCAACCTATTCGAGGTTTAGGTAACTCCTACCCGCCAGCCCTTTGGTGTCAGGCTACCGTGAGGGTTGCGTTCTCGGAGAAACTCCTTTCACAGCTGCTGTGGCTCTTCTAGAGGGAACCATGTTTCGGCTATGGGTTCTCAGTAGCCTACAGCTAGGGAGTCCCATATGTGAGGACTGACTTCCTGCTTGTTCCTGGAGAAAGCGTAGTTACTCATCTGTAGCAGGTATTCTCCAGGGACAGCAGGAATCAGTCCTCACGACCCTCCCTCCTCCCCTGGAGTTGCAGTCCTATTATTGATTTTTATTCATTTTGCCGTCTTTTTAGCTATGTCATTTGACTGAGCAAAATGGCATCCTTGGGCGAGAAGGGGACTGCGCATGCGCATGGCAATCCCAAAGGCTTTCTTTGAAAGCTGGGGAATTGCTCCGCATGAGGGCTCCATCGGCGCCGACGTCACCCATATGTGAGGACTGACTTCCTGCTTGTTCCTGGAGAAAATCCATGAACCATCTGTTGGAGACTTTTGGGAAGAAACAAGTTGAAGCCCACTTCATACCATATCCAAAAGCAATCCTTGTGGCCTAACAGAGTGACTAGAAGCAGACTTGTAGCAAGAGCCTAACTAAATGGGACCATTGTTTTGTTGATGGGCAGATTTCAGACAGCAGAGAACTGCAGAAGAATTCCTGGCAGTAGATCAAGTACAGGACATATAGAAACAGCAAATATGCCCATCACAGAGGGAAAGGGGAGGGGGTAGAAACAAAGTAAAGACAAGCTGGTAGGGAATTGATAACACAAACTCCAGTTATTTGCGGAAGTCTGAAAACTCTGAAACTGCTTCCACATGAAACAGAGCTAGATCAACCAATAAAAATATAGTACAGTAAAATGTCCCAACCGCAACTAAATATTGTATATAAGCACAGCACTAGATATCATTCATGGGGGGAGGAGACAAACACGATTAATACAGAGAGTCTGATTGGTAATTCAGCTTCTGTTGTCTTTGTCTTCCACCCTCTGGCTCAGGCAAACTGTATTGTTTAAGAAAAATAATACTGCATTTTGCTTTTTGGCTAAGATCGTAACTGATTGGGCATAATAAAGATCTCATTTGCTTCTAAAGTCTGAGTCTGTTTGTAGCACAGCGAGGTCATTCTTAAATCTTTGGGGTACAAAAACAGCTGTCTTAGTCCACCAAAATCCCCAAGAAGACAAAGAAATACTGAAGGGACCACTAGTAGCTGAGGCGAATACAGACATAGGAGTGATGTCACTGAAAGCTGGGCTTTTCATTGGTTCTTTGTCTCCACCAATTTGCTGGTAAGGGAACACAACCCACTTGTCTGGACTGGTCTAGCAGTATGATATGGAAGTATAGTTATTATTCATGACAGTTGTAAATTCCCTCCTAAGGAGTAAATATTCATTTATTCCACACTAGGGAAAAAATGTTTATGCCTAGCATTAACTTTCTCTTACTTACCCATGGCAGTGTCATAAGAATTTGGAAAGCTTTTGTCTATCCTCTGTCTCATGAAGACCCAGGTGTTGTTTTCAAACTTGCACTCTATAATTTTGTTGTCGTATTGTTTTAGCTCTTTCGTGACCTGTTGGAAAAAACAAAAAAGCAGAACATTTTGAATTAACAAAAGAGTCATGTCCACTTACTTTGTAAAAAGCCAGTTACACAAGAGAGGGAGAAGACAAAGTAGGATCTCCAGAAACACAGCAGAGAAAGACTACTAGGCAGACTTCATAGGTCAAGGCATACTTATATGCTTACAACTATGTTTAGTATATAACCTAGCAAATTTACATGTATGACTGCTATTGTCATGTTTAATCAAGGTTAGTAATAATGAGATACTCTAACTCTTTCTAGGGGTAATGCCTCCAAATAGGTTAGTTTTATGCATACCAAGAGACAAGATATGTTGGGCATTATCTCAGTTTCTCAAATGTACTGCTAGTGCTTGTCTTATTACTTACATTGTGCCAAACAGGGCCTCCTGCTAGAGTTCGTAAGGAGTAATATGTAAACCCAGCATATCAAGTTGAACACACAATGCAAATGGGACAGTTTCTGTATCTTTATGCCACATTTTCTTGGTCTCCAATTGCATTGTTTGATATGTGTTTATGTTTATTTGACTTGATAGACCACTCTTCACTGATGCAGCAGAGCAGTGTGCAAAATTAAAAACATAATTAAAATACAAAGGTAGAGAGGAACACCACTTCTAGACAGGAAAGGTTAAAAGCACTCATACCAGGGAAAAAGGAAGAAGGGAAGGAACAAAGAGAGGATAGTGATCATGGTCATGACTGGTAGATCATGTACAGTACTGAAGAGATGGGTTTTGTCGTGGTGAAAAGCACCCAGTCAAATCAATAAATACATTTTTAAGAGGGTTTTGAATTTGGCATATGAAGGTTTGAGTAAGAGGGCGGGGGGGGGGGGGGGGAGGGAGGGAGTGAATTCCAGGAGGCAGGTGCAAGGAAATAAAAGGCTGAGGAATGAGTGGACACTAACCGGGCCTGAGAAGCGGAGGGGAGATGTAAGCGATTAGTGTGAATATTATGGAGAACATGATATGGAGAGTGAAGAAACAGAGCATCAGATAGATGGGGGGGGGGGGGAGCCTGTGTGCAATGTGCGATGAACCACAGTGAGAAGTTTGTATTGAAGACGGTATTTAACAGGAAAACAGTGATAGTAGACCAGGAGAGGGCGACATGTTCAAAGCGAGAGGCGTGGGTGAGGATGCAGACTGCATGATTTTTGGATGAGCTGGAGCCAATGGAGTTAGTACTGAGGGAGGCCTAGAAAAACAATATTGCAAAAGACAATCCTTGATATTACAAGTGTGAGAAGAAGGGTGGTCAAGGATGAGGCAGAAAGAAAGGGATGGACAGCATGGATCTGATGGCGTGCAAGAAAAGAGCGATGAACTAGAGAAGTAAGGTGGGCATGAAAAGATAAAGAAGAGTCATGTGTGAATCCCAAATACCGGATTGAATCAACTAGCGGAATGAACGAAACAGGGAGAGAAGGGGCCAGTGTTGGAGTGGTGCTACTGAAAGTAAACTATACAAATGCAGACTTACCGAGGTTGAGGTGCAGGAAATTGCTACATAACCAGGTAGAAATACTAGATAGGTAGGCGTTAAAGAGGGTGAGATCAGGGGAGGTGGATTAGTGGAGTGGAGCAAGATAATATCATTGGCATAGTAATGAGCCAAATTACCATGCTGTTGTACCAGAAGAGTAAGGGGAATCAGAAAAATATTAAACAAAAGGGAACCCAATACGGAACTCTGGGGGACATCATAGAGAAAAGGTAGAGAGGGAGAAGAGGAATCACTGAGACAGAGAATGACTGTTGTGAGAGGAAGGAACGAAACCAGAAGAGTACCATGCCGTGGAGCCCAAAGTTGTGAAGCCATGAAAGAAGAGTGACGTGATCTACAAGATCAAAAGCCAAGGAAAGATCTAAAGAAACTGCACAGAAATATCATGATTGTGAGATTGGTGGAGTTCACTCAGAAGGGAGAGGAGAATAGTTTCAGTGCTGTGTCCAGGATGGAAGCCAGATTGATGAGGATGAGTAGAGTGCAAATGTGAAGAGAGTGAGCAAAGACCAATTTTTCAAGCAGCCTGGAAAGAAAAGAAAGAATGGAGACAGGGCGGTAGTGAGCAGGAGCAGAAGGGTCTAGGGATGGGTTCATCAAAATAGGATGGATTGTGGCATATTTCCAAGAGACCGGGAAAATGCCAGAGGACAGACTATTGTTAAGGAATGACAGAATCAGAGGAAGCAGAGCTAGAGAGGGGGTAGTGAGCCAAGAAGAAGGGATGGGATCAGCAGTGGAGGTAGTTTAATGAGAAGAAGTAATAATTTTGAGACATTCAGCAGAGGAGATCGGAGAAGAGGATGACCATGTGTGGGCTAAAGAAGGGCTGGGGGAGGGGAGAATGTCAGAGGAGTCGGTTGGCACCAGGGAAGTAGGTGTTTGGAGATGAGGAGACAAAGGAGGGGGGCAACTTATGAAGGTGGACCTGGGAGACATAACTTTATTGTGGAAGTAATTGACAAGGAGATGAGGAGGAGAAGTGTGTGAAGCAGGGGATTGAGTTTCAGTAGTCGGCTTTAAAAGAGTTGCTAAGACTGAATGTAACCTGTGGGAGGAATTTGTAGAAGAAGAAATAAGATCAGAATAATAGTTTTTCTTGGCCGCGTGAGTCATGGAACGATATTGGCGATGAAGGTCCTTGTAGTTTTGAAGAGAGATTGGAGAGGGATGCTTCCTCAATAAACATTCAGCCCAGTGGTGATGGCGATGTAGATGGAGGCCATAATGGAACCAAGGGTGACTTTGTCTAGGAGGGTGATTTGGGGGATGAAGGGGGGTGATGTTGTCAAGAGTGCAGGATAATGTGGAGTGCCAGAGTTGAGCCTGCATATCGACAGGGAGAGAGGGAAAGTCTGGAGGAAAAATGTTATTGGTGGGGGGAAAGCATTCAAGGGTAAGAGAAGAAATGTTGACTGTAGGATGAGTGAGAGGCTCCCAAGGGATGGTTTGAGGAAGAAGATACAGTAGTCAGGAAATACTGAGATGAAAAGAAAATACAGAAATGGTCAGACTAGGGGACTAGAAGGGAGGTAAAAAGAGGAAAGGGCCAAGTGTAGAGGTGGGGAGGAAAGAAGAAGGTCAAGGATCTGACCAGCAGTATGAGTAGGAAAAGATATATGCTGTGAGAATGAGAGATCAGAAAAAAGTTGTAAGAGAGTTACTTCAGAATCTTTTCTTTCTCCATACATTCTACAGGACAATTGTTTGGTATTGATGCTTCTATCTGTAATGCCATTCTTGCGTTTATCTTGTCTAAGCTAATATCCTATTTTCTTGCTTCAAGCTTCTTATCAGTAGGAATGGGAATGTCCTAAGTTATTATGGCTTTCTCTGATATTAAGAACAAGCTGTGTTCCAGCACTGGTTTTGTGCGACATTATATCATTTTAACATAGTAGCTGCAGTTAAAACATGCTTGCATTCACTCCTGGTTTGAATTAAATGTTTTCATGGGAACAATCTGCTTCCATGATGAGCGAGAACTTCACATCTGAATAATACAATATTATAGTACCAATTATTGTATTTTTTTTATAGTATTGAGTGAAGTATGCATTCTAATGGAGACGTTCCAGTATTTTACATTCTAACCTGCACATCTGTCTTATGTTGTTGCTCTTTTCTTGCTTTCAAAGTATGATGACCAGCAAGCACATATGCAGGGCTATGCAGTTCCCCATTTGATGCTGCTGCCAGATTTTAGTACTTAAGGTAATGGTCAGTGTGGAAAATATGTCTCAGAAGACTTTAATTTGGATTTTATTGTAGTCTATATGATATGATATACAACTCATAAGCAACCATGACAACTAGAAAAATGTATTTGCAGGTTCCATATACAGGGTGGTCCAAAAAAAGTGAGAACATCTCGTAGCATATAAGTTATTTAAAAATTCAAAAAGACAGATGTAAACAATTGACAAATTAAAAAAAAATATGGTGAACGGAAATTGTTGAAATAAAGATGTTATATAGCTAAAAAAGGTAAATAAGTAAACTATTTAAGCTTTTAATTTACAAGATGTTCTCACTTTGTTTGGGCCACCCTCTATATTACATCAATTTACAATAAGGCTGCATGAATAGTATTTTAAATTGTGCTCTGCTGGTGTTGAATTCAAAAGCTGTTCAGAGCAGTAATATAACAACATTCGTTTCATCCTTCAAGGTTAGCCACTTTTATTCACTCCCCACTTAGTACAACATAACCATCAAAACTCAAAATTTCTTACTCCGGTTTCATTATTGACCTCTCTGCCTGCAAACCACTGCTACTTTCATATAAGACCAAAAATATTTGTTCTTGAAAGACAGGTTTGTTGCTTTCTTCAAAGATCCAAGTCCTATATATGGGTCAATACTCCTACTCATGAGTTTATTGACAATAAGCTGTCCCTAGAAGCACTATCTAATTACTTTCATAAAAACTGCTCCCAATCAGTTAACAGAGTCAATACAATTACATCAATAATGCTGGAAGCAGCCTTCTGGCAACTCTTCAAACTTGTCTCACTTGTATATGTTGAGAACGTTATCTACAATCTGAACATGACTACGTCCCCACTTGGTCCATGTCCCGTAAGTTGGATAAAAATATCACAGGCTGAATTAAGCCCCACCCTACACAGGATTGCACAACTCTCTCTCTTTCATGGCTATTGGAATGGAGGAGTAGCCTAATGGTTAGAGCACTGGCTTGGGGAACAAGAGACCAGGGTTCGATTCCCACTAGCACTCCTTGTGGCCTTGGGCAAGTCACTTAACCCTCCACTGCCTTAGAAGAAGTTATCAATGTCCCTATTTAATGTGCATTACTGTTTAAGTTACTAAGATGATAAAGCGGTATAAAAAACCCTGTTAAATAAATAAATATTTGCCTATCCACCTCAAGAAGGCATCAATCTATCCAATAAGAAAGAACATGGTACTAGATCCTGCTCTTCCCAGTTCCTACAGACCTTTTATCTTTCCTTGCAAAAATAGTTGAAAAGGTTGTTCAACTACAACTTCATGAGCACACTGACACACATGCTCCTCTTGACCCACACAAGTACAAATTCAGACCCAACCACAGAGCTGAAACCCTTCTAGCAGCACTGATGGACAGACTTATAAGAGGCACTGAAAGACCACACCAGGGGTTCATCATGATATTCCTGAACATTACCTTAGCCTTCAACTCAGTTTCTCATAATAAGCTACTATTGTATTTGCAGTCACCAGGATTAATTCATACAACACTGAAGTGATACAGCTCCTCTCCATCAGACTATCAGCAATGCGTGAAAATAGGAGCTTAGCAATCTGACACCTACACTCAACAACAAGGAGTCCCACAAGGTTCTGCCTTATCCTCCCTATTATTCAACATCTTTCTTCGGCCAATCTGCTCCATCATACAGGCACACAATGTGTTCTATCATATCTATGCGGATGACATGATGCTGTACATACCCTTTTCCACTATTAAGTCCCACATGCAAGTCCATAATAGATTGCTTTAATTCTGTCACCTAATGGCTGAGCACAACCAAACAGTAAACTATAAGAAAACCGAAGTTCTCTATGTCACTAGAGACACAAACTTCAACCCTCCAGAATTTATACAAGTCTCAAGAGCATAACCTGAGGTAAAACCAGAGGATAGTTATGTTGGAGTAACTATAGATCAACGTCTAACCTTACAACCACATATTAAGAATATCATAAGGCTAATATATCACAAACATCTTCTTCCAGGGCTTACCAAAGTTTGCAGTGCTGCACACATACTATGCGGAACACATAGGATGGCCCATATTACACCAATTCTCAATCAACTACATTTGCTCCCCATAGCAAGTCAAACAAAATACAAGGTTATTCTCACAACATACAAGTTACTTTATAACATCGCCTTGGTTTATTTACAATCTTTACAACATAGGACACTAAAAAACAGACCTAGAAGAGCAAGTAAGCAAAACACTTTCATCATCCTCACTCTTAAAGTCAAGAGCAGCCATTACAGCCTTTTCACTCTATGCACCATCCATATGGAACACTCTTTCAGAGAGCAAACGTGCTATTCCAGACTTGACAGACTTTCGAAAAAAGCTTTTCATTGAGCATTTCGGGAGAGAGGATTTAACATGCTTACCCAACACTCAAGAACAGTAGCATATTGCAGCATCTCTTGACCTGATATGCCTCTTTTTTATTTCTATTGATTGATCACTCCTGCACCCATGTTATTCTGTAAGTTAAAACATTGTAAGACAGAAGGGACCATTCCAACCACCATATGCTTATTGAGCGGGTCTACTACCTTGCCCTGTTGCTGAGTTAACGGAACAGCCTTGGGCTGAACCTTCTCCTTTCCATTTCCCCATCAGGATTAAAGAAAACGAACAAAAAAGTACCTTTTAGTATAGAATTCTATACAGTCAAACCACTGTCCGACAACTCCGATGGAGCTCCTTTGGATACATCCCAGAGTCCTCTACAAAGTATAAACGTCCTGAAGGTGATGACGTTAGTGCCTGCATGTCGACTCCTGCTCTGTGCTGACAGCCACGGTCATCCAGAGGCCCCGAAGGAGACTCCAGCACGATGGCCTCACTCAGCCATAAGATCTCTCAGTCGGGAGTTTACTCTCACCAGCTCTTATGGAAGACAACATCATGGCCAACTGACTGGAAAAGATCTCTGTTTATACCAATACTAAAGAAAGGTGATCCAACTGACTGTGGAAATTATCGCACAATCGCTCTGATCCCACATGCCAGCAAGATTCTACTGAAGATTATTCAAAAGAGACTACAACCATACCTGGAACAAGAACTACCTGAAGTGCAAGCAGGGTTCAGGAAAGGGCGAGGAACGAGAGACATCATTGCGGATGTGAGATGGATCCTTGAAAAGACTAAAGTATACCAAAAGGATATCTATTTGTGCTTTATCGACTATAGCAAGGCTTTTGACCGTGTAAACCATGAGAAACTCTGGGCCACATTAAGAAGCATGGGTATACCAGAACACCTGATCGTTCTCTTGCACAATCTGTACATTGATCAAGAAGCAACAATTCGAACGGAACAAGGAGAAACAGAATGGTTTAAAATGAGCAAAGGTGTAAGATAAGGCTGCATACTTTCCCCCTACCTGTTTAATTTATATGCAGAACAAATCATCAGAGAAGCAGGATTGTATGAAGACAACAGAGGTGTGAAGATTGGTGGAAGACTCATCAACAACGTTCGCTATGCTGATGATACCACATTACTGGCTGAAAGTGAGGATGATCTGAAACATTTGCTTCTCACAATCAAAGAACATAGTCTCAAAATGGGCCTGCACCTTAATGTAAAGAAGACAAAGATCATGACAACTGGCATAATCAACAGGTTCATCGTTGAAGGAGAAGAAATTGAAATCGTGAACAACGTTAACCTACTTGGATCAACTATCAATAAAGAAGCAACAAGCAGTCAAGAAATCAGACGACGCATTGCTTTTGGCAGAATGGCTATGAAATACCTAGATAAGGTTCTCAAGAGCAGAGATGTCTCTCCCCATACAAAGATTTGACTTGTTCAAGCCATGGTATTTTCAATAACATCATATGGATGTGAAAGCTGGACAGTGAAAAAGATAGACAGGAAGAAAATTGATGCCTTTGAATTATGGTGCTGGCGGCGAATACTGCGTATACCATGGACTGCCCTAAGAACAAACCAGTCGGTACTAGAGGAGATCAAACCTAAGCTTTCTTTAGAAGCTCACATGACAAGACTTTGACTTTCATACTTTGGACACATCATACGAAGAGAGAGATCAGAGAAAGACATCATGCTTGGCAAGATAGAAGGTCAACGCAAAAGAGGAAGGCCAGCAATGAGATGGATCGATACAATAACAGCAGCTACGGGTACCAGTCTGTCAACAATGAGCCGCCTGACTGAAGACCGAACACAATTTAGGATAGCTATCCAGAGGATCGCCATGAGTCGACTCCGACTCGACGGCACTTAACAACAACAACAACAACAACATATATATATATATATATATAATAAGACAAATTGGACCAAACTATGGTACTATAGTTTTTCAAATACACAAAATGCAAAGAATGCATCAAAACAAACCACTGAAATCAGGCAGAACACAACTGCTCACATTTAAAAAAAAAAACATGTTTTCTTTAATGAACTTCCCATACGATCAACAAAAAGATGTACTAGCAGGCACTAGATATCATGCTACTTTTCCTATTGTGGGACCCTACTCATTTGCTAAAGGCAAATAAATCACAAGAAATAATCATGTGATCTCTTATTATGAAGTGTTAGCTGCATGTTCAGCATTGTTTGAATTTCTGACATTTATCTCTTTTGACTATTTTTCTTGCCATATTCCCATTATATCTCCCTACTGTTAAACTAATACTGCTGTTTGGTACTCTTCTTACCATGGGACATAGCTTTTTCTTTCATTCTTCATTGCTGCAGAATCAGTGAACATTATTGCTGCCTATGAACTACAGAAGATAGACGCTCTCTTTGGCACAATGCAAGTACTATGACGAGCATTAGCAGTGAATGAGAGTGTCTGTACTCTGGCTTAAGAGAAAGGTTCATTGCGATCAGGGCATTTGCAAAACTAACCCATTTGGTGACAGTGGTCCTATGAGTTTATTCATCTTTTTTCTATCTACATACATAAAACGTTAAGGAACTGAACACTGGAGAGATAACTACTGTATTGGCTGTGTAAAGATTTGGAAGCTTCTAAAACTTTGTAATGCCCTCATTTCTTGATGAAGCAGAAAAATAGTGCTAGAAGAAACCTTGCTAAAAACAAAAATTATATTCAATGATAGCAGGTGCGTTTCACTAACTAGAAGGTTATTATTACATGGTTTATTCTTCTTCTTGTGCTTACTGCTTGAGAACAGCAATAAATTATGTGACTGCTTTGACTGCAGCAATTAATCAATGTTATTAACTATATGTGCACTTGCTTGGTCACCCATTAGCAATCTCAGAGAAAAATCTTTCCAGAAAGCACAACCACCTGCAAAAGAACTGACTGCATGTATTTTTCTTGTTGGAAAACTGCTGAGCATAGCGCCCAACAATCACAAGCTGTAACAATTGTCTTATGCAAGAAGAAATCCAGTACATTACATGGGTTAGCAAATGACCTTATCAAATAAAACACCTGTCCTAATTGTTTAGGTACTTAAATGCATTCATTTTTAGTAATCACTGAAAAAAATGCACACTGTAGGGGAAAGGAACAGCATAGGGAATCTATAAATATCCAATGTACTAATATACAGTATAGCATCACTTTCTTTCATACAAATCAAATATGGGTCCCTATCTGAAGTATTAGAAAATAATTCAGATTTTTTTATTTCAAAGAGTCTGGTACTTTTAGGGGACTGTTTACTAAGGTAAATTATGATTTTGCACTTAATGCACATTAACAGTCGACATCAACCCACGATACAGTAAGTGCAAAATCTCTGCATTAACTTTTGGAGACATTCACAGTACTTTGGAAAAGAACGCCCTGCAGTTAAAGTAGAGAAAGTTTAGCTACTCACCTGTTGCAGGTGTTCTCTGTGGACAGCATGTATGGGTGATGTCACCGACGCTCCGCAGCTTCCATTGGAAGCTATTGGGAGGTTTCATCATGCATGTGCGCTTGCCTTCCCGCATACCATGGCACCATCTTCTCCAGTATGATATCAAAGCAATAGCTAAAAAAAAACCTCCTCGGGGAGGTGGGAGGGTTGTGAGGACTTATTCCTGCTGTCCACAGAGGACACCTGCTACAGGTGAGTAACCATGCTTTCTTGGTGTACAAACAGGAAGTAAGTCCTCACATATGGGACTCCTAAGCTACAGGCTACCAAAGACCAAGGAGGTAAACAGCCCAACAGGAGCAACAAAACTGGTGACAGGAAGAACAATATGGGTGGTCCCTCTAGGTACTTGACAGATTCAGCATCCTCAGTGTACATCAGTATTGAGGGGTCTCATCTTTTGAGAGCCTGGACAGACAGAAGGGTCAGTGGGCAGGAGTCAGACCTAAGACCCAAAGAGATGCTGGCGCATGACCTGGTCAAAGTTGCTGCCCTGTTGGGAATCCCCATCCAGACAGTAATGAGCTGTGACAGTGTGGACCGAAGACCAAGTAGCAGCCTTGCAGATCTCCTCCGTAGAGACTGAGCACAAGTTAGAAACTGATGCAGCCATGGCTCTGACATTATGAGCCATAACATGACCATCAAGGTTCAGGCCTGACAGGGAATATGCCAGAGAAATGCAGTCAGCTAGTCACAGGGATAGTGTGCGTTTAAAGACAGCTTACTGGGGTCAAAGGAAAAAAAACAGCCGGGTGGAGCTCCGGTTAGACTTCGTATGCTCGAGGTAGAAGGTCAAGGTCTGCTTGCAGTCCAACGTGTGCAACACAGCCTCACCACAGTTGGAGTGTGGCCTCGGGAAGAATGTTGGTAGAACTATTGACTGATTGAGGTGGAACGCGGAGACCACCTTTGGCAGAAAATGAGGGTGCGTTCATAAGACCACCCTATTCTGATGGAATCTGATGTATGGCGGGTGAGCCACCAAGGCTTGGAGTTCACTGATGCAGTGTGCTGATGTGACCTGTTTCTGATGGCGGTCAAGAACTTCACAGGACAGGAGTCAAGTGGCTCTAAAGGAGCCCGCATTAGCCGAGCAAGAACCACATTGACATCCCAAGACATCGCGGAGGGCTTGAGAAGAGGTTCTGAAAGGAACAAGCCCTACATGAAGTGAGTCACCAGAGGCTGGGCTGAAATGGGCTTCCTTCCAGAGCTGTGATGGTAGGCCACAATCATGCTGAGACAGAGATGGACTTAAGGCCTGACTCCGAGAGGTGCAGGAGGTACTCCAGCAACTGGTCTAGGGCGCAGGAAAAAAGATTCAGCACCCTGTCTGCACACCAGGAGGTGAACCTCTGCTACTTGAATGCGTAAGCTCTGCATGTCAAATCCTTGTGAGAAGCTAGGAGGATGTTCGTGACACTCTCAGGTAACTTGAACTCTGAGAAGACTACTTGCTCAGCATCCAGGCCATGCGGGCAAACCAGCGGGTGCAACAAGATCCCACCATCCTGGGAGAAGAGGTTTGGGGCAGAGCCCAGATGGAGAGGCTCTCTCGGAGAGAGCTGGAGCAGCATGGGAAGCCTGTATGGGGCAATGTGGATCATTGTGCTCTTGTTGGCCTGAAGTTTCAGTAGAGTTTTCACCACGAGTGGGATCGGGGGATATGCGTAAAGCAGATCCACCCCACAGTGGAGGAGGAAGGCATCCGAAGTCAGTCGATCACTGGATGACCTCCCGGAGCAGAACCAGCCCACTTGGGCATTGTGTGGCGTGGCAAAACGATTTATCATAGGGATTCACCATATTTGAAAGGGCCGATCCATTACTCCTCTGTTGAGGGTCCACTCATATGGTCGGAGGACTTGGCTCAGCTGTTTCGCCAGGATGGGGAGCTTGCCGGGCAGGTAGGTCGCACTCAGCTCCATTCCATGGGCCAGGGCGAACTTCCACAACCAAACTGCTTCCCAACAGAGGAGGTATGAGCCCGTGTCTCCCTGTTTGTTCAAACAGAACATTGCTACCTGGTTATCCATTTGGATAAGGATCACCTGATTTGCCAGATGTGCTTGGAAAGCCTAGAGGGCATTCGCTATAGCCTGCAGCTCAAGGAAGTTATCTGGTGCAGGCTCTCCTGTTCGGACCACAGGTCCTGTGTACGCAGGCCATCCAGATGAGCTCCCCAACTGAGCTTGGACGCATCTGTTGCTGGCAACCTGCATGGGGGGGGGGGGGCCTCTGCTTGGAATGATAGACCCTTAAACAAGTTAGTGGCTCCAGCCACCAGTTGAGGGACTGTACTAAGGGAGCAGTGACCACCACCCTGCCCCGAAGACGGCCTGTGGCCTGTTTCCACTGCATGCTTAGGGTCCACTGAGCCTACCACATGAAGAGGCGGGCCCCGGGGGGGAGGGGTAACATGCATGTGGCCGAGAAGTTTCAGCCTCAGCTGCTGTGTGGGCTGGAGATGGGACTTGGGATAGTTGATTATGAACCCCAGCTGCTTGAGAACCTGTATGGTGAGATGGGTGGACTGCTGGACGACGTCCGGAATGGAGCACTTGATGAGCCAGTTATCCAAACAGGGGAAGACAAAGACCCCCATGGTTCAGAGCACTGCGAGGCATTTTGTCAAGACTCTGGGTGCTGAAGCCAGCTCGCAAGAGAGCACCCAGTACTGATAGTGCTGACTTCCCAGCACAAACCTGAGGTATTTTCTGTGACTTGGATGGATCGGGATGTGTATATACACATGTTGAGATCCAAGGAACATAGCCAATCATCCTTTAGGAGGTAAGGGAGCAGTGTCCCCAGAGAGACCATCTTGAAAGTCTCATGCACCAAGATCCGGTTGAGATTCCAGAGGTCCAGAATGGGCCTTAACCCGTCTGCCTTTTTGGGAACCAGGAAGTACTTAGAGTAGAGGTCTCTTCAGACCTGAATCGGCAGAACCGGCTCTATGGTGAGGTTGATCAGAAGTGAGAAGACCTCCTTCTGCAACAGGCTTCATTGCAGCGGGTCCAAGGGGTACTCCCCCTGGGCAAAGGGAGGTGGCAACTGGGCAAAGTGCAGCCTATATCCATTCCAGACAATCTGTAGCATCCATGCATCTGAGGAGATAAGGGGTCACCTGTGGGCAAAATGGATGAGCCATCCCTCTACCTGAGGGGGTATCTCAACAGGTAATGGTTGGTTGGCTATACTCCTGAGGAACAAGTCAAAGGCCCACCCCTGGCTTGGTTGGTGGGCTGACTGGGCCTTCGGAGGTTTCACTTTCACTGTTGATGAGGGACCTGCACCTTTGGTTGGGCACTCTAGGGGCTCAGAGAGTACCAGCATAGATGTGGGTAGAAGACATTCTTGCCTTGGTACTTTTTGCACGAGGGTCAGCGATCTTCCTCAGGAACCTAGTGAGTGTCACATGCTCCTTCTCGAGTTCTCCCGATTTGTCCTCAACTGGTTTCCCAAAGAGGTTCTTCCCTTGGCAGGGGACATTGGCCAGTTTGTCTTGGAGCCACTGTTCAACAGGCCCCAATAGGAGGACTGGAGCCAAGAAAGCTGATTCCCACTGCTGCCACTCTGCCTGCGGGCTCGAGGGCATCATAGGTTGTTCACACCATGCATTTTGAGCAATCCTTGCCAGGGCCCGGAAGGAGTCAAGGCGGTCAGCGGGGCAATGAGAGGCAAAGTCTATCATGTCCAGCATGATGTCCTTCCGGCACATATTCATACACAGCTGATAAGAAAGGATTCTTGCTATTAGCAGGGAACCCTGGAAGCATCTCCTCCCAAATGAGTCCAGTTTCTAGCCTTTTTGACCAGGGGCACCAAAGAATAAGTCTTGGTGCTCTTCACTTGCTCCATGGCTGATTTCACCACGATAGAGTTGTGTGACAAGTGGGGCTTCTCGAAAGCCCGGGGCCTTCTGGACCCAGTACATTGAGTCTAGCCTCTGGCTGATGGCCAGAACCATGAGAGGGTTTTCCTACAGCCACAGCAGCCTCTGTAAGACATGATGCACAGGCACCATCATGGCCTCCTTGGGAGCTGAGGGGTACTGGAGGAGCTCTAGCTCCTCTGCTCTTGGCTCGTCCTCCGATTCCAAGGAGAAGGGTATGGCTTTGGCCATGTCCCTGACAAAGTCCTGGAAGGACATGTCCTCTGGGCGCAATTTACACCACTCATATGGAGGAGATGGTTAGAGAGAAGGTCTGGGGATTTTCTGTCCAATACCATGGATTCCTCTTCGGTTTCCCATCCCTTGAATTCAGAAAATGAAGTAGTGGCGGGCCTCCTCCTGCCACCTGTTAGTCATGTGGAGAGGGTGAGTGTTGATGAGACCCCTTGGCGCATTGAGCACAAATGTACTGGGACATCTGAACCCAAGATGCTAGACAGGGAGATAGCCATGGGAACCGGTGTTGATTCCAATCTCCCACCCGATGCGCTTAACTGCATGGCAAGTGCATGGGTCTCCAAGATGGGCTGGATAGAGTACAGTCACGACAATGAAGGCATCGAAGGGCCAGCTTGTCGCAAGGCCAGAACCGCCACCATGTGAGCTATGAGGGCTCTAAGATGTTCCTCCAGTACCACTGGTGCAGATACCTCCAGTGGGGACTCCACGATGACGGACTCATCCGGAGATATCCAGCTGCCCTCTGGGGCTATGGGGGTTAATTCTTCCTGTCTAAGAGTCGATTCCTTTCGCTGGAGAATTTTAACGGGCAGCTCCTGGCCTTCGCTCTCAGTATCTGTTGGGAAGGGCTTCAGTGCCGATTCATGCGGGGCTTATCTCGGTGCTTGGGTGCCCCCCTTTGATGTTGATGGGATCAATGTCAGTTCCTTCCTCGATTCTGATTAGATATGACAGGGCGTTTCCGCTCGATGCCCTGGCCCCTCGGTTCCGAGTGCGCCGAGGCATCGACGCCTCAACGGAACCTCTCAATAGCATTGATGCCAATGCTGGGGCCATGGACGCTGAATCCGACATCCCGAAGAGGAACTCCTCCTTTCTTTTCCTGGCCCTTCAGGCTCCTCCTCCTCATTTTCAGGCAAAGGTTGCAGGAGGCAGGTTGGTGGTCGGGCCCAAGGCACTGCAGGCACCAGTTGTGCCTGTTAGTGACTGAAAGCCACCTTTTGTGCACTTTTTTAAGCTAGTCACTGGCTTGGACATGTCCAGGAAAACTGCTTCGGCAAGGTCAAACGCCTAGATTTTGCCAATGGCGGGAAAAGCACCTGGTCAGGGGAAAAAAGCATGAAAAAGGAACAAAAACAAAAGAAAAAAACAAAGTCGGGTCTCGAAGCCAATTCAGCCAATGACAGGTGGTAAAAAGAGAGAAAAATATCCCACAAGAGGGTAAAATGAAGCAATATTTTTCTGCTGGTGCAGGAACATGTCCTAGGGCTCCACGGAAAAAATGAAGAATGGAGAAGATGGTGCAGCGGCAGGCGGGAAGGCATGCATGCATGCATGCGCAGTGGAGCCTCCCAAAAGCTTCCAATGGAAACTGGGGAGCATTCGCAAGCAGAGCTCCATCGGTGATGAAACCCATACGTGAGGATTTATTTCCTGCCTGTCCATGGAGAAATTATTGCTAATACACATTAAAACGCACAACCAGTATCATTTACCTAATGATACTGTGTTATCTGCTGTGTTAGCAGATGGAGAGTAATTCTATAATTTCCCGGCAGTCACTGGTAGTTATCACGTATCTATTTGGGGCCTATTCTATAAAGTAAAGCACGTGTATACTTTATAGAATGAAGCAAACAGCCTGCATTTAGTTGCAGCAGTTTTGCCTAAATTTGCACCTACAGTTGGAAAAAATGCACATAAGTCAAAGTATTCTACAACTTATGTGTGTAAATTTAGGCCCTGCTTATGCTCAGCCCCAACATGAAAATACATGCGATGGGACTAACACACATGCTAGCAGAATAGTGACTGCCCAAAGCACTTGCATACATGCCCAGTCATGTATGTAAGCCTTTCAGAATAGGGACTGACGTGCGTTCAAGCATGCAGCTCTCTGCACAGCCCCTTAATGTGCAGTAATGACCTTTGTGTTAACTGTAAGGTACAGTCCCTATTCATTCCATCCTCCTAATGGTGATTTACATCTTAACTATTTAACCCACCAATTAATATCTGCTAATAGCTAATGCATCTTATTTAAAAAGATGCTTAATTTAATGTTGGACTATCTGTCAAAGGAAAAAAACTATGTATACATCTATGGCAACTGAATATCCTCCAAAATTGTTCCATGTTATGTTTAAGGTTCATTTAATCATTCAAAATGCAAAATGCCAACAATTTTATGAAAGAAATTATTTTAAGAGTGCCTACATTTACACTATGGAATATAAAATTGATTATTAAATATAAGACAAGCGATTCAAAGACAACATTAATTCTAAAAGAATGCTTTATATATAAAAGGTTCTATAAAATCTATATTCATGGCAGTGAGCATTTGTCTTCCACATCTTTAGAGATGGATTGTTTCCATACTGTTCTGATGCACACCTGTCAGTAGATTTTACATAGACAAAGACCATACAGCTTATCCAGTCTGCCCATACATAGCAATTGCTAAGCTCTACAATCCTTTCTTCTCTCTTAGAGGTCATCTGTGCTTGTTCCATGCTTTCCTGAATTCAGATGCATGTTTTTCTTGCCTTTGGCCTGGGGTTCCTCAGCATAGATTGAGCTTGAAGCAAAGCATTTGTTACTTCCAGCTGTTGATGGACCCATTGTCTCATAGGCAGATTTAAACCATCTACAAACTGTTCCAACAAAACTATCTTGAATATCTCAATTCTTGTTTTCCCTTCTGGGTACAGTCACTTCCATACTGTATCTTTCATTCTCTAGAACTACACTGTACTGTCCATGTCTAAAATCTGTCTTATGTCAGAATCATCAATGTGGCCAACCTGGTGATGGCCCCCACCCTTCTACTTGATTTCCCCACCCTTATATGTAACGCCGCTTTGACCCGGTGAAAAGCGGGATATAAATACAGTTAAATAAATAAATAAATAGAACAGGGGTTCTCAAACCTGTCCTGGAGCCTCCCCAGCCAGTCGGGTTTTCTGAATATCCACAATGAATATGCATGAGAGAGATTTGCATACAATGGAGGCAATGCATGCAAATCTCTCTCATTTATTTATTTAGCTGTATTTATATCCCGCTTTTCACCGGGTCAAAGCGGTCAATTGGGGGATACATTTAACACGAGGGGATATGAGACACATACGCTAATACTTACAGGGAACATGGGCAATGGAGGGTTAAGTGGCTTGCCCAAGACCACAAGGAGTGCCTATAGGACTAGAAATCCCAGTCCCTCCGGCCTGAGATTGCTGTCCCCAGGTGGGACTTGAACTCCCGGCCCTCCGGCCTGAAGTACCTTGTTCTAACCACTAGACCACTCCTCCCATGCATATTCATTGTGGATATCCAGAAATCCCGAATGGCTGGGAAGCAGGTTTGGGAATGCCTGCTCTAGGAGAACCCATTTTGACGTTCCTCTGGCTTGAGGCTCCTCACTAGAACTTTGTATGCTTCGAAGCACATCTGGCTTGCTCCAGGATGGAGGCCTTAACTTTAGCGTAAGTAGCTTTCCCCTACAGATTAGCCTTTGAAAAGTGGCTTGGTTGTTGCCTGTCAGCAGGTTACCCAGGCAAGTACTTCAAGCCGACTCCAGCCACCCTAAATTCACCAAAATATAGTCTTAATTCTCGCCAAACATCTTGGACATCACGGGATCTGGAGGGGTAGGTATAGCTATATTTATTTGAATAAGGTGGGCTTTCTGTGTCAATGCAGCCTGCAATTACTGCAGCCCCTCTGCTAGGGCTTGAAAGTTTATTACTGCAAAGTGTACTTTTGTGAAGTGACATTGCAAAAGGGCACTTATTTATTTATTTATTTAGCTGCATTTATATCCCGCTTTTCACCGGGTCAAAGCGGTGCACTTAGCTTGAAAAATGGAGCAAAATGTCTTAAATTTTACATTTATGTGTATTTTCAGGTGTTTTGTGCTATTTTTTCATGCAAAGTGCATTTTTGCAAGGCATTCTGTACTTTAATACATGGTACCTTAAGAGTTTTAGGGGAAAGATAAAATAAGAAAAAGATAAAAAATTGTTAAACAGTTCTTCACCACTTTAGCTTGAAAGCTACTAATTTCATGGTTAAAAATAAATTACAATATTAAATTACAGTGAGACAATTTGTTTTATTAAAATAGGTTTCAAATGCATTTCAATCAGTTCAATAATTCTCATTTCCATTACATGTGCATTCATAATGTCTTCCTGTTATTTATTATAAGCATACTGTCTGGAGTAAAGAAACATGAATATTCAATTTCCAAGCCATAATATTATGTTGATTGCACATACTAAACTCATGTGTCAATACTATAACTGCCTACAAATTGTTAGGAATCTAAGCTTTGTCTAGGTCTCTTATTTGCTGATCTGTTGAAATATTTCATAAACAATTTAAATTTTATCATCTCACAAATTACATAGATCCTAGAAAATTATTCAAAAGCAAACTGTGATCTAAAGGATGTACACTGTTTTGCAAAAGTCTTTACATCGCTAAACAGTTTTCTCATTCTGCTGTCTAAAACATACAGTTCAAAATGAGCAAAACTTAGTTTCATTGACCTACACAACATATGCTACACTTTCAATGTAAAAGAACAAATATAGAAATATTCCAAAATAATATGGAATCAAGGATACTTGGGTTTTATTCTTCTTAAAGTATTCACTCTCATTGCCACAGCAATGGCAATTTTAGTTTCATTTCCAAAAGCTGTCTTAATAAGCCCCATAATAACTTAAGTAAAGCCCATTTTGTGTCCTATCATAGTAGCTGAGCTGATGCAAATACTCCGGGGTGAAAAATCGAGCTGTCTCTGTTGTATGAAGTGAATTTGAAGCAAAGCTCTAAACATGCTGAACACAGCTGCCAAAAATATACTCCATATTCAAAGGTACAGACTGGGGAAAGGCAATAAGAAAATTTCAATGCGTTTGAATATCCCCTGAGGCACTGGCAAGTCCTTCATTGTAAAGAGGAAACAGTTTGGTATCACCAGAACTCTGAGTCAGGGTGTTCCTCCAAAGTCAGTATCATAGGCTAAGGAACTTCTAAGGAAGGGCAATGTGAGGCCTCAGACCTACTACCCTGTATGTATATGCTCTGTTCCATGTAAACCGCGCTGATGGTAATAGTGCGGTATATAAGAAATGTTAAATAAATTAATTAAATAAATACAGTAGTACTATATAGTTGCTTGCTATTGACACTTCAATGTCATTTTTTGTGGTTTTTCTCCTTTGCCACTATGTTCAGGTTTTTTTTTTCAGTATTCAACATTAAACGTTTGGAATGGGAATGTTCAATACAATCACAGCTTCTTCATTCTCTGCAATTCTGACAGGGTTGCAGCATGAGTGTTTATCTGATGCATCGATTTATTTCAGTTTCTAGCAATGAGCCATGCCACCTTACTATACGTTTTCTGTATATAGGCCTTTTGACAACTGTATATTCTATCTCAATACTACATTTAATTTATTTACACATTTTTAATCATCCAATCTTAAATCAATTTTTTGGGGGGGACATGATGTGTAATTATTTTCCATTTTGTGGTACAGAAGCAACACTTGCCTTGTCAATTTTTAGCCTTGGTTGATAAAAAGAGGGAGAGTTATGAGATGGTACTAACATCTGTGTGTTAGATGGATTCTGTTTATGTGTGCATGCCCCTTTCCCCCCATATACCTTCTGAACAGTAGCAACTAGCTCAACCAAACTTGGTATGGAGCTAGGAAGGCATTTGACCATTTTTGTTTTAAAACTTGGGGAGTGCTGCCAGGAGACACAGAAGGAGTACAAAACTGAGGATTTTGTTTCTCCTTGTTTCTATGCTTGCAGTAAATCATCTCTTTCACTATTTGTAGAAACCAAAATGGACAGAGGAACAGCAGGCCCAGTAATAGAGGTTTTATTGTCCAATTTTTGAGTTACCGGTTACTGATGATCTAACATCATAGCTATCCCTCTAGCTTCTTTTTTTATTTCTTTCTTTAAGAGGTTTAGCATAATTTCTTAAAACCTTTGAACAACGTTCTTTGCTAAAAGGTTCCTCATCTTCAACAGAAAGCACAAGAAGGAGACCATTTCTGTCATTTTCCTCATACATCTTCCACTTAAAGGTTTTTAGACGCAGGTATATATTTTTAGTATTCCTTCCTAAACTGGTCTTGCTCTTCATGGCTCCATACATACAAAGACATACATACAAGTTTAGTTAGAAATAAAGAACTTTTTTATGTTACATTTCCAGAGATGCATCAGCCCCAGGCTCTGATGTAATTGCAATGCTACTGCCCCAGCAGACTCTGTATAACTCGCAGAAAATGCTGTCTGTTCTACTGTTTAACCAAGTTATTTAACTGTAGCAAGTGACATCATGCAATGGAGCCCAAGCAAAGAAGTTTCCCTGCTTAAATTACTCTGGAAGCTTTTGAGAAGTATCATTATGCTGTTGTGTGGGACGTCCTTCAGTCTCTAAAAAAGCTTATAGTAGGCAACTCCTCCTAGGGGAAGTGGTGGGTATACGAGGACTTGTATCCTGTTGTTCACAAATAACACCCGCCAGGACAGCAAGTCCTTTCTAGCTACAAGCTGTCTTCAACAGAAGATGGAGAAAAACACAAGGCAGCACTGCAGCAGCCAGTCACCAATATATTTTTGATCTGCAACAAACCTTTTCAATGTTACTCTTTTGGAAGGCAACCAAGAAACAACAACAACAAGATGGGGGAGAGGGGGGAGATCGGGGGTGGTGTTAAATTCTAATGCCCAAAGAGATGCTTGAGGACTTACTAATCAAACTTATTGTTATGTCGAGAATCTCTTCCTAACAACAGTGAAATGTGAATGTATGGACTGAAATCCATGTTCCAGCACTGCAAATCTTCTCCATGGAAGCCGATCTCTAGTGGGCTACAAATGCAAGCATGTTTCAGACATTATGAGCCTCGACATGACCCTCTAGAGTCAGGTCTGCTTGGTTATAAGTGGAGGAGATCCAGTCTGCTGGCCAAATGGATAGCATGTGCTTGGCAATGACAGTCCCAGAGTTATTAGATTTGAAACAAAAGCTGGGTGGACCTTCTAAGGCAGTGGTTCTCAACCTTTTTTGTACCGTGACCCCTTTTACCATTGGTCAACTTGTGATGACCCCCAATGATAAAATCAAATGCATCTCTCTTCCTTTACCGTTAACGCATTGTCGCTGTAATCATTTGTTGAATTATATATTATAGGCCTTTGCAATATGTTTTTATTTATAAAATGTACTTATTTAAACCACAATAATTAATCACAATAACAAGTAACAATATTTGATTTCAAAATTATTATGATTTTGTTGTCAAATCACTAATATGAAATAAAATTATTTTTTCTACCTTTGTTGTCTGACCAATTTATTCTCTGATCATGCTGGTCCCGATCTGAGGCTTCTGCTTTCCTGTCTTCTCTTAGCTCTCTTTCTGTGGCCTATCGTCCATCTGCCATTTCTTATCTCTTCTTTCGTTTTCTTCACTTCTTTCCATCAGTCTATTTCCAGTCCCAGTAACCCTCCCCAGTATCAGCCCCTTTCCAGTCCTCACTCCCAGTACCTTCCAATGTCAACTTGCATTCTCATGACTGCCACTGGTGTCCATTCCCTTCCAGTCCCCCTCCTTCCCCACTGACCAGTCCCTTCTAGTACAAATACCATGGCAGCCCCTCTCAGATCCACTCCCTTCCAGTTCCATTCTCCCATCCCCTTGTATCAGCCCATTTGTAGTCTTAGCCCCCAGTTTTCTTCCAGGGCCAGCAGCTCTATCCTCCCCTCCCCACCATCAGTCCATTCCCAGTTGAAGCCCCCCAATCAGCTCACTTCCAGTGCTAGTCCCCTTTTAGAAACATAGAAACATGATGACAGAAAAAGACCACAAGGCCCATCTAGTCTGTCCTTCCATAACAACAACTACAACAGTCCACTTTTTACCTTTAGAGATCCTCTGTGTTTGTCCCATGCTTTTTTGAATTCAGTTACTGTCCTCATCTTTACCACCTCCACTGGGAGACTATTCCACGGATCCACTACTCTTTCCGTAAATAAATATTTCCGCATATCACTCCTGAATCTATCTCCCTTCACCCTCATCCCATGTCCCCTCGTCGCAGAACTTGCTTTCAATTGAAAGAGGCTCTCTCCCTGAACATTTATGCCACGGAGGTATTTAAACATCTCAATCATATCACCTCTATCCCGCCTTTCCTCTAAGGTGTACATATTAAGATCCTTAAGTCTGTCCTCATATGCTTTATAATGAAGACCACTAATCATCTTAGTAGCAACCCTCTGCACCGACTCCATCCTGTTCACATCCTTTTGAAGGTGCGGTCTCCAGAATTGCACACCATACTCCAAATGAGGTCGCACCAAGGACTTATACAGAGGCATTATCACCTCCTTTTTTCTGCTAGCCATTCCTCTCCGTATGCACCCAAGCATCCTTCTAGCTTTTGCCGTCGCCTTTTCTACCTGTTTAGCTACTTTAAGATCATCGGACACAACTACGCCTAGGTCCCGCTCTTCTTTAGTGGACAAAAGTACTTCACCTCCTATACTGTATTGCTCCCTTGGATTGCTGCAGCCCAAATGCATGACCTTACATTTTTTAACATTAAATCCCAGTTGCCAAATTCTAGACCATTCTTCAAGCTTAGCCAGATCCCTCCTCATGTTATCTACACCTTCCTGGGTGTCTACTTTATTGCAGATTTTGGTATCATCCGCAAAGAGGCAAACCTTACCCGACAGCCCTTCCGCTATATCACTAACAAAGATGTTAAAAAGAATCGGACCAAGGACAGATCCCTGGGGCACACCACTGGTAACATCCTTCTCCTCAGAGTGAGCTCCATTTACTTGTACTCTTTGTCGCCTCCCACCCAACCAATTTCTAACCCAAGCAGTAACTTTAGGGTCCATCCCTAGGGTGCTCAGTTTGTTTATAAGTCGCCTGTGAGGAACAGTGTCAAAGGCTTTAACCTCATTACCAGTGCTAGCCTCCACTAATCAGCCCATTTCCAGTCATAGCCCCCCCAATCAGCTCATTTCCAATGCTAGCCTCCCATCAGTCCATTACCAGTCCTAGCCTCCCCTAATCAGCTCATTTCCAGTGCTAGTCCCCTCCCAACCCCATTACCAGTGCTAGGCTCCCCTAATCAGCCGATTACCAGTCCTACCCCCCTATCAGTCCATTACCAGTCCCAACCCCCCACCCTTGATCAGTCCATTCCCAGTCCTAGCCTTCCCTAATCAATCCATTACCAGTCCTAGCCCCCCCCAATCTGCCCATTACCAGTGCTAGCCCCCCATCAGCACATTATAATCCTAACCCGCACTGTCCCCTCTGTCCAGCATTTATCCTGTCTGTCCAGTATGTCCCCGTCTCTACCCTTTGTCCATGTCAGCCCCCCTCCCTCCGTCAGCCCCCTCTGTCCATGTCAGCCCCCTCCCTCCCCCATGTCAGCCCCGTTGCAGGTTCCCTGCCCCCTCCTCCCCTCTCCCTATGTCTGTCTGCTACTGCCCTGTTCTTCTGCAGCCACGGTTTCCTGTCTCTTAGGGAACCGCGGCTGTGCCTGTGAAGCCGTTGCGGAGCCTTCCTGTCTTTCGACGGGCTCCGTGCAGCACTGTCCCACCTCCAAAGGGAGTCTTCCTTTGGAGGCGGGACAATGCTGCATGGAGCCTGTAGAGAGACAGGAAGGCTCCGCAATGTTTTCACAGGCACAGCCGCGGTTCCCTAAGAGGCAGGAAGCCGCGGCTGCAGAAGACTGGAGGCGGTGAGTTTGCCGTTGCCGAGAAGCGGACTCAGCAGCGGCAGCAACTTGTGAGCTTTTTTATTTTTTTTTTAACTTGGCGGAGTGAGGTGACCCCTGCTAAATCCTGTGGCGACCCACAGATTGAGAACTGCTGTTCTAAGGGTTTTAGTCTGCTCCAAGAAGGCTAAGGCATTTTGCAATTCAATGTGTGCAAGACATGTTCACCTTTGTGGGTGTGTGGCCAAGAGAAAACATGTTGGACACACAACTGACTGATTAAGGTAAAAAAAACTGATACTACCTTGGGAAGGAACTTCAGATGGCTTTGCAGAACCACCCTTTTGTTAAAAAAACAGTTTATGGTGGATCAGCCATTACAGCTTGAAACTCACTAACTCGGTTCACTAAAGTTGCTGCCACTAAATTAGGGTTGCCAACTTTTTCACCGAGAAAAACCCGACACCTGTGGCTCGCCATGCTCCACCCATTCTCCGCCCCTAGTCCCACCCCTGCCCCGCCCCCAGCCCCACCCACAAAAATTACCGAGGATACGTGTAGGCTAACTTCCTTGGTCAGATAATAATTAAACTGGGAACCCCAAAATCCAAACATGAAATGTACAACACTGGAGAAATAAAACTATAAAGTAATTTCCTCTTGCACTAAACAAAAACGCAAAGATGTTAGCAATACACACTTCCCAGACCAGACATATTCCAGTTAATAAATTCAAAATAAAAAGTATTTTTCTACCTTCTGTTTGGGCGTTTTATTTTTCAGTTGCAATTGCTCCAGTCACTTTCTTCTGGTTTCTTCGTGTCTTCTGCGAGCTATCCATTTGTCCTTTCTTCTCTTTCAGATGTTTTCCATTCTCTCTCTCTATTTCTGCTTTAACATACTGATTGTTTCCCTTTTGCTCTTTCCCCCAATTCTTTCCTTATTCCTTTATCATCCGTTTAAATTTCACCCTTCCATTCTCAAGCCCCTCTTACTCTCCCAATACCCAGCCCATCATAGACTTTTCTTCCACACAAAATATTTTTTCTCCTCTCCATTCTCATTCCCCATCCATTCTAGTCCTCCCCCCAAATCAATTCCCTTATAGTTCTAGACCCACCCAGCATCATCTCCCTTCTAGTCCCCTTCTCCCATTCCCCACATCAGCCCATTTCCAGTCCTATTCCAGCTCTTCATCAGCCCATTTCCAGTGCTAGCCCTCACATCACAGGCCATTTCCAGTCCTAGCTCCCCCCCCCCAATCACAGCCCATTTCCAGTCCAAGTCCCCCATCACAGCCTATTTCCAGTCCTAGGCCCCCCCACCATCACATCCCATTTGCAGTCCGAGTCCCCCCGCACCATCACAGCCCATTTGCAGTCCTAGCCCCCCTAATCACAGCCTATTTCCAGTCCAAGATCCCCCTTCCTCCACCATAGCCCATTTCCTGTCCAAGTTCCCCCCCCCCCATAGCCCTTTTCCAGTCCAGGTCCCCTCCACCCCCATCACAGCCCATTTCCAGTCCATGTCCCCCCCCCATAACCCTTTTACAGTCCAGGTCCCCCCCCCATCACAGCCTATTTCCAGTCCAAGATCCCCCCCCCCATAGCCCTTTTCTGGTCCAGGTCCCCTCCACCCCCATCACAACCCATTTCCAGTCCATGTCCCCCCCCTAACCCTTTTACAGTCCATGTCCCCCCCCCATCCCAGCCTATTTCCAGTCCAAGGCCCCCCCTTAGCCCTTTTCCAGTCCAAGTCCCCCCCCCCCTTAGCCCTTTTCCAGTCCCAGTCCCCCCCCTTTAGCCCTTTTCCAGTCCCAGGCCCCCCCCCTTCGCCCTTTTCCCGTCCAAGGCCCCCCCGTTAGCCCTTTTCCAGTCCAAGTCCCCCCCCTTAGGCCTTTTCCAGTCCAAGTCCCCCCCCCCTAGCCCTTTTCCAGGCCAAGTCCCCCCCCCCCTTAGCCCTTTTCCAGTCCAGGTCCCCCCCATCACAGCCCATGCAGTCCTTGCTCCCCCCCCCCCGACCAGCATCGCGGCTGTCTGAGGCTTCAGAGGGAGCCGGGGAAGCCCGCGCGAGGCCCCGGCTCCTTCTGAACAGCCACCAGCGTGAAGAGCCTTTTCCTTCACGCTGGCGTCTGTTCCTGTGAAGCCGCGAATGCTGGGAAAGGTTAAAGGGCAACCTTTAACCTTTCCCAGCATTCGCGGCTTCACAGGAACAGCCGCCAGCGTGAAGGTAAAGGCTCTTCACGCTGGTGGCTGTTCAGAGGGAGCCGGGACCTCGCGCGGGCTTCCCCGGCTCCCTCTGAAGCGGAAGAAAAGCCGGTTTTTTTGCTCAGGCCGCTCCCGATCTTGCGGCCAGAGCAAAAAAACCGGCTTTTAAAGGGCCGGTTTTGCCTCTGCGCCGGCAGCCGGCCTGGCCGTGGAAAAACCGGCCAGGCCGGCTGAAAACCGGCCAGTTGGCAACCCTACACTAAATTAAGGTCTTCCAGATTAGGTTTTCAGATCACAGAAGTCTAATGACTCAAAGGAAGCTTTCATCAGTTAGATTAGAGCAATTTTGAGGTGCCAAGACACTGCTGGTGGCTTGATGGGAGGCTTCAACAGAAGAAAGACCCATATAATGCGAACAATGAGTGGTTATATCAAGATCAGTTTCCTTGTACATGGTGGTGATAAGTGCCAACTGTACTGTAAACCCTAATGGAGTTGGTCTTCAAACCTGACTTCAAAAGATAAATAAGGCATTCAAACAGGTTTTGTGTGGGACAGGGAAAAGGATCTAAGGTCTTTCTGTCACACTAGATAACAAACTTGTTTGTAATCTGCTGTCCTGGGCTGCAACTATCAATCTCTCATCCTTCGGCTTCAGTTCACCTCTCCTTAACCTAGTAGCCTGGCTTGGTAACCACGAGAATAGGGTTTATTTATTTATTCCCATTCCGTGTAGCACTCCTTGTGGCCTTGGGCAAGTCACTTAACCCTTCACTGCCTCAGAAGAAAGGCCTGGCAATCTATTTCTGGTTATATTAGCAAGAAAACCCAGGAGCTGCTGGGTCGCCAGGAGTCAGCATTGACTTGAAGGCACACATTGCATTACTCCTTAACCATTCATGTGTCCGTTCTTGATCGACAAAGGGGTCCTGAAGTAACAATTTGTATTTCTCATTGTATTTGTGTATTTGCTACTTATTTTTCCTTGTTTGCTGATCTCATTCTTTGAAGACATTTTTCTCTTGTTTTGCAAATTCTGTTCCTTCCTTTCCTGTGTGCGCTTGTGGATTCTCACTCATTCTTTCTAGTCATCAGAACGCTTGTACAAGTTTGATGAAGGAAACAGATTCTGGATGTTTTTTTCATATTTGGTTCCGATGATGCTGTTAGGTAGGCCTGAAGTCTTATGATAGTAGCTCTGTATGTGTAATTTATCTCTATGAGGCCTTGCCCTCCTTCAGCTCTAGGGATGTAGTCTTGGCATACAGTTAATCTTACTGGGCAAACTAGACGGACCATGCTGGTCTTTATCTGCCGCCATATACTATGTTACTATGTTATAAATTACCTCATGGGAATGGAGGAGGTTTATGTTTATTAAGCCTTGATTAACTGCCCTTCGTGGGAAAGCAGAACAGTATATAACAAATTAAAATAATAAGTTAAAAAAAGGACATAGGATTTCCTAGTGGACTGCCTCCTTGAGGCCAGTAGCACTTCTTCCACGTTCTTAGGCAGGAGGAGAGAAGCCAGCACTACCCTTTCAGCAGCCATGCCATCAGGTTGAGGGACCTGAGTTTGGGGTGCCAGATAGAGCCCTGCTCCTGGGACAGGTCGTCGGGCTGCATCCCCAGAGGGAATGGGGTTTCCACTGCCAGCTGGAGGAGAAGCAGAAACCAAGGTTGTCATGGCCATCTGGGGGCTACCAGAATGACCGAGGCCTTGTCTCAAAGGATTTTGAATAGAGTCCAGGCCACTAGAGGTGTGGGAGGAAATGCATACAGGAGGCCTACGGACCAGGAAATCAGAAAAGCATCTGCAGTCACCCTTTGGGGGTGTGGCAGTCTGGAGCAAAAGTTGTGCAACTGATGATTCGGCTGACTGGCAAAGAGATCTATGACTGGATGTCCCCAGCACTGAAAGATCTGCTGGGCTACTTCCGGATTCAGTTGCCACTCGTGGGATTGGAGAATTCTGCTTAGCTTATCTGCTAGGTAGTTCTCCTGGCCCAACAAGTAAACTGCCTTGAGGGACATACCCTGTCAGATTGCAAAGGAACAGAGGTCCAGTGTCTCCTGACACAGGATGCAGGACCCTGTCCCTCCCTGCTTATTCACGCAGAACATAGCTACCTAGTTATCTGTTTGTACTAGGACAGACTGATGTGAGAGAACATGAGAAAAGGTTTGAAGAGCTAGGCGTATCGCCCTGAGCTCTAAGAGGTTGATTTTTTGCATCTTCTCTTGAGGAGACCACAACCCTTGAGTGCATAAGTACTGGCAATAGGCCCCCCAGCCCAGCAGGGATTCATCTGTTGTCAGTACTCTTGTGTACGAGGGAGGCTGGAAAGGCACTCCCTTGAGCAGGTTGGATGGCTGAAGCCACCAGGTCAACGACTTCAGTAGTCATTTGGACACTCTGATCCTGTCTTGGAGTCTTCCTGTGGCTTGTGTCCACTGATCTCTGAGGCACCACTGAGCTGTCCTCGTGTGGAGACGGGTGTTTGGGGTCACATGAACCGTGCAGGCCATGTGTCCTAGAAGGTGTAGAAAGTGCCTTGCTGATATCTGAGACTTGTGGCTGATTTGGTGCACCAGCTCCAGAAGCCTTTATGTTCTGCCCTCTGGCAGGTAAGCCTTTGCTTGAAGGGTGTCTAACCTTGCCCCTATGAACTCTAAATTTTGAGTGGGGAGCAAAGTGGACTTTGCTTGATTTATGACAAAGCCTAGATGCTGCAGCATGTTGATAGTGCAAGCTGTGGCCTGTTGGGCTTCTTGAGGCGATGGGGCTCTGATGAGCAGTCGTCCAGGTACGGGAAGACAAAAATTCACTGGGTCCTGAGGAAAGCCGCTACTACTGCCAGACATTTGGTAAACACTCTGGGGGCAGAGGCTAGGCCGAATGGAAGTACTCTGTACTGAAAATGGTTTCCTCCCACTACAAATCTGAGATATTGTCTGTGGTCTGGATGTATGAGGATGTGCGTATGTCTGGAATGGAGGAGTGGCCTAGTAGTTGGGGCAAGGTACTTCAGGCCGGAGGGTTGGGGATTCAAATCCCACTAGACAGCAACCTTGGGCCGGAAGGACTGGGGTTTCTAGTCCCACAGGTGCTCCTTGTGGTCTTGGGCAAGCCACTTAACCCTCTATAGCCCATGTTCCCTGTAAAATAGTTATCTCCAAGTTATAATGCCCTGTTCAATGTAATTGCAGTTTGTTCATTGTAAACCGCCTTGATATCATGAAAGGCGGTATATAAGAAATGTTAAAATAAAATAAATAAATAAATAAGCACCCTTCAGGTCTAACGAGCATAGCCAGTCTCCCTGGTGGAGGTAAGGCAGCAATATTCCAAGGGAAAGCATCTTGAACTTTTCCCTCACCAGGAACTTGTTTAAGTTTCGCAGGTCAAGGATGGGCCTGAGGCCTCCCTGTTCTCTTTGGTATCAGGAAATACCTGGAGTAAAAGCCTTGTCCTAGCAGGCTGTGGGGCACCGGCTCCACCGCCTGATCCTCTAGAAGACTGGCCAACTCCTGTAAGAGGCGGTTCCTATGTAGGGGGGGGGGTCTGAGAGGCTCTCCTGGAAAATAGGAGGGAGGTAACTGGTTGAAGTGGAGCAAATAGCCCTTTCGGACTATTTGTAATACCCAGGCATCGGTGGTGATTGCAGGCCACCTGTGGGCATACAGTGCCAGCCTTCCTCCTGTGCAAGGCCTCACCCCTGGCTGGAGAGAGGCTATGCTGTGACAGTCAAAAAACCCCTACCGGCTGGGAAGGAGCCCGTGCCTGGGGCTTGGGGGTCTTCTGCTTATGCAGGCCATGCCCCTGTCCCTTAGCCTGCTGTCCCTGCTGGGGAGGCCTGGTGAGTGGGGTAGTTGTGGTAAGCAGTACCCTTCCTCGGGAAAAAGGACTTTTTATCCGGGCCCTTCTTTTTGGATGGGGCAGAAGTCTTTTTGGAGAGTCTTGTCCGGGTCAAGTACTCGGTCTCGATTTCAGCAACCTTTTCAGTCATAGGTTTGCCAAAAAGGTTGTCACCTCGGCAAGGGACATCGACCAACTTGTCCTGAACCCATGGCTCTAGATCTAACGACATTAGCCACACCTGGCATCGGGCACCGATGCTGGCTGCGGCTACCCGGGCCGAAGCCTCGAAGCAGTCATAGGCTGCTCGAGACATAAACTTTGAGCACTCCCGAATCCCAGTGGACAAGTTCTTGAAACGCTGCAAGGGTTCCTCGGAGAGGCCAGCAGAGAACCCGGCAATCTCCTTTGCCAGGTCTTGTAAGTACATGCCCATGTACAGCTGTTATGTTTGGACACAGCATGATAGCATCGAGCCCTGGTAGCACCTTCTGCTGAGGGCATCCAGGTTCCGGGCCTCCCTTCCAGGGGGCACCAAGGAGTGCATTTTCTGGCTCTTGAGCCTGTGCATGGCCGATTCCACAACCATGGAGTTGTGCGGCAGCTTTTCCTTTTGGAACCCAGGGCTCTTTCGGACTTGATATATGGAATCGATCTGATTGCTGAGAACCGGCATCGAGGCCGGTGACTCCCACATGCGGAGCATCAGCCGTTCCAACATCAGAGGAAACGGTACCGTAAGGGCTTCCTGAGGTGGAAAGTCATACTGGAGGGCTTTGAGCTCTTCGGCTCCTCCTCGGTGTCTGCCGGGAATGCCAAAGCCTTGGACATGTTCCTGACGTGGGTCCGGTGGGTGTCCGGGGACTCCTCATCTTCCGTTTCCCATGCCGAGTCCTCCGAAGAGGAATCGATGGGCTCCGGCCATGAGGGCTTCGATCTCGACCGCCCCGACGCCGAGGGTACCGCCGTCGACGACCTTGGTCCCGCACGGGAGGTCGAGGGAGACCTTGGCCGAGGATCGACTCGAGCTCGAAGAGTCTCGAGGATCAGCTCGGCCTCCGGAGTCGACTTGGACGTCGAGGTCCCGGTGGTCGGGACGGATGGACCGGTGAGACCGGCCAGCAGTGCCCTCTGCTGCTCCATGAAGGCAGACATGCTGCGCTCCAAGGCCGTCATCCTGAGACTGAGCTCAGAAGATTCCGCAGCCTCCGGTTCGGGTCCCAATGCTGGTTCTCCCGGAGGAGAGTCAACGAGGACAACAGCAGTTACCTTCCTCGGCGTCTCCGTCTCCGTGCGAGGTACTTTTGCAGGGCGCTCCAGCTCTGAGGACCAGGGGCAGCGGTCAGGACACCCAACGATGACGCTCTCGCAGGTTTCTTCTATCTCCGGTGTTCCCGCGAGGGAGACCCCCCACTCAGAAGACCCCCAACGATGCTCAGAGTCAGACAGCTCCCGAGACGTCGAGGCTTTTGACGAGGTCCGGACCCAGGTGGATTCGGACTCTGAGAAAATCCTTTCACGCTGCTGCCTACTTCTAAGTGCTTTAGAGGACATTTTGCTGCACGGGCCACAGGCCACAGGCCTTTGGGTCCGAGGCAGCGGAGACAGCAGTCATGTGTGTCAGTGAGGGACATAGAGTAGTTACTCACCTGTAACAGGTGTTCTCCAGGAGCAGCAGGAATCAGTCCTCACATATGGGTGACATCGACGTCGATGGAGCCCCTGCGGAGCATTTCCCCAGCTTTCAAAGAAAGCCTTTGAGAATACTGCATGCATGCGTGGTCCCCTTCCCGCCTAAAGGTGCCAGCTTGCTCAATCAAATGACATAGCTAAAAACAGCACACAAAAAGGTAAAAAATAAACTATGTACAACTGCAACTCCCAGGGGAGGAGGGAGGGTTGTGAGGACTGATTCCTGTTGCTCCTGGAGAACACCTGTTACAGGTGAGTAACTACTCTTTCTCCAGGACCAAGCAGGAAGTCAGTCCTCACATATGGGTGACTCCCAAGCTCTGGGCTACCAAGGAACCCAGGCTGAACAAGAGAACTCCCTCTAGTCCCAGCATCAAAGAAAGGCTTTTCACTGAAAGAACCTCCACCGGTAGCCCAACGGAGGGCAGGAGTTGCCTAAACCTCAAAGAGATTCCGGAGTACTGCCTGGCCAAAAGCACTGTCCCTACGGGACTCCCTCTCCAGGCAGTAATGAGCTGCAAAAGTCTGGCTTGAGGACCAAGTTGCAGCCCTGCAGATGTCTGCCAACGGTACAGAGCGGAGATGAGCTACTGAGGCAGAGATTGCCCTGACACGATGGGCCATGACCCGACCCTGCAAGGGAAGGTCAGCCGCCCTGTAAGCCCAAGTGATACAGTCAGCCACCCAGATGGACAAGGTACGCTTGGACACAGCTAACCCCAAATTATTAGGGTCAAAAGAGATGAAGAGCTGAGCAGCCCTTCTATGTCCTTGCGTACGGTCAAGGTAGAAGGATAAGGCCCTCCTACAGTTCAGGGTATCCAAGACCGCTTCAGCCTGGCTTGCATGAGGCCTAGGGAAGAATGTTGGAAGAACCACCTCCTGGTTGAGGTGGAAAGAGGAGACAACCTTAGGGAGGAACTTTGGATGAGTCCGGAGGACTACCCTGTTCCTATAGAAGCGAGTGTAAGGCCTGTCACAGACTAGGGCCTAAAGCTCACTCACCCGTCTGGCCGAGGTTAAGGCTACTAGGAAGAGTGTCTTCCAGGAAAGGAAGCGGAGAGGACAAGTAGCCATCGGCTCAAAAGGTGGGCGAGTCAGTTGCTGCAAGACCACATTCAACTCCCACTCAGGGGCTGGAGGACGGACAGGAGGTTTGAGTAAGAGCAAACCTCTGAGAAACCGGGACACCAAGGGGTGAACCGATAGAGAATGTCCTTCCACCGGTGAGTGGTGAGCTGCAAGAGCGGAGAGGTGGACCCGAACAGAATTGGACTTAAGGCCCTGATTGGATAAGTGTAACAGGTACTGAAGCACCACTGGTACAGTACAGGAGAAAGGACCTTCTGTACGCAGCTGACACCACACAGAAAACCTCTTCCACTTCAGGGCATAGGTTTTTCTAGTGGACTGCTTCCTAGAGGCCAGGACGACTTCTTTAACTTCAGGAGGTAGGCCCCAAGGAGCCAAAACTACCCTTGCAGCTTCCAGGCCATCAAATTGAGAGATTTGAGATTGGGGTGCAGAAGAGACCCCTGGTCTTGAGAAAGAAGGTCGGGCTGCAACCCTAGAGGTAGTGGAATGTCCACTGCTAGCTGAAGCAGAAGTGGGAACCAAGGTTGCCTCGGCCACCTGGGGGCTACCAGAAGGACCGAGGCCTGGTCCCGTAGAATCTTGAACAGTGTTCGGGCCACAAGAGGTGTGGGAGGAAACGTATATAGGAGGCCCTGGGACCAGGAAATCAGAAAAGCATCTGCTGCTAGTCTCAGAGGATGCGGTTGCCTGGAGCAGAACCTGGGCAGCTGTCTATTCAGGGGACTGGCAAAGAGATCTATGGATGGAAGTCCCCACCTCAGGAAGATCTTCTGAACTACCAAGGGATGGAGCTGCCACTTGTGGGGCTGCAGAATTCTGCTCAACCTGTCTGCTAGGTAATTTTCCTGGCCAGGGAGATAAACTGCCTTGAGTAACATGTTGTGCTTGAGCGCAAACAAGCAAAGGTCCTGTGCCTCCTGACAAAGGAGCCTGGACCCAGTGCCTCCCTGTTTGTTCACATAAAACATGGCTACCTGGTTGTCTGTTTGCACTAAAACAGACTGGTGAGCCAGTGTTTGAGAGAAAGTCTGGAGGGCTAAGTGAATAGTCCGAAGCTCTAGTAGATTGATCTGCTGCTGGGCCTCCCAGGGAGACCAGAGGCCCTGGGTGCACTTGCCCAGACAGTGTGCCCCCCAGCCCTGTAGAGAGGCATCGGTGGTCAATACCACTGTGAACCCAGGTGGCTGAAAAGGCATCCCCTCCAGCAGGTTGGGGGGATGCAGCCACCAACGTAGGGAGCGCAGGAATGGTCTGGACACCCCTACTATGTCTCTGAGGCGCCCTGTGGCCTGTGACCACTGAGTCCTGAGGCACCATTGTGCAGGCCTCATATGAAGCCTGGCATGGGGTGTGACATGCACTGTCGAAGCCAGGTGGCCCAGAAGCCTCAGGCAGAGCCTGGCGGATACCAGTGACCTGCTGAGAAACTGGTTTGCCAAGGTCATCAGTCTTTGTGCTCTGTCTTCTGGCAAGAAAGCTTTTGCCTGCAGAGAGTCCAGCCTTGCCCCTATGAACTCTAAGTTTTGGGAGGGGAGCAAAGTGGACTTTGCGAAGTTTATGACAAACCCTAGATGTTGTAGTAGAGAAATCGTTTGGAGGGTGGCTTGACTGGCCTCCTGGCACGTCTGACCCCTGATGAGCCAGTCGTCCAGATAGGGGAAGACAAAGATACCCTGATTTCTCAAGTAGGCCGCCACCACTGCCAGGCATTTGGTAAAGACTCTGGAGGCGGAGGTGAGGCCAAAGGGCAGCACTCTGTACTGATAATGATTTCCTCCCATAACGAACCTGAGGTACTTTCTGTGATCTGGATGAATGAGGATGTGAGTGTACGCATCCTTTAGATCTAAAGAGCATAGCCAATCTCCCTGCTGGAGGTAGGGCAGAAGTGTTCCAAGAGTAAGCATCTTGAACTTTTCCTTCTGTAAGAACTTGTTGAGATTTCTGAGGTCGAGAATAGGCCTGAGATCCCCTGTTCTGGAGTAAAACTCGTGACCTTGGAGGTGAGGAGGCACAGGCTCCACCGCCTGGTCTCGTAACAGACCCTGAAGCTCCTGCAGGAGGAGGGCTGTATGTAGAGGAGGTCTTGGAGGCTCTCCTGGAAAACAGGGAGGAGGCAACTGATGAAAATGAAGCAGGTAGCCCTTTTGGACTATGCTTAAAACCCAGTTGTCCCCTGTAATGGGTGGCCACCGGTGGGCAAACAGGGCTAGGCGACCTCCTGTGCAGGGATGGGACAGCAGAGATGGAGAGGCTATGCCTTGGGAGTCAAAAACCCCCACCCTGCTGAGTAGGAGCAGGAGCCGGAGGCTTGGGGGCTTTCTGCCTACAGGGCCCATGTCCCTGCCCCTTGGCCTGCTGACCCTGTGGGGGAGCGGGGGAGGCCTGGTAAGTCAGGTACTGTTTATAGGCAGTCGCCTTCCTCAGGTAAAAGGGCTTTTTACCAGAGCCCTTCTTCTTGTGTGAAGGGGCATTAGTCTTTCGAGACAGCCTTGTCCTCGTGAGGTGCTCGGTCTCGAGCTCAGCAGCCTTCTCGGCCATGGGCTTGCCAAAAAGGTTTTCACCTCGGCAAGGGTCATTGACCAACTTGTCTTGAACCCATGGCTCGAGGTCCGATGACTGCAGCCATGCCTGGCGTTGAGCCACGATGCCAGCAGCCGTAACCCGGGCCGAGGCCTCGAAGCCATCGTAGGCCGCTCGGGACATAAACTTAGAGCATTCCTGGATCCCCGAAGACAAGGACTTGAACCTCTGCAAAGGTTCCCCGGAGAGACCAGCAGAGAACCCGGCAAGCTCCTTTGCCAGGTCCCGCAAGTACATGCCCATGTACAGCTGGTAAGACTGGACACGGCAAGCAAGCATCGAGCCCTGGAAGCACTTTCTACCGAACGCATCCAGGTTCCGGGCCTCCCTGCCAGGGGGCACCGCGGAGTGCATCTTCTGACTTTTCAGACGATGCATGGCCGATTCCACCACCATGGAATGGTGCGGTAGCTGCGCCCTTTGAAACCCAGGGCTCTTACGGAGTCGATAAATGGAATAGACCCGCTTGCTGAGAACCGGTGCCGAGGCCAGTGCCTCCCACATCCGGAAGAGGAGCCATTCCAGCATTGGAGGAACCGGCACAGTAAAGGCCTCCTTCGGAGGAGAGTCATACTGGAGAGCCTTGAGCTCTTCAGCTCTTGGGCTCCTCCTCGGGATCCGCCGGGATCGCCAAAGCAGTGGCCATATCCCGCATGAACTCCGAGAACCGGGTATCCTCCGGAGGGGATCTACTCCGGGCTCAGACTGTGGTGAGTCCGACGGGACGCACCAAGTCTTGAAGGTATCGGGGGACTCCTCATCCTCCGTCTCTCAGGCGGACTCGTCCGAGGAGGAGTCGGGCTCCAACTGCGCGGGGCCTGGCAGCACCCGCCCCGACACCGAAGTCACCGGCATTGACGCCCTCGGTCCCGACCGGGAGGTCGAGGGTGACCGCGGCCGAGGATGACCTTGAGCCTTCATGGTTTCGAGTATCGGCTCGGTCTCCGGGGTCGACTTCGACGTCGATGTCCCAGTGGTCGGGGCAGATGTGCCAGCGAGGCTGGCCATCAGCACCCGCTGCTGATCCATGAAGGCAGACAGTCTGCACTCCAAGGCTGTCAGCCTGAGACCCAGCTCAGGAGACTCAGCAGCTACCGACTCGGGCCCCGGCTCCCTGGGAGGAGAGTCCTCGAGGACAACAGGACTTACGTGTCCAGCAGACTCCGGCTCCACCCGAGGCACTTTTGACGGCTTCTCCTGCTCAATGGGCTCGGGACGGCGCTTGGGGGTCCGACACCTAGCCCTCGAGGAGCCAGGGACCTCCTCCGACGCCGTCCTCGTGAGCCGCTTCTTCCTCTTTCGCTCCCGCTCGGGAGACCCCCTATCTGAGGAACCCTGACGATGCTCGGGGTCAGACTCCCGAGACGTCAAGGCCTCAGATGAGGTCCGGGCCCGGCCGGAGGCCGAGTCGGAGAAAAGCCTTTCCTTCTGGTGCTGACGACTTCGAAGTGCCTTAGTGGACATTTTCCCACACGGTCCACAGATCTTAGGATCATGATCAGGACCGAGGCACCGAAGGCAGCAGTCGTGTGTGTCGGTGAGAGACATTAGTTTCTTGCACCGATCATGCTTCTTAAAACCACTGGAAGCCATCAGGGAAAAAAGAGTCCCCACGAGGTCAAAGGACCGGCCTTCCAGGGAAAAAGAAAAAAAGGGCGCGAACGCCAGCCACGAAGGGCAAAAACCAAAAAAAGAAGATCGGGCTCGATACCAGTGTACCGAACCCGGCGAGAAGGGGAACCGGCGTCGAACTGGACAAAAAACGCGAAGAAAATCGCAAGGTATAGACGAAAAAATCTAACTATTTTCCGGGTGAACAAGGACACACGTCCGAAGGGCTCCACGGAAAAATTGAGACTGAGCAAGATGGCACCTTTAGGCGGGAAGGGGACTGCGCATGCGTGCAGTATTCCCAAAGGCTTTCTTTGAAAGCTGGGGAAATGCTCCGCAGGGGCTCCATCGACGTCGATGTCACCCATATGTGAGGACTGACTTCCTGCTTGGTCCTGGAGAATAATTTTTTACACCGATCATACTTTTTAAACCCGCGAGGTCAAATGACAGGGCTGCCAGTGAAAAAGAAAAAAAAGTGTGAACGCTAGTCACGAAGGACAAAAACAAAAAATAAGACCGGACTCGATACCGGTGTACCGAATCCGAGGCGGGAAGGGGGACCAGCGTCGAATCGGGACGAAGAAAAAGATCTTCAGGAGTTTTGACGCACTTTTTCCACGAGGGAAGTTGGACTACGTCTGTTGGGCTCCACAGAAAAAGGGAGAATGAGCAAGATTGTACCCTTGGGCAGGAAGGGGATCGCGTATGCGCGATACAATCCCAATGGCTTTCTTTGAAAGCTGGGGAATTGCTCCGCATGGGGGCTCTGTCGGCGCCGACATCACCCATATGTGAGGACTGACTTCCTGCTTGTTCCTGGAGAATTATCTTATACATTTCAAGGCAATTTATAATCCAAGAGTTTGGGACGCAGCATGTCATAACTGTGCTATCTTTAATGCAATCAATGGTAACATATGTTCTGTATAATATTCGCATGTACAGGGGTCTTCACACTTGATTTGTAAGCACTGAAACCTGGTTGAACTTTCATGATTTCTACAATGAATATGCACTTTCACTGTATGCAAATTGCTCTCATGCATATTCACTGAGGAAATCTTGATAAACCTGCCTGGATTGTGGCTTTTGAAGACAGGATTTGGGGATCCTTGACAGGAAATCAAACATTAAGCCAGATTTACTGTGCTCATTACAACTCATTGGTAACTTACATCATGCTGATTCTAACACAGCTTAGAAAACAGACCTCTGCATGTCTTTTATGCCTGTAAGAATTCTTACATAGTAACACAGTATGCAGGGCCGGCCCGTCCACTGAGCAAGAATGTTTTTTGCACAGGGCCCCGCGTTTCAGGGGACCCCACGCAAAGAACATTCTACTTTTTTAAAAATTAAATTTAAAAAAAAAAAAGCTGGCTGCTGCCGCTGCCGCCACGGCAGCAGCAGAATCGAGTGTCCTGCGGGGCCCCCTCTGCCCGGCTGAGCCCCTCTGCGCCGGCTTTCAGATCCGCGAAGGGAGAGTGTCTCCCTCGCGTCTCTGTTAAGACCGCAGGGGCTGATGGGAAGCAGGGGCTGATGGGAAATTTCCCATCTGCCCCTGCGGGCTTAACAGAGACGCGAGGGAAACACTCTCCCTTCGCATATCTGAAAGCCGGCGCAGAGGGGCTCAGCCGGGCCGGGAGAGCTCAGTCGGGCAGAGGGGGCCCCGCGGGACACTCCATTCTGCCGCTGCTGCTGCCGCGGCGGCAGCAGAAGCAGCCAGCTTTTTAATTTTTTTTTAATTTTCCATGAGCCGGGGGGGGGGGGGGGGGGCGGGGTAGGCCTGGTAATGGGCTATGGGGGGGGTTTGGAATTGAATTGAGGTGGGCTGGTGGGGGGTGGGGGGGGGTTTGGACTGGTAATGGACTAGGGGGGGGGGTAAGACTGGTAAAGGGCTGTGGGCTGTTAGGGGCTGTCTGGCAATGGGGTGATGGGGGGTTAGGACTGGTAATGGGCTATGGGGGGGTTAGGACTGCTAATGGGCTATGGGGGGGGCTAGGACAGGGAATGGGCTGATGGGGAGGGGTTAGGGCTTGAGGTGGGCTGATGGGGTAGGACTGGTAATGGGCTGTGGGCTGTTGGGGGGGTTAGGACTGGTAATGGGCTATGGGGGGGTTAAGACTGGTAATGGACTGTGGGTTGATAGGGGCTGTCTGAAAATGGGGTGATGGGGGGGATAGGACTGGTAATGGGATATGGGGGGCTAGGACAGGAAATGGGCTGATGGGGAGGGATTAGGACTTGAGGTGGGCTGATGGGGTTAGGACTGGTAATGGGCTGTGGGCTGTTGTGGGGGGTTAGGACTGATAATGGGCTATGGGGGGGCTAGGACAGGAAATGGGCTGATGGGGAGGGGTTAGGAGTTGAGGTGGGCTGATGTGGTTAGGAGTGGTAATGGGCTGTGGGCTGATGGGGGGTTAGGACTGGCAATGGGCTATGGGAGGCTGACTGGAAATGGGCTGATGGGGTTAGGACTGGAAGTGGGCTGATGGGGGATTAGGACTGGTAATGGGTTATAGGGGGGCTTAAACTGAAAATAGGGTGATGGGGGTTAGGACTGGAAGTGGGTTGATGGGGGCTAGGACTTGAAATGGGTTGGGGGGTTGCTAGGACTGGAAATGGGCTGAGTGGAAGGGAAGGCTTGAACTGCAAATAGCTGATGGGGAGGGGGCTTGGAATGGAACTGGGCTGTGAGGGAAGGGAGCTAGGACTGAAAATGGGCTGATGGAGCAGCTAGGATAGGACTGGAAATGGGTTGTTGGGGGGAGCTAAGATTGGAAATGGGCTGTGGTGGGGGCTTGAATTGAAATGGACTCATGGAGGGGCTAGAACTGGAAGTAGGCTCATGGGGGGGCTTGGACTGGAATTGGGCTGAGTGGAGGGGAGCTAGGATTTGACATGGGCTGATGGTGGGGCTAGGAAATGACTAGAAATGGGCTGATGGAGGGCTAGGATTGGAAATGAGCTGATGAAGGGACTCGGACTGGAAATGGATGGGGGAGCTAGGACTGGAAATGGGCTGATGGGGGGCTAGGACTGGAAATGGGCTGATGCAGGGACTAGAAGGGAATGGATGCTGGGTGAGACTGGAATTAGAAGGGAGCTGATGTTGGGGGAGGATTAGAATGGGATGGGGCTGGGAGAGTAAAATGGAGAGGGGAAAAATATTTTGTGTGGGAGGGATGAAAAATCTACAATTGGCCGGGTATTGGGAGAGTAAGTGGGGATTGAGGATGGAGGGGTAAAATTTGTGTGGATGAAATAGGAATCAGGAAAGAGCAAAAGGAGAAAGATTAGTATGTTAAAGCAGATGTAGAGAGAGAGAATGGAAAAAAAACTAGAAGAGAGAAGAAAGGACAAATGGACAGCAGATGATGGAGAGTTAGCAGAAAACATGAAGAAACCAGAAGAAAGTGGCTGGAGCAATTGCAACTGAAAAAAAATGCACAAAAGGTAGAAAGATATCTCTTTATTTTGAATTTATTAACTGGAATATGAAAGCTCTGGGAAATGTGCATCATTAACGTCTGCGCTTTGTTTGGTACAAGAGGAAATTAATTTATAGTTTTATTTCTACAGTGTTGTTGTACATTCCAAGTTTGGCTTTTGGGGTTCCCAGTTTAATTATTGCCTTCCTGTTTCTAAATTGTGATTCCTTGTTTGGTGATGGTCTATGTTCTGCATGTGTAACTGAGCTGAGGTATTCTGTTTATGTAATTCCTATTTGACATTGCCACTTGTTCTCTTTCCCCAGTATTCTCTGAAATGTATTGGTTTAATATTTGCAGTGTTGCCTTTTGATAGGTAGGGTATGGTGCTTTGTGAGTCCTGGTAATGCTGTCAGGATACGGCGGGTTTGCTATGGGTTCTAAATGGGCAGTGTTTGTAGTAGTTCCTAATGTGCCTGGCGGTTGGCACTGGATTATAGTAATGTAGAAATCTTTTAGTCTTTCTTTATCCATACACTCATTAAGAGACATGTTTACTAAACGTTAGTGTATGGTAACATTATGCAAACATTTATGCAAATAAGGCCACTTATGCAAATGAGGCCCCGCACCGAGTCTCCGCACATGGCCCCGCTATAAAGGTATCCACTGTGTCTGTCCCTTGCCATTTTGAATTCTGTCACTGTATTTGCCCCCATCATTTCCATCGGCAGGACATTCCAAGCATCCACCACCCTTTTAGCAAAAAAATATTTCCTGACATTGCCTTTCAGTTTACCCCCTTGCAGTTTCATGTTATGTTCTTAAACTGTGAGAGTTGATTTCTTAATTCAACTGCATACTCATACTGGCATGAAAGGGAAGAACTGGTGTTTGAAGGCTAAAGCTTTCCACTTAAACTATCCTGGGCTATTTTCTATTTTAAGTCCAAGATTCATTCTTCATTGCCAGAATTTCCTGTTTTCTGTACTGAGTTAAGTAAGTGAAAAGTCTTCTTTAACTGATTTTACCAGAAGTATTTAGAAAGGTCAGTTGATATTATGAATTAGACAAATATGGTAATCATTACATTAGCTACTTTGTTTTTAAAAAATGGCATGAAAGCTTTCCACTACATAAAATATTTTTATACTTTTACACATCACTTTGAAGATATCTCCAGTAATGCAGTGTTCCCTAAAACCAGCCTGAGGTATTTTGTTAGAAGCAGTTCAAGTGCTCCATCATGGGACCCTATTACCACCTCTTGCAAAAATGGGTTTTCTTCAGAAGTATTTCAGTAAAATTCTGGCTAGTTCTTCTGCACTTTGTGAATTTTCACAGGATTATAAACAAAGATTATCTGCAAGTTGGCTAGGATGTAGAAAGAGGAAAACTGAGTCAAATAATACGCATCCTCCAAATTATTTCCTTTGTTATTCTCAGTCACTCTTTAGTGACTAATACAAACCTCCATAGAGTTGGGGGGAAAAGATATTTAGAGCTGTTTTCCAAATGTGGGTCTTCCTCAGATGTTATCAGTTACAGGACCAGCTTGTTTATTTTTACATTGGAACAACTCCCAGTAATTAAACACTGTTGAAAACTTTTGCCAAGTACTTTCCATTAAGGAACAAATTCTAACTGCAAAAATGTATTTGCTAAATTTAAACCAGATTGCAGGATACGACAATAGTCCATTGGAGATGCATCCCAATAGAAGTGAGGATAATATATTCCATTTAAATTTGAATGCAATTTTCATTTCATTTTTTAGATGTATAGCAGTTCTGCTAAGAAGGAATTCACAACTAGAATGAAAACCAACATTTATGGGCATGTGACTGAGGTACAGTAAAACAGACACAAGTCATTATTAAATGTCCACTTCTAAATGCAGAATTGCTACTAAAGAGTAGTTACTCACCTGTAACAGGTGTTCTCCAGGAGCAGCAAGAATCAGTCCTCACATATGGGTGTCATCGGCGCCGATGAAGCCCCAGCGGAGCATTTCCCCAGCTTTCTATGAAAGCCTTTGGGAATGCAGGCACGCATGCGCGGTTCCCTTCCCGCCTAAAGGTGCCATCTTACCTCAGTCAAATGACATAGCTAAGAACAGCACACAAAAATGAAAAATAAACTATGTACAACTGCAACTCCAAGGGGAAGAGGGAGGGTTGTGAGGACTGATTCCTGCTGCTCCTGGAGAACACCTGTTACAGGTGAGTAACTACTCTTTCTCCAGGACCAAGCAGGAAGTCAGTCCTCACATCTGGGTGACTCCCTAGCTCTGGGCTACCGAGGAACCCAGGCTGAACAAGAGTACTCCCTCTAGTCCCAGCAGTAAAGAAAGGCTTTTCAAGGACACAACCTCCACCGCCAGTTGAAGCAGAAAAGGAAACCAAGGCTGTCTCAGCCACCTGGGAGCTACCAGCAGGACCGAGGCCTTGTCCTGGAGAATCTTGAAAAGGGTTCGGGCCACCAAGGACGTAGGAGGAAACGCATAGAGCAGGCCCTGAGACCAAGATATCAGAAAAGCATCCGCTGCTATCCGCAGAGGATGTGGTTGCCTGGAGTAGAACTTTGACAGTTGCTTGTTCATGGGGCTGGCAAAGAGATCCATCAAAGGGAGACCCCATTTCAGGAAGATCTTCTGAACTACTGAAGGATGTAGCTGCCACTTGTGGGGCTGCAGTATCCTGCTTAACCTGTCTGCCAGGTAGTTGTCCTGGCCTGGAAGGTACACAGCCCTGAGGAGCATGTTGTGCTTGAGGGCAAAAGAACAAAGGTCCTGAGCTTCCCAACAAAGGATCCTGGACCCAGTTTCGCCCTGTTTGTTCACATAAAACATGGCAACTTGGTTGTCTGTCTGAATCAGGACAGACTGTTGAGCCAGAGTAGGAGTGAAAGCTTTGAGTGCTAAGCGAATAGCTCTGAGTTCGAGGAGATTGATTTGCTGTGCAGCTTCCCAGGGAAACCAGAGGCCCTGGGTGCACTTGCCCAGACAGTGCGCACCCCAGCCTTGCAGGGAGGCATCTATTGTTAACATCACTGTGTAACCTGGAATCTGAAAGGGCACCCCTTTCAGCAGATTGGGTGGGTGTAGCCACCAGTTGAGGGAGTGCAGAAACGGTCTGGACACCCTTATCCTGTCACTGAGTCCGAAGGCACCATTGTGCAGGCCTCATATGGAGCCTGGCATTGGGGGTCACATGTACTGTGGAAGTCATGTGGCTCAGAAGCCGCAGGCAGAGTCTGGCGGAGACCAGGGACCTGCTGGGAAACTGACTTGCCAAGGCCATCAACCTTCGAGCTCTGTTTTCTGGCAAGAATGCCTTTGCCAGGAGAGAGTCCAACCTTGCCCCTATGAACTCCAAGTTCTGGGAAGGGAGCAAAGTGGACTTTGCGAAGTTTATGACAAACTCCAGGTGTTGTAGAAGAGCAATGGTCCTGAGGGTGGCTTGATTGGCCTCCTGACCTGTCTGACCCCTGATGAGCCAGTCATCCAGATAGGGGAAGACAAAGATGCCCTGATTTCTCAGGTAGGCCGCCACCACTGCTAAGCACTTTGTAAAGACTCTGGGGGCGGAGGTGAGGCCGAAAGGCAGCACTCTGTACTGATAATGGTTTCCTCCCGCAATAAACCTGAGGTACTTTCTGTGGTCTGGATGAATGAGGATGTGAGTGTACGCATCCTTTAGATCCAAGGAGCATAGCCAATCTCCCTGCTGGAGGTAGGGCAGAAGAGTTCCAAGAGTAAGCATCTTGAACTTTTCCTTCACTAGGAACTTGTTGAGGTTCCTGAGGTCCAAAATGGGACGAAGGCCACCAGTCCTTTTGGGCACCAGGAAATACCTGGAGTAGAATCCGTGACCCTGCAAGTGGGGAGGCACAGGCTCCACCGCCCTGTCCACCAACAGACCCTGAAGCTCCTGACGGAGAAGGTCTGTGTGCAGAGGAGGCCTTGGAGGCTCCCCTGGAAAGTATGGGGGTGGCAGTTGGTGGAAATGGAGGGCATAGTCCTTGTGGACTATCTCCAGCACCCAACTGTCCCCGGTGATAAGGGGGCACTGGTGGGCAAAGAGGGCGAGACGACCTCCTGTGCAGGGTTGGGAGAGCAGTGGAGGAGAGGCTATGCTCAAGGAGTCAAAAAACCCCACCCTGCTGAGTGGTAGCAGGGGCCTGAGGCTTGGGGGTCCTCTGCCTACGGGGCCCATTACCCTGGCCCTTGGCTTGCTGACCCTGGGGGGCAGCTTGGGCAGCCTGATATTGTGGGTACTGTTTGTAGGCAGTGCCCTTCCTCAGGTAAAAGGGCTTTTTACCCCTGACCTTCTTTTTATGAGAAGGGGCAGAGGTCTTCCTCGACAGCCTTGTCCGAGTGAGGTGCTTGGTCTCGAGCTGAGCGGCCTTCTCGGTGATGGGCTTGCCAAAAAGGTTTTCACCTCGGCAAGGGACATCGACCAACTTGTCCTGAACCCATGGCTCGAGGTCCGATGACTGCAGCCATGCCTGGCGTCGAGCCGCGATGCCGGCTGCCGCAACTCGGGCCGAAGCCTCGAAGCCATCGTAGGCAGCGCGGGACATGAACTTCGAGCAGTCCCGAATCCCCGAGGACAAGGACTTAAATCTCTGCAAGGGTTCCCCGGAGAGACCAGCAGAGAATCCAGCCAACTCCTTGGCTAGATCCCACAAGTACATGCCTATGTACAGCTGGTAAGACTGGACACGGCAAGCAAGCATCGAGCCCTGAAAGCACTTTCTACTGACGCCATCGAGGTTTCGGGCCTCCCTGCGAGGAGGCACAGCGGAGTGCATCTTTTGGCTCTTCAGACGATGCATGGCCGATTCCACAACCATGGAATGGTGTGGTAGCTGTGCCTTCTCAAAGCCAGGGCTCTTTCGGAGTCGATAGATCGAATCGACTCGCTTGCTAAGAATCGGCGCCGAGGCCGGTGCCTCCCACATACGGAAGAGGAGCCGTTCCAGCGTCAGAGGAACCGGGACAGTAAAGGCCTCCTTTGGAGGAGAGTCATACTGCAGCGCCTCGAGCTCTTCAGCTCGAGGCTCTTCCTCGGGGTCCGCCGGAATAGCCAAGGCAGTGGCCATATCCCGGACGAACTCCGAGAACCGGGTGTCCTCCGGGGGGACCTACTCCGGGGCTCAGACTGCGGTGAGTCCGAAGGGACGCACCGAGTCTTAAAGGTATCAGGAGACTCCTCGTCCTCCGTCTTCCAAGCCGACTCGTCCGAGGAAGAGTCAGGGTCCGACCCCGCGGGGCCCTGGAGCACCCGCCCCGATGCCGGAAGCACCGGTGTCGACGCCCTTGGTCCCGAATGGGAGGTCGAGGGGTACCGCGACCGAGGTCGACTCCGAGCCATGATGGACTCGAGTATCGGCTCGGTCTCCGGGGTCGACTTCGACGTCGATGTCCCGGTGGTCGGGGCAGATGCGCCAGACAGGCTGGCCATCAGTGCCCGCTGCTGCTCCATGAAGGCAGACATTCTGCTCTGCAAGGCTGTCATCCTGAGACTCAGCTCGGGAGACGCAGCAGCCACCGACTCGGGCCCCGGCGGCGCCGGGCCCGACGTCGGTTCCCTGGGAGGAGAGTCCATGAGGACTACGGGCTTATGTGTCCAGCAGACTCCGGCTCCACACGAAGAACTTTGGCAGGCTTCTCCGGTTCCACAGGCCCGGAGCGACGGTCGGGGGTCTTAGACCTGGCCCTCGAGGAGCCAGGGACCTCCTCTGACGACGCCCTCGTGAGCCGTTTCTTCCTCTTGCGTTCCCGGTCAGGGGACCCCCTGTCCGAGGAGCTTCGACGGCGCTGGGGATCGGAATCCCGAGATGTCGAGGCCTTAGACGAGGTCCGGGCCCGGCCGGAGGCTGAATCTGAGAAAAGCCTTTCCTTTTGCTGCTGGCGACTTCGTAGTGCCTTGGAAGACATTTTTCCACAGGCCCCACACGACTTAGGATCGTGGTCGGGGCCGAGGCACCGAAGGCAGCAGTCGTGTGTGTCGGTGAGAGACATTAGTTTCTTACACCGATCACACTTTTTAAAAACGCTGGAGGCCATCGGGGAAAAAAAGAGTCCCTGTGAGGTCAAAGGACAGGCCTTCCAGGGAAAAGGAGAAAAAAGGGCGCGAACGCCAGCCACGAAGGGCAAAAACCGAAAAAGAAGAATCGGGCTCGATACCGGTGTACCGAACCCGGCGGGAGGGGAACCGGCATCGAACCGGTAGAAAAAAGAGCAAAAAATCGCTGAAAAATCTAATTTTAACCGGGAAAACTGGAGACACGTCCAGTGGGCTTCACGGAAAAAAAGAGACTGAGGTAAGATGGCACCTTTAGCCGGGAAGGGAACCACGCATGCGTGCCTGCATTCCCAAAGGCTTTCATAGAAAGCTGGGGAAATGCTCCGCTGGGGCTTCATCGGCGCCGATGACACCCATATGTGAGGACTGACTTCCTGCTTGGTCCTGGAGAATTCCTTTGTAGTTCATGTATCCTCTTTATTGGTGATAAACCGAACTAATGGTAACAACACAGAAATGTGAAACAGGATGAAACTGTGTATGCAGGGAGCCTTGCAATTTTCAGTAAATCCATGCTTATATCTTTATTTCAGTTGGCTGAATGCAGAAAGATGTAATAAAAGCTCTTTGAAGTATAAATCTAATACATCTATGACCTATTATGTATCTCTACCTTTCCAATTGTGCTAATTCATAAAGTACCACTTACATAGGACAACCTTCTTGAAATGCAACAAAGCAAATACATTAATTTGCTGTAAATGTGCAAAATGAAGAGTTTCACAATAACTATTTTGGCCAAAAAGCATGGACTGAAGGGCAGTTTCACTTTAAGAGGAAATGGGCCATGTGTCACTGTCATAACTGGGAAAATGACAAGAACCCAACGTTATAAGAGTATCTCCCTTGCAGTATACATCAGAATTCCTTTCCTGCACAGCTGATCTTTATTTTATTTTATTTATTTAGTAGTTTTTAGGTCATGCCTTCCAGTAGTATAACAATATGAGTCACAATCAGGCACTGAATTTACAATCTAAAGTTGCACCTGGGTCAATGGAGGGTTAATTGACTTGCCCAAGGACACAAAGAGAGTCAGTGGGATTTGAACCCTGGTCTTTCTGATCCCAGGTTGCTGCCCTAACCACTAGGCTGCTACTCCACTCCAGGTCAGTACAGATTATAGCATCACCATGTCTGAGGGTTCATTTCAAGTTGAGTTCTTAGAAATAAAGGTCAATAAATAATTTGTTGGCGATACATTTTTGATTAGCTTTTACAAGCTATGCTCTCTTTATCAGGTCAGTGCCAAATGAGTTAAGGATGTTATTTCTTTTTTGCTTTGTTGTATTACTGTGTGCTGCATCTTCTATCTTGAATGAAACAGCATGGCTGCTATGTTAGTCCAGAAATTTCTGGATTACCTTAATCAAGTTGGGCTCTTCTAATTACAAGCCGAATGTGACAGACACTGGAGTTGGCTCTATGTCTTACTCTCATTGTGGAAGTCCTTATAAAATAGTTTAGAATTTAAACTACTAAATCATTTTATCATTTAGTGGTAGTCAACGATAGCACTGTTTTAAATCAGTTGAAGTTGATGGGAAATACCTTATCATTTCCTTCATCATAAACTGCTTTGGGGCTGGATTCACAAAAGTCATGATAAAATCTTTTAGAGTGGAAGCACAAAATTTTATTTATATTCTAGAGTGCAAGCTAAAATCACATTTATTTTGTGCATGCACAATGTTGCTTTTCTCCCAGATACTCCTACACTCTCCCAAAATTTATAAAAAGAAGGGGGCAACATCTGCTCTCACCAGTGCAGCAAGCAGACAGAGCAACTAGACTGAAGGGGAGGACTGATTTGATTGGTGATTACTTTGATGCGCTTCTTGTTTCCTCTACTGTTCTCTATTTGGGACGCCCAGAGGTAGACCTGATTCTGATCCCGCGGGGGCTAGATGTGCCCGCGGGATCATTATCAGGTCTATGACCTGAACATGCAGACCGGGCCCCGATTCCGATCGGCCTGTATGCTCAGCCACCTCAGTCAGGCTCCTGAATGGAGCTGCAGTGCCATGGCACCCCCATCGCCATTCTGGAGCCTGTGACGCTGCAGCAGTACCTGAAGCCATGGAAATAAATATTGACCCGGTGGCAAGACCTGGTATTGCAGGAAGAGGCAGTAAAATTCCTTCCCAGCACAGATCACAAGGGAACAATCAGTCAGATCAGCCTAACCCGGGGGAAGGGAGGAGCGAGGTCACTGATTGGGCACACCCTGCTAGGAGGTGGGCTTCCCAGGACAGACGTACCCTGTATAACAGGAAGAAGGAAAATGAAGTAAGAGGCAGAGAAGGAGGCAGAGAAAGAGGCAGAGAAAAAGACAGAGAAAGCCAGAAGGCAGCTGGAAAAGCAACAGAGACGTATGAGGAGAAGAGTTGGAATGAAAATCCCAAGGAGAGAAAGAACCAGAGGACAAGCTGGTTAGAGAAACAGAACTGGTTGAGAAGCCAGCCAAAGGAACCACAGAGGGGAGCATTTACCAAACCAGGATACAGATACCAGAGAGGCTCAGTACAGCAGGAAACCTTCCAGGACTCAGAGGAGGGCGTGGCACAGAGAGACCCAGGTGGGAAGCCTAACGGTTTGGAACCAGAAGCTCAGCCGTGGAAATACTGGCAACCGGTTGAAGAATCTCCCTGCATTCCTCATCAAGGTACTTTTAACTGCAATAAGAGTTTTTATGACAAGCCAAACTGTGTTATTGGTAGTTTTGAAACCCAGGGAAAGCCTAGGATCTATCCAGACAGTTGGCTACAGCCAGAACCTCCAGCAATTAAACCTTGTGTCTCTTTTAAAACTCCTGAAGAAAGCAGTAAAGAAGCTAGCCTTAGAAATACTGCAGATATCTTTACCAGAGATATTTACCAGAGGATTGTAGAAGCATCCAAAGGGGAATTGCCAAAGGAAAACCCTCTGCCTGCCTATGATGTAAGATTTCCAGCACTTGCTGATAGAGACAAGTGGGGGAAGGGTAATTACAGCACCGTGCCTAAAGAGAGTGTGTGTAACGGTAGAATAGCTGTGAATGAAGCAAAGCCTCCCAGTCTCTGTATACCACAAGGAGAAGCAGTTTCCTCACCTGTTCCTCACAGCCAGCAAGCTCAAGTATTATTAAGAGGGCTTCAGGCTTTCTTAGAAAAGCATCTTGTTCCTGAGCAGACAGTGTCAAGCCCAGACCCCCAAGCAACGCTGTTAAATCCTTTGCCTATATTAGACCAGCCCATGGACTGCTCAACCTGCCTCATAGACAAGGTTTAAAGGGAAGCAAGAGCTTGTGTAGTGATCTGTTATAAGAAGTGCTATAGTACACGTTTGGAGTGCATGAACCCAAGAGCTTATGGGGATAAGAAAATAAGCTGATTGTTTTCACTCAATTGTACTGCATGAACTTTATAATTTCCTGTTTGTAGCTGGATAAAATATAAGACCCACATGCCAGGAATGTGGCTGTCTTGAATATAAGTTTAAGTTGGACATTATTGAAGAAGCAGTCTCTTTTCAACTTTCTGTTTGGCTATAAAATATTAACCTTCAAAACCTGTACAAAGTCCTATCTTTGGAGCGGGAGAAATAAACCCTAATAAAGAAATAAATTTTCTCTATTCGTGCCTTGCCTGTTCACTCGGTCACCCACAACTACAAGATGACCTCCAGGCTAGCCCTACCTTAAACCCTCAAGGTCAAGGTACGGGCACTAGGGGCGCTACATAGAGTGGCGTAGTTTTTAGGATTCTCCTACAGGCGAAAAGGTGCCACTGCAGAAGAACTTATTTCCCTCTGGACCCCGGCCGAAGAGCTGACAAGCCCAGCAGAGGAGAAAACGACTGCGGAAAGGCTACAGGAGCCAATCCTGAAGTGCTTCATATACACCATCACCAGGTAAAGGGTATCCGCCCCGGGTGGTGGAGGATACTAGAAGGAGAGGTCCCCTAGTGGTAATAGGGGAAAGTGAAAAAAAAAAAAAAAAAGGGAGAAAAGTCCTGTTTTTTTTTTTTAAACACATAGAAGTGTTGAGATATCGCACTTGGGTCCTGTGTTTTTGTTTTCCTTACAGGAATTTTCAAAATGGAATTGAATCCGAAAGAAATTTTCACCTGGATGGCGACACAGTTGGAGCGCCAGTCTGACCTTTCTCTGGAGGCACAGCAGAGAGCCGCCGACCAGTTAAAGGAACAGCAGCAGCCCCTTCTGACTTTATTGGAGGAGTATTTACGTGAAAGAAAACAAGCTACTGTACCAGTTCCTAATACAGGTTTACCTTTGAATACAAATGAGCTGCCTGTGAGCACAGGAGTCTTATTTAACTTTGGACAACTTACCAGCCAAGATGACATTGATGACTACCTGGAAAGTTTTGAAAGGGTAGCACGGCTAAGCTTATGGCCAAAAGAGCAATGGGCCTTAAGGCTAGCCGCTTGTCTCACTGGGGAAGCCATGGCGGCCTATCGTGCCATGCCAGCTGACTTGGCTGGGAGTTTTGAAGAAGTGAAAAGGGCAATTAGGGAGAGACTAGGTCTCACTCCCCTGATATACCGCTCTCGTCTGAGGAGTGTGAGGCTCCGACAGAGTGAGACGCCAAAGTCCTTATATCATAGGATAAGGGGTTTATTATATAAATGGCTGAATCCAGAAAGGAGATCCATGGACTCCCTTCTGGACGAGCTAATCCTAGAACAGTATATGGGGGCACTACCCTCAGAGATCCGTACCTTTTTGGTCCTCCAAAATTGTAGAACAACCCAAAAGGCCGTGTCTCTCTCGGAGAGATTTGTAGAGGCCGAGTTAACGGCCCAAAGAGGGGGCACCCCTTTAAAGGATTGGAGTCAAGGAGGATCCGAAAGGACAAGGAAGGTACAGGACGATCCTCTCGGTATTTGCATGCCTCTTAGGAAAGATACAGCATGTAGAGTAAAATGTTATAAATGTGGACAGCTAGGTCATATGCAAAAGTTTTGTCGTATGAAAAATGCGTTTGTGGCAGATAGCTGTTCAGAGAATAGACCGGGATTTCTGTTACCTGTGTCAATACAGGGGGTCACTACACAAGCATTGCTGGATTCGGGGGCAGAACTAAGTATGATCTCGGAGGAATTCTGGAGAACTATAGAGGACCAACTGGCCCCGGAAAGAATTCCTCCTGCTGATGAAGTAAAGATTAGGTGTGTGCATGGAGGAACGTCCTCCTATCCGGTATACAACCTATCTATAGCAGGCATAGGAACCCTAAGAACTATCCAGCTAGCAGTAGTCCCACGTCTCCCACACGCTGTCATCCTAGGCAGGAACTGGCCTCATTTCTATAGAGAAATTAAAAGAGAATTGCAGGAGAAAGGAGCAATGGTCTCTACACGAGCCCAGACCGCAGCTTTAGAATGTCAACCATCCACATCAGAGGATCTCGGTGACATCCTTCCCTCGGATGACGCCTTAGTGGTCCCTTCTGACCCTAAAGAAAAGAAGGGGAAGGCAGAAAAGCGCAGGGAGCAGGCAGCCCGTACGAAGAGTAAGGCTGAAGTGCAAGCAGGGCAGGAACTTCCTTGGATACCTCAGGAGCTGATAAATAAGTTCCCCACGTTCCCCAAGGAACAGCAGGCGGATCCTGCTCTCACTCATGCATTTAAGTGGGCTCAAGACCCCAAGGATACGCTACCCAGGTTTTCCCTCAAGTCAGGGATATTATACCGAGAAAGTAAGAATCCTTTTACAGGAGAGTCGAGGACACAGTTGGTAGTACCCACTACTTTTAAGAATCTTGTGCTGCGGTTAGCGCATGATCACCCGGTAGGGGGGCATAAAGGCAGTCAAGGGACCCTCGACCAAATTTTAGCTAGGTTTTACTGGCCCGGTGTTTTTAGAGAAACAAGCCGGTTCTGCGAGGCCTGTCATACCTGCCAACGGGTCTCCGCCACTCATCCAAAAGGAGTCCCGATGATACCATCTCCAGTAATCAAAAACCCACTCCATAGGATAGGCATTGATATAGTGGGGCCACTGATCAAAACGCCAAGAGGATTTCGCTACATCTTGGTGGTAGTGGACCACGCGACCCGATTTCCGTGGGCCATGCCACTCCGCTCTACCTCAGCAAAAGTGATAGCTAATGAGCTTATCAAGCTTTTTTGTGAGGTTGGGTTCCCAAAGGAAGTCCTCACGGACAGAGGGAGTAACTTCCTTTCAAGATACCTTGGGCAAGTCTGGGATGCTTTCGGGATCCAGCACATTAAAACAGCGGCTTACCACCCCCAGACTAACGGACTTGTTGAGAGACAAAATCAGACACTCAAGAGGATGCTGCGAAGAAGTCTGGAAGGGAAGATGGACCATTGGGATATGATGCTCCCATTCGTTCTTTACGCCTGCCGAGAGAGGAAACAGGCATCATTGGGAACGGCACCATACGAGCTGTTGTATGGTAGAACACCCCGGGGAATCTTGGATATTTTGAAGGAACGGTGGGTGGAACCAGACGACCAGGAGGTAGAAGTGCCAGAGTTCTTACGGGATTTAAAGGCAAGGCTACACCGTACCTCACAAGTGGCGGTCGAAAATCTGGAACGTAGTCAACAAAAACAGAAAACCTATTATGATAGGAACACTAAGCACCGGCAACTGACTAATGGAGACAAAGTGATTATAATGGTGGCGGGGACGGAACCAAAGTTCGAGAGCCACTGGAAAGGCCCCTGCCGAGTGGTACGTCCGGTAGGTCCTGTCTCCTATCTTGTGGAGAACAAGAGAGGCCGTAGGCAGGTCTACCATATCAATTTACTAAAGCCATGGCAGGACAGGGTAGCATTGGCCCAGGTAGCCACCTTGGTCTCTCCAAAGTCGATATATGCAGTACAGTCCCCTAGCCTAGGGCCTAGGGGTAGAATCCCGTGCTGGCCGGATTCTCCTAAACCAGCCCGTGATATCTTAAGGGGGGGGATCTGTGACGCTGCAGCAGTACCTGAAGCCATGGAAATAAATATTGACCCGGTGGCAAGACCTGGTATTGCAGGAAGAGGCAGTAAAATTCCTTCCCAGCACAGATCACAAGGGAACAATCAGTCAGATCAGCCTAACCCGGGGGAAGGGAGGAGCGAGGTCACTGATTGGGCACACCCTGCTAGGAGGTGGGCTTCCCAGGACAGACGTACCCTGTATAACAGGAAGAAGGAAAATGAAGTAAGAGGCAGAGAAGGAGGCAGAGAAAGAGGCAGAGAAAAAGACAGAGAAAGCCAGAAGGCAGCTGGAAAAGCAACAGAGACGTATGAGGAGAAGAGTTGGAATGAAAATCCCAAGGAGAGAAAGAACCAGAGGACAAGCTGGTTAGAGAAACAGAACTGGTTGAGAAGCCAGCCAAAGGAACCACAGAGGGGAGCATTTACCAAACCAGGATACAGATACCAGAGAGGCTCAGTGCAGCAGGAAACCTTCCAGGACTCAGAGGAGGGCGTGGCACAGAGAGACCCAGGTGGGAAGCCTAACGGTTTGGAACCAGAAGCTCAGCCGTGGAAATACTGGCAACCGGTTGAAGAATCTCCCTGCATTCCTCATCAAGGTACTTTTAACTGCAATAAGAGTTTTTATGACAAGCCAAACTGTGTTATTGGTAGTTTTGAAACCCAGGGAAAGCCTAGGATCTATCCAGACAGTTGGCTACAGCCAGAACCTCCAGCAATTAAACCTTGTGTCTCTTTTAAAACTCCTGAAGAAAGCAGTAAAGAAGCTAGCCTTAGAAATACTGCAGATATCTTTACCAGAGATATTTACCAGAGGATTGTAGAAGCATCCAAAGGGGAATTGCCAAAGGAAAACCCTCTGCCTGCCTATGATGTAAGATTTCCAGCACTTGCTGATAGAGACAAGTGGGGGAAGGGTAATTACAGCACCGTGCCTAAAGAGAGTGTGTGTAACGGTAGAATAGCTGTGAATGAAGCAAAGCCTCCCAGTCTCTGTATACCACAAGGAGAAGCAGTTTCCTCACCTGTTCCTCACAGCCAGCAAGCTCAAGTATTATTAAGAGGGCTTCAGGCTTTCTTAGAAAAGCATCTTGTTCCTGAGCAGACAGTGTCAAGCCCAGACCCCCAAGCAACGCTGTTAAATCCTTTGCCTATATTAGACCAGCCCATGGACTGCTCAACCTGCCTCATAGACAAGGTTTAAAGGGAAGCAAGAGCTTGTGTAGTGATCTGTTATAAGAAGTGCTATAGTACACGTTTGGAGTGCATGAACCCAAGAGCTTATGGGGATAAGAAAATAAGCTGATTGTTTTCACTCAATTGTACTGCATGAACTTTATAATTTCCTGTTTGTAGCTGGATAAAATATAAGACCCACATGCCAGGAATGTGGCTGTCTTGAATATAAGTTTAAGTTGGACATTATTGAAGAAGCAGTCTCTTTTCAACTTTCTGTTTGGCTATAAAATATTAACCTTCAAAACCTGTACAAAGTCCTATCTTTGGAGCGGGAGAAATAAACCCTAATAAAGAAATAAATTTTCTCTATTCGTGCCTTGCCTGTTCACTCGGTCACCCACAACTACAAGATGACCTCCAGGCTAGCCCTACCTTAAACCCTCAAGGTCAAGGTACGGGCACTAGGGGCGCTACAAGCCGCGAATGCCAGCTGCTGCCAATTTACTTCTTTCCCTGGAGCTGCACCCTCAACCCTGTCTCCCATGGCCAGGGTCTGGCTGTGGGGAACTTCCTGCACCCCCTACCTATTTTACCGTTCACGGCAGCAGGATCCCCTGACATCCAGGGGGACTTAGTCCACAATTGCAGTGGAATAAGTCCCCTGTCTATGTTCACGGCTCCAGACGTACAGGGCCGACTTCAGAATTGGCCCTGTATGTCCAACGTCATGGACCACCCATGCTCCACCCCCACTCTGTCTCAGCAACGCCCCTTCCCACCCCTGTCTAGGCCTCCCTGTACAAATGTGCTGTTCATATGGGGAGGCAGTAGCCGGGGCTGGCAGGGTAGTGAATAGTGGGGATGGACGTCCAAATGGGATGTCCATCCCCACTATTTGTGGGACAGAATGACCCCCTCTGTGTTTTCTCATATACTAATGAGGTTCAAGCTGGTTTTGAATTTTTCAGGCTATGTATGGAGGTTGGCAAAAGATGTGTGATCATATTTTTAATGTGTTGTGAACCGCCTTGAATGGAATTTGCATATGATGGTATATGCATGTTTTAAATAAAAAATAAATAAAATAAACATGTGACAGTGCGGAGCAGGAAAGGAGATGAGAGAGTAGGTGTGCTAGCAGTATGAGAGAATGCAACATATGAGAAGTCCTCTTTGTCTTAAAGATTTTCAATGCTTCTTCACTCACTTGTATTTGTACCTCAGTTTTAGCACATCTGCTTTTCTCTGCTAACTTCTTGGACTCAGTCTTCTACCCTTCTTTTTCTTTATGAAAGCTATTCATGACAAAATGTGAATTATTTAGCTCCTACCTGGGCCATATATTCCTTGGATGTCTTGTAGATTCTAAATATGTCTGCTAGCTCCTAAAGCAACATATCCTTTTGCTCCAACCCACTTTTTAACATCAAAGCTTCTTTCAGCAGCCATTTCCTACCCTTCTTCAAATGTTTATTTCTTCCAGTTGTTTGCCAACTGAATCCATTTCCCTTTCTCTGTCACTTTAAGCCTATAACATCTCCTGGCCTTCATGCTGGAAGTACAACCTGCTTGGCCAAGGAGGCATTTTCTCCCCCTAGTCTGGTGTATCCTTGGCACCTCAAATTCTAGCATGTCTACTCTGCTATTAGAAGGTTCTAGCTACTTTGTATCCTGTAAGATGACAGAGGATGGATAAGAGAGGAGACGTATGCAAAATCTGTGCAAGATTCACGGGAGAAAGATGTTTTTCCCTTCTCTTGCACTTTGGTATTCCTCTTTCGATTGTCTTTATCTGATTAGCCACCCTGCTGTGTGCTGGGCACCTGTACTACAGACTTTTGTAAACTGGACAGATGCACAGGCAATTCAAGATCTGACTAGGGGGCACTGTTCAAAAGCAAAGGCTAAGGTGCTTACCAGCCCCCATGGTACACCATCATCTTGAACACAGTCATTCTTTTCACAACTGAAGTGGTGAACCACATACTGTTCAGTATATAGGATGGTAACTGGGAGGTTGAATTGAACAGATGCGAACTGTGGATTTTTAGGATGAACATGGTACAACCCTTGGGAGTCAATCGAAGTAGACTGGGTGTCCCTAATTTGATTAAGACCAAAAAAAGCAACAAAAGTATCCGTAGAATACGAAAGAACAAAGGAACAGATACCAAGACTGGCAGTATTTTCAGGTTTGTAAATCCTCTTTTATTGTCCCCTTTTCATCTTTATTTGGCGGGAAAATGCCGTTAAAAGTAATCAATGCAGTCATCTCACGCCTTCACATTTGCTGTATATACATAACCACATAAATGCGGTAAGACAGCTCTTGTCACATACTAAGTTTCATTAACTATTATTTTTTTATATACATACAAGTATTTTAGTGTAATTTGCCATTGCTTTAAAAGAATGACCTCTCACCTTTGACGGAAACGCCGTTAAAAGTAACTAATGCGGTCATTTCACTCTCTTACATTTGATATGTACAGATAGCCACGGGTACTGCGGTAAGACAGTTTTTTCTTCTTTCGCTTTAAAAAAGACTCTTTGAGGTTTTATATACTCAGCTCAACAATTTATGTACAATTTGCTTACTAAGATAAATCGCGATTATGAAGAAATATATAATTTGGCCTGATGGGGGTCTGTTTGGATGAGACATTGCTCCCTTTTTATATTAATGTTTTAATTTCCACTGTTCAAACTATTAATATTTTTTTGACGGGACGACTTTCTAGCTAAAATAAGAGTCTGCAAAGAACTGGCTCTGCCTCCTTTGCGCGCTGAGAACAAGAAGTTTTAAAAGACGCATTCAGTATGAATCGTGCAGTAAAGAAAGAGATTTACATACATCTTCTGACTTAGAATCGGCAACAAAACACGGTTCGTTTTTTTAATCAAAAAGCAAATCCTTTTTGATATACATCACAGATGTGATCATTTTTGTGACATCCAGAAGTATTATGATGGCGCTTTTAAAATGGAGACAATTTTTAGATACCTTGACACATCTGATTTTATACGATAGCTTTTTAGAATTACTATGCTCATTTTTCATGCTTGGCATTCGTGTCACATTTCACAATTTTATCCTGCTGTCTTTTTGATATATATGGCCCAAGAACGTGGCAATATAAAAAGAATTATGATGTTTATGACACACAATATGACTATTGGTTTGGCACCAAAGTACAGTGTTCCCTGATACACAATTGATGTGTTTTAAGATAGTGCTCCTCCTTACACATCTTTAATACTAACATGATGATTTAAGTGTTCCTCTTCTTTAAATAATACACATTCAAGTAGAAGTCTTTTTGAGTTCATGATCCAGTCCTTATATTACACTTTTTATGTGGTTCAGGATGGAAGTTTATGCCTATGATTTTTAATAGATATGAACATTCTTATCTTGTTGGTTGCTCATGTATTTATTTATTTATTAGATATGTTATTAATCTATTTATTTATTGATATTATTGATTAACAACATAATTGATGTTTAATTTACTTTTAAATTATTTATTTCAGTGGCAAATGCCTCTTATTTGAAAGACGGTTTTTACAAAAAAAAGGTATCGGTTGATATATTTATGTTTTATTTATGTACCTTATAACTAACATTTGTCTACATGTTCCAAAAAGCATTAGATGACACACTATTTATATGTTTTATAGATGTCCTCCTCCTCTCATCTCTTTACAAGTGTTTGGGCTTAATTTTATTACAATTTTTTGATACATACATATATGTTAGGTTTTATGATCTTATTTGCATTTTTATTTGGTTTTAATGTTTACTAATTATATTATGGAGGAGTAGCCTAGTGGTTAGAACAACTGCCTAGTACCCAAAAGATCAAGGATTCAATTCCCACTGGCACTCCTTGTGACTTTGGGCAAGTCACTTTACCCTTCATTGCCTCGGAAGAAAAGGCTGGTGATCTACGTCCGGTGATACATTGCCAAGAAAACCCAGAGGTAGCTGGGTCGCTATGAATCAACACTGACTTAATGGCACTAAAAAAAAAATTATGTTAGTGGCGGTTTTAGTTATAACATTAATTTGTATGAGTTCATATTTATTGATCTTATTCATTATTTGATTTTATTAGCTTTATTGTTTTTAATAATTATTTTTGACTCTTTGTTTTAATTATGATTGTGTTCTCTCGAGGTTTGCTCCCTCATTATATATCCCCCTGAAGAAGGCCGGGAGGCCGAAACGCGTAGGGGACAATAAAAGGGGTTTTACAAACCTGAAAATACTGCCAGTCTTGGTATCTGTTCCTTTGTTCCTTCCTAATTTGATTAAGACATCTTTTTTGCAGTATGTTAATTGATGCTCTTTGAGTGACTGTTCTGGGAATTTAAAGGCCAGGTTCTTCAAGTAGCGACATCATGCTCGTGTCTGGACAGTCATTTTGAATACATAACAGATATGGCCGGATGACTGGACTGTCAATTGGAGCATTTTGTATATTAAGTAATGCTAGCCCTGAATCCGAACTTTTTTTATGAATTGTTTGAAATACAATGCTGAGTTAGCATTATAACAGTTAACTCAAAACTTTATTATCTGTTTGGCTCTTATGACAAATGACTGGCTGTGAACCAATCTCTAATGATTCAAGGTCCTTTTTTTTTAAAAATCACAACTTTCTCTTTTGAAGATAAAATACATTAATAATAACTAAATGGATTAAATTTGTAGTGGTTAAGGTATATATTTGATTCACAGTAAAATAAGTCAGACAAAAAGCATAGTAACTCACCTTTAGCAGGTGTTCTCCGTGAACAGCAGGAATAAATCCTCACTTATAGAGGTGATGCCCCCATGGAGCCCCATGTGGAATGTGCCCCAGCTTCCATTGAAAGTTTTTGGGAGGCTCCATCGCACATGCACGCCTGCCTTCCCATCTGCCGTGGCACCATTTTCTCCAGTAGAATAACATAGCAGTAGCTAAAAGCAACTCCCTGGGGAGGTGGGAGAGTTGTGCGGACTTATTCCTATTGTCCACGGAGAACATCTGCTACAGGTAAATAACTACACTTTCTATGTGGACAAACAGGAAGTAAGTCCTCATGCATGGGACTCCCAAGCTACAGGCTACCAAAACTGAGGAGGCCAAAAGCCCAACAGGGGCACAAAACTGGAAAACAACAATGAACAGAGTGGGTAGTCCCTCTAGGAGACTCGACTGATTCAGCATCTTTAATGTACCTCCCCACTGAGCTGTCTCTTTTTGCTAGCCTGGATGGACAGAAGGAGCGGTGGGAAGGAGATGAACCTAAGTCCCAAAGACATGCCAGAGTACGGCTTGGCCGGAGCTGCTGTCATGTTGGAAATTTCCATCCAGACAGTAATGAGCTGTGAAGGTGTAGGCAGAAGATCACATTGCAGCCCTGCAAATCTCCTCCATGGGGACTGAGCGTAATTTGGCCACAGACGCAGCCATGGCTCAGATATTGTGAGCTATGACATGGCCCTCAGGCCTGCCTAGGTATAAGCAAAAGAGATGCAGTCTGCTAGCCAGATAGACAGTGTGCATTTGGAGATGGCAGCCCCAACTTGCTAGGGTCGAAGGAGACGAACAACTGGGTGGACCTCCAGTGGGCCTTCGTACGCTCAAGGCTCAAGGTAGAAGGCCAAAGCTCATTTGCAGTCCAGTATATGTAGCGCAGCCTCCCCCCCTCCCCGGTTTGGAATGAATCCTGGGGAAGAATGTCGGCAGAACAACTGATTGATTCAGGTGGAATGCAGAAACCACCTTGGGCAGGAACTGCAGATGAGTTCTCAAGACCACCCTGTTGTAGTGGAACCTGGTGTACGGTGAATGAGCTACAAGAACCTGGAGCCGAAGTAACCATCATCAGGAACAAGACCTTCCAGATCAGAAATTTCAAGGGGCAGGAAGCAAGTGCATCCGCAGCCCAGATAAAGCAGCTTCAGGCAGAGCAGGAATTACTTAAAGATAAGTTGGATGATTAAAAATCATATCTGCTGGAACAATGTTCGAATCAAGGGGGTTCCGGAAACAGATTGCTACACAGATGCCTCCTCTATAGTTCAGAAAGTGTGTCAGTTGATTCTACAGGACTCTGATGGCGAGGTTGAGGTCATTGGCATGGATAGAGCTCACAGGGCACTGGGGCCGCCAATAGCGGGGAGACCGAGAGACATAGTGGCATGTCTGACCTCCTATATACAAAAAAAACGAGTGATGTGATTGGCAGCTCGGAAGGGCCGCTTAACATGAGACGGTGTGGCCATCGAAGTGTTCCATGATTTATCGGCAGGCACGTTGCAGCAAAGACGAGCCATGAGGCTGGTAACCAAATATCTAAGGGCTGAAAAAGCAAAATACCATTGGCTCTTCCCCTTTGCCCTCCTGTTTGACATTAATGGATGGAGCTTTTGAGTGCATACAGAAGAGGAGGCCTGGAGCATACTTCATCAAGCGGGAGCACTGAACATACCGGAACAACCCCAGGGCATCAGAGATACTGCCCAACCATGCTCTTTCTCCAAGTGGGAGAGGACTCCTGCCAAGGACCAGCAGTTGAGGCGGAAGATGGGAGGTTCTGGCAAATGTGGGGTCTCTGGCGCTGATGAACATCTCCCCGTTATGTGAATCCTCCCTGGCCTGAGGAACATCTCCCCGTTATGTGAATCCTCCCTGGCCTGAGGAACACCCTGCTGAACGGTTAAAGAACTAAGAGAATGTTGAGTGAGGTAATGATTTTGGAAATCCTGCTGTATCTCCTGTTATATCTCCTGTTGTATTACAGTTTTATGTTTTTTTTATTATTATTATTATTGCACTGTTTACCATTAGACTGGTAGCAAGCGGGGGGGGGGGGGATAAGGAAGGTATGTATGTGGGATGGCTGGTTTAAGGAGTCTAAATGGTGTAAAGGAAGTAAGGGAGGAATGGGGGAATGAAAAAGTGAGGGCTAATGGGAAGAGGGGATAGCAATGTGTCCACGGGTGCGGTCTCTTTTCCTCATGTAATGGAATGGAGTGGAGCTCCATGTGGCAGGGGAATGGGTGGTAGGGGAGGGGGGTGAAGGTGTCTACATTACAGGGGTAGGGGACAGGGGTGATGGAGAAGTTGTGTGAATGGCAAGTAGACTAAAAGTAGGGACATTAAATACGCGGGGCCTTAATTCTCAGAAAAGGAAGCTGCTGTTGCGGGAACTTTGGGAGAGTCACTGGCAGGTGGTGTTTGTGCAGGAGACACATTTGCAGAAGAGGGATAAGCGTTTGTTAACCCATGGACCTTCCAAAACTTTTTTGCAGCAGAGGTGGGAGATCGCAGACGCGCAGGAGTGGTCATTATGATTAAAGGGGATGTTCCCTTCATTTTGGAGGGAACATATCGGAAATTAGATGGTCGAGCAATAGTGGTGTGGGGGAAAATGTATGGGAAGACCATAACTTTGGTGTCGGTGTATGGCCCCAACACCGAGCAAAGGACATTTTGGAGAGACATGTGCCGGTGGATCGAAGAGAAGATCCATGGGAGGGTTCTGGTGGGGGGTGATTGCAACATTGCATTAGATGGGAGATCAAGAGGGAGTGGTAACGATGCAAGAGTAGCTGCGCGAGTATGGGTTGATGGATCTTTGGAAGATGGCTAACCCCTCTGCACGGGATTATAAGAGCATGCGACTTATAGTCGGATTGATTATGTCTTTGGGGATGCTTATTGGGGAGATGCACTAGATAGTGCTAAAATTGGTCCCATCACATTGTCAGACCATGCTCCCCTTGAACTGTGGTTTGGGGCCCCAATGGAGCCGAATCGTCGGACCTTTTGGAGGCTGTGATAAGGAAGCTTATCATAGCTCAGGAAGGGGCTATAGAAAAGGTGAAGTGTCTCTGAACAAGCAACCTGTCAGTGCTGGTAGAAATGAGAAAACAGAATTTTGCCATAAAAGACTACCAATCCCAGAATGCACCAGGTTTCCAAAAGCCATGAGAGGAGCTGAAGTGAGAAAACGTGTGTTCAATCAGGAGGGCTATGAGGTAATCCCTAAGCACTCATCTCAAAGGGCAAGGCCTGATTCAGCCCAGCTGTGCTGTGTTAGGGAGGAGCACTCATCTAAGCAGAATAAGAGTAGAGTTTATTCTACAGATGACCATCTTCATGATCACCTTGGATATCCAGAGAATTGTCCTCAGTATCCTGAGAATCAGCTTGAGTTTGATCATCAGTTTCATCTGAAGGATCATCAGAAGCAGAAGCCAAACCGGACGGACAGAGAGGGAAAGAGACCCTTTGGAAGAAGGAAGAGAAAAGCCTTTGAGAGGTCTAGAAGAGTCCAAAGCAGTACGTATACTGGGAGGTATTCCAAGGGCCAGCATACACCATTGGACTGGGGAAAGCCAGAGGAATGGTGCTGCAGAGCTAGGAATCACCAGAGGCTACCTGTGAGGGAGACGGCTGCACGTGGAAGGGACCCTAAGACCTGTGCCAGAAGGTATGTGAAGAGAGATCCAGTGTCCAGGGATCTGGATTGGAAGGCTGGACATAAAAACTGGACTACATACTGGCCAGGCTATATAGAGAGGAACTCTAGCAGCAATGGAAGCTCAGGTATGAACACTGATCTATGCCCTAGCTATAACCTTGAAAGACAGCAGGGAAACAAGTATTCTCCTGAAAATGCTCCATTGAGAGATTCATCTGTGCCAATCCATGATATTGAACCCATGCTTGTTGAACAAGGGGGAATAATAGCAGATGAAGATCCTATTTATATGGATTGTTCTCTATCTAAACTCCGTTGGTAACTTTCTGTTATAAAGTACAGCAACCATCACAAAGAAATACAAATTTGTTCTTTAATCTACTCAGAAAAGCTCCTGAAGCAGGATTTGACCCACACAGTAGAAAGCAAGCCAGCTAAGGGGTTTCAGCTGGTAACTGCTAGCAATCGAGCCTCACCTAATTGCTTGTGAGCTAGGAGAGAATCACTTCTGTATCTATGTGGGAAGTAATCAGAAGTTAACCTGAAAAGAACAGTTTGTTTCTTGCTTTGTGGCTTTTCATTTGTTGTTTTCCTGATTTTGACTTTGTTTTTCCAAGTTAACACTGAAAGCAAGTAACCTAATTTATGTGCTACCAAGCATATCTGTGTTGGGAGAAATAACCCCATAAATAAATATCTTATTGGCTTTACCCAAGAGCACAACTAAATTATTGTCAGCAGCTGAGTCTGGTGTGAATGAACTACATTGCCCACAATACCTTGCAAATCATATAGAAATATGCACTTGCCAAGAGTGTGAAGATTCTCACCCAGGCAGCCGTCTGACAAATGGCGTAGTTTTTCGGATTGCTTTTGCACAAAAGGGGATTTACTTGCTGAGGATTACAACTAAAGTACAAGTTTAAAGCTGGAAAAAAAGATTTTCCCTCAACTGCACTTTGGAGGAGAAGTAGCTGTCCCAGGAGGAAAAGACCCTGTGCAGAGCTGGATTCATCACTGAGACAAGGTAATAAGTACCTGGGCATGTCTAGTGGTGGATGGGAGTAAGGCACAGGGGTAATTGGAAAAAAAAGTGTAGAAAAAACACCTGTTTTGAAGGTGGTGCACTGTGTATTTTTTTTTCTTTGTATTTCTTGCAGGAATCAAGATGGATTCAAGGGAACTAGCTGAGTGGATGGCAGCCCAGTTCAGCAGGCAGCAGGAGCTAGCACAGCAGGCTCAGGACACTGCTATGAGAGCCTTAATGGACCAGCAGAGGCCAGTGCTTGATCTGGTGCAAGCCCTAGTTGAGCTGAAGAACCAAAGTGGAACAGATGCAAGACCAGCAGTAAACACTGGTACACCACATGTGGACAGTGTGGGACTCAATCAAGGGATTGGGGCATTTAGTTTTGGGAAGCTAACTCCAGATGATAATGTTGATGATTTTCTAGAGTCTTTTGAACGAGTGGCACAAGCATTAGCATGGCCAGAGACCCAGTGGGCAGTAAGGCTGGCAGCCTCATTAACTGGAGAGGCGCTTGCAGCTTATAGAGCAAAGCCAGCAGCCCAGGCTTTGAATTATAAGGATGTAAAGGCTGCTATTAGAGATCGCCTAGGGTTGTCTATTTCAGAGTATAGGCGAATGTTTAGAGCTGTTACATTGAGAGTGGGTGAAACACCCAGGGCTCTGAGTCAGAGAATCAGAGGTTTAGCTGTAAAATGGTTGGAGCCTGAGCAAAAGACGGTAGAAATGTTATTAGACATTATAATGCTCGAACAATTTATGTCTGCGGTCCCTAAAGATTTGCACACTTTCCTTATACAGCAAAATTGCCAAAATCTTGGAGAGGCAACCATCCTAGCAGAGAGATTCTTGGAAGCCACGCAGGCTTGCCATAGAATGGGTGGCCCTCTGAAGATTGATGCTGAAGCAAGATGTGCTGTATCAGAAAAGAAAATAATTAAAAATGTTTCTGAAAATGAATGTACTGTATCAAACCAGATGACACAGTGGAATAGAAAGAAATGTTTCAAGTGTGGGAAATGGGGACACTTAGAAAAAGGATGCCAGTCACACACTAGCTTAATGGGTGTGGAGTTAGAACAGCCCAAGGAAGGATTTCTTTTGATGGTTGATGTGCAAGGAATTACCATAAATGCTTTGTTAGACTCTGGGGCAGACCAGAGTATGATGTCAGAAAGGCTTTGGCAGAGAATAGAGGCCCAAGAAGGATTTGTGCCTAGAACCCCTGAAAAAATATATTTGGTCTTTGCGGAGTGAATTATGACTAACCAACAGCAAAAAATCACACCAATGTAACAAATTTCTTTAGTGGAAAACAAATTTCATATGAACATCTAAACGGTGTAAATACTAAGGTTAATGTCAGCACCAGTGTTAGAAATTATGTTAGTAAGTGATGTTGTTAATAGACCAGGGGGTTTCAGCTTCACACTGCGCTTTAAATGCTTTTTCAAAGAGTTTGTTTGAGCATTAGCGCTTCAACAACATCAGCAACCACCCTGGAATGCAAGAAAAGTTTTTTTTACTTAACACCCGTACTGCCGTCACCAATTAATATGAGAAACTCTTGGGAAGATGTTTCTTTAACTATGACTTATTTCTTTATAAAAAACCTTATTATTTTTAAAAAACTCTTCTGTAACCGCACTATAGAACCCCTGAAAGCCAAGTTCACATCGGTGCATTCATGGTGCTGCAACATCACATCCCACCTATAGGCTAAAGGTTAAGTGCCTGGGGGAACAAGAGGAAGTCCTGGTAGCAGTGGTGCCTAGGCTACCCTTTGATTTGGTTCTAGGAAAGGACTGGCCAAGATTTAAGCAGGGTCTAGTGGAAGGGCTAGGAAAGAAGGAGGGAGAAGGTTTAATAATGGAAATAGCTCCCGGGCCTTTCTTTGGAAGTCCTCAGTCCCTAGCTAAAAAGATGGTTCAGCTTCCAGAAGGCCAAACTATGGGTAATAAGAGGGGCCTTGTATCCACCCGCTCGCAGGCTAAGATAAAGAGCCAGCAGAAGGAGGAGGGGGAGCAGGCAGAGTTATTAGGAGACTTACCCTCTCATGATGATTTAATAACCCCATCATCTGGTAAAGTAAGAAAGTTGAAAGCACAAAAGCGGCGTGAGAGACTTTGCAGAGCACAGGGTAGGGCTGAGATATTAGCTGGTCAAAGTTTACCCTGGGTGCCAGCTGAGTTAGTGGCAAAGTTTCCTAACTTTCCACAAGAGCAGCGAGCTGATCAAGCTCTCACCCGAGCTTTTAAGTATGCTCAGGAGGTCAGGGAGGAATTGCCCAGATTCAGACTAGATAATGAAATATTATATAGAGAGAGTCAGGACCCCAGAAATGGGACCATACGTAAACAATTGGTGGTACCCACAACTTTCAAAGGGCTAGTACTTAGATTAGCACATGATCATCCAGTTGGAGGACATAAAGGGATGCAAGGAACGCTGGATCAAATACTTAAGCGTTTTTACTGGCCAGGTATTTTCAAAGAAACTGCCCAGTTTTGTGCTGCGTGTCCAGCGTGTCAGCGAGTTACAGCGGCTCACCCACCGGTGGTGCCATTGATCCCCATGCCAATTATCACAGACCCAATTGGTCGCATTGCCATGGATATTGTAGGCCCATTAGTCAAAACGCCCCGAGGTTTCCAATACATCCTAGTTATGGTAGATCAGGCAACAAGGTTTCCCTGGGCCATACCATTGAGGAATGTTTCTGCAAAAACAATAGCTTTAGAGCTAGTAAAATTGTTTTGTGAAGTGGGATTCCCAAGAGAGGTGTTGACTGACCGAGGGTCCAATTTTGTATCCAAATATTTGGCCCAGGTCTGGGATGCCTTTGGCATTCATCACGTGAAAACCTCAGCCTACCATCCACAATCAAACGGTTTGGTGGAGAGATTTAACCAAACTCTCAAACAAATGTTGAAAAGGGGGTTAGCAGGAGAGGTAAAAGAATGGGATATGTTATTGCCCTTTGCCTTATATGCCTGCAGGGAAAGAATTCAGGTGTCCCTAGGTGTAACTCCCTATGAATTGATGTATGGTAGGGCTCCACGGGGTTTGTTAGATATTTTGAGGGAACAATGGATTGATCCTGAACCAGGAAGTCAGGAGGTGCCACAGTTTCTACGAGACTTGAGAGCACGTTTGAAAAGGACCTCGCAGGTTGCTGAGAGGAACCTGCAGGACAGTCAAGTGCGCCAGAAAGGGTGGTATGATAGGAAGGCCAAAAGCCGCCAATTAAGCATTGGTGAAAAGGTTTTGGTTCAAGTAGCAGGTACAGCTCCAAAATTTGAAGTACAGTGGAAAGTGCCATGGAAGGTTGTTAAACAAGTGAGCCCAGTATCTTATGTGGTAGAAAATGCAAGAGGGCGTAGGCAGACCTACCATATTAATGTACTTAAGTCTTGGAAGGAGAGGCCTGTAAATAATAATGTCCCTGAAGCCAGTCAGGAAGTAAGGGAGCTTCAAAATGATAACACTCTCGTAGGTATTACGGACTGTAGGAAAGAAGTTTCACCAGTTAAACCAGTCCGTAATAACTTAATCAGGGGGGTATGTGATAAGGAAGCATCATAGCTCAGGAAGGGGCTATAGAAAAGGTGAAGTGTCTCTGAACAAGCAACCTGTCAGTGCTGGTAGAAATGAGAAAACAGAATTTTGCCATAAAAGACTACCAGTCCCAGAATGCACCAGGTTTCCAACAGCCATGAGAGGAGCTGAAGTGAGAAAACGTGTGTTCAATCAGGAGGGCTATGAGGTAATCCCTAAGCACTCATCTCAAAGGGCAAGGCCTGATTCAGCCCAGCTGCGCTGTGTTAGGGAGGAGCACTCATCTAAGCAGAATAAGAGTAGAGTTTATTCTACAGATGACCATCTTCATGATCACCTTGGATATCCAGAGAATTGTCCTCAGTATCCTGAGAATCAGCTTGAGTTTGATCATCAGTTTCATCTGAAGGATCATCAGAAGCAGAAGCCAAACTGGACGGACAGAGAGGGAAAGAGACCCTTTGGAAGAAGGAAGAGAAAAGCCTTTGAGAGGTCTAGAAGAGTCCAAAGCAGTACGTATACAGGGAGGTATTCCAAGGGCCAGCATACACCATTGGACTGGGGAAAGCCAGAGGAATGGTGCTGCAGAGCTAGGAATCACCAGAGGCTACCTGTGAGGGAGACGGCTGCACGTGGAAGGGACCCTAAGACCTGTGCCAGAAGGTATGTGAAGAGAGATCCAGTGTCCAGGGATCTGGATTGGAAGGCTGGACATAAGAACTGGACTACATACTGGCCAGGCTATATAGAGAGGAACTCTAGCAGCAATGGAAGCTCAGGTATGAACACTGATCTATGCCCTAGCTATAACCTTGAAAGACAGCAGGGAAACAAGTATTCTCCTGAAAATGCTCCATTGAGAGATTCATCTGTGCCAATCCATGATATTGAACCCATGCTTGTTGAACAAGGGGGAATAATAGCAGATGATGATCCTATTTATATGGATTGTTCTCTATCTAAATTCCGTTGGTAACTTTCTGTTATAAAGTACAGCAACCATCACAAAGAAATACAAATTTGTTCTTTAATCTACTCAGAAAAGCTCCTGAAGCAGGATTTGACCCACACAGTAGAAAGCAAGCCAGCTAAGGGGTTTCAGCTGGTAACTGCTAGCAATCGAGCCTCACCTAATTGCTTGTGAGCTAGGAGAGAATCACTTCTGTATCTATGTGGGAAGTAATCAGAAGTTAACCTGAAAAGAACAGTTTGTTTCTTGCTTTGTGGCTTTTCATTTGTTGTTTTCCTGATTTTGACTTTGTTTTTCCAAGTTAACACTGAAAGCAAGTAACCTAATTTATGTGCTACCAAGCATTTATGTGCTACCAAGCATTTCAAGGTCGACTGTCTAATTTATGCTGATGACATCCTCCTATTTATGCCATTTTCCACAGAAAAAATGGACCTTTCGCCACTGATTGAATGCTTCAACACAGTCTCCGAATGGCTTCTATCACAAAACCTCAGGATCCAACACAAAAAGTCTGAGGTGCTATTTATCACCAGAGACCAGAATTTCTGCCCTCCACCTCATATAAAGGTTAAAGAAGCTGAGCTCCAAACCAAATCAGCAATTCGGTACTTAGGGGTCACCCTCGACCAACGACTAGATATGAAAACCCATATATCCAACATAGTCAGAGCCGTATATTTCAAAATCCGGTCACTCAGACACCTGCAATCCCTTCTAAGCCCTGAAGACTTCCGGACAATATACCAAGCCCTTATCTTGCCACACTTTGACTTTGCCAACGCTATTCTCCAAGGTCTCCCTCAATCATCTCTAAATCCGTTGCAACTTGCCATGAATGCCGCAGCTAGAATCTTAGTAGGAGCAGCAAGATGCGACCATATAACGCCTATCCTAATACAACTTCATTGGCTCCCCGTACAAGGAAGGCTTACATTCAAATCTTTGTTACTCACCTTCAAATCTATCCATGGCATCACTTCCCCCTCATTAACCAACATCATCCAGCCAGCTCCTCCCAACAGAACAAGGAGAACCCCATCTACAAATGTGCTAGTAATTCCAAAGGCTTCAACAAAGTACACAACCGCAACATCTAACAGGGCATTCAGTATCTATGCCCCAAAATGTTGGAACGCATTACCACCAGGCATCCGTGCGATTACTGACCTATCACAATTCAGAAAGGCTCTCAAATCCCATTTATTTACTCAATACTACCAGATTAACCCTACCCCTACATAAGTGCCGCTCCCTCACCCCCTCAAGTTAATATATCAACTCTATTGTACACATGTTCACACTGAATTCCCAATACTCGATCTCATTGTACATATGTAAGTAGTTTAGTTTGCATACCCCGTTTATCCAAGTTATTACTCCTGTTCTATGTAAAGCAGAAGCATGTTATCCAAGTTGTTTCTCCTGTTCTATGTGAAGCCAAACAGTTTGTTATGGTCATTTTGTTGTATGTAAACCGCGCTGACAATAGTGCGGTATATAAGAAATTGTAATAAATAAATAATAATAAATAAATAAATATCTGTGTTGGGAGAAATAACCCCATAAATAAATATCTTATTGGCTTTACCCAAGAGCACAACTAAATTATTGTCAGCAGCTGTGTCTGGTGTGAATGAACTACATTGCCCACAATACCTTGCAAATCATATAGAAATATGCACTTGCCAAGAGTGTGAAGATTCTTACCCAGGCAGCCGTTTGACAAGGCTTAATGAGTATCTTTTGCAGGGAAAGGAGGTGATCCAACAGCTGGAGAAAACGATAGCAGAATACTTGAAATTTATAATGGGGGAGGTGATGACAGGGATTCTATGGGATGGGTTAAAAGCGGTCCTTCACAGTCACCTGTTGCAGCTGGGGGCCCGGAGGAAACATAAGTGCGAGGAACAGACTAGGCACTTAGCATCCCTGTTAGAAGATCTGGAAAGGGCCCACAAACAACAGGGAGATCCAAAGGTACGGGCGCAGCTGGAAGAAACTAAACGACAGTTAAAAGCACTCTAGTTAGAATGGATATCAAGCCAGTTGCAGTGGGTCCATCAGATTTACTATGAGTTTGATAATAAGTCGGGCACTATTTTGGCCAGTAAATTATGGGCCTGAGCACAGCTCCAGGCCATTGTGAAATTAACGGGGCCCCAGGATAAATTGTATAAGTGGAGGGAAATTCTGGAACAATTTTTGGGTTGTTATAAAAATCTTTACGTGGCGGACTCCCAGATGGGTACAACTGGTATTGTGGAATATCTGCACAATGGGGGGGAAGTTGTGGACAACTTGATGCCTCAAGTGTTGAATTGCTGGAACAGGCTATAACATTGGATGAGGTGCAATCGGTAATTAAGGGACTCGCGTCCTATAAAACTCCAGGACTCAATGGTCTCACAGGATTGATTTATAAAAAGCTCTCTGAAGCAATGGAACCTATACTGCTAAGAGTCTTTAATGCAATATTGCAGGGGGAGAGTCTCCTGCCATCTATGCGACAACCAGCTATCAAAGTGATAACACAGTAACATAGTAAATGACAGCAGATAAAGACCAGTATGGTGCTTCTAGTCTGCCCAGCAAGGTGACAAGAGTAGGTGCACCTGCCGCTCCGTGCAGGTCACCCCTCCCCATGCCTTTGTTTACGGGTGTACCCACCGCTCCGTGTAGGTCACCCCTATTTGTTCAGATATAAGAGTGTTATGTCCATTTTGATTTTATCCTGTTACATAGAAACATAGAAATATGATGACAGAAAAAGACCACATGGCCTATCTAGTCTGTCCTTCCATATCAACAACTACAACAGTCCCCTTTTTACCTTTAGAGATCCTCTGTGTTTGTCCCATGCTTTTTTGAATTCAGTTACTGTCCTCATCTCTACCACCTCCACTGGGAGACTATTTCATGACTATTTCCGCATATCACTCCTGAATCTATCTCCCTTCACCCTCATCCCATGTCCCCTCGTAGCAGAACTTGCTTTCAATTGAAAGAGGCTCTCTTCCTGAACATTTATGCCACGGAGGTATTTAAACATCTCAATCATATCACCTCTATCCCGCCTTTCCTCTAAGGTGTACATATTAAGATCCTTCAGTCTGTCCTCATATGCTTTATAATGAAGACCACTAATCATTTTTGTAGCCACCCTCTGCACCGACTCCATCCTGTTCACATCCTTTTGAAGGTGCGGTCTCCAGAATTGCACACTATACTCCAAATGAGGTCGCACCAAAGACTTATAGAGAGGCATTATCACTTCCTTTTTTGTGCTAGCCATTCCTCTCTGTATGCACCCAAGCATCCTTCTAGCTTTTGCCATCGCCTTTTCAACCTGTTTAGCTACTTTAAGATCATCAGACACAACCACGCCTAGGTCCCCCTCTTCTTTAGTGGACAAAAGTACTTCACCTTCTATACTATATTGCTCCCTTGGATTGCTGCAGCCCAAATGCATGACCTTACATTTTTTAACATTAAATCCCAGCTGCCAAATTCTAGACCATTCTTCAAGCTTATCTAGATCCCTCTTCATGTTATCTACACCTTCCTGAGTGTCTACTCTATTGCAGATTTTGGTATCATCCGCAAAGAGGCAAACCTTACCCAACAGTCCTTCCACTATATCACTAACAAAGATGTTAAAAAGAAGCGGACCAAGGACAGATCCCTGGGGCACACCACTGGCAACATCCTTCTCCTCAGAGTGAGCTCCATTTACTTGTACTCTTTGTTGCCTCCCACCCAACCAATTTCTAACCCAAGCAGTAACTTTAGGGTCCATCCCTAGGGTGCTCAGTTTGTTTATAAGTCGCCTGTGAGGAACAGTGTCAAAGGCTTTACTGAAATCTAAATACACCACATCTAGAGCTCTCCCTCGGTCCAACTCCCTGGTCACCCAGTCAAAGAAATCAATCAGATTTGTCTGACAAGACCTGCCTCTGGTGAATCCATGCTGCCTCGGATCCTGTAATCCGCTGGACTCCAGAAACCTCACTATTTTCTCTTTCAGCAGCATTTCCAATAATTTACTCACCACCGAAGTTAAACTGTTGTTATAAAGAGATCCACTGTGTCAGTCCCATGCCATTTTGAATTCTGTCACTGTATTTGCCCCCACCACTTCCATTGGGAGGGTATTTCAAGCATCCACCACCCTTTCAGTGAAAAAGTATTTCCTGATATTGCTTTTCAATTTACCCCCTTGCAGCTTCATGTTATGCCCTCTAGTTTTACAGCTTCCTTGTCTTTGGAAGAGGTTTGTTTGTTCCAAAGACGTGATCCTTAAGACGGGCAGAGACCCAGCATTGCACGGATCCTATCGCCTGATTTCTCTGCTAAATACCAATGTAAAAATCTTACCAAAGGTCCTAGCCAAACTGCTGGGGCCGGTGCTATCAGGAGTGGTACACCCCGACCAGACCGGATTTAGTCAGGGACGACAGGCAGCGGACGGGGTGCAGAGAATTCTTCAACTGTCATGGTTGGCGCATAGAGAGAGGCAGGAAGCTATGCTCCTATCAACTGATGCGGAGAAAGCTTTTGATAGGGTCTGGTGGGACTTTTGTTTTGCAGTATTGGAACATCTGGGACTGGGCCCGAACTTTTTGTTGTGGATTTGAGCACTTTATGCAGTTCCGGAACCTGTGGTCTTTGTCAATGGGGGCTACTCCAAGTTTTTTCCTTTGGGGTGAGGGACAAGGCAGGGGTGCCCGCTATCCCCACTACCTTTTGCTTTAGTTATGGAATCCCTTGCTGTCAAGGTTCGGGCCCTGGGGGACATCAGGGGCATTTGCAGTAGGGCTTTCTCAGCACAAAATAGCATTGTTTGCCGATGATCTACTATTCACCAAATCAGCACCTGCTACCTCTCTTCCAGTGATTCTTCATGAGTTAAAGGAGTATGGAGTGCTTTCAGGGTTTAAAGTAAACCTTGATAAGATGGAGGCCCTGTTGATTAACCTTAGTCCTCAGGTGATACAGAGTTTGAAGGTGACCTTTCCCTTTTGATGGGGAGCTTGGTCCATCAAATATTTAGGAGTCCAAGTAACCGCTGATTCAGCTGATCTTTATGCGGCCAATTATCCCCGCTATTCCACCAGTTATGAGGCGATATGCTTCGGTGGCGGGAAGGAGAGCTGTCTTGGCTGGGCCGGGTAGCGGCTCTTGAAATGAATGTCCTACCTTGGTTGCTGTACTTATTTCAAACTCTTCCCATACACATGACGGCAATGGATCTTCATTGGCTGCGGAGCCAGGTGTTTGAATTCATTTTGGGGGCTAGCTGTCCTTGTGTGAGTCACCGGGTTTTGTATCGGGTAGCGGCTCTTGAAATGAATGTCCTACCTTGGTTGCTGTACTTATTTCAAACTCTTCCCATACACATGACGGCAATGGATCTTCATTGGCTGCAGAGCCAGGTGTTTGAATTCATTTTGGGGGCTAGCTGTCCTTGTGTGAGGCACCGGGTTTTGTATGTGGCCTGTTAGAGGGGGCGTTTGGGGGTCCCCGACTTTGGGCTCTATTACTGTGCTTCCCAGGTACGTTAAGTCTTTGAATGGAGGGTGAGTGATCGGAACCCTAAAAGCTTCTGGGAAATAGAACAGTATTGGTCAGGTGTGGCATCTCCCATGAATGCTGGGCACCCCTCCTGGGGGACAGTGGTGGGAGAAACCGTACCTGTGGCACTTGTACTCTCAGTGGCGACTAGGCCAGAGACAGATTGTCCCGGGGACTCGTTTCTCAGTTTTGGCCTTAGTTGGGGCAACACCGGGGTTGCTCCCGGGGCAAGAGGAGGTGTTCCGATGATGGGAGAAGGTAGGTTTCGATACCTTTGCTAAATTTGTTGACGAGGGTGAGCTGCTTCCCTTTTCCACTCTCCGGGTAAAAAACCACCTGCGCAGTAGAGATTTTTTCACTCACCTCCAGATCACTCATTATTTGCAGTTGAAAGAAATCCGAGTGACATATGAGGAATGGTATGATGCCTTGGAATCACTGTGGGTGAGCTATTGGCGCAGTAGGAGGCTCATCCGGTTACTGTATCGGGCCCTACAGGGGGTCCCCCCTCAGAAGTTCCTGCATCAACAAGAGTGGGAAAGGGACTTGGGGAGAGAGCTTGATGAGAAAGAATGGATGAGTGTGAGTGAGAATCACCAAGCTTTATCAGTATCAGTGAGGGAGACCGCATATAAGCTTAGAAACACAGAAATATGACGACAGAAAAAGACCACATGGCCTATCTAGTCTGTCCTTCCATAACAACTACAACAGTCCCCTTTTTACCTTTAGAGATCTTCTTTATCATTGGTACTATATCCCCGCAAGACTTCACAGGATGTACCCTACTGCATCTGATCGTGTTGGAGACATTGTGGAATGATAGGTACTTTTATTCATGTGTGGTAGGACTGCCCTTCGGTCCTTCCCTATTGGGGGGAGATTAGGAACCAAGTGAACTTTATATTCTTTATAAACATTGGCCTTAATATGGGGTTCTGTATGTTGGGGATCTAGCCTGAAATAGTGCCCAGAACGTGGGTAAAAACAATTCGGGCCTACATACAGATGGCTCAGAGTGAGATAGCCAGGGCCTGGAAGCAATCTTTGCTCCCGAGAATGGATCAGTGGAAGACCTGGCTACGCAGGCATGCTTTAATGGAGCAACTCAAAGCCCTGCGGCGTCAGAAGAGTGAAGGATTTTACAAGCATTAACAACCTCTACTGGACTATCTAGGGGGCTAAGATACCTTTCACATGAGGGGGGGGGGAGGGGATGCAGCGGAGGGATGGGGGGCTTTAGTGAAATGGGGGTAGTGGTTTACTATGATGCACTGTATAACTTTAAAAATCAGTTTGGTTGTGGATGGAAATTTTTGTTATTGACCAATTGGTTGCTGTACCAAGCGTTAATATGTATTAAATATATAAATAAATAAATGACTGCTTCTTGGAGCAGCTGGATCATGAAGTGACAAGAGGGGAAGCTATTTTGGACCTAGTCCTTAATAGAACACAAGATCTGGTGCAAGAGATAAGGGTGTTGGGGCCTCTTGACAATAGTTATCACTGCATGATCGCATTTGATTTCATAAATGGAGGAAGGATGGCAAGGAAATCTACAGTACTGCCTTTTAACTTTCAAAAGAAGACTATGATAAAATGAGGAAAACAGTTAAGAAAAACTAAAAGGACCAGCTGCAAAAGTTAGAGATTTACATCAAGCATGGGCGTTGTTTAAAAATACTATCTTGGAAGTCCAGACAAGCTGTATTCCATGCTTTAAGAAAGGGGGAAGGAAGTCCAAAAAAATGTCAGCATGGTTTAAAGATGAGGTCAGAGAGGCTGTTGTAGCAAAAAAAAGCAACTTTCAGGAAATGGAAAAAGGAGCTAAATGATGAAAACTGGATACAACATAAGCACTGGGGCAAGTTAGATGCAAGGCACTGATAAGACAGGCAAAGAGAGAATTTAAGAAGAAGCTTGCTGTAGAAGCAAAAATGCATAATAAAGACTTTTTCAAGTACATTTGTAGCAAAAAACCTGTGAGAGAGTCAATTGGACCATTAGATAACAGAGGAGGAGAAGTAAAGGGGCACTAAGAGGGGACAAGGTCATAGCGGAGAGACTTAATGAATTCTTTATTTCGATCTTTACTGAAGATGACGTAGGGAAGTTACCCATGACTGAAATGGTATTTAAAGGTGATACATCGGAAGAATTGAAAGAAATATTGATAAACCGGGAAGATATATTTATTTATTTTATTTATTTTATTTACATTTTTTATATACCGCACTATTCGGCATCAGCGCGGTTTACAGAGAACAAAACAAAAACCAGAACAACAAGCTGTTCGGTGTTACATATAACAGGAGCATAACTTGGAAAAAACAAATTTAAAATGGGAAAACTATCTACATGGAGTATATGATCGGTTAACTAGACAACATACTCAACTATTTACACAATTTAGCCAGAATGTTAGTAACAATGAGAAATCTGTGATTACGTTTGCGGTGGGACTGTAAGTTTTATTTTATGTTGGGTAGTATTTGATGAATAGGTTGAATTTGAGGGCCTTTCTAAACTGGGCTAAGTCGGTTATGGCACGGATATCAGGTGGTAGAGAGTTCCAGCATTTTGGTGCGCAAAATATGAAAGCTCTGTTTGCTGTTGATAGGCTGCATGTTGTTATGGCCTTTGGCATTATTAGGGAGTTCAATGCTACCTGTCTCCTATTTCTGTTTGGTGGTACAGTTCGTATGAGCTCTGTGATTGAGTTGGCTGAGAGACCATTGATGGCCTTGAAGGTGAGAATCAAGGTCTTGAACATAATCCTTCCGTGTATAGGGAGCCAATGTAGCTGTTTGAGGATAGGTGTAACATGTTCACTCTTGGACGCTCCTTGTAGAACCCTTGCAGCAGTATTCATAGCAAGCTGAAGTGAGCTCAGGGTGGATTGTGGGAGCCCTTGCAGGATGGAGTTGGCGAAGTCGAAGTGTGGTAGGATCAGTGCCTGATAGATGGTTCTGAAGTCCTCTTGGTCTAGTAGGGAGCGTAGGTGCCTGAGCGTGCGTATCTTGAAGTACACAGCTTTTACAATATTATTTATGTGTGATTTCATGTTGAGATGATGGTCCAGTGTGACTCCGAGGTATCTTATTGTTTCCTTAGTGCATAGATCTGCTCCCTTAACACTTATATGTGGTGGTGGAATGAAGTTGGGGTCTTTGGTGATGAAAAGAACCTCCGTTTTCTTATGTTGAATGCGGAGGTTTTGTGATAGGAGCCATTCTGATACTGCGTCGAAGCAATTTATTATAGGCAATAAATCCATATGCACTGTGGAAAATGGCATGTAGAGTAGGATATCATCTGCGTATATCATACATTTCACATTGAATGATCTGATGATATTGCAGATAGGCTGCATATATATGTTAAACATGAGAGATGAAAGAGAGGATCCTTGAGGAATGCCTTGTTTTTGATGGAAGAGTTTTGATTCTCCCGTTGTAGATTTTACATATTGCTTTACATATTACAACTTTTTCATAAACTAAACAGTAGCAAATCACCTGAACCAGAGGGTGTTGAAAGAACTGAAATATGAGATTGCATACCTACTATTAGTAATCTGTGAACAATCATTAAAATCATCTGTAGTATCTGAAGACTGGCGAATAGCTAATGTAAAGCCAATTTTTAAAAAGGGTTCCAGGGGTGATCCGGGAAAACCACAGGCCGGTGAGCCTGCATCAGTACCGAGCAAAATAGTAGAAACAATTATAAAGAACAAAATTACTGAGCATGTAGATAGTCATGGTTTAATGGGAGAAAGCCAACATAGCTTTAGCCAAGGAAGGTCTTGTTTTACTAATCTGTTATATTCTTTTGAAGATGTGAATAAACAGGAAGACAAAAGTGAGCCGGTCGATATAGGGTATCTGGATTTTCAGAAAACTTCACGGTTCCTGCCTTCTATGGTCTGCTACTTTAGCCCCCTCTAACCCAGAATGGATGTTTTAGGCCAAAACAAGCACATTCCTGATAGCAATTCGTGCTGCAGTAGATCTAAACTCAAATGGGGTCACAGACATCCCTAACATTTCTGAAATCGAGCAGGAATGCCTATTCTATGACATAGTCCCAGACACGCATCTGCCACATTCTCTGCCTACTTGGCCTTCCCTGCACTGGAGAAATCTTTAAAAGCCATTTGTAAAATGGTTCCAGGGTTTTCACTGTGATTTGGATGTCGGCATGCACATTCTTGGATGTCCAAATCATGACTAAGGCTTTTAAGATGAACCCTGTAGAGCCACATCCAGGCAGTTTGGATGGCCCCATTTGGACCTGATTCTGAAACACAGAAGCAAAACATACCTGTGGCATTCAGAATTGGGCCAGAGGATGGCCCAGTGTGCCACTGCGGTCGCCTGGAGATGTCCACACCGCCATATCCCTGACTCCCTTCACCCTGCCACCCAACCTCTGGTGGGGCCAGCCAGGGCCCGGATCTAGTGGCAGGGACCCACCTTGTGCTGACTGCTGCTCTGAGGGGGGAGGGGTGGGCTGCTGGGCTCCGGGGATGCTGCCAGGCAGGGTTGGAGGGGCACCCCACACTTATTCCACCTCAGTTGTGGAATAAGCAGGGCATCCTCCTGGTGACCCCTGGAAGTACAGGGCCTTGAGTGGAATCAGCCCTGTATGTTTATGTTTATTTCGCTTGATAGACCGCCCTTCTGTGGTAATCAGAGCGGTTTACAATACAATAATTAAAAAAAAGAGATGCCCAAGGCCAGGAAAATGGAAAAAGAATTTACAATGTTTGACAGAATAGGGGAGAAAAGAGAATATGACAGTAAACGTGGAAGGAGAGACTCACACGAGAGGAGAGGGAAGATTAAAGGCCAAGGAAAAGAGGTGGGTCTTTAGGTCACGTTTAAAGTTGGTATGATGGGGGTCGGTCCTGCCTATACCCCTCCCATTCTCTGCCACCATCCCCCACAGCACGCACAACGGTTCTGTGCGTGTAGTCCTGCTATTCACCTCATAGAATCAGGCCCTTAGTGAACAGAGTGATAATTTGTACCAGCTTGTTTGCATCTCTTTATGCTCATTAGCAAGTGCCTTATCATGTGCACTAAGGCTTTAGTGAACAGCATGTTATTTAGTGTGCACCATAACTGTTAGCAACCTTTAATGAATCAATCTCTCTTTTTACTTCGATTTCTTTTTCAGTTTCAAGAAGATATTTAAGAAATAATTTAGAAAGTCCTCCTGCTTATCCAATTAAACTGTTACCAATATAGATTAATTGGGTGGTGGCCACACTGATCATTTAGGGAATACTAAGAAAACATCATAAAAAATGTATAAAAAACTGAAATGTGGACTTGGGTAGGAAGATACTTAAAATGGAATTAAATGTAAAATTAAAAAGATAAAAACAAGGACAAAGAGAATGCCACTAAAAGAAACAACAAACAGTTATGTTCATAGAAGGTTCCAACTGGAATTACTGTTATGTATAAGAGCGATTTTGATATTGCCGATGGGGCTTTCAGTCTCCTGGGTACTTTGTACCTCAGGAATCCAAACTCCTATTGTTTACATAGTACTGTTATTAATCTATTTTGGGTGTCAGAAAGCAGATACTGTATACATTTACTGTAACAATTATTTCTTTTGATATTTAAAAATAACTTAGCAGAAAATATTTATAAAACTGATAAACAATTATGCAGTTTCTCCTATTATGAAAAAAATCGAACAGAGGGCCGGCCTTTATTCAACATTAGCGTCACTTACTACTACTTCTACTGAACATTTGTATAGCGCTATAAGGCGTACACAGAGCTGCACAGACACATGTAAAAGACAGTCACCGCTCATTGGAGCTTACAATATAATAGAGACAGACAACACAATAGCTGTGGGCGATTGTTTGGGCGAGATACCACTTGAGACAGGACCCGGTGGGGCCCGAAACATGCATGTCATGTCGTGGCAAGCTGTGGATGATAATATTCGCCTAAAAAAGACATCGGTTTTGTCTACCTAAGATAAGTACTGTTTTTGGTTTGCAGTGGATATATAAGGTGATTGGGCACGCTGTGGCCTTTTTGATTAAAAGGGTTCTTTCGGTAATGAGGGGATTGGTGCAGTCCTTCCTCTCCAACCGATAGCCCCAGACAAAAATAGAGGTTGTGGAACTTATAAAATCTCCAGTGGTAGCTACTGGTGGGGATGTTCAATGACTTTCTTTTTCTGATTGCAACAATTTGTCATTGAACCTTGGGGGGTTTTCTTTGTAGTAACACAATAGCTGTAGATATGGGATACAACTAGGGGGAATGGTAAGGAAACACAAAGGAGATCAGGTGAATCAAGATCCAAAAGCGACAGCGAAGAGGTGAGTTTTCAGCCTGGATTTGAAAAGAGCCAGAGAAGGCGTCTGACGTTCAGACTCAGGTAGTTTGTTCCAGGCATAAGGAGCAGCAAGGTGAAAGGAGCGGTCTGGAGTTGGCAAAAGAAGAGAAGGGCACAAACAGAAGTGATTTGTCACAAGAGCGGAGTTTCCGAGGAGGGATGTAAGGAGATTTAAGAGAGGAAAGGTAGTGAGGAGCTGCAGAGTGAATGCACTTATAGGTCAGCAGGAGAAGTTTAACTGGATGCGGAAACGTATAGGAAGCCGATGAAGAGGGGTAATATGAGCATGATGAGGCTGATGGAAGATTAGCTGCACAGCAGAGTGTTGAACAGATTGAAGGGGAGAGAGATGACTCAGAGGGTGACCCGCAAGGAGCAGGTTGCAATAGTCTACACTTGCCCAGGACTAACATGGGTGCTGCTGGAGATAGAGTAGGGATAATGTTTAGTATACAAGGGCCAAAACGTGCAATTTTTGGCTTTTATGAAGATATATAATACATTCTAATGGTTTTCTAGCTTTAGCTTAGCAAGGCAACATTTATGATTCTACACAGCATATATGATTTTCTGTTTTCTTTTTCACAAATACAATCCCATCGTCTGTATTTGCCCCATCCATTACAAAAGATGAAACATGTAATTTCTCACATAACACAACTTAGGGGTCTGAGAGACAGAGAGTAATTGAATAGAGTAAATTTCTCTTGCCAAGTCTTGCTGAGTACCTTCACCTGGTGACCTCACTGAATACGATCTGGACCAAATCTCAGCAAGACAACCACAACAACAGAAGTATGAAAAGAAGCAAAAAGAAAAATTCACAATAGCTGCATGTCGTCCAGGATAGAAAAGTGCCTACCCTTGGCACTAGGACTAATGAGGTAACATCAATAGTGTAGAATCTGCAGGAGAAAATAACATCCCTGGTACATGATGAACTTGCTCACGAACCCACTGCAGCAGGACACACAATGCAGCTGCTAATGAAAACATTACGGCTACTGAACACAGTCATGTAGCTTCTTGAAGAAAACAACAAGATAATATATATTATTTTTATGCAATAAACCCTCTGTTTAGAGGCTACAAGAAAGCCCAAATTGGAAGAAAGAGCAATACTATCTAAGGAAAAGCTGCAAAAGGATTGATGCTAACATAAGCTAATATACGTGGGGGAGGAGTGGCCTAGTGGTTGAGGCAAGGTACCTCAGGCTGGAAGGTTGGGGGTTCAAATCCCACTAGAGGACAGCAACCTTGGGCCGGAAGGACTGGGGTTTCTAGTCCCACAGGTGCTTCTTCTGGTCTTGGGCAAGCCACTTAACCCTCCATTGCCCATGTTCCCTGTAAGTATTAGCGTATGTGTTTCATATCCCCTCGTGTTAAAATGTATCCCCAATTGTGTTGTGACCACTTTGATTGAAGGATAAGGTGGTATACAAAACTGTCTAAATAAAATAAATAAGCATAGTTTACCTAATTAGTTTTGAAGTGAAAGAAGTAGGGAGGTGAAAATGTTGAGGGGCTGGATTTAACTGGCTCTCTCCACTCTCAGACTGACATAGATGGGGGAGGGGGGATAGAAGACAGGATGCTCACTCTACTCCGGCACTCTCACATACATAACACACTCATTCTCACACTCCCCCTAGGCTCAACCCCATCAGCTTTAATTCTCCCACCAGTTGCTACAGTGTAGTTCAATAAATCATTTTTAAAGGTTTGTATTTCTTAATCTTCTATTCACGTTGTCTTCCTTTATTTTCTTCTTGTACTTTCGTCAGTTTCTTTTCCATTTGCATTCCTTTATTGACACTTCCAGTTTTCATTTCACTACGCTTTTCTTATTTATTCATTTTCTCCTCCATCCTTAATTTCTTCTTTTTTTCTGTTATCCATTCTATTCTCTCAGCTCTTCTACTTTCCACCATGCTGTCGTCTTTCTCTTTTGCTATTTCATTCCAAGATCTCATTTTTTTTGTTTTCCTTTATCCTATTCTTCCATTCCTCTTCCCTTTTTTTCTCACGCACATTTGTTCCTCTCCTCCTCATATATTCTCCTTTCTCTCCCAGCATTCAACCTTCCCTCTCTCTCCATCTGCCCTCAGAGCCGGCACTATGCATGTGCGATAATGTCTTTGGCGCAGAGCCCTGTCCCATCTTCATGCGGCAGCCATGTGGAGTGTGTCTGTCGCTTACATTTTAGGCTTTGCCAGAGTGCCGACATGACAACATTTCTGCTCTGGTGCTGGTATCACCATTCATCCAAACCTCTTGCTGGCTGCTAAAGGCCCCCTGCCCCATACGCCATGCCTTGTCCTAGTCCTCTCAAGGTTGCAGTATGCTTGCATGGCAAACCTGACTTGACTGCAGCCTGTGCTGTGCCTGCCTGACTTCTGATTCTTCCCGGTGTTCCCTCCCATCCATGCTCTTGCACTGGCCAAAGCTTACATACCACCATTGGTCCTACCTCCTATTAGTTGCATCCTGCTGCCATAACTCTGCCATTTGCTCAGTGCAGTGGTGTATTAAAGGCAGAATCGTGTAGTCTGACAGGTGCTTCTGCTTTGTTCCTGCTCAGGCTTGATGACAACGTTTTGTAAGTTAAAACAAGAGGGAAGATTATCATGTTGAATTAGGGGAGGGGGAAGGAAGGAGGCAAGGGGCAGAGGGGATACAATATGTTTGGAATGACTGGGGTAGAGTCAGAGAGGATCTGCAGGGCATGATATGCTGCTGCAGCAGTGGCAAAGGGGGTGGCAAGATGGAGGGGCCTGCCTATGGTGTCGCCAATCACCAGCCTTGAGAAGGGAGATACTGGACTTGACAGGAAATAGAGAGATGGAGTGGAGATGTTAGACATGGAAAGAAATAGCGAGAAAGGCAGGAATGTGGGACATGGGAGATAGAGAGAGAGGGTTCCATGGTGAGACTGCACCTTGAATACTGTGTGCAATTCTGGTTGCTATATCTTAAAAAGGATATAGCAGAATTTTACAGAGAAGAGCCACCAAAATCGTACAGGGGATATAGAAGGATACCCCTATGAGTAAAGGCTTAAAAAGTTAGGGCACTTCAACTTAGAAAAAAGATGGCTAAGGGGAGATATGATAGAGGTCTATAAATTAATGTAGTGGAATGGGTAACCATAGATCAGTTGTTTACTCCATCAAAAAGTAGGGGACACGCAATGAAGCTGCATTTAAGGCTAATAAGAGAAAACATTTTTTTCACTCAATGCATAATCAAACTCTAGAATTCACTACTGGAGGATGTGATAAAAGCTGTTAGTGCAGCTGGGTTTAAAAAAGGTTTGGACAAGTTCCTGGAGGAAAAGTCCACAGACCCTAAGAAGGACCCGGGAAATCTACTGTTTACCCCAGGATAAGCATCATGGAATCTGTGTATCTTTTTGGGAACTTGATAAGTACTTGTGACCTGGACTGGGCACTGTTGGAAACAGGAAACTGGGCTTGATGAACTTTGGTCTGACCAAGTATGGCATTTCTTATGTTGGGCAGATTTTGGATACAGAGGCGGATATGGAACGAAAAACAATGGGAGATGCTGGATGGGGAAAGAGAGAAAGGACAGATATTGGATGGGGAGAAGTTGGACAGTAGGGAAGAGGGAGGGGAGAGATTCTGGACACAGAAGGGAAGAGAGAAAGAAGAATTAGTAATAGAATGGAAAATCAGAGGCTGGGGAAAGAGAGAGAGACAAGGGTTGGGGTTATGTAAAAAATACATGGAAGAAAGCTGAAAGGAGAAAGATCAATGTCATAGAGGAAAGAAGTAGCAGATGAACTTGAGACTCTGGAAAGAGTTGAGACAATATAGGAAAGCAGGAACCAAAGACTGTAACCAACCAATCTTAAACCCAATACTCCCTCTAACATCCCCTATCCCCCCCTCAAATGTGCCCTACTCAATGTTCGCTCCGCCAGAAATAAAATCCCCCTACTCACTGACCTCATAACTGACCATGACCTTGATATACTTTGCCTCACGGAAACCTGGTTCCAAGACACTGACATAGTTCTAATAAACCAACTATGTCCTAATGCATTCTCAATTTATACATGTAATAGAACACAAGGCAGAGGTGGAGGTGTAGCTATAATTGCCAGATCTAACCTTCAGCTTTCTATAGCTGAGTCTACCTCAACTCCCGGCATGGATACCATAACAGTCTCTAACTCCACCCTTTCCTTACAGCTCCTATACCGCGCACCCCAAACAGTCTCATCTGACCTCTCTTCAATTCTTGACACAGCCTGCTCCCCCCAACCTGCCCTACGCCCCCTCATAATATTAGGTGACTTAAATTTACACTCCATAACCCCTAATCAATCTTCTACCTTCCTCCAAGCCATGAATGCCCTCCACTTCACCCAAATCCTAGATCATCCCACACATTCCAAAGGAAACATTCTAGATTTAATATTCATTCCACAACAAGCTCCATTCGCTGAACAAATCCTTCACACTATTCAACCTATTCCTTGGTCTGATCATGCCCTCATCCTCTTTTCCTTCCCCTATTCCACTCACAAAGCCCAACCTCCTACCCACCCTCAACACACTCGCAAATTTAGACAATTCGATGCACCCACCTTCTTAGAGCAAACAATCCCATCCCTCGACCTTCTAAAGGATATGGAACTTGATCAAGAGTCCTACATCTTGAAATGGAACGATATCCTTTCTACAGCCTCTCTCCTCCCACCCAAAAACTCCTCTCAAAAGCACCGCAATAGAGCACCCTGGTTCTCTACGAAACTAAAAAATCTTAAAAGAGAACTTAGGCGTTTAGAACGTATCTGGAGACGCTCTCATAATCCCGATGCCCACTCTGCCTACATAAATAAACTTCAAACCTACTGCTCTGAATCCTTTAAACATAAGAGGGAATACAACGAAAACATAATCCAACGGTCTCTCAATAAACCTAGGGAACTTTTCTCCATAGCGAAATCCTTAATAAATGAACCTTCACCCAAGGACCAACAACCGAAAATATCTGCACAAACTATTGCCAACCACCTTACCTCTAAATTCCCCCCACCCTCCTCAAATAACAACTCCTATTTTATACCCGACTACAGCACTCAACCTCCAGAACCTACCCTCCTAACCTCTTGGAACAAATTTGAACCCATCACACTAGAAAATGTCTCCAATGTTATAAAAGACTTGAATACTTCCACCTCCGTCCTTGACCCCTGTCCAATCCCTTGGATCAAGACTACTAGAGGTTCCCTTAGCCCCTACATCCTTCCTATTATACAAACCTCCCTTCAGACTGGTTTTGTTCCGCCTCACCTTAAGTGCGCCACTATTCGGCCAATACCAAAAGGAACAAAACTTGACCCCACTTCCCCTACCTCTTACCGACCTATTTCTAGCATACCTTTTTCTTGCCAAAATAGCCGAGAAACTAGTTCAAACCCAACTTCAAAACTATATTGATGAGCACTCTCCCCTTGACCTATTCCAACATGGTTTTAAAAAGCACCATGGTGTCGAAACCCTCCTTACCTCCCTACTAAACTCCCTGTACTTGCACACTCAGAATCCTACCCAAGGATGCCTACTCATCTTCCTTGACCTATAAGCCGCTTTTGACTCCCTTCCTCACCATCAACTCTTATGCAGGCTCCATGAAATAGGGCTCAGAGGCACAACCCTAAAATGGTTCCAATCTTACTTAGATGACAGATCCCAACAGGTCCGTATTGGCGATGATACCTCTCTCCCATTTACACTAAAACAAGGCGTCCCTCAAGGATCTAGCCTCTCCGCTCTCCTTTTCAATATTTTCCTTCAACCTGTTTGCAACATCTTTCAGAGCTTTGGCATTCAGTACCAACTATATGAGGATGACATGATGTGCTTCACCCCATTTAATCTCTCTAACCCTGACTTCTCAAAATTAAGCGATTGCTTATTGGCACTGAAATCATGGCTATCCCAGCATAACCTTCTAATTAATCAAACTAAGACCGAAGTACTTCAAGTGTTCTCCGCTACCTCTTACAACCCTCCTCCAACCATCACTATTGCAGATTTCACCCTTACCATAAAAAATCAGGTGAAGTATCTTGGCATCATCCTCGATCAGAACCTCTCCTTCACTAACCAAATAAAGAAAACCACTAATACAATATATGCTAAGCTACGTACCCTCCGGAATCTTAAACCCCTCTTAGGCCCCACCTCCTTTCGATCCGTCTGTCAAGCCCTCACAACCCCCTCTCTTGATTACTGCAACCTAATCTATCATGGCCTTCCTAAGAATACTTTACAACCACTCCAACTTGCCCAGAACACGATTGCGCGGCTCATAACCAGCACTCCCAAGCGTTCACATATCACACCAGTTCTATATGACCTTCACTGGCTCCCCATCTACTGCAGGATTAAATTCAAAGTGCTTACTCTTATACATAAAATCATCTCCAACGAATCAGCCCCATGCCTTTCCCCTCTCATTCCCCTCTCTTCTAGTTCTAGAACCCGCCGTACTATCACCAAACCCTCATCTCTATCCCAGCAACCATAAGACATAGTAAACAATTTACCTGTAACAGGGCCTTTTCCCTCTATGCCCCTACCCTATGGAACTCCCTCCCTCATGAGCTGCGGAACTCTAGAACTCACCTTGAGTTCCGAAAGAACTTAAAAACCTTCCTTTTTCAGGAACACTTTTCCCTTCCACCTTAGTCTCTCACTTCATCTACCTCCCCCTAATCCCTACTACCTCTAAACCTCCTTAACGGCCTCTGATACCTTGGTAATTACCTTGTAAATAGTTCTATCATTATGTTAGTTATTTATAGACATGTTATATACATTTTTACTTGGTTCTATGTTCTATGTAAACAGTGGAAACACTCTATCTTAAATGTTCTATGTAAACCGTCTTGATTTGTAGAAAGACGGTATATAAAATCGGTTAAATAAATAAATAATTAGAAAAATCAAATAACCAGATAACAAAGTTAGAAAAAAGAATATTATTTTCAATTTAGTGATTAGAATATATCAGTTTTTGTAATTTACATGTGCTTTCTTTATATGCATCCTTCTATTATTTTGGTGTTTGCCCGACATGCAGTTTGGCTTCTTGGGAGTTTCAGTTTAATTTTTGGCAACATATTTTTATTTTTAGATTGTGGTCACTTATTCTGTACTTGATGAGGGTCTAGTTGGTGACTGGGGCCACGTATTCTGTAAGCATGGAGTTTCTATGTAGGAATTTGACTTGTTCAGTTTTCCCAGTGGGTATATGGATGTTCTAAGTTCCACTGCAATATTTATGGTGGCTCCCTGTTTGAGTTTTGGAAGTCAGTGCTCTTATGGAATGGTATACTTTCTTGATGGGTTCTCTATTGCGGGCTCATACTTCTTCCTTTTGTTCCTTGCGTGGAGTTAACTGTACGGTATTGGTGTTGGAAGTGGAATATGGATTATCTTTGAGATTTGCAGTTTTGTGTTCTTGATGCTGCCAGTCTGAGATTTAAAATATATTGTCAGTTCAGATTCAAGGAATTTTAATTGAACATCTCAGTTTAATATTATTTAGTAGCCTGATAGCTTCACCACCGATAATTTCTAGCTTTTCCAGTTCTAGCATGGTTCAATCCAGCCTGAGTACCATAATCTTGAATTCCTGGCAACCAGGATTAGTTTTCTCATTTTGTATCTTCCCTCCTCATCAATAAGCTGGTCTGAGCCGTGACCAAATAAATATAGTATGTAGATATTTATAATGGTTTGTATTTTTGTGGGTATGTGAAAATGGTCTTAAGTTAATTTTGATTCATTATCGTTATTATATTTATTTTAAAATAAATAAACTATAATAAATTTATGCAAATGAGGCCCAGCATCATCTTTGGGCCGCCCCTACCTGCTTTCCACCTGCTACTATTACACATCTCTCATCTCTCTTCTACTCCACATCTTGTCTCTCTCCTCACCACCCTCCTTCCCTTTATTGCTTCTATTCCTTTCTCCTCTTCCACTCATTTCCCCTTCACTTTCTCCCCCTTTTCTATTGCCTTCTATCTCTTTTCCCCCTGCTTAAGCCTCCCTCTAACCTTACACCTGCTCTGCCTCTTTCCTGTTACCTTCCACATCTCCCTCTCCTTCATCCCACCCCTTCCTTTTCATGCTCCAGTTGTTCTCCAGCTCTCCCTCTCATTTCTCTTAGCCAACAGGCACAGGATCACTGGGACTCAGCACATGCTCCCCAACATCCAATTGAAAAGCTTCTGGAAGTACTCCTTTGTGTCTGTGCATCTGCCTTCCTGTCTTCCCAAATCCTCTCCTCAGTTAAGTTTGTAGCTGAGAGATAGAGGAAAAAAGAGTACACCCTACAACTCCTAGGGAGGAGGGCGGTTTGCGAAGACTGATTTCTGCTGTTCCCGAAGATAACCTGTTACAGGTGAGTAACTCTGTTATCTTCAGGAACAAGCAAGAATGCAGTCTTCACATATGGGATTCACTAGTTCCTGGGCACCAGATTGACAATGATATATTTGAGGCTAAAGGATGGAGCTGAGAAGGTATGAATCCAAAGTAGCCCTATAAGGACTCAAATACAGTAGGCAAGAGCATGGACAAAGATGTCTGGTGCCAAAAGAAGTTTGGATGGTAGGAGTTGTGATTAAGTCCCAAAAAGATGCTGTTGAACAGCCTGGCCAAAGACGGCATCCTGATAGGAGTCCCTGTCAAGGCAGTAGTGAGCAGAGAAGGTGTGAATGGAGGATCATGTAGCTGCTCGACAGATCTCCTCAATGGAGATGAAACAAAGATTGGCAACTCAGGTTGCCATGGTCCGTACATTGTGAGCGGTGACGTGACTCTCTCAAGAGACACCTGCCTGAATATAGGCAAAAGAAGTGCAGTCCGCAACCCAGTTGGATAGGATGTGTTTGGACACTGGAAGTCCAAGGTGACTTGGATCAAAGAAAATAATTGAGAGGATTTTCAGAAATTTTTGGTTTTGTTCAAGTAGAAAGCCAGTGCACACTTGCAATCTAGAGTATGCAATGCTGCTTCAGCCCTAGAGGTATGCGGCTGGGGAAAAAAGCCAGTAGCATCATGGACTATTGATATGATAGAATGAGACCACCTTTAGAAGGACGTGAGGATGGGTACGGAGAACCACCTTGTCATGGTGGAACAGAGTGTAGGGAGGATACGCTACCAAAGCCTGCAATTTGCTAATACGACAAACTGAGGAGATGGCAATGAGGAAGATGACCTTCCAAGATAGGAATTTTAAAGAAGCGGTAGCTAAAGGCTCAATAGGGAGGCTTTAGAAGCTGCGCTAGGACCACACTAAAGTCCCAAGCCACAGGTGGTGGTTTGATTGGTAGCTTGGAAAGCAGAAGACCCCACATGAATCTCTGCAGCAAGACAAGTGGAGGAGATATTGTAGAAATGTTCCACTGAACAGGCAGGTGGGTCAATCTGCTTCGGGGTACACCAAAGGGTGAACCTTCACCATTTAAAGGCATAAGAACTTCTAATAGATGGCTTGCGTGATGCAAGCAAGATGTGCTTGAACTGTTGAGGAAAGTTGAGGTCGTCAAAGATCATGCTTTCAGCAGTCATGCTGTGAGACAGAGGGCTTGTGGATTGGGATGGAGCAGTGTCCAGTTGGGTGCATGTCCCAGGCTGAGGGGTAGAGTCTGTGCTAGATGAAGCAGCAGAGGAAGCCACGGCTGATGGAGCCAGTAAGGGGCAATGAGAATCATGGAGCTTCTGCTGACCTGCAGCTTGAACAGTTTTGGGTATGAGGGGGATGAGTGGGAATGTATAAAGCAGGCCCCTGCCCCAATGGAAAAGAAAGGCATCTGCTGCCTGACTATGCAGGGAGGGAAGCCGTGAGCAGAACAGCGACAATTGCACATTCTCCTGGGTGGTGAACAGATCTATTCTAGGGGCCCCCACAAGTTGAAGATCCCAGATGATGTCTCCTGATTCAGAGTCCACTCATGTGGATGTAGGATGTGGCTGAGACTGTCCGCCAGGAGATTGAATTCACCTGGGAGATACATCACCTGGAGATGGATGCAGTGCGCAATGGCAAAAAAACAGAGTTGAAAGGCTTCCTGGCAGAAGGGATAAGAACCCGTACCCTCTTGCTTGTTCACATAGAACATGGCTACCTGGTTGCCTGTCTGGACTAAGACCTGTTTGCCCGAAAGTTGGGGTTGAAAAACCTGAAAGGCATTCGTGAGAGCATGGAGTTCCAAGAGGTTGATCTGCATCAGAGACTCCTGCTGTGTCCCTGTGTAGTGAGACTGTCTAGATGTGCTCCCCACCTCAGCTTGGAAGTATCCGTTATCAGGGTGCATTGAGGTGGAGGCATCTGAAAAGATGACCCTCCAAGTAGGTTTTGATGGGAGCATCACCACAGAAGGAAGTTGACAAGAGGAGGTGTGATATCAATCTTGTCTGAGAGACGCCCGGTTGCCTAGGTCCATTGGGACAAAAATGTCCAGTGGGCCTGTTTCATGTGCAGATGGGCATATGGAACCACATGGACTGTAATGGGAAGAAGCAAACTACAGGTTCTAAACCTCAAAACAGGAAGAAAGATTAGGTGAAGAGTCTATCAGCAACCCTGCGGCTGCTGGGTTTGCTGACGCGGTTGAGGTTGTGGCTTCTTCAGCCTGGTTTGATGTTTCCTTTGTTTGGAAACAGCTGCATGATGGGCAGAGAATGAATAAAACTTTTTCCCCTCGGGGGAATAAAGTTTGGTAGAAGATTTCCTAACACCTGGGATAGAGGAAGGTGTAGACAATCCTTTGAAAGCAACAGTGCCAGTGGTTAACTGAGCAACTTGGCATAAAGTCTCTTTGTTAAAGAGATTCTCCCCAGTACAAGGAGTATTTCCCAGGCTTTCTTGTACCCATTTGTCCAAGTTGGAAGCTTGGAGCCAGGCTATGCGTCGTGCCCCTATGGCTATTGCAGAGGTTTTGCTAACAGACTCAAAACAGTGCAGGGTAGCACGAGTAAGAAACCTAGAGATATTTTGAACATGACTAACCAGTAAAGAGTAGTCTGCTCTTTTGTGATCTTGAAGAAAAGGAGTCAAAAACAGCAAACTGTTTGTGAGCTCTTCAAGAGATAGTCCCATATAGAAAATATATGAGAGAATTCTTGTTGAAAACATGGATGCCTGGAAGCTTTTACGTCCAAAGGCATCTAAAGTTCTAGACTCACGACCTGGCGGATAAGAAGAGTGCCTTTTGGCACTTTTCACATGCCTCATTGCTGATTCCACAACAAGAGAATGATGTGGAAGTTGAGTCTTTTGAAAACCTGGAGAAGGGGGCACCCTGTACAGAGAGTCAGTGGCCCTTGAAGGTGGGGATACCTTTAAAGGAGTTTCCCACATTCTAAGTAAAAGATCCTGTAAGGTTTGATGCAAAGGGAGCATGATAACCTCCTTTGGAGTCTCAAGGAGACACAGAAACTGTGAATTCCCTGGTGCAGGATCTTGATCAGGTATAGAAATGGCAAGTAACCTTGCCATATTCAAGCAGGAATGCTTGAAAAGAAATTTCCCCAGGAGGGGATCCTCTATTATGAGGAGTGAAGGACAGATCTGTTGAAGATCTAGCCTTAGCACTAATGAATTGATCCATTGGAGTACCAGACCCAAAAAGGTGGAGCATCGGGTTGTCCTGAAAGGATAGTCGGCGGTACCGCGACGAATCGGTGAAAAACTATCCCTGCCAGGGATGGACTCCAAACTCGGTACCAAAGGAAGCGAACTTGTGGAAGTATACATGAAGGCACCGGTACCGATGCAAAGGTAGAAAACGGTACCGGCAGTGGTATCGCAGCCGGTACCGACACCGGAAGATCAGTCTGAGGCGACTCTAATGGTACCGAAGATACAGAGAGCGGTAGACTTTGATTTATATTTATGGTGGCTCCCTGTTTGAGTTTTGGAAGTTAGTGCTCTTATGGAATGGTATACTTTCTTGATGGGTTCTCTATTGCGGGCTCATACTTCTTCCTTTTGTTCCCAAAAGCATTCTAATTGGACGCTGGGGAGCGTTCCCGCCGCAGACTCCGTCGGTACCGACGTACCCATATGTGAAGACTCATTCCTGCTTGTTCTTGGAGATAGTCCACTGGGCTGCTCGCATATGGAGGCGAGCATAAGGAACCACATGCACGGTGGATGCCATGTGGCCTAGCAATTGTAGCATTTCCTGAGCAGTGAGACAAGGTTTGAGCACTGCTTGGGATGCTAGTTGTACTATGCGAAGACAGCGGGGCTGCGGAAGGAAAGCTCTTGTCTGCCTGGTATCCAGATGAGCTCCTATGAACTCTAGGGACTGAGTGGGAGCAAGATTGGATATTGGGAGGTTTATGACCAGTCCCAAATACTGAAGGATTTGCATTGTGCGAAACAGAGCAGAGCTGGCTTCTGGCACTGTAGGGGCTCGAATGAGCCAGTCGTCTAAGTAAGGGAAGATGAATATTCCCAGAGTGCGGAGAAATGCTGCTACCAGAAGCCATGCATTTTGTGAACACTCTTGGCGCAAAAGCCAGGCCAAAGGGAAGAACCTTGTATTGGTAGTGCTTTTCTTGAAACAGGAATCAGAAGAATCTCCTGTGATTTGGATGGATGAGAATATGAGTATACGCATCCTTGATATCTAGAGAACAAAGCCAATCCTGACTTTGAAGGTATGGCAGCAGAGTTCCTAGAGAGACCATTTTGAACTTCTCTCGGAACAAATATTTGTTCAATTCTCTGAGGTCTAAAATGGGTCTGTGTCCCCCTGTTTTTTTTGGAATAAGGAAATAGGGGGAGTAGAACCCTGTACCCTGATGGGGAATGGGTACTTCCTCTATTGCTTCTTGAGCAAGGAGCATTGTGACGTCTTGACCTAAGAGACTGTCGAGAGAGGTCTGAGAATTGAACTGTCTTACAATTGTAGGAGGTGGCATGCTGTGAAAATGAAGCCTGTACTCCTCTCGTACAATGGACAGAGTCCAATTTTCTGCTGTTATTTGGTAACATCTGTGGGCAAAATGACATAACCTGCCTGGGATGGTCGAGGGTTCTGGACTGTTCAGAGGCAGGAAGGCAAAGTTCTCTAGGGAGGAGTCAAAGCCCCTGAGGAGGCTAAGCCTGCTGAGGTTTTGCAGCTTTTGGATTCTTTTGTTGTCTAGGTTGTTGCTGTTGTCCCTTTTGGGTAGTCTGACCTGGACGGTGTCCCTGTTGGGTATAGGAAGCATAAAATTTCTTTTTCTTATTGAAAAATGGTTTTTTAGAGGATTTTTTCCTTGCAGGATCGGGTGTAGATTTGGACAATCTATCCAAGGTGATATTGTCAGCATCTATCTCATTAGCCTTTTCCTGCCAATTCTTGCCAAAGAGATTTTCTCCTGTGCAAGGAATGTTTCCTAATTTATCCTGTACCCAAATTGCACTCAAAACAATCAAAGGCTGCACGATTTACAAACTTGGAAACATCCTGAGCATGTTTGACTAGAGTAAGATAGTCTTGCCTTTTGTCATCAGGAAGGAGGGGGCTCATAAGCTCCAAGTCTCCTGTGACCTCTTTAAGGAACATTCCCATATACAAGATATAGGAACTGATCCTAGCTGAGAGCATGGAAGCTTGGAAGCATCAACGCCCAAAGGCATCGAGAGTCCTAAATTCACGACCTGGAGGATTGGATGCATGTCTCTTTGCACTTTTCATCCTTCTCATGGCTAATTCCACCACCATTGAATGGTGTGGTAATTGAGTTTTTTGAAAGCCAGGTCAAGGTGGAACTCGATACATGGTATCGAGTCTTCGAGAATGAGGAGATGTGGTTAAAGGTGTTTCCCACATCCTTAGCATAAGATCATGTAAAATCTCATTAATAGGCAGAGTGGCTGCCTCTTTGGGAGCCTTAGGGTAGTGGAGAATTTCCAATTCCTTTGTCCTAGGTTCTTTTTCAGGAGCTACTGTGATGGAAGGGCCTTGGGCCACATCACGGATAAAGTCCTGAAAGGACATATTCTCTGGCAGAGACATTCTGCGCTGAGGAGAAGAGGAATCCTCGGGGAGAAGTACTCTTGTATCGGCAGAGTCTTCGGAGTCTTCAGACTCATCAGAGGATTCAAAATACCTCTGATCCCGGTGATTGTAAAAAGCACGGTACCGGTATTGATCGAAGTCGGTATCGGGTTGTTCCGGTACCGATCTGTCGATGCCGGAGACATACGCATGACTCAGTATGGGTGGCATACCCGCCGATGCTAATACAGTCGGTACTGGCTCCGGTACCGGTGTCGGTACCGGTATCGGTTGAAGTGTCTGAAGCGGTTTCAATGGTACCGAAGCCGTGAGAAGAGCCGCTAGACTGCGTTCAATAGCAAGGAATCTCTGGTCTATCGACGCTGCTGATGCTTGGGTGTCAGTACCGGTAGAAGCGGCTGGAACCCCAGAGCATGGTGCCAGTAGTTCTGCCGAGGTTGAGGCCTTAAGAACATCCTGGAGCCCCGTTAGTGCTTTGGAAGCTGCAGCCTCCTGCCAGGGCAGTTTTGCCGGTGAAAATTCCTCAAGGGCAACACCAGGGGCATCTCGATACTTAGAAGGAGATCTACCCTTTGAGGATCGGCTAGATTTATGTTTAGCTACCTGAGATCCATGGGAGGAAGATGAGGCCCTGGAGGACGTCGATGCAACAGACGCCACGTCTGAGGGGAAAAAGGGTGCTAAGTTTAGCAGCTCAGTTCTGCCGGCCTCTTTTTGACATCATTCCACAGGAGTGGCACTCTGAAATAGAGTGGTCAGGACCTAAACATTTGAGACACCAATCATGGGTGTCGGTGACAGAAATAGTACCGCCACATTTAGAACATTTCTTAAAACCTGAAGTAGGTTTTTCCATTTTTAAGGAAAAAATTGGGCCTAATGCCCAAAATGGCGCCTAGCACCATGGAAAAAAAGTTTCTAAAGTAAAACACCTCAGAAACTATAATTTTTTTTTTTTTTTTTAAAGAAAGAAGAAAGAACCGGTGGTACCGGTATGGTGTCGAAGGAAGGCAGACGCGACCACAAAAACAAAGATTAAAGACTAAATTTTTCTGTGGTGACAGGATATGTGACCTGTCGGCTCCATGGAAAAATGAAGAACTGGAGAGGGACAGTTGGAAAGGCGGGAAGGCAGCACGCAGGCGCTGGAGTGCTCCCAAAAGCTTTCCTATTGGACGCTGGGGAGTGCTCTCACGCAGGCTCCGACAATACCTATATGTGAAGACTACATTCCAGAATATCTCAAGCTGTTATGGCACTTTGACTCCTTATAGTGTAGGCAAGCTCAATGAGATGAACAGAGTGATGCTGAGGAAGGAAAGTTTGACCCTGACAAGTATCTAGAAGTGCTCCAATGAACTTGAGTTGTTGGGATGGAACCAGGTGGGGTTTTGGAAAGTTTAAAACAAAGCATAGAGTTTGGGGCACCATAATGGTGCAATGAATGGACTCTTCTACCATTTCCGGTTGTCTAAGTAAGAGAAGACGAAGACCACCCCAAAGTACAAAGATAGGCAGCAACCACCGCCATGCATTTTGTGAACATTCAGGGTGTGGAGGCTAGCCCGAATGGGAGCACCCGATACTGGTAGTGGGTCTACTGAATCTGAAAATGTAGATATTGTCTGTGGTTAGGGTGGATCAGCAAATATGTATATGCCTCCTTGAGGTCTAGAGAACATAGCCAGTCGTTTCTCTGAAAGGGTGCCGAGGGAAATCATCTTGAATTTTTCATAAAAAAAGAAATTTGTTGAGATCCCTCAGATCTAGAATGGGCCTGATCCCTTCTGCCTTCTTGGGAACAAGGAAGTAAGAGGAGTAGAAGCTTCTGCCTTCTTGGGTGGGAGGGACTCTTTTGACAGCCCCCTGAGCTCAGGGTGGCCACCTTGGCAGACAGCAGATTGGCCTGCAAGGGATTTGCAGGATAATCCCTTGCAAAGGTGGTAGGGGGTAAGCTTTGAAAATGAAGCAGATAACCCTCTTGGACGATGTTCAGAGTCCACTTCTTTGATGTGATGAGCTGCATAAGCGTCGATGAAAAGGCAGAGCACAGATTTAAACCAAAAAGAATGTTTTTTGGTGGTGACAGGAAAGATGCTTCCTAATGGCTATGCAGAAAATGAAGAACCGAGGAGAGGCGTTGGGAAGGCGGGAAGGTAAACATGCAGGCGCAAAAAGAGTGCTCCCAAAGGTTTTCCAATTGGTCACTGGGGAGTATTCCCACACAGGCTTCATCGGTATCAACATCACCAATATGTGAGGACTGCAATCCTACTTATTCCTGCAGATTGTTCCAAGTCCTTGTAGCACCGCTCACTAACAAGAGCAAGAATAGCAAGGTCCCAGTTTGGATAATTTTTTTAGGCGGGGAGAGACTTGCCCCTTATCAGTGCCTAAACTCCATTCGTTGATGCAAAAATGAAAAATATCTAAATGTGTCTTTTCTCGCCTGTATATATTATACCCTATGAGATCAAGAAGGAAGCTTTTATTGCCAAATACAAATATTAACCCTTTGAAGGCCTACTTTAAATGTTTAATCCACATTCTGTAGCCGGGTTAATTTTTGCATATTTCAGGAAAATTGTACCCGTCTTATTCAATATGTTCTAATAGTGATTTTCCTTCTGCTATGGTCATGTATTATATACCATTTGATAGGAATATTTAGTCAGAATTTTGGATCCCGAGAGTTTTGGGCTCGGCCTGGAAAGGGTTAAAAGGGCTCTAGCAGCAAATTTGAGAAGCCAAAATTATATTCAACATATTCTAGCTCAGTGCTTCTCAAACAGTGTGCCAGGCACACTGGTTTACCTTGGGAAAGTCCTTGGTGTTGACAACCAGAAATGTGGCAAGGCATGAGCTGATGAGGCACTTGCCCCACTTCAACTGGACAGAACCCCTGAGATAGTCATCTGCATCCTGGCCCAGCCCCATCTCCTCCCAAGCAAAACACAGAGATCAGGAGAGAACAGGGAAAAATACAGTAAAACAAACAAAAAAAAAGAGCTACTTTGCCTCTTAATCCACCCCTCCCCTCCTTTCTTTTCAGGACAGCAGGAGAGGACCCTAACTGACTGGAGCAGACACTCCAGATCAAAGAAAAGCTCCTCCTCTCCCTGCTCTATCCCCTTTCCCCTCTATTCCAGATGTAGGAAAACGACTTTTATTTTCAGGTTAGCGATTATAATGTGATCCTATATCTATTTGCTCCCTGGAGTAAGCTGGATACTCTGGAATCCAGTGCAAAATCTCTGACTTGAACCTCTTTCTTACACAGGATCTACATGTTTCATTTATTTATTTCATTTGTTTATTTATTTAGCTGTATTTATATCCCGCTTTTCACCGGGTCAAAGCGGTCAATTGGGGGATACATTTAATACGAGGGGATATGAGACACATACACTAATACAGGGGTCTCAAACTCAAATTGCTTTGAGGGCTAAATGAGGACTTGTAAAGTAACCTGGGGGCCGCATAAGACATGGGGCCTCATTTGCATAAATATTTGCATAATGTTGCATAATGAGTGTATGGATAAAGAAAGACTAAAAAATTTCTATATTACTATAATCCAGTGCCAACCGCCAGGCACATTAGGAACTACTACAAACACTGCCCATTTAGAACCCATAGCAAACCCCCCGTATCATAACGGCACTACCAGGACTCACAAAGCACCAGACCCTACCTATCAAAAGGCAACACTGCAAATATTAAATCAATACATTTCAGAGAACAACAATACATGACCTACTGGGAAAAGAGAACAAGTAGCAATGTCAAATAGGAATTACATAAACAGAATACCTCAGCTCAGTTACACATGCAGAACATACACCATCACCAAACAAGGAATCACAATTTAGAAACAGGAAGACAATAATTAAATTGGGAACCCCAAAAGCCAAACTTGGAATGTACAACAACACTGTAGAAATAAAACTATATAATTAATTTCTTGTACTAAAGTACAGACATTAATGATGCACATTTCCCAGAGCTGACATATTCCAGTTAATAAATTCAAAATAAAGAGATATTTTCCTACCTTTTGTGCATTTTTTTTCAGTTGCAATTGTTCCAGCCACTTTCTTATGGTTTCTTCGTGTCTTCTGCTAACTCTCCATCGTCTGCTGTCCATTTGTCCTTTCTTCTCTCTTCTAGTTTTTTTTTTTCATTCTCTCTCTACATCTGCTTTAACATACTAATCTTTCTCCTTTTGCTCTTTCCTCATTCCTATTTTATCCACTCAAATATTACCCCTCCATCCTCAATCTCCACTTACTCTCCCAAAACCTGGCCAATTGCAGATTTATCTTCCCTCCCGCACAAAATATTTTCCCCTCTCCATTTCACTTTCCCAGCTCCATCCCATTCTAATCCTCCCCCAACATCAGCTCCCTTCTAGTTCCAGCCCCACCCAGCATCCGCTCCTTTCTAGTCCCTGCATCAGTCCATTTCCAGTCCTAGACCCCCATCAGCCCATTTCCAACCCTAGCTCCCCCCCCACTCAGCCCATTTCCAGTGCTAGCTCCCTCCCCTCACAGCCCATTTCCATTCCAAGCCCCCTTCCCCAGCCATTTGCAGTTCAAGCCCCCCTTCCACTCAGTCCATTTCCAGTCCTAGCAACCCCCCCATCAGCCCACAGCACATTACCAGTCCTAAACCCCCCCAGTGGCATTAACAATCCTAAACCCCCCCATCAGCCCACTGCACATTACCAGTCCTAACCCCCCCCATCAGCCCACAGCACATTACCAGTCCTAACCCCCCCATCAACCCACAGCACATTACCAGTCCTAAACCCCCCCAGTGGCATTAACAGTCCTAACCCCCCCCCCATCAGCCCACTGCACATTACCAGTCCTAACCCCCCCCAGCCCACAGCACATTACCAATCCTACCCCCCCCCCAGTGGCATTACCAGTCCTAACCCCCCCATCAGCCCACAGCACATTACCAGTCCTAACCCCCCCCCATCAGCCCACAACACATTACCAGTCCTAACCCCCCCATCAGCCCACAGCACATTACCATTCCTAAACCCCCCCAGTGGCATTAACAGTCCTAAACCCCCCCATCAGCCCACTGCACATTACCAGTCCTAACCCCCCCCAGCCCACAGCACATTACCAGTCATAACCCCCCCAGTGGCATTACCAGTCCTAACCCCCCCATCAGCCCACAGCACATTACCAGTCCTAACCCCCCCCCCCATCAGCCGCGGCAAAATCGAATGTCCCGCGGGGCCCCGGAGCCAGCCAGCCCTCCCTCCCTCCCTGCCTGCTTGCTGCCCTCCCTCCCTCCCTGCCTGCCTGTTTGCTTCCCTCCCTGCCTGCCTCAGTCCTTCTCCGCTTCGGCTTAGAACCGCAAAGGGAGAGTTCCTCCCTCGCGACTCTGTTAAGCCCGCTGAGGCTTATGGGAAATTTCCCATCTGTCCCGGCGAGCTTAACAGAGTCGCGAGGGAGAAGCTCTCCCTTTGCGGCTCTGAAAGCCGAAGAGGAGAGGGACTGAGGGAGGCAGGGCTGGCTAACATCGGGGAATTCCGGGGGCAGGGCAGACTGCCTCCTTACCTGCCCGCGGAGAGCTGTGCACACTGCTAGAAGGACAGGACGCCTAACTACAAAATGGATCTTCGAGGGCGCGTGGTGCCTCATGGCGTTCGGCTGGCTGCTGAGACTGCTTCTGGGCCCCCCCCTTCCTGTCTCTAATTGGTCGAGGGCAGGCTCGTGACTCGGGTCATGTGGAGAGAGAAGACGAACACCACGCGGCCACGCCGGCAATCATAAGGTGAGAAAAAAGCAAGTAAAACCCACGAAAAAAGTCGTGGCATCGCGGGCCGCACAAAATGCTCTCGCGGGCCGCATGCAGCCCGCGGGCCGCGTGTTTGAGACCCCTGCACTAATACTTACAGGGAACATGGGCAGTGGAGGGTTAAGTGGCTTGCCCAAGACCACAAGGAGTGCCTATAGGACTAGAAATCCCAGTCCCTCCGGCCTGAAGTACCTTGTCCTAACCACTCCTCCCTCCCTCTAGTGATTTTTCTCTAGTGCATAATTAATTGTCTTGTAGACAAGATATTGCCTCCAGGCCTGAGGCTTTTGTAGTGAACCTAAAAATATTCTGTAGTAACAGAACTTAAAGAATGTGTTTTTAGTGGATTACTAATTTTACATGGAGAGAATCCACTGATTTCCCTCATCTTCCCCACCAAACTGAACTGATCGCTCATTACTAGCATTACAGGAAACAAGTATCTCAGACTCCTCACAAGAAATCCGATAGCCTTAGTTCCCCCTCTTCCCTCCCATTGGTAGGACAGCATCACTTCTTGCCTGTGTGCTTCCTCTGCTGGCTTTAGTCCCGCCATCTCACATGACCTTCTGGTATCATATGTTTAGATGTGAAATTGAATCTGGCAGAATAAGGCACTCATAGATAAGAAAAGGTTTATGTTTATTAAAATTTGATATACCACCTTCCATGGCAGTAACAGAGAGGTTTACATCATAAAATCAAATTAGGAAGGTGAAAGGAACTCCATTGTCATGGATAGGCCAGAGACATGCAAACACTCTTAAGTAGGAAAGAGGAACATTAAATGGAGGGGCAGAGCAGTTGGAAGGAGGCAGCAGTGGTCATGAGAGGGGGGGGGATATGTTAACCAGGGGAGATATAAAAGACCTTTGGGAGAGATTGGGCAGTGAAGATCATGCAAAATGTGATTAGTATTCCACTAGAAATGAACAAAGTCAAAACGTGCCACAAACGTGCCACGTGCTATCTCATATATTTGATATCTGAGTGTTACAATTGCATGTCTTATGCTATCTCATATATTTGATATCTGAGTGTTACAATTGAATGTCCTATACTATCTCATATATATGATATCTGAGTGTTGATTTCTCTGTACTCAACCTCCAGGTATGTCGACCACATGATTCCCTATGCTATTCTGCATATTTGACTGTTGTTTTCTCTGCTGCCACATAACCCCAGGTTATCAGTCAACTCCTGTACCACATATCACAAAGCTACGTAATCAAACCCCAAACCCTGGCAGACCACTACGCAAGCAAACTTACTGCAACCTCGCCCACTATCTGTTTGAACACAACATATCGGAAAACCAGTGTAGAACAGGATCAGGCATGGAGCAACTTTCGCAGCATTGATGATCAGCAAACTATCAACATAATAACGAACATCAATTCCACCACATCCCCGCTAGATCCCTGCCCAGCTGCGTGGGTCAAGGCAGCAAAAAAAGATATTGTCCACCAAGTCTCGCATATTGTGAACCAATCACTACAACAAGGAATCATGCCAGCGCAACTCAAGAAATCCATAATAAGACCAATTCTAAAGAACAACTCAATCAACAAGGTCGACCCAGCATCCTACCGCCCCATCTCCAGCATATCTTTCCTAGCAAAGATCATTGAAAAGGCAGTCCTTATACAACTACAAGATCATCTGGATGACCACGAAACCCTGGATAAGCAGCAATATGGATTCAAACAACATCACGGGGTTGAAACGCTGCTAATAGCACTCCTCAACAGCCTTCTCAAAGGCCTTGAAGACAAAAAGAAAATGTTTATACTCATCTTCATTGACATCTCTTCCGCCTTTGATACAGTCCATCATGGAATCCTCCTTAACAAGCTCAAATCGATAGGAATAGTGGGAACTCCCCTAAAATGGTTCTCCTCCTACATATCAAACAGAATGCCACAGGTTCAATTCAATGGTGAAAAGGCAGAAGCATTCTCTCAAACACAAGGTATACCTCAGGGCTCGGCTCTCTCAGCACTACTTTTCAACATTTATATGCAGCCCCTCTGTGATATTTTCCAGCAGCATAATATCAAATACCACATTTATGCAGATGATATTATGCTATACACGCAACTGGATACCATCGACCCTAACTATATTCAGCTCGAAACATGCCTGAACGAGATGTTAATATGGTTACAGCAAAACAACATGACGATCAACCATAAGAAAACTGAGGTGATGTATATCTCCAGTAAACCAAACTTTGAACCTCCTGCGACAATTACCCTGTGTAACAATACGTACAACACAAAGAATGAAATAAAATATCTGGGAGTCACATTTGACAGCAACCTAAAGATGGAAAAGCACCTACGAAAAACCAACAAGGCCATTTTCCACAAACTTAGAGTGCTACAACCTCTACGGAGCATCCTCGAACCTCACGATTTTAGGTCTGTTGCGCAAGCACTCATTATACCACACTTAGACTACTGCAACGCCATCCTTCAGGGTCTCCCAAAGAAAACGCTAAACATCCTGCAAATGGCCCAAAATGTGGCGGCGAGGATCATCATGCAAAAAAGTATTACTGAACACATCACGCCCGTACTGATCGAGCTGCATTGGCTCCCCATCACTGCTCGGATACAATATAAAACATTGATAACCACCTTCAAACTCATACATAACATAGCTCCATCCTTTCTCTCCACCCTTATCAGCACGCAACCGCCCAACAGAGACAGAAGAACCGGCAACTCAGACACACTACACGTTCCGACCAATATCAGATCTGTCAAATCCAGTACTAGCCGCCGAGCATACTCATACTCTGCCCCGACCCTCTGGAACCAACTACCACCTGAACTACGTGTGACCAAAGACCTTATTGCTTTCAGGAAAAAACTAAAGACACATCTATTCCAGTGTCAATACAATTTGATGTAACTCCCATGGGGCTACAAGATGTCACAAACTGAAGCATATATCCTGTTATGTAAAAATTATGTAAAAAATGTACATATGTAAATTCTGAATCTCCTTATGACCTTATTACTGTGTGCCGTGCTTTCCTGTCAAATCAATGTGTTTATACCCCAAAATCTCCGTCATGATTTGACAATTTCCAATCTGTAATCAAACCGCTGCTGATCGCTGGAAGTAGCGGTATACAAATGTATACTAAATAAATAAATATCCCTTTTACCAACCTGGTTGCTCACAAACATCCATTCCACACTGAGCTTTCTCGATCAGGTTTGATAGCACCTGAGTAGGCAAGTATAACAGTATCTCCAATTCCCCACAGAAAGTGCCTCACCCAATCAACGGAAACCTCCAAATGGCTCTACCAATCAATGCCCTAGCTATCTGTATCCTCTTTCTCCTAGGCTGGCTTAACGAATCCCTTGCCCTACATCACACAGCTCACCAAATTCCAATACTCCATAGCCATGGAAAAAGATGGGCAGAAACTCCCTATCCTAACCTAAGAATTGAAGCCCCCATGCGTCACTCTCACCTAATACACATTGCTATCCAACACTCCAAGAAGAATAAACAAGTGGAACCCCCTCAACCCCTATGCCTAAATTGTGCACTCATAAATGCACGATCTATCCGTAAGAAATGGCCAGTTATCGCTGACACAATCTCTTCCTACAATCTGGATATACTCATGATAACTGAAACCTGCTTATCTGACAAAGATAATGTAATCCTTAATCAACTTGTACCCTCCAACTTCTCCATTCACTCCCAACATAGAGAGAACAAGAGAGGAGGAGGTATTCTTATACTTACCAAGGCGGATCTACACTTCCACACCGTTGACTCCACAAGCTCAAACAACATGGACGTCATATCCATTGCAAATGAACAGTGCTCCATCAATTTGATATACAGAGCACCCTCACCCTCTCCTGACGACCTTCCTAACATTTTAGACCTAGCAGCCAACACATACAAACCCAGCATTCCTAATTGGATACTAGGAGACTTCAATCTCCCAACACTTCACACCAGTCACGCCTCAGCCCTCCTAGAAGCAATCAACAAGCTGGGCTACAAGCAAATTGTCAAAGTTCCCACACACAAAAAAGGAAACATCCTCGACATGATCTTTGCCCCTCTGACAGCCCTTGATTCTACCAATAAACTTGACACATCTGTAATTCCAGTACCTTGGTCAGACCACAAGTTAATCACCTTCCCCATTCCCATTAAGAGCAAGACATCATCACACTTCAACAAAAACTCTATCATCTCAACAAAAGCAACATCTCGGAGGTTCAGAGCTTTCAACAAAGAACATATTCTTGCTGAAACCCGTCCTCTCCTCAATGACACCTCTCTCAGCCTGGAAAACCTGATCACCGCCTGGAATAGCAATCTCAGCATCATTGCACTACAACCGAACCAGAGTAACAACCTGAAGAAAAGAAAACCATCTCCTTGGTTCTCCCCTGACTTACGAGCTTCCCTCATACACCTAAGAAGATTGGAAAAACGGCGACGTCGATCACGCTCCACGGAAGACCAAACAGCCTACAACTTACACCTATCTACGCACAGAGAGTCAGTCATGGCTAAAATGAAACAATACCATACCGATACACTTAAAAGATCACTAAATAAACCACGTGATCTTTTCAATCTAGTCAAGACCTTAGCTAAGGAACCTTCGTCTGAACAACTTGAACTCATTCACCCACAAGCTTTCGCTCAATATCTGCAATCCAAGTTGCTACTAACTGACAACATCGCAACAATCCCTGCTCAAGACACCATCTGCCTATCGAACCTATCTATGTTCTCCACATCATCTAAAAAACATGTTGAGAACACCATCGCTGCCCTCAACACCACCACTGCACAAACCGACCCCTGCCCAGCCTATTGGATAAAGGAGCTACGTTGTGATCTCAGCCCTCTCATCACTAGAATGGTGAATTTATCCTTTACATCTGGTTCCTTCCCATCAGCCCTCAAGAGAACGTCCATTAGACCCCTCTTAAAGAACCCCAAACTCGACCCACAAAAGGTTGAATCTTATAGACCCATAGCTAGTATACCCCTTCTAGCTAAAATAATTGAAAAGGAAGCCCAAAGGCAAATACAGGATCACATCGACACCGCCTCCCCTCTAGACCAATGCCAGCATGGCTTCAGGGAGTGCCACAGCGTAGAAACCCTCCTCACCACCCTCTGCAACAACATTATCACAGGCATTGACAACATCCGCCAAGGCTTTGTTCTTATCTTCTTGGACATTGCTGCGGCCTTTGACTCTGTACATCACGATCTTTTAATAGGGCAGCTAAAAGAAAAGGGCATCAACGACACTGCTCTGGCCTGGTGCAAATCATACCTTGATCAGAGATGGCAGTATGTAACCTCAGGAACAGCAACATCCACACCTTTCCATCAAAGACAGGTTGTGCCACAAGGGTCATCCCTATCATCACTCTTATTTAACATATACATACAGCCCGTCTGCAACATTATCAGGTCCTTCAAGGTCGACTGCTTGATATACGCAGACGACATTCTTCTCTACATGCCTTTCTCCACAGTCCACATGGATCTCTCACCGCTGACCAAATGTTTTGATGCAGTGTCTGAATGGCTACAATCCCAGGACCTCCGCATTCAACACAAGAAAACTGAGGTTCTCTTCATCACTAGAGACCCATGTTTCACCCCCCCCCATCCCAGATAAAGGTGAAGGAAGCCGAGCTCTGAACAAAGCCTTCAATCCGATACCTTGGGGTCACTTTGGACCAATGCCTGGATATGAAACTACATATAACTAATGTAGTCAGAGCGATCTATCTCAAGATCCGGACACTCCGACACCTTCGCTCCTTGCTTGATCCTGATGACTTCCGGACTATATTCCAAGCTTTAACCTTACCGCACCTCGACTATGCTAATGCCATTCTTCAAGGCCTCCCACACTCCACCTTAAACCCTTTACAACTTGCCATGAACACCGCTGCCAGAGTCCTCTACGGAGCATCAAGAAGGGACCATGTAACACCTATTCTAAAGCAGCTTCACTGGCTCCCCATACATGGGAGACTGTTGTTCAAGACCTTATTACTCACCTTCAAGGCTATCAAAGGCATCACCTCCTCCTCACTAATAGACCTTATTCAGACCGTTCCACCTAACAGATCTAGAACGATATCTACAAACGCGCTAGCAATCCCTAAGGCAGCAACAAAATGCTCACTAGCGACGTCTAACAGGGCTTTCAGCTTCTATGCCCCTAAGTGCTGGAACACCTTACCACCGGAGATTCGGGCTATCACCGATCTAACTCTTTTCAGAAAGGCACTCAAATCCCACCTATTCCCCCAATATTACCAGACCAGCCAAACATCGACCTGACCGCCCATCCCCTTTTTGAACACCTGTTCCACAGGACCCAACTCAATCTAAGAATAAATCCTGCTGTATATACATGTAAATACATATGTAAATAGTCTCAGTTAACAATTTCCCCATGTTTATCCAAGTTCTCGTACCTGTTCTATGTAAAACCAAACAGCTTGTTGTTCTGGTCTATTGTTATATTGTAAACCGCGCTGATGCTAAATAGTGCGGTATATAAGAGCCTGTAATAAATAAATAATAAAAAATAAGAAAGCTTGAGAAGCACTGCCCTAGCTTAACAGTGACAAATATTCCTTTCATGGTGTGTACAAATCACCGATAGCTCACAAGAACACAATCAATATCTGTCAGATACTTTCAAAAACTTATATGGGGCCAAACCTCAACATGACCCTTAACTTTAAATGTACATGGAGAGCAGCAATTATCTAACAAACTGCTAATAATATTTATTAAGGGAGACAAAGGCCTCAGCAGTTTAGCTGATTTCCTTCTATGTAGCAGAGATCTGCCTAAAGGGGAAAGTGCTGTTTCCCACCATCACCGGCCCAAAAAAACTCCCCAGTTTTTTATTGCAATTCCAATTAGTTAAACAATAATTTTATTATTATCATCAACATTGTTTTCGTTCATCCCTCAGAAGAGAGCATTTAACAGTGCAAACAGCACTAATACTTGTACATGCCTAAAAGTACCTTCATTGGTCTCTGAAAATGTGCACATTTTTAGAGACCGATGATAGTGCTTTTGCGTATGTATTAGTGATGTTAGCAGTGTTAAATGCTCTCATTCTGAGGGTCCCTTATTATTGACAGGGATATGTTTTGACATTTAGCTATAGAGAACCTTTTCTGATTTTTTCTGCCCGATCATACTGGTACCTGGAGATGCTGCGGTCATCTCTACAGTCCAGGTACTGGCCAGGCATTCATGTTCCCCCAGAATAGCAGATGTGCACACCAGATCCTCCCATACAACTCAAACCACACACACTGTCTCACTTGCAGTCATAAAAAATACTTCTGCCAAAAAGATGCCCTGCACCTATCAAGAACAGCCGATCTATGTTTCTCACCCAGAAAAGAATCTTTTCCATACTCACTCAGATACTATCCCTACATCAACAGTTCCATTTTTCAGACCATAAGAATTGTTAGGAAACCCTAGATTAGCTCCTTTAGCAGAAACAGCAAATGTCAGCATTGCCAGAATATTTATTTATTTAGCAATGCAATGCTTATATACCACTTTTCACCGGTCAAAGTGGTGTGCATTCAGGTATGGTATATATTTTTCTTGTCCCCGAAGGGCTCACAATCTACGTTTTGTAGCCGAGGCAATAGAGGGTTAAATGGCTTGCCCTCCAGCCTGAGGTTGCTCCTTCAGCAGGATTCAAACCTCTGGCCTGAGGCAACTTGCCCCGACCACTATTGCTCTTCTTAATATTTCTGTAGGGGTGTTTATTAATGCTTCTTTGCCTTAGAACCTTCCCTCACATCTGCTTTACATTCTTTAATACTGCATCTTGTATTTTTCCAGACTGCAGACATACCAGTTCAAAACACAGTTGTCACAACCATTCTTCTATATGGGATGCATTGAAGAGCAGAGCGGAATACTTTCTAAGTCCTGGCCTTATCCCACATTTCCACAGGAATAACGGGGGCATCTGTGAGAAACACTGAAAACATACACGGGCCTTTCCTGAATATGCTTTATACATCTCCGCAGCTGACCATATCCCCACTCCACCCTGCTCTGAGATTCCCATGCTAGCGCCGCAGACGTGCAGGGCTGCGGGGATTTCAGAATACGCTCCTAGATGTTTTCACTAGAAAAACATCTATGGCACACATCCAAATGACTTATTCGTATTGCATGCAGGTCTGATCCCTCCCTCCTCTGACATATGTTTGCATCAGAGGAGGGAGGGACCAGACCAGCTATTCAAGCGTGGAGTTGCAAAGGCCTGCATTTGAATGGCTGGTCTGGTCCCTCCCTCCCTCGCGCATATGTCAGAGGAGGGAGGGATCAGACTTGCATGCAAGCGCGGAGTTGGAAAGACCTGCTTTTTTTTTTTTAATTGGATGTTTACTCTGCTGCTGCCATTGCTGCCAAGGCAACACGAAAAGTGGTGGCAGCTGGGCAAGGGCAGGCAGTACGGGGCAGAGCCAGCTGGATATGGAGGTAAGATTGGGAGATGCCAGGCTTGGGCCAAATGACAGGCACACCAGATGTGCAAGTCACATAGGGAGCATTTATGGCTTGGTACAGCCCTGATATTAAGTATCACTATGAACCTATGAAAATGGATCTGAATTAAAAAAATAAATGATGGGAGTAAAAGGTGTGTCCAACTAAAACCTATAGAATTCATTTTACCTAGATCTAATTAAACAGCACCTATAGGAGCTTTCTAATAAACTCGGGGACCAAAATCAACTTGGGGAGGCTCACTATTACAGTATCTAGAGCAATTCTCCAGATTATTCACCTTAGAAAGCATTTTCTAGTAAAGCAATATGTGCACTACTCTTGCCATCTTGCTGGGCAGACTAGATGGACCATGCTGGTCTTTATCTGCCGTCATCTACTATGTTACTATGTTATGTTACACATTTTCCACTTAACAGCCTGAACCACATCATCATTTAATGAGATATAGTAATCTCCTATGCAACACGACAGATGTCTTGGTAGAAGTTATTTTCTCTCTGATCCAAATCACCTATTTCTGGTGATATTCACTTCACACCTCTATTTCTACTTTTTATCATTTGTGTAGCGCTACCTGGCATTCACAGCACTGTACAGACACATATAAGAGACAGTCCCTGCTCATCAGAGCTTACAGTCTAGTCAAAACAGACAGCACAACTGGAGACTAGGATATATTGAGGGGAATGGTAGGAAACACACATGAGGTGAACAGGAGGCTGAGGGGATCAGGATCCAAAAGCAGTCTTAAAGAGGTGTTTTTAGCCTTGATTTGAACAGGGCCAGAGATGGAGCCTGACACGTTTACAAAGGCAGTTTGTTCCAGGCATAAGGAGCAGGAAGGCGGAAAGATCGAAGCCTGGAATTGGTAGAGAAAGAGAAGATATAAGGGATCTGCCAGAAGAGCAGAGTTGCCATGGAGGGGTGTAGGAAGAGGTAAGAGAGACAAGGTAATGAGGACCAGATGAATGAAGGCACTTGTAGGCCAGAAGTAGAAGTTTGAATGGGAGTGGAAAGTGATAGGGAACAATTAAGTGATATGAGAAGAGGGGTGACATAAATACAGCCACATTGATTGAAGATTAGCTGTGCAGCTGAGTTCTGAACAGACTGAAGAGGGGAGAGATGATTCAGAGGGAGACCAGCAAGGAGGATGTTGCAATAACCTGGACGGGAGGTAACTAGAGAATGGATAAAGGTCTTAGTAGTGTGTTCAGAGTGGATGGGATGAATTTTGCTGATGTTATAGAAAAAGAAATGACCAGTTGTAGCTATCTGTTGGATGTGTGTGGAGAAGGATAGTCAAAGATGACCCCAAGGTTGCAAGCTGAGGAAACAGGGAGGAGTAGAGTGGTATCCACAAACCCAACTGGCTTTTTTTTCATAATCAGAGGCTGGTGTCAAACCAGTGACCTTCCAGTTACAAGGCAAGCATCTTGCAGAAGCGTCATCACAATCTCCTTTTGTATTAGTTTTTTAATGTATAGACATTGTATAAGTTGTTTAATTATTATTATTAAAGACTTATACGCAACATACGAAGCGCTGTACAAACATAGAAGAGAGACAGTCCCTGCTCATCAGAGCTCAAAATCTAATAAATGTACAATGTTTAATGTACAAATACTGAGGGATCAAAAACTATATGATTTTAAAGAGAGCGTAGTTACTCATCTGTAACAGGTGTTCTCCGGGGACAGCAGGAATCAGTCTTCACATATGGGTGACTTCGGCACCGGCAGAGCCCGCGTGGAGCAAATCCCCAGCTTTCAAAGAAAGCCTTTGGGAATTGCTACCAAGCATGCGTGGCCTCCTTCCCACACAAGGGTGCCATCTTGCTCAGTCAAATGACATAGCTAAAAAGACAGCAAAAACAAATGAAAATAACAGGACTGTAACTCCAAGGGGAGGAGGGAGGGTTGTGAGGACTGATTCCTGCTGTCCCTGGAGAACACCTGTTACAGGTGAGTAACTACGTTTTCTCCGGGAACAAGCAGGAAGTCAGTCCTCACATATGGGACTCCCCAGCTACAGGCTACTATGAACCTCTAGCCAAAAAAACGCTCCCTCATCGAGAGCCACAAGCAGCCGCAATGAAATCCGTAATACGGACTAACAGGACCTCTGCGTCCAAAGGAATTAGCACTCCGGTAGCCTGAACACAGAAGGGTTGGAGGGTATGAGTTGCATAGACCCCGAAAAGGTTCGAAGCATGGTCTGGCCAAAGGCACTGTCCCATCGGGACTCTCTATCCAAGCAGTAATGAGCTGCGAAAGTATGGACTAAGGACCAGGTGGCGACCCGGCAGGTGTCTGCCAGAGGAACCGAGCGCAGGTGAGCAACTGATGTCGCCATAGCCCTGACTCCATGCGCTGTGACACGGCCTTCCAGCAGAAGCCTCGCCTCCTCATAGGCCCGGGCAATACGGTCCGCCACCCATCTGGATAGCGTACGCTTGGTCACCGCCTCCCCCAGCTTACTGGGGTCGTAGGAAACGAAACGCTAAGAGGCTTTCCGGTGGCCTTAAGTATGTTGAATGTAGAAGGACAAGGCCCTCTTACAGTCCAAGATATGGAGGACCTCCTCTGCCCGACTGGCGTGCGGTCTGGGAATGAAGGTAGGGAGGACCACCTCCTGGTTGAGGTGGAACGAGGACACCAGCTTCGGGAGAAATTTGGGATGCGTGCAAAGCACCACCCTATTCTTGTAAAATCTGGTATAAGGCTTCTCCGCCATGAGAGCCTGAAGCTCACTCACCCTTCGGGCAGAAGTGAGCGCAACCAGGAAAACCACCTTCCAGGAGAGATAGCGAAGGTGACACGTAGCCAGAGGCTGAAAGGGCGGCAGGGTGAGCCCCAACACCACATTGAGATCCCATTCGGTCGCCAAAGGATGAACTGGTGGCTTAGACAGGAGTAGGCCCTTTAGGAAACAGGACACCACTGGATGGACCGAGAGAGGTTTCCTGTCCACCTGATGGTGGTTCGCTCCCAGGGCACTGAGATGCACTATAACAGAGTTAGACTTGAGTCCCGTCCTGGAGAGGTGGAGAAGGTATTGCAACACCATGAGCACTGGGCAAGAAAAGGGGTCGGCCCCCAGTTCAGCGCACCAAAGTGTGAACCTACGCCACTTAAAAGCATAAACCCATCTGGTAGATGCTCTGCGTGAGGCCAGCAAAACATCCTCCACTTCTTTTGGAAGGTGGAGCGGGGCTAAAGTCACCCTCTTAGCAGCCACGCCGTCAGTGAGAGGGAGCCGAGGTTGGAATGCAGAAGAGAGCCATGGAGCTGATCCCAAGGGGATGGGGGCCTCCACCGCTAGCTGCAGAAGCAGTGGAAACCATGGTTGTCTGGGCCACCGTGGGGCTACCAAGATGACTGAGGCTCTGTCGTGGAGAATCTTGAACAGAGTCTGGGCAATCAGTGGTGTCAGGGGAAAAGCATAGAGAAGGCCCTCTCACCATGAAGGCATTGGTGGCCATTCTGGCGGGTTGCGGCTGCCTTGAGCAGAATCGGGGCACTTGGTGATTGTCCGGCCTCGCGAACAGGTCCATCACCGGTTTCCCCCAGGTTTGGAAAAGCCCGCTAGCTACTCCTGGGTCCAACTGCCACTCGTGTGGTTGGAGCAGCCTGCTGAGCCTGTTGGCCAGCTAGTGGTCCTGGCCTGGTAGATATACTGCCTTGAGGAGAATGCCCTGCCAGACTGCATAAAAGCACAGATCCAGGGATTCCTGACAGAGGGCACGGGACCCCATGCCCCCCCTGTTTGTTCACACAGAACATGGCCACCTGGTTGTCCGTCTGCACTAGGACAGGCCTGTGGCCCAGGCAATGCCGAAAAGCCTTCAGGGCAGGATGAATTGCCCGCTGCTCCAAGAGGTTGATCTGTTGAGCACTCTCGCCAGGGGACCAAGTGCCTTGGGTGCAGTATCCCTGGCAATGGGCTCCCCAGCCCAGCAGGGAGGCATCTGTGGTGAGGACCCTCGAGTGGTGAAGGGCCTGGAAGGGCATCCCCACCTTCAAGTGTTGGGGCGATAGCCACCAGGTTAGGGACTGTACCAGCTGCCTGGTCACTCTGACTCTGTCCTGGAGATGGGTACCAACAAAAAGCACATGTCCACGTGCTGTGTAACAACCCAGTCAAAATCGCGGACAGCAAATTTTGTCTGTCCTGGAGATGTCCTGTGGCCTGGGACCATTAGTCCCTGAGGCACCACTGCACTGTTTGCATATGGAGGGGGGCATCTGGAGTGACATACACTGTGGAGGCCATGTGCCCGAGGAGGCGCAACAGATGCCTTGCTAGCACTGAGGGACGGTGCTGTATATCTCTGGCTAGCAACATGATCCTGGCTGCCCTGTCTGTGGGTACGAAGGCCTTTGATTGTAGGGTGGCAATCCTTGCCCCAATGAATTCCAGCTCTTGTGACAGGCAAAAGGTTTGACTTGGAGTAGTTGATAACGAAACCAAAGTATTGCAGGACCTGGGTGGTGCGTGCCGTGGCCTGCTGCACTTCGGGGGCTGTAGCACCCCCGATGAGCCAGTCATCGAGCTAGGGGAAGACAAAAATCCCCTGAAGCCTGAGAAAGGCGGCAACCACTGTCAGGCACTTTGTGAATACCCTGGAGGCCGAGGCGAGGCCAAAGGGAAGCACCCTGTATTGGAAATGATAACCCCCCACCACAAAGCGTAGGTATTGCCTGTGGTTTGGGTGGATTAGGATGTGTGTATAAGCATCCTTTAGGTCTAGAGCACAGCCACTCCCTGGCGGAGGTAAGGCAGCAATGTTCCAAGGGAGAGTATAGCATAGTTACTTACCTGTAACAGGTGATCTCCGGGAACAGCAGGAATTTAGTCCCCACATATGGGTATCGTCAGTATCGACAGAGCCTGCGCGGGAACGCTCCCCAGCATCCAATCAGAACGCTTTTGGGAGCATCCCACAGCGCCTGCGTGCTGTCTTTCCTCCTTTCCCAACTACCTCTCTCCAGTTGAGTTTTAGAGCTGAGACAAAGAGAGAGAGCGAGGGAAAGGAAAAGAGATACAACTCCTAGGGGAGGTGGGTGGGTTGTGAGCACTAAATTCCTGCTGTTCCCGGAGATCACCTGTTACAGGTGAGTAACTATGCTATCTCCAGGAACAAGCAGGAATGTAGTCATCACATATGGGGACTCCCTAGCTTTAGGTACCAGGGAGAGACCACAGAAGTTGTGTGTCCCTGAGAAGGGCTCCACTTCCCCCCATGGATCTCTGGCATCCTACCAGGGATGGTGGGGGTAGGAGTTGATTAGGTATGGAACAGATGTTTGAGAACAGCCTGACCAAACAAGGCATCCCGGCGGGAGTCCTTGTCCAAGCAGTAATGGGCTGTGAAGGTATGAACCGAGGCCCAAGTGGCTGCTCGACAGATGTCGTCAATAGACACAGAGTTCAGATGAGCCATTGAGGCTGCCATGGCTCTCACATTGTGAGCTGTGACATGGCCCTCCAGAGAAAGGTTCTTACTCTGATAGGCGAAAGGAATACACTGAGCAATCCAGTTAGATAGTGTTCTCTTGGAGACTGGAAGTCCCAAATGAGAAGGATCAAAAGCAACAAAGAGTTGAGAGGACTTTCTATGTTGCTGTGTTCTTTGTAAGTAAAAAGCTAGAGCTCTTTTACAGTCCAAGATATGAAGATTCCTCTCTGCATTTGATGCATGAGGTCCTGGAAAAAAGACAGATAGGTAGACCTCTTGGTTGAGATGAAAAGGCGAGACCACCTTAGGCATAAAGTGTGGATGAGTCCTAAGGACACCTTGTCATGATGGAACCTTGTATAAGGTGGATTAGCTACTAGGGCTTGCAATTCACTAATGCGGCGGTACTGGTAGAGCGTCGAAGAAGGCAGATGCGACCACAAAAAGAAATAAAGAAAAAATAAATTCTTCTGCGGTGACAGGAACACGACATGCTGGCTCCGCGGAAAAAGAAGAACTGGAGAGAGGAAGTTGGGAAAGGCGGGAAGGCAGCATGCAGGCGCTGTGGGATGCTCCCAAAAGCGTTCTAATGGGACGCTGGGGAGCGTTCCCGCGCAGGCTCCATCGGTACCGACGATACCCATATGTGATGACTACATTCCTGCTTGTTCCTGGAGATCTTGAACCTCTCCCTTACCAGGAATTTGTTGAGGTTGCACAGGTCGAGGATGGGCCTGAGGCCCTCTGTCCTCTTTGGCACGAGGAAGTATCTGGAGTAGAACCCCTTGCCCTTAAGGTAGTGGGGCACTGGTTCCACAACTTGGTCCTCGAAAAGGCCTGTCAACTCCTTCAGAAGAAGGTCCCGGTGAAGGGGAGACCTGAGGGGCTCTCCCGGGAAGTAGTGAGGAGGTACCTGGCTCAGGTGGAAGTGGCTATCACCACCGATTCCTGAACACCTTTAATGCCCAGGAATCGGTGGTGATAGCCCCCCACCTGTGGGCATACAGGGTGAGGCGACCTCCTGTATGCTGCAGGAGTCAAAAAATCCCTCCAGGCTGGGCTGGAGCCTGGGAGCCTTTTGCTTATGCGGGCCATGCCCCTGTCCCTTGGCCTGCTGCCCTTGCTGTGGAGCCGGGGAGGCCTGGTAAGGGGGGTAGTTTCGGTAAGCAGTGGACTTCCTCGGGTAAAAGGGCTTTTTACCCGAGCCCTTCTTTCAGGAAGGGGCAGTGGTCTTCTTAGAGAGCCTAGTCTTCTTCATGAACTCGGTCTCCAGCTCGGCAGCCTTGTCGGTCATGGGTTTGCCGAAGAGGTTTTCCCCTTGACATAGGACATCAACCAACTTGTCTTGTACTGATTGCTCGAGGTCGGATGACTGTAGCCAAGCTTCGCGGCATACACCGACGCCCGCCATGGTTACCCGGACCGCCGACTCGTATCCGTCGTATGCCACCCGAGACAAACTTGGAGCATTCACAGACAGCTTTGGACAGACCCTTGAAGCGCTGCAAAGGCTCCTTGGAGAGACCAGCCGAGAACCCGGCGAGCTCCTTCGCCAGGTCTGTCAGGTACATGGCCATGTACAGCTGGTAGGCCTGGATCCGACAATTCAGCATCGTGCCCTGGGCATCCAAGGTGCGAGCATCGCGCCCTGGGCATCCAAGGTGCGGGCCTTCCTGCCGAGGGCATCCAAGGTGCCGAGGGCATCCAAGGTGCGGGCCTCCCTGCCGAGGGCACCAAGGAGTGTGTTTTCTGACTCTTCAGTCGACGTATGGCTGACTCCAGAATCATGGAGTTGTGCGGCAGTTGTGACTTTGGAAACCCAGGGTTCCGACGGACTCGGTACATCGAGTCAAGCCGTTTGCTGATCACAGGCGTTGACGCTGGCGTCTCCCACATGTGGAGCATACGTCGTTCCAGGATAGGAGGAATGGGCACCTCATACTGGAGGATCTCGAGCTCATCGGCTCCTCCTCGGACTCAGTCAGGAAAGCCAAGGCCTTGGACATATCCCAGATTCCTCCAGTGGGGACCTTCTCATGAAGAACTAACTCTACTAAGGAAAGACCTAGCTGCCATGCATATAGAAGTATCTCTACTGAGGGAGGAACTGGCTGCAATGAAGCGCACCTCTCCTAGGATACAAACTGAACAAACTCCACCACCGCTCCCACAAAGAACCAAACGCCCCAGGAACAAATGGATCACAGTGGGTTCTGGTAGATTGCGACCTGTAACACAAAGACATCCTATACATCAAGAGATATCCCTGCACAATGCCTTCTCTGCCTTGGCTAATGAGGATGCCCAATTCAAAGAACATGAAGGGCCTTTAAATGAGTCAGACAATGCCCAATCCCCTGCTAAAGCACTAAATATGAAGAAAACCTCACCAAACAGAAAACTACTACTAATTGGAGATTCCATCATCAGAGGCACCAACTTGGGAACACAGTTCAAAGGAGAGAAGATAGTCATGTGCCTACCAGGCTCTTCAGCCAGCAGGAATACAAACCAAGTTGTTGAATTACTTAGTGCAAAAAGCAAACATTCCAAACTTGATGTTATTATCCACCTAGGCACAAACGACTTGGCTAGGAACAGTGCCTCTACAACCCAAAAGGACTTCCAATCTCTGGGGGAGAAACTCAAGCACGTTGTTAACACTGTTGCATTCTCAGAGGTTCTACCTGTTCTTGGTAAGGGGACAAAAAGACTGCATCGCATTAACAGCTTTAATACATGGCTCCAGACCTGGTGCAGAAAGGAAGGATTCAGATTTATTGGCAACTGGGACAACAGATGGATCAACAAGAGACTATACTGTGCTGATGGACTACATCTCTCTTCCACAGGGAAAAGAATCCTAAGTGAAAAATTCAGGCAGTATGTGGACATGCATTTAAACTAGGAAAAGGGGGTGACGGATGTGGAAGGTCAACATCTGCATGCCACCCCCAACAAAAGCAGAACAACATCAGAAACAGCCACACTTTTAAACCACACATCAAAAACATGTGGGAGGAAGTGGGCAGAACAAAATCAATGCAAAATACACACAAGCCAGGAAAGTGCTGGAAAGCAATGAGCACAAATGCTCGAAGCTTAGCCAACAAAATTCCAGACCTGGAAGCCCTAACGGCAGAAACAGACTTGGACATTGTGCCCATTACAGAAACATGGTTTAATGAATCACATGATTGGGATATAGCCATAGCTGGCTATAATCTATTCAGGAGGGACCGAGAAAATGGAAAAGGAGGAGGAGTAGCCTTGTATGTCAAAAGCAATATTAAAGCTACTGAAATGCAGGGGACATGGGGAAAAGAAGAAGCGCTCTGGATTGCGTTGGAGAGAGGAGATGGCACTGTCATCCATATTGCTGTAGTCTATAGACCTCCGACTCAAATTGAAGAGAGAGACAATGAATTGATTAGAGATATTGCCAAGATAGCATCAAAGGGGGAAGCAATCATATTGGGTGACTTTAATCTACCTGATGTGGATTGGATTACTCCTTCTGCACATCTGGAAAGAAGCAAAAGAATTGTGGATGCTCTCCAAGATGCATTATTTAGACAAATGGTGATGGAACCAACCAGGGAAAGCTCAACGCTGGATGTAGTGCTCACCAACGGTGATAGTGTGTCAAATGTCTACGTGAGTGCCCCTGTGAGTAACAGCGACCATCACACGGTGTGGTTTGAAATAAAAGCCATGGCACAGGCCAATCATAGCAAGCTCAGAGTCCTAAACTTCAAATACACTAACTTCAATCAAATGGCAGAGTATGTAAAGGAGGAGATGACGGGGTGGGAAGAGATAAAGGAAGTGGAATTGCAATGGGCTAAACTAAAGGAGGCATTGAAAGGAGCAACAGATAAATATGTAAGAAAAGTAAATAAAAGCAAGAGGAGAAGGAAACCTATTTGGTTTTCCAAAGAGGTGGCTGCTCATATAAAGGCAAAAAACACAACTTTTGCAAAATTCAAAAGCTTGCAGACCGAAGAACACAGAAATGAATACAGGATCAAACTCAAAGAGACAAAACGAGAAATAAGGATAGCAAAATCAAAGGCAGAGGAAAAGATGGCTAAAGATGTTAAGGGTGGCAACAAAAATTTCTTCAGGTATATTCGGGAAAGGAAAAAGATCAGAGTTGGAATTGCAGGACTCAGAAGTGCTGGGAAAGGACTCGTGGAAAGTGACACTGAAAAAGCAAAATTGCTAAACAATTACTTCTGCTCTGTGTTTACTAAAGAAGATCCTGGGGATGGACCAGCTGTGACTCCCAAATATAAAAATAGGAATGAAGTAGATACCACACCATTCACAGCAGAAGAGGTGTTAGAACAACTTGCTAAACTGAAAGTGGACAAAGCCATGGGACCGGATGGGATACATCCCAGGATACTGAAAGAGCTCAGAGAGGTTCTTGCAGGACCGTTAAAGGATGTCTTCAACAGATCCTTGGAAACAGGAGAGGTTCCTCAGGACTGGAGAATGGCTGATGTCGTACCTCTACACAAAAGTGGTGACAGGGAAGAAGTGTCAAACTACAGACCCGTGAGCCTTACCTCGGTGGCAGGAAAAGTAATGGAGGCGCTCCTGAAAGAGCGAATAGTGAACTTTCTGAAAACCAACAGCTTGCAAGACCCGAGGCAACATGGTTTTACCGAAGGACGATCTTGCCAGACAAATCTGATCGAGTTCTTTGACTGCGTGACGAGGGAACTAGATCAGGGGCATGCAATGGATGTCATCTACCTGGATTTCAGCAAAACCTTTGATACTGTTCCTCATAGGAGGCTTATCAACAAACTCAGTAGCTTGGGGATGGGTCCCAAGATGGTAAACTGGATTAGAAATTGGCTGACTGACAGACGACAGAAGGTGATTGTACATGGAGCTCACTCGGATGAGAGGAAGGTGATTAGCGGGGTGCCCCAGGGTTCGGTCCTGGGCCCGGCACTGTTCAATGTATTTGTGAGTGATATTGCTGAAGGACTGAATGGAAAAGTCTGTCTTTTTGCAGACGACACAAAAATTTGCAACAGAGTGGACTCCCCTGAGGGAGTGGTTAACATGAAGAAAGATCTACAAAAGCTGGAAGACTGGTCTAAAGCTTGGCAACTACGATTTAATGCAAAAAAGTGCAGTGTCATGCACTTGGGTAGCAGAAATCCAAGAGAAATGTACAAGATAGGGGGAGAAAGGTTGGTATGCACAGTTCAGGAAAAAGACCTTGGTGTGATTATCTCTGCTAATCTCAAGGTGGCAAAACAGTGCGACAAGGCGGTGGCAAAAGCCAGGAGGATGTTGGGCTGCATACAAAGAGGGATTACCAGCAGAAAAGAAGAGGTACTTATGCCACTGTATAGGTCACTGGTGAGGCCTCACTTGGAATACTGCGTTCAGTTTTGGAGACCATATCTTGCAAAGGATGTAAAAAGACTGGAGACTGTTCAGAGGAAGGCGACCAAAATGATTTGGAGCCTGCGTCAGAAGCCTTATGAGAAGAGACTTGAAGACCTAAATATGTATACCTTGGAGGAAAGGAGGCACAGGGGAGATATGATTCAGACCTTTAAATACTTAAAGAGAAATGATGAACAAACAAACCTCTTCCAAAGACGGGGAACCTGTAAAACTAGAGGGCATAACATGAAACTGCAAGGGGGTAAATTGAAAGGCAATGTCAGGAAATATTTTTTCACTGAAAGGGTGGTGGATGCTTGGAATGCCCTCCCGATGGAAGTGGTAGGGGCGAACACGGTGACGGAATTCAAAAAGGCATGGGACAAACACAGAGGATCCCTTTACAGAAATAGGAAAAAAAACAAAATAAACGGTACCATCTAACTTCCGAACCATATAACGTCTCAACAAATAGGGGTGTCCTATATGGAGTGGTGGGTTTACCCCTGAACAAGGATATGGAGAGGGGTGGCCTGCGCGGAGCAACAGGTGCACCTACTCTTGCCATCTCGCTGGGCAGACTGGATGGACCATGCTGGTCTTTATCTGCCGTCAACTACTATGTTACTATGTTACTATGTTCAGACACCGGGGAATCGGATGGGACATCACGATGACGCCGGGTGTCTGGGGACTCCTTGTCCTTGGTCTCCCAGGTGGAGACCTCCAAGGAAGACTGGTGGATCACCTTGGGCCTCGAGGGCCCTGGTGCCATCTGCCCCAACACCGGCAGACTCGCCGGTGATGACCTTGGCCCCAAAGAGTGGGAGGCTGAGCGCGACCGCGACCGAGGATCCACCCGCTGTGGAGAAGGGAGGAGGTAGTCTGTCCAGATGAAGACGATACCCATCCCGGATCACCTGTAAGACCCAGGTGTCCGATATAATAGCTGCCCATTCGGGGGGGGGGGAGAGACGAAAAGAGACAGGCATCCTCCTACGGGCAGAAGTGTCCCCGGAGGGCGTAAGGCTATGCTTTCAGCGTCAAAACCCCGGGCTGGCTGGGGTGGCACCGGTGGCTGGATCTTGGGCCTCTTGGGTTTCCGGTGACCCTGAGCTCCCCCTTTGCCCTGAGCGCTGGTCGTCAGCGCAGGGGTAGGCAGGTATAATGGGCATCCCCGATAGGGGAGCCCTTTCCTCTGGAAGAAAGGTTTTTTTGTCGTGCTGCTTCTTCCGTGGAAGAGAGGAGGTTTTGCGAGAGAGACAGGTGCGAATCACAAACTCCGTTTCAATTTTGGCTACCTTTTCCTTCATGGGCTTTCCGAACAGTTGCTTGCCGAGGCAAGGAACATCCAGGAGCTTCTCCTGGACCCAGATCCGAAGACTGGAGCCACGCCTGATGTCGGGCTCCGATGCCAGCCACTGCCACATGGGCAGAAGACTCGAAACTATCATATGCGGAGCGGGAAAGGTATTTTGAGCAGTCTGTGACCGACCTCAGGAGGGTCTGGAACCTGAGAAGATGCTCCCCCACCAAGGCCCACAGAAAACCCGCTGAGCTCTTTGGCGAGGTCCCAAACAAACATACCCATATACAGTTGGTATGTCTGGATGCGGCACGCCAGCATGGATCCCTAGTAAGCCTTGCACCCGAGGGCGTCAAGGGCATGGGATTCCCTACCAGGCGGGACCGAAGAGTGTGACTTCAGGCTCTTCTGTTTCTGCGCATTGCGGATTAGACTACCATTGAGGTATGAGGAAGTTGGGTCTTTCGAAATCCTGGGCCGTGATGGACCCTATACATGGCATCAAATCTTTTATTGACAATAGGGACGGAGGCAAGTGCTTCCCACATGTGGAGGAGCAGCTGGGATAGGATTGACGGTACCGGAACCAAAAGAGACTCCCTGGGTGGAGACTCATACTGTAAGATGTCAAGTTCCTCTGCCCTTGGCTCCTCTTGGTCTGCATAGGCAGATTGAGGGCCTGAGACATATCCCGCACAAATACCAGGCGACTACCTTTGCGAGGCGGGTAGGGATGGGTCAGAGGGGAGATCCCTATGGGCACGGGTCTCCGGGAAAGTGTCCCAATCCAATTCCCAGCCCGAGAAGGACTTGGAGTCGGGCTGATCCCTGCGTCCAGTGGCCAAGGCCCGCTAGGAGCCGGAGGCACTGACTCTGGAAGACCTCACCCTCGAGATACGGGACAGCAAGCAAGACCGGTGCCGAGGACCCTCATGAGGCCCACGGCTCTCGGGGGTTTCCAAGGCAGTTTTTGGGACCCCAGGCAGGGGACCCTTTGTCTCGGGGCACCAGCCAGTCATGCTGGGCAAAAGCGCCTTCTGGGCAGCTAGAAAGGCAGAAATGCTGCGCTCCAGTGCCAGCATATGGGTCTCCCACTCGGGAGTGGGTTCCTGCGATGCCAACGCTGGTGTTACCAGGTCTGGCGTGGAGGAGGAGAGGGGTCCTCACCGGGACAACCCTCAGGAGACTGGGCGCCATCGCCGGAGGCCTCCATGTCCGTACAAGGTATCTTTCGAGGCTGCTCCTTATCTATCGGGAAGGCCGGGGAGGGCTAAGGGAACGAGCACGAGACTACTCTTGCTAGTCCGGAGCCGACAGCGACTTCGAGGTCTTCTTCTTCTTTCGCCGCTCCACCTCGGGCGAACCCTGATCGGAGTGACACCTAGGACACGGAGTCAATGCGGGGGACCTCGCAAATGGTGGATTGCAGGGCGTGCCACCGGAGATCCTGGGGCTGCCTTGCGAAAAATGTCATTGGACTTCTGCTTGCAGCTTAGCAAGGCCTTAGCGGACATTTTCTTACAAAGAGAGCAGAGCTACGGGTTGTGGTCAGCCCCCACACATCATAGACAACAGTTGTGGGTGTCCGTGAGCAACATATTTTTGGAGCATCTGTCACATTTCTTGAAGCCAGTGGCCATGGGGACAAAAAGGGCCCCTGCGAGGTCGAAAACCCTCGAGGCCAGTGGTTGGCAAGAAAAGGGCGCGAAAAGGGCCCGAAAGAGAAGACACTAAAGAGAGTGAAAAAGGGTATCCCCTAGCCCAGGGTTGGGCAAGTCCGGTCCTGGAGAGCCGCAGACCAGTCAGGTTTTCATGATGTCCCTAATGAATATTCATGAGATCTATTTGCATCCACTGCTGTCCACTGTATGGAAATAGGTCCATGAATATTCATTAGGGACATCATGAAAACCTGACTGGTCTGCGGCTCTCCAGGACCGGACTTGCCCACCCCTGCCCTAGCCCACAGCTGGAGCAGGGGCGAAGGGAAGGATGTGAGAGCACCGGTGCTACCAGAAAAAAGGCCAAAAGGCCGAAGACAAAAAATCTTTTTCCTAGGGACGAGGACGTGCATCCGAAGGGCTCCGCGGAAAAAGGGAGACTGAGCAAGATGGCACCTTTGGGCGGGAAGAGGACCACTCATGGGTGGCAGCAATCCCAAAGGCTTTCTTTGAAAGCTGGGGAATTGCTCTGCGCAGGCTCCGTCGATGCCGACGTCACCCATAAGTGAGGACTGACTTCCTGCTTGTTCCTGAAGTACTTCTTGCGGACAAGAAACTTGTTTAGGTTTCTGAGGTCCAGGATGGGTCTGCATCCCCCGGTTCTCTTTGTATGAGAAAGTACGGAGAGTAGAAACCCACTCCTTGTTGGGATGTTGGGACCTCCTCTATGGCACCTCCTGACAGCAGAGAGGTGACCTCTTGTAGCAACAGAGCAGTGAGAGGAGGCTGAGGAGGATATTCCCTCACCATTGTGGAGGGGGCAGAGTCTGTAGGTGAAGTCTGTACCCCTCCACCACTATGCTCAGGGTCCAGTGCTCTGATATGATTAGATGCCACCTGTGGGCATAGTGACAGAGTCTGCTGGCAATGTTGGGGGAAAGGGGGGGTCTCTGGAGGCAGAGTGGCTATGTTCTCTAGGAAAAAGTAAAAAACCAGGCACAGGTTGAGTCTGCGGAGCTGGCTGGTTTTTAGGAGTCTGTGGCCTCTTTTGCTGCTTAGGAGGCTGTTGCTTCTTTTGCTGCTTAGGAGGCTGTTGCCTCTTTTGAGTAGCCTGGGGTTGGTACTGTGAAGCAGGGGTATTAGAAGGGTAAAACTTCTTCTTATTATTAAAGAAAATCTTCTTTGCAGCTGCTTTCTTCTTAGCCGGGTTGACAGTGGTTCTAGAAAGCCTGCTTAAGGTAGTATTCTCAGACTCCAACTGAAACGTCTTGTCTTGCCAATCCTTGCCGAAAAGGTTTTCCCCTGTGCAAGCAATATTGCCCAGTTTATTTTGAACCCATTGTTCAAGTTCTGATGCTGGAAGCCAAGCAATCCTGCGTACTCCAATGCAGTTTGAGATGGCCCTACTGGTACACTGAAAGTAGTCAAAAGTTGCCCTGTGGACAAACTGACACATTCTGGGCATGTTTGACCAATGTGAAATAATCAGCTCTCTTATCATCAGGAAGAAGAGGAGCCATAGAGTCAAGATCTCTAGTAACCTCCCTAAGGAACATACCCATATAGAGTATGTATGAACTTATCCTGGCTGAAAGCATGGGGGCCTGAAAACATTGACACCCAAAAGCATCAAGAGTCCTCGCGTCTCTATCAGGAAGTTCGAAGAATGAGTCTTTGAACTTTTAATTTGATGCATTGCCAATTCCACCACAATTGAGTGATGTGGCAACTGAGTCTTTTGGAATCCAGGAGACTCCGGTATTCGATACATGGTATCAAGTCATCGAGTATGGGGAGAGATGGTAAGGGGCATCTCCCACATTGGAGCATTAGATCCAGAGCATGAGGATACGGTGAACTGGAAGGGTGGCAGCCTCTTTAGGAGCCGTAGGGTATTGGAAGATTTCTAATTCCTCAGCCCTAGGTTCTTTTTCAGATGTTACTGTAATGGACAGGCCCTTGGCCAGGTCCCCAATAAACTTTTGAAAAGACAAGTCCTCGGGAGGGGACACGCGGTGTTCCAGAGAGGGACAAGGATCCTCCGGTATACTTTGCATCACTCGAGTATTGACCGATTTCTCATCAGAAGAATCGGAATCTGACGAGAGCGATGCCCTAAGGCCCGTTACTAATAGAAATCGGTATCAGATCGGGGAGGTTGCCTGGAAAAACCACCAGTACCAAGGATGAACTCAAGGGCAGTGGTGGTAGCGATTTGATGGGTACAAACCCCGATGCAGACTGCATCGGTATGGTGGACGTGCCAGTGTTGGCAGTACCGTCAGTAAGGTTTTGATCGGAAGTGAAGCTGTTAGTAGGGCCGCCAAGCTGCGCTTGATGACGAGGATACGTTGATCCATGGAGCCCACAGATGCTTGGGTATTGGTACCGGACATGCAAGCTATCATCCCAGAGCATGGCACCAGGAGCTCTCCAGAGATGGAGGCCTCGGAAGCACCCAGGGCCCCTCGATGCCTTGGAGGGTCCTCCCGCCAGGGTAATTTGGCTGATCAATCCACCTCTAAGGCAACGCACAAGGCATCTCGATTCTTAGAAAGAGATCTACCCTTGGGGGATCGATGTGCAAAGACTTATGTTTTGATACCTGAGATCCATGAGAGGAAAACAATGCCATCAAGGCTAAAGACACTGTGTCTGAGGCAAAGAGTGTGCTTAACTTTGCAGCACGATTTTGCAGGCCTCTCGTTGTCATCTTCCTACATAAAGGACATTCAGAAGACTGGTGGTCGGGCCCAAGGCATTTGAGACATCAGTCATGGGTGTCGGTAGCCAAGATGGTACAGCCACGCTTAGAACATTTCTTAAAACCACTAGCTGATTTTCCATTATGCCGAAGCAAATGGCAGGCTTAAGGCATAAAATGGCGTCGATGCGCTCAAGAAAGTTCTAATTTACTTTTTAGAAAACAGAAAAAGAAAAGAAGAGAATAGAAAAGAACAGACAGTAGTCAGTCATGGCGTCGACGGGAAGGCAGACAAGACCGCAAAATACAAAAGTAATAAAATAAAGACATTTTCTGCGGTGACAGGATTTGCTTCCTGCTGGCTCTGCAGAAAATGAAGAACCGAAGAGGGAGAGTTGGGAAGGCAGCAATGCAGGCGCAGTGCAATGCTCCCAAAGGCTTTCCTATTGGATGCTGGGGAGCGTTCCCGCGCGCATACCAACGTCACCCATATGTGAAGACTACATTCCTGCTTGTTCCTGGAGATCGATAAACATAAACATACATCATGACATAAATATCATTAAATTACAATTTAACTGCCTCGGAAAATAAATGAGATTTTAATTTCTATGACATTCCATCAAATCTTTGAGATTCCTTATGTCAGCAGGAAGTGCAATCAATGGCAGGGGAAACTAACATTTATTTATTTGTGCTTATTTACCACCTTTCGTGAATCAAAGCAGTTTACAAAGAACTCAAGGCAGGTAACAATTTACATTTAACAGAATTATACATTTAACAGAGTTTTACATTGAAAATTGTTAACAAGGAGTGGTAAGGGGTAAGAAAAAACAAGTTAATCAGCAACTGCTAATTTCAGCTAGTAACTATTTACAGGAGAGCAGCAAGCTCTTTGGGAATATAATGTTCTTAATAGCATCATGTAATGTTAGTAATAATATTGATTTGATTGGATAACTTGTAAGAGTGGTTTGCCTTTAAGGATTTTCTAATTAAGTAATTAGTTCGCCAAAGTGTTCACTGAAAAAAGTGTGTTTTTAGGTGCTTACGGAAAGCCACTGGATCCTTGGTGACTCTCATGTTGTCAGGAAGTGAATTCCATAATCGTGGTGCGTATAGAGAGAAAGCTCTCTTGGATGTAGTTGAATTGCAGTTCCGAATTGATTGTTACTTCTCCATGGTCTGTTTTCCGGGGTGGTTAGAATAAGCGTTTTCAGGTAGGTGGATGATTCTGCTTGGATGGATTTGAATATTGTGTGAATGGCCTTAAATTTCATTCTGCTCTCAATTGGCAGCCAGTGAAGATGCTGTAATACTGATGTAATGTGATCTTTGATTGGGACTTATGAAATTACTCTAGCCGCTGTATTTTGAGCTAGCTGAAGGCGGCGGATTGCTTGCTTTGGGAGACCCATTAGAATGGCGTTGCAGAAATCTAAATGCAGGAAGATCATTGCCTGAACTGCTGTTTTGAAATCACTTGTGGCAAGGAGAGGTCTTAAATGTTGCAGCATCCTTAACTTATTGTATATGGCCTTTGTTATGTTGCTCACCTGTTTACTGAAACTGAGCTGGTGATCTAGTGTAATGCCCAAGTATCTCACCTCCTTTTTAACTTTGATGGTTGCTTCTTTTATCATAATTGATTCTGGTGGTGTGAAGGATCTGTCTTTTGTAATAAATAGAATTTCTGTTTTTTGAGATTTATTTGGAGGTTGTTGTCAGCCAACCAGGTGGCGGTGCTATTGAAATATTCCTTTATTTTATGTAAGCATGGCTGTTTGGTGTTGATTTGGGTGTATAACATAATATCATCAGCATACAAGTGATAATATATGTCATGACCCTAGATTATGCTGCAAATAGGTTGAATGTATAGGTTAAAAAGGTGCGCTGATAAAGCAGATCCTTGGGGTATGCCTGTTTTTTGGTATAATGGTTTTGAAATGTTATGGCCCATTTTTACATGAATGCTTTGATTTGATAGGTAGGATTGAAACCATAACAAAACTTTATCTTTAAGGCCAATTTCTTGCAATCCATGTAAGAAATAATCATGCATTATGGAGTCATATGTCGCTGATATATCTAGGAATATTAGGATGAATCCAGCATTTGTTTTTTCAATGCCTTTAAGAAGCTTGTCTGTTAAAGCCATGAGGAGGGTTTCCACTCCGTGTCCTATTCTAAACCCGTGTTGTTGAGGGTTGAGCAGGGCGAAGCTGTCTACATGATTTTGTAGTTGGAACTCAACAGCTTTTTCTAGGATTTTTGTCATAAATGGCAGACTTGAAATTGGTCTGTAAGAGCTTGGTTTAGATTTGTCCAAATCCCTGCCTTTAAAGATGGGGTGGATAGAGGCACTTTTTAATTCTCCTGGGATATACCCTTGCTCTAAGGAGGAGTTGGTTAAAATCAGCATATGAGGAGATAGTCGGTCGCAAGACAATCAAATCCATGTAGCCGGACAAAGGTCTAGTACTGATGTTGACGTGTTTAAGGATTTGATTATATCGTCAAGTTGCCTTTCGGAAATTAGAGTGAATTTTTTCCAAGTCTGATTAGTGAGACAGATGCTTGTCTTAGATTGGTGTTTGGTTATTGCTATCGTGCCCACCTTTTCTTTGTAGTAGATGGCCATGGTGTAGGCATCTGATGTGAGTGTAGAAATGTCTTCATTTAGGTTGGTAGTTAGAGATTTAACTATGTCAAACATTTCTCTTGGCTTGTTTAGCGCAGACATCATTAGTTTGGTATGGTAATCTCATTTATTGTTGTTTATTAGTGATTTGTATTCTTCCAATTTGTTAAAAAAGGTTATTTTGTCGGCAAGACTTTTTGATTTTCTCCATTTCCTTTCTATCCTTCTTTAAAGCCTTTTTAAATCTTGTACTTCTTTTGAGTACCATACTGCACTTTTTTTGGGTTGAAATTTGGGAGTTGTGGAGCTGTTAGATATGGTGACTGCTTGGTTTATTGTAGTGTTCTGTCTGCTTATGAGTTTGTTGGTAACCTTAGTGTCCATTTGAAGATGTGGTAATACTTCTTTTATAAATTGATCCTTGTCAAATTTGCGGAACTTTCTATATTGATAGTTGATTGGATTTGTATTTGATCTACTGGGTAGGAATGGGATACTGAATATAAATAAAATATGCACTTACTCAATGCCCTACAAAAAAATAATTATACAAAAACTGTCACACTGGCCTATCTGACCTATAAATCATAATCAGAGAACTCAAATGTTTTGATGATAGTTTATTTTTAATCCTAAAAATCATCAAAAGAGCTTTAAATGAATTCCAAACTTGACTGGAAGCCAATGCAGCCTCATTAGACCACAGGAAATATGGTCAAATTTTGACTTCTGCAATAAAATATGTACTGCCACATTGTGAACTGCCTGTAACATTTTAATGGATAATTTTGGCAGCCTGTCATAAATCGTGCCACAATAATTACACCAAAGGAATTTTGAAGCTTGGAAAACTGTTCCAAAATCTTTTGGATCCAAAAAAGGATGCAGCTGATGCAGAATACACATCTTATAAAAAAAAAAGCTGATTGAGTTATCTTATTAATCTGTGAGCACATACTCAACCTAGGGTCCAACATTATCCCTAATTACTGCATTTCAAGCTTCAAAGATATTGAAACATCATTCATATGAATTGTTGAAGAAAGTATGTAAACTATATTATGACAGATAATCAATGTTTCTGTTTTATACAAGTTTAACACCAACCCATGTTTAGCAAATCACTCTATTATTGCTGAAAAATAACTACAGATAACATTTGAAAAACCGTTATCAACAGTGAATGGCACATAAATCATAATGTCAGCTGCATGATGATAATACAAAACTCCAAATCTTCTAATAACATCTCATAAAGACTGGCATTATAAATTTAATAATAATGCAGTGCCGATCCCTACAGGGTCCTCTTTTCAAGGGGAAAGTATGATGAAATTTGATCCCCCACTTTAACCCGTTACATCCTATATTATGGAGATATGACTGAAGCCTTTCCTAAAGAACTTAATCTGTCTAAAAGAATAGTATGTATACTTATGAATAGTATGTCTACTGAGCTAGGCTAATGGTTAACCTGGAGAGTATGCAACTAGGATCCTGTGATGGAGTGTACAGGAAACACACCATCCCCAGCAGGGTCTCTCCCCAGCCAAGTTTAGAACTGCTGAGCCATTTCACCTGTAAGAGCCTAAACCCTGGTACCTTTAAGAAATCAGGCTGGAGAATGCCTGGGGAGGGTGTGGCCAGGTCCCAGGGTTTAAACCAGGAAGCAGGAGACTTGGGGGAGAGAGGAGGCCGGGGTTCTGAAGCATACCTGAAGACCACTTATCTGTAAAAGAGAGCCTGCTGTAAAGGTAGGAAGCCTGTTTGAATTTGTTCAGCCTTGCTGCTGGACATCTACTTGGTTGGAGAGACTGTTGCTGAGTTGTGCGGGTCAAAGAGAAGAAATTGAGGAGTCAGTTTTGTTTTGGAAGTGCCATCTGTGCTGGGAGCAGGATTGGCTATTCAGTAGAGTAGCCCTGCTGAGAGCAATTAAGGACTTGTTACAGCTGGGGAAAAGCCTAGGGCAACAGAGAGTTTAACTCTATGTATGCCTAAAACCCAAGGAGGGGCAGGGCAGTTGTCTGGATGCTTGTTCCCAAATAAAGTATATTTTCCTTTAAACCTCTCTTGGCTGTGGAGTCCTGTGTCATGTCTCACACTGGCCACATCTACCACAGTCCCATTAACTAACTTCCAAAATCTATTCTTCACCCTATTAACATTCACCAGCAACTTATCACTTTCTATATCATTAAGCTTAAAACATTAAAAAACAATCGGACCATGGGAATGGTATTATCTGTAAAGACACTACAGCAACTTCTAAATTACTTAGTACAAAACCAAATCTGAAATGTTCCCTTGTTCAGTGTAGGATTCTTTAGTATAAATGCCAATAAAGATTATAATTATAAAAAAAATATCCCCTTTCAGTTTTTCCTACTGTTTTTCTATATCCCCTAGATGTTCCCATCCCGCTAACGACTTCTTGAGGTATTGGCCTATCTTGGCAAAGTTAGTTGTCCTAAAGTCTAAGACCCTCGCTTTTGAATGGATTTTATCAGCCTTAGTCCTAATAATGAACCACACCATCTGATGATCACTGGCTGTGAGATGATCTCCTATTATAACATTAGAAACACTTTCCCCATTGATAAGCAGCAAGTCCAGTATGGCCCCTTCACGTGTGGGTTCTGTTACCAGTTGCCTGAATAGTTCTTCCTTTAAAAAATCCAGGATCTCCTTGCTTCTAGATGACACCACAGCAGGGATGTGCCAATCAACATCCAGCATACTGAAATACCCTATCAGTAGCACTTCCTCTTTCTTGGCAATGCTGCATATGTCTTTTATTAAATCCATCCACATCTTCTCCCTGTGATGGAGGTCTGTAAATCATGCCAATGCAAATGGATTTTTCTTTCCCTCTTTCTAGTTTAACCCACATTGTCCCTTTTAAGTCCTGTATTTCCATAGCTTTAATATTATTTTTTACATATAGTGCCGCTCCTCCTCCGCTTCTTCCTACCCTATCCTTTCTGAATAACATATAGCCTGGTATAATTATAGCCCAGTAATGGTTGTCTGTGAACTATGTCTCTGTAACTGCCACTAAATCCAAGTCAGCCTCTCCCATTAAACCTCAACATCTGGGATCTTATTTCCAATGCTACAGGCATTTATAGACACTGCTTTCCAGATGTTGCCCCTTTTACCTGTTTATATAAAGGTATTTAATGTTTCACTTACCTGCGGGCTTTCTTCACCCATCCCCAATGAATCTAGTTTAAAGACCTCTTCAGTGGGTTAATCAGTTTGCTACTGAAGACACGTTGACCCTTCTTGGAAAAATGGATGCCATCTCTGTTCTGCGGCCCTTGGAACAGCAACCCAGGAAACCAAAATGCTCTTGATGACACCATCCACGCATTTATCTCCAGGATGCAAGCTTCTCTGCCTTGGACTTTACCCTCAACAGGGAGGATGGAAGAGACCACCACCTGCACCCCTATCTGTTCACCCTCTATCTCAGAGCCATGAAGTCACTCTTAATACGCTCAGAGGGATATCTGACAGTATCATTTGTGCTGACATGGATGAGCAACATCGGGTAATAGTGGGCTTGATGAGTCTCAGCAAACGCTCCATAACATCTTGGATTTTAGCACCTGGCAAACAGCATACCTCTCTAGACATCAAGTCTGGTCAGTAGATGGATGCCTCGTACACCTCAGAAGAGAGTCAACAAACACCACTACTCTTTGCTTCCTAGTGGTCACTGATTCTGCATCTTTTGGGTGCTTGAGCTCTGATTCTTCCCTTTCTTACGATCTCCTGATGAAACAATCTAAGTGAAACACGGTTGAATAAGGCCATCATGGCCAGTGCTCAGAAAAGCAGAAATCTCAGTATAGCATGGATAAACTATAAGAAAGTTTTGACAGTGTCCCACACTCTTGGATAATAAATTGCCTTGAAATGTGTAAAATAAATCCTGGTTTGATAGAGTACATTTTGTTTACCATGGCAATGTGGCAAACCACCCTCTTTTTCAAATATGAGTATGAAGATCATACATCATTCCTAACAGGATGCAGCGAAGAATATTTCAGGGGGATTCCCTGTCGCCCCTACTGTTTTCTGTGGTGCTTAATCCAATGAGTACTATCATCAACTCTTTGGGATTCTGATTTATTCTGAAGCCAAAAGAAGGTATTGTTGCTGTTAAGTGCCGTTGAGTTGGCGTTGAGTCCTGGCGACCCTCTGGATAGTTGACCTAAACTTTGTTCGGACTTCAGCCAAGTGGCTCATTGATGATAGAGTGGTATCCACAGCTGCTGTTATTGTATTGATCCATCTCATTGCTGGCTTTCCTCTTTTACGGTGACCTTCTACCTTGTCAAGCATCATGTCTTTCTCCAATGATCTCTCTTTGCATGATGTATCCAAATTATGAAAGTCGAAGTCTTGTTATCTGAGCTTCTAAGGAAAACGTAGGTTTGATCTCCTCTAGTACTGACTGGTTTGTTCTTCGGGCAGTTCATGATATATACAGTATTTGTCGCCAGCACTATAATTCAAAGAAAGTAACAACCTAGAAACAATATCTCATTTATTATTTGTAGACTATATGAAGCTCTACAGTTCCAGCGACCAACAATGAGCAGAGCAATTCCGTGTGGTAAAAAGCTTTTCTGATGACATCAGGATAACCTTTGGCCTTGACAAATGTGCTAAGGCAACTTTTTTTTTAGAGGAAAATTGAACAAAATAGAAAACATCTCCCTGGCTAAAGGCTGTGATATTATGGACCTTGAACAGGAAAGCATATATAAATATATCAGAGTAGAGGAAGGGATGACACTCAAGCAGAAATTATGGAGAGAAAAGATCAGTAAAGAATATGACAGGAGATTAAAATCATTATTGAAAAGCCTCTGATGAGTTGCTGGATTTTTATCCTTCCCTTGCCATCTGTTCCCGCCCAAGGGTGCCATCTTGCAGATGGCAAGGGAAGGATAAAAATCCAGCAACTCATCAGAGGAGGTGGGAGGGTAGTGAGGACTGATTCCTGCTGTCCCTGCAGAACATCTGTTACAGGTGAGTAACTACGCTTTCTCCAGGAATAAGCAGGAAGTCAGTCCTCACTTATGGGACTCCCCAGTTACAAGCTACCAAACCTATAACAAAAAAACAACTCCGCAAGGCCGTGAGCAGAAGCCGATGCACGCAGGAGCCCGGGTCCTCGGGGGGAAGTCCTCAGTAGCCATGAAGAAGGGTCGGAGGGCAAGAGTTGCTTATACCCCAAACAGATTACAGACTATGGCCTGGCTGAAGGCGCTGTCCCGATGGGACTCCCTCTCCAGGCAGTAGTGTGCAGCAAAGGTGTTTGCTGAAGACCAGGTCGCCGTCCGGCAGATGTCCCACAAGGGCACTGAACGCAGCAAGGCCACTGAAGCCGCCTTGGTCTGGACACCGTATGTGATGACTTGGCTCAAAGGGCGAATATTTCAGGTCCCAGTCTGCCAGAGGTGGCCGGATGGGAGGCTTGGAGAGCAAGAGACCCCACATAAAGCGGGAGACCAAGGGCTGCCCCGAGAGGGGCTTTCCCTCAACAGGGAGGTGATTGGCTGAGATAGTGCTCAGGTGCACCCTGACAGAGTTTGACTTCAGGACTTCATTTGAGAGATGGAGGAGGTACTGAAGGACCCACCGAGTGGAGCAGGAGAATGGGTCAATCTGGAGCGCGGAGCACCAGATCGAGAAGCATCGCCACTTGAAGGAGTAAGCTTGTCTAGTTGATGTTTTCCTCGATGCGAGGAGGACCTCCTCGACCTCCTCTGGAAGGTCCAGCAGGGCTAGGGAGACCCATTCAGCCACCAGGATGTGAGGGACAACGAGGCCAGGTTTGAGTGCAGTACCCACCCCTCCTCCTGCGTTAGCAGGTAAGTGGCATAGCCCAGGGAGACTGGAAGCTCCGATGACAGCCGGAGCAGGAGCGGAAACCGCGGCTGTCGAGGCCACGAGTGGACTACAAGGATCATCGATGCCCGTTCACGCGATGAGAGGAGTGGGAGGGAATGCATAGAGCCCGGAACAAGCTTATTTGCTGTTGAGACTCCTCAGGTGACCATTGTCCCTGCGTGCACAATGCACCGCAGTAAGCTCCCCACCCCAACAGGGAGGCATCTGTTGCAGCACTAGCTCGTGCTACAGTGCCTGGAAGGGCAACCCCCGGAGAAGGTTGCGAGGGTCCTGCCACCAGTCCAGGGACAGGCGAAGGTTGTGAGAGACCTGGACGGGGGTCCCTGAGGTGTCCAATGGATGGGCACCACTGGGCGCTGAGGCACCACTGGGCCATTCGCATGTGCAGGCGGGCATGGGAAACCACAATGGATGGTAGAGGCAATGTGCCCCAGGAGGCGCAGCATAGTACGGGCTATCACCCGAGGGATGCTCTGGACCTGGGCTGCCAGGGCTCGGAGGCGGTCAGCACAGTCCGCTAGCAGAAAAGCGGTCATTCGCCGAGTGTTGAGGCGTGCGCCAATGAACTCTAGGGCCTGCACTGGTTCGAGGTGGGACTTGGCCCAGGCACTCGAGCAGGAAGATCGTGTATGACGCTGCCAGGCGGGTTTCCTTGATCCCGTGACGAGCCAGTCATTGAGGTAAGGGAAGACCGGTACGCTCTGTCGCCTGAGGAAGGAAGCGACCGCGGAGAGACACTTCGTGAAGACCCGTGGGGCGGACGCGAGGCCGAAGGGAAGCACCTTGTACTGAAAGTGCTCCCCCTGCACCCTGAAGCGCAGGTACTGCCTGTGCTATGGGTGAATCAAAATAAGGGCATAAACGTCTTTCAAATTTAAGGAGCATAGCCAGTCGCCCTGTCGGAGGAAGAGCAGCAGAATGCCAAGGGATAACATCTTGAACTTTTCCTGCACCAAGAATTTGTTTAGTTTTCGGAGGTCGAGGATGGGCTGCATCTTTTTCGGGACGATAAAGTACCGGGAATAAAAGTCCCGACCTTGGAGGTGCACCGGCACCCTCTCAACCGCCTGCTGGGTGAGGAGGTTTATTAGTTCCTGCTGCAGGAAGGCCTGATGCACAGGGAGTCGAGGAGGCTCAACTGGGGAGAAGGGAGGGGGAAACCTGTCCAAGCAGAGGCAATAGCCGTCCAGGATTACCCGTAGGACCCAGGTGTCTGAGGTGATGGAAGCCCACTGAGGGGCAAAGGAGGACAGGTGCCCTCCCACCGGCTGCTGTGTTGCTGGGGAGTGAAAAGCTATGCAGGTGACATCAAAACTCCTGTGAGGGTTGAGGCTGTGCCGGGGTTTGGGCCTTGGGCCCTTTTGGCTTGCGGTGACCCTGGGGCCCGGACTTCCCTTGTGCCGCAGTTGCTGGCGTGGGAGTGCAAGGGTAGGGTGGATAGCCCTGGTAGGGCAGGCCCTTCCTTGGAAAGAAATTCTTTTTAGTTTGCTGTTTCTTTCGAGGGAGGGTGGAGGTCTTGCGTGAGAGACAGATTCGGGTGAGGAACTCAGTCTCTATCTCAGTAGCTTTGTCCTCCATTGGTTTTCCTAAGAGCTGCTCACCTAGGCAGGGTACATACAGGAGCTTCTCCTGTACCCACTACTCTGAATCCAAAGATTGGAGCCATGCCTGGCGATGAGCCCTGATGCCAGCGGTTGACACTCGAGCTAAGGACTCAAAGCCATCATAGGCGGCACAGGAGATGTACTTTGAGCACTCTGCGACAGACTTCAACAGGGTCCGGAATCTATTGAGGGGTTCGCCCTCGAGGCCTGCGGAGAACCCCCCCCCCGAGTTCTTTGGCCAGGTTGTGCAAGAACATGCCTGCATATAGCTGTTATGCCTGAATACGGCAGGAGAGCATGGACCCTTGATAGGTCTTGCGGCCTAGAGCATCAAGGGCTCTCGACTCCCTGCCCGGAGGAACTGAAGAATGTGACTTCGGGTTCTTTTGTTTCCTCATGGCTGATTCCACCACCATGGATGTGTGAGGAAGCTGGGTTTTTCTAAACCCGGGGCTGCGCTGGACCTTGTACATAGCATCGAGGCGCTTACTCACGGTGGGAACCGAGGAAGATGCCCTCCCACATGCGGAGTAGCAGCCTGGACAGGATGGGAGGAACCGGGACAGTAAGAGATTCCCAAGGTGGGAACTCATACTGAAGAATGTCGAGCTCTTCAGTTTGAGGGTCCTCTTCAGCCTGGGTGATCAGGTTAAGAGCCTGTGCCATATCCCAGACAAACACCAGGAAGAAGGCATCCTCGGGTGACAAGCACTGCTGAAATGCGGGTGGGGAGATGTCTGACGGAAGGTCCCGATGGGTATGGGTTTCCAGAGAGGTATCCCCATCGGACTCCCAGCCAGAGAAGTCGGAAGAGGAATCTGATCCCGGCTGGTCACCCCATCCTGCAGCCGAGGCCCGCTTGGAGCTGGAGGCCCTGGAGGATCTCGCCCCCGAGGAACGGGAAGGCGAGCGAGACTGGCGCAGAGGACCCTCACGGGTTTCCTGGGTGGATTTCAGTGTCCCACACGAGGGAACATCGGTCTCAAGGCATAGGCCAGCGAAGCTGGCTGTGAGTGCCTGCTGGGAGGCGATGAACGCAGAAACACTATGTTCTAGCGCCAGCATGTGGGACTCCCACGCGGGTGTGGGGCCCTGCAATGCTGACACTGGGGTCACCGGGTCGGGCGTCGAGGAGGAGAGGGGGTCCTTGCCGGGACAGCCCTCAGGAGACCGGGCGCCACTGCCGGAAGTCTCCGTATCTGTACAAGGTACCTTGCGGGGCTGCTCCTTGTCCAATTCTCGGGAACGCCAACGGGGGCTAAGAGACCGAGCACGAGAGCGCTCACGCTTGTCGGGGGCCCCCAACAGCGACTTCGAGGCCTTCTTCTTTTTACGCCGCTCCACTTCAGGGGACCCCTGGTTGGAGTGCCGCCTTGCGCGCGGGGCAATGTGGGGGATCCCACCGGAGGAGAGACGACCAAGGGTGCCACCGGGGATTCCGAGGCGGCCTTCCTGAAAATGTCTTCAGACTTCTGTTTACGAATGAGCAGGTCTCGGAGGACATTTTCTTACAAAGCGAGCAGAGCTCCGTATCATGGTCGGCCCCGAGACACTGCAAGCAACAGTCATGGGTGTCCGTAAGCGACATGTTCTTGGAGCATCTATTGCATTTTTTGAATCCGGTGGCTTCAGGGGCAAAAATGGCCCCCACAATGGCCAGCAGTTGGGAGAAAAAAGGGCGCGAAGCACGTGAAGGCAAAAATGCTAGGAAAAAAACATCCCCTAATTGCTCAAAAAGGATAGAGCAGGGGAAGGATGGATAGAGGACCGATGCAACCGGAACCTAAGGCCGAAAAATGAAACACTTTTTGCGAGGGACGAGGACGTGCGTCCGAAGGGCTCCGCGGAAAAAGGGAGACTGAGCAAGATGGCACCCTTGGGCGGGAAGAGGACCACACATGCATGGCAGCAATCCCAAAGGCTTTCTTTGAAAGCAGGGGAATTGCTCCGTGTGGGCTCCGTTGGTGCCGACGTCACCCATAAATGAGGACTGACTTCCTGCTTGTTTCCTGGAGAACAGTGACTCACCTCATAGCTGACTGTGAAGTTCTAATGGCAGCAAATTTCTATACAGAAAGGCACAATAAAGTAGCATGCCTCATCCACTGGAAAGCGTAGTTACTCACCTGTAACAGGTGATCTCCGGAAACAGCAGGAATTTAGTCTTCACATATGGGTATCATTGGTACCGACGGAGCCTGCACGGGAATGCTCCCCAGCATCCAATAGGAACGCTTTAGGGAGCACCCCTCAGCACATGCGCGCTGCCTTCCCGCTTTTCCAACAGTCCCTCTTCAGTTAAGTTTGTAGCTAAGTGAAAGGATAGAGAGAGAGAGAGAGGAAAGAGACAGAGAGATAGAGAGACAACTCCTAGGGGAGGTGGGTGGGTTGTGAAGACTAATTTCCTGCTGCTCCCGGAGATCACCTGTTACAGGTGAGTAACTACGCTATCTCCAGGAACAAGCAGGAATGTAGTCTTCACATATGGGGACTCCCTAGCTGAAGATGCCAGGGAGATAGCCCCAGGAAGCTAGGAAGTAAGGTGGGCCATGCTTCCTCCCATGGATCTCTGGCATCCCACCAGGGTTGGTGGGTAGGAGTTGAATTAGGTCTGAAAGAGATTTTGAAGAACAGCTTGGCCAAAGAAGGCACCCCGATGGGAGGCTTTATCTAGGCAGTAGTGGGCTGTAAAGGTGTGTACCGAAGCCCAGGTGGCTGCTCGACAAATGTCATCAATAGACACAGAGTGAAGGTTAGCCATAGAGCTGCCATGGCTCTCTCATTGTGAGCTGTGACATGGCCTTGAAGAGGAAGACTCTTACTCTCAAAAGCAAAGGATATGCATCGTGCAATCCATTTGGATAGAGTTCAATTGGAGACTGGAAGTCCCAAATGACTAGAATCAAAAGCAATAAAAAGTTGAGAAGACTTTCTATGTTGCTGTGTTCTTTGCAGGTAAAAAGCCAAGGCTCTTTTACAATCCAAAGTATGAAGGTTCCTTTCTGCATTAGAGGCATGAGGCCTCGGAAAGAATACAGGAAGATAAACTGATTGATTTAAATGAAAGTCGAAACCATCTTTGGCATAAAGTGTGGATGAGTTCTGAGAACAACCTTATCATGGTGAAACCTAGTATAAGGAAGATCAGCCACTAAAGCTTGCAATTCACTAATGCGACGTGCAGAGGTGATTGCAGTTAGGAAGATGACCTTCCAGGACAAAAGCTTTAGGGCTGTAGTGGCTAAAGGTTCAAAAGGCGGTTTCATGAGCTGTCCGAGAACTAGGTTTAAATCCCATGTCACCGGTGGTGGCCTAATGGGAGGCTTTGTTAATAGAAGACCTCTCATAAATCTTGATATGAGTGGAAATTGGTTGTCCATTTAGAGGCTTATAGGAAGCTGCAATTGTACTAAGATAGACTCTTACGGAATTGGTCTTTAGACCAGAATTTGATAAATGAAGTGGATCCTCTAGTATCGATTCCAAAGGTATCATAAGAGGGTTTAACCCCTTCTGTGAACACAATATAGTAAAATGTTTCCACTTGAAGGCATAAGAGCGTCTTGTGGAAGGTTTTCTAGAAGCCTGAAGGATATCCTTTACCTGTTGGGAAAGGTTGAGATCCTGAAGGTCTAAGCTTTCAGCAACCAGGCCCTGAGATGCAGGGACTGGGGATTCAGATGCCATAGCATCCCGTTCTCAAGCTCCTATGAACTCTAGGAACCGAGACGGAGCAAGTTGGGATTTTGGGAGGTTTATGAGCAATCCCAAGTATTGAAGGATTTGCATTGTGCGAGACAGTGCAGAGCTGGCTTCTGGAACCGTGGGAGCTCGAATGAGCCAGTCGTACAAGTAAGGGAAGACGAATATCCCCAGGATTCGCAGAAATGCAGCTACTACTGCCATGCATTTCGTGAACACTCTTGGTGCCGAAGGCAGACCAAAGGGAAGAACCCTGTATTGGAAATGTTTTCCCTTGAAAATGAATCGTAAGAATTTCCTGTGATCTGGATGGATCAGAATGTGAGTATATGCATCCTTTAGATCTAGAGAACAAAGCCAATCCTGACTCTGAAGTTATGGCAGAAGAGTTCCCAGAGAAATCATTCTGAACTTTTCTCGGAACAGATATTTGTTCAATTCTCTGAGGTCTAGAATGGGTCTGTGTCCTCCTGTTTTCTTTGGAATAAGAAAATAGGGGGAGTAGAACCCTGCACCCTGCTGAAGAATGGGCACCTCCTCTATTGCTCCTTGAGCAAGGAGTATTGAGACCTCTTGATCCAGTAGATTGCCTGTAGAGGTTTGGGAATTGAACTGTCTTACGACTGTAGGAGGGGGCATACTGTGAAAATGAAGCTTGTACCCCTCTCCCACAATGGACAGAGTCCAATTTTCTGTTGTTATTTGGTGTCATCTGTTGGCAAAATGACACAACCTGCCTGGAATGTTTAGGGGTTCTGGACCTTTCAGAGGCAGGAAGACTAAGTTCTCTATGAAGGAGTCAAAGCCCTTGAGGGGGCTGGGCCTGTGGAGTTGGTTGAGCTCTAAGGCCTTTCGGCTTCTTTTGTCTGGATTGTTGTTGTTGACCCTTCTGGGCAACTTGACCCTGAGCTTGCCCTTGCTGGGTATAGGGACGGATACAACTTCCTCTTTTTGCTGAAAAAGGGTCTTTTATAGGGTTTCGTTTTGGCTGGAGGGGCTGTAGATTTTGACAATCTATCTAAAGTGATATTGTCAGCATCTATCTCATTAGCCTTCTCCTGCCAATTCTTGCCAAAGAGGTTTTCTCCTGTGCAAGGGATGTTTCCCAATTTATCCTGTACCGAAATCTCTAAGTCTGATGCCCGAAGCCAGGCAATCCGACGTGCACCAATGGCAATAGCAGAGGTTCTGCTGATGCATTCAAAGCAGTCAAAGGCTGCACGGTTTACGAACTAGGAGACATCTTGAGCATGCTTGACAAGAGTAAGAAAGTCCTGTCGTTTGTCCTCAGGGAGAAGGGGGCTCATAAGCTCCAAATCTCCCATGACCTCTTTGAGGGACATTCCCATATATAAAATATATGAGCTGATCCTAGCTGAAAGCATGGAAGCCTGAAAGGTTTGATGCCCAAAAGCGTCAAGAGTCCTGCATTCACGACCTGGTGGATTGGATGCATGTCTCTTTGCACTTTTCATCCTACGCATGGCTGACTCCACTACCATTGAATGGTGTGGCAGCTGAGTCTTTTGAAAACCAGGACATGGTGGAACTCGATACATGGTATTGAGTCTCCTAGAATGAGGAGATGTGGTCAAAGGTGTCTCCCTCATTCTGAGCATCAAATCATGAAGAATTTCATGAATGGGCAGAGTGGCTGCCTCCTTGGGAGCCTTAGAGTATTGCAGAATTTCCAATTCCTTTGCTCTAGGTTCTTTTTCAGGAGCTACCGTGATTGAAAGCCTCGGGCCACATCACGAATAAAATCCTGAAAAGACATGTCCTCCTGAGGAGACATTCTGCGTTGGGGAGAAGAGGAGTCTTCCGGGAGAAACACTCTGGTACCGGCAGAATTATCAGTCATCAGAATCAGAGGATTCGAAGTATCTCTGATCCCAATGTTCATGCAAAGCATGGTCTCGGTATCGAATTGGTCCGGTACTGATCTGTCGATGCCAGAAAAAGTCGGCATGGGAAGGATTCCCACTGGGGCCGGTACCGTCGGTGCTGGTACCGGTATCTGTACCGGCTGTAAGGAGAGCTGCAAGACTGCGTTCGATAGCTAGGAATCTCTGGTCTATCGACGCTGCTGATGCCTGGGTATCGGTACCGGTAAAAGCGGCCGGAACCCCTGAGCATGGCACCAGTAGTTCTGCTGAGGTCGAAGCCTCGAGAACATCCTGGAACCCCATTGATGCTTTGGAGGCCGAAGCCTCCCGCCGGGGCTGTTTTGCCGGTGTAGTTTCCTCAAGGTCAATGCCAATGGCCTCTCGATGCTTTGAAGGAGAGCTATCCTTTGAGGACCGACTCTTATGTTTAGTTACCTGATATCCATGGGAGGAAGATGAGGCTCTTGAAGACGTCGATGCAATGGACCTGGTATCCGAAGAAAAGAGGGTACCGAGCTATGCAGCTCGGTTTTGTCTTTCTCTTTTAGTCATCCCCATACAGGAGGAACACTCAGATGGAGAATGGTCAGGGCCTAAACATTTTAGACACCAGTCATGGGTGTGGGTGACGGAGATGGTACCGCCACATTTAGTACATTTTTTAAAACCACTAGCTGGTTTTTCCATCTTTTGGGAAAAATGGGGCCTAATGCCCAAAATGGCGCCTAGCACCAAAAGAAAAAGTTTCTGAAGAGAAACAGTTCAAAAAAAATATATATATATATTTTTTTTTTAGAAAAGAAGAAGAAAAGCACCGGCGGTACCAGTAGGTGTCGTGCGGAGGCAGGCGCGACCACAAGAAAACAAGAAGAAATTTTCTGCGGTGACAGGATGTGTGTCCTGTCGGCTCTGCGGAAAATGAATAACTGAAGAGGGACAGTTGGAAAGGCTGGAAGGCAGCGCGCATGTGCTGAGGGATGCTCCCAAAAGTGTTCCTATTGGATGCTGGGGAGCGTTCCCGTGCAGGCTCCATCGGTACCGACGATACCCATATGTGAAGACTACATTCCTGCTTGTTCCTGGAGATACTCTGTAATACTACAACATCACTGTGCCTGAAAAGCACTGGGATCATGACCCTAAAAGAATTACAGAGAAGGATGAGATTATGAACACCTGGGATACTCCCATTCCAACCGATAAAAAGCTGGATGCGAGGAAGCTGGGTATGGTGGTAAAGGAGAAAAACACCAGAACTGTACTTTTTACAGAGATGTCATTTGCAAGCGACTACTCTGTGAATCGCGTTGAGAGGAAGAAAATCTTCAAGTACCAAGAAATGCAGTCAGAGACAAAGAAAATGTAGCAGAAAGATAAAGAGCTATTTCCCATCGTGTTGGGTGCCACAGGCTTAATTAAGAGGAATTTCAAAGCACACCTTGATAAATTATTACCAACACATGTAACATCTAATGAACTCCAGGAGGCGGCTCTCTTTGGCACAATGCAAGTACTACACTGAGCATTAGCAGTAAATTTGAGAAACTGAGATCATGCTCCACATACCTTGGCTTAGAAGTGAGGTTCATCAGTGTCATGGTATGCGCAAAACTCACCCATTTGGAGAAACTGTCCCCAAATGATGGTAATGGTGAGCTGTAACTCCACTCGTCTTAGTCTCAAAAATACTTGCTGTGCAGCCTCTAAAGCAACCCTTTACAGGGTTGGTGTGGCCCCTCTCTCGGATAATATTCTCCCAGCAAGGGGTATAGCTTCATCTTCATCCTGAATAATTGCCCTACCCAGCAAAGGACTGCAGCAAAGAGACAGGTAGCAGCCATAATGCAAATAATGGCATGATAAACTGTAATTTCACTCAACTCAGTCCCAGCAGCGTTTGCTATGCAACCTCCAAGGCAACTCTTTTGTAGTGTCAAAAAATGTTAAAACTTAATCCTTGTTTACAGCAAAATGACTGTTAAAGTTTCAAGCAACTGCAAGGTCATTAAGCATTCTTTAAGATGGTTTGTTTAGTATATTACTATGGGGATCTAGGGCGCTCATTAGTAATGGTAACTTAGATAAGGCTATGATGACAGAATCAAGCTGGGTCTATCTGTCAGGATGCAAGTATAAAAGTATCTGTAATACATAACAGAAACATAGATATTTGGTAGCTGGCTTTCTCTGACAGACTTTGAAGGAGATCTCTGAGGCTGATGGGCAATGGCCATGTCAGTATTGCTGGCTATTTAGCTAATTACAGATCTTTGCAGTTAAACATGGGAAAGGTAGGGGTGCCCTGACACTGCTAATACAAAGCAACTTATAATAACACCACCCAAGATTACAACAAAATTAACACTTTCCCCTAGCCTCTTCCACATAACATACATCAGTGGGGATCCTGTATGCTCATGTGACTATGATGGTAGAGTATAAATGAGGAATTCCAAAAGACTGCCCTAGAAAGAAGGACTGTGTAGCTGGATGTCATGCACTGATCTCCTAGGAAGCTGGCCCGCATAGGAAGTGAGTTCAGGCTTCTTTCTATGCTTTATACTGTCGCTAGTTTCAGGTTGATGATGTGGCACACCCCGACTGGTTCTCCTGAATACACTTCGGACTGATTGGTTCCTGAGAATGCATCTGCTTATTGGCTCCCTGCACCTATTTACCCCAGAAGCCTCCAGTCCACCCTGTCTTCAGAGAGGTCTCTCATGTGAATCTCTGAGTGCCTTGTTTGTTGCTCATCTTTGGTGTCTAATTTTTTGGCAATTAACCTGTTCCGCCTTGCCTGATTCTTGGCTCTTCCTGGACCTCGCTTCTGCCTACTGCTTTGGATTTTATTCTATGCCCTGGTACATTTTCTCTTTCTGCCTGGCATCTGGTGAATACCCTTCCTTCAGGGAACACCTCAGGCCTATGTCTCAAGTCCTGGCAGCCTCTGAGTATTGGAAGTTCACCTTGAAGAGAAAGGGGGCTGTTATAAGTGAATATATATGCCTTAGGTCCCTGGTACTCTCCAAATGCAGACCCAGCCATGACACTGGATGTATCCTTAGCGGGGTGTACAGACTAACTGGGCAGACTGAAATGGCCAATTGGTCTTTATAGCTATCATCTACTCTGTTGCTATGCGTTGGCCAGACCTTAAAGATTTCCATACGCAATCTTATTATGCCATCTGAAAACTTCAAAACCCTGGAATAAAACAGAATAAAAAGGTCCTCACACCTTCTATTTACTCTCTTCTTGATATAATGCAGAAGCCAAACTTTCATTTTAATACATTTCTATTTGTCCTTCCATCTATACTTGTCCTCCATCTTCAATTCCTTGAAAATGTTTTTACCTTGGTCTGATTCTTAACATTTTTGTAAGTGATATTACAGAAGGGCTATTGGGTAACGTTTGTCTCTTTGCGGATGATACCAAAATCTGCAACAGAGTAGACGTCCAGGAAGGTGTAGATAACATGAGGAGGGATTTAGCAATGTTTGAAGAATTGTCAAAAATCTGGCAGCTGAGATTTAACGCTAAAAAATGCAGTCATTCATTTAGGCTGTAAAAATCCAAAAGAGCGGTACAGCATAGGTGGACCAAATACTTCTGCACGAAAGAAGAGCGGAGCATGGGCATGATTGTTTCTGATAATCTCAAGTTGGCTAAACAGGTAGAAAAGGTGATGGCAAAAGCCGAAAGGATGCTTGTGTGCGTAAGGAGAGGAATGGCCTGCAGGAAAATGGAGGTGATAGTGCCTGTGTATAAGTCTTTGGTGAGACCTAATTTAGAGTATTGTGTGCAATTCTGGAGACAACATCTTCAAAAGGATATAAACAGGATAGAGTCAGTGCAGAAGGTAGCTACCAGAATGGTCAGTGGGCTTTGACATAAGGCATATGGGAAAAGACTTAAAGATCTCAATATGTATACTTTGCAAAAAAGATGGGAGAGTGGAGATATGACAGAGATGTTTAAATACTTCCGTGGCATACAGGACGAGAGCCTCTTTCAACTGAAAGCTCTGCAACGAGGCGTAGGATAAAAGTGAAAGGAGATAAACTTGGGAGCAATTTGCGAAAATATTTCTTTATGGAAAGAGTGGGAGATGCATGGCATGTTCTCCCAGTGGAGGTAATAGACAAAAACTGTATCTGAATTCAAGAAAGAATGGGATAAACACAGAAGATCTCTAAAGCAAAAAGAACTGTAGAGCTTAGTGGTTTGTATGGAAGGGCAGACTGGATAGGCCTTATGGTCTTTATCTGCCATCATGTTTCTATGACTGGATCAATTTTTCTTTAGCTTCTGCTGAAACTGAATATATTTAAGAAATTCATTATATATTAAAAGAAATATTCACTGCAATTTGATGCTCATCTGTTTTGTGCCCTGTAGCTTATTTCTGCTTACTTTTTAATTTCATATCTTTGATTTCTTGTTATCAGATTGCGTATAAAACCCTCTGGTTCTTAAATATATGACATTTTAAATATATTTGTTAAATGATCTCATTGTATATCAAGAATTTCTGAGCGGGCATGCTACTCACAGTGGACATGGTTATAACAAAATCTGATTTCTGAAACTAAGCATACGCAATCCTGTGCAATTTTTCTTTTCTTTGCAATAGACAAATTTTATCCACAATGGGAGCACTGTGAATCACTTGCCTGCTACATAATTTTCTACAAATTGTGCAAATTTACCATAATTAAGGACAAGGATGGTACATTTTTCATGCAAAAATTCACAACAGCAATTATCTGATCTCTGTCTAGCAGTTTCCCCATGGACCTTGAACAGATTCATACTTTCCATATTTAATTCAGCAGAAAACCTACTTACAAATCTTGCCTCCTCTAAAAGGCAAAGAAGGTGATTTTAAAAGCCCCATTCCTGTTCTAAATGTGGATGAGGTGCCACAAAATGTGGACGTCAAACCCACATCTATAAGCAATTTCAGAAGGGCCGTGAGATGCATGGTTCCATGCCAGTACACTGCCACTGAGGATGTTTTGGGATATTTCTGGGTGGCACCACCATCTGAATATCCATAACATATTTCACGTCGGCTACAAATATGCAGGGAAGATTTTTTTAAATGCACCAATCTACACCTGCTATAAATCACAAATAAAGATGGGATTTTGTTATCTGTTGGGACTGCTTGTGGTGCTGGTGACTGGAGGAGTGTGGCTTGTAAGTTACTGGCTTGATTGTGATCTGTGTCCACGTGGGTGTCTTGAGTTATCGTTTGTTTCTCTGAAGTGTATCCTGTTTCTTTCTTAAACCTATCCTCCTCCACCTTTCCAAGACCCATGTAGATTTCCAATCCCTGATCCTCCTCGTCCTCCAAACTGTGCCATCCCCAAATCCCCAGTGAGTCACTCCCTGGCCCTTGGTGTGTCCGTCTCCCTGTTGCCTGCTGCTCACTGTCTGTGTGTGGCGCAGTGCTCCCTGCAGACTCTATATGGTTCCCTGATGCCTGTCTGTGTGTGTCCCAGTATTCCCTGCAGTTTCTATGCCTCTGTGTGGTTCCTTGCTGCCTGTCTGTGTAGGCCCTAGTATTCCCTGCAGCCACTGTCTCTCTGCGTAGTTCCCTGCTGCCCGTCTGTGTGTGTGGAGATGCATGTGCAGTGCTTTGGGTGTTAGTGGTGGGAGTCACTGGGAATTGGTGATGAGAGGCAGGAGCCAGAGATTGGATGAAGACATGGTTTGTGCTGCCCATGCTGCATGAGGCCCACAGAAAGCAATAGGGGAGCCACTAAGAGGCACCTATATCACAGGAGCTACAGGCCCAAAACACAATTTCTGAACCTCATGGATGAGCAATGCCTCATCAGATTCTGCTTTGATGAGGCAGCCATCCACCATCTCTGCCAAGAGTTAGAGCTACTCCTCTGTTCCACCATAGAGAAGCCAGTCCATGCCCATCCACTTCAAGATCACCACGTCCCTCGCCTTTCAAGCCACTGGCAGTTTCCAGTCTGTGTTGGCTGCCACTGTGGGACTCAGCCAGTCAGTTAGCTCACAGTTCCGGAGGGCCTTTCTAAACCACACCACATTATACAGCCTTACCAGAGACTGTGCAGTAGAGGCTGCAAATTATGATCCAGTTCCATAAGGTGATCAACTTTGCATTGGTAATAGGAGGTCATCAATTGAACATATGACTCTTAGGCCCCTACAAGGGAGGGAGGCAGGTCACTTACTGCAACAGGAAGACATTCCACTCACTCAACTTGTAGGTGGTCTGCAATGCACAGAGGGAGATAATGGATGTCCTTCCATAGTTTCCAGGTTCCTGCCATGACTCAAACATCCTCACCCACTAGCATCTATGAGAAGCTTTACAGCAGAGATATCATTGGCTGCTGGCTACTAGATAAAGTGTAGTTACTCACCTGTAACAGGTGTTCTCCAGGAACAGCAGGAATCAGTCCTCACATATGGGTGACGTCGGTGCTGTTGGAGCCTATGCGGAAGCATCTCCCCAGCTTTCACAAAAAGCCTTTGGGAGATGCACCACATATGCGTGGTCCACTTCCTGTCCAAAAGTACCATCTTGCCTCAGTCCAATTACAGCTAAGACGGCAAAAAAATAAAAGATGGTAAAGAAGCAACTCCAAGGGGAGGAGGGAGGGTTGTGAGGACTGATTCCTGCTGTCCACGGAGAACAGCTGTTACAGGTGAGTAACTACGCTTTCTCCGAGTACAAGTAGGAAGTCAGTTCTGACATATGGGACTCCTCAGCAACAGGCTACCGAGAACCTGTAAAAATGTCATGGCAACCTGCAAAGGTGAGCCGTGATCAGAAGCAGTTGAATCCCTAAGAGAGACTCTCGCAAGACCCAGGTATCTGGTGGAAAACCAGCACTCCAGTAACTTGAATACAGAAGGGTTGGAAAGCAGGAATTGCCTACACCATGAAAAGATTACAGAGTACAGCCTGGTTGAAGGCGCTGTCCCATTGGGAATCCCTCTCTAGGCAGTGGTGAGCTGCGAAGGTATGGACCAAAGACCAGGTGGTGGCCTAGTCAATTTCTGTTATGGGAATGGAACACAGATTGGCCATGACACGGTGCGCTGTGCTCCTCTGGTCCAGTGAGATCCCCGCTTGCTCATAGGCAAGGGTAATGCAGTCCACCACCCAAGTGGACAGAGTTCGCTTAGTCACTGTGAGCCCCAGACGGCTGGGGTCATGGGATACGAAAAGCTGTTGAGCTTTGCGGTGGCCCTGAGTCCTTGCAGGTAGAAGGACAGGGCTCTCTTGCAATCCAGAGTATGAAGAATGACGTCTGCCCTACTGGCATGAGGCCTGGGAAAGAAGGTGGGGAGCACCACCTCCTGACTGAGATGGAATGGGACACCACCTTTGGCAGAAACTTGGGGTGTGTATGGAATACCACCCTATTATTTATTTATTTAACATTTTTTATATACCGCCTTGTCATTTAATCAAGGCGGTTTACAATAACTTTAACTTTTACAAAGAACTTGCAAATTTAAACAGTAACAGAGAACTTGTAGAACCTCATGTAAGGAGGCTCTGCCATCAGAGCCTGGAGCTCGCTGACTCTACAAGCTGGTGTGAGTGCTACCAGGAGGCTCAAACGGAGGCTTAGTCAGCTGCGAGAGCACTACATTGAGATCCTACTTTGCCACTGGAGAGCGGATGGGGAGTTTGGATAATATGAGGCCCCGTATGAACCGATGCACAAGGGACTGAGCTGAGAGGGATTTCCCTTCAACAGAGTGGTGATGAGCTGCAATGGTGCTCAGGTCTACTCTGACTGAGTTGGACTTCAGTCCTGCCTGCGATAGGTGGAGCAGGTATTGAAGCACCACATGGACTGATCTGGAGAACGTGTTTGTCTGCTTTTCTGTGCACCGCAATGAGAAATGGCACCACTTGAAGGCATACACCCTTCTCATGGAGACCTTACAAGAGGCCAAGAGAATCTCTTCCACATCTCATGGAAGATTGAAGGGGGCTAATGCTACCCTTTCAGCAGCCAAGTCGTGAGGAAAAGGGACCCCAGGTTGTGGTGTAGGAGACAACTCTGCTCCTGCGAGAGTAGTCCTGGGGCTTGGCCCAGGGGAATCGGCAGTACTGTCAATAGGGAGAAGAGCAGTGGGAACAGAGTTGTTTGGGCCACTGAAGGGCTATCAGCACTAGTGATGCTCTGTCGCGCTGAGCCTTGAACAGGGTCTTGGCTATCAACGGTGTTGGAGCGGAGGCGTACAGGAGGCCTTCTGTCCACGGAATGAGGAATGCATCTGCCACAACCCGAAATGGGTGCGGTCAGCAGGAGCAGAAACGAGGTAACTGGAGGTCACGTCCAGGCAGTCAAAAGCTTCCTTTGGGATGGCACCCTTGGGCAGGAAGTGGACCATGCATGCATGGTGCATCTCTCAAAGGATTTCTTTGAAAGCTGGTAAGATGCTTCCGCGCAGGCTCCGTCACCCATATGTGAGGACTCCGTCACCCATATGTGAGGACTGACTTCTTGGTTGTTCCCGGAGAATTCCCATACCAGCCCTCTCCATCCTCTAGACATGCACATACTTGAAGGGTGCACTGTACCCTGGGAGCTACAGCATTTGGACAAGAGTGTCTGGGGCTGCAGTGCCCGTCCAGCACCTGAAACACCCTGGTGCATGCCCTAATATGTGTCCAACTGCCCTCTACCTTTGCAGGTGATAGAGGCTACCCACTGAAGTGGTGGCTCCTGACCCCCACCCTGCTGCTGCACAGAGAGGCAGAAGAACGATACAACAGTGCTCACATGCACATGTATGCCAGCATTGAGAAGACATTTGGTCAGCTCAAGAGCTGCTTCCAATGCCTTGACCAATATGGAGGTAAACTGCTATACAACTCTGCCGGGATATGTTAGATCTTCATGGCTGCTACATGCTCCACAATATGGTATTGAGATGCGAACAGACCCACCCTGAAGAAAAGGATACAGCAGACCCAGACCATGATGTAAATACAGAAGGGCCAAGGCATAGGGATACTGGCCAACTTTGTATAGTGTAGTGAACCATCCACTACCATCCTCCCACTGTCCTGGCCAACCCTGCCCACATCACCACCTCCACTCTCCCAGAAGCAGCCCTGTGCAACACCTTCTCCCTCAGTACCAGCTTAGTGAAAACACCACCAATCCCCTCCCCTCTCAAAACATCCATCACCTAACCTCCACTACTGTCCCCCTCACAAAGCAGCCCTCTCCGTTACCCAATCCCCCAATAACAGCCCTCTATCACCCCTCAAAGAGTGCTGACAGGAAGACAGGGTTATTTCTTCTTACATCTCCTGAATCCTCCTCATCAGCACCTTACCCTCTGCCCCCTTCTCCCAAACCAGACTATGATGATGTGAGGGGTGTGCTGGATGATGTCTCCTCTGGCCTCTATGGAGCTGCTGAGGATATCATCTGGCACATCAGATCATTGAAAGGCCTTGTGGAAGGGGGGAATGTGAGGGGGCTCCCCCTTACATGAGCACGGGTCACAAAATGTGAGAAGAGATGGTGGCTGGACAGATGGTAGCTCCAATGGTGGTGGACAATGGAGACGCCTGCCTCTTTGGTGGAGAGGAGATAGCAATAAGAGGTAACAGAGCATGCAGAGAAAAGGAGGACACATGTAGGAAGGTGCGCTATAGATACTTACTGTATTCCTGGAAGGCTCTTTATTTATGAAGGTCACCAACTCCCCTCATTGTCTCCTCTTCTATTGTTTGGAGTACCTGTTGCTCTAGGTCAGAGAGGGGCTGAGGCTGGCTATCTGGTCCTCTCTCTCTGTCTTTTTTCTTGGTCTTTTTTTCCAGGACCAAGCAGGACGTCAGTCCTCACATATGGGTGACGTTGGTGCCGATGGAGCCCTCGTGCGGAGCATTTCCCCAGCTTTCAAAGAAAGCCTTTGGAAATTGCAGCGCGCATGCGAGGTCCCCTTCCCGCCCAAGGGTGCCATCTTGCTCAGTCTTCTTTTTTCCGCGGAGCCCGACGGACGTAGTTCGTTTTTCGCCGAGGAAAAAGTTGATTTCCCTATTTTTTGTACTTCTCCTTTGGTTCGACACCGGATCCTTTTCCCGCCTGGGCCCGGTACGCCGGTATCGAGCCCACTCTCTCCTTTTCGTTTTTTGTCCTTCATGACTAGCGTTCGTGCCATTTTTTCTTTTTTCACTGGCAGCCCTGTCTTTTGACCTCGCAGGGGCCCTTTTTACCCCGTTGGCTGCCAGCGGGTTTAAAAAGTGTGATCGGTGTAAGAAACCTATGTATCTTACCGACACACACGACTGCTGCCTCCGCTGCCTCGGACTCGATCATGACCCGATGATTTGTGGTCCGTGTGGCAAAATGTCCTCGAAGGCGTTGAGGAGTCGGCAGCAACAGAAGGATAGGATCTTCTCTGACTCCGCATCTGGACGGGCCCGGACCTCGTCAGAGGCCTCGACGTCTCGGGACTCCGACCCCGAGCAGCATCGAGGTTCCTCTGAGCGGGGGTCTCCTTCACGGGAACAGCGCAGGAAGAAGAAACCCGCAAGGGCGGCGTCGGTGGACGCTCCTGGTTCCTCGAGAGCCAGGTCGCATAGCCCCGATAGCCGTCCCGGGTCTTCGGAGTCGGAGAGGCCTGCCAAGCAACCTCGTCTCGAGATGGAGTCTCCTGGACACGTCAGTGCTGTAGTCCTCGTGGACTCTCCTCCAAGGGAGCCACCGTCGAGGCCCGAGTCGGGGACTGCTGGGTCTCCTGAGCTCGGACTCAGGTTGATGGCCTTGGAGAGCAGCCTCGCTGCCTTCATGGAACAGCAGCGGGCATTGATCGCCGGTCTCACCGGTGCATCTGCCCCGACCACCGGGACATCGACGTCCAAGTCGACCCCGGAGGCCGAGCCGATCCTCGAGTCCATGCGGGCTCGAGTCGATCCTCGGCCACGGTCTCCCTCGGCCTTCCGTTCAGGACCGAGGTCGTCGATGCCGGTACCCTCGGCGTCGGGGCGGAGGGCATCGGTACCCGCCCGACCGGAGCTGCTCGACACCTCCTCCGAGGAGTCGGGCTGGGAGACGGAGGACGAAGAGTCACCCGACACCTATCGGACTCGGTGTGTCCCATCGGACTCGCCGGAGTCTGAACCTCGGAGACGATCCCCACCGGAGAATACCCGGTTCTCGGATTTCGTGCGGAATATGGCCAAGGCCTTGGCCTTCCCCGCGGATCCCGAGGAGGAGCCTCGAGCCGAGGAGCTCGAGGCCCTCCAGTATGACTCTCCCCCGAAGGAGGCCTTTACTGTACCGGTTCCTCCGATGCTGGAGCGGCTGCTCTTCCACATGTGGGAGACCCCGGCCTCGACGCCGGTGTTAAGCAAGCGGGTCGATTCCATCTATCGAGTCCGCAAGAGCACCGGGTTCCAAAAGGCACAATTACCGCACCACTCCATGGTTGTGGAATCGGCCATGCATCGACTGAAAAGTCAGAAGATGCACTCCTCGGTGCCTCCCGACTGGGAGGCCCGGAACCTGGATGCCCTCGGTAAGAAGTGCTTCCAGGGCTCTATGCTTGCTTGCCGTGTCCAGACATACCAGCTCTACATGGGCATGTATCTCCGAGACCTGGCAAAGGAGATTGCCGGGTTCTCTGCTGGTCTCTCCGAGGAACCTTTGCAGAGGTTCCAGGCCTTGTCCACCGGTATTCGTGAGTGCTCGAAGTTTATCTCTCGAGCAGCCTACGATGGCTTCGAGTCTTCGGCCTGGGTAGCCGGGGCCGGCATCGGTGCCCGCCGACAGGCTTGGCTACAGTCATCCGACCTCGAGCCATGGGTACAGGACAAGTTGGTCGATGTAACCTGCCGAGGTAAAAACCTCTTTGGCAAGCCCATGGCTGAAAAGGCTGCAGAACCTCAGACCGAGACTCTGACCAGGACTAGGCTGTCCAGAAAAACCTCTGCCCCTTCTCAGAAGAAGAAGGGCTCGGGAAAAAAGACCTTTTACCCGAGGAAGTCATCTGCCTATAAACAATACCCTCATTATCAGGCCTCTGCAGCTCCCCAACAGGGTCAGCAGGCCAAGGGGTAGGGTCATGGGCTACGTAGGCAGAAGGCCCCCAAGCCACCAACACCGGCCCCTGCTCAGCAGGGTGGGGGTTTCTGACTCAGAAAGCATAGCCTCTTCTCCTCAGCTGGCTTCTCTCAGCACAGGAGGCCGGCTGGCCCACTTTGCCCACAGGTGGTCAGCCATCACATCAGATACCTGGGTGCTTCATATAGTCCAAAAAAGCTATCTTCTCCATTTTCACCAGGTACCTCCCTCCTATTTTCCAGGGGAGCCTCCAAGACTCCCTCTGCACAGGGACAGACTCCTTCAGGAGTTAGCAAGTCTACTAAAGGAACAGGCTGTGGAACCGGTGCCCCACCACCTGAGAGGTCACGGCTTTTATTCCAGGTACTTTCTGGTACCAAAAAGAACAGGAGGCCTCAGACCCATCCTAGACTTGCGCAACCTCAACAAGTTCCTGGAGAAGGAACAGTTCAAGATGCTTACCCTTGGAATCCTGCTGCCCTACCTCCAGCAGGGAGATTGGCTATGCTCCTTAGATCTAAAGGATGCTTATACTCACATCCTTATTCATCCAGACCACAGACAATATCTCAGATTTGAAGTGGGAGGAAACCACTATCAGTACAGAGTACTACCCTTTGGCCTGACCTCCGCTCCCAGGGTGTTCACCAAGTGCCTGGCAGTGGTGGCGGCCTACCTAAGGCTTCAAGGTCTCTTTGTGTTTCCGTACCTGAACGACTGGCTCATAAGGGGCCAGTCTTCCCAGGAGGCCCATCAAGCCACCCTTCGCACTGTGGCTCTGCTTCAGCACTTGGGGTTTGTCATAAACTTCGCAAAGTCCACTTTGCTCCCGTCCCAGAACTTAGAATTCATAGGAGCAAGGCTGGACACTCTTCAGGCGAAGGCTTTTCTGCCAATGGACAGGGCCCACAGGCTGATGGATCTAGCCAGGCAGTTTCACAGAAATTCCCTGGTCTCTGCCAGGCAATTCCTGAGACTACTCGGCCATATGGCTTCCACGGTTCATGTCACCCCCAATGCCCGCCTGCACATGCAGCCTGCTCAGTGGAGCCTTCGCACTCAGTGGCATCAGGCCACAGGGAGCCTAGCGGACTCAGTAAGAATATCCGACCTGCTGGTCTCCTCTCTGCAATGGTGGCTTCATCTTCCGAATCTGGTACTCGGAGTGGTTTTTCAATCCCCTCCGCATTCTCAAGTGCTGACGACAGATGCTTCTCTTCTAGGTTGGGGAGCACATTGCCAAGGGACATGTACTCAGGGTCTCTGGACCCCTTGGGAGGCTGCTCAACAGATAAACTTCCTGGAGCTACGGGCGATACGCCTAGCTCTGAGAGCCTTCTCCCACCTCGCCTTTCACCAGTCTGTACTAGTCCAGACGGACAATCAAGTTGTGAGTGGAGGAGTAGCCTAGTGGTTGGGGCAAGTTGTGAGTGGAGGAGTAGCCTAGTGGTTGGGGCAAGGTACTTCAGGCTGGAAGGTCGGGGGTTCAAATCCCACTAGAGGACAGCAACCTTGGGCCGGAAGGACTGGGGTTTCTAGTCCCACAGGTGCTCCTTGTGGTCTTGGGCAAGCCACTTAACCCTCCATAGCCCATGTTCCCTGTAAAATAGTTTTCTCCAAGTTATAATACCCTGTTCAATGTAATTTCAGTTTGTTCAATGTAAAACCGCACTGATGCAGAATAGCGCGGTATATAAGAGAATTAAATTTAAAAAAAATAAATAAATAAATAAATAATAAAGTTGCTATGTTCTACGTGAACAAACAAGGAGGCACAGGCTCCTTCCTTCTATGTCAGGGGGCACAACGGCTGTGCTCTTGGGCCGTCAATCACAGAATCCTCCTCTAGGCTGTCTACCTCCCAGGTCAAGAAAATTATCTGGCGGACAGACTGAGCAGGATCCTGCAACCACACGAATGGAGGTTGAACCCGTTGGTGGTTCAGCAGGTCTTTCTCAGGTGGGGCCTCCCCACCATGGATCTTTTCGCCAGTCCTCTGAACCGGCAACTCCCGAGATTCTGCTCCAGACAACCGCATCCTCTCAGAGTAGCAGCGGATGCGTTTCTGATCTCGTGGTCCACAGGCCTACTGTATGCGTTTCCTCCCACGCCACTAGTGTCCAGAACACTGTTCAAAGTCCTCAAGGATGGGGCCTCAATGATCCTGATAGCCCCCAGGTGGCCGAGGCAACTGTGGTTCCCGCTTCTACTGCAACTGGCGGTGGACACCCCTCTTCCTCTGGTGTTTCAGCACGATCTCCTGTCTCAGGATCAGGGGACTCTCTTGCACCCCAACCTCCAGTCCCTTCATCTGATGGCCTGGCTGCTGAAAGGGTAGTCCTGGCTCCCCTACTACTGCCTCGAGAGGTGGAAGATGTGGTCTTAGCCTCTAGACGGCAATCCACCAGGAAATCCTACGCTCTTAAGTGGCGTAGATTCTCTGCATGGTGTGCTCAGCACAGCGAGAATCCCTTCTCGTGCTTGGTAGTGGTAGTCTTGCAATATTTGCTCTACCTCTCCAATCTAGGCCTTAAGTCCAACTCTGTCCGGGTTCACCTCAGTGCTCTCTCAGCGCACCACTCGCCAGTGGACAGACGGCCTCTTTCCAACCACCCTTTGGTGGCTCGTTTTCTCAGAGGCCTCCTTCTGCTTAAGCCTCCTTTGCGTCCACCAGCCCCTGAGTGGGATCTGACTGTGGTCTTACAGCGGATTACTTGTCCGCCCTTTGAACCTATGGCTACCTGCCCTCTCCGTTTTCTCTCCTGGAAAACCTTGTTTCTGGTAGCTCTTACCTCTGCTAGGCGAGTGAGTGAACTTCAGGCGCTAGTGTCTGATCCTCCTTACACTAGGTTCTACAGGAATAGGGTAGTCTTACGGACTCACCCGAAGTTTCTCCCTACAGTTGTCTCCCCTTTTCACCTCAATCAGGAGGTGGTTCTTCCGACCTTCTTTCCCAGGCCGCATGCCAACCGGGCTGAGATGGTCCTGCATACCCTGGACTGTAGGAGGGCGTTATCCTTCTACCATGACCGTACGCGGGAGCATCGGAGGGCTGTTCAGCTCTTCGTTTCTTTTGACCCCAATAAGTTGGGGTTACCTGTCTCCAAGCATACTTTGTCCATCTGGGTCGCTGACTGTATCGCCTGGGCTTATGGGGCAGCCGGCCTCTCGTTGGAGGGTCGAGTCACAGCTCATCGTGTCAGGGCGAAGGCTGCGTCAGTGGCTCAGCTCCACTCTGTTCCGTTGGCAGACATCTGCCGGGCTGCTACTTGGTCTTCAAGCCAGACTTTTGCGGCCCATTACTGCCTTGAGAGGGAGTCCCGCAGGGACAGTGTTTTCGGACAGGCAGTACTCCATAATCTCTTTGGGGTTTAGGCAACTCCTACCCTCCGGCCCTGTTGTTGGGCTACCGGTCGGGGGCGTTCTCAGAGAAGATTCCTTCCTTACGTACTGACGAGCTAGAGGGAGCTCATTTTTTCGGCTTGAGGTCTCCGGTAGCCTTAAGCTTGGGAGTCCCATATGTGAGGACTGACTTCCTGCTTGGTCCTGGAGAAAGAGTAGTTACTCACCTGTAACAGGTGTTCTCCAGGAGCAGCAGGAATCAGTCCTCACAACCCTCCCTCCTCCCCTTGGAGTTGCAGTCATATGATTTATTTTGCTAATTTTTTGCTGTCTTTTAGCTATGTCACCGGCGTCGAAACCGAGAGAAAAAAAGAGAAATAATCAACTTTTCTGCGGGGATTCACAAACAACGTCTGTAGGGCTCTGCGGAAAAAAGAAGACTGAGCAAGATGGCACCCTTGGGCGGGAAGGGGACCGCGCATGCGCGCTGCAATTCCCAAAGGCTTTCTTTGAAAGCTGGGGAAATGCTCCGCACGAGGGCTCCGTCGGCGCCGACGTCACCCATATGTGAGGACTGATTCCTGCTGCTCCTGGAGAACACCTGTTACAGGTGAGTAACTATTCTTTACCTCCCTCCACTTGTGTTTCAGATTGTCGACATCTCAGTTACGGTGGTAGATGGCATTCTGGTGCTGATAGACGCTCAACCAGTTTTTGTTTTTGACAAGCACTCATGCAGCTGACTTTGTGGCTCAGGAGCACACTCTGATGCTTGAGGACCTTCCACAAAATGAGTTCCATCTCACCATAGCAGAAGTGGTCCTGTTGAGCACCTTTGTTTGGGTGCCATGACTTGGACAGAAACAGTACTGATCACACTATTTCTAAAATGGGGCCGCACACATGTATGGTCCAGTTTTATAGAAGTGCACAGGAGCGGTGCCTGCACTTCTCCAATTTGCATATGTGTTGTGGGCATGCATATGGAATATAAACATGTGCAGTGCCAATTTTAGGAACAGGGTAAATTCATGTAGGCAAGCTGAACATTTTCCATTGCAAAATAGTCACCTCATGGACAGCAAGTGGGATGCTACAGTGAACAGCATAGCTGACATAGCTAAGACGGCAAAAATAAACATCAAGGAAGCAACTTCGTGGGGAGGAGGGAGGGTTGTAAGAACTGATTCCTGCTGTCCCTGAAGGACACCTGTTACAGGTGAGTAACTACCCTTTCTCCAGGAACAAGCAGGAAGTCAGTCCTCACATATGGGACTCCTTAGCTATAGACTACCGAAAGCAGATTTATTTTATTTAGCCTTTCTTATATACTGCCTTTCATGATATCAAGGCGGTTTACATTGAACAAACTGAAATTACATTGAACAGGGCATTATAACTTGGAGATAACTATTTTACAGGGAACATGGGCAATGGAGGGCTAAGTGGCTTGCCCAATACCACAAGGAGCACCTGTGGGACTAGAAGCCCCAGTCCTTCCGGCCCAAGGTTGCTGTCCTCTAGTGGGATTTGAACCCCCGGCCTTCTGGCCTGAGGTACCTTGCCCCAACCACTAGGCCACTCCTCTACATAGAAAAACACAGATGCCCTCAAGGGGAGCTGTGAGCAGCAGCAATTGAGTCCAAGGATACAGACTTCAGAATTGTTTGTGTGTCCAGTGAGGAACCAGCACTCTGGTAGCCTGAACACAGAAGGGTCAGAGGGTAGGAGATGCCTAAACCCTGAACAGATTACGGAGTACCACCTGGCCAAAGGCGCTGTCCCATCGTGACTCCCTCTCCAGGCAGTAATGAGCTGTAAAGGTATGGACTAAAGACCAGGTGGTGGCTTGACAGGTGTCCGTCATCGGGATGGAGTGCAGGTTTGCTCATAGGTGAGGGCAATATGGTCTGCCACCCAGGTGGACAGAATGCACTTGGTCACCTCCTCCACCGGCCGACTGGGGTCATGGGAAACAAAAAGCTGTGAAGCTTTGCAGTGGTCCTGGGTATGTAGAAGGAAGGACGACAGGCCCCTCTTATAGTCTAGAGTATGGAGGATGGCCTCTGTCCTGCTGGCATGAAAGAAGGAGGGGAAAGGAGGAGGGGAGCACCATCTCCTGACTGAGGTGGAATGGACACACCACCTTTGGAAGGAATGTGGGAGGCATGCGGAGCATGACTCTGTTCTTGCAGAACCTGGTGTAGGGCGCCTCTGCCACCAAGGCTTGTAGCTCACTGATCCTGCGAGCAGATGTGAGCGCCACCAGGATGATGGCTTTCCATGAGAGATACCTCAGGTGGCAGGTGGCCAGGGGCTCGAATGGCGGCCCAGTGAGTTGCGACAACACCACACTGAGGTCCCACTCTGCCACTGGTGGGCGGATGGGGGGCCTGAACAACAGAAGACCCCACAGGAAGCGGGTTATGAGAGACTGCAGAGAGAGGGGCTTGCCCTCCATGGGGTGGTGGTGTGCCACAAGAGCACTCAGATGCACCCTAATGGAGTTAGATTTGAGCCCGGCTTGCGACAGATGAAGCAAATATTGCAGCACCAGCTGCACTGAGCACGAGAACAGATTCCCTCGTCACTCCACGCACCATACCGAAAACCTGCGCCATTTGAAGACATAGGCCCGCCTGGTGGAAGTCTTACAGAAGGTCAAGAGGACCTCCTCCACCTCCCCCGGGAGATTAAAAGGGGCCAAGGCTACCCTTTCAGCAGCCATATGGTCAGCGACAGGGACCCCAGTTGGGGTGCAGGAGGGAGCCCTCCTCCTGAGACAGTAACCCCGGGGCACTCCCCAGAGGGTCTGGACCACTGCAGACAGGCGGAGAAGCAGTGGGAACCACGGTTTCCTGGGCCACCATGGGGCCTCCAGGATCAGCAATGTCCTGTCATGAAGAGTCTTAAAAAGGGTCTCGCCAATCAATGGCATGGGCGGGAAGGCGTACAGAAGGCCCTCCAACCACGGGATGAGGAATGCATCCACAGTCACCTGGGATGGGTGGGGATGCCAAGCACAGAAGTGAGGCAACTGGTAGTTGTCTGGGCTGGCAAAGCGATCTACTAGTGGGGTCCCCCAGAGATGGAAGAGCCGATTGGCTACTCTAGGGTACAGCTGTCACTTGTGCAGCTGAAGGACCCTGCTCAATCTGTCCACCAGGGTACTGTCCTGGCCCGGCAGGTACACCGCCCACAGGAGCATCCCTTGGTGGATCACATAAGAGCAGAGAGCCACTGCTTCCTGGCAGAGGATGCGGGATCCCATGCCCCCTTGTTTGTTGATGTAGAACACTGCAATCTCATTGTCCGTTTGGACCAGCACTGACCGGTGCTGCAAATGGTGGCGGAAGGCACAGAGAGCCAGGAATATGGCCTGGAGCTCCAGGAGATTGATCTGCTGCTAGCTTTCAGCCTTGGACCAACAGCCCTTAGTGCAGAGTTCCTTGCAATGTGCTCCCCAGCACAGCAAGAAGGCATCCATAGTGAGGACCTTCTGTGGGGTGGGAGTCTGAAAGGGCATCCCCACTTGAGGATACTGTGTGGCCTGCCACCAGCCATGGGACTCCACCAGCCGGTGGGTCACTGACACTCTGTCTTGCAGATGGCCTGTGGCCTGTGTCCACTGGGAGCGGAGGCACCACTGTGCCGCCCTCATATGAAGATGGGCATCCTGAGTAACATGGACTGTGGAGGACATGTGGCTGAGTAGGCGCAACAGGAGGTGAGTCAAAACTAAGGGTCGTACTGTACATCTGCAGCCAGTGCCCTGAGATGGTTGGCCTTGTCCAGAGGGAGGATGGTTTTGGCCTGAACAGTGTCTATCCTTACCCCAATGAACTCCAGAGATTGTATTGGGAGGAGGTGGGACTTGGGGTGGGTTTATCACAAACCTCAGATGTTGCAGGATCTGTATGGTATGGGCCGTGGCTTGCTATACCTCAGCTGCCATGACCCCTTTTATGAGTCAGTCGTCCAGGTAGGGAAAGACGAAGGCCTCTTGGAGACAGGTAGGCTGTGACTACCGCCAGGCATTTGGTGAAGACTCTGGGGATGGAGGCCAGGCTGAAGGGCAGTACCTTGAACTAATAATGGCTGCCCCCCACCATGAATCTGAGACAGTGCCTGTGGCTGGGATGCATAGCCAGTCTCCCTGCTGGAGGAATGGCAGCAGTGTTCCAAGGGAAAGCATCTTGAACTTCTCCCTCACTAGGAACCTGTTTAGGTCACACAGGTCCAAGAAAGGCTTTTCTCTTGGGTATGAGAAAATAACGGGAATAGAACCCTTTGCCCCGGAGATGCTGGGGAACCGGTACCACCGCTCTGTCTTCGAGGAGACCTGTGAGTTCATGCAGATCCCGGTGAAGGGGAGTCTTGGGGGGCTCTCCCAGGAAGAAAGGGGGGGTATCTGTGCAAGGTGGAGGAGGTAACCCTCCTGAAGCACCTGGAGTGGCCAAGTGTCGGTGGTGATGGCTGGCTATCTTAGGTGGGCAAAGTGGATCAGACATCTCCCTGGGGATGGAGAGGCTATGCCCAAGAAATCAAAAAATCCCACTGGGCTGGACGGGGGTTGGTGCTGGGGCTAATGCCTGGGGCTTGGGAGCCTTCTACTTATGAGAGCCATGCCTGAGCTCTGATACTGCAGGCAGTTTCTGTAAGCAGTTCCCTTTTTCAAGTAAGGGGGCTTTTTACTCGAGCCCTTTCGATGGGGGAGGGTAGCGGTCTTCTTGGAGAGCCTGGTCCTCATCATAGGCCCGGCCTCCAACTCTGCAGCCTTATTGGTCATGGGTTTGCCAAAGAGATTCTCTCCCTGGCAGAGGACATCGACCAATTTGTCTTGAACCCATTGTTCCAGGTCAGACAACTGTAGCCGAGCCTGGCATTGGACACCGATGCCTGCTGCAGCCATTCTAGCCACCAACTTGAAGCTGTCATAGGCTGCTCGAATTATAAACTTGGAGCACTCACAGATGGCTTTGGCCAGATTCCGGAACCGCTGGAGGTGCTCCTCAGAGAGACCATCCGAGAACTCAGAGACCTCCTTCGCCAGGTCCCTCAGGTACATGCCCATATACAGCTGGTATGCCTGGATCTGGTCGATGAACATAGAGTCCTGGCAGCACTTTCTGCAGAGGGCATCCAGGGTGTGGGCCTCCCTAACCAGGGGCACTGAGCAGGGTCCTGTAACACAGGATCTCGAGCTCCTCCATGCGAGGGTCCTCCTCTGACTCAGTGGCAAAAGCCAGCGCCTTCGATATGTCCCGTATAAAGTCAAGGAATGACATGTCCTCGGGGGGGGGGGGGGCAGGGTCAAGTCACGGAGGGGGATGGATCTGAGGACATGTCACTATGTTGGCGAGTGTCTAGGGATTTCTTGTCCTCGGTCTCCCAGCCTGAGTAATCAGTGGAAGAGTCGAGGGAGGACTGGGTTGGATGAACCAGCCCCAAAACCAAAGGTCCATGTCCCTCAGAGGCTCTGCGGCCAGAGCTGCGGGCACTCACTGGAGGGGACCTCGATCCAGAGGAATGGGACCAGAATTGAGACCGAAGTTGAGGATCAACTCGAGGCTGCGGAGGATCGTATTGATGTCCAGGGATGTCCTTGAGGTTGAGGGCCCGATGGTCTGGATGGATGACCCGCAGACACTGCTGGGCCATGAAGGAATACAAGCTGCACTCGAAGACTGCCATTCTGGTCTCCAGTCCAGAAGGCTCTGCAGCTGTCAGCGTGGGCATAGAGGGGCTCAGGCCCATCACTGGTTCTGCTGAAAGGGAGTCCTTGACTAGGATGGGCTCGGGAGTCCAAGATCGATCATTGGAGACCAATGATTCTTTTTGGGATACCTTGGTAGGCCGCTTCTGCTCTGAGCCCTTGGACGAGCAGCGTGGACTTCAAGACCTGGATCGGGACTTATCCGCCTTCACGGATCCGTCCACGGATGTGGCCTCGAGGGTTTCTTCTTCTTTTTGTGTTCCCCTTCTGAGGAGCTCCTCTCAGAGGGCCCGCAAACTTGATTGGAGACCGTGGAGTCACAATGCGAGTCCGAGGCCTTAGAAGGGGCCATGGAGTACAGTGTCACTGGAGACTCTGGGAAAATTTTGTCATGCTGCTGCTGTTGGCTCTTGATGGCCTTGGATGACATTTTCTTGCACAGGTCACAGCCTGATGGGTCGTGGTCCAGCCCAAAGCAAGCCCTGTAACCAAGTTTCTGTAATTTTTGTTCAATGTAATCTGCCCCTGATCGTTGGAAGGGGAGGTATATAAAATCCATTAAATAAATAAAATCAGTTGCAGCAGTCATGCATGTCAGTGAGGAACATGGTCCTTGAGCACTGATCACACTTTTTAAAGCCTCTGGCAGAAGCCATGGGGGGAAAAAGGGCCCCAGCTAGCTTGAAGACCCGAGGCTGTGCCAGTGGAAAAAAGGGCGCGAAACTGCACCGGGGAAAAAATAAAAAGATGAAACCAAGACGCGATGCTGAGGCAAGCGAGCTCAGGGGCGGGAAGAGTACCAGTGCAAGACCGGAGGAAAGAGAAACTCAAGAAAAAGCATTTTTTCCAGGTTAAAAACAGACAGATGTCTGGTGGGCTCTATGGGGAAAAAAAGGAGACTGAGGGAAGATGGCACCTTTGGGTGGGAAGGGGAGATGCTTCCGCGAGGGCTCTGTCGGCACCGACATCACCCATATCCGAGGATTGACTTCCTGCTTGTTCCTGGAGAAAGGTTGGTTGTGTGTTGGGGGAGGAGGCAAGGTGGTGGTTGAGACTGCTCTATGTGTTGGAATGTCAATGGTTTCCCCTGCAGGAGGCAAGCTGTAATAGGGGGGAGTTGGACTTTAAGCAGGGGTGGGAAGGAAGGAGGGTTGAGGAAGGGTTTTTACTTGTGCTTTCTTATTCTTGTAAGCAGATGCTCATAAGGGCCCCCACAACCCATTTTAACATGTCCATATGGGCAAGAGCACAGAGTCTCCGCATCATTGCCTGACAGCTCCCATGTATGCTGTGCACACATGTTATCCACTGTCACGTGAATCTGTCTCTGTGGTGTGCTTCTACTGTGGGAAGACATTTACTAAAGATGTCACCTACATTGAAATCTTGCCTCCCTTCTTCATGTGTGGTGCATGATACGTTCCCATTCCTCCAAAATGATGTGATGGTGAATCCGTCTGAACATTCTGTGGGCACAGAGACTGTTCAAAGGGGCTCTAATAGCTACTGGTCACTATGGGGTGAAAGGATGAGCAGCCGATGTACATCTATATGTCCTGGGCACTTCTGCTATCTTGTATCCCCTTCCTCTGTAAGTATTTTGGTACAATGTACGGTTGTGGCCATCATAAGAATATAAGATATGCCATACTGGGTCAGACCAAGGTCCATCAAGCCCAGTATCCTGTTTCCAACAGTGGCCAATCTAGGTCATAAGCACCTAGCAGTTTCCCCAAAAGACACAGGTTCCACAATGATTGTATTGGGTCAAGCAGTGATATCCAGGTTCCCTTTTAATTATAGTTTATGGACCTTTCCTCCAGGAACTTGTCCAAATCTTTTTTAAACCCAGCTACACTAACAGCCTTTACTACATCCTACGGTAACAAATTCCAGAGTTTGATTACACATTGAGTGAAAAAATATTTTCTCTTATTAGTCTTAGTTTACCCTGTAGCTTTATTGCATGTCCCCTCGGCTTTCTATATTCTGATGATGTAAACAATCGATCTATGTTTACCTGTTCCACTCCATTCATTCATTTATAGACCTCTATCATATCTCCCCTCAGCCGTCTCTTTTGCAGGTTATTTATTATTATTATTTATTACACGCACTTATATACCGCGCTATTTTCCATCAGTGCGGTTTACATAGAACCAGTTAAATACACATCTCAAAACCTTTGATTTGTGTTTACAAGGTTGAAGAGCCCTAACCTTTTTAGCCTCTATTCATAGGGGTATCCTTCCATCCCCTTTACCATTTTGGCGGCTCTTCTCTGTACCTTTTCTAATAACGCTATATCCTTTTTAAGATACGGTGACCAGAATTGTACACAATACTCAAGGTGAAGTTGCACCATGGAACGATGCAGAGGCACTATAATATCCTTTGTTTTATTTCCCATTCCTTTCCTGATAATACCTAGCATTCTATTTGCTCTCTTGGCGCCGCTGCACACTGGGCTGAGGGTTTTAACATGTTATCCATGATGACACCTAAATCTTTTTCCTGGGTGGTGGTTCCTAACGTGTGACCTTGCATCGTGTAACCATAGTGTGGGTTTTTCTTTCTTAGGTGCATAACTTTGCACTTGTCCACATTAAATTTCATCTGCCATTTGGATGCCCAGTCTTCCAATTTAACAAGATCCTCTTGCAATTTTCCACAATCCTCATGGGTTTTAACAACTTTAAATAGTTTTGTGTCATCTGCAAATTTGATAACCTCACTCGTTATTCCCTTTTCCAAGTCATTTATGAATATGTCAAAAAGCAGCGAACCCAGCACAGATCCTTGGGGTATGCCACTATTCACCTTTTTCCACTGGGAAAATTGGCAATTTAGCCCTACCCTCTGCTTTCTATCTTTTAACCAGTTTCTGATCCACAAAGGTATACTGCCTCCTATCCCATGACTTTTTAGTTTTGCCAAAAGTCTCTGATGAGGGACCTTGTCAAATTCTTTCTTAAAGTCCAGATACACTATATCTACCGATTCACCTTTGTCTACCTGTTTATTCACACCTTCAAAAAAAACATAACAGATTAGTAAGACAAGATCTTCCTTGTCTAAAGCCATGTTGTCTCCTATTAAGCAATGACTATCTAAATATTCACTAATTTTGTTCTTTATGATGGTTTCTACCATTTATCCTGGTACTGACGTCAGGCTCACCGGTCTGTAGTTTCCCGATCACCCCTGGAACCACTTTTAAAAATTGGCGTAACATTGGCCATCCTCCAATCTTCAGGTATTACAGATGATTTTAATGATAGTTCACAGATTACTAATAGCAGGTCTGGAATCTCATATTTCAGTTCTTTCAACACCCTTGGATGTATACCATCTGGTCCAGGTGATTTGCTACTCTTCAGTTTATCAAATAGTTGTAATACATCATCCCGGTGTATCGATATTTATTTCAATTCTTCCGCAGTATCACCTTTAAATACCACTTCAGTCATGGGTAACATCCCTACATCTTCCTCAGTAAAGACTGAAGCAAAGAATTCATTGTCTCTCCGCTATAGCTTTGTTCCCTCTTACTGCCCCTTTTACCCCTCTATCACCTAATGGTCCAACTGACTCTCTAACAGTTTTTTTGCTACGAATGTATTTGAAAAAGTCTTTATTACACGTTTTTGCTTCCACAGCAAGTTTCTTCTCAAATTCTCTCTTTGCCTGCCTTATCAATGCCTTGCATTTAACTTGCCAGTGCTTGAGCTGTTTTCGACATTTGGATCTTTTTTCCATTTCCTGAAAGATGTTTTTTTGGCAACAATAGCCTCGCTGACCTCACCTTTAAACCATGCCGGCAGTTTTTTGGACTTCCTTCCACTTCTTAAAGCGTGGAATACAGCTGGTCTGGGCTTCCAAAATAGTATTTTTAAACAACACCCAAGTTTGATGTAAGCCTTTAACCTTTGCAACTGCTCTTTTTAGTTTTTTCTTAACTATTTTCCTCATTTTATTAGTCTCCCTTTTGAAAGTTAAAAGGTAGTACTGTGGATTTCCTTACCATTCCTCCTCCACTAATTAAATCAAATGCGATCATGCGATTGGAAGTTGAAATCCAGAACTTCCAGGGTAGCGTTCTTCGAAATGCTTCCCGTTCCACGTGCAGGACCCAAAAGGCAGGCAGAGCTCCGGAGTCTCAATGCGTGGATGAGATAATGGTGCAGAGATGAGGGGTTTGGATTTGTTAGGAACTGGGGTACATTCTGGGGAAAGGAGGGGCTCTTCCGAAGGGATGGGCTTCACCTTAACCGGGATGGAACCAGGCTGCTGGCATTAACCTTTAAAAAGGAGATAGAGCAGCTTTTAAGCTAGATAATAGGGGAAAGCAGACAGTCACCCAAGAGCAGATGGTTCGGAAGAATGTATCCTTGAAGGATACTACCAAAAGCAGAGAGGTTCCAAAAGAGAGTAAAGTAGCCCAAATGCCCTTAAGTATGGAGCAGACAGAGCTTAAAGATCCCAAATTACCCATGTCTACCAATAGCCAAATTAATATGAATAAAATACAGTCTCTAAAATGCTTGTATGCAAATGCTAGAAGTCTAAAAGATAAGATGGGAGAGTTAGAATATATAGCACTAAATGAAAGGTTAGATGTGATTGGAATATCAGAGACATGGTGGAAGGAGGACAACCAGTGGGACACTGTGATACCTGGGTACAAACTATATCATAATGATAGAGCTGATCAAATTGGTGGAGGGGTTGCGCTCTATATTAGAGAGGGCATTGAGTCAGAAAGGATTAAAGTTTTGCAGGAAACAAAATTTGCTGTAGAATCTCTATGGATTGAAATTCCATGTAAAAAGGGGAAGGCGATGGCGGTGGGGGTGTACTATCGACCGCCTGGCCAGAATGAACAAATGGATGATGAAATGCTCAAAGAAATCAAGGAAGCTAACAAAAGTTACAGCGCGATTTCAATTACCCCGGTATCGACTGGGTCAGTGTCACGGCAGTACATGCTAGGGAAATAAAGTTCCTAGATGACATAAATGACTGCTTCTTGGAGCAGCTGGTCCATGAACCGACAAGAGGGGAAGCCATATTAGACCTAGTCCTTAGTGGAACACCAGATCTAGTGCAAGAGATAAGGGTGTTGGGGCCACTTGGCAATAGTGATCATACCATGATCGCCTTTGATTTAATTAGTGGAGGAGGGATAGTAAGGAAATCCACAGTACTACCTTTTCACTTTCGAAAGGGAGACTATGATAAAATGTGGAAAATAATTAAGAAAAAACTAAAAGGAGCAGTTGCAAAGGTTAAAGACTTACATCAAGCTTGGGTGCTGTTGAAAAATACTATCTTGGAAGCCCAGACCAGCTGTATTCCACGCTTTAATAAAAGTGGAAGGAAGTCCAAAAAACTGCCAGCATGGTTTAAAGGTGAGGTCAGAGAGGCTCTTGTTGCCAAGAAAACATCTTTCAGGAAATGGAAAAAAGAGCCAAACGATGAAATCTGGAAACAGCACAAGCACTGGCAGGTCAAATGCAAGGCACTGATAAAGAAGGCAAAGAGAGAATTTGAGAAGAAGCTTGCTGCGGAAGTAAAAACACGAAATAAAAGTTTTTTCAAGTACATTCGTAGCAAAAAACCTGTGAGAGAGTCAGTTGGACCATTAGATGACAGGGGAGTTAAAGGGGCACTAAGAGGCGACAAGGCGATAGCGGAGAGACTGAATGAATTCTTTGCTTCGGTCTTTACTGAGGAAGATGTAGGGATGTTACCCATGACTGAAGTGGTATTTAAAGGTACAGAAGAATTGAAGGAAATATCGATACATCGGGAAGATGTATTACAACTATTAGATAAACTGAAGTGTAGCAAATCACCTGGGCCGGATGGTATACATCCAAGGGTGTTGAAAGAACTGAAATATGAGATTGCAGACCTGCTATTAGTAATCTGTGAACTATCATTAAAATCATCTCTAATACCTGAAGATTGGCGGATCACCAATGTAACACCAATTTTTAAAAAGGGTTCGAGGGGTGATCCGGGAAACTACAGACCGGTGAGCCTCACGTCAGTACCGGGAAAAATGGTAGAAACCTTCATAAAGAATAAAATTACTCAGCATGTAGATAGTCATGGCCTAATGGGAGACAGCCAACATGGCTTTAGACAAGGAAGATCTTGTCTTACTAATCTCTTATGTTTTTTTGAACGTGTGAATAAACAGGTGGACAAAGGTGAGTCGGTTGATATAGTGTATCTGGACTTTCAGAAAGCCTTTGACAAGGTCCCTCATCAGAGACTTTTGGCAAACCTAGAGTCATGGGAAAGGAGGCAGTGTACTACTGTGGATCAAGAACTGGTTAAAAGATAGAAAGCAGAGGGTTGGGCTAAATGGCCAATTTTCCCAATGGAGAAAGGTGAATAGTGGTGTACCCTAGGGATCTGTGCTGGGTCCGCTGCTTTTTGACATATTCATAAATGACCTGGAAAGTGGAATAACGAGTGAGGATATCAAATTTGCAGATGACACAAAACTATTTAAAGTTGTTAAAACCCAAGAGGATTGTGGAAAATTGCAAGAGGATCTTGATAAATTGGAAGACTGGGCATCAAAATGGCAGATGAAATTTAATGTGGACAAGTGCAAAGTTATGCACCTAGGGAAGAACAACCCAAACTATGGTTACACGATGCAAGGTTCCACATTAGCAACCACCACCCAGGAAAAAGATTTAGGCGTCATTGTGGATAACATGTTAAGACCCTCGTCCCAGTGTGCAGCGGCTGCCAAGAGAGCAAATAGAATGCTAGGTATCATAAGGAAAGGAATGGAAAATAAAACAAAAGATATTATAATGCCTCTATACCATTCCATGGTGAGACCGCACCTTGAATATTGTGTGCAATTCTGGTCACCGTATCTTTAAAAGGATAAAGCGTTATTAGAAAAGGTTCAGAGAAGAGCCACCAAAATGGTAAAGGGGGATGGAAGGATACTCCTATGAAGAAAGGCTAAAAAGGTTAGGGCTCTTTAACCTGGAAAAGAGACGGCTGAGGGGAGATATGATAGAAGTCTATAAATTAATGAACGGAGTGGAACGGGTAAACGCAGATCGACTGTTTACGTTATCAGAATATAGGAAGACTAGGGGACATGCAATGAAGCTACAGGGTAAACTATTTAAGACTAATAAAAGAAAATATTTTTTCACTCAACTTGTAATCAAACTCTGGAATTTGTTACCGGAGGATGTAGTAAAGGCTGTTAGTGTAGCTGGGTTTAAAAAAGGTTTGCTGGTGACGCTGGATGTACAATCTCTGTACACCAGCATACCTCAGACAGCAGCATGTGAGATAGTGCATCAAACTCTCGTCAATAGAGGAGATTTATCTCAAGAACTCCTAGTGTTTTTACAACAATTGACAGAATTGGCACTATATAAGAATTTTTTCATTTTTGAGGGTGACATTTATCATCAGCTAATGGGAGTCGCTATGGGCGCTACTTGCGCCCCATCAGTCGCCAATCTTTACATGGGCGTTTTTGAAAGTAAGTGGTTAACATCTTCTCCATATCAATCACACATTAAAGCCTGGTACCGTTTTATTGACGATGTTTTCTTGTTATGGCAAGGAACAGAGTCAGTTTTACAATCTTTTATTTCTTGGCTAAATCTTTGTGACACTCACATTAATTTTACATGTGAGTTTCACCACCACACAATTACTTATTTGGATATACGAATCACAAGAGAGACTGCCAGTTGGGGCACAACGGTATATAAGAAAGAAATGGATCGAAATACCTTTTTACACTTTGATAGTGCGCATCCTCCACGTCTGAAGAAAAGCTTACCGTTTTCACAGTTTCTCAGATATCGTCGAAATTGTACTGATGTGCAAGAATTTAAAGTTCTCTCTAAGAGGCTCATTACTGATTTTTTAGAACGAGGATATCCACGAAAGTTAATAGATCAAGCATATCGTCGTGCCCTATATAACCATAGAGAACTTCTGCTTACACCACGAGATCGGAGAGCTGCACAAGAAAATGATGTTCACATCAATTTAATTACATCTTATTCTCCATTCAGTGCCCAAATTCAAAGGATTGTTAAAAAACATAGTGAGATTTTACGAGTTGTACCGGGACTAAGACATAAGAATGTACGGTGTGTCTGGACGCGTGGCAAGAATTTGAAGGAATATTTAAGCCCTACGAAATTACGACCAATGCAGTTAAATACACTCGATATGGAACCAAAGGGACATAGGAAATGTGGACATTGTTCAATTTGCAATATCACTTTGGAACAGTCAGATTTTACCTACAACAATTCTCATTATCATTTAAGATTTTCCACAACATGTGATTCCACTTTTGTTGTCTATGCTATCAGCTGCCCTTGTGGACTTTTATACATAGGCAAAACTATTCGTGAATTTCGGATACGTATTAAAGAACATCAAAGTCGATTACGGTGTAGAAGAGTGGAAGCACCATTGGTTCAACATTGTCTCACACACGATCATAAGTTTGAAGATCTTCGATGTTGGTGTATAGAAAGGGTATTATCTTCAGTTCATGGTAAAACCCGTGATCAAAGGTTGCTATACAGAGAGCAATGGTGGATTTACTCTCTGGCAACAGTATATCCAGGGGGCTTAAATTTGGAAATTGATTGGTCAGTCTGCCTCTGAATCAAACAAAGTTAACCAATCTAAGTAGGGGATTCTTGAGTTCCCATGACGTCAGAGTCCCTTTAAAGCATCTAGGGGAAAATAGCTTCTCCGTATGCGCGGCGTCTTTCCATATGATCTTTCAGTTAAGACAAGAAGATACTTTAGTGAAACGTGGGCAGCATTCATCATGAGGTATTACACGTTTCTCTACTAGTTACATATGGTTTTGAAAGGCTATTTCCATGGACTTTTTAAAATTGTACTTTAGGGTAATAAGTTGGTAAAGGAGTTTTGTTATCTAAGTTCTCCTATCTTTTCAGATTTTCATGAGATCTTTAATTCCCCTGACGAACCGCCTCAATGTGAAACGCAAGGCGCCAAAATTATTAGCGTTGGGATTTGGAAAACAGCCAAGTAGCAACAGACTTTATTTGCCGAAGAGTTATTGGGCAGCATCTTGATTACCAAGCTAAGTATTTTATGTATTTACAAAATTTGAGCTTGGAGCCCTGTTACATTGACAATAATCTGTCTGGAACTACTGGCAAAAGTCTTTGATAAAATAATTAGAAAACTCAGCAGATCCTTGATGTGAAATCGGCACACCGTTGAAGTTTCATTGAAACGAGAGAGTGATGCACGTATTGATCTGAGATCAGCTGGAGAATTCTTTAAGATATTCTAACTCTGTTTAACAGGTTGAATGAAAAGTTATTTTGATTTGATTATAGAATATATTCATTCAGAAACAATTTTGACCCATAACACGTTGTGTTAAAAAAGGTTTGGACAAGTTCCTGGAGGAAAGGTCCATAAACCATTATTAAGAAGGGACCCAGGATATCAATGCTTGACCTAGTACAAGCACTGCAGAACCTGTGTCTTTTGAAGAAACTGCTAGGTACATATGACCTAGATTGGCCACTGTTGGAAACAGGATACTGGGATTGATGGACCTTGGTCTGACCCAGTATGGCATATCTTATGTTCCTATGCTATGATCACTATTGCCAAGTGGCCCCAACACTCTTATCTATTTGCACCAGATCTGGTGTTCCACTAAGGACTAAGTCCAAAATAACTTCCCCTCTGGTCGGTTCAGGAACCAGATGTTCCAAGAATCAGTCATTTATTTCATCTAGAAACTTTATCTCCCAAGCATGTCCTGCCATGACACTGACCCAGTCAATACCGGGGTAATTGAAATCACCATTATTACTGTTCTGTAACTTTTGTTAACTTCCCTGATTTCTTTGAGCATTTCATCATCCATTTGTTCATTCTGGCCAGGCAGTCGATAGTACAACCCCACTGCCATCGCCTTCCCCTTTTTACATGGAATTTCAATCCATAGAAATTCTACAGTGAATTTTGTTTCCTGCAAACCTTTAATCCTTTGTGACTCAATGCCCTCTCTAACATAGAGCGCAATCCCTCCACCAATTTAATCAGCTCTATCATTACGATATAGTTTGTACCCAGGTATCACAGTGTCACACTGGTTGTCCTCCTTCCACCATGTCTCTGAGATACCAATTGTATCTAACTTCTCATTTAGTGCTATATATTCTAACTCTCTCATCTTATTTTTTAGACTTCTAGCATTTGCATACAAGCATTTTAGAGACTATTTTATTCATATTGATCTGGTTATCGGTAGGCAGGCGTAATTTGGAATCTTTAAGCTCTGTCTACTCTGTACTCAAGAACACTGGGGCTACCTTTGTCTTTATTGGAACCTCTCTGCTGATGTGCCCTAACTTCATTTTATTGGTAGTACCCTTCAAGGATACATTGTTCTGAACCATGCATTATTGGGCGACTGTTGGCTTTCCCCTATTATCTAGTTTAAAAGCTGCTCTATCTCCTTTTTAAAGGTTAATGCCAGCAGCTTAGTTCCATCCCGGTTAAGGTGAAGCCCATCCCTTCGGAAGAGCCCCTCCTTTCCCCAGAATGTTCCCCAGTTCCTAAGAAATCCAAAACCATTGTCTCATCCACGCATTGAGACTCCGGAGCTTTGCCTGCCTTTTGGGTCCTGCGCATGGAAAGGGAAGCATTTCGGAGAACCTGGAAGTTCTGGATTTCAACTTTCTACCTAAAAGACTAAATTTAGCCTCCAGAACTTCCCTACCACATTTTCCTATGTCATTGGTACCGACATGTACCAAGACAGCAGACTCCTCCCCAGCACTATCTAAGACCTTGTCTAGATGGTGCGTGAGGTCCGCTACCTTGGTACCAGGCAGGCATGTTACCAGGTGATCTTGGGCATCATGCCTGCAAATCCCACCTATCTCATGGCTTCATGACTTCGTTATATGCATGTGTGCACCCATTCTTTGTGTTGCATGCTGCTTGTGCTTCTGGATGTCTGCATGTATATGGCTGCACAGATCAAATGCATTGCTTTGACTGCTGCTGTTCTTTACAGATCCTCAGAGGATGATGCCCTGGGTGATTTCCTCATCTTGCCTGTCTAGCTCTAGTGACTGTATTTTCCTGCCAGTACACTGGATGTCTGCCAGCAGTATTGTAAGTGTCCCCCTGTGAGATATGCCTATTAGTGTGCAATGTTTGGCTTGCCCAGCTAGAGACATGATGATGCTCTCCCAGACCAATCTTGTTATTGCGTATAGTGGCCTGCACTATCCTGATGGGTACAAGACCTCTTCATTCATTATGAGCGGCCTGCATAGGATAAGGGTCTCTGTCCTTGAGAGGTTTGGCTGGTATGTGGCTGCCATCCTGCTATCCTGTGCGGTTCTGCATGGGCCTGGAAGCATGAGCATATGCAGAGGGGTGCACGTACTGTGCATGTTGGCATATATGGGTCCCACAGGCACCATGTACATGCAGACCCCTTCCCGAAACAAAAAACTTCATATGCATGTGCATCTTTATTTTGGCATGCAGATGCACATTGCTGTGGTCGTGACCATTCCTCTCTACAAGGACTATGCACATGTGCGGTAGCCCATTTTCTGTACCATGCAGGTGCAAATCTCCAATGAACTCTTTTTTTTAAACATGTATATTCGGGGGGCGGGGATGTGCCAGTTTTAGAAAGTCTGCACATGCCTTTTCTAAAATCTGAATTGCTTTAGGCATATTTTACCTTGCATGTCCATGGACGGCCTTTCTAAAATATGCCTTAAAATGAATAAAGAAAATAACAGCATGCTGAATTTTATGTGCACTCAGATTCTTGTTAAGTTTAAACCTCATAAACCTGCCAAATGCATCTCTATTCTTATTCTGAACTGCAGACTGAACATTTTGAGCTCCTCAACTCTTTTTTATGTAATAAAAAGCATATAAATCAAACAATTCTGTGTTTTATCAGAGGCAATAATGTACAAACTAGGAACAATAAAACTAATTTCTGGAACAATAAAAATAACCCCTGGTTAATTATAATCAGATGCTTAAATACCAGTTTACCACTTCTGGCTAAAAAAGAAATTTTGAAGCACTGGATGAGTGAAGAGGGACAGCTTATTGGGCAGTGGAGAGACCTGATGGCAGAGATGGCAGAGTTGGAGCCATGCTTCTAAACTTACTCCAAGATGGATGTAGTATAACTGCATGGGGCATAGTTTCTGATGTAGGGATCGGGGGGAAGACATCATGGGATGAATGTTGGGTGTGTGGGGAATGTGTGTTAATGACATGGAATTGCAAAGGCAAATGGTATGAGTGTGTGTGGAAGTGGAATAAAACAGCAGAGCTTGGAGTTGAATGTTCTAGCAACAGCCCCTTTTGATGTCTGTCGGTCATAATGGGGATAGTCTGGAAGGTGAGGTTGATTATGCAGACCATACAATTTGTATGGATAGTGGTTTTCCACTTTGCTATGTACCTGTGTGTGTATTTAAGTTTTGGAAACTCTGAAAGAAAAATGCTAACAAAAATAAAAATACCAGTTTATCAATCTATTACATGTATATCATAAATCTAAAAGTGTGTTAATAAACTTAAAAAGCTTAGGTTTGCCACCGAGGCTGCCATGGCACTGACACAGTGTGCCATGACTCGGCCTTCCAGCGGGAGCCCCGCCTGCTCGTAGGCGAGGGTGATACAGTTCGCCACCCAGGTAGACAGTATACGTTTGGTCATCACCTGCCCCAGTCAACTGGGGTCGTATGAGACGAAAAGCTGAGCAGCTTTGCGGTGGCCCTGAGTATGTTGGATGTAAAAGGACAAGGCCCTCTTACAGTCTAGGGTGTGAAGGACCGTCTCCGCTCTACTGGTGTAAGGTCTTCGTAAGAAGGCAGAGAGTACCAACTCCAGGTTGAGGTGGAAGGACGATACCACCTTTGGAAGGAATTTAGGATGTATGCAGAGCACCACCCTGTTCTTGTAGAACCTGGTATATGGTGCTTCCGCCACTAAGATCTGAAGCTCGCTAACCCTGCAAGCGGAGATGAGTGCAGCCAGGAACGCCACTTTCCACAAGAGATATCGCAGGAGGCAGGTATCCAGAGGCTCAAGAGGCGGGCAAGTGAGCTGCCCCAATACCACGTTGAGGTCCCACTCGGTCACCAGACCCTTTAGGAAACGGGTCACCAGCAGCTGGACCGAGAGGGATTTGCCATCCACCGGGTGGCCTTGATGGAGTTAAATTTAAGCCCGGATTGCAAGAGGTGGAGAATGGGTTGGTCCCATGCTCTGCACACCAAGTTGAAAACCTGCGCCATTTGAGGGCGTACGCTTTCCTAGTGGAAACCTTTTGAGAGGCCAACAGGATCTCCTCTACCTCACTCGAGAGGTTGAAAGGGGTTTGGGTCACCCGTTCAGCAGCCACGCTATCAGCGACAAGGACCCCAAGTTGGTGTGTAGAAGAAAGCCCCCCTCCTGGGACAGAAGCCCTGGAGAGTTCCCCAAGGGGATGGGGGTCTCCACTGATAGCCAGAGGAGTTGTGAGAACCATGGCTGCCTGGGCCATCGAGGGGCTATCAGGATGAGCGAGGCCTTGTCATGGATGGTCCTGAACAATGTCTTGGCAGTTAGTGGTGTGGGCTGGAAGGCGTACATGAGGCCCTCCAATCATGAGATGAGGAATGAGGAATGTGTCTGCTGCCACCCTGGAGGGGTGGGCCCGCCAGGAGCAGAAGTGGGGCAACTGGTAGTTGTCTGGGCTGGCGAACAGGTCTATCTCGGGTTCCCTCCAGAGCTGAAAGAGCTGGTCGGCCACACTGGGGTCCAGTTGCCACTCATGTAGCTGGAGGACCCTGCTCAATCTGTCGGCCAGTGAGTTGTTCTGGCCTGGCAGGTATACTGCCCGCAGGAGTATACCCTGCCAGACTGTGTAGGAGCAGAGGGCACGAGACCCCATGCCCCCCTGTTTGTCCACATAGAACATTGCCACCTGGTTGTCCGTTTGGACCAACACTAGTTGGTGATTCAGGTGGTGGTAAAAGGCTTGGAGGACTAAGTATATCGCCCATAGTTCCAGGAGGTTGATCTGCTGGTTGCTCTCGTCCTGCGACCAGTTGCCCTGTGTGTGGAGATAATCGCTGTGGACCCCCCAGTCGAGCGGGGAGACATCCGTGGTGAGGTCCCTTAAGGGGCTCTGGGCTTGAAAGGGCATCCTCGCCTTGAGGTATTGGGGAGTCTGCCACCAGGTCAGGGAGTCCGCCAACTGGCGGGTCACTGAGACTTTGTTCCGGAGGCATCTCGTGGCCTGTGTCCACTGCTCCCGAAGACACCACTGCTTGGCCCTCATGTAGAGGCAGGCATCTAGGGTGACGTGGACTGTGGAGGCGGAGGAGGAGGAGCTGAGCTGGTACCGAGGGATGGTGATGTATGTCCAGGGCCAGGGCCAGGGTCCTGAGACGGTCAGATTGGTCTCTGGGCAGGAAGGCCTTTGCCTGGAGGGTGTCCAGTTTTGCTCCTATGAACTCCAGATTGTGTCAGGAGGAGGTGGGACTTGGGGTAGTTTATCACAAACCTGGATGGTGCGTGCAAATGCCTGCTGTACCTCTGAGGCCATGCCTTCTTTTATGAGCCAGTCATCCAGGTAGGGGAAGAAAAAGACCCCCTGGAGGCAGAGGAATGCAGTTATGACTGCCAGGCATTTTGTGAAGACACATGGGGTGGAGGCCAAGCCGAAAGGCAGCACCCTGTATTGGTAGTGGCCCCCCCCCAACCATGAACCGCAGGTACTGCCTGTGGTTGGGGTGAATGAGGATGTGGGTATAAGCATCCTTCAGATCCAAGGAGCATAGCCGATCTCCCTTCTGGAGGTAAGGCAGCAAGGGAGAGCATGTTCCAAGGGAGAGCATCTTGAAATTCTCCCTCGCCAGGAACTTGTTCAGTTTGCACAGTTCGAGGATGGGCCTTAGGCCACCTGTCATTTTTGGCATGAGGAAGTACCTGGAGTAGAACCCTTTGCCACTGAGATGGTGGGGTACTGGCTCTACTGCTGTGTCCTTGAGAAAACTGCTAGCTCCTTCAGTAGAAGGTTGTGGTGAAGGGGAGACGTGAGGGGCTCTCCTGGAAAGTAAGGGGTAGGTGTCTGAGTCAGATGGAGGAGGTAGCCCTCCCTGACCACCTGAAATGCCCAAAGATTTGGTGGTGATAATTAGCCACCTTTGGGCATAATGGATCAGACATCTCCCTGTGGACTGCTGACCTCCTTGGGGTAGAAAGGCTATGCCTGGGGCCGATGCCTGGGGGTTGGGAGCGTTCTGCTTACGAGGGCCATGCCCATGTCCCTTGGCCTGCTGACCCTGCTGGGAAGCCGGTGTGGCGTGAAAAGGTGGGTAGTTTCTGTTAGCAGCCCCTATCCTCGGGATAGAAAGGCTTTTTACCCAAGCCCTTCCGTCGGGGAGGGGCAGCGGTCTTTTTAGAGAGCCTGGTCCTCGTCAAGAACTTGGTCTCCAGCTCAGCAGCCTTGTCAGTCATGGGCTTGCCAAAGAGGTTCTCTCCTTGGCATGGGACATCGACCAATTTTTCTTGAACCCATTGCTCGAGATCAGACGACTGTAGCCATGCCTGGCGTCGGGCGCCGATGCTCGCCACTGCTACTCGAGCCACCGACTCGAAGCTGTCAGAGGCTGGCTGAGACAAACTTGGAGCACCCACAGAAGGCCTTGGCCAGGTTCTTGAACCACTGCAGGGGTTCCTTGAATAGACCAGCCGAGAACCTGGCAATTTCCTTCGCCAGGTCTCTCAGGTACATGCCCATGTACAGCTGTAGGCCTGGATGTGGCCAATGAGCATCGAGCCCTAGTAACACTTTCTGCTGAGGGCATCCAAGTGTGTGCCTCCATGCTGGGAGGCACTGAGAAGTGCATCTTCTGATTCTTCAGTCGACACATGGCCGACTCCACCACTATGGAGTTGTGCGGTAGTTGTGATTTCTCGAAGCCCAGGCTCCGGCGGACTCGATACATCGAGTCAAGCCGCTTGCTTACCACAGGCACCGATGCCAGTGTCTCCCACATATGGAGCATTAGCTGTTCCAGGATGGGAGGGATGGGCACCATAATCGATTCCCTCAGAGGGGCCTTGTACTGGAGGATTTATAGATTCTCCACCCAAGGGTCCTTCTCCTATTCCGTTGGGAATGCTAGCGCCTTAGACATATTCTTGAAGTCAAGGAATGTCATGACCTCCGGCAGGGACCGCTGTCAGGGCTCTGAAGTGGGAGACTCCGAGGGAATGTCGTGATGGCGATGGGTGTCAGGTGACTCCTCGTCCTCCGTCTCCCACTGAGTATCCATCGAGGACTCAATGGAAGGATGGTCCATAGGCCCCAGGGTTGACCCTGGCCCGCAGCCCTCAGAGGCCCCATGGCTGGCACTGAGTGCATTGGCTGGGGATGATCACTGCCCTGTTCAGCGGAAACTGGATTGAGACCTTGGTCGAGGATCGACTCAAGGCTGAAGGGTCTCGAGGATCAGCTCGGCCTCCGGGGACGTCTTCGATGTTGAGGGCCCGGTGGTCGGGGCGGAGGAACCAGTTTTACTGGACAACAGCATCCGCTGCTGATCTATGAAGGCACACAAACTGTGCTCCAGGGCTGCCATTCTGGACCTCAGGCCAGTAGGTTCCACAGCTATTGGCGTGGGCACTGAAGGAATTAGGCTCGACGCCAGTTCCCCTGAAGGGGAATCCTCGACAAGGATGGTGTCTGGCGACCGAGGCCGGTCCGAGGTCGAGTCCTTTCAGGGGACCTTTGCAGGCAGCTCCCTCGGACAAGCGTCTCAGACTGCGGGACCTGGCTCGAGATGTACCCGGCCTGTCTGATCTGCACAGGGATGCCGCCTTTGAGGTCTTCTTCTTCTTGGGTTCCCTCGAGGGAGACCCCCTCTCCAAAGAACCACGGCACTGCTCAGGTTCCATGGAGCCGCCCTGAGATGCTGTGGTTTCAGATGAGGCCCTGGCCTTCAGAGGTATTGGGGAAAAACTTATCGTACTGCTGCTGGCGGTTCTTGAGGGCCTTGTTAGACATCTTTTTGCAGAGACCGCATGCTGTGGGGTCATGATCTGGCTCAAGACAGCGAAGGTAGCAGTCGTGTGTGTCGGTCAAAGACATACTTTTGGCACACTGATCACACTTTTTAAAGCCACTGGTAGCCATGGGGGGGAAAAGTACCCCAGCGAGGTCAAAGACCCACCGAGCTGCCAATTGGAAAAAAGGCGTGAAGATGCCTAAGAGGAAAAAACTACAAAAAGGAACCGAACTTAATGCCGAAACAGCGAGGTTAGGTGGCGGGAAGAGTACCAGTGCAGTACCGGAAGCGAGTATGAAACTCAGGCTGAAAATTCAACTTTTTCTGGGGACAAGCCAGACAGATGTCTGAAGGGCTTCATGGAAAAAAGGCGACTGAGCAAGACGGCACCCTTAGGCGGGAAGGGGAACACGCATGTGTGGCGGCATCTCCCAAAGGCTTTCTATGAAAGCTGGGGGGATGCTTCTGCGAGGACTCTGTTGGCGCCAACGTCACCCATTTTTGAGGACTGATTTCCTGTTTGTTCTGGAGAAGCCAGCAAGGTCATGGCACCTTTGTCAAAATAACAACCCCCTGGGTACAACAAAATACCAACCCCTGGGGCAGAACATGCATCCCTGGTCCTTTTCTACATGCCATGGGCCCCCCAAGGGGAGGGTGAGGTAACTTCCTTACCCCTCAACTGAGTAACCAAAAGAACATCAGAATAAACATTCCCCTCCCTTAAATAAGGCAATCCCAGAATCAATGAGTCCTGTCACCCCTTTCTCAAACAAATGGGAGCAGTATGGAGTGATCTCCCTCCTTTTTGCTGTCTCCTGCGCCGAGTAGTTCTGGAAGATTAAAAGCCTTCTCCTGTCCACTTCAAAGGTTCTCTGCTTGCAATAAGTGTTCAAAATTTTCATCTTGTCTACATAGCTCAGGACCTTGAAGACCACCGGCCTGGAGCAGTTGTTATCCCCCCGGCATGTTTCTCTCTGATGTGCCCACTCTATTTGGAATGGCAGAGAGGCAGCTGGCAGAACCAGCCACTCGGGAAGCAGCCAACTACAGAAATGCATCAGTTCGTTATCCCTGATGCTTTCATCTATTCCAACCAACCTCAGCTTATTCCTCCAGCTTCTGTTCTCTTGATCCTTGATCCATTCCTCCAAGCTGGCATTCTTCTGTTGAAGCTACGCTAGCTGAGTTCGCACTTTTTCTACCACTGTGTCCATGAATTTGCTGCATGTGGGACGACAGTGGCTCTTTCACCTCATCTAGGATCGACTGAAATTTGGCTAGCTTATCCTCCAACATGGCAGTCACACTTTTTCTAAGATACTTAGCCACATTCTCCATGTGCAAAGGAGCTGAAGGGCTGCCAGGGGCTTCCATGGTCTTCCTAGCCTGCTCTGGAGCAATCTTAGCCTGCAAGTTAGGTTTCTTTTGAGTATGGGCTTGTCTAGTGCACTTCAGCTGCCTGGGCATCATCCTGAGGGAGAACCTGTCGGGTAGTCGAGTCCAGGAACCACTACACCAGCATCGGCAAGCCTGGGGGCTCCTCCTCTCTCAAGACACCTCTGACCTGCTCCTCTAAGTCACACACTCCCAGGCCGCTCTATGCCAGTCAGGTGGCTGTACTCCTGCTCCACTGTTCAGCCTGTCGTGGAGCCTTTAGTGGTGCTCAATCAAATGCAGCTTGGTCCCAAGGCATTCCACATGGCCTTCAGTCCCCCGCATCAATCAAGAGAGCCCACAAACCCTGGGTGCGCCTGCTGCCCACTTCTCAGCACCGTGGTGGGCAGCCGCTTTCCCTCTCTGGGCTCTCCACTACTGCAGCGCACCTGGGGTCAGGCTTCTCCCTCCACCTACTCAAGCATCCAGGCTCCTCACCTCTCGGCTCTCACCAATGCAGTTTTCATCCTGGAGCTGGGGCTGCAGGCTAACGCTGCCTCTGCCTCAGGCCTTTTCCCACTTTCCCGGCTCCGAGGCTGCAAGCTGCTGTTCTGCCCACCCAGAGGACCAGCCACCACTGCTGCTATTCGCCGGGTCCCGCTATACTGCTCTCTTCATCGGCCACCTCTCCCCTGGTCAGGCTGGCAGGAGAGGCAGGTATGGTGTTTAATTCGGCGGGTTTGCTGATGGTCCAGATGGTTTTCAGTGGAGGGGATTACGGAGCTTATGGGGTCATGTCCATTTTTTTTCATGGCTCCACCCCCTCCGCCTACACATTTCTTATGCAGGTTTTGTTAAGCTATTAATCACAGAATGGAGCAGTAGCCTAGTGGTTAGAGGAGCAGTCTGGTGCCAAGAGACTAGGGTTTGATTCCCATTGGCACTCCTTGTGGCCTTGGGCAAGTCCTTTTACCTTCCACTGCCTCAGAACAAAGAACTGGTAATTTATTTCCAGTCACATCTTGCCAAGAAAACCCAAGGACTGCTAGAATGCCAGGTATATTTGCATTTTTGTAAACAGAGAAACCTAAAAAATGACAGCAGATAAAAGACCTAGCCAGTCTTCTCATCCATACGAACTACTAAGCTCTAAAATCCCTTTCTTGAATTGAGAAGGATCATGAAAATGTTTTCTTGTGAATGACAGAAGATACCTTACTAAGCAAAGAAAAAGAAAATGAATCAAATTATTTTCTTTAAAATGTGCTTTTTTCTGACCACAGAGATGACTACGGATGTTAGTGAAAACCTGGATTTGAATAAACCCATTTAGTTAACAGGTTTTTTAGTAATTCAATGGAGATTTCTAAATCCCTCTCTGCCTAGTTAAGGACTAAACAAGCCCTTACAAAGCATTTAATTTAAAATGAGGACAACCTGAACATTTCTAAATAAAGACCTATTAGTAAGTCTTGCTCTAGACTGTTCTGAAACATATAGAACATGTGCTACATTAACATAGCAAATTTAATTACCCCTTATTAAAGAGGTTTGAAAAACACATATGGCAGTATGAAATACGAAGATTACTAATCATATTGTACTGGCCACGGATATTGGAAAGTTCACAGGGTAATTAAAATTTACTTCACTAAATCATTTTATCTAATTGGGTCTCTTATACTAACACCTAGCTCGAGCTATCTGGATGCATGGGCCATTTTAATGCTACGGGCTGTGTGGTAGATAGCTCGAGCTAAGTGTAAGTAAAAGGGACCCTTAGATCAAGACTGTGAGACCTGAACATACACTTAAAAGATCATGTCCAAAAACATAAAATGCAGAGCTGTACATTACAATATTCCCTCGAGGCTCAGTCCTTGGTTTTTATCTTTCTCATTAGTTGATAATATAAACCTGTAGAGAACACTCTTATTCTCTTACACAGTTATAGATCCTAAACATATTTGAAAATGAAAAATGTTCTATGATATGACTTTTAACAGATGCTAGACCTAAATGCTAGACATATGCCAGCTTAAAAACTGTAATGTAGCTATGTGTAAAAATTCGTAAGTTGTTAAAATGTCTTTCCTAAAGAAGCAGCTGCCTGCACTTGTTTCCTCTGCCTTTTAAAAAAAATAGTGTATATTTTTTTTCTGTCAATTCCTTGCCATGGTGGGGGACCATTATATTTCTTTATTTTCATTCTGTGCTTCTGAAAGATTCTTAGACCAAACCCCACTGTCTTAGCTAAGAATTGCACTGATAACCATCATTAAACTGAATTTTCAAAACTCATTGCTAATATATATATTTTTTTTTTTCTTTTTATGTTTTTATCTATATATAAATATACATACACACATAGTAACATAGTACATTACGGCAGATAAAGAACAGTATTGTCCATCCAGTCTGCCCAGCAAGGTGGCAAGAGTAGGTGCACTTGCCGCTCTGTACAGGTAACCCTTCCCCCATGCCTTTGTTTAGGGTGAACCCACCACTCGGTGTAGGTCTCCCCTATTTGTTGAAATATAAGAGATAGTTATGTTTATTTTGATTTTATCCTGTTGCTATAAAAGGATCCATTGTGTCTGTCTCATGCCATTTTGAATTCTGTCACTGTATTTGCCCCCACCAAGCATCCACCACCCTTTCAGTGAAAAATAATTTTTCGATTTTGAAAAATAAAACCCTAAATGAGCATGACCCAACATCATATCGCCCAATAGCCAGTATCCCATTTATAACAAAAATTATAGAAAAAGTCGTACAATTACAACTACAGGACTATATAGATACTTTTGCCCCTCTTGATGATCACCAATACGGATTTCGTCCATTTCATGGCGTAGAGACCCTCCTGCTTGCTCTCCTTGATACTCTAAACAAAGGACTGGACAATACTAAACAAGCATTTATTCTGGTATTTCTAGATATATCCGCTGCATTTGACAGTGTAAATCATAACATACTTATATCAAGGCTCAGACAAATTGGATTAAGGGAAATTACACTAGAATGGTTTCAATCCTACATATCTGACCGTACACAATTTGTAAAAGTTAACCAGAATTCCTCACCTACTTTTCCTCAAGAACAGGGAATACCTCAGGGCTCTGCTTTGTCCGCCCTACTATTTAACCTTTATCTCCAACCAATTTGTACCATCTTTCAAAAATACAAGGTGAAATACCAGATATATGCGGATAACATTATGCTGTATTCTGCATTTGATATACAAGATCCAAAATATGACAAAATAGTAAACTGCCTTATGGAAGCTGAAAAATGGCTAAGTAACAATAACTTGAGAATCAATTTCAAGAAAACAGAGATACTAGTCACATCAAGAAACACAAATTACACACCACCTACTGACATCAAAATTCTTAACTTTACAATACCCATAAAGGAAAATATTAAATACTTAGGAGTCACTCTAGACAAGGCTCTCAGTTTCACCAATCATATTAAGAAAACAACTAAAACAATATACTACAAGCTACGCTCAATTCAACAACTGAGACCACTATTAGAAATCAATGACTTTAGAACCATCACACAGGCACTGATAACTCCCCATTTTGATTACTGCAATGGAATATTAACAGGTGTATCTAAAAAGAGCCTAAAAATAATACAGATGGCTCAAAATGTTACAGCCAGAATAATTTCCAAAGCAAAACTGACCGATCACATCACCCCGATTCTCTACTCACTAAACTGGCTACCTATACAAAGTAGAATTCAATATAAAATAATTTTGACTACTTTTAAACTCATAAACCAGATTGCCCCATCATACCTGTCTACACTAATTCATTGACCTATAGAAAACAGAATAAGACGTAGAAAGAATCTTCATACTATTGCAGTTCCCGACTCAATAAGAAAAACTAAACATATAACAAGTAGAAGTGCCTTCTCATTTGTAGCACCTGCTCTATGGAATAATCTTCCTGATCAACTAAGGGAAATAAAAGACCTGAAACATTTCCGAAAAGATCTAAAAACGTACTTGTTCGCACAATATTATTCGAACATAGACAAAGAATTGGATAAGACTTCCCATCCTCCTTAGATTTCCATGACCTGTTCGCCCTAATACTGACATTGTTATTACCAAAAGAGAACATATGATAAAACTTTAATGTATATATGTAAATAGTTTTCAAATATTGTCAATACTACCTATATATAGTACTGATTATTGTTCATCATACTTGATTTTAACTAATTGTATATAGTTTTGAATACTGTTCAATGTACCTGTTATTTTCACAGCGCTGTTTTATGTATTTCTTGTTGTTCAATGCAAACCGCCACTGATCTTAGGAAATGGCGGTATATAAAAGATTTGCAAATAAATAAATAAATAAAAATAAATAAAAAGTATTTCCTGACATTACCTTTCAGTTTACCCCCTTGCAGCTTCATGTTATGCCCTCTAGTTTTACAGCTTCCCTGTCTTTGGAAGAGGTTTGTTTGTTCATTAATACTCTTTAAGCATTTAAAGATCTGAATCATATTTCCTCTGTCTCTCCTCTCCTCCAGAGTATACATATTTAGGTCTTCTTCTCATAAGTCTTCTGACGCAGGCTCCAAATCATTTTGGTCACCTTCCTCTGAACAGTTTCCAGTCTTTTTATATCCTTGCAAGATATGATCTCCAAAACTGAACACAATATTCCAAGTAAAGCCTCAAGAGCGACTTGTACAGTGGCATTAGTACCTCTTCCTTTTTAATGGTAATTTCCCTTTGAATGCAACCCAACATCCTTCTGGCTTTTGCCAAAGCCTTGTCACACTGTTTCGTCACCTTGAGATCCTCAGAAACGATCACTCCTGGTCTGTGCACACCAACCTCTCACCCCCTATTGCATACAATTCCCTTGGATTTCTGCTTCCCCAGTGCATGACACTGCACTTCTTCACATTAAATCTTCACTGCCAAGCATTAGACCACGCTTCCATTTTTGTAGATCTTTCCTCATGTTATCCACTCCCTCAGGGGAGTTCACTCTGTTGCAAAGTTTCGTGTCATATGCAAAAAGACAGACTTTTCCATTCAGTCCTTCAGCAATATCACTCACAAATACACTGAACAGTACCGGTCCCAGGACGGCACACTGCTAATCACCTTCCTTTCATCCGAGTGAGTTCCATTTACCATCACCTTCTGTCGTCTCTCAGTCAACCAATTTCTGATCCAATTCACCACCTTGGGACCCATCCCCAAGCTGTTGAGTTTATTGATAAAGGTTTTGCTGAAATCTAGGTAGATCACATCCATCCTATGCCCTTGATCTAGTTCTTTGGTCGCCCAGTCAAAGAACTCAATCAGATTTGTTTGGCAAGATCATCCTATGGTAAAACCATGTTGCCTCGGATCATGGAACCTGTTGGTTTTGAGAAAGTTCACTAGTCGCTCTTTCAAGAGCACCTCCATTACTTTTCCTGCCACTGAGGTAAGGCTTACTGGCCTGTAGTTTGTCACTTCTTCCCTATTGCCACTTTTGTGAAGAGGTACCACATCAGCCCTTCTCCACACATATATATTCTTTTATGTCTATGCTAAAGAAGACAGGCAGAACCACTTCCTGGTTGAGGTGGAACGAGGAGACCACTTTCGGAAGGAACTTGGGGTGCATGCGAAGCACCACCCGGTTCCTATAGAACCTGGTGTAGGGTCTATCCGACACTAGGGCCTGGAGCTCACTCACCTGCCGATCGGATTTGAGTGCCACCAGGAAAACTACCTTCCAAGAAAGATAGCGTAGATGGCAGGTAGCCATTGGTTCAAAAGGCGGCTTAGTAAGCTGCGCTAACACCACATTGAGATCCCACTCAGTCGCCGGAGGACACACTGGGGGTTTCAAGAGAAGTAAGCCTCTCAGGAACCGAGAGACCAATGGGTGGGTGGAGAGAGGCTTCTCATCCACTGAAAAGTGATGCGCCGCAAGTGCACGGAGGTGCACCCTGACAGAGTTGGACTTGAGGCCCAAATCGGAGAGGTGGAGAAGGTATTGTAGAACCACCCCAACCGGAGAGTGTGTCAACTTGCCTGGGAGTCTGCCGCGTTATACCAGCTGTGCGGAGCAGTGCAGTGAGGAGGAGCAGAGCCGCGGTGCTGAGCTGCAGGCATTGTGAGGATGCCCCTGCCTCCGAGGACCCCCCCTCCGGTTCCCATAAAAGTGCTGAGGGTGCCGTTGAATAGTGAGTGTGTGTCAACTTGCCTGGGAGTCTGCCGCGTTATACCAGCTGTGCGGAGCAGTGCAGTGAGGAGGAGCGGAGCCGCGGTGCTGAGCTGCAGGCATTGTGAGGACGCCCCTGCCTCCGAGGACCCCCCCTCCAGTTCCCATAAAAGTGCTGAGGGTGCCGTTGAATAGTGAGAGTGTGTCAACTTGCCTGGGAGTCTGCCGCGTTATACCAGCTGTGCGGAGCAGTGCAGTGAGGAGGAGCGGAGCCGCGGTGCTGAGCTGCAGGCATTGTGAGGACGCCCCTGCCTCCGAGGACCCCCCCTCCGGTTCCCATAAAAGTTCTGCTTGCTCACTCGCGGCCGCGAGTCACGGCCCATGTGGTCGCGTCCTAAGGGGCGCGTCACAAGGGGGTAGACCTGCTCCTTATGTGCTCCTTCGGTGCTCCTGAGAAGTTTCTCTGAGAGCTGGTCATCATTGTAGTGCCCATGGGGAAACAAAAAGGGAAGTCTGGTGGTAAATCTGGATCAGACAATGTTGCAGCTGGAGGGAAGTTGGTCGGACCCATGGACAGACATCTGACGTCATCGCTGCCTGCAATTGTGCCGGAAGAGGTCTCTTTGAGCCCCGAATCTCGGCTGCCTCCTCCTTTTCCACAGCCATTATCCTCTACTCTTCTCGACGCTCCTTTAGAAACTCTGGTTCTTCCTTTGAAGCCTGTCGGTCCAATTGGAGAAGATGTTCCCTTGCCTACTCCAGCTGGTGAGATAACTCTTATGGACATTTGGACTGTGATGCAACGAATTGATAAGCATCTAACTCCAACTGTCTCTGCATTGTGTGTTTTTTCTCAAGTTGTAGTAGATAAATTTGTAAATGTTGATAATCAGATAGGTTCTTTGGTTCGAGCTTCTGCTCTAGCTGATTCTCAGCTCCAGACGAGTAGGGATAATAATGTTGCTTTAATTCGAGATATGTCTGCTGTTTCATTCCGTCTGGAAAGCTTGGAGAATCAGCAGAGGGCAAAAAATCTCCGTTTCCTTAATTTTCCTTCTACCCACCTGCTGTCCTCAGAGATTTTGCTGCAAAAATATTTTTCTGAGATATTACGTTTACAGAGTACAGTGGACGTTTTCCATGTTTATTCCTTTAATCCTAAGTCAGCAGTACCTCACCAGGATGGGGAATTTCCCTCCCCCCCTGTGGAGTCTGTTGCTCAGGATCTTACTGCCTTTTTGGAGGATACCTTGGATCTCATACCCAAGCGTTGCACGGTTTTACGTTTGATTCTGAGTCCAGTAAACTTTTAGTCCTTAGAGCTTATTTTAAGCATAAGGACGCTTTGTTTTGTGGTCATAAACTCCAAATTTTTCCGGACGTGGGGCGTGTTACTCAACTTCGTTGCAAACAATTTTTAGAACTAAAATCACGAGTAATAGCTTTAGGGGCGTCCTTTTTTTTGAAATTTCCATGTCGTTGCTTGATAACTTATCAAGGGCATAATTATGTGTACAATGATGTGTTACAGCTACAGAAATTTTTGTCAACTTCTGAAATGGCTAAGAAGTAGATAGGAGGCAAAATTGTTTTGTATTCGCTCCCTAGTGTGGAGTATTATTATTACTCCTTATTGCTTAAGTATGTTTTATGTGGGGTTTTTTTGCTGATTCTCTCTTCTTGATGTGATTTATTATGTGTTATTTGGATAATTTTTGAATTTTATTTTTCTTGTTGACAGATGTTTCTTCATGATTTGATTTGTAAATTCAGAAAAGCATTAAATAAAAGATTTTAAAAAAAAAAGAACCACCCCAACCAGGCAAGAGAAGGGATCTACTTCCCACTCCTTGCACCATGCCGCAAACCTGCACCACTTCAAGGCATACGCCCATCTGATCGATAGCCTCCGCGAGGCCAGCAAGACCTCCTCAATATTTTTGGGGAGGAGGAGTGGAGCGAAAATTACACTTTCAGCTGCCACACCATCAAGTTGAGGGAACTGAGATTGGGGTGCAGGAGAGAGCCCCCCCTCCTGAGACAGGAGAAGTGGGAAGGACCCCAAGGGGACTGGGGCCTCCACTGCTAACTGTAGAAGAAGCGGGAACCAGGGCTGCCTGGGCTACCAAGGAGCAATAAGAATGACGGAGACTCTGTCCTGGAGAATCTTGAACAGCATCTTGGCTACCAGAGGTGTCGGGGGAAACACATATAGAAGATCCACAGACCAAGATATCAGAAACGAATCGGCGGCCAGCCTGTGCGGGTGGGGTCACCTGGAGCAGAAAAGAGGCAACTGGTGATTGTCCGGACTCACAAACAGGTCCATCACCGGCCGCCCCCAAGTCTGGAAGAGCCAAATGGCTACCTCGCAGTCCAGCTGCAATTCGTGGGGTTGGAGAATCCTGCTTAGCCTGTCTGCTAGCCAGTTGTCCTGAGCCGGCAGGTAGACTGCTCAGAGACGAATGCCATGTCGGACTGCAGAGGTCTAGGGTTTCCTGACATAGGGGGCGGGACCTCATGCCACCCTGTTTGTTCACAAAGAACATGGCCACCTGGTTGTCTGTCTGTACCAAGACTTGGTACACCTGGTTGTCTGTCTGGACCAAGATTCGTGGTCCAGGAACTGTCTGAAAACTTCCAGTGCTAGGCGGATGGCACGAAGTTCCAAGAAATTGATTTGTTGGGTCCTCTCGCTTGGGGACCACACTCTTTGAGTAGTGAAACCCTGACAATGGGCTCCCCAGACCAGCAGGGATGCATCTGTGGTCAGGACCCTTGTGTGCAGAGGGACCTGGAAAGGCATCCCCGCCTCCAAGTGATGCAGTTGGAGCAACGAGGCCAGGGACCTTACCAGACGTCTGGATACTTTGACCCTGTCCCGAAGGTGCCCTGAGACCACTGGTCCCTGAGGCACCACTGAGTGGTCTGCATGTGGAAGCGGGCATCCGGGGTCATGTGGACTGTGGAAGCCATGTGCCCGGGGAGGTGCAGAAAAAGCCTTGCTGACACTGCAGACTTGCAACTCACTTGCCCTGCCACAGCCATAAACCTGCTTGCCCTGTCTGCAGGCAGAAAGGCCTTAGCTTGAAGGGTGTTGAGACTGGCCCCAATGAACTCTAGCTGCTGAGTTGGGGTGAGGCTGGACTTGGAGTAGTTGATTACGAAACCTAGGTGTTGCAGCACCTGGATGGTGCGAGTTGTCGCCTGGTGGGCCTCGGTGGCTGAGGAACCCCTGATGAACCAGTCCTTGAGATAGGGGAATACAGAGACCCCTTGGAGCCTGAGAAAGGGCCAACCACCGCTAGGCACTTTGTGAACACCTTGGGGGGCCGAGGCAAGGCCGAAGGGGCGTACCCTGTACTGGTAATGATTGCCCCCCACCACAAAGCGTAGATATTGCCTGTGGCTTGGGTGTATCAGGATGTGTGTATACACATATTTCAGGTCTAAGGAGCACAGCCAGACTCCCTGGCGGAGGTAAGGCAGCAATATTCTAAGGGAGAGCATCTTGAACTTATCCCTCACCGGGAATTTGTTGAGGTTGCGCAGGTTGAGGATGGGTCTGAGACCTCCTGTCCTTTTTGGCACCAGAAAGTACCTGGAGTAGAAGCCCCTTACCTGCAAGTGGTGGGGCACCGGTTCCACTGCCTGATCCTTGAGAAGACCTGCTAACTCCTTTAGAAGAAGGTCCTGGTGAAGTGGAGACCTGATGGGCACTCCTGGAAAATAATGAGGCGGCACCTGGGCTAGATGAAGAGGATAGCCCTCTTGGACTGCCTGTAAGACCCAGGCATCGGTGGTAATGGCTGTCTACCTGTGGGCATACAGAGCCAGCTGGCCCCCTGTGATCTGCCTTTCTCCTGTGGGAAGAGTGGCCATGTTGTAGGAGTCAAAATCCACTGCCAGACTGGGCCGGAGCTGGTGCTTGGGATTTGGGGCTTTTCTGCTTACATGGGCCATGCCCCTGTCCCTTGGCCTGCTGCCCCTGTTGGGGAGGCCTGAAAATGGGGGCAGCTTCGGTAAGCAGCACCCTTCCTCGGGTAAAAGGGCTTTTTACCCGAGTCCTTCTTGCGAGAAGGGGCAGAGGTCTTCTTGGAGAGCCGTGTCCTCATCATGTACTCGGTCTCCAACTCTGCAGCCTTGTCAGTCATGGGTTTGCCAAAGAGATTCTCCCCTTGGCATGGGACATCAACCAACTTGTCCTGAACCCATTGTTCGAGGTCCGATGACTGCAGCCATACCTGGCGGTGTGCACCGATGCCAGCCACGGCTACCCGGGCTGCTGACTCGAACCCGTCATAGGCCGCCCGAGACAAACTTTGAGCACTCACTGACGGCATTAGACAGGCCCCTGAAGTGCTGCAAAGGTTCCTCGGAGAGACCAGCCGAGAACCCAGCCAGTTCCTTCGCCAGGTCCCTCAGGTACATGCCCAAGTACAGCTGGTAGGCCTGGATCCGAAAAGTAAGCATATGACAAGTCGGCACTTCCTGCCGAGGGCATCCAAGTGCGTCTTCTGGCTCTTCAGCCGGAGCATGGCCAATTCCACAACCATGCAGTTGTGTGGCAGCTGCGACTTCTGAAACCCAGGGCTCCAGCAGAACCGATACATCGAGTCGAGCCGCTTGCTGATCACTGGAACCGACACCGGTGTCATTCCAGGATCAGAGGCACGGGTACAGTAAGAGCCTCCCGAGGGGGGGGCCTCATACTGGAGGATCTCGAGCTCATCGGCTCGAGGATCCTCCTCGGACTGTGGGGAACGCCAACGCCTTGGAGATATCCCACACGAAGTCCAAGAACCTTATGTCTTCCAGGGGGGAACATTCTCCGAGGATCGGATTTCGGGGAATCAGATGCTACACAACCCTGTGCCGGCGGGTATCTAGGGACTCCTCATCCTCGGTTTCCCACACTGACACATCCAAGGAGGAATCAGGGGACTCCTCATGCATCGAGGGCCCTGGCACCGACTGCTCCGATGCTGGCAGACTCAGCGGCGACGACGACCTCGGTCCCAAACGGGAGTCCGAGAGAGATCTTGGCCGAGGATCGGCTTGGCCTCAGGAATCGACTTCGATGTCACGGGCCCGGTGGTCAGGGCGGAGGAACCGGACAGGCCAGCTATCAGCGTCCGCTGCTGTTCCATGAAGGCAGTAAAACTTCGCTCCAAGGCCGCCATTCTGGACTCGAGTCCAGAAGGCTCTGCAGCCACTGGCTCGAGTCCTGACATGGTTGGGCACGACGCCGGTTCCCCCGGAGGGGAGTCCTCGACGAGGACAGTTGGCACTTGCCTCGGCTGATTCGTTTAACGATGAGGCATCTTCGTCGAGCACTCCGTCTCCAATGATTGGCCCCAGGAGGAACTAGGTCGCTCGGAGCCATCCAGAGACGCCGCCTTCGAGGATTTCTTCTTCCTCTTATGCTCCCTCGAGGGAGACCCCCGGTCCGAGGAACCTTGATGCCACTCGGGCTTGGACAGCTCCCCCCGGGATGTGGAGGCCTCGGATGAGGTCCTGGCTCTCGAAGGCAAGGACACGGAAAAATTCCTATCATGATGCTGCTGGCGGCTCTTCAGGGCCTTCAAGGATATTCTCCTACACGGGCCACAGACCGACAGGTCATGGTCGGGCCCGAAGCACCGGAGACAGCAGTCATGCGAATCGGTGAGAGACATCAGTTTCACACATCGATCGCATTTTTTAAACCCGCTGGCAGGCATTGGTGGAAAAAGGGCCCCTGCAAGGTCGAAGATTCAGGCTGCCAGTGAAAAAGAAAAAAAGGCACGAACGCCAGTCACGAAGGACAAAAACCGAAAAACAGAGACGGACTTGATACCGACGTTCCGAGCCAAAGGCGGGAAGAGGTACTGGTGTCGATCGGTCAAGAAAAAAAGAAACTTTTTTACAGGAACACAAGGACTACGTCTGAAGGGTTCCGCAGAAAAAAGGAGACTGAGCAAGATGGCACCCTTGGGCAGGAAGGGGATCGTGCATGTGTGATGGCAACTCCCAAAGGCCTTCTCTGAAAGCTGGGGATTTGCTCCGCACGAGGGCTCCGTAGGCGCCGACATCACCCATATGTGAGGACTCACTTCCTGCTTGTTCTCGCAGAAAAATCCTTTATCAATGTCCCTGTTTACCTGTGTCCCTGCATCACCAAGTTTAAGTTACAATGTAAACCGTTTTGACTGAAATGATAAAGCAGTATAAACAAATCCTGTCAAATAAATAAATAAAATATATATGTACTGTATATAGCTTATATATGGGCATAAACGTATGTGTGTGTGTACATATATATATATATATATATATCATTATTAACAACGACACATTCAAACTAAAGTACAAAAGCTAACTGTTGGGGGCGTTGCCGGCATGTCCCCTATAGTTACCACACAAAGATTCCTTATTGTACAGTAACGTCATTTGCAATTAACATGGCTGAATTTAATGCCATCCACTGAGGTGGTGCTATATGCACCCATGCTAATTGCAACATTGACAATTAGGGCATGGTAATCCACCCTGCACTAATTGCAATATGTAATCCACACCCACTCTTCACCCCAAACCATCCAGTCCACATCCTACTAAGCAGTTATCATGGGAATTTTACCACATTAGCTGTTTTTACTGCACGGTAGCCATTATTGCATTTTAGTTAACATGCCCCATTGAGTTAGTAAGTAATTTTATATATATACAGTACATTTTAAAATATTTTTACTAATTCAGAGTAACATGGGTATAAAGGAATCAGCAGATCACTCAATCAGAGGAATAGCTGGGCACCTTATTCAAGATAAAAAAGGAAAATATTTTTAATGTGCTGATAGTTAGCAAAAGGTGCAAAGTATGTTTGCCTTGGCCTGAATTGCTAGAGAGAAAAGTAGTGAGAAAAAATTAAGCTATGAATCACTGGATGACTGTGTTTCAGCCATCAGGTGTTAGTGGTCCTTTATTAGCTTGCAAAGGAGCTAGGCAGCTGAGAGCTGTATAAAGGTCTACAGTGCCTTGCAAGTACTGGCATTTCTAACAGGGGCTCCATTGCAAACAAGGTAATACTGTGTGGCTTTTAAATACAAGCTCTCCGCCTGAGAGCTCTTAAAGAGGATTTTGGTCTTCATTTTTAATAACTAATTTCTTTTTCTGCTGCTGTAATGCAAAAAGGGAATTTTTTGTGGTGTTGTGTAAAGCTCTGCTGTTAAAGTTTGTTCTTTTTTCTAGCTTTCCATTCACAGCAAGTTCTTTGAAGCCACTGACCTCATCAGGTGTTAGATCCCACCCTACCACCCACCCACCCACCCCATATGAGAATTCTACTACTAGTACTGAACATTTGTATAGCGCTACAAGGCATGCTGCACAGACATGGCTTGCTTTATAGGGTAACTCCTCAATTAGCTTGTTGACAAACAATTTTCCATTCTTTAAGATGCTTCGTTTAGGTAATACATTAATCTGTATTCTTCAGACACCTAATATCAAAATTTACTAATGAAAAGTAATAACTGTCTTGCAAGGAAGTGGGGCTAGACACAGGGACATAGAACAGTGCTGTCAGAACACACATAAGAGTTTAACTGCTTTTTTTTCTTGAAGGACAGCTAAAGAAAAGTTAGGGATTTTGGTAGGTCTCTCTTGTTTGCTTTGGTACCAAAGCTCCACCAACTGAACGAATGCTGCGAAAAATTGTATTGCCAAAGTTGTTCCCCCATTACAGCTTCTGTCTCTGTCCAGACAGAGAACCCAATGCCAGTTGAAGGACCAGTTCCATGTGCAGGATGCCTGCAGGCTGAAGCCCTCATGAAACAAGTGGAGGAGCTCAGAGAAAAGGTGATGAGGCTGAGAAGCATTTGAGACAGCAAGAAGTACATTGATGAGATGCTTCTTGATACATACAAGCTCTCCTACAGAGGTGAAGATAGGATGCTACAGAATGAAGTGAGCTGGACACGAGTCACCGCAGCATGCAGAATCACCAATCCAACTCATCCAGCCCTTGAAATGAAGAACCAGTATCCAACCCTGGAAGTGGAGGAGGTGAAAACATCCCAGGAAAGGAAAGAAAAGAACCAGAGCCCAAGCACCCCAATGTTGTGCAATCAGTGACCACAAGGAAACAAAGGGTGGTGGTGGTTGATGACTCTCTTCTGATGGGTACTGAGGGGTCCATCTGCTGACCAGACGATGTCCAGAGAGGTGTGCTGTCTGCCAGATCTGAGATGTTATGGAGAGTTTGCAGAGACTCATCAAGCCTATTGACTATTATCCGTTGTTGCTCATCCATGCTGGCACAAATGATACTGCTAGGTATTTCTCTGAATGTATCAAAAGTGTCTTCATGGCTCTGGGACAGAGGGTGAAGCAGGTGGTGTTCTCTTCAATCCTCCCTGTTGAGGGTAAAGGCTGAGGCAGAGAAGCTTGCATCCTGGTGATGAATGCATGGATGGTGTCATTGAGAACATTTTGGTTTCCTGGACCATGGGATGATTTTCCAAGGGCTGCTGAGCAGAGATGGCATCCATCTGTCCAAGAAGGGTCGAGGTGTCTTCTGCAGAAGACTGGCTAACCTACTGAAGAGGGCTTTAAACGATTCATTGGGGATGGGATTAGAAAGCCCCCAGGTAATTGAAGCATGAATACCTCTGTAGAAATTAGTAAAAGGGGCAACATCTGGAAAGCAGTGTGTATAAATGACCGTAGCATGGGAAATAAGATCACAGATGTTGAGGCTTTAATGGAAGAGGCTGACATGGATTTAGTGGCGGTTACAGGGACATGGTTCATGGACGACCATGACTGGGACGTAATTATACCAGGCTCTACATTATTCAGGAAGGCTAGAGTAGGAAGAAGAGGAGGAGTGCACTATATGTAAAAAATGATATTAAAGCTATTGAATTACAGGGTTAAAAGGGAGAGAGGAGGCACTGTGGGTTAAACTAGAAAGAAGGAAAGGGAAATCCATTTGCATTGGTGTGATATACAGATTTCCCTCACAGGGAGAAGAAGTGGACATGGATTTAATAGAAGACATACACAGTATTGCCATGAAAGGAGAAATGCTACTGATAGGTGATTTCAATATGTTGGATATTGACTGGCACATCTCTGCTGCAGTATCATTTAGAAGTAAGGAGATCCAAGATTCTCTACCTGGAGAACTATTCCAGCAACTGGTAATAGAACCCACACATGAAGAGGCCATATGGGGCTTGGGGCTCACCAATGGGGAAAGTGTTTCTAATGTTATAGTGGGAGATCATCTCACATCCAGTGATCACCAGATGGTGTGGTTCAGTATTAGGACTAGGGCTGATAAAATCCATTCATAAGTGAGAATCTTAGAAATCTGTAGAAGCTGATGAGGATAAAGCGGAATTGCTTAACAAATATTTCTGTTCTGTGTTCACAGATGAAGGGCCAGGAGCAGGACCTCAGAAAACATCCACAAATAGGAACAGAAGTGATGGGGATCTTGAACAATTTTCAGAAGACTGTGCTCAAGAGGAGCTAGCTAAACTAAAAGCAGAAGAAGTGATGGGACCAGATGGGATACGAGGTGTGGTCAAAAAGTATTGAGACTTATTGTGTAGCTATATAACAATACATCACACCATGATGCTATTAAGTATGCAGTGACCTAGTTATGTGCTCTGCATGGGCGGAGTATAGCATGGCTGCAGCACACCTGTACTTTTTTAAATCACATGATGTTTGGTATCGTGTGAAAACAGTTCATCAGATTTACAATGAGGAAAAAAACTGAGCAGTAAATTTGCATTAAATTCTGCCAGAAACTTGGAGATTCGTGCAAAGAGACTTATGACAAGTTACAGCAAGCACACAAGAAGTCAAAGGACAAACAATAGGGCATTCTCCCTATATGCTCCAACAATAGGGAACTCTACCACCTCAATTAAGATCGACTCCATGGGAGAATTTCGCAAGAGGCTGAAAACACAGCTATTCCAAGAATTATTTTCTGGGGGGGGGGGAGGTGTACAGTACTGTACAGGTTATTTCCCCCATGCCGTGTTCAAAAAGGAAAACGACATACACAGAGGAGCCCTAACTAGCAAGAGGATAGAAACCAAGCATAATATTCAAAACATCAGTGAAATGACTTTGTAGTTCTAAGATGACATGGAGATAACTCTGCACTGAGCAGCAGTCTCACCCTAAATAAAAGTGGGAGATAAGCCACACAAGGTGGCATTTACAGCTCTAACCATCTTACAGGGCAAACTGGAGAATAAAACAAAGAATCTCATGAAGGCTCTGTATAGCTCAATGGTGTGACCACATCTTGAGTTTGGTGTGCAAATCTTGTCTCCCTGCATCTCAAAAAAAGATATAGTGGCATTAGAAAACATACAGAGAAGGGCAACCAAAATGATAAAGCAGATGGAACAACTCTCTTGTGAGGAAAGACTAAAGAGGTTAAGGCTCTTCAGCTTAGAAAAGAGATAGCTGAAGGGAGACATGATAGAGGTCTATAAAATCCTGAGTGGAGGTAAAGGCAAATTGATTGTTTAAGTCTTTCAAAAAATACAAGGACTAAGGGACATGCCATGAAGCTACAAAGTAGTATACTTAAATCAGGAGAAAATATTTTCTCTCTCAATAAATAATTAAGCTTTGGAATTCATTGCTGGAGGATGTTGTAAAATCAGGTAGTATAATGGAGTTCAAAAAAGGTTTAGACAAATTCCCCGAGGAAAAGTCCATAAACCGTCATTAAGGTAGACCAGGAGAAAACCACTGCTTGTCCGTGAGGATAAGTAGAATGGAACTGGAACTTTTGGGATATATCAGGTACTAGCGACTTGGATGGGCAACTGTTGGAAACAGGACACTAGGCTTGACAGACCTTTGGTCTGATCCAGTATGGCAGGTGTTATGTTTTTATTCAAGAATTATCTCTGGCTTCTCATTTATAGCCATGATAAATATGGTACAACCTACACAAAGGTATTGGGGAGGGGGGGAGAGACTATACTGAACTTTATCTGCTGCCATATACTATGTTACTATGGAATATTGCCAAGTTCTGGCTAGAGGTGTGCTATTTCTCACAGGAAGAAGTCAAGAACATGACAGGCTATTTGCATATTTGGTTTAAAAGTTGACAGGCATGCACAATACACATCCAGCAAATCAACTGTTGATACTACAGCAGTGGAAAACAACGCCATGGTGTATGTTATCTTGCAAGTTTAAAATGATGAAGGCAAAATTAATTCTCTTGTAAATAGTACAAAGTGGCCCATCCCAGTACCGCTCTATGTAAATAGTTCAAGGCGACATCTCAATTAAACTGTTCTATGTATAAAGTTCTTAAATATTGTTCCATGTAATCGTTATGATGTAAACTGCCCCTGATCTCTGGAAGGGGTGGCATAAAAATATGCGCAAATAAATAAGTAATGGAGTACCATATGACTGAAGAATGTCTCTCAGTCTAACATAAATGGGATTTTCATGAAAATGCAAAGGTCTAAGTCAGTAAAATGCTTATCATTTTAAGCATTTTAACAGTTGAATTGTTTTCGTGGATATAGCTTTCCCCTAGAGACTTGCAGAACATCGAAGGAAGATAGATGGTATATGTATCGATTATGCCAAAAATGTGCTTGCATTTGTGCGCGACACCCAAAAGCACAACCTAATAACATGTGAAATTGTTCAAAGTACTGTGTTCATCTGATTCAACAATTAATATGGAGACTTCCAGACCGTGTGGTAAAGATATTAATATGGGATTCACATGTTATATTGCAGCACACCGATCCGGCATTGGGGGTGAAAACGGGAGCTGCTCGCCCCTCCTGCTCCGCCCGCCAAGGCCCAATTGGGGCTCTGCAGTCCAGCTTAAAAGAAGCACACCGACGAAAAGAAGCAACTCTTCTCCACCGGACTCCATCAACAGCTTCCTCAGCGCACCGATCTGGCATCGGGGGTGGAAGCAGGAGCTGCTCATCCCTCCCGCTCCCCCTGCCAAAGCCCAATTGGCGTGGCCCTTAGGCGGGATTCTTATACCAAAAGAAGAGCCTCTCCGTAACGGATCCTGTTGCATCTACTTCAACGCAATTCATCACTACATCAACCCTCCCAAACATATAGCAACTCTCTCCAAACAAAAGAAATGCCAGTAGGCGTGAACAGCTTCTCAACACCTGGACTTTTTACTCCCTGCAACCAACAATCAGCTCCCTAATACCAAGACCTCCCCGCTGTACAGACGGACTATCACAGATAACCCAGGTACAAAGACGCTAAACAGTTTCTCAAGATTAATCTTCTAACATACTCTCCCCAACAACCATAGATCCTTACTAACCTTCAAGCTTTGCCATTACCAAACATTACCAAATAGCACATAACATCCCCACCCAGTATCCATACACTCCTAATCACAGCAACCATCACTACACACAATGGCTCATCTAAAACACATAGTCCTCCTCATTCTACTACTAGCACCAATAACTACTTCACAACAACAGCAAGACCACTACCACCGTATTCCCATCTTACCACACCGCCAAAGCGACTCTCATTTGTTCCTCTACCAAACCCCATTCACCACCCATACAAAACACTACCCACCAAAGCTCATTCACTTAACCCCCATCAGCACCATCCCCCATCCCCCCCACAAACAACACTAAAAGCACAATAAAAATTGCTCTCATTAATGCCAGGTCCATCAGAAACAAAATCCCCACAATAATTGATATTTAATAACACCCAAACATATTTTGCATAACTGAAACCTGGCTTTCCAACTCCAACAATGTCCTAATTAACCAATTAGCCCTCCCCAACTATGACTTATTTCAATGCCTTAAACTAAACAAGCACAGGGGTGGGGTGCTAATCCTGGCAAAAAAAGACCTCAAATTCTCCATCCTCTCAAACACCACCACAGAAGGCATGGACATACTAATCATCAACAACAAATACACCACGATCAACTTGATCTACAGGCCCCCTTTCCCACAGTCCAGATAATCTTTCCTCCATCTTAGAAACCGCATCCACCTCTACCCCAAATAAATATCACATTATACTCGGCGATTTCAACCTACCCTCACTCCCTCCCTTGCACTCCACCCATTACATGAATGCCCTACAGGACTTAGGATTTTAACAACTTGTCCAAACCCCCACTCACAAGAAAGGCAACATTCTTGATCTCATCTTTCTTCCAAACACCATGCTACAAGACATTTGCTTCTCCACCCCCCAAGCTCTTCCTCACCCATGGATAGATCACTTCCTTATAGAATTTGCCATCACCTCTACCACACTGCCCCATGAAACCAAGGAAACTAATCATTTTAAAAACAAATTTAAATAATTTGACAAAGAATCCTTCTTAAATCACACCATCCCAAACAAACATAAACCCTTCTATGATGGAGCTAAACGACCTCATAAATAACTGGAATTTGACCATTGCCAAGGCCGCACAGACCACTGTATCCCACCCAAATAAACACAAAAAGACCAAACCTTGGTATACCGCTGAACTAAGAAAGTTAAAACAGCAGCTTAGAAAACTAGAAACCAAATGGAGAATCACAAGGGCAAATGCCGACAATCTGCTCTACATATCCACTCTCAATGCATATAAGGATGCCATCAACAATAGAAAGAAAGAATACCACACCAAGCTCCTTACGAAATCCCTCAACAGACCTAGAGAGCTTTCTCGATTGTCAAATCCTTAACTAAATCTCCCAATCACAACACCAAACTTCCCCCTATAGAACCTCAAATTCTTGCAAATTTCCTTATGGGCAAACTTGACCCCCTAAGCAACAGTAACAATCATACGAATACTCACTCCAACACCTTTTCAGACATTCCCAGCTTGCCCAGACCTCACAACCAAAACATTTGGTCATCATTTCATGTCATAATCCTCAAAAAAATACGCTCTCAAACCTTAATACAACCACTTCCCCATCAGACCTCTGCCCAGTTAGCTGGCCAAGGCAACAAAAGAGGAATTTTCACCTATTCTCCTCAATATAGTCAATCAATCACTTCAAACAGGGCAAATGCCCCCTGCCCTAAAACAAGCAACCATAAGCCCCATCCTAAAATACAATATAACAGACAAAACCCTCCCAAACTCATACTGGCCCATTGCCAGCCTACCATTTCTGGCAAAAATTATCGAAAAAACTGTGCAAATCCAATTACAAGACTTCATAGATCTGAATGCTCCACTAGATGATCAACAGCACGGCTTTAGACCTTTTCACAGCGTAGAAACCTTATTATTCACCCTAATGGACAAACTACACCTCGGACTAAACCACACCAAACAAGCATTCCTACTCGTCTTTCTCGACATAGCTGCCGCCTTTGACAGCATCCGCCATAACATTCTAATCACAAGACTACAACAACTCAGCCTTCAAGGCACTGTCCTAGAATGGTTCAAGTCATATCTTTCTGACCGCACCCTACAGGTTCAAATTGGCACAGCATCCTCCTCAACTTTCAAACAGGGCCAAGGTGTCCCCCAAGGCTCCTCCCTATCCTCACTTCTATTCAACCTGTACATGCCACATTTTCAAACAACACAACGTACACTATCACCTCTATCCAGATGATATCATGCTGTATCACCCAGTAAACATCACCAACCCCATCTGCCCTCAAGAGTAGTTATTCACCTGTAACAGGTGTTCTCCAGGAGCAGCAGGAATCAGTCCTCACATATGGGTGACGTCGGCGCCGACGGAGCCCCCGTGCGGAGCATTTCCCCAGCTTTCAAGGAAAGCCTTTGGGAATGCAGCGCGCACGCTCGGTCCCCTTCTCGCCCAAAGGCGCCATCTTGCTCAGTCTGATGACATAGCTAAAAGACAGCAAAATACAAAAACTGAAGTATATGACTGCAACTACCAGGGGAAGAGGGAGGGTTGTGAGGACCAATTCCTGCTGCTCCTGGAAAACACCTGTTACAGGTGAGTAACTACTCTTTCTCCAGGACCAAGCAGGAAGTCAGTCCTCGCATATGGGACTCCCCAGCTCTAGGCTACCGGGAACCCATAGCTGAAAAAATTAGCTCCCTCTAGAGCCTCAGCATCCGTGATAAGAATCTTCTCTGAGAACGCCCCCGTACGGTAGCTCAACACAAGGGCCGGAGGGTAGGAGTTGCCTAAACCTCAAAGAGATTACGGAGTACCGCCTGTCCGAAAGAACTGTCCCTTTGGGACTCCCTCTCAAGGCAGTAATGGGCCGCAAAAGTCTGGCTTGAAGACCAAGTAGCGGCCTGGCAGATGTCTGCCAACGGAACAGAGCGGAGATGAGCTACTGACGCTGCTTTCACCCTGACACGGTGGGCTGTGACTTGACCCTGCAAGGAGAGGCCGGCTGCCCTGTACGCCCAGGCGATACAATCTGCCACCCAAATGGACAACGTATGCTTGGAGACAGGTAACTCCAGTTTATTAGGGTCAAAAGATATGAAGAGCTGAGCAGCCCTTCGATGCCCCTGCATACAGTCTATGTAAAAGGACAACGGCCTTCTACAGTCCAGGGTATGCAAGACCGTTTCAGCCTGGCTGGCATGCGGCCTGGGAAAAAATGTTGGAAGAACCACCTCCTGATTGAGGTGGAAGGAGGAGACAACCTTTGGAAGGAACTTAGGATGAGTCCGTAAGACCACCCTATTCCTATAGAACCGTGTGTACGGTCTATCAGAAACCAGAGCTTGGAGTTCACTCACATGCCTGGCCGAAGTAAGAGCTACCAAGAACAACGCCTTCCAAGAAAGGAATCGTAAATGAAAGGTAGCCATCGGCTCAAACGGTGGGCGAGAAAGGTGTTGCAAGACCACATTCAAATCCCACTCAGTGGCTGGTGGACGAACCGGAGACTTGAGCAAAAGCAGGCCTCTGAGGAAGCGGACACCAAGGGGTGGGCCGACAGATTGCCCCTCCACCGGTGAGTGGTGCGTCGATAGAGCACTGAGGTGGACCCGAACAGAGTTGGATTTAAGGCCAAGGTCCGACAGGTGAAGCAGATACTGCAGCACCACTGGCACCAGGCACGAAAAAGGATCCTCCTGGCGCTGAGCACACCAGGTGGAGAACCTACGCCACTTGAGGGCATAAGACGTCCGGGTGGATTGCCTCCTAGAAGCCAACACCACCTCTTCCACTTCCTTAGGTAGCAGTAAGGGAACTAGAACTATCCTTTCAGCAGCCAGGCCATCAGATTGAGGGATTTGAGGTTGGGGTGCAGGAGAGATTCCTGGTCCTGAGACAGGAGATCGGGTTGCACCCCCAGAGGAAGTGGAGTGTCCACCGCCAACTGCAGAAGGAGTGGGAACCATGGTTGCCTCGGCCATCTGGGGGCTACCAGAATCACCGAGGCCTTGTCCCGAAGAACCTTGACCAAGGTACGGGCCACTAGAGGCGTGGGAGGAAACGCATACAGTAGGCCCGTAGACCAAGAAATTAGAAACGCATCCGCTGCTATTCTCAGAGGATGTAGTTGTCTGGAACAGAATCTGACAAAAAGCCCCCAAATTAGTGATATCCAAATGATCTCTCCAAAAAAACATATATCACTAAACCCCCTGTGAAACACACTCAACTTTTTTTGTTGGATAATACCGGAAAGGGACATGGACTGAAAACCATGTTCTCCACTCGGTTATATCCTATTTAATCATATTTTTGTAAAAGAACTCGATAAGCATTCTCAGAAATATTCTTTGGTTACTTAGCTGATTCAAAGAACTGGAGCACGACGTGCACGTTTCGGGTTGAACACCCTGTTTCTGTGCTAACATGTGCTGTGCTAGGTTTTCTACATGATATGTTAGCACTTGAAACAGGGTGTTCAACCCGAAACGTGCACGTCGTGCTCCAGTTCTTCGAATCAGCTAAGTAACCAAAGAATATTTCTGAGAATGCTTATCGAGTTCTTTTACAAAAATATGATTAAATAGGATATAACCGAGTGGAGAACATGGTTTTCAGTCCATGTCCCTTTCCGGTATTATCCAACAAAAAAAGTTGAGTGTGTTTCACAGGGGGTTTAGTGATATATGTTTTTTTGGAACAGAACCTGGGCAGCTTCCAGTTCAGTGGACTCGCAAAGAGATCGATAGCTATTTTTTTTTGAGAGCTGTTTTGGTTATTCCACGTAATCTTTATGTTTTTTGGTGCACTGAATCTGAAAATGACCTCCATTTTGTCATAGGACATCACGTTTCCTGACAATTTAGGTAACTATGTTAAATAAGGCAATACCTCAAAATAAATGGAAATAGACTTATAAAATTAAAGTTTTATTACAATATTTTTATGAAAATCCTTTTTTGAACTGAAATGAGCTCACCTACACACACTAAACTCGATTCTTCTTCCTTGTGAGGCTCCTCTTGGTGCATTTACGCTTGTGAGTAGCATCTGGAATGTCTCTGAAGCATCCAACAGTAGTCTGCCATCATTGTAATGCTCCATTTTCCCTGGTATCTCCTTTCCATCTCTTTAATGTCTTGGTGGAATCGTTCACCAAGTTCCTCACTCACAGCTCCCAAATTTTCAGGAAAGTAGTCAAGGTGGGACTGGAGGAAATGCACTTTCAAACTCATCAGGCAACCTAAAGCTTGAAATGCTTTCAGCATTCGTCCGACGATCTTTTTGTAGTGAGGATCTTTGTTATTGCCTAAAAATTTCTGTACGACTTCTTTAAATGCAATCCACCCTTCTTTTTGAGGATCCGTCATGGTATTGACAAACTCTTGAACAACTATAAGCCTTCTAATGTCTGGTCCGATGAACACACCTTCCTTCAATTTTGCCTCCAACAGGCCTGGAAACTTGGTGACCAAGTATTTGAAGCATTCTCCATCTCTTGGAAGTGATTTTACGAATTGCTTCATCAATCCCAATTTTATGTGGAGAGGTAGTAGAAGAACTTTATGGGAAGGTACCAAAGTTTCTCGGAGGACAATTTTTTCACTGACTGTTAGCACCCTCGGCTGCCAACTCTTCTTGGTCCAGTGATTTTGTCGGTCTCGACTGTCCCATAGACACAGAAAACAAGAATATTTGGTATACCCAGCTTGTTGCCCGAGCAGCATGCACAAGACCTTCAAGTCCCCACACACTTGCTAACCATGGTCTTCATATTTAAATTTACGAAGAACCAATTCCAAGTTCTCGTAGGTTTCCTTCAAGTGTACAGAATGACCTACAGGTATGGAAGTGTAAAAACCGTTGTGGAGTAAAACTGCTTTGAGACCTCTTTTTGAAGAATCTATAAAAAGACGCCATTGCTCTGAATCATATTGGATTTTAAATTGACCCATCAGAACTTCGACATCGATGCAATAAACCAACTTGTCTTCCTGGGCGAAGTAAGGAACGAACTCCTTTTCACGATGTCTAAACCATGAAGATGACACTCCTGGCAACAATAAATTCCTGCTTTTCAGCCTTGATCCGAGTAACTCAGTGGCATCTTTGGGAAGATTCAAGTCTCTTACCAAATCATTCATCTCCTCCTGAGAAAACAATTTTGGTCTTGTATCATCTTCAAAGTCAGAACTTGATTCGTCATCTGGTTCAGGTATGACTTCACCTTCATCGGAGCTAGGTATCTCTTCCAAGGTAGCAGGGGGCTTCCAAGGTACCTCTTCCAAGGTAGCAGGGAGCGTATGTGTGTGTCATATCCCCTCGTGTTAAATGTATCTCCCAATTGACCGCTTTGAACCGGTGAAAAGCGGGATATAAATACAGCTAAATAAATAAATAACTAAATAAAATTGGGTACTGGTATATCTGTGCCATGGGGGATGGGACGAATTGCCGAGTGAAGATTGGGGAATGAAATGGAATGCTTCCATTTGGAATTAACCCCTTTCACATCGCATGAACAAAAGTAACAGTCATCACTATGGTTCTTTTGCTCTCGCCATACCATAGGAATCCCATAACGGAAAGATTTTTTCTTACCCTTGAACCAGTTTCGGAGGTCCTCAACACACCGTTTGCATACTTTATGAGGCGCCCAGACTTTATCTTGATCTCCGATTTTTAGTACAAAGTATGCAAAGTATACTTTTTTCACAAAGTCTGTAATATTCTGCTGTTGCTTCAACACTGTATATTCACCACAGATGAAACAGAAACTGTCTGGCGAATTAATACACTTTCACGGAGCCATAACATAACGGTTGAAGAATGACGAGCTAACATGAATTGCGATGAAAAAGTGTGAACAGCCTAGAACCAAGAACCTGATGATGATTCGTGCACAAGTGTGGCATGCAGGAGAGAGCAGCTCTGTGTCTGTACACGAGACGTCACAGTGCTGGCCATGCCCCCCTGCACTGACCGGAGCAGCTGCTATCTGCCCTGTGTCTCCCTCCCACTGGATTCTTCAGGAAAGATTAACCCCTTCTACGATTAGAAGCACGGACTTAAAACTTGCTTAGCTTATGTATATATTGCTGACCATCAGATTTACAGTGCTATATTTTTTTTTTTACATAACTCGGACAACCCCTTTAAGGTTTTTTTGGCATTTTATATCTTAAATGCACTGATGTGAATTAATTAATAGTAATTTGAAAGAATTTGATAAATTTAAAGACAATTTTGCATGTTGTGGCAAATCATGACATCTAGGAGTTTTTTCAATATTTTATTTGTTTTCAGCACACCAAAATACATGGAAATTAGATGAAAATAATCAAAGAGCTTTTTAGTCGCAGACTTGTGTAGTTGGAAGGCCCCATCTGAGAAAGATCTGTTGGACCACTAGTGGATTCAAGTGCCATTCGTGAGGCTGTAGAATCCTACTTAACCTGTCTGCTAGGTAATTCTCCTGGCCAGGTAGATAAACTGCTTTGAGAAACATGCCTTGTTTGACTGCCAGGGAGCAAAGAGCTTGTGCTTCCTGACACAGAAGCCTGTGGCTCCCTGCTTGTTCACAAAGAACATAGCCACTTGATTGTCTGTCTGAACTAAGACAGACTGGTGAGAGAGAACATGACAGAAAGTCTGTAGAGCCAAGCGGATAGCTCGCAACTCCAACAGATTGATCTGCTGTGTTGCCTCCCAAGGAGACCAGAGGCCCTGAGTGCATGCACCCTGGCAATGCGCCCCCCAACCCAGTAAGGAAGCATCGGTTGCCAGCATAAGAACATAACATAAGAACATAAGATATGCCATACTGGGTCAGACCAAGGTCCATCAAGCCCAGTATCCTGTTTCCAACAGTGGCCAAACTAGGTCATACGTACCTAGCAGTTTCCCCAAAAGACACAGGTTCCGCAATGCTTGTACTGGGTCAAGCATTGATATCCTGGGTCCCTTCTTAATAATGGTTTATGAATCTTTCCTCCAGGAACTTGTCCAAACCTTTTTTAAACCCAGCTACACTAACAGCCTTTACTACATCCTCCGATAACAAATTCCAGAGTTTGATTACACGTTGAGTGAAAAAATATTTTCTTTTATTAGTCTTAAATAGTTTACCCTGTAGCTTCATTGCATGTACCCTAATCTTTCTATATTCTGATAACGTAAACAATCAATCTACGTTTACCCGTTCCACTTCATTCATTAATTTATAGACGTCTATCATATCTTCCCTCAGCCATCTCTTTTCCAGGTTAAAGAGCCCTAACCTTCCCTTTTTAGCCTTTCTTCATAGGAGTATCCTTCCATCCCCTTTACCATTTTGGTGGCTCTTCTCTGAACCTTTTCTAATAACGCTATATCTTTTTTAAGATACGGCGACCAGAATTGCACACAATATTCAAGGTGCGGTCTCACCATGGAACGGTATAGAGGCATTATAATATCTTTTGTTTTATTTTCCATTCCTTTCCTTATGATACCTAGCATTCTATTTGCTCTCTTGGCCGCCGCTGCACACTGGGCTGAGGGTTTTAACATGCTATCCACAATGACGCCTAAATCTTTTTCCTGGGTGGTGGTTCCTAATGTGGAACCTTGCATTGTGTAACCATAGTTTGGGTTGTTCTTCCCTAGGTGCATAACTTTGCACTTGTCCACATTAAATTTCATCTGCCATTTTGATGCCCAGTCTTCCAATTTATCAAGATCCTCTTGCAATTTTTCACAATCCTCTTGGGTTTTAACAACTTTAAATAGTTTTGTGTCATCTGCAAATTTGATAACCTCACTCGTTATTCCACTTTCCAGGTCATTTATGAATATGTTAAAAAGCCGTGGACCCAGCACAGATCCCTGGGGTACACCACTATTCACCTTTCTCCATTGGGAAAATTGGCCATTTAGCCCAACCCTCTGCTTTCTATCTTTTAACCAGTTCTTGATCCACAGTAGTACACTGCCTCCTATCCCATGACTCTTTAGTTTTGCCAAAAGTCTCTGATGAGGGACCTTGTTAAAGGCTTTCTGAAAGTCCAGATACACTATATCAACCGACTCACCTTGGTCCACCTGTTTATTCACACTTTCAAAAAAACATAACAGATTAGTAAGACAAGATCTTCCTTGTCTAAAGCCATGTTGGCTGTCTCCCACTAGGCCATGACTATCTACATGCTGAGTAATTTTATTCTTTATGATGGTTTCTACCATTTTTCCCGGTACTGACGTGAGGCTCACCGGTCTGTAGTTTCTCGGATCACCCCGGAACCCTTTTTAAAAATTGGTGTTACATTGGCGATCCTCCAATCTTCAGGTATTAGAGATCATTTTAATGATAGTTCACAGCTGATAGTTCACAGCACCTGTGTGTGTGGCGGCATTTGGAAAGGCACTCCCCTGACAAGGTTTGGGAGATGTAGCCACCACCGCAGGGAGTCCACTAGTAGTTTGGACACCCTTAGTCTGTCTCTTAAGTCTCCTGTGGCTTGCACCCACTGAGCTCTGAGGCACCACTGAGCAGGCCGCATGTGCAGACGGGCATTCGGAGTTACATGGACCGTGGATGCCATGTGACCTAAGAGCCTCAGGAAGTGTCTGGCGGAGACCAGAGAACTGCTCTGGAACTGTTTGGCCAAGCCCATCAGCCTGTGGGCCCTGCCCTCGGGCAAATAAGCAAGTCTTGTCCCTATGAACTCTATGTTCTGTGAGGGAAGCAAAGTGGACTTTGCAAAGTTTATGACAAAGCCTAGATGCTGGAGAAGAGATACAGTGCGAAGGGTGGCTTGTCTGGTCTCCTGTGGAGACTGACCCCGGATGAGCCAGTCGTCCAGGTATGGGAAGACAAAGATGCCCTGGTTTCTGAGATAGGCAGCCACCACCGCCAGGCACTTGGTGAAAACCCTGGGAGCGGAGGTTAGGTCAAAGGGAAGTACCCTGTACTGAAAATGATTTCCTTCCACTACAAATCTGAGATATTGTCTGTGGTCTGGATGAATGAGGATGTGAGTATAAGCATCCTTCAGGTCTAAGGAGCATAGCCAATCTCCCTGCTGGAGGTAGGGCAGCAGTATCCCAAGGGTAAGCATCTTGAACTTTTCCCTCTCCAGGAACTTGTTGAGATTTCGCAAGTCTAGGATGGGCCTGAGGCCTCCTGTCCTTTTTGGTACCAGAAAGTACCTGGAATAGAAGCCGTGCCCTTTCAGGCAGTGAGGCACCGGTTCCACCGCCTGCTCCTTTAGAAGACTTGCCAACTCCTGAAGGAGGATGTTCCTGTGAAGAGGAAGTCTTGGAGGCTCCCCTGGAAAATAGGATGGGGGGTAACTGGTTGAAGTGGAGCAAGTAGCCCTTCTGGACTATGCTCAGTACCCAGGCATCCCCTGTTATGGCTGACCACCTGTGGGCGTACAGAGTCAGCCGGCCTCCTGTGCTGAGTGGAGCCAGCTGTGGAAGAGAGGCTATGCAGTGGGAGTCAAAACCCCACTCTCTGCTGTGCAGGAGCCGGAGCTGGCGGCTTGGGGATTTTCTGCTTACGGGGCCCATGCCCTTGCCCCTTGGCCTGCTGACCCTGTTGGGGAGCTGCAGAGGCCTGGAATTGAGGGTAGGATTTATAGGCAGTAACCTTCCTCGGGAAAAAGGGCTTCTTCCCCGAGCCCTTCTTTCTCTGAGAAGGGGCAGAAGTCTTTCTGGACAGCCTTGTCCTGGTGAGAGTCTCAGTCTCGATTTCTGCAGCCTTTTCAGCCATGGGATTGCCAAAAAGGTTCTCACCTCGGCAAGGGACATCGACCAACTTGTCCTGTACCCATGGCTCCAGATCTGATGACTGTAGCCAGGCCTGACGGCGTGCACCGATGCCGGCCGCAGCTACCCGGGCCGAAGCCTCGAAGCCATCATAGGCTGCTCGAGAGATAAACTTTGAGCACTCTCGAATCCCTGAGGACAAAGCTTTGAACCTCTGCAAAGGTTTCTCGGAGGCGCCAGCTGAGAACCCGGCAATTTCCTACGCCAGGTCTCGGAGGTACATGCCCATGTACAGCTGGTAAGTCTGGACACGGCAAGACAGCATAGAGCCCTGGAAGCACTTTCTACCGAGGGCATCCAGGTTCCGGGCCTCCCGGCCGGGGGGCACTGAGGAGTGCATCTTCTGACTCTTCAGACGATGCATGGCCGATTTCACAACCATGGAGTGGTGCGGTAGCTGTGCCTTCTGGAACCCAGGGCTCTTACGGACTCGATAGATGGAATCAACCCGTTTGCTAAGAACCGGCGCCGAGGCCAATGCCTCCCACATGCGGAAGAGAAGCCGTTCCAGCATCGGAGGAACCGGTACAGTAAAGGCCTCCTTAGGCAGAGAGTCGTACTGGAGTACATCGAGCTCTTCAGCTCGAGGTTCCTCCTCGGCATCTGCGGGGAAGGCCAAAGCTTTTGCCATATCCCAAAAGAAGTCCGAGAACCAGATATCCTCCGGGGGGGGACCTTCTCCGAGGCTCGGACTCCAGTGAGTCCGAAGGGAAGCACCGGGTCCAGAAGGTGTCCGGGGACTCCTCGTCCTCCGTCTCCCAATCCGACTCTTCCGAGGAGGAATCAAGCGGCTCCGGCTGTGTGGGCTTTGATGCCACCTGCCCCGACGCCGAGGGAATTGGCGTCGACGACCTCGGCCCCACACAGCAGGTCGAGAGGGACCTTGACCAAGGATCAACTCGAGACTTCATCGACTCGAGGATTGGCTCGGTCTCCGGGGTCGACTTGGACGTCGAGGTCACGGTGGTTGGGGCATATGCACCGGTCGGACCGTCGATCAGCACCCGCTGCTGTTCCATGAAGGCAGCCAAGCTGCTCTCCAAGGCCGTCAACCTGAGTCTGAGCTCAGGAGACTCAGCAGCCCCGACTCCCCGCGGGAGAGTCCACGAGGACAACTGCACTCACTGACTCGGGGACTCCAGCTCCACACGAGGTAACTTCAAAGGCCTCTCTGACTCCGAGAGCCCGGGGCATCGGTCGGGGCTATGCGATCTGGCCCTCGAGGAGCCAGGAGCGTCCACCAACGTCGCCCTCGCGAGCTTTTTCTTCCTTCTGTGTTCCCGAGAAGGAGACCCCCTCTCAGAGGAGCCTCGACAGTGCTTGGGGTCGGACTCCCGAGATGTCGAGGCCTCTGACGAAGTCCGGGCCTGGCCGGACACGGAGTCAGAAAAGATTCTTTCATGCTGATATTGACGGCTCCTCAGCGCCTTCGACGACATCTTGCTGCACGGACCACAGGCCAGCGGGTCATGGTCAGGCCTGAGGCATCGGAGGCAGCAGTCATGTGTGTTGGTGAGAGACATAAGTTTCTTGCACCAATCACACTTCTTGAACCCGCTGGCAGTCATCGGGGGAAAAAGGGCCCCTGCAAGGTCAAAAGACTGCACCAAAATGTAAAAAATCCCGATCACCTTAAAATCCCTAAAAGATTTAAATATTATTTTTGTCGGAGCTGGTCAGCTCAGTGTCTATAGAGTGTCCATAGCACCACTGTGACCTCTCCTTTTATTTAAATGATTAAGTAAAAAACTTTAACTTAGCTTATGCCATATTCGCCAAAGTGCTGCCAGAACGCCAAAGAGACGACCGAGGGTGCCACCGGAGATTCCGAGGCAGCCTTTCGGAAAATGTCCTCGAACGTCTGCTTACGACTGAGCAGGGCTTTGCAGGACATCTTCTTACAAAGAAAACAGAGCCCCGGATCATGGTCAGCTCCGAGAGACCATAGACAACAGTCATGGGTGTCCGTAAGCAACATGTTCTTGGAGCATCTATCACATTTTTTGAAACCGGTGGCCATCGGGGCAAAAAGGACCCCCGCGAGGTCGAAGACCCATGCGGCCAGCGGTTAGGAGAAAAAAGGGTGCGAAGCCCGTTAACAACAAAAATTAGGGGAAAAAATATCCCCTTTGCTCAAAAAGATAGGAGCAAGGGGAAGGACGGGTAGAGGACCGGTGCAACCGGATAACAGTAGGCCAGAGGCTGAAAAACAAAACACTTTTTCCGAGGGACAAGGATGTGCGTCTGAAGGGTTCCACGGAAAAAGGGAGACTGAGTAAGATGGCACCCTTGGGCGGGAAGAGGACCACGCATGCATGGCAGCAATTCCAAAGGCTTTCTTTGAAAGCTGGGGAATTGCTCCACGCGGGCTCCATTGGTGCCGACGTCACCCATAAGTGAGGACTTACTTCCTGCTTGTTCCCGGAGAACAACAATTAGCAGTTACTTAATGGAGGGACTCACCAGACCAGCTTGCAAAACCGCCAATCCGAAACAGGCCTCAACCGCTGCCTGGACATCTAGGCAATAATGCCCACTGAAAGTATGCAGTGATGACCAAGCAGCCACCTGACATATTTCTATCGGCGGGACCAAACTATACTCGGCCCAAGTAGTTGCCTGAGCTCTAGTGGAATGAGCTCGCAGCCCTAAAGGCACCTGATGCCCCTGCAAAATGTAAGCTGAAGCGATCGTCTCTCGAATCCATCTGGAAACGGTAGCCTTAGCCGCCGCCTCGCCCTTGCGCAGACCCCCAAAGAGGACAAACGATCCAACTTGCGAAAGCTCTCTGAATACCTCAAACAACACCTGAGGACTCTCCTGACATCCAGCAAACGAAAGCTGCGGCTGACTGCACTGCCATCCAAACCCTCCAATACCAGTAGAGATACCGGCTGATTCACATGAAATGCCGAAACCACCTTTAGCAGGAAAGATGGAACTGGATGGAGAACTACTTTTTCCCGAGAAAAGGAAAGAAACGGCTCCCTGCAAGACAAAGCCTGTAACTCGGAAATCCTTCTTACGGAGCAGATCGTTACCAAGAAGAGGCTTGGCTCAAGGGCTCGAAAGGTTCCTTAGTCAATGCCCTCAGAAACAAATTGAGGTCCCAAGGTGGAACCATGGTCCTACGCGGAGGTTGCAAATGGTTTACCGCCCGTAGAAAGCGTACAACGTCCGGGTGAGAGCCCAAAGGCTCCTTTTGGACTTTCCCACGAAAACAAGCAATTGCCGCCAGCTGCACCTTCAAGGAGCTGGCCGCAAGACCATTATCTAAACCATGGCCTAGTGGTTGGGACAAGGTACTTCAGGCCGGAAGGTCGGGGGTTCAAATCCCACTAGAGGACAGCAACCTTGGGCCGGAAGGACTGGGGTTTCTAGTCCCACAGGTGCTCCTTGTGGTCTTGGGCAAGCCACTTAACCCTCCATAGCCCATGTTCCCTGTAAAATAGTTATCTCCAAGTTATAATGCCCTGTTCAATGTAATTTCAGTTTGTTCAATGTAAACCGCACTGATGCAGAATAGCGCGGTATATAAGAGAATGTAAGTAAATACATAAATAAATAAAACTGTCCTGCAAAAAGGCCAAAATTTCTGGGACCGCGGCCGAAGACGACTGCACCTGCCTATCTGCACACCATGCCTCAAAAATACACCAGATGCGGATGTAGGCCAGTGAGGTAGATCTCTTCCGTGCATTCAGCAAGTTTGAGATAATGGGTCCCGAATACCCCTTCCGTCTCAACCGTGCCCTTTCAAGAGCCAAGCCATAAGCGAGAATCGACTCACCTGAGGCATGCACAGTGGCCCCTGCAACAGAAGGTCCTTCCGTGCCGGAAGATGCCATGGCCGAGCCACCAGGAGATGCATCAAGTCTGCATACCAAGGGTGCCACAGCTAGTCTGGAGCGATCAGAATGACTTGCCCGCAATGCGCCTCGATTCGTTGCACCACACGGTCTCTATGAGAGCCCAAGGAGGAAAGACGTACAGGATCCCCTCCATAGGCCATTGTTGCAACAGAGCGTCTAGCCCTTCGGACATCCTTTCCTGTCTTCTCCTGAAGAAATGGCTCACCTTGGTGGACTCGAACGTCGCCATCAGATCCATCAGGGGCGTCCCCCATCTGCGCACTACCTGTGCGAAGACCTCCGAGTGGAGCTCCCACTCTCCTGGGTCCACACGGACCCAGCTGAGATAGTCCACTGTCACATTGTCGACTCCCTCAATATGCGCTGCCGACAATGCCTGGAGACGAGGCTCTGCCCAGATAAACAAACTCTCTGCCTCCTCCTCGAGGGCCTCACTGCCTGTGCCCCCCTGATGGTTGAGATAAGCTACCATGGACGCGTTGTCTGATAGACACAGTCCAAGACGTGAGGATAGTGGAAGACAAATTTATTTACTCACAAACCTAGGCAACCCGACACAGGCCGTGTTTCGTAACCTTCGTCAGGGGTTGTAAGGTAAAATTACTATAAACATAGAAACATAATATATTAAAAGTGAAGGAACTTCACTTTTAATATATTATGTTTCTATGTTTATAGTAATTTTACCTTACAACCCCTGACGAAGGTTACGAAACACGGCCTGTGTCGGGTTGCCTAGGTTTGTGAGTAAATAAATTTGTCTTCCACTATCCTCACATCTTGGACTGTGTCTGTACTATTAACGTGAGTACTGCCTACTTCTTGGACAGTCGCGTTGTCTGATAGGACTCTGACAGCCCGTCCTAGCAGATCCGGCTCGAAGGCACTGAGTGCTCGAGACATCGCCCACAACTCTAGCCAGTTGATCGACCATCTGGCCTCCTGCTCGTTCCAAGTCCCCTGAGCAAAGAGCTCCCTGCAATGGGCTCCCCAACTTGCCAGACTGGCGTCGGTGGCTCGAGGGGCATGCCTGAGGACAGATTTTCCCGACCGAGCCACCCTGATCCCGTGCGGATGGGCCAGAGAGTCCGTCTGGTGGGACAACCGATGAAGCAAGGCCCTCTGTAGTGGATGCATGAGCGCCATCGCCCATGGAACTACCTCCAGACTGGCCACCATTGTGCCTAACAACTGCAGATACTGACAGGCCATCAGCTCTGTGTGCCTCAGAAAGGTGCGCACCAAGAGATGCAACCCTTGAGCCTGCTGCTCTGGCAAGAAGACTACAACTACTCAAGTGTCGAAGCGAACCCCCAAGTATTCCAGATCCTGAGAAGGAGTCAACCGGCTCTTGGCCATATTGGCCACCCAGCCTAGGCTTTCCAGAAGCTGAACCACATGGGAAGTAGCATGTACGCTCTGGTCTCTGGACTTTGCCCTGATCAGCCAGTCATCGAGATAAGGGTGCACCAACACCCCTTCTTTGTGGAGTGCCGCTGCTACCACCACCATGACCTTGGTGTGAATGTCTGAGGTGCCATAGCCAGGCCAAACGGCAATGCCTGAAACTGGAAGTGTCCCATCGGCACCGCAGGTGGTCTGGCCTGATGGGAATGTAGAGATACGCTCACCGCCACGATCACAGACCTCAACGTCTCCATGCGAAAATGCAGCACACGAAGACAACGGTTTACTTTTTTGAGGTCCAGAATTGGGCAACAGGACCAGTCCTTTTTGGGGTTCACGAAATAAATGGAGTACCGACCATATCCACACTGCTCTCTGGGGACCAGGACCACTGCCCTCAGCTGAAGGAGCCAAGCCAGGATCTCCTTTACTGCCATTGCCTTGCCCAGCGCCTTCCTTGGGGACAAGACAAAGGACTTGGCAATCGGACGGGTGAACTTGAGGGCATAGCCCTTGCCAATGATTTCCAGCACCCATTGGTCGGACGTTATCTGGGCCCAAGTAAGATAAAAATCCCGTAGCTGACCTCCCACGGGCTGCTGCCCTGCCTGGGCCTTCCTCCCTTCATTATGACTTTTTAAAACCGGAGGTTGAAGGGGCAGAAAAACTTCTGCCTGCCCCTCGGAATCCTCTAAATCCCTGACCTCAGGTAGGGAATCTTCCCCTCTGGAAACCAGTAAGGCGGGATGTATGAAAACACTGGAAATCTTGCATCTGGCCTCGAGGCGCTGTCGCATTGCACCCCTGCTTTGGCTTATTCTTTGGCAGGCGTCCTCTTTTGGATTCCCCCAAGTCCTTGACCAACTTCTCAGGGTCCTCCCTGAATAGGAGCTTCCCCTTAAAGGGGAGTTTGCCGAGTCGTGACTTGGAGGAGCTGTCTGCTGCCCAATTCCGCAGCCACAGGTAGCGATGAGCCGCTACCACTGACGCCATGCTCCTAGTCAGACCACAAATGAGATCATAGTGGACATCCGTGAGGCAAGCCGCCCCGACTCTAGCTTCTCTACCTCCAGTGTTGAATCCCCCGGCTGCTGCAGTTGCTGCGACCAGCGAAGACAGGCTCTCGCCACCCAGGCCCCACAAATAGAAACCTGCAGAGACAGCGCATAGACATCAAAGGCCTGCTTCAACAAAGTGTCCAACTTCCTGTCCTGCCCATCTTTCAGGGCTGCGCTCCCTCCCACCGGGATGGTAATATTTTTTGTCACCGCTGAGACCGCTGCTTCCACACGTGGGGAACGAAACAATTCACGCTCCTGATCCGTCAGCGGGTAGAGACGAGACATGGTTCTCTCCCCCCTAAGACCTGCCTCTGGCAGATCCTACTCATCCTGGATCATCTGCTTAACCACCCGGTGTACCGGGAAGACCGCCTGCATCTTCCTCACTGCCTGGATGAAAGGATCCTCCAGTGTCTCCTCCTCCACCGGCTGACTAGCCGGCAAATTGAGGGCTTGTAGAGACTCTGAAATTAAAGCGGGCAACTCTTCCCGCCGAAAGACCCGGGTAATCCTAGCTTGGTCTTCTGGCTCTTGAATCTCCCTTTCCTCTAGCTCCTCGCCGTCCAACTCCAGGTCCAGCTCCAATTCATCCGCTTCCAGCCACTCGGACACGGAAAGCTGGTCCTCTAAAAGTCAGGCCCTCTTGGCCGCCCCATACCAGAGACCTCACCCCTTTCCAAGGAAGTCCGCCCTGCACCAGCCCCTGCTGTCGAGAGATCAGCCATGGCACCCTGCTGGCGTAAGCAAAAGGCCTGGTGCAGCAAAAGGCCTGGTGCAACAAAAGCACAAACTCCAGGGAGAAACTCCCCCAGAGCCATTCCCCCCAAACTGTGGGAAGTCGAGGGACCTGGAATAGCCAGAGCTAGCTTCCGTGGAGATGAAGGAGCCTCCAAAAGGGGGAGAGCCTCGGCGGAGCCCTGGGCCCCTTGCGCTGCTGAAGGCGTGGGATCCCTAGCCTTGTCCTGAAGTGCTTGTTCCATGTTGGAGGCCTCAGAAGTGGAGCTGCGGCACACCCCCGGATCTGACACGGCCCCCTGCTGGGTACTGCAGACAAGACACTGCGGGTATGCAGGTATGAGTGAATTACAGTTTCCAGACCCCAACACTGGTCCCGGACCCCAACTTGTACCGAGCACAGGAAAAGTAGGAATGGCAGTACCCCTAACTTCTCTTCTACCCTATTTGTAATCTCTCAAAAAAAAATTTTAAATTTTTTTTTTAAACGAGGACAGCACAGAAGAGCCGAAGGAGATAAAAAGGGAGCAAAATGTCTCCCCGAGGCCCAGGAGCGCTGACCGCGGTCAATCCAGCGCAAAACGGAACTGTACCAACTGCCTTATAAAAGCCCGGGAACAAGGCCTGACAACCTGACTTCCCGTTCTCAGCTGCCGCGAACCCCACGAGACGCCAGCTGTCATACTCAATATAGACCGGCTCACCCCTGCGCCATTACTGCATGACTTCCTTTCTCCTGCCCTGTACCTGAAAATCTCCCGATGACAGGGAAAGCCTCCGCACCCGGCGCCACTGGATTGGGCAGTAAAACACCACACTCAGCCAATTCTTGGCTTCGGCGCGATGTGAGGGGGCAGGAGCGCTTCACCTCAGGCTGCTGCAGCAGTGACGACAGCTCCTCACCCACTGACGAGATCGGAAGCCGCCAACTTCCCGGGACTCCGGCAGAGCTCTCAACCTCCTCCAAACTACTGAGGAGGGGGAGGGAAAGGAGTGGAAAGAGAGGGTCCTCCACTGAGGGCTGCCTTGTCCTTTTTTTTTTAACACTGAAAATAAAACTAAGTAAAACAATTTTAAAAACCCTAGAAACCTAACTAAGGAAGCTCCTTATTTGTTCCTTCAGTGAGCCCCAAATCTAGGCTCACCACCTCCTCCCAGCTGCTTGGAGACTGAGCATACTGGGAGCTCGTAGGAGGGGCCAGTGATATTAGTACTGGTGCCTTAAAAAATGTGACATGCTCAGCCTCCAAGCTGCTGGAGGAAGTGCACGACCCAGAGGTTCGGGACTGGACTGGAGGGACGATAAGGAAGACTCATTGTTAGGCATGGAAAAGGCAGATATTAAACAGAACTAAGTAGAGATTTTGCATGCTCTTCTATATTAAATGGTGCGTAGGCAGTCACACTCTGGTTGGCAGCTGAGATGTATCCTTGGCAGCATGGAATAACTAGCAGACCAGATAGTCTTTTTTGCCGCTATATACTAAATTACCTTGAGAATGTTCTTGTTAATGATCCAGATGACATTTTTCACATAAGCAACAAGGGTAGTGAACATGAACATAAGCAGCATCTAGGCCAGGGGGGATACCATTTATGAGTGGAACTGGAAACAACTACATTAGGAGTGAAGAGAAGAGTCAAATTCAACTGAATTCAAAAAATAAGTCAATAAAAACCATATCCAGCAATTTCTTTGTTCATTTTTTTTTAATTTCAAACTTTTTATTTGTTACATATCCAAAACTCACCAAAAACAGCTATACAGCATCAACTATGTTACAAAGGCAAGACACTCCAAACACTGACAGAAAACAGAATACACAACAAGGTTAGGCTTGATTGTATCAAACTCAATTACCTCTGAGTATTCCAAATAAATCATCCCCCTCATCCCTCCCCCTCCATGTCCCCTTCCAAAAGACCTGGGATATTTACTCTGGAACGGGGTCCATAACTACTTGTAGTGAGCCCACTGAGGCTTAGCATATTCACTATACATATTTCTCTCTGCTTAGGCAATATGATGCATGAGGTTTACCCACTGCCTATAAGAGGGTGCTCTATCCCTGCCCCAGTACCATAGGATTACCTTTTTCATACCACAAACCCCTATCATAAAGAATTTAACTTCCACCCTTCAAATCCTTTTGTCGTGCAATGGTCCCTCCTCCCCCAACATTAGCAAAAGTGTAGTTACTCACCTGTAACAGGTGATCTCCATGAACAGCAGGAATTAAGTCTTCACATATGGATATCATTGGTATCGACGGAGCCTGCGCGGAAACGCTCCCCAGCGTCCAATAGAAAAGCTTTTGGGAGCATCCCACAGCGCCTGCGTGCTGCCTTCCCGCCTTTCCAACTCTCCTTCGTCAGTTGAGTTTATAGCTGAGACAAAAGGAGAGAAAGATAGATAACTCCTAGGGGAGGTGGGTGGGTTGTGAAGACTTAATTCCTGCTGTTCCCGGAGATCACCTATTACAGGTGAGTAACTATGCTATCTCCAGGAACAAGCAGGAATGCAGTCTTCACATATGGGACTCACCATCTGAGAGATGCCAGGAGGATGACCCTAGCAAACTGCGAATCTCTGATGAGATGGGTCATTCTTCCTCCCATGGATTTCTGGCATCGAAAACCCCGGGATAGTGGGTAGGAGTTGTACAAAGTCTGAAAGATGCTGTAGAACAGCCTGTCCAAACGAGGCATCCCGATGGGAGTCCATGTCTAAATAATAATGGGCTGTAAAGGTGTGTACTGAAGCCCAGGTGGCTGCTCTACAGATGTTGTCAATGGACATAGAACAAAGATTAGCCATGGAGGTTGCCATTGCTCTCACATTGTGAGCTGTGACGTGGCCTTCGAGAGAAAGTCCCTTACTCTCGTATGCAAAGGATATGCAATTTGCAATCCTTCTAGAGAGAGTTCTTTTGGAAACTGGAAGTCCCAAATGACTAGAATCAAAAGCAACGAAAAGCTGAGAAGATTTTCTGTGTTTCTTAGTTCTTTGAAGGTAAAAAGCTAAGGCTCTTTTACAATCCAAGATATGAGGGTTCCTTTCTGCACTAGAGGCATAGGGCCTAGGAAAGAATACAGGAAGATAAACTGATTGGTTTAAATGAAAAGACGAAATGACCTTTGGCATGAAGTGAGGATGAGTCCTAAGAAATACCTTATCATGGTGAAATCTTGTATAAGGAGGATCAGCCACTAAGGCCTGAAACTCACTGATGCGTCTTGCAGAAGTGAGAGCAACTAGGAAGATGACTTTCCAGGAAAGAAACTTCAGGTCCGTAGTGGCTAAGGGCTCAAAGGGCAGTTTGATAAGCTGCCCGAGAACAAGATTGAGATTCCATGCCACCGGTGGCGGCTTAATGGGAGGTTTTGTTAAGAGTAGACCTCTCATAAATCTTGCTATAAGTGGATGAGAGGAAATAGGTTGTCCATCCAAAGGCCTGCAAGAAGCTGCAATGGCACTAAGATGGACCCTTACTGAACTGGTTTTAAGACCAGAATTTGATAAATGGAGGAGATACTCCAGTAGCGATTCCAGAGGCACTGAAAGGGGGTGAAGCCCCCTTTGAGAACACCATACAGAGAACCTTTTTCACTTGAAGTCGTATGATCGCCTTGTGGCGGGTTTTTTGGAGGCCACCAGGATATCCTTCACCTGTTGAGAAAGGATGATATCTGGAAACTCTAGGCTTTCAGCAACCAGGCCCTAAGATGTAGGGACTGGGGAGTCGGGTGCTTCCGCTACTCAACAATGCAACTCTCAACCTTGACAATTTAATCTCCGCATGGAACAAGTCTCTTAGTTCCATTGCGCAAAAACCTACCAAGAACAATATCACAAAGAAAGTAAAACACTCCCCATGGTTCTCTCCTGAACTGCAGGTCTCCCGGTCACACTTACGGAAACTAGAGAAAAGATGGAGGCGGTCCCACTCCACTGAAGACCACTCAGCATACAAAACTCACCTTGCAATCCACAGAGAAGCTATCCTAACTAACATGAAACAATACCATACCGACACTCTCAAGAGATCTCTAAACAAACCACATGACCTTTTTGAACTAGTCAAATCATTCACTAAGGAACCATCCCCATGTACCCCTGAAGTGATCCACCCACAAGAGTATGCCAACTATTTACAATCCAAGCTACTTCAAACGGATAAAATTACCACATTCACAGCACAAGACACCCCTAGTCCAACTTCCCTTTCTAAGTTCTCCACACCATCCAAGAAACTTGTGGAAGATACTATTGCTGCCCTCAATACCACAACTGCTCAAACCGACCCCTGCCCCGCATATTGGATTAAAAATTTACGGACAGATCTAAGCCCACTTATCACAAAAATGATGAACTTATCATTCACAACTGGATCCTTCCCTGCAGCACTCAAGCAAACATCAATCAGACCTCTCTTGAAGAACCCTAAACTTGACCCAAGCAAAGTTGAATCCTACAGACCCATAGCCAGCATACCTCTCTTAGCCAAAATAATCGAAAAGGAAGCACAAAGGCAACTTCAAGACCACATAGATTCAGCTTCCCCACTAGACCATCGTCAACATGGATTCAGGGAATACCACGGCGTCGAAACACTACTTACCTCCCTCTTTAATAAAATCATCACAGGCATCGACAACATCCGACAAGGTTTCGCACTCATCTTCATAGACATCGCGGCAGCCTTTGACTCTGTACACCATGGTCTCCTTGTTGAACGACTAAAAGAAAAGGGCATAAATGGCATCGCCCTCGACTGGTGCAGGTCATACCTTGAAGACAGATGGCAACATGTAAAATCAGGAGCAGGATCTTCCGAACCCTTCCATCAACGACAGGGCGTCCCACAAGGATCTTCCCTATCCTCCCTTTTATTTAATATTTACATGCAACCCATTTTCAACATAATCGGGTCTTTCAAGGTCGACTGTCTAATTTACGCCGATGACATCCTCCTCTTCATGCCATTCTACACAGAGCAAATGGACCTTTCGCCACTGATTGAATGTTTTAACGCAGTTTCCGAATGGCTTCTGTCCCAAAATCTTAGGATACAGCACAAAAAGACTGAGGTGCTATTTATCACCAGAGACCAGAGTTTCCGCCCTCCACCTCATTTAAAGACCAATGAGGCTGAGCTCCAAACCAAATCAACAATTCGGTACTTAGGAGTCACCCTTGATCAGCGTTTAGATATGAAAACCCATATATCCAACATAGTCAGAGCCATATATTTCAAAATCCGGTCCCTTAGACACTTGCAATCCCTTCTGAACCCCGAAGACTTCCGGACAGTATACCAATCCCTGATCTTACCACACTTTGACTTCGCCAACGCTATTCTTCAAGGTCTCCCTCAATCAACACTCAACCCGTTGCAACTTGCCATGAATGCCGCAGCTAGAGTCTTAGTGGGAGCAGCAAGATGTGACCATATAACACCCATCCTAATACAGCTACACTGGCTCCCCATTCAAGGAAGGCTCATATTCAAATCTTTGCTGCTCACTTTCAATCCATCCATGGCATCACCTCCCCTTCATTAACTAATATCATCCAACTCACTCCTCCCAACAGAACAAGGAGATCCCTATCCACAAATGCACTATTAATCCCAAAGGCTTCAACAAAGTACACTATCGCAACATCTAACAGGGCTTTCAGTATCTATGCCCCAAAATGTTGGAACGCATTACCACCAGGCATCCGTACAATTACTGACTTAACACAATTCAGAAAGGCTCTCAAATTCCATTTATTTACACAGTACTACCAGATTAACCTATCCCCTACCTAACTGCCCCCCCTCACCTCCCAGATAACATCTCAACCCTACTGTACACATGTAACACCCTAAATCCTCAGCAATCAATCTCATTGTACATATGTAATTAGTTAGTTCAGTTTACATCCCCATGTTATCCAAGTTGTTATTCCTGTTCTCTGTAAAGCAAAACATGTTACCCAAGTTGTTACTCCTGTTCTATGTGAAGCCAAACAGTTTGTTATGGTCATTTTGTTATATGTAAACCGCGCTGACAATAGTGCGGTATATAAGAAATTGTAATAAATAAATAAAAATAAAATAAATAAATAGCGTCCCGTTCTCCTGGGAAAGAAGATCTGGAGCGTATCCCAACTCCAGTGGCGTGGCTTGAGAGAGACGTAGAAGCAGAGGATACCACGTTTGCCATGGCCAACATGGAGCTATGAGAATCATAAGTCCTCTGTCTCTCTGAAGCTTGAATAGTGTTTTGGGAATGAGGGGAACGGGTGTGAAGGCATAGAGGAAGTCCTGCCCCCAGTGGAGGAGGAAAGCATCTCTTGCCTGACAGTTTTGAGCTGGAATTCTGGAACAGAACCGGGGAAGTTTGGCATTCTGTGGACTTGCAAAGAGGTCTATATCTAGGGTTCCCCAGATTAGAAACACTCAAGCAATCTGGCCTGAGTGATGAGACCATTCGTGTGGCAGCAGTAGTCGACTGAGTTTGTCTGCCCAAAGGTTTTGAATGCCCGGAAGATATACCACTAGGAGGTGGATTTGAAGCTCTCTGGCGAGGGCCGATAGCCGCAAAGCTTCGTTCCAAGGCAAGGGGAGAATTTGAGAGGGGGCTTGCTGCGGAAGCAAAAACGCGAAATAGAGACTTTTTCAAGTACATTCATAGCAAAAAACCTGTGAGAGAGTCAGTTGGTCCATTAGATGATAGAGGGGTTAAAGGGGTACTAAGAGGTGACAAGGCGATAACGGAGAGATTGAATGAATTCTTGGTTCGGTCTTTACTGAGGAAGATGTAGGAATGTTACCCATGACTGAAGTGGTATTTAAAGGTGCGGAAGAATTGAAGGAAATATCGATACATCGGGAAGATGTATTACAACTATTAGATAAACTGAAGAGTAGCAAATCACTTGGGCCGGATGTTATACATCCAAGGGTGTTGAAAGAACTGAGATATGAGATTGCAGACCTGCTGTTAGTGGTCTGTGAACTATCATTGGAATCATCTCTAATCCCTGAAGACTGGAGGATCGCCAATGTGGCACCAGTTTTTGAAAGGGGTTCCAGGGGTGATCCAGGAAACTGCAGACGGTGGGCCTGACGTCAGTGCCGGGAAGGATGGTAGAAACCATCATAAGGAATAGAATTGCTCAGCATGTAGATAGTCATGGCCTAATGGGAGACAGCCAACATGGTTTTGGACAGGGATGATCTTGTCTTATTAGTCTGTTATGTTTTTTTGAGGGTGTGAATGGACAGGTGGACAAAGGTGAGTCGGTTTATGTATTGTATCTGGACTTTCAGAAAGCCTTTGACGGGTTCACTCATCGGAGACTTTTGGCAAGACTGAGGAGTCGTGGGATGGGAGGCAGTGTACTGTTGTGGATCAGGAACTGGTTGGGAGATGGAGAGCAGAGGGTAGGGCTAAATGGCCAATTTTCCCAATGGAGAAAGGTGACTAGTGGTGTACCCCAGGTATCTGTGCTGGGTCCGCTGCTTTTTGACATATTCATAAATGACCTGGAAAGTGGAATAACGAGTGAGGTTATCAAATTTGCAGATGACACAAAACTATTTAGGGTTGTTAAGACCCAAGAGGATTGTGGTAATTGCAGGAGGATCTTGATGAGTTGGAGAACTGGGCATCAAAATGGCAGATGAAATTTGATGTCGACAAATGCAAAGTTATGCACCTAGGGAAGAACAACCCAAACTATGGTTACACGATGCAAGGTTCCACATTAGGAACCACCACCCAGGAAAAAGATTTAGGCGTCATTGTGGATAACATGTTAAAACCCTCGGCCCAGTGTGCAGCGGCGGCCAAGAGAGCAAATAGAATGCTAGGTATCATAAGGAAAGGAATGGAAAATAAAAAAAAGATATTATAATGCCTCTATATCGTTCCATGGTGAGACCACACCTTGAATATTGTGTGCAATTCTGGTCGCCGTATCTTAAAAAGGATGTAGCGTTATTAGAAAAGGTTCCGAGAAGGGCCACCAAAACAGTAAAGGGGATGGAAGGATACTCCTATGAAGAAAAGCTAAAAAGGTTAGGGCTCTTTAACCTGGAAAAGAGACGTCTGAGGGGAGATATGATAGAAGTCTATAAATTAATGAACGGAGTGTAATGGGTAAACGTAGATTGATTGTTTATGTTATCAGAATATAGAAACACTAGGGGACATGCAATGAAGCTACAGGGTAAACTATTTAAGACTAATAAAAGAAAATATTTTTTCACTCAACGTGTAATCAAACTCTGGAATTTGTTACCGGAGGATGTAGTAAAGGCTGTTAGTGTAGCTGGGTTTATGTATAAATTTGTTTATTGAGAATAACGCACACAGCAATAACAAACAAAGCAACCTTACACAGTAAGGAGCAGTTAACTTCACATCCAGATGGCATAACATAACAATAATAAATCCCCCCCCCCACATCGTCAGATACAGGCTCTTCACAACGGGCAACAATAACGTAAAAGGATTGCCAACCCCCATGCCCCACTGCACTCAGGAATGCTACAGATCTATAAAGCATGGAAAACAGGGTACAGTACATACTGAGAGCAACAGCGCTACCCACCAGAGCCCGGGGTGGGCGGATACCATGTCGAAGATCCAGTGAACTGGCCCAGCCACATACCCACCAATCAATCGCATGCCCCAGCCTCCTGCTCTCCCCGCCACAATGGAGGAGGCCGAGCCATGTCTGAAACTCAACTTCCAAGCCCCCAGTCGCTCATACATCCAACACATCCGCACTCAAGGAATACCCATCTCCCTTCCCGCCCTCCCCTCCCCCCTCCCCCCAAACCCCCGCCCCCCCACCCCCCAAGCCAGCCCCCTCCCACTACATCACCCAAGCACATTAAGAATTCGGCTCCGTTCTCGCGGAGACAGAGTGTGTAAATATGGACCCCATTCCCCCCAGAACCGACCAAGGGCCACGTCCCCATGTTTGGCCCCTTGCTGTTCGAGCAATAACAACCTGTGCAGCTCCCTCCTCCATTGACCCATGGTCGGGCCACAGGGGAGCAGCCAATTTAGCAAAATCACCCTCCGGGCCACCAATAAAACCTTACTGACCCAGCGCCTCGACCCCCCCTTCAGACCAACCCCCCAATCAGTCCTACCTAAGACTAACACCCCAGGGTCCCAGTGAAGCGGACAACCCAAAACTCCAGTGAGCCAACCCACAAGGGATTTCCAGAAGCGCTTCACCACCGAGCATTGCCACCACATATGACCCAGGTCTGCCCGTGCCAGCCCACAGCGGGGGCAGCTCGCAGTCGCCCCGCAACCCGCCTTATATGCTCGGCAGGGAGCGAAGTGGCAGCGTCGCAAGATACGATACTGCAAGTCCCTAAAATCCGCTGATTTAAATCTCCGAGGAATATCTGCAAGTAACTGCACCATATCCACCCCTCTGAGGCCCACCCCCAGATCATAAGCCCACGCTGCCGCCAAGGCACTTTCATCCGGAGATCCCTGGAGAGAAAGATATTCCTTATGCAAGGTGGCCACTCGCACCCGGTGCTCGCTCCCGGCATACAATAATTCCTCCAACCTGGAATAGATGCCCGTACACAGGTTCTTCCCATCCAAACTTCGAATATAGCTGCGCAATTGTAAATAAGGGAACCAGTCCCGAGAAACCAAACCATAGCTACGCCGGAGATCAGAAAACTCTAGGGCCTGTCCACGGTCATTCACAACTTGTTCCAATGCCACTATCCCCTTAGCCTCCCAGCTACGAAAGGCCCCCCCTGACATCCCTGGTTCAAAAGCCCCGTTCCCGCACAGAGGCAAAAAGGGAGTCGCCCCCGGAGCACAAGAACTCTGATAACATAACAGACGCCAAACCCGTCGCATAACTCGAAAGATAGGGTGCCCCCCTATTAGGGGGGGTAGATCAGCCGCCACCGCGTGTAAAATATAACGTAAAGCCAGGGGCTTCGCTACTTCCTGTTCATACTCCAAAGGCGTATAATCTGCCGAAGTCGCCAACCAGTCCCGCAAATTCCTCAATAGGCAGGCAATATTATAGCTCCTCACATCAGGGGCTCCCAGGCCACCAACCCCCCAGGGTCTCTGCAAGATCTTAAGACTCAACCGAGGTCTTCTCCCCTTCCAGTAAAAGAGGTTTAAACATTTCTCCACCATGGCAATCTCCTTCCTGGTCAGCAAAAGGGGCAGGCTCTGTAGCATGTAGAGCCATTTGGGAAATACTACCATCTTGAACAGCGCCACCCGGGCCCCCAGTGAGAGCGGCAGGTCGCGCCAACCATGCAGCCGCTCTACAGTCTGTGACAACAAGGCCTCAAAGTTAACCTTCTGCAGAAGGGCTATATCAGTGGTCAGATATATCCCCAAATAATGAAACTTCGTGTCTGCCCACTTTAAAGGGAAGGCTTCCCAGCCCCCACACCGGGACTGCTGGAGGTCCAGGGCCTCAGACTTATCCAAATTTAGTTTCAGACCGGAGAATGTCCCAAACTCCTCGACCAGCCGCAACAAAACAGGTAGTGTCTGTCGAGGAGCCCCCAGGTATACGAGAAGGTCATCGGCAAAAGCCGAAATCCGGAACTCTGCGGCGCCCACCCGGGCCCCAACCAAGCCCCGATGTGTGCGTATGCGCTCCAAGAGGGGTTCCAGAGTTAAAACAAATAGGGGACAAGGGGCATCCCTGCCTCGTTCCTCTCCTAATCTGGAAATCCTGAGAGAGAGAACCATTAATCAAGAGCCGCCCCCGGGGATCCGAATACAGGAGCTTGACCGTATCCAAAAAGAACCCCCCGATCCCCATAGCCTCTAACACCTGGTACATGTATGACCACTCCACGCGGTCGAACGCTTTTTCAGCATCGAAGCTTATTAATAGGGCTGGCTCCCCCGCCGTGGCGGTCAAGTATAACGACGAAACAATCTTACGCAGGTTTTTGACAACATGTCTACCTTTCACAAAACCCACCTGGTCCTCCTTGATCAGTTTGGGAAGATACTCAGCTAGTCTAGTGGCCATGATTTTGGCCAAAAGCTTTATATCCACATTCAAAAGCGAAATAGGCCTATACGACTCGGGTAATAATCCATCCCTACCTGTTTTAGGTATCAACGTAACCACCGCACTATTCTTCTCATATGGGAAAGCCTGACGCTCGATCAGAGCCGAGTAATACCGGCGCAGCGGCTCAACTACCCTGTCTCCCATGGATTTATAGAATTCACCCCTATACCCATCGGGACCCGGCGCTCTGCAAGTATTGCAGAGCCTTTATCGCCCCCCGTACCTCCTCGTCTGTGAGCGGGTCGTTAAGGGATGCACACTCCTCCAAGGAGAGACTAGGCATCTCCACCGGACAGAAACCGCGCGGCCTGTGTTAAATCTCCAGGGCCAGCACTATAGAGCATCTGGTAGTATTCACGAAAGCGCTCCTCAATGTAAGCCTGTCCAGTCTGGATCCCACCCTGTGTGTCCCGCAAGGCCCCGATAGTCGTCTGTCCACGACTGGTCTTCACCAACCGTGCCAGCAGGCTCCCCGCCCGATTGCCAAATCTATAAAGCTTATACCGATAGTATAGCAAATTTTGCTGCGTCCGTTCATGCAATAGCGCGTTCACCTCCTGTTGCAGTCTACTATATTCCAATTTCAGCCCCCTCGTTGGTCCCTGTGCTAACTTCCTCCGCACCTGACACAGCTGCTTTTCCAGCACCATCAAACGGGAAGTGTAGATTTTTCCGTTTCCGGGCACCAAATTCAATGATGCGGCCTCTCAGCACCGCCTTGGCAGTCTCCCAATAAAGTATAGGGTCAGCCCGATGTTGTCCATTAAATTCCTCAAATTCATCCCACTGCGAGTGTAGGAAGGCCTCAAACTGAACACCTTGGGTATAGCTGAGCGGATACCGCCACAGAGATCCACCCTTCCACTCCCCCCACCTCACATCCAAGCTAACAAAGGCATGGTCCGACACTCAGCCCCCGTAACTTTAGAAAATAGTTCTCGAGACCCCAAAAAGTAATCTAAGCAGGACCCCGTGTCGTGGGCTCGAGAGACATGAGTATAATCCCTATCCAGGGGATGCAGCACCCTCCAGTAATCCAATAGATTAAACCCCTCGCACACTCCCCGTATCCACTGAGATTTCTTGTCCTTAGTCAGTCCACGTTTCCCAGACCGATCTATCGTGTCGTCTAACACACAATTAAAATCCCCTCCCATAATGAAAGGAGTTGGGCCAAGTGCACTCAAAGCTTTATTCAGTCTGGCATAAAAGCGAGCATCATATAAATTTGGGCCATAGACATTAACCAAGCCTAATTTAACTCCTTTAAGGTTCCCCACCACAATAACAAACCTCCCCTCCAGGTCACAAATAGTTTGTTCCACCTCCAACTCTACCCCCCTCCTGACCAAAATCACCACTCCTGCTTTTTTTCCCGCCCGAGGAAGCCCCGAACACCTTCCCAACCCAACCCCTTGCCAGTTTGTCATGCTCCAGGGCACTCTGATGCGTTTCTTGCAAAAAGGCCACATCTGCCCGTCGATCTCTAAGAACCTGTAAAATCTTATAACGTTTCACTGGGGATCGAATACCACACACATTCCAAGTGATCAGTCTCAAGCCCTCACCCGTGATCATCCACACACCCACATACCTTCGTTATGAGCACCATCTCACACAAATCCGAAGAGAGTTCCCCCAGCCTAGAGCTCCCCCCAGCACTCCACCCAGTACACACCTGTCTCAGTTGTCTTGCGCCGCTCCATCCCTGAAGCTTGTCCCTGTGCCTCTTAATCCAAGAAGGGTCTAGCATGTGCCCCAAAGCAACCCGCCCTCCCCCCCCCAGAAACATCCCCGCCCCCAACCCCTCCCTCTAACCTCCCACCCCCAAGCACTTCCACAACTCCCAGCCCCCCTGCCCCCACTCCCCCATGAGCACCCTCCCTCTCCTTCCCCAAACTAAAATCACTCACTCCAGCCCCGGCCTGCTGCGCCAGGTTTGAGACCACCTCCTGGCGCTACAGGGCTGTCCCGCTCCACCCCCCCCACATCGCCCGCACTCCCCACAGGATCAACTACAGCTGAAACAACAACGTCCCCCCTAAACAGTCGGCATCTAACAACAGCATCGGGCTCAGCCCTCTGTAAAATCCACAACATCCCACAAACCTCCCTCCCCCCACTGTTCATCCCCCGCAGTCCTGCCCCCAATATCAAAACTCCGCTGCAAAAAAAAAAGGCAAAAAAGAGTTGAAAAAATAAAAATAAAATAAGATAAATGAAACATGAACAGAAAAATTGGTATAGTACACCATTGAACAAAACTTGTGAACATAACGGCGGTGCCGGAGCTTTACCACTCCACAGCCCGCCAAGGTCCGCTGCAACATTCGTTTCCCGCAGGGCCTGCAAGTCGCACCGTCTGGCGTGGGTCCCCCTCAGAAATCAGCAGCCACCTCGTCAGGGCACTGTATCATCCGCCGTGGAACATCTCTCCTCCCCTTCAGGCAGTCCCGCCACAAAGGTCTTCGCCGCTGCTGCCGATGTAAACACGTGGTTCTTCCCGGCATGAGCCACGCGGAGGACCGCAGGAAACGCCAGAGTAAATCTTAGGCGCTTTTTAAATAAAGCCGCACATAGTGGGGAAAATTCTTTACGTTTGGCCGCCACATTCGCCGAATAGTCTTGAAACAGCAGCACTCTCTGGTTGTCCAGCTGCAGGCCCCTTTTCTGCCGAAAAGCTTGTAGAAGCTGCCACTTGTGCTGAAAGTTCAGAATCCTTGCGAGAACCCCTCTGGGCCTTTGCTGTAACTCTGTTCTGGGCCCCAAACGGTGCACTCGCTCCACTTTAAGTTGCCCGACCAGCCCCTCCAGTCCCAGCTCTTTGGGCAGCCAATTCTCCACAATCGACACCAGCATTGCGTCGGTCTTTGCCTCGGGGATCCCCACGATTCGCAAATTGTTGCGCCTGGATCGGTTTTCCAGGTCATCAACTTTATCCAGCAAGGTCTCTAGTTGTTTACGCATCAGAGCTGTGTCTCTATCCCGCTGGCCCCCCTCTTCCTCTAGCACCGACACTCTGCTTTCCACTTCATCAAGCCTCTGGCTAAACTCAGAGAGCGTCTCTCCCATCGTCTCAAGCTTGTTCAAAATTAAATCAAACTTGGGCTCCAAGATCTTCGCCACCTCCCGGGCGAGCTCCTCTGCTCCCGAATCCGAGCTCTCCCCCCCAGGGGATCGCGGCTGCGCCATATTGGCAGATGGGCACACGGCAGAGGAGGCCCCCGGCTTTCGTGGGCTTCTCTCGGTCTCGGCGCGCCGGGGGAGGCATTTAACACTCCAAACTCACTGAGACTCACCGTGCCACCACACTCAGTTTGCCCGTATGTTTACCGGTCGCCTACCCTGGGGAGAGCACACCAAATCTGCAGATTATTAGCGGGGCAGCCCCGGAGCGAGCAGAACACCCGTCTACTCTCTCATGCGTCACGTGGTCTCCGTGTAGCTGGGTTTAAAAAAGGTTTGGACAAGTTCCTGGAGGAACGGTCCATAAACCATTATTAAGAAGGAACCCAGGATATCAATGCTTGACCCAGTACAAGCATTGTGGACCTGTGTCTTTTTGGGAAACTGCTAGGTACATATGACCTAGATTGGCCACTGTTGGAAACAGGATACTGGGCTTGATGGACCTTGGTCTGACCCAGTATGGCATATCTTATGTTCTTATGTTCGTTGCATAACGACAAAGAGCCTATTCCGCTCTGCTTGTTCACAAAGAACATGGCTACTTGATTGTCGGTTTGAACCAGGACTGTCTTGTAGCTGAGCTGGACCTGGAATACTCGAAGAGCATGGTAGATCGCTGTGAGTTCTAGGAGGTTTATGTGAAGACAAGCCTCCTGTGGGGTCCAGAGACCCTGAGTAGAGAGATCTTGCATGTGAGCTCCCCAACCCAACTTGGACGCATCCAAGTGGCCTGGAAAAGAGGATGCTGAAAAGGAGAGCCTACTAGACGTTTTTCCAGAGATTGCCACATTGAAGGGATGAAATGAGACGTGTGGAGTTTCTGAATTTGTCCGACAGGCGACCCGAGGCCTGTGTCCACTGAGAGGAGAGGGTCCACTGGGCTGCTCGCATGTGAAGGCAAGCATAGGGAACCACATGGACAGTGGATGCCATATGCCCCAGAAACTGAAGCATTTCCTGAGCAGTCAGGAAGACTTTCATAGCTGCTTGGGATGCCAGCTGCAGTATACGAAGACAGCGGGGCTGTGGTAGGAAAGCCCTTGACTGTCTGGTATCTAGACGAGCCCCTATGAACTCCAGGGATTGAGAAGGGGGTGAGCTGAGATTTTGGGAAGTTTATGACCAGTCCCAAGAATTCCCATCGTGTGAGAAAGAGCGAAGCTGGCTTATGGAGCTGTTGGTGCCCGAATGAGCCAGTCGTCTAAGTAGGGAAAGACGAATATTCCCAGAGTTCCCAGGAATGCTGCTATTACTGCTATTACATAAGAACATAAGAAATCTTCCAGATTCATGGAGATGTATTTTAATTCCTCTGAATTATCACCTTTAAATATCATTTATAGCATGGGTATCTCCTCTATATCTTCAGTAAAGACTGAAACAAATAATAATCCATTTAGTTTCTCTACTATGGCCTTGTTTTCCTCTTAGTGCCCCTTTTACCCCTCTATCATCTAACATTTCAACTGACTCCCGCGCAACCTTTTTGCTTTGAATGTACTTGAAAACATTTGTATTATGAGTTATAGCTTCCACAGAAAGTTACTTTTCAAATTCTCTCTTTGCTTGCCTTATCAATACTTTGTATCTCACTTGCTAGTGCTTATGCTGTTTCCTGCTTATTTATTCAGATCCTATTTCCATTTTGTGACAGCCTCTGTCACCTTACATTTATACCATACTGGCAGATGTTTGGCCTTGCTTTCACTTTTTAAAAGTGTGGAATACATCTGTTTGGGCTTCCAAGAAGGTAATTTTAAACAATCTCCAGGCCTGATGTAAATTCTTAACCTTTGCAGCTGCTCCTTTTAGTATTTTCCTAACCATTTTCCTCACTTTATCATAGTCACCCTTTTGAAAGTTAAGTGCTAGTGCAGTAGATTTCCTTGCTGTCCTCCTTCCATTTATTAAATAAAATTTGATCATCATCTGTTTTTTCATTCTAGCCAGGTGGACGGTAGAACAGCCCAGCCCCACTGTTATTCTCTTCCCCTTCTGCATGGAATTTCTAAGAACATAAGATATGCCATACTGGGTCAGACCAAGGTCCATCAAGCCCAATATCCTGTTTCCAACAGTGGCCAATCTAGGTCATACATACCTAGCAGTTTCCCCAAAAGAGACAGGTTCCGCAATGCTTATACTGGGTCAAGCAATGATAGCGTAGTTACTCACCTGTAACAGGTGTTCTCCAGGAGCAGCAGGAATCAGTCCTCACTTATGGGTGACGTCGGCGCCGACGGAGCCCTCGCGGAGCAATTTTCCCCAGCTTTCAAAGAAAGCCTTTGGGAATTGCAGCGCGCATGCGCGGTCCTCTTCCCGCCCAAGGGTGCCATCTTAGCCAGTCAGATGACATAGCTAAAAAAGACAGCATAAAAATTTGCAAAAAAACTAAAGCAGATGATTGCAACTCCAAGGGGAGGAGGGAGGGTTGTGAGGACTGATTCCTGCTGCTCCTGGAGAACACCTGTTACAGGTGAGTAACTACGCTTTCTCCAGGACCAAGCAGGAAGTCAGTCCTCACTTATGGGACTCCCAAGCTTAAGGCTACCGGAGACCCTAAGCACAAAAATGAGCTCCCTCTAGCTCAGCAGCACAGAAGGAAGGAATCTTCGCTGAATTATTACCCACCGGTAGCCCACATCTGGGATGGAGGGTAGGAGTTGCTCAAACCTCAAAGAGATTACGGAGGACTGCCTGTCCGAAAGCACTGTCCCTGCGGGACTCCCTCTCGAGACAGTAATGGACCGCAAAGGTCTGGCTCGAAGACCAAGTAGCGGCCCGGCAGATGTCTGCCAGCGGAACAGAGCGGAGGTAAGCCACTGTCGTAGCCTTTGCCCGAACGCAATGAGCCGTGACTCGACCTTCCAAGGAGAGTCCGGCTGCCCCATAAGCCCAAGTGATACAGTCCGCAACCCAGATGGACAGAGTACGCTTGGAGACCGGGAGCCCCAATTTATTGGGGTCAAAAGACACAAAAAGCTGAGCAGCTTTACGGTGCTCCCACGTACGGTCAAGGTAGAAGTTCAATGCCCTTCTACAGTCCAGGGTATGGAGGACCGTTTCAGCTCGGCTGGAGTGTGGTCTGGGAAAGAAGGTCGGAAGTACCACCTCCTGATTGATGTGAAAGGGGGAGGCCACTTTTGGAAGAAATTTTGGGTGCGTCCGTAGGACTACCCTATTTTTGTAGAACCGAGTGTAAGGGGGATCAGACACGAGGGCCTGCAATTCACTTACGCGCCTAGCGGAAGTGAGGGCTATCAAGAACAATGTTTTCCAAGAAAGAAAACGGAGAGAACAGGTAGCCATAGGTTCAAAAGGCGGACAGGTGATCCGCTGCAAAAGCACATTCAGATCCCAGTCAGGCGCTGGCGGGCGGAGAGGTGGTTTAAGTAGAAGGAGACCTCGGAGAAACCTCGCTACGAGAGGGTCGCTGGAAAGAGGTCTGCCGTCCACCGGTACATGATGTGCTGAAAGAGCACTGAGGTGAACTTTGACGGAGTTGGACTTAAGTCCCAGATTAGAGAGGTAGAGCAAGTACTGCAAGATCACCGACACCGAGCAGGAGAAGGGATCCTGAGACTGCTGGGTACACCAAACGGAAAAGCGACACCATTTAAGGGCGTAGCATTTGCGGGTAGAAGGTCGCCGAGAAGCTAAGACGACCTCTTCCACCTCTGCCGGCAGGAGAAGGGGAGCAAGGACTACCCTCTCAGCAGCCAGGCCATTAGATTGAGAGATCTGAGGTTGGGGTGTAGCAGAGACCCCTGATCTTGAGTGAGGAGATCCGGTTGAAACCCCAGAGGGAATGGATCCTCCACCGCTAATTGCAGCAGGAGTGGAAACCACGGCTGTCTGGGCCAGCGAGGAGCGATCAGGATCATGGAAGCTTTGTCTCGGAGAACCTTGAAAAGAGTTCGAGAGACTAGCGGGATGGGAGGAAAAGCATACAGAAGGCTCTCCGCCCATGAGAGTAGAAAAGCGTCTGCCGCAACTCGAAGGGGATGCGGCTGACGAGAGCAGAAGCGAGGAAGTTGCCGGTTGAGAGGGCTGGCAAAGAGATCCATCGTGGGGAGGCCCCACTTTAGAAAGAGCTTCTGAACTACCAAGGGATCCAGGCGCCACTCGTGCGGCTGGAGGATCCTGCTGAGTTTGTCCGCCAGGCAATTTTCTTGGCCTGGGAGATAAACTGCCTTGAGAAGAACGCCGTGACTGACGGCCCAAGAGCAGAGCTTCTGTGCCTCCCGACAGAGAGGGAAGGAGCCCGTGCCCCCCTGCTTGTTCACGTAGAACATGGCAACTTGATTGTCCGTCTGGACAAGGACGGACTGGTGAGAGGTCAGGTGGGAGAAGGCCTTGAGAGCCAGGCGGATCGCTCTGAGCTCCAGGAAGTTGATCTGCTGAGCAGACTCCCACGTGGTCCAGAGGCCCTGAGTACGTGCCCCTTGGCAATGTGCTCCCCAGCCCAGGAGGGATGCATCTGTTGTCAGCACCCGGGCCGGCTGAGGTGACTGGAAAGGCATGCCGAGTACCAGGTTCGGCCGATGAAGCCACTACTGGAGAGACGAGATCAGCGGCTCGGAGACGCGCACTAGGTCTGCTAGGCCGCCTGTGGCTTGTTGCCACTGCTGGCGGAGACACCATTGAGCAGGCCGCATATTCAGGCGGGCATTGGGGGTCACATGGACGGTGGAAGCCATATGGCCGAGTAGTCTCAGGAAGCGCCTGGCGGAGACCAGGGGCTGGCTGCGAAAACGGTCGGCTAGGTCCATGAGCCGTTGAGCTCTGTCGAGCGGTAGGAACGCTCGTGCCTGAGGAGTGTGCAGCCTTGCGCCGATGAACTCGAGATCCTGTGAGGGGAGCAAAGTGGACTTTGCGAAGTTTATAACAAAGCCCAAGTACTGCAGAAGAGTCACCGTGCGGCGTGTGGCGTTGGTGACCTCCGGAGCGGACGCTGCCCTGATGAGCCAGTCGTCGAGGTACGGAAAGACATAGAGGCCGTGAAGCCGGAGATGGGCCGCCACCACCGCGAGACATTTTGTGAAGACGCCCGGTGCGGAGGACAGGCCAAAGGGTAGTACTCTGTACTGGTAATGATTTCCGGCCACCACAAACCTTAGGTACTGGCGGTGGCTTGGGTGGATAAGGATGTGCGTGTAGGCATCCTTTAGATCCAAGGAGCATAGCCAATCTCCCTGCTGGAGGTAGGGCAGAAGGATTCCAAGGGTAAGCATCTTGAACGTTTCCCGCACGAGGAATTTGTTGAGGTTGCGCAAGTCCAGGATGGGTCTGAGGCCTCCTGTCCTTTTTGGTACTAGAAAATACCTGGAATAAAAGCCTTGACCTTTCAGGTGGTGGGGCACCGGTTCCACCGCCTGTTCCTGTAGAAGACCTGCTAACTCCTGAAGGAGTAAGTCCCTGTGCAGAGGGGGTCGTGGAGGTTCTCCCGGAAAATAGGAGGGAGGGACCTGGTGGAAGTGGAGACGATAGCCTTCTCGCACGACTTGAAGCACCCAGGCATCGGAGGTGATGCTGGACCACCTGTGGGCGAAGTGAACCAGCCGGCCTCCGGTGCTGGGAGGAACCAGCGGGGGGGGAGAGGCTATGCTTAAGGAGTCAAAAGCCCCCACCCTGCTGAGCAGGGGCTGGTGGTGCAGGCTTGGGGGCTTGCTGCCTACGGGACCCGTTACCCCGTCCCTTGGCCTGCTGGCCCTGTTGGGGAGCTGCAGGGGCCTGATATTGGGGGTATTGTTTGTAGGCAGCCGCCTTCCTCGGGTAAAAGGACTTCTTTCCCGAGCCCTTCTTTTTCTGGGAAGGGGCGGAGGTCTTCCTAGAAAGCCTAGTCCTGGTGAGAGTCTCCATCTCAATTTGTGCAGCCTTTTCAGCCATGGGCTTGCCAAAGAGGTTTTCGCCTCGGCAGGGGACATCGACCAACTTGTCCTGCACCCAGGGCTCAAGGTCAGACAACTGAAGCCAAGCCTGTCGGCGGGCACCGATGCCGGCTGCGGCCACTCGAGCCGATGCTTCAAAGCCATCATAGGCTGCTCGGGATATGAATTTTGAGCATTCCCGAATGCCAGTGGACAAGGCCAGGAACCTCCGCAAGGGTTCCTCGGACAAACCAGCGGAGAATCCGGCTAGCTCTTTAGCCAGGTCTCGGAGATACATGCCCATGTATAGCTGGTAGGTCTGGACACGACACGCAAGCATAGAGCCCTGGAAACACTTCTTACCAAGGCCATCCAGGTTACGGGACTCCCTGCCAGGAGGCACCGAGGAGTGCATCTTCTGGCTCTTAAGACGATGCATGGCTGATTCCACTACCATGGAATGGTGTGGTAACTGTGCTTTTTGGAAGCCAGGGCTCTTGCGGACTCGATAGATAGAATCGACCCGCTTGCTCAGGACCGGCGAGGTGGCCGGACTCTCCCACATGCGGAAGAGTAGTCGTTCCAGCATGGGAGGAACCGGTACAGTAAAGTGTTCCCTGGCGGGAGAGTCATACTGGAGGGCGTCGAGCTCTTCGGCTCGAGGCTCCTCCTCGGGATCCGCAGGGAAGGCCAAAGCCTTGGCCATATCCCTGACGAAGTCCGAGAACCGGGCATCCCGGGGGGGACTGCTTCCGAGGTTCGGACTCAGGTGAGTCCGAGGGGACACACCGAGTCCGAAAAGAATCAGGCGACTCTTCCTCTTCAGACTCCCAGACCGACTCCGACGAGGACTCGGTGGGGTCGGCCCGGGCAGGGCGCGGCGCCTGCCGCCCCGACGCCGAGGGAGTCGGCGTCGGCGACCTCGGTCCCGAACGGGAGGCCGAGGGTGACCTCGACCGAGGATCGACTCGAGTTCGCATCGACTCGAGGATCGGCTCGGTCTCCGGGGTCGACTTAGATGTCGACGTCCCGGCGGTCGGGGCAGCGGCGCCAGCGAAGCCAGCGAGCAGTGCCCGCTGCTGGTCCATGAAGGCAGACAGTCTGCTCTCCAAGGCCGTCAACCTGAGTCCGAGCTCAGGTGACCCAGCAGCCCGCGACTCGGGCCCCGACGGCGTCGGGCCCGACGTCGGCGGTCTCGGAGGCGAGTCCAGGAGGACCACAGGACTTACCCGAGCAGGCAGCTCCGACTCCAGGCGAGGTCGCTTTGAGAGGTGCTCCTTCTCCAAGGTCCCGGGACGGCTATCGGGGCTATGCGACCTGGCCCTCGCGGAGCCAGGAGCGTCCACCGACGCCGCCCTCGCGGGTTTCACCTTTCGTCGATGGTCCCCGGAGGGAGAACCCCTGTCGGAGGAACTCCGGCGACGGTCCGAGCTGGAACCTCTGGACGCGGAGGCCTCCGACGAGGTCCGGGTACGGCTGGGGTCAGCGAAGATCCTATCCCGCTGATGCCGCCGACTTCTCAACGCTTTGGAGGACATTTTGCCGCAGGGCCCACAGATCATTTCTTCATGATCCGGGCCCAGGCAGCGGAGGCAATTGTCGTGTGTGTCAGTTAGTGACATATTTCGGTCACACTGACCACACCGTTTGAAACCACTGGCAGCCATCGGGGGAAAAAGGGCCCCGGCGAGGTCAAAGGACCGGGCTGCCAGGGAAAAACCGAAAACGAAACTGACTAAGTCAGAAAAAACCGAAAAAGAAGAAGAGGACTCGTGACCGGCGTCGCGAGTCCGGGCGGGAAAAAGACCGGCGTTGAACCGAAGGAAAAAAGAGAAAATATGAGTAAAAATCAACTTTTTCGCGGGGACACGACGGGTACGTCTGTAGGGCTCCGCGGAAAAAAGAAGACTGGCTAAGATGGCACCCTTGGGTGGGAAGAGGACCGCGCATGCGCGCTGCAATTCCCAAAGGCTTTCTTTGAAAGCTGGGGAAAATTGCTCCGCGAGGGCTCCGTCGGCGCCGACGTCACCCATAAGTGAGGACTGACTTCCTGCTTGGTCCTGGAGAAATCCTGGGTCCTTTCTTAATAATGGTTTATGGACCTTTCCTCCAGGAACTTGTCCAAACCTTTTTTAAACCCAGCTACACTAACAGCCTTTACTACATCCTCCGCTAACAAATTTCAGAGTTTGATTACACGTTGAGTGAAAAAATATTTTCTTTTATTAGTCTTAAATAGTTTACCCTCTATCTTCATTGCATGTCCCCTAGTCTTTCTATATTCTGATAACGTAAACAATCGATCTACGTTTATCCATAAATATTCCACAGTGCATTTTGCTTTCTACAAAACTTTCATCTTGTTGACTCAATGACCTCTTTAACATACAGCAGCACCTCTCCAACAATTTGATCTACCCTATCACTGTGATATACAGTGTCCCATTAGTTATCTTTCTTTTACCAGGTCTCTAAAATGCTAACTATAGATATTCTCTTCATTTAGTACTATATATTCTAACTTTCCCATCTTATTATTTTTAGACTTCAAGAATTTGTGTACAGGCATTTCAAAGTATGTTTTGGTCCATATTGACAACTTGCTTATCAGTTGATGGGGCAATCTGGAATCTTTCAAATCTGTCTGTTTTTTACTTAAAGGTACCTGGACTACTTTTACCTTTATTGCAACCGCTCTATCAGGATGCCCTAACCTCTCTGTTTGGTAGTATCCTTCAAAGCTACTATTGACTTTATTTATTTAATTTATTTATTTGCATTTATATCCTGCAAAATCTCCGAAGGGTCAAAACAGAGTTACAGAAATATAAATCAATTGGTTTCTCCCAAAATCTAGTTTAAAAGCTGCTCTATCTCATTTTAAACATTAATGCTAGCAGCCTGGTTCCATCCTAGTTAAGGTGGAGCCCATCTTTTCAGAAAAGGCCCCCTCTTCTCCAGAATGTCACCCAGTTCTTAATAAATCTAAAACTCTCTTCCCTGAACAATCGTCTCGTCCATGCATTGAGACTCCAGAGTTCTGCCTGCCTCTGTGGTCCTGCGTGTGGAACAGGAAGCATTTCCGAGAATGCAACCCTGAAAGTCCTGGATTTCAACTTTTTACCAAAAAGAACTTCTCTCACACTCTACTATATTGCTGGTGTCAACATGTACCAAGATAGCCAGCTCCTCCCTAACACTGTCTAGAAAGAGTAGTTACTCCGGGGACAGCAGGAATCAGTCCACACATATAGGTGACATCGGCACTGATGGAGCCCGCACGGAAGCATCTTCCCAGCTTTCAAAGAAAGCCTTTGGGAGATGCACCACGCATGCGCGGTCCACTTCCCACCCAAGGGTGCCATCTTACCTCAGTCAAATGACATAGCTAAGACAGCAAAAATAAAAGATGGTAAAGAAGCAACTCCAATGGGGAGGAGGGAGGGTTGTGAGGACTGAGTCCTGCTGTCTCCAGAGAACAAGTTACAGGTGAGTAACTCCGCTTTCTTCGGGAACAAGCTGGAAGTCAGTCTTCACATATGGGACTCCCCAGCTACATGCTACCGAGAACCTGCACACAAATGTCATGGTGACCTGCAAAGATGAGCCATGATCAGCAGCAGTTGAATCCCTAGTAGAGACTCTTGCAAGACTCAGGTGTCCGACAGAAAACCAACACTCTCGTAGTATGAACACGGAAGGATCGGAGGGCAGGAGTTGCCTACACTCTGAAAATATTACAGAGTATGGCCTGTATCTTTGTATTAGTGAGTTTAGTTAGTTAAGAGTCATTAAGGGGGTTGTTAAGGGAGTAGGAATATCAAACTAATATAAAGGTCTTTAAGATTATTTGGTCTATTTTATGCTATTATTTTTTGTTAGAATCCTAATGAACTGCTAATCTATTAAGGGTTAAATCTCTTATCAATGAAAATAAACTGTGGGTTCAAATTTCACTCTCTCTCTTAATTGCGATAACTATAAATTCAGAGATGTACCTGGGATCAGTGGGAGGGAGGGAAAAAGAATATCTGTCTGTTTATTTTTAAGACTATAAGAGCCTACCTAAATCTAATAGAAAGTATAGTTACTCAACTGTAATAGGTGTTCTCCGGGAATAACAGTAATCAGTCCTCACATGAGAGTGATGTCGGCGCCAACGGACCCCACAAGGAGCATTTCCCCAGCTTTCAAAGAAAGCCTTTGGGATATGCTACTATGCATGTGTGGCCCCCTTCCCACCCAAAGGTGCAACCTTGCTCAGTCAGATGACATAGCTAGGATGGTAGTAAAAGAAAAATAAAACAAGGTAGGGAGGCAACTCTCGGGAGGAGAGAGGGTTGTGAGGATCAATTCCTGCTGTTCCCAGAGAACACCCTTTACAGGTGAGTAACTACACTTTCTCCAGAAACAAGCAGGAAGTCAGTCCTCACATATGGGACTCCCTAGCTCCAGGCTGTCGAGGACCGAACCAAGACAGCACCAATGGCGATCAATCGGGTAGCCGTGAGTTGCAGAAGGTGAGTCCCCACTGAGAGACTCTGCAAGACCCTAGCATCCAGCGACACTATCACTCTGGTAGCCTGAACACAGACGGGTCGGAGGGCAGAAATTGCTTACACCCCAAGAATATTACGGAGCACTGTATGGCCAAAGGCACTGTCCCTGCGGGACTCACTCTCCAGGTAGCAGTGAGCTGTGAATGTATGAATTGAAGACCATGTGGAAGCCTTGCAGATTTCCATCACTGGCACTGAGTGGATGTTGGCCACCGACACAGCCATCGCCTTCACGCGATGCGCTGTGATCCGGTGCTCGAGGGAGAGGCCAGCTTGTTCATAGGCGAGGGCAATACAGTCCACCACCCAAGTGGACAGAGTTCGCTTAGTCATGAGGAGCCCCAGTCTACTGGGGTCATATGACACGAAAGGCTGAGGAGCTTTCCGATGGCCCTGAGTCCATTGCAAGTAGAAGGACAGGGTCCACTTGCAATCTAGTGTATAAAGCATTAATTCCTCCCTGCCAGCGTGAGGCCACGGGAAGAAGGTGGGGAGGACCACCTCTTGGTTGAGGTGGAAAGGAGATACTACCTTTGGGAGGAATTTGGGGTGTGTGTGGAGCATGACCCTGTTCTTACAGAACCTTGTATATGGCGGGTTCGTCACCAGGGCCTGGAGTTTGCTCACCCTTCGTGCAGGAAGGTCACTTTCCAAGACAGGTATCTCAGGTGGCAAGTGACTAGGGGCTCGGGGCTTAAATGGCAGTTAAGTGAGATGGAGATGGGAGAGCACCACATTGAGGTCCCATTCTGCCGCCGGAGGTGGGGGGGGGGGGGACTTGGACCAGAAGAGGCCCCGGAGGAACCTAGAGATCAGTGGCTGGCTAGAGAGGGGGTTTCCCTCAATAGGGTGGTGGTGCACTGCTATGGTGCTTAGATGCACCCTCACCGAGTTGGATTTCAGTCTGGCGAGCGAAAGGTGCAGTAAGTACTGAAGAACCACTTGCACATAACAGGAGAAGAGAGTCTTCTACTTCTCCACACACCATATGGAGAACCTTCTCCACTTAAAGGGTTTTTCATAGGCCAGTAGGATCTCCTAGACGTCCCCTGAAAGGTTGAAAGGGGCCAGCGCTACCCTTTCAGCAGCCATGCCGTTAGCTTTAGTGACCCCAGTTTGGTGTGCAGTAAGGAGCCCTTCTCCTGGGACAGGAGGTCCAGGGCCCGGCCCAGTGGGACTGGGAGTGCCACCGACAGGGATAGCAGCAAAGGGAACCAGCGATGCCTGGGCCAGCTGGGTGGAATCAGTATGACTGACGCCCCCTCACTCTGGATCTTGAAGAGGGTCTTGGCAACAGAGGGAGGGGGCAGTGGGAACGCATCTGCCACCACTCTCCCCAGGTGCAGTTAGCGTGAGCAGAAGCATGGTAGCTGCACGTTGTCCGGGGAGGCAAAAGGATCTATAATGGGTTTGCCCCAGTGGTGGAAGAGTTTCTTCGTCACCCTGGGTTCAAGTGCCACTCGTGTGGTCACGGACTCTGCTCAGCCTGTCTGCTAAGCAGTTTTCCTGGCCTGGCAGGTATACTGCTCACAGGAACATGTTGTTGCGCACTGCGAAGGAGAGGAGGGCCACTGCCTCCTGGCAGAGGGAGTATGAGTCTGTGGCCCCCTGCTTGTTAATATAAAACATGGCCACCTGGTTGTCCATCTGGGTCCACACATCCTGGTGGAGGTAGGGCAGCAGTGTTCCAAGGGACAGCATCTTGAATTTCTCCCTCACCAGAAACTTGTTCAAGTTTTGCAGGTCTAGTATGGGCCTGAGGCCCCCTGTTCTTTTGGGGACAAGGAAGTACGGGCTCCACAGGATTGTCCCTGAGCAGACCTGCGAGCTCTGAGAGCAGAAGGGTCTGGTGAAGGAGAGGTCGCACTGGCTCTCCTGGAAAGAACCTGGGTGACACTTGTTGTAAGTGGAGGAGGTATACCTCCTTTACCACCTGCAGCACCCACTGGTCTGAGGTGACCTTGGCCTACTCATGGGTGAAGAGTGCCAGGTGGCCCCCTGTGGGCTGGTAAAGGTCTCCCCAGGGAGGGGAGGCCCTGCCCTGGGAATCAAAAGCTCCTCCCTGGTTGGGCTGGAACCAGGGTGAGAACCCTGTTGCTGGCCTGAGGAGGACTGGTATCGGTGACTCTGTTAGAAGTGCCCCTTTTTCCCGGGGAATAGAGGCCTTTTCCCTGAGGGTTTCTTGCGGGGAAAAGAAGAGGTCTTCTTTGACAGCCTCTGGTTGATCACCACCTCGGCTTCTATCCTGGCTGCCTTGTTGGCCATGAGTTTGCCAAACAAGTTCTCACCGGTGCAGGGGACATCGCACAGCTTGTCCTGGACCAACTGCTCGAGGTCTGAAGACTGTAGCCAGGCTTGGCGTTGAGCCCCGATGCATGCAGCAGCTACTCAAGCCACGGACTTGAATCCGTCATAGGCTGCCCAAGAAAGGAACTTTGAGCAGTCCTTGATCCCGGAAGTCAAAACTTGGAACCGTTGGAGAGATTACCTGGCCACCCCAGTTGAGAACCCGGACAATTCCTTGGTGAGGACCTTCAAATACATGCCTATGTATAGCTCATAGGGCTGGATTCGACACCCCAGCATTGAGTCCTGGTAGCACTTGCGCCCCAGGGCGTCAAGGGCTCTAGCATCCGTGTCAGGGGGGACAGAAGAGTAAGTCTTCTGGCTTTTGATTTTTTTGCATGGTTGACTCGACAACCATGAAGTTATGTGGGAGATGGGGCTTGTGGAACCCTGGTCACTTCCTGATGCGGTATATGGTGTTGAGGTGTCGGCTGACCACCGGCATTGATGCCGGGGTCTCCCACATCCGCAGCAGTAGCTGCTCGAGAATTGGTTGCACTGGCACTGTGAGAGTTTCCTTGGGTGGAGACACAAACTAGAGGATCTCCAGCTCCTCGGTGCATGGGTCCTCCTCTGCCTCAGTTTGCACCGAGAGGGCTCTGGCCATATCCCTGAAAAAGTAGTGAAAGGCTGGAGGAGAATGGCACTGGGGCACTGGGGGAGAAGGATCCAAGGGGACGTCTCAGTGCGGTCTGGTTTCCGGAGAGGTCTCGTCATCAGTCCCCCACTTGGAGTCGAGGGGGGACGACGAGTCTGAGACCCTGTGACTCCTTGGCTCGAGGCCCATGCTGAAGGGTCGGGGCCCCCCTGAGGACATGAGTTCCGATCTCGGAAACAGGTCAGGAAGGACTGGATACCGAGGAATGGGACCAGGACCTTGACTTGGGCAGAGGACTTACCCGAGGCCAGTGGCGTTCAGAGCGCGACTCGATGACCAGGGAATCCACCACAGTCAGGGACCCGGTCGTTGGGGCAGATGATGAGGATGAACCTGCCATCAATGCCTTGCTGCATGGCCAGAATAGCAGTGATGTTCTGCTCCATGGCTGCCATTCTGGATTCCAAGCCAGAAGGTTCCGCAGCTTTTGGCACGGGCACTGAGGATCTCGGGCCCAGCACCGGCACGCTCACAAGTATGTCCTCGATGAGAGCTACGGCCTCGAGGACCCTCACACAGTCTCCGCCAGCTGAGGCATCCTCTCTGAGGACCTTGGTGGGCCGTTTCTCAGAGTCACCCGAGTCCCTCTGAGTGGTCTTACCAGGTTTCTCAGGTAGAATCTCGACAGACTTTGAGGATTTTTTCTTTTTTTGCTCGGGGTCCAAGGTCTTTTCAGAGGAGCCGCCGCCATGGGACTCTGAGGACACTCGGTCCTCTCAGGAAGTGCTGAGCTTAGAGCTCGGCATTGGGGAGGCCGGTGCCGAGTTGGACCTGGGGAAAAGTTTCTCCTGCAACTCCAACCTCTTTTTATTGGTTTTAGGCATCATCTCCTGGCATAGGTCACAGGAGGTGCTATCATGGTCCGGTCCCAGGCAGCGTAGGCAGCAGTCATGGGTCTCAGTGACAGACATGGTTTGACTACAGCGATCATATTTTTTGAACCCACCGGGGGACATGGTGGGGAAACACCTGGCCGGGGTCGACGACTCCTGGGTGCAAAAGGGCGTGAATGCCGATCGAGGCAAGCCTCATTCAAAAAAAGGGGGAAAAGCCGAGAATAGCACTGGGCCCGGCACCAGCTCGAGGCGGGAAGAGGAACTGGCATGCAAACCGGAAACAGCTAAATTTTAAGGATATAGCAAGGATTTTTTCCAGGGAAACTAGACTGACGTCCGTTGGGCTCTGAAGAAAAAAGGAGACTGAGCAAGATGGCACCTTTGGGCAGGAAGGGAACCATGCATACGTGGTAGCATATCCCAAAGGCTTTCTGCAGTAGAGTGAGAAAACTGAAAGGACTTGCCAGCACATGTCTTTACAAAGAAGGAAGCTGTGAGCTGCATGGAGCTTGGACAGCTACAATTAAGCAGATAAGTTATTGAATACTATTGTTCAACATTGTTTAAATGCTGTTTTAATTTGTGGCTCTTCTTGCTTATAGATGCTGATCTGTGCTGTTTGGTGCTGTCCTGTTTAGCTTATGAAAACATAGAAAATCGCACTGCAGTTTAGTAGCTGTTGCTGACTGTTTGATGGTGGTTTTAAAGAAACTTGTTTTAAAGTACATTAAGAAACGCTACTGTTGTGTGTAAAGGGGAATAGTTAATAGTGGGTTTAAAGTGGGTTACAGAAATACTGACAAGTACTTATCAGGATTAACATTAGTAGTAATATTTAAGGTAATTTAAGGTGGGAGGTTGGAGATCTGTGATGTAAGCGTCTGCTAGTCCCTATGGTGAAATTTTCGCCAGATGTAGGGCATCTCCTTGCCCTTTGTGTAATTAAGGCTAATAGATAGTTAGAATTGAGTGAAACCCTAGTTGGTATTGTATTTGGTTTACTAAGAGATTAGTTTATTGGATTATTAGGCTCTTAGATAGTCTGGTGGTGTGTTAGTTCTATGTGTGCAAGACCATATTTTTCAAGACATGCATGTGTGCATGGGTAACATAACATAGTAAATACTTCTGCTTGTTCTTTAGCCATGCAGGGCACTTCCATGTAAGATTGTGTGGAAGTGCACTGCATGCCAGTCGTAGTAGTAGTCTTATGTTGGGGCATGCCCAGGGGCGCAGAATAGGCGATGCACATAGGTTATAGAACATTATGGCATATGCATTAGGCTGCGCTGATCTAGCAGTGTGTATAAATACCCGTAGCATGGGAAATAAGATCCCAGATGTTGAAGCTTTAATGGGAGAGGCTGACTTGGATTTAGTGGCAGTTACAGAAACATAGTTCACAGAAAACCATGACTGCGATGTATCTATACCAGGCTATACTGTATCCAGAAAGGACAGGGTAGGAAGAAGGGGAGGAGGAGTGGCACTATATGTAAAAAATAATATTAAAGCTTTGGAACTACAGAGCTTAAAAGGGAAAGAGGAGGCACTGTGGGTTAAACTAGAAAGAGGGAAAGAGAAATCTATTTGCATTGGCATGATATACAGACCTCTCTCACATGGGAGAAGAGGTGGACGGAGAGTTAATTGAAGACATATGCAGCATTGCTAGGAAAGGAGAAGTGGTACTGATAGGGGATTTCAATATGCCAGACGTTGATTGGCACATTCCAGCTGCAGTATCATCTAGAAGTTAGGAGATCCTGGATTCTCTACAGGGAGAACTGTTCAGACAACTGGTAACAGAACCCACACGTGAAGGGGCCATGCTGGACTTCGTGCTTACCAATGGTGAAAGTGTTTTAATGTTATAGTGGGAGATCATTTTGCATCCGGAAAATTAACTTTGCCAAGATGGGCCAATACCTCAGGGAGTCATTAGTGGGATGGGAACAGCTGGGAGATGTAGAAAAACAGTGGGGCAAAACTGAAAGGGGGTATTTTAAGGGCAACCAACCTTTTTGTTAAAATGGTAAATAAAGGTAAAAGGAATAGGAGACCTCTATGGTTTTCAAAAGAAGTAGCTGAAAAGGTGAAGAAAAAGAGGGAAGCCTTCATGAAATACAAGAGATCACAGAGAGAGAAAGACAGGCATCTATATTTGTAAAAACTTCTCTAGCAAAATAGTCAGGAAAGCAAAGATTCAAAAAGAAGAGGAAATAGCCAATGCAATAAAATGGGGGGGGGGGGGGGGATAAGCTATTTTTCAGGTATATTAGTGAGAAGAGGAGCAAAAGTGGTATTGTCAGACTCAAGGATGAAGGGGAGGAATATGTAGAAACTGATGAGGATAAAGCGGAATTGTTTAACAAACATTTCTGTTCTGTACTCACAGATAAAGAACCAGGAGCAGGATCTCAGAAAACATCCATAAAACAAGAACAGAAGCCAGGGGCCTATTGAACAATTTTCAGACCTACTCATGAGAAACTAGCTAAACTTAATGTAGACAAAGCGATAGGACTGGATGGGATACACCCTAGAATACTGAGGGAACTTGGGGACGTTCTCGCAGCTCCACTGACTGACCTTTTCAATGCCTTGTTGGAGTCTGGAGTGGTGCCAAAGGACTGGAGAGAGGCACATGTGGTCCCTTTACACAAAAGCGGAAGTAAGGATGTGGTTGAAAACTACAGGCTGGTTAGTTTAACTTCGGTGGTGAGTAAATTACTGGAAGCGCTGCTGAAAGAGAAAATAGTGAGGTTTCTGGAGTCCAGTGGATTACAGGATCAGAGGCAGCATGGATTTACCAGAGGCAGTTCTTGTTAGACAAATCTGATTGATTTCTTTGAGTGGGTGACCAGGGAGTTGGACTGCTTCAGGTTAATCAACATTCGGTCGATCTCCAGCCTACCTGGATTAACTTGAAGCAGGGGAAAAAAGGATTTTCTGTACCCAAAACGTGTCACGTCGTTGTTGACTCTGGTGGTGTTTTGTACAGCCTGAAAAGACATTAATGTTACAGCTAAGTACAAATGACAAGCTGTTTTTTGTAATAGATATTTATTAAAACGGAGTTACCACGGTGGTGTCTGGACTGGGTTCCTTTCACTGGGTTGGTATCTCCAACAAAAAAAGTATATTTAAATAGTATTTTGCCTAGCTAGATCAGAATCTGGTTTCTTTTGGGTGTTGATTTGTTTGGTTCTGATAAGGGTTCTGTTGTTTCTAGAACTGAGGTAGCCTAGAGTGTAGCATGCCAGTATTTATTTATTTAAATCTTTTTTTATACCGCACTCTTTAGAATCAGTGTGGTTTACAAGTAACATTAATTTGTACAATGCAGGCTGAAACATACATTGACTTTACAAAAACAGGTATTACAACTTGGATTTCCAACAGGGGTAACTATATACAACTTAGCAATTGTGTTACGGAATGTTTCTGTCAACGTGACATGATCTGAATAACTATTTACATGGTTACATCAAATGATGTATGTGTGCTTGTGGTGCTATCATGATGGATGTGAGGGTATGCTGGGTTGTGTTAAGTCATCAGTATGGGCGTAATGTACATAGCTATGTTATAACGTGACGCATGCATGTGCCTCACATTAAAAAATAGGGTGGCTATGTGCACGTAGGGACACTTGTCGACAGTGCTGGGGTTACACAATTATCCTCCACATAGTTAATGCTGCTGAAAATCCACAGATAGGGAACTTGTTCATTTAATGGCAGCTGCTAAACTTACAAGTCCCCTTGAAAATTGACCCTTGTGTATTCTGAGTTTTTGTAATTAGCAAGTATCCACTGTGTTATTGACTTTAGACAACCGCTATTTCTAGATCAGGGCTTGACAAAACCCAGGTGCAAAGTCACCATGGCAACTAACAAATTACACCTGGTGCCTGGAGTTTGCACATAGCCATGGAAAGGCAGTGGCAGGAGCCTTTGTTACCTGCAGACCAGATTGGGAGGCAGTGGCAGCAGTCTTTGTTATTGCAAGCAGGCCTGATCAGCAGGCAGCGGCAGGAGCCATTATCTCTATGGCATAAGCAATGGTTTATGCCATTGCCCAATCAGTCCTGCAGGCAAAAGTAATGGTTCCTGCCACCCGATCAAGCTTGCTTGCATAAGCTTTATGTAAGCAAGATCGGGAGGCAGAGGTAGCCATGGGAGCCATTACTTCCTGCAGGCCTGATTGGGAGGCAGCAGCAGACATTATTTTTACAGACAGTGGCAGCTGAAGCAGTTTACCGGAGGGGCTGCTAGGTATGTTCTTTGAAAATTCAAACGGGTCTGTTTTGGGGTATAGTCGGGGAATTAAGAGAAGATGCTATGGTGCTGGGGGGAACATACTGAAAGAGGGTGCTGTGTTTGAGGGGGGGAATACATTGACAGAGGGTGCTGTTTTTTTGGGGGGGGAATGGAAATACACTGGGAGAGGCTGCTGTGTTGAGGGGGGCAGAAATACACTGGGAGAGGTCACTGTGTTTCAGGGGGTGAAAATACATTGAGAGAAGCTGCTGTGTTGGGGGGTGGGGGGACAACAGAAATGCACTGAATTATTCTAAGTCTGGCTCCTAATTTTTTGGGCTGGCTCCTAGAGTCTAAGAAAATTTGTCAAGCCTGATCTAGATTTTTTACCAATTCCCTATACTTTTAGTCGATCCCTACGTTCTCCTCAGGGAAATCATCATGTGGTTTCTTCCTACAGAGTTCTCTCACGAGTCAATTCATCGATTATGTTTTGCTTGCTTGGCTCCCTCATGGTGGAATTTGCTTCTGGACTATCTTCGCTCAGAAACTCAACAGCAAAATTTAAATCAGGTCTTAAAAACCTGGCTCTTTGAGCAGTCTTTCCCCCATGGCTAGGTGAAACCACTGAGACACTATGTTTCCCTTCCTTTTGTGGCCCGTTAACTACAGTTGAAGAATTGATGCTGTTGTGCTACTGTGTCCCTATCCCTACTCTGTGTTTACTGTATTGTTTTCTTGGTGCTCTTGTACATGATTTTTTTAAACAATTTTTAAGTTGTACATATATGTTTACAGTGTATCTTTCTCTTCATTGTGAGGCGCTTGGATGTCATTGTACCAGAGGTGGTATATCAAATGCCATTAAATAAATAAATATAGTAATCTCATAACATAATGCAGAGCTCAGAAAAAGGTGTGGAATTCTAAGAAATTTAACAAGCCAACAGGCTAAAATTTTCATATTAACTGATAGCTAAAACAGAAGTAGAACTTAGTTTTGGCTACCATATATCACAATAATAGTAATAAGCTCAATGAAGTTGCTTCTATTCACATAGGATCCTAATATGATTAAAAAGTTATATTTCATAATCATACAGCAGCCACGTTATTTGTAGATAGCACATTTTACTTAGGATTAGAAAATAAATACTAAATATAGCCAGTGTTGTATCATGTAGATCTTCCTGTGTGTATATATATTTGTGTATGTCAGAGAGAGTGAGAATGCCTTCAAGCCACCAAATGTTACCTTACTGTACAATTTAAGTGACAAAACCAATCTCAAGGTAGAGCTGACTTTCTGCTTTAATAAGCTATCTTCAAAAGCTGAAAATCCGGAACTTAATGCATTTTATGACTAGAGATAGCTATATTATGAAAACAGCTCGAGAGAAGGATAACATGGAAATCCTGTGTAACTGACTTTATTTTCTATAGATTTTTAGATTTATATCCCACCTTTTCTTTTTTGAATTCAAGTGTATAGTACTATCAAGTAATGATGAATATGTATCAGCAGCTATATACAGCTAGTGAAATTACTGCTCACAAAAGAAAAGAGTTCTGCTGCTGTTCTGATAACATAAGGCAGCCATACCTTTGTTTGTGCAAAGGGTCTTTCATAATTTCCAACATAAAGAAGTCCAACAGTCTGAGTAAGCAGCCTAAAAAAAAAGTACACTTACTTTAGAAAACTAATTTTAACATTACAGTGATGTTTGAAAGGACAGACAATGATCAATGTGTGCCAATAATATAGTAACTCCAAGAATAAAATGTATGGTATCACATTTAATTTAGCTTACAGTGTTGTTAATACACAAGGGAAAAAGGCAAAACACTGCATTTTTCCATCAAGAAACAGGCATTACCAAGGTGTGTTAATTTTACAGTGAGAAAACCAAAGTCATTTTCTTTTCCTTTTTAGGCTGCACTTAGTCATATTCTGGAGTTCATCAAGAATTTTTGTTGATTTGGGTAATTGTTATGTTTGTTTCAGTAACAAACAAACAAAAACTCATCAGCATGACATCAAGAAATATATAGGCGTTCAAGATCATATCGATCCCCTCCTCAGATGTGAACTATTGTAGTCTTGAAAGCTTGTGATAAATGAGCTTTGGATAATTTTTGTGTTGATCCAGTAACTGCAATAAGATGGGGCAACCCAGGCCTCTTTCCAAGTCCCTTTAACAAAAAACAACATGGAATACCAACTCAATAAAAATCATGCATGGGATAAACAGACACCACACGTCAATAAGATAGCCTAACAAGGGAATCTACCTAACCTTGGGAATTGAGCCCTTCATAACATAACCTTATCTCCCAGATTCCCCTCCCCACAATGATAGCTAAGGAAATGGTCAAATACAGCAAAGTGAGAGTCACAGAACAGGGTGGTAGGACATCCCCTTCTCTGGGGGTAGGAGGAGGGACCAGTCAGAGGACATTGTGCAACCCCAATCAACAATAATGCACTGTATTTTTTAAAAATTTCTTTCCAAAGCAATGGATACTGGAAAGAAATTATACATAAGGAGTCTGTCTGTCAATCTGTCTGAGGGAAAAATAACTCTCCAAAAATGTAATGAAACAGAATGGAACCAAATTTGGCATGCGGGAAAACCAGGTAAAAAGATAACTATCTCCAACAGGATTCACCATCCAGCACCAACCAAGACCAGGGAAGTGGGGTGAATCAGAGCAGTCCTAATCCAAGAGACAATCAAATTGTGCAGATGAGTGAGAATGTCTCTTAATCCAGCTAAGCGATGAGGCGCCAATATATGGCTGCTCGTCATCTACTGGGCATCTCATAACAACACATCATCTGTGCAAAAACTCTTAGAACTGGACCTTCCCTAGTCTCATGGGAGATTGACTTTCATATTGAAACCCTAAACACTATCACTAGTGGTTTCCTTGACATGATGGCAGCACTAGGATTCAAACAGGTTATCAAGTTCCTGACCCATGAAAAGAGACATATGTTAGACTTGGTGTTCTGTAAAGGGGTAGACCATCCAGGAATAGGAAGCTGGTGGCGCTGAGATATCACCCTCTCATGGACAGATCATTTTCTGATAAAAATTTCTATAAAGCACACCCTAAAACAGAAAGGAACTAACAGATTTTGGAAAAAAATTAGACATGAGAAATCTGACTGCTAAGAATTTCCCAGAGGCCCTGTCCTACTCCCATATGGATGAAAAGATAATGACAGAATCAGAACAGGTTGATATCTGGAATATATACTGTACTTAGCAACTGGCTTAGAAAATATGGCTCCACAAAAGACAGTCCTACATCCTATACACAAATTCTCCCCTTGGTTCTCTTCAGAACTATGGGTACTTAAGCACCAAGAATGTAAACTGGAAAGGAAATGGCTTAAATCTCACCTCGACTAGGATAGGCTGAACTTTAGGAAACATATGACTATGTACCCCCAAGGCTTAATAGTTGTCAAAAAAACAATACTTCTCTCATAGCAATGAACAAGCTGCAAATTCAGCCGGTGTGGATGGCTTTATGGATCATCCCTAACCGTACCCTTACTAATGTCATCTTCAGGAGCATCCCTAACTGTACCCTTACCAAAAGAAAATCACATGTTGTGACAACCGACAGCAAGCTTTCTCAAGAGTAGCTCCTGTACTCTGGAACTCACTTCCAGAGGGACTATGTTTAACTAAAGGCTACTTCTAATTCAGAAAGTACATAAAGTATAGCTCTTCCCCTAAACCCTTAATGGCTATGGCAAGTGATTTTCTATTCACTCATACTGCTTCTGGACTAGCTTTCTGCACAGCTTGGAATCCACATCCCTTGCATATATAGTTTACACTCAATCTGGTTGCACGTTATTGTTTGTCCTTTTGCCTTTAGCTTTTGCCATCTGGTCTATCTGTATGTCTTGGCTGCACCAGTCCCCTCTTTCTACCTATTGAGATGTTTCCCTATAGGGTGCCAACATTAAATGAATGTTCTAACATATTACTTTTTATAGTACAACATTTGCACTGTGCTAACACTGTGAGTTTCCTATCTATGTTGTTTGAATGTCCTACTGGGTTGCCCATTAAGGCATATCATTTGTTTTCGGCTGATACTATATTGTATTTCTGTTATTTGAATGTTTTACTATGCTGTTTGAAGATGTACATTATGGACACTATGTCAGATCTGTATCTGTTATTGCCTACCTCCAAATTTATCTCACTATTCTAATTGTCTATTATGCTGACATGGTGGGCATTTTGCTATTCTAAGTAGTCTGTTGTATACCAACTTGAGTGAACCTCTTCATAAAAGCAGTTAATTAATCAATAATAAATAAATCCAGTTTGATAATGGGCAAGATTAGACTTGTGGCTCCAGAGAGATAAACGCGACAAAAAAATGTCTGAATACATTTCTATGGGAGAAGCAGCTAGACAATTGCTACTTTTAAACTCCCTCTCCCCTTTTCTCTGCTCTCTGGGTTACAGACACATATAGAGCTAAGCTAACATACACACAAACACAAAACACGTACATAGACACACAGATACAAACATGGACAGAAACACAAAGACAGAAACAAAACAAAACACACATACACACATATATATATATATAAACACACACACAAACAGGAAACCCCCTCCGCCCACATACACACACAGATACACAAACCAGCAAGACACACACACACACATAGAGGAGTGGGAAAAAATTCTAAGAGCATGCTTTCTCCGCTTGTTTAAACTTAAAAGCATTTCACCGTCATAAAACAAGCTCCCAATTTTTCTAGTTGCCAGGTAATATAAGGTTTGCTATGTGGAACATTGTACCATCAAACATACTCACTTGTACATGTTCAAACAGCGGGATGGGGGCTTTCCAGTCTTTTGCATTGAGTGTCACATTTATTTATTTTTTTATTTAGCTGTATTTATATTCCGCTTTTCACCGGGTCAAAGCGGTCAATTGGGGGATACATTTAACACGAGGGGATATGACACACATATGTTAATACTTACAGGGAACATGGGCAATGGAGGGTTAAGTGGCTTGCCCAAGACCACAAGGAGTGCCTATAGGACTAGAAATCCCAGTCCCTCCGGCCTGAGATTGCTGTCCCCAGGTGGGACTTGAACCCCCGGCCCTCCGGCCTAAAGTACCTTGTCCTAACCACTAGACCACTCCTCCCTCATGTATGATGTATGATTTTCTCCCAGTTGGTGAGAGGTCTTACGTGTGCACTAGGTGCAAGGAGCTCTTTGCTCTCAGGGAACGAGTCCGTTCTCTAGAGGCTAGAGTACCAGACTTGGAAAACATAAGAAAGACAGAGAGGTAAATAGACGAGACCTACAGGAATATAGTCCTGAAGTCCCACCTCCAGTCTGGCAGCATCCCTGTTGCCATGGAGGAGAGAGGTCACGTGACAGGAGAGCATCACCCTGGTGTGGCAGGAAGTGATCCTGTAACTAGGACCTGTCCTCCAGGTGATGTAAAACCCTCTCGCACCGAGGAAGTTTCTCCAGGGCCATGTGCCCATGAGGGAAGGGTTAGGACAGCCGTTTTAGTTGGTGTTTCGATCATTAGGCATGTAGATAGCTGGGTGGCTGGTGGACGTGAGGATCGCCTGGTAACATGCCTGCCTGGTGCGAAGGTAGCGGACCTAATGTGCCACCTAGATAAGGTCTTAGATAGTGCTGGGGAGGAGTCTGCTGTCTTGGTACATGTCGGTACCAATGACATAGGAAAATGTGGTAGGGAGGTTCCGGAGGCTAAATTTAGGCTTTTAAATTTAAATTTAGGCTAGATTTAGGCTTTTAGGTAGGAAGTTGAAATCCAAAACCGTATATCGACTATGCTACGAGGTCCTCCTTCCCCTTCCCTAAAAAGACAGACCCTCATGCCCTCAGAAAGAAAACACTTACCGTCACTGACCTGAACTACTGGATCTAACAAGGCTTACCTGTAAATGCCCTCGTGCTGCAGGCTCCCTAGCATCCACCTTTAGGGCGGGAACCGGGACTAGACTGGATTGCTCCAGGAACTACAATTAGCAGGTAAGTCTAATTTAACCTTCGCACCTCCAGTCTAGTCCCGGAATCCTTGGGATGTAACAGAGCAGTGAAAACAATCAACAGGAGGGACCTGCTAGCCCAGCCTGAAGCACTACCGATCCAAAACAGACATCTCTTTCCGCCTGGACATCCAGACGATAATGCTTCACAAAGGAGTGCATGGACGACCATGTCGCCGCCCTACAAATATCCTCCACCGGCACCAGGCCATACTCCGCCCAGGAGGTAGCTTGTGCTCTAGTGGAGTGAGCCCGCAAACCTGCAGGCACCGAACGGCCCCGCAAAAGATACGCTGACGCTATCGCTTCCTTCAACCACCGAGCAATCGAACCTTTACAGGCCGCTTCTCCTCGCCAAGCACCTGCAAAGAGAACAAACAACCTGTCCGACTTACGAAAACTAGCCGTTCTATCTAAATACGTCTGCAATGCCCGCTTAACATCCAAGCGATGCAGGTGCTCCGCAACCGGAACTCTCTTCTTGGACGAAAAAACTGGTAAAGACATCATCTGGTTCATATGAAACCGGAAACTACCTTAGGTAAGAAAGAGGGCACAGTCCTCAAGACCACCTTGTTATCTGAAAAGTACAGAAAAGGTTTCCTACAGGAGAGCGCCTGTAACTCCGACACTTGTCTTGCAGACGCAATAGCCACCAGGAACACCACCTTCAGAGTCAGGTCTTTTAATGTCGTTGCCGTCAAAGGTTCAAATGGCATAAGAACATAAGATATGCCATACTGGGTCAGACCAAGGTCCATCAAGCCCAGTATTCTGATTCCAACAGTGGCCAATCTAGGTCATATGTACCTAGCAGTTTCCCCAAGAGACACAAGTTCCACAATGCTTGTACTGGGTCAAGCATTGATATCTTCGGTCACTTCTTAATAATGGTTTATGGACCTTTCCTCCAGGAACTTGTCCAAACCTTTTTTAAACCCAGCTACACTAACAGCCTTTACTACATCCTCCGGTAAAAAATTCCAGAGTTTGATTACACGTTGAGTGAAAAAATATTTTCTTTTATTAGTCTTAAATAGTTTACCCTGTAGCTTCATTGCATGTCCCCTAGTCTTTCTATATTCTGATAACGTAAACAATCGATTTACGTTTACCCGTTCCACTCCGTTCATTAATTTATAGACTTCTATCATATCTCCCCTCAGCCGTCTCTTTTCCAGGTTAAAGAGCCCTAACCTTTTTAGCCTTTCTTCATAGGAGTATCCTTCCATCCCATTTACCATTTTGGTGGCTCTTCTCTGAACCTTTTCTAAAATCGCTATATCCTTTTTAAGATACGGCGACCAGAATTGCACACAATATTCAAGGTGCGGTCTCACCATGGAACGATATAGAGGCAATATAATATCTCTTGTTTTATTTTCCATTCCTTTCCTTATGATACCTAGCATTCTATTTGCTCTCTTGGCCGCCGCTGCACACTGGGCCGAGGGTTTTAACATGCTATCCACAATGACGCCTAAATCTTTTTCCTGGGTGGTGGTTCCTAATGTGGAACCTTGCATCGTGTAACCATTGTTTGGGTTGTTCTTCCCTAGGTGCATAACCTTGCACTTGTCCACATTAAATTTCATCTGCCATTTTGATGCCCAGTCTTCCAATTTATCAAGATCCTCTTGCAATTTTTCACAATCCTCTTGGGTTTTAACAACTTTAAATAGTTTTGTGTCATCTGCAAATTTGATCACTTCACTCGTTATTCCACTTTCCAGGTCATTTATGAATATGTCAAAAAGCAGTGGACCCAGCACAGATCAATGGGGTACACCACTATTCACCTTTCTCCATTGGGAAAATTGGCCATTTAGCCCTACCCTCTGCTTTCTATCTTTTAACCAGTTCCTGATCCACAATAGTACACTGCCTCCTATCCCATGACTCTTTAGTTTTGCCAAAAGTCTCTCATGAGGGACCTTGTCAAAGGCTTTCTGAAAGTCCAGATACACAATATCAACTGACTCACCTTTGTCCACCTGTTTATTCACTCCTTCAAAAAAACATAACAGATTAGTAAGACAATATCTTCCTTGTTTAAAGCCATGTTGGCTGTCTCCCATTAGGAGGTGACTATCTACATGCTGAGTAATTTTATTCTTTATGATGGTTTCTACCATTTTTCCTGGTACTGACGTCAGGCTCACCGGTCTGTAGTTTCCCGGATCACCCCTGGAACCCTTTTTAAAAATCGGTGTTACATTGGCGATCCTCCAATCTTCAGGTATTAGAGATGATTTTAATGATAGTTCACAGATTACTGATAGCAGGTCTGCAATCTCATATTTCAGTTCTTTCAACACCCTTGGATGTATACCATCCGGCCCAGGTGATTTGCTACTCTTCAGTTTATCTTATAGTTGTAAGACATCTTCCCGATGTATCGATATTTCCTTCAATTCTTCCGCACCTTTAAATACCACTTCAGTCATGGTGGGTAACATCCCTACATCTTCCTCAGTAAAGACCGAAGCAAAGAATTCATTCAGTCTCTCCACTATCGCCTTGTCGCCTCTTAGTGCTCCTTTAACCCCTTTATCATCTAATGGACCAACTGACTCTCTCACAGGTTTTTTGCTACGAATGTACTTGAAAAGGTCTTTATTTCGCGTTTTTGCTTCCGCAGCAAGCTTCTTCTCAAATTCTCTCTTTGCCTGCCTTATCAATGCCTTGCATTTGACTTGCCAGTGCTTGTGCTGTTTCCAGGTTTTGTCGTTTGGCTCTTTTTTCCATTTCCTGAAAGATGCTTTTTTGGCAACAGCCGCCTCTCTGACCTCACCTTTAAACCATGCTGGCAGTTTTTTGGACTTCCTTCCACTTTTCTTAAAGCGTGGAATACAGCTGGTCTGGGCTTCCAAGATAGTATTTTTCAACAACACCCAAGCTTGATGTATGTCTTTAACCTTTGCAACTGCTCCTTTTAGTTTTTTCTTAACTGTTTTCCTCATTTTATCATAGTCTCCCTTTCGAAAGTTAAAAGGTAGTACTGTGGATTTCCTTACTATCCCTCCTCCACTAATTAAATCAAAGGCGATCATGCTATGATCACTATTGCCAAGGGCCCCAACACCCTTATCTCTTGCACTAGATCTGGTGTTCCACTAAGGACTAGGTCTAATATGGCTTCCCCTCTGGTTGGTTCATGAACCAGCTGCTCCAAGAAACAGTCATTTATTTCATCTAGGAACTTTATCTCCTCAGCATGTCCTGACTTGACACTGACCCAGTCGATACCGGGGTAATTGAAATCACCCATTATTATTACTGCGCTGTAACTTTTGTTAGCTTCCTTGATTTCTTTGAGCATTTCATCATCTATTTGGTCATTCTGGCCAGGTGCTCGATAGTACACCCCCACTGCCATTGCCTTCCCCCTTTTATATGGAATTTCAATCCATATAGATTCTACAGCAGATTTTGTTTCCTGCAAAACTTTAATCCTTTCTGAGTCAATGCCCTCTCTAACATAGAGCGCAACCCCTCCACCAATTTGATCAGCTCTATCATTACGATATAGTTTGTACCCAGGTATCACAGTGTCCCACTGGTTGTCCTCCTTCCACCATGTCTCTGATATTCCAATCATATCTAACCTTTCATTTAGTGCTATATATTCTAACTCTCCCATCTTATTCTTTAGACTTCTAGCATTTGCATACAAGCATTTTAAAGAATGTATTTTATTCATGTTAATTTGGCTATTGTTAGACATGGGTAAAGTGGGATCTTTAAGCTCTGTCTGCTCCATACTCGAGGGCATTTGGGCTACTTTACTCTTTTGTGGAACCTCTCTGCTTTTGGTAGTATCCTTCAAGGATACATTCTTCTGAACCATCCGCTCTTGGGCGACTGTCGGCTTTCCCCTAATATCTAGTTTAAAAGCTGCTCTATCTCCTTTTTAAAGGTTAATGCCAGCAGCCTGGTTCCATCCCGGTTAAGGTGAAGCCCATCCCTTCGGAAGAGCCCCTTCTTTCCCCAGAATGTTCCCCAGTTCCTAACAAATCCAAAACCCTCATCTCTGCACCATTTTCTCATCCACGCATTGAGACTCCGGAGCTCTGCCTGCCTTTTGGGTCCTGCGCGTGGAACAGGAAGGATTTCGGAGAATGCTACCCTGGAAGTTCTGGATTTCAACTTCCTACCTAAAAGCCTAAATTTTGCCTCCAGATCCTCCCTACCACATTTTCCTATGTCATTGGTACCGACATGTACCAAGACAGCAGACTCCTCCCCAGCACTATCTAAGACCTTATCTAGGTGGCGTTTGAGGTCCGCTACCTTCGCACCAGGCAGGCATGTTACCAGGCGATCCTCATGTCCACCAGCCACCCAGCTATCTACATGCCTAATGATCGAATCACCTACTATAACGGCTGTCCTAACCCTTCCCTCATGGGCACATGGCCCTGGAGAAACTTCCTCGGTGCGAGAGGGTTTTACATCACCTGGAGGACAGGTCCTAGTTACAGGATCACTTCCTGCCACACCAGGGTGATGCTCTCCCTGTCACGTGACCTCTCTCCTCCATGGCAACAGGGGTGCTGCCAGACTGGAGGTGGGACTTCAGGACTATATCCCTGTAGGTCTTGTCTATGTACCTCTCTGTCTGTCTTATGTTTTCCAAGTATGCTACTTTAGCCTCTAGAGAACGGACTTGTTCCCTAAGAGCAAAGAGCTCCTTGCACCTAGTGCACACGTAAGACCTCTCACCAACTGGGAGAAAATCATACATGTGACACTCAATTCAAAAGACTGGAAAGCCCCCACCCCGCTGCTGGACTGCTGTCTGTATCTTAGTTTTAACCTTCCTCAACGCTTCCAAAACCAAAGGAAGATCCCAGGACGGAACTATTCTCCTGCAGGGAGGCCGCAACAATGCCACAGCCCGCAAAAAACGCTTCACATCCGCATGGCTACCCAAGGAACTGCCAAGCACCTTACCTCTGTAACAGGACAAAGCCGCCAACTAAACCTTCAATGACGACGCTGCCAAACCCTTCTGAAAACCATCCTGTAAGAAAGCCAGCACCTGAGGCACTGGTGCCCTAAAGGGAAGAAAATTCTTGTCGGCACACCACGCTTCAAAGATTCGCCACACTCTAATATATGCCAGAGACGTCGACCTCCGCCTTGCCTTCAGCAGGGTTGCTACCACCGCCGCCGAATAACCCTTCGGTCTCAACCGAGCCCGTTCAATAGCCAGGCCGTAAGCGAGAACCGATCCACTTGAGACATGCACAGGGGCCCTTGAGTTAAGAGATCCCTTCAAACCGGAAGCCGCCAGGGCCACTCCACCACGAGCCGTACCAGATCCACGTACCACAGACATCGTGGCCAATCGGGAGCCACGAGAATCACTTTTCCTCTGTGAAGCTCGATGCGTTGAAGCACTCTCCCGATCAACACCCACGGGGGAAAAACATATAGAAGTTGGTCCCGCGGCCACTCCTGCACCAGCGCATCCAGTCCTTCGGACATTCTTTCTCTTCTCCTGCTGAAGAACCAACCGACCTGCGCTGACTGAAACGTCGCCATGAGGTCCATGACTGGCGTTCCCCAGCAATGCACTATCAATTGGAAGACCTCCGGATGAAGGACCCACTCCCCCGGGTCTACCTTCACGCAACTCAAGAAGTCGGCCTGCACATTGTCCACTCCCGTGACGTGCACTGCTGACATGGCCACGAGATTCCTTTCGGCCCAGTCAAACAAGCCGCCTGCTTCAGTCTCTAGTTCAACACTGCTGGTGCTTCCCTGACGATTCACATAAGCTACCACAGTCGTGTTGTCCGAGAATACCCGAACCGCCTTCCTGACGAGATACAGACGAAATTCCTGCAAGGCCAAGACCACCACTCTCAACTCCAATCTGTTGATGGACCAAGTCCTTTCCTGAGCTGACCACTCTCCTTGTGCTATCCGGCCTTGGCAATGGGCTCCCCAGCCCTGCAAGCTGGCATCTGTGGTAAGTGGGACCCACTCCGGCGCTTTCAACGACATGCCCTTCTCTAGGTTCCCTGGAGCCAACCACCACTGCAGGGCTTGCCGAGTCTGAGGTGGGCAAACCAATCTCTGGGACAAAGCATCCTTTTGATGGGACCAGTGCCTCAACAACGCTCTCTGCAACGGGTGCATGTGGGCCCACGTCCACGGAACCAATTCCAGTGTCGCAGCCATGGTTCCCAACACCTGCAGGTACTCCCAAGCGGTAGGCCTCTGTATGCCTAGAAAGCGAATTATCAACTGCTGGAGCACCACTCTCCGCTGCCGCGAGAGAAAAACCCGGCCAACCTCCGTGTCGAAGCGAGCTCCCAGATACTCTAGCTGTTGAGTCGGGTGCAACTTGCTCTTTGCCGCATTGACCACCCAACCTAAGCGCTGCAGCATTGCCAACACCTTGGCCGTGGCCGAGACACTCTCCGCTCGCGACTTTGCCCTTATCAACCAATCGTCCAGATACGGGTGCACCATCACTCTGTCCTTTCGCAAGGCTGCTGCGACCACCACCATCACCCTGGTAAAGGTTCGTGGTGCAGTTGCCAGGCCAAAGGGCAGTGCCTGAAACTGAAAATGACCCATCGGAACTGCAAATCTGAGGAATTTCTGATGCTCCTGCCGGATTGGAATATGAAGGTACGCTTCCGACAGGTCCAAGGACGTCAAAAACTCGCCTTTTCTCACCGCTACAATCACTGACCGAAGGGTTTCCATACGAAAGTGGGAGACGCGGAGACAGCGATTCACCCTTTTCAAATCCAGAATGGGACGCCACGTCCCCTCTTTCTTTGGAACCACAAAGTAAATCGAGTATCGACCGCCGCCTAATTGGTCGGTCGGAACCGGAACAATTGCGTTGAGCGCCAGCAGGCGACGAACGGTGTCCTGCACCGCCCCGCGCTTCGCTAGAGTTCTGCACGGAGATTGCATGAATGCCTCGGATACCGGCCGCTGCAATTCTAATGCGTAACTGTCTTTTTTTTTTTTATTTTATATTTATGCATTTTAACAATGAATCAAGCATAACACTTGTACAGTAATAGACATTGTAGAAAAAAGATTAATAAGTACATAACATCAAGAAAATTAAACAATGCTATTAGTAGTCCCCAAAATGAGGGAGAAAAGTCAACAACTATTACGGAGGCCAGGAACATCCCCTATAAAAGAAATAAAAGTAAATTTTTAAAAGAAATACCAGAGGGTACACAGGGAACCAAGCAGAATCATTAATGGTGGGGTACTGCTAAAGAGGAGAAGAAGTTACAATGTGAGCACTGATGAAAGAAGACAAGTCCTCGGGCTGAAAAAAGACATACTTATGCGACTGAAAAACAACAACGCATTTACAGGGATAACGAAGGACAAATGTAGTGCCCATACGAGTAACCCCAGGATGCAAAATTAAGAAAGATTTGCGCCTACGCTGCGTTTCTCTGGAGACATCCGGGAACATTCCTATTTTTTTTCCCAAAAACAAATTATTACGAAATTTAAAATAAAGCCTGAGAAGCCAGTCTCTATCAGATGGTAATGCCAAGGAAACAATCAGTGTGGAAACTACAAGTTCTTCATCCTTAGGCATCTGAAGAAGCGCTGATACATCTAATAAGCTCATCTCTGGAAGACCAACCGCTTTCTCCCCAGTTTTCCGACCAGATGGTAGAAAATACGCTTTGGTGATAGGAGGAATTAAATCTGGTGTAACCTTCAGAGATTCTTGTAGATACCTTTTAAAAAGGTCAATCAGAGAAGCCAAAGGCACCATAGGAAAATTAAGAAAACGAATATTTGAGGATCTAGCAGCATTCTCCAATACTTCCAACTTCAGCTTCATCGCCGTATTATCTTTAATTAAGGAGTCAGTTACATCTGAAAATTGTGAAACAGTCTGAGTGTTCATAGTAACTTGTGTTTTAAGCTCAGTAACCTCAGCAGAAAGATTAGAAGATAAAACTTCTAAATTAGAGACCCGAGTCCCGGCCAAAATCAATTGTTGACTCACCATAGTAGCTAGTCCAGAAATGGCCTCCCAAATGCTATCCAGAAATACAACGGAAGGACGCGTCAAGACAAACATCCGTGGCGTTTCTGGGTCTGATACTGAAGTCCGAGGGCTGCTTTCTTCAACAGACTCACCAACTCCTGATCCAGCAGCAGCGCCTTCCGAACTTTGAACAGCTGCCGAAAGATTCACTGCTGCAGATGTAACCAGCTGCTCTCCGGAATCCACTACACCAGAGCCCCGCTCACTCACCGTTCCATCAACTCCAGGAAGTGAGGGGGAAACGGCCGCACTCATTGGAGAGGGACCCGGCAGCCTCGGCGGTGAAGGCGGAGACCGACCACCGGGGGAGCGAGTCACATCCGGAGCAGAAGAAGCCGAAAAATCCTGAGCCGGTGACTCCAAGCCCCCTCTAATCTCCCCTATTTTCTGCTCGGTAAGCTGGACATATCGGTCCATCGGCCCAGTATTCACAGAAGGAGAGGGTTTTGCAGAAGAAGGCTCAGCGGGGAGAGCCCGGTGCTTGCCCTTTCTCTTAGGCATCCAGCTCAACAGATCCCTGTCGCCATCTTGGAATTCAGACCAATCCCCCTCCGGCCGTCCAAGAACATATGATTGACAGTACAATATGGGAGGCTTTCAAGGCATAACTGTCTTGAATCACCTCCAACACCCATTGATCGGACGTGAGCTGGACCCAGGCAGGGTAAAACTCCCGCAAACAACCCCCCACGGGAACCAACCCGCCTGACTTCATTGTGACTTCTTGAAGGAAGAGGACGAGGACGTCTGAGAGAAACCTTTGCTCGCCCCTCGAAACCCCTGGCTCCGAGTAGGGAAACGCCCTCGCTGCCCCTGTCCAAACCTCGAGTTCCGAAAACGACGAAAATCACGCTGCTGCCCCCGAAAACCAAGTCCAGAATGAGTCTGCTTCTGCTTATCCTCCGGCAGCCGACCTCCCTTGGACTCTCCTAAATCCTTAACCAACTTCTCCAAATCCTCTCCAAACAGAAGCTTGCCCTGGAAAGCCAGCTTACTCAACCTAGCCTTAGAAGAACCGTCTGCCGCCCAATTCCGGAGCCAGAGACATCTGCGACCCGCTACTACCGAGGCCATACTCTTAGCCAACCCCCGGATGAGATCATAATGAAGATCGGCTAAATACGCCGCTCCTGACTCCAACCTGGACGCCTCCTCGGTCTCCTCCACCGAGCTCTCACCTTGAATCCGCTGCGCCCATCACAAACAGGCTCTGGCTACCCAAGCCCCGCAAATAGACGCCTGCAACGATAACGCATTTGCCTCAAAAACCTGCTTCAGCAAAGTTTCCAGCTTACGGTCCTGCGCATCCTTAAGCGCCGCTGACCCTTCCACCGGAATGGTGGTTTTCTTAGTTACTGCAGAAACCGCCGCATCCACCTTTGGAGCCTTAAACAGATCCCGGTCCTGATCCAACAGCGGGTAAAGCCTTGACATCACTCTGGAGCCCTTGAGCACTGCCTCGGGCATATCCCACTCTTCCTGAATCATTTCTTTAAACACCCTATGTACTGGGAACGCCAGCTGTGTTTTACGGAAGGCCTGCAGCAAGGGATCCTCCAGGGTGGCATCCTCCGCAGGGCCTGCCATAGGCATATTTAGGGTCTTAAGGGACTCCGAAATGAGAGCTGGCAGCTCCTCCCTACGGAAGACCCTAACCACTCTCGCCTGATCCTCAATCTCACCTTCCTCTAAGTCCTCATCCAGGCCCTCATCAAGGTCCGCTTCGTCTGCGCGCAAATCCTCTGACAGCACCGACTGATCTAATCTATCTCTGTCCAAATGGGCCCTCTTCGCCACAGTGCTAGAGCAGTCTCCGGGAACTGGAGAACCTGAACTCTTCCCCTGAAGCTCTCCCTGGAAGGTCCTGCTACCGGGCCTCCTGGGCAGAGCCCAAGGCCTTATGAATCAAAGTCAGAAAATCTGTGGAAAAAATAGCCTCCAAGCTTCCTGACACCAGCAGCTTTGATTGCAGGGAATCTTGTCCAGACACCACTGTGACCCCCGATTCGGGAGGGGGCAGAGGGACTGGAACCGGGTCTCCCCCTTCCATGGAGCCCTCCTTACCCTCTGCTCCCCCCTCAGCAGAAAGCTCACCAGCACCAGTCTCAAGGCTACAGACCTTACAGACCCCTTCCGGAGTAACCGAACTCCTTCTAGCCCTGCATAGCAAACAAAGTTGCTTGGCTGCATGCTGCCCACTAGACAGAAACAAAAAGGATTTTCTGTTCTTTCTTTATTATTATTTTTTTAAAATAAATAAACCTAAAGAGACTGACTCTTCAGCGCAAAAATGAAGCAAACTGGGCAAAATCGCGGTTCTCTAACGGCTCTACGGGTCTCAGTAAAGGAAACTGACCCCCCGCCTGTCTCCCTCCATCAGGCCGGATGCCGCTCAATAAGCTGCCTTACCTCTCAGGCCTCCGTTCACCACCAGAACTGCAAAAATCCCGTGATCTGAGTGCTCCTGCAGCTCCGGAGCCTCAGTATCGCTGAAAACGCGGGCACTGCGATCCTTTCTAGATCGCGCTGGTAACAGCGAGGGCGGCTCAAGAGCTAGCAGGCAGATCTTCTGTGCGCCAGCCCTGTGGTGATGCCTGACGTCCGTTGCGAGGAACAGAGCCCGAGGAGCGGGCCCCCCCCTGCACAGCGCAGAAGCACCCCGCAGGCTCCCAACTCTTCCCCCCCCCCAAGGGAACTCTAACTAGAGAAAGGGGAAAGGAGAAAGAGAACCTCAAGGCAGCCTCCGACTAGACTCACAGCACTTCTAATAAAGGCCCAGAATCAGCCAATTAACTCTAAATAAACCACGGACCCCTGTTTTTTTTTTTCCAAAGAAAGTCTGCCTAATTGTTCAAGTGAGCTCTGTAATCCCTGGGCTCACAACCCCTCAAACTGCTTTAGAGACTGATAACTGAGGAAAGGAGGTGGTGCCAGCATTTATATGCCAGTGACATCACAGCTCTGAAGTTTCTCAGTCTCAAAAGCTGCTGGTAGAGGTTGACAACCCAAGGATTCCGGGACTAGACTGGAGGTGCGAACAGGAAAAGAGTCATTTGATAAGAGGCAGTGTACTATTGTGGATCAGGAACTGGTTAAAAGACAGAAAGCAGAGGGTAGGGCTAAATAGTCAATTTTCCCAATGGAGAAAGGTGAATAGTGGCGTAACCCAAGGATCTGTGCTGGGTCCGCTGCTTTTTGACATATTCATAAATGACCTGGAAAAGGGATTAACGAGTGAGGTTATCAAAATTTGCAGATGACACAAAACTATTTAAAGTTGTTAAAACCCAAGAGGATTGTGGAAAATTGCAAGAGGATCTTGAAAAATTGGAGGAATGGGCATCAAAATGGCAGATGAAATTTAATGTGGACGAGTGCAAAGTTATGCACCTAGGGAAGAACAACCCAAACTATGGTTACACATTGCAAGGTTCCACATTAGGAACCACCACCCAGGAAAAAGATTTAGGTGTCATTGTGGATAACATGTTAAAACCCTCGGCCCAGTGTGTAGCGGTGGCCAAGAGAGCAAATAGAATGCTAGGTATCATAAGGAAAGGAATGGAAAATAAAACAAAAGATATTATAATGCCTCTATATTGTTCCATGGTGAGACCGCACCTTGAATATTTATTTATTTATTTATTTTATTTATTTAGAAAACATTTGTATACCGCTGCTTCCTACGATCAACAGCGGTTTACTTTACAGAATCATAATGTATCGTACAATACATTAATTTTTAGGATACAGAATTCGATTGGGTGATGATTTGAATCACACAGGAAGTAGCAATTTAGTACATTATACATTGAATTGAGGCTTTCAAATTTAAATATACATTTGATTGAGTTGTGTGGGTGGGGCGTAGAATATACATATATACAAGTTTAAAAGATTACATCAGGTATTCCAAGTGCCATTGTGGCAGTCAGAGCCATCTAGTTGTGGCAAGGCGTCTTACTTAGGTCAGGTTGTAGTGAGTCTGAAATAAATGTGTTTTGAGTTTCTTTCTGAATTCATTCAGAGTATTGGTCAGTCGCAGCTCGTGTGGGAGTTGGTTCCAGTGTGTTGGTGCGGTATATGTGAATGCCCTATTGCTTGTTTCTTCTTTGACTGTCCTTATGCTGGTCGGAACACAGAGAGCGTTGAGATTTATGGTTCTTCTGTTCCTGTTGTGTGGTTGGATAGTGATTAGTTTATTGAGGTAGGAGGGTGCAATGTTGTGAATGAGCTTATAAGTTGTTGTGAGAAGTTTGAAGATGATGCGAGCGGTCACCGGGAGCCAATGCAGTTCCATTAGCACTGGGGTTATGTGCTCTGTGACGCTTTTTTCCATGATGACTCTTGCTGCCACATTTTGAGCCATTTGCAGGATATTTAGGGTGTTCTTCGGCAGGCCTTGCAGAATGGCGTTGCAGTAATCTAGGTGAGGAATGATGAGGGCTTGTGCCACAGTCCTGAAGTCAGATTTCTCGAGGATGTTGCGAGCGGTTGAAGAACTTTTAATTTGTAAAAAATGGCTCGGTTAACTGTTCTGAGGTGTTTATCCATTTTGAGGTTGCTGTCTAGTAGGACCCCTAGGTATTTTATTGCAGGCTTCGTATGATATATGTTTTTGTTAAGGGTGACAGTGGCAGGTGGGGTGAAATTGGTTTTCTTAGAGATAAACATGACCTCTGTTTTCTTGTGGTTTATTGCCATGTTGTTTTGTTGAAGCCATGTTTGGAGCATGTCAAGGCATTCTTCTAGTGGGGTGAAGTTTGGTTGAGTTATATCGGGTTGTGTATACAGCATCACATCGTCGGCATAGATGTGGTAATTGATGTTGCACTTTCGAAATATCTCGCAGACCGGAATATTGTGTGCAATTCTGGTCACCGTATCTTAAAAAGGATATAGCATTATTAGAAAAGGTTCAGAGAACAGCCACCAAAATGGTAAAGGGGATGGAAGAATACCCCTATGAAGAAAGGCTAAAAAGGTTAGGGCTCTTTAACCTGGAAAAGAGACGGCTGAGGGGAGATATGATAGAAGTCTATAAATTAATGAATGGAATGGAATGGGTAAACGTAGCTCGATTGTTTACGTTATCAGAATATAGAAAGACTAGGGGACATGCAATGAAACTACAGGGTAAACTATTTAAGACTAATAAAAGAAAATATTTTTTCACTCAACGTGTAATCAAACTCTGGAATTTGTTACCGGAGGATGCAGTAAAGGCTGTTAGTGTAGCTGGGTTTAAAAAAGGTTTGGACAAGTTCTTGGAGGAAAGGTCCATAAACCATTATTAAGAAGGGACCCAGGATATCAATGCTTGACCCAGTACAAGCATTGTGGAACCTGTGTCTTTTGGGGAAACTGCTAGGTACTGTCGTCAGGTGCCCCCAGTGGCCAATGGCTGTAAGGGCATGCTGAGCATTTTATTATTTTTAAGGAGCAATGGCTCTTTAAGGCCAAGTGCAGTTTGGTCCTTGGAGTTTTAGCTCCTTATGAGAACAAATTATATAAGCCAAGAGTGGAGGGTAATAAGGCTTTATTTCCCCTTTAACGCAAGGGTTCACTAAGACATAAGAAAATAAAGATAGTCCTTCTTTATGAAGGGTTCCACCAAATAAGCAGGCAAACAACTGTTACAAGCTTCACAATTGAATGCAGGGTATAACTGAGGATTCCTTCATTCCAAAGTAAATTAAACAAGCAGGCAAACAAACTGTTATAAGCTTCACAATTAATTGCAGGGTTTCTTTTATATTTACAGTTCTACTAAGGACTCAAGACTAGTAGTAGCACAAAAAGTACAATCCATGGATTCATCTTGAGGAATGGGAATAGTATTCTCAAACTCCATTTCCATGGACTCTGCATCACTGGCTTCTCCCTCTGAATAAGTGCTTTCCCTTGCGGCTACAAGTTTACAGGGTCTGTCCCTGTTTCTTTGCTTCCAGTAAGACTCTTCTGTTAAGCCCTTAGGTATTGTTTTGAAAAGCTCTGCTTTGTTCCCTCTTCTCATATACTGAGCGTCTGCTTTATCAGAGTTTCTAGGAGGAAGGCTTTCTTTTAAAAGTAAAGAGCCACCATACCTTGGCTTCCTGTAGCTGCTACACCTGGAGCTTTCACTCTGACGTACTTCTCTTTGAAGACAGGTTTTCTTGTGCAGTGCTTTGCCTTCCTGAAGCCCAGGAAAACCTGGTGAGCAATCCCAACCTCTGTGCTTCTGTGTAAAGGTAGCTTTGCTATAGGAACCTCTCCTCCTTGTACCTTGTAATCCTGGTCCAGCGAACTCAGGTGAATGTAGGCTTCTCTTAAAGCATGGCTCCTTGGTTTTCTGTGCTCCTCTTTCAGCTGTTACTACTCTTGTTGTGCTGCTTGATCCAGCTACATTACTTGGGCTGGGAGTGTCACTCCTTCCAGTCAAACTGTTTCTCCTGGCAGCCTCTCTCTGGACTCCGTCTCTCTGTGCTCTGCCCCTTTGAACTCTATCCCTTTGGATAATCTCCGTCTGGATTCTGTCCCTCTGGGCTTGCTCCATGTGGACTCTCTCCTTCTCCTTCCTTCTGGCTGAACTGCTGCCGGCTGAGTTCCCTCTGAGTGGATTCCTCCCGACTGGATTCCTCCTTCCTTCTGGGCTGCCTTTCCTTTATAAAGGCATTTTACCTTTGAAACTCCCGGGCTTGCCTTCAGGTGCAGCTGGTTAACTCTCATACAATCAGAGGCTGGGCGTGTTGACTCAGCCTCTGTAGGATTACTCCTGCCCCCTCTAGCTGTGCTGCGAGGTAATTGCATCTTCTGCACATCCACAGCTCTATGAAAGACAGGGTTTTTTTCTAAACCTGCACCTTCCATGGCTCCAGCCTCATGACAGTACGTATGACCTAGATTGGCCACTGTTGGAAACAGGATACTGGGCTTGATGGACCTTGGTCTGACCCAGTATGGCATATCTTATGTTATGTTCTTATGTTCAAGATAAAGGAACATTTTCTTAAAATGGGCCTGCATCTTAATGTGAAGACAACAAAGATCCTGACAACTGGCAAAATCAATAAGTTCATCATTGATGGAGAAGAAATTGAAATACTGGACAACTTTAACCTACTTGGATCAGCTATCAATAAAAAAACAAGCAGTCAAGATATCCGACAATGAATTGCTCTTGGTAGAATGGCTATGAAGAACCTAGACAGGATTCTCAAGAGCAGAAATGTCTCTCTTCATACAAAGATTTGACTCGTTCAAGCCATGGTATTTCCAATAACATCTTATGGATGCGAAAGTCGGACAGTGAAAAAGACAGATAGAAAATTAATGCCTTTGAATTATGGTGCTGGCAACGAATACTGTGTATATCATGGACTGCCCAAAGAACAAACCAGTCAGTACTAGAAAAAATCAAACCTAAGCTTTCCTTAGAAGCTCAGATGACAAGACTTTGACATTCATACTTTGGACACATCATGCGAAAAGAGAGATCATTAGAGAAAGACATCATGCTTGGCAAGTTAAAAGGCCAACGCAAAAGAGGAAGGCCAGCAATGAGATGGATCGATACAATAACAGCAACTCTGTGTCAACAATGAGCTGCCTAACTGAAGACCAAACACAGTTTAAGATAACTATCCAGAGGGTCGCCATGAGGTGACACCGACTCGACGGCACATAACAACAAAAAATACAATTAAACTAAAAAAATCCTAAAATTAAATTTCACAACATGAAACCACTGATATAAGGCTTTCTGTACCCTTTCAAAGCAGCTAATTAGCTTGAAATTAAACATCTAATTATTTTTTCATGGAAAGGGTGGTAGATGCGTGCAATAGTCTCGTCGTGGAGGTGGTGGGTCAAAAACAGTGACAGATTTCAAAATGATATGAGACAGACATAGAGGATCCCTTTCTAGCAAGAGAATATAATCAAAGCAAACAAATAAATTTTACACTTCAAAAAACAGATGGAGGTAATCTGCATGAAGTGGCAGTTACAACTTTAAACAAAGGCATAGAGGGGTTAACCTACAAGGAGCAAAAGGGACAACTGTAGCCACCTCACTGGGCAGACTAGACAGACCATACCTGTCTTTATCTGCAGTCATTTCCTATGTAAATTTAAAATTTATAAACTCCTCGAATCAGAAGCAGGACTTAATTCTGGGAGAATGGCCTGGGATGCAGTTCAGTCATTTCTTTTCAGATTCCAGAGGCAGACCAGAGAGTCAAGAAAGGGCGATGTTCTCCAAGAGTTTGCGGAGAACAGGAGGAGAAGAATGAACCTGGAGCAGAGCAAACAGCAACCAGTTTGCCCCCTAATGCAGAACCTCTCCTGCTGTTGCTCCTACCCCAAATTGTCCCCGCCCTTGCCTACACATTTCCACTTTCTTTTAGTCTACAAATTAAGCTCTAAACAGAAGCTCTAATTAAGATTCTGTGAGTCTATAAAAGAGTGAACCATGCTTTACCACACTGGCATCGTCTACAGACCTCCAGCTCAAAAGCAACAAATGGACAAAGACTTCATCAATGACATTGCAAAGATGGTAAATAAAGGGGATAGTGATGATACTGGGTGGCTTTAATCTATGCGAAGTGTATTGGAATAACCAATCTGAAAATCTGGAAAGTAGAAGAAAGATTGTGGATACCTTACAAGAGGCTTCCCTCTGACAAATGGCCATAAACCAATCAGAGAAAGGCCTACGCTGTATCTAGTACTCACCAATGGAAACAGTGTATCTAATTTACAGGTAGCTACTCACATGAGCAACAGTGATCACCACACAATGTGGTTTGAGATAAAAGCCAAGGCAGAGGCAAACTCAGGGGCCTAGATTTAAAAAAATGCTGACCAGTAAAATGGGACAGTATCTGAAGGAGGAGCTAGCAGAGTAAGATGAAATAAGGAAAGTGGAAAGGCAGTGGGTTAAACTAAAAAAGGCTATAAAAAAGGTCAACAGATCTATATATAAGAAAAGTAATTAAAAATAAGAGGAAAAAGAAGCTGATATGGTTCTCCAAACAAGTGGCCATAAAAATAAAGGCAAAAAAGACAATGATCACAGAATTCAGATCACAAAAAGAGGAACACAGAAAAGAACAGCAGATAAAGCTGAAAGAGTAAAAGAAAGAAATCAGGATGGCAAAGCACACGCAGAAAAAAAATGACTAAAGATGTGAAGCAAAGACTTTTTCAAGTATATTGGGAAGAGGACAAAGGCCAGTGGTAGAACTGCAAGACTCAAGAGGGCTGAGGACGGATTTATGAAATGTGGCAAGGAAAAAGCTGAAATGCTAAACAAATATTTCTGTTCCATGTTCACAAAAGAAAATCTTCTAGAATGACCGGAGAAGGGTACATCTGGTCCCTTTACATAAAAGTGGAAGCAAGGTTGAGGTTGGGAACTACAGAACAATTAGTCTGACCTCTGTGGTGAGTAAACTAATGAAAATATTGCTAAAAAAGAGGATAGTGAGGTTTCTGGAGTCCAGTGGCTTGCAGGATCCGAGACAGCATGGTTTTACTAGACATAGGTCTTGTCAGATGAAACTAATTAATTTCTTTGAATGGATGACTGGAGAGTGGGACTGAGAGAGAGACCTAGAGGTGGTGAAATTGGTGTACCCAGATTTCAGTAAAACCTTTGACACACAGGTGACTTATAAATAAATGAAGCGCCCTAAAGATGGACCCTAAAGTGATTGACTGGGTAAGAAACAGGTTGAGTGGGAGGCAAGAAAGGATACAGGTAAAAGGAGGTCATTCTGAGAATAAGGATGTTACCAGTGGTGTGCTGTAGGGATCTGTCCTTGATACGATTCTTTTCAACATCTTTGTAAGTGATATTTTGGAAGGGCTGTCGGGTAAGGATTGCCTCTTTGCCGATGATATCAAAATCTGCAATAGAGTAGACACCCAGGAAGGAGTAGATAACATGAAGAAGGGATCTAGAGATGCTTGAAGAATGATTGAGAATGTGGCAGTTGAGATTTAACTCTAAAAAATGCAGGGCAATGAATATGGGCTGCAAAAATCCAAGGGAGCAGTATGGTATAGGGGGTGAAGTACTTTTGACCACGAAAGAACAGGATTTGGGGATGATTGTTTCTGATGATCTTAAAGTGGCTAAACAGTCAGAAAAGGTGATGGAAGAAGCCAGAAGGATGCTTGTGTGCATAGGGAGAGAAATAGCAGGAAGAAAGAGGTGAATGTATTTCTGTTTAAGTCTCTGGTGAGACCTCATTTGCAGTATCATGTGCAATTGTGGAAACTGCACCCTCAAAAGGATATAAATAGGATGGAGTTGGTGCAGAGGGTAGCTCCAAACTAGTCAGTGGGTTTTGACATCAGGCATATAGAGGCAGACTTAAAAGATCTCAATGTGTATACTTTGGAAGAAAGGCAGGAGAGGGGAGATTTGATAGAGATGTTTATTTTTTTATTTATTTAATGCATTTTCAATTACAATCCAAGATACAACTCTTGTACAGAAAATGTTACTTCTGTCAAAAAGAAAGGGAAAACCCCCCCAATTCCACACTATAATTACATCAGGAAATCCTTGACAAAAGAAAAACCATGAGTCCTCTAAATGGGGAGTAAACATAGCCCAAAATTCTAAAGAAAAAACAAGAACATAAACTCTTATAACAGGGAAAACCAGATGGATATCTAATTATAAACATTCCTACGGTACCCTATGAAGTCCCTTCATGGAGAGTAGTGGAGGCCATAGGGGGAAAGCTGTGAGCACATCCTAGCGAGGAATTGCGTCAATTGCATTGGTTCCGAAAATACAGATTTAACATTTTTATATTTAATCACACGGTGACAGAGAAAGTTAAGCCAAAATAAAGCCTCTAGTTGAAACACCCCAGGGTGCAGCAGTTAAAAAAAATGATGCCTTTTCAATTGAGTGTCTATTGAAACATCAGGATACATACAAACTTTACAACCAGAAAAATTTTCAATGATGAAAGTAAAGACAGAGAAGAAAATCTCTATCTGATTCTTGAACTAAAGTCAGAAGCAATGTAACAGGAGAAACCTTTTCTTCAGATGTTTCCAAAAATATAGCCAATCCTGAGGTATCCATAGATTGTTCCACTTATCTCCTTAGGTGGAAGCAAATAGATTTTTGACACTAATGGACAGGCCATTTCAGGAATCTTTATATGCTCCAACATAAATTTTTTAAACATTTTCTTAGGTGAGGTGTAACGTGATTTTGGGAAATTTATCAAACTCAAATTCTTCTTAATACCATTCTCCAGAGCCTCTAACTTATTCTGTACAACACTACACTCCTCCCTGTTTCCTCAACTTGCAACCTTGAGTTCATCTTTGACTCTACTCTCTCTTTCTCTGCACACATCCAACAGATAGCTAAAACCTGTCGCTTCTTGCTCTATAACCCTGGCAAAATTCATCCCTTCCTTTCTACACACACTATTAAGACACTTATCCACTCTTTAGTCACCTTCTGTCTAGACTATTGCAACCTCCTCCTTACTGGTCTCCCTCTGAATCATCTTTCTCCCCTTCAATCTGTTCAAAACTCAGCTACGTGGCTAATCTTTCGTCAGTCTCGATATGCTCATAACACCCCTCTTCACTGGCTCCCTATCCATTTCAAACTTCTCCTACTGACCTATAAGTGCACTCATTCTACTGTCCTCACTACCTTTCCTCTCTTATCTCTCCCTACACCCCTCCTTGGGAGCACCATTCTTTTGGCAGATCCCTTCTATCTGTGCCCTTCTCTTCTACTGCCAACTCCAGACTTTGATCTTTCAACCTTGCTGCTCCTTATGCCTGGAACAAACTACCTGAGTCTGTGCATCAGACTTCATCTCTGGCCCTATTCAAATCCAGGCTGAAAACTCAACCCTTTGAGGCCGCTTTTTGATCCTGATCCACTTAGTCTCTTGTGTGTTTCCTTACCACTCCCCTAGATATATCCTTGTCCTCAGCTGTTGTGTTCTCGGTCTTAACTAGATTGTAAGCTCTGATGAGCAGGTATATGTGTCTGTATAGCACTGCATACGCAGGGGCGGCCCAAGGGGGGTGCGGGGCCATGTGCGGAGACTCGGTGCAGGGCCTCATTTGCATAAGGGGCCTCATTTGCATAAATATTTGCATAATGTTACCATACACTAACTTTTAGTAAACGTGCTTCTTCATGAGTGTATGGATAAAGAAAGACTAAAAGATTTCTACATTACTACCGCCAGGCACATTAGGAACTACTACAAACACTGCCCATTTAAACCCATAGCAAACCTGCCGTATCCTAACAGCACTACAAGGACTCATAAAACACCATACCATACCTATCAAAAGGCAACACTGCAAATATTAAACCAATACATTTCAGAGAATAACAATACATGACCTACTGGGGAAAGAGAACAAGTGGCAATGTCAAATAGGAATTACATAAACAGAATACCTCAGCTCAGTTACACATGCAGAACATAGACCATCACCAAACAAGGAATCACAATTTAGAAACAGGAAGACAATAATTAAACTGGGAACCCCAAAAGCCAAACTTGGAATGTACAACACTGTAGAAATAAAACTATAAATTAATTTCCTCTTGTACTAAACAAAGCACCGACGTTAATGATGCACATTTCCCAGAGCTGACATATTCCAGTTAAAAAATTCAAAATAAAGAGATATCTTTCTACCTTTTGTGCATTTTTTTCAGTTGCAATTGTTCCAGCCACTTTCTTCTGGTTTATTTGTGTCTTCTGCTAACTCTCCATCGTCTGCTGTCGATTTGTCCTTTCTTCACTCTTCTAGTTTTTTTCCATTCTACCTCTACATCTGTTTTAACATACCAATCTTTCTCCTTTTGCTCTTTCCTCATTCCTATTTCATCCACTCAAATTTTACCCCTCCATCCTCAAACCCCACCTACTCTCCCAACACCCGGCCAATTGTAGATTTTTCTTCCCTCCCACACAAAATATTTTTCCCCTCTCCATTTCACTCTCCCAGTCCCATCCCCTTCTAATCTCCCCCAACATCAGCCCCCTTCTAGTTCCAGCCCCACCCAGTATCCGCTCCCTTCTAGTCCCCCCATCAGCCCATTTCCAGTCCTAGCTCCCCCATCCCTTTCCAGTCATATACGAGTCCCTTCATCAGCTCATTTCCAATACCAGCATCCCATCAGCCCATTTCTAGTCCTTTCCTAGTCCCACCATCAGCCCATGTCAAATCCTAGCTCCCCTCCACTCAGCCCATTTCCAAGCCAAGCTCCCCATGAGCCTACTTCCAGTTCTAGCCCCTCCATGAGTCCATTTCAATCCAAGCCCCCACCACAGCCCATTTCCAATCTTAGCTCCCCCCAACACCCAATTCCCAGTCGTATTCTAGCCCCTCCATCAGCCCATTTCCTGTCCTAGCTCCCTCCCATAAGAGCCCATTCCAAGCCCCCCTTCCCATCGGCTATTTGCAGTTCAAGCCCCCTTCCACTCAGCCCATTTCCATTCCAAGCCCCCCTCCCCATCAACTATTTGCAGTTCAAGCCCCCCACTTCCCCTCAGCCCATTTCCATTCCAAGCCCCGTCCCCATCAGCTATTTACAGTTCAAGCCCCCTTCCACTCAGCCCATTTCCATTCCAAGCCCCCCTCCCCATCAGCTATTTGCAGTTCAAGCCTTCCCTTCCACTCAGCCCATTTCCAGTCCTAGCAACCCCCCAACCCATTACCAGTCCTAGCCCCCCATAGCCTATTACCAGTCCTAAGCCCCCATCAGCCCACTCCCAGTCCTAATCCCACCAGCCCATTTCCAGTCCTAACCCCCCATCACCCAATTTTCAGTTTAAGCCCCCCCATAGCCCATTACCAGTCCTAATCCCATCAGCCCATATCCAGACTTAGCTCCCCCATAGCCCATCACCACTCCTAACCCCCCACCCCCCAGCCCAGGGAAAATTTAAAATAAAAAAACTGTCTGCTGCCGCTGCCGGGGCTGCAGCCGCTGCGGCAGAATCGAGTGTGCCGCGGGGCCCCCCCTGCCCGGCAGAGCCTGCCCTCCCCTGCATCAGCTCCCTCTTTGCAGCTGCAGTCACACGCGCCGGCTTTCAGAGCGCGAAGGGAGACTTTCCCTTTCGCGGCTCTGTTAAGCCCCCACGGGCTTAACAGAGCCGCGAGGGAGAAACTCTCCCTTCGCGCTCTGAAAGCCGGCGTGTGTGACTGCAGCTACAAAGAGGGAGCTGATGCACTCTACTGAAACTGTCCTTTGCACTCTACTGAAACTGCTCTTGTCAAAGTCTCCATTGACTTGTTCCTGGCTAAATCTAAAGGCCTTTACTCTGTCCTTATCCTCCTTGACCTTTCTGCTGCCTTTGACACTGTTGACCATGATCTTCTCCTTGACACTTTGTCCTCACTTGGCTTTAGGGACTCTGTTCTCTCCTGGTTCTCCTCATATCTCTCCCATCGCTCCTTTAGTGTACGTTCTGGTGACTCCTCCTCCTCTGTTACCCCGCTCTCGGTTGGTGTTCCCCAGGGTTCTGTCTTGGGTCCCCTTCTTTTTTCTCTCTATACCCAATCCCTTGATGCGCTTATTTCCTCCCATGGTTTTCAGTACCATCTCTATGCTGATGACTCCCAAATCTATCTCTCTACTCCTGATCTTTCTTCTGCTTTCCAGTCCTGGATCTCTTGCTGTCTCTCTGCCATTGCTGCCTGGATGTTCCATCGTCGCCTGAAATTGAACATGGCCAAGACTGAATTTCTCGTTTTTTCTCCTAAAATTTCCCTTTCTCCTTTTTCTTTTTCAGTCTCTGTTGATGGCTCTGTTCTCCAATCTGTTTCATCTGCTCGCAATTTGTGTGTTATTTTTGACTCTTTGCTCTCTTTCTCCTCTCATATCCAACTCATCGCTAAGACCTGTCGCTTCTTTCTCTTCAACATTGGCAAAATCCGCCTCTTTCTCTCTGAGCTCACTACTAAAACCCTCATCCATTCCCTAATCACCTCCCGCCTTGATTATTGTAACCTCCTTTTGCTGGTCTCCTTCAGTCTCATCTCTTCCCTCTTCAGTCTATTCAGCACTCCGCTGCCAGTTTGATTTTCCGTCAGCCTCGTTTTGCCCACATCACTCCTCTCCTCAGATCTCTTCACTGGCTCCCTATCTGTTTCCGTATTCACTTTAAGCGTCTCCTTCTGACCTATAAGTGCATTCACTCTGTGGCTCCTCAGTACTTTTCTTCTCTCATTTCTCCCTATTTCCCCCCTCGTGTACTCCGTTCTTCTTCCCAGTTGCTTCTTGCTATGCTCTTCTCCTCTATTGCCAACTCCAGATTCCGCTCTTTTCACCTTGCTGCTCCCTACATTTGGAATAAACTTCCTTTGTCTATACGTCAGGCATCTTCTTTGCCTCTCTTCAAACTCAACTTAAAAGCTCATCTTTTTGCCTCTGCCTCTTGATTTTGCTGTTCTCCTTCCTTCCCCTCTTTTATTTCACCTTTCTTTCTTCCTCTTACACTTGTTCTTACCTCTTTCCTTTGTCCTGTCTCTCCTGCTCTTGTCTCTTTGCTCTTGTTCTTATCTTTTTTCTACTCCTTTTCTTATTTTGTCTTTTTAGATTGTAAGCTCTTTAGAGCAGTGACTGTCTTTTTGTGTTTTCATTGTACAGCGCTGCGTGTGCCTGGTAGCACTTTATAAATGCTTAGTAGTAGTAGTAACATCATCGTCCTGAGATACCTTGGTCTCAAGAGTAATCTTGCAGACAATTTTTTTTTAACATTTTCATCCTGAGCCTTCACACCCACAATATGGGACTCAATTTGAGTTGTAAGCAAAACAATTTGAGAGTAAACCATCACTAATACTTCCCAGATAATGTCCAAATTTATGACACTAGGCTTAGAAGGCACTGAAAACACTGACACAACTTTTTCCACAAGTGCTGCTCCTCCATGGGGACACAAACTCCTTGCATCCCCCTGCTGGCCATATATCCTTTCCTCAGGACTTGAAAAGTGTGAAAGATTTAAAGTGGGAGCTTCTTCTGTAGACAGGACCTGCTGCATTGTTCCCGGAGAGGATAAGGCTTCCCCTCCTAGTGTTGTCGGCAGCACCATACTGGCTACAGCAACTTCCTCACCCCACACCCCTGGCATGGGGGAGGAGGGGTACCTGGGAGACCAGACTCAATCATGCATCAAGCTCATGGGCTTGGAGTGACAAAGCCTCTTCCACCCCTGCATCCAGCAAGACACAATCTCCTTGCTGCTTTGCAACTGGAATAAGGTGGCAATCCATAGGTCCACTCTGCATTCCAGTTACTGTTCCCACATTTTCCCCTTCTGCTTGGCTTTACCCACAGAAAAGGTAAATCAAAAAAATCTTTTAAAAGGAAACTTTCTTTTTCTACAGGGAAGAGTCTAAACATGTGTGAGCAACTAGATATTCGCCATCTTGCTCTGTCCCCCTGAAACCATGATAGAGATGTTTAAATGCCTCCATGGCATAAATACACAGGAGGAGAGCCTCTTTCAATTGAAAGAAAGCTCTGCAACAAGGAGACATAGGATGAAGGTGAAAGGGGTTAGACTAAGCAGTAATTAGTGGAAATATTTTTTATGGAAAAAGTAGTAGATGCATTAAATAGTCTGATAATAGAGGTAGTAAAGATAAGGACTATATTTGAATTCAAGAAACCATGGGATAAACACAGAAGGTCCCTAAAGGAAAAAAGGGACTGTAGTTGTTGGTATGGAAGGGCAGACTGGGAGGCTGGCCAGCTAAGGGTTCTGATTGTGATATGCAGCAGCATTAGAAACATAGAAACATGATGGTAGAAAAAGACCACATGGCCATCGTCTGCCTTTCCATATTAACAATAATAGTCCCTTTATACCTTTAGAGATCGTCTATGTTTGTCCCATGCTTTTTTGAATTCAGTTACTGTCTTCGTCTCTACCATCTCCACTGGGAGATTGTTTCATGCATCTACCACTCTTTCCGTAAAGAAATATTTCCACATATTACTTCTGAGTCTATCCCCTTTGAACCTCATTCAATGTCCCTTCATAGAAAAGCTTGTTTTCAATCGAAAGAGGCCCTCCTCCTGTGCATTTATACCACAGAGGTATTTAAACATCTCTATCATATCGCCCCTATCCTGCCTTTCCTCTAAAGTATACATATTAAGATCTATAAGTCTGTCCTCATATGCTTCATAACGAAGACCATTAATCATTTTAGTAGTCACCCTCTGCACCGACTCCATCCTACTTATATCCTTTTGAAGGTGCGGTGTCCAGAACTGCACACAATACTCCAAATGTGTTAACACCAGAGACTTATGCAGAGGCATTATTGCCTCCTTTTTTCTGCTGGCCATTCCACTCCCTATGCATCCAAGCATCTTTCTACCTTTCGCTGTTTCCTTTTTTACCTGTTTATCTACTTTAAGATTTCAGACACAATCATGCCTAGGTCCCGCTCTTCTTTTGTGGACAGAAGTATTTCACCACATACACTGTACCTCTCCCTTGGATTTTTGCAGCCCAAATGCATGATCCTACATTTTTTGGCAATAAATCTCAGCTGCCAAATTCTAGACCATTCTTCAAGCTTAGCTAGATCCCTCCTCATGCTATCTACTCCTTCCTGGGTGTCAACTCTATTGCAGATTTTGGTATCATCCACAAACAGGCAAACCTTACCTGACAGTTCTTCTGCAATATCACTAACAAAGATGTTAAAAAGAACTGGACCAAGGACAGATCCCTGCGTCACACCACTGGTAACATCCTTCTCCTCACAGTGAGCTCCATTTATTTGTACCTTTGCCACTTCCCACTCAACCAATTTCTAACCCAATCAGTAACTTCAGGGTCCATCCATCCTTAGGGTGCTCAGTTTGTTTATAAGTCACCTGTGCGGAATGGTGTTAAAGGCTTTACTGAAATCTAAATACACCACATCTAGGGCTCTCCCTCGGTCCAACTCCCTTGTCATCTAGTTAAAGAATTCAATCAGATTTGTCTGGCAAAACCTACCTCTGGTAAACCCATGGCTTTGCCTTGGCTCCTGCAATCCTTTGGACTCCAGAAACCTCATTATTCTCTCTTTTAGCAGTGTTTCCAATAGTGGATAGTTCCACTGAATATCCACAGAGTGCAGAGGCGTCTGGAGGCAGAGTCGATGCTATCCACACAAGTGCTAGCATTTACCAGTTAGTGGATTTTCAGTCAGCACCTATCTGGGCGATTTTAGGCCAAATGAAAAGCTTGCTTAAGTTGCAATCTGGAAAAGTGTCAACCAAAAATCCACTAAATGGATAAGTGTCTCCACTAACTGTTTAAGTGTCAGCAGTTACCCGGATAGCACCACTCAGTCCATTCACGAGGTTGATTATTACTTCAGAAGGTAGATTTCCATTTTCTCTTAGATAAGACAAATGAATAAATATGTTTCTTTATTCAAGTTAAACTCATTTCCGAATAACCTAGACATCTCTCTTTCTCCTAGGACAAGCAGGATGAGTCAGCCACACCTGGTGACGTCATCCAACGGCGCCGAGACGGAAGTACTCTCCATAGCTCAGAAGGGCTTTCGCCCTTCTGAGCATGGGCCAACTGGCCCTGCCCCCCGGCCCGCCCCTAGCTAGCCAGTTTCAGTTCTTCCGCCTTGCCAGCAAGACGGACTTTCTACTCTCCACCAATCTCTCTCTTAAAACAACCAAAATCTCATCGTAGAACGTATGTATATGTTTCGTTTTTAACTTACTATTGAGGCTTTCATTAGCTTCTCATTTCAGATCGCCTTTCAAACGAAGATCCGAAAAACCCTCTGCAGATCCACGCGTTATAAAGCCCCTCCGCAGATCTCCAGTGGGCTGACTTGAGCTCCCTTCAGCAGATGACCTGGAATCGATCGATGCTGCAGCCCACGGGCACGATTCTTGTGCCTTTGAGGGGCACCGCCGCCTGCTTCAGCCGCCGTTCGGGGTGTGCCTATGGGCCTCTACCCACAGCAGCAGGCGTCGACGATGGACGTGACAGGCTTCTACATTCGATGCCCCCCAAGACAGCGTCCCAGAAGCTGTGGATGTGCGGGCCTCACGGCAGTCGTGCCTGGCAATGCCCCACCCCCGCCCCCCGGTCTCTCAGAGACCTGCCGCACATGTGGGGACATGGGGGCAGCCATCTTGCCCTGCTGCCCGCCTAGCCGCACCTTGAAGAAGCAGGAAGGGAGGTCACGACGGCTCCTGGCTCCTCCCCCTGCGGCTCCATTGGCCAGCGCCGTTCCATTCACAGCATGGCCTGATTGCATCTCGGCCCTCGGCTCATTCCCTGCATTGGACCCAAACAGCAAAAGGAGGGGCCGATTGCACAGATGGCACTCCTCCATCAGCGCTGATAGTCTGGGAGATGCGGATGGCCTGATGACATCACGGCTCCTCTCCTGCGGCGCCATTGGTCGGCCGCCCCAACACGGATCGGTGCTGATCTCAATAAGGCAGGGTCAGAGCGCAAGCAACGATGGCGCCGACAAGGTCCGACTCATGCCCGGCATCGTGCGGTCCCGCAACAGCAGACTCAGCCTCTGAAGGCCTTAGTGCCGGCCTCAGCGCCACCCGATGAGCCGTCAGACCTGCAAGGCACTTGGAAGGAAGCAGTTCATTCCCTATGGCGATCTCCGCATGTAAAGCTTCGGCGCCGAGAGCCTTGCGTCCATCCTCCGCTTCTAACTGCCCTTCTTCCGATCCCTGTTGTGATCTCTGATCAGAGGAACTTTGGCGCCGAGGACCTCACCCCCTTCGAAGGTCCTCTTGCACTGAGAACCGCTGGCACTGGGACCCTCTCCTTTCGCCTGCACCTCTTCTGTCATGAGGATGCAGAAGGCTCCAGAGCCTTCTCTCTCCATTCCTTCTGGTGCAGCATGTCGGCAATTGTGCCTCACCACCCTACCCAGGTGACTTCAAACCCCGAACCGTTGTACCCCTTCCTGGCCGCGGATCGCCGCAGAGACAAGGGAAGGGGCAGCCCCCTGCTACCTGCAACAGACCTCCACGTCTGCAACAACAGACCGCAGTGCCTCTCTGAAGCACACAAGCCAGCCATCGCTCCCTCTCTGGCACCTCTGTGACACTAAACCAGGGTCACGGTGTGCAAAAGGCAGGCTTAAGCACACAAGGCCATCCATCGCTCCCTCTCTGGCAAAGACCCCAAGTCATCCTATCGCTACAGGCATCGCCAGGGCCAGATGGGGGCCCCTCATGGAAGACAGGTCCTTTGCATGACTGGCAGCCACAACAAGGAGTTTTTTTCTCAATCTCTTTCTGAGAAGGTAGCCAGCTCGCCTGCGACTATCTGATCCCAGGAATCATGCCCATCGGCCAAAGTGCACTCCATCCTTAATAGCGGTACATGGGCCCAGCCCACCATGCCCTCTACCTAGCCCTGACAAGCGGTCGCCTATAACAGCAACCTCTGGCAGGCAACAAGCACAGCATGCATAGGCCATTCGAGGCTAATAACCACAGGGTTCCGACGCTAGGGCAGGCCCTGATTTCATTCATACCTGAACTGGTTTGCCTTCAATAGAGATGCACCTTACAAACCAAAGTGGAAGTCAGTTCTCTATAGCCCATCAATGGCCACTCTATTCTCCAGGCACCATACCATACCCTCACAGGCTTCATAAGATCCATCATTTATGGACGCCCTACCGTGGCACACTGGGAATCCATTCATTAAGTCTAATCAAGCTTCTACCACCCAACAGGATGGAGAAAAGTGGCAGCCTCCTTTGCGTACAACAGCCATGCATGGATCTCTGCACCATGGCAGCTCGCTGCTCCCGGCATCCCTTCGGTGCCAGTATGGCCACAAGACCTTTGAACCGGTAGGGAGGGCACAGTCCACTCCAGACCGGGGGACTCCAGGATGGTGCAGATGCCACCCGTACAGGGACTCCAGGATGGTACATGCCGCTAGGCACAGTTCTCTCGGAGGGCTCTCTGCAAAGGGCAGAACGGCATATTCCGGGTCCATTACCTCTAGGCACATTGCCGTAACACTGGGCACGAAGTTCTAAGGTCTCGAGGGTACGGAGACCATGTAGCCATGACAGCAGTCCCAGGATTAACAATAAGCTTGAGGGCTCAGCGGTTGGATTGCTTATATTTGACCAGGGTCTAAAGCCACTACGATACAACCCCCTTTTAGCAAGGGGATAAATGGAGACCCTACCTGGTAAATCCATGCCATGCCTCTCTGGATAGTTCCTCAATTCTCTCGGTCCTCAAGAGCCAATTAGGGTCAAGAAAGGATATGCCATGCTGCATTACCCTATGCCCCATAAATACTTGATTCCCCAAACTACCTATTAAAGAACTACTCCCACCCCCCAAAAAGAAAATAAATATTTTTTGTCGGATCACTCACCCTGACAGGAAACATTTCATGTCTCGTAGTGAGTCCTCCTTTTTAATCAATTTAAAAGACCGAATATCTCGGTCCTGATTGGACAGGACAACACCCGTTGCCGTCAACTGTTACTACTTGAAGCAACAGAAAAATTAATCCCTTAGCTGGTTTAGTGTAGGCTAAATAGACAAAGTAATCCACAGCGTCACCAGATGCCCAGCCTCAAACAACAGCAAGGAATCAAAAGTACTTAGCTGAATCTCCCCATGGAGTAACTATCACTGTCCAACCTTCGGGGGTCAGCTCACAGAATACATCCCCGGTAGGATTCTCGCAACACTGACAGTGTTTCAAGCCGCTTTTCAGCTCTTACAGCTCTTCTTCAGGCGAATAAATCCTCCAGCAACGCAGTTCGATTTAAGTAGAGCAAGAGATGCGGCATCAGACCCATGATCCATCAATATCTTGTCTAGAGCAGTGCCCAATCACGACCTTAAGTACCGATCAAATACCTAAGGTTAAAGCACTGGTAAGGAACTAAAGCCAGTCCTAATCCCACTGCTGCTTGCTAGACACTAGTCACCACGATGACTCAATGCAGGACTCTATTTCAGACCAACACCTGTCTCCCATTGGGGAATCCTGGCAACCTGTTTCTGCAGGCTAGATTCTCCCAGGCTCCTGCTAACCTGGATTTGGATTGTACAAACATAAAAGAAGTTCTTTCCAATCCCAACGATTGAACCATCCAGTGCCACATATTGGCCCTTCTTCTAGTAACACGGTACCATAGCAACCTGCCTGTGTATGGTCCAGGATCCTCTCATATGTTGGCATCCCATTAGGTCCTCAAGCCTTAGGCCTCTGGTTGCCAGAGGTTATGGTCTAGCCGGACTTCGAAAGCTCAGTTCGTGCCGCACCCATCCTAACATACGGGGCTTCCAAACTAATCCATTGCAGGCTAAGCTCTCTCTGCCATCCTACCTTGGTAACATTGTCGAACTCGGTAATCAATGCCTTTGTACCTCTACTGCTGCCTCAAGGGCTGCCAGTCAAGATATTAGCTTGCTTCCAGCTTCCCCAGTCTGCAGGGACTCTGTCCCACAACAGAGAATCAAGTACAGGATTGGGAATAGTCCACTAGGAACATGTCACAAGCCAACATGCTACCAACAGCTAAACGAGAAGCCCCACCGATGCATGAGAAGGATCCAATGACCCCTTGGATCATGCCAATCGGTGGTAGGGGAGAGAGGGGCTCCTCCCACTCTCCAGACAGCTCCCACTCAGAACATATTCTACAGAGATTAGTCAACTATCACACCATCTCTCGACAGTGCATATAAGGGCTATCTCCCTACCTGCTCACACCCACAACCAACAGGCTAAGAAGAACCTCAGTTGCAAACATGCTAGCGATACCGAGAGACATGACAAAATGCTCTAAAATAACATCAAACAGAGCCTTTAGTCTAAGCGCCCCAAGTCTCTGGAATTCCTTACCACCACACATCAGAGCCACCTCCAACCTGAGCCAGTTCAGGAAGGCCTTAAAACATCTCCTCTTTACTAAATACCTCACAGACTCCACTGAACCCCAACCACCATGTTTGATCAACGCACAATAACTCCATCTCACATGTATATAGTTATCTATTCAAAGTTCCGCACATGTAGATAGTTTCCCCTGTTATCCAAGTTGATTGCTCCTGTTCTTTGTAATGACCAGACTCTTGTTTATTGTCGGATACTGTTTGTTCTATGTAAACCGCGCTGATCGCAAATAGTGCGGTATATAAGAAATGTAAATAAATAAATAAATAAATATAGACAGGAGGTCATATCTTCCGAAGTGTGTAGCCAGGTCCACACATACCAAAGCCTACACCGCTGGTCCAGTGCTCAGAGCCCTGCTCAAATGACCTCATTGCACCCAAAGCTAAGGACCCCCTTGTACTCACAGTTCCTGCCCATGTCTCTCGAGCAAGGTTCATCACTCGGGGCCAGCTACATGCCTTCAGCCACTCTTCATGACTTGCACAGGTCCAGGGAGAAGCTCTCTACCCATCCCTCCAGATAGTGCAAGACACGTCTGTTTCACATACCCCACAGGGCTGATCAGGTGAACCATCCAGGTCCAGTGGGCAACTCGAGGCTCCCTCATCACTCACCGGTCGGCACCAGTGTTTTTACCAATCAGCTGGCTCTACAACACATAACTCTGAGCCTGATCCTTCGACAGCTATCGCCCAGCATCAGTCCATAATCCGTCCTCAGTGCCTTCCTTTAGCCTGGACATCCGGCCAGCTTGTCCATTATTCCAGCTGGACAGTTTAATAATGATTTGTGGGACCACGCGCATCAGCTGGATATCTCATCCATGATTCTTGTGACCGCAGTCATGCTCCACCGTCATCCATGATTCTTGTGACCGCAGGCATGCTCCCGTCGGTCCAGCCACAGGTGCAGACAGAGCCGCAAGCCAAGCCGGCAAGCACTGTGCTCTAGTGCTGCCAAAGCATCCGTCGACAGCCTGCCAAAGGTTCCATCGTCAACCTGTGGTGGCCCATTCTGGGGGCAAGGACACCTGCTCAGACTACATGCAACACAACACACGCAACAGGAAAAGACACTCAACGTGCAATCAAACTCTGTGATTTGTTACCGGAGGATATAGTAAGAGTGGTAGTGTAGCTGAATTTAAAGGTCCATAAACCTTATTATATCAATGTTTGAACCAATTCAAGCTGGTGGAACCTGTGTCTCTTGGGGATACTGCCAGGTACATATGACCTAAATTGGCCACTGTTGGAAACAGGATACTGGGCTTGATGGACCATGGTCTGTCCCAGTATGGCATTACTATATCCTTATGTTCTAGCGGTCTCAAGGACACATCTGACCAAGTCATGAACTGACGCATGGCTCAGATCCTTTGCGATATTAACACTCCAACTGCATCTTTCTTGTAGCACTGTCAATATTGTTGCTGGTCCACTGTAGATATTGCACCGCTGCACCGATCTTGCAACGTTTTCAACACTGCTACCGTGGCTATCCCTGCTCGCAGCATTTAACTCAACGCTACTGCTGAGTGGGGAAGGGGACTCCCTCCGCGGTTGCGTCGTCTCTGGCCGCCCCTGGACTTCCTCTGCTGTGCATCAGCTATGGCTGCCCTCTGAGACCATTATTCTGCGGCTACCCATTGAGACCTTATACTCTCACAATAGCGGCCGCGTGGGTGCGATGTGGGACGGCATGTCTGCACAACGGGGCCGCACACAGCACTGCATTCTGCACATTCTACAGTATGCGCGCGCACACTGCGCGTTGCACGTTATCACTGCCACCAGTTTCCCAAGGTACATCTTTAACCAAGGTACACCTTACCCAGGGCACATCTTTAAAAGCATCCAGCCCTGATAAAAAGTCTCCTGAACCTGTTCTCGGCCTCCCCCCTTCCACCACAACACATGTCAGCTTGGGAGGCACCAGGTGTGGCTGACTCATCCTGCTTGTCCTAGGAGAAAACGGAGTTACTTACCTGTAACATGAGTTCTCCGTGGACAGCAGGATAAGTCAGCCACACATACCCGCCCACCTCCCCTTGGAAGGGGCTCGGCCTATGACCAGTGCCCGCCTCCTAGCGGCGAAGGCTCAGCTAGTGACGAACTGGCTAGCTAGGGGCGGGCCGGGGGGCAGGGCCAGTTGGCCCATGCTCAGAAGGGCGAAAGCCCTTCTGAGCTATGGAGAGTACTTCCGTCTCGGCGCCGTCGGATGACGTCACCAGGTGTGGCTGACTTATCCTGCTGTCCATGGAGAACTCATGTTACAGGTAAGTAACTCCGTTTTCTCTCTCCTTAAACTGCACTTCTGCAGGGATACAACTTCATCTGGCAGGAAGCTCTCTTCCTGGTTTTTCCTGTGAAAGCTTCTTGTAGAGCTCAATAAGGAGTCATACACACATCCTGCCCAGCTCTGAATACAATGGTTTCCATGACAGCCAGCTTTAATGCGAAGACAAATTCTATCCTGGCATCTTTAGCTCAGCACTAACAATGACTAGTAAATTAATATGTTCGAAAGACAAGTTCTCATATGATGAACCTCAGAAAAATATTAGTTGGCTTTAAAAAGTGTATCTTTTGCCAGTTATAATATGCTTTAAAATGAGCTTTTGAGCCATACGGTGCATGCATAAAAACATAAGACATCTCATACTGGGTCAGACCAAAGGCCCATCAGGCCTAGTATCCTTTTTCCAACAGAGGTTCCCAAAAGCTAGACAAAATGTAAAGACTTCCACCTCCCTCACAAGAACACTAGCAGCAAACTTGGCAATGTTTATTTGAACATCAATAAAGTATCGTGTGAGAAGCCTACTTTTTAATTTACCAAGATTGGGTTTAAGGCTAACATTTGGGAAAAGTGAACAGAGATTTGTCTGAAGGTGGATTACAAAGCATGGTTTTTTTAAAACTGTAATTGATGGCATTGCAAGGATTCACACAGAAGAATCACATGACTATCATGATTATTTGGGTGATTCGTTCAGAGCCTTTTTTTAAAAAGTTTTTAAGCATGACATACTTTTCTGTATGTGCAATGCTTGCAATGCTTCAGTTTCTTATACGTGGTATATGCAATCCAATCCCCATGCGACCTGCTGCATGTAGGGAAGACAATTAGACCTTTAAAAGTAAGATTGGGAGAACACAAAAGCCGTTTAAAATGTAAAGTGAGAGAAGCGCCCCTGGTGCAACACTGCTTGGAAAAAGGGCACTTGTTTGATGAGATGAGATGTTTTGCTAAAGAACAAGTGGTTTCGGGAAAAGCAGGAAGATCGCATGAACAAACTTTGATTGTGCAAGAGCAACGATGGATATTCAATTTAGAATCAATAATCCCTAGAGGATTAAATAGTCAAATTGATTGGGGAGCATGCCTATGAGTAACAATGAGATAGGTACATTAGTTCTGCTGAATGCAAGTGAAAAGTGTTAATCGAAAGGTAGAATATTACATCACTGATAGGGAGGAGAATAGTGGTATAAGAACGAGAGTTCAGCAAGCAAGCCGCATGCACGGCGTTTTTTCAACTTGGAAAGTTGACAGTTCAGTAACAGGAAGGTGTTTGCAGTATCAAGGTCTTTTGAGTTTGGATTGAGTCCAAAGAAAGTTTTTGAATTGCATTCATGTGAATTATAATTTGTGAATGGTTTTTAACACTGAAGATATAAATATGATGGCTTAACCTAAGTTAAAAATATCTGGAAAAGTATCTGATTACAACGCTTTTGTAGAATGTTCTTCTAAATTTTGTGGGATCAACCCCTGAAGAAACTCGAAAGAGTGAAACGCGGAGAGGCACCGACAAGAGGCCTTGGGAAAAAGAAACGCTAAGATAAGCATGGCTAAAATAAACACATTTTTTGAAATACATAATTTTAAGAAGGACTATAATTTATTTGCACTGGATTGGTCATTGATACAAGTGGGCACTGACAGTTTTTGATAAATTTAAAGTCAGCAAACTAGTGCCGATCAGTCTGAGACCTCCTATTGTGGCAGGCTATGGCGTATAATAGTCTGCAAATGTGAAAGGCCTGTAAGTTAGGCCCTGATTCCAACACCCATCTCAGTAAAGAACCAAAGTCTGTAAAAGTTTGAGAAAACTGTTTAAACCGCTTAATAAGAAGTTTTCATGAATGCATAAAACTATCATTATTCTCTTGTACTGTGAAAATAGAAATGTTTCATCAATACTTGCATTCCTAGAGCCAGGGACGACCTTGGAGTAGAGAAGTATCCAAACCTAGAAACTGCACCATTGTTAGAACAGTCCAAGAGGAGGGAGCTGGGTGCTAGGTCCAGGAGGGATCTCTGATTCGACAGGTGCAGGGGGCGTTGGGACCAATAGAAAGTTTGCATGTATCAATGAATATGTCTCTGTAAGAACTTTGCTCAGTCCTTTTTTGCAGCTTTGACTAACTGAGCCTTGTGCACAATAAATTGGCTTGGACCCTGTAAATTGACTCCTGGAATTATTCATTGTCTGCATTTCGCTGCTTCATATTCTTGGTGCGTTGGCCAGGAATGTGCAGATAGTGAATGGTGGTCAAGCGAATACTCTACGCAATTCGCCTCCAGGTTTGGCCCGGTCGGAACCGTGTCTGTCCGACCGCAGGGGAAACCTCAGGCGCCACTGATCCCTTTGTATCGGAGAGGGTTCCGCCTTGCCTCGGCGGGCCACTGGGTCCAGCCGGCCAACACCTCCGAACCCAAAGGGAGTCCAGGATCCAACCCAAGAACTGGTTTGGTATCGGGAACCGGATCCGGTGAGTAGACATTTTCTTGTTTAAATTCAGTGAAGCCTGGGGAAAAGAGTCTTGCATGTGTGCGCGAGACTGATTTGGTATAGACTAACTGGGAAAATCTTGCATGAGTGCGCGAGACAAGAGAGCTTGATCACCTCTCATAAGGGCGGTCCTAGTACGCTCCGCATAAGGGAAAGCGGAAGCCGAAGCCACCGACCCTTTGGTTGGGAATAGTCAGTTAGTCAGAAAACCTTGGGCATTTTGAAAAATGATTTCTTGTGCTGGTGTGATTCTTTGTGTGATTGAGAGGTCTTGAGACACAGACCGAGCGAGAGCGGACTCCTGAGTAGCGCAGTTCCTGGCCGGGCGACAGCGCCCAGGTCGCGAAAAGGAGGAAGCGTGTGGTGTTTGTTCCCCTCAGTGTTCTGTGGGCTGTACGGACCCCTTACCTACAGCCATACTACCTAACCTTACTGTTTGTCGTCTTGTACGTCATTACGTGTACGTCATTACGATTATGGGAGGGACAGAGTCCACGCAAACTCCGCTGGAATGTATGATCACGAATTTCCGTAAAGGATTTTCAGGAGACTATGGCATAAAAATGTCTCCGTCTAGATTAAAAATGTTATGTGATAGGGAGTGGCCTGTGCTAGCTACTTCGTGGCCCCGTGGGGGCACCTTTGATGTAGAAATAGTTTCCCGTGTTCATCAGCTTGTACAAAAAGCACACCCTGATCAGTTCCCCTTCATAGATTCCTGGTTGAGTTATGGTTATGGTTATGGTTAGGCATTTGATATACCGCCCTTTACTTACACATCAGAGCGGTTTACATGTATATACTAACAGGTACTTTTATTCCCTTGTCCCCGAAGGGCTCACAATCTAAGTGTACCTGAGGCAATGGAGGGTTAAGTGGCTTGCCCAAGGCCACAAGGAGCAGCCATGGGACTAGAGACCTCAGTCCCTCCGGCCTGAGGTTACTTGTCCCCATGCGGGAATTGAACCCCCGGCCCTCCGGCCTGAGGTAACCTGTCCCAACCACTGAGCCACTCCTGTTTGAGAAAGACAGTCCTCTTGGGTAAAGTGCTGCTACGAGGACCAGTGTAGAATATTGGTAGCAACCACTAGGGGGACCCGAAAGGTGGAGGAGAAGAAGCCACCTGTGTATTCTGCCCCAGAGTCCCCAGAAATCCTGGCCCGTTTACCCCAGCACCCATGCAGGTTAGTTCCCCCAGCTCCGCTACCTGAAGCGGAACCTGATGAGGTACCTCAGCAATTACCGCTGCAGCAGCCAAAGAAGCCCACTTCCCCGAGTGATAGCCCCGAGTTCTGCCCAAGTACGTCGGGGGAACCAGGATCCTCCGACGATATAGAAAGCGGAGGCTCTCCTGCCAGTTCAGGGTCACCAACCAAGGAAGCTTATACCCGGGAGCTGTATGACTTAAGAAGTATAACCCCGAAGAAGAAGGAGAAAGCAGGGCGCCTAATGCCATTGCGTCAAGTGCCTGGTGTACCTATCCTAAATGAACAGGGCCAGATGGCACCAGGACCAACCAGTCTAGTCTATGTACCTTTTTCCGCTACTGATTTATTAAACTGGAAAACGCATTATGCATCCTATACAGCGAAGCCCCAGGAATTGACAGAGTTAATGTCTAGCATTATGCAAACCCATCAGCCCACCTGGGCCGATTGTCGCCAGCTCCTGTCCACCCTCTTTACTACTGAGGAGCGAGGGCGAATTGTGCAAGCAGCCCTCCGTTGGTTAGAAGAGAACCCCGTAAAAGAAGGGGATCTGAATCTCCCACAAGCAGCTGCCGCAGCTTTCCCGAATGAAGATCCTAGATGGGATCCGAATGATGACAGGGAGGCAGCGGCCCTAACGCGATTTCGCCAGGCCTTGCTGCAAGGCCTGAAGAAGGGAGGCCAGAGGGCCATGAATATCGGGAAGGTATCTGAAGTTATCCAGGGTCCAGATGAGAGCCCAGCGGCCTTTTATGAGCGGTTGTCTGAAACCTATAGACTATATACCCCATACGATCCCGCCACTCAGGAGAATTTGCGCATGGTAAATGCAGCCTTTGTCAGTCAGTCCCAGAGAGACATAAAACGAAAATTGCAGAAACTGGATGGATTTGCAGGTGTGAATACAGCACAGTTAATGGAAGTCGCTCAGAAAGTATTTGTGAATCGTGAAAATGAACGTGACAGAGAAAGTGAACGAAAGATGAAGAAGAAAGCAGATCTTCTTGCTGCGCTTTAGTAGAACAACGTGGAGGAGGTTTTCCTAACCAAAGGACCAGAGAACGTGGAAGAGGCTGCGGAAGTGGCAGGCCTCCTTTGGGTGCGAATCAGTGCGCCCATTGCAGAGAAGAAGGACATTGGAGAAATGAATGCCCGCATCTTGACTCCACCCCCAGGAGGGGAGGAGGGAGCCCCTGGAGAACAGGAGGCCGGTTTCAAAATCGTGGAGGAATGAATCAAGCACAGTTCTAGCGTGTGAGAGAAGAAGCCATTGAGGGAGTGGCAGTAGTAACGGGCTATGACATGGATGAAATGGATGAAGACTAGGCCAGACCGGGCTCCAAGTTCACCCTGGGTCCCCAGGAGCCTATGGTCAGTTTAAAAGTAGGGGACCAATATATGGACTTTATGGTAGATACAGGAGCAGAACATTCCGTGGTGGCAAAGCCAGTGGCTCCTCTCTCCTCTTGATCTGTCACCATTGTTGGGGCCACTGAGAGGGCCACCAAGCCATTCCTGCAGAACCGTATGTGTGAACTAGGGTGGACAGAAGATAACGCACCAGTTCTTGTATATGCCTGAGTGCCCTATTCCACTTCTGGGCCGAGATATGCTTGCAAAACATCAGGCACAAATATCCTTTGCTGAAGGGGGAGAAATGAAAATGACTGTGAACCCAAAGCCTGCTGGATTAATGGTGCTAACTGTTCCCTGAGAAGAAGAGTGGCGGTTCTATAGTACACCTCCAAATAAGTCAAACAGTTCCTGTATACCCACCAACCTCATAGCCCCACCTGAAGTATGGGCAGAAGATAATCCACCTGGCCTAGCAAAGAACATAGCCCCTGTCATTGTCACCCTCAAGCCAGGAACGGAACCAGTGCATGTGAAGCAGTATCCTCTTCCCTGACCAGCCATTGAAGGAATCCACTGCCATTTGATGAAACTGTTGAAGTATGGACTTCTCAAGGAATGCCAGTCACCTTGGAACACCCCTCTTCTCCCAGTCAAGAAACCTGAGACAGGGGATTACCGCCCAGTACAAGATCTGAGGCGGGTAAATGATGCAGTTGAAACTATACACCCAGTAGGACCAAATCCTTATACTCTCTTGGGACTGATCCCCGCTGAAGCCACTCATTTCACCGTCCTGGACCTAAAAGAAGCCTTTTTCTGCATACGCCTGGCCCCCACCAGTCAACTTTTATTCGCTTTTGAATGGCAAGACCCCACAACAGGAAGGCGGGGCCAACTCACCTGGACCCGATTACCTCAAGGATTCAAGAATTCACCTACTCTTTTCAGTGCTGCCCTGAATCAAGATCTTTCAAGTTACTCAGTGAACCCAGGACAAAGGGTTCTCCTTCAGTATGTAGATGATCTACTCATAGCTACCAACTCAGAAAGTGAATATCTACAAGCCACCAGTGAACCTCTGTACCTTTTGAACGAGGTTGGATACAAAGTCTCAAGAGCCAAGGCACAACTATGTCAAACTGAAGTTAAATACCTAGGGTTCCAGTTGTCCAGCGGAATTTGACGCTTGGGACCTGAACGCAAAGAAGCTGTATGCAGTATTCCCACTCCAACCACCAGGAGGCAAGTAAGAGACTTCCTGGGGGCCGTAGGATACTGTCGCATATGGATTCCCAATTTTGCGCTGCTAACAAAACCATTGTACCAAGTTACCAAAGGAATGGAAAAGTCTCCACTGGAGTGGGGACCTGAACAGGATGCAGCATTCCGATCTTTGAAAACCGCTCTGATGTCATCACCAGCTCTGGGTCTCCCAGATGTCCAGAAACCTTTCCATCTCTATGTCCATGAATCACAAGGAAATGCTCTAGGGGTGCTGACCCAATCTCTTGGATCTTGGCAACGGCCAGTAGCCTATTTGTTAAAACAGCTGGATGTGGTAGCCAGAGGTTGGCCCCCTTGTTTGAGAGCTGTTGCAGCAACAGCCCTTTTAGTGAACGAAACAGATAAGCTTACTCTAGGACAAAATCTTCAAGTAACTGTACCCCATTCTGTCCTCACCCTCATGGAACACAAAGGAAGTTTCTGGCTAACGAATTCACGAATGTTAAAATATCAGAGCATGTTGTGTGAAAACCCCCAGATACAATTACAAGTTAGTCAAGCTCTGAATCCTGCTACATTATTTCCAATTGGTCCTGGGCCCCCTGATCATGACTGTATGGAGACTATGGACACTGTATTTTAAAGTCGCCCAGATTTAACTGATGTTCCTTTGGAGGATCCTGAACAGACTTTCTTTGTGGATGGAAGCAGTCTTGTCATCAATGGACATCATTGTGCTGGATATGCAGTGGTGACCCTTGATCTGGTAGTTGAGTCCTCAGCTTTGGCCCCAGGAACTTCAGCACAGAAGGCTGAGTTGATAGCTCTCACTAGAGCACTGATATTAGGAGAAGGACTCCGTTTAAATGTATACAAAGATTCCAAGTATGCCTTTACCACTTTGCACGCACATGGAGCCTTGTATAAAGAGCGAGGGTTGATCACCTCAGGAGGCAAGTCCATTAGGTATGGGCCCGAGATATTGATACTATTAGATGCTGTATGGGCCCCTAAGCAAGTTGCAGTCATGCACTGTCGAGGTCACCAGACAGGAGTAGGAGAAGTTACCCGAGGGAATAGATTTACTGATGTCACCGCCCGAAAAGCAGCCACAACTGGACGAGTTGTGACCCAAGACACTTCAGTGCAAGCAGCCATATTTCCCATGCCCCTTAGCTCATGGGCTCCCCGATACACTACCAAAGAGTTGGATTATTTCTGTGAAAAGGAGGGAGGGGTCCTAACAGAAAAAGGTTGGATAGTGATGCCACCTCCAGAGGGTAGCTCCCCTCCAGGTCCTATAGTCATCCCTGAAGCATTAGGGCCAGCTTTTGTTCATGCTTTCCATCAGGCCACACACTATGGGAAAACGGCCATGGAAAGAGCCCTAAGACCCCATTTTTGCATCTCACTACTAGGACCCCTGTCTACTTCAGTGGCACAGCAGTGTTTGACATGTGCCAAGAACAATCCTAGGCAAGGTCCTGTTCCACCCCCAAGAGTTCAGTCAGTAGGGGTGGCCCCCATGAGTGATATTCAAGTAGATTTTACTGAAATGCCACGAGCAAATGGATATCACTACCTGTTGGTTCTAGTTTGCACATTTTCTGGGTGGGTAGAAGCCCGTCCCACCCGAACAGAGAAGGCTCGAGAAGTCACAAAGATACTGCTCCATGAGATTATTCCTCGATTTGGAATACCATTGACTATAGGGTCAGACAATGGACCCTCATTTGTGTCCCAAGTGACTCAACAGTTAGCCCGAGCTCTACAGATACAATGGAAGTTGCACACTGCTTATAGACCCCAGAGTTCAGGGAAGGTAGAACGCATGAATAGAACCCTGAAATCTCAGTTGTCCAAGCTTTGTCAAGAAACACACCTAAAGTGGCTCCAGGTTCTCCCTATAGCCCTTCTTAGGATACGCTCTGCCCCAACCAAGTCTTTGGGAGTTTCCCCTTTTGAGATTTTGTATGGGCGACCTCCGCCCATTGTACAGGGAATTAAAGGAGATATGAAACAAATAGGATCTGAAATAACTAGACAAGAACTATTGGCTTTAGGTTCTGTTTTGCAGAGTCTTCATGCCTGGGTACAAGATCGATTGCCCATCAATCTGACAGAACCTCTGCATCCCTTCAAGCCAGGAGTGTCAGTGTGGATCAAAGAGTGAAGAAAGACCCTGCTGGCGCCGCATTGGAAGGGACCTTATGTTGTCATCTTGTCAACCCCAACTGCAGTAAAAGTCGCAGAACTCGAACCCTGGATCCATCACAGTCGAGTGAAGCCAACAGCTGCTCCTGAACCTGGTCAATGGACTTCAGTAAGCGACCCTGAGACTCCAATGCGACTCACATTGCGGAGACAACCGGCAGTGTAAGAATCTTCAGAATCTACAATCCTACTTCTGTCATGCAAGGGTGATCATTGAAGCAGGAGAGAAGAAAAAGAAGAAGACCCTACAAGCTCATCGTACCCAATATTTCAGTTGACCTCCAAAGACTATAATCACAATGTTCTTCCACTATTGCCTTGTGGGAGTGGTGGTCCTGGGATTCCTGGAAAAGACTTTTGCTTTACCTCCTTGTGCAGCTTGTATAACTACCACCCGAACTGGACAGAAGGTCACTCAGACTTTACTTTACCATTCTTACTATACTTGCACTGGTATAGTCATACAGTGTGTGTACAACGGTACAGAGCTAAATACCTGTACCAAGGGGAAAAGTAAGACTTGTTATAATCCCCGACAGAATCCTTCCTATCATGTAATTGAGATACGCTGGAATGATGAGGATGGAGCCCTCATAAATGTCATGCGCCCACTCACAGACCCCACAAAATATGTTGTCTTGGACTTTGATGCCTGCGATGTGATAAACAGGAATGCCTACCACAAGTGTGGGTCATGGGAACAAGCCTACTATCATGATGATAAATATATGTGTCCAGAAGGAGCCTACGGATGGGGAGGATGTACTGGAAAGAATTCCCCAACCACCGTCTACAGCACGTCATCTAAAGATGCCTACTTTTGTCCAAAGTGGGAATGCATATATTTTGCTACTTGGACTAATGCACCTGTGGGGCGGGATGGAGATAATCACAGAGGCAGCCTGACAAGGGTCAGATTACCTGAGCCCAAGAAATGCAAGAAGGGTGCCTGCAATCCCCTACAACTTCTCATACTTGACCCTAGCCAGTGGAAGCAAGGATACAGATTTGGATTGCGTATAGCAGGAGGAGGCATAGACCCCGGAACCATCATACATATACGGTTAAATACTAAGGCTCATGTATCCGCACCCTATCAAATACATCACTCTTTTTATGAGGCCATGAAAGCAGAGTTTGAGATTCCTCATACCTCACAAAACTTGTTCCTTGAACTTGCCGGAGCAGTGGCATCTAGTCTCCACATTTCGGACTGCCTTTTCTGTGGAGGGACTAAGATGGGAGACCAATGGCCCTGGGAGGCACAAGAAGTGAACTATTCTATGCCTTACAATCAGACTGATTTACATCAGACTACTAGTGAATGGGTACTGGCCCACCCCATTGTTGGTAATTTGTGTTTTGCTCGCTTTGGACCACAGTTTGCCATTGAGGTTGGACAGCTGGTCTGTCTCAATCAAATGTTCTACAACAGACGTCTTGGTGGTCAGGAGTCAAAGCTTCAGAGCCCTCCAACCCTCTAGTTTGTTTTCCTAATCTTGCCAGCATTTGGACTAATCTAGCAGCTTATAATGCCTGGCAAGCACCACTTGGACTGTATTGGATTTGTGGAACTCGAGCATATGCTAGGCTTCCTCACCACTGGGGAGGTGCATGTGCATTGGGAACCATACGACCTTCCTTTTTCCTTTTGCCTACATCCCATGAAGAGCAACTGGGTTATCCTGTGTACAGAAGTCGACAAAAACGAGAGGTCTTGAAAATAGGCCAATGGGACAAATGGAAGGAGGAGGAGTAGCCACCTGAGAGAATCATTTCATACTATGGACCTGCTACATGGGAGCAAGATGGTACATGGGGATATCGTACTCCTCTGTATATGATAAATCGTATTATATGTCTACAAGTGGAGTGGAGGAGTGGCCTAGTGGTTGGGGCAAGGTACTTCAGGCCGGAAGGTCGGGGGTTCAAATCCCACTAGAGGACAGCAATCTTGGGCCGGAAGGACTGGGGTTTCTAGTCCCACAGGTGCTCCTTGTGGTCTTGGGCAAGCCACTTAACCCTCCATAGCCCATGTTCCCTGTAAAATAGTTATCTCCAAGTTATAATGCCCTGTTCAATGTAATTTCTGTTTGTTCAATGTAAACCGCACTGATGCAGAATAGCGCGGTATATAAGAGAATGTAAAAAATAAATAAATAAAAATAAATAAAATAAAGCTGTTGTTGAAATAATAACCAAATGAAACCAGTAAAGCACTAACTCTTTTGGTTAAGCAAAGTACACAGATGCGTACAGCTATTTATCAGAATTGTTTAGCTCTAGATTATTTGTTAGCAGCTGAAGGTGGAGTGTGTGTGAAATTGAATTTAACCAACTGTTGTTTACAGATTGATAATAATGGACATGTTGTTGAAGATATAGCTACCCAAATACGCACACAAGCTTATGTGCCTGTTCAGACCTGGCACGGCCTGAAGCTTGATGGGTGGTTTGGTTCAGCATTTTCATGGTTAGGAGGTATGAAGACCCTTGTGCTTATTGTATTACTCATATTGGCTGTCTGCTTGTTTCTCCCATGTCTCCTACCCCTTTGCTTGCGCATGATAACCTCAGTTATTGATAGCACTGTAGAACGGAAAGCAGCTACTAAAATATTAGCTATGTGGCAATATTCCCCAATACCCCAAGATGAGGCGGTCACGCAAGTTTAATATGTGATTTAATTCTCACCCTTTCTCATTAGCGGGTGAGAATAATCAAAGGGGGGGGGGGGGAATGTGGCAGGCTATGGCCTATAATAGTCTGCAAACGTGAAAGGCCTGTAAGTTAGGCCCTGTTTCCAACCCCCATCTCAGTAAAGAACCAAAGTCTGTAAAAGTTTGAGAAAACTGTTTAAACTGCTTAATAAGAAGTTTTCATGAATGCATAAATCTTTCATTATTCTCTTGTGCTGTGAAAATAGAAATGTTTCAATACTTGCATTCCTAGAGCCAGGGACGACCTTGCAGTAGAGAAGTATCCAAACCTAGAAACTGCACCATTGTTAGAACAGTCCAAGAGGAGGGAGCTGGGTGCTAGGCCCAGGAGGGATCTCTGATTGGACAGGTGCAGGGGGCGTTGGGGCCAATAGAAAGTTTGCATGTATCAAACTGAAAAGAAATGTATAAATGAATATGTCTCTGTAAGAACTTTGCTCAGTCCTTTTTTGCAGCTTTGACTAACTGGGCCTTGTGCACAATAAATTGGCTTGGACCCTGTAAATTGACTCCTGGAATTATTCATTGTCTGCACTTCGCTGCTTCACTATACAATTTAAGAGGTTCATATTTTTGAAGTGAATTGCTGTTATAGAAATATTTTGATCAGAAATACCTATTGACACAGACTAGTGTTTGGTTATACATAGAGTGGTTTGATATTTAATTGTGTCAGTTTCTTATTTGACAAGGATTAATTTGCATTTTGATTTAATTACCTGCCTTTCCAAATCTGAAAAGATTTATTTTGTGCAAGATGGGTTTAAAGTCTCTTCTTGTGAGACCTGACAGCTCTCAGCAATTTCTTTGCGCAGATGCTGCAGTTGGCAATATTATAAACACAGTGATATCTTAAGCAACCAACTATGAACTTCCCCCTCCAAATGTATAGAAGTTAAACCTACGTGTATATAAGTTAATGCTCCATACAACCAGTGGATGCAAATTAGCATCACATATATACTGTATAAGTTAATGTTTCCATGTAACCAATCTGGCCTCTCGTTATATGTACACCACTCTGACCTGGCGAAAAGCAGCACAGCTAAATAAATAAATGTTATAGTCCTCACTGAAATATGTTTGTTACAAATCGCACGCAAGTCTATGAGGGACATCCTCTTAGTATCTCGTGAGGAAGCTGGTCTTTATTTTAGCCATGCCAGAAAAAATAATTAATACAAAATCAAAACAAGAAATGATCGCAGCAACAGAAAGACAATCAGGAACAAAGACGGTGTTTACATGAAACAAGTAAAAATCTTATGTGCTGCTTGAAAAGTGGATGATATATCTAGACTGGGAAATATACATCTGGGTCCATGCATGCAAAACTAGGATAGTATTTTACACAAGGCATCACAAACACAGTGCCACACACTTACCTCCCAATAGGCTGGCCCTACATAGGGAGTGAGTTCTGGCCTCTTCCTGTCTTTTATGCTGTCACTTATCTCGGCTTGATTAGGCAGGCACACTCTGACTGGTTCTCTATGAATGCACTAGGGGTTGACTGGTTCCTGAGAATACATCATTGCTGATTGGTTTCCTGTGCAAATTTAACCCAGGAGCTCACAGTTCACTCTGTCCTCAGATAGATCTCTCACGTGAGTCTCTGAATGCTTTGTCATTTGCTGTTCTTTGGTGTCTGACCTCTGCTAGTCTTCCAGTAATGAAATATTCTGCCTGCCCTGGCTTCTGCCTGTTTCTGGACCTAACATCTGCCTGCTGTTTTGGATTTGGTTTTACGCAGGACTAGAATAAGATGAGGCGCCCTAGAAGAATCTCATCCCTTGTGCCCCCTCCTCCACAGGCTTACTACCACCGCTGCCGTCCCTCTCTGGGAGCGCAAACAGCCCTGTGGCGTTTACCTTCAAGCTTCAGCGCTGTGGGACTGTTAGCTTCTGTGCCGGTTTGACGGTAAGCGCTGCAGGGCAGTTTGCAGCTATTGCCACCACTGTCGGTCTGGGGGAGAGAGGACAGCAACAGCAATGGGCACCCCTAGAGGGCGGGTGCTTCAGATGACCACCTAGTTCACCTAAGTGTAGCACGTCCCAATATCTCCTGCCTCCTCCTTCGGCCTAGAACTCAATGTCTACCCTTCCTGCAGGGACTACATCGGGCCTTTGCATCAAATTCTGACAGCCTCTGAGCAATGGAAAGATCAACGAAAAGGCAAAGAGGGCTGTTATTGCTGAACATGCACTTCCTAGGTCCCTGGTGCTTTCTATGAGCGGAGAGGGCCTTTTATAACATACATATAGCATCATGAAAAAAAAATGTTTATTTGGTGCAAAGCACATCAGAAGAAACTATTTTACAAAAGAGAACCTTCAATAAAAGAGCAGTATTAAGTAGGGCTTTCCACAAGAAACAAAGAGCTACTTACATGCATAAATGGCAATTTTGCTAGGTACAGTTGAGGTCAACATTATTGGCATCCTTGCATTTTAGGCATGTTGTGTACAATATCATGAGAAATAATTGAATATATTCCAACTGTATGTCATCATAATACTTTAATAGTATGTTCAAAGGCATACAACAACAAAAAAATGTCTGTGCAACTTAGATGTAGTAATTCTTAAAAAAAAAACAGAATATGATCTGGACAAGATTAATGGCAACCTTCACTAATATTTGGTTGCACAAACCTTGGCGGTGATGACAGCCTCCAAAATGTTTCTTGTAGCTATCTATAAGTTTCGAAATCTGTCTGCTGCTAGTTTCTCACACTCAAGTGTGATTTGTTCCAGCTCATGAATGTTTCCAGGATTCCTTTTACCAATAGCAGATTTCAGCTCTTTCCAAAGGTTCTCGATTGGATTGAGATCAGGACTCATTGCTGGCCAATTTAAAACAGACTATTTGTTCCTCTTTAACCATTCTTTTGTACTTTTGAATGTATGTTTTGGGTCATTGTCCTGCTGGAGGGCCCATGACCTTCAACCCAGACCTAGCTTTCTGATACTAGGTAGCACATTTCACTCCAAATACCTTGGTAGTCCTCTGACTTCATGATTCCTTTAATACATTCCAGACCTCCAATTCCTGAGGCAGCAAAACAGCCCCACAACATTATGGAACCTCCACCATATTTAACTGTAGGAAAGGGTGTTTTTTTCTTTATAAGCTTAATTTCTTCGCCTATAAATGTATCGCTGGTCTGCATTGCCAAAGAACAAAGAAGAGTGGAGGAGTGGCCTAGTGGTTGGGGCAAGGTACTTCAGGCCGGAAGGTCGGGGGTTCAAATCCCACTAGAGGACAGCAAAACTTGGGCCGGAAGGACTGGGGTTTCTAGTCCCACAGGTGCTCCTTGTGGTCTTGGGCAAGCCACTTAACCCTCCATAGCCCATGTTCCCTGTAAAATAGTTATCTCCAAGTTATAATGCCCTGTTCAATGTAATTTCAGTTTGCTCAATGTAAACCGCACTGATGCAGAATAGCGCGGTATATAAGAGAATGTAAATAAATAAATAAATAAATAACTCAAGTTTGGTTTTAACTGTCTACAGAACATTTTCCTGGAAGGATTGTGGTTTCTCAAGGTGAGTCTGGGAAAAGATCAGGCGTGTCTTTATATGTTTGTCTTTGAGCAGTGGGGTCCTCCATGGCCTTTGACCATGAAGTCCTTCTTTGTTTAGTGCACAGCATATGGTGCGGGTTGAAACCATCACTCTACATTCCTCCAGGTCAGCCTTAAGCTCTTTGGATATTGTACATGGTGTTTTTCCAACAGTTCACACTAACCTTCAAAGACTTCTTGGATTAATTTTCCTCTTCCCACCATGTCCTGGGAGGTTCTTGATAGCTCCATGAGCAGAAAACTTCTTAATACATTCTGAACTGTAGACACAGGAATCCCATGGTCTTTGGAGATGGTCTTGTACCCCTCTTAACTCTGATCTTTAGTAAAGCATAGTTACTCACCTGTAACAGGTGATCTCCGGGAACAGCAGGAATTTAGTCTTCACATATGGGTATCGTCGGTAACGACGGAGCCTGCACGGAAACGCTCCCCAACGTCCAATTAGAAAGCTTTTGGGAGCATCCCACAGTGCCTGCATGCTGCCTTCCCGCCTTTCCCAACTGCCTCTCTCCAGTTGAGTTTGAAAGCTGAGACAAAGAGAGAGAGAGAGAGGGAAAGAGAAAGAGATAGAGAGATACAACTCCTAGGGGAGGTGGGTGGGTTGTGAAGACTAAATTCCTGTTGTTCCCGGAGATCACCTGTTACAGGTGAGTAACTATGCTATCTCCAGGAACAAGCAGGAATGTAGTCTTCACATATGGGGACTCCCTAGCTTTAGATGCCAGGGAGAGACCCCAGAAGTTGTGTGCCCCTGAAAAAAGGGCTCCACTTCCCCACATGGATCTCTGGCATCCAACCCTGGATGGTGGGTAGGAGTTGATTAGGTATGGAACAGGTGTTGGAGAACAGCCTGACCAAACAAGGCATCCCAGCGGGAGTCCTTGCCCAAGCAGTAATGGGCTGTGAAGGTATGAACCGAGGCCCAGGTGGCTGCTCGACAGATGTCGTCGATAGATACAGAATGTAGATGAGCCACTGAAGCTGCCATGGCTCTCACATTGTGAGCTGTGACATGGCCCTCCAGAGGAAGGTTCTTACTCTGATAGGCAAAGGCAATACACTGAGCAATCCAGTTAGATAGTGTTCTCTTGGAGACTGGAAGTCCCAAATGAGAAGGATCAAAACAACAAAGAGTTGAGAGGACTTTCTATGTTGCTGTGTTCTTTGTAGGTAAAAGGCTAAAGCTCTTTTACAGTCTAAAGTATGAAGATTCCTTTCTGCATTTGATGCATGAGGCCTTGGAAAGAACACAGGTAGGTAGACCGCTTGGTTTAGATGAAAAGACGAGACCACCTTTAGCATAAAGTGTGGATGAGCCCTAAAGACTACCTTGTCATGATGGAACCTTGTATAAGGTGGATCAGCCACTAGTGCCTGCAAATCACTGATGCGACGTGCTGATGTGATTGCAATGAGAAAGATAACCTTCCAAGAAAGGAATTTCAAGGAGGTAGTAGCTAAGGGTTCGAAAGGTGGCTTCATGAGCTGACCAAGAACCAAGTTTAAGTCCCATGCCACAGGTGGTGGCTTAATGGGAGGCTTAGTTAGCAGAAGGACTCTCATAAATCTTGCTATAAGAGGATGGGAGGAAATAGGTTGTCCATTTAGGGGCTTGAAGGAAGCTGCAATAGCACTCAAATGGACCCTCACTGAGTTAGTCTTAAGTCCTGCATTGGATAAATGAAGGAGGTACTCCAGTAATGATTCCAGAGGTACAGCAATGGGGTTAAGACCCTTCTGCGAACACCATATGGTAAACCTTTTCCACTTGAAAGCATAAGAGCATCTCGTGTAAGGCTTCCTGGAAGCATAAAGGATATCCTTTACCTGCTGAGGGAGGTTAAGATCATGGAGATCTAGGCCTTCAGCAACCAAGCCCTGAGATGCAGAGACTGGGGATTGGGATGCCATAACATTCTGTCCTCCTGAGATAGGAGATCTGGAGCAGACTCTAACTCCAGGGAGGGAGCTTGAGAGAGATGTAGAAGCAGAGGGTACCACACTTGCCGTGGCCAATGTGGAGCTATGAGAATCATATGGCCTCTGTCTCTCTGAAGCTTGAATAGGGTTTTGGGAGTTAGGGGAATGGGTGGAAAGGCATACAGGAAGTCTTGACCCCAGTAAAGGAGGAAAGCATCCCTGGCCTGAGCCCCCTGAGCCGGAATTCTGGAACAGAACCGGGCAAGTTTGGCATTCCACAGACTTGCAAAGAGGTCTATGTCCGGGGTTCCCCAGATTTGAAAAATCTTGGTCACCTGGTCTGCATACAGAGACCACTCGTGTGGAAGCAGAACTCGACTGAGTCTGTCTGCCTAAGAGTTTTGTATGTCTGGAAGATACACTACCAGGAGATGAATCTGATGCTCTCTGGAGAGGGCCCATAGTTGCAAAGCTTCGTTGCAAAGCGACAGAGAGCCTGTTCCCCCCTGCTTGTTCATGTAGAACATGGCTACTTGACTGTCCATATGAATGAGGACTGTCTTGTAGCTGAGCAGGGTGTGGAACACTCGAAGAGCAAGGAAGATTGCTCTGAGCTCCAAGAGACTGATATGTAGATGAGTCTCCTGTGGAGTCCAGGTGCCTTGGGTGGAGAGGTCTTGCAGATGAGCTCCCCAACCCATCGGAGAAGCATCTGTTGTGAGAGTTGTCTGGGGTAAGGGTTGTTGAAATGGGGACCTCAGCAACAGGTTTTGAGTGGACTGCCACCATTGGAGGGACAAAATAAGGCGATTTGTGTTTGCTATTTTGTCTGACAGGCACCCTGATGCCTGGGTCCATTGAGTGGATAAAGTCCCCTGGGCTACTCTCATATGGAGGCGAGCATAGGGGACACATGCACGGTAGATGCCATGTGGCCTAATAGTTGTAGCATTTCTCGGGCAGTGAGATGAGGCTTTAGCACTGCTTGAGAAGCTAGCTGCACCATGTGAAGGCAACGGGCCTGGGGGAGATAGGCCCTTGCTTCTCTGGTATCCAGCAAAGCTCCTATGAACTCTAGAGACTGAGTGGGAGTTAGATTGGATTTTGGGATGTTTATGACCAGACCCAAATACTGAAGGATACGCCCCTGTTTCCACACTGGTAGTTAATTTGACCAGTTTTGAATTATCGCGTGATCATTTAAATGTGCTTAATAGAGGACTATCTTTGGTCCCGTCTACTTATTTGGATTCATTTTAATTCAGAGTGGATTTTGAGAGCCTACTGAGGAAATTGCATTTGAAAGCTTTTTTTGCGTCTCAACAGTCTCAAGCCAGTGTGGTTGATGATATTTCATCACGAAGGATTAAAATACCAATAAAATCAGGATGGACACCTCCTGGTCCTATGCCTCCAGCCTTGTTAGTATTTAAACAGCTAGTTCTGCAAGATTTACAATGCCTAGAATCATCTCATTGTCGGCAGTTTTTTCATGCTTTATCTAAGAGTGAGCAAGCGGCCTTGGATGATCTAGTTTCCAGACCTGAGTTAGTTATTAAAAGGGCTGACAAGGGTGGTGCTATAGTAGTCTGGGCTCGAGAGGATTATTTATGTGAAGCAGCGCGTCACCTGGATGATGTTAATGTATATGTGTTACTAACAGTAGATCCTACGCGTGAGCTGCAGAGTAAGATTAAAGTGTTAACGCAGCAAGCCTTAGAATCTAAGTTTATTTCTAAGAAAGAATATGCATTTTTAAATGTCTCCTCCCCTGCTTTAGCAAAATTTTATCTGCTTCCTAAAATAGATAAGAACGATGTGTACCCTCCAGGTAGGCCCATTGTATCAACACGGGGTACTGTGCTTGAGCCTTTGTCAGTTTTTATTGATTCTTTCTTGCGTCCATTACTATTGGATATTCCTGCATACTTACGGGATACCACCCATTTTCTTAAAATTCTGGATGACCACTCATGTTTAGCTGGGGTTCCAGGTATTTTGCTGGCCACGTTGGATGTTACCTCCTTGTATACCTCAATCCCTCAAATAGGAGCTTTTAAAGTAGTAGAAGAGGGGCTTCGAGGCCGTGGTGACCTTTCAGATGATATGATTTGTTTTTTGTTGGGATTGGCTGAATTGGCAATTTTTCAGAATTATTTTGTTTTTGAGGATAAGATCTACCATCAAGTTGCGGGGGTAGCTATGGGGGCCACGATGGCCCCTTCTGTAGCAAATTTGTATATGAGTATGTTTGAATCCCAATGGTTATCTGACTTTCCGTATGCCTCTTATCTTAAACTTTGGTGCCGGTTCATAGACGATGTGTTCGTCTTATGGGATGGCTCTAGGCTAGCGTTTCAACAGTTTCTTGGGTGGTTGAATCATCGTGACGTTAATATTCATTCCACTAGTATGGTGCATGACTATGAAATTGCATTTTTAGATGTTCTGGTATGTAAAGATTATAACAAATGGAGAACTACGGTGTACCGTAAACCAACTGATAAAAATACATTTTTGCACTATGAAAGTGCGCACTCTTTGAAACTTCATGATAATTTACCCTTTTTGCAATTTGTGAGATACCGCCATAATTGTTCGGATGATTCTGATTTTAAAAAACAATCTAAGAAGTTGGCTGAAGGTTTTCGATCAAGGGGCTATCCTGAGAGGATTGTTTCTAGTGCTTTCAAGCGGGCATCATTTAGCAATAGATCTCTATTGTTGAAATCCCGTGACATAGTTAATGAAGAAGAGGATAATCAAGTTAATTTAATTTCTAAATACTCTCTGTTTAGTTTTTCTATTCAGCGGATCCTAAAAAAACATCTTAAGGTGGTTAATTCTGTTCCCGGTTTGGAAAAGAGGAATATTAGATGCGTTTGGAAGAGGCAACGGAATTTACAGGATTTTTTGTGCCCGGCGGTCTTATGTCCCTTATGTAGCTCTAGTTTTGAAGCTGGGCATAGACCGTGTGGGGATTGTTCGATATGTGAAATATCGATGGAGATATCTCAGTTTCAGTATAAGGATAAATTTTTTCGATTAAAAACGAGTACTTCCTGTGATTCATTTTTCGTAGTGTATGGAATATTTTGTCCATGTGGACTGTTATATATTGGCAAAACAAATAGACCTCTAAAGAAACGTATCTTGGAGCATAAAAGTCGGATTGCTTGTAGGGTTATGGACCTCCAAAATTACCAGATACGTTCAAGACTATATCCCAAGGGGAACTGCAATGGACTTTATGTCCTCCCAAACGTGACCAAAGCACTTAAAATGGCTAAAAAAGGTCTCAGACTTTTTTCATGGCACTGTCTTATCAGACTCACGTCTTAATTTTTAACTGTGCCCAGTAGCATCAACGACCTTTTTTTTGTGTGTGTGTATCGAGGGAACCTTATTTGGAAACTATTATATCATGGAAGTGGTTTTAAATACTGATCTTCTCCTTAATTTCTCTGGACTTTTTCCAACATTGAACTTATCGTTCTCTATTGATTTTTAATACCAACAAATTCACTTGAATGTCTGCTTCTTGGATTCCCAATAGTAGCAGTTTAAATTCTATCTAAAACCACTTAGCTTTCGCTCGTGTTTGTTATGTTTTTTCTTTGTTGTTCCTCCCATGGTTCCCTCGTAAGGTTATGGAAGCTCCTATTGTAGCTCACTGCTGCGAGAAAGGTCATAGTTTCACTGATCTACACTGTTTTTGTTTAGATCAGGTGCTGCTGGGCCGGGAGGGCCGAACGCGGCAACAGACTCTGGAGGTATGTGAGCAGAAATGGATTTTTTTGGTATGTACGGTAACCCCCGATGGGCTTAATGCTTAGATTGAATGGGGGAGGTGTATCTAGCTGGGTTTAGTTGAATAATGGATTGGGAAGTTGTGATTGGCTCTGAGTTTTTTAAAAGGAATCGTCATGATTTTCGAAACATGCGTAGTGTTCTGAAGCTGATTACTGAGGTGTGCAGCTGGTTTGTTTTGCGTATGGAATGTTGACTTGTTGCAGGTAGGTGAGTGGGATTTTTAACTTTTGTAGGTGTGTTTTGTTTGTAAGTAGCTTTTTTGTTTTCTTTTAGGTTGCTTTATGGTTTCGGTATGTTTTTGTTTTCTAGTATTAAATACCCCCTTGAAGAAGCAAGTTGTCTTGTGAAACGCTTGTGAGCGCTTGATGTATGGCGTCGGGGTTCAGAGAGATCGCGTTCTAAGATCTGCTGTTGCAAGCTAAGTGATTGTTTTGGCGGTCCCTTTGCACATGTTATGTTGGGGTTAAGGGATAAGGTCATTGATGTGAATTGGGCATAGTGATACAGGTGTTTGTGATTGAATATCACGGCTTACACCAGCCCACTGACTACTGAGACCTTTTATCCCTTTCAAGTGAAAAGCAACGTGTAATGTTTTATAGTAATGAGTAAGCTATTACTGCCTATTTTTTTGTTTCAATAGAGTGTTTTTTTGGAATCAATAATCATGTCCTGGCAATGTCCAAGTTTTTATACTATTTCCTTTTTTAATTGGTCTTGTTTTACTTGATTCTTTTATCTGTCAAATATGTGTGCATATATAGTCTAAAGCCATTTCACTGGCCACTTTTTTTAGGAGATATTGTACATTAAGGAGCTGAACTGCAAAGGTGCCAATAATGTTGACCACAACTGTTCACAAGTAAGTGGAGGATTATGAAAATCTGCATGTCTATGTGGAAGTGATTAAGAAGCTGTCTTCCAAAACTCAAATTTTGAGAAGTTCAAGATGGTTTTGAATATTAGAAAGCTAAGAAAAATACCATCATCAACTATGCTCCCAAGTCATGGCCCAAATGAGAAGTTATTCAACAGTAGAACATGGCTCAAAGCAGGTGTAAATGTAGACAAAAAAGTTTCCTGTGATATATTTGTATTACTGTTCTAAGATATGAAATACATATATATTTAAAGGTCCACCAAAAAGCATAGTTACTCACCTGTAGCAAGTGTTCTCCAGGAACAACAGGAAAGTATAATTACTCACCTATAACAGGTGTTCTCTGGGGACAGCAGGTATCAGTTCTCACATATAGGTAACCGCCACTGATGGAGCCCGTGCGATAACCTCTCCCCAGCTTTTAAAGAAAGTCTTTGGGAGATCCACCATGCATGTGTGGTCACCTTCCCGCCCAAGGGTGCCATCCTGCCTCAGTATGATGACATAGTTCAAGGCGACAAGAAGAAAAGCAACTCCACGGGGAGGAGGGAGGGCTGTGAGGACTGATTCCTGCTGTTCCTGGAGAACACCTGCTACTGGTGAGAAACTACGCTTTCTCCAGGAACAAGCAGGAAGTCAATCTTCACATATGGGATTCCCTAGCTACAGGCTACCAAAAAAAACTCAAAGCTACAGGCTACCAAAAAAACAGGCAATCCAAAAAGCAAACCATGAGGAACAGCAGAGAATACAGTTTGGTCACAAGACCTCAGCAGCGACCCAGCATTGACCAGGGAAACCAGCTCTCTGTAGCCTGGACACACAGAAGGGCCAGAGGGCAGATGTTGTCTCAAACCCCAAAGAGGTTTGAGAATACTGTCTGGCCGAAGGTGCTGTTCCAGCACAATTCTCCCTCCATGTAGTAATCTGTTGTGAAGGTGTGAATTGAGGACCAGGTGGCAGCCCATCAAGGAAACTGAGTGGAGGTTCGCCACAGATGCCACCATGGTCCGGACACTGCGCACTGTGACACTTCAGAAAGACCAACCTGTCCATAGGTGAAGGCGATGCAGTGTGTCATCAAGGTAGACAGAGTACGATTGGAGACTGCTACTCTGAGGAAATTAGGGTTGTAGGAAATGAAAAGCTGTGAGAAGCGGTGAAGAGGCTTGGTCCGCTTCAGATAGTAGGCCAAGGTTCGCTTACAGTCCACAGTGTGGAGAGCGGCCTCCACACTGTTAGCATGCGGACATGGAAAAAAGATGGGCAGCACCACCTACTGGTTGAGGTTGAATAGGGAAATCATCTTAGGCAGGATCTTTGGATGTGTGCGAAGCATGACCTCATTCCTGTGGAACTTGATGTAAGGGGCATGAGCCACCAGAGCCTGGAGCTCACTGACCCTGCAGGCAGATGTGAGTGCCATGAGGAAGACCACCTTCCAAGACAGATACCTGAGGTGTCAGGAAGCCAGTGGCTCAAAGGGTGGAGCAATAAGCTTTGAGGACCACACTGATGTCCCATGCTGCTGCCAGTGGGCGAGTGGGTGGTCGAAAGAGCAGAAGGCCCCTCAGAAAGTGAGCCATGAGAGGCTGGGTGGAGAGAGGCTTCCCCTCGATGAGGTGATGGTGCATCAACATGGCACTGAGGTGTACCCTGATGGAATTAGACTTCAGACCAGTGTTAAAGAAGTGCATCAGGTATTGCAACACCAGCTGGACAGAGCACAAGGAGTTGGCACCCCTCACTGCACACCAAACCGAGAAGCAATGCAATCTGAATGTCAGGTGGCATCCTTGCGTGAGGCCAGCAGGACCTGTCCACCTCCCTGGGCAAGCTGAACCGGGCCAGGGTTACCCTTTCAGCAGCCGGGCTGCCAAGATTAGGGATAGGGGAGAGCCGACAGTCGCCCAAGAGCGCATGGTTCGGAACAATGTATCCTTGAAGGATACTACCAAAAAAATGAAGTTTGGGCACATCAGCAGAGAGGTTCCAATAAAGACAAAGTTAGACAAATGCCCTTGAGTACAGAGTAGACAGAGCTTAAAGATTCCAAATTACCCCTGCCTATCGATAACCAGATTAATATGAATAAAATACAGTCTCTAACATGCTTGTATGCAAATGCTAGAAGTCTAAAAAATAAGATGGGAGAGTTAGAATATATAGCACTAAAGGAGAATTAGATATGATGGGTATCTCTGAGACATGGTGGAAAGAGAACCACCAGTGGGACACCTGGGTACAAACTATATCATAATGATGGAGTGGATCAAATTGGTAGAGGGGTTGCGCTCTATGTTAAAGAGGGCATTGAGTCACAAAGGATTAAAGTTTTGCAGGAAACAAAATTTGCTGTAGAATCTCTATGGATTGAAATTCCATGTAAAAAGGGGAAGGCAATGGCAGTGGGGTTGTACTATTCACTGCCTGGCTAAAATGAACAAATGGATAATGAAATGCTCAAAGAAATCAGGGAAGCTAACAAAAGTTACAGAACAGTAATAATAATGGATGATTTCAATTACCCCAGTATTGACTGGGTCAGTGTCATGGCAGGACATGCTAGGGAGATAAAGTTTCTAGATGAAATAAATGACTGCTTCTTGGAGCAGCTGGTTCATGAACCGACCAGAGGGGAAGCCATTTTGGACTTAGTCCTTAGTGGAACACCAGATCTGGTGCAAGAGATAAGGGTGTTGGGGCCACTTGGCAATAGTGATCATAGCATGATCACATTTGATTTAATTAATGGAGGAGGGCTGGTAAGGAAATCCACAGTACTACCTTTTAACTTTCAAAAGGGAGACTATGATAAAATGAGGAAAATAGTTAAGAAAAAACTAAAAGGAGCAGTTGCAAAGGTTAAAGACTTACATCAAGCTTGGGTGTTGTTTAAAGATGCTATCTTGGAAGCCCAGGCCAGCTGTATTCCACGCTTTAAGAAAAGTGGAAGGAAGTCCAAAACACCTGCCAGCATGGATTAAAGGTGAGGTCAGAGAGGCTGTTGTTGCCAAAAAAGCATCTTTCAGGAAATGGAAAAAAAGAGCCAAATGACAAAAACTAGAAACAGCACAAGCACTGGCAAGTTAAATGCAAGGCATTGATAAGGCAGGCAAAGAGAGAATTTGAGAAGAAATTTGCTGTGGAAGCAAAAACACGTAATAAAGACTTTTTCAAGTAAATTTGTGGCAAAAACCTGTGAGAGAGTCAGTTGGACTATTAGATGAAAGAGAGGTAAAAGGGGCAGTAAGAGAGGACAAGGCTATAGCGGAGAGACTGAATAAATTCTTTGCTTTGGTCTTTACTGAGAAAGATGTAGGGATGTTACCCATTACTGAAGTGGTATTTAAAGGTGATACTGCGGAAGAATTGAAAGAAATATCGATACACTGGAAAGATGTATTACAACTATTTGATAAACTGAAGAGTAGCAAATCACCTGGAGCGGATAGTATACATCTAAGGGTATTGAGAGAACTGAAATATGAGATTGCAGACCTGCTATTAGTAATCTGTGAACTATCATTAAAATCATCTGTAATACCTGAAGATTAGAGGATCACCAATGTAATGCCAATTTTTAAAAAGGGTTCCAGGGGTGATCCGGGAAACTACAGACCGGTGAGCCTGATGTCAGTACCGGGAAAAATGGTATAAACCATCATAGAGAACAAAATTAGAAACCATCATAAAGAACAAAATTAGATAGTCATGACTTAATGGGAGACAGCCAATATGGCTTTAAACAAGGAAGATCTTGTCTTACTAATCTGTTATGTTTTTTTGAAGGTGTGAATAAACAGGTAGACAAAGGTGAGTTGGTTGATACAGTGTATCTTGACTTTCAGAAAGCCTTTGACAAGGTCCCTCATCAGAGACTTTTGGCAAAACTAAAAAGTCATGGGATAGGAGGCAGTGTACTATTGTGGATCAGGAACTGGTTAAAAGATAGAAAGCAGAGGATAGGGCTAAATGGCCAGTTTTCCCAATGGAGAAAGGTGAATAGTACAGGGATCTGTATTGGGGTTGCTGCTTTTTGACATATTCATAAATGACCTTGAAAAGGGAATAATGAGTGAGGTTATCAAATTTGCAGATGACACAAAACTATTGAAAGTTGTTAAAACCCAAGAGGATTGTGGAAAATTGCAAGAGGATCTTGATAAATTGGAAGACTGGGCATCCAAATGGCAGATGAAATTTAATGTGGACAAGTGCAAGGTTATGCACCTAGGGAAGAACAACCCAAACTACGGTTACATGATGCAAGGTTCCACATTGTGAACCACCACCCAGGAAAAAGATTTAGGCGTCATCATGGATAACATGTTAAAACCCTCTGCCCAGTGTAGCGGCGGCTAAGAAAGCAAATAGAATGCTAAGTATCATAAGGAAAGGAATGGAAAATAAAACAAAAGATATGACAATGCCTCTGTATCGTTCCATGTTATGACCGCACCTTGAATATTTTGTGCAATTCTGGTTGCCGTTATCTTAAAAAGGATATAGCATTATTAGATAAGGTACAAAGGAGAGCCACCAAAATGGTAAAGGAGATGGAAGGATACTCCTATGAAGAGAGGCTAAAAGAGGTTAGGGCTCTTCAACCTGGAAAAGAGACGGCTAAGGGGAGATATGATAGACTGTGGTCTGACCCAGTATGGCATATATTATGTTCTTATGATCCCAGGTTGGGGTGGAGAGAGCCATCCTCCTGGGACAGCAGGTCCGGAGTTCACCCCAGGGGGACTGGGGGCACTTGAGACAGGCTGAGGAGCAGAAGAAACCATGGATGCCAGGGCCACCGGGGAGCTATGAGGATCAGGATGGCCTGATCATGCTGGACCTTGAAGGGAGTCTTGTCAATGAGCAGCATGGGAGGATAAGCATAGAGAAGGCCTTCCATCCATGGGATGAAAAACGCAGTGGCCACCATCTGGGAAGTTTGCAGCACCCTGGAGCATAAGTGGAGCAACTCATTGGCCAGGCTGGCAAAGAGATCCATCGCAGGAAGGCCTCAGAGTTGGAACAGTCGGTTGGCCACCCGCAGGTCAAGCCACCACTCATGGGGCTGGAGAACCCGGCTGAACCAATCTGCCAGGACATTATCCTGGCCAGGGAGGTTCACGGCCCTGAGGAGCATCCCAATCTCGTTGGCAAATGTGCAGAGACAGACCGCTTCCAAGCACAGGAGGGACGACCCTGTGCCTCCTTGCTTGTTGACATACGACAATATCACCTGACTGCCTGAATCAGAATTGACTGGTTTCACAAGTGTTGCTGAAAAGCTTGGAGAGTGTAAGCAATGGTTTGGAGTTCTAGGAAACTCCTAGAGGCTCTCTGACACTGGCCAGGTGAGGAGGTTGCTGCAATGGGCCCCCCAGCCCAACTTGGAGGCATCCGGACCTGGAAGTGCATTCCTGCCAGTAGGTTCCACAGCTGTTCTACCAGCCAAGGGACTCGGCGAGGAGATGGGTGACAGTCACCCTATCCTGGAGGCGCTCCATTGCCTGAGACCACTGGGAGGCATGTGGAGATGGGTGTTGGTTGTGATGTGCCCCAGGAGGTGCAACATGAGCTGGGCAGAGGCTGAGTTCCGGCCCTGAACCTTCCTGGGAAGGGCCACCAGGTGTCATCTAGCATAGCCCCCATGAATTCCAGGCATTGGGTCAGCTGTAAGTGGGACTTGGGGTAATTGACGAACCCCAGGTGCTCCAGATGAGGATGGTGTGGCGTGCCACCTGCTGGACTTCGATGGTGGTGCCACCCTTGACAAGCCAGTCATCCAGGTAGGGGAGGACGAACACCCCCTCCAGCCGCAGGTAGGCAGCGACCACTGCCAAGCACTTGGTGAACACCCTTGGGGTCGAAGTAAGGCCAAAGGGTAGGGCCCTATACTGGTAATGGCAACTTCCACTGACAAAGCGAAGTACTGATGATGGTAAGGATGGATGAGGATGTGCGTGTAGGCATCTTTGAGATCTAAGGAGCATAGCCAATCTCCCTGCCAGAGGTAGGGCAGCAACGATCCAAAGGAGAACATTTTGAACTTCTCCTTCACCAGGAACCTGTTGATATCTCAAAGATTCAGAGTAGGGAGAAAGCTGCTGGTCCTCTTGGGAACCAGGAAGTAGCAGGAGTAGAATCCCTCAACCCTGAGGTGGGGTGAAACGAGCTCCACCACCCTGTTGGCCAGGAGCCCGGCAAGTTCTTGCTGGAGTAGGTCTCGGTGAAGGGGAGTCACTGGGAGCTCCCCTGGAAAGAACAGAGGAGGCATCTGATCGAAATGGAAGAGGTTACCCTCCCCTACCACCTGCAAGGCCCAGGTGTGGTGGTGATGCTGGACCACTGGCTGGCACAGAACACCAGATGCCTCCCCATGTGCTGCGGGGCTAGACTTCTTGGGGTAGGAGAGGCTATGCCTAAGGAGTCTTGGGGACCTTAGGCTTACACGGGCCTTGCCTCTCCCTCTTAGCCTGCTGCCCCTGTTGGGGGAGCTGAGAAGGCCAGGTACTTTGGGTAGTTTCCATAAGCCTTCCTCTTCTTTGGGTATAGGGAGGATTTTTCCCCGAAGCCTTCTGTCTGAAAGGGTCAGTGGTCTTTTAGAAGAGCCTGGTCAGGAACTTGGACTCCAGCTCGGCAGCCTTATCCGTCATGGGCTTGCCAAAGAGGTTCTCTCCCCAGCAGAGGACATCAACCAACTTGTCCTGAACCCATTGCTCCAAGTTGGAGGACTGTAGCCAGGCCTGGTGGCATCCACAAATGTCAATGGCCCCAACTTCTTGAACGATAATTCCGTTATTGAAAAAAAGTCGTTCACTGTAACACTAACACTGGACTACAGAAATCTAGCAATAGTCCTCAAAAATTAAAGTATACAATAATTTCTTCGAGGTCTCAGTTAAAACAGTAGCATTGCCTTTTAGACTTGCGTCATAATGAGGCCGATTGCATGTTCACATCAGTGACCTCTTCAGAAATAAAAACAGAACCCAAAATCACTATGGAGTTTTGCTTTAAACAAGCTCTTCTCAAAACGCTGTAAAATAGCATAACAAAAATGATATTATCTGCTTCCCCAAGTGAAAAGGATCTGTACTCTTATTCTACTTCTTTTGCTTCTTCTGATCCCAACGTCAATCCCCGGTACCACTGAAACGTTTCACAACGATGTTTCCTCAGGGGATCGTAAATATATCTAAAAACAAACAAAGTGAAAAACCACGATAAACCTCCAATCCTACCCATTTAAATCCTTATCCCCCACACATAAAACCACCTAGAAAATCATCAATACAAATCTTACCAAAGATGCTGCCCACGCCTTTACTCACAAAAATAACTTTTACTACCGATCTCTGGGAGACTTCATTCAGCTCTAGGGACTTCACCATGTCCCTGACAAACTCCAAGACAGAGAGGTCCTTGGATGGGGATCTGCGGCGGTTCTCTGGAGGACATCCTGGTGGAGGCAGGTATCTGGGAACTCGTTGTCGGTCTTCCACTCTGACTCAGAGTCAGAAGAGATCTTGAGGACACTCTACCAGTGCTGCCAGGGCCCCGGAGCCCCTGCACTCTGACCTGGAGGCAATGGCAGGGGAGGTCCTCTGTCCCAAATGGAACAGACTGGTGCTGTTCATCATCCAGAGGCCAATGGTGCTTAAGGATCGGCTCCATGACCTCCGGCGATGCCCTTGTGATGGAAGGGCTGGTGATCAGGACAGATGACCTGGAGAAACCTGGCATCAGCCCCTGCTGCTGGGCCATAAAGGCAGAAAGGCTGAGTTTGAGGGCCGCCATCCTGACCTCGAGGCCAGAAGGCTCCTCAGCCACCAGTATGGGTGCAGAGAACCTCGGGCCCAATGCCCACACCATCGAGGGAGGTGTCGTCCTTGACAAATATGGGTTCAGGAGACCACGGTGATTTCCCAATACCGATGGCGTCTTCTTTCGCCGGGGCAACTTGGCGGACCGCTCCTGGCCATCGCCCTCGGCATCATGGAGCCTAATGCTGGTGACCATCGGACTTATCCCCGGTTCTAGCATCATCGCCTGACAATGCCACCAATGATGTCCAGCTCTTCAGGGGACAGCTCTCAGAGGATGATCCCTGGTCCGATGCCCTGCGACCTTAGGGCTCAAATACGGCACAGCCACCATGCGAGACTGAGGGTACCGGCTCTACGCACGATGCCGGAGCTGAAACAGAGGTCTTGCTGAACCTGGTCTCTTGCTGCTTCTGAGAGTTCCTCCATCCTTTGCTCATCATTTGCTGACAAAGCCCACAGGAGTCATCATCATGGTCAGCACTGAGGCACCAAAGGCAGCAGTCATGCGGATCCATACAGGACATGGTGTGCCTGCAGTGGTCACACTGCCTAAACCCACTGGCCAAGGACATAGTGGGGAAGATGGCACCCGCGAGGTCAAAATCAAGAGTCCTGGCCAGGGAGGGCATGAGGAATCCCGTGCACAGAGAAAAAAAACTCTGAAGGGACCTGAGAAAAATGTGGCGCCAAGGCGGCAGCAGTCCCGGTAGAAAGAAGGCACCAGTACATGTATTGGAGAAGAAAAAGAGAATGAAAGAAAACAAAGCATGATCAACCTTTTCCGGGATGCAGACGAACGTCCGATGGGCTCCACGGAAATAAAGAGACTGAGGCAAGATGGCACCCTTGGGCGGGAAGGTGGCCACGCATACATGGTAGATCTCCCAAAGGTTACCGTGCGGGGTCCATCAGTACTGACGTCACCCATATGTGAGGACTGACTTCCTTCTTGTTCCCGGAGAACCATGCCCCTTTCAAATCTCTGTGTGCCTCAAGCATATACATTGTGATAAGGAAGCTTATCATAGCTCAGGTAGGAGCTATAGAAAAGATGATGTGACTCTGAACAAGCAACCTGTCAGTTTTGGTAGAAGTAAGAAAACAGAGTTTTCACATAAAAGACTACCAGTCCCAGAATGCACCAGGTTTCCAGCAGCCATGAGAGGGGCTGAAGTGAGAAAACGTGTGTGCAATCAAGAGAGCTATGAGGTAATCCCTAAGCACTCATCTCAAAGGGCAGGGCCTGATTCAACACAGCTGCGCTGTGTTAGGGAGGAGCACACATTAGGACAGAATAAGAATAGAGCTGATTCTTCAGATAACAGCTTCAGGAAAAGATACAGAAACAGCTTCAGGAAAGGAGACAGCAACAACTTCAAGCTCAAGCACCAGTATCACCTGGAGAAACAGAAGCCAAGCCAAGCGGATAGAGAAAGAAGGAAACTCTCTGAAAGGAAGAGAAGAAAGCCCATTGGAAGGTTTGGGAGATTCCAAGGCAGTACCTATACTGGGAGGTATTCCAAATGCCAGCAGAGTCCATTGGACTGGAGTCAGCCAGAGGAATGGAATGGCAGAGATAGGAATCACCAGTGGCTACCTGGAAGAGAGAAGACTGCACGTGGAAAGGACTTTCAGACCTATGCCAGAAGGTATGTGAGGAAAGATCCAGTGTCCAGGGATCAAGATTGGAAGGCTGGACATCATAACTGGATTACATACTGGCCAGGCTATACAGAGAGGAATTATGATAGCAGGAGAGGCTCAGGTATGAACACTGATCCAGACCCTATCTATAATAGTGAAGGGCAGCAAGGGAATAAGCATTCTCATGATAGTGCCTTATTGAAAGACTCGTCTGTGCCAATGTATGATAGTGACCCTATGCTGATTGATGAAGGGGGAGATACAGCAGATGAAACTATTCATTACATGGACTGTTCTCTATCTAAATGCTATTGCTAGCTTTCTGTGAGCAAACACATCAGCCATCACAAAGAAACCTAACTTTGTTCTTTATTTCCACTGCAAACAGCTCTTAAAGCAAGATTTGGGTTCACACAGTAGCAGCCAGCCAGCTAAAGGCTTTCAGCTGGTCAATTGATAGTAATTAAAGCTGCACCTGATTGTGTGTGTGAGCAAGGGAGAATCACTGCTGGGATCTGCGTGGAAAATAAGCAGAAGTTAACCTAACAAGCAAAGTTCATTCATTTCTTTGTGCCTTCTTATTTGGTAATTATTTGCTAAGAAAACATTAGCTAATTGCCTGACAAGCTGAAGGTTGTTTTCTGATTTGCTTTGTGACTTTATGTTATCCATTTAAACACTGCAAGCAAGTAACCTCATTTATATTGCTACCAAGCATATTTGTGCTGGGTGAATTAAACCCCATCAATAAAAGAAGTATTTTATTGGCCTTACCACTGGTTTCACAACTCAATTATTGTCTTCAGCTGTGTTTGGGAGTGAAAGAACTACATTACCCACAATACCTTGCAAGAATCATATGAATATATGCATCGTCAAGATGGTGTAAGTTCTCACCCTAGGCAGCCGTCTGACAACATATATGTAATGCCTTTCTTAAAAATCCATACTTATAAGTGGAGTGGAAAAGTGGCCTAGTGGTTAAGGCAGCAGCCAAGAGCCAGAAAGACGAGGGTTCAAAACCCACTGGCACTCCTTGTGGCTTGGGCAAGCCAGAGGTACAAACTTACATTGTGAGCCCTTTTGGGACAGGGAAATGCATGCTGTATCTGAATGTAATTCGCATTGATCTCACCCTGGAAAGGCATGAGCTAAATATCATAAAAATAAATAAATATTTACATGTGTATTATGGCAACTAATTCTTCAAAAATTACCTCTTATACTAGTCAGGATCTTAAAATTAATATTCAAATTTAAAAAGTGGCTTAACAAATAAACTGATAAAGCTTGCTAAATATTTTATAGCTTTAGAACTCAAATTAAAGGATGTTTGCATAGGGTTAAATAAAATGTTCCAAGGGCTGCAAAGCAGAGATGGCATCCATCTATCCAAGAAAGGTAGACGTGTCTTCAGTAGCAGACAGAATAATCTACTGAAGAGGGCTTTAAACTAGATTCGTTGGGGATGGTGAAGAAAGTCCCCAGGTAAGTGAAACGTTAAATACCTTTATGGAAATGGGTAAAAGAGGCAACATATGGAAAGTGGTGTGTATAAATGCCTGTAGCATGGGAAATAAGATCCCAGATGTTGAAGCTTTAATGAGAGTGACTAACTTGGATTTAGTGGCAGTTACAGAAACATTGTTCACAGAAAACCATGACTGGGATGTAACTATATCAGGCTATAATCTATTCAGAAAGGACAAGGTAGGAAGAAGGGGAGGAGGAGTGGCACTATATGTAAAAGATAATATTAAATCTTTGGAATTACAGAGCTTAAAAGGGAAAGAGGAGGCACTGTGGGTTAAACTAGAAAGAGGGAAAGAGAAATCTATTTGCATTTGGCGTGATATACAGACTTCCCTCACAAGAGGAAGAGGCGGATGGAGAGTTAATTGAAGACATACGCAGCATTGCTAGGAATGGGGAAGTGCTACTGATTTCAATATGCCAGATGTTGATTGGCACATTCCTGCAGCATGATCATCTAGAAGTAAGGAGATCCTGGCTTCTCTACAGGGAGAACCTTTCAGGCAACTGGTAACAGACCCCACATGTGAAGAGGCCATACTTGGCTTGGTGCTTACCAATAGTGAAAGTGTTTCAAATGCTATAGTGGGAGATCATTTTGCATCCAGTGATCACCAAATGGTGTGGGGTTTTATTAGGACTAGGGCTGTTAGAATCCATTCAAAAGCGAGGGTCTTAGACTTTAGGAAAACTACCTCAGGGAGTCGTTAGCAGGATGGGAACAGTTGGAGGATGTAGAAAAACAGTGGGCAAAACTGAAAGGGGATATTTTAAGGGCAACCAACTTTTTGTTAAAATGGTAAATAAAGGTAAAAGGAAAAGGAATTGCTGTGGTTTTAGAAAGAAGTAGCTGAAAAGGTGAAGAAAAAGAGGGAGACCTTCACGAAATACAAGAGATCACAGAGAGGGGAAGACAGGCATCTATAGTTGGAAAAACTTAGAGAAGCTAGCAAAGTAGTCAGGAAAGCAAAGATTCAAAAAGAGGAGGAAATAGCTAATGCAATAAAATGGGGGGGGGGGGATAAGAAATTTTGCAGATATGTTAGTGAGAAGAGGAAGGGCAAAAGTGGTATTGTCAGACTCAAGGGTGAAGGGAAGGAATATGTAGAAGCTGATGAGGATAAAGTGGAATTGCTTAACAAATATTTCTCCACCCAGTCCTCAGGGACCACCTAGTCAGTCTGTTTTTCAGGCTAACCACAATGAATATGTATGAGATAAATTTGCATGCACTGCCCCCATTATATGCAAATCTCTCTCATGCATATTCATTGTGGTTATCCTGAAACCCTGACTGACCAGGTGGGCCCTGAGGACTGGGTTGAGAACCACTGCCCCAGAATATTGAAGGAACTTGGGGACGTTCTAGCAGCTCCACTGAATGACCTTTTCAATGCTTCGTTGGAGTCGGGAGTGGTGCCAAAGGACTGGTGAGAGGCTCATGTGCTTCCTTTACACTAAGCGGAAGTAAGGATGTGGTTGAAAACTACAGGCCGGTTAGTTTAATTTCGGTGGTGAGTAAATTACTGGAAATGCTGCTGAAAGAGAAAATAGTGAGGTTTCTGGAGTCCAGCAGATTACAGGATCCGAGGCAGCATGGATTCACCAGAGGCAGGTCTTGTCAGACACAGTAACATAGTAACATAGTAAATGACGGCAGATAAAGACCAGCATGGTCCATCTAGTCTGCCCAGCAAGATGGCAAGAGTAGGTGCACCTGTCACTCTGTGCAGGCCACCCCTACCCATGTCTTTGTTTAGGGGTAAACCCACCACTCCATGTAGGACACCCCTATTTGTTGAGACGTTATATGGTTCAGAAGTTAGATGGTACCGTCTATTTTGTTTTTATCCTATTGCTGTAAAGGGATCCACTGTGTTTGTCCCATGCTGTTTTGAATTCCGTCACCGTGTTTGCCCCCACCACTTCCTTCGGGAGGGCATTCCAAGCATCCACCACCCTTTCAGTGAAAAAATATTTCCTGATATTGCCTTTCAATTTACCAACTTGCAGCTTCCTGTTATGCCCTCTAGTTTTACAGCTTCCCCGTCTTTGGAAGAGGTTTGTTTGTTCATCATTTCTCTTTAAAGTATTTAAAGGTCTGAATCATATCTCCCCTGTAACCTCCTCTCCTCCAAAGTGTACATATTTAGGTCTTCAAGTCTCTTCTCATAAGGCTTCTGATGCAGGCTCCAAATCATTTTGGTCGCTTTCCTCTGAACAGTTTCCAGTCTTTTTACATCTTTTGCAAGATATGGTCTCCAAAACTGAACACAGTATTCCATGTGAGGCCTCACCAGTGACTTATACAGTGGCATAAGTACCTCTTCCTTTCTGCTGGTAATCCCTCTCTGTATGCAGCCCAACATTCTCCTGGCTTTTGCCACCGCCTTGTCGCACTGTTTTGCCACCTTGAGATCATCAGAGATAATCACACCAAGGTCTTTCTCCTGAACCGTGCATACCAACCTCTCGCTCCCTATCGCGTACATTTCCCTTGGATTTCTGCTACCCAAGTGCATGATACTGCACTTTTTCGCATTAAATCGTAGTTGCCAAGCATTAGACCAGTCTTCCAGCTTTTGTAGATCTTTCCTCATGTTAACCACTCCCTCGGGGGAGTCCACTCTGTTGCAAATTTTTGTGTCGTCTGCAAAAAGACAAACTTTTCCATTCAGTCCTTCAGCAATATCACTCACAAATACATTGAACAGTGCCGGACCCAGGACCGAACCCTGAGGCACCCCGCTAATTACCTTCCTCTCATCTGAGTGAGTTCCATGTACAATCACCTTCTGTCGTCTGTCAGTCAACCAATTTCTAATCCAGTTTACCATCTTGGGACCCATCCCCAAGCTACTGAGTTTGTTGACAAGCCTCCTATGAGGAACAGTATCAAAGGCTTTGCTGAAATCCAGTTTAACTTCGGTGGTGAGTAAATTATTGGAAACACTGCTGAAAGAGAAAATAGTGAGGTTTCTGGAGTCCAGCGGATTACAGGATCCGAGGCAGCATGGATTCAACAGAGGCAGGTCTTGTCAGACAAATCTGATTGATTTCTTTCATTGGGTAACCAGGGAGTTGAACCGAGGGAGAGCCCTAGATGTGGTGTATTTAGATTTCAGTAAAGCCTTTGACACTGTTCCTCACAGGCGACTTATAAACAAACTGAGCACCCTAGGGATGGACCCTAAAGTTACTGTTTGGATTAGAAATTGGTTGAGTGGGAGGCGACAAAGGGTACAGGTAAATAGAGCTCAGTCTGAGGAGGAGGAGGTTACCAGTGGTGTGCCACAGGGATCTGTCCTTGATCCAATTCTTTTTAACATCTTTGTTAGTGATATAGCGGAAGGGCTGTCGGGTAAGGTTTGCCTCTTTGCGGATGATACCAAAATCTGCAACAGAGTAGACACCTAGGAAGGTATAGATAACATGAAGAGGGATTTAGCTAAGCTTGAAGAATAGTCTAGAATTTGGCAGCTGGGATTTAATGTTAAAAAATGCAAGGTCATGCATTTGGGCTGCAGCAATCCAAGGGAGCAATATAGTATAGGGGTGAAGTACTTTTGTCCACTAAAGAAGAGCGGGACCTAGCGTGGTTGTGTCTGATGATCTTAAAGTAGCTAAACAGGTAGAAAAGACGACAGGAAAAGCTAGAAGGATGTTTGGGTGTATAGGGAGAGGAATGGCTAGCAGAAAAAAGGAGATGATAGTGCCTCTGTATAAGTCTTTGGTGCAACCATATTTGGAGTATTGTGTGCAATTCTGGAGACCGCACCTTTAAAAGGATATAAACAGGATGGAGTAAGTACAGAGGGTGGCTACTAAAATGGTTAGTGGCCTTCATTATAAAGCATATAAGGACAGACTTAAGGATCTTAATATGTACACCTTAGAGGAAAGGAGGGATAGAGGTGATATGACTGAGACGTTTAAATATCTCCGTGGCATAAATGCACAGGGGGAGAATTCTTTCGATCGAAAGCAAGTTCTGCTACGAGGGGACATGGGATGAGGGTGAAAGGGGATAGATTCAGGGGTGATATGCGGCAATATTTCTTTACGGAAAGAGTGGTGGATCTGTGAAATAGTCTCCCAGTGGAGGTGGTAGAGATGAGGACAGTATCTGAATTCAAAAATGCATGGGACAAACACAGATGATCTCTAAAGGAAAAAAGGGGACTGCTGTAGTTTTTGATATGGAAGGACAGACTAGATAGGCCATGTGGTCTTTTTCTGTTTCTATGTAACTGGACTACTGAATTCTAACTGCCTATACAAAGTCTGCTCTTTCCCTGCTCTCCCAAGGGAAGTAGTGGGGGCAAACACAGTGACAGAATTCAAAATGGCATGTGACAGACATAGTTTATCCCTTTATCTGCCATCATATACTATGTTACTAAAAAGCTCTTTATACTGATAGCCTTAGAGTTAGTTGGATGAGTAAATCTTTTGGGTATGCAGTATGAAAGAGTAGTTACTCACCTGTAACAGGTGTTCTCCAGGAGCAGCAGGAATCAGTCCTCACATATGGGTGTCATCGACGCCGATGAAGCCCCAGCGTAGCATTTCCCCAGCTTTCCATGAAAGCCTTTGGGAATGTAGGCAAGCATGCGCGGTTCCCTTCCCGCCTAAAGGTGCCATCTTACCTCAGTCAAATGACATAGCTAAGAACAGCACACAAAAAATGTAAAAATAAACTATGTACAACTGCAACTCCCAGGGGAGGAGGGAGGGTTGTGAGGACTGATTCCTGCTGCTCCTGGAGAATACCTATTACAGGTGAGTAACTACTCTTTCTCCAGGACAAAGCAGGAAGTCAGTCCTCACATATGGGTGACTCCCTAGCTCTGGGCTACCGAGGAACCCAGGCTGAACAAGAGAACTCCCTCTAGTCCCAGCAGCAAAGAAAGGCTTTTCACTGACACACCCTCCACCGGTAGCCCAACAGAAGGCAGGAGGGCAGGAGTTGCCTAAACCTCAAAGAGATTCCGGAGTACTGCTTGGCCAAAAGCACTGTCCCTACGGGACTCCCTCTCCAGACAGTAATGGGCAGCAAACGTTTGGCTTAAAGACCAAGTTGCAGCCCTGCAGATGTCTACCAAGCGGAGATGAGCCACTGAGGCCGCTATTGCCCTGACACGGTGGGCCGTGACCCTACCCTGCAAATGAAGGTCAGCCACCTTGTAAGCCCAGGTGATACAGACAGCCACCCAGATGGACAAGGTACGCTTGGACACAGCCAACCCCAACTTATTAGGGTCAAAGGAAACGAAGAGCTGAGTAGCCCTTCTATGTCCTTGCGTACGGTCAAGGTAGAAGGATAAGGCCCTCCTACAGTCCAGGCTATGCAGAATTGCTTCAGCCTGGCTGGCATGAGGCCTAGGGAAGAATGTTGGAAGAACCACCTCTTGGTTAAGGTGGAAGAAGGAGACAACCTTTGGGAGGAACTTTGGATGAGTCCTAAGGACTACCCTGTTCCCATAGAAGCGAGTGTAAGGCCTATCACAGACCAGGGCCTGAAGCTCACTCACTCGCCTAGCCGAGGTAAGGGCTATCAAGAAGAGCGTCTTCCAGGACAGGAAGCGTAGAGGGCAAGTAGCCATCGGCTCAAAGGGTGGGCGAGTCAGCTGCTGCAAGACCACATTCAACTCCCACTCAGGAGCAGGAGGACAGATTGGAGGCTTGAGCAAAAGCAAGCCCCTGAGAAAGCGGGACACCAAGGGGTGAACCGACAGAGAATGTCCTTCCACCAGTGAGTGGTGAGCTGCTAGAGCTGAGAGGTGGACGCGAAAAGAATTGGACTTAAGTCCCTGATTGGACAAGTGCAGTAAGTACTGAAGCACCACTGGTACAGTACAGGAGAAAGGATCCTCTGTACGTAGCTGACACCACACAGAAAACCTTTTCCACTTGAGAGCATAGGTTTTCCTAGTGGACTGTTTCCTAGAGGCTAGGACAACCTCCTCAACTTCCTGAGGTAGGCCCCAGGGAGCCAAAACTACCCTTGCAGCCTCCAGGCCATCAAATTTAGAGCTTTGAGATTGGGGTGCAGAAGGGAACCCTGCTCCTGAGAGAGAAGGTCGGGTTGCAACCCCAGAGGCAGTGGGGGATCCTCCGCCAGCTGAAGCAGAAGTGGAAACCAAGGCTGTCTCGGCCAGCTGGGAGCCACCAGCAGGACAGAGGCTTTGTCCTGAAGAATCTTGAACAGAGTTCAGGCCACCAAGGGCGTGGGAGGAAACGCATACAGGAGGCCCTGTGACCAGGGAATCAGAAAAGCATCTGTTGCTATCTGCAGAGGATGCGGTTGCCTGGAGCAGAACTTTGGCAGTTGCTTGTTCAGTGGACTGGCAAACAGATCTATCAAAGGAAGACCCCATTTCAGGAAGATCTTCTGAACCACCAAAGGATGCAGCTGCCACTTGTGGGGCTGCAAAATTCTGCTCAACCTGTCGGCCAGGTAGTTGTCCTGGCCGGGAAGGTACACAGCCTTGAGGAGCATTGTGCTTGAGGGCGAATGAGCAAAGGTCCTGTGCCTCCCGACAAAGGAGTTTGGACCCAGTTCCGCCTTGTTTGTTCACATAAAACATGGCTACCTGGTTGTCTGTCTGAACCAGGACAGGCTGATGACCTAGGGCAGGAGAGAAAGCTTTGAGTGCTAAAAGAATAGCCCTGAGTTCTAGGAGATTGATCTGCTGTGCAGCCTCCCAAGGAGACCACAGGCCCTGGGTGCACTTGTTCAGACAATGAGCTCCCCAGCCCTGCAGGGAGGCGTCTGTGGTCAGTACCACTGTGTACCCGGGAATTTGAAAGGGCACCCCTTTTAGTAGATTGAGTGGGTGCAGCCACCAGCTGAGGGAGTCCAGAAATGGTCTGGACAGCCTTATTCTGTCTCTGAGGCTGCCTGTGGCCTGTGACCACTGACTCCGAAGGCACCACTGTGCAGGCCGCATATGGAGCCTGGCATTGGGGGTTACATGAACTGTCGAAGCCATGTGGCCAAGCAGCCTCAGGCAGAGCCTGGCGGAGACCACTGACTCGCTTAGAAACTGATTTGCTAAGTCCATCAGTCTTTGGGCCCTGTTTGCTGGCAAGAATGCCTTTGCCAGGACAGAGTCTAGCCTTGCCCCTATGAACTCCAAGTTCTGGGAGGGGAGCAAAGTGGACTTTGCGAAGTTTATTACAAATCCCAAGCTTTGAAGAAGAGCAATAGTTCTGAGGGTGGCCTGTCGGGCCTCCTGGCACGTCTGACCTCTGATGAGCCAGTCGTCCAGATAGGGGAAGACAAAGATGCCTTGATTTCTCAGGTCGGCCGCCACCACTGCCAGGCATTTGGTGAAGACTCTGGGAGCGGAGGTTAGGCCAAAAGGCAGTACTCTGTACTGATAATGGTTTCCTCCCACAATGAACCTGAGGTATTTTCTGTGGTCTGGATGAATGAGGATGTGAGTGTACGCATCCTTTAGATCTAAGGAGCATAGCCAATCTCCCAGCTGGAGGTAGGGCAGAAGTGTTCCAAGAGTAAGCATCTTGAACTTTTCTTTCTCTAGGAACTTGTTTAGGTTCCTGAGATCCAGAATAGGTCAAAGGCCACCGATTCATTTGTGTACCAGGAAATACCTGGAGTAGAACCCTTGACCTTGGAAGTGGGGAGGCACAGGCTCCACCGCCCTGTCCACCAACAAACCTTGGAGCTCTTGGAGGAGAAGATCTGTGTGCAGGGGAGGCCTTGGAGACTCCCCTGGAAAGTATGGCGGAGGCAGTTGGTGAAAATGTAGTGCATAGCCTCTGTGGACTATGTTCAACACCCAACTGTCCCCAGTTATGTGGGGCCACTGGTGGGCAAAGAGGGCGAGGCGACCTCCTGTGCAGGTTTGGGAGAGCAGGGACTGAGAGGCTACGTTCAAGGAGTAAAAACCCCCACCCTGCTGAGTGGGAGCAGGGGCCGGAGACTTGGGGGTCCTCTGCCTACGGGGCCCATTACCCTGCCGCTAGGCTTTCTGACCCTGGGGTGCAGCTTGGGCAGCCTGATAATGAGGGTACTGTTTGTAGGCAGTGCCCTTCCTCGGGTAAAAGGGCTTCTTACCCGAGGCCTTCTTCTTGTGAGAAGGGGCAGAGGTCTTCCTAGACAGCCTTGTCCTTGTAAGGTGCTCAGTCTTGAGCTGTGTGGCCTTCTCTGCCATGGGCTTGCCAAAAAGGTTCTCACCTCGTCAAGGGACATCGACCAACTTGTCCTGAACCCATGGCTCGAGGTCCGATGACTGCAGCCATGCCTGGCATCGAGCCGCGATGCCGGCTGCCGCAGCTCAGGCCGAAGCCTCGAAGCCATCGTAGGCGGCGCGGGACATAAACTTCGAGCAGTCCCGAATCCCCGAGGACAAGGACTTGAATCTCTGCAAGGGCTCCCCGGAGAGACCAGCGGAGAACCCGGCCAGCTCCTTGGCCAGGTCTCGCAAGTACATGCCCATGTACAGCTGGTAAGACTGGACACGGCAAGCAAGCATCGAGCCCTGGAAGCACTTTCTACCTACACCATCGAGGTTCCGGGCCTCCCTGCCGGGGGGCACTGCAGAGTGCATCTTCTGACTTTTCAGGCGATGCATGGCCGATTCCACCACCATGGAATGGTGTGGTAGCTGCGCCTTTTCAAAGCCAGGGCTCTTCCAGAGTCGATAAATCGAATTGACCCGCTTGCTTAGAACCGGCGCCGAGGCCGGTGCCTCCCACATCCGGAAGAGGAGCCGTTCCAGCATCGGAGGAACCGGGACAGTAAAGGCCTCCTTCGGAGGAGAGTCGTACTGCAGGGTCTCGAGCTCTTCCTCAGGGTCCGCCGGGATAGCCAACGCGGTGGCCATATCCCAGACAAACTCCGAGAACCGGGTATCCTCCGGAGGGGATCTACTCTGGGGCTCAGACTGCGGTGAGTCCGACGGGACGCACCGAGTCTTGAATGTGTCGGGGGACTCCTCATCCTCCGTCACACAGGCGGACTCATCCGACGAGGAGTCAGGATCCGACCCCGCGGGGCCCTGGAGCACCCGCCCCGATGCCAAAGGCACCGGCGTGGACACCCTCAGTCCCGAATGGGAGGTCGAGGGAGACCGCGACCGAGGTCGACCTCGAGCCATCATGGACTCGAGTATCGGCTCGGTCTCCGGGGTCGACTTCGAAGTCGATGTCCCAATGGTCGGGGCAGATGCGCCAGACAGGCTGGCCATCAGTGCCCGCTGCTACTCCATGAAGGCAGACAGTCTGCACTCCAAGGCTGTCATCCTGAGACTCAGCTCGGGAGACGCAGCAGCCACCGACTCGGGCCCTGGCAGCGCCGGGCCCGACATCGGCTCTCTGGGAGGAGAGTCCTCGAGGACCACAGGGCTTACGTGTCCAGCAGACTCCGGCTCCACGCGAGGAACTTTGGCAGGCTTCTCTTGTTCCACGGGCCCGGGGCGACGGTCGGGGGTCTTAGATCTGGCCCTCGAGGAGCCAGGGACCTCCTCCTCCGATGCCCTCATGAGCCGCTTCTTCCTCTTGCGTTCCCGGTCGGGGGACCCCCCCTGTCCGAGGAGCCCCGACGGTGCTCGGGATCCAAATCCCGAGATGTCGAGGCCTCAGACGAGGTCCGGGCCTGGCCGGAGGCTGAGTCAGAGAAAAGCCTTTCTTTCTGCTGCTGGCGACTTTGCAGTGCCTTGGAAGACATCTTCCCACATGGTCCACACGTCTTAGGGTCATGATCAGGACCGAGGCACCAAAGGCAGCAGTCGTGTGTGTCGGTGAGAGACAACAACTTCTTACACCGAGCACACTTTTTAAAACCACTGGAAGCCATCGGGGAAAAAAGAGTCCCCGCGAGGTCAAAGGACCAGCCTTCCAGGGAAAAGCAAAAAAAGGGTGCGAACACCAGCCACGAAGGGCAAAAACCGAAAAAGAAGAATCGAGCTCGATACCGGTGTACCGAACCCGGCGGGAGGGGAACCGGCGTCGAACTGGGAAGAAAAAATAGCGAGAATCGCCGAAAAAATCAAACTTTTATCCGAGATGACAGGACACACGTCCGGTGGGCTTCTCGGAAAAAGAGAGACTGAGGTAAGATGGCACCTTTAGGCGGGAAGGGAACCGCGCATGCGTGCCTGCATTCCCAAAGGCTTTCATGGAAAGCTGGGGAAATGCTCCGCTGGGGCTTCATCAGCGTCGATGACCCCCCTATGTGAGGACTGACTTCCTGCTTGGTCCTGGAGAAATCTGCATTTCTCAGAAAGCGTAGTTACTCACCTGTAACAGGTGTTCTCCAGGAGCAGCAGGAATCAGTCCTCACTTATGGGTGACGTCGGCGCCGACGGAGCCCTCGCGGAGCAATTTTCCCCCAGCTTTCAAAGAAAGCCTTTGGGAATTGCAGCGCGCATGCGCGGTCGTCTTCCCGCCCGAGGGTGCCATCTTAGCCAGTCAGATGACATAGCTAAAAAAGACAGCATAAAAATTTGCAAAAAGAACATAAGCAGATGATTGCAACTCCAAGGGGAGGAGGGAGGGTAGTGAGGACTGATTCCTGCTGCTCCTGGAGAACACCTTTCTCCAGGACCAAGCAGGAAGTCAGTCCTCACTTATGGGACTCCCAAGCTCAAGGCTACCGGAGACCCTAAGCACAAAAATGAGCTCCCTCTAGCTCAGCAGCACAGAAGGATAGAATCTTCGCTGAATTGTCACCCACCGGTAGCCCACATCCGGGATGGAGGGTAGGAGTTGCTCAGACCTCAAAGAGATTACGGAGGACTGCCTGTCCGAAAGCACTGTCCCTACGGGACTCCCTCTCGAGACAGTAATGGACCGCAAAAGTCTGGCTCGAAGACCAAGTAGCGGCCCGGCAGATGTCTGCCAGCGGAACAGAGCGGAGGTAAGCCACTGACGTGGCCTTTGCCCGAACGCAATGAGCCGTGACTCTACTTTCTAAGGAGAGTCCGGCTGCCCCATAAGCCCAAGAGATACAGTCCGCAACCCAGATGGACAGAGTACGCTTGGAGACCGGGAGCCCCAATCTATTGGGGTCAAAAGACACAAAAAGCTGAGCAGCTTTACGGTGCTCCCGCGTACGGTCAAGGTAGAAGTTCAGAGCCCTTCTACAGTCCAGGGTATGGAGGACCGTCTCAGCTCGGCTGGAGTGTGGTCTGGGAAAGAAGGTTGGAAGTACCACCTCCTGATTGATGTGAAAAGGGGAGACCACTTTAGGCAGAAATTTCGGATGAGTCCGTAGGACCACCCTATTCTTGTAGAACCTAGTGTAAGGGGTATCAGACACGAGGGCCTGCAATTCACTAACGCGTCTAGCGGAAGTGAGGGCTATCAAGAACAGTGTTTTCCAAGACAGAAAACGGAGAGAACAGGTAGCCATAGGTTCAAAAGGCGGACAGGTGATCCGCTGCAAAACCACATTCAGGTCCCAGTCAGGCGCTGGCGGGCGCAGAGGTGGTTTAAGTAGAAGGAGACCTCGGAGAAACCTCGCTACGAGAGGGTCATTGGAGAGAGGTCTGCCGTCCACCGGCACATGATGTGCTGAAAGAGCACTGAGGTGAACTTTGACGGAGTTGGACTTAAGTCCCAGATTAGAGAGGTGCAGCAAGTACTGCAAGATCACCGACACCGGGCAGGAGAAGGGATCCTGAGACTGTTGGGTACACCAGACTGCAAAGCGACGCCATTTAAGGGCGTAGCATTTGCGGGTAGAAGGCCGTCGCGAAGCCAAGACGACCTCCTCCACCTCCGCCGGCAGGAGAAGGGGAGCAAGGACTACCCTCTCAGCAGCCAGGCCATGAGGTTGAGAGACCTGAGGTTGGGGTGCAGGAGGGACCCCTGATCCTGAGTGAGGAGATCCGGTTGTACCCCCAGAGGGATTGGATCCTCCACCGCCAGTTGCAGCAGGAGCGGAAACCACGGCTGCCTGGGCCAGCGAGGGGCCACCAGGATCATGAAGGCTTTTTCTCGGAGAACCTTGAAAAGAGTCCGAGAGACTAGCGGGATGGGAGGGAAAGCGTACAGAAGGCTCCCCGACCACGAGATCAGAAAGGCGTCCGCCGCAACCCGAAGGGGGTGTGGCTGACGAGAGCAGAAGCGAGGAAGCTGCCGGTAGTGAGGACTGGCAAAGAGATCCACCGTGGGGAGACCTCACTTGAGGAAGAGCTTCTGAACTACCAAGGGATCCAGACGCCACTCGTGCGGCTGGAGGACCCTGCTGAGTTTGTCTGCAAGGCAATTTTCTTGGCCCGGGAGATAAACTGCCTTGAGGAGAATGCCGTGACTGACGGCCCAAGAGCAGAGCTTCTGTGCCTCCCGGCAGAGGAGGAAGGAGCCCGTGCCCCCCTGCTTGTTCACATAGAACATGGCAACGTGATTGTCCGTCTGGACAAGGACGGACTGTTGGGAAGTCAGGTGGGAGAAGGCCTTGAGAGCTAGGCGGATCGCCCTGAGCTCCAGGAAGTTGATCTGCTGAGCAGACTCCCACGTGGTCCAGAGGCCCTGAGTACGTGCCTCTTGGCAATGTGCTCCCCAGCCCAGGAGGGATGCATCGGTGGTTAGCACCCGGGTCGGCTGAGGTGACTGGAAAGGCATTCCGAATATCAGGTTCGGCTGCCGGAGCCACCACCGGAGAGACGAGACCAGCGGCTCGGAAACGCGCACTAGGTCTGCTAGGCCGCCCGTGGCTTGTCGCCACTGCTGGCGGAGACACCATTGAGCAGACCGCATATTCAGGCGGGCATTGGGGGTCACATGGACGGTGGAAGCCATATGGCCGAGCAGTCTCAGGAAGCGCCTGGCGGAGACCAGGGGCTGGCTGCGAAAGCGGTCGGCGAGGTCCATGAGCCGTTGAGCCCTGTCGAGCGGTAGGTACGCTCGTGCCTGAGGAGTGTGCAGCCTTGCGCCGATGAACTCGAGATCCTGTGAGGGGAGCAAAGTGGACTTTGCGAAGTTTATAACAAAGCCCAAGTGCTGCAGCAGAGTCACCGTGCGGCACGTGGCGTTGGTGACCTCCTGAGCGGACGCTGCTCTGATGAGCCAGTCGTCGAGGTACGGAAAGACATAGAGGCCGTGAAGCCGTAGATGGGCCGCCACGACCGCGAGACATTTTGTGAAGACTCGCGGTGCGGAGGACAGGCCAAAGGGCAGTACTCTGTACTGGTAATGATTTCCTGCCACCACAAACCTTAGGTATTGGCGGTGGCTTGGGTGGATGAGGATGTGCGTGTAGGCATCCTTTAGATCCAAGGAGAATAGCCAATCTCCCTGCTGGAGGTAGGGCAGAAGGATTCCAAGGGTAAGCATTTTGAACTTCTCCCGCACAAGGAACTTGTTGAGGTTGCGCAAGTCCAGGATGGGTCTGAGGCCCCCTGTTCTCTTTGGTATCAGAAAATACCTTGAATAAAAGCCTTGACCTCTCAGGTGGTGTGGCACCGGTTCCACCGCCTGTTCCTGCAGAAGACCTGCTAACTCCTGAAGGAGCAACTCCCTGTGCAGAGGGGGGCGCGGAGGTTCTCCCGGAAAATAGGAGGGAGGGACCTGATGGAAGTGGAGAAGGTAGCCTTCTCGCACGACCTGAAGCACCCAGGCATCTGCGGTGATGCTGGACCACCTGTGGGCGAAGTGAACCAGCCGGCCTCCGGTGCTGGGAGGAACCAGCGGGGGGGGAGAGGCTATGCTGAGCGAGTCAAAAGCCCCCACCCTGCTGAGCAGGGGCTGGTGGTGCAGGCTTGGGGGCTTGCTGCCTACGGGACCCGTTACCCCGTCCCTTGGCCTGCTGGCCCTGTTGGGGAGCTGCAGGGGCCTGATAATGGGGGTATTGTTTGTAGGCAGCCGCCTTCCTCGGGTAAAAGGACTTTTTCCCCGAGCCCTTCTTTTTCTGGGAAGGGGCGGAGGTCCTCCTAGAAAGCCTGGTCCTGGTGAGAGTCTCAGTCTCAATTTGTGCAGCCTTTTCCGCCATGGGCTTGCCAAAGAGGTTTTCGCCTCGGCAGGGGACATCGACCAACTTGTCCTGTACCCAGGGCTCAAGGTCTGACGACTGAAGCCAAGCCTGTCGGCGGGCACCGATGCCGGCTGCGGCCACTCGAGCCGAGGCCTCAAAGCCATCCTAGGCTGCTCGGGACATGAACTTTGAGCATTCCCGAATGCCCGTGGACAAGGCTAGGAACCTCCGCAACGGCTCCTCGGAGAGACCAGCGGAGAATCCGGCTAGCTCTTTAGCCAGATCCCGGAGATACATGCCCATGTAGAGCTGGTAAGTCTGGACACGACATGCGAGCATAGAGCCCTGGAAGCACTTCTTGCCAAGGCCATCCAGGTTACGGGCCTCCCTTCCAGGAGGCACCGAGGAGTGCATCTTCTGGCTCTTAAGATGATGCATGGCCGATTCCACTACCATGGAATGGTGTGGCAGCTGTGCCTTTTGAAAGCCAGGGCTCTTGCGGACCCGATAGATAGAATCGACCCGCTTGCTCAGGACCGGCGAGGAGGCCGGACTCTCCCACATGCGGAAGAGTAGTCGTTCCAGCATAGGAGGAACCGGCACAGTAAAGTGTTCCCTCGCGGGAGAGTCATACTGGAGGGCGTCGAGCTCTTCGGCTCGAGGCTCCTCCTCGGGATCCGCAGGGAAGGCCAAAGCCTTGGCCATATCCCTAACGAAGTCCGAGAACCGGGCATCCTCCGGGGGGGACTGCTTCCGAGGCTCGGACTCTGGTGAGTCCGATGGGACACACCGAGTCCGGAAAGAATCAGGTGACTCTTCCTCCTCAGACTCCCAGACCGACTCCGACGAGGACTCGGTGGGGTCGGCCCGGGCAGGGTGCGGCGCCAGCCGCCCCGACGCCGAGGGAGTCGGCGTCGGCGACCTCGGTCCCGAACGGGAGGCCGAGGGTGACCTCGACCGAGGATCGACTCGAGTTCTCATCGACTCGAGGATCGGCTCGGTCTCCGGGGTCGACTTGGACGTCGACGTCCCGGCGGTCGGGGCAGCGGCGCCAGCGAAGCCAGCGAGCAGTGCCCTCTGCTGGTCCATGAAGGCAGACAGTCTGCTCTCCAAGGCCGTCAACCTGAGTCCGAGCTCAGGTGACCCAGCAGCCCCCGACTCGGGCCCCGACGGCGTCGGGCCCGACGTCGGCTGTCGCGGAGGCGAGTCCAGAAGGACCACAGGACTTACCCGGGCAGGCATCTCCGACTCCAGGCGAGGTCGCTTCGGGAAGTGTTCCTTCTCCAAGGACCCGGGGCGGCTGTCGGGGCTATGCGACCTGGCCCTCGCGGAACCAGGATCGTCCACCGACGCCGCCCTCGCGGGTTTTTCCTTCCGACGATGGTCCCCGGAGGGAGAACCCCGGTCGGAGGAGCTCCGGCGACGGTCCGAGCTGGAGCCTTTCGACGCGGAGGCCTCCGACGAGGTCCGGGTACGGCTGGGGTCAGCGAAGATTCTCTCACGCTGATGCCGCCGACTTCTCAACGCCTTTGAGGACAGTTTGCTGCAGGGCCCACAGATCAGTTCCTCATGATCCGGGCCCAGGCAGCGGAGGCAAAAGTCGTGTGTGTCGGTTAGTGACATATTTCGGTCACACCGACCACACCGCTTAAACCCACTGGCAGCCATCGGGGGAAAAAGGGCCCCTGCGAGGTCAAAGGACCGGGCTGCCAGGGAAACCGAAAACGAAAGCTGACTAAGTCAGAAAAACCGAAAAAAGTAGGAGGACTCGAGACCGGCGTCGCGAGTCCGGACGGGAAAACGATCGGCGTCTAACCGAAAGAAAAAAGGATAAAACAAAGAAGAAAATCAACTTTTTCGCGGGGACAAGACGGGAACGTCTGTAGGGCTCCGCGGAAAAAAGAAGACTGGCTAAGATGGCACCCTCGGGCGGGAAGACGACCGCGCATGCGCGCTGCAATTCCCAAAGGCTTTCTTTGAAAGCTGGGGGAAAATTGCTCCGCGAGGGCTCCGTCGGCGCCGACGTCACCCATAAGTGAGGACTGACTTCCTGCTTGGTCCTGGAGAAACAGAAGTTCTTCCTTTTGTATTCAGGAGAATAAACAATATTATTGGCTGGTCTGAGTATGTCACCTTCAGAAACGCAAGGTATAAACCAATATTGTGGACTGTTCCTCTTAAAGGGCTTAAAATGGAATATTGTGCACAGCAGCACACACAATTACCTGGCTAGATATTTGGGCTGAAAATGCAAACAGTGTAATAGATGTCTTTTTAATTTAAAACATAAATAAAACCTGTCAAATGTTATGTACAATCTTCTTGAATCTCCTTGCAATTCACTCATAGGAATTTTCTCTACTATTTGGTTAAAAATTCACCATTGCCTTAATATCCTATTATTCAGCCCCCAAATGGATTGTGGAGGACTGTATGGCCCAAACACATTTTAGCATGTCCTCAATTTCTGTGGCAGACATTCCTTTATTATTCTCCTTACTTATTCTCCTGTTAAGGTCACAGGGCTATCTATCCATTTATAGAGATATTAGATGTTATTACTTCTCTGAGAAATGATCTGATGATAATGAAGATCATGTACTACAATGTGCACTTGTGTGTGTTATTTTTCTATGCTTGCCAATAAGTCTGGTAGAAAAATAGTAACATAGTAACTGACGGTAGATAAACACCAGTATGGTCCATCTAGTCTGCCCAGTAAGATGGCAAGAGTAGGTGCACCTGCCGCTCCGTGCAGGCCACCCCTCCCCATGTCTTTGTTTTAGGGGTGAACCCACCGCATGTGAAAATTTGTTCAGCAAAGTTTCGTAAAACAAATAACTACACCTCTGTGAGAAATAGATTTCATGCATAGTTTTACTATGCACAAATGAATTGCTTTGCATGATTCTACATCACAGCAACTCATTAATTATTAATATAAATAGAATTCTGAATACATAAAACTAAACAGAACATTTTACTATTACTATCTGAAAAGGAGAAAATCTTCACAAATCTTCATGTTAAGACTTTGCACCTTAACATGACAAAAACATGCTACTTATGCTAGTGTACATACACTACAGTATTTCCTGTTTTTCTCTTTTTAGTAGAACAACCTCAAAAATGCTTTGTAGTATCGCTAGAAAAAAAAAGTTCTATCCTAGAAGCCAAAAATACAATTATTTCTTTGTTAAACAAATGTTTCAAGATGCAATCTATCACAACCAATAAGGTCCTTCCTGCAGGCATATTTTGTGATGAAGGAACCAATTAGTACGGAGTGGAGGAGTAGCCTAATGGTTAGAGCACTAACTTGGAAACCAAAAGATCAGGGTTTGATTCCCACTAGCACTCCTCGACAAGTCATTTAACCCTCCATTGCCTCAGGAAAGTTATCAAGTTATCCAAGTTATCAATGTCCCTGTTTGTTACAATGTAATCAATTTTGACTGAAATGATAAAGCAGTATAAAAACAGTTAAATAAAAAAATATGTCAGTTCAACAAAGGGTACCCCCAATATGCAAGACGACCAGTGCATTTAGATGCAAAGTTCCATGATAGTCTTTAGGAACCCGATATTCATTTGGGCAGGCTATGGAATATTGTGTCCAGAAGCACACACAATTAATTACCTGGCTAGATATTTGGGCTGAAAATGCAAACAGTTTAATAGATGTCTTTTTAATTTAAAACATTAATAAAACCAAATGTTATATACAATCTTCTTGAATCTCCCTGCAATTCATTTATAGGACTATTCAATGCTGGAAGCTACCTATCTTTTAGGCGCAGGTCGCTAACCAGGCAGCATGCAATATCGCTGCTGCACGGTTATCAATCATCTCCGCCTCCGCTCCTCCGCGGAATGCCCCCGAAACGCCCTGAAGCTATGTGGTTAGCATCGGGAAGCAAAAGGGCCATAATCGGGGATATTAAGTGGTACTAAACATGCTAGTGCTGTTGAATATTCCTCTCAGCGGCAGTTACACAGTTTACAGGGCTGTAAACTGTGTAACTGCCCTTCGAATATCGGGCCCTAATTGTTTTGGACACTGGGTTAAAAGCCCAAGGCAAACCACAGCTATTCATTTCCATCCTCAAGGGTCGCAAATGATCAAGTATTCAGGAAAAAGTACAGAGAAGGGTGACTAAAATGACAGAGATCAAACAACTCTCCTATAAGGAAATGGTAAAGACATCAGGGCTCCAACTCTCCTTTGACGAAGGGGTAAAAAGTCAGGGTTCTTCAGCTTGCAGAAAAGAGAGCTGAGGGGAGATAGGACACATTTGAGGGAGGTACAGAATGACTAAACCATAGTTAAGTAGTCTTCTTGTTCAGTTTTAACCGTATCTCAGTGCACCATCCCTAAATCAAATGGAATTGATCCTCCACCACCTTAGCCACCATTATTGCACCCCAGGAAAAAGGCAACAGCAGCTGAATATCATCTGCAAGTATATAGAATTCATTCCTGCTGAACACAAATTCTGGCATAAGGAGACAAAGTACAGATTAAAAAGATAAGGCAACAACACAGCACTTTCAAGTGGGCTAACATGGCAAATGCTTTTTTCATTGTAACTTGAAAATATCTCGTTTTATATGTACTTCCCTTTTGTTTGCTTATTTTAAGATTGACTTGTATTTAGATCACTATCACACAGGCCTAAATCTGACGCCCTTAAGGAGGGTTTCATTGAGAGAAAGAGGGTGATGTCTGCATCTCCCACTGAAATAAAATGCTAGCCATTTTTAGGACCAAGAGAGTGAAAATGAGGTAAAATTTCTGGATAATAAAGACAATGCTACAAAATGAAAATTAACTGTGAAATCACATTAAAAAATATAGAGATTTTCATCAAGCATGGGTGGTGTTTAAAAATACTATCTTGGAAGCCCAGACCAGCTGTATTCCATGCTTTAAGAAAAGTGGAAGGAAGTCCAAAAAATGGCCAGCATGTTTTAAAGGTGAGGTCAGAGAGGCTGTTGTCAAAAAAGCATCTTTAAGGAAATGGAAAAAGGAGCCAAATGATGAAAACTGGAAACAACTTTACTGGCAAGTTAGATGCAAAGCATTGATAAGGCAGGCAAAGAGAGAATTTGAGAAGCTTGCTGTGAAAGCAAAAACATGTAATAAAGACTTCTTCAAGTACGTTTGTAGCAAAAAATCTGACACAGAGTCACTTGGACCATTAGATGATAAAGGGGTAAAGGGGGCACTAAGAGGGGACAAGGCCATAGCGGAGAGACTGACTGAATTCTCTGCTTCAGTCTTTACTGAAGAAGATGAAGAGGAAGTTATCCATGCCTGAAATGGTATTTAAAGGAGACAAATCAGAAGAACTGAAAAAAATTTCAATAAACTGGGAAGATGTATTACAACTATTTGATAAACTGAAGAGTAGAAAATCATCTGGACCGGATGGTATTCAAGGTGTTAAAGAACTGAAATATGAGATGGCAGACCTAAACTGAACCATCAAATTCCTCAACAAATAGGGGTGTCCTACAATGAGAGGTGGGTTCACCCCTGGGCAAAGACACGGGGAGGGGTGGCCCGTACGGAGCAGCAGGTGTACCTACTCTTGACATTGTGCTGGGCAGACTAGATGGACCATACTGGTCTTTATCTGCCATCATTTAATATGTTACTATTAATAATCTGTGAACTATCATTAAAATCATCTGTAGTACCTGAAGATTGGACAATGGCCAATGTAACGCTAATTTTTAAAAAGGGATCCGAGGGGATCCAGGAAACTACAGACCGGGGAGCCTGACGTCAGTACTGGGCAAAATGGTAGAAACCATTATAAAGAATAAGGTTACTAAACATGTAGATAGTCATGGTTTAATGGGAGAAAGCCAACATGGATTTAGCCAAGGAAAGTCTTGTCTTACTAATCTGTGTAATTTTTTTGAAGATGTGAATAAACAAGTAGACAAAGGTGAGCCGGTATCTGGATTTTCAGAAAGCCTTTTTCAAGGTCTCTCATGAGAGACTCTTGGCGAAATTAAAAAGTCATGGGATAGGAGGCAGTGTACTATTGTGGATCAGGAACTGGTTAAAACATAGAAAGCAGAGAATAGGGCTAAATGGCCAATTTTCGCAATGGAGAAAGGTGAACAGTGGAGTACCCCAGGAATCTGTGCTGGGCCCGCTGCTTTCTAACATATTTATAAATGAGTTGGAAATGGGAATGGGAATAAGGAGTGAGATGATCAACTTTACGGATGACACAAAATTATTTAAAGATATAAAGCCACAAGAGGATTGTGAAAAATTGTAAGAGGATCTTGATAAATTGGGAGATTGGTCATCTAAATGGAAAATGAAATTTAATGTGGACAAGTACAAAATTATGCAACTAGGAAAGAACAATCCAAACTACGGTTGCACAATGCAAGTTTCCACATTAGGAACCACCACCGAGGAAAAAGATTTGGGCATCATTGTGGATGCTACATTGAAACTCGCTGCTCAGTGTGCAGCAGCAGCCAAGAAAGCAAATGGAATGCTAGGAATCAGAAGGAAAGTAATGGAGAATAGAACAAAGGACATTATAATGCCTCTATATTGTTCCATGGTGTGCCCGCACCATGAATATTGTGTGCAATTCTGTTTGCCAGATCTTAAAAATGATATAGCATGTATATAGCTATCTATTCTTATAAAGGGTTGCTAAGAAACTCTGGTCAATACTGTATTTGTGACCTGAGTGCCCAGCCTGTATATAGTTACCCACGTTAGTCCCAAGTTACACCACTTATTCATTGTAATGTACAGTGCAGGTTTCCACCGCACTGTACAGGTTATTGTTTGCCTGTAAACCACACTGATTTTAAAGAGTGCGGTATAGAAAAGATATTAAATAAATAAAATAAAAATAAATAAATACCGAGAAGAGCCACCAAAATGGTAAAGGGGATGGAAGGATATCCCTATGAGGAAAAGTTTAAAAGGTTAGGGCTCTTCAACTTGGAAAAGAGATGGCTGAGGGAAGATTTGATAAAGGTCTGTAAATTAGTGAATGGAGTGGAATGGGTAAACATAGATGAAGCTGCAATGAAACCCATTTAAGATTAATAAGAGAAAATATTTTTTCATTCAATGCATAATCAAACTCTGGAATTCGTTATCAGAGGATGTAGTAAAAGCTGTTAGTGTAGCTCGGTTTAAAAAAGGTTTGGACAACTCCTGGAGAAAGGTCCATAAACCATTATTAAAGAGGACCCAGGAAATCCATTGCTTTCCCCAGGACAAGCAATGTGGATGGAGCCTGTGTACCTTGTTGGGAACCCGGTGGTACCTGTGATCTGGATTGGCCATTGAAGAAACAGGACACTGGGTTTGATGGATCTTGGTCTGACCCAGTATGGTATTTCTTATGTTCACAGTGTGTTCCCATGGTCTGATGTTATTGTATGATAATCAAAGTTTTGTACTTCATCTGCCATGCTATATATTTCCCTCATAATTTCTCTCCTTATTCAGGCTGATTGTTTTATAAGTTTCTTTGATTTTTTTCTGCAGTGCCATTTTAGGCTACTTTTTTGGTCTGTCGTCCAGGCTGTGCCTTTTTTTTCCAATATATTTGATTTTGCCACGGCTGTTTTCTGGATGGAGTGGAGGAGTAGCCTAGTGGTTAGAACACTGGCTTGGTAACCAGGCAACCAGGGTTTGATTCCCAATAGCACTCCTTGTGGCCCTGGGCAAGTCACTTAACCCTCCATTGCCTCAGAAGAAAGGCCTGGCAATTTACTTCCAGTGACTTTGCCAAGAAAACCCAGGAGCTTCTGGGTCGCCAGGAGTCAGGACTGACTCGAAGGCACACATTGCATTTTGCATTTTCTGGACATGATGTCCTAGAAGCTCTCCAGTAGGTTCGAAGTGCATCTGTGCAGAAAGACCATGTCCATCACTCACTGTCTTTTGTGTTCACAGATGACAAAGAGAGGAATCAAGAGTTGTGAAGAACAGAGCAGAAAGAATTTTGGCACCTAAAGTTTCTCATTACTTCAGGTATCAGACTTTCATCCTAGCAAGCAGGAGAAACTTGCTGACATGCGCTGCCATGCCATGGAGGGAATCTTTTTGAAAATAAGATGAAGAGGTTGCTATACTATGATCAAGCAACACAGTTACACTCTTTGGACCTTCCCCAGCCTCACTCCTGACCTAACCTCCTCAACATGGAGGTTCCATAATGGAGGGCACTGGACCTATTACTCTCAAAAATATAGGGACTGTCCTCTTTCTCATTCATCTCAGCCCAAATGGAGTTCTCACTCACACCCCAAGCAGCATAGACTCAGAAGTCCCAACCAGCACCTCAGCCAAATCAAGGATGGGGTTTTGACTAGCAGCCAGAGAAAGCGTAGTTACTCACCTGTAACAGGTGTTCTCCAGGCGCAGCAGGAATCAGTCCTCACATATGGGTGACGTCGGCGCCGACAGAGCCCTCGCGGAGCAATTTTCCTCAGCTTTCAAAGAAAGCCTTTGGGAATTGCAGCGCACATGCGCGGTCCTCTTCCCGCGCAAGGGTGCCATCTTGCTCAGTCAGATGACATAGCTAAAAGACAGCAAAAAAGTAGCAAAAAAGAAAGCATAGAACTGCAACTCCGAGGGGAGGAGGGAGGGTTGTGAGGACTGATTCCTGCTGCTCCTGGAGAACACCTGTTACAGGTGAGTAACTACGCTTTCTCCAGGACCAAGCAGGAAGTCAGTCCTCACATATGGGACTCCCAAGCTTAAGGCTACCGGAGACCCTAAGCACAAAAAGGAGCTCCCTCAAGCTCAGTAGCCCAGAAGGAAGGAATCTTCTCTGAATACTTCTCCAACCGGTAGCCCAACATCCGGGATGGAGGGTAGGAGTTGCCTATACCTCGAAGAGGTTACGGAGGACTGCCTGTCCGAAAGCACTGTCCCTGCGGGACTCCCTCTCCAGGCAGTAATGGGCCGCAAAAGTCTGGCTTGAAGACCAAGTAGCGGCCCGGCAGAGGTCTGCCAATGGAACAGAGCGGAGGTAAGCCACTGACGTAACCTTCGCCCGAACACGATGGGCCGTGACTCGACTTTCCAATGAGAGGCCGGCTGCCTCATAAGCCCAAGCGATACAGTCAGCAATCCAGATGGACAGAGTACGCTTGGAGACAGGGAGCCCCAACTTATTGGGGTCATAAGAGACGAAGAGCTGAACAGCCCTTCTGTGCTCCCGCGTAAGGTCAAGGTAGAAGGTTAACGCCCTTCTACAGTCCAGGGTATGCAGGACCATTTCAGCTCGGCTGGAGTGTGGCCTGGGAAAGTAGGTCGGAAGCACCACCTCCTGGTTGATGTGAAAAGGGGAAACCACTTTGGGAAGAAACTTAGGGTGAGTCCGTAGGACTACCCGGTTCTTGTAGAACCTAGTGTACGGAGGATCAGACACCAGGGCCTGCAGCTCACTAACGCGTCTAGCAGAAGTGAGGGCCACCAAGAACAAGGTTTTCCAAGAATGAAAACGAAGAGGACAGGTAGCCATAGGTTCAAAAGGCGGACAGGTAATCTGCTGTAAAACCACATTGAGATCCCAGTCCGGGGCTGGTGGGCGCAAAGGTGGTTTAAGGAGAAGGCGGCCTCTGAGAAAACGAGCCACCAGAGGGTGCCTGGAAAGAGGTCTGCCATCCACCGGCATATGATGCGCAGAAAGAGCACTGAGGTGGACCTTGACCGAGTTGGACTTAAGTCCAAGATTGGAGAGGGAAAGCAAGTACTGCAAGACCACTGATGCTGAACAGGAGAAGGGGTCTTGAGACTGCTGAGCACACCAGACGGAGAACCGACGCAACTTAAGAGCGTAGGACTTCCGGGTGGAAGGCCGCCTGGAGGCCAAGACGACCTCCTCCACATCTGGAGGCAGCTGGAGAGGAGCAAGGACTACCCTTTCAGCAGCCAGGCCATCAGATGAAGGGACCGGAGGTTGGGGTGCAGGAGAGTCCCCTGATCCTGTGACAGGAGGTCGGGCTGAAACCCCAGAGGAAGAGGGGTGTCCATCGCCAGCTGCATTAGAAGCGGGAACCAAGGTTGTCTCGGCCACCGGGGAGCCACTAAGATCATCGAGGCTTTGTCTCTGAGAACCTTGAAGAGTGTCCGAGACACCAGCGGCATGGGAGGAAAGGCAAATAAGAGGCCTGTGGACCATGGAATCAGAAAAGCATCCGCCGCTACTCGGAGAGGATGCGGTTGTCGGGAGCAGAATCTGGGAAGTTGCCGGTTCAGAGGACTGGCAAACAGATCCATGGTGGGGAGGCCCCACTTGAGAAAGATCCGTTGAACCACCATCGGATCCAATCTCCACTCGTGTGGCTGGAGGATCCTGCTTAGCTTGTCGGCCAGGTAATTTTCTTGACCATGATGCCGTGGTGGACGGCCCAAGAGCATAGTTTCTGTGCCTCCTGACAGAGAAGGAAGGAGCCTGTTCCGCCTTGTTTGTTCACGTAGAACATTGCAACCTGATTGTCTGTCTGTACCAGCACCGACTGGTGAGAAATCAGGTGAGGGAATGCTTTGAGCGCTAGGCGGATGGCTCTGAGCTCCAGGAAGTTTATCTGCTGAGTCCAGAGACCTTGAGTACATGTCCTTGGCAGTGTGCTCCCCAACCCAGGAGAGAAGCATCGGTCGTCAGGACCTGAGAATGCGGAGGGGGCTGAAAAGTCACCCCTAGTACTAGGTTTGGCAGATGAAGCCACCATTGCAGAGAGGAGACCAGCTGGTCGGAGATCTGTACGGAGTCCGCTAGGCTCCCAGTGGCCTGATGCCATTGTGTGCGAAGGCACCATTGCGCAGGTCGCATGTTCAGGCGGGCATTGGGGGTCACATGGACCGTGGAAGCCATATGGCCGAGCAGCCTCACAAATTGCCTGGCCGAGACCAGGGCATTGCTGTGAAAGTGGCTGGCGAGATCCATGAGCCGCTTGGCCCTGTCCAGAGGGAGGAAGGCCCGCGCCTGAAGAGTGTCCAACCTGGCGCCGATGAATTCGAGATTTTGAGAGGGGAGCAAAGTGGACTTTGCGAAGTTTATGACAAATCTCAAGTGCTGGAGTAGAGTCACAGTGCGATGAGTGGCCTGAGTGGCCTCTTGGGAAGACTGGGCTCTGATGAGCCAGTCGTCCAGGTATGGGAACACAAAAAGGCCTTGAAGTCTTAGATAGGCCGCCACCACTGCCAGGCATTTGGTGAACACCCTGGGGGCGGAGGATAGGCCAAAGGGCAGTACTCTGTACTGGTAATGATTTCCTCCCACAACAAACCTGAGATATTGTCTGTGGTCTGGATGAATAAGGATATGAGTATACGCATCCTTTAGATCCAAGGAGCATAGCCAGTCTCCCAGCTGGAGGTAGGGCAGCAGGATTCCAAGGGTAAGCATCTTGAACTTTTCCTTTGCAAGGAACTTGTTGAGGTTTCGCAAGTCCAGGATGGGTCTGAGGCCTCCTGTTCTTTTTGGTATCAGAAAGTACCTGGAGTAAAACCCTTGACCCTTCAGGTGGTGGGGCACCGGTTCCACAGCCTGTTCCTGAAGGAGACTTGCTAACTCCTGAAGGAGTAAGTCCTTGTGCAGAGGGAGTCTTGGAGGCTCCTCTGGAAAGTAGGAGGGAGGTACCTGATGAAAGTGAAGGAGATAGCCCTCCCGAACTATGTGAAGTACCCAGGCATCTGTGGTGATGTTGGACCACCTTTGGGCAAAGTGGACCAGCCGGCCTCCTGTGCTGAGAGAAACCAGCTGAGGGGGAGAGGCTATGCTGATGAAGTCAAAAGCCCCCACCCTGCTGAGCAGGGGCCTGTGGTGCAGGCTTGGGGGCTTGCTGCCTACGGGACCCATTACCCCGTCCCTTGGCCTGCTTCCCCTGTGGGGGAGTTGCGGAGGCCTGATACTGAGGGTAGTATTTATAGGCAGCCGCCTTCCTCGGGTAAAAGGGCTTTTTCCCTGAGCCCTTCTTCTTCTGAGAAGGGGCAGAGGTCTTCCTTGAGAGACGAGTCCTGGTGAGAGTCTCTGTCTCGATCTGTGCAGCCTTCTCATCCATGGTCTTGCCAAAGAGGTTTTCACCTCAGCAGGGGACATCGACCAACTTGTCCTGCACCCATGGCTCGAGGTCGGACGACTGAAGCCAAGCCTGGCGACGTCCACCGATGCCGGCTGCGGCTACTCGAGCCGATGCCTCAAAACCATCGTAGGCTGCTCGAGAGATAAAGCACAGTTACTTACCTGTAACAGGTGATCTCTGGGAACAGCAGGAATTAGTCCTCACATATGGGTACGTCGGAACCGACGGAGCCTGCGCGGGAAAGCTCCCCAACTTCCCAGAAAGGGATGCGCGCTGCCTTCCCGCCTTCCTGACCAACTCTCTTCAGTTCTAGTTTAAAGCTGAGACAATAGAGAGAGGAAAGGAAAGAGAGACAGAGAGATACAACTCCAAGGGGAGGTGGGAGGGTTGTGAGGACTAATTCCTGCTGTTCCCAGAGATCACCTGTTACAGGTAAGTAACTGTGCTATCTCCAGGAACAAGCAGGAATGAGTCCTCACATATGGGGACTCCTTAGCTAAGATGCCGGGGAGATCCCCCTGCAAGAATTCCTCATCTTCCCATGGATCTCAGGCATCCACTCAGGGAAGGTGGGCAGAAGTTGTTTAAGAATGGAACAGGTGTCTGAGGACAGCCTGACCAAACAAGGCATCCCGGCGGGAGTCCTTGTCCAAGCAGTAATGGGCTGTGAAGGTATGAACCGAGGCCCAAGTGGCTGCTCGACAGATCTGATCGATGGATACAGAATGAAGATGAGCCATAGATGTGGCCATGGCTCTCACATTGTGAGCTGTGACATGGCCTTCCAGAGAAAGGTTCTTACTCTGGTAAGCAAAAGAAATACACTGAGCAATCCAATTGGACAGTGTTCTTTTTGAGACTGGAAGTCCTAAATGAGAAGGATCAAAAGCAACAAAAAGTTGAGAAGACTTTCTATGTTGCTGTGTCCTGTGGATGTAAAAGGCAAGAGCTCTTTTATAATCTAACGTATGTAGGTTCCTCTCTGCACTAGATGCATGAGGAGCTGGAAAAAAGACAGGTAGATATACCTCTTGATTAAGATGAAAAGGTGAGACCACTTTAGGCATAAAGTGGGGATTTGTCCTAAGGACTACCTTATCATGATGGAACCTTGTATAAGGTGGATTAGCCACTAAAGCCTGCAGTTCACTGATGCGGCGAGCAGAAGTGATTGCAATAAGGAAAATGACTTTCCAGGAAAGGAATTTTAAGGAGGTAGTGGCTAAGGGTTCAAAGGGCGGCTTCATAAGCTGACCAAGAACTACGTTTAAGTCCCATGCCACTGGAGGAGGCCGAATGGGAGGTTTAGTTAAAGTGAGACCTCTCATGAATCTTGCAATAAGAGGATGAGAGGAAACAGATTGTCCATTGATAGGCTGAAGAGATGCTGCAATAGCACTCAAATGGACTCTTACAGAATTGGTTTTAAGTCCTGCATTGGAAAGATGCAGGAGATATTCAAGTAAAGAAGTTAAAGGTAGTGCTAGAGGGTTAAGACCTTTGTTAGCACACCAAATTGAAAATCTTTTTCATTTAAAAGCATAAGAACGCCTGGTGGAAGGTTTCCTCGATGCATGGAGGATATCCTTCACCTGTTGAGAAAGATTCAAGTCTTGAAGGTCTAGGCCTTCAGTAACCAAGCTCTGAGGTAAAGGGACTTGGGGTTTGGGTGCCACAAAGTCCCCTCCTCTTGAGACAGAAGGTCTGGAGCAGCTCCCAGATCCAGGGAGGGTGTCTGGGAGAGATGCAGAAGTAGAGGGTACCACACTTGGCGTGGCCAGCGTGGAGCTATGAGGATCATGGATCCTTGATCCCTCTGAAGTTTGAATAGAGTCTTGGGAATCAAGGGAATGGGTGGAAAGGCATATAGGAAGGCCTGACCCCAATGAAGGAGGAAGGCATCCCTGGCCTGAGCTCCCTGACACGGAATTCTGGAACAGAACCGGGGAAGTTTGGCATTGTACGGACTTGCAAAGAGGTCTATGTCCGGGGTCCCCCATTCTTGAAAGATTCTGAGTGCCTGATCCATGTGCAGGGACCATTCGTGTGGCAGCAAGACTCGAATGAGTCTGTCTGCCCAAGAGTTTTGGATTCCTGGGAGGTACACTGCCAGGAGATGGATCCCATGCTCTCTGGCGAAGGCCCAGAGTTTTAGAGCTTCGTTGCAAAGCGACAGAGAGCCAGTCCCTCCTTGTTTGTTTACGTAGAACATGGCTACTTGATTGTCGGTATGAACAAAGACTGTCATGTTGATGAGGAGGGTATGAAAGACCTTGAGAGCAAGGAGAATTGCTCGCAGTTCCAAAAGGTTGATATGAAGGGTGGTTTCCTGTGGAGACCAAAGGCCCTGAGTGGAGAGGTCTTGGAGATGAGCTCCCCAGCCTGTTTGGGAGGCATCTGTAGTGAGAGTTGCTTGGGGTAACAGAGGTTGGAAGGGGGCCCCCAACAACAGATTGAGTGGATATCCACCATTGGAGAGACCAAAAAAGACGTTTTGAGGTTGCTATTTGGTCTGAGAGAGCTCCTGATGCTTGGGTCCACTGTGTGGACAAGGTCCATTGAGCTGCTCTCATATGTAGGCGAGCATAAGGCACTACATGAACTGTGGATGCCATGTGACCTAGCAGTTGTAGCATCTCTCTGGTAGTCAAGTGGCTTCTGGACTGAATTTGAGAGGCCAAGTGCACTAGACGGTTGCAACGGGCCTGAGGAAGATAGGCCCTTGCAGTGGTAGTATCTAGCCAAGCCCCGATGAACTCTAGGGATTGAGTAGGGGTGAGTTGAGACTTTGGCAGATTGATGACAAGTCCCAGATACTGCCGTATGCGTCTGGTGTGGTCCAGGGAAGTCTGAGCCTCGGACTGAGATGGAGCTCGGATGAGCCAGTCGTCCAGGTACGGGAAGACAAAGATCCCCAGAGTGCGTAGAAATGCAGCTACTATTGCCATGCATTTGGTAAATACCCTTGGAGCAGAGGCTAGACCGAAGGGGAGTACTCTGTATTGGAAATGTTTTCCCTGGAACATGAACCGTAGGAATTTTCTGTGGGATGGATGGATGAGTATATGTGTGTACGCATCCTTGAGATCTAGAGAACAAAGCCAGTCCTGACTCTGTAGGTATGGAAGGAGAGTACCTAGAGAAAGCATTTTGAATTTCTCTTTGTAGAGGAATTTGTTCAATTCTCTGAGATCCAGAATGGGTCTGTATCCCCCCGTTTCTTGGGAATCAGAAAATAGGGGGAGTAGAAACCTGACCCTTGTTGAGGAAGAGGAACCTCTTCTATTGCCCTTTGGGCGAGAAGAGTGGTCACCTCTTGTCCCAACAGGTACAGGAGAGATGGGGGAGAATTGAATTGTCTCACCATGGTATGGGGAGGAAGGCTGGAGAAATGTAGTTTGTAGCCTTCTCTGATGACAGAGAGGGTCCACGGTTCTGATGTGATTTGCTCCCATCTGGGAGCAAAATGAGCCAACCTTCCTGGAATGGTGAGAGGTTCTGGCTGTTGCAGAGCCAGAAAGGGTAAGTTCTCTAGAACCAAGTCAAAAACCCTGAGGAGGTTGGGACTGCTGGATTGTAGCAGCCCCTGTGGCCTTTGCTCTGGCCTGCTTAGTTTGCTGACGCTTAGAAGCAAAGTGAACTTGGGAAGATTGCTGGCCAGTATTTGTGGAAAATCTGGTCTTTTTATAGAAAGTTTTCTTAAAAGGTTTTTTCTTGGCAGGGGTAGAGGTAGACTTAGAAAGTCTATCTAAAGCAGCATTCTCTGCATCCATTTGAGTGGCTTTGATTTGCCACTCTTTGCCAAAGAGATTTTCACCTGTACAGGGCAGATTGCCCAAGCCTTCTTGTAACCAGGGTTCCAAATCAGAGGCCTGGAGCCAAGCCAGTCTGCGAGCAGCTATGGCTATGCCAGAGGCTCTGCATGCCCCCTCAAAAGAGTCAAAGGCTGCTCTGTTGGAGAACTTGGAAACATCTTGAGTGTGCTTTAGCAAAAGAAGGAATTCCTCCTGTTTATCCACTGGGATAAAGGGGAGAAATTGACGTATCTTTAATGCAATCTCTTTCAAAAACATGCCCATATAAAGGCTGTATGAATTGATTCTGGCAATAAGCATGCTAGCTTGGAAGATTTTTCTCCCAAAAGCATCCAGAGTCCTACATTCTCTTCCTGGAGGGGTAGAAGAGTGTCTTTTGGTACTCTATCTTTTTCATAGCAGACTTCACCACAATAGAGTGGTGAGGAAGCTGAGTTTTTTGAAAACCAGGAGAAGGAGGAACCCGATACATGGTGTCCAAACTTCGAGAATGTGGAGATAGGGTAAGAGGAGCCTCCCACAAATCCATCATGTGTTCTTGAAGAATTTCATGTATGGGTAAGGTGGCTGCCTCTTTAGGAACCTTAGAGTATCCTAAAATATCTAATTTCTTTGCTCTAGGTTCCTTTTCTGAGGATACAGATATGGAGAGTCCTTTAACTACTTCAATAATGAAGTCTTGAAAGGACAAATCCTCTGGAGGAGACATTCTCCTTTTTGGAGAAGAGGGCTCCTCAGGAAGAGTGAAAGAGACGTCAGCAGAATCATCTGAGGTATCAGACTCTTCAGAGGATTCAAAGTATCGTCTATTTGCTTCCAGAGATCGATACGCGTACCGATCGGTACCGACATCGGGCGTACCGGGTATCGGAGCGGTATCGAAGGAAGCTCCGGAACCGGAGACCGGAACCAGCATGCTACTGGAAGTAGATGCTCTGGGTACCGGTATCGGTTGCGGTACCGGAATCGGAGTCGGAACCGATTGTCGCGGTACCGATGGCGGTGCAGCATTAATGAAAGTCAGTAAGGCCTGCTGCATGGATTGTACCGTAGTACCCATAGCCGCCACAACTGCCTGGAAGTTGGTACCGGTGTTAGCCGGTACCCCAGAGCAGTCTAACAGGAGATCGGTCGAGGCCGTGCCATCGATGTCTACCTGTAACCCCATAGGAGGAGCTTTGGAAGCCGGAGCTTCCTGCCGGGGTTTTTTGGCTGGGGCAGGGTCCTCAGGGTTAATTGCAAGGGCCTCTCGCTGCTTAGAGGGAGATTTGCCTTTTGAGGACTTGCCCGAAGAATGTTTGGTTACCTGAGATCCATCAGGAGAAGACCTGGAGGATGTTGATGCTGGAGTATCGGTAGAAAACAGCATATGAAATTTATTTGCTCTGTTCTGTAAGCCCCTTTTGGACATCAGAGAGCAGGATGGACAATCCGGAATGGAATGGTCAGGCCCCAAACATTTAAGACACCACTCATGGGTGTCTGTAATTGAAATAGTACCGGTACACTTAGTGCATTTTTTAAAACCAGGAGCTGGTTTTTCCATGAGGGAGACCTGAGAAGGCCTAGAGGCCTCACAGAAAAAATACACCAAGTGTAGGAAAAAGTAATATTATTATTATTATTATTTTTTTTTAAATAAACGAATAAAGGACCGGCGGTACCGGTCCGGAATCGGGGAAGGCAGACACGTGGTCAAAGAAACAAATTAAAATAACAATTTCTTCAGCGGTGACAGGAACACGACCTGCTGGCTCCGCGGAAAAAGAAGAACTGAAGAGAGTTGGTCAGGAAGGCGGGAAAGCAGCGCGCATGTGCTGTGGGAGGCCCCAAAAGCTTCCTTTCTGGGAAGCTGGGGAGCTTTCCCGCGCAGGCTCCGTCGGTTCCGATGTACCCATATGTGAGGACTCATTCCTGCTTGTTCCTGGAGATACTTCGAGCACTCTCGAATACCAGTTGACAAGGTTTGGAACCTCTGCAAAGGTTCGTCGGAGAGACCAGCAGAGAACCCGGCTATTTCTTTAGCCAGGTCCCGGAGATACATGCCCATGTAGAGCTGGTAGGTCTGGACCCGACAAGCAAGCATAGAGCCCTGGAAACACTTCCTACCGAGGGCATCCAGGCTTCGGGCCTCCCTACCGGGGGGCACCGAGGAGTGCATTTTTTGACTCTTAAGTCTATGCATGGCTGATTCCACCACCATGGAATGGTGCGGTAGTTGTGCCTTTTGGAAGCCGGGGCTCTTGCGGACTCGATAAATGGAATCGACCCGCTTGCTTAATACTGACGCCGCCGCCGGGCTCTCCCACATGCGGAAGAGAAGTCGTTCCAGCATCGGAGGAACTGGTACAATAAAGGCCTCCTTTTGGGGAGAGTCATATTGGAGGGCATCGAGTTCTTCGACTCGAGGCTCCTCCTCGGGATCCGCGGGGAAGGCCAAGGCCTTGGCCATATCCCGCACGAAGTCCGAGAACCGGGTATCCTCCGGGGGGGACCGTCTCCGAGGTTCGGACTCGGGGGAGTCTGATGGGACACACCGAGTCCGAAAGGAACCAGGTGACTCTTCGTCCTCGGATTCCCAGGCCGACTCCTCGGAGGAGGAGTCGAGCGGCTCCGGTCGGGCGGGCATCGATGCCATCCGCCCCGACGCCGAGGGAGTCGGCGTCAACGACCTCGGTCCCGAATGGGAGGCCGAAGGAGACCGCGACCGAGGATCGACTCGAGCCCTCATGGACTCGAGGATCGGCTCGGTCTCCGGGGTCGACGTCCCGGCGGTCAGGGCAGAAGCACCGACGAGGCCAGCGATCAATGCCCGCTGCTGGTCCATGAAGGCAGTCAGACTGCTCTCCAAGGCCGTCAACCTGAGTCCGAGCTCAGGAGACCCAGCAGCCCCCGACTCGGGCTCCGACGGCGTCGGGCCCGACGTCGGCTCCTTCGGAGGCGAGTCTACGAGGACAACAGTACTCACGTGAGCGGGCAAGTCCATCTCGAGACGAGGATGTTTTGAAGGTCTCTCCACCTCCGAGGACCCGGGACGGGAATCGGGGCTATGCGACCTGGCCCTCGAGGAACCAGGAGCGTCCACCGATCCTGCCCTCGCGGGTTTCTTCTTCCGATGATGTTCCCGGGTAGGAGACCCCCTTTCAGAGGAACTTCGACGATGCTCAGGACCAGAGTCCCGAGACATCGAAGCCTCTGACGAGGTCCGAGCCCGGCCGGATTCAGAGAAGATACGTTCCCGCTGATGCTGCCGACTCCTCAACGCTTTTGAGGACATTTTGCCACACGGACCACAGATCATCGGGTCATGATCGGGTCCGAGGCAGCGGAGGCAGAAGTCATGTGTGTCTGTAAGAGACATGAGTTTCTTACAGAGGTCACACTTTTTAAACCCGCTGGCAGCCATCGGGGGAAAAAGGGCCCCTGCGAGGTCGAAAGACCGGGCTGCCAGTGAAAAAGTAAAAAGGCGCGAAATCTGTCACGAAGGACAAAAACCCGAAAAATAAAGAACGGACTCGTAACCGGCGTCGCGAGTCCGGGCGGGAAAAGAACCGGCGTCGAAACCGAGAGAAAAAAAGAGAAATAATCAACTTTTCTGCGGGGATTCACAAACAACGTCTGTAGGGCTCTGCGGAAAAAAGAAGACTGAGCAAGATGGCACCCTTGGGCGGGAAGAGGACCGCGCATGTGCGCTGCAATTCCCAAAGGCTTTCTTTGAAAGCTGGGGAAAATTGCTCCGCGAGGGCTCCGTCGGCGCCGACGTCACCCATATGTGAGGACTGCCTTCCTGCTTGGTCCTGGAGAACATAGCCACGTCTCCAGTCCTGGTCACTGACAACTGTCCAGTTATGCACCTAGGGAAGAACAACCCAAATTATGGTTACACGATGCAAGGTTCCACATTGGGAACCACCACCCAGGAAAAAGATTTGGGCGTCATTGTGGATAACATGTTGAAGCCCTCGGCCCAGTGTGCAGCGGCAGCCAGGAGAGAAAATAGAATGCTAGGTATCATAAGGAAAGGAATGGAAAATAAAACAAAAGATATTATAATGCCTCTATACCGTTCCATGGTGAGACCGCACCTTGAATATTGTGTGCAATTCTGGTCGCCATATCTTAAAAAGGATATAGCGTTATTAGAAAAGGTTCAGAGAAGAGCCACCAAAATGGTAAAGGGGATGGAAGGATACTCCTATGAAGAAAGGCTAAAAAGGTTAGGGCTCTTTAACCTGGAAAAGAGACGGCTGAGGGGAGATATGATAGAAGTCTATAAATTAATGAATGGAGTGGAACGGGTAAACGTAGATCGACTACTTACGTTACCAGGATATAGGAAGACTAGAGGACATGCAATGAAACTACAGGGTAAACTATTTAAGACTAATAAAAGAAAATATTTTTTCACTCAAAGTGTAATGAAACTCTGGAATTTGTTACCGGAGGATGTAGTAAAGGCTGTTAGTGTAGCTGGGTTTAAAAAAGGTTTGGACAAGTTCCTGGAGGAAAGGTCCATAAACCATTATTAAGAAGGGACCCAGGATATCAATGCTTGACCTAGTACAAGCATTGCAGAACCTGTGTCTTTTGGGGAAACTGTTAGGTACGTATGATCTAGATTGGCCACTGTTGGAAACAGGATACTGGGCTTGATGGACCTTGGTCTGACCCAGTATGACATATCTTATGTTCAGTAGGAGGGAGGCTCACCCTTTAAATTCCAACTGATGGGCATTCAAAATAGGCTGGGCCGGGTACAGATTACATCTATCTGGGCTTTCACCAAACTGGCCACTAAGGAAGCATTTGGTCCCTCCTCAGCACCAGCAGTTACTTCTTCAGGAGCTCTCCACCCTGTGGCAGGAAGGACAGGGATTTTATTTAAGGTGCTTCCTGGTTACCTAAAAACAGGGTGATTGAGCTCCATCTTAGATCTGAGGAATCCGAGCAAATCCCTGGTTCATGAAAAATTCAGAATGGTTTCTCTTGGTGCCCTATTACATTTATTTTCTTAAAAAGAAGATTGTTATGTTCTCTAGACCTCATGGATACATACACCCACATTCAAATATATCCAAATCGAAGGATGTTACCTGCAATTTATGGTATAGGGTCACCACTACCATTATTGCGTTCTGCCTTTTGGCCTTATGTTTTTACGCAAACTGAGTGTGAACATGTTTCTCTACTTACCTGACTGGCTGGCCAACAACGTCACCCAAAAGGGGTGTAGTAATCTGTACGCATTACTATCCAGGTGTTAGTTATTAGGCTTGTCATCAGCTATTCCAAGTCTCAGTGGACCCAGCCAACTCAATCGGAATTAGAGTTCTGCTAGACACAATTCAGGACGACAGTGGAGGACATAAAGCAGAATAAGCAGACATCAGCGAAAACTATGTTGAGAATGATGAGAAACATGGCCTCTATGGCACATGTAACTCCTTTGGCACATCTCAAGATGAGACTGGCTCAATGGAACTTGAGCATGCAATGGACACAGTTAATTCACAACTCAGCAACCTCATCTCTGTCACAATGCCTATCCAGGCCTCTCTTCCAGGTGGTTGCTTCTTTACAAACTTGCCAAAGGCTTGCCCTTCTAAGCACATCCGGACTAAAAATTACTCATGACAGATATATTCAAATTGGACTGGGGAGTCTGTCTAAGAACATAAGATATGCGATACTAGATCAGACCAAGAGTCCATCAAGCCCAGTATCGCGTTTCCAACAGTAGCCAATCCAGGTCACAAGTACCTGTCAGGTTCCTAAAAGGTATACAGATTCCATGCTGCTTGTTGCAGGGGTAAGCAGTGGATTTCCACGGTCCTCTTTTAAATCCAGCTATACTAGCAGCTTTTACTATATCCTCTGGTAATGAATTCCGGAGTTTGATTAGGTGTTGAGTAAAAAAATATTTTCTGCGATTAGTTTTAAATGTGCAACACTGTAGCTTCATTGTGTGTCCCCTAGTCTTTACTTTTTGAAGGGGTAAACAATTGATCTACATTTACCCATTCCACGCCATTCATTACACTGGTCAACACTGAAATCGTTACTGACTTTAAAAGGCCCTAATCTGTAGTATCTTGGTGAGCTGAACACGAATATAACATTAAAAAAAATTTATTGGCTCTCGTTTTGAAGATATTGCATGTAGTTCATTTTTGACATTTCACCGTGTAAATGTAGCCAGTAGGACATCAACAACATCCCAAATAAGCCTTGAATGATGTAATATTGCATCGCATCGCATTGCATAATACCAGCATGCACACATCATCCAGAGTTGATTGCATCATTTTATGATGCAATGCAATACTACTGCCAGACGGCTGCTGAAGCCATCTGACGTCAGCAGTGTACTATACACAGTCGGAAAGGAAAGTAATCTGGTATTCTGCTCCGATATTGAAAGCCTCATGAATGCCTTAAAAATCACTCATGACCCACAAGACTGGAGACTATTTATAGTCTCTTCGAAACTGAGTCTGAAGGCTGTGCTTTTGAACAATGGAAACCGTCTTCCACCTATTCCAGCAGCGCATGCCGTCCACATGAAAGAGACATACGATAACTTAAAGCATCTACTGACTTCCATTAACTATAACAAGTACAGCTGGCACCTCTGTGGTGACTTGAAGGTAGTTGCCCTTTTAATGGGACTGCAGCAGGGATATATAAAATACATGTGTTTCTTATGTGAATGGGATAGCCCAGCAAGGGATTGGCACTACTTGCGGAAGGAATGGAATCGCAGACAAAATGTAACAGTTGGAGAGAAGAATATCCAGCACCCAGCTCTGGTTGAGGCTCAAAAAATCCTGCTACCACCCCTTCACATCAAACTAGGTTTGATGAAAAACTCTGTGAAAGCCATGGACCGCACTTCGCCAGCTTTCCATTACCTGCATGAAAAATTCCCTCGACTCAGCGAAGCAAAGATTAAAGAGGGAGTTTTTGTGGGTCCTCAGATTCGAGAGCTCTTCAAAGATGACCGGTTCAACAACTTGCTGCAGGGTGATGCGAAACAAGCATGGAATGCTTTTCGCCTGGTGTCAACAAACTTTCTCGGGAATGTTAGGGCAGAAAACTACAAGGAACTAGTAGAAGACATGCTGATGCAGTATCAGAAACTTGGCTGCAATATGTCTCTAAAGATCCATTTCCTTGATTCCCATCTCGATTTCTTTCCTGACAACTGTGATATGGTTAGTGATGAACAGGGCGAACGTTTTCACCAGGATATTGCAACGATGGAGCAAAGATACCAGGGAAAATGGTCCACTACAATGCTGGCTGACTACTGCTGGACACTCCCCAGAGAAGCTCCCGAACAGCTATACAACAGGCGAAAAAATCTAAGAAGTAGTCTATGACTTGTTTTTTTACAGGTATTAACCGACGGCCTATTATATTTACTATTGACATGCATTTTGTGATGTAAACATTAATTCTTGTAGATTACAAAAAAACTAGAGCCAACTTTGCAATTTCACTGTCATATTCGTGTTCAGCATATAAAAACTGATAAGAAATGACTATTTTTATTTCAGTAACATGACTTTTGTAAAAATTTGTTGATCAGTGTTATTTTATAGACCTCTATCATATCTCCCCTCAGCGGTCTCTTTTCCAAGTTGAAGAGCCATAACCTTTTAAGACTTTCCTCATAAGGATATCCTTCCATCCCCTTTACCATTTTTGTCGCTCTTCTCTGTACCTTTTCTAATTCTGCTATATCCTTTTTAAGTTATGGCAACCAGAATTGCACACAATATTCAAAGTTTGGTCACACCATGGAGCGATACAGCGGTGATATACTATCCTTCGTTTTATTCTCCATTCCTTTCTTTATGATTCCTAGCGTTCTATATGCTTTCTTTGCCACTGCTGCACACTGGGCAGAGAGTTTCAACATGTTATTCATGATGATGCTCGGATCTTTTTCCTGGGTGGTGATTCCTAATGTGGAACCTTACATCATGTAACCATAGCTTGGGTCTGTGATCCTCCCAGAAGATTCTCCTTCAGATAAACTTCCTGGAACCGACAACAGTGTCGAATGCTCTAAAGGTTTTCAGAGATCAGCTAGCCAACCAAATTGTCATGATTCAGACCAATATCCACGTTGCGATGTACACAGGAGTCTGTCAGAATGTAGAACTTCACAATCTCTCACAGGATAACAGAGCAACTTATTTGGCTGTTGAGGACAATTTCCTGGTGGACAAACTGTGCTATGTCTTCCCATCTCCTGAGTAGACCCTGCATAGAGGAGTTGCAAGAAACTCTTTTGAGAGTGGAATACCCTCTTGATAGATCTGTTTGCCACTCTGCAGAACAAACAGGTGCCTCAGTTTTGCTCCAGTGTTGGGATGCATGGAAAATTAGTCTCTGGTGCCTTCCTTCTCCATTGGGGGAGGGGTCTTCTGTACAGGTATCCTCCCATTCTTCTGTCGTGAAAAATTTCCTGAAATGCAAACAGTACAAGGGGGAGATGATTCTAATAGCCCCTTACTGGCTCAGACAGCCTTGGTTTCCTATTCTCCTAAAAAGCGTCATATGGAAACTAACCCATTTGGGTGATTTTCCCAGATTTTGCAGAACCAGGGCCCTTTCCCTCACAGATTGGATGCTGAGAGACTAACCCTGTTTTCATTAGGTATGCTGGCTGGACTCACCAATGTTATCTTGCTTTACAGGAGATATTCCACCTGGAGGTTGCATGATTTCAAGTGGAAACGATTTTCTGTCTGGTGTGAGGGAAAGGACCTAGATAATTTTTCATGTCCTATACAAAAACTGCTTGAATACCTTCTACATTTGTTGAAGTCTGGCCTGAAGATCAACTCTGTAAGGGTTCATCTTAGTGCAACTAGTGCCTATCACCATCAGGTAGAAGGGAAACCCATATCTCTACAATTTTTAGTTGTTTGCTTTATGCGGAGCTTGTTTCTTACTAAACCTCCCTTCAAGTTTCCTGCTGTGTCATGAGACCTTAATGTGGCAGTCATTCAGTTGATGAAAGCTCCTTTTGAGCAGCTAAGTACCTGTGAACTGAAGCATTTGACCTGGAAAGTCTTGTTTTTGAGAGTGGTCACATCAGCATGCAGAGTTAGCAAGTTCCAGGTTCGATTAACAGATCCACCCTACATCCAAATTTCATCACATTAGGATGGTTATGTGAATGCATCCCCAATTCATTCCTAGAGTGATGTGAGAATTCCACTTTAAATCAGTGAATCATTCTTCCAACATTTTCCTCAAAACCATATGCTCAGAAAAGGGAAAGTACATTGCACACTTTGGAGTTCTGTTTGGAGCAGACTAAAACCCATAGGAAGTCCACCAAGCTTTTTGTTTCTTTTGATCTCAACAGATTGTGAGCTACTGTCAACATACACACACTTTCAATTTGGCTAGCAGATGTTGTCCATGGACACAGGATGAGTCTATATAACCCTCCATCCTTCCCTTGGTATAATATTCTAGCTTAGCTAGTCACTCAACTGAAGAGATAGGGTGAGGTGGCAACAGGCAATAACTTGCTCACAAGAATGGTAGAACCACTATAAAAGTTTCTAGGAGAAGCTCAGAAAGGTTCCCACATGAGCTCCACTGGTGACGCCACTCATATGTGAGGACTTATCCTGCTGTCCATGAAAACACCCGTTACAGGTAAGTAATTTAGTTTTATCTCCTGCTGCCTCTGGTACTTGATTATATTGTAATCCCTTTTGGGCAAGGATGTATTATATCTGAATATTAATAATGCTCTAAGCTGCTTTGAGGAACATGTAGAAAGCTGGGCCAAAAATCCTAAATTATAAATACATTTTCAATAACAGCAAGCATAGGATAATCAAAATAGTGGCTATTAATTTGAAAGGACAAGTTTTGATTTATATCCAATAAGACTCCCCTGATACCTGAAAAACATCTACAGGCATGATTGAGGATGGATAAGCCAAGTATATTTCCTAACAGGTACTGTTCAGGAAGTAAAACAATATTTGTGTTGTGTAGATATAGAATGCAAAGCCACCTCTATCCCTTAGAGACAACCAAAATGACATAGGAAGGAGCAATGAAATAGAAACTGTGTTAGCAAGCAGCATAATTTATCTAATGCACTTGGCTGTCCTATAGTTGAACCTTTGAGAATGGAGGAAAGCAGCACCGAGGCACAGACAAGTAACATTATAAGACCATTTTAACATATTATTTACACTGCTCTATTATTGTAGCTAGTACTGATTCAATATCTCAACAAAATCTTGCTACAATCTTTAGTACTTTCCTCTCACTGTAGACAAACAACTATGAGTATATACATACATATATGTATGCATTCTCCCCCTTTGATTTCTTAAATTTAATTATACCTTTTTTCATTAGACATCACAAAGTGCATTATTCATATATTTAACACTTTTTTTCTGTTTAATGTACTACAGTATATTTTTAAAAAAAGACTCACTAAATCAGTGGTTCCCAAACCTGTCCTTTGACCCACAGTCAGTTGAGTTTTTAGGATATCTAGTAAAAACAGTACTTATGATGTGATTTTACAAGCCTTATTGGTGAATGAGAATTATACGTGCTTATTTTAAGTGCAAAGATATGTTATTTTGTGGTTACAAACTTCAGGTTTTTCCTGATGTGGGCAAGATTACTCAGGCCCGCCGGAAACGGTTTCTTGAGCTTAGAGCTCGAGTGATTGCGTTGGGGGCTTCTTTTTTCTTGAAGTTCCCTTGACGTTGCTTGGTAACCTATGAAGGTCATGATTATGTTTATGTAGATGTGGCTTCGCTTAATCAGTTTCTTGTTGATAAGGAGGGCGTTGGTAGACAGGAGGATATTTAGGTGGGATGGCTTGTATATTCGGCTCCCTGATTTGGAGTTTAAGAAATTAACTCTTATTTTCTTCTACTGTATTCTTTGTCCCCTTGTGGGATTGTATGCAGTTTTCTCTCCTTGATGTGTATTGTATGGATATGGTATTTGTTCTTGAGTGTATTATTTATTGTGTGGAAAATACTTTTTGTACATTTTCTTGCATTCGAGAAAAATTTAAATAAACAATTAAAAAAAAAAAAAAGTAAAGACGACAAAGATTATGACAACTGGCATAATCAACAGGTTCATCATTGAAGGAGAAGAAATTGAAATCGTGAACAACTTTAACCTACTTGGATCAACTATCAATAAAGAAGCAACAAGCAGTCGACGCATTGCTCTTGGCAGAATGGCTATGAAAGACCTAGATAAGATCCTCAAGAGCAGAGATGTCTCTCTCCATACAAAGATTCGACTTGTTCAAGCCATGGTATTTTCAATAACATCATATGGATGTGAAAGCTGGATAGTGAAAAAGATAGACAGGAAGAAAATTGATGCCTTTGAATTATGGTGCTGGCGGCTAATAATGTGTATACCATGGACTGCCCGAAGAACAAACCAGTCGGTACTAGAGGAGATCAAACCTAAGCTTTCTTTAGAAGCTCAGATGACAAGACTTCGACTTTCATACTTTGGACACATCATGCGAAGAGAGAGATCATTAGAGAAAGACATCATGCTTGGCAAGATAGAAGGTCAGCGCAAAAGAGGAAGGCCAGCAATGAGATGGATCGATACAATAGCAGCAGCTACGGGTACCAGTCTGTCAACAATGAGCCGCCTGACTCAACACCGAACACAATTTAGGATAGCTATCCAGAGGGTCGCCATGAGTCGACTCCGACTCGACGGCACTTAACAACAACCACCACTCTGGGATAAACATTGTGGAATCTCTGTACCTTTTTGGAAACCTGACAGGTACTTGTGATCTGGATTGGCCACTAGTGGAAACAGGATATAGGGCTTGACTGACATTGGTCTGACCTACTATGGCATTTCTTATGTTCTTATGGTGGGCATGGCGAAGGGTTGTCTGCGACACTCTAGAAAAAATACTCATGGGCTACTGATTTCAAAATGGAGCCACTTGTTTAACACCGGTGGTTCAAGACCATGTCTTAACTGCTCCTGGGCACGAGTAGACATTTGAAAAATGCTCATGTCTGCCAGCTATCAAAAGTTCAAAGAAGAGGATAAGGCCCCCTCACTCCTTCAATATTTTTTGCCAACTCAAAAAAACTTTGTGGATACATAGCATGGCTTTATTGTCTGCTGCTGCAACACTACACATCTCGGTTTCTAAAAAGGCAGTCCCAACCAACAGGCCAACCAGGTGGTCCCCTAAGGCAGCAATTTCGGGCATGGGGGGGGAGACAACACTAAGTGGGGCATTCAAAGCTAAACAATTGATTCCGACAGCCGGGGGAGGGGGGGGGGGGAAAAGAGTGCAAAGCTTAAGGTTTGCTTAGGGTGCCAACACCTTGAACCAACTTGGGGACCATCCCTGCAGGACAGGGTGTGTATGTGGCAACATTTATATGTGTGTGTTCTGAAATACTGGTGCAGGCGTCTCTATGTGACTAGTACTGCAAACATCTATATTATGATCATGCATATTTCTGAAATTGACCGGTTTTTTTTGCATAGCTGCCTCTTATTATGTATGCTCCTGCCCTGCTCTGTATCTCAGTGGAAATGTTTATCTTTTGGGGCGGAGATAGAACAATTTTAGACAGCACTTAAATGTGTCCACCTTCACTGCTATTCCTCCTACAGAATTTCTGACATTTTGACATGAATCTCCCAAATTTCATCTAAACAGCATTTCTAAAATGTGTCAAATTTATCTCAAACATATTTATTATAGATACCTGGATTGACTCTAGGATCAACAAATACAGGAACAATTGTGCTAAATTATTACATTTTCTAAGCACAAGGCAGAAATTAAGTCTTCTTTTAAAATAATTAACTGATTAAAGAAAAAAACATCATGAAAGCACAAAATAAATCTGTGAAAATAATAGATTTTATGCATAATATTTCAATATAGAAATCCAACATGCTATAAAGCAATAATACATGCTATAATACAATGGAACTCTTTATTGCCAACTAAATATAGAGATTGGATATATATTTTGTATATCAAAGATATGCATTTAGTGGGTTATATTGGCTGCAGAACAGAGCAGCTGTTAGATGGGGTGTAACCAGGGCAATTGCCCTGGGACCCCATTCCTCAGTGGCCTCAAGCCTGCTGGAAGCTGAACGTGGCACAGTTTGCTGGTGGGCTTTGGGGTGCCATCACAAATTCTACTTGACTAAGTTTCATTTCTTTGACACCGTAGATATCATTGCCAACACAAATCAGTAAAAACATCTACATCTTTACAGAGCAAATGTTAGGTTTTACTGCTGTTAAATAGTGTTTCTCTTCCTTTCCATTATTACATTAAGAAGTGTTTCATGTCCCAAGACCCTGCATGTTGCAATCCAGTACAATATGAGATATTACTGAATATCTTCTGTGTACAGATACTAGCACAGAAGAGCAAATAAAGCAACACAATTTCATTTGGTGTGCTCCCTTGGTAAGGCTACCACATACAAAATTACACAAGTTAAGATTAAAACCTTAGAAGTCCTAATGCTTAGTGGACATACTTATTGATGTCCACAGGGAAACAATATGTTTTCACAGCATTAAGGTTAAAAATGTTAGCTAAAGCCTTTTTCATATAAAATGGGTAAAAATGTTGATTAATCTGTCAGAGTCCAAAAACAAGAAGCAAAAATGATTTCCAGCACAATGTTCCCACATTCACTGTGAAATATTAGATGGGATTATATATGCCAGCTTGCAATCATTTCTACAATGAAAACTGTTCTTGTTTATTTTTATTATTTGTTTAGGATATTGATTTAATGTGTCATATAGCATTTTTGCTTATAAACTAAGAAAAATATTCTGACAATAGTTATCAAAGGAGGACTAACAATCTAAAATCTACTTAGAGAAAGAACATATAGCCAATGATACATCATAATTTGTAAGCACCATATATAAGAAATCATAGTAACACAGTAGATGATGGCAGCTAAGGATCAACTGGTCTACCCAGTATGCCTAGTTGTTTCCTTCTACAATGCTCTAGCTAAGGATGTATCTCAGCTATCTGTAATACCAGCTTGACCTATGTGGATCTCACCTCTACCCCTACTACTATCATATTGCTGTAAACAAGCTCAAGAAATTGCCGTAATTGAAAATATTAAACAAAATATTGAAAAGCTATATACTTGGAGAGCAGAATATCATTTTTATTGTCTTATTTCTTTGGAACTCATCATTCTGCACTGCTAAGCATGCTAGTTTCCATACTCAAACCAGCACCCAGGCCCCTCCACCCCTGATATCTTGGGCTTAGCATATAATAATGATTTTAAGGTATATATAAACAGTATGTTTATGTTTATTACATTTGGTATACTGCCCTTAACGTACTCAGCAGGGCAGTGTACAATAAAAACAAAGGATAGTAAAAAAAAAAAAAGCAAAGAATTTCATAATTAGATAGGAAAAGAAGAGCATTCATTCGGGGGGGGGGGCAGGGATACAGGAGGGAATAGTTGGTGGGGAGTCAGGGAGGTGGTAAATTAAAGGCTTTCTGGAAAAGGTGGGTTTTGAGTAGTGACTTAAACCTGGCATGGGATGACTCTAAGCGGAGGCTGGGGGTAGAGCTTCCCAGAGGGATGGACCGAGGAAGTAGAAGGCTGGTGGGTTATTTGCCAATATCAACTGAGTGGAGATAGAATGAATAAGGATGTGAGAACTGTTTTTTTTTTTTTTTTTATTTATAATATTTTCAACAACTTACAAAAAAAAGCAAGTACCAAGAAAAACAAGAGCATTTACAGAATATTACAAAAGGACAAAATTCCATACATAAATTATCCAGCAAACACTCTATACCTAGCCCACAACAAGGAGGAGACAGTGCAAAAGTAGTAAATCCAAAAGAAATAGCAAGAGCATAGCTCTAAATACGAGACAGCAATTGATCAAAATTCCCTACCCTAGACCAATCAATTACCTTGGCCCTCTTTACCACTCAAAAAACTACCCAGCTGAGCTGGGTCTAAGAAAACAAATTTAGAACCCTGATAAGTTACCAAGCACTTACACGGATATCTAAGGAAGAAAGTAGCAGACAGGGCCAACACCCTAGGTTTTAAGGCTAAAAAAGCCTTCCGCCTAGTTTGTGTGGCCCGACAAACATCAGGGAAAATTTGCACCCCAGCACCACAAAAGAGAGCAGACTTATTTTTAAAGTAACTACGAAAAACTAACATCTTATCCTGATCAGAGACAAACCTTACAATCAAAGTAGCACGAGAAGTAATGTTATCCTGTGAGTCCTCCAAGAATTGAGTAAGGTCAAGTCCATTACGGGCCTGAACTACATCTGTGAGAACTGTTTTTTAACTGTATGTTCATTTTATTTGTTGTAACCGCTTTGCTAAAAAGGCAGAATATATAAATGTTTTGTGAAATTTTGGTAGCTTTCTCTAAACAGTATCCATCCATGTCCTTACATAGGCATGGCCTTTGGAACAGAACACAGTAGCTTATAAAAAGGAGGAGTGGCCTAGTGGTTGGGGCAAGGTACTACAGGCCGGAAGGTCAGTGGTTCAAATCCCACTAGAGGACAGCAACCTTGGGCCGGACGGACTGGGGTTTCTAGTCCCACAGGTGCTCCTTGTGGTCTTGGGCAAGCCACTTAACCCTCCATTGCCCATGTTCCCTGTAAGTATTAGTGTATTTGTCTCATATCCCCTCGTGTTAAATGTATCCCCCAACCGCTCTGACCCGGTGAAAAGCGGGATATAAATGCAGCTAAATAAATAAATAAATAAATACTATCTCCTTCCTCCTATCTATCTCTGCTTATACACCAAAGCACACTGTTAGTTTTCCCCAGTTATTTTATATTCATTGGGTACCCTCAGGACACATGAGGTGACTACTTCTAGGCCTCTCTCTTATTTAACAATTTCTTGTTCTTTGCTGTTAAGTAGCTAATGTATCTTTATAACCTAGATACCTGACTTTTTTGAACTGAAGTATAGCTTGTAAACGGGGGCGCTGGTCGTGAATGTCCACAGTCTTGGCAAAGGCAAAATTATTATTATGACTTGCAAAGGATTGTGGGGGTTGTAGTTCATTCGTACCAGAATCAGCTGTTCACAAAATAATGAGTTGTGATGCTCGAGTGTAAGCAAAAAAACCAGATTTTATTCATGGGGTTAATTCTCCCACACAGATTTACTTGGTAACACAAAAGGACACTTGCTTCAAGTATTGTACTCAGGAAATACAAAACATGATATAAGGTAACTGAACTTCTTAAGCAATAAATCAATAAAGACCTTAATGGGAAACAGAAAAGGTCTTTTTGATAGCTCCTGCTAATGACCTTCTTAGCAGTGCTCCAAAAGCAAAAACAAAACCCAAAAGTAACAAAAAACTGTTCTTTATCAAGGATAACTTTCTTCTATTTACACACACAAAAAGAAGTTTCCTTCCAGAGCTCACGTGCACTTGTGCCTGGCTCAATTACCAATAATTAGCCAGCTGCAAACCCCTTTGCTGGTTCACTCTCTCTACGTGGCTCAATCCTACCCTAAAGCTTTCTTGCAGAGGCTTTTCTGGGTAGATAAAAGAACAAGTTACAGTTCCTTTTGGTGGTTGTTGTATTAGTGAGAAACTATTTTAAAACAGCAGCCTAGACAGAGAGCAATCCATGTATTCATTCTGATCATTTGATATATCTCCTTCTTCCTCAAATATCATGGAATCAATATCATGGTCTGGCTCAGAGGAATTCCCCAATTGATCACTCTCAGGATAATATTTGTTTCCCTGCTGTCTTCCTGGAGAAGAACTAGGGCATAGATCAAAGTTCATACCTGAGCTTCCTTTGCTGTTAGGTTTCCTCTCCAGGTATCCTGGCCAGTAAGTAGTCCAGCTTTTATGTCCAGCCTTCCAATCAAGATCCCTGGACACTGGGTCTCTCTTCACATACCTTCTTGCATCAGTCTTAGGCCCCCTTCCAAATGCAGCTGTCTCCCTCAAAGGTGCCGTTTGGGAGTTCCTGGCTCTATAACCCCACTCCTCTGGCTTCCTCCAGTCCAATGGAGTATGCTTGCCTCTGGAATCACTCCTAACACACGTACTGCTGTGGGCTCTTTCTTTAGACCTCCAAGATGTCTTTCTCTTCTTCCTTCTACGTTGCTTCTGCTGTTGTAGTCCTCTCTCTTCTTTCTCCAATGGCTTCTGCTTCTGTCTCTCCTTGTTCTCCTGGTTCTGTGTAGAATATCTTTTACTTTTAACGTGCTTAGAGGGACACTCCACCCTAGCACAGCCCAGGTGTGCTGAATCAAGCCCTGCCCTTGGAGATGAGTGATTGGGGATTACCTCATAGCTCTCCTGATTGAACACACGTTTCCCCACTTCAGCTCTCCTAGAGGCTGTTTGAAACCTGGTGCATTCTGGGACTGGTAGTCTTTTATGAAAACATTCTGTTTTAGTATTTCTACCAGCAAAGACAGGTTGCTTGTTCAAAGCCAATTCACCTCTTTTATAGCTCCCTCCTGAACTATGATAAGCTTCCTTATCACAAGCTTCTAAACTCTCGACTATTCTGCCAATATTTTCAACTTCCTTTTCTTTATTCTCATCCCTCCTGATGTGTGTCTAACCCTGTTATAGATCTCGATATCAACTGAAAACAAAGGTTTTCCTTCAAGCCCCTTTAATAAAAGTAATGAAGATAACTGGTTCTAGAACAGAACCCTCAGTTACCAGACTTTATCTTCAGCAGAACAGACTTCATTGACTTTTTACATTTCAAATGGAATGCATGCATTTGAGTCAATGCGGACTCCTGGTGACCCAGCAGCTCCTTGCTTTTCTTTGCAGTGAGATCAGAAGTAGATTGCCAAGCCGAGGGTTAAGGGAGTATATTTACATATTGGACTGTACTGACGATTGAAATGCAACACTACTTTGTATTTGTCTATTGTTTGAAAAATAAAAAGCTAAAAAGAAGAGTTCAGATGGAAACGTTATTACACTTTCTCTGTTTTATGTTGTTATTTTTACTATTATTTAATTACTGTTTCTCTTTTTAATTATATATGGTCTGTCAAGGCCTCTCAGCTCATGCAGTGACCAATAACTGTTTTGTTATAGGATAAATGAATGTGTACTGATTTATATTTTCATATACCTAATTAAGTAACATATGTCCTTTTACTAATTTGGTATTTTACGGTTTGGCAGATCATCACATTATATTCCTGGGAAGACTTCACTTTGATTAAAAAAAGACACTGTCAGAAACAGACCCTAATCATGTTAACAGAACACAGCTGAAGAGTAATAATTATGAATGACTCTGCAAAGACAATTATCTTTTCCTTGGTTACTAACTTCTTACTGCTGAACCATGTTATCTGTCTTTCACTTTTATTCTCTTTGAGGCATTGTGACAGGGCACAAAGACAATTCCAAGAAAGTTTAATAAAGGTAAAAGGTGCTAGCAAGTACCAAATCACATTCTTGTTGTATCCCTGAGGGAGAGACTGGAACTTCTTTCAACCCCAACCAGGTACAGTGTGGAGGCAATTAAAAGAATTTAAAAGACAGCCTACAAGTTATCTGGGAAAGAAAGAACAGACATATGGTACTATAAGGTGCAAAGAATTTACCAATTTGCTTTGTCAGGAAACCAGAGAAGGTTTAAGACAAGCTATAGATTGAGGAGGCTAGAGAGGCTGAAGCCTTCAGTGGTTGTCCTCTTGAAGCTAATACTCAGTTGTTATCATATACTGTATAAAGACTGTTGAAGGAATTAGGCTTATAACTAGAACTGTGCCTGAAAAAAACACACACTCTCATGGTATACAAAAATGGTGACTGGAACTGGTGTGCAAACTGTACCTGGAAGAAGACAAAAGTTTTCAATGTACACAAGACGGTGTGTTATGTGAGGGACTATTATTGGTGAACTCTATTACAACTAGGACTAATTTCATAATAGGGTGCTTTAATGTGAATTGTCCCAAAAAGTACCTATTTTAAAATGGCAACAAATGTTCCATTATAAAACAGGCTTGTACAATAAATCGCCCCCTGCTGCACTTCACTTCTATTCCACGAATTTACATCAGCTCTGAAGGTGTAAATGTGTGCATGTCCTCTAGGGAGATAATTCTATAAGCAGTGGCAAGATTTATATGCCGCTTTGACCCGGTGAAAGGCGGGATATAAATACAGTTAAATAAATAAATAAAATAAATTAATAAATATTTGTGTGTGTGTTAATGGCACCTATTCTATACAATCATATCTACGCGGATAGAATACTAGCATAAGTGGCTGCAAACATGGAGAAATTAGACCTTACCTGCTAATTGTCTTTCCTTGAGTTGTCTCCGGGCCAGTCCAGACCAATGGGTAGTCAATCTCCCTCCTCTAGCAGCTGAGGACTGTACACTGAATCTTGTTGCCAGGTTACCCAGCCCCCCCCCCCCCCCCGTGGAGGTAGCAAGGCAGTCTTAATGTAGCAAGCAAGCAGAAAAACAAACATGTCGAAAAAGACACGAAAACCATGGAAGAGGTACACAGAAGGCTACTGACCACGCACTGTCACTGATAACAAGCACGGTAACAAGGTTGAGAACAAGCACCAGCTGCAGTGAGACCATACAAGACAGATCCCCGAGGGAGGTGTCCTGCCATGGACAGCGCCACGAAAAGCAATGGTGCTGGTCTTTTTTTTTTTTTATGTTTATGTAATCTTAAGTTCAGAAATTCCACTAAAACGATCCAGAAACCCCGAAACAAACGCGAAACAGACGTCACTGAGAAAATGTGCATGGACCTCCTTAGGGCGGGGTCTGGACTGGCCCGGAGACAACTCAAGGAAAGACAATTAGCAGGTAAGGTCTAATTTCTCCTTCCTTATCGTGTCTCCGGGCCAGTCCAGACCAATGGGTAGTACCAAAGCAGTAACTAACCCTGGGAGGGACCTGTGAGCCCCGCGATGACGGCAGAAGCCCCCACAGATGCATCCTGACGCGCAAGCACATCCAAACGATAATGACGCGAAAAAGCATGCAGAGAAGACCAGGCCGCTGCCCGACAAATGTCCACGGGAGGAACCAACGCCGACTCCGCCCACGAAGTCGCTTGACCCCTGGTAGAATGAGCTCGAAGTCCGACCGGCACAGGTTTACCTCTGGACTCATACGCGACTCTAATGGCCTGCTTCACCCAACGTGCGATGGAAGCTTTGGAGGCTGCCTTCCCTCAGGACGGCCCTCCATAGAGCACGAACAAGCGATCGGACTGCCGAAACGAGTCCGTCCCCTTAAGATACCGACGGAGCACACGCCCCAAATCCAATCTCTTCAGAGAACGATCCAAAGAAGCTTCGGCCCCCGTTGCTACAAAGGTGGGCAGAGTCACGGTCTTGTTGACATGGAAGGCAGACACCACCTTAGGCAGAAAAGATGGGACCGGACGCAGAACCACTTTCTCCACTGAAAACTGCAGAAAGGGCGGGCGACACAAAAGTGCCTGCAAATCGGAAATGCGACGAGCCGAACACAGTGCAACCAAAAAAGCCGTCTTCCAGGAGAACTCCCAGAGAGAACCGGAGGAACGCGGCTCAAAAGGAGAGCCAGTGAGGGCATCGAGTACGAGATTCAAGTCCCAAGGAGGAACTACCGGACGAACAGGAGGACGAATATGCCGAGCCGCTCTAAGAAAGCGAAGAACATCGGGATGGACTGAGAGACGGGATCCGCGAATCGGACCCCGAAAAACCGCTAGCGCTGACAACTGCACCTTAAGGGTGCTGAGAGCAAGACCCTTCTCCAGCCCGCTCTGCAGAAAGGCGAGAATATCCGGAATAGCAGCCCCACGGGCCCGCAGGGAGCGATCAGCACACCAGGCTTCGAACACGCGCCACACGCGGATATAAGTCAAGGACGTGGACCGCTTACGCGACTGCAACAAGGTAGAGATCACGGTGGCCGAATAACCCTTGCGGCGCAACCTATCCCGCTCAAGAGCCATGCCGTAAGCGAAAATTGATCCGCCTGAGGCATCGGCACGGGACCCTGATGCAGTAAGTCCGGTCGAGTGGGCAAACGCCAGGGCGGCTCTACCAGCAGCCGCATCAGATCCGCGTACCAAGGACGCCTGGGCCAATCCGGAGCAATCAGGATCAATCGCCCGTCGTGAGAGGCTGCCCTCTGCACAACTGGACCGACTAACGGCCATGGCGGAAACACATAGAGAAGCTGCTCCGACGGCCAGGGTTGCACGAGACCGTCGAGCCCCTCCGACATATGCTCTCTGCGCCAGCTGTAAAAACGCCCTGTCTTGGCATTGCGAAGAGTGGCCATCAAGTCCATGACGGGGTGACCCCAACGCAAGGTGATCTTATGAAAAACCTCCGCATGGAGCTCCCACTCTCCCGGATCCAACAGATGGCGACTGAGATAGTCGGCTTGGACATTGCTCTTTCCTGCCACATGAGACGCGGACAGCGCCGTGAGGTGCAACTCCGCCCAATGAAACAAGCGTTGACTCTCTTCCAGGAGAGGAGTACCTTCCTGTGCCGCCTTGGCGATTGATGTAGGAGACCGTCACGAGATTGTCGGAGAAGACGTGAACAAGCTTCCCCTCCAGAAGCTCGGCAAAAGCTAGCAGCGCCAGATAGACCTTCGGAGTTCCAGACGATTGATGGACCACAGCGTCTCCTCCGGCGACCAGACTCCCTGCGCTATTTGCGCCAAACAATGTGCCCCCCAACCCGTCAGACTGGCATCGGTAGTGACTAAGATCCACTCCGGGATGGAGAGGGGCACGCCCGCCAGAAGATGGTCCGGATCCGACCACCACCGAAGACTGAGCCGGACGGACTCGGGACAACTCAAGCGCCGGGAGAGGGGATGACGCTGCGGAGACCACCATGAGAGCAGCACATGCTGAAGCGGCCTCATGTGCGCTCGTGCCCAAGGCACCAAATCCAAGGCGGACGCCATCAGACCTAGCAACTGTAAGTACTTCCAAGCAGTTGGCGCGAGAAGACGCAAAAAACCCGACACGTGAGCGAGAAGCTTCCGAACACGCTCCGGAGGCAAGAGGACGAGCCCCCTGTCTGTGGCGAACAACGCCCCCAGATACGGAAGCCGCTGAACTGGCTGCAGGTGACTTTTGGCCTGGTTTATAACCCATCCGAGATTCTCGAGACAAGCAACCACCTGAGCTGTTGCCGTGAGCGACTCTGCTCTCGACGACGCCCGAATTAACCAGTCGTCCAAATAGGGATGAACCTGAATACCGTCCCTGCGAAGCGCCGCTGCCACGACCACCATCACCTTGGTGAAGGTACGGGGTGCCGTTGCTAGACCGAAAGGCAAAGCTCGAAACTGGAAATGGCCCATTGGAACCGCAAAACGAAGGAAGCGCTGATGCTCCGCCTTGATAGGAATGTGAAGGTAGGCCTCTGTCAAATCGATGGAAGAGAGAAACTCCCCCGGTCGCACCAAGCGAATCACTGACCGCAAAGTTTCCATCCGGAAATGAGAGACTCGCAGACAGCGATTGACATGCTTCAGATCCAAAATGGGTCGAAAAGAGTCCTCCTTTTTGGGAACCACGAAATAAATCGAGTATCGACCGAAGCCGCATTGGTCCGGTGGTACGGGCACCACGGCTTGGAGCTGCAATAAGTGCAGCAACGTGTCGTGCACTGCTCTTCGTTTGACCAGCGGACCGCAAGGAGAGAAAACGAATGCGTCCGCCAGAGGACAAGCGAACTCGAGGGAATATCCTTCTCGGACAATCTGAAGTACCCACCTGTCGGTGGTAATGGCGGTCCAAACGGAGAGAAACGCCTGCAATCGACCCCCTACTGGAATCCCCGCCTGAACCTGCCTCGCTTCATTGTGGCTTCTTAAGAGCAGGGGAAGCGGTTCCGAAGTAGCCCCTTCCGGAACCCCGAGCGCCTCGAAAGGACTGCCCCCGAGACTGAAAACGACCCTGCTGATAAGGAGCAAAGCGCGCTCCCCGAAACCGGCGAAAGTCACGACCCTGACCTCGCGAAAAAGAGGACTGCTTAAGCGGTCGAGGACGGTCCTCGGGAAGGCGTCCGCCCTTGGAGTCCCCTAAATCCTTAACAATCTTCTCCAACGCCTCCCCAAAGAGCAGCTTACCCTTATAAGGCAGTTTACTGAGCCGGGCTTTGGAAGACGCATCCGCTGCCCAACTGCGCAACCAAAGAAAACGTCGAGCAGCCACCGTAGAAGCCATAGCTTTTGCGGAAATACGAATCAAATCATAAAAGGCATCCGCGAGATAAGCCGCCGCCGACTCTAGTTGAGCACTTTGGATAGGCGGAGAAGAGTCTCCCTCGGGCGCCGAAGCCTGCTGACTCCACCTAATCGAAGCCCGAGAGACGTAAGCACCGCAGACGGATGCCTGCAGCGCCAAGGCGCTGGCCTCAAAAGTTTGCTTTAAAAGCGCTTCCAGCCGACGATCTTGCATATCTTTAAGGGCCGTAGCCCCTTCCACGGGAATGGTGGTTTTCTTGGTGACAGCAGACACCAGAGCATCCACCCTAGGCAGACGCAGGAGCTCCCGTTCCTCCGTAGGCACCGGGTACAACCGAGCCATCGTCCGAGCTCCCCGCAAGGAAGCCTCTGGACATTCCCATTCAGAGTCTATCATCTGCTTTATGACTCTGTGGAAGGGAAAACATTTCTGCTCGGACCGGACACCCTGCAACAAGGGATCCTCCAAAGGTTCCTGCTGCGCCACCGGAGGAAGAAGACTGAGAGCAGACAGCGACTGCGCGATCAAGGCCGACAACTCATCCCTTCTAAAGACCCTAAAAACATTAGGGTCTTCCCCTGGCCCCAACTCACCTTCTTCTAATTCTGTGGGCCAGGAATCGCCATCTGGGTCTGGCCGGAGCTCTCCCTCCTCCGGTCCCAGAACCTCTGCGACCAGAGAAGCAGTATCCAGCTTAGAATCACTAATAGGCAAAGAAGAGATCCCCTCTGCAAGCTCTGCCCTGCAAGCAACCTCAGCCTGAGGCGCCAGGAGAGAATCTGCTCCCACTGGCACAGAAGACTGCGCCTTCTGAAGCAAATAAGCCTTGTGAAATACTATAATAAACTCCGGAGAAAGAAAAGGATCAGGAATCTGAGTCATGGCTGTCCCCACAGGCGCAACCGGGTCTTCCGCGGTATGCTTGGTTTTGGATTTGCGCTTTGCCGGCTTAGCAATAGGAGCTGAAGAAACGGCAGTAGCACCTAAGATGGCCGCCATTCCCGCGCATTTCTCGGAGAACTAAACTGAGGAGACGCGGTCCCTGCTTTCCCCAACCGAATCTTGCATTGCCCAGCCGAAAGCGCAGCACCGATAGACCGAATCCCCCAAATCAAAACCGTGAAACACAGTGCCCGCTAAAATCGCCCGCGGAGAAGGAAGGAAGCAAGATAAAAGGCAACGGCGGTCAGTAAGAAAAAATACCTGCACACTGCCGGCTGAGAGAATCAGCGCCGGAGATCCCGACAACTGCTGCTAGTGGGGAGAAGGGCCGGAGAGTCAGCGGAAAAGATACCAGCATCTGAGGCCCCCAGGTCTGGTCCCACAATCGGCCCTAACAGAGCAGAGGAGACAGGCTCTGCCTCATGCCCTGAAATGAGCAGACTTGGCAGTAGCGCCACGAGAGGAAAGCCAGTCTGAAATGTTCAAGCAGTGCTAAAATACCCAGTTAGGGCAAGCACTAAGCCTACTGTGACACTCTTCCTTACAAAATAAAACAATTAAGAAATTAAAGAAAAGAAAGACACACAGGCTCTTGGTGGGGAGCCAATCTCCACACATCCAGTCCAGCTGCTGAGGACAATAAGACTGCCTTGCTACCTCCACCGGGGGGGGGGGGGGGGGCTGGGTAACCTGGCAACAAGATTCAGTGTACAGTCCTCAGCTGCTAGAGGAGGGAGATTGACTACCCATTGGTCTGGACTGGCCCGAGACACGATAAGGAAGCGTAAATTGCTACTACTACTACTACATATTTGTATATCTATTTATTTTTATTTACTTTATTTAACAAGTTTTATATACCGCTTTATCATTTCAATCAAAGCGGTTTACATTGAAACTTAAACTTGGCAATGTACATTAAACAGGGACATTGATAACTTGGATTTTTTCTGAGGTATAGAGCTACAAGACGTATGCAGTGCTATACAGAGACAGTCCCTGTTCATCAGAGCTTACAGACAGATAACACAACAACAGGAGACTAGGAAATACCTAGGAATATGGTAAGGAAACACATTGGAGGTGAACAGCAGACTAACAGGAGACTAATTAAGCCAGGGTCATTTATACCAGCTCTAAAGAAGATGTAAATGAGCATGCATATCTTACATGTGTTGGACCATATTCTGTAAAGTATGTATGTAAAGTTATGTAAATTTGCAGACCACCCAAACTCCGCCATGGTTCATGGTATGTCCTTTCATACTCATTTCCCTGTTTCCTCAGTACTTCATTAAATGACAACTTCCTTTCTTCACCCTTATGAAAGTTCAATCAGACATGAAATGCTGGAGGTAGTTTTTAGTATGCAGTGTATACTGAAAAAAAAATACCTGTTCACTTTACATGTGTTTTCAGCTGGTATGTTCTAACACTATGGGGGCATATTTACTAAAGGTTAACGCATGTTAAGTGCTGCCATTGCCCATTCATTTCTATGGGCCATTGCAGCACTTAATGAACATTAACTTTACTTAATAATGCGTTAACCATCCCCCAATAAGAGGACGAAATGCAACCAGCGAACCTGCAACAGAGCCTTTGAACTATATGCACCATCCATCTGGAACTCTCTATCGAATCACATCAGAAACAACAAAGACCCCCTATCCTTCAGGAAACAACTAAAAACCACACTATTCCAGGAATTCCTCGGACCTGAAACAAACCACCACAAATGAGACTGTAGCTCAAATGTCTATGTCTACGTCTATGTCCCAAACACTTGCTAAAATCATTAATGTCGGCCACCTGGTGACAGCCCAGACCCTTACAATTGATTATTGTCGTCCCCCCCCCCCCTCTCGTTCAATGTTCCACCGCTTTAACCCGGTGAAAAGCGGGATATAAATGCAGCTAAATAAATAAATAAACCTTTAGTAAACATGCCCCTATGTAACATTATGCTAATTTCTATTTTTCATCTTATATTAATTAGTTACAAACTTTTATTTACTGCTCTTCCAGTTTTTAAAGCACTTAATACTAAAAGGAATTGGAATTGAAGTGAAAAACAACATTCAAATAGGCTTCAAAAGGAATGTATTTACGAGTATTACTACTTATTTGAATACTAACGCCAAAATCTGTGCAGCAACTGCTGCTTAGAAGATTGTTTTTTGCATACATAAAGTAGGAGAAGAGTATGAATACTGAGCAAGTTACATGAACAGTGGTGGTCTTTTCATTGCCTGCAATGCATTTTCTCTAACAGCTTTACTACCAATATACTGCAAAAGGAAGTTCTCTTGGGAAAAGAATTAGCACAGTAGCTACCCATGAAACTTCAAATAAATAACAAATCAATATTTGCTTTCTCTCATTAGTGTCACATAAGCATATTGCAGATTTATAAGCTGTCAAAGGTCTTCAAAAGAGCATACTTGCTTTGATAAATAGATATTTGACATTTTGAAGAGAGTGAAATTTTCCCATTCACTACAGTCATAGACAAATGAATCTAATAAGATAAGTTCTTACCTATATTAATACGTTATCATGATTGCACAGCAGTAACAAAATACAGTACACAGGCAATATAATGCTTTGTTTTGTTTTAAATTAACAAATTAGCCTTTGTACTAAAAACAAATTCACTGCATTTCCCACAAGGGGGGGGGAAATCCACAAGGAAGGAAACCATAGAATTTTCACAAGAGAAAAAAACTTTTCAAAGAATTAGAACAGCAAACAAGGAAAAACAAGTGGTAAATACACATATACAAGGACAAATTCACAAATACAGTGGCAAATACAAAGGGGCATGTCTACTAAACCACAATGCGAAAGCTGCAAAAGGCCTGCATTAAGTCCAAGACTTCCATGGCATCTATAAGGGCATTCCCAGGTTCCCCCCTGGAGATATCATGGAAGTTTTGGTACAAAAAGAAGAAATAGCCAATACAATAAAATATGGGGATAAGACATTTTTCAGATGTTAGTGAGAGGAGGAAGGGCAAAAGTGTTATTGTCAGACTCAAGGGTGCAGGAGAGGAATATGCAGAAACCGATGAGGATAAAGCAGAATTGCTTAACAAATATTTCTCTTCTGGGTTCACAGATGAAGGACCAGGACCTCAACCTCAGAAAATACCCATAAACAGGAACAGAAGTGACATGGATCTCAAACGATTTTCAGAAGACTGTGTTCATGAGGAACTAGCTAAACTAAAAGTAGACAAAGCCATGGGTCCAGATGGAATACTTCCAACAATACTGAGAGAACTTGGGGATGTTCTAGCGGCTCTACTGTCTGACCTTTTCAATACCTCTTTGGAGTCGGGAGTGGTGCCAAAGGACTGGAGAAAGGCACATGTGGACCCTTTACACAAAAGCAGACATAAGAATGATATTGAGAAATACAGGCCGGTTAATCTAACCTCAGTGGTTAGTAAACTATTGGAAAGGCTACTAAAAGAGAGAATAGTGAGGTTTCTGGAGTCCAATGGATTGCAAGATCTGAAGCAGCATGGATTCACCAGAGGCAGGTCTTGTCAGACAAATCTGATTTATTTCTTTGACTGGGTGACCAGGGAGATGGACCGAGGGAAAGCCCTAGATGTGGTGTATTTAGATTTCAATAAAGCCTTTGACTCCATTCTGCACAGGCGACTTATAAACAAACTGAGCACCCTAGGGATGGACCCTAAAGTTATTGTCTGGGTTAGAAATTGGTTGAATGGGAGGCGACAAATGGTACAGATAAATGGAGCTTACTATGCCAGGCATGTGCGGCGTTTTTTCATGAAGAGAAATTTGGAGAAGGGAGGCAAATGAGTTTATTGAGCCAAAAGGCCATGTGAGAAAACAGTCTGATAGAGCTGCATGGCTGCATGTTTACCTGGCATAGTAATAAGGCTGGATCCCCCGAAGAAACCGCTTGCGCAGTGAAACGCACAAGCGCACTGGTTTGGCATCGGGATTAAAGATAAGTTTTTGTCTATGCTAAGTTTAACCTTGCCAGCACAACAGAGTTTGATAGGTGTGATAGACCTCAAGTTTTTACTTGTTACGCTTCTAAGAAAAAAAGACAAAGAACGATATGCTTTATTTGGTCTATTGAAGAGATCACACTCATCATTCTGTCTTTGAAGAGAACACCACTTAGTTATAATTGCCATGAGCGCTTTTTGAATGAGTAAAGAAAGGGGAACATTGGGTCCTTGATGCAAGATACGGGGTTGGTTAACCACAGCTGAGGTATACCTCCTGGGTTCTACCCCAAAGAAGTCTGAGACCTGTTCCCTGAAAAGTTTCTGTATTTTTTGAATTGTTGAGAGAGTGGAGCAATTTTTTGTTTATCTTTGCCTAGGTCCTTCACCAGCTTTTTCAAATCAGCTCCAAATAGAAGTTTCCCCTTAAAAGCCAATTGGGCCAACCAGGCTTTGGAAGATCTGTCCGCTCCCCAGTGGAAGAGCCAAATCCAACACCATGACATCATTGTCAGGGCACCATCCTTGGTTGCCAATCGTACCAGGGCATACATGGCATCAGAAAGGAAGGCTGTAGCCTACTTCATAGAGGGGCAGTATCATCCAGTGAAACAAAACTGAATCCACTGGAGCAGGGCTTGAGATGTCAGGCTGGTACATACTGCAGCTGCAGAATAGCCACCGCCACAGCAAACTGGCTCCTTAACAATGAATCCACCTTACAGTCCAAAAAATCCTTTAAGGCCAATCCACCTTCCACAGGAATGGTGGTCCATCTGGTAACCGACATGACCTGTGCATCCACCGTGGGAATGCCAAACCACTCAATGCACTCCTCCTCCAGGAGAGCCGAGATCTTCTTACACACCTTTAATCCTTTAGGCAGGGAGTCAGGAGAGTCCCTCTCTGACCGTATCATATCCTTGATCACACCTGGGAACAGGAAAACAGCAGTGGATTTTCACATCCCTTGAAGGAGCAGTTGCACCTTCAGTTCTTGGTCCTTGCCGGAAGCATTGGTCACGTTTAAGGCAGATAAGACCCTGGCAATCAATGCTGCCAGCTCCTCCTTCCGGAATAGGTGGATCACACTGGCCTTCTCACAATCTTCTGAAGGCGAGAGTACTTCTACATCCAAGACAGAGCCCAGCACAGAGCCATCTGAATCAAAGTCATAGTCAAAATCTCAGACAGCTCTCAGCTGCTCTCCATTTTTGGGGGCGCCTCATGGCAGGTAAGCTTAGGCAAATTGAACAGGGCAATTGAACAGGGCTTCCACTCTCTGCCTGCCCCACACGAGACTTTGCCTGGGGACACTGGAGGCCACAGGGTCTGAATTTCCATGCCAGAAGGATCAGGTCTGCAGCAAAAAAGAAAGAATTCCAGAGAGGACAATGCCGAGTCCATAAGCTCTCCTCTTGAAAATGACCCTCCAACACCAGGGGGCAAATATGCCTCAGACCCCCACTAGAGGACAATAAATGGCTCATAGCACGGTCGCAGAATCCTTTGGCTGGCAGGATATCCTCACCCATAGCACCATCCATCAGCTCCTGCACTGAGGCAGGCAAGGCCGGACTAATTGCATCCCGCAGCTGAAAGAAGGGGAGAAAGTCCTCCAGGGACAACTCAGAAACTGCCATGCCAGAAGAGCATGGTCCAGAATCCAGAGATAGGGCATCTTGCTTGTCACAGATCAAACAATATTTCCTGGAAGAAGAGATAGAGAGTTAAGGCAAGTATCACAACAGCGTGCGCTAAGGCTGCAGCGACCCGAAGGCACGCATTAACTGCACTTTTACTGTGGTACATGTTGACTATGTTTTTATGGCAGCACACTTAGCTGCGCTTTTACTGCAATGTGTGTTACAGGTGCTAGGACAGGAATGTGCATTGGAGCCACTCGGTTGTATAATAGGAGAAAACATTACTAACGCTTGCAGGAAACAGCAGGAAACCTTCAAACTGTGCCAATGGTTGTCAGCAGTCTACCCTGAATTGTGTCCCACACAGATGGAATCAGAATCCCCAAAAGCATAGTTATTCACTTGTAGCAGGTGTTCTCCGTGGACAGCAGGACTAAGTCCTCATGTATGGGTGACGTAATGCTGACTTCTTTCTTTCTTTCTTTATTTACAGTCTCTTATATACCGCACTATTCTTTGTCAAGAGCAGATAATCATACATTGAACACTTGGAGCCCGATTCCATCCCCGACATCCAGGCCCTCTGTGCACCTGGTCGGAACCGGATACAGAGAGGAAGTCGTGATTCTGATCCCGTGGGGTATGTCTAGCCTCATGGGATCAGAATCACGAACAGGCCTGTACATGCAGGCCAGGACCCCGATTTTGCCCAGCCTGCACGTAAAGGCCTTGCCCGACTAACTCAGTCAGGGCTTTTCAATAGAGCCCTGGCACCATGGCGTCCGGTTGCTGTGGTGCCATGGCACCGTGGCTCCACTGGAATCGGCCCTATACGTTGGGGGCCAATGAATGCCCACTGCCCGCCCTAACTCTGCCCCCAATCCGCCCTTCCCCGCTCCATCTAACTTCCCCGTACAATGAGTGGGAAAGCTAGATGGGATCGGGAGGGGGAACGAATAGCAGGGATGGACATCCCAACGTAATAATCCCATTGGAAAAGACAGGATGCCCCTCATCTTTCTGCTGGAAAGTTGCCAGCACTTTTCAGGCCGGAGGGCTGGGAGTTCAATTCCCACGTAGGTATAAGTAATTCAGGCCGGAGGGACTAGGGGTCTCTAGTCCCATGGCCACTCTTTGTGGCCTAGGACAAATCACTAAACCCTCCATTGCCTCAGGTATGCTTAAATTGTGAGGGCTTCAGGGGACGAGGGAATAAAAAATGCCTGTTAGAATATATCTGTAAACTGCTCTGATACACACAGTAAAGGGAGGTATATCAAGTGCCTAAACCATAAACCTTAAGGTTAGTTATTTAAAGTCTGATTAGGGAGTGGGAATGCCTATCGCTTAAACTTATTTTGTGCATTCTGTATTGGACTACAATTAATCTACTGCTAGGTTTAAACTACAATAAATCCAGGGTTAAGATTGGAGCTACTTCCTAAATGACTCTTGCTGTAAAAAAGAAAAACAACAGGTGTAAGGTCAATTTCTTGATCTTGTGGAACCACAAAACATTTGATCTGAAACATTTGCTTCTCAAGATCAAGAAATATAATCTTAAAATGGGCTTGCACCTTAATATAAAGAAGATAAAGATGCTGACAACTGGCAAAATCAATAAGTTCATCATTGATGATGAAGAAGAAATAGAAATAGTGTACAACTTTAACCTGCTTGGAGCAATAATCAATTAAGGATTGACAAGCAGTCATTTGAGCAGCGGTGATAATCACACATTGTGGTTTGAGGTTAAAGCCAAGGAAGTGTCCAATCACAGCAAACTCAAAGTCCTGGACTTCAAAAATGCTAACTTCAGTAACATGGGAAAGTACCTGAAGTTGGTAGGGTGGGAGGAGATAAGAGAAGTGGAATTGCAGTGGGCTAAACTAAAAGGGGCAATAAAAGGGCAACGGATATATATGTAAGGAAAGTAAATAAAAACAAGAGGAAAAGGAAACCTATATGGTTCACCAAAGAAGTGGCTGCACAAAAAAAAGCAAAAAAATACAACTTTCACAAAAATAAGAACACAGAAAAAACTACAAGCTAAATGAGACAAAGAGAGAAATAAGGATAGCAAAAGCTAAGGCAAAAGAACAGATGGCTAATGATGTGAAGCATGGAGACAAAATATTTTTCAGGTATATTCAGGAGAAGAGGAAGATCAGAGGTGGAACTGCAATACAAAAGTGCTGAGGATGGATTTGTGGAAAATGACATTGAAAAAGCAAAAATGCTAAACAAATACTTCTGTTTTACTAAAGAAAATCCTAGAGAAGGACCATGTATGATTGACAAATATACAAATGGGAATGGAGTAGATACCACACCATTCATAGATGATGATGTTTTGGAACAGCTTGCAAAACGGAAAGTGGACAAGGTCATGGGACCGTATGAGATATATCCCAGGATACTGAAAAACTCGGACAGGTTCTGGCAGGGCTTTTAAAGGATGTTTTTAATAGATCCTTGGAGATAGGAGAGGTTCTGCAGGGCTTTAGATGTGGTACCTCTTCAAAAAAGTAGTATAGGGAAGAAGTGACAAATTATAGGCAGGTAAGCCTTACCTCAGTGAAGGGAAATGTAATGGAGGCACTCTTGAAAGAAAGAATAGTGGACTTTCAGGAAATCAATGAATTGCATGATGTGAAGTAACATGGTTTTACCAGGGGACGATCATGCCAAACAAATATGATTGAGTTCTTTGGGTTACCAGAGAACTAGATCAAGGGCATGCGATGGATGTGATACAGTATATTTAGATTTCAGCAAAGCCTTTGATACTGTTCCTCATAGGAGGCTTATCAATAAATTGAGCAGTCTGTGGATAGGTCCCAAGGTGGTGAACTGGATCAGAAATTGGTTGACTGACAGATGACAGAAGGTGTTGGTAAATGGAACTCACTCAGAAGAAAGGAAGGTGTGTAGTGGCATGCCTCAGGGATCAGTCCTGGGACCGATACTATTCAATGTATTTGTGAGTGATATTGCGGAAGGACTGAATGGAAAAGTCTGCCTTTTTGCAGATGACACAAGAATTTGCAACAGAATTTGCAACAGAGTGGACACTTCTGAAGGAGTGGACAGCATGAGGAAAGATCTAAAAACACTGAAAGAATGATCTAATGCTTGATAGTTAAGATTTAATGCGAAGAAGTGCAGTCATGCACTTAGGATGCAGAGATCCAAAGGAATCGTATGCAGTAGGGGGAGAGAGGTTGGTGTGAATGAATCAGAAGAGGGACCTCGGAATGCTAGTGTCTGAGGATCTCAAGATGGCAAAACAATGCGACAACGCGGTAGCCAAAGCCAGAAGGATGCTGGACTGCATACAGAGAGGAATAACCAGCAGAAAGGAGAAGGTATTAATGCCCCTGTACAAGTTGTTGGCGAGGCTTCACTTGGAGTATTGTTTTCAGTTTTGGAAATCATATCTCACAATGGATATAAAAAGACTTGAAATGGTTCAGAAGGCGGAGATCAAAATGATTTGGAGCCTGCGCTGGAAGACGTATGAGAAGAGACATGATGACCTAAATATGTATACCTCTAGAGGAGAGGAGGAACAGGGGAGATATAATACAGGCTTTTAAATACTTAAAGGGTATCAATGAACAAACAACCTTTTTCAAAGAAGGGGAAGCTGTAAAACTAGAGGGCATACAATGAACCTGTAAGGCAGTAAACTTAAAGCAACAACAGGAAATACTTTTTCACTGAAAGGGTGATGAATACTTGGAATGCTCTCCTGATGGATGTGGTGGGGGCAAATACAGTGAGGAATTCAAAACAGCATGTGACAGACATAGTGGGTCCCTTTATAGCAAGAGGATGAAATCAAAGCAAACTTTAATATATTTTATACTTCACTAAATGGAGTGGGGGTGGGGGGTGCTGACCTGCACAGAGCAGCAGATACAACTCTAAACACAGGCATAGAGGGGGTGACCTGCATGGAGCTGCTGTTACAACCACTCTAGCTACCTTACTGGGCAGACTAGATGGATCATACTAGTGTTTATCTGCCATCATATACAATGTTGCTATGTAAGAAATCCGACGACGCATTGGTCTTGGTAGAATAGCTATGAAGGACCTAGACAAGATTCTCAAGAGCAGAGACAAATAACATTTTACGAATGCGAAAGTTGGACAGTGAAAAAGATAGGAAAAAATTTTATGCCTTTGAATTGTGGTGCTGGCGACGAATACATGGATTGCCCGAAGAACAAACCAGTAAGTACTAGAGGAGATCAAACCAAAGCTTTCTTTAGATGCTCAGGTGACAAGACTTCGACTTTCATACTTTGGACACATCGTGCAAAGAGAAAGATCATTAGAGAAAGACATCATGCTTGGCAAGGTTGAAGGTCAACGCAAAAGAAGGCCAGTAATGAGATGTTTTGATACAATAAGAGCAGCTATGGATGCCACTCTGTCAATAATGAGCCACCTGACTGAAGACAGTTTAGGACAGCTACCCAGAGGGTCACCATGAGTCAACACCAACTCGACGGCACTTAAGAACAACAAGATTGGAACTACTTCCTAAATTACTAGTAAAAATAGAAAAAAAAACAGGCATAGGTCAGATTCTTGATCTTGTGGCATCACAAAAGTAATCTAGTTATCTATGTTTCTAAAGGCCCATACAAAAATTTATTTTGTTTTCTTTCTTATTATCTTTGAGACACTGTTTCACTGCAAAACCATTACTGATGTTCCTATTCACCTACTAGCGGAAGTAGCTTCTGCTATTAGCAGTCCTTCAAGAATGAGTTTACCAAGCTCTTGCATTCCTATATGCATTCTATTTCTAAGGTTATGACTTCTAAAAACAAAACCTTAACTCCCTTTGGTAGTCCACACTGCAATTAATTTCACAGAGTGACCTTCCCAGCTAGTGTCCCTTTCTATCTCTATTTAGTTAACACTTCATCATACCAACCACCGCAGGCCTCACACCCCTTTTCACAGCCATTCATTTCTTTCTTTTCTTCCTCTCTATCCACTCAGATGTCATCTTTCCCTTTCATCTCTCACCTTATAGTCCTTAATTTCCCTTTTTTAAAAATCTCTGACCTACCTACCAGCTTTCGATCTCCCATTTTCACTCCTCCCCTGTCAACTTATTCCCCAGCCCTTAACATTTTCCATAGTCTTCTATTCGCTGTCATTCATCTATACCTTAGTCCTCCTATTTTCGCCCCATGCACTGACTCCCTCCCTATCTGCTTCTCATATCCTCACTCACCACAGCTCCTTCCGTCACTCGTCTCCTCAATGACTGTCAGACATTTGTTTTATCTTTTACCCACTATTTAGCTTCCTATACCCTCTTTCAACTACTGCCCAGCTCGCCTTCCCATCTTTTCTCCTCCTGTTAATATTTATCTCTTTTCTTTTGTCTCTCAGCCCTTCAAGGTATTTCAAAGTTTCACATTCTCTCTCCACCCTGTATCACATTCCCCAACCCATGTAACACATCCCACCCAACTGCCAAGTCCCCATCAACCCCAAGCATAATCCCCTGACTTTTCCCTAGTATACAATCTCCCCCAACTTTCTCTGAAGACTTGACATTGTCAAACCTCCTTAACAATGGTTGGATTTAGGAGTTCAAGACAAGCTACATTCAGGTACCGTAGATATTTTTCGGTCCCAATCTATGTTTGTACCTGAGGCAATGGAGGGTTAAATAACTTGCTGATCACAGGGAGCAGTAGTAGGATTTGAACCCTGGCTTCCTTAGTTCTAGCCCATTGCTCTAACCATTAAGCTACTCATCTACTCTGTTTTTTACCTGCATCATGCAACTCTCTGTGTGTTTGAGTTGTATTCCACCCAAAACCCCACACTATTCTTGCGAGATCACTACTACAACTACTGAGCATTTGTATAGCGCTACAAGTTGTACGCAGTCTCTTGTACGCTGCACAGACATGTAAGAGACAGTCCCTGCTCATCAGAGCTTACAATCTGGTCAAGACAAACACAGAAGGTGTAGGCAGGGATAAAACAAGGGGAAAGAAAAAGGAGATCAGGTGCATCAAGATCCAAAAGCAGCAGCGAAGAGGTGAGTTTTCAGCCTGGATTTGAAGAGATCAAGAGAGCAGTGCAGACATTGAGGCGCTGTGCAGTTCAAACTCACTGAAAGTGTTGTAGTGGTGGATGGCATCACCCACAAGCCTCTGGAGAAAGTATGGAGGGGATTAAAAACTGAACAGAGAAGGAAAAGGGGTAAAGCCAGCTTGAAGGTGGAGACAGGATTTTAGAGACTAATGGAAACTGCAGGCAGAGACTGAGATGGGGTGGAGGAGGAGTGTGTAGTTTTGGACATGCATATGAGAGAAAGGATCCTGTGGAGAGTGTTTGGGGACAGGGACAGAGAACATATGCTGGGGAGATGGGCTTAGGGAAAGAGAATATGTAGGACACAGACTTTGTTTTAGTTACATGTGTCACTCTGAATGTGTCTGAGCAGCTGGGATGATTGTATCATCAGAGGGGGAACCCCTCAAGCCAGCTATGTCACTGGAGTGGGACTCCCCTTTACCCAGTGTTGGTCGCTTTGCCTGGCAATGATCTTGGCTCTAACATTAAGGATGTTTTTGTGAAAGTGGCCTCCTCTTGAAAAATAGTTAAGATCTCTGAGTCCCCACTCAGTCTTCATTCCCTCTAATTCCAAGTCCTCACCCAAACACCAATTTCCCCCCTTGTACCTAGTCCCAGAGTCCTTACCTAATCCTAAACCTGGGGGAGAGAGAAAGTGTCATTCACAGCCCCCTCCCTCGGTAATGACATCACTGTACTGGGCTTATCTCCTCTCTCTCATATTCCCTCACACCCTGTCTCTAGGTTTAGCCTCCTTTTTTCCCATTTCAATCCTCCTCCCCATGACAGTCCCCCTCTGAAACTCATCCTCTCTGCCTGATAATCAGAGCCAGCAGCAGGAGGAAGATAGTGGGGTTGGAAGGGGGGAGGTCTTGAGCCATCTCTTCTTTTGCAGTCAGCAGTGGTGGTGCTCATAGCCAAAGAAAAGGGAGCAGAAAAGAGTAGTTACTCACCTGTAACAGGTGTTCTCCAGGAGCAGCAGGAATCAGTCCTCACATATGGGTGTCATCGGCGCAGATGAAGCCCCAGCAGAGCATTTCCCCAGCTTTCTATGAAAGCCTTTGGGAATGCAGGCACGCATGCGCGGTTCCCTTCCCGTCTAAAGGTGCCATCTTACCTCAGTCAAATGACATAGCTAAGAACAGCACACAAAAATGAAAAATAAACTATGTACAACTGCAAATCCAAGGGGAGGAGGGAGGGTTGTGAGGACTGATTCCTGCTGCTCCTGGAGAACACCTGTTACAGGTGAGTAACTACTCCTTCTCCAGGTCCAAGCAGGAAATCAGTCCTCACATATGGGTGACTCCCAAGCTCTGGGCTACCGAGGAACCCAGGCTGAACAAGAGAACTCCCTCTAGTCTCAGCAGCAAAGAAAGGCTTTTCAAGGACACAACCTCCACCGGTAGCACAACAGAGGGCAGGAGTTGCCTAAACCTCAAAGAGATTCCGGAGTACTGCTTGGCCAAAAGCACTGTCCCTACGGGACTCCCTCTCCAGACAGTAATGGGCCGCAAAAGTCTGGCTTGAAGACCAAGTTGCAGCCCTGCAGATGTCTACCAAGGGCACAGAGCGGAGATGAGCCACTGAGGCAGCCATTGCCCTGACTCGGTGGGCCGTAACCCGACCCTGCAAAAGAAGGTCAGCCGCCTTGTAAGCCCAGGTGATACAGTCAGCCACCCAGATGGACAAGGTACGCTTGGACACAGCCAACCCCAACTTATTAGGGTCAAAAGAAATGAAGAGCTGAGTAGCCCTTCTATGCCCCTGCGTACGGTCAAGGTAGAAGGATAAGGCCCTCCTACAGTCCAGGGTATGCAGGACTGCTTCAGCCTGGCTTGCATGAGGCCTAGGGAAGAATGTTGAAAGAACCACCTCCTGATTGAGGTGGAAAGAGGAGACAACATTTGGGAGGAACTTTGGATGAGTCCTGAGGACTACCCTGTTCCTATAAATCCTGGTGTAAGGCCTATCACAGACCAGGGCCTGAAGCTCACTCACTCGCCTAGCCGAGGTAAGGGCTAACAGGAAGAATGCCTTCCAGGATAGGAAGCGTAGTGGACAAGTAGCCATCGGCTCAAAAAGTGGGCGAGTCAGTTGCTGCAAGACCACATTCAACTCCCACTCAGGGGCAGGAGGACGGATTGGAGGCTTGAGCAAAAGCAAGCCCCTGAGAAAGCGGGACATCAAGGGGTGAACCGAGAGAATGTCCTTCCACCAGTGAGTGGTGAGCTGCTAGAGTTGAGAGGTGGACCCGAACAGAATTGGACTTGAGTCCCTGATTGGACAAGTGGAGTAAATACTGAAGCACTACTGGTACAGTACAGGAGAAAGGATCCTCTGTACGTAGCTGACACCACACAGAAAACCTTCTCCATTTGAGAGAATAGGTTTTTCTAGTGGACTGTTTCCTAGAGGCTAGGACAACCTCCTCAACTTCCTGAAGTAGGCCCCAGGGAGCCAAAACTACCCTTGCAGCCTCCAGACCATCAAACTGAGAGCTTTGAGATTGGGGTGCAGAATGGAACCCTGATCCTGAGAGAGATGGTCGGGTTGCAACCCCAGAGGCAGTGGGGGATCCACTGCCAGCTGAAGCAGAAGTGGAAACCAAGGTTGTCTCGGCCACCTGGGAGCCACCAGCAGGACCGAGGCCTTGTCCTGAAGAATCTTGAAGAGAGTTCGGGCCACCAAGGGCGTGGGAGGAAACGCATACAGGAGGCCCTGAGACCAGGGAATCAGAAAAGCATCCGGTGCTATCCTCAAAGGATGTGGTTGCCTGGAGCAGAACTTTCTACTTCTAACCTTAAGAACATAAGAACATAAGACATGCCATACTGGGTCAGACCGAGGTCCATCAAGCCCAGTATCCTGTTTCCAACAGTGGCCAATCTAGGTTATACGTACCTAGCAATATCCCCAAAGACACAGGTTCCACAATGCTTGTACTGGGTCAAGCATTGATATCCTGGGTCCCTTTTTAATAGTGGTTTATGGACCTTTCCTCCAGGAACTTGTCCAAACCTTTTTTAAACCCAGCTATACTAACAGCCCTTACTACATCCTCCGGTAACAGATTCCAGAGTTTGATTACACGTTGAGTGAAAAAATATTTTCTCTTATTTGTCTTAAATAGTTTACCCTGTAGCTTCATTACATGTCCCCTAGTCTTTCTATACTCTGATAGCGTAAACAATTGATCCACGCTTATCCGTTCCACTCCATTCATTAATTTATAGACCTCTATCATATCTCCCCTCAGCCGTCTCTTCTCCAGGCTAAAGAGCCCTAACCTTCTTATCCTCTCTTCATAGGAGTAGCCTTCCATCCCCTTCACCAATTTGGTGGCTCTTCTCTGTACTTTTTCTAATAACGCTATGTCCTTTTTAAGATACGGTGACCAGAATTGCACACAATATTCAAGGTGCGGTCGTACCATGGAGCGATACAGAGGCATTATAATATCCTTTGTTTTGTTCTCCATCCCTTTCCTTATGATACCTAGCATTCTATTTGCTTTCTTGGCCGCCGCTGCACACTGGGCGGAGGGTTTTAACATGTTATCCACAATGACTCCTAAATCTTTTTCCTGGGTGGTGGTTTCTAATGTGGAGCCTTGCATCGTGTAACTATAGTGTGGGTTGTTCTTTCCTAGGTGCATAACTTTGCACTTGTCCACATTAAATTTCATCTGCCATTTGGATGCCCAGTCTTCCAATTTATCCAGATCCTCCTGCAGTTTTCCACAATCCTCTTGGGTTTTAACAACTTTAAACAGTTTTGTGTCATCTGCAAATTTGATAATCTCACTAGTTATTCCCTTTTCCAGGTCATTTATGAATATGTCAAAGAGCAGCGGACCCAGTACAGATCCCTGGGGTACTCCACTATTCACCTTTTTCCATTGGGAATATTGGCCATTTAGCCCTACCCTCTGCTTTCTATCTTTTAACCAGTTCCCGATCCACAATAGTACACTGCCTCCTATCCCATGACTTTTTAGCTTCGCCAAAAGTCTCTGATGGGGGACTTTGTCAAAAGCTTTCTGAAAGTCCAGATACACTATATCAACCGACTCACCTTTGTCTACCTGTTTATGCACACCTTCAAAAAAACATATCAGATTAGTAAGACAAGATCTTCCTTGTCTAAAGCCATGTTGGCTGTCTCCCATTAGGCCATGACTATCTACATGCTGTGTAATTTTGTTCTTTATGATGGTTTCTACCATTTTCCCTGGTACTGACGTCAGGCTCACCGGTCTGTAATTTCTTGGGTCACCCCTGGAACCCTTTTTAAAAATTGGTGTTACGTTGGCGACCCTCCAATCTTCAGGTATTACAGATGATTTTAATGAAAGTTCACAGATTACCAATAGCAGGTCTGCAATCTCATATTTCAGTTCTTTCAACACTCTGGGATGTATACCATCCGGTCCAGGTGATTTGCTACTATTCAGTTTATCAAATAGTTGTAATATATCTTCCCGGTGTAGCGATATTTCTCTCAATTCCTCTGCAGTATCACCTTTAAATACCACTTCAGTCTTGGGTAACATCCCTACATCTTCCTCAGTAAAGACCGAAGCAAAGAATTCATTCAGTCTCTCTGCTATAGCCTTGTTTCCTCTTACTGCCCCTTTTACCCCTCTATCATCTAATGGTCCAATTGACTCTCTCACAGGCCTTTTGCTACGAATGTAGGCATCATCAGTCATAACTGCATAAGGTTAGAAGTAGAGCTGACCACATTTGTAGCTACATAGCATAAAAGCTCTGGAAAGTGACAACATTATAGTTTGTTGGAGCAGAACTTTGGCACTGGCTTGTTCAGTGGACTGGCAAACAGATCTATCCAAGGGAGACCCCATTTCAGGAAGATCTTCTGAACCACCAAAGGATGTAGCTGCCACTCGTGGGGCTGCAGAATCCTGCTCAACCTGTCGGCCAGGTAGTTCTCTTGGCCTGGAAGGTACACAGCCCTGAGGAGCATGTTGTGCTTTAGGGCAAATGAACAAAGGTCTTGAGCTTCCCGACAAAGGCGCCTGGCCCCAGTCCCGCCCTGTTTGTTCACATAAAACATGGCCACCTGATTGTCTGTCTGAACCAGGACAGATTGATAGCCAGGGCAGGAGAGAAAGCTTTGAGAGCTAGGCGAATAGCCCTGAGTTCCAGGAGATTGATCTGCTGTGCCGCCTCCCAAGGAGACCACCGGCACTGGGTGCACTTGTCTAGACAATGAGCTCCCCAGCCCTGCAGGGAGGCGTCGGTGGTCAGTACCACTGTGTACCCAGGAATCTGAAAGGGCACTCCTTTTGGTAGATTGGGTGGGTGCAGCCACCAGCTGAGGGAGTTCAGAAATTGTCTGGACACCCTTATCCTATCCCTGAGGCTGCCTGTGGCCTGTGACCACTGAGTCCGAAGGCACCACTGTGCAGGCCTCATATGGAGCCTGGCATTGGGGGTCACATGTACTGTCGAAGCCATGTGGCCTAGAAGCCTCAGGCAGAGTCTGGCGGAGACTAGTAACCTGTTGAGAAACTGGTTTGCCAAGGCTATCAATCTTTGTGCTCTGTCTTCTGGCAAGAAAGCCTTTGCCAGGAGAGAGTCCAGCCTTGCTCCTATGAACTCCAAATTCTGGGAGGGGAGCAAAGTGGACTTTGCAAAGTTTATTACAAACCCTAGGCTTTGAAGAAGAGCAATAGTTCTGAGGGTGGCTTGTCTGGCCTCCTGGCATGTCTGACCCCTGATGAGCCAATCGTCCAGATAGGGGAAGACAAAGATTCCGTGATTTCTCAGGTAGGCCGCCACCACTGCCAGGCATTTGGTAAAGACCCTGGGAGCGGAGGTGAGGCCAAAAGGCAGTACTCTGTACTGATAATGGTTCCCTCCCACAATGAACCTGAGGTACTTTCTGTGGTCTGGATGAATGAGGATGTGAGTGTACGCATCCTTTAGATCTAAGGAGCATAGCCAATCTCCCTGCTGGAGGTAGGGAAGAAGTGTTCCAAGAGTAAGCATCTTGAACTTCTCTTTCTCCAGGAACTTGTTGAGGTTCCTGAGGTCCAGAATGGGTCTAAGGCCACCGGTTCTTTTGGGCACCCGGAAATACCTGGAGTAGAATCCGTTACCTTGCAAGTGGGGAGGCACAGGCTCCACCGCCCTCTCCACCAACAGACCTTGAAGTTCCTGAAGGAGAAGGTCTGTGTGCAGGGAAGGCCTTGGAGGCTCCCCTGGAAAGTATGGTGGAGGCAGTTGGTGAAAATGTAGTGCATAGCCCCTGTGGACTATGTCCAACACCCAACTGTCCCCGGTGATGAGGGGCCACTGGTGGGCAAAGAGGGCGAGGCGACCTCCTGTGCAGGGTTGGGAGAGCAGGGATGGAGAGGCTATGCTCAAGGAGTCAAAAAACCCCACCCTGCTGAGTGAGAGCAGGGGCCGGAGGCTTGGGGGTCCTCTGCCTACGGGGCCCATTACCCTGCCCCTTGGCTTGCTGACCCTGGGGTGCAGCTTGGGTAGCCTGATATTGAGGGTACTGTTTGTAGGCAGTGCCCTTCCTCGGGTAAAAGGGCTTTTTACCCGAGCCCTTCTTCTTATGAGAAGGGGCAGAGGTCTTCCTAGACAGCCTTGTCCGTGTAAGGTGCTCTGTTTCAAGCTGGGCGGCCTTCTCGGTCATGTGCTTGCCAAAAAGGTTTTCACCTCGGCAAGGGACATCGACCAACTTGTCCTGAACCCATGGCTCGAGGTCCGATGACTGCAGCCATGCCTGGCGTCGAGCCGCGATGCTGGCTGCCGCAACTCGGGCCGAAGCCTCGAAGCCATCGTAGGCGGCGCGGGACATGAACTTCGAGCAGTCCCAAATCCCCGAGGACAAGGACTTGAATCTCTGCAAGGATTCCCCGGAGAGTCCAGCAGAGAACCCGGCCAACTCCTTGGCCAGGCCCCGCAAGTACATGCCCATGTACAGCTGGTAAGACTGGACACGGCAAGCAAGCATCGAGCCCTGGAAGCACTTTCTACCAATGCCATCGAGGTTCCAGGCCTCCCTGCCGGGGGGCACCGCAGAGTGCATCTTCTGGCTCTTCAGACGATGTATGGCCGATTCCACAACCATGGAATGGTGTGGTAGCTGTGCTTTCTGAAAGCCAGGGCTCTTCCTGAGTCGATAGATCGAGTCGACTCGCTTGCTTAAAACCGGCGCCGAGGCCGGTGCCTCCCACATCCGGAAGAGGAGCCGTTCCAGCATTGGAGGAACCGGGACAGTAAAGGCCTCCTTCAGAGGAGAGTCATACAGCAGGGCCTCGAGCTCTTCAGCTCGAGGCTCTTCCTCGGGGTCCACCGGAATAGCCAAGGCAGTGGTCATATCCCGGACGAACTCCGAGAACCGAGTATCCTCTGGAGGGGATCTACTCCGGGGCTCAGACTGCGGTGAGTCCGACGGGACGCACTGAGTCTTGAACGTATCAGGGGACTCCTCATCCTCCGTCTCCCAGGCGGACTCGTCCGACGAGGAGTCAGGGTCCGACCCCGCAGGGCCCTGGAGCACCCGCCCCGACACCGGAGGCACCGGCGTCGACACCCTCGGTCCCGAGCGGGAGGTCGAGGGAGACCGCGACCAAGGTCGACTTCGAGCCATGATGGACTCGAGTATTGGCTCGGTCTCCGGGGTCAACTTCGAAGTCGATGTCCCGGTGGTCGGGGCTGATGCGCCAGACAGGCTGGCCATCAGTGCCCGCTGCTGCTCCATGAAGGCAAACAATCTGCGCTCCAAGGCTGTCATCCTGAGACTCAGCTCGGGAGATGCAGCAGCCACCGATTCAGGCCCCGGCGGTGCCGGGCCCGACATCGGCTCCCTGGGAGGAGAGTCCTCGAGGACTACAGTGCTTACATGTCCAGCAGACTCCGGCTCCACGCGAGAAACTTTGGCAGGCTTCTCTTGGTCCACGAGCCTGGGGCGACGGTCGGGGGTCTTAAACCTGGCCTTCGAGGAGCCAGGGACCTCCTCCGACGACACCCTCGCGAGCCGCTTCTTCCTCTTGCGTTCCCGGTCGGGGGACACCCTGTCCGAGGAGGTCCGACAGCGCTCGGGATCTGAATCCCGAGATGTCGAGGCCTCAGACGAGATCCGGGCCCGGCCGGAGGCTGAGTCCGAGAGAAGCCTTTCTTTCTGCTGCTGGCGACTTCGGAGTGCCTTGGAAGACATCTTCCCACATGGTCCACACGACTTAGGGTCGTGATCAGGACCGAGGCACCGAAGGCAGCAGTCGTGTGTGTCGGTGAGAGACATTAATTTCTTACACCGATCACACTTCTTGAAACTGCTGGAAGCCATCGGGGAAAAAAGAGTACCTGCGAGGTCAAAGGACCGGCCTTCCAGGGAAAGAGCAAAAAAGGGCGCGAACGCCAGCCACGAAGGGCAAAAAATGAAAAAGAAGAATTGGGCTCGATACCGGTGTACCGAACCCGGCGGGAGGGGAAACCGGCGTCGAACCGGGAGAAAAAACAGCGAGTATTGCCGAAAAAAATCAACTTTTATCCGGGATGACAGGACACATGTCCGGTGGGCTTCTCGGAAAAAAAGAGACTGAGGTAAGATGGCACCTTTAGGCGGGAAGGGAACCGCGCATGCGTGCCTGCATTCCCAAAGACTTTCATAGAAAGCTGGGGAAATGCTCCGCTGGGGCTTCATCGCCGCCGATGATACCCATATGTGAGGACTGACTTCCTGCTTGGTCCTGGAGAACTCATATTTCAGAATTGCACTGGCAGCAGCAATGATTACAACCACAGGCCAAGAAGAATAATACAGCATTTCCTGCTTGAGCAGGCCGCAGTACTGACTGTGATGGTGGTGCTACAGATGGGTGCAAAACATGCTAGTAATGATTAGCTGGGGGTGGCAACAGACCTGTAGTATTTCCTTTTGAAGCTGGCAATGATAGTTTGAAGTGTGGTGGAAACAGCAATGACAAACGAAAATGGGGATTTCAAGCACACTAGTCTCCTCAGCACTTGCTGTCTATATTGAATTTTGGGGGATATAGCTTTTTTGTGACAATAGCACTAGTTCAAGACCATTGATACAAAAGTTCTTCATTCCACTAAGTTTAATCAAAGGCATAATACGCTTTAGCAGTTAGGAAATAACCCGTTTCCTTATGTTTCTCCCTCTTCCTTTCCTTCACAGTCAACTTGTAATTTTAGCCTTTGTGCCTTGCATTCCTCTGATTTTTGTGCTATTGATTTTGTTCAACTATTGTAAGCTGCTTTGATGCTAATATGAAGGCACTATAGGAAGTTCAATTAAACATAAACCCTTGCACACATAACAAACAAACTCATCTTACTTACTGTTTAAATTCTATTAAGATATTGTTTAATCCCGATATTGCTCATGACAAAAAAAAAATCTGTGTTGTGCTTTAACTGTCCTTTAAGGCATTTTCTGGGTATGCGCCATATGTAATACTTAATGTGTTCCCTTTGTTTTATGCTGCCATATCACCCCATCAATCTCAATAGCAAAGTGCAATCTGTCAATGTCTCGTAATAGGGTCCAGGAAATAACTGATCCCAGAAAGGGCACACTACTGTAGAATAATTAATCTTTTGCTCTTTGTACAGCTGTTGCATGTATCTGAAGTACTACAGGCTACATACTAAACAAAATAAGAACGTGCATTCATTGCTGGATATGTAGAACAAAGGTACATTTCTAGCTTCTCCAAATGCTCTACCACCACCCTTCATCTCTGGCCAGTGATTCCTTATCTTACCTTCAAGTCTCTAATCCCTTGCACCACATCTCCCCCCCCCCCACCTCATGGTTCTAGTGGCAACATCTTGAATGAGCATGGGGCTAAGTGTGCTTACAAGCACCACAATGGTTCACCCATGCCAAGTATCTATGTGGGAGGCAAGGCAGGTTAACAATCATTTGGTCCTCGTGTCTGCTCAGCCCTCTGCTGCCTGAGCCCTAAGGTGTGGCGGGAGGTAAAATGTGTTGTGGGAAAGGAGCAGCAGATATATCAGACATCTGGAAGGTGGAAAGAGAGAGGGAGAAAAGGTCTCAGATCAAAATAGGACCTACAGCAGACAATGGGGAAACCCCTCACGCCATGGTCCCAACACATCAACAACCTAAAGAACTCCCCACTCTCAAAATTAACCAAACAATTTTTCAGCAGATCGGAGCATTGGCTGAGATCTCTGTTGCCTGATCTCTTGGAAGCTGTTTAAGATAAGTTTTTGCTAAGAAGCTCTTGATCTGTTGAGCTTTAATTGAAAAATGTTTGGTTAATTTTGAGAGTGGGGAGACTAAGACTTTGTCCCGGAGCCTCCCTGTGGCTTGTGTCCACTGGGAGTGGAGAAACCACTGTGCTGCATGCATGTGAAGGTGGGCATTGGGAACTGCATGGACTGTGGACGCCATGTGGCCCAGTAGGTGGAGCACAGACTGCGGTGACACTGCATGATGGCATTGCACCTCAAAGGCAAGAGCCCTGAGACAGACCTTTAGGTCCAAGGAGCATAGCCAATCTCCCTGCTTGACGTAAGGCAGCAATGTCCCAAGGGAGAGCATCTTGAACTTCTCCCGCACCAGGTACTTGTTCAGGTTTCGCAAGTCCAGAATGGGCCTTAGGCTCCCTGATCTTTTTGGGACCAGAAAGTATAAGAAGTAGAACCCCTTGCCCCTGAGGTGGTGGGGAACTGGCTCCATGGCTCTGTCTGTGAGGAGACCTGCGAGTTCCTGCAGTAGCAGGGCATGGAGCAGGGAAGTCCAAGGGGGCTCTCCTGGAAAGAAAGGGGGAGGCATCTGGTCCAAGTGAAGGAGATAGACTTCTCTGACTACTTGAGAGCCCAGGAGTCGGTGATGATGAATCAGATGTCCCCTCCGTTGGTAGCTGCTCCCCCTTGGGTGGAGAGACTATGCTCAGAGAGTCAAAACCCCGACCCAGCCTAGGCAGGAGCCAAGGTCTGGGGCTTGGAGCCCTTAGGCTTGCACAGACCTTTGCCCATTCCCTTGCCTTGGTGACCCTTTGGTGGGATCTGGGGGGCCTGGTATTGGGGGTAGCCTCGATAAGGCTAGCCCTTTCTCCGAAAAGGGGGCCTCTTCCCTGATGGTTTCTTCTTAGGAAGGATGGAGGTCTTCCTGGAGAGACGAGTCCTCATGAGGAACTCAGCCTCGATCTCTGCCATCTTTGCTGAGGAGGTTTTCTCCGAGGCAAGGGACATTGAGGAGTTTCTTTTGGACAGATTGCTCGAGGTCTGAGGCCTAAAGCCAGGCCTGGCTTTGAGCACCGATGACTGCAGCAGCCACTCTTGCGTTTGAGATATACTTTGAGAACTCCCCGACGCACTTCATGAGGATTTGGAACTGCTGGAGGTAATTCTCACCAAGACCCACCAAGAAACCTATGAGTTCCTTTGCCAGGTCCTGGAGATACATGCTGAAATACAGCTGGTAGGCCTGGATTCAGCAACACAGCATCAAACTCTGGTAGCATTTGCATCCGAGGGCGTCGAACTCCCTGGCTAGGGGTATGGAGGAGTGAGTCTTTGGGCAATTCTGCCGGCAGATGGTCGACTCTACCACCATAGAGGTGTGTGGGAGTTGTGCCTTCTGGAAGCCGTGGTCCCGCTGGACCTGGTACATGGTGTCAAGGCATCAGCTAATTGTAGGTACCGATGCTGGTGTCTCCCATATTTGAAGGAGGAGCTGCCCGAGGATGGCGGAGACAGGGACCGTCAGGGCCTCCTTGGATGGGGCCTCATATTGGAGGATTTCAAGCTCCTCAGTGCGAGGATCCTCTTCAGACTCCATGGTGAGGGGACAAGGCTTTCGCCATGTCACGAACGAACTCGAGGAGTGATGTGTCCTTGAGTGCAGACCGGCGCAGTGACGCCGGGTGAGACGGGTCCGATGGGAGATCGTGGCGTTTACGTGTCTCCAGGGTGCCTTGTCCTTGGACATCCAGTCGGAGTAATCAGTCAAGGACTCAAGGACCAACAGCACCTGGGGTGCAGGACCCAGGTAGGGGCCTCGGTGACCCACTGCAGCTGCTTGGCCAGAGCCACAAGTGCTCGCGGGGGGGGGGGGATCTCGCTCCCGAGGACTGGGAGTGAGATTGAGACCTATGCCAATGATTGGCTCGAGGCTCCGGGCTCTCAAGGATCATTTTGATGGCCTGGGGAGTCCTCATGATCGAAGTCCCTGTGGACTCGGCACAAGCACAGGCTGGGCATCGATGCCTGCTGCAAGACAAGGAAGGTAGTGACACTGCACTCCAGTGCTATCATCCTGGCTTCCCACTCAGGAGTGGCAGCCTTTGATGTGGACATCAGGGTTCCCGGGTCCGGAGTCGGTGAGGAGAAGGAGTCCTCAATGGGACAGGCTTCAGGGGGTCCAGGACCCGTTGCCGGAGGCTTCGGCATCTGTTCGTGGAACCTTCGCTGGCTTCTCCCACTCTGACTCCTCAGGTACTCTCCGCAGATTGTGGAACCTGGCATGAGACTTACCTTGAATGTCCGAATCCCAGGATGAAGTTTTCGAGGATTTCTTTTTCTTCTTGCATTTCCATTCTGGGGAACCCTTGTTGGAGTGTCAACGGACCTGATCGGGTGCTGCGGGGGCTTTACGTGACTCCGAGGACCCATGCGGGACCTTAGAGTGCGAGGCGACTGGATATACCGAGGAAAAATCTGACCTGTGGAAGATGTCTTGCTTTTGCTGACGATGCTGGATGGTTTTCGCGGACATCTTTTTGCACAGGCGCAGACCTCTGGGTCATGGTCAGCACCTAGACACCAGAGGCAGCAGTCATGTGAATAGGCGAGGGACATGTTTTTTGCGCACTGATCACGTTTTTGAACCCACTGGCCATTGGGGAAAGAAGGACCCCTAACGCGGCCAGCGGATAGAAAAAGGTGCAAAACTGCTCTGGAAAAGAAAAACAGGTCCGAGACTTGATGTCAGGGCATCTGGGCTAGGTGGCGGGAAAGGGACTGGTGCTAACCAGAGAAAGAAAAGATAGTTTAATGCAAAAAAGATCAACTTTTTCCAGGGAATAAAGACAGATTATGTTGGGCTCCACGGAAAAAAGGAGACTGAGTAAGATGGCACTCTTGGGCGGGAAGGAGACCACGCATGCATGGTGGGATCTCCCAAAGGCTTTCTTTGAAAGCTTGGGAGATGCTTCCACAGGGGCTCTGTCGGCGCCAATGTCACCCTTATGTGAGGACTGACTTCCTGCTTGTTCCTGGAGAACTACTCCTTCTTCATCCCAGTGAGGGTAGTCCAAATGTGTGGGATGTACAAAAGCTTCGTCACACTGAGCGGGACCCTGATAAGCCTGCCTTCAAGACACTTCCCCCAAAAGCTATGTCTCTTCTTGCCTGAAAATCCAAGTGGTAATGCTTAGTAAAGAAATACAAGGATGACCAGGTGGCTACCCTGCAAATCTCCTTTGGGGAAGATGAGCTTCTGCTCCACCCATGAAGTGACATGAGCCCTGCTAGAATGAGCCTTACACCCTCTTGGAACCAGGGCCGGCCCAAGGGTTTCTGCCACCTTAGGCAGAAACTCTGGCCTCGCCGACCCCCCCCCCCCCCAGCTGCCGCCGATTCCGTCTCTGGAGAGGGTGGGGGTAGGGGGGGGAGAGATGGGCAGAAGCAGTATTTCCAAAAGTGGTGTTTTTTTGCCGCTGTTTTTGTGGACACGGCCTGCCGCAGGCAAGAAAGTAGTGGTAAAAAGCAGCCGCTATGGGAAATGCTGCTGCTGCCTGCCTCCCCCCCAAATGGAATCGGTGGCAGCTGGGGGGTGGGGGGTGGTGTGGCCAGTGATGTGTGATTCTGCTGCTGCCCTAGACAACAGCTTAGCTCACCTAGTGGAGGGGCCAGCCTTACTTGGAACCCAAGCTCCACATGCATCATAAGCTACACCAATAACATCTTTCAGCCAACAAGCAATCAAGTCCTTATTAGTCCAGTAATGTCAGAATGAAGAAAATGCTAACTATACCTAAATAAACTTCATTCTACTTTATTAAACTACACAAACCTTATGTACTCAAACCATTTTCTTTGTCTCGTCCTAAGAAAATAACCCTTGGGAATATTTGGGAGGCCATTACTGCGCTTTCTGATGTGGTTAGAGGACAAGCTACTGGGATTTCTGCTCTGGTTGGTGCGGTTAATATGAAGCTGGATAACTACATAACCATAACAGATTCTGTTCAGCATAAAGATGAAGAAAATGAGAGGATTTTGAATTCTTCTGTGGATACCAGTGTGGCATTGGTTAAAGATAACATACTGCTTCGGGCTAAGGTGGAAGCTCTGGAAAACTCTGCTTGGGCTACTAACTTATGTGTATTGAACTTCCCTAAGATAAAAGGAATTTCAAGCAGTATTTGGGTCAGAGTTTGGCCATATCAGTGGATATAATGCCACCTATTGTCAAGGCCTATTATTTACCATCTGGTAGAAGATCTGAGGAGCCATCTGAAGGGATCCCGAAAATGGATGTTTTGAATGTTTCAGAATTATTGTTTATTTTTCACTTGATATACCGCCCCCCATTACATCGGGACGGTTTACAATATAAATAAAAGCTCAAAGGCAGAAAGGAAAAAAGAAATGACAATAACTTACAGGAAAGAAAAGATGGAGAGGAAGAGCAGATTAGAGCAAGAAGGGGGAATGAGACCTTCCTGAGTTATCTGACATTCAAACTTCCACTTTGTTAGTTATATTTGCCCTTGCTTCTGATCGTGATTGGTTATTACGTCTGTTCTGTACTAAGCGGTCCCAATTGTTCTATGGGAGAAAAAAAATCTTAATTTTTCCGGACGTTGCTAAAGAAACTCAGAAACGATGGAAACAGTTTTTCTGTTGAAGCCTGGTGTTCTTCGGCCACCTTCCATCTTCGATTTCCGTGCAACTGTTTAGTGTCACAGATTTATTTTCTTGTCTCCATTTGATTTTTCTTCATTTGATCTTTCTTCATTTATTAATGATAGATTGCCTGTAACTTCATTTCCTGCTGAGGGGGTAGACTAGGGGAAGGTAAACTGCATTGATTTATAGAACTTCGGTCCCTCCATAATACTCAGTTTTTCTTATGTTTAGTTGTGGATGATTAATAGATGAGGGTCCAATAATTCATGCTCCAATTGGGGACTATAGGCAATTATGTTTTACTTTGTTTCTTCTGTGTTTATTTCTTTATACATTGTTAACATAATATGCCTTTTCTGTACAAGATTATTCTTGGTATGACATCTCTAAAAATTTCTAAATAAATAAATTTAAAAAAGAAAAAAAAAGAAGTTCTGGCTGGTGAGAACAGACATGTTTGTCTGTCTGGTTCCTCTGATGAAACAATCATGAAATGCTTAGGGCAGAAACATGCCCATGTATGGCATGTAAGAGTTTATTCTGGAGGCCAACATGCATGCTTGGAAGCATCAACACCCGAAGGCACAGAGTGTTCTCGAGTCTCTGCAAGGTGGCATGGATGAATGGTTCTTAGAGCTCTTTATGTGGTGCACTACCTATTCCACCACCATTATGTGGCGGGAGAGCTGAGGTTTCTGGAAGCCTGGGCACTCAGGTACTTAGTACATGGTATCAAGTCTTTTGCTGACAGGTGGAACCCTGAGTGGGGCTTCCCACATGTGGAGCACAAGATAATGTAGGATCCGATGCACCAGCAATGTAGCTGCCTCATTGAGAGTGGGAGAGTATTCGAGAATCTCCAATTCCTCTGCTCTCAGTTCTTTTACCAAGGCCACTGTGATGACAAGTCCTGCTGCCATTCCCGTATGAAGTCCTGAAAGGACATATCTTCTGGTGGGGACTGACGCCGTTCTTGGGGCGGTGAAGGGTCCAAAGGGATGTCTTGGGGTTCTTGGGAATTGAGTGATCCTTCATCAGAATCTGAAGAACCGGAATCAGATTCTGGTAAGAAATTAAAGTACCATCAGTCTTGGGTTTGACCTCGATGTTTTATAGGTCAATGCTGATACCGATGCTTGGAAGTATTGGAACAGAAAGCTGTGTTAGCTTGAGTTGGTTGGATACTGGTGGTTTCAGTCGATTCCAATGATGGTACTGGTTCAAGGGTTCCATCGAGGCTGGTTCTAGGGCCAGTATTGGGGCCAATACACCTGACTGTAGTCTCACTGTTGAATCCTGCACTCCTGGAGCTCTCGATCTTAGTGGTACCAAGGCTGCCAGGAGTGTGGACAAACTCCTCTCAACAGCCAGCATGCGCTGGTCCAGGGAGATGGCCGATGTCTGGGTGGAATCACCTACGTAGCTCTGAGCCACCGTCCCAGAACATGGAACTGGTAGCTCTCCGGAGGTCGCTGCTTCGGGAGTATCCTGGAGCCCCACTTGTGCTTTGGAGGACAGTTCCTCCCACCAGGGTTGTTTGGCTGACCGGCCTGCATTGAAAGTACCTCTAGGGGAGTCGCAATACTTATGCGGGGACTTTTCTATGGCCTTGGTATCAGTCTTCGATGCCAATGACTTTGGAGCGGCCAGAGACTTTGACTTACTTTTATGTTTGGACTTCGAAGAGACCAGAGATCCCTGAGAGGAAGTTAATGCTTTGGAAGAAGTGGAAGCCACTGATATCGAGTCCGAGGCAAACAATGATCTGTACTGTCTGGCTCGGTTCTTTGAGTATCTCTTTGTCATTTGCTGACACAAAGGATAAGAACTTGGTTGATGGTCAGATCCCAAACATTTTAAACACCAGCTATGTTTTTCAGTGACTTATATGGTACCAGCACACTTAATACATTTCCAAAAAGCACTTGCTGTTTTTTCCATGCCTGAAAAGTTGCCTTCAAGACTGAAGATAAGGCAATGGAGGCCTAAAGGCCTAGTCTACCGGTAAGGCCATGTGAGGTGCAGTTACAACCACTCTAGTCACCTTACTGGGCAAACTGGATGGACCATACTGGTCTTTATCTGCCATCATATACTATATTACTATATGTTAACGATCCTTAATCCAAATCTCTGAAACACAAAATATCTAAAAGCATGATATTCAAAGTCAATTATTGTTTGTCAGCAGGAGGTGAACACATTTCTAACAGGGGTTCTGCATTCCAAGCAAAGGTAAGAATGTGTGGCTTTTAATTATTAGCTCTCTGCCTGAGAGCACTTAAAAGGGAATTTGGTACATCAAAGAACAAAGCATCAGGCATTGATGGCATTCCCATAGAAGTATTTCAGCAATCTGATGCAGCTGTTACCATACTGCCAGGAAATTTGGAAGGCAACATCATGGCCAACTGACTGGAAAAGATCTGTATTTATACCAATACTGAAGGAAGATGATCCAATGGACTGTGGAAATTATCGTACAATCACTTTGATCCCACATGCCAGCAAGATTCTATTGAAGATTATTCAACAGAGACTACAACCATACCTGGAACGAGAACTACCTGAAGTGCAAGCAGGGTTCAGGAAAGGGCGAGGAACAAGAGACATCATAGCAGATGTGAGATGTTTTCTTGAAAAGACTAAAGAACACCAAAAGGCTTTTGACTGTGTAAACCATGAGAAACTCTGAGCCACATTAATAAGCATGGGTATACCAGAACACCTGATCATTCTCTTGCAGAAACTTTACATTGATCAAGAAGCAACAGTTCGAATGGAACAAGGAGAAAAAGAATGGTTTAAACTCAGAAAAGGCATACAACAAGGCTGCATACTTTCCCCCTACTTGTTTAATTTAAAGGCAGAACAAATCATCAGAGAAGCAGGACTGTATGAAGACAACAGAGGTGTGAAGATTGGTGGGAGAATCAACAACAACCTTCACTATGCTGATGATACCACATTACTGGCTGAAAGTGAAGACGATCTGAAACATTTGCTTCTCAAGATCAAGGAACATAGTTTTAAAATGGGCCTGCACCTTAATGTAAAGAAGACAAAGATCCTGGCAAATGGCAAAATCAATACATTCATTGTTGATGGAGAAGAAATTGAAATAGTTGAACACTTTAACCTACTTGTATCAACAATCAATAAAGAAGCAACAAGCAGTCAAAAAATCTGATGACGCATTGCTCTTGGCAGAATGGCTATGAAGGACCTAGACAAGATTCTAAAGAGCAGAGATCTCTCTCCATACAAAGATTCGACTTGTTCAAGTCATGGCATTTTCAATAATGTCATATGGATGTGAAAGTTGGACAGTGAAAAAGATAGGAAGAAAATTGATGTCTTTGAATTATGGTGCTGGTGACAAATACTGTTTATACCATGGACTGCCCGAAGAACAAATCAGTCAGTACTAGAGAAAATCAAACCTAAGCTTTCTTTAGAAGCTCAGATGACAAGACATGTGAAGAGAGAGAGAGCATTAGAGAAAGACATCATTCTTGGCAAGGTAGAAGTCAACACAAAAGAGGAATGTCAGCAATGAGATGGATCGATACAATAACAGCAGCTACGTGTGCCAGTCTGTCAATAATGAGCTGCCTGACTGAAGACCAAACACAATTTAAGGCAACTATCCAGAAGGTCGCCATGAGGTGAGACAGACCCGACGCCACTTAACAACATTTTTAAAACAAAGTTACATTCTGTTTGGTGCGTTAGTTCAACAAAGGAAATATTTTCTTTAGTGGTGTAAGTTTAAAACTCTGCTTTTAATATCTTTCTCAGCTCTTTGAAGCTACTGACACCTCATCAGGTGTTAGTTTCCTCGCTATCTCCCCAACTCCGACCCCCACCATAGGAGCAGTCTTGATTTATAGGGCACCTCCACAATTAGTTACACACAGGAACTTGGAACAGCACATTTAGAACACACTTAAAAGACGTTAACTGCTTTTTCTCTGAAAGGACAGCTGAGAAACTGGCTGGTACTTTGGTAGGTCTCTCTCTCTTTTGCTTCAACAGGTACCTAAGCTCCAACTGAACAATGGCTGGAAAAAATCATATTGCCAAAGCTGTTGCCCCCATTACAGCTTCTGCCACTGTCCAAACAGAGATTCCAATGTCAGTTGAAGGACCGGTTCCATATGCAGGATTCCTGCATGCTGAAGCTCTCACAAAATAAGTGGAGGAGCTCAGAAAAGAGGTGGTGAGGTTGAGGAGCATTCAAGACAGTGAGAAGTACATTGATGAGATGCTTCTTGAAACATCCAAACTCTCCAGCAGAGGAAAAGATGGGAGCCTACAGAATGATGAACGTTGGAGACGAGTTACCAGATCCTGCAGAATCACCAATCCAACTCCTCCAGCCCTTGAACTGAAGAACCATTATGCAGCCCTGGAAGTAGAGGTGGTGAAAGCATCCCTGGAAAGAGAAGAACCAGAATTCGAGCACCCCATAGTTGCAGAATCAGTGACCACAAGAAAGTGAAGGGTAGTGGTGGTTGGTGACTCTCTTCTGAGGGATACTGAGGCCTTGAGTACATTGAATGTAGAAGGACAAGGCCCTCTTACAGTCCAAAGTATGGAGCATCGCCTCTGCCCGACTGGCGTGCGGTCTGGGAAAGAAGGTAGGGAGGACCACCTCCTAGTTGAGGTGGAATGAGGACACCACTTTCGGAAGAAACTTGGGGTGCATGTGAAGCACCACCCTATTCTTGTAGAACCTGGTATAAGGCTTCTCCGCCATGAGGGCCTGGAGCTCACTCACCCTTCGGGCAGAAGTGAGCGCAACCAGGAAAACCACCTTCCAGGAGAGATAACGGAGGTGACACGTAGCCATCGGTTTGAAGAGCGGCAGGGTGAGCTGCCCCAACACCACACTGAGATCCCATTCGGTCGCTGGAGAGCAGACCGGAGGCTTAGACAGGAGTAGGCCCTTTAGGAAACAGGATACCACTGGATGAACTGAGAGGGGCTGCCCGTCCACCTGATGGTGGTTCGCCGCTAGGGCACTGAGATGCACTTTGACAGAGCTGGACTTGAGCCCCGACCTGGAGAGATGGAGAAGGTATTGCAACACCACAACCACTTGGCAAGAAAAGGGGTCAACTCCCCGCTCAGCGCACCAAAGTGCAAACCTATGCCACTTAAAATCGTAAGCCCGTCTGGTAGACGCTCTGTGTGAAGCCAGCAAAACATCCTCCACTTCCTTCGGAAGGAGAAGCAGGGCTAGAGTCACCCCCTCAGCAGTCACGCCGTCAGTGAAAGGAAGCTGAGATTGGGATGCAGAAGACAGCCCTCCCTCCTAGGAAAGGAACCGTGGAGCTGACCCCAAGGGGATGGGGGCCTCCACCGCTAGCTGCAGAAGAAGAGGAAACCACAGTTGCCTGGGTCACCGTGGGGCTATCAGGATGACTGAAGTTTTGTTGTGAAGAATCTTGAACAAAATCTTGGTGATCAGAGGTGTCGGGGAAAAGCATACAGAAGATCCTCTGACCATGAGACTAGGAAGGCATCGGCGGCCACACTGGCAGGGTGTGACTGCCTTGAGTAAAAGCGGGGTAACTGGTGATTGTCTGGGCTTGCAAACAGGTCTATCACCGGTTCCCCCCAGGTCTGGAAAAGCCCGCTGGCTACTTCCGGGTCCAGCTGCCATTTGTGCGGCTGGAGTATCCTGCTGAGTCTGTCGGCCAGCCAGTTGTCCTGGCCTGGCAGGTATACCGCCTGGAGGAGAATGCCCTGCTGGACTGCATAAGAGTACAGATCCAGGGCTTCCTGACAGAGGGCACGGGACCCCGTGCCCCCTACTTGTTTACACAGAACATGGCAACCTGGTTGTCCGTCTGCACCAGGACAGACCTGTGGCCCAGGCACTGCCAAAACGCCTTCAGGGTGAGATGGATTGCACGCAATTCCAACAGATTGATCTGATGAGCACTCTCATCTGGGGACCAAATGCCCTGGGTGCGGTATCCCTGGCAATGGGCTCCCCAGCCCAGCAGGGAGGCATCTGTGGTGAGGACCCTCGAGTGGTGATGGGCCTGGAAGGGCATCCCAGTCACCAAGTGATGGGGCAAGAGCCACCAGATCAGGGACTGCACCATGCATCTGGTCACTCTGACTCTGTCCTGGAGATGTCCCATGACCTGGGACCATTCGTCCCTGAGACACCACTGCATAGTTTGCATGTGGAGGCGGGCATCTGGAGTGACATGGACCGTGGAGGCCATGTGCCCGAGGAGGCTCAGCAGATGCCTTGCTGGCACTGAGGGACAGTGCTGTATGTCTTTGGCTAGCACCATAAGCCTGCCTGCTCTGTCTGCAGGCAGGAAGGCCTTTGACTGAAGGGTGTTGATCCTTGCCCCAATGACTTCCAGCTCTTGTGACAGGCAAAGGATGGACTTGGGGTAGCTGATAACAAAACCCAAGTGTTGAAGGACCTGGGTGGTGCGTGTCGTAGCCTGCTGCACCTCGGGGCTGTAGTGCCCCTGATGAGCCAGTCGTCGAGCTAGGGGAAAACAAAGAGCCCCTGAAGCCTGAGAAAGGCGGTGACCACTGCCAGGCACTTTTGTGAATACCCTGGGGGCCAAGGCAAGGCCGAAGGGAAGCACCCTGTATTAGATATGATTGTCCCCTACCACAAAGTGTAGGTATTGCCTGTGGCTTGAGTGGATTGGGATGTGTGTGTAGGCATCCTTTAAATCTAAGGAGCATAGCCAGTCTCCTTGGTGAAGGTAAGGCAGCAATGTTCCAAGGGAGAACATCTTGAATTTCTCCCTCACCAGGAATTTGTTGAGGTTGCACAGGTCGAGGATGGGCCTTAGGCCCCCTGTCCTCTTTGGCACGAGGAAGTACCTGGAGTAGAACCCCTTGCCCTTGAGGTGGTGGGGCACCGGTTCCACCGCTTGGTCCTTGAGAAGACCTGCTAACTCCTTCAGAAGGTGAAGGGGAGACCTGATAGGCTCTCCCGGGAAGTAGTGTGGAGGCACTTGGGCTAGATGGAGGAGGTAACCCTCCCTGATCACCTGTAATGCCCAGGAATCGGTGGTGATAGCTCCCCACCTGTGAGCATACAGGGTGAGTCGACCACCTGTAGGCTGCCAAGCTCCTGTTGGGAGAGAGGCCATGCTGCAGGAGTCAAAAGCTCCCTCCAGGCTGGGCCGGAACCGGGGCCTGGGGCTTGGGAGCCTTCTGCTTACGCGGGCCATGCCCCTGTCCCTTGGCCTGTTGCCCTTGCTGGGGAGCCGGGGAGGCCTGGTAAGGGGGGTAGTTTTGGTAAGCAGTGGACTTCCTCGAGTAAAACGGCTTTTTACCCAAGCCCTTCTTTCGGGAAGGAGCAGAGGTCTTCTTAGAGAGCCTAGTCCTCATCATGAACTCTGTCTCCAGCTCGGCGGCCTAGTCGGTCATGGATTTGTCAAAGAGGTTTTCCCCCCGACATGGGACATTGACCAACTTGTCCTGTACCCATTGTTCGAGGTTGAATAACTGCAGCCAAGCCTGGTGGCATGCACCAAAGCACGCTGCGGCTACCCATGCTGCCAACTTGAACCTGTTATAGGCCCCCCGAGCCATGAACTTGGAGCATTCACGGACAGCTTTGGACAGGCCCTGGAAGCGCTGCAAAGGCTCCTCGAAGAGACCAGGCAAGAACCCGGCGAGCTTCTTCACCAGGTCTCTCAGGTACATGCCCATGTATAGCTGGTAAGTCTGGATCTGACAATTCAGCATCGCGCCCTGGAAACACTTCCTGCCGAGGGCATCCAAGGTGTGGGCCTCCCTGCCAGTGGGCACTGAGGAGTGCATCTTCTGACTCTTCAGTCGACGCATGGCCGACTCCACAACCATGGAGTTGTGCGGCAGTTGTGATTTTTGAAACCCAGGGCTCAGACGGACTCGGTATATCGAGTTGAGCCGCTTGCTGATCACCGGTGTCGATGCCAGCATCTCCCACATGCACAGCATAAGTCGTTTCAGGATGGGAGGAATGGTCATACGTACCACTGTATGACCTAGATTGGCCACTGTTGGAAACAGGATACTGGGCTTGATGGACCTTGGTCTGACCCAGTATGGCATATCTTATGTTCTTATGAGGGTCTCTCCTTGTACTGGAGGATCTCAAGCTCACTTTTTAAACCCACACTTTTTAAACCCGCTGGTAGCCATGGGGGAAAAGGAACCCCAGCAAGGTCGAAGACCCTTCTGGCTGCCAGTGAGGAAAAAAGAGCGCAGAGACACTCAAGAGAAAAGAAAAATAAAACTTAGTAGAAAAAGAGGAACCGACCCGATACCGAGGTACCGAGGCCGGGGCAGGAAAGGGTACCGGCGTGAGACCGGAGACAGCCAAAAAGGCACAAAAAAATCAACTTTTTCCGGGACAGGGACAGACTATGTCTGATGGGCTCTGCGGAAAAAAGGAGATTGAGCAAGATGGCACCCTTGGGCAGGAAGCGGACCACGCATGTGTAGTAGCAATTCCCAAAGGCTTCCTTTGAAAGCTGGGGATTTGCTCCGCGTGGGCTCTGTCGGCGTTACCCATATGTGAGGACTGACTTCCTGCTTGTTCTCGGAGTAATTCCCGTAGCATGGGAAAATAAGATCCCAGATGTTGAGGCTTTAATGGGAGAAGCCGACTTGGATTTAGTGGCAGTAAGAGAGACATAGTTCACGGACAACCATGACTGGGATGTAACTATACCAGGCTATACTTTATTCAGAAAGGACAAGGTAGGAAGAAGGGGAGAAGGAGTGCCACTATATGTAAAAAATAATATTAAAAGCTATGGAAATACAGGGCTTAAAAGGGAGAGAGGAGGCACTGTGGGTTAAACTAGAAAGAGGGAAAGAGAAATCTATTTGCATTGGCATGATATACAGACCTCCTTCACAGGGAGAAGAGGTGGACCTAGAGTTAATTGAAGACATATGCAGCATTACCAGGAAAGGGGAAGTGCTACTAATATGGATTTCAATATGCCAGATGTTGATTGGCACATTCCTACTGCAGTATCATCTCAAGTAAGGAGATCCTGGATTCTCTACAGGAAGAATTATTCAGGCAACTGGTAACAGAACCCACATGTGAAGGGGCCAAACTGAACTTGGTGCTTACCAATGGTGAAAATGTTTTTGAAGTCATAGTGGGAGATCATTTTGCATCCAATGATCACCAGATGGAATGGTTCAGTATTAAGATTAGGGCTGATAAAATCCATTCAAAAGCGAGGGTCTTAGACTTTAGGAAAACTAACTTTGATAAGATGGGCCAATACTTCAGGGAGTCGTTAGTGGGATGGGAACAGCTGGGAGATGTAGAAAAACGGCAGGCAAAACTGAAAGGAGATATTTTAATGGCAACCAATCTTTTTGTTAAAATGATAAATAAAGGTAAAAGGAAAAGGAGACCACTATGGTTTTTGAAAGAAGTAGCTAAAAAGGTGAAGAAAAAGAGGGAGGCCTTCATGAAATACAGGATATCACAGAACAAGGAAGACAGGCATCTATATTTGGAAAAACTTAGAGAAGCTAGCAAAGTAGTCAGGAAAGCAAAGATTCAAAAAGAGGAGGAAATAGCCAATGCAATAAAATGGGGGGGGGGGGGGGGGGGGGGGGAGGGGATAAGACATTTTTCTGATATGTTAGTGAGAAGAGGAAGAGCAAAAGTGGCATCGTCAGACTCAAAGGTGAAGGGGAGGAATATGTAGAAGCTGATGAGGATAAAATGTTATTGCTTAACAAATATTTCTATTCTGTGTTCACAGATGAAGAACCAGGAGCAGGACCTCAGAAAACACCCACAAACAGGAACAGAAGCAAGGGGCATCTTGAAAAGCTTTTCAGAAGACTGTTTGTGAGGAACTAGCTAAACTTAAAGTAGACAAAGCGATGGGACCAGATGGGATACAACCGAGAATACTGAGGGAATTTGGGGATGTTCTAGCAGCTCCACTGACTGACCTTTTCAATTCCTCATTGAAGATGGGAGTGGTACCAGAGGACTGGAGAGAGACAATTGTGGTCCCTTTACACAAAAGTGGAAGGAGGATGCGGTTGAAAACTATAGACCGGTTAGTTTAACCTTGGTGGTGAGTAAATTATAGTAAGTGCTGCTGAAAGAGAAAATAGTGAGGCTTCTGGAGTCCAATGGCTTATCAGATCCGAGGCAGCATGGATTCACCAGAGGCAGGTCTTGTCAGACAAATCTGATTGATTTATTTGACTGGGTGACCAGAGAGTTGGACTGAGGGAGAGCCCTAGATGTGATGTATTTAGATTTCAGTAAAGCCTTTAAACACCATTCCGCACCCTAGGGATGGACCCTAAAGTTACTGCTTGGGTTAGAAATTGGTTGAGTGCGAGGCGACAAAGGGTACAGGTAAATGGAGCTCACTCCTTGGGCCGATTCTTTTTAACATCTTTGTTAGTGATATAGCAGAAGGGCTGTTGGGTAAGGTTTGCCTCTTTGCGGATGATACCAAAATCTGCAATAGAGTAGACACCCAGGAAGATGTAAGTAACATGAGGAGGGATCTAGCTAAGCTTGAAGAATGGTCTAGAATTTGGCAGCTGAGACTTAATGTTAAAAAATGCAAGGTCATGCATTTGGGCTGCAGCAATCCAAGAGAGTGATATAGTATAGGGAGTGAATTACTTCTGTCCACAAAAGAAGAGCGGGACCTAGGTGTGATTGTGTCTGATGATCTTAAAGTAGCTAAACAGGTAGAAAAGGCAACGGCAAAAGCCAGAAGGATGCTTTGATGCATAAGGAGAGGAATAGCCCGCAGAAAAAAGAATGGGATAGTGCCTTTGGTATGACCTCATTTGGAGTATTGTGTACAATTCTGGAGACCGCACCTTCCAAAGGACAGAAACAGGTTGGCATCTGTACAGAGGGTGGCTACTAAAATGTTTAGTGGTCTTCGTTATAAAGCATATGAGGACACTTAAGGATCTTAAGCATGTGGCATAAATGCCCAGGAGGAGAGTCTCTTTCGATTGAAGGCAAGCTCTGCCATGAGGGGACATAGGATGAGGGTGAAAGGGGATAAATTCAGGAGTGATATGCAGAAATATTTCTTTATGGAAAGAATGGTAGATGCGTGCAATAATCTCCCAGTGGAGGAGGTAGAGATGAGGACAGTATCTGAATTTAAAAAAGCATAAACACAGAGGATCTCTAAAGTAAAAAAGGGGACTGTTGTAGTGGTTGATATGGAAGGGCAGACTAGATAGAGCCAATGTGGTCTTTTTCTGCTGTCATGTTTCTATGTGTCTATTCTCAAAATAGGGCCATTTAAATCACTAAAAGACTAAATAATATTTATATAAAAAGGAGTAGCCAAAGGTGAAGCCATCACTTCTTCATTTGGTGGCAATATTTGGCTGCAAAATAATAAACTATGGTCCCAATTTTGTAAGGCCTTTACACGGGTAACTTCCCTAGTTACCTGTGTAAAGGCCTTATCCAGGATTTTCGAAGGACACCTACACAGGTAGTGCCCTTTGAAAATCCCCGATATGTGCCTAACGCACCCGGATGCTATCTTCATAGCATCGGGGTGTGTTGGGGGCATTCCGGGGTGGAGCGGAGGCGGGCTATGGCGCTACCCATTTAGCACCGATTTTTGATGCTACATTGTTAGCACTCTGCGCCTTAAAGATAGGCGTGGGTAGCTCCTGCAGCTTCTTGTCTGTGCGGCGACACCCAGATTTTTGATGCCGGGGTTACATATGACCGTTACGCGGGAGGTGGACGGACTATGTGTCAACATGACGCATAGCACCGCCCAACTGAAATTCGGGCCCTATGATATTTAGCAGGCCTATCTTTAAAGAGATAGACATAGGCATATATTGCAAAAATGCAATGTGTGCCTTCCAGTCAGTCCTAACTCCTGGCGACCCAGAAGCTCCTGGGTTTTCTTGGCAGTGTCACCGGAAGTAGATTGCCAGGCCTTTCTTCTGAGGCAATGGAGGGTTAAGTGACTTGCCCAAGGCCACAAGGAGTGCTAGTGGGAATCGAACCCTGGTTGCTTGGTTACTAAGCCAGTGTTCTAACCACTAGGCTACTCCTGCACTAAAAAAAACTGCAAATGCAATGTGTGCCTTTGAGTCAGTCCTGACTCCTGGCGACCCAGGCATATATTAAGCAGCACTAATTAAATGAATAGCTCTGTTCAACTGATGAATAAAGTTAAGCGCTGGCTGGGTCAGCTAAATATCAGGCCCTAAATTATTTTCCACTAGTACATCTCAATAGCACATTATTTATGTACTGAATGGAAATTTATCACAGTTGCTTTAAAATCTTTTTTAAACTTCCACATCAACCACTGTTTGATGCTTTCCTACTCCTACCACACAGTTGATATAAATAATAGAAACATAGAAATATGATGACAGAAAAAGACCACATGGCCTATCTAGTCAGTCCTTCCATAACAACTACAACAGTCCCCTTTTTTACTTTAGAGATCCTCTGTGTTTATGCTTTTTTAAATTCAGATACTGTCCTCATCTGTACCTCCTCCACTGGGAGATTATTGCACGCATCTACCATTCTTTCCGTAAAGAAATATTTCTGCATATTACTCCTGAATTTATCCCCTTTCACCCTCATCCTATGTCCCTTCATGGCAGAGCTTGCCTTCAATCGAAAGAGACTCTCCTCCTGTGCATTTATGCCACATGGGAATGGTAGACAAAAGTCTAACTTGCATATATATCTATTTTTGCCTTCTCTAACACACAAATATTGTGGATTCTACTTTCATGTTTTTTCCAGATATTGGCTGTTAAGGGGGGGGGGGGGAGGTGGTATTAAAAGAATGCTATGTTTTGTTTTGAGGCTTATTGTTATGGGTACAGGATAAGTGAACCTAAATAAATGTGAAGCTCTCTGGGTGTCTTGTAAGAAGACAAAGTTGTAGTTCCTATTACCATGTCTGGTGGTATTATAGGTCTGAATATTTCTGTTTGTTGTTTAGGTTTTGTGTTTGACGGGAACTGTAATTTGAGTTGCAGTTTCAGCAGTAGCACAGTTGGCATTTGGAGACCTTTGCCTGCTCAGACGATTACATGTTTATTTGCTGACACAAGACCTGAAATATATTTCTTACTCCCTTGTCTTGTCAAAACTCAATTATTGTAATTCATTAAACTGTGGGCTCACAAAGTATCAGTGAAAAGTTTGACTGGAGCAGGTAGAAGAGATCCTGTCACTCCCTTTGGTAACATTGCACTGGTTGCTAGTTAGAGAACACATTCAGTTCCGGCTTTAATACGTGGTCTTGGCTAGTACATGAAAGGGTAACCACATTGAAATACCAGGGACTGTAAATCACTGCATGGAAGAAAGTCCTGGCAATTTACTTTTGGTCATTATCCGGATACTGGCACTGAATATCAAGGTATTCCACTGAGCGCCACCATTCCTCCATAGTCCAGCATCTCCCCCTCTCTCCCTCCATGGTCCAGCATCACTCCTTCCCCACTTTCACAATCTTTCATCTTGCCTTTAACTCCAACAGTCCAAGCAACAATTTACAAATGCTATTTCTCGCTGGCCCCAGGGCCTTCCATCTGCCACGTTTCACCTTCTCAGACTCAAGATGAAATTAGACTTACCTGCTAATTGTAGTTCCTTGAGGAACTCCAGTCTAGTCCCGACATCTAGGGTTTAAGCACCTCCTCCAGCAGCTATCGAGACTGCGAAACGTCATTCTTCTGATGACACTGGTACAAATACCTCTGGGACCTCCTCCTCTGTCCAGTAATCTATTGACAAAGCAGACTCACCTGAGCAACAATCAAGTAGCAAGAACCTAACACATGGAACTTAATGTAAACTTAATTAACTAACTCACTGGAACCCAATAGTCCCGTTATCATTCATTTGAACTAAATGATTGTACTTACATATAGGAATCTGTGCTAAGGAAGACCACACTTCCCCGCTCCCTGAAAAATCCAGACGTCCTCCAGATCCCTCTCTTTTCTTGCAACCTTCGCGCTTCTATATGACTCACATGTTCCCACTAGCTTCGTGCTCTTATGCTTTTGTGGAAATAGCATGCTTTAGGCCCACATCAGGGCAAAATCAGGGAGGGATGCGAGACTAGACTGGAGTTCCTCAAAGGAACTACAATTAGCAGGTAAGTCTAATTTCATCTTCCTTATCGTCCCCTCCAGTCTAGTCCCGACATCTAGGGATGTAACAGAGCAGTGAAAAGTCTTCTTATCGGGAGGGACCTGCTAGGCCAGCCTGAAGCACCGCTGCGCCAAAGGCAGTATCCCTTTCCGCCTGCACATCGAGACGATAATGCTTAACAAATGTATTAAACGATGACCAAGTAGCTGCCCTACAAATATCAATAGCTGGCACTAGGCTATACTCTGCCCAAGACGCCGCTTGCACCCTCGTCGAATGAGCTCTAATACCTTCAGGCACTGACTTCCCTTTCAGAATGTAAGCTGACGCAATAGCTTCTTTAAGCCATCGCGCAATGGAAGCCTTACTCGCCGCTTCCCCCTTATGCGCTCCACCAAAAAAGACAACGAGCCTATCCGTACTTTTGAAACTTGCCATCCTGCGAAGATACCTTTTCAGCACTCGTCAAACGTCCAGCAAGTGGGTAGATCCTGAACTTGAGTGTCCCCCCGACTCGACAAACACTGGCAGCGAAATGGTTTGATTGACATGAAATGCTGATACTACTTTTGGTAAGAAAGACAGCACTGGCCTCAAAACCACTTTATTATCATAAAATGTCAAGAACGGCTCCCGACAGGATAGCGCCTGTAGCTCCGAAATCCTACGTGCCGATGAAATTGCTACCAAAAATATCGTCTTGAGCGTCAGATCCTTATCCGATGCCCTCGCCAACGGTTCAAACGGTTCCTGCGTTAAAGCGTCCATCACCAAAACCAGATCCCACCGAGGAACTGGAGATCAACAAGGTGGCCTCAGGAGAGCCACCGCTCGCAAAAACCGCTTAATATCCGGATGCGTTCCCAGTGTCTCCCCTTTTATCTTTCCTCTGTAACACGCGTACGAGCTGCTACCTGCACCCGCAAAGAGGCAGCCGCCAAACCCTTGTCAAAAGCATCCTGCAAGAACGCCAAGATGTGCGACACCACCACACTCAACGCTTGAACTTTCCTGTCTGAACACCATTCTTCAAAGATCCGCCAGATACGCACATACACTAGTGACGTCGATAACCTCCTAGCCTTCAACATCGTGGAGATGACGACTGAGGAATACCCTCTCGCTCTCAGCCTCACACTTTCAAGAGCCAAGCTGTAAGTGAGAACCGATCCACCTGGGGCATGAGTATAGGACCTTGGAACAAAAGGTCATTCCGAACCGGCAGCCGCCAGGGACAATCTACCAGCAGTCTGACTAGGTCCGCGTACCACGGCCTTCTCGGCCAATCCGGCGCTATCAGAATTACCGTTCCTTTGTGAATCTCTATACTCTGCAGAACTCGACCTATTAACACCCAAGGGGGAAACACGTACAGGAGCTGGCGCTCCGGCCACCCTTGAATGAGAGCATCGAGGCCCTCCGACATTCTTTCCTTTCTTCTGCTGAAAAACCTGCTTGCCTTTGCTGACTCTAATGTCGCCATTAGATCCATTACCGGCTGCCTCCAGCGGTTCACTATCAAGTTGAACACCTCTGGATGCAGAACCCACTCTGCCGGGTCCACTTTGACCCGACTCAGAAAATCAGCCGTCACATTGTCCACTCCTGCCACATGTGTCGCCGACAGCGTCAGTAGATGTGCTTCGGCCCACTCCAGAAGGTGATCGGCCTCGGCCTCTAGCGGCGCATTGCCGGTGCCGCCCTGCAGATTGATGTAGGCCACCGTGGTTGCGTTGTCGGAGAATACACGCACCGCTCTGCCCTCTAGACAAGACTGAAATTCTCTCAGCGCTAGAGCCACCACTCTCAACTCCAATCTGTTGATGGACCAAGCCTTCTCCACATCGGTCCACTGGCCCTGAGCAACCGTTCGTTTGACATGCACCCCCCATCCCAAGAGACTGGCGTCTGTCGTCAGGGATATCCAGATGGGAGCCTCCAAAGGCATTCTCCTCTCCAGCACCCCTGGCTGTAACCACCATTGCAGCGCCTTCCTTGTCTCCGGCCAACACGGAAGTACCCGGGACAGAGGATCGTTCTGATGTGACCATCGTCTGAGCAATGCCCTCTGCAGCGGTCACATATGCACACTCGCCCACGGCACCAATTCTAGTGTCGCCGCCATCGTACCTAGCAACTGCAAATAATGCCACGCAGTGGGAGTCCTTCGGCTTAGAAAGGCTCTGACTAATCCTCTGAGACTCTGAGCCCTCAAGCGAGGCAGGAACACTTTCCCTATCTGTGTATCAAAATGGGCTCCGAGATACTCCAGACTTTGCGAAGGCTCTAGTCTGCTCTTTGCTTTGTTGATCACCCAGCCTAGGCTCTGTAGGAACTCCACCACTTTGACAGTCGCCACCATGCTCTCTTCCCTGGACTTTGCCAGTATCAACCAATCGTCCAAATACAGGTGTACCAGAATTCCTTCTTTCCGCAACGCTGCTGCCACTACTACCATGACCTTGGTGAATGTCCGCGGAGCCATTGCCAATCCGAACGATAAGGGGCGGAACTGAAAATGCCCCATCGGGAGCGCAAATCTGAGGAACTTCTGATGCTCTTGATAAATGGGTATGTGAAGATACGCTTCTGACAAATCCAGGGCGGAGAGAAACTCCCCTGTTCGGACGGCCACAATAACCGACCGCAGAGTTTCCATCCGAAAATGTGATATGCGGGGACTTCGATTTACCTTTTTGAGATCCAAGATGGGATGAAAGGATCCCTCCTTTTTTGGCACCACAAAATAAATGGAGTATTGACCGCACCCGCACTGGTCCCTTGGCACCGGAACCACCGCGTTGAGTCTCAGAAGGTGTTGCAACATCTCTCGCACTGCCTGAACTTTCAGAGGCGTTTTGCATGGGGATTGCACGTAAGCATCGGCCACTGGGTGTTGGAACTCGAGGGCATAGCCCTCTCGAATGATTTACAACACCCACCGGTCGGTAGTAATCTGGGCCCAAGCAGGATAAAACCCTTGTAACCGCCCTCCGATGGCCACCAGCTCCTCTCGGGCCCCTCTGGCTTCATTGTGACTTTCTAAGATTTGAGGGAGAGGGAGCTGCAAAATCTCTGTTTGCCCCCCTAAACCCTCAAAATCCTTCATTTCTATAGGCGAAACGTCCTCTTTGAAATTGACCAGACCGGGTTGGGCGGAAAGGAGTGGAGGAGTGGCCTAGTGGTTGGGGCAAGGTACTTCAGGCCGGAAGGTCGGGGGTTCAAATCCCACTAGAGGACAGCAACCTTGGGCCGGAAGGACTGGGGTTTCTAGTCCCACAGGTGCTCCTTGTGGTCTTGGGCAAAGCCACTTAACCCTCCATAGCCCATGTTCCCTGTAAAATAGTTATCTCCAAGTTATAATGCCCTGTTCAATGTAATTTCAGTTTGTTCAATGTAAACCGCACTGATGCAGAATAGCGCGGTATATAAGAGAATGTAAATAAATAAATAAAATGACGAAAATCTCTCTGCTGATTTCGGATAGCTGGCAAAGGTTTCCTTTGCTGTTGCTTGTCCTCTGGGAGGCTCTCTCCCTTAGATTCCCCTAAATCTTTTACCAACTTATCCAAATCTTCTCCAAATAGTAGTTTACCCCTCTGAAAAAGGACTCTCCGAGGCCACCGATTGTTCCTGCAAATTATTTTCCATTCAAGCCCTCTTTTAAGGAACCTCCATAAGCCCCAAGCCCATAGGAGTTCCCGGATGCTTTTCTCCCAAGCTCGCTTCTAGCGAAGGCACTTCAGTGCTCTTATTCCTGCACTTTAAGACCTGTTGCAAGAGAGTCACAAAATCCTGTGGAAAAAATTGCTCCTAACCCACTAGGCAAAGTCGGCTGAGCAATAGACTTATCTGGAACCGAGGAAGGCCCAGCCACCGGTTCCAGCAACGGAATGGAAGGGGAGGCAGGACCTGGCAAGACCCCTTTCGGTCCCTCTCCAGCAACCTCTGCCATGGGTTCCAAAAAGAACGCATCAAGAGAGCAGGACTTGCATGCCCCTGCCTCTGAAACCGAGCCCTTTCTAAGACCGCAGAGCAAACAAAGATGCTTAGAAGGCATCTCTCCCCCAACTTGTGGACTAACTGACAAAACTACTTTTACTATCACTAGGTAAAAAAAAAATAACCCTTCTATCTATAAATATAAACTGTCAGCACTACTAGAGAATGATCTAGCTATAGTTGTCTCTATAAACAGCTATCTATGCCTCAACACACACACACACATATATATATATATATATATATACACCTGCATTCTCCCAGAACACCTGCTTTCAATTCCAAAGCTAAATCGCTGAGGAAACTTTCCCTTTTTGTCTCTTTTGCAGCGCCGAAATCACCCCGTGACTAGATCGCACCAGAAACCCTCTCACCTTGGGGTTCTCTGCAGGCCCGATGCTCACGCGCCTTTCCCGCGCTTCAGTCACATGGCCGCGGCTTCCTGCTACCCGATGCGCCCCACAGCAAAATCAGCCGCTTACCTGAACCCCCAGCAGTCTGTGCCGATATACAACGGGTCTCCCCACGCTCAGCCGATCAGCGGCTTCCGCAACGGGAGAGAGTCGCTGTCTGAGGAGCCAGTACCTTTGGAGTCAGCGGCCTTGCCATGCATTCTCCTCACACCCGCTGCAGACTGCTGTTGTGCTCTTGTGCTCGCTGCCGGCTCCTCACCCAACTGTGGGTTCAGGAACTTGGAGCTCTGAAAAGTACCTTCCTCCCCTGCCGCCTGCCCGAAGAGAGGAGGGAGATAGGAAGGGGGCCTTAGCACAGTTACTCCTCGACAGGTAAACTGTTCCCTTTTTTTTTTTTTAATAAGAATAAATTGACCAATAAATGGAAGAATAAATTGAACAATATCCTCTCTAAACTATTCTCCTCAAATGTTTCTCCAGTGAGCCTTCAACTTCTAGGATCACCAACCTCCAGCTGCTATGGAGACTGAGATTACTGGACAGAGGAGGCGGTCCCAGAGGTATTTGTACCAGTGTCATCAGAAGAATGACGTTTCTCAGTCTCCATAGCTGCCGGAGGAGGTGCTTAAACCCTAGATGTCGGGACTAGACTGGAGGCAGGGCCGGCCCGTCCATTGAGCGAGAATGTTTTTTGCACAGGGCCCCGCGTTTCAGGGGGCCCGCGCAAAAAAACATTCCGATCCAAAAGTAAAATTTAAAAAAAAAAAGCTGTCTGCTGCCGCATCCGGGGCCGCCGCGGCAGAATCGAGTGTGCCGCGTGGCCCCCCCTGTGCCCGGCAGAGCCTGCCCTCCCCAGTATCAGCTCTCTGTTCCCAGCTTCAGTCACACGCGCCGGCTTTCAGAGCGCGAGGGGAGAGTTTCTCCCTCGCTGCTCTGTTAAGCCCGCGGGGGCATCAGCCCCCGCGGGCTTAACAGAGCCGCGAAAGGGAAGCCGGCGCGTGTGACTGAAGCTGGAAACAGAGAGGTGATACCGGGGAGGGCAGGCTCCGCCGGGCACAGGGGGGCCCCGCGGCACACTCGATTCTGCCGCGGCGGCCCCGGAAGCGGCAGCAGACAGCTTTTTTTTATTTTAAATTTTCCCTGGGCTGGGCTGGGGGGGTAGGAGTGGTGATGGGCGCTGGGGGGGGGTAGGAGTGGTGATGGGCGCTGGGGGGGTAGGAGTGGTGATCGGCGCTGGGGGGGGTAGGAGTGGTGATGGGCTATGGGGGGGCTTAAACTAAAAATTGGGTGATGGGGGATTAGGACTGGAAATGGGCTGGTGGGATTAGGATTGGAAGTGGGTTGATGGGGGGTTAGGTCTGAGAATGGGCTATGGGGGGCTTAAACTAAAAATTGGGTGATGGGGGATTAGGACTGGGAATGGGCTGAGGGGATTAGGACTGGGAGTGGGCTGATGGGGAGGTTAGGACTGGTAATGGGCTATGGGGGGGCTTAAACTGAAAATTGGGTGATGGGGGATTAGGACTGGAAATGGGCTGGTGCGTTTAGGACTGGGAGTGGGCTATGGGAGGCTCGGACTGGGATTGGGTTGGGGGGGTTGCTAGGACTGGAAATGGGCTGAGTGGAAGGGGGCTTGAATTGCAAATAGCTGATGGGGAGGGGGGCTTGGAATGGAAAAGTGCTGAGTGGAAGGGGGCTTGAACAGCAAATAGCTGATGGGCACGGGGCTTGGAATGGAAAGGGGATGAGGGGAAGTGGGGGGCTTGAACTGCAAATAGCTGATGGGGACGGGGCTTGGAATGGAAATGGGTTGAGGGGAAGTGGGGGGCTTGAACTGCAAATAGCTGATGGGGAGGGGGACTTGGAATGGAAATGGGCTGAGTGGAAGGGGGCTTGAACTGCAAATAGCTGATGGGAAGGGGGCTTGGAATGGGCTCTTAGGGGAGGGAGCTAGGACAGGAAATGGGCTGATGGAGGGGCTAGGATAGGACTGGGAATTGGGTGTTGTGGGGAGCTAAGATTGGAAATGGGCTGTGGTGGGGGCTTGGATTGAAATGGACTCATGGAGGGGCTAGAACTGGAAGTAGGCTCATGGGGGGCTTGGATTAGAAATGGGCTGAGTGGAGGGGAGCTAGGATTTAACATGGGCTGATGGTGGGGCTAGGAAAGGACTAGAAATGGGCTGATGGGAGGCTGGTATTGGAAATGAGCTGATGAAGGGACTCGGATAGGACTGGAAATGGATGGGGGAGCTAGGACTGGAAATGGACTGATGGGGGGCCAGGACTGGAAATGGGCTGATGTGGGGACTAGAAGGGAGCGGATACTGGATGGGGCTGGAACTAAAAGGGAGCTGATGTTGGGGGAGATTAGAAGGGGATGGGGTTGGGAGAGTGAAATGGAGAGGGGAAAAATATTTTGTGTGGGAGGGAAGAAAAATGTACAATTGGCCGGGTATTGGGAGACTAAGTGGGGATTGAGGATGGAGGGGTAAAATTTGAGTGGATGAAATAGGAATGAGGAAAGAGCAAAAGGAGAAAGATTATTATGTTAAAGCAGATGTAGAGAGAGAATGGAAAAAAACTAGAAGAGAAGAAAGGACAAATGGACAGCAGACGATGGAGAGATAGCAGAAGACACAAATAAACCAGAAGAAAGTGGCTGGAACAATTACAACTGAAAAAAAAATGCACAAAAGGTACAAAGATATCTCTTTATTTTGAATTTATTAACTGGAATATGTCAGCTCTGGGAAATGTGCATCATTAATGTCTGTGCTTTGTTTAGTACAAGAGGAAATTAATTTATAGTTTTATTTCTACATTGTTGTTGTACATTCCAAGTTTGGCTTTTAGGGTTCCCAGTTTAATTATTGTCTTCCTGTTTTTAAATTGTGATTCCTTGTTTGGTGATGGTCTATGTTCTGCATGTGTAACTGAGCTGAGGTATTCTGTTTATGTAATTGCTATTTGACATTGTCACTTGTTCTCTTTCCCCAGTAGGTCATGTATTGTTATTCTCTGAAATGTATTGGTTTAATATTTGCAGTGTTGCCTTTTGATAGGTAGGGTATAGTGCTTTATGAGTCCTGGTAGTGCTGTTAGGATACGGTGGGTTTGCTATGGGTTCTAAATGGGCAGTGTTTGTAGTAGTTCCTAATGTGCCTGGCGGTTGGCACTGGATTATAGTAATGTAGAAATCTTTGTCTTTCTTTATCCATACACTCATGAAGAGGCATGTTTACTAAAAGTTAGTGTATGGTAACATTATGCAAATATTTATGCAAATGAGGCCCCTTATGCAAATGAGGCCCCGCACCGAGTCTCTGCACATGGCCCCGCACCCCCCTTGGGCCGCCCCTGACTGGAGGGACGATAAGGAACTTTCTGTTTACAGCAGGGGCAGGACACAGCAGAAGGAAGGCTCTGGTAGTAGCAAGAGGAAGCCTTTATGAATTGATGCCACTGCTGTGAACATTGATAGTGAAGGCAAGATGAAGTACCACAGGAGGAGGGTGGTGCAGGATAGGGAGGGAAAAAAAGAGAGAGAAATGCTAGACCATGGTGGGAGTCGGGGGCTGGGCTGGGTAGAGAGGCAGTGGCCATTGGCATGGGTCACTGGGAAATAGCGAGCGAGTCAGGGAAAACAAATCTGTGGGTTGGTTTTGGCCTGTGGACCACGGTATAGGGCCCCTTCTTTAGGCCTATATCTACGTTCCTCAGTTTATTTTTGAGTCAGCTATGTGGAACCTGTCAGAGCTTCACATCATGCCACCTAATTTTACAACTTCCTTTTCTTTGGAAAAGATTGAGTTCTTGTGCATTAACACCTTTCAGTTATTTAACAGCAGCTCCTTTCTTCTGGCGTATACATATTAAATTCCTTAATTCTCTTCTCGTACTTCCTCTGGACTTCTTTAGCTCTTTATATCTTTACTGAGATACAACTTTCAAAATCAATAACAGCATTTCTTGAGGGCAATAGTTTACTTCTGCACATATAACAATGATAACAAACCTCAGTCCTACACCAGGTTATGTGGAGTATGATTGCAATCTCTTACATTTTCTGCTAACATTCACTATTGTGCCAGACAGAACCTCCTTCTGGAGTTCACAGGATGTAATATGAATAGGCAAACTATCATAGCATGTTGGAAGTTGCTTTAAATCAAGTCTGTGGCGCCGATCATGGTGGGAAATATATCTGTATCTCAACAATGGCCTGTGAAATCAGATCCTTAACCTAATCACTACATACATGTAATTTTGTTGCTAATTTCTGCAATCGACAACAAAAGTTGTTCCAAAGTGGACTGCAATACAAAGAGCAAGATATATAGAACATCAATTCAGAATACAGTATAACCTTCATGTAACAGACAGCATAATACAAGGCATCAATAAAATTACAAAAACTTTAAATCAACCTTAAAAGCCTCCTGAAATAAATGTGTTTTTATATTTTTCCTAAAAACAGAACAAGATGTTTCTCTTCTGAAATTTTCAGGCAGAGAATTCCATAAAACTGCCAATTGATAGGTAAATCTATTTTTCATAGTAGATTTCAGAACTAAATTCTTGGGAGAAGTAATCGACAACAAAACTTTATCTAAAGTTGTTAAGACCCTATGAGGATGGTAACTAGAAACCAATGAATTTAGAGAAAGAGGTATAAGAAAGCCTTATGAAAAAATACATAGTCATGATCATCATTAAAAAGAAGAGAAATCATTTATACAAGGATTGGAAATAAGATCTTTAAGGACCAAGGCACACTTTTAACCTTTTAGAGAGCAATTTTGATGCTATTTAAATATTTCTAATCAGACTCACAAAGTAAATCCGAAAATAAACAAACAATAATATAAAAGAAATATAAAAAATAAGTTATGGATATTCTACCTCCAGTCCACTTCAATTGAAAAAAAGGGAAGGCAAAATATAAGACACTTAGGGGTATGTTTACTAAACCGCGGTAAAGTTACCAGCGATAAGTGCAACGTTAAGGTACCTGAAGCCATATAAGGCAGTGGGCAGGCAGGGGGCGTTCTGGCATAAAGGGAGCAATGGGCTGTTTAATGTGCGTTAAAAGGCGTCTTGGCCATTTAACGCATGATAACGGGACACTACACTTTAAGGTGACAAACGGCACGTTAAGGCTGACAAGGCGCCCTAAGGGCTTTAAGGTGCCTTAACTTAAGGCGCCTTAAGGGCTGTAAGGTGCCACAACCAAAGGTGCCTTAAGTTAGGGCGCCTTAAAGCCCTTAGTGCGTCTTAAAACCCATAGGGCGCCTTGAATTAAGGTGCCTTAACCTAAGGCGCTTTGGGTTAAGACGCCCTAAGGGCTTTAAAGCACCTTAGGTTAAGGTGCCCTAAGGGCTTTAAGGTGCCTTAGGTTAAGGCACCTTAGGTTAAGGTGCTCTAAGGGCAATAAGGTGCCCTAAGGGCTGTAAGGTGCTTCAAGTTGACAAGCATGAACTGTAAGGCATAAAAACAAAATGAACCCTAACACTGGACAGAGTACCAAGGAAAGGCAATGAACAAGTGATGGAAGGAAGGAGAGGTGGGAGTTGATAGACCTGCCATATCTGCGGGCATCCAATGTGGCAGCCGGAAAAGTGGACAAACATGTTGGAGGCAGCTGTACTGATGCACAGGGTGTTGGCAATGTAAAGTGCTGCAATGATAGTGAGTGGTAGAGGATGGGAATACATGTCCCCCAGTGGAGGCAGAGGTGGCAGGATATTTGCAATGATAGCAGGACTAGAGGACTAGTTCTGCCATGCAGATCAGGCACAGGTGAGGCAAGCATGAAGAGCCGCAATGCAGAAAAGGGTACCAGTGCAGGACATGGGGTAGCAGCATGCACAAGAAGACAGGACTCTACACAGCTGACAGCAGCAGATAGATGGGCTGAAGGATGGTTGGCAACTGAGGTGAGGGTGCTATGGGCTGGCAGCACAGATCTGCAGAGATGTGACTGTTACAGGCATGAAAATTATTTGAGTAGGACAGGCATAAAAAATGAGAACAAAGAGGAACTGAACCCATGACCCCTGCCTAGGGAGTCATTGTACTAACCAGTAGGCTACACCTCCATGGTTCTTTGCACAGCAATGGCTGGATACAGAAAGACTGCAGGTGACCACACAAAATGTCTGCTGTATGTGCCAGGATAGGGTAACCCCACCAGTACCCATGATGCAATACACATGCAGAACAGCAGTCCACAGCTGATCACCAAATGGAGAATGCACCTCTCCAGCACCTCAGCTTGGTATGAAGAACTGACGGTGTGTGATACTGGCACAGAGCAGCTACAGACCATGCCATTGTGCAGGTTCTGTGTTCACCCTGAGGGTGAGGATGGGCGCCCAGCATCAGGTCCGCAGTACCTGTGGTGCTAGAGATAGGTTCTGCTGCAGATCCCCATCACTACCTGTGTGTGGCAAGTGTTCCCTGCAGTGGAACCTAGAGTCACCCTGTGTCCATCTGTATGCCCCTGTCACATCTAGCCCTGGTGGACTGGGATCCACCCAGAAGAGTGCATACCCAGTGTTACAATGCAGCTGCCATAGCCACCTATTATCAGGGCAGAGGGGTGTCTAGATGCGCATGAGGTTTATGTAGCAATGCCTAATATACCGCCCTCTCTGGGTCAAAGTGGTTTACAATATATGTCCCTTGTCCCCAAAGGGCCCACAATAAACCTTTTTTGTAACTGAGGCAGTGGAGGGACATGTGGCACAGGCATGAAGAATGGCTGTGCAGCAGCAACCCCAGTCCCCCTGGCTAAAGGCTGTCGTCCAGGGGGGTTAGACCAGTAGGCCAGATCTGTACCTGTTACTAGGGCACTGGCAGACCAGTAGTAATGCTGGGAGTAGGCCTGGAAAACCTCAGCTGCCACCCACCAAGGTCTGACATTCACCAGCAGAAGGCACAGTCAGATTGTACCTGCTGCACCCCACCAGGACAGTCCGCAAGCCAGTCCATACTGCACGTTCACAGAGGAACTATGTGCACCCAGAGTTGGGATATACAGCACAGACACCCAGCAGGTGCCTCAGTGATTGGGCCCCAGAAAAGGGAGCACACAGATATCATTAGAGATAGATACTATATAGCACAATGTGGGAACATAGCCGTGCCATGGTCACTGCTCGGTCAGAGTGAGAGTGTCCTCCCAGCATGACATGCTGTGGCCACCCTGTCCATACAGGTGGTGGTCGGGCATATGATGTCCCAGCCATTGCCCTACCCCTGATGCAGACGCATCCTGCCCAATCCGCCCTGTCTGGGCCATATCCACAATACCTTGCTCCTCAGTATGCACATTTGCAGGCTAACGCTGGAAACAGTATATGCATTGTGGGCCCAGTGAGGAGTAGGAAGCCACAAAACAATGAATAGACATACACATACACCCACTCCTATTGCAGCATTGTGCAAAGATAGGGGTGGTTGGCAACCCTGTCCGCCACACTGGTCCCGATTACAGTGTAGGCATTGCTAAGGTGTGCAGGAGCTAGTAGTAGTGCTCTGGTGATAACTGCTGCTCTGGTGATAACTGCTGCTCCGTGCTGGTGCCAGCAGCCTGACTCTCCATGAAGCTTTGGATAGTGGAGCTTGTGTGTGTGGGTGTTTGTACCCCTGTTTGGTGATGCTTTGGGGATTGCACATGTTGATGCTGTATCTGCAATGTAGGGTAAAATGTAGGGACATGTTCTGCAAGATCCACAGCTGGGACCTGAACCTGTGACCCTCTGCTCCAAGACACACTGGCAGTGTGTACTGCACCACACTGTTGCCACAGAAGCACAGCAGTCCCTGGGGCTACCTTTGCTTTTCATCAGATAGACCTTGTCAGCTATGTGGAACCTGTCAGAGCTTCACATCATGCCACCTAATTTTACAACTTCCTTTTCTTTGGAAAAGATTGAGTTCTTGTGCATTAACACCTTTCAGTTATTTAACAGCAGCTCCTTTCTTCTGGCGTATACATATTAAATTCCTTAATTCTCTTCTCGTACTTCCTCTGGACTTCTTTAGCTCTTTATATCTTTACTGAGATACAACTTTCAAAATCAATAACAGCATTTCTTGAGGGCAATAGTTTACTTCTGCACATATAACAATGATAACAAACCTCAGTCCTACACCAGGTTATGTGGAGTATGATTGCAATCTCTTACATTTTCTGCTAACATTCACTATTGTGCCAGACAGAACCTCCTTCTGGAGTTCACAGGATGTAATATGAATAGGCAAACTATCATAGCATGTTTGGAAGTTGCTTTAAATCAAGTCTGTGGCGCCGATCATGGTGGGAAATATATCTGTATCTCAACAATGGCCTGTGAAATCAGATCCTTAACCTAATCACTACATACATGTAATTTTGTTGCTAATTTCTGCAATCGACAACAAAAGTTGTTCCAAAGTGGACTGCAATACAAAGAGCAAGATATATAGAACATCAATTCAGAATACAGTATAACCTTCATGTAACAGACAGCATAATACAAGGCATCAATAAAATTACAAAAACTTTAAATCAACCTTAAAAGCCTCCTGAAATAAATGTGTTTTTATATTTTTCCTAAAAACAGAACAAGATGTTTCTCTTCTGAAATTTTCAGGCAGAGAATTCCATAAAACTGCCAATTGATAGGTAAATCTATTTTTCATAGTAGATTTCAGAACTAAATTCTTGGGAGAAGTAATCGACAACAAAACTTTATCTAAAGTTGTTAAGACCCTATGAGGATGGTAACTAGAAACCAATGAATTTAGAGAAAGAGGTATAAGAAAGCCTTATGAAAAAATACATAGTCATGATCATCATTAAAAAGAAGAGAAATCATTTATACAAGGATTGGAAATAAGATCTTTAAGGACCAAGGCACACTTTTAACCTTTTAGAGAGCAATTTTGATGCTATTTAAATATTTCTAATCAGACTCACAAAGTAAATCCGAAAATAAACAAACAATAATATAAAAGAAATATAAAAAATAAGTTATGGATATTCTACCTCCAGTCCACTTCAATTGAAAAAAAGGGAAGGCAAAATATAAGACACTTAGGGGTATGTTTACTAAACCGCGGTAAAGTTACCAGCGATAAGTGCAACGTTAAGGTACCTGAAGCCATATAAGGCAGTGGGCAGGCAGGCAGGGGGCGTTCTGGCATAAAGGGAGCAATGGGCTGTTTAATGTGCGTTAAAAGGCGTCTTGGCCATTTAACGCATGATAACGGGACACTACACTTTAAGGTGACAAACGGCACGTTAAGGCTGACAAGGCGCCCTAAGGGCTTTAAGGTGCCTTAACTTAAGGCGCCTTAAGGGCTGTAAGGTGCCACAACCAAAGGTGCCTTAAGTTAGGGCGCCTTAAAGCCCTTAGTGCGTCTTAAAACCCATAGGGCGCCTTGAATTAAGGTGCCTTAACCTAAGGCGCTTTGGGTTAAGACGCCCTAAGGGCTTTAAAGCACCTTAGGTTAAGGTGCCCTAAGGGCTTTAAGGTGCCTTAGGTTAAGGCACCTTAGGTTAAGGTGCTCTAAGGGCAATAAGGTGCCCTAAGGGCTGTAAGGTGCTTCAAGTTGACAAGCATGAACTGTAAGGCATAAAAACAAATGAACCCTAACACTGGACAGAGTACCAAGGAAAGGCAATGAACAAGTGATGGAAGGAAGGAGAGGTGGGAGTTGATAGACCTGCCATATCTGCGGGCATCCAATGTGGCAGCCGGAAAAGTGGACAAACATGTTGGAGGCAGCTGTACTGATGCACAGGGTGTTGGCAATGTAAAGTGCTGCAATGATAGTGAGTGGTAGAGGATGGGAATACATGTCCCCCAGTGGAGGCAGAGGTGGCAGGATATTTGCAATGATAGCAGGACTAGAGGACTAGTTCTGCCATGCAGATCAGGCACAGGTGAGGCAAGCATGAAGAGCCGCAATGCAGAAAAGGGTACCAGTGCAGGACATGGGGTAGCAGCATGCACAAGAAGACAGGACTCTACACAGCTGACAGCAGCAGATAGATGGGCTGAAGGATGGTTGGCAACTGAGGTGAGGGTGCTATGGGCTGGCAGCACAGATCTGCAGAGATGTGACTGTTACAGGCATGAAAATTATTTGAGTAGGACAGGCATAAAAATGAGAACAAAGAGGAACTGAACCCATGACCCCTGCCTAGGGAGTCATTGTACTAACCAGTAGGCTACACCTCCATGGTTCTTTGCACAGCAATGGCTGGATACAGAAAGACTGCAGGTGACCACACAAAATGTCTGCTGTATGTGCCAGGATAGGGTAACCCCACCAGTACCCATGATGCAATACACATGCAGAACAGCAGTCCACAGCTGATCACCAAATGGAGAATGCACCTCTCCAGCACCTCAGCTTGGTATGAAGAACTGACGGTGTGTGATACTGGCACAGAGCAGCTACAGACCATGCCATTGTGCAGGTTCTGTGTTCACCCTGAGGGTGAGGATGGGCGCCCAGCATCAGGTCCGCAGTACCTGTGGTGCTAGAGATAGGTTCTGCTGCAGATCCCCATCACTACCTGTGTGTGGCAAGTGTTCCCTGCAGTGGAACCTAGAGTCACCCTGTGTCCATCTGTATGCCCCTGTCACATCTAGCCCTGGTGGACTGGGATCCACCCAGAAGAGTGCATACCCAGTGTTACAATGCAGCTGCCATAGCCACCTATTATCAGGGCAGAGGGGTGTCTAGATGCGCATGAGGTTTATGTAGCAATGCCTAATATACCGCCCTCTCTGGGTCAAAGTGGTTTACAATATATGTCCCTTGTCCCCAAAGGGCCCACAATAAACCTTTTTTGTAACTGAGGCAGTGGAGGGACATGTGGCACAGGCATGAAGAATGGCTGTGCAGCAGCAACCCCAGTCCCCCTGGCTAAAGGCTGTCGTCCAGGGGGGTTAGACCAGTAGGCCAGATCTGTACCTGTTACTAGGGCACTGGCAGACCAGTAGTAATGCTGGGAGTAGGCCTGGAAAACCTCAGCTGCCACCCACCAAGGTCTGACATTCACCAGCAGAAGGCACAGTCAGATTGTACCTGCTGCACCCCACCAGGACAGTCCGCAAGCCAGTCCATACTGCACGTTCACAGAGGAACTATGTGCACCCAGAGTTGGGATATACAGCACAGACACCCAGCAGGTGCCTCAGTGATTGGGCCCCAGAAAAGGGAGCACACAGATATCATTAGAGATAGATACTATATAGCACAATGTGGGAACATAGCCGTGCCATGGTCACTGCTCGGTCAGAGTGAGAGTGTCCTCCCAGCATGACATGCTGTGGCCACCCTGTCCATACAGGTGGTGGTCGGGCATATGATGTCCCAGCCATTGCCCTACCCCTGATGCAGACGCATCCTGCCCAATCCGCCCTGTCTGGGCCATATCCACAATACCTTGCTCCTCAGTATGCACATTTGCAGGCTAACGCTGGAAACAGTATATGCATTGTGGGCCCAGTGAGGAGTAGGAAGCCACAAAACAATGAATAGACATACACATACACCCACTCCTATTGCAGCATTGTGCAAAGATAGGGGTGGTTGGCAACCCTGTCCGCCACACTGGTCCCGATTACAGTGTAGGCATTGCTAAGGTGTGCAGGAGCTAGTAGTAGTGCTCTGGTGATAACTGCTGCTCTGGTGATAACTGCTGCTCCGTGCTGGTGCCAGCAGCCTGACTCTCCATGAAGCTTTGGATAGTGGAGCTTGTGTGTGTGGGTGTTTGTACCCCTGTTTGGTGATGCTTTGGGGATTGCACATGTTGATGCTGTATCTGCAATGTAGGGTAAAATGTAGGGACATGTTCTGCAAGATCCACAGCTGGGACCTGAACCTGTGACCCTCTGCTCCAAGACACACTGGCAGTGTGTACTGCACCACACTGTTGCCACAGAAGCACAGCAGTCCCTGGGGCTACCTTTGCTTTTCATCAGATAGACCTTGTTTGTTGCACTGCACATCATGCACTGGAACAGGGCATAGTCTTGGTCCACTGCAGGCGGGTGACAATGCCCCCTCTGCCACCAACACCCCCCCCCCCCGCCATGCTGACATGCCCATATGATGTCGGTGTTGGTAGTGCGCAGTCCCAGGCCATCCAATGTGTAGGTAGGCGGGTGCCTAGGGTGCAGGGTGTGGTGGGGAGGGATACATGGACATCCACACATCCTGCCTGCCAATGTTATGTCCCTTCCACATGGGGGAGAGACGGCCGGGGGTTGTCAGGTTGGTGATCTAGCAACTATTGACTAGGGTGGACCTGGTAAACGTAGGTAGATTGTGTTGTGCCAGAAGACTGTGGACAGGCTAAGGCATGCAATGCGGATAGAGTGTACCCAATTTGGATTACTGGGTTTATACATGTTTCAGACAATGCGTGGTCACACCCTGCACTGTCTTAACAGGGGCTGTAGTAAAGGGTGTTTGTTTAGCTGGGTTTACGAACAGTTTGGGATGCATCATGGGGAAGGTCCATAGACCCTTGTTAGAGTGGTCCCCAGATGTGCACTGCTTGCCCCGTTATAGGCATTGTGGTTCTTGTGTGATGTTTGGGGTACCTGCTGGGTATATGTCTCCTGGATGGGACACTGTGGAACACAGATTACTGAGCATGTCAGCAGAAATACTACAGGAACTCATCGAAATCAAAACAAGCAAAAGACCAGACAGAAACTGTACCAAAAACAACATACCAACACCCAGTCTATTCATAAAAACCAACAAATCCACATCCATGCGAGCTTTTTCTCTTGCTGCCCCTGCTATCTGGAATGTCCTCCCAGACAAAATGAAATCAACAACAGATATAAAAGAATTCCAGAAGCTACTCAAAACCACCGTATTCATCAAACAATTAAATGAAGACCACCAATCACCCAAATCACCCCACAAGCCAACCTCAGTCACGACAACCACACCAAACAGAACACCGCTGCACGCATAATAGCTGGTTCCGCAAGGCGTGATCACATCACCCCCATCATGATCCTTCCCCATTGGCTTCCAGTCTGATATAAAACCACACTGAACATTCTCAAAATCAAACAGGACCTCGCAACGAACAGTCTACAGTCCATCATCAGTCTCGACTCAAACCCCAGAACCAGGAAGAGATGCACCATGAACACCATCACAACCCCCAAACCACCTCAAGGAGAACAATATCCCTGGCAGCGCCCACCCTATGGAACTCACTCCCTGCTAGCTTAAGATCAACGGAGGACATTAAGGGCTTTAGAAAACTTCTCAAACTCCTTTATATATAGCACATTGTAAATAGCTCACCCTGTGTATACTGCACATTGCACATTGTAGTATTGCACCTCATAATCAAGCTACACTTTTATTACACCAACACACGCACTACGATACAAACACTGCATGCCAACACCTCTGCACTTTGCTTTTGATTTATTTGAAGTAAAAACCGCTTTGATTGTAGGATAAAGTGGGATATAAATCCTTTTTAAATAAAATAAAAATAAATAAAATGTTTGACCTTGGTCAGACGCTGTCTTGCTGATTTCCAGTTTCCGTGTTCCTATGTGCCACCTAGGCAACAGCCTGATCCACCCTGTGCCCCAGCTGCCCCCACTGCATGTCCGACCTGCAGCCCCCTTTGCACCATCACCACAGTGCCCTTTCATACTTGGGCACTATGCTGTTGCTGAAAATGGAGCACTACTATCACTTTTCTTGGGCTCCCTGTCTGTGCTGTACATTGCTGACACTGAAATGGTCTCTCTGTCCTGCAAATGTGCATTTACAGACAGGTTTTCACTGGCGGTAAAGTCCTGGCGTTACTGTTCCGGTGTTAGTGTAGCAGGGGCTTCTCCTCGCCCATTGACTCCTTCTCTCCACCCTCTGGGACATTTACCGCAGCCGGTAACATTACCGCACATTAATGCTATATTAGGTAACATTACCGCGGTTTAGTAAACATAACCCTTACATTTAAATATGGTATTATTTATAATCAACTTATTAACTAGCTGTGATATCCTCATTAGTAGCACTACACAAAACCCCTTTTGTCCACAGATGATTAAATAAGGAAGATCTCCTTGGTACCTTGAGGGCATTAGGCTTCTAAAGCAGCAGAGGTGGAATTCTGAAATATGTTGGAGGATGTACGCACTCTACAAAAAAGGGAAAAATGCTGCAAGCATATTTGTTTATAAAGCAGCGATAAAAAACAAAAAGGACAAAGGAAAAGTATGTAGAAAAACAGATTTTGGCAGCTGATGATAAACCGTTATGGCTGTTTCAAATGATTAGGACTATGTCCCTTGGCAGGTAAGCTAGATAAACCATCTGTTCATTCAGGTCTAACAGCAACTGAATTTGGCACCTACTCTGTTCCTAAACAGGAGAATGTCTGCACATCCTTCTCAAAATCCACTGGCAATGGGACAGCAGTTGGAAGAGATGGGAGTATTCTAGGAGTTCAGAAATTTTCATGGGTTTTAATCCAGTCTCTCATTTGAAGACAATAGCTACCCTTATGAAAAAGTAGTGAAGGGGCTGCATATTGGCTCCATTCCCAGCTAATCTTTTATGTAGGGCAGCAAAAGAGGTTGCCCCATTTAAAGCCTCTCCTAAAAATGAGGGTTCGCATCAGGATGATTTTAATGGCTGTAGACCAGTCTCTAACCTGCCATTTCTTAGTAAATGAATGGAGAGATTAGGAAGTGGGTACAATTAATCCTAATCAATCAGGCTTTCTGAAAGTTCAAAGTACAGAAATTTTTCTGCTTGCTACAGCCAACTTGATGCAGTTGGTCATGGACCAGAGCCAGAGCTCTCTGTTGTTTCCTCTGAATTTATAAATGCCTTTTGATGCTATAGATCATTCTTCAATGTAAGTGCAGTTGACCCAGCTGAGTAGAGCAGGAAACATAGATCATCCATACATTCGTTGCTCACTGGTAGGGCTCAGAGTGCAGTTGGGTGGGGGTTAAGGTAGTCAGACCTGGTGGGGCTGCATTATGGGGTTGACTCTCTTTCTTCTTTTGTTCCATGCTCGCTAGAGTCCCTAGTGCCTATTATCGAAGAGTTCAATATACCATGTCATCTAACCATGAATAACCAATTTCATGTGGTAATGGATTCAGATCAACATTCTTCCATTACACAGCTCAATCAGTGCCTAAGGGTAGTAGTTGACTGGCTAGAGGATAACAAAGTTAAGATTTAATACTGATAGAACAGAAATGCTGCAGGTGAGACATATGAAAAGGAAGTGATGCTAACGTCCTGAAAATTCTAAGTGGAGTGATTCACCCTACTGCTAAACTAAGTGTGGAGCCTGGTGGTTTTCTTACATACAAAATTTACACTGGAATCTTATGGGATAATATTTAAACTCTGCAGCCGATGTTCCCTTTGAACACTGGTCATGGTGTTTAAAGACAAATTCAACTCCGGCTGTTATATGGATAGTGGTGCTGAATATCTGGGTATGCCACTGACTGCCACCATTATCCAGTTAATGATTTTCAGTGATGTTATCTAGATAGCTGTCCCAAATTATGAAGATGGCTATTTTGCTGTTATAAGTTATGTGGACAGTTATCCAGATACCAGCACTGAAAATCGTTGCTATTTGGTAAGTTGCCACTCTGCCCTGATTCCACTCCAGTGCTATCCAGATAGTACTGGGGCACTTTGGAAGGATTGTCAGCAGTGTTATCCAAAAAATGCCATTGAAAATTAGTGGCTAGCCCTGGTGGGCGGCATTCATCAGGTTTGTGGGTGCTGATGACTGGATAAATGCTTGTATTTATAGTTATACATAAATTTTTAACATATATTTATAGCTATATGTATATAATTTCTATGGTTTAGTTGTCTATGACTAATAATGTTATAATGTAAAACGTTCAAACCCTGTTATATGTAACATGTTGGTTCCTTGTAAACCGCCCCTGATCTCTGGAAGGGGCAGTATAGAAATGTGTAGCAAACAAACAAACAAATAAATAAAAACACTGGGCCCTTAGATTTTAGCTACAGTTTGGGTATCATTTGCCCGTTTGTGTCTTTGCAATTTTTTGGATGAACAAGCAAATAAGAATAATACGGTCATTTGTTACTACTCCATGATTAGACTATTGCAATAGCTTGTACCATGGATTACCAAAAAAACAGTTGTGTAAGATGCAGTCAGTTCACAACACAGCGGTTAGATTACTGAAGGGTGCTAATGTTATGTGTCACCTATAGTTAAGATGCCATACTGATTTTTGGTTGACAAAAAGGAGATTTAAAATAGTGCCTTTGGTTAAGTCTCTGCTTCCACCGGGTCCCTAATATTTTCCTGATTTTGTAATCTTCTATATGCTGAGTGGGGTGCTTCATTCATCACAACAGAATCTACTAAATGTATTGGCATAGGAGAGACAAAATTGACAGCAACAAGATAGAGACTTTTTGCACTTTGGCCTGAAGCTCTGGAATTTCTTGTCAGAGGACTTGCGCTATGAAAGCTGTTATTTAGGAAGCAAGTCAAGGTTTAGTGTTTTTGAACTAAAGAATAAAATTACTCAGCATGTAGATAGTCATGGCCTAATGGGAGACAGCCAACATGGCTTTAGACAAGGAACATCTTGTCTTACTAATCTGTTATGTTTTTTTGAAAGTGTGAATAAACAGGTGGACAAAGGTGAGTCGGTTGATATTGTGTATCTGGACTTTCAGAAAGCCTTTGACAAGGTCCCTCATCAGAGACTTTTGGCAAAACTAAAGAGTCATGGGATAGGAGGGAGTGTACTACTGCGGATCAGGAACTGGTTAAAAGATAGAAAGCAGAGGGTTGGGCTAAATGGCCAATTTTCCCAATGAAGAAAGGTGAATAGTGGTGTACCCCAAGGATCTGTGCTGGGTCCGCTGCTTTTTGACATATTCATAAATGACCTGGAAAGTAGAACAACGAGTGAAGTTATCAAATTTGCAGTTGACACAAAACTATTTAAAGTTAAGAACATAAGAACATAAGATATGCCATACTGGGTCAGACCAAGGTCCATCAAGCCCAGTATTCTGTTTCCAACAGTGGCCAATCTAGGTCATATGTACATAGCACTTTCCCCAAGGGACACAGGTTCTTTTATTAGTCTTAAATAGTTTACCCTGTAGCTTCATTGCATGTCCCCTAGTCTTTCTATATTCTGATAAGGTAAACAATCGATCTACGTTTACCCGTTTCACTCCGTTCATTAATTTATAGACTTCTATCATATCTCCCCTCAGCCGTCTCTTTTCCAGGTTAAAGAGCCCTAACCTTTTTAGCCTTTCTTCATAGGAGTATCCTTCCATCCCCTTTACCATTTTGGTGGCTCTTCTCTGAACCTTTTCAAAAATCGCTATATCCTTTTTAAGATACGGCGACCAGAATTGCACACAATATGCAAGGTGCGGTCTCACTATGAAACGATATAGAGGCATTATAATATCTTTTGTTTTATCTTCCATTCCTTTCCTTATCATACCTAGCATTCTATTTGCTCTCTTGGCCGCCGCTGCACACAAGGGCCGAGGGTTTTAACATGGTATCCACAATGACGCCTAAATCTTTTTCCTGGGTGGTGGTTCCTAATGTGGAACCTTGCATCGTGTAACCATAGTTTGGGTTGTTCTTCCCTAGGTGCATAACCTTGCACTTGTCCACATTAAATTTCATCTGCCAATTTGATGCCCAGTCTTCCAATTTATCAAGCTACTCTTGCAATTTTCCACAATCCTCTTGGGTTTTAACAACTTTAAATAGTTTTGTGTCATCTGCAAATTTGATAACCTCACTCGTTTTTCCACTTTCCAGGTCATTAATGAATATGTCAAAAAACAGCAGACCCAGCACAGATCCCTGGGGTACACCACTATTCACCTTTCTCCATTGGGAAAATTGGCCATTTAGCCCTACCCTCTGCTTTCTATCTTTTAACCAGTTCCTGATCCACAACAGTACACTGCCTCCTATCCCATGACACTTTAGTTTTGCCAAAGGTCTCTCATGAGGGACCTTGTCAAAGGCTTTCTGAAAGTTCAGATACACAATATCAACCGACTCACCTTTGTCCACCTGATTATTCACTCCTTCAAAAATACATAACAGATTAGTAAGACAGCGTAGTTACTCACCTGTAACAGGTGTTCTCCAGGAGCAGCAGGAATCAGTCCTCACTTATGGGTGACGTCGGCGCCGACGGAGCCCTCGCGGAGCAATTTTCCCCAGCTTTCAAAGAAAGCCTTTGGGAATTGCAGCGCGCATGCGCGGTCGTCTTCCCGCCCGAAGGTGCCATCTTAGCCAGTCAGATGACATAGCTAAAAAAGACAGCATAAAAATTTGCAAAAAGAACATAAGCAGACGATTGCAACTCCAAGGGGAGGAGGGAGGGTAGTGAGGACTGATTCCTGCTGCTCCTGGAGAACACCTGTTACAGGTGAGTAACTACGCTTTCTCCAGGACCAAGCAGGAAGTCAGTCCTCACTTATGGGACTCCCAAGCTCAAGGCTACCGGAGACCCTAAGCACAAAAATGAGCTCCCTCTAGCTCAGCAGCACAGAAGGATAGAATCTTCGCTGAATTATCACCCACCGGTAGCCCACATCCGGGATGGAGGGTAGGAGTTGCTCAGACCTCAAAGAGATTACGGAGGACTGCCTGTCCGAAAGCACTGTCCCTACGGGACTCCCTCTCGAGACAGTAATGGACCGCAAAAGTCTGGCTCGACGACCAAGTAGCGGCCCGGCAGATGTCTGCCAGCGGAACAGAGCGGAGGTAAGCCACTGACGTGGCCTTTGCCCGAACGCAATGAGCCGTGACTCGACTTTCTAAGGCGAGTCCGGCTGCCCCATAAGCCCAAGAGATACAGTCCGCAACCCAGATGGACAGAGTACGCTTGGAGACCGGGAGTCCCAATTTATTGGGGTCAAAAGACACAAAAAGCTGAGCAGCTTTACGGTGCTCCCGCGTACGGTCAAGGTAGAAGTTCAATGCCCTTCTACAGTCCAGGGTATGGAGGACCGTCTCAGCTCGGCTGGAGTGTGGTCTGGGAAAGAAGGTTGGAAGTACCACCTCCTGATTGATGTGAAAAGGGGAGACCACTTTAGGCAGAAACTTTGGGTGAGTCCGTAGGACTACCCTATTCTTGTAGAACCGAGTGTAGGGGGGATCAGACACGAGGGCCTGCAATTCACTTACGCGCCTAGCGAAAGTGAGGGCTATCAAGAACAGTGTTTTCCAAGACAGAAAACGGAGAGAACATGTAGCCATAGGTTCAAAAGGCGGACAGGTGATCCGCTGCAAAACCACATTCAGGTCCCAGTCCGGCGCTGGCGGGCGCAGAGGTGGTTTAAGTAGAAGAAGACCTCGGAGAAACCTCGCTACGAGAGGGTCGCTGGAGAGAGGTCTACCGTCCACCGGCACATGATGTGCCGAAAGAGCACTGAGGTGAACTTTGACGGAGTTGGACTTAAGTCCCAGATTAGAGAGGTGTAGCAAGTACTGCAAGATCACCGACACCGGGCAGGAGAAGGGATCCTGCGACTGTTGGGTACACCAGACTGCAAAGCGACGCCATTTAAGGGCGTAGCATTTGCGGGTAGAAGGGCGTCGCGAAGCCAGGACGACCTCCTCCACCTCCGCCGGCAGGAGAAGGGGAGCAAGGACTACCCTCTCAGCAGCCAGGCCATGAGGTTGAGAGACCTGAGGTTGGGGTGCAGTAGGGACCCCTGATCCTGAGTGAGGAGATCCGGTTGTACTCCCAGAGGGACCGGACCCTCCACCGCCAGTTGCAGCAGGAGCGGAAACCACGGCTGTCTGGGCCAGCGAGGGGCCACCAGGATCAAAAAGGCTTTGTCTCGGAGAACCTTGAAAAGAGTCCGAGAGACCAGCGGGATGGGAGGGAAAGCGTACAGAAGGCTCCCCGACCATGAGATCAGAAAGGCGCCCGCCGCAACCCGAAGGGGGTGTGGCTGACGAGAGCAGAAGCGAGGAAGCTGCCGGTTGCGAGGACTGGCAAAGAGATCCATCGTGGGGAGGCCCCACTTGAGGAAGAGCTTCTGAACTACCAAGGGATCCAGACGCCACTCGTGCGGCTGGAGGACCCTGCTGAGTTTGTCCGCAAGGCAATTGTCTTGGCCCGGGAGATAAACTGCCTTGAGGAGAATGCCGTGACTGACGGCCCAAGAGCAGAGCTTCTGAGCCTCCCGGCAGAGGAGAAAGGAGCCCGTGCCCCCCTGTTTGTTCACGTAGAACATGGCAACTTGATTGTCCGTCTGGACAAGGACGGACTGTTGGGAAGTCAGGTGGGAGAAGGCCTTGAGAGCTAGGCGGATCGCCCGGAGCTCCAGGAAGTTGATCTGCTGAGCAGACTCCCACGTGGTCCAGAGGCCCTGAGTACGCGCCTCTTGGCAATGCGCTCCCCAGCCCAGGAGGGATGCATCGGTGGTCAGCACCCGGGTCGGCTGAGGTGACTGGAAGGGCATACCGAATGTCAGGTTCGGCTGCCGGAGCCACCACCGGAGAGACGAGATCAGCGGCTCGGAAACGCGCACTAGGTCTGCGAGGCCGCCCGTGGCCTGTCGCCACTGCCGGCGGAGACACCATTGAGCAGACCGCATATTCAGGCGGGCATTGGGGGTCACATGGACGGTGGAAGCCATATGGCCGAGCAGTCTCAGGAAGCGCCTGGCGGAGACCAGGGGCTGGCTGCGAAAGCGGTCGGCTAGGTCCATGAGCCGCTGAGCCCTGTCGAGCGGTAGATACGCTCGCGCCTGAGGAGTGTGCAGCCTTGCGCCGATGAACTCGAGATCCTGTGAGGGGAGCAAAGTGGACTTTGCGAAGTTTATGACAAAGCCCAAGTGCTGCAGCAGAGTCACCGTGCGGCACGTGGCGTTGGTGACCTCCTGAGCGGACGCTGCTCTGATGAGCCAGTCGTCGAGGTACGGAAAGACATAGAGGCCGTGAAGCCGGAGATGGGCCGCCACGACCGCGAGACATTTTGTGAAGACTCGCGGTGCGGAGGACAGGCCAAAGGGCAGTACTCTGTACTGGTAATGATTTCCCGCCACCACAAACCTTAGGTATTGGCGGTGGCTTGGGTGGATGAGGATGTGCGTGTAGGCATCCTTTAGATCCAAGGAGCATAGCCAATCTCCCTGCTGGAGGTAGGGCAGAAGGATTCCAAGGGTAAGCATTTTGAACTTCTCCCGCACAAGGAACTTGTTGAGGTTGCGCAAGTCCAGGATGGGTCTGAGGCCCCCTGTTCTCTTTGGTATCAGAAAATACCTTGAATAGAAGCCTTGACCTCTCAGGTGGTGTGGCACCGGTTCCACCGCCTGTTCCTGCAGAAGACCTGCTAACTCCTGAAGGAGCAACTCCCTGTGCAGAGGGGGGCGCGGAGGCTCTCCCGGAAAATAGGAGGGAGGGACCTGATGGAAGTGGAGAAGGTAGCCTTCTCGCACGACCTGAAGCACCCAGGCATCTGCGGTGATGCTGGACCACCTGTGGGCGAAGTGAACCAGCCGGCCTCCGGTGCTGGGGGGAACCAGCGGGGGGGGAGAGGCTATGCTGAGCGAGTCAAAAGCCCCCACCCTGCTGAGCAGGGGCTGGTGGTGCAGGCTTGGGGGCTTGCTGCCTACGGGACCCGTTACCCCGTCCCTTGGCCTGCTGGCCCTGTTGGGGAGCTGCAGGGGCCTGATAATGGGGGTATTGTTTGTAGGCAGCCGCCTTCCTCGGGTAAAAGGACTTTTTCCCCGAGCCCTTCTTTTTCTGGGAAGGGGCGGAGGTCTTCCTAGAAAGCCTGGTCCTGGTGAGAGTCTCAGTCTCAATTTGTGCAGCCTTTTCCGCCATGGGCTTGCCAAAGAGGTTTTCGCCTCGGCAGGGGACATCGACCAACTTGTCCTGTACCCAGGGCTCAAGGTCGGACGACTGAAGCCAAGCCTGTCGGCGGGCACCGATGCCGGCTGCGGCTACTCGAGCCGAGGCTTCAAAGCCATCATAGGCTGCTCGGGACATGAACTTTGAGCATTCCCGAATGCCCGTGGACAAGGCTAGGAACCTCCGCAAGGGCTCCTCGGAGAGACCAGCGGAGAATCCGGCTAGCTCTTTAGCCAGATCCCGGAGATACATGCCCATGTATAGCTGGTAAGTCTGGACACGACATGCGAGCATAGAGCCCTGGAAGCACTTCTTGCCAAGGCCATCCAGGTTACGGGCCTCCCTTCCAGGAGGCACCGAGGAGTGCATCTTCTGGCTCTTAAGACGATGCATGGCCGATTCCACTACCATGGAATGGTGTGGCAGCTGTGCCTTTTGAAAGCCAGGGCTCTTGCGGACCCGATAGATAGAATCGACCCGCTTGCTCAGGACCGGCGAGGAGGCCGGACTCTCCCACATGCGGAAGAGTAGTCGTTCCAGCATAGGAGGAACCGGCACAGTAAAGTGTTCCCTCGCGGGAGAGTCATACTGGAGGGCGTCGAGCTCTTCGGCCCGAGGCTCCTCCTCGGGATCCGCAGGGAAGGCCAAAGCCTTGGCCATATCCCTAACGAAGTCCGAGAACCGGGCATCCTCCGGGGGGGACTGCTTCCGAGGCTCGGACTCCGGTGAGTCCGATGGGACACACCGAGTCCGGAAAGAATCAGGTGACTCTTCCTCCTCAGACTCCCAGACCGACTCCGACGAGGACTCGGTGGGGTCGGCCCGGGCAGGGTGCGGCGCCAGCCGCCCCGACGCCGAGGGAGTCGGCGTCGGCGACCTCGGTCCCGAACGGGAGGCCGAGGGCGACCTCGACCGAGGATCGACTCGAGTTCTCATCGACTCGAGGATCGGCTCGGTCTCCGGGGTCGACTTGGACGTCGACGTCCCGGCGGTCGGGGCAGCGACGCCAGTGAAGCCAGCGAGCAGCGCCCTCTGCTGGTCCATGAAGGCAGACAGTCTGCTCTCCAAGGCCGTCAACCTGAGTCCGAGCTCAGGTGACCCAGCAGCCCCCGACTTTGACGTCGGCTGTCGCGGAGGCGAGTCCAGAAGGACCACAGGACTTACCCGGGCAGGCATCTCCGACTCCAGGCGAGGTCGCTTCGGGATGTGTTCCTTCTCCAAGGACCCGGGGCGGCTGTCGGGGCTATGCGACCTGGCCCTCGCGGAGCCAGGAGCGTCCACCGACGCCGCCCTCGCGGGTTTTTCCTTCCGACGATGGTCCCCGGAGGGAGAACCCCGGTCGGAGGAGCTCCGGCGACGGTCCGAGCTTGAGCCTTTCGACACGGAGGCCTCCGACGAGGTCCGGGTACGGCTGGGGTCAGCGAAGATTCTCTCACGCTGATGCCGCCGACTTCTCAACGCCTTTGAGGACAGTTTGCTGCAGGGCCCACAGATCAGTTCCTCATGATCCGGGCCCAGGCAGCGGAGGCAAAAGTCGTGTGTGTCGGTTAGTGACATATTTCGGTCACACCGACCACACCGCTTAAACCCACTGGCAGCTATCGGGGGAAAAAGGGCCCCTGCGAGGTCAAAGGACCGGGCTGCCAGGGAAAACGAAAACGAAAGCTGACTAAGTCAGAAAAACCGAAAAAAGTAAGAGGACTCGAGACCGGCGTTGCGAGTCCGGGCGGGAAAACGATCGGCGTCGAACCGAAAGAAAAAAGGATAAAATAAAGAAGAAAATCAACTTTTTCGCGGGGACAAGACGGGGACGTCTGTAGGGCTCCGCGGAAAAAAGAAGACTGGCTAAGATGGCACCTTCGGGCGGGAAGACGACCGCGCATGCGCGCTGCAATTCCCAAAGGCTTTCTTTGAAAGCTGGGGAAAATTGCTCCGCGAGGGCTCCGTCGGCGCCGACGTCACCCATAAGTGAGGACTGACTTCCTGCTTGGTCCTGGAGAAAAGATCTTCCTTGTCTAAAGCCATGTTGGCTGTCTCCCATTAGGACATGACTATCTACATGCTGAGTAATTTTATTCTTTATGATGGTTTCTACCATTTTTACCGGTACTGATGTCAGGCTCACCGGTCTGTAGTTTCCCGGATCACCCCTGGAACCTTTTTTAAAAATTGGTGTTACATTGGCGATCCTCCAATCTTCAGGTATTAGAGATGATTTTAATGATAGTTCACAGATTACTAATAGCAGGTCTGCAATCTCTTATTTCAGTTCTTTCAACACCCTTGGATGTATACCATCCGGTCCAGGTGATTTGCTACTCTTCAGTTTATCTAATAGTTGTAATACATCTTCCCGATGTATCGATATTTCCTTCAATTCTTCCGCACCTTTAAATACCACTTCAGTCATGGGTAACATCCCTACATCTTCCTCAGTAAAGACTGAAGCAAAGAATTCATTCAGTCTCTCTCCGCTATCGCCTTGTCGCCTCTTAGTGCTCCTTTAACCCCTTTATCATCTAATGGACCAACTGACTCTCTCACAGGTTTTTTGCTACGAATGTACTTGAAAAGGTCTTTACTTCGTGTTTTTGCTTCCGCAGCAAGCTTCTTCTCAAATTCTCCCTTTGCCTGCCTTATCAATGCCTTGCATTTGACTTGCCAGTGCTTGTGCTGTTTCCAGGTTTCGTCGTTTGGCTCTTTTTTCCATTTCCTGAAAGATGCTTTTTTGGCAACAACAGCCTCTCTGACCTCACCTTTAAACCATGCTGGCAGTTTTTTAGACTTCCTTCCACTTTTCCTAAAGCGTGCAATACAGCTTGTCTGGGCTTCCAAGATAGTATTTTTCAACAACAGCCAAGCCTGATGTATGTCTTTAACCTTTGCAACTGCTCCTTTTAGTTTTTTCTTAACTGTTTTCCTCATTTTATCATAGTCTCCCTTTCGAAAGTTAAAAGGTAGTACTGTGGATTTCCTTACTATCCCTCCTCCACTAATTAAATCAAAGGTGATCATGCTAGGATCACTATTGCCAAGTGGCCCCAACAACCTTATCTCTTGCACTAGATCTGGTGTTCCACTAAGGATTAGGTCTAATATGGCTTCCCCTCTGGTCGGTTCATGAACCAGCTGCTCCAAAAACAGTCATTTATTTCATCTAGGAACTTTATCTCCCTAGCATGTCCTGCCGTGACACTGACCCAGTTGATACCGGGGTAGTTGAAATCACCCATTATTATTACTGTGCTGTAACTTTTGTTAGCTTCCTTGATTTCTTTGAGCATTTCATCATCCATTTGGTCATTCTGGCCAGGCGCTCAATAGTACACCCCCACTGCCATTGCCTTCCCCCTTTTACATAGAATTTCAATCCATATAGATTCTACAGCAGATTTTGTTTCCTGCAAAACTTTCCAATCATATCTAACCTTTCATTTAGTGCTATATATTCTAACTCTTCCAACTTATTTTTTAGACTTCAATCATTTGCCCACAAGCATTTTAGAGAATGTATTTTATTCATATTAATTTGGCTATTGTTAGACATGGGTAATTTAGGATCTTTAAGCTCTGTCTGCTCCATACTTGAGGGCATTTGGGCTACTTTACTCTTTTGTGGAACCTCTCTGCTTTTGGTAGTATCCTTCAAAGATACATTCTTCCGAACCATCCGCTCTTGGGTGACTGTCGGCTTTCCCCTAATATCTAGTTTAAAAGCTGCTCTATCTCCTTTTTAAAGGTTAAAGCCAGCAGCCTGGTTCCATCCCGGTTAAGGTGAAGCCCATCCCTTCGGAAGAGCCCCTCCTTTCCCCAGAATGTTCCCCAGTTCCTAACAAATCCAAAACCCTCATCTCTGCACCATTGTCTCATCCACGCGTTGAGACTCCAGAGCTCTGCCTGCCTTTTGAGTCCTGCGCATGGAACAGGAAGCATTTCAGAGAATGCTACCCTGGAAGTTCTGGATTTTAACTTCCTACCTAAAAGCCTAAATTTAGTCTCCAGAACCTCCCTACCACATTTTCCTATGTCATTGGTACCGACATGTACCTAGACAGCAGACTCCTCCCCAGCACTATCTAAGACCTTATCTAGGTAGCGTGTGAGGTCCGCTACCTTCGCACCAGGCAGGCATGTTACCAGGCGATCCTCATGTCCACCAGCCACCCAGCTATCTACATGCCTAATGATCAAATCACCAACTATAACGGCTGTCCTAAACCTTCCCTCATGGGCACATGGCCCTGGAGAAACTTCCTCGGTGCGAGAGGGTTTTACATCACCTGGAGGACAAGTCCTAGTTACAGGATCACTTTCTGCCACACCAGGGTGATGCTCTCCTGTCACGTGACCTCTCTCCTCCATGGCAACAGGGATGCTGCCAGACTGGAGGTGGGACTTCAGGACTATATCCCTGTAGGTCTCGTCTATGTACCTCTCTGTCTGTCTTATGCTTTACAAGTCTTCTACTTTAGCCTCTAGAGAACGGACTCGTTCCCTGAGAGCAAAGAGCTCCTTGCACCTAGTGCACACGTAAGACCTCTCACCAACTGGGAGAAAATCATACATGTGACACTCATTGCAAAAGACTGGAAAGCCCCCATCCCGCTGCTGCACTGCTGTCTGCATCTTAGTTTTAAGTTTGTGTTTAGATCTAAGTTCTTTACTTACTAAGGGTTGCTATGGATATTTATACTAATAAAACTGTACCTAATACGTGTAATATACCTTGTTCACCTGAAGCTTAACTAATCTCAGGTCCTTAGTGTATGACTGATTTGGGTAATGAGCGTCACCTGAGAGCACCTCCTGTCTTGTAAGATGTGTAAGTACCTATAAAGCTACGATTATCCCAGGGGAGGGAGGGAAATAACACTTATTAAAAGAGGGCTGCTACACAGTACCCTGTCTTGTGCTGCTGAGGTAAGCTATATTCTGATTTGATTTAAATTATAGCTCTTAGCTGCTGCTAGGCTCCAACTTCTTATGAAATTTAAACTACAAGCTCTCTGCTGGGTTCTAAATTTAACCAGAAAGCTCTCTTCTGTGTTTTAAATTTAAGCTAAAAGTACTTTGCTGATGCTAGGCCCTAAGTGACTATTAAATTTAGACTACAAGCTCTCTGCTGGGTTCCAAATGTAACCAGAAAGCTCTCTTCTGTGTTTTAAATTTAAACTAAAAGTATTTTGCTGTTACTAGGCCCTGAGTGACTATTAAATTTAAACTACAAGCTCTCTGCTGGGTATGAAATGTAACCAGCAGGTTCTGCTCTGTGTTTTAAAACTAAAAGTACTTTTCTCATGCTAAGCCCTGAGTGACTATTAAATGTAAACTACAAGCTCTCTGCTGGGTTCCAAATGTAACCAGAAAGCTCTCTTCTGTGTTTTAAATTTAAACTAAAAGTACTTTGCTGTTACTAGGCCCTGAGTGACTATTAAATTTAAACTACAAGCTCTCTGCTGGGTATGAAATGTAACCAGAAAGTTCTCCTCTGTGTTTTAAATTTAAACTTAAACTGCTGCTACTAGGCCCTGACTTGTTAAAACCCAAGAGGATTGTGGAAAATTGCAAGAGGATCTTGATAAATTGGAAGACTGGGCATCAAAATGGCAGATGAAATTTAATGTGGACAAGTGCAAAGTTATGCACCTAGGGAAGAACAACCCAAACTATGGTTACACAATGCAAGGTTCCACATTAGGAACCACCACCCAGGAAAAAGATTTAGGCGTCATTGTGGATAACATGTTAAAACCCTCAGCCTAGTGTGCAGCGGCAGCCAAGAGAGCAAATAGAATGCTAGGTATCATAAGGAAAGGAATGGAAAATAAAACAAAAGATATTATAATGCCTCTATACTGTTCCATGGTGAGACCGCACCTTGAATATTGTGTGCAATCTGGTCACCGTATCTTAAAAAGGACATAGCGTTATTAGAAAAGGTTCAGAGAAGAGCCACCAAAATGGTAAAGGGGATGGAAGGATACTCCTATGAAGAAAGGCTAAAAAGGTTAGGGCTCTTTAACCTGGAAAAGAGACGGCTGAGGGGAGATATGATAGAAGTCTATAAATTAATGAACGGAGTGGAACGGGTAAATGTAGATCGATTGTTTACGTTATCGGAACATAGAAAGACTAGGGGACATGCAATGAAGCTACAGGGTAAACTATTTAAGACTAATAAAAGAAAATATTTTTTCATTCAACGTGTAATCAAACTCTGGAATTTGTTACCGGAGGATGTAGTAAAGGCTGTTAGTGTAGCTGGGTTTAAAAAAGGTTTGGACAAGTTCCTGGAGGAAAGGTCCATAAACCATTATTAAGAAGTGACCCAGGATATCAATGCTTGACCCAGTACAAGCATTGCGGAACCTGTGTCTTTTGTGGAAACTGCTAGGTATATATGACCTAGACTGGCCACTGTTGGAAACAGGATACTGGGCTTGATGGACCTTGGTCTGAACCAGTATGGCATATCTTATGTTCTTATGAACTATTTGCTGGAGGATAGGCTAGTGGATTGGTATGGCTTTATGTTCTGTGAGTATAGGGGTTGGGGCCAGGTAAGAAAGGAAATATCTGGAAACAGAGTGGGGTCGGAGGGAAGAGTCTGGGGATGAAGGGTATTATAGGCATTAGGAATAGTTGGGATAGGACTGGATAAGTGTATCATAATTCACTGAGAGCTGTTGTGAAAAAGTGTGAAATTAAACATGTGTAAAATAAATAAACAATATATTTTATGAAACAAATTTATTCTTAAGGAAAGCTTTCAGATGATGCCCAACAATGCATTTAAAGAAGGGGGGGGGGGGGGAAAAGAGATGCACCCACTGCAACTTCTCGCGGTTACTCACCTTGCAGCTGATTGTGAAGTTCTGATGGCAAACAATTTCTATACAGAAAGGCACAACAAGGTGGCAAATCTCATCCATTGGAAACTTTGAAAGCACTATAATATCGCTGTACCAAAAAAGCACTGGGATCATGATTCTAAGTGAATTACAGAAAATGCAGAAGTTCTGGTAACTTGGGACATTCCCATTCTGATGGATAAGAAACTGGATGCGAGGAAACCCGACATAGTGGTAAAGGAGAAAAACACCAGAATGGAATTGATAATAGAATAATCCAAGCGATTATTCTGTAAATCACGTGGAGAAGGAGGTCATCCTGAAGTACCAAGAAATGCAGTCAAAGACCAAGAAAATGTGGCAGAAAGATACAGAAATATTTTCTATTGTGTTGGGGAGCTATGGGCCTGATTACGAAGAATTTCCAATCACATCGTGACAAAATACATATATAGTTTTGTGTGTTCTATATAATTTTATAAATTATTAGTTACTCTATAAACCGCTTTCACTCTGAGATAAAGTGATCTATGCAAAACAGCTAAATAAATAAAAAATAAATGTTGCATCTCATGAACTCCAGAAGGGAGCTCTCTTTGGCACAATGCAAGTACTACAGCGAGAAGCAGCAGTTAATTTGAGAGACTCAGAACATATTTTACATACCCTGGCTTAGGAGTGAGGTTCATGACTGTCCTGGTATGCGCAAAAGTAACCCATTTGGAGATTTTAATCTAGGCAGTCCTGGCAACTCTGGGAACTTTCTCACCTTTGCCAGCAAAAGAAAACATCTTTAAACTTAAAATAACTTTTAAGAATCGTGTTCTCATCTGATTTGTAATACAAGGACACCAAAACAGCAGCCCATGAAAAAATAACCTGAGGGGATTCCAAAAAGGCTGACTACCCACACTATATGTATAAGTTTGAGCACTTCACTTCACTCCACCCTCTTCCCCACCTTCCAAGCAAGCAGCAGATGTAACATTTGAGAGATTTCAATCTTCATCACATATTTTTAAAGAATCCCTCAGATGCATCCTTCAAATTTCCAGAGAAGATAGGATCCTTGTTTTCATGACATTCTCGGCTTGTTATTCCTAACAACCTTTTCTAAAATTTTGCTGTTAATATGCATGAATGAACTATCTTTAACCTGAGCTTCTCCTCTGGCTTGGAGAGAAGTCACTTGTCTCTCCAATATCGGCATTTGCTATTCCACGCTGCTCAGTCTCATCTCATCCAATGGAAACTCTGTAAGCACTGCAACATCATTGTACTGGAAAAGCACTGGGATCATGATCCTAAGAGAATTACAGAGAATGCAGAGGTTCGGAGAACTTGGGACATTTCCATCCCGACAGATAATAAACTAGATGCGAGGACAACCAACATAATAGTTAAGGAGAAATATACCAGAATGACATCGATAATAGAGGCATTGGTTCCAAGCGATTATTCTGTGAATCATGTGGAGAGGAATAAGATCCTGAAGTATCAAAAAATGCAGTCAGAGACCATGAAAATGTGGCAAAAAGATACAGAAATATTCCCCATCATATTGGGAGCCACAGGCTTGATAAAGAGAACTTTCAGTCACATCTTATAGGTTACATCTTATGAACTCCAGAAGGAAGCTCTCTTTGGCACAATGCAAGTACTTCAGCAAATGTTAGCAGTAAATTTGAGACTGAGATCATACACCATACCCTGGGGCTTAGGAGTGAGGTTCACAATTGTCATGGTATGTGCAAAAATAACCCCCAAAAGACCTAATATTTTAATTCTTTATAAATTATCCTTAAAAATATATTTTTACATTCTTATCATCCCTTGGGCAAGTCACTTAACCCTCCACTGCCTCGGAAGAAAGGCCTGGCAATCTACTTTCGGTGACACTGCCAAGAAAACCCAGGAGCTTCTGGGTCGCCAGGAGTCAGGACTGACTCGAAGGCACACATTGCATTTGCTTCATCCCTCATTTGGTTTGCAGCTTGTCGTGCTGTGAGGGCTTGTGATGCTGACAGCTAAGCTATCAGTAGCTTAACTACTGGCAGGGTTTCCCAAGAAACATAGAAACATGATGACAGAAAAAGACCACATGGCCTATCTAGTCTGTCCTTCCATATCAACAACTACAGCAGTCCACTTTTTACCTTTAGAGATCCTCTGTGTTGGTCCCATGCTTTTTTGAATTCAGTTACTGTCCTTATCTCTACCACTTCCACTGGGAGACTATTCCATGGATCCACTACTCTTTCCGTAAAGAAATATTTCTGCATATCACTCCTGAATCTATCTCCCTTCACCCTCATCCCATGTCCCCTCGTAGCAGAACTTACTTTCAATTGAAAGCAGCTCTCTCCCTGAACATTTATGCCACCGAGGTATTTAAACATCTCAATCATATCACCTCTATCCCGCCTTTCCTCTAAGGTGTACATACTAAGATCCTTAAGTCTGTCCTCATATGCTTTATAATGAAGCCCACTAATCATTTTAGTAGCCACCCTCTGCACCGACTCCATCCTGTTCACATCCTTTTGAAGGTGCGGTCTCCAGAATTGCACACTATACTCCAAATGAGGTCGCACCAAAGACTTATACAGAGGCATTATCACCTCCTTTTTTCTGCTAGCCATTCCTCTCCGTATGCACCCAAGCATCCTTCTAACTTTTGCCGTCGCCTTTTCTACCTGTTTAGCTACTTTAAGATCATCAGACACAACCACGCCTAGGTCCTGCTCTTCTTTAGTGGACAAAAGTACTTTACCTCCTATACTGTATTGCTTCCTTGGATTGCTGCAGCCCAAATGCATGACCTTACATTTTTTAACATTAAATCCCAGCTGCCAAATTCTAGACCATTCTTCAAGCTTAGCTAGATCCCTCCTCATGTTATCTACACCTTCCTGGGTGTCTACTCTATTGCAGATTTTGGTATCATCCGCAAAGAGGCAAACCTTACCCAACAGCCCTTCCGCTATATCACTAACAAAGATGTTAAAAAGAATCGGACCAAGGACAGATCCCTGGGGCACACCACTGATAACATCCTTCTCCTCAGAGTGAGCTCCATTTACTTGTACTCTTTGTCGCCTCCCACCCAACCAATTTCTAACCCAAGCAGTAACTTTAGGGTCCATCCCTAGGGTGCTCAGTTTGTTTATAAGTCGCCTGTGAGGAACAGGCTTTACTGAAATCTAAATACACCACATCTAGAGCTCTCCCTTGGTCCAACTCCCTGGTCACCCAGTCAAAGAAATCAATCAGATTTGTCTGACAAGACCTGCATCTGGTGAATCCATGCTGTCTCGGATCCTGTAATCCGCTGGACTCCAGAAACCTCACTATTTTCTCTTTCAGCAGCGTTTCCAATAATTTACTCACCACCGAAGTTAAACTAACCGGCCTGTAGTTTTCAACCACATCCTTACTTCCTCTTTTGTGTAAAGGCACAACATGAGCCTCTCTCCAGTCCTTTGGTATCACTCCCGACTCCAATGAGGCATTGAAAAGGTCAGTCAGTGGAGCTGCTAGAACATCCCCAAGTTTCCTCAGTATTCTAGGGTGTATCCCATCCGGTCCCATCGCTTTGTCTACTTTAAGTTGAGCTAGTTTCTCACGAACACAGTCTTCTGAAAATTGTTCAAGATGTCCCTCGCTTCTGTTCCTATTTGTGGGTGTTTTCTGAGGTCCTGCTCCTGGTTCTTCATCTCTGAACACAGAACAAAAATATTTGTTAAGCAATTCTGCTTTATCCTTATCAGCTTCTACATATTCCCCCCCTGCACCCTTGAGTCTGACAATACCACTTTTGCCCTTCCTCTTCTCACTAATATATCTGAAAAATGCCTTATCCCCCCATTTTATTGCATTGGCTATTTCCTCCTCCTTTTGAATCTTTGCCTTCTTGACTACTTTGCTAACTTCTCTAAGTTTTTCCAAATACAGATGTCTGTCTTCTTCTCTGTGATCTCTTGTATTTCATGAAGGCCTCCCTCTTTTTCTTCACTTTTTCAGCTACTTCCTTAGAAAACCATAGCGGTCTCCTTTTCCTTTTGCCTTTATTTACCATTTTAACAAAAAGGTTGGTTGCCCTTAAAATATCCCCTTTCAGTTTTGCCCACTGTTTCTCTACATCCCCCAGCTGTTCCCATCCCACTAACGACTCCCTGAGGTATTGGCCCATCTTCGCAAAGTTAGTCTTCCTAAAGTCTAAGATCCTCACCTTGGAATGGATTCTAACAACCCTAGTCCTAATACTGAACCACACCATCTGGTGATCACTGGATGCAAAATGATCTCCCACTACAACATCAGAAACACTTTCACCATTGATAGATAGGTCTCAGCTGAGGTGCCAGTCTAAGAAAAAGCACCCATCTGGGCAGCAGCAGTATGGGACAGTGTTGTAAGTGGAGGATCATATTTCTGTCACAAATGCAACACTGGAATTAACTGTGCAGAAGGAAGGCTTGGTAAATCTCCTTTTGTATCTTGCCAGTAAAACCCAATGGATAGTTACAAAACAAATTGCATTAGAGTGCTGGAAGATGAGATCCCCAGGTTGGAAGGCGCTCAAATGGCTACTGGGGATGAGCTGAAGACTTCTCAGAGTAAAGCCAGCATTTATGATGTCTTTGGATCTGCTGATGTAGCTGCACATGAAATGAGAGTCAGAAGTTGCAAAAATGTCTTACATATTGGTACATGGACTGTACGAAGCATGAACCAAGGGAACATAAGAACATAAGATATGCCATACTGGGTCAGACCAAGGTCCACTGAGCTCAGTATCCTGTTTCCAACAGTGGCCAATCTAGGTCACAAGTACCCAGCAGTTTCACCAAAAGACACAGGTTCCACAATGCTTGTATTGGGTCAAGCAGTGATATCCCGGGTCCCTTTTAATAATGGTTTATGGACCTTTCCTCCAGGAACTTGTCCAAACCGTTTTTAAACTCAGCTACACTAACAGCTTTTACTACATCCTCCGGTAACAAATTCCAGAGTTTGATTACACACTGAGTGTAAAAATATTTTCTCTTATTAGTCTTATATAGATTACCCTGTAGCTTCATTGCATGTCCCCTAGTCTTTCTATATTCTGATGACAAAAAACAATCGATCTACGTTTACCCATTCCACTCCATTCATTAATTTATAGACCTCTATCATATCTCCCCTCAGCCGTCTCTTTTCCAGGTTGAAGAGCCCTAACCTTTTTAGCCTCTTTTCATAGAGGTATCCTTCCATCCCCTTTACCATTTTGGTAACTCTTCTCTGTACCTTTTCTAATAACGCTATATCCTTTTTAAGATACGGCAACCAGAATTGCACACAATATTCAAGGTGCGGTCGCACCAGGGAATGATACAGAGGCATTATAATATCCTTTGTTTTATTTTCCATTCCTTTCCTTATGATACCTAGCATTCTATTTGCTCTCTTGGCCATTGCTGCACACTGGGCAGAGGGTTTTAACATGTTATCCACGATGACGCCTAAATCTTTTTCCTGGGTGGTGGTTCCTAATGTGGAACCTTGCATCGTATAACCATAGTTTGGGTTGTTCTTTCCTAGGTGCATAACTTTGCACTTGTCCACATTAAATTTCATCTGCCATTTGGATGCCCATCCTTCCAATTTATCAAGATCCTCTTTCAATTTTCCACAACTTTAACAACTTTAAATAGTTTTGTGTCATCTGCAAATCTGATAACCTCACTCTTTATTCCCATTTCCTGGTCATTTATGAATATGTTAAAAAGCAGCAGACTGCAAAGATCCCTGGGGTTCTCCACTATTCACCTTTCTCCAATGGGAAAATTGGCCTTTTAGCCCTACCCTCTACTTTCTATCTTTTAACCAGTTCCTGATCCACAATAGAGTACACTGCCTCCTATCCCATGACATTTTAGTTTTGCCAAACGTCTCTGATGAGGGACCTTGACAAAGGCTTTCTGAAAGTCCAAATATACTATATCAACTGACTTGCCTTTGTCTACCTGTTTATTCACACCTTCAAAAAAAACATAACAGATTAGTAAGACAAGATCTTCCTTGTCTAAAACCATGTTGGCCCATTAAGAGATGGCTATTTACATTTTCAGTAATTTTGTTCTTTATGATGGTTTCTACCATTTTTCCTGGTACTGAAGTTGGAGGTGGTCAAGAATGAAATGGAATGGAATGTGTACAACTTGATTTGCTGGGAGTCAGTGAACTGAAATGGACCGGCTTTGGGCACTTTGCATCTGATGATCACATAGTCTGCAATGCTCGAAATGAAAGACCAAGAAGAAATGGTGTTGCATTTATAATTAAGAAGAAACTTGCAAGAACTGTAATGAAATACAATGCAGTCAGTGAACGCTTAATTTCTATTCATCTATGAGGAAAGCCCATTATCACAACTACAATTCAGGTATATGCCCCAACAACAGCTTCAAAAGAGGAAGACACTGATGAGTTCTATGAACAAGTACAAGCTGAAATTGACAGAAAATGCAAAAAAGGATATCCTGTTAGTTATGAGTGACTGGAACGCAAACGTTGGCAACAAAGAAGGCGGCAAAGTGGTTGGAAAATATGGACTTAGCAAAAGGAACAAAGCTGGAGAAAGACCAATGATCTATTCATCTCAAACACCTTCTTCCAGCAACACAGGCGCAGACTCTACACATGGACTTCACCCAAAGGACTGTACAGAAATCAAACTGACTACATCTGTGGAAGACAATGATAGAAAAGCTCAATAACATCAACAAAGACAAAACCTGGAGTTGACTGTGGTACAGATCACCAACTACTAGTACGCAAACTCAAGCTAAAATTGAAAAAGAGCAAGCCACTTATGAATGCAGCAAAATATGACCTTGCGAATATACTACTAGAATTTAAAGACTGCCTGAAAAATCAATTTGCTGCTTTAGATACAAATGGTAGAGTTCCAGAAGAGTTATGGGATGACATCAAGAAGGTTGTGATGGAAGAAAGTGAGAAGTCTCTACATAAGGTGAAAAAGCAAAAACAGCCAAAATGGATGACTGAAGAAACTCTGAAAAATGTCCAGAAACAAAGAAAAGCTGAAGTCAGAGGAGAAAGAGAGGCAATTGCAAAACTCAGAGATTTCCAACATGCAGCAAGACAAGACAAGACAAGATAATGAGAAGTACTACAATGACACATGCAAGGAAACAGAATTAGAAACTATTAGAGGAAGAACAAGATCGATTTTTCTAAAGCTACGAGAGTTAAAGAAAAAAATTCCAACCTCGAACTGAAATGCTACAAGATGTTCAAGGATCCATTTTAAATGATGCTGAGAAGATCAAGAAAAGGTGGAAAGAATATACAGAGTCATTATACCATAAATGACTATATATCTGTAAATAGTTACCCTGGTTATCCAAGTTGAATCCCCTGTTAATTGTAATTACGGAGTAGTTTCTGTGCCGTAATATTTTCTGTTCCATGTAAACCGCACTGATGCCGAATAGCGCGGTATAAAAGAAACTGTAAATAAATAAATAAATAAATAAAGATCAAGTGGACCAATAGCCATTTCAATCTGTAGCTTATGATCAGAAACCATTGGTGATGAAAGAAGTTGAAGCAGCATTGAAAGCTTTATCAAAGAACAAAGTACCTGGCACTGATGGCATTCCTACTGAAGTATTACAGCAATCGGAAGAAGCTATTACCATATTTACAAGGCTCTGCCAGAAACTTTGGAAGACAAATTCATGGCCAACTGACTGGAAAAGATCTGTGTTTATACCAATACTAAAGAAAGGTGACCCGACAGACTGTGGAAATTATCGCACAATCGCTCTGATCCCCCATGCCAGCAAGATTCTACTCAAGATCATTCAGCAGAGACTACAACCATACCTGGAACGAGAAGTGCCTGAAGCACAAGCAGGCTTCAGGAAAGGGCGAGGAATGAGAGACATCATCACGGAGGTGAAATGGATCCTTGAAAAGACAAAGAATACAAAAAGGATATCCATATATGTTCTATTGACTACAGCAAGGCTTTTGACTGTGCAAACTATGAGAAACTCTAGGCCACATTAAGAAGCATGGGTATACCAGAACAACTGATTGTTCTCTTGCACAACCTTTACATTGACCAAGAAGCAACAGTTTGAATGGAACAAGGAGAAACAGAATGGTTTAAAATCAGCAAAAGTGTATGACAAGGCTGCATACTTTCCCCTTACACCTTTAATTTATATGCAGAAAAAATCATCAGAGAAGCAGGATTGTATGAAGACAACTGAGATGTGAAGATTGTAGGAAGACTCATCAACAACCTTTGCTATGCTGATGATACCACATTATTAGCTGAAAGTGAAGACAATCTGAAACATTTGCTTCTCAAATGTAAGGGTTACAGAAACATGGCCATTTCCCCCTCCTCTCTGAACGTTCACTGTGACCCATGCCAAGTATGAGGGGGGAGCTAATTTATTTGGTACCAAATAAAACAAAACTGCAGAGAGAACATGCGCACCTCCGGAAATGAAGTAGCTTACTGTTTCATTACAATGCCAGAGACTTATCAGCCCCCCCCCCCCTCGTAGTGGCAGTAGCCATAGGCGAATCTGAGGACAGACTCTGAGGACCTCAGTGTCCAAGGAGAACCATGGCTCTGGTAGCCTGAACAAGAAGGGTCAGAGGGAAGGAGTTGCATAAACCCCAAAGAGATCACCTAGCCAAAGGCGATGTCCCATCGGGATCCCTCTCCAGGCAGTAATGAGCTGCAGAAGTATGAACGGAGAACCAGGTGGCGGTCCGGCAGATGTCTGCCATAGGGACAGAGTGGAGGCTCGCAACGGAGGTTGCCATTGCCCTGACGTTGTGCGCAGTGACCTGGCACTCTAATGGCAGCCCAGTTTAGTTCAGGGTGAAGGCGATGCAGTCCAGTTCCCAGATGGAGAGAGTCTGCTTGGTGACAGCCTTCCCCAGATGACTGGAGTTGTATGAAACGAAAAGCTGAGAGGCTTTGCGGTGGTCCTGGGTGCGATGCAGGTAGAAGGACAGTGCCCTTTTGCAGTCCAGAGTGTGGAGAATGGCCAACGCCTTGTTGGCAAAGGGCCGAGGAAAGAAGGTGGGAACTACCACCTCCTGGTTTAGGAGGAAATCAGATACCACCTTCGGTAGGAGTTTTGGGAGGGGGTATGGGGTACGACCCTGTTCCTGTAGAACCTGGGGTAGGGTGACTTGGCCACCAAAGCCTGAAGCTCACTGATTCTGCAGGCAGAGGTGAGTGCCACCAGAAAGGACACCTTCCAGGACAGGTAGTGCAGATGGCTGGTAGCCAAGGGCTTGTAGGGCGGCTTGGTAAACTGCGCTAGGACCTATTGAGATTCTATTCTGCTGGGGGTGGACAGATGGGAGGCTTAGGGAGCAGTAAGCCCCGCATGAATCAAGTAACCAGGGGCTGCATGGAAATAGGCTTGCTCTCTATGGAATGATGATTTGCGGACAGTGTGCTCAGGTGCACCCAGATGGAGATGGACTTAAACCAGGACTGCGAGAGGTGGAGCAAGTGTTGCAGCACAGTGTGCACCAGACAGGATAACGGGTTTAGCAGGTGCTCCATGCACCATAAAGAGAATCTGCGTCACTTGAAGGCATAGGGCCATCTCGTGGAGTCCTTATGAGAGGTCAGGAGGATTTCCTCTACCTCCCTGGGGAGGTTGAGGGGTGCTAAAGCAACCCATTCAGGAGCCATGCTAGGAGAATCAAGGATCCCAGCTGGAGTGGCGGACTGAGCTCTCCTCCTGGGTCAAAAGTCTCGGGGAGCTCCCGAGAAGGACTGGAGGTTCCGTCGAGAGATGGAGCAGCAGGGGAAACAAAGGCTGTCTGGGCCACCTCGGGAGCCTTGTCTCGCAGGGCCAAAAAAGAGGGTCCATGCTATCGGTGGTGTGGGAGGGAAGGCATACAGTAGACCCCCCGGCCACGAGATGAGGAAGGCATCTGCCGCTACCCGGTCTGGGTACGGGTGCGGGCAGCAGAAATGCAGTAGTTGAGTGTTGACCTGGCTGGCAAAGAGGTCAAGGCTCAAGATGCCCCACAATCTGAACAGCCGCTGTGCCATCCCTAGGTCCAGTTGCCACTCATGTGGCTGGACGATCCTGCTCAGTATGTCTGCCAGGTTGTTGTCTTGGACCAGGAGGTATGTTGCCTGGAGGAGCATACCCTGTCTGGTCACATACAAGCAGAGGGCAACTACCTCCTAGCATAGGCAGTAGGGGCCTGTGTCCCCTTGCTTGTTCAGGTAGAACATTGAGACCTGACTGTCCATCTGGACAAGCACTGACTGGTGCTGCAGGCGGTTCTGGAAAGTTTTTAGCATCAGGAAGATGGCCCTGAACTCCAGCAGGTTGATCTGCTGCTGGCTTTCCTCTGGTGACCACATTCCCTGGGTGGACAGCTCCTCGCAGTGGGCACCCCAGCCCCATAGGGAAGCATTTATTTATTTTATTTATTTATTTACATTCTCTTATATACCGCGCTATTCTTCATCAGTGCGGTTTACATTGAACAAACTGAAATTACATTGAACAGGGCATGATAACTTTGAGATAACTATTTTACAGGGAACATGGGCTATGGAGGGTTAAGTGGCTTGCCCAAGACCACAAGGAGCACCTGTGGGACTAGAAACCCCAGTCCTTCCGGCCCAAGGTTGCTGTCCTCTAGTGGGATTTGAACCCCCGACCTTCCGGCCTGAAGTACTTTGCCCCAACCACTAGGCCACTCCTCCACTCCTCATCCATCGTGAGGACCCTCTGGGGACTCAGAGGTTGGAAGAGCATGCCCTGGTGCAGGTTCTAAGTAGCCTGCCACCAACTGAGTGACTCTGCCAGCTGAGGGGACACCAAGACTCTGTCCTGGAGCCGGCCCATGGCCTGGGTCCAGTGTGAGTGGAGGCACCACTGAGCCGCCCACATGTGGAGGTGGGCATTGGGGACCACATGGACCGTAGAGGCCATGTGGCCGAGGAGGCAAAGCATGGACCACGCTGAGACCATCTGGTGGCGCTGTACCTCGGCAACTAGGGCTGTGAGGAGATCCGTCCTGTCTAAGGGAAGGAAAGCCTTGGCCTGGAGGTGTCCAGGTGAGAACCTATGAACTCCAAGTTTTGTGTTGGAGTGAAATAGGATTTTGGGTAATTTATCATGAATCCCAGATGTTGTAGGACCTTGATGGTGCGGCCTGTGGCCTGTAGCATCTCTGAGGCTGTGTCCCCTCTTACTAGCCAGTCATCTAGGAAGACAAAGACGAAGACAGGCAGCCACCACTGCTAGGCATTTGGTGAAGACCCTTGGTGTAGAGTGTAGAGGCTAGGCCAACAGGAAGTACCCTGTACTAGTAGTGGTGCCCCCGACCACGAATCTTAGGTACTGCCTGTGACTGGGATGGATGAGGATGTGGCTATAGGCATCCTTCAGGTACAAGGAGCATAGCCAATCTCCCTGCTGGAGGTAGGGCAGCAATATTCCAAGGGAGAGCATCTTGAATTTCTCCAGCAGCAGGAATTTGTTCAGGTTTTTCAGGTCCAGGATGAGCCTTAGCCCTCCTGTTCTTTTTGGGACCAGAAAGTACCTGGAGTAAAACCCCTGTCCTCTCAGGTGATGTGGTGCGGGTTCCATGGCCTTGTCCCTGAGAAGGCCTGAGAGTTCTTGCAATAGCAGAGCCTGGTGCAGAGGAGACTGAGGAGGCTCCCCAGGGAAGAAAGGTGGAAGTAGCTCGTCCAGGTGGAGGAGGTAACCCTCTCTGACCACCTGAAGTGCCCATGAGTCGGTGGTGATGGAAGCCCACCTGTGGGAAAAATGGACCAGGTGCCCCTCTGTTGGGAGCTGACCCTCCAGAGGAAGACAGCTATTATGAGGGCGTCAAAACCCCAACCCAGGTTGTGCAGGGCTGGTGGCTGGGGCTTGGGATCCTTGGGCTTGCACGGGCCCTGGCTTGCTCCCTTGCCCTGGTGATCCTGCTGAGGGGTCTGCGTGGCCAGGTATGGAGGGTAACTTTGATAGAGTTGGTCCCTCCTGAGGAAAGGAGGCTTCTTTCCTTGTGGCTTCTTCCTCGGAAGGGTGGAGGTCTTCCTCAAGAGTTGAGTCTGGGTAACGTACTCGGTCTTGATTTCGGCCGCATCAGTTAGCTGAAGAGTTGCTCCCCGAGGCAAGGGATATCGAGGAGCTTCTCTTGGACCCATTGCTCAAGGTCCGATGACTGGAGCCAGGTCTGGTGTCAAGCACCGATGCCAGTGGCAGCAAAACCTCGTGCTGAATTTGAAGCCGTCGTAAGCGGCTCGGGACAGGTACTGGGAAAACTCTCTGACAGACTTCCTGGAGCGCCAGTGATTTCTATCGAAGCCAGCCGTGAAGCCTCCAAATTACTTGGCCAGGTCTCAGAGGAACATGCCAATGTAAAGTTGATATGTTTGTATACGGCACGCCAACATCAAACCTTGGCAGAATTTCCGCCTGAGGGCATTGAGGGTGGAGACTCCTTGGCCGGGGGCATGGATGGGTGCGTCTTTGAGCTCTTCTGCCAGCACATGGCCAACTCAATCACCATGGAGGTGTGGGGGAGTTGTGCCTTTCAGAAGCCTGGCTCTCGTTGAACCCAGTACATCGTATCCAGGTGCTGGCTGATGATCAGTACCGATGACGGGGCCTCTGACATCCTGAGAAGGAGCCGGCTGAGAATGGAGAGGATGGGGATCATCAGGGTCTCCTACGGTGGTGCCCCGTACTAGAGGATGTCTAGCTCCTCCGCACAGGTGTCCTCCTCCAACTCGGTAGTGGGAAAAAGTGCCCAAGCCATGTCCCTGATGAACTCGAGGAATGAAGTGTCCTCAGACGAAGATCGGCATCTCACAGCCGGTGGATGCGAGTCCGAGGGAAGGTCTCAGTGGGCCCGAGTCTCTGGAGATGTCTCGATTTCGGACTCCCAATCGGAGTAGCCCAAGGAAGACTTGAGACCCAATGGCTCCAAGGGTGTCATTGGCACCTGTCTTCGGTGACCTGAGGCCGCGGCATGGCAGGAAGCAGGGACACTCGCCTGCGAGGACCTCAACCCCGAGGACTGGAAGCGAGAATGAGACCCTTGCCAAGGATCCGCCCGAGGTATCTGGCTCTCAGGGATTGCTTCAGCAGCCCAGGAAGTCCTCAACATTGAGGTCCCTGCAGTCTCAGGGTGAGCACCGGCGGATCCATACATCGACGCCTGCTGGGAGGCGATGAACGCAGAAACGCTGCGCTCCAGTGCCAGCATACAAGCTTCCCACTCAGGGGCGGCAGCCATTGACACAGACGCCGGGCTGACCGGATCAGGTATCAAGGAGGAGAGGGGGTCCTCAATGGAATGGCTCTCGGGAGACCGGGGTCCATCGCCGTAGTCCTTGACCTCAGTCCTGGGTACCTTTTGGGGGCACTCCCGCTCTGACTCTTCGGAGGCTCATCAGGGGCTGAGGGACTATGCGCAGGATTTCCCGTGCTTGTCAACCCCCTATAACGAGGCCCTTGAGGTCTTCTTTTTCTTCTTATGCTCTCAACTCCAGGGACCCTTGCCTGGAATGCCTGTGAGCCCGCTCTGGAACCACAGGGACCTACGTGACTCCGAGGGTCCGTGCGGGGACTTTGAGCGCGAGGCTACCGGGGTCGAGTCTGCCTTGAGGAAGATGTCATCCTGCTTAAGCCAGCGGCTCTTGATGGCCTTTGTAGACATCTTCTTACACATGGAGCATTCCTCCAGGTCATGGTCGGCGTTCAGACACCGGAGGCAACAGTTGTGAGTGTCAGTGAGTGACATGTTTCTGGAACACCAATCATATTTCTTACAACTGGTGGCCATTGGGGCAAAAAGAACCCTAACGAGGTTGAAGACGCGGTCAGCAGTTGGAAAAAGGCGCGAAAATGCTGGTGGAAAAGGAACCTAAGAAAAAAGGTCTCAGGACCTGATGCCAGAGCAGTGGGAAAGTTACCAGCGCGAGCCGGAGTAGGGTCAAAATATATGAGAAAAATCAACTTTTTTCCAGGGGACAAGACAAACGTCTGTAGGGCTCCACGGAAAAAGGGAGACTGAGCAACATGGCGCCCTTGGGCGGGAAGAGGACCATGCATGTGGTGGCATCTCCCAAAGGCTTTCTTTGAAAGCTGGGAAGATGCTTCCATGCAGGGCTCCATCGGCGTTGACATCACCCATAAGTGAGGACTGACTTCCTGCTTGTTCCAGAAGAAAATACAGCTCAGCAAGTGTTGAGGTGCATTTCAAACAATTTAAATCATTATGTACCTTAGCGCCAATTAATGAAAAACTGAACTATATGATTGTAATGGAATTTACATCCCACTCCTCAGAAAACAATAAAATCAGACAGAGAGAAGTTTGTTCCCAGTCCCTGAGAATGCACAACAGTGGTGCTAGAGAGAGGGAAAGGTTTTATTCCAACATATAGGCAACAGTCAGCACCTAGGGCCTTCTGGGGGGTGAGGAGAGAGGGAAGGAAATCTGCTGAAGAGGGAGGACCAAGATTCCTCCAACATCCCCTGGAGTGATGTGAAAAGAAAGAGACAAGGGACAGAGCCCTGCAGTATGAGGAAAAATTGAGGAGCCCAGTCTATTTCTAGCAAAGGCCAGCTGCTAGAGAAAATGAAGAATAAGCGAGTTTTCTCATGACTAAAATGCTGCTCAAGGTATGCAAAGAACTATTCTACATTACTTTACCATCCTAAATGCCTGAGGGTGCCACAACAGCCCTAATGTATGTGCAAGAATCTGTCAAGGAGAAATGGGTTAGGAATTGTGTCTTCTTTGGCTTGCTGGAGTTAAGCTGAGTATCTCTGGGTGTGACAGAGGTCAAGAGGCCAGTCAACTGAAAAAAAACCCCAACATATCAGGATTGTGAAGTTTTCCTTCTCTTTTTATAGCCCTAGAAAACTGAGTTATCTGGATACCCCATACCTGGATTGAAAGTGAGAAGTCTAGGGGTAAGGAGTGTTCTTTCCAAAGAGAACCACCACCTAGTTTGCTTGAAATGAGCTGACTGATGTCCAGAACCTTTGCTGCTGACTGAGGATCCCCACCCTTGAACCCTGACATTTAGACTTCTTTCTTAGCCTAGCTTTCCAGTGAGAAATATTGAGGAACAGTCAACACTTAACGGGATCTAAGAAGAGGTTTAGTTTTGCTCTTGCCTAAAGAACACAGCCTGAACCCTCAAAGTCTAGAAAAGTTAGTTGACCCTGTGGAAATTTAGCTGAGTGTCAACTGAGCACCTTTAATATTAGCCTTAAAGTGATTGACTGGATTAAAAAGTGGTTGAGTGGAAGGCTACAAAAGGTAGCAGTAAATGGAGTTCATGCGAGGAAAGAGGCATTATTTGTGGTGTGCCACAGGGCTTGGTCCTGGATCTTTTTAATATTTTTATAAGCACTATTGTGAAAGAGAGGTCACAAAAGGTTTGGACTTTGCAGATGATACCAAAATCTGCAGCAGGGTTATAACTCTAAAAGGTGCAGAAAACATGGAGTATAATCTATTGAGAAATGGTTTATAGTTTGGCAGTTAAAATTTAAAAAATGTAGGGTCATACATTTGGGCTGCAAAAACCCGTCATTCGCTTATTTTTATGCATCGTACAGATATATGAATATTGCCCCATTAAATTCAGTTCCAGCTTGATGACTCGGAAGCCATTTTTTATGCTGTATTACAGGAAACCAGATCCTATCCCTGAGCCAATAGGAAGTGGAAATACTGTGGAAGCAGCATTTACTGCCCCCTGAAGGAATCCTCGCCATATTACAATCGCCTTACTGTTGGCGAGACTCACGTGCATTCATGCCATGTTCCATGGGTAGCTGTGCCCTGACCAGTGATTGCTGCTGCAATGGCTAGGCTGAATAAGAGCAAAAAGAGAAAGATTGAGAGAGCGTTAACCATGGAGGAAGAACTCCTGATTGCTGCAAATGAAGACTCATGGTACCCATTCCGACTGTGCTGGAAGCCTAAGGGAATAGGAAACTCTGTTTATTGTCATACGCACACACACAAATCATATGTAATGAACCTAGGACCAGATTATTTGAAAGTTAGCAGAGAGAAAACACCTCAATTATTTCTACATTATCATCCCCAGGCTGATTTATTGAGTTCTTTATACTGACATTATTCTCATGCAAAAGGAGAATGCAATATAGTAGTACTTGGGAGATTTTGCCAGTTAAATACAGTGCCATCACAACAGCATATTTCATACATTAACATGAAAAGTGTTATTTCAATTCATATTTGTTTGTATAATCCCCCAATCAGTAACTGATTTGGGATCTGGCTAGAAAATCCTGTGAAAAAATACTGAGATTCAAACACTGAACCAAGAAACAAAAATGTCCATGAAGTAAAGGGTATATTAAATATACACCCAGGTTCCAATTTCTCTCCCTTGAATATTTGTAGGTACATATAGCTAGTGCTTCCTCTGATAGTGGCAGACCCAATGTAATCTGTCAGTGCAATGAAGCTTTTAAGAATGAAACCTCATTTTTTATGGAATAAATAGATTTAAGGTGAATGAGCATCTATGGCAAGAGGCAAATAAACATAATTTGTAGTCCAAGAAATAAAAAGTCCTGTTGTGGTGCTGCGCACACTAACTAGAATTGAGTACAATGAAGCCAATTCCATAGGTGTACGTCTGGATGGCCCAGAGATGTACCTGACTGCTCCCACGGGGGCAAGATGTCCCTGTGGGAGCAGAATCACGAATAATGGCTGGACATCCAGAAGGTGCCACGATTCAGACACCTCGGACGTCCAGCCACTTTCCTGGCTAATTCAGCTAGGCTCCTGAATGGAACCGCAGTGCCTTGGTGTCCTGTCGCCATGGCACCACGGCTGTATTCAGGAGCCGTGATCGCTCGCAGCCTGACCCCTGATCTGGCTCTTCTGCATCCCTTATCGTCCCCATCGCCATTGTCCCCTGATGTCCAGGGGTACTTATTCCATCTTCGAGGTGGAATAAGCCCCCTGTCTAACCGGTTTACCCTGGACGTTCAGGGCTGACCTCAGAATCGGCCCTGTATGTCTGCGGTTGCCCCACCGCCCGCCTTCACCCCTCCCACGGCCCGGCCCCTACCACTGACGAACAGAGCTCCCCTTCCAACCCGGCTATATGTATAGGGAACTCTGTTCCTGGCGAGGTGATCCAGATGTTTAGTAGGTTGGATGTCCGGATTGGACGTCTGGTCCCGCTAAACTTAGCACAGAATCTACCCCAATGTGTCTTAAAGCCAAGGTAATTTCTTCAACATTGTTTCAGGGCAGTGCAGCAGCTTTAAGTTAATGAATACTATGAAAATAGAAGTAAATAAGTGCTTACATAAAATTATCATTTCACAAGAGATAAAACACAGTTCTTCAACAGTCTTCACCCTATTTGACATCCAGACGTACCTCCATTCTCCATGTTTATTTTATATATACTTTATGGGCCCGATTTTAATTTAGGTAGGCTATGCGCCACATCGACGCATAGCCTGCCAGCCGACCCTCTTAACCCAGATTTTCATTTCCACGGCGACGGAAATGAAACTCTGGGTCTGGCCGCACTGCCCGGAAGCCGCCGAGGCTAACCGTGCAGCATCGATATTGGATACTGCACAGTTAGCCTCGGCGCCTATAAAATAGGTGAGGGTTTGCATCTTCTATCTTATAGGTGCTGAGCACTAACCATGCAGCTTCCAATATCAATATCCAATATCGGTGCTGCACAGTTAGCGCCGGTCCCCGTCTCCACTCCGTCCCGCCCCCAGCTAGCATCAGGGAGCGTGGGGGACTTAGTTGGGGATATTCGACGGCACAACCCATGTAAGTGCCGTCGAATATCTGGTTAGCTGGCATTTACACGGTTAACTGGCGGTTAACCATGTAAATGCCCGCTGAACATCGGGCTCTGTATCTGTTTTTCTGATGTTATGTTATTGTGTTTTACTGAATCTGTGCTACATGCAGTTTATTCTGTTGTACTGAAACTATGGTGCATTTACTACATTTTTTTATTGATATTTTTCTGCTAATTTCTATGTCTTTGCATTGCATATTTTTATGCTTTGTTTCATTTGATGGTATTTTGACACTTTAACTCACTTTCAGTAATATCTGGAATCACTGGAATACTTTGTATGATTTACTTATACATCCTTGTATTGTCATCTTTAGCTCTACCGTCCTGACCAGAGGAATGTGTTTTTGGCCTCTGAAAGCTAGTCCCATACAAAGGTATCACCATCTTTTCATTGTTTTTGTGTTTTATTTTTATTAACTTTTAAAATGGACTAACACAGCAAGCACACTACTTTATCCACCAATCTTTTTGGAAAGGCATGGATAAATGAGCATAAACAAACAGGCATTGTAGTTTATACTGCAAATCGTTTAGTATACAGGTCCTAGCGATTCACAGTCATTAATCACCCACCATGTACTCTCCTGTTATCTCGACTTTTCATCATAATCATTACTGCTGCTTCCAGAGCTTCTTTGTTCTCAGTCACTTGTAAGATCTCATAAGAGCTTTACATTGTCCTGCACTCAAATTATAGAACAAGATTCCTATGTTTTTTCTGTAATGCTCTCTCCATTTATACATTAGTTTATATCTTTTACTTCATGATCTCCTTGCACTCTCTTATCTGCACCCTATTCTTGACTTTTATCTCCTGGTTCATTGTCCTTTCTACTTTGACACTCCTAGATCATAATTTCTATGTTGTCTGATACCAATTCTACTTTCTCTCTGATAGTTATTTGCCTGTTTTATTTAACCCTGGCTTTTCCACGCTATTGACCTAATTTTATTCCAAAACATCATACATAATTTGATTGAAGGAATAAAGACATTTTCTATTCTTCTTAATTTCCTTTCCTTGATTCCTGCTAGACCAGTTCAGATGAGTAAATTATGCTGCCCAGCCAGCAGATGGAGGCAGAGCAAAACAGCTTTCAGTGATGTCATAAGAACATAAGACATGCCATACTGGGTCAGACCGAGGTCCATCAAGCCCAGTATCCTGTTTCCAACAGTGGCCAATCTAGGTCATACGTACCTAGCAATATCCCCAAAAGACACAGGTTCCACAATGCTTGTACTGGGTCAAGCATTGATATCCTGGGTCCCTTTTTAATAGTGGTTTATGGACCTTTCCTCTAGGAACTTGTCCAAACCTTTTTTAAACCCAGCTACACTAACAGCCTTTACTACATCCTCCAGTAACAGATTCCAGAGTTTGATTACACGTTGAGTGAAAAAATATTTTCTCTTATTTGTCTTAAATAGTTTACCCTGTAGCTTCATTACATGTCCCCTAGTCTTTCTATATTCTGATAGCTTAAACAATTGATCCACATTTATCCGTTCCACTCCATTCATTAATTTATAGACCTCTATCATATCTCCCCTCAGCCGTCTCTTTTCCAGGTTAAAGAGCCCTAACCTTTTTAGCCTCTCTTCATAGGAGTAGCCTTCCATCCCCTTCACCAATTTGGTGGCTCTTCTCTGTACTTTTTCTAATAACGCTATGTCCTTTTTAAGATACGGTGACCAGAATTGCACACAATATTCAAGGTGCGGTCGTACCATGGAGCGATACAGAGGCATTATAATATCCTTTGTTTTATTCTCCATCCCTTTCCTTATGATACCTAGCATTCTATTTCCTTTCTTGGCCGCCGCTGCACACTGGGCGGAGGGTTTTAACATGTTATCCACGATGACTCCTAAATCTTTTTCCTGGGTGGTGGTTTCTAATGTGGAGCCTTGCATCGTGTAACTATAGTGTGGGTTGTTCTTTCCTAGGTGCATAACTTTGCATTTGTCCACATTAAATTTCATCTGCCATTTGGATGCCCAGTCTTCCAATTTATCCAGATCCTCCTGCAGTTTTCCGCAATCCTCTTGGGTTTTAACAACTTTAAACAGTTTTGTGTCATCTGCAAATTTGATAACCTCACTAGTTATTCCCTTTTCCAGGTCATTTATGAATATGCCAAAAAGTAGCGGACCCAGTACAGATCCCTGGGGTACTCCACTATTCACCTTTTTCCATTGGGAATATTGGCCATTTAGCCCTACCCTCTCCTTTCTATCTTTTAACCAGTTCCCGATCCACAATAGTACACTGCCTCCTATCCCATGACTTTTTAGCTTCGCCAAAAGTCTCTGATGGGGGACCTTGTCAAAAGCTTTCTGGAAGTCCAGATACACTATATCAACCGACTCACCTTTGTCTACCTGTTTATGCACACCTTCAAAAAAACATATCAGATTAGTAAGACAAGATCTTCCTTGTCTAAAGCCATGTTGGCTGTCTCCCATTAGGCCATGACTATCTACATGCTGTGTAATTTTGTTCTTTCTGATGGTTTCTACCATTTTCCCTGGTACTGACGTCAGGCTCACCGGTCTGTAATTTCCTGGGTCACCCCTGGAACCCTTTTTAAAAATTGGTGTTACGTTGGCGACCCTCCAATCTTCAGGTATTACAGATGATTTTAATGAAAGTTCACAGATTACCAACAGCAGGTCTGCAATCTCATATTTCAGTTCTTTCAACACTCTGGGATGTATACCATCCGGTCCAGGTGATTTGCTACTATTCAGTTTATCAAATAGTTGTAATATATCTTCCCGGTGTAGTGATATTTCTCTCAATTCCTCTGCAGTATCACCTTTAAATACCACTTCAGTCTTGGGTAACATCCCTACATCTTCCTCAGTAAAGACCGAAGCAAAGAATTCATTCAGTCTCTCTACTATAGCCTTGTCTCCTCTTACTGCCCCTTTTACCCCTCTATCATCTAATGGTCCAATTGACTCTCTCACAGGCCTTTTGCTACGAATGTACTTGAAAAAGTCTTTATTTCGTGTTTTTGCTTCCGTAGCAAGTTTCTTCTCAAATTCCCGCTTTGCCTGCCTTATCAATGCTTTGCATTTAACTTGCCAGTGCTTGTGCGGTTTCCAGTTTTCATCATTTGGCTCTTTTTTCCATTTCCTGAAGGTTGCTTTTTTGGCAGCAACAGCCTCTCTGACCTCACCTTTAAACCATGCTGGCAGTTTTTTGGACTTTCTTCCACTTTTCTTAATGCGTGGAATACAGCTGGTCTGGGCTTCGAGGATAGTATTTTTAAATAACACCCAAGCTTGCTGTAAGTCTTTAATCTTTGGAACCGCTCCTTTTAGTTTTTTCCTAACTATATTCCTCATTCTATCATAGTCTCCCTTTTGAAAGTTAAAAGGTAGTACTGTGGATTCCTTTACTATCTGTCCTCCACTAATTAAATCAAACATGATCATACTATGATCACTATTGCCAAGTGGTCCCAACACCCTTATTTCTTGCACCAGATCTGGCGTTCCACTAAGGGCTAGGTCCAGTATGGCTTCCCCTCTGGTCGGTTCATGAACCAGCTGCTCCAAGAAGCAGTCATTTATTCCATCTAGAAACTTTATCTCTTTAGCTTGTCCTGCCGTGACACTGACCCAGTCGATACCGGGGTAATTGAAATCACCCATTATTACTACTCTGTTGTGACTTTTGTTAGCTTCCTTGATTTCTTTGAGCATTTCATCATCCATTTGTTCATTCTGGCCAGGCGGTCGATAGTATACTCCCACTGCCATCACCTTCCCCTTCATAAATGGAATTTCAATCCATAGAGATTCTACAGCAAATTTTGTTCCCTGCAAAACTTTAATCCTTTCTGACTCAATGCCCTCTCTAACATAGAGCGCAACCCCTCCACCAATTTTATCAGCTCTATCATTACGATATAGTTTGTATCCAGGTATCACAGTGTCCCACTGGTTATCCTCCTTCCACCATGTCTCTGAGAGTGCAATCATATCTAACCTCTCATTTAGTGCTATATATTCTAACTCTCCCATCTTATTGTTTAGACTTCTAGCATTGGCATACAAGCATTTTAGAGACTGTATTTTATTCATATTAATCTGGCTATTGGTAGGCATGGGTAATTTGCAATCTTTATGCTCTGTCTGCTCCTTACTCAAGGGCATTTGGGCTACTATACTCCCTTTTGGAACCTCACTGCTTTTGGTAGTATCCTTCAAGGATACCTTTGTCCGAACCATGCGCTCCTGGGTGACTGTCGGCTCTCCCCTATTTTCTAGTTTAAAAGCTTCTCTATCTCTTTTTTAAAGGTTAATGCCAGCAGTCTGGTCCCATCTTGATTAAGGTGAAGCAAATCCCTTCGGAAGAGCCCCCCCTTTCCCCAGAATGTTCCCCAGTTCCTAACAAATCCAAAACCCTCATCCTTGCACCATTGTCTCATCCACGTATTGAGACTCCGGAGCTCTGCCTGTCTTTTGGGTCCTGCACGTGGAACAGGAAGCATTTCGGAGAACGCTATCCTGGAAGTTCTGTATTTCAACTTCCTACCTAAAAGCTTAAATTTAGCCTCCAGAACTTCCCTACCACATTTTCCTATGTCATTGGTACCATCATGTACCAAGACAGCAGACTCCTCCCCAGCACTATCTACGATCCTATCTAGGCGGTGCGTGAGGTCTGCTACCTTGCATGTAAAAGTAGTGGTGCAGCACTAGAAACTGCTAGTATGGCACGTCTCAGGTAGATGTAAGAGTGCCTGAAAAACTCAAGTTAAAAATGAATACAACATTAGAATAGTACTACTACTACTACTACTGAGCATTTTATAGCGCTACAAGTTATATGCAGCGCTGCACAGATATGTAAGAGACAGTCCCTGCTCATCAGAGCTAACAATCTAGTCAAGACAGACAACACAGAAGCTGTAGGCAAGGATAAAACAAGGGGGACAGAAAAAGAAAAAGGAGATCAGGTGAGTCAAGATCCAAAAGCAGCAGCGAAGAGGTGAGTTTTCAGCCTGGATCTGAAGAGGGTTAGAGAAGGTGCCTGACAGACACAGGTAGTTTGTTCCAGGTGTAATGTGCAGCAAGGTGAAAAGAGCGAAGTCTGGAGTTAGCAATAGAAGAGAAGGGTACAGATAGAAGCAGCTGGCTAGAAGAGCGGAGTTCCCGATGGGGATTGTAAGGAGAGATAAGAGAAGAAAGGTAGTGAGGAGCCGCAGAGTGAATGCATTGATAGGTCAGCAAAAGAAGTTTGAACTGGATGCGGAAACGGATAGGAAGCCAATGCAGTGACTTGAGAAGAGGGGTAATATGGGCATGACGAGGCTGGCAGAAGATTAGCCGCGCAGCAGAGTGTTGAACAGATTGAAGGGGAGAGAGATGATTCAAAGGGAGACCAGCAAGGAGTAGGTTACAGTAGTCAAGACGGGAGGTGATCAAGGAGTGGATAAGCGTCTTTGTAGTGTGTTCAGAAAGGAAAGGGCTGATGTTATAGAGAAAGTAACGGCAGGTCTTAGCTATCAGATGGATGTGTGTGGAGAAGGAGAGAGAGGAGTCAAAGACAACACCAAGATTGTGAGCTGAGGAAACAGGAAGGAGTACAGAGTTATCCACAGAGACTGAGAAAGGAGGAAGAGAAGGGGAGGTTTTGGGGGTAAAGATAAGAAGTTTGTCTTGGCCATGTTCAATTTCAAGCAGCAGTGAGACATCCAGGCAGAAATGTCAGAAAGGCAGGCAGAGATCCGGGTCTGGATTGCTGGAGCGATTTCAGGCACAGAGAGGTAGATCTGGGAGTCATCAGCACACAGATGGTACTGAAAGCCATGGGAAGAGATAAGCGCACCAAGGGACTGGGTATAGAGAGAGAAAAGGAGCGGACCCAAGACAGATCCTTGGGGTACACCAACTGGGAGCGGGATAGCAGAGGAGGAGAAGCCACCAGAACACACACTGAAAGAGCAATGGGAGAGATAGGAGGTGAACCAGGATAGTACAGAGTCCTTAAAACCAAGCGAGGACAGGGTATTGAGGAGAAGGTTGTGGTCAACAGTGTCAAAAGCTGCAGAGAGGTCAAGAAGGATGAGGACAGAGTAAAGGCCCTTGGATTTTACCAGGAACAAGTCACTGGAGACTTTGGCAAGAGCCGCTTCAGTAGAGTGTAAAGGACGAAAGCCAGACTGTAAAGGATCCAGGAGGGCATGAGAGGAGAGGAAGATGAGGCAGCTGCGGTGAGCCGCACGTTCAAGTAGTTTAGAAATGAAGGGAAGGAGGGAGATGGGTCAATAATTAGAAGGACAGGTAGGATCAAGGGAAGGTTTCTTGAGGAGAGGTGTGACCACAGAATGCTTGAAGTCTGCAGGGACTGTTGCAGTGGAGAGTGATAGGTTGAGAATATGAGAGATGGAAGGGACAACAGTGGAGGAGATGGGGCTTAGGAGATGGGTGGGGATAGGATCAGAGGAGCAGGTGGTGAGTTTGCAGGAAGAAAGAAGGCGTGCAGTTTCCTCTTCAGAGATCACAGGAAAGGATGAGAGGGCAGCAGAGGTGTGGGGGGGGGGGGGAAGTTGGGAGTGAAGAGCGGGAGGAGGGAAGTAGCTGACTTTGTGGGGAATTGGAGGGTGATCTTGTGGATTTTGTCATGGAAATAGTCAGCCAGGGTTTGGGCAGAAAGGGAGGGAGGGATCAGAGGCACAGAGGCGGAGGCACTTTGAGGAGAGAGCTGAGAATAGTAAAGAGACAGCGACGATCAGAGGCAAGAGAGTTAGTCAGATGGATGTAATAGTCTTCTTTGGCAAGAGCTATGGCTGACTGGAGGAGACAAGCATGGAGTTGAAGTGTAGAAAATCTGCAAGGGAGCGGGATTTGAGCCAAGCATGCTCAGCAGAACGGGCACAGGAACGTAGATAGCGGGTAGTGGATGAGAGCCAGGGCTGGGGTGCAGAACGTCTCACAGGACGTGGCATTGGCGGAGCGAGAGCATCCAGAGCAGAGGAGAGTGCAGCAGACTTGGATGACATAGTGGAAGAAAGAGATGAAGAAACAGTGGAAGAGAGAACCAAGGGATCAATAGCATGAAGATTTCTAAATAGGTTGGAGGAGACAGGACAAGGTTGAGGCAGCGGGTGATGAAGATTAAAGCTTAAAATGTGATGGTCAGATAAGGGAAGAACTGAGCTACAGAGGTTCGAGGGTAAGCAACTAGAAAAAAAATACCAGGTCAAGGGAGGTGGCCATGCTGGTGAGCGGGGGTAGTGGAACAAAGCTGGAGGTCAAATGAGGAGGTAAGGGAGAGGAGCTTTAAAGCATAAGGATCAGAGGAGTTATTGACATGAATGTTAAAATCCCCAAGAATAAGAGTGGGGGAAGAGGAATCCAGAAAGAAGGAAAGCCACGAGTCAAAGTCAGTGAGAAAGGTAGAAGCAGACTTGTCAGGAGGTTGATAAATAACAGCTACCCGGAGAGGAAGTGGACTTCAAAAGAGAGAAAGGAGTGAGACTGAGGCAGCAGGAGGGGTTGGAATTGGCAGGAGGGAGAAAGTAGAAGCCCAACACCACCACCACGGCCAGTGGGACGAGGTGTGTGGGAGAACTGATGGCCCTCATGACAGAGAGCAGCAATAGATGCAGTATCATCTGGGAGGAGCCAGGTCTCAGTTAGAGCAAGAAGATGTAGAGCATTAGAGATAAAGAGATCATGAGTAGGGAGAGTGGTCTAGTGGTTAGGACAAGGTACTTCAGGCCGGAGGGCTGAGGGTTCAAGTCCCACCTGGGGACAGCAATCTCAAGCTGGAGGGACTGGGATTTCTAGTCCTATAGGCACTCCTTGTGGTCTTGGGCAAGCCACTTAACCCTCCATTGCCCATGTTCCCTGTAAGTATTAGCGTATGTGTCTCATATCCCCTCATGTTAAATGTATCCCCCAATTGACCGCTTTGACCCGGTGAAAAGCAGGATATAAATACAGCTAAATAAATAAATAAAATAAATGAGTAAAAGCAAGTTTATTAGAGACAGAGTGTGCGTTCCACAAGGCACATGAGAAAGGGAGAGTGGAAGGGGAAAGGAGAGGGATATGAATAAGATTAGACGTGTTGCGTGAAGATCTCTTCTCAGAGTGAGACAGAAGTCTAGGGGGGGCCAGGATTGGGGTTGATATCTCCGGATGAGAGAAGGAGAAGGAGTAACAGAGTACGGGGTAGAAAGGAGACAGTACGGCGGAAACGAGGGTGAGGTTGCCTTAAAGAGAGAGGAGATGGTTGAATGAGAGGGAGAAATCGATGAAGCTCAAGAGCTGATGATAGGGTAGAAGACAGAATGGAGGGGTAAGTGAGGATGGTAAAGGGGAGATAAGGAGGGGAGGAGTGAGAGTGCTGGTACGAGGGGATAAAGTTAGGAAGAATGAAGAAGAGGAAGACAATGTGATGAGGAGCCATAGGAGAGGAATAGAGAGGAGAACAAATGCCAGAGGATATAGAATGTGGAGAGAGCAACATACTTGCTATTCAGCTCCAAAATCACTGTAAGCCAAACATCAGAATGGCAGAATGAGATTCCCAGTCTGCATTCAGAATCCTCCATGGATAGGTCCTGGGCTGGTCTAGCAGTAATCAGGAAAACAAAAGGTCAGGTATGGAAAATGTATTCTTCCTTATCATTCTGCTAGACCAGTCCAGATGAGTGGGACATACCCAAGCAGTTAGGAGCCAGGGTGGGAAGAAAACAAGTCATCTGAGGACTGCCCTCCCAAATGTACAATGTCCACGCATGCCCATTCCTAACCCAGAGTGCTCTACAAATGTATGTAGTGATGACCATATTGTCACCATCCCGAGATGCTCTGGAGTCATAGAGCTAGATTGCACACAAGATGATGCCTGAAGACTTGTAAAACAAACTCTAAGACTGAACAATGCTCAGTCGGCAGGTAGACTGAACCAAAGGTCTCCTCAATTTGCTGAAAAATGGAAGATGCAGCCTCCGCCTGCCCTGTCTGCAGGCCACCAACAAAGATGAAGAGAAAAATTGAAGACCAACAGGAGCTTGTAAACTTCTACTGTCTTAGAAGACACTGCCATTCAAATAGTGATCAGATGGAGGCCTCCCTACTGAAGACCTTCACCAGAGAAGGCTGGAAGAACTATTGCCTGCTTGGGTGTAAAGGAAATCAAACCTTGGGAGGAAGGCATGGCACAGTAGTCAGCGAAATAGAATTAGTTGAAATCGCAACAACAAACACATATGAACAGTCCTGCTGCTTAGAGGCAGGTGTGGCTAATGAAATAGCCACCAAAAGAAATGCTGCCAGGAATAGATCCCTAATGGTGGCCTGCTGCAAGGGATCATAAATGGGGAGCTGTCAAATTTCTTAGAATCAGAGATAAGTCCCAATGCAGGATGATGTGATGACTAGTAGACAAATTCCACTTCCTCCCTGCAAGGAAAGCAGGATACTGCTGGTTTGACACCAAGGACTCTCTCTGAACTCTACCCCAACAGAAATCTCCAGCCACCATGTGGACCCCAAGAGAGTTAAGGCTACGCCTGAGCCAAACGTCCCATGCAAAAAAGCCACAACAGAGATCACTTTGGCCCTCCATAGGACAGCACCACACTTAAGTGGTTTCAGTCTTACCTCAGTGACAGACAACAAGTCAAAGTCACATTAGGAACCACCACCCAGGAAAAAGATTTAGGCGTCATTGTGGATACCATGTTAAAACCCTCGGCCCAGTGTGCAGCGGCGGCTAAGAGAGCAAATAGAATGCTAGGTATGATAAGGAAAGGAATGGAAAATAAAACAAAAGATATTATAATGCCTCTATATCGTTCCATGGTGAGACCGCACCTTGAATACTGTGTGCAATTCTGGTCGCCGTATCTTAAAAAGGATATAGCGATTTTAGAAAAGGTTCGGAGAAGAGCCACCAAAATGGTAAAGGGGATGGAAGGATACTCCTATGAAGAAAGGCTAAAAAGGTTAGGGCTCTTTAACCTGGAAAAGAGACGGCTGAGGGGAGATATGATAGAAGTCTATAAATTAATGAACGGAGTGGAACGGGTAAACGTAGATCGATTGTTTACCTTATCAGAATATAGAAAGACTAGGGGACATGCAATGAAGCTACAGGGTAAACTATTTAAGACTAATAAAAGAAAATATTTTTCACTCAACGTGTAATCAAACTCTGGAATTTGTTACCGGAGGATGTAGTAAAGGCTGTTAGTGTAGCTGGGTTTAAAAAAGGTTTGGACAAGTTCCTGGAGGAAAGGTCCATAAACCATTATTAAGAAGTGACCGAAGATATCAATGCTTGACCCAGTACAAGCATTGTGGAACTTGTGTCTCTTGGGGAAACTGCTAGGTACATATGACCTAGATTGGCCACTGTTGGAAACAGAATACTGGGCTTGATGGACCTTGGTCTGACCCAGTATGGCATATCTTATGTTCTTATGTTCTTAGAATACCTCCACTCTGTTCAGCACAGCACAGGCAGTCCCACAAGGGTCCTCTCTGAATGCCCTTCTCTTGAACATTTATATACAGCCAGTCTGTAACATATTCAAAAGGCACAATGTTCATTATGCCATATATGCAGATGACATAATGGTCTATAGCCCAATGCATTTCGACACCCCGGACTACACAACAATGGCAAAATGTCTACAAGAGATGATTAATTGGCTATCCAACAACAACTTAAGCATCAACATCAAAAAGACAGAAGCGCTAATTCTCACACATGACGCCTCCTTCACCCCTCCAACCTCAATCAACCTGGCAGACACACCTATCTCAGTAAAAGACAAAGTTCGATACCTGGGAGTTACCCTGGACCGCCACCTGAACTTACAAGCCCACATCAACAGAACTACCAGAAATGCTTTCCATAAATTGGCAATTATTCGAAGACTCAAATCCCTCCTCACCCAAGACCATTTCCGCACAGTTTGTCAAGCTTTCATTACATCCATACTGGACTACTGAAATTCCCTATTCCATGGACTGCCAAAGCAAACCATCCGACCTCTGCAATTAGCCCAGAAAACTGCTGCCTGCTCCATCACTGGATCAGCAAAACACGAACACATAACGCACCTCTTAAACCAGCTCCACTGGCTACCAATTACCTCACGTGCCAAATACAAAACAGCACTGACCATCTTTAAAATCAGAAACAACATGTCAGCCGAATACTGCCGGACTTGATCTGCACAAAGCCTAACACTGTGGAGACAGAGCAACATAGACACCATCCCAACTCCCAGCTCATACACGAAGACCAACAAGTCTACTGCGAAGAGGGCTTTTTCACTGGCGCCACCTGCCATTTGGAATTCACTTCCAGAGACACTAAGGATCACCATGGACATAAAAGACTTTAGGAAACAGCTAAAAACCTTCCTCTTCATGGATCACTTCAGGGAGTACATCTAGCACTCCAGATTCTAGACCACATTTCATATGAACACTCAAATACTTGTTAACATGCCGCCTGGCATTTGCACATGTTTCACTGTAAATAAGTTATGCTTCCAAGCATCACACCTGCATGTCACCCTTTCCTATGTTTCCAATGTGAGTTCTATAACGGTTTGAGTTGTAATGTAAACCGCTTTGATTTTAGGATAAGGCGGTATAAAGAACTTGTTAAATAAATAAAATAAATAAATAAGAAACTCAGCAGGATTCAAAGCTTTCCAGACCCGCATGTAAGCCAAGAAGATGGAAGCTGTATGGGCCCTAAGGACAGTAAAGTGTAGTTATTCACCTGTAAAGCATAGTTACTCACCTGTAACAGGTGATCTCTGGGAACAGCAGGAATTTACTCCTCACATATGGGTATCGTCGGTACAGACGGAGCCTGCCCGGGAACGCTCCCCAGCGTCCAATTAGAACGCTTTTGGGAGCATCCCACAGCCCCTGCGTGCTGCTTTCCCGCCTTTCCCAACTGCCTCTCTCCAGTTGAGTTTTAGAGCTGAGACAAAGAGAGAGCGCGAGGGAAAGGAAAAGAGATAGATAGAGAGATACAACTCCTAGGGGAGGTGGGTGGGTTGTGAGGACTAAATTCCTGCTGTTCCCGGAGATCACCTGTTACAGGTGAGTAACTATGCTATCTCCAGGAACAAGCAGGAATGTAGTCATCACATATGGGGACTCCATAGCTTTAGGTGCCAAGGAGAGACCCCAGAGGTTGTGTGTCCCTGAGAAGGGCTCCACTTCCCCCCATGGATCTCTGGCATCCTACCAGGGATGGTGGGTAGGAGTTGATTAGGTATGGAACAGGTGTTTGAGAACAGCCTGACCAAACAAGGCATCCAGGCGGGAGTCCTTGTCCAAGCAGTAATGGGCTGTGAAGGTATGAACCGAGGCCCAAGTGGCTGCTCGACAGATGTCGTCAATAGACACAGAGTTCAGATGAGCCATTGAGGCTGCCATGGCTCTCACATTGTGAGCTGTGACATGGCCCTCCAGAGAAAGGTTCTTACTCTGATAGGCGAAAGAAATACACTGAGCAATCCAGTTAGATAGTGTTCTCTTGGAGACTGGAAGTCCCAAATGAGAAGGATCAAAAGCAACAAAGAGTTGAGAGGACTTTCTATGTTGCTGTGTTCTTTGTAAGTAAAAAGCTAGAGCTCTTTTACAGTCCAAGGAGTGGAGGAGTGGCCTAGTGGTTGGGGCAAGGTACTTCAGGCCGGAAGGTTGGGGGTTCAAATCCCACTAGAAGACAGCAACCTTGGGCCGGAAGGACTGGGGTTTTTAGTCCCACAGGTGCTCTATGTGGTCTTGGGAAAGCCACGTAACCCTCCATAGCCCATGTTTTTATTTATTTATTTATTTATTTCAATTTTTTATATACCGCGCTATTTACAATCAGCGCGGTTTACAGAGAACCAAAGACCAGAACAACAGGCTGCTCGGTATTACATAAAACAGGAAAATAAATTTGGATAAGATAAACATGGATAATATGGGGGTATAACTATATACATTGAACTATATACATAGAATATTGATCTGCTAATTCGATCACATGAGAGAAGTATTTATGTAATATTATCAATAATGTTTGGAAAAGGAGGGGATTCTGTTAAGTTTGTGGTGAATATTATGCACTTTATGTGGGGTAGTATTTGATGAATAAGTTATGTTTGAGGGCCTTTCTGAATTGGACTATGCCGGTTATGGCACGAATTTCAGGTGGTAGGGAGTTCCAATGTTTTGGTGCGCAAAACATGAAGGCTCTATTCGCTGTTGCTTGGCTACAGGTTGTTATGGCCTTCGGCATTATTAGGGTGTTTGTCGCTATTTTTCTTCTGGTTCTAGTTGGAGGTAAAACTTGTGTGAGATCAGTTAGAGAGTTTGCAGATAAGCCATGTATGGCCTTGTATGTGAGAGTTAGGGTTTTGAATATGATTCTGCCTTGTATCGGGAGCCAGTGAAGATGTTTGAGAATTGGTGTCACGTGATTACTCCTGGATGCTCCTTGTAGAACCCTTGCAGCAGTGTTCATGGCAAGTTGAAGAGAACTTAGGGTGGATTGTGGGAGACCTTGTAGAATTGAATTTGCGAAATTGAAATGTGGTAGGATGAGTGCTTGGAAGATGGTTCTAAAATCGTCTGGGTCCAGTAATGAGCGTAGATGCCTGAGCGTGCGTATCTTGAAGTATACAGCCTTTGTTATATTGTTAACGTGTGATTTCATATTGAGACGGTGGTCCAGTGTGACTCCAAGGTATCTTATTGCTTCCTTGGTGGATAGATCAGCTCCTTTGACGCTTATTTGTGCTGGTGGAATGAAGTTAGGGTCTCTTGTAACAAAGAGAACCTCAGTCTTCTTATGTTGGATGCGGAGGTTCTGTGAGAGGAGCCACTCTGATACGGCATTGAAGCAATTTATTATGGGAAGTAGATCCAATTGCATTGTAGAAAATGGCATATAAAGTAGGATGTCATCTGCATATATCATACCTTCCACGTTGAAAGATCTGATGATATTGCAGATGGGCTGCATGTAGATGTTAAACATGAGAGATGAAAGAGATGACCCTTGCGGTACTCCTTGTTTTTGGTGGAAAAGGTTTGATTCTCCTGTTGCAGATTTTACATATTGCATTCTGGTGTCCAGGTAAGATTTGCACCATTCCAGCGCTGAACTACCGATGCCTTTTTCCTTCAATCGTGTAATGAGTATCTCGTGATTTACCGAATCAAACGCTGCTGCTATATCTAAGAAGATTAGCACGACGCCTTGGCGGATGTTGTCTATATTGGTGAGTATGTTATTGAGGAGGGTGGTGAGGAGTGTTTCAACTCCATGGTGTTCTCTGAAGCCATGTTGAAAGTAGTCGAGAGGAGCTGTGGAGTCTATGTGGTCTTGAATTTGGCGTTGCACCTCTTTTTCAAAAATTTTTGCTAGGAGGGGAATGCTAGCGATAGGCCTGTATGAGTCAGCCCTTTTAGGGTCTAATTTGGAATTCTTTAATAATGGTCTGATGGATGTGAGCTTTAGAGCAGATGGGAATGATCCAGTTGAGAAGGAGAGGTTCATGATTCTTGCAATGAATGGGCTGAATACACTTCTAAGGTCCTTTATCCAGAAGGCTGGGCAAGGATCGGTTTGAGCGGTGGAGGTATTGAGTGAGGAGATTGTGTCTTCAATTTGTTTAGCTGAGGGTGCAGACAGTGAAGATAAGGTGTTTTGACAAGTTGATTCTTGAATAACTGTATTCTGTAGCTCATCTGTCTGTAGGAGTTTAGATTGCAAGTAATCAGCAAATTCTTGTGGGTGAATATCACATTTTTGTTCTGAAGATGGTTCATTAGATAAAGATTTTACTAGGTTGAACAGATCACGAGGTTTGTTTAGTGATTTTTTGAGCATATCTGTGTGATACTGCTTCCTTTTGTTTGTGATTGCTTCACGGTGAGTTGCTAAATAGAGATTGTAGGCTGTACGATCATCAATGGCCAGTGATCGGCGCCAGCATTTTTCGAGTCTTCTGAGGTGCATAAGAGAAGATCGCAGATCGGGAGAGAACCATGGAGCTGAGGGTCTTTTCCTTGATGTGTTTTTGTGTGGTAGCATAGCAATGGTATTGAGGCTGTTATTCCAGGCTTCAATTGCTTCTTCCAGGTTAAGTGTTGTATTGCTGAGGAGTGGTTGGGTGTTTGTCATTATAACATCCTTATTGAAGGGCCGAAAGCCTCTTGATGGGGCTCTTAGTGTGTTGTCAAGGTTTCTGTTGTTTAAAGAATGAGTGTTGTCCAAAGGAATTTGTAGGATTATTAGTTTATGGTCTGACCATGGCACATCATTGATAGATTTTATAATGTTGCTGTTTTGTGCAGAAGCCGATTGTGGTGCGAAGACCATGTCAAGGATGTTTCCTTTGATGTGAGTGGGCTCCAAGATTAGTTGTTGATATCCAAGAGTTTTGATGGCATTGAGGAATGCAGAGGACTGATGTTGCTGTAGTGATGGGAGATTGAGATCCCCCAATATCCAGTTTGGAATGTTAATGTTGCTGGTATTGGCAGCAATGTCTAATATGGTAGGCAGGTTATCTGGGGAGCTTGAGGGGGTTCTGTAAATCAGGTTGATGGAGCATTGCTTGTTCACTATGGTGATTGTTTCCAGATTGTCTGAGCTGTAGGAGTTAGTTGTATTGAAAAGGAGTTCAGACTTGGTGAGAATGAGTGCTCCTCCTCCCTTCTTATTTTCTCTGTGAGTTGTGTGTATGGAAAAATTTGGTGGAATGAGTTGGTTAATAAGGACATTATCTTCTTTTGATAGCCAGGTTTCTGTGATCAAGAGTGCGTCCAGGTTGTGAAGTGTAACTATATCTTGGATTACAGGCCATTTTGTTTTTATCGAACGAGCGTTTATAAGGGCACATTTTAGGCTTTTGGAAGGCGGGGAGTCTTGTTGCTTTGGGTTACTGGTTTGGAGTAATGCAATGTGAATCAAGTGGGAGTGCCGTATTCGAGCTTCCCTAGCTGGATAATGGTACGAGTTACTTGACCATTTCTTTCCGTAGTTTTTGAGGATGGGGATATGAGTGGTGGAAGAAGAGTAGGCTGAGGAGGTCCCGAGCCAGTCTGTGAGAAGGTAAAAACTAAGAAGAGTGAAGAGGTGATGACACATTTTGGCTTCTTGTTAAGGGGTTATTAGATGTTGAGAGAATTATGTGTCAGATTAAAATTGTTTACAATTGATTAGGAAATAGAAGCTGTTATGGTACAATGCAGGGAATTGTAAAAAACTGTAATAACTGTAGCAATGTCAGTAATAGTGCAAAAACGGTAACTGTATCAGGTGGCAGTTATAGTACAATATAGTACAATACAGGCAACTGTAACAGATGGTATAGTACAATGCAAGCGGCTGTAGCAATGGCAGTTATTACAAATATTACAAATACTGGCAACTGTAACAAGTCAGGCAATACAGGCAACTGTAACAATCTGTCTAGAGAAGAGGTTAATTCAGTCTTATGGATAGTGTATACTTGCTGTGCAACTAGACCGGGATATGCTGGTGAATGCAGGGTGGTCCTGTGGTAGAATGGTAGTGGAGCTGTGGAATTCTTGGATGAGTTCTGGGTTCTTTTGCGAGGACCTTTGCCTAAGGGCCGTGCCAAAGGGCCCTCTGGCGAGGCCCTCAGGCGCGGGCCCGACAGGCGCGGGCCCGCCTGGCGGCGGCTGCTTGGCCCCTCCCACAACCCCGATTGGGTTGGAGGGCTGAGCGGCTGGGATGGACGGCCTGCTCAGTGCTCTACCCCGACCGGGGGAGCCGAAGATGGCTGGTCGCAGAGGGATCTTTCCCGCCGGCGGCGGCTGCTCTTCTGCTGCTGCTTGGCCCCTCCCACAACCCCGATTGGGTTGGAGGGCTGAGCGGCTGGGATGGACGGCCTGCTCAGTGCTCTACCCCGACCGGGGGAGCCGAAGATGGCTGGTCGCAGAGGGATCTTTCCCGCCGGCGGCGGCTGCTCTTCTGCTGCTGCTTGGCCCCTCCCACAACCCCGATTGGGTTGGAGGGCTGAGCGGCTGGGATGGACGGCCTGCTCAGTGCTCTACCCCGACCGGGGGAGCCGAAGATGGCTGGTTGCAGAGGGATCTTTCCCGCCGGCGGCGGCTGCTCTTCTGCTGCTGCTTGGCGGGCTGAGCGGCTGGGATGGACGGCCTGCTCAGTGCTCCACCCCGACCGGGGGAGCCGAAGATGGCTGGTCGCAGAGGGATCTTTCCCGCCGGCGGCGGCTGCTCTTCTGCTGCTGCTTGGCCCCTCCCACAACCCCGATTGGGTTGGAGGGCTGAGCGGCTGGGATGGACGGCCTGCTCAGTGCTCTACCCCGACCGGGGGAGCCGAAGATGGCTGGTCGCAGAGGGATCTTTCCCGCCGGCGGCGGCTGCTCTTCTGCTGCTGCTTGGCCCCTCCCACAACCCCGATTGGGTTGGAGGGCTGAGCGGCTGGGATGGACGGCCTGCTCAGTGCTCTCCCCGACCGGGGGAGCCGAAGATGGCTGGTCGCAGAGGGATCTTTCCCGCCGGCGGCGGCTGTTCTTCTGCTGCTGCTTGGCCCCTCCCACAACCCCGATTGGGTTGGAGGGCTGAGCGGCTGGGATGGACGGCCTGCTCAGTGCTCTACCCCGACCGGGGGAGCCGAAGATGGCTGGTCGCAGAGGGATCTTTCCCGCCGGCGGCGGCTGCTCTTCTACTGCTGCTTGGCCCCTCCCACAACCCCGATTGGGTTGGAGGGCTGAGCGGCTGGGATGGACGGCCTGCTCAGTGCTCTACCCCGACCGGGGGAGCCGAAGATGGCTGGTCGCAGAGGGATCTTTCCCGCCGGCGGCGGCTGCTCTTCTGCTGCTGCTTGGCCCCTCCCACAACCCCGATTGGGTTGGAGGGCTGAGCGGCTGGGATGGACGGCCTGCTCAGTGCTCCACCCCGACCGGGGGAGCCGAAGATGGCTGGTCGCAGAGGGATCTTTCCCGCCGGCGGCGGCTGCTCTTCTGCTGCTGCTTGGCCCCTCCCACAACCCCGATTGGGTTGGAGGGCTGAGCAGCTGGGATGGACGGCCTGCTCAGTGCTCTACCCCGACCGGGGGAGCCGAAGATGGCTGGTCGCAGAGGGATCTTTCCCGCCGGCGGCGGCTGCTCTTCTGCTGCTGCTTGGCCCCTCCCACAACCCCGATTGGGTTGGAGGGCTGAGCGGCTGGGATGGACGGCCTGCTCAGTGCTCTACCCCGACCGGGGGAGCCGAAGATGGCTGGTCGCAGAGGGATCTTTCCCGCCGGCGGCGGCTGCTCTTCTGCAGCTGCTTGGCCCCTCCCACAACCCCGATTGGGTTGGAGGGCTGAGCGGCTGGGATGGACGGCCTGCTCAGTGCTCCACCCCGACAGGGGGAGCCGAAGATGGCTGGTCGCAGAGGGAGCTTTCCCGCCGGCGGCGGCTGCTCTTCTGCAGCTGCTTGGCCCCTCCCACAACCCCGATTGGGTTGGAGGGCTGAGCGGCTGGGATGGACGGCCTGCTCAGTGCTCTACCCCGACCGGGGGAGCCGAAGATGGCTGGTCGCAGAGGGATCTTTCCCGCCGGCGGCGGCTGCTCTTCTGCAGCTGCTTGGCCCCTCCCACAACCCCGATGTTCCCTGTAAAATAGTTATCTCCATATTATAATGCCCTGTTCAATGTAATTTCAGTCTGTTCAATGTAAACCACACTGATGCAGAATAGCGCGGTATATAAGAGAATGTAAATAAATAAATGTAGAAGCAGAGGGTACCACACTTGCCATGGCCAATGTGGTGCTATGAGAATCATGTGGCCTCTGTCTCTCTGAAGCTTGAAGAGGGTTTTGGGAATTAGGATAATGGGTGGAAAGGCATACAGGAAGTTTTGAACCCAGTAAAGGAGGAAAGCATCCCTGGCCTGAGCCCCCCTGAGCCGGAATTCTGGAACAGAGCCGGGGAAGTTTGGCATTCCACGGACTTGCAAAGAGGTCTGTGTCCGGGGTTCCCCAATGTTGAAATATCCTGGTCACCTGGTCTGCATGCAGAGACCACTCGTGTGGAAGGAGAATTCGACTGAGTCTGTCCGCCCAAGAGTTTTGAATGCCTGGAAGATATACTGCCAGCAGATTAATCTGATGCTCTCTGGCGAGGGCCCATAGTCGCAAAGCTTCGTTGCAAAGCGACAGAGAGCCCGTTCCCCCCTGCTTGTTCACATAGAACATGGCTACCTGATTGACCGTATGAATGAGGACTGTCTTGTAGCTGAGCAGAGAGTGGAACACTCACAGAGCCAGGAAAATTGCTCTGAGTTCCAAGAGATTGATATGCAGACAACTCTCTTGCGGAGACCAGGTGCCCTGGGTGGAGAAGTCTTGCAGATGAGCTCCCCAACCCTTTGGAGAAGCATCTGTTGTGAAAGTTGCTTGGGGTAAGGGTTGTTGAAAGGGGCACCCCAGCAACAGATTTTGAGTGGACCTCCACCATTGGAGGGACAAAATGAGGCGACTTATGTTTGCTATTTTGTCTGACAGGCACCATGATGCCTGGGTCCATTGGGTGGATAAAGTCCACTGAGCTGCCCTCATGTGGAGGCGAGCATAAGGAACCACATGCACGGTGGATGCCATGTGGCCCAGCAATTGCAACATTTCTCGAGCAGTTAGATGAGGCTTTAGCACTGCTTGAAAAGCTAACTGCACCAAGCGAAGGCAACGGGCCTGGGGAAGATAGGCCCTTGCCCTTGTGGTATCTAGAAGAGCTCCTATGAACTCTAAAGACTGAGTGGGAGTCAGACTGGATTTTGGGATGTTTATTTCCAGCCCTAAATACTGAAGGATACGCATTGTGCAGGATAGAGAAGTCTTGGCCTCTGACTGTGTTGGAGCTCGAATGAGCCAGTCGTCCAAGTAAGGGAAGACTAATATTCCCAGAGTGCGGTGAAATGCTGCTACCACAGCCATGCATTTCGTTAACACCCTTGGTGCTGAGGCCAGACCAAAAGGAAGCACCCTGTATTGGTAGTGCTTTCCTTGAAAAAGGAACCGAAGGAACCTTCTGTGGGATGGATGGATGAGGACATGGGTGTACGCATCCTTGAGATCTAGAGAACAAAGCCAATCCTGACTCTGAAGGAATGGAAGCAGAGCTCCGAGAGAAATCATCTTGAATTTCTCCTTGACAAGGAATTTGTTGAATTCTCTGAGATCTAAGATAGGCCTGTATCCCCTTGTTTTCTTTGGGGTAAGAAAATAAGGGGAATAGAACCCTGTGCCCTGTTGATGAAGAGGCACTTCTTCTATTGCCCCTTGGGCAAGAAGGATGGCAACCTCCTGATCTAACAGGTTGATGGGAGAGGTCGGAGAATTGAACTGCTTCACTATTGTGTGAGGGGGCATGCTTGAAAAATGAAGTTTGTACCCCTCCTTTATGATGGAGAGTGTCCAATGCTCTGCTGTTATTTGCCCCCATCTGGGGACAAAATGACATAACCTTCCTGCAATGGTGGACGGTTCTGGTCCTTCCAGAACCAGAAAGGCTAAGTTCTCTAGCTGAAAGTCAAAGGCCCTGAGGAGGCTGAGGCTGCTGGGTTGGTGGAGGCCTAGCAGCCTTTGCTTTCTTCTGTTTGGGTGGTTGCTGACATTTGGTTGAAAACTGACCTGCAGAAGATGCCTGCTGACCATAAACAGGATAAAATCTTTTCTTTTTAGAAAAAGATGTTTTCTTGAACAACTTCTTTCTAACAGGATCAGCAGTGGACTTGGATAGTCTATCCAAGGTGAAATTTTCAGCATCCATTTCATTGGCTTTTTCCTGCCAATCTTTACCAAACAGGTTCTCACCAGTACAAGGGATATTTCCCAATTTATCTTCTACCCAGAGCTCTAAATCAGATGCCTGGAGCCAAGCAATTCTACGTGCACCTATGGCAATAGCCGAGGTTCTGCTTATACACTCAAAGCAGTCAAAGGCTGCACGGTTGGAGAATTTAGAGACATCTTGGGCATGTTTGACCCAAGTGAGAAAGTCCTGTCTTTTATCCTCAGAAATGAAAGGACTTAAAGTCTGTAAATTATCTGTGACCTCCTTTAGGAACATTCCATGTAAAATAGTTATCTCCAAGTTATAATGCCCTGTTCAATGTAATTTCAGTCTGTTCAATGTAAACCGCACTGATGCAGAATAGCCCGGTATATAAGAGAATGTAAATAAATAAATACATAAATAAATAAATTCCCATGTAGAGACTATGCAATGCAATGTGTGCCTTCGAGTCAGTCCTGACTCCTGGCGACCCAGAAGCTCCTGGGTTTTCTTGGCAGTGTCACCGGAAGTAGATTGCCAGGCCTTTCTTCTGAGGCAATGGAGGGTTAAGTGACTTGCCCAAGGCCACAAGGAGTGCTAGTGAGAATCGAACCCTAGTTGCTTGGTTACCAAGCCAGTGTTCTAAATACTAGGCTACTCCTCCACTATAGGAACTGATTATTGCAGCAAGCATGGAAGCTTGAAAGACTCTACGTCCAAAAGCATCCAGGGTTCTGTATTCACGTCCTGGAGGATTAGAGGCATGTCTTTTTGCACTTCTGATCCTTCTCATAGCTGACTCCACCACAATAGAGTGGTGAGGAAGCTGAGTCTTATGGAACCCAGGTCAAGGAGGGACACGATACATAGTATCCAACCTACGAGAATGAGGAGAAGTGGTAAGAGGTGTTTCCCACATCCTTAACATGAGATCATATAGAATCTCATGAATGGGTAAGGTAGCTGCCTCCTTAGGAGTTTTGGGATATTGTAAAATTTCCAACTCCTTGGCCCTTGGCTCTGTTTCAGGGGCCACAGTAATGGACAGGCCCCGAGCCACCTCTCTGATGAAGTCTTGGAAAGACATGTCCTCTGGAGGAGACATCCTGCATTTAGGGGAGGAGGACTCCTCGAAGAAGCATCGCTGCATCGACAGAACTTTCAGAATCCTCAGATTCTTCTGAGGACTCGAAGTATCGTCTGTCCGGATGCTCCTGTAGAGCCCAATACCCGTACCGACCAAGGTCGGTACCGAGAGTAACCGGTACTGGAGAATCGGTACCGGCGGGCATCGGATGACAGGATACCGGCAGCGCAGACACTGATGCCGATGTCAATGCTATCGGTGCTGGTACCGGTGGAGTTGTCTGTCACTGTACCAAGGGCGTCGATGCTGCAAGGAAAGCCGCCAGACTGCGTTCCATGGTCAGAATTCTCTGGTCCATAGACGCCGCCAATGCCTGGATGTCGGTACCGGTGGAGACCACCGGTACCCCAGAGCATGGCATCAGGAGATCTGTCGAGGCCGAGCCATCGAGAACATCCTGGAACCCCGATAATGCTTTGGAAGCCAAAGCCTCCCGCCAGGGTAATTTTGCCGGTGCAGAATCCTCGAGGGCAACGCCAGAGACATCTCGATGCTTAGAAGGAGATCTACCCTTCGAGGACCGGCTGGATTTATGTTTAGTTACCTGAGAACCACGGGAGGAAGAAGCAGCCCTGGAAGACGTCAATGCCACCGAAGCCGCATCAGAGGGAAACAAGGTACTGAGCTTGGCAGCTCGGTTCTGTCGACCTCTTTTAGACATCATGGCACAGGACACACAATCCGTGATGGGGTGGTCAGGACCTAAACATTTTAAACACCATTCATGGGTGTCGGTGACGGAAATGGTACCGCCACACTTGGTGCACTTTTTAAAACCCGAGGCAGGTTTTTCCATGTTAAGGAAAGTTTTTGGGCCTAAGGCCTAAAAAGGCGGGTGCACCTGAAGAAAATGGAAAAATAGATTTTTATTTTATTTTTTTTTAGAAATAGGAAAAGAAAGACCGGCGGTACCGGTAGAGCGTCGAAGAAGGCAGACGCGACCACAAAAAGAAATAAAGAAAAAAGAAATTCTTCTGCGGTGACAGGAACACGACCTGCTGGCTCCGCGGAAAAAGAAGAACTGGAGAGAGGCAGTTGGGAAAGGCGGGAAGGCAGCACGCAGGCGCTGTGGGATGCTCCCAAAAGTGTTCTAATTGGAAGCTGGGGAGCATTCCCGCGCAGGCTCCATCGGTACCGACGATACCCATATGTGATGACTACATTCCTGCTTGTTACTGGAGATCAAGTGTTCTCCATGGACAGCAGGAATCAGTCCTCACATATGGGTGATGTCGGCACCGACGGAGCCCATGTGGTAACCTCTCCCCAGCTTTCAAAGAAAGTCTATGGTAGATCTACCATGCATTCGGGATCCCCTTCCCACCTAAGGGTGCCATCTTGCCTCAGTATGATGACACAGCTCAAGAAGGCAAAAATGGCAAAAAAGCAAATCTAAGGGGAGGTGGGAGGGTTATGAGTACTGATTCCTGCTGTCCCCGGAGAACACCTGTTACAGGTGAGTAACTACATTTTCTCCAGAAACAAGCAGGAAGTCAGTCCTCACATATGAGACTCCCCAGCTACAAGCTATCGAAAAAACCTGTAAAAGCCACAGGTGACCAAAAAGGGTGAATCGTGAGAAGCAGTAACGGAGTCAAGGAACAGCAAGACTCAAGGGCAGCCTTGAGTGTCAAGCAGGGAACCAGTTCCCCAGTAGCCTGAACACACCAAAGGGTCGAAGGGCAGGAGTTGCTTTACACCCCAAACAGATGACGGCAGTAATGAGCTGCGAAGGTATGGAGTGATTACCAGGTGGTGGCCCAGCAGATCTCCAGAAAGGGGATGGAGCACAGGATCGCCACAGATACTGCCATTGCTCGGACGCTGTGTGCTGTGATGTGGCACTCCAGCGAGAGACCGGCCTACTCATAGGAGAAGACGATGCAGTCCACCACCCAAATGGACAAAGTATATTTGGAGACCCAATTTGGGTTGTAGGAGATGAAAAGTTGCGAGGAGCGACGGTGGGCCTTGGTACATTCTAGGTAGCATGTCAGGGCCCGTTTACAGTCCAGAGTGTGGAGAGCGGCCCTCTGCCCTGTTCACATGAGGCCACGGGAAGAAGGTGGGGAGTACCACCTCTTGGTTGAGGTGGAATGGGGACACCACCTTAGGCAGAAACCTAGGGTGCGTGTGGAGCATGACCCTGTATTTGTGGAATCTCATAAAAGGTGGATGGGCCGCCAGAGCCTGGAGCTCACTAACCCTGTGAGCAGAGGTGAGTGCCACGAGGAAGACCACTTTCCAGGAGAGAAACTTGAGGTGTCAAGAGCTTAGAGGCTCTAAAGGAAGCGCAGTAAGCTTTGAGAGAACCACACTGAGATCTCACTCTGCTGCTGGAGGCACCTCAGGAAGCGAGTCACGAGGGGCTGAGCAGAGAGGGGCTTACCCTCGACCAGATGGTGGTGCACTGAGAGCGCATTAAGGTATACTCTAACGGAATTAGACTTCACCCCTGCCTAAGACAGGTGAAGCAGGTACTGCAGCACCAGCTGGACAGAACAGAAGGGGTTGATCTCCCTCTCCATGCACCATACAGAGAATCTCCGCCACTTGAAGGTGTAGGCCCGATGGGTGGAAGCCTTGAGGGAGGCCAGGACCACTTCCTCCACCTTGTTTGACAGATTGAAATGGGTCAAGGCTACCCTTTCAGCAGCCAGGCCATCAGAGTAAGAGACCCCAGGCTGGGGTGCAGGAGAGAGCCGTTCTCCTGTGATAGCAAGTCTGAGGCACACTCCAGAAGAACCAGAGGTGCCTGAGAAAGGCAGAGGAGAAGGGAAATCCATGGCTGACGGGGAACCACCAGTATCAAGATGGTCCGTCGAGCTGGACCTTGAACACGGTCCTGGCAATCAGTGGTGTGGGCGGGAAGGTGTAGAGGGGGCCACACATCCACAGGATGAGGATTGCATACACCGCTCCCAGAGAGGGATGTGGCTCCCTGGAGCAGAAGTGGCACAGCTGAGCATTAGCTGGGATCCCACTGAGATGGAAAAGCTAGCTGGCCACCCAGGGGTCTAGCCACCACTCATGCAGATAAAGGACTCGGTTGAACCAGTCCGCAAGGGTATTGTCCTGGCCCGAGAGATAGACTGCCTGCAGAAGCATACCACTCTTGCTGGTGAACGAGTAGAGGCTCACTGCCTCTTGGCAAAGGAGGGACAACCTCATGCTCCCCTGCTTGTTGATATAAAACATCACCACCTGTTGTTGGTCTGGATCAGTACTGCTTGGTGCTGTGGTAGTGGTGAAAGGCCCGGAGGGCCAGCACTATGGTTCAAAGCTCAGGAGGTTGATCTGCTGGAGGCTCTCCACCTGCAACTAATCACCCTGAGTGCAGAGGTTGCTGCATTGGGCTCCCCAGCCCAGCTTCAAGGCATCCATGATGAGGATCCTCTGGTGGGTGAGGCCTGGAAGGGCATCCCAGCCTGTAGGTGTTGGGGCTGCTGCCACCAGCTGAAGGAGCTGGCCAGAGGACAGGTCACGACCACTCGGTCCCGCAGTCACCTTGTTGCTTGAGACAACTGGGAGTGGATGGCCCACTGAGCTGGCTGCATGCGCAGGCAGGTGTCTGGAGTGACATGCACCGTGGAGGCCATGTGGCCTAGCAGGCGAAGCAGGAGAAGGACTGACACAGAGGAGCGACCCTGGATGTTCTCCACAAGCACCATGTCCGGAGGAAGGCCTTGGCCTGGACAGTGTCCAGCAGTGCCCCTATAAACTATAGGCATTGTGACAGATGGAGAGGGGACTTGGGGTAGTTTATGACAAACCCCAGGTGCTCCAGATCAAGGATGGTACATGCCGCTGCCTGATAGGCTTTGGCGGCAGTGTTAACCTTGATGAACCAGTTGTCTGGGTAGAGAAAGACATACACCTCCTGGAGGTGCAGGAAGGCGGCAACCACCGCCAGGCACTTGATGAACATCCTCAGGGCAGAGGACAGACCAAAGGGTAGGACCCTGTATTGGCAGTGGCAGGGTACTGTCTGTGGTGAGGGTGGATGAGGACGTGTGTATACGCATTTCTTAGATCCAATCAGTATAGCCAATCTCCCAGCAGGGGTAGGGCAGCAATGTTCCAAGGGAGAGCATTTTGAACTTTTCCCTCACTAGGAACTGGTTGAGGTCCCGCAGATCTAGGATGGGACGAAACCCTCTGGTCCTTTAGGATACCAGAAAGTAGCGGGAGTAGAACCCCTTACCCCTAAGATGGGAGGGGACAAGCTCCACTGCCCTCTTGGCCAGAACACATGCGATTTCCTGCTGAAGTAGGTCCCAGGGAAGAGGAGTCGTAGGGGGCTCCCCTGGAAAGAATGGCGGGGGCATCTGCTTGAGGTGGAGGAGGTAACCCTCCTTCACCACCTGCAGGGCCCAGGTATCGGTGATTATGAGGGACCACTGGGCAGTATAAAACACCAGCATCCCCCTGTGTGCTGTGGGGCAGGACCTCTTGGGGGAGGCTATGCCCAAGGAGTCAAAAGCCCCCTCCAGGGGTCTTAGTCTTATGAGGGCCATGTCATTGTCCCTTGGCCTGCTGGCCCTGTTGGGAAGCTGGGAAGGCTGAGTACTCAGGGTAGTTTCTGTAAGCCTCTCTCTTCTTCGGGTATAGGGGCTTTTTACCAGAAGCTTTCCTTCAGGAAGGGTCAATGGCCTTTCTGAAGAGCCTGGTCATAGTCATGAACTCGGACTCCAGCTAAGTGGCCTTGTCCACCATGGGCTTACTGAAGAGGTTCTCTCCCTGGCAAGGGACATCGACCAATTTGTCCTGCACCCATTGCTCCAAGTTGGAAGACTGTAGCCAGGCCTGGCGGCACAGAAATGCCCACTGTGATTTCTCTAGCTGCCGACTCAACATCATCATAGGCCACTTGAGTCATAAATTTGGAGCACTCTTTGACCGTGGAGGTCAGGGTCCAGAATCTCTGGAGAGGCTCCTCAGACAGACCAGCTGAGAACCTGGCGAGTTCCCTCACCAGGTCCCGCAAGTACACGCCCATGTACAGCTGGTAGGCCTGGATACGGCTGATAAGCATTGAACCCTGGAAGCACTTCCTGCCCAGGGCATCCATGGCACGGACCTCCCTGCCAAGGCGCATTGAGGAGTGCATCTTCTGGCTCTTGAACCGATGCAGGTTTGACTCCACCACTATGAAGTTGTGAGACAGTTGAGCTTTTTGGAAGCTAGAGCTCTAGCGGACTCGATACATCGAGTCCAGCGTCCTGCTCACAATGGGCACTGATGCCAGGATCTCCCACATATGGAAGAGCAGCCATTCCAGGATAGGGGGAATGGGCACTGTGAGTGCCTCCTTAGGGGCAGCCTTATACTAGAGCATCTCAAGGCTCCTCCTCGGACTGTGCAGTGAAGGCAAGAGCCTTCACCATATCCCGGACGAAGTCTAGAAAGGCCAGGTCCTCTGGTGCGGACCTGCAGTAAGCCTCAGGAGAAGAAGGGTCTGAGAGGACATCCTGGAGAAGACGAGCATCAGGAAGCTCGTCATCCTCGGTCTCACACTCCAATTCGGAGTTGGAGGAGATCTCGAGGGTCCTCTGGGCCTTAGGCTTGCGCCCCAGCCCTGATGGCCTGGGGGCCCCAATGCCTCTGTGCTCCAAGCTGGGGATGCTGGGCTGGGAAGTCCTCATACTTGAGCAAGACCGAGACCAGTGCCGAGGAGTATCTTGAGGCTGGAGGCGCTCCAGGATCGGCTCCACCTCCCGGGATTCTCTTGCCGTGGCGGGGCCTATGGTTGGGAGTGATAACCGAACTGCTGTACAAGCAAACAGTGTAGCGCGCACTGTGTGTTTTTTAGTGTACCATGTGACAGAAATAAAGTGCGTTCTCTTTTCAAGACCCCTTGAAGAAGGCTTTCTAACCGAAACGCGTTGGGGCCCAATATAAAGATTCTTCACCTGAATCAAATTGTCGCCAGTCTTTGTGTACCTGCCTGGTTGGTTCTCTATCTAGTGTGCAGGTACCTGTTGCTCTTTTTTGGTACCAACTGCTGCTGGGCCATGAAGGCAGACAAGCTGCATTGCAGGGCTGCTATCCTGGCCTCTTGGCCAGAAGACTCTACTGCCAGTGGTGCAGGCTCAGAGCTTTGGGCCTGGGCCTGGCACCAGCACCATCGAGGGGTGTCCACGACAAGGATGGCCTTTGGAAGACTGAGTCCAATCCTGCATACCGATGGCATCTTCTCCTGCCATGGCAGCTTTGACGACCTCTCTTGGCCACTGCCCTCGTGTCGAGGGCTCTGAGGACGGTGGCCATAGGACTTTCCCACGGGCCAGTCTCATCGTCGAACGAGGCCATCTACGACATTCAGCTCTTCTAGAGATGTCCCTCCATGAGGGAGACCTGGTTCAATGCCCCATGACCCCGAGGTTCCGAGGAAGCATAGTTGCCGTATGAGGCTGGGACCTCCACAGTGGCCCTTGAAGGTCTTGGTCCTGTACAGGACTCCAGGGCTGAGTTGGACTTGGGGAAAAATGACTCATGCTGCTTCTTATGACCGCAGAGAGCCTTGGGTGTCATCTGCTGGCAGAGACCACAAGCCGAGACATTGTCTGACCCGAGACACTGGAGGCAACAGTCCTGCGGGTCCATGCGTGACATATTATGTGCACAACGGTTGCAGGGCTTGAAGCCACTGACCGCGGCCATCTCAGGGAATATGGCCCCTGCGAAGTCAAACTCTACTGGCCCGGCCAGAAAGGGCACAAAAACCTATGCACCAGGAGAAAATTTCCAAAGGATAAAATAAGAACCTTTGGAAAAAAAACGCAGAAGCCAAATGCCGGGAAGCGAGAAGAGTACTGGTATGCAAACCAAAGGGAATCAATGTGAAAACTGAAAAACACAAAGGAAAAAAAAAAATCAGCTTTTCGGGGGGGGGGGGGGGGGGAACAGACACACATCCGATTGGCTCCGTGGAAAAAAGGAGACTGAGGCCAGATGGCACTCTTAAGCAGGAAAGGGACCATGCATGCATGGTAGATCTCCCAAAGACTTCCTTTGAAAGCTAGGGTTACAGTGCAGGCTCCATCGGTGGCAATGTCAGCCCTCACATATGGGTGACTTTCTGCTTGTTCCTGGAGAACCACCATAGCTGTAGAATTGGCATACCAGCCTACACCTCTCAAAGGCCTGGCTATTAATGAAGAGAGTGGAATCTTCCCTGAGGCATGGATCCTGATGCCAGCGTTTGCACTTGTGCTAAGAGTCTGAGCAGGCTGCGTGACCATACCGCCCTCCCCCCCTCCCAAGGATGACCAGACCTGGATGGGACTGAAATCTGCACAATACTCACCTTAGCAATGGCCCCAGAAGAAATTCACAGACAGCCCTCCAGGGGCTGATGCCAAACTAGAACATCCAAGTCAGTGGCTGAAGACGTGGTCCAGCTTAGCACTTGCCTGGATTGTCATCCACACTGGGAAAACTCCATATTGTGATAAGGAAGCTTATCAGGGCCCAGGAAACAAGGAGAAAGAGGGGGAATTTACCCTTATCAAAGGACCTGTATTGCCAGGTCAGAGATACAAAACCTCAGTGGTACCTAGAAACCAGATTGTACCAGGCTGCAATAGGTTGCAGAGTGTCCCTAGTGGTGAGAAGGAGGGGGAAAGCAAGCTCAGAGTAAGGAACCCTTACGTCACTGACTTTCCCAATTACTCAGCTGCCAAGAGGCAGACTGATTTGCAACACCTGAGAGGAGAAAGGGCAGGGTTAGAGCCTGGGAGGTTTAAAGCTAATGCCGCCGGTTGCTCTGGACGAACTTGCCGCGGCTTGGGCTCGGGACTTAGGGGAGGCGGTGACGAGTGAAGAGGTGTTATGTGGTCTGTCCACTCTTCTGAAACTTAGTGTGTTGGTGACATTTCGGGATCTGCAATACAAATTGTTGCGTCGTCTATACTATGCCCCCCTTAGGGCGTGGAAGGCTGGGATTGCCAGTTCCCACTGCTGTCCTCGCTGTAGAGAAGGCAGAGCCACATTGGGTCATATGTTCTGGGGGTGTACGAGGGTCCAGGTTTTTTGGGGACAGGTGTTGGCCTATTTAGTGGGGTGTGTGCGGTGCCCGCTAACCTTTACAGCAGTGAATGGGGTGTTGGATGTGTGGGAGGAACTATGGGGTGAAGCGGTGGGGCAGGTGGTATAGCAATGGCTGCGTTTGGTGCTGGTGACTGCTCGAATGACTATTTTGCACAGGTGGGTGGATGCCAAAGGCCCCACATATGGTTTGTGGAGGGGGCGCTTGCACGAGGTGCTGTTAATGGAACGGCTTAGGGCTAGTGGGCACCCTGGGCGGTGGCAGCGCTTTTTGCTGCGGTGGGGACCCCATTTATCTTCTTTGCCCAGGAGAACCCGTAGCCGGATTCTGGGAGGGCTCTGAAGATCCTAGTTCTCTCTGGCCTCAGGATCACCTACGGAGGCACACGAACTCAGATTTGGATTGCGCCAGTTGGGGTGGATGGGGAGGCATAGGGGCGGGGAGGGGGGGGTTGGGGGGAGGGTGCGGTACTGGATGGGGGTAATGAACTAGTATGATTCCTTGGAAGGTAGGGGGCTGGGCACGAGAGAAGAGTACACCCGGGGCCCGTCTACTGCTGGGTTCTATATTGGCTGATGCCGGGGGGGGGGGGGGGTTGGGACTTCTGGTTGTTTTGTTATTTTCTATTGCGGGGTTTCCATTAGGGGCCCAAAGGTGATAGTGTCTCTCTGGGGCCTATGTGCTGTTGGTTCGGGCTCTTTGGGTACATTTTGGTCACATTTTGATATTCTCCTTGATCACTGTTTTTTTCTTGTTGACTTGCGCTTTTCTACAATCTGCTCTTTGTACTTTAATCTGTTGTGCCCATTTGTATTGTACTGTTTTGGTGTGGATTTGAAAATTTTGAATAAACAAATTTGAACAAAAAGCTAGGACAGAATATTCAGGAGGAGAGAGAAGGAGTAGGAATGCCTACTGGAGGAGAAATGGAGTTGAAGCCCTGAGAACCAAGAGCCCATGCTGGAGGACAAGACAGGGAAGCTCAGATACATGCTGGCCAGAATACAAGGGAGGAACCACTGAACCAAGCCTTGACCCAGGTATGAGTTTTGGAAGCCTGTCTGATTGGGAGCATTACAGATTTGCTGGAGACAGCGCTTGTCCTGATGGGAGGCAGTCAGCTAAGCCCTCCGAGCCAGAAGTAGAACCCATGCAGCTAGGAGAACAGGAATTAGTTCTGGAAGAGGATGATTCTTACATGAACTGTTCTTTATGCCAAACTGCCAAGCACAAAGAAGTCCTGAGAGGGAATACATCATAAGGGAACCTTCCAGAGTCCAGTACCCTAGAGAGCCTGTGTGTCAAAAGGAAAGGTTCTTTGAAAAGGAAAATACTTGTGCTGAGAATGTGTGCAACTGCTTAATTGTTTGCTCATTGACCAGCTGAAGTCAGTGCAGTGCAGAGGTGGATTTAAGAAGTTTCTTTTGGAACAGAAAAGAGAGCTGTTTATGTGAAGCTGATATTTTGGTTTTGTTTTAAATAGCACTGCTAGGCACGTTTGCTAGCAGTGGCTGTGGAAAGGCCTTTCTGCTTTGCATTGAAAGACATTACAAGCTGTTTGTGCTTAAGTTCAGTTATATCCTGCTGTACTAAATGTAATCCTGGAGAAGAAATCCAATAGGTGACAATTTGTGAACCTTATTTGCGTTTACCTCATAAATAAATTCTGTCAATGCCTTAACTCTCGACCAACTACAAAAGAGTGTTTTTCTGCCTTAAAGTCAAATGTAACCTGACTGGACTACCTTTCCCATGGTGCACTTCAAAGTCAGTGAGTCAGGCACATTGCTGAAGTGGTGGAATCTGCTATAACAAGCATGCCCCTCCACACTGCTGTAAGGGGCTATGAGCGTGACAATATCTCATAATGAGCTTGAATGCCCATAGATTCAGTTCACACTTTACGATTTCAGTACACGCTATGTGGGTTGCTGATGGGGCCAAGAGGAGAAAACTTTATAATTTACTATTATTATTCGTAGTAATATTTTATTTATTTATTTATCTACATTTATATCCCGCTTTTCACCGGGTCAAAGCGCTTTAATAAAAAAGAGGAGGGGGACATAATCAAGTCGACAGAAAAAAAGGGGGGGCCGTCACCAAGAGGGCCAACATTGATGATTTGAACAGAAAGTAACAAATTAGACAATGGATGTTAGTCTCTTAGTTGGTGGTGGAGAGGGTAGGTCAGGGGGGCTGGAAGTGCAGTCAGTGAGAAAAGTCTTTTTCTGGTCTAAGATATTCTTGAAATAGGATGGTTTTTAGTTGTTTCCGGAATGTGGTGAGGTCTCTGTTGCTTTGGATCGGGTTCGGGAGGGAGCTCCAGAGGGAGGGTGCATACAGTTCAAATGCTCTGTTGCAGGTCTTTTGATTGAACTTAGTTCATTCGTGGGGGATGGTGAGTGTGTTGCTGGTGCTCTGACGGGTTGGTCTGTTGGGGGTAGGCTGGGGTAGTAGAGTCCGGAGTTGGGAAGTCTGCGTTTGATGGAGGGCTTTGTGGATGAGTAGGATAGATTTGTATTCAATCCTTGCTTTGAGAGGAAGGATGTGAAGTTCTCTTAGGACTGGAGTGATGTGATCATGCTTTTTCGCTTTCTGGATGATTCTTGCCATGGTGTTTAAGGCTGTTTGTAGGGGGTTGATGTGGGTGGCGGGTAGTCCATGATAGATCGTATTACAGTAGTCCAGGTGGGGGAGCGTCATAGCCTGCATGGCTGTTCTGAAGTCCTTTGGGTCGATGAGTGGTCTGAACCGTTGTACCATCTTTGTTTTGTGGAATACTGTTCTGGTAGTCTTTTTTATCTGTTGGTTAAATGTAAGTGCTTGATCGATGATGATTACCAGATATTTTATGTGGGGTTGAATTTGTATTTGGGTGGTTCCAAATATGAGGTGTGGAGGCGGGGTGAAGTTAGGGTCCTTGGTCACTATGAGGGCTTCTGTTTTTTTAATGTTGATGGATAGGTTGTTCTCTTGTAGCCAGCTGGAGACTTCAATGAAGCAGTCTGACAGGTGACTATTTGTTGGGTTGGTGGCTGTGATGGGAGCATATAGCATTATGTCGACTGCGTAAATGTGGTAGTTGATGTTATGAGCGCGCATTATAGAGCAGAGTGGCTGCAGGTATATATTGAAGAGCATGGCGGATAGTGTGGAGCCTTAGGGTACTCTCTTGGTGCTGACGAAAGGGGGGGAAGGTTGCCATGTTTGTGCGGATCTGCTGTTATCTATTGGTCAGGTAGGAGCGGAACCATTGAAGTACAATGTCTTTGATGCCAATTTACTGGAGTCTGTGTAGGAGGGTGTTGTGTGAGATGGTGTCGAAGGCTGCGGATATGTCTAGGAAGAGCATGGCATATCCAGAGTGTTTGGTCTGCGTACCTTTGATGAGGGTGTTCAGTAGTGGTGTCATAAGGGTCTTGACTCCATGTAGTGGGCAGACTCCGTGTTGTTGTGGGTCCAGTATGTTGTTGGTATCCAGGTGGTCTTGGAGCTGTGTTTGGATTATCTTCTCGATGACTTTTGTGGTGAAAGGGAGGCTTGCTATAGGCCTAAAGGAGGCAGGGTCGAGGGGGACCAGGTTGGGGTTTTTTAGGGTTGGGCGAATGACAGAGGTTTAGAGGATGACTGGCATGTGACCTTGCTTGAGTGATTCATTGACAATGTGGGTTAGTGCTGCGCTTATGTCCTCTTTAGATTTCTTTATCCACTCTACAGGGCAGGGATCTAATGGAGAGGTGGTGGTATATAGGCAGGAGATAGTGGATTCTATCATTCCTTGGTGACTGTATCAAATGTATTCCATTCTTCTAAGACGCCTACAAGAAATCAGTCTCTGCAAAAATACATTAAAATGATTCCAGTCATACCTAAGTGATAAACAACAGTACATCAGATGTGGAAGAAAAGCACAGTTACTCACCTGTAACAGGTGATCTCCGGGAACAGCAGGAATTTAGTCTTCACATATAGGTATCAGCGGTACTGATGGAGACTGCGCGGGAATGCTCCCCAGCGTCCAACAGGAAAGCTTTTGGGAGCATCCCACAGCGCCTGCGTGCTGCCTTCCTGCCTTTCCCAACTGTCTCTCTCCAGTTGAGTTTACAGATGAGACAAAAGAGAGAGGGAAAGAGAGAAAGAGAGAGAGATACAACTCCTAGGGGAGGTGGGCGGGTTGTGAAGACTAAATTCCTGCTGTTCCCGGACATCAGGTGTTACAGGTGAGTAACTATGCTATCTCCAGGAACAAGCAGGAATGTAGTCTTCACATATGGGGACTACCTAGCTGCAGATGCCAGGGAGATGGCCCCAGAAAGTTGTGTGCCCTTGTGAAAGGGCTCCACTTCCCCCCATGGATCTCTGGCATCCTACCAGGGATGGTGGGAAGGAGTTGTTTAAGTCTGGAACAGGTGTTGAAGAACAGCCTGACCAAATAAGGCATCCCGGCGGGAGTCCTTGTCTAAACAATAATGGGCTGTGAAGGTATGAACCAAAGCCCAAGTAGCTGCTCGACAGATGTCGTCGATAGACACAGAGTGAAGATGAGCCATTGAGGCCGCCATGGCTCTCACATTGTGAGCTGTGACATGGCCTTCAAGAGGAAGGTTCTTACTCTCATAGGCAAAAGATATACACTGCGCAATCCAGTTGGACAGTGTCCTTTTGGAGACTGGAAGTCCCAAATGACTAGGATCAAAAGCAACAAAGAGTTGAGAGGATTTTCTATGTTGCTGTGTCCTTTTCAAGTAAAAGGCCAAAGCTCTTTTACAGTCCAAAATATGAAGGTTCCTTTCTGCATTTGAGGCGTGAGGCCTTGGAAAGAATACAGGAAGGTAAACCGCTTGGTTCAAATGAAAGGGCGAAACCACCTTTGACATAAAGTGTGGATGAGTCCTAAGGACTACCTTATCATGATGGAACCTTGTATAAGGAGGATAAGCCACCAAGGCTTGCAATTCACTGATGCGATGTGTTGATGTGATTGCAATGAGAAAGATAACTTTCCAGGAATGGAATTTCAAAGAGGTAGTGGCTAATGGTTCAAAGGGCGGTTTCATGAGCTGCCCAAGTACAAGATTCAAGTCCCACGCCACCGGTGGTGGCTTAATGGGAGACTTCGTTAAAAGAAGGCCTCTCATAAATCTCGCTATGAGAGGATGAGAGGAAATAGGTTGTCCATTGAGAGGCTTAAAAGAAGCTACAATAGCACTCAAATGGACTCTCACTGAATTAATCTTAAGCCCAGCATTTGATAAATGAAAGAGGTACTCCAGTACTGATTCCAGAGGTATCGCAAGAGGGTTAAGACCCTTCTGCGAGCACCATATGGTAAACCTTTTCCACCTGAATGCATAAGAGCATCTTGTAGAAGTTTTTCTGGAAGCATGAAGGATATCCTTTACCTGCTGGGAAAGGTTAAGACCGTGAAGTTCTAGGCTTTCAGCAACCAGGCCCCGAGATGCAGAGACTGGGGATTGGGATGCGACAGCATCCCGTCCTCTTGAGAAAGGAGATCTGGAGCAGATCCTAACTCCAGAGGCGGAGCTTGAGAGAGATGTAGGAGCAGAGGGTACCACATTTGCCATGGCCAACGTAGAGCTATGAGGATCATATGACCTCTGTCTCTCTGAAGCTTAAACAGGGTTTTGGGAATTAGGGGAATGGGTGGGAAGGCATACAGGAAGTCCTGACCCCAGTGAAGGAGGAAGGCATCCCTGGCCTGACAACCTCGAGCCGGAATTCTGGAACAGAACCTGGGAGGTTTGGCATTCAGCGGACTTGCAAAGAGGTCTATGTCCAGGGTTCCCCAAATTTGAAAAATTTTGGCCACCTGGTCTGCATGGAGAGACCATTTGTGTGGAAGCAGAACTCGACTGAGTCTGTCTGCCCAAGAGTTTTGAATGCCTGGAAGATACACCGTAAGGAAATGAATCTGATGCTCTCTGGCGAGGGCCCATACTCGCAAAGCTTCGTTGCAGAGCGACAGAGAGCCTGTTCCGCCCTGCTTGTTCACATAGAAAGCACAGTTACTTACCTGTAACAGGTGATCTCTGGGAACAGCAGGAATAAGTCTTCACAAATGGGTATCGTCGGTACCGACGGAGCCTGCGCGGGAACGCTCCCCAGCGTCCAGTAAGAAAGCTTATGGGAGCATCCCACAGCGCCTGCGGGCTGCCTTCCCGCCTTTTCCAACCGCCTCTCTCCAGTTCGAGTTTTAAAGCTGAGACAAAGAGAGAGAGAGGAAAGGAAAGATAGAGAGATGCAACTCCTAGGGGAGGTGGGTGGGTTGTGAAGACTTATTCCTGCTGTTCCCAGAGATCACCTGTTACAGGTAAGTAACTGTGCTATCTCCAGGAACAAGCAGGAATGAGTCTTCACATATGGGGACTCCCTAGCTGTAGATGCCAGGGAGAAACCCCAGGTTGTGTGTCCTTGAAAAGGACTCTACCTCCTCCCATGGATCTCTGGCATCTGACCAGGGTAGGTGGGTAGGAGTTGATTAAGAATGGAACAGGTGTTTGAGAACAGCCTGACCAAACGAGGCATCCCGGTGGGAGTCCTTGTCCAAACAGTAATGGGCTGTGAAGGCATGAACCGAGGCCCAGGTGGCCGCTCGACAGATTTGGTCGATGGACACAGAGTTTAGATGAGCCATTGAGGCTGCCATGGCTCTCACATTGTGAGCTGTGACATGGTCCTCCAGAGAAATCATACCTTGAAGGAAGATGGCAACAAGTAAGATCAAGATCAACAAAATCAGAGCCCTTCCACCAAGATCAGGGTGTTCCTCAAGGCTCATCATTATCATCTCTCATGTTTAACATTTACGTACAACCTGTCTGCAACATCATCAGATCTTTCAATGTCCAATGTCAGATATACGCCGATGATATCCTTCTTTACCTGCCATTCTCCACAAAGCAAATGGACCTCTCACCTCTCATTGAATGTTTTGATGCAGTATCAGAATGGTTTCTATCTCAAAACCTCCGTATTCAACATAAGAAAATGGAGGTACTCTTCATCACAAGAAATCCGAATTTTACCCCACCACCTCATATAAAAGTGAGAGAAGCTGAACTCCAAACAAAGTCTACAATTCGATACTTAGGAGTTACTCTAGATCAACACTTGGACATGAAGCTTCACATATCCTACATTGTCAGAGCCGTATATTTCAAGATCCAGACACTCAAACACCTCAGATCTTTACTGGACCCAAGTGACTTACGGACTGTATACCAAGCTCTTATCCTACCCCACTTTGATTTCGCCAACGCCATTCTCCAAGGCCTCCCACAGTCTACTTTGAACCCCCTTCAGCTAGCCATGAACGCCGCTGCTAGAGTTCTTTCTGGAGCATCGAGATTTGACCACATCACACCCATTTTAATTCAACTCCACTGGCTCCCAACACACGGAAGAATACTATTCAAGACTCTGACGCTTACCTTTAAAGCCATCAACAGCATAACCACTTCACAACTAGTGGACCTAATTCAGCCCACCCCACCTAACAGATCCAGAAGATCCACATCAGCAAACACTCTAATTATCCCAAGTGCATCAACAAAATGCACACTAACAACGTCAAACAGGGCTTTCAGTTTTTATGCTCCCAAGTGTTGGAACATATTACCACCAGCAATCCGAGCCATCACCGATCTCACACAATTCAGGAAAGCACTAAAACATTACTTATTTATTCAACATTACCAGATCAACCATACTCCACCATAGCCACACCTTTCCTTCCAGAAACCTCTACATATTAGTCCCTATACTTAATATCTTTCTGTAGGTGCATAACCCACTATGCAAAGCTTACTGCTACATATGTAAATAGTTGATGTGCATGTTTCCCTAAGTTATCCAAGTTGTATTTCCTTGTTCTCTGTAAAACTAACGTTTGTTCATTATGTTTTACTGTTCCATGTAAACCGCGCTGATACTAAATAGTGCGGTATATAAGAAACTAAAATAAATAAATAAATAAAATAAAAATACTCTGGTAGGCGAAAGAAATACACTGAGCAATCCAGTTGGACAGTGTTCTCTTAGAGACTGGAAGTCCTAAATGAGAAGGATCAAAAGCAACAAAGAGTTGAGAAGACTTTCTATGTTGCTGTGTTCTTTGTAAGTAAAAAGCGAGAGCTCTCTTACAATCCAAGGTATGAAGATTCCTCTCTGCACTTGATGCATGAGGTCCTGGAAAAAAGACAGGTAAATATACCTCTTGGTTCAGATGAAAAGGCGAGACCACTTTAGGCATAAAGTGTGGATTGGTCCTGAGGACTACCTTATCATGATGGAACCTTGTATAAGGTGGATTAGCCACCAAAGCTTGCGACTCACTGATGCGGCGTGCTGAGGTGACTGCAATGAGAAAAACAACTTTCCAAGAAAGAAATTTCAAAGAGGTGGAAGCTAAAGGTTCAAAGGGTGGCTTCATAAGCTGGCCAAGAACCAGGTTTAAGTCCCATGCCACTGGAGGTGGTCTAATGGGAGGTTTAGTTAAAAGAAGGCCTCTCATGATTCTTGCTATAAGAGGATGAGAGGAAATAGGTTGTCCATTAAGAGGCTTGAGAGAAGCTGCAATAGCACTCAAATGGACCCTTACTGAATTTGTTTACAGACCTACATGGGATAGATGCAGGAGATACTCTAGTAGAGAATTCAGAGGTATTGCAAGAGACCCTTCTCTGAACACCAAATAGTAAATCTCTTCCATTTGAAAGCATAGGAACGTCTAGTAGAAGGCTTTCTAGAGGCATGAATAACATCTCTGACTTGCTGAGAGAGATGAAAATCTTGAAGGTCTAGGCCCTCAGCAACCAAGCCCTGAGATGGAGCGACTGGGGGTTTGGGTGCCACAACGTTCCCTCTTCCTGAGGTGCAGAGCCCAAGTCCAGGGAAGGAGCTTGAGAGAGATGCAGAAGTAGAGGGTACCACACTTGGCGTGGCCAATATGGTGCTATGAGGATCATGGTCCTTCGATCTCTCTGAAGATTGAAAAGTGTTTTGGGAATTAGGGGAATTGGTGGAAAGGCATAAAGGAAGTCTTGACCCCAGTGAAGGAGGAAGGCATCCTTGGCCTGAACTCCCTGCCACGGAATTCTGGAACAGAACCGGGGAAATTTGGCATTCCACGGACTTGCAAAGAGGTCTATGTCCGGGGCTCCCCAAATTCGAAAAATCCTGGCTACCTGGTCCATGTGGAGGGACCACTCGTGTGGAAGCAGAACTCGACGGAGTCTGTCCGCCCAAGAGTTTTGAACGCCTGGAAGATATACTGCCAGAAGATGGATGTGATGCTCTCTGGCGATGGCCCACTGTCGCAAAGCTTTGTTGCAAAGCGACAGAGAGCCAGTCCCGCCCTGCTTGTTTACATAGAACATGGCTACTTGGTTGTCCGTATGGATGAGGACTGTCCTGTAGCTGAGCAGGGAATGGAACACTCTGAGAGCTAAGAATATGGCTCTGAGTTCCAAGAGATTGATATGCAGAGATGTCTCCTGTGGAGACCAGATGCCTTGGGTGGAGAGATCCTGCAGATGAGCTCCCCAACCCATTGGAGAAGCATCTGTTGTCAGAGTTGCTTGGGGTAGCGACTGCTGAAAAGGGGACCCCAACAACAGATTTGGAGGGGACTTCCACCACTGGAGAGACCAAAATAGGCGACTGGAGTTTGTATTTTGTCTGATAGGCAACCTGATGCCCGAGTCCATTGGGTGGACAAAGTCCATTGAGCTGCCCTCATGTGAAGGCGAGCATAGGGAACCACATGCACGGTGAATGCCATGTGGCCTAATAGTTGTAACATTTCTCGAGCAGTTAAATGGGACTTTAACTGCATCTGGGAGGCTAACTGCATCAAGCGTAGGCAACGGGCCTGAGGAAGATAGGCCCTTGCAGTTGTGGTATCCTGCAAGGCTCCTATAAACTCCAGGGACTGAGTAGGGGTGAGATGGGATTTTGGGATATTTATTACCAGTCCCAAATACTAAAGGACACGCATTGTGCAGGTTAGACAAATCTGGGCCTCTGAATGGGATAGAGCTCGAATGAGCCAGTCGTCCAGATATGGGAAAACGAATATTCCTAGAGTGCGTAGAAATGCAGCTACTACTGCCATGCATTTCGTGAACACCCTTGGTGCTGAGGCCAGACCAAAAGGAAGCACCCTGTATTGGTAGTGCTTTCCATGAAAAAGGAACCGAAGGAACCTTCTGTGGGTTGGATGGATGAGGACATGGGTGTACGCATCCTTGAGATCTACAGAACAAAGCCAGTCCTGACTCTGAAGGAATGGCAGCAGAGTACCGAGAGAAATCATCTTGAATTTCTCTTTGAATAGAAACTTGTTCAATTCTCTGAGATCTAATATGGGTCTGTAGCCCCCTGTTTTCTTTGGAATAAGAAAATAAGGGGAGTAGAACCCTGAGTCCTGTTGAAGAAAAGGTACTTCTTCTATTGCCCCTTGGGCAAGAAGGGTAGCAATCTCCTGACCCAGAAGTTTGAGGAGAGATGTTGGAGAATTGAACTGTTTCACCATGGTGTGGGGAGGAAGGTTTAAGAAATGAAGTTTGTACCCTTCCCTTATAATGGAGAGGGTCCATTGCTCTGCTGTGATTTGCTCCCATCTGGGAGCAAAGTAAGCTAACCTTCCTGGAATGGTGAGGGGCTCTGGTTCTTCCAGAGCTAGAAAGGCTAAGTCCTCTAGTTGCAAGTCAAAGGCCCTGAGGAGGCTGAGGCTGCTGAGCTGTGGGAGGCCTGGCAGCCTTTGACTTGGCCTGTTTAGGTGGTTGCTGACGCTTTGCAGCAAAACGACCTGCAGAAGATGCCTGCTGACCATAAGCAGGATAATATCTTCCCTTTTTAGAAAAAGGTGTCTTTTTGAACAATCTTTTCTTAACAGGAGCAGAGGTAGACTTTGAAAGTCGATCCAAAGCAGAGTTCTCAGCATCCATCTGAGTGGCCTTTGCTTGCCAATCCCTGCCAAAAAGGTTTTCACCTGTACAGGGAAGATTTCCCAGTTCATCTTGGACCCAGAGTTCCAAATCAGAGGCTTGTAACCAAGCAATTCTGCGTGCACCTATGGCAATAGCCAAGGCTCTGCTTACACACTCAAAAGAGTCAAAGGCTGCACGGTTGGAAAATTTGGAAACATCTTGGGCATGTTTAATCCAAGTGAGAAATTCCTGCCTTTTATCTCCTGAAATAAAAGGGGCTAAAGTCTGCAGATGATCTGTGACTTCTTTTAGAAACATCCCCATATAGAGACTATAGGAGTTTATTCTGGCAGCAAGCATATTAGCTTGGAAAACCCTTCGGCCAAAAGCATCAAGGGTCCTGCATTCACGTCCTGGAGGATTAGATGAGTGTCTCTTTGCACTCTTTATTTTCCTCATGGCAGACTCCACCACAATAGAGTGGTGAGGAAGCTGAGACTTATGAAAGCCAGGACAAGGAGGGACATGGTACATGGAGTCTAACCTACGAGAATGAGGAGAGGTGGTAAGAGAAGTCTCCCACATGCTCAACATGAGATCATAAAGAATCTCATGAATAGGTAAGGTAGCTGCTTCTTTAGGAGCCTTAGGATATTGCAAAATATCTAATTGCTTGGCTCTAGGCTCTGACTCAGGGGCCACTGTAACGGAGAGGCCCCTAGCCACCTCCCTAATGAAGTCTTGGAAAGACAAGTCTTCTGGAGGAGACATTCTTCGTTTTGGAGAAGCAGACTCCTGAGGAAGAAGTACCGGTGCCTCGACAGAAGCCTCCGACTCATCAGTCTTCGGAGGAATCGAAGTATCGCCTGTCTGGATGCTCCTGTAAAGCCCGATACGCGTACCGAATGGGATCGACATCGGGAGTAAGCGGTACCGGTTCGGTACCGATGGGCATCATGGGACAGGGTACCGTTGCAGTCGACACCGAAGTCGATGCAATCGGTACCGGCACCGGCAACGGAGATTGTTGCGGTACCGGAGGCGTCGAAGCCTGCATATACGCCGTTAGGGTGCGTTGCATGGACAGAATCTTCTGATCCATTGACGCCACCAGAGTCTGGATGTCGGTACCAGTGGAGGCCACCGGTACCCCAGAACACGGCAACAGGTGATCGGTCGAGGCCGAGCCATCGATATCAACCTGTGACCCCATAAACAATGCTTTGGAAGCCGGAACTTCCCGCTGGGGTAATTTTGCCGGTGCGGAATCCTCGAGGACAAGCCCGGAGGCATCTCGATGCTTAGAGGGAGATTTGCCCTTTGAGGACCGGCTAGATTTATGTTTGGTTACCTGAGATCCATGGGAGGAAGAAGCAGCCCTGGAAGACGTCGATGCCACCGAGGCTGCATCAGAGGGAAACAGGGTACTGAGCTTGGCTGCTCGGTTCTGCCGACCTCTTTTAGACATCATGGTACAGGACACACAATCCGTGATGGAATGGTCAGGACGCAAACATTTTAGACACCAATCATGGGTGTCGGTGACAGAAATAGTACCGCCACATTTTGTGCACTTTTTGAACCCGGAAGCGGGCTTCTCCATGAGGAGAAAATGTTCAGGCCTAAGGCCCAAACTGAAAATGCACAGTTGAAGAAAGAAAAGGGTTTTTTTTTTTGTTTTTTTTTAAGAAATGAAAAGAAAAGACCGGCGGTACTGGTCTGACGTCGAAGAAGGCAGACGCGTCACAGAAAAATAAAGAAAAAAATAAAGAACTTCTTCTGCGGTGACAGGAACACGACCTGCTGGCTCCGCGGAAAAGAAGAACTGGAGAGAGGCGGTTGGAAAAGGCGGGAAGGCAGCGCGCAGGCGCTGTGGGATGCTCCCAAAAGCTTTCTTACTGGACGCTGGGGAGCATTCCCGCGCAGGCTCCGTCGGTACCGACGATACCCATTTGTGAAGACTCATTCCTGCTTGTTCCTGGAGATCATGGCTACTTGATTGTCCATTTGAACTAGGAATGTCTTGTAGCTGAGCTGGGTGTGAAATACTCGAAGAGCATGGAAGATTGCTCTGAGCTCCAGGAGGTTGATATGGAGATAGGCCTCCTCTGCAGTCCAGGTACCCTGGGTAGAGAGGCCTTGCAGGTGGGCTCCCCAAACCCACCTGTTAAGCATCTGTTGTTAGAGTGGATTGGGGTGGGGGTTGCTGAAAAGGAGATCCCACCAAAAGGTTTTTGGGTGACTGCCACCATTGGTGGGACAAAATAAGGCTATCTGAGTTTGTTATTTTGTCTGATAGGCAACCTGACGCCTGAGTCCACTGAGTGGATAAGGTCCACTGGGCTGCCCTCATATGGAGGCGAGCATAAGGAACCACATGCACGGTGGATGCCATGTGGCCTAGCAACTGTAACATTTCCCGAGCAGTGAGGTGAAGTTTTGGCACTGCTTGGGAAGCTAACTGCAAAATGCGAAGGCAGCGGGGCTGTGGAAGGTAGGCCCTTGTCTGTCTGGCATCCAGAAGAGCTCCTATAAACTCTAGGGATTGAGTGGGAGCAAGGTTGGACTTTGGGAAGTTTATAACAAGTCCAAAATACTGAAAGATGCGCTTTGTGTGAGACAGAGCAACCCTGGCCTCTGGCTCTGAAGGGGCCAGTCGTCTAAGTAAGGGAAGACGAATATTCCCAGGGTGTGGAGAAATGCTGCTACCACAGCCATGCATTTTGTGAACACCCTTGGCGCAGAGGCCAGGCCAAAAGGAAGAACCCTGTATTGGTAGTGCTTCCCTTGAAACAGGAATCAAAGGAACTTTCGGTGAGTTGGATGGATGAGAACATGAGTGTACGCATCCTTGAGATCTAGAGAACAAAGCCAATCCTGACTCTGAAGGTATGGCAGCAGAGTTCCTAGAGAAATCATTTTGAACTTCTCCCTGAACAGGAATTTGTTCAATTCTTTGAGGTCCAGAATGGGTCTGTGTCCTCCTGTTTTCTTTGGAATAAGGAAATAGGGGGAGTAAAACCCTGTACCCTGTTGGGGAATGGGTATCTCTTCTATTGCCTTTTGAGCAAGGAGCATAGTGACTTCTTGACCTAACCAGTCGTTGAGAGAGGTCTGAGAAATTAACTGTCTTACCATTGTAGGAGGGTACATGCTGAGGAAATGAAGCTTGTACCCCTCTCTTACAATAGACAGAGTCCAATTTTCTGCTGTTATCTGACCCCATCTGGGGGCAAAATGACATAACCTTCCTGGAATGGTGGAGGGTTCTGGGCCGTTCAGGGCCAGGAAGGCAAAGTTCTCTAGACAGGAGGCAAAGCCCCTGTGGAGGCTGAGTCTGCTGAGTCGGTTGAGGCTTAGCTGCTTTTGTTTTCCTTTGTTGCCTAGGTTGTTGCTGCTGTCCCTTTTGGGCAGACTGATCTAAACAATGTCCCTGCTGGGTATAGGAGGGATAAAACATTTTCTTCTTGCTGAAGAATGGTATCTTAGAGGATCTTTTCCTCGCAGGATCAGCTATAGATTTAGACAATCTATCCAAAGTGATATTGTCAGCATCTATCTCATTAGCTTTTTCCTGCCAATTCTTGCCAAAGAGATTCTCTCCTGTGCAAGGTATATTCCCCAGTTTGTCCTGTACCCAGATTTTCAAGTCAGATGCCTGGAGCCAGGCAATTCTATGTGCACCTATGGCAATAGCAGAGGTTCTGCTTATGCATTCAAAGCAGTCAAAGGCTGCACGATTCACAAACTTGGAAACATCCTGAGCATGTTTAACAAGAGCAAGATAATCTTGCCTTTTATCATCAGGAAGGAGAGGGCTCATAAGCTCTAAGTCTCCTGTGACCTCCTTAAGGAACATTCCCATATACAAGATATAGGAACTGATCCTAGCAGAAAGCATGGAAGCCTGGAAGGATCGACGTCCAAAGGCGTCAAGAGTCCTACACTCACGTCCTGGAGGATTAGATGCATGCCTTTTTGCACTCTTTATCCGTCTCATGGCTGATTCCACCACCATGGAATGGTGTGGTAATTGAGTCTTCTGAAACCCAGGAAGAGTAGTTACTCACCTGTAACAGGTGTTCTCCAGGAGCAGCAGGAATCAGTCCTCACATATGGGTGACATCAACGCCGATGGAGCCCTTGCGGAGCATTTCCTCAACTTTCCATGAAAGCCTTTGGGAATGCAGGCACGCATGCGCGGTTCCCTTCCTGCCTAAAGGTGCCATCTTGCTCAGTCAAATGACATAGCTAAAAACAGCACACAAAATGTAAAAATAAACTATGTACAACTGCAACACCCAGGGGAGGAGGGAGAGTTGTGAGGACTGATTCCTGCTGCTCCTGGAGAACACCTGTTACAGGTGAGTAACTACTCTTTCTCCAGGACCAAGCAGGAAGTCAATCCTCACATATGGGTGACTCCCTAGCTCTGCGCTACCAGGGAACCCAGGCTGAACAAGAGAACTCCCTCTAGTCCCAGCATCAAAGAAAGGCTTTTCACTGACAGAACCTCCACCGGTAGCCCAACGGAGGGCTGGAGGGCAGGAGTTGCCTAAACCTCAAAGAGATTCCAGAGTACTGCCTGGCCAATAGCACTGTCCTACGGGACTCCCTCTCCAGACAGTAATGGGCTGCAAAAGTCTGGCTTGAGGACCAAGCTGCAGCCCTGCAGATGTCCACCAACGGTACAGAGCGGAGGTGAGCCACAGAGGCAGCCATTGCCCTGACACGATGGGCCGTGACCCGACCCTGCAAAGGAAGGTCAGTCGCCCTGTAAGCCCAGGTGATACAGTCAGCTACCCAGGTGGACAAGGTACGCTTGGACACAGCTAACCCCAAATTATTAGGGTCAAAAGATACAAAGAGCTGAGTAGCTCTTCTATGTCCCTGCGTATGGTCAAAGTAGAAGGATAAGGCCCTCCTACAGTCCAGGGTATGCAGAACTGCTTCAGCCTGGCTTGCATGAGGCCTAGGGAAGAATGTTGGAAGAACCACCTCTTGGTTAAGGTGGAAGGAGGAGACAACCTTTGGGAGGAACTTTGGATGAGTCCTAAGGACTACCCTGTTCCTATAGAAGCGGGTGTAAGGCCTGTCACAGACCAGGGCCTGGCCGAGGTTAGGGCTATCAAGAAGAGTGTCTTCCAGGACAGGAAGCGTAGAGGGCAAAGTAGCCATCGGCTCAAAGGGTGGGCGAGTCAGTTGCTGCAAGACCACATTCAACTCCCACTCAGGAGCAGGAGGACGGATGGGAGGTTTGAGCAAGAGCAAGCCTCTGAGAAACCGGGACACCAAGGGGTGAACCAACAAAGAATGTCCTTCCACCAGTGAGTGGTGAGCTGCTAGAGCTGAGAGGTGGACCCGAACAGAGTTGGACTTAAGTCCCTGATTTGATAAGTGCAGTAAGTACTGAAGCACTACTGGTACAGTACAGGAGAAGGGATCTTCTGTACGTAGCTGACACCACACAGAAAACCTTTTCCATTTCAGAGCATAGGTTTTCCTAGTGGACTGTTTCCTAGAGGCTAGGACAACCTCCTCAACTTCCTGAGGTAGGCCCCAGGGAGCCAAAACTACCCTTGCAGCCTCCAGGCCATCAAATTGAGAGCTTTGAGACTGGGGTGCAGAAGGGTACCCTGATCCTGAAAGAGAAGGTCAGGTTGCAACCCCAGAGGCAGTGGGGGATCCACTGCCAGCTGAAGCAGAAGTGGAAACCAAGGCTGTCTCAGCCACCAGCAGGACCAAGGCCTCGTCCTGAAGAATTTTGAAGAGGGTCCGGGCCACCAAGGGCGTGGGAGGGAACGCATACAGGAGGCCCGGAGACCAGGGAATCAGAAAAGCATCTGCTGCTATCCGCAGAGTATGTGGTTGCCTGGAGCAGAACTTTGGCAGCTGTTTGTTCAGTGGACTGGCAAAGAGATCTATGGATGGAAGTCCCCATTTCAGGAAGATCTTCTGAACTACCAAAGGATGGAGCTGCCACTCGTGGGGCTGCAGAATCCTGCTCAACCTGTCGGCCAGGTAGTTTTCCTGGCCAGGGAGATACACAGCCTTGAGGAGAATGTTGTGCCTGAGAGCAAACAAGCAAAGGTCCTGTGCTTCCTGACAAAGGAGCCTGGACCCAGTTCCGCCCTGCTTGTTCACATAAAACATGGCTACCTGGTTGTCTGTTTGAACTAGGACAGACTGATGAGCCAGGGTTGGAGAGAAAGTCTTGAGGGCTAACCGAATAGCCCTGAGTTCCAGTAGATTGATTTGCTGTGCGGCTTCCCAGGGAGACCACAGGCCCTGGGTGCACTTGCCAAGACAATGAGCTCTCCAGCCCTGCAGGGAGGCGTCCGTGGTCAACAGCACTGTGAATACAGGAATCTGAAAAGGTACCCCTTGTAGCAGATTGGGTGGGTGCAGCCACCAGCGGAGGGAGTTCAGAAATTGTCTGGACACCCTTATCCTGTTTCTGAGGCTGCCTGTGGCCTGTGATCACTGAGTCCGAAGGCACCACTGTGCAGGCCTCATATGGAGCCTGGCATTGGGGGTCACATGCACTGTCGAAGCCATGTGGCCAAGAAGCCTCAGGCAAAGCCTGACGGAGACCAGTGACCTGCTGAGAAACTGGTTTGCTAAGTTTATCAGTCTTTGGGCTCTGTCTTCTGGCAAGAATGCCTTTGCCAGCAGAGAGTCCAACCTTGCCCCTATGAACTCCAAGTTCTGGGAGGGGAGCAAAGTGGACTTTGCGAAGTTTATGACAAACCCCAGGCTTTGAAGAAGAGCAATAGTTCTGAGGGTGACTTGTCTGGCCTCCTGGCACATCTGACCCCTGATGAGCCAGTCGTCCAGATAGGGGAAGACAAAGATTCCCTGATTTCTCAGGTAGGCCGCCACCACTGCCAAGCATTTGGTAAAGATCCTGGCAGCGGAAGTGAGGCCAAAAGGCAGTACTCTGTACTGATAATGGTTTCCTCCCATAATGAACCTGAGGTACTTTCTGTGGTCTGGATGAATGAGGATGTGAGTGTACGCATCCTTTAGATCTAAGGAGCATAGCCAATCTCCCTGCTGGAGGTAGGGCAGAAGTGTTCCAAGAGTAAGCATCTTGAACTTTTCCTTCTCTAGGAACTTGTTGAGATTTCTGAGGTCTAGAATAGGCCGAAGGCCATCGGTTCTTTTGGGTACAAGGAAATACCTGGAGTAGATCCCTTGACCTTTTAAGTGGGGAGGCACAGGCTCCACTTCCCTGTCCACCAACAGACCTTGGAGCTCCTGAAGGAGAAGATCTGTGTGCAGAGGAGGCCTTGGAGGTTCCCCTGGAAAGTATGGAGGAGGCAGCTGTTGGAAGTGTAGCAGATAGCCCTTGTGGACTATGCTTAAGACCCAACTGTCTCCAGTGATGAGTGGCCACTTGTGGGCAAACAGGGCGAGGTGAACTCCTGTGCAGGGTTGGTAGAGAAGGGACGGAGAGGTTATGTCTAAGGAGTCAAAACCCCCACCCTGCTGAGTGGGAGCAGGGGCTGGAGGCTTGGGAGTCCTCTGCCTACGGGGCCCATTACCCTGCCCCTTGGCCTGCTGACCCTGAGGGGTTGCTTGGGAGGCCTGGTACTGTGGGGGTACTGTTTGTAGGCAGTGCCCTTCCTTGGGTAAAAGGGCTTTTTACCCGAGCCCTTCTTTTAGTGAGAAGGGGCAGAAGTCTTTCTAGACAGCCTTGTGCTCGTGAGGTGCTCGGTTTTGAGCTGTGCGGCCTTCTCGGTCATGGGCTTGCCAAAAAGGTTCTCACTTCGGCAAGGGACATCGACCAACTTATCCTGAACCCATGGCTCGAGGTCCGATGACTGCAGCCATGCTTGGCGTCGAGCTGCGATGCCGGCTGCCGCAACATGGGCCGAAGCCTCGAAGCCATCGTAGGCAGCGCGGGACATAAACTTGGAGCATTCCCGGATCCCCGAGGACAAGGACTTGAACCTCTGCAAGGGTTCCCTGGAGAGACCAGCAGAGAACCCGGCCAGCTCCTTGGCCAGGTCTCGTAAGTACATGCCCATGTACAGCTGGTAAGACTGAACACGGCAAGCAAGCATCGAGCCCTGGAAGCACTTTCTACCAAAACCATCGAGGTTCCGGGCCTCCCTGCCAGGGGGCACCACGGAGTGCATCTTCTGACTTTTCAGGCGATGCATGGTCGATTCCACCACCATAGAATGGTGTGGTAGCTGCGCCTTTTGAAAGCCAGGGCTCTTCCGGAGTCGATAGATAGAATCGACCCACTTGCTTAGAACCGGCGCCAAGGCCGGTGCCTCCCACATCCGGAAGAGGAGCCGTTCCAGCATCGGAGGAACCGGAACAGTAAAGGCCTCCTTCGGAAGAGAGTCATACTGTAGGGCCTCGAGCTCCTCGGCTCGAGGCTCCTCCTCGGGGTCCGCTGGGATAGCCAACGCAGTGGCCATATCCCGGACGAACTCCGAGAACTGGGTATCCTCCGGGGGAGATCTACTCCGGGGCTCAGACTGCGGTGAGTCCGACGGGACGCACTGAGTCCTGAAGGTATCGGGGGACTCCTCGTCCTCCGTCTCCCAGGCGGACTCGTCCGATGAGGAATCGGGTCCGACCGCACGGGGCCTGTGAGCACCCGCCCCGACGCCGAAGGCACCAGCGTCGACACCCTCAGTCCCGAACGGGAGGTCGAGGGAGACCGCGACCGAGGTCGACGTCGAGCCTTCATGGTCTCGAGTATCAGCTCGGTCTCCGGGGTCGACTTCGAAGTCGATGTCCCGGTGGTCGGGGCAGATGCGCCAGACAGGCTGGCCATCAGTGCCCGCTGCTGTTCCATGAAGGCAGACAGTCTGCTCTCCAAGGCTGTCAGCCTGAGACCCAGCTCAGGAGACTCAGCAGCCCCCGACTCGGGCCCCGGCGGTGCCGGGCCCGACGTCGGCTCTCTGGGAGAAGAGTCCACGAGGACTACAGGACTTACGTGTCCAGCAGACTCCGGCTCCACTCGAGGTACTTTGGAAGGCTTCTCCTGTTCCACGGGCCCGGGGCGACGGTCGGGGGTCTGAGACCTAGCTCTTGAAGAGCCAGGGACCTCTTCCGACGACGCCCTTGCGAGCCGCTTCTCCCTCTTTCGCTCCCGGTCGGGGGACCCCCTGTCCGAGGAGCCCCGACGGTGCTCGGGATCTGATTCCCGAGATGTTGAGGCCTTAGACGAGGTCTGGGCCCGGCCGGAGGCCGAGTCAGAGAAAAGCCTTTCCTTTTGGTGCTGACGACTTCGAAGCGCCTTGGAAGACATTTTTCCACATGGTCCACAGGTCTTAGGATCATGGTCAGGACCGAGGCACCGAAGGCAGCAGTCGTGTGTGTCGGTGAGAGACATTAGCTTCTTGCACCGATCACACTTTTTGAACCCACTGGAAGCCATCGGGGAAAAAAGAGTCCCCGCAAGGTCAAAGGACCGGCCTTCCAGGGAAAAAGAAAAAAAGGGAGCGAATGCCAGCCACGAAGGGCAAAAACCGACGAGGACTAGGACACACGTCCGGTGGGCTTCACGGAAAAAGAGAGACTGAGCAAGATGGCACCTTTAGGCGGGAAGGAAACCGCGCATGCGTGCCTGCATTCCCAAAGGCTTTCATGGAAAGCTGGGGAAATGCTCTGCCAGGGCTCCATCAGCGTCGATGTCACCCATATGTGAGGACTGACTTCCTGCTTGGTCCTGGAGAACAAGGAGGAACTCGATACATGGTGTCGAGTCTTTGAGAGTGAGGCGATGTGGTCAGAGGTGTTTCCTACATCCTTAACATAAGATCATACAAGATCTCATGATTAGGTAAGGTAGCTGCCTCCTTGGGAGCTTTAGGGTATTGTAGGATTTCTAATTCCTTTGCCCTAGGCTCTTTTTCAGGAGCCACTGTGATGGAAAGACCTCGGGCCACATCTCAGGAATCCTCAGGAAGAAGTACTCTGGTATCGGCAGAGCTTTCAGAGTCTTCAGACTCATCCGAGGATTCGAAGTATCTCCGATCCGGGTGATCGTGCAAGGCACAGTACCGGTACCGATCAAAGTCGGCATTGGAGTGGTCCGGTACCGACTTGTCGATGCCAGATAGAGACGCATGACTTGGTCCCGGTAGAATACCTGCCGATGTTGATGCAGTCATTGCCGGTTGAATTGTCTGAAGCGGTTTCAGGGGCATCGAGGCCGTGAGAAGAGCCGCCAGACTGCGTTCAATAGCCAAGAACCTCTGGTCTATCAACGCTGCTGATGCTTGCGTATCAGTGCCGGATGAAGCGGCCGGAACCCCAGAGTATGGCACCAGTAGTTCTGCCGAGGTTGAAGCCTCGAGAACATCCTGGAGCCCTGTTAGTGCTTTGGAAGCCGAAGCCTCCCGCCGGGGCAATTTTGCCGGTGAAAGTCCCTCAAGGGCAATGCCAGAGGCATCTCAATGTTTAGAAGGAGATCTACTCTTTGGGGACCGGCTAGATTTATGTTTAGTTACCTGAGATCCATGGGAGGAAGATGAAGCCCTGGAGGACGTCGATGCCATGGAGGCTGCATTGGAGGGAAAAAGGGTGCTAAGTTTAGCAGCTCGGTTTTGCCGGCCCCTTTTCGATATCATCCCATAGGCAACACACTCTGAAATAGAGTGGTCAGAACCTAAACATTTGAGGCACCACTCATGGGTGTCGGTGACGGAAATGGTACCGCCACACTTAGAACACTTTTTAAAACCCAAAGCGGGCTTTTCCATTTTGAGGAAAAAATTGGGCCTAGTGCCCCAAATGGCATGTGGCACCCAAGAAGAAAATTACTGGACAAAGACTCCAGAAAACAAAGTTTTGGTTTTTTTTTTTTTAGGAAAAAGAAAAGAAGAACCGGCGGTACCGGTATAGCATCGAGGGAAGGCAGACGCGACCACAAAAAAGAAGAATAAGAAGGGAAATTTTCTGCGGTGACTAGATATGCGACCTGTCGGCTCCGCGGAAAATGAAGAACTGGAGAAGGACAGTTGGGAAAGGCGGGAAGGCAGCACGCAGGCACTGTGGGATGCTCCCAAAAGCTTTCCTATTGGACGCTGGTGAGCGTTCCCACGCAGGCTCCGTAGGTACCAATGATACCCATATGTGAAGACTATATTCCTGCTTGTTCCTGGAGATTACATCCTCTCCATTCACACTAACACAAGGAGTTCCCCAGGGTTCAGCAATATCATCCATCCTATTTAAAAAAATACATCCTGCCACTCTGTAAAGTCATACAAAAACACAACATTCATTACAAAATCTATGCCGATAACATCATGATATACACATTATTCAATGTCAAAACTCCAGACTACACAGCAATAACCGAATGCCTCACAAAAATATCCGATTGGCTAAACTCCCATAATCTCAGCCTAAATTACAGTAAAGCACAGTTACTTACCTGTAACAGGTGATCTCAGGGAACAGCAGGAATAAGTCTTCACATATGGGTACGTCGGTACCGACAGAGTCTGCGCGGGAATGCTTCCCAGCGTCCAATCAAAAGCATCCCACCACGCCTGCGTGCTGCCTTACCGCCTTCCCAACTGCCTCTCCTCAGTTAAGTTTTAAAGCTGAGACAAAGAGAGAGAGAAGAAAGGAAAGATAGATAAAGAGATACAACTCCTAGGGGAGGTGGGTGGGTTGTGAAGACTTATTCCTGCTATTCCCAGAGATCACCTGTTACAGGTAAGTAACTGTGCTATCTCCAGGAACAAGCAGGAATGAGTCTTCACATATGGGGACTCCCAAGCTGAGATGCCCAGAGGGAGTCCTAGCATGTTGCGGATGTAGAAGAGCCATGCTACTCCCCAGAACCTCAGGCATCCTGGGGATGGAGGGTAGGAGTTGAATACAGAAAAGGTGCTGTGGAACAGCTGAACTAGAACAGGACCTCTACAGAGAAGAACCCTGTAGAGAGGAGATCTAGTGGTAAAAATTGAGATATGGGCCTCCCTTATTGGCATTGCAAGTCTACTGAGGTTGATATGGATCTGTTAGAAGAACCATTGGAAAACCTCAAGGAGTACCTCACTGAGAAGTAGAGGTAAGAAAAGTAGAAAAACAAGTGGAGGTCAGAACCCCTCAGGGTGAGAAATAGCCCCAGGGAGAAACTGGGGTAGGGAAAGAGAGGTAGGACTTCAGCAGAAGACGCAGAAGGTACCATTAAGAAAGCTTAAGCTGTGTTGGTCCAAGAAAAATCCAATCCTAGGACCAAAAGAAAAAAGAGTCTGACCCAGTTGGACTGGAAGTAGAAACAGTCCATGTAGGAGAGAAAGGGTGTGGAAACCCCTGTATCTGATAAGAAGTTAAGGATGGACTTAGGAAGCGCTAAGCTTTAGATAAACTGAAGTTCCTCAATGTCTTTCCTGAATGGGTTAAGGAAAGAAAAAGGGTACATGGAGAACTTCAGGGGTACCTAACCCTGAAAGGTTATGGTAAGAAAAAGTTTGTTGATCACCACAGGAAGTGGTTATGTGTGTAGAACCCTAAGTATGCTGGTACAGCATTGATAGGGGTGGTGCCCATCTGTCAGGATCATATAGGAATGTATGAATATCTGAAAGTAAACAGACAGATAGATAAGTATGTGGATACATATGTACCTAGAAGATATATCTCTATAGATAGATAGATATATACATACATTCCTAAAGTTATACACATATATAGTACATATGCATATATATACGGAGAGACCTGTATAGGCAGAAGAAACACAGATAGATATAAACAAATATCTATATCTATATATCTATATCTATATATATGAATATGTAGGCATGTAGACAGATGTCTCTAGGTATGTGGATGAAGAAATGTCTACAGAAATTGATCCCCATAGGAGTATGGGGCGAGAAAGATTAATCTAACAACAAGGAGGGTGATACCCGCTTGAACAGATGCATCAAGAATCTTCCTTCCCTGGTTATGATTGAAAACGTCAGGGGAATAGTGTCCCTGACAAAAGAGAGTCTAAATCTGTTTCAGAATTTGAGCTCTTAAATAACCAGGATGGCCTACGTGGAAAAAGGCAGAGGATAATTTCAGTCTGCAGGCAGCAAGTCTAGATTTCTCCAGAACTGCAGTATGGAGAATGGATAGAGGACGTCACTGGAGGAAGATACCATAGTGACCTGTCTACAAGGGCAGATGGGTATCAGGCGTCCTTTAACTGCCACTGAAACAAAAAAGATCTCTGGCGAGAAGACCAAGGGGATATGGACCAAGCCAGGGAATTTGCCATTCTTTAGGTTGTCACGTGAAGAAAAGGCCTGAGCCTCAGGTCTCAAAAGAGATTTTAGATGAGATGGTAGGGGTAGGGAACACCTACCAGACATGAAAAATATGACTGGGGAAACCCCTCCTAACCCTCTGGGGTTATCTGCTAGACAAGATATGATGCTCTCTAGCAAGGGCCCATAGTGCAAAGCTACTCTGTAGAGTTGCAAAGAGCATGCTGCAGGTTAGTTAGAAGAAAAAACTGGCTGCTAAAAGCCAGTGGGGAAGAACTATTCTGCCAAGGACAAGGGGCAAAGAATAGAAGTTAACCAAGCAGTCTGTGATAATAGGGTTTCCCAAATGAGGTTGATAACCTGTTTGGGGTTTAGCACTGAGGCTAGAAGAATAGCTAGTGGAGGAGAAGCCCTGGTTGTGTGGTGAACAGAACCAATGACTAAACCACTAGGAATTAGTGTATCTGCAGCAACTACCAGGGCAGCGGGCGAAAAAATTATTTTCCCATCTTTTTTAGATTGGAAAAAAGAGACAACAGACATAGTAGGACTATCTAGTGTCTGATGAGCTGCCCTAAGGAAATAAAGGGGGGAGACAACTCTTAAAAGGAGAATCCCCCTGTGGAACAGGTAGAGGACCATAGGGGCTTACCACTGTAAAAGAGCCACTCTTACAAACCAGATGCTGTAGCAAGAGGGAGGTAAGACAGAGGTGAACGAGAGTGACTATAAAGGAAGTCTCTGAAAGGTAAGATGATACATGCCAGTACAGGGAAACAACTGTCTTATTAATAGTTGTCATTTCTCTTTTCCCGAAAAGGAAGAGAAACCTGTTAAGTGAGGGCAGGATCATCATGAAGACTCTTAGAGTAAAGGAAAAAACGTCTCAAGAGACATCTTGAAAAAGTTAGGAAAAATTTAGTGCAGATACTTCAGCAAAAAGAAGTAGACTGCCCCTGTAACCAGCAACACAAGGGGAAAAATGACTTATTTAAAACCCTGCGACTGCTGGGTTTGTGGACCCTGTTGAGGTTGTGGTTTCTTCAGACTAGGGCGATGTTTCCCCTGTTTGAGAACATCTGAATGATGGGCAGAAGAAGAATAAAACTTTTTCCCCCTAGGGGAAGAAAGTTGGGTAGGACATTTCCTACCAACTGGGAAAGAGTAAGGCGTAGAACCGCCTCTGGAAACAGGAATGTCAGTGGTTAACTGAGCAACCTGGAGTAAAGACTCCTTGTTAAAGAGATTTTCTCCAGTGCAAGGAGTATTTCCCAGTCTTTCTTGAGCCCATTTGTCCAAGCTTGAAGCCTGGAGCCAGGCTTTACATCGTGCCCCTATATCTATAGCAGATGTTCTGCTAACAGACTCAAAGGAGTCCAGGGAAGCACGAATAAGGAACCTAGATATATTGTGAGCATGACTAATCAGAGAGGAATAGTCTGCACTTATAGTCTCTTGAAGAAAAGGAGTCAAAGATAGTAATTTCTTTGTGACCTCATCAAGAGATAATCCCATATATATGAGAGAATATATGAGAGAATTCTTATTGAAAGCATGGATGCCTGGAAGGTTTGGTGACCAAAGGCATCTAAAGTCTTAGACTCACGACCTGGCGGATAAGAAGAGTGCTTTTTAGTACTCTTCACCCGCCTCATTGCTGATTCAACAACAATGGAATGATGAGGAAGTTGAGTCTTCTGAAAACCTGGAGAGGCAGGCACCTGATATAGAAGATCAGTTGTCCTAGAAGGTGGGGGCACCGTTAAAGGAGCTTCCCACATTCGTAGAAGGAGATCATGCAAGGAATGATGCAAAGGAAGCATGATGGTATCCTTTTCTGTCCCAGGAATATACAGGGATTCTGCATTGCCTTGTGTAGGATCCTGTCCAGGCATAGAAATGGCAAGTGATTTCATCATATCCATGAGAAAAGCTTGAAAAGAAAAATCCCCAGAGGGAAATTCTTTTGGACAGGCTAGATCTGCTGAAGAACTAGCATTCCACAAAAAAACCCTCGCTAGTGGTAACACCAAAAATCACTAGATATACTAAATCACCACAGCACCCTTCGCAAAATTATTGAAATAAATTCACCTCTTTTTGTCGGATGGGACCAAGGGAAGTTAGAACAAATCCTAACCACACCAGATGGCACCATCCATTTTATTCATTAAACAAAGGCTGCAAAACAGCATAAAACGTCACTTATCTCCTGAAGAATTTTTCAATTTTGCTGCAATACATAATCCATTCAGAATAAGGCACGACATGCACGTTTCGGAGATGACTCCTGTATCAAGTGCAGTGCTCTTCACCATGTATCAACTGTCAAACAACGCCGAGTTCCCCACCCGGTTTAATCTCTGGAAGGATCTTCTGAATGGCTACCCCAGCTAGCAATCACAGCCATACTCCAATCAAACGGCAGGGAAAACCCCACAGACCAGGGGAACCCTGCCGCGTCATGGATTAGGTTCTCAAACGATACTCCCCCATTCAATCTCCTTATTTAGTCCAAGGGGGGTCACAGTATTTAGGCGAAAAATCCAAGATTGCTCACAGCGTTGCAATAAGGAAACACGATCACCCCCCCCCCCCCCCGAGGGTCCAGGGGGACGTGATCGATTATAGTCCAGGTCAGATGAGCAAACTCATGATTTTGTTGCAAACAATGATCTACGATAGGGGCAGAAGAAACCTGATTGCGGACACGGGAGGCATGTTCACCCAGCCGGGTTCTCATAGCCCGAGAGGTCCGCCCGACATAGAGCAAAAGGCAGGGACATTGTATAAGGTATACTACAAAAGACGATGCACAGTCAGTATCCCATTTTCGATAAAAGGACCGACCAGTCTTTGGATGAATCCATTCTTTCCCTTCCTGAGTGGAAGCACAATAAAGGCAATTACCACACCGGGTGTGGCCAATAGTCCGTATAGGAGGCAAACCAGGATGATCCACCGGGAGGGCAGATCTAACCACCATGTCACGAAGATTGGCCCCCCGAGTATAAGCAATATGCAGGGGTTTATTAGAACAAGGGTGTACCCTTAAAATGTGCCAATGTTTTCTTAACAGTCGCACAACATCCGAACTCAAAGCGGAATATGGCAAAATCCCTATCACAGCCTCCAAAGGACTCATCCATCAACCAATCACGGTGTATATGTAATGCTCTCAAATATTCATTTGTTTAATGAATAAAATGGATGGTGCCATCTGGTGTGGTTAGGATTTGTTCTAACTTCCCTTGGTCCCATCCGACAAAAAGAGGTGAATTTATTTCAATAATTTTGGGAAGGGTGCTGTGGTGATTTAGTATATCTAGGAAGAACTAGCATTGGCACCGGAGGATCTATCTAACCTTATAGGAAAGCACAGTTACTTACCTGTAACAGGTGATCTCTGGGAGCAGCAGGAATAAGTCTTCACATATGGGTACGTCGGTACCGACGGAGCCTGCGTGGGAACGCTCCCCAGCTTCCCAAAAAGGAAAGCTTTTGGGAGCATCCCACAGCGCCTGCGCGCTGCCTTCCCGCCTTTCCTAACTGCCTCTCCTCAGTTCGAGTTTTAAAGCTGAGACAAAAGAGAGAGAGGAAAGGAAAGAGAGATAGAGAGATACAACTCCTAGGGGAGGTGGGTGGGTTGTGAAGACTTATTCCTGCTGTTCCCAGAGATCAACTGTTACAGGTAAGTAACTGTGCTATCTCCAGGAACAAGGAGGAATGAGTCTTCACATATGGGGACTCCCTAGCTAAAGATGCCTGGGAGATCCCCAAGGATATGAGACCCTGGGAAGGGCTCTACCTCCTCCTATGGATCTCAGGCATCCATCCAGGGAAGGAGGCAGGAGTTGATTAAGAATGGAACAGGTGTTTGAGAACAGCCTGATCAAACAAGGCATCCCGGCGGGAGTCCTTGTCCAAGCAGTAATGGGCTGTGAAGGTATGAACCGTGGCCCAGGTGGCCGCTCGACAGATCTGATCGATGGACACAGAATTTAGATGAGCCATAGAGGTTGCCATGGCCCTCACATTATGAGCTGTGACATGGCTCTCCAAAGAAAGGTTCTTACTCTGGTAAGCGAAAGAAATACACTGAGCAATCCAATTGGACAGTGTCCTTTTAGAGACTGGAAGTCCCAAATGAGAGGGATCAAAAGCAACAAAGAGTTGGGAAGACTTTCTATGTTGCTGTGTCCTTTGTAAGTAAAAGGCAAGAGCTCTTTTACAATCTAGAGTATGAAGATTCCTCTCTGCACTTGATGCATGAGGAGCTGGAAAAAAGACAGGTAAATATACCTCTTGATTGGTCCTAAGGCCTACCTTATCATGATGGAATCTTGTATAAGGTGGATTAGCCACTAAGGCCTGCAGCTCACTGATGCGGCGAGCTGAGGTGACTGCAATGAGGAAAATAACCTTCCAGGAAAGAAATTTCAAGGAGGTGGTGGCTAAGGGTTCAAAAGGAGGCTTCATAAGCTGACCAAGAACCAGATTTATGTCCCATGCCACCGGTGGAGGCCTAATGGGAGGTTTAGTTAAAGTTAGGCCTCTCATGAATCTTGCAATAAGAGGATGAGAGGAAATAGGCTGTCCATTGATAGGCTTAAGGGATGCTGCAATAGCACTCAAATGGACCCTTACTGAATTCGTCTTAAGGCCTGCATTGGAAAGATGCAGGAGATATTCCAATAGAGAATTCAAAGGTAGTGCTAGAGGGTCAAGACCCTTTTCAGTACACAAAATGGAAAACCTTTTCCATTTAAAAGCATAGGAACGTCTAGTAGAAGGTTTTCTGGAAGCATGGAGGATATCCTTCACTTGTTGAGAAAGATTCCAGCCTTGAAGGTCTAGGCCTTCAGTAACCAAGCTCTGAGGTGAAGGGACTTGGGGTTTGGGTGCCACAAAGTCCCCTCCTCCTGGGACAGAAGGTCTGGAGCAGCTCCCAAGTCCAGAGGGGGCTTGGGAGAGATGCAGAAGTAGAGGGTACCACACTTGGCGTGGCCAGCGTGGAGCTATGAGGATCATAGATCCTTGATCCCTCTGGAGTCTGAACAGAGTCTTGGGAATCAAGGGAATGGGTGGAAAGGCATACAGGAAGCCTTGACTCCAGTGAAGGAGGAAGGCATCCTTGGCCTGAACTCCCTGACACGGAATTCTGGAACAGAACTGGGGAAGTTTGGCATTCCACGGACTTGCAAAGAGGTCTATGTCCGGGGTTCCCCAAATTCAAAAGTACCTGATCCATGTGCAGGGACCATTCGTGTGGAAGCAGAACTCGACTGAGCCTGTCTGCCCAAGAGTTTTGAATTCCTGGGAGGTATACGGCCAGGAGATGGATTTGATACTCTCTGGCGAAGGCCCACAATCTTAAAGCTTCGTTGCAAAGCGACAGAGAGCCAGTTCCTCTTTGCTTGTTTATGTAAAACATGGCTACTTGATTGTCCGTATGAATGAGGACTGTCTTGTAGCTGAGCAGGGTATGAAAGACCTTGAGAGCTAGAAAAACTGCTCGAAGCTCCAGGTGGTTGATATGAAGAGAGGTCTCCTGTGGAGACCAAGTGCCCTGAGTGGAGAGGTCTTGTAGATGAGCTCCCCAACCTGTTTGGGAGGCATCTGTTGTGAGGGTTGCCTGGGGCAACAACTGTAGGAAGGGGGACCCCAGCAACAGATTTTGGGTGGACATCCACCATTGGAGAGACCAAAAAAGACGTTTGGAGGTTGCTATTTGGTCTGAGAGAGCTCCTGATGCTTGAGTCCACTGGGTGGACAAAGTCCATTGAGCTGCTCTCATGTGTAGGCGAGCATAGGGTACCACATGCACTGTGGATGCCATGTGGCCTAACAGTTGTAGCATCTCCCGGGCAGTTAAGTGGTTCTTTGACTGAATCTGGGAGGCTAACTGCACTAGACGTTGGCAACGGGCCTGAGGAAGGTAGGCCCTTGCAGTGGTAGTATCTAACCAGGCCCCTATGAACTCTAGGGACTGAGTAGGGGTGAGATGAGACTTTGGGAGGTTTACCACAAGTCCCAGATACTGCAGAATGCGTCTTGTGCGGTCCAGGGAAATCTGGGCCTCTGACTGAGATGTAGCTCGGATGAGCCAGTCGTCCAGGTATGGGAATACAAAGATTCCCAGAGTGCGTAGAAATGCAGCTACTGTTGCCATGCATTTGGTGAACACTCTTGGAGCCGAGGCCAGATCAAAAGGAAGTACCCTGTATTGGTAATGTTTTCCTTGGAAAAGAAAACGGAGGAACCTTCTGTGAGATGGATGGATGAGGACATGTGTGTACGCATCCTTGAGATCTAGAGAACAAAGCCAATCCTGACTTTGAAGGTATGGAAGGAGAGTGCCCAGAGAAAGCATCTTGAACTTCTCCTTTCATAGAAATTTGTTCAATTCCCTGAGATCTAATATGGGTTTGTATCCCCCTGTTTTCTTTGGAATCAGAAAATAGGGGGAGTAAAACCCTGACCCTTGTTGAAGAAGAGGTACTTCTTCTATTGCCCCTTGGGCAAGAAGGGTAACCACCTCCTGACCTAGAAGGTCGAGAAGAGATGTTGGAGAATTGAAGTGTCTCACCATGGTGTGAGGAGGAAGGTTTGAGAAATGAAGTTTGTAGCCCTCCCTTATGATGGAGAGGGTCCACTGCTCTGATGTAATTTGCTCCCATCTGGGAGCAAAATGAGCTAACCTTCCTGGAATGGTGAGAGGCTCTGCCTGTTTTAAAGCCAGAAAGGCTAAGTTCTCTAGCATCAAGTCAAAAACCCTGAGGAGGTTGGGTCTGCTGAGTTGCAGCAGCCCCTGTAGACTTAGGCCTGGCCTGTTTAGGTTGCTGACGCTGAGTGGCAAAGCGACCTGTAGATGATTGTTGGCCAGAAGCAGAAGGGAATCTGCCCTTTTTGAAAAAAAGACTTCTTGAAGGGTTTTTTCTTGGCAGGAATGGAGGTTGACTTTGAAAGTCTATCCAGAGCAGAATTTTCTACATCCATTTGAGTGGCTTTTATTTGCCATTCTTTGCCAAACAGGTTTTCACCTGTACAGGGAAGATTTCCTAAGCCATCTTGGACCCAAGGTTCTAAATCAGAAGCTTGGAGCCAAGCAATTCTGCGAGCAGCTATGGCAATGCCCGAAGCTCTGCTGGCACCTTCAAAGGAGTCAAAGGCTGCCCGGTTGGAAAACTTTGAAATGTCTTGAGTATGCTTAAGCCAAATAAGGAATTCTTCCCTTTTATCCTCTGGAAGAAAAGGGAGGAAAAGTGTGCAGTTTATCTGCAACTTCTTTCAGAAACATACCCATATAGAGACTATAGGAGTTGATTCTGGCAATGAGCATACTGGCTTGGAAGATTTTCCTACCAAAAGCATCCAAGGTCCTGCATTCTCTTCCTGGAGGAGCAGAAGAGTGTCTTTTTGCACTCTTTATCCTCTTCATAGCTGACTGCACCACAATAGAATGGTGAGGAAGCTGTGTTTTATGAAAACCAGGACAAGGAGGGACACGATACATAGTGTCCAATCTGCGAGAATGAGGAGAGATAGTGAGAGGAGTCTCCCATAAGTCAATCATGTGTTCATAAAGAATCTCATGAATTGGTAAGGTGACTGCCTCTTTAGGAGCCTTAGAATAACCTAAAATATCTAATTTTTTTGCTCTAGGCTCTGATTCAGAGGTTACTGAAATAGAAAGTCCTTTAGCTACTTCTCTTATGAAGTCTTGAAAGGACAAGTCCTCTAAAGGAGACATTCTTCTTTTTGGAGAAGAAGGCTCTTCAGGAAGGGCTATGGATACTTCAGCAGACTTCTCTGATGTATCAGAATCATCAGAGGAATCAAAGTACCGCCTGTCAGGGTGCTCTTCTAAAGCTCGGTACGCGTATCGAGCGGTATCGACATCGGGCGTCATCGGTACCGGTTCCGATGAGGAGCCCTGGACAGGGAACGGCTGCAGTCGGTATCCTGGTCGATGCCGATGCAGTTGGTACCGGTACCGGAGCCGATACCGACAACGGAGTTTGTTGTGGTATCAACGGCGTCGCAGCTTGAATAAAGGCCTTGATAGCCTGCTGCATGGATAGAACATTCTGATCCATCGACGCCATGAATGCCTGGAACTCGGTACCGGAAGGTTGTGCCGGTACCCCAGAGCATTCTAACAGGTGATCGGTTGAGGCCGTGCCATCGATGTCAACCTGTAACCCCATAGGTGGAGCTTTGGAAGCCGGAGCTTCTCGCCGGGGTTGTTTTGCCGGTGCAGGATCCTCGAGGGCAAGCCCGGAGGCATCTCGATGCTTAGAGGGAGATCTACCCTTCGAGGACCGGCTGGATTTATGTTTGGTTACCTGAGATCCATGGGAGGAAGAAGCAGCCCTGGAAGACGTCGATGCTACTGAAGCTGCATCAGAGGGAAACAGCACATGGAGCTTGGCTGCTCGGTTCTGTAACCCCCGTTTAGACATCAAAGAGCAGGACGGACAATCCGAAATGGAGTGTTCAGGACCCAAACATTTAAGACACCATTCATGGGTGTCGGTAACAGAAATAGTACCGCTGCACTTAGTGCTTTTTTTAAACGTGGAGGCTGGTTTTTCCATGAGGAAAATTTCTTGTGAGGCCTAAGGCCCAAAAGAAGAAAAAATACACTAAGTGAGGGAAAATATATTGTTTTGTTTTGTTTTTTTTTATAAGAAAAGAAAGAAAAGACCGGTGGTACCGGTCCGGAGTCGGGGGAGGCAGACGCGCGACCAAAGAAATAAAATAAAACAAAGAACTTCTTCAGCGGTGACAGGACTCGACCTGCTGGCTCCGCGGCAAAGAAGAACTGAGGAGAGGCAGTTAGGAAAGGCGGGAAGGCAGCACGCAGGGGCTGTGGGATGCTCCCAAAAGCTTTCCTTTTTGGGAAGCTGGGGAGCGTTCCCGCGCAGGCTCCGTCGGTACCGACGTACCCATATGTGAAGACTCATTCCTGCTTGTTCCTGGAGATTATAAGATCCTGAATGGTGGAGATCCCTAGATAATGGTCGCCGGTACCGCAGGGGGTCGGGACCAGCAACAGTCGGTAGCATATCGTCCATGCTAAGGATTGATTCCAAACTCGGTATCGAGGGAAGCGAGCCTGAAGACGGAAGCATGAAAGGCACCGACAGCCATGGTAATGTGGATACTGGTACCGACTCCGGCACCGTATCCGGTACCAGTGGATGAAGGCCAGCCGGTGACAACTCTATCGGTCTGGAAGAAACCGAGAGTGCCGGACATGGATCATCGGAACCATGCCTTCGGTACCGTTTGGTGTCGGTACCAAGGTGAGTCAGTACCCAGTCCTCCAGACTGGAGATCGATTCCAAACTCGGCATCGAAGGAAGCGAGTCTATCGAAGCACATCTGGAGGGTGCCGACGTCGGTGCTAGTATCGGTACCGGGATCGATACCGATACTGGAGGGTCGGCCTGGAGCGTATCCAACGGTCCCGTAGGTACCGAGGACGCCAGACAACGATCCTTGGTGAGGAATGTTTCATCCAACACCATTGCCGATGCCAGGGTATCGGTACCGCTCGAAGCGGATGCCACCACCGAGCATGGCACAGGTATGTTCTGTGAGGGGTGAACCCCAGGAACAACCTGAAACCCCACACAGGCTTTGGAGGCCGAAGACTCCTACCGAGGTTTTAAAACCAGTATGTTCTCGAGGGCAAGGCCAGAGGCATCTCTATGCTGTGCATGAGATCTACCACTCGAGGACTGGCTAGTCTTAACAGACTGTTTTTGGGTTACCTGATGCCGTGTAGAAGAAGAAGTGGTCGGTGCCCTGAAGCTGGATGGGGACCGCGTATCGAGGGAAACCCGATGCTGAAGACTTCTTCCGACAATACTATTGCAGGAGGGACACTCCAGAGGAAAATGGTCAGGATCCAAACCGGCCAGACACCAATTAGGGGTGTCTAAGGTTAATTTTGTACCGCCGCAGTTTGAACATTTCTTGGGAATAGTGACTGGCGGTTCCATGAAGGAAAGTGAGTAGGCCTAGCAGGCCTAAGTAAACCGTGAGGCACTAAGAAGAAAAAATTTTCCTTAAAGAGGAAATTTACAAGAAAAAAGGAGAAAAAAAACACCGGCGGTACTGGTGGCGTCGGGGAAGGCAGCCGCGACCACAAAACTAAAAAATAAAAGAAGAATTTTCTGCGGTGACAGGAGGACGTCCTGCCGGCTCCGCAGAAAAATGAAAACTGAGGAGAGGCAGTTGGGAAGGTGGGAAGGCAGCACGCAGGCGTGGTGGGATGCTTCCAAAAGCGTTTTGATTGGACGCTGGGAAGCGTTCCCGCGCAGACTCCGTCGGTACCAACGTACCCATATGTGAAGACTCATTCCTGCTTGTTACTGGAGATAATGGAAGCACTCACAAAAACAAGAAACAAAACCTTCAACCATTCCTCCACAATAGACACAAAGAATGAATACATTACTGTCAAAAGTGAAATTAGATACTTAGGGGTCATCCTCGATCAAAACCTAAACTTACAAGCTCACATTAAAAGGACAACACAGAGCGCTTACCATAAGATGAGAATCATCCGGAAACTAAAGCCCCTACTAAGTCACCATGACTTCAGAACAGTCCTGCAGGCCATCATCACACCAGTATTACTTCTGTAACTCAATCTACCAAGGCCTTCCAGCAATAATCCATCCTCTTCAGATGATACAAAACACCGCAGCTCATATTCTCACAGGAACAAACAAATGCGAACACATAACATCAATCCTTGCGCACAGCTTCATTGGCTCCCAATAAGGAGTCATGCAAAATACAAAGCCATTATCAACATATTCAAAATTCTCCAGGACAAATCAACTGAATCACTCCAAGACCTAATAAAAATAAACCCAGAAAACCGCACGTCAAGAACAAACAACAGAAACATACTACTCATGCCTAAGGATTTCTCCAAAGCCAAACAATGCACATCAAACAGAGCCTTTTCACTATATGCATCAAACCTATGGAACTCCCTACTGAACAATATCAGATGCACCAAGGACATTAAAGAATTCAGAAAACTGCTGAAGACACTCCTATTCATTGAACATTTCGGCAACATCACATAAAATAACTTAAACATCTATCCACACAAGCTGGACAAGGACTACAGATCAATCCCAGTGATCTCACAACATAAACCCAACAACATAATCCCAGTGATCTCACAACATAATCCCAGTGATCTAACAACATAATCCCAGTGATCTCACAACATAATCCCAGTGATCTCATAACCACAAACTGTAAATAAGTTATTTCTGTAAAAGTTATAGAGCTTAAAACACCTTGTTACAATGTAAATAGTTGCTTCCAAAATGAGTTTTAATGTAAACCACTAGCTGGTAAATTGCGTTCAGTGTAAACCACCTTGATTTAAGGAAAAGGTGGTATATAAATGCTGTTAAATAAATAAATAAATAAAATAATATCTTTCCAGTAGTAATTTAAGGTAAGTTACAATCAGATACAACAGGTATTTCCCTTTCCCCAAAGAGCTTACAATTTAAGTTTGTACCTAAAGCAATGCAGACTTAAATGACTTGCCCAAGGCTACATTGGTATTTCTGGCCACAGGCTGCTGCCCTAACACTAGGCTACTCCTCCACTCCATCTCTTGCACAACTAACTCACTGCGAGTGTGCTGTCCTAAAGGAACTGGGGATATAGATCTTTGAAGGTAAATCCTCCCCCACTTTAATTTTGCTAGGGAAAGCCAGGGTTGGAGAAGGGTGTGGACAAGGGTATTTTCAGTCACTAGCTTCTATGTTTTTGCGCAGGATCCTAGATCAAAATTTGTCAGGATTTGGCCTATTCTCTTTCCTAATTACCCTGTTAGAACCTGCTTTCTTCTATGTTTTTGCGCAGGATCCTAGATCAAAATTTGTCAGGATTTGGCCTATTCTCTTTCCTAATTACCCTGTTAGAACCTGCTTTCTAGTTAAGGATGCCTTTTGGCTTTAATAGTCTTTCACAGCAAGGTAAAATTAGGGGAACACCAGTCCAGTCCCGCACCTCTGGGTAGTGTGCCTTTCCAGAAGCTTGGAGACTGAGTATGTCATCTTTTGATGACACCATTTCTAATGTAGCTGGCACCGCCCACCAGTCCCTAGTAACCTATTGACAAAGCAGACTCACAGGAGCAACAAATAAGTATTTATTTATTTATTTATTTTATTTATTTAACAGTATTTCTATACCGTCTTATCGTAAAATCAAGGCGTTGTCACAACAATGCAATCAAAAGATGTGGGGGGGAGGTTCATGCAGTGAAGGAGGGTTATGATGTGTGTGGGGGGTAGTTCATGCAGTGAATGCAGTGTTGTAATGTGCGTGTGTAGGGGGAGTTCTAGATTAGGGTGTGCTATGTACAGGGTGCGCTATTATACAGCATGTATAGCAAGTAGTTAAAAAGGCATAAATAATTCTATATTTATGTAACCTGATGCTTCCCGTACTTGAGGAGGAACAACCCCCCTTTCCCCCCAGAGTGAGGAGGCTTACCTGAGGAATCCCTGGATGACAACGTCAAGCTTTGAGCGCAAGACCGATCACTCTCCCGGGTCTGTCCCCCAATGCCATCAGCCCCATAAACTTCCAGTGTCCCTGACCCTTTCCATCAACAAGGACACCGGCTGTAGAACCGGCCAATCTGCCGACATCAGAACTCAGGTGGGATCCAGGACTGGACTGCAGTTCCTCAAGGAACAACAATTAGCAGATAAGTCTAATTTCACCTTCCTTATTGTCCCTCCAGTCCATTCCTGCACCTCTGGGATGTAACAGAGCAGTTAACCTAATGGGAGGGACCTGCAAAACCAGCATGAAGCACTACCGATCCAAAACAGGCATCCCCCGTCGCATGGATATCCAGGCAATAATGCTTAGCAAAGGTATGAAGCAAAGACCAGGTTGCCGCCCAACAGATCTCTATCGGCGGCACCAAACTATACTCAGCCCACGAGGCCACCTGAGCCCTCGTGAAATGTGCATTCAAACCCGAGGCACCTGCAGTCCTTTCAAGAGGTATGCTGACATGATCGCTTCCCAGATCCATCTGGAAATAGAGGCTTTGGCCATCACCTCACCCTTGCGCGGCTCCCCAAACAGCACAAACAGGCGATCAGAATTCCAAAAGGCCACTGTCCTCTTCAAATAATACCTCAGGACCCGTCAAACATCCAAAAGGCGCAACTAGGGGTTGGAGGTGTCATTCCCCCTGTCCCTCAGGACTGGTAGGGAAACCAGTTGATTCACATGAAAAGCTGACACAACCTTAGGCAAAAAGAAAGGTACCATCCGCAGGACCACCTTCTCCCTCCAGAATGAAAGGAATGGTTCCTGGCACGAAAAGGCTTGAAGCTCCAAAATCCTGCGTGCGGAGCATATTGCTATGAGAAATACTGTCTTAAGGGTTAAGCCCTTCAGCGACGCCCGGCTGAAAGGCTCCCTGGTCAGCGCTGCTAAGACCAACTTGAGATCCCATGGCGGAACCATTGACTTCCTTGAAGGACGAAGGCAGGCCACCACCCTCAGGAAGCGCACTACGTCCGGGTGCATCCCCAACGGCACTCTTTGAACTTTCCCTCGATAACAGGAAATTGCAGCCAGTTGCACCCTCAAGGAACTAGCTGCTAGGCCCTTATCCAAACTGGTCTGTAAAAAGGCTAGGATGTCCGGAATGGAAGCTGAGCATGCCTCTCTGCACACCAGGCCTCAAAGATGTGCCATATCCGGATATAGGCTGGAAAGGTAGATCTCCTCCTTGCCTTCAGCAAGGTTGCGATCACCAGACTCCTCCTTACTCAAATGCGCCCTTTCAAGAGCCAATCCGTAAGTGAGAACCAATCCACCTGAGACATGCACACCGGACCTTGCGTCAGGAGATCCTCCCGAGCTGGGAGACACCACTGTGGATTTGCTAGGATCCATACCAGATTGGCATACCACGGGCATCGCGGCCAATCCGGGGCTATCAGAATGACCCAACCCCGGTACATCTTGATCTGCTGCATGACCTGGCCTATGAGGGCCCATGGGGGAAAAACATAGAGAAGTCCCTCCGTGGGCCACTGCTGTACTAGGGCATCCAGGCCCTCGGACATCCTTTCCCTTCTTCTGCTGAAGAACTGGCTCACTTTGGCGGTCTCAAACGTTGCCATCAGGTCCATGATTGGTGCGCCCCACCTGTGCAAAACACCTCTTGGTTGAGCACCCACTCTCCAGGGTCCATGTGCACCTGGCTGAGGTAGTCCGCCATCATGTCGTCGATCCCCGCCTCATGCGCCGCCAACAGTGTCTGGAGATGACGTTCTGCCTCTTCTTCCAGGCCCACACTGCCCATGCCTCCCTGGCAGTTGATGTAGGCTACCATTGTTGCATTGTCCGAAAGGAGCCTGACCGCCTTCCCCTGCAACAATGGTTTGAAGCTCTGGAGCACCAAGGCTACTGCCCGCATTTCCAACCTGTTGACAGACCAATGGGCCTCCTGGGTGCCCAGGCACCCCTGAGCAAAGTGCCCTTCGCAATGGGCTCTCCAGCCAGACAGACTGGTGTCGGTCATCAGCGGGATCCACTGCAGCGATTTGAGGGGCATGCCTGCTTCCAGATTTCCCGGGCAAAGCCAACATCTGAACACCATTTTGGCACCTTTGTGGGCATGGGAGCTTTTGTGACAAGGGATGCGTCTGCTGCAACAATCGAAAGAGCTTGCAATCCTGATCCAGCAGGAGATAGAGGCATGTCATAGTCTTCAACCCGTTGAGATCCATCTCTGGCAGATCCCATTTATCATGGATCATTTGCCTGACCGTCCTATGCATCGGGAAGACCTTCTGCATCTTCCATAACATTGGAGTAGAGGGTCCTCCATCAACTCATCATCAGCCAATAGAATAGCGGGAATATTAAGGGTTTTGAGGAATTCCACAATGAGGGCAGGCAATTCTTCCCGGAGAAACACCCGGACAATCAGAGCCTGGTCCTGCAGTTCTGGGATCTCACCCTCTTCTTTGCCCTCCAAGTCCGGCTCCGTGTCCAGGTCCTCTGCTTCAGGTCCCTTGGACAAGGGAGAGTGCCCTTGCCACTCTTCCGAGGGCTTGGCCCTCTTTGAAGGCACCACTCCTACCTTCCACTTCTTTGCGACCCTGGTCCATTTGGCACCTCACTCTGATGCCAAGGTACCACCGACTGATCCCTGCTGGTGCAAGCAGAAGGCCTGATGTAGCAACAGGACAAACTCTGGTGAGAACATCCCCGGGACCCCCCTTCTCCCAGACTCTGAGATGTGGGGGGATTGGGAACGGCCACAGAGCAGGAAGCTGCTTCCAGAGGAGAAGTCAAGCACTCCACCGAGTCCTGAGTCCCCCAAGATGGATAGGGAGCCATCTCCGGCCGTGCTTTGTCCTGCAACGCCTGTTCCATGGAGGTGGCTTCAAGCGCACAGTCATGGCAAATACACACACATGACACCATCCCCCACCAGGTTCCGCACACGAGGCACGGCGGGCGAGCAGGCATGGGTGCAATGTCCACTCTCAACTGTCCCCTCCCTATCTGTTTGCCCAGGGAGAGTCTCTCCCTATCTATCTGTACAGGGAGAGTCCCCTCAAACAGTAATTGGTATAATAAAAGGAATCTCTGCCCCCAAGCAGGCCCTTCTCTTCTTTATATATCTATCTATTGTGACAATGAGAGCTGTGCTGAGCCGATGGAAACAGAGGAAAATAGTGAATATGCCTTTAAGACAAGAGACAGGCAAGGTTTTCACAGGGCTAAAACTACAGCCAAGCAAAAGAAGCACGTACTTGCTGAGGCTAAGACACACCCAAGCCCTAACGTAGGTGCAGGCTTAGACTCTAATGACAACCAACTGTGCAGAGATAAGGGTGTGGTAGCTAGGAAGCAGCTTTTTAAGCCTGCTTCAGTACAGAGAGAGGAGAGAGCGGAAGGAGGAAGGAGCGAAAGAAGGAATAGGAGAGAAGGGAGACATGGGAAGCTTAACTCCACATGGGAGAACAGTTCCAGCAACAAAGGAAGCAGTCCTTGTGTGAGAGGTACACTTGAACCAGAGACCAGCAGATGGGTAGCTGGGAAGGTTGCTGACGAGGTAGAACTAAGTGCAGTGCAAAGTGTTCAAGAGCCAGTTCAGAGAACCCAAGCTGTCAGAAGGTGGGTGAACGCAGTTACAAACGGAGGTGACCAGAACCCAGCCAGCGGCAGAGAAGCAGAGCTGAATACAGGGGAAGCATTAAAGCAGTTATTCCAGGGAAAGAAGCCCCACTCCCAAGATATAACCATTTCTTACCAGGGAGAGAAATCCTGAAGTTTCTACAATTAGTAAGTTGGAAGGAATTACTGAGAACCCAGAAAGAGACAAACAATTTGTAAGGCAGGAGGGCATGCAAATTGACTCTTTTGAGCCAGATTTTGTTTGTGATGAATCTCCAATGGATTGTTCTTTATGCAAGAGGGAAGCTTGAGAGTTGCTAGAAAAGGACCATGAAAAGAAGTTTTTAAGAGCAATCTTTCACCTAGCCAGGAGAATGCTAAGAGCTTCCATTAAGGTAAAGAACTTTGCTAAAACCAGAGTCTGATAAGTAAAGCAGAATTTGGATAAATGACAAGAATTTACCTGTAATGAATGAATGGAAAAGAAGCTGTATACATGTGCTGAAATGTTTGCTGAAAACAGCTGCCGTGTTTAAGTGTTTTCAGTTCTTCAACTCCAGTTGTACTTTTGTTTCCTGTAAGCTTTTTATTTGGAGAATGATCCTTTTTGCCTGCGTTTGAATTTAATGCTCGGAAGGAAACCCAAAGTAAAATTCTTGTTTTGCCTTAACAAACCCCATTGGTCACATACTACTTTGTCTTTAAGTAAACGATAAAGAACTACAAGTCCCAGGATTCCCTGCTGGAGACAAAGTTGCAAATCTTTATTTAAGGATAAATATGGCAGCCCTTTGCCTGTAAGCCTCTGGCCCAGGCAGGGGGTCACGACAAGTGGCGTAGTAGTTCGGATTCCTTTGATTTACGCATGCGCCAAGGATTTCCAAAGCATCAGAAATTTGCACTGGAGTCAAGTTCGCTGCAGAGCCGTGCAGAGGAGCACGTGGAAGTGAAGCTGAGTCACAGGAGGAGTGCTGACACCTTTCTGTTGGGAAAAGCCTGAATCTACACCTGTATCAGGTAACGCGTACCGAACCTGGGTTATTTAAGGATACTAGTGCAGGGTGTAGAGCTCTAGCCTGAAAAAGTCCCAAGGGAATAGTGCACTGGTTATTGTGATATTGCACTTGGGTGGTGTTTCCTTTTCTTCTTCTCTTCACAGAGCAAAGATGACCATGGATTTCCAGGAGACGCTTCGATGGATGGCGGGCCAATTCAAAAGGCAGAGGGAGATGTCTTTGCAAGCGCAGGAGCAAGTAGCAGCGCAAATGCAGGCCCAGCAGAAACCACTGTTAGAAATGATGGAGACGTGGCTGGCAAGCCAGAAGAAGGAGCCTGATCCAGCTATGAACCCACCAGGTTCTACAGGACCGTTTCATTCTTGTACCCTAGGACTACACTCTAGTGGGACATTTAACTTTGGACAGTTATCTGATAAGTATGATATAGATGACTTCTTAGAAGCGTTTGACCGAGTAGCCCACATAATTGGGTGGCCAAAAGACCAATGGGCAGTGCGTTTGGCCACATCCCTCACGGGGGAGACATTGGCAGCGTACAGAGCCATGCCTGCGGCACTCGCAAATAATTATGAGGAATTTAAAAAAGCCATTAGGGACCGGTTAGGATTAACTCCCTTGGTGTATCATCGCCTATTGAGGAGCACAAAGTTGAGGCCTGGCGAAACACCAAGAGCTTTATGCCAGAGAGTTAGGAGTCTGGTGATAAAATGGTTAGTACCAGAGGGAAAGATGATAGAGTCTATAATTGACAGTGTTGTGCTAGAACAGTATATGGCCGCAGTCCCGCAAGAAATGCGCACCTTCCTGATATTACAGAATTGCCAAAACACATCAGAAGCGACATTGCTTACGGAGCGTTTTATGGAAGCCGAAGTGGCTGCTCAAGAGAAAGGCAGTGCTTCTGGGATGGCAATTCAAGCATTATCAGAAAGGAAGGGAAGGCCAAAGGATGATGTTGTAAAAGTGTGCATGCCTATGCTAAGGAACAATTGTGTAAAAAGAAAATGCTTTAAATGTGGTAGTGAGAGTCATTTGCAGAAAGATTGTAAAGCAAAGACAGCATTGATCACTGCAAACACGAAAGAAATCAGAGAAGGTTTTCTCCTGTCTGTAAGAGTACAGGGTGTTGTTGCAGACGCTTTACTGGACTCCGGAGCTGATCAAAGCATGATATCTAGAAAGCTTTGGCAACAAATTGAATCCCAGAATAAGGCAGTCCCAAACAAGTCAGACGGAACTGTAAAGATCAAGTGCATTCACGGGGCAGCGTCCTCTTATCCTGTATATAAAGTTTTAGTGAAAGGATTAGGAGTGGAAAAGGAAATCCCCGTAGCAGTTGTACCCAGATTGCCACATGACTAGGTATTGGGGAGGGACTGGCCACAATTCCGGAAGGGTTTAGAACAGGGTTTGCAGCAAAAGGAAGGCATGATTTCTACAAGAGCCCAGTCGAAGTCCCTAGAGGGGAGGGATGAACCTCCAGAGAGAGAGTTAGAGGATCTTCCTTCCCACAAAGAGCTAATAACTACCCCAGTGATTAAGGATAAGAAGGGAAAAGGGGAGAAACGCCGAGAGAGACAGACCCGATCCCAGAATAGAGCTGAGGTACAAGCCGGGCAAAGGTTGCCTTGGGTCCCAGCCGAATTAATGGACAAATTCCCATCCTTCCCTAAGGAGCAGCAGGCAGATCCTGCTCTTACACGGGCCTTTCAGTATGCCCAGGGTGAAAGGGATACCCTGCCAAGGTTTCTTTTAGATTGAGGAATTCTGTATAGGGAAAGTTTGGATCCACGTACTGGGAACAAACGTAAACAGCTTGTAGTGCCTACAACGTTTAAAACCCTAGTCTTAAGGCTTGCTCATGACCACCCCATAGGAGGACACAAAGGGATACAGGGAACGCTGGACCAGATATTAGCTTGCTTTTACTGGCCAGGCGTTTTTAAGGAGACTTCCAGATTTTGCGAATCTTGTCCGTCTTGCCAACGGGTCACCTCAATTCGGCCAGCAGAGGTACCAATGCTGCCCGTACCCGTAATTTCAGAACCCATACATAGAGTGGCCATGGACATAGTGGGTCCCAGGATAAAGACACTTCGCAGGTTCCAGTACATGTTAGTCATGGTGGACCAAGCCATGAGATTTCCGTGGGCTGTGCCTTTACGTAGTATATCCGCAAAAACAGTGGCAGCCAAAGTGATAAAGCTGTTTTGTGAGGTGGCATTTCCTCGGGAGGTGCTGACCGATAGGGGCGGTAATTTTATGTCCAAATATTTAGCTCAGGTCTGGGACGCTTTTGGAATCAAGCATGTAAAGACCACCGCCTACCATCCACAGTCGAATGGACTGGTGGAGAGGCAGAATCAAACTTTGAAGAAAATGCTGAGACGAGGTTTAGAAGGTAACATGACGGAGTGGTACACCATGCCTCGCCATACGAATTAATGTATGGGTGATCCCCACGAGGTATTTTAGATATACTAAGGGAACAGTGGGTGGAACCCGGGATAGAGGAAGTAGGGGTACCCCAGTTTTTGAGGGACTTGAGAGGCCGATTGTCCCGAACCTCCCAAGTAGCCGAGGAGAATTTAAAGGCCAGTCAGTTACGACAGAAAAGTTACTATGATCGGAATACAAAGTCTCGCCAGCTGGTTATAGGCGAGAAAGTAATTGTAATGGTGGCAGGGGCTACTCCCAAGTTTGAGAGCCAATGGAAAGGGCCCTATAGAGTGGTCAAACTGGTAGGCCCTGTGTCATACCTAGTGGAAAACAGGAGAGGCCGCCAACAGGTTTACCATGTTAACGTACTAAGGCCCTGGCATGAGAGAGTAGCGCTAGCACATCTGGCCATAGTCAACCCTAGAGCACAGAAGAGGAACAGCAACACTAATATCTTAGCGAGAATTACGAGCTGTGCAGATAATGTTAAGCCAGCCCGTAATATCTTAAGGGGGGGAATGTGTGACAATGAGAGCTGTGCTGAGCCGATGGAAACAGAGGAAAATAGTGAATATGCCTTTAAGACAAGAGACAGGCAAGGTTTCACAGGGCTAAAACTACAGCCAAGCAAAAGAAGCACGTACTTGCTGAGGCTAAGACACACCCAGGCCCTAACGTAGGTGCAGGCTTAGACTCTAATGACAACCACCTGTACAGGTTTTCCACTAGGTATGACACAGGTACCTGTTTTCCACTAGGTATGACACTATTATAAGGGTGTGGTAGCTAGGAAGCAGCTTTTTAAGCCTGCTTCAGTACAGAGAGAGGAGAGAGTGGAAGGAGGAAGGAGCGAAAGAAGGAACAGGAGAGAAGGGAGACATGGGAAGCTTAACTCCACGTGGGAGAACAGTTCCAGCAACAAAGGAAGCAGTCCTTGTGTGAGAGGTACGCTTGAACCAGAGGCCAGCAGATGGGTAGTTGGGAAGGTTGCTGACGAGGTGGAACTAAGTGCAGTGCAAAGTGTTCAAGAGCCATTTCAGAGAACACAAGCTGCCAGAAGGTGGGTGAACGCAGTTACAAACAGAGGTGACCAGAACCCAGCCAGCGGCAGAGAAGCAGAGCTGAACACAGGGGAAGCATTAAAGCAGTTATTCCAGGGAAAGCAGACCCACTCCCAAGATACAACCATTTCTTACCAGGGAGAGCAGCTCTGGAAAGAAATCCTGAAGTTTCTACAAAGTAGTAAGTTGGAAGGAATTACTGAGAACCCAGAAAGAGACAAACAATTTGTAAGGCAGGAGGGCATGCAAATTGACTCTTTTGAGCCAGATTCTGTTTGTGATAAATCTCCAATGGATTGTTCTTTATGCAAGAGGGAAGCTTGAGAGTTTCTAGAAAAGGACTGTGAAAAGAAGTTTTTAAGAGCAATCTTTCACCTAGCCAGGAAAATGCTAAGAGCTTCCATTAAGGTAAAGAACTTTGCTAAAACCAGAGTCTGATAAGTAAAGCAGCATTTGGATAAATGACAAGAATTTACCTGTAATGAATGAATGGAAAAGAAGCTGTATACATGTGCTGAAATGTCTGCTGAAAACAGCTGCCGTGTTTAAGTGTTTTCAGTTCTTCAACTCCAGTTGTACTTTTGTTTCCTGTAAGCTTTTTATTTGGAGAATGATCCTTTTTGCCTGCGTTTGAATTTAATGCTCGGAAGGAAACCCAAAATAAAATTCTTGTTTTGCCTTAACAAACCCCAGTGGTTACATACTACTTTGTCTTTAAGTAAACGATAAAGAACTACAAGTCCCAGGATTCCCTGCTGGAGACAAAGTTGCAAATCTTTATTTAAGGATAAATATGGCAGCCCTTTGCCTGTAAGCCTCTGGCCCAGGCAGGGGGTCACGACACTATCTATATATCTATCTATACATATCTATATCTATCTATATTTTATTTTTTATTTTTTTTAAATCATCAAAATATTCCTTACCAGGAAAAGTGAGAGAGAGAGAGCGCTGGGGGAATTTGGCAGGAAATTGAGGAGGAGGAGAGAGAGAGAGAGAGAGAGAGAGAAAGTGCACCGTTTACTGTTCCTGCGCAGCTGCACAAGTGGTGACCAGGTGGCATGAGGCCTCACCTAGCAGGCCGGGCTGCTGGCAAAAAAAAACCCTCGTGCCTCCTGGCCTTTCTGAAATGCCCCGGACTTTGGAAGCACTGTCCTCCCACTAGCACCCGTTTACCACAAATGTGCTGGCTCGGTGAGTGGCGCCTCTGGCCGATCGCACACTGCCGGATACCCCCCCACTCTCTTCGCGCTCAGCCTGCACGGCAGCTTTGGCTTCAAGGGGGGCCACCAGGAGCACGCTCTCCCGCTCTGCACTGTGTTGAAGTGGCAGCTCTTCACCTGATAAGGGGTTCGGGAGCCACCAGAGTCCCGGGACACAAGCAAGGCCTCCAAACACCCCTTGGACCTCTGGGGGGGGGGGGGGGTTTCCTCCTCAGCAGTCCTATTCTTTAAAATACTGTCTCTCCTCTAACCTTTTTCTTTCAAGAAACTTTAACTAACCAAAATAAACCAAATTAAAATAAGAAAGCCCAGCTAATCTAAGTAAGCTCCTTATTTGCCCCTTCAGTGAGTCCAGCACCCTGGCTCACTACCTCATCCAGCTGCTTGGAGACTGAGCATACTGGAGGCCAGTGGGCTGTGCCAGCTACATTAGTACTGGTGTCATCAAAAGATGACATGCTCAGTCTCCAAGCTGCTGGAAGAGGCAGACTACCCAGAGGTGCGGGAGTGGACTAGAGGTATGATAAGGAACAAGACTTCGATTTTCATATTTTGGACACATGATGCAAAGAGAAAGAGTTGGAGAAAGGCATCATGATTGGCAAAGTTGAAGGTCAATGCAAAAAGAGGAAGACTATAAATATGACGGATCAATGCAATAACAGCTATAGATGCCACTCTATCAATAATTAGCTACCTAACTGAAGATCAAATACAATTTAGGACAACTATCCACAAGGCCACCATGAGTCGACATCGACTCAAAGGCACTTAACAACGAGAACTTTCAAATGTTTATACTTTGAAGCTCAGGGGCTTTTGAAAGTTTTCTTTGTCAAGTTGTTGTCAAGTACACAAGCTGATACAAAGTTAAACGTATTTCAATGAGAGTGGAACCATTTCACAGTAACATAGTATACGATGCCAGATAAAGACCAGTATGGTCCATCTAGTCGGTCCATCTAGTAAGGTGGCTAGAGAGGTTTTACCCGTCACTTTGTGCAGGTCATACCCTTCTAAGTCTTTGTTTAGGGTTGTACCTGCTACTCTGTGCAGGCCACCCTCTCTATTTGCTGAAGTATAGAAGAAATTTAAGTTTGCTTTGATTCCAATTGCTTGCTAGGATCCGCTGTGTCTGCCCATGGCTTTATGAATTCCATCCCTGTTTCTGCCCCAACCATGTCCATCGGAAGGGCATTCTAAGCATCCACCACCCTTTTCAGTGAAAATGACATTGCTTTTAAGTTTATTTCCTTGCAACTTCATTTTATGCCCTCTAGTTTTACAGCTTTCCCTTCTTTGAAAAAGGTTTGTTTGTTCATTAATGACCAAGTATTTAAAGGTTTGTATCATGTCTCCCCTGTCCCTCTCTAAGGTATGCATATTTAGGTCTTCAAGTTTCTTCTCATATATCTTCTGGCCTTTTTCTGAAGTATTCATGTATTTTTATATCCTTTGTGAGATATGGTCTCCAAAACTGAACACAGGACTCCAAGTGAGGCCTCACCAATGACTTATACAGGGCTATTAATACCTCCTCCTTTCTGCAATTATTCACCACTGTATGCAACCTAGTATCCTTCCATCTTTGGCTACTGCCGTAACACTTTGTTTCCCTACCATGAGATCCTCAGACACTATCTGAGGTCCATCTCCTAGTCATTGCACATCAACCTGTCACCCCATTTGGATTCCTGTATCTCAAGTGCATGATTCTGTACTTCTTAACAGTTTAAACAAAGAACGTGTAACATATTAAACAACAAGATCAGTAACTTAAATTGTACGTGTGTAAAAATGGAAAGTTCTTGAAAAGCAGCCAAACTGGGAGTAAAGTGATAAGTACACATACACCCAATTAAAAGACACAGTAGCATTCTGTAACAATTGTGTATACACAGGGTTACAGCAGTCAGACCACAGTACAATGAATTACAATAGCCCAAAAGTGTAAATTAGTCTTACCTGCTAATTGTAGTTCCTGAAGGAACTCCAGTCTAGTCCCGGAAATTCAGGAGTTGTCATCCTCTTCCAGCAGCTTGGAGACTGATACACGTCATTCTTTGATGACACCGGTATAAGGCACCAGCTCCTCCCACTCCAGTAACCTATTGACAAAGCAGACTCACCAGAGCAACAATTAAGTAAAACACCCTCAGAAATCGAGTGTCCACTAACTAAATAACTATCAAACAATAAATGAACATGAAGCATATCCCCTATGATATGTAACAGGACAGGCAAGGGACTTGCTTCCCCGCCCGGAAAGGGAAAATGCCCGAACCACTGTCCCCCCATCGGGTCAAACCCCGTCCCGTGAACCCCAAGCTCCACAGTTCTCTTCGTTCTCTTACCTGTAAACCTGAGCTTCAGGCTGCAACCACCTTACGGAATTGGGAAGGGATCCGGGACTAGACTGGAGTTCCTTCAGGAACTACAATTAGCAGGTAAGACTAATTTACACTTCCTTCACGTCCCTCCAGTCTAGTCCCGGAAATTCAGGAGATGTAACAGAGCAGTAAATGTACTCAATGGGCGGGACCAGGTAGACCAGCCTGAAGCACCGCCGAACCAAAACAGGTATCCTTACGTGCCTGAACATCCAAACGATAGTGCTTAACAAAGGAATTCAAAGACAACCACGTCGCTGTCTTACAAATTTCCACCGCCGGCACCAAACCACACTCTGCCCAGGAAGCTGCTTGCGCCCTCGTAGAATGCGCTCGCAATCCATCCGGTACCGACAGTCCTTTCAGAATATATGCGGACGCTATTGTCTCCTTTAGCCATCTAGCAATTGACGCTTTGGATGCAGCCTCCCCTTTACGAGGACCGCCGAACAACACAAACAATCTATCCGATCTCCTGAACGTCGCCGTGCGCTTGAGGTAACGTTTCAAAGCTCTCCGCACATCCAAAAGATGCAACTGCGGAGAAGCAGAACTCTCCGCCCTACGAAACACCGGCAGGGACACCATCTGATTCACATGAAAAGGAGACAGTACCTTTGGCAAGAAGGATGGAACCGGCCTTAAAACCACCTTAGACTCATTAAAAACCAAGAACGGTTCCCTACAAGATAACGCCTGCAATTCTGATATCCGCCGTGCTGACGCAATGGCCACTAAGAACACGACCTTCCGAGTAAGATCCTTCAAAGCTGCTTTCGCCAAAGGCTCAAACGGCTGTGAAGTTAATGCCGCTAATACCAACTGAAGATCCCAAGTCGGAACCGACCGCCTGCACGGTGGTCTCAAAACACTCACCGCTTTCAGAAATCTTTTAACATCTGAATGTGTACAGAGCGCTTGTCCCCTGATCTTGCCTCTATAACAGGAAAGCGCTGCCAACTGAACTCGCAAGGACGCGGCCGCCAAACCTTTTTGGAATCGGGAATCCATCCTGCAAAAATGCTAACACCTGTGGAATCGTGGCCCGTAAAGCTGTTCAATGCCGATCCATACACTGTCAGACGGCTGCCTGGGTGAGAATGTTCACAAGTCTTGGCAAGTGCATATATCAATATGATTTGCAAGGGATTGTGGGAAATGCAGTCCATTCACACCAGACACAGCTGCTCACAATAATTAGTTGTGCTTGAGTGTAAAGCCCATAAGATATTTATTTATGGGGTTATTTCTCCCAACACAGATATGCTTGGTAGCACATAAAACAGGATACTTGCTTTCAGTGTTAAACTTGGAAAAACAAAATCAGGAAAACAACAGTTGAACTTGTCAGGCAATCAAAGAAAAAGAATAAAGACCTGGTTGGTAACAAACTGGTCTTTTCTGTAGGCTTTAGCTAATATTTTCTTAGCAGTGTTTCAAACAACAAGCAAAACCCACAAAGAAGAGAAAAACTGTTCTTTTCAGGTTAACTTCTTATATCTTCACACATAGACTCAGAAGTGATTTCCTCAGAGCTCACAAGCAATTAGGTAAGGCTCAATTGCTAGCAGTTATCTAGCTGAAACCCCTTAGCTGGCTTGCTTTCTACTGCGTGGCCCCAAAATCCTACTCAGGAGCTTTTCTGAGTAGATTAAAGAACAAGTTTGTATTTCTTTGTGATGGTTGCTGTACTTTGTAACAGAAAATTACCAAAGGAGTTTAGACAGAGAGCAATCCATATATTCACAGCCTGTATCTAAGACCGCTCCTTCCCCTTCTTCAACAATCATGGGTTCAATATCAGGGATTGGCACAGAGGAATTTCTCAATGGAGCACTTTCAGGAGAATACTTGTTTCCCTGCTGTCTTTCAAGGTTATAGCTAGGGCATAGATCAGTGTTCATACCTGAGCTTCCATTGCTGTTAGAGTTCCTCTCTAAATAGCCTGGCCAGTATGTAGTCCAGTTCTTATGTCCAGCCTTCCAATCCAGATCCCTGGACACTGGATCTCTCTTCACATACCTTCTGGCACGGGTCCTAGGGTCCCTTCCAAGTGCAGCCGTCTCCCTCACAGGTACCGTCTGGAGATGCCTAGCTCTGTAGCACCACTCCTCTGGTTTTCCCCAGTCCAATGGTGTACGCTGGCCTTTTGAATGTCTCCCAGTATATGTACTGCTCTGGACTCCTTTAGACCTCCCAAATGCTTTTCTCTTCTTTCTTCCAAAGGGTTTTCTTGCCCTCTCTGTCCGTCCGCACTGGCTTCTGCTTCTGATGATCCTCCAGATGAAACTGAGGATAATTCTGAGGATAATTCTCTGTAGAATAAACTCTACCTTTATTCTGCTTTGATGAGTGCTCCACCCTAGCACAGCGCAGCTGTGCTGAATCAGGCCCTGCCCTTTGAGATGAGTGCTTGGGGATTACCTCATAGCCCTCCTGATTGAACACACGTTTCCCCACTTCAGCTCCTCTAATGGCTGTTGGAAACCTGGTGCATTCTGGGACTGGTAGTCTTTTATGGGAAAATTCTGTTTTCTTATTTCTACCAGAACTGACAGGTTACTTGTTCAGAGTCACTTCACCTTTTCTATAGCTCCTTCCTGAGCTATGATAAGCTTCCTTATCACAACACCAAGCCTCAAACACGCGCCACACACGGACATACGCTAAAGAAGTAGATCTTCTATGCGCTCTCAACAACGTCGCAATCACATCCGCCGAATATCCTTTTGCTCTTAGCCTTGCCCTCTCAAGAGCCATGCTGTAAGCGAGAACCGAGCTACCTGAGGCATCACCAAGAGACCCTGTTGGCAACAGATCCTGTCTGGCCGGTAGTCTCCAAGGCTTTCCCACTACCAGCCTCCTGAGATCCGCATACCACGGCCGTCTCGGCCAATCCAGCACTATCAGAATCACACACCTTCTGTGACGTTCGGTCCGCCACACCACCCGGCCTATTGACACCCAAGGTGGAAACACATATAGAAGCTGATCCATCGGCCACTCTTGGACGAGAGCATCCAGCCCCTCCGACAGCGGTTCTCTGCGTCTGCTGAAAAACCGTTCTACCTTCGCTGACTGGAACGTTGCCATGAGATCCATCACGGGCATCCCCCAACGCCAAACTACCGCGTCGTAAACTTCCAGATGAAGCGTCCACTCTCCCGAATCTACCCTCACCTGACTCAAGAAGTCGGCCGCCACATTGTCCACTTCCGCCACATGTGCCGCCGACAGAGCCTGAAGGTTTTGCTCTACCCATACGAATAACTGATCTGCCTCGGCCTCTAAGGAAGCACCGCTGGTGCCCCCTTGCCTGTTGACGTAAGCTACCGCCGTGGCGTTGTCCGAAAACACTCGCACCGCTGCTCCTCGCAGGTCCCGCTGAAACTCCAGCAACGCTAATCTCATCGCCCGAAGTTCCAACCTGTTGATCGACCAAGACTGTTCCTGAACCGTTCACCGTCCCTGCGTGCACTTTCCCTGACAATGTGCCCCCCAACCTAGGAGGCTGGCATCCATAGTCAGTGGAACCCAGTCCAGTATCTCCAAGGGCATCCCCTCCGACAGAGACTCCGCCCGTAACCACCACTGCAACGCCTCCCGCGTCTCGTCTGGACAGACAAGTCTCTTGGACAGGGGATCGTTTTGATGCGACCATCTTCTGAGCAACGCTCTCTGCAACGGCCTCATATGCGCCCTCGCCCAGGGGACCACATCTAACGTTGCCGCCATCGTCCCTAGGACCTGCAAGTAATACCACGCTGACGGACGCAGCCAGTCGAGAAACCGCCGAATCAGCCTTTGTAAGGCCAACACTCGATGCGGCGGAAGAAACACTTTGCCTAACCCAGTATCGAAACGCGCCCCAAGATACTCGAGATCCTGGGAGGGCACCAGACTGCTCTTGGCCACATTGACTACCCAACCTAGCCCCTCTAGGCAGCCGATCACTTTGGCAGTAGCCTCCTCGCTTTCCTTCCTGGACTTCGCTCGAATCAACCGGTCGTCCAGATACGGGTGCACCAACACCCCGTTCTTCCGCAGTTCCGATGCCACGACTACCATGACTTTGGTAAAGGTCCGAGGCGCCGTAGCCAGACCAAAGGGTAGTGCCCGAAACTGAAAATGCCCCATTGGTACCGCAAACCTGAGGAACTTTTGATGGTCGCGCCGAATCGGAATGTGAAGATATGCCTTGGATAAATCCAGAGAAGTCAGATACTCCCCTTTTCTGACTGCCATGATGACCGACCCCAGCGTCTCCATACGAAAATGAGAAACCCTGAGACACTTGTTCACCTTTTTGAGGTCCAGAATTGGCCAAAACGTTCCTTCCTTTTTTGGAACCACAAAATAAATGGAGTATCGACCTAAACGTATTGATCTGGCGGCACCGGTACCACCGCTTCGAGGTCCAGCAACCTCCGAAGAGTTTGCTGGACTGCCTTGCGCTTGGAAAGAGCCTTGCAAGGGGACTGAACAAAGGCCTCGGCCACCAGCTGTTTCAACTCCAAAGCATAACCTTCCCGAATTACTTCCAACACCCACTGGTCAGACGTAATCCTGACCCAGGCAGCGTAAAACTGCTGCAGACGTCCGCCCACAGCTACGACCACCTGGGTCTGCCTGATTTCATTGCGGCTTCTTGGCTCCTGCCGCGGCGGCAGCAAAACCTCTGCTGGCACCTCGGAACCCCCGAAAACTCTGGCTCCGAAAGGGAAAACGCCCTCTTTGGCTCTGCGGAATCCTGGTAGAGCGAAAACGACGAAAGTCTCTGCGGATATCTAGTCATTGTTTGAAATTTTCCTTGCTTCTGCTTATCCTCCGGCAGCCTACCGCCTTTAGATTCTCCAAAATTCTTGACTATCTTCTCTAAATCCTCTCCAAATAGTAACCGCCCCTTAAAGGGAAGCTTACTCAACCTGGCCTTGGACAAAGCATCCGCCGCCCAATTACGCAGCCATAGATACCTCCTTGTGGCCACCGCCGAAGCCATACTGTTTGAGAGACCCCTAATAAGATCATAATGAATATCCGCTAGATATGCAGCTCCGGACTCCAAGCGAGCCGCCTCCCCAGCTGAGGCAGCAGGCTACTCTCCCTGAACTCGTTGCGCCCAACGGAGACAAGCTCTCGCTACCCAAGCCCCACAAATGGAAGCTTGCATAGAAAAAGCATTAACCTCAAAAACCTGCCTCAATAAGGTATCCAGCTTTCTGTCCTGGGTATCCTTAAGAGCGGCACTCCCTTCCACCGGGATGGTCGTCTTCTTGGTCACCGCCGAAACCGCTGCATCTACCTTAGGCGACTTAAAGAGCTCCTTATCCTGCTCCACTAGCGGATAAAGTCGAGACATCACCCGAGAGCCTTTGAGTGTGGATTCAGGCATATCCCACTCACCTTGAATCATCTCCTTAATCACTCTATGCATGGGAAACGCCTTCTGCGTCTTCCGAAAAGCCTGCAAGGGAGGATCCTCTAAAGCAGCCTCCTCAACCGGCTTCACCGCCGGCATATTCAGCGCTTTCAAGGTTTCTGTAATTAGAGCGGATAACTCTTCCCGCCGAAAAATACGCACCACTCTAGCCTGCTCCTCCTGTTTTGCAATCTCCCCTTCTTCCAGCTCCTCACCCAGCTGAGAACCCTGCTCCTCGCCTAAGGTGTACAAATCCTCCGAAAACTCAGACTGACACCCCCTATCCGACTTCACGCGGGGTCTCTTAGGCCCAAAGGGCGAAGGTGACACTGACAGGGGAGTGCCTGGCCTCTTCTGCCCGAACTCCACCGTCGAGGAAGAAGCCTCCCTAGGAGTACTGCCCAATGCTTTTTGAATAAGAGTTACAAAATCCGGAGAAAAGATGGATAGGAGATCTCCCGCTACTGGCGCCACCGCTCGTGGCCCATCCGGAGCCGAGGAAGGCCCTGGAACAGGTTCAACGGAGTCAATCAAAGGAGACAAAGGGCCCTGCAAAGCCCCTTCCCGGCCCTCTGTCCCCTCTAAGCGCTGCTGCTCCTCTAAGGGAGTCTGGCTACAGCCCTTACAGATCCTGCCTCTGACACAGAGGACCTTTTTACTCCACAGAGTAAACACAAAGCTTTTGATGGCATCCTGACTTTCTCCAACTTAAAGGCTCTGAACAAACCTGAAACCTAGTACCACACTTTCAGCCCAAGCATCTAAACTGAAAATGGAAGTGTGCCCTGAAACCAGCTCTACCTCTCCAGAGCCGTTTGTTGTTTTTTTTTTGTTTTTTTAAACAGTACCGCAAATTAAAGCAGAAGGTCCCCCGACCTGAAAAACAGCAACCCGATCTCAAAACGAAGCTTCCTTCTCTCCAAAACTCAAATTGTGTCCCCCGACACGCTGCCGAGCTTTCCCGCCCAAAACGGGCCGTGGCGGGAAAGTGCTGATACGCGGGCCTACTAACCAGCCCAATACCCCCGAAGTCAGCAAACAAATTTCAAAGAAGCTCGGAGCTTACCTGACCACTCCAGAGCCAGGGAAGAGCCCCTCTCCTCAGGGATCGTTCACCGACGCTGCCAAAACACTCACTGCTTGCTCCACTGCCAAACTGCATTGGTAAGAGCCCAGCAGAGAACCGTGTGTGAGCCGTTCCCTGCTGCACGATCTCCAAAGCGCCTGCAGGCAAACCCTCTGCGTTGCGCGGAGAAGGCAGACAATCAAAGGGACACTCCCGGGCTGCTCCCCCCGGCTTGTACTCCCTTCTGCCCCCTGTCTCTCCGGTAAGAGGGAAGAAGATTAAAGGAGAAGCAGCACAGTACCATTAAAAGGATCTCCCTCAATGTCTCAGATCCCAACCGTACTGACCAATGATCCAAACACCAGAATGCAAGATAAATGCCCAATTTGAGAAAAAAAATTAAAGTAAATTAAATCAATTAAAGCCCACTAACTAAGCTATCAAAACTACAGTCCTTAATTGTATCTCTAGTGAGCCAGGAGCACTGGCTCACATCCTCCAGCTGCTTGGAGACTGATAGAACTGGAGTGGGAGGAGCCGGTGCCCGAGTCCTTATACCGGTGTCATCAAAGAATGACGTGTATCAGTCTCCAAGCTGCTGGAAGAGGATGACAACTCCTGAATTTCCGGGACTAGACTGGAGGGACGTGAAGGAATTGAGATAATTGTTGACTGCAGAACAATACAAAAATTAAAGGCTCAAGCAAGAGTTTGAGACTGTGTAGTCTATAAAATGCTGATTTCACTCTCTGGTGAATATGGCACTTAAAGAACAACTGACAATCAAGCATAAGAAAATATAAAATGCCATACAGGGTCAGACCAAAGGTCCATCAATCCAGTATCCTGTTTCCAACAGTGACCAATCTAGTTTGAAAGTATCCATCAGATTCCATGCTGTTTATCCTGAAGTAAGCAGTGGATTTCCCCAGTCCACTTTAATAATGTTGTATAGACTTTTTCTCCAGGAACCTGTCCAAACCTCTTTTAAACCCAGCTGCACTTACAGCTTTTACTACTACATTCTCTGGCAATGAATTCCAGAGTTTGATTACGTTGTCTTTTTTCCAAGTTACAGAGTCTTAACTTAAAAGAGTCTTTCCTCGTAGGGGTATCCTCCAACCCTTTTATCATTTTGGTCACTCTTTTCTGTACCTTTTCTAATTCTGTTATATCCTTTTTTTCTAAGATATGGTGACCGGAACTGCATATAATATTCAAGGTGTGGTTTTATCTGCCATTCCTTTCCTTATGATTTCTAGCATTCTATTTGCTGCTTCTGCACACTGAGCAGAAAGTTTCAAGGTATTATCCATGATGATGCCTAGATCCTTCTCTTGGGTGGTGGTTCCTAATGTAGAACCCTGCATCGAGTAATCTGAGTTGGGTTCTTCTTCCCTAAGTGCATAACTTTTCATTTGTCCACATTAAATTTCATCTGCCATTTGGACTCCCAATTTCTCAAGGACCTACTGTAATTTTTCATAATCCTCTTGTGTTATAACTTTGAATAATTTTGTATCACCTGAAAATTTGATCACCTCACTCATTTTTCCCCATTTCCAGATCATTTACCAATATGTTAAAAAGTCTTCCAATTTATCAAGATCCTCTTGCAATTTTCCACAGTCCTCATGGGTTTTAACAACTTTGAATAGTTTTGTGTCATCTGCAAATTTGATAACCTCACTCGTTATTCCCATTTCCAGGTCATTCATGAATATGTTAAAAAGCAGCGGACCCAGCACAGATCCCTAGGGTACTCCACTATTCACTTTTCTCCATTGAGAAAATTAGCTATTTAGCCCTATTCTCTGTTTTCTATCCTTTAACCAGTTCCAAATCTACATCAGTAGACTGCCTCCTATCCTATGACTTTTTAATTTCCTTAACTAACCAACTTCTGATACCCCACTCACCTAGCCAGTTTAAGCCAGCTAACCCACCCTCTCACCTTGCTGCCATCTTGAATGCTATAGTCACTTCTAACACTTCGGAGCAGCTACCCTTCTCTAAATGGCACAATATGTAGCTCTCAGTGAGTATGACCTGAAGGGTGCACAAATTTCTGCACTGGTTTTGGACCAGTATGTGATAGGAGTGTGCATTGCCACAATAAAAGTTTTTCAGTCTTGATATGCTCATATAACTCCTCTTCTCAAGTCGCTTCACTGGCTCCCTATTCATTTCCGTATCCAGTTCAAATTTCTCCTACTGACCCATAAGTGTACTCATTTTGCCACTACTCAATATTTTTCCTCTCGTATCTCTCCCTATACCCTTCCTTGGGAACTCCGCTCTTCTGTTAAATCCCTTCTGACCTTCTTTTTTTACTGCCAATTCCAGACTTTGATCCTTCCACTGTGCTGCTCCTTATGCCTGGAACAAACCACCTGAGTCTGTGCATCAGGCTTCATCTCTGGCCCTTTGAAAATCCAGGCTGAAAACTCACCTCTTCGAGACCCCTTTTGGATCCTGATCTGCTTAGTCTCCTATGTGTTTCCTTACCGTTCCCCTAGATATATCCTTGTTCTCAGCTGTTGTATTGTCTGTCTTGACTAGATTGTAAGCTCTGATGAGCAGGGACTCTCTTTTACATGTGTCTGTACAACGCTGCATATGCTTTGTAGCGCTATATAAATGATAAGTAGAAACAGATAAATTAGGTGTAAAAAACAGAGTCGGAGATAGCGATCAGTTCTCATGTTTAAACAAAAATATAAATACAAACACATTACAACACGCATTAGAGGCTGAAATCCTAAATTCATTTTTATCGTAAATTAACTCAAGAAATAATTGAATTGCATTAAACAGAATTAGAGAGCTATTGCATTCAAACACCGGGACTAATATAAATTGCCTTTGAATCTACAATCTACTATCCACCTCAATACTGCAGTGGTGGTTTTGTAACTTTTGTTCATAATGATACTATGACTTGGTGACACTTACATTATAAAGTCAAACATTCTGGTCTTAAGCTAATTCCTAAAGCATCTACTACTTAGTTCCCCACCCCCCGCCCCAGACAAGAAGAGAAAATAGGTGAAATGGTGCCAAAAGTTGGAATGCTGTTCATTGATTAACAAAATAGCTAAACATCATTCAATTAACTAATTTTATACAAAATTGTGCTGCTGCAATAGATTGGATCATATAAAACTGAAATAATCATTTAGTAACTTAGTCAAGATGGTAAAATTATTAAATGCCATTGTACAGAATTGCTCTCTTGCTATCTGATCCTCACATAGTAAGAAAAGCTTAATTAAATTATATTTAATTTTTCTCCCTGGGATAAGCAGCATGGAATGGGCTACCATTTGGGAACCTGACAGGTGATGATATTAAAAGGTTGGTAGCCAAGATTATTTTCTTGTACATAATACAAAGATCTACAAAAGGGTGGAAACTCCAGGGGCTGTAGAAAAAATGAGGCATGATCTTTGAAAGCTTGAGGAGTATAGCATTGGGCAAGTGGAGTCACTATTGAATTGTACTTTCCTGCATTTCCATCATTCTTTTTCCACGCCCGCAGTCATATTCTTTTTTTTTTTTTTTTTTTTAACTTTTATTTATGGAAATTTTGCATTTATACAGTAAAATAAATTCACAGTATAAGAAATTACATAATGAAAACAAAATAACTATTAAAGAGAAACAATTCAACAAAACGGCAATCCACATACCGGGGAGAACATTTAACACTAAAAAAACATAAAAATGAAGAAAATAAACAAGGCCAAAGTGTAAACTAAAAGTAAAACCTTAGCCAACTATGCTGTCTGACAAGTTACCGTCCACCTACCTCAACTAGAAACCCCCCCCCCCCCATAAAATTAAGTAAAGAAAACATCAAGGCTTCTTTTCCCTCTGTAAGATCCACTTTTCTAAGTCTGAAGATATGAGAAAAATATACTTATCATATCCCAAAGTAACACAGCATTTACATGGATATCTTAAAAAGAAAGTCGCCCCAAGAGCGAGAACTTTAGATTTAAGTAACAGAAAAGCTTTCCTACTTTCTTGAGTAGTACGTGAAACGTCTGGAAAGATTGAAACAATCTCCACAGAATTTTGCTTCTTTCTTTCTGAAATAGGCTTTAAATATAATACTCTTATCCTCCTCCGAGGCCAAAACTACTAATAAAGTTGCCCGAGAGGAAATGTCATCCTGTGTATCCTCTAAAAAAGCAGTTAAATCAAATTTACCAGAAACCCTCTTCATTCACCTCAGGAGATAAATTTTTAATAGAAAGGTAATAACATTTAATAACAGAGACAGAATCAGCCTGAGGTAAGAGGAGGACATCCTTAAGGTATTTTCGAGAAAGAATCATAGGGGACAGCATAGAGTATACAGGAAAATTTAGTAAAAGCAAATTTTTTGAACGTGAGAGATTTTCAAGATTCTCAAGTTTCTCGTGCAATATATCACTCTCCTTCACATGGACAGATTGAAATTCCATATAAGATTTAACTTGAGTATCCATGGTAGTAACCATGGAACTCAAGGCACCAACCTGAGAATCTACAGATTGAAATTTTGTTACTGTGTCTTTGGTGAATTGACATAACTTAGGAACAGTATCAACAAGGACTTGTTCAGTTCGAGATACCACTTTCCAAACATCCAGCAATGAAACTGTGGAAGCCTGAGGGTCTGAAACAGGGACATGAAGCTCCTTCCAGGAAACCTCACTGGGGAGCACATTATCCCTGCGAGAGCATAAGATGCTCTGAAATTCAGAAGAGACCTCTAAAAAACCTGGGGGAAGTGGAGGAGTTCGCTCCACTGAGCTCAAGCTTGCTCCGTCCGAGATAGGCAAAGGAGGGCAGTACCTGGATCTGACACCCGCGGGGTAGAAACCACATGTTTGTCAAGAGCTCCCGCCTGAGATGGTTCCGACGAGGGTTTCTTCTTACATTTTCCTCCTGGCATCGTTCTTCTTTGGACAAACGGCTCCTACTGTGCTCCTAAGGGGCTCACAAGGGGCGTGACCTGCCCCGTGGACACGCCCCTTAGGAGCACGCCCCATCAGAACGCCGTAGAAACCCAGCAAGATTTTTATCCAGTGGACAGGATGACGTCAGCTGGGCTGTCCCGCACATACCGGGAGATCTCACCACCGGCACCCTCAGCCTCGATGGAAACAGACAGCAGGAAAGTTAAACGCTCCCCTGCAGTCATATTCTTTATAATTTTCTTCCTTTGCCTTCCTATCCTAATATGGAACCCTACACTCAGAACAGAATGGATATATTTTAGTTCAAATTTGTTTACTGACAAAAGATAATAAAACTCCTGATACGTCGGCATCTTACACATGTCTGGGAGAACCAAACAATTTACAGAGTCAACCTTTTCATTTTATATTTAAATAACCACCTCCTCAATCCACTGTCCCCAACAACCTCAAGCAATCCTTCCTGCCCCAAGGCATCAATGGGGAGCAATCCTTATCCCCCTCAGATAAATTGCAAAGATTCAAGGAGCCATACTAGTCCTGTCCTTACCAGAAAGACTAAGGAAAAGAAAAGTCAACACAAGGCCCGAGGCCCAGTCTCCTAATCCCCCCATCCTCCTTACCTCCCCTGCACTGCAGCTGTCCTCAGGGGCCCACAAGGATCTCTAAAAAAACCCCAAAACATGATATTCAAAGTCAAAGCACCAACTCATCAAGTGCCCCCAGTCCTACAGATTATTTTAAACAAGACTCCTATTCCTGGGTGACAACCCTTGTATATAATATTCCCAGACCACCAAAAACCTCCCCACTCTCTGCTTCCCACCCATAGCCCACAGCCAAACCAGTTGCATATGTTGGTGCATCATATTATGCCAGTGCCAAATGCTCAGAGGCTCAGGAGACACCCAAATTGGCAAAATAGACTTCTTAGCCAACATCGATGTATCTTGAAGCTACCTCCTCTGTCCCCAGCCCACAACAGCTACCACTTTAAGGAAATGAAGTGAAGCTTCCTTAGGAATCAGGGTCCATTGACAATGTAGCACATGCTCTACAAAGGCATGCACCTCATTCCAATATTGTTGGGTTAGGGGGCATTACCAGAACATATGACTTAATGAAGCCCTTGATTGTCCGCATTTTGGACAATCTGCCATTTCAGAACACTTCATCACTTAAGAACAAACCGGCGCAATATAAGCCCTGTGAAAAATTTAATACTGCACATCATACAAAGACACCCAGTTTGTAGAACTGGGAATCTTTGCTAGAAGCTTCAACAGTCCCTCACCCAGAAGAGCAATGTTCAATTCAGCATTGCATTTTACAACCAAAACATTGCATGTGGCCAAGGCAGTGGCTCTCACAAAAGAACTATGGACTTGGGAGACTGTAATTCAAGTGAAACCCTCAGACAGGAAGAAATCTTCAAGGTCCATGCAAAAATCACTGGAAAGATTCTCTACCACCAATTTGCCTACGTAGTGTGGTAAGGAGGGTGCAGCCCAGCTAGGGAAAACTGAAAAAAAGAAGAATTTCTCTTCTTTACGGGGGATGGGTGCACAAAATCACATACTCCATACTAAAAGCCCTGAAAGGAACCTAGGGGGCAGAGCTAAGGGTAAACCAATCCCAGTCCACAGGACAACCCTGCATAGGAGTAGGAGGTCCAAGTGGGCGGAGCCAGGAAGGGAGTTGCCCTGCTCAGCAGTTAACAGGGAGAAAACAAACACAAGAGGGAGAGCCAGTTGGAGTTTGGAGGGGGCTTTGAGAAGAAGGTCCAGGAGGAATTCAAGAGCAAGCACAAGCGGCAGTTGCAGTTCCAGGTTCTAGCCCAGTTCTCAGAAGGCACAGACCGGAAAGTTCTGTGGCCAAACTGAAGAGAAGCTTTGCAGCCAAGGAGAGCAGCAGAAGGAGGAACCACTATAGAGGCAGCCAAGAAAGGTACGCAGGGACCAAGCATTGCCAGCAGGATAGTTCTTGCTCTGACTCAGAGGAGACTGTCATACCCCAGAAGGTTCAGCACAGAAAGAAATATCTCACTAGGGAGGTTAAACAGGAGAGACCCCCAGAGACTGGCCTGGAGAAGGCAAGGCCAGGCACTGGGAGAGGCTGTTTAATCTGGTGAAGACTCTTAAGGAAAAGAGCCCGGAACACTTTCAAGGAGCACCCAGCTGTAGCTCAATAGAGAGCATGGAGGTAGGCCCTGAGGAAAGTGTTGTTAATTCTGATGTCTCTGAAATGGAATGCGAGCTGTGCACTAAAGTATTAGTGTGAGCTAGAAACAGTGGAACATAAAAAGGGGGCTGTGGTAGCCTAAAGACAGTTTCAGAAGCTGGAAGAGAGGGGAAAGCCTGAATGTAAAGGATTAAGAATCTCTCCTAAGAAGCTGAAACTGCAGGAGCTCAGTGGAGGTTCTAACAGCTGAAACTGTTTGTGTGTGGCAACAGCAGGGTTGAAGCTGATACCTCACTCACTATGTGAAGAGTTTAAAAATGCCTTTTTCTTCTGATGCTAAGGTTAAGCAGTTACAGTAAGGAACAGGAGCTGGTATAAGTTTGTTCAAGGTTACACTGTTTTGGACATTTTTATTTCTGGGAGAAATTATCCTGTATTTTCTTTTTGTCTGGAGAAACAAAAGTTATGCTTGAAGAATTTTATGTTCACCACTTACCAGCATGGAAACCGAATAAAATTTCCTGTGCGCTTTATTAACCACTTGGCTCTTCTTTTCGTACACAACTACAAAAATCCTAGAAGGGATATCAGATGGCCAGCCGTCCCTACTAGGCAACCGCCTGGTAGGGGCGCGAGCGTCACAGTAGGTATTCAATTAAAGATATGAAAACACATCACTTGGAGCCAGATCATATTGAGCTCGAAGTTCCTCAAAGGAAAGTTGTTGTTGTTGTTGTTAAGTGCCGTCGAGTCGGAGTCGACTCATGGCGACCCTCTGGATAGCTATCCTAAATTGTGTTCGGTCTTCAGTCAGGCGGCTTATTGTTGACAGACTGGTACCCGTAGCTGTTGTTATTGTATCGATCCATCTCATTGCTGGCCTTCCTCTTTTGCGTTGACCTTCTATCTTGCCAAGCATGATGTCTTTCTCTAATGATCTCTCTCTCCGCATGATGTGTCCAAAGTATGAAAGTCGAAGTCTTGTCATCTGAGCTTCTAAAGAAAGCTTAGGTTTGATCTCCTCTAGTACAGACTGGTTTGTTCTTCGGGCAGTCCATGGTATACACAATATTCGCCGCCAGCACCATAGGAAAGTAAACACCCATTTTCCATCAAGACCTAATCTAACTGGCCAAGGCCCTTCCTCCCCCAAGTCTGAAATCTCCTGGTAGAGATCCCCGGCAAAAAATCTGCATTGCCTACTGAATGGGCAGGTATACAGATTGTTCCTCCATGTGCTGCAATCTGGAACGAATCCATTTCCATGTCTTCCTGAAAGGTGATATCAACACTGAAAGGCGCAGATATGCCACTAGTCTACTGATCTTAAGATGAAAGAGATATTTAAGAGACAGAGAAGCCACCAAAGCCTTCTCAAAGTCTAGTGGCGTAAAATTGCCAGAGTCAAAGAGCCAGTCTCGCAGATATTGCAATAGGCACACAAGGTTGTAGCATTTCAAATCTGTAAGACCCATGGCCCCTTCTACCCCAGACCACCATGAGAGACTGAAGGGCCACATGAGGCTTTCTCCCATTCCAAAGAAATTGGGACAGCAACCCCTCTAATGTCTTTAATTCCTGTACAGACACTACAAAGGAAGAGTCTGAAGAACATAAAGCCATTGCGGGAAAAGGACCATTTTGAATAAAGTGATTCGACCACCCCCAGAGACAAGGGAAGAACCTGTCACTTGCGCAGAAATGTCTCCGTCACCCTAAGCAGGGCAGTAACATTGCAGAGTTATAGCTTAGAAAGGTCTATAGGAAGCATAGTCCCTAAGTATCAAAAAGAGTCTTGCACTCAGTGCACAGGAAACTCTCCTGAACAGGAGCACTGCAAATCATGATGCATTGATAAGACCTCTGAAATTGGGAGAACTCCTGAAGTCTTGCCTCAAGGGAACCCAAAGGTACAATAAGGTGTACCAGAAGATCATTAGCAATGGCTGAGATCTCGAAGGAGAAGGACCTTATTTGCACTCTCTTAAAAGACCCATTAATTCAGATGCAATTCAACAAAGGCTCGAGCCAGCAACAATAGCAAGAATAGCAAAGGATAGCAAAGGAGAAAGGGGACATCCCTAATGATGTAAAGAAAAACCCTCTGTCTGGAACCCATTGACAAGTACATTATTACAGGGACCATCATACAAGGCACGGACAGTTTGTAAAAACCAACCCTGAAAATCAAACTGCTCCAACCTAAGGAACATATAACTCCCAAATGACCCTATCAAAGCTGATAAGCAAGGTGGCATCTCATGGGTCAAGCAGTGGATCAGAGGTGCCAAATCTGATGCAGATTAAGAACATAAGAACATAAGATATGCCATACTGGGTCAGACCAAGGTCCATCAAGCCCAGTATTCTGTTTCCAACAGTGGCCAATCTAGGTCATATGTACCTAGCAGTTTCCCCAAGAGACACAAGTTCCACAATGCTTGTACTGGGTCAAGCATTGATATCTTCGGTCACTTCTTAATAATGGTTTATGGACCTTTCCTCCAGGAACATGTCCAAACCTTTTTTAAACCCAGCTACACTAACAGACTTTACTACATCCTCCGGTAACAAATTCCAGAGTTTGATTACACGTTGAGTGAAAAATATTTTCTTTTATTAGTCTTAAATAGTTTACCCTGTAGCTTCATTGCATGTCCCCTAGTCTTTCTATATTCTGATAAGGTAAACAATCGATCTACGTTTACCCGTTCCACTCCATTCATTAATTTATAGACTTCTATCATATTTCCCCTCAGCCGTCTCTTTTCCAGGTTAAAGAGCCCTAACCTTTTTAGCCTTTCTTCATAGGAGTATCCTTCCATCCCCTTTACCATTTTGGTGGCTCTTCTCTGTACCTTTTCTAAAATCGCTATATCCTTTTTAATATACGGCGACCAGAATTGCACACAATATTCAAGGTGCGGTCTCACCATAGAACGATATAGAGGCATTATAATATCTTTTGTTTTATTTTCCATTCCTTTCCTTATCATACCTAGCATTCTATTTGCTCTCTTGGCTGCCGCTGCACACTGGGCCGAGGGTTTTAACATGGTATCCACAATGACGCCTAAATCTTTTTCCTGGGTGGTGGTTCCTAATGTGGAACCTTGCATCGTGTAACCATAGTTTGGGTTGTTCTTCCCTAGGTGCATAACCTTGCACTTGTCCACATTAAATTTCATCTGCCCTTTTGATGCCCAGTCTTCCAATTTATCAAGATCCTCTTGCAATTTTTCACAATCCTCTTGGGTTTTAACAACTTTAAATAGTTTTGTGTCATCTGCAAATTTGATAACCTCACTCGTTATTCCACTTTCCAGGTCATTTATGAATATGTCAAAAAGCAGCGGACCCAGCACAGATCCCTGGGGTACACCACTATTCACCTTTCTCCATTGGGAAAATTTGCTATTTAGCCCTACCCTCTGCTTTCTATCTTTTAAGCAGTTCCTGATCCACAATAGTACACTGCCTCCTATCCCATGACTCTTTAGTTTTGCCAAAAGTCTCTGATGAGGGACCTTGTCAAAGGCTTTCTGAAAGTCCAGATACACAATATCAACCGACTCACCTTTGTCCACCTGTTTATTCACTCCTTCAAAAAAACATATTAGTAAGACAAGATCTTCCTTGTCTAAAGCCATGTTGGCTGTCTCCCATTAGGTTGTGACTATCTACATGCTGAGTAATTTTCTTCTTTATGATGGTTTCTACCATTTTTCCCGGTACTGACGTCAGGCTCACCGGTCTGTAGTTTCCCGGATCACCCCTGGAACTCTTTTTAAAAATTGGTGTTACATTGGCGATCCTCCAATCTTCAGGTATTAGAGATGATTTCAATGATAGTTCACAGATTACTGATAGCAGTTCTGCAATCTCATATTTCAGTTCTTTCAACACCCTTGGATGTATACCATCCAGCCCAGGTGATTTGCTACTCTTCAGTTTATCTAATAGTTGTAAGACATCTTCCCGATGTATCAATATTTCCTTCAATTCTTCCGCACCTTTAAATACCACTTCAGTCATGGGTAACATCCCATCTTCCTCAGTAAAGACCGAAGCAAAGAATTCATTCAGTCTCTCCGCTATCGCCTTGTCGCCTCTTAGTGCTCCTTTAACCCCTTTATCATCTAATGGACCAACTGACTCTCTCACAGGTTTTTTGCTACGAATGTACTTGAAAAGGTCTTTATTTCGCGTTTTTGCTTCTGCAGCAAGCTTCTTCTCAAATTCTCTCTTTGCCTGTCTTATCAATGCCTTGCATTTGACTTGCCAGTGCTTGTGCTGTTTCCAGGTTTCGTCGTTTGGCTCTTTTTTCCATTTCCTGAAAGATGCTTTTTTGGCAACAACAGCCTCTCTGACCTCACCTTTAAACCATGCTGGCAGTTTTTTGGACTTCCTTCCACTTTTCTTAAAGCGTGGAATACAGCTGGTCTGGGCTTCCAAGATAGTATTTTTCAACAACACCCAAGCTTGATGTACGTCTTTAACCTTTGCAACTGCTCCTTTTAGTTTTTTCTTAACTGTTTTCCTCATTTTATCATAGTCTCCCTTTCGAAAGTTAAAAGGTAGTACTGTGGATTTCCTTACTATCCCTCCTCCACTAATTAAATCAAAGGCGATCATGCTATGATCACTATTGCCAAGTGGCCCCAACACCCTTATCTCTTGCACTAGATCTGGTGTTCCACTAAGGACTAGGTCTAATATGGTTTCCCCTCTGGTCGGTTCATGAACCAGCTGCTCCAAGAAGCAGTCATTTATTTCATCTAGGAACTTTATCTCCCTAGCATGTCCTGACGTGACACTGACCCAGTCGATACCGGGGTAATTGAAATCACCCATTATTATTACATACCACTCTATGCCTACCACACACAAATCCCACTTTAGAAGAATGAATCAAACTACCGTAGGTAAAACAGGTGCCAAACGGTCTGCTAGGATCTTAGAAAGAAATCTTCTGATCCACATTTATCAAAGATATCGGCCTATAAGATGCCAGCAACATAGGATCCTTGCCGGTATAGGAATCACAATAATTAATGCCTCATTGGTGTTAAATGGGAACATCACTGGATCAATATACTGTGCGTACACCTCTGTCAATGGGACACTCACTTTGTCCTGCAACAATTTAAAGAATTTACTGCTAAACCCATCGAGACCTGGGACTCAATTAGTGTGTAGATCCTTAATGGCAGATTGCACTTCCAGGGCAGTAAAGGGTGCATTCGGAACCTCAAGGGGCTCCCATCAAAAGCTCAGGTAGAAACGTATCCCACAGGTAGGTACACGCTGACTCCCTATCTATGATGTCAGTTCCATAAAGCCACTGATAGAACCCATGGAAAGCCTTCTACAAGGAAGCCTTGCACATGTCCCCATTAGGGCTCCTGAAGGCTGTAATATACCTAGGGCCCTTCCTACCCCTAATCAAGGAGGACAGCAACTTCCCTGGCGGGTTGCCAAACTTAAATGGGGATCCTACTACAAATTTTGCTGCATTCACTCACAATGTCAAAAAACACTGTTTTATTTAGGGAACAGGTCTCAGACTAGAGCGGGGAGGAATCTTATGAGGCAATACCTCTGAACACCGATCCCCTTCTTTGCATCAAGGACCTGGGGTTTCCCTTTTTTTCTTTTTTTAGCAGTCCTAGCAGCCTTAGGCTTGGCCTGTTTCGGTTGTTGCTATCTCTTTGTAGCAAAACGACCTACAGAAGATGACTGCTGACCATAAGCAGAATAATATTTCCCTTTTTTGGGAAAAAAACCCTTTTTGAACAACCTTTTCTTAAAAGGAGCAGAAGTAGACTTTGAAAGTCTATCTAAAGCAGAGTTTTCAGCATCCATCTGGGTGGCCTTTGCTTGCCAATCTTTGCCAAAAAGGTTTTCACCTGTACAAGGAAGATTTCCCAGCCCATCTTGAACCCAAGGTTCCAAATCAGAAGCTTGTAACCAAGCAACTCTGCGTGCACCTATGGCAATGGCCGAGGCTCTGTTGGCACCTTCAAAAGAGTCAAAGGCTGCACGGTTGGAAAACATGGAAACATCCTGGGCATGTTTGAGCAAGGTGAGGAATTCTTCCCTTTTATCTTCTTGAATAAAAGGAGATAAAGTTTGCAGATGATCTGTAACTTCTTTTAGAAACATCCCCATATAGAGACTATAGGAGTTGATTCTGGCAACAAGCATACTAGCCTGGAAAACTCTCCTGCCAAAGGCATCTAAGGTTCTGCATTCCCTTCCTGGAGGAGCAGAAGAGTGCCTTTTTGTACTCTTTATCTTCTTCATGGCAGACTCCACCACAATGGAGTGGTGAGGAAGCTGAGTTTTATGGAATCCAGGACAAGGAGGAACACGATACATGGTGTCCAACCTGCGAGAATGAGGGGAAGTGGTGAGAGGAGTCTCCCATATGCCCAACATGTGATCATAAAGAATCTCATGTATTGGTAAAGTGGCTGCCTCTTTAGGAACCTTAGGATATTGTAAGATATCTAATTTTTTGGCTCTAGGCTCTGTCTCAGGGGCCAATGTAATAGAAAGGCCCCTGGCCACTTCCCTAATGAAGTCTTGAAAAGACAAGTCTTCTGGAGGAGACATTCTCCTTTTTGGAGAAGAGGGCTCCTGAGGATGAATCACCGATGCTTCGACAGAGACCTCTGATTCATCAGAGTCTTCAGAGGAATCGAAGTATCGTCTGTCTGGATGCTCCTGCAGAGCCCGATACGCGTACCGGGTGGTATCGACATCGGGAGTGATCGGTACCGATTCAGTACCGATGGGCATCACAGAACAGTGTACCGCTGCAGTCGACCCCGCAACGGATGTCGATGCAATCGGTACGGGCACCGGAACCGATGTCGGTACCGGTGCTGGAATCGGTGCCTGCAATGGAGTTTGTTGCGGTACCGAAGGCATCGCAGCTTGTATGAATGCCGTGATGGCACGCTGCATGGTCAGGATATTCTGATCCATTGACACAACCAATGTCTGGATGTCGGTACCAGTGGGAACCAATGTTCCCTCTAATTTTCTGTAGGCTGTGTGCGCATAAAATATCAGCTGTGCAGCTTTTGAAGGAAGGTTACATTTTTGTGCGCCACATAACGACACTGAGTTATATACTTTAAAATTTGACTACACGTCAGAATACAGTATGTACACCACATTGATTGCACTAGAAAATATTGTAGAACTTGTGAAAACCGTAAATACACAACAACTTTTAAATTTTAAGACATCTGTGTTGTTTTCTATCAGAATTAGAACCATAATTTTTGTGCGCTCTGTTGTAAAGTATGTGCGCTCACTCGGCGAGGTGTGTGCGCGCGCACACGCGCACAGCTTAGAGGGAACAGTGGTGGGAACCACCGGTACCCCAGAACATGGCAACAGGTGATCGGTCGAGGCCGAGCCATCGATGTCAACCTGTGACCCCATAGATAAAGCATTGGAAGCCGGAGCCTCCTGCCGGGGTAATTTTGCCGGTGCGGGTTCCTCGAGGGCAAGCCCGGAGGCATCTCGATACTTGGAAGGAGATCTACCCTTCGAGGACCGGCTGGATTTAAGTTTGGTTACCTGAGATCCATGTGAGGAAGAAGCAGCCCTGGAAGATGTCGATGCAACCGAAGCTGCATCCGAGGGAAACAGGGTACTGAGCTTAACTGCTCGATTCTGCAGGCCTCTTTTAGACATCATGGAGCAGGACTCACAATCCGCAATGGAACGGTCAGGACCTAAACATTTTAGACACCATTCATGGGTGTCAGTGACAGAAATAGTGCCGCTGCACTTCGTGCATTTTTTAAACCCAGAGGCGGGCTTTTCCATGAGGAAAAATTTCCTAGGCCTAAGGCCAAAGAACAAAATGCACTGAAGTGAGAAAAACAGTAGGTTTTTTTTTGTTTTTTTTTTAGAATAAAGAAAGAAAAGACCGGCGGTACCGGTCCAGCGTCGAGAAGGCAGACGCGCAACCAAAGAAATAAAATAAAATAAAGAAATTCTTCAGCAGTGACAGGAACACGACCTGCTGGCTCCGCGGAAAAGAAGAACTGGAGAGAGGCGGTTAGGAAAGGCGGGAAGGCAGCGCGCAGGCACTGTGGGATGCTCCCAAAAGCTTTCCTTTTGGACGCTGGGGAGCGTTCCCGCGCAGGCTCCGTCGGTACCGACGATACCCATATGTGAAGACTCATTCCTGCTTGTTCCTGGAGATAGGAATTTCAAGGAGGTGGTGGCTAAAGGTTCAAAGGGTGGCTTCATAAGCTGGCCAAGAACCAGGTTTAAGTCCCATGCCACTGGAGGTGGTCTAATGGGAGGTTTAGTTAAAAGAAGGCCTCTCATGAATCTTGCTATAAGAGGATGAGAGGAAACAGGTTGTCCATTGAGAGGCTTGAGGGACGCTGCAATAGCACTCAAATGGACTCTTACTGAATTCGTATTCAGACCTGCATGGGATAGATGCAGGAGATACTCTAGTAGAGAATTCAGAGGTTTAGACCTTTCCCTGAACACCAAATGGTAAATCTTTTCCATTTGAAAGCATAGGAACGTCTAGTAGAAGGCTTTCTAGAGGCATGAATAACATCTCTGACTTGCTGAGAGAGATGAAAATCTTGAAGGTCTAGGCCCTCAGCAACCAAGCCCTGAGATGGAGCGACTGGGGATTTGGGTGCCACAAAGTTCCCTCTTCCTGGGACAGAAGGTCTGGTGCAGAGCCCAAGTCCAGGGAAGGAGCTTGAGAGAGATGCAGAAGTAGAGGGTACCACACTTGGCGTGGCCAATGTGGTGCTATGAGGATCATGGTCCCTTGATCTCTCTGAAGCTTGAATAGTGTCTTGGGAATTAGGGGAATTGGTGGAAAGGCATAAAGGAAGTCTTGACCCCAGTGAAGGAGGAAGGCATCCTTGGCCTGAATTCCCTGACACAGAATTCTGGAAGAGAACCGGGGAAGTTTGGCATTCCACGGACTTGAAAAGAGGTCTATGTCCGGGGTTCCCCAAATTCGAAAAATCCTGGCTACCTGGTCCATGTGGAGGGACCACTCGTGTGGAAGCAGAACTCGACTGAGTCTGTCCGCCCAAGAGTTTTAAACGCCTGGAAGATATACTGCCAGAAGATGGATGTGATGCTCTCTGGCGAAGGCCCACAGTCGCAAACCTTCGTTGCAAAGCGACAGAGAGCTAGTCCCGCCCTGCTTGTTTACATAGAACATGGCTACTTGGTTGTCCGTATGGATGAGGACTGTCCTGTAGCTGAGCAGGGAATGGAACACTCTGAGAGCTAAGAATATTGCTCTGAGTTCCAAGAGATTGATATGCAGAGAAGTCTCCTGTGGAGACCAGATGCCCTGGGTGGAGAGATCCTGCAGATGAGCTCCCCAACCCATTGGAGAAGCATCTGTTGTCAGAGTTGCTTGGGGTAGCGATTGCTGAAAAAGGGACCCCAGCAACAGATTTGGAGGGGACTTCCACCACTGGAGAGACCAAAATAGGCGACTGAAGTTTGCTATTTTGTCTGACAGGCAACCCGATGCCTGAGTCCATTGGGTGGACAAAGTCCATTGAGCTGCCCTCATGTGAAGGCGAGCATATGGAACCACATGCACGGTGGATGCCATGTGGCCTAATAGTTGTAATATCTCTCGAGCAGTTAAATGGGACTTTAACTGTATCTGGGAGGCTAACTGCACCAAGCGTAGACATCATGGTACAGGACACACAATCCATGATGGAATGGTCAGGACCCAAACATTTTAGACACCAGTCATGGGTGTCGGTGACAGAAATAGTACCGCCACACTTCGTGCACTTTTTGAACCCGGAAGCGGGCTTCTCCATGAGGAGAAAATATGTTCAGGCCTAAGGTCCAAACCGAAAATGCACAGTTGAAGAAAGAAAAGTTTTTTGTTTTGTTTTTTTAAGAAAGAAAAGACCGGCGGTACCGGTCTGACGTCGAAGAAGGCAGACGCGACATAGAAAAATAAAGAAAAAAATAAAGAATTCTTCTGCGGTGACAGGAACACGACCTGCTGGCTTCGCGGAAAAGAAGAACTGGAGAGAGGTGGTTGGGAAAGGCGGGAAGGCAGCGCGCAGGCGCTGTGGGATGCTCCCAAAAGCTTTCTTACTGGACGCTGGGGAGCGTTCCCGTGCAGGATCCGTCAGTACCGACGATACCCATATGTGAAGACTCATTCCTGCTTGTTCCTGGAGATAATCCCTCTCAGGTGAATGGAGGAGTCTCCAAACGTTCATCAAATCACAACTCTCACACAAGCCTAGGAGGCATCTCCGCTGTCTCACATGTCCCTCTGTCCTCCTTGGCGAACCATCTAGAAGCACATTAAACACACAATCGTAATTCTCACTCAGAATCATTTGACGGTCTCCCACTGAGGAAAGATGATGCACCAACATATCAAAAAATACAGAATTATATGTATTGGGGTCGACAAGACAGGCTTACCATATAGGTTACCATAGATCAACACCAAGGACTTGAAGACCTAAATATGTATACCCTAGAGGAGAGGAGGGACAGGGGAGATATGATACAGACCTTTAAATACTTAAAGGGTATAAATGAACAAACAAACCTTTTTCAAAGAAGGGAACAATGTAAAATTAGAGGGCATACAATGAAGCTGCAAGACGGTAAACTTTAAAGCAACATCACGAAATATGTTTTCAGTGAAAGGGTGGTGGGTACTTGGAATGCCCTCCCAATGGAAGTGGTGGGGGCAAATACAATGACGGCATTCAAGATGGCATGGGACAGACACAGGGGATCCCTTTATAACAAGAGAATGAAATCAAAGCAAACTTAGGTATCTTTTATTTCAATAGATAAAGGGGGGCTGACCTGCAGGGAGCGGCAGGTACAATCCTAAACATGGGCATACAGGGGGTGATCTGCACGGAGCTGCAATTATGATCTCTCTAGCCACCTTACTGATCTTTATCTGCCATCATATACTATGTTATAACCTCATTGAGTTGAAAACCGAATGCCTTGCAGAGTAGTATAACCACTGCTGCCTTCTTCCCACCCGATGAGGACCCATAGAGTGAACCCACCCACCACTGCTGCAGCTTGATATGTTCTGTGGCTGTCATATGAATTTCCTGATTAAAGACTATATCAGTTAGCTGACCCAGTAGAGCTTTAAGAATCTTGTGCCGCTTAATAGGGGAACCATCCCACATATATTCCAGGGCACTAACCTCACTCTTTGTTTCTTCATGTCATCCCACTTCTGAAGGGATTATCCACACAAAACCCAACTCTTATCGACTGAAGGGCCCTCCCCTCATTTTGCAGATCCCCAAAGACAGTTGCAGTGCACACCCTACTCCCCCCTGATTACCCTGAAAGAATCCAAACACAAAGCAGACAACCAGAAATTCCTCTGCAGCACAAAGTCAACCCATCTCTGAACAAATTCTACCCTCTGAATTACCAAACCCATCACACCCCTCTCGTACCCATCTGCCACTTAGGTCACAAATTGTGTGTCCTGGCCTTTCCCCTCCTGAATCCCCTCCTGTCCCACAGTCAGCTACCCCAAACACTCACACCTATCAACCAATAGCACGCAATCTAATCAACTCAATCCTCCCCATATGCTCAATCCGGATATCACATGCACGCATACACCTCTCCCCTCTCCAAGGCCACTAAAGCCGGACTACCTAACCCTAGACCTAAATATGTATACCCTAAAGAAGAAAAGAGACAGAGGAGATATGATACAGATGTTTATATACTTAAAGGGTATTGAACAAACAACAGAAATTATAACATGGTCACTTTTGATTTAATAAATGGAGGGAGGATAGCACGGAAATTGACTGTGCTAACATTTAACTTTAAATAGGAGACTATGATAAAATTAGGAAAATTGTGAATAAGAAAACTAAAAGGAATAACTGCAAAGAGTTTACATCGGGACCGAGCATTATTTAAAGTGCTATCTTGGAAGCCCAAACAGATGTACTCCACGCTTTAAGAATGGTGGAAGGAAGGCCAAATAGCAGCCTGCATGTCTTAAAGGTGAAGTCTGAGAGGCTGCTATAACTAAGAGAACAATCTGAGGGTCTCCATGCAGAAGTGGAGAACTCTTAGATGACATTGGCTGTCTTCAGGTCCAGAATGGATTGGAAGGATCTGCCTTTTTCTGGGAAACACAAAATAAATGGAATATCACCCTTGACCTTGTTCTACCAAGGGCATGGGTACCATAGCCTGCAACCATAGGAGGTGCTGAAAAGTTTCCTTGACTGCCACTCTCTTGGTTGAGGAGCCAGTAGAACACTCCACAAAGGTGTCCTGAAGAGGTTCCGAAAACACTACTGCATATCCCATTTTTGAGGCCCTTGAGGTCCCACTAGTTGGTTGTGATGTGGGTCTATTCTGAGAAAATCAGCTGGAGACTCATACAACTGCTTTCCCCTTGGAACAGACCCACTGAATCTTACTGCAAAGGCTTACCAGCTCCCGAGGAGATGCCTGCTGAGATTGCTGGGATCCCTGAAAGGATTGACCCTTCTTGGGTTTAGACCACAGGAAAACAGACCAGGCCCAAACTCCTTCCAGTTCTAAACTATCCCCACACTCCTCGCTGAGCCCCATTTGAGGAACCCTTGGAGCCTCTTGGCCTATCTTCCAGAAGTCTCTGTGGGCAAGCCTCTTTTTCCAGGTCCTTCCCCAGAGAGCAATCTGCTCTGAAAGGGGTGCTTGCTTGGCCACAACTTGGACACAGCATCAGCAGATCATTTCCAGAGCCAGAGCCACCTTTGGGCTAATACCGCTGCGTCATGGACTTAAAGGAGATCCTGATTAAGTCGTACAGGACATCTGCCACAAATAACACTTCAGTCTCCAATCTTGCTTCTTCAGGACTGTCCAGCAATTGCTGGATCCAGCATAAGCGTGCTTGGTGGTCACAACATCCACATGAAGTGCTGTCTGAGTACCCAAAGCAGAAGCTTTGAAGGCATTCTTGAGGAGGGCTTCCACTTTCCTAACATGTGTCTCCTTTAGCACAGTACCACTTTTCCACCTGTGTGCTTCATCACCGCTATATAGTTTATAATTTATTCATTTGATATTCCACAAATCAAAATATACAATATCTATGCAGTTTACAATAATAAATAAAAAGAAGAAACAACATACCAAGACACTACAAACTGTGACAAGTGAAACAAAAGGAGTCTACAGTAGGAACAAAAGATACAAAAGAAAGGGGGGAACAAAGCTCAGTCAAAATTTATTCCAGCCAAAATCAGTCGGATGGAAAAATCTTTACAAAGTAAAACGTCTTAAGACCTGTTTTAAATTTTCAGAAGGAAAACTCCAGAAAAATATCAGGAGGTAAAGCATTCTACAAAGAAAGATCAACAACAGAAAAGGAGAAATGGCAACAACTTGCAAATGGCACACAGAATGAGAGGGTACAACCTAGAGATTTTGCTGCGACGAGCAAAGGGCCTGAGAAGGAACATAAGACACTAAAGCAGAAGAAAGAAAGGGAGGAAGTCCAATATAATCAACTGGATGAACTATAAGGAGAAACTGTTAACAAAGACAATAATGAACTGATAACCAGTGCTCAGTATATAGCAAGGTCTGATTTCTGAGCTCCATAAAGGAACCTAACCACAGCGTTCTGAGCCAACTGATGACGCCAGATAAGCTTCTCAAGTAAAAATAGTTACTCACCTGTAGCAGGTGTTCTCCATGGACAGCAGGAAAAAGTCCTCACATATGGGTGACGTCATCTGATGGAGCCCACGCAGGAGTACTTCCCTACTACTTGAAACTTTTGAGAGCTTCCTCTGTGCATGGAAGTTATCTTTCTGCCTGCCGCCATTTTACTTCAGTCTGATACTATAGCTCCTAGGGGGGATTGATGGGAGGGTTGTCAGGACTTTTTCCTGCTGTCCACACAGAACATATGCTACAGGTGAGTAACTACCTTTTCTCCATGGAAAAAGCAGGAAATATGTCCTTACATATGGGACTCCGTAGCTACAGGGTATCCAGAGAAATCATTCTGAACTTTTCTCTGACCAGGTACGTGTTTAGATCTCTCAGGTCCCCCCATTTTCTTTGGTGGTACAAGCTCGATCATAAGATCTGCCAAGAGGGTGGTGATTTCTCTCTGAAGTAGTTCCTGATGCTGGAATGAGCCCCTGAAAGGCAAGTTGGAGGAATGTCGAATAGATGCACTTTGTAACTGCTTTGGATAATTTGTAAATCTCAAGGGTCCGAAGATATAAGGGACCATCTTTGGGTGAAAAGAGTGAGCCTTCCTTCGACACGAGTTCTCCACTGCAGTTACAGGTAGAGTGGCTATGTTCTGCAGGAACCAATCAAAATTCCGCCCCAGGCTTTGGCTGAGGAGCAGGCTAGGGCTTTTGAAGTTTCAATTGTGGTCGAGGAGCTTGTTTTGATTGGGAATAGTGGGACCCAGGAAAGTACCTACACCTGTGAAAGTAATAGGTCTTTTTCTGGCTACCATTTTGAAACCTTCGGCCATAGGAGGCCAGCTTGGACATGTGCCTTGAGATGAAGCAATGTGCTGCTTTTCAATGAAGCCAGCTTTCTCTTTGACTTGTTCTCCAAAGACATTCTCTCAATGGCATGGTATATCAGCAAGCTTATCTTGCACTGATTGTTTGAGGTCTGAGGACAGGAGTCAGACACGTCTCTGGTCACCAATACCTATAGCAGAAGCTCTCGATACAATTTCAAAGATATCATAGGTCCCTCAAACCATGAACTTCAAGCAGTCCTTACAGTGTCTCATCAGGAAATGATACTGCTCCAATTTATCTGGAGGGATATACTAGGACAGGTCAGCTAGAAAACATATTAATGTCCCTTCAGATACATGCTCATGTAAAGCTGGTAAGAGGCCATGCAGGCTGTAAGCATGGAACTCTGAAAAAAACTTCTCCCAAAAGAGTTGAAAGTCAGACCTTCCCTTTCCAGGGGTACTGAAGAGTGAGTCTTGGAACTTTTAGACCTCTTAAGGGCAGATTCAATCACCAAGGGTGAGGAAGCTTGGGTTTCTCAAACCTGAGAGTCTTTAGAACTCTATACATGGAGTCAAGCCTTCTACTAACTGGAGGTACAATGAGGGGATTCTCTCACTTCTTCCTTAGGGGCCGAGGAGTACTGAAAGATTTCCAGTTCTTCTGGCCTTGGATATATCTCTAACAAAATCTTGGAAGGTCATATCCTCATGAGGTGATCTGCATCTCTCATGAGGAGAAGGGTCTGATGGAAATTCCGGGGACATGTCCTCCAACTATACATCGATGGACCCAGCCTTCTGAGTCCAGTAAAATCCCTGTTCTTGCTCTACATCAAAATCTTATATAGTATAAGCAGCAGCATGACCAGAAGATAATGCAAGCAAATATACCCCAACTACGTCAGGCTGTTCTAAACTAGTTACATCTTTATTCCAGGCCGAAAAAGGAAGAAGATATTTAGTTTGTGACTCTGGAAAAGTCATGAACGGATTATGATACATTACATGATCTAAAGTACAAATCCCTCTCTGAACCCACTGGTCCCGAAATATAGATCGCCTGTCAATACCCAAGGTTGGATTGTGTCACAGAAGAGATTGTCTGGAATGACTCCATAGTTTCCATGGCCCAATCTAATACCTGAAAGGACTTAATGGTGGAGCCAAGTAAGTGTGGTATACAGTTCTGAATAAACTGTATAAAATAACCATCTTCAGTCCTTTCTGACAGGCCAATGAGTTGCATGTTTTTCCATCTGCTTCTATTGTTTGCATCTTCCAACTCTCTAAGCAATATGGCAATTTCTTGACAATCACATTCTGCTTTCCCAATTTTCCAGTGTGGTAACACACTCATTAAGTTCTGTTAGCTATCCCTGGAATATGGCTAGCTCCATTTTTATTTTATTTTTATTTATTTAACTCTTTTCTTTTATACCGCCCCTTCCAGAGATCAAGGGCGGTTTACATGTAACAGCTTAACAGTATTGTACACATCTGTATACATTTACATTGAACAGTAGAATTCAACTATTTACATTGAACAATAAAATTTAACTTTGTAAGGTATTAAAGTGAAACAATCGTCAAACTATTTACAATAAATATTTACAGTGGCTGTGTGTGGTAAGTAGGGCAAGTGTAGGAGTTGGAATTTATTTCCTTTTATGCATAATTTTTATATCCCTTAAGGCTTCATTAGTGCTTTTCAGCAACTTCTGTGCATCAAGAGCGGCCGCCATTTTGACTAGTGTCAGAGGTTCTTTCCTAGCACATTTCACCAGTTGCAGCCGCAAAAAATATTAAAAAATTTTTCTGTGGATATACTCCGGTATAACTCAGTGCCATCTGGTGCAGGTAAGTCACAGAGCAGAGGGTGAAGACTTGAAGTTCCACACCAACTGGTCTCAAGCACAGTCCTCACCATATTGGCCTCCCCCCCCCCCCCCCATATCAAAGGGTTTCTGAAAATCAGATACACCATATCAACTGACTCATTTTTATCTCCCTATTTAATTCACATCTCCAAAAACATGCAGCAGAATTGTAAGGCAAGACTTCCCTTGTCTAAATCCATCTGGGCTTTGTCCTATCTATAAATAAGTTCAGTAATTTTGTTCTTTTTAAGGGTTTTCTACCATTTTCTGCTCAGCACTGACGTCAGGCTCAGAGGTTGAATTCAAAATAATTTTGGCATTGCAGGAAAAAAGCCTTAGATTTATCTAATGTCATCTTTAATAGAAAGTACTTTACAGCAGTATTGGTAGAATGATTTCTGCATCCTTTTTAATCTTTTTACAAGCCTTCAGTTATCACATTCCTGTATTAGCAACACAGGATAATATAAACTTTTCATGATATTTTGTGACAGGGTGGCTGCAATATAATTTAGATTAGCAGAGTAAGAAGTCACTGTTCTGTTCAAGAGTAATGACTTAATTTAACTCAGTTTAACATATGCCATCAGATATGATGTAGAATATTTTTATAAAATGCTAGTTGTCTCGTCTCACTATTATGGTAAATATGTTTGACCAAATAACTATTAAACAAATAAATTTGTTGGTCTGCACTGACATTTGATGCAGTGAGAATTACTGGCCTCAAGTATAAGATTTTTATGTTAACTTGGGAAGCTAAAAAAGAAGATGAGAAAGAAATTATTACCATAATTGAAAGGAAATAGCATATTCCTGAATCCTTACTAAGCTGATTAGCTTTTAAAGGTCAGTATTCAATAACATCTAGGAAATAATTTGAAACATCTAATCTGGACATTTCAAGTCATTCCTTTATTCAGTGCCACTATAAATTCTAAGTGGGATTTTAGAAGGGCTGTCTAGGAGGAATCTGTGACAACCAGAGCAACATGTTCAAAAATTCAGGTAAGTGGTAGCAGTGAATGGAGGCACATGTAAGTGCCTTCTAAAATTGCTCCGTCTCTGCCCCAAAAGATGAGTGTTCCAGTAACCAGCTCTGGTGACAGGCCCATGCAGATAGCAAGGCTCGGTACTTGGACGTGTTGGCCGGGGTATTTCAAAAAGAGGGCGTCTATGTTATAAGAACGCCATATCCTGGCCAGTCATTTCAGATAAGCAGACATGTGGCAGTGGGCCAGTAATAGGTTTGGAGTACAGATTAACATGCAGATTTCTTTAGCCCAGAAAAACTAACTATGGTAATGAGAGTGCATTTCACACTTCCCCCTGCAAGTGTTGCTGTCAGGAAATGAGCACTTTTTTGTACTTTATTCATAGTCAGAAGCAAGTATAGGCATGGATGCATCAACAGCCTGGGCCAGTCATGCATGTGCCATTCTGAAATTGCCATGACGTGCATCTCTGCTGCATCACCCAGACCATATCTCCACCAGGACCCCTTGCCACATGGATGTACTTGTGCCAGGGACATCCATATACCCAACTTTCTAAAATGGGTCCAGGGATATCTCTGTGATTTATATATCTGAATGCCCTTTCTGAGATGTCCAAATCACAAGTACAAATTATACACAGAAGTATAAATCTATATCTAAATAGAATATCAGGACTTATATGTATATGTTATATGATTGGCTCAGATGGCCCAAGCTATACCTGATTTTGGCATGCCCAAGGCACATGTATAAGCTATACATATAAGGGCCAATATTGGTGTCTATAGATATAATTTATACGGATTTGTGATCCTGCTCCAACCCTGCCCTCCCCACTCTAAATATAGTGGAACATTGATTTTCCGCTATATGTATAAGGCTGCCATATTTTTTAAACACTGAAAAAAATTAATAATATAATCACTCTACTAAATTAACAAACCTCACATCAGGTTCTAAACAAACCAATTGCACAAAATGTAAAAGCAGGAAGGAAGAAACAAAAGCCTCAGAACCCAAGGTGATAAATCCAGCTTTAAAACAAAAAAGCCAACCTTCCACACATCACAGGCCCTCTTTACCTCCTTCCAACCTTTAAAAACCTTTTCCAACAATGACATTCTGTTTTACAACATTCAGTGCACAAAAAACAACATTGGTTCACCAGAGCAGAAATACAAAGAGAACATGTCTCAATTTTTAACCATTGTCCTGGTACACAGTTGGGCAATGCTGTTAAAAAAGCACACCAAAACCCCACACACAGTTGGGCAATTCTATTAGAGAAGTACACCCAGTTGGGCAATACTATTAGAGAAGTACACCCGACGCTACACATAGGCAGCCTTAAGCGCTTCGCTGGAAAACAGCTTCTTCAGGGAAAACCCCTTCCAAACTGTGCACAAGTCACCATCTTAACCAGCAGCATGCTCACCGGCGTCCATCACACCAGCCAAACAAACTGACACTGCCAGGACAATGGTTAAAGATTAAGACATGTCATCTTTGTATTTCTGTTCTGGTGAACCAATGTTGTTTTTTGTGCACTGAATGTTGTAAAACAGAATGTCATTGTTGGAAAAGGTTTTTAAAGGTTGGAAGGAGGTATAGAGGGCCTATGATGTGTGGAAGGTTGGCTTTTTGGTTTTAAAGCTGGATTTATCACCTTGTGTTCTGAGGCTTTTGTTTCTTCCTTCCTGCTTTTAAATTTTGTGCAGTTGGTTTGTTTAGTACCTGATGTGAGGTTTGTTAATTTAGTGGCGTGATTATATTATTAATTTTTGTCAGCGTTTTGTTCACTCTGGTATAGACCTATTATTGCTTTTTTTTTTTTTTTTTTAATTTGAAATTTCAACAAACTTACAAAGCAAGCATAAAGAAACCATGAATGTTTCCAAAAGGCAAAATAACACAAATATTAACCGAAACACACAATTAGTGGCAATACATCATCATAGCCCACAATCCGGGGAGATACTTAAAAGAAAACAAATCAGCACAAAACAAATAGAGCCAACTCTAATTTATCAGGCAGCTTACTAACTTAACCCACCCACCTCCAGTTACTAATTACCCAGTCGTTCCTTGTCAGCAAGAAATACCTCAAGCTGAGAAGGATCAAGAAAGACAAACTTTGAACCTTGATACAAAACCAAACATTTACAAGGGTATCTAAGAAAAAAGGTAGCAGAGATAGCAAGCAATCTAGGTTTAAGAGTCAAAAAGGCCTGTCTCCTAGTCTGAGTCACCCTACTAATATCTGGAAACATTTGAACCCTAGCACCGCAAAACAAAGCAGACATATTTTTAAAGTAACTACGAAAAACCATCATTCTATCCTGGTCTGAAAGAAAAGATACCACCAAAGTGGCTCTTGAGGAAATATTATCTCTTGAGTCCTCTAGAAATTTGGTAAGGTCCAGGGCCTCCATGCCCTTAACCTCATCAAACCCAGCCAGAGAACCCGTAGCTAACCTCTTACCAGTAAGGTAATATAACTTAGAGAGGGCAATGGAGTCAGCCGAAGCCAACCCCAAGACCTCTTTGAAATACTTTCTCAACAAGATTTCAGCAGAAAGCAAATGAGAACAGGGAAAATTCAACAATCTAACATTTTTTGCTCGAAACATATTGTCATATTGTTCCATCTTGTTGTGCACATACAAACTATCCTTTATGTGAGAAGAATTAACAGCTGCAAGGGCCTGACACTGGGTTTCACACTTAACAACCTGTTTAGAAATATTCTCAACCTTTTTATCTACTTCAGACAGCCTAGTGGTAATCTCAGAAGAGAAACCACAAAGCTGTATTACAGTGGGCACCAAGGTGTTTTCAATACGGGTTACCACTTTCCAAATATCTGCCAGGGTAACCTGATCATCTGAGATCACCCTGGCTTCGTCTGGAACAGGTAACCATACCACTGGTTTCAGCTTTTCCCCAACATCAATCGGGGTACTCTGCTGAAACTGAGTGCCCAAAGGAGCAGACAACGGTGGAGATTCATAAACTGGAGGAAGAGGTGGTGTCCGATCTGGAGAGCTAAGAGATACCGGGGATGAACATAGAACGAGAAAGTCAGGATCAAGTGGTACATTGGTGTTAGTCACTACCTTAACATGTTTGTCCATGGGTCCAACAGCAACCTCAGTTTGCTCCGCCGGCAAGATCTTCTTTTTTCTTTTACCCATCTATCCCGCAGCTACAACACGCAGCACTTGAACGGCTCTCCCGCTCTCCTTCGTGGCTCCCAAGGGGCATAATATGCCCCTTGTATCTAGCCCCTTATATCGCTGCCCTGACTAGCGTCTCCGGCTGCGCCTGGCCTACCAAGTTTTTAAAGGGGCCCCCGATGACGTCGGGGCCGGCGGGGAAAGAAGCCCGATGTCTCCGGACCTCTGCGCTGCCTCCAACCTCTCTCCCGGGACTGCAAAACAGCTGAGCAGCTTTTTAAAAGGCCCCCGATGACGTCAGGGCCGGCGGGGAAAGAAGCCCGATGTCTCCGGACCTCTGCGCTGCCTCCAACCTCTCTCCCGGGACTGCAAAACAGCTGAGCAGCTTTTTAAAAGGCCCCCGATGACGTTGGGGCCGGCGGGGAAAGAAGCCCGATGTCTCCGGACCTCTGGCTGCCTCCAACCTCTCTCCCGGGACTGCAAAACAGCTGAGCAGCTTTTTAAAAGGCCCCCGATGACGTCGGGGCCGGCGGGGAAAGAAGCCCGATGTCTCCGGACCTCTGCGCTGCCTCCAACCTCTCTCCCGGGACTGCAAAACAGCTGAGCAGCTTTTTAAAAGGCCCCCGATGACGTCGGGGCCGGCGGGGAAAGAAGCCCGATGTCTCCGGACCTCTGCGCTGCCTCCAACCTCTCTCCCGGGACTGCAAAACAGCTGAGCAGCTTTTTAAAAGGCCCCCGATGACGTCGGGGCCGGTGGGGAAAGAAGCCCGATGTCTCCGGACCTCTGCGCTGCCTCCAACCTCTCTCCCGGGCTATTGCTTTTTTTTTTTTAACAAACAGCACAGAAATTAGGCATGGCACTGAACAATCTAAGTTCTTTCTAAATACTGACCCGTTAGATCTTAAATGAATGACAGTGGATCGAAAAATACCTTGAGAGGGGCAAGATGATGGCCATGAGGGATGGTGTGTGAGTCACTATCTTTGGCTTCTCCCTATCCCCTCCTGATTTATTTATTTAACAGGTTTTATATACCGACTTTCTACAATTCAAGACGGTTTACAAGGAACATAACAGACAGTATATTTCAACTGAGTACATTGTAACAATAAGGATCACAGTATAAATGATTAACAAGAAACTTACTCCTTGCGGAGGCTTAAGAACTATTTACATGGAGGCGTAATCAAGTGTAAAATGTATATATGTAAATCTCCCTCTCCCCCCCTCCTAACTGTGTGTTGTGCATAACCCATGAATCATGTTGTACACATAATTGAAAATGACTGGCTTTGTTCTAACAACCTATCATATAACCTTGTAAATCACGCTGTAATTCTTTTAATTTGCCTTTGATCTGGCCTTTCTCTGTTTTACAAAATCAAACCGCTCCTGATCGCTGGAAGTAGCGGTATAGAAATATATGCTAAATAAATAAATATTTACATGGAGAATCATATAGGAGGTTAGAGGGAGCTATGTAAGTAGGGAAAAGTGTTCCTGGAAGAGATGAGTTTTCAATTTCTTCCGGAATTCAGAGTGATTGGGACAGTTCCGTAATTCATATGGTAAGGCATTCCAGATAGAGGGGGCGTAAAGGGAGAATGCACGATTACAGGTAGTTTGGCTACATGTTCTCTTAGATGTTGGAATGGATAGAAGGTTTTTGGTGATGGTGCGGCGTGTTCTATTGTTATTGGAATTGGATAGGAGCAAGGAGAGGCAAGGAGCTGACTGACTGGAAATGATTTTGTGAATGAGGGTGATTGCTTTGAATTTAGCTCTGGACTGAATGGGGAGCCAGTGTAGATCATAGAGGATTGGCGTTATGTGTGAGCGTCTGGGGTTATTTGTGATGAGCCGAGCTATTGTGTTCTGTGCCATTTGGAAGGGATGTAGGCTGTTCTTAAGGAATGCCATGATATATGAGATTGCAGTAGCCAAGGGTTGGGATGGTGAGGGCCTGGCAGCCAGTGCGAAAGGAGTCTGGGTTTAGGAAAGGTTGGAGGTTCCGAAGGGTACGTACTTTTGCATATATTGTGTTAGAGGTTTGAAGGGCAAGGGAAAGGCAAAGGTTGCTGCGAAGTTGTCTTCCCATCCTTCTGTGAGGCAATTAACCATACTGGAGCTGCTCACTTCTTCAGCGTCTGTTCTTCTGGGTGCATTGGATGCTGTGTTGGAGTCATCCGGAGAGGACTCCTTCTTTGGCCAGGATACTTCTTTGAGCTCCAGCAGAAGGCCTTTGGAGTCACTGGTACAAGGTTCCGGAGGCTTTGGTGTCCTCAGTTGGGAGGTTTGTCGTTCTGGTGTGGAGCCCGGCCTGGTTGAAGGGGAGGTCCCTAGAGTGATTATGGCATCTCCTGGAAATACCTCACAGATGACCCTGGAAGTAAACTTTGATGGAACACTCGGCGCGGTGGTAGCAGCGACTTCCATGGGCCTCCCCTCCGTTGTTACTGAGGGGCTGTCTTGGAGAGTAGAGCTGCAGTCAGCCTTTGCTAGCATACAGCAGAAAGCTCCCCTGGTGAAACCTCCGAAGGTGTCCATGGATAGTCTCTAAACAACGCTCTTGGTCACTTCTTTGAGCGATTACCTAAAGGCAATACAATAACTATACAACTTGCTCCAAGTATCTCATTAGTTTAGTGTAGTCTTTTGTTATAGGTATTTCAACCTACTAAGGTCTCAGACAACCTATTGCACTACAGTTTGGACATATTATATGTCCTACTTATGTGCTCGTTGACATCAATGACCTTCCATAGTGCATAAACATTGGTGTTCTTGCTCTAAATTTATCAACCTTATGATGATTTTTTACATCGGAATCCCAAAGGAAGTACTTAACTTCACTCTGTTCTTTTCTTTAACTCTTCCTCAACCGTTCCATTTCTAAAATGCCTAGAAATGCATGCACGACTACAGGGCAAGGAGGAGGAACTCTCTGTATTGAATAATTTATTTATTTATTTATTTACATTCTCTTATATACTGCGCTATTCTGCATCAGTGTGGTTTAAATTGAACAAACTGAAATTACATTGAACAGGGCATTATAACTTGGAGATAACTATTTTACAGGGAACATGGGCTATGGAGTGTTAAGTGGCTTGCCCAAGACCACAAGGAGCACCTGTGGGACTAGAAACCCCAGTCCTTCCGGCCCAAGGTTGCTGTCCTCTAGTGGGATTTGAACCCCTGACCTTCTGGCCTGAAGTACCTTGCCCCAACCACTAGGCCACTCCTCCAATCAAATGAAGACACTTGAGGACTCTGTTACTTAGTTTGGTGAGACTCAAACTTTAGTTCAGGACAAAATGGTAAATTGAAGAATTTGGATAATGGTGTTCAAGCCCTAAACTTAAGATTTGTGCATTTTCCTAAGTATTTTGTTTTCTCCCATGACCATGCTGCAGAAGTACTTTATAGAAGTATTACAAATCCCTGACAATGCTCTCCCTCCGATGGCTAAGGATTTCTATCTCCCAACCAGGGTTGTGGGTTCCACTCCTGGTTTAGGCACTCAGGGAGGGGGGAGTAGTTCAAGAGGTACAATCTTTGGATGTTACAGGATTGCTTGAGAGTTCCCAGTCTGATGTCCTAGAGCATGGGAACTTTGCTGGTTTTGTTTGTTTTTCCTCAAGATAAAGATCATGTGTTCCGTTCTTTAATCATAGGGCTGATTTATTTTTGGGGGCAAAATATAGGTTTTTCCTGATCTTGCTACATCTACTCAGGAACGGAGAAAGAAATTTATGGAAATGAGAGAGGCTGTATTAGATTTGGGGGCTTCTTATACTCTTCGTTTTCCCTGTAAATGTATAGTTTAGTTTGAAAATAATCCTTATGTATTTTTTCAACCTTCCCAAGATTGCTTTTTTCCTTGACTCTAGACTTTTAATCAAACCGACTTTCAATCCTGTGACCTAAGGCCTTCAATATTGTTAGTTGGACTCTGCCTCGTCCTTCTTTCCTGAGTCCTTTTCTTTATTTGTTGTCACTAAGATAGTTTTAATGTAACTAAGCAAAACAGGCTAACAATTCATACCTTGCAGAATACAAAGAAACCCAACAATGGAGAATGACCATGGCTAAGATTCTTGATTGTTTCTTAAGGGGTACTTTATTAACGATTGTTTAAGAAACAATCAAGAAGATGGCATCACTCGAGTAGGATGCATCTGTACCAGCTCCGTTGATAAGTTTGCCCCTTTGTATTTTCTTACCTCTCGATGCCGAAGCACAAGGCAAAGGATAAGGGCAATTTTCCTCCTAAACCCAATGCTTTGCCGGTGGGGCAGTGCACAATGGACTTTTTCATCAAAGTGAAACCACGGATATTCCTGCTACTGGGGCTTGGGAGAGTCCTGGTCTGGAGAGCGATGTTTCGCTCAATCCGGTTGGCTCCCCACTCCTCCTGCACCTTCGCCTTCTGGGTTCAGACTGCTTGATGCTAGTGCAAGTGTCAAGGCCTCGACATATCTAGCTGTGGTGTCTCTTTTGTTGATGCTTCTCAAGGCTGCAGTTTCCAATGCCGAGGGTGGGGGTGGCCCCCCTACAGGAGCGAGTGTGTGACCAGGAACTCCCTGGAGTATTTGAGTTTGATTATGAGTCTTCTTTGCCATTATCCTCTGCTCTTCTACCACTGAATCGCCCCAAGGAAGTGACTCTGGATTCCATTTGAACTGCTTTGGAATCTATTTATAAGGTACGTGCTGGAGTATGCCAGGTTTCAACCCTGTATTCTCCTAGATTGGAGAGTTTAGAGAAGAGCCTGGAGACCCAGCAGGGGTGGCTGTTGGGGTTCAAGTCATCGGTCCAGGAGCTTCAGGAGTCACAAGGAACATTGGTTCAAAATAGAATGATAGTACAGCAGAACATTGAGAACCTTGAAAATCAGCAGAGGAACTTGAACCTTCAGGTTCTGAATTTTCCACATTTGACAATAGTATTTATTAGGTTTCTAAAAGAGACTTTGAGCTATTCTAAATCTGGGATTCCTCCTTTTCAGAAAATCTACTATCTACCGCTTATGGTTTTCAAGGACGCTTGTGGATGTTTCGTCAGATTTGGCTAACTTGTCTGCGGTCTCGGAGCAGTCTACCAATGAGGTGGAAGCTAAGGCTACTTTATTGATTGCATTTGTTTTTCTTCAAGATAAGGAAGCATACTTTAAAAAAGCTTGTATTTCCTTTTTGCTTGGAAAGATACAGATTTTCCCAGATGGGTCCAGGTGGATGCAGATTAGGAGAAAGACATTTCTGGAACTCTGAGCCGAGGCCTTGGCCTTGGGGGCGAGGTTCCAGCTGAAGTTTCCTTATAAATGTGTACTCTCCTATCGTTTCTTCTTAGATTCTAAATGACTGCAAAGCTAACTGATGGAATTGTTAGACTTTGCTTTCCTACTCATTACTTTGCAATGTATTTACCTTTGCCATCTTCTCATGGCTGTGTAGTCTTGGATTCTCTCTCGGACTTCTTACATTCAGTGATGCTATATTATTGTTCCTTTAAATTAAAGCAAAGAAACAACAAAAAAGGAACAATAATAGAGCATCACTGAATGTAAGAAGTCCGAGAGAGAATCCAAGACTACACAGCCATGAGAAGATGGCAAAGGTAAATACATTGCAAAGTAATGAGTAGGAAAGCAAAGTCTAACAATTCCATCAGTTAGCTTTGCAGTCATTTAGAATCTAAATTAGAGAGTATGACGGAATTTGTATTTCCTATTCCAAGGTTTTTCTGATAAATTTCAATAAAATTTAAATTAAAAAAAGGAACAATCAAGAGTCTTAGCCATAGTCTTTCTACATTGTTTGGTTTTGTTTGTATTCTGCATTGTTTGGTTACAGAGTGACCCTTCTCTTTTTTTGCTTCTAACAATTCATACCCGCCAATATAGTAGTGAATCAAAATTTTTAGGGATGTGTACAGGGCAAAAATTTTAGTTTTGTTTTTGGTTTGTCTAGGCTTTTTCCCCCCTCAAGGTTTTTTGGTGTTTGTTTTAATAGTAAACTAATGTGCATGTAAAGCGTAGTTACTCACCTGTAACAGGTGATCTCCGGGAACAGCAGGAATTTAGTCTTCACATATGGGTATCGTCGGTACCGACAGAGCCTGCGCGGGAACGCTCCCCAGCGTCCAATAGGAAAGCTTTTGGGAGCATCCCACTGCACCTGCGTCGCTGCCTTCCCGCCTTTCCAACTCTCCCTCTTCAGTTGAATTTATAGCTGAGACAAAGGAGAGATTGAGAGAAACTCCTAGGGGAAATGGGTGGGTAGTGAAGACTAAATTCCTGCAGTCCCCGGATATCAGGTGAGTAACTATGCTATCTACAGGAACAAGCAGGAATGTAGTCTTCACATATGGGGACTCCCCAGCTAAGAGATGCCAGAGAAATGACAACAGAAAGCTGCGAAACCCAGATTGAGATGGGTCATGCTTCCTCCCATGGATCTCTGGCATCGAAACCCAGGACGGCGGGTAGGAATTGTTCTAAGTCTGAAAGAGATGCTGGAGAACAGCTTGACCAAACAAGGCATCCCAACGGGAGTCCTTGTCTAAGCAGTAGTGGGCTGCAAAGGTGTGTACTGAAGCCCAAGTGGCTGCTCTACAGATGTCGTCAATGGAAACTGAGCCAAGGTTAGCCATAGAGGCTGCCATTGCTCTCACATTGTGAGCTGTGACATGACCTTCAAGAGAAAGTCCTTTGCTCTCGTAAGCAAAGGATATGCAATTTGCAATCCATTTGGACAGAGTTTGTTTGGAAACTGGTAGTCCAAAATGACTAGAGTCAACGGCAACAAAGAGCTGAGAAGATTTTCGATGCTGCTTAGTTCTTTGCAGGTAAAAGGCCAAAGCTCTTTTACAATCTAGAGTGTGTAGGTTCCTTTCTGCATTGGAAGCGTGAGGCTTAGGGAAAAAATACAGGAAGGTAAACCGACTGGTTTAAATGAAAAGGTGAAACCACCTTTGGCATAAAATGTGGGTGAGTTCTAAGAACTACCTTATCATGATAGAATCTTGTATAAGGAAGATCAGCCACTAAAGCCTGGAGCTCACTGATGCGACTCACAGAAGTGAGCGCAATTAGAAAGATTACTTTCCAAAAAGAAACTTTAGGGATGTAGTGGCTAGCGGTTCGAAGGGCGGTTTCATGAGTTGCCCAAGGACAAGTTTTAAATCCCATGCCACGGGTGGTGGTTTAATGGGAGGTTTAGTTAAGAGTAGTCCTCTCATAAACCTTGCTACAAGAGGATGAGAGGAAATAGGTTGTCCATCTAAAGGCTGGTAAAAAGCAGCAATGGCACTAAGGTGGACCCTTACTGAATTGGTCTTAAGACCAGAGGTTGATAAATGGAGCAGATACTCAAGTAACGGCTCCACTGGTAGTGAAAAGGGGTTAAACTCCTTTTTAGAACACCAAACAGAAAACCTTTTCCATTTCAAGGCATAGGCTTGCCTTGTGGAAGGTTTTCTTGAAGACAGAAGGATATCTCTAACATGTTGAGAAAGGTTAATATCCTGGGATTCTAGTTTCTCCGTTCTCCTGGGAAAGCAGATATGGAGCACATCCCAACTCCAGAGGCCTGGCTTATTTATTTATTTATTTTATTTATTTACATTCTCTTATATACTGCGCTTTTCTGCATCAGTGCGGTTTACATTGAACAAACTGAAATTACATTGAACAGGGCATTATAACTTGGAGATAACTATTTTACAGGGAACATGGGCTATGGAGGGTTAAGTGGCTTGCCCAAGACCACAAGGAGCACCTGTGGGACTAGAAACCCCAGTCCTTCAGGCCCAAGGTTGCTGTCCTCTAGTGGGATTTGAACCCCCGACCTTCAGGCCTGAAGTACCTTGCCCCAACCACTAGGCCACTCCTCCACTCCGCTTGAGAGAGACGTAGAAGCAGTGGATACCATGTCTGTCGTGGCCAATGTGGGGCTATGAGGATCATATGGCCCCTGAAGCTTGAACAGAGTTTTGGGAATGAGGGGAATGGGTGGGAAGGCATAGAGGAAGTTTTGACCCCAGTGGAGGTGGAAAGCATCCCTTGCCTGACAGTTCTGCGCCAGAATTCTAGAGCAGAATCGGGGAAGTTTGGCATTCTGAGGACTTGCAAAGAGGTCTATCTTTGGGGCTCCACAGATCTGAAAAATTCGAGCAACTTGCTCATGATGAAGAGACCACTCGTGTGGCAAAAGTACTCGACTGAGTTTGTCTGCTAAAAGATTTTGTGTGCCTGGAAGATCTACTGCTAGAAGGTAGATCTGAGAATTCCTGGCAAAGGCCCAGAGGCGTAAAGCTTCGTTGCACAATGCTTGAGAACCTGTTCCACCCTGCTTGTTCACGTAGAACATGGCTACTCGACTGTCGGTTTGGAATAGAACCGTCTTGTAGCTGAGGTTGGCTTGAAAAACCTTACATCAAGCTTGGGTGTTGTTGAAAAATACTATCTTGGAAGCCAGACCAGCTGTATTCCACGCTTTAAGGAAAGTGGAAGGAAGTCCAAAAAACTGCCAGCATGGTTTAAAGGTGAGGTCAGAGAGACTGTTGTTGCCAAAAAAGCATCTTTCAGGAAATGGAAAAAAGAGCCAAACAACGAAAACTGGAAACAGCACAAGCAATGGCAAGTTAAATGCAAGGCATTGATAAGGCAGGCAAAGGGAAAATTTGAGAAGAAGCTTGCTGCGGAAGCAAAAACATGTAATAAAGACTTTTTCAAGTACATTCGTAGCAAAAAACCTGTGAGAGAGTCAGTTGGTCCATTAGATGATAGAGGGGTTAAAGGGGCACTAAGAGGCGACAAGGCGATAGCGGAGAGACTGAATGAATTCTTTGCTTCAGTATTTACTGAGGAAGATGTAGGGATGTTACCCATGACTGAATTGGTATTTAAAGGTGCAGAAGAATCGAAGGAAATATCGATACATCGGGAAGATGTATTACAACTATTTGATAAACTGAAGGGGAGCAAATCACCTTGATCGGATGATATACATCCAAGAGTGTTGAAAGAACTGAAATACGAGATTGCAGACCTGCTATTAGCAATCTGTGAACTATCATTAAAATCATCTGTAATACCTGAATATTGGAGGATGGCCAACGTAACGCCAATTTTTAAAAAGGGTTCCAGGGGTGATCCGGGAAACTACAGACTGGTGAGCCTGATCTCAGTAACGGGAAAAATGGTAGAAACCATCATAAAGAACAAAATTGCTGAACATTTAGATAGTCATGGCTTAATGGGAGACAGCCAACATGGCTTTAGATAAGGAAGATCTTGTCTTACTAATCTGTTATGTTCTTTTGAAGGTGTGAATAAACAGGTAGACAAAGGTGAGTCAGTTGATATAGTGTATTTGGACTTTCAGAATGCCTTTGACAAGGTCCGTCATCACAGACCTTTGGCAAAACTAAAGAGCCATGGGATAGGAGGCAGTATACTATTGTGGATCAGGAACTGTTAAAAGATAGAAAGCAGAAGGTAGGGCCCAAATAGCCAATTTTGTCAATGGAGAAAGGTGAATAGTGGTGTACCCCAGGGATCTGTGCTGGGTCCGCTGTTTTTTGACATATTCATAAATGACCTGGAAAAGGGAATGACGAGTAAGGTTATCAAATTTGCAGATGACACAAAACTAAAGTTGTTAAAACCCATGAGGATTGTGGAAAATTGCAAGAGGATCTTGATAAATTGGAAGACTGGGCATCAAAATGGCAGATGAAATTTAATGTGGACAAGTGCAAAGTTATGCACCTAGGGAAGAACAACCCAAACTATGGTTACACGATGCAAGGTTCCACATTAGGAACCACCACCCAGGAAAAAGATTTAGGCGTCATTGTGGATAACATGTTAAAACCCTCTGCCCAGAGGAGTGGAGAGTGATCCTGCCCGGCGATTCCACCTTGCCCGTGTTGATTGCTGCAGCTGTTCTAGCCCTATTTCACTCTGGGCTATACCGCGGGAGCTGAGGAGTGGAGAGTGATCCTGCCCGGCGATTCCACCTTGCCCGTGTTGATTGCTGCACCTGTTCTAGCCCTATTTCACTCTGGGCTACACCGCGGGAGCTGAGGAGTGGAGAGTGATCCTGCCCGGCGATTCCACTTTGCCCGTGTTGATTGCTGCACCTGGGACATGCAATAAAGCTACAGGGTAAACTATTTAAGACTAATAAAAGAAAATATTTTTTCACTCAACGTGTAATCAAACTCTGGAATTTGTTACCGGAGGATGTAGTAAAGGCTGTTAGTGTAGCTGGGTTTAAAAAAGGTTTGGACAAGTTCCTGGAGGAAAGGTCCATAAACCATTATTAAGAAGGGACCCAGGATATCAATGCTTGAACCAATACAAGCATTGTGGAACCTGTGTCCCTTGGGGAAACTGCTAGGTACGTATGACCCAGATTGGCCACTGTTGGAAACAGAATACTGGGCTTGATGGACCTTGGTCTGATCCAGTATGGCATATCTTATGTTCTTATGTTCTAGCCCTATTTCACTCTGGGCTACACCGCGGGAGCTGAGGAGTGGAGAGTGATTCTGCCTGGCGATTCCACCTTGCCCGTGTTGATTGCTGCACCTGTTCTAGCCCTATTTCACTCTGGGCTACACCGCGGTACGCAGGCGTGTGCCAGAAGGGGCGTGACCAAAGGGGCAGGCCACGCCCCTTTGGAGCCCCTTTGGAGTTTGTGAGCTGTTAGAGCTTTTCCCCGGTATAGGGAAAATACGGAAGAAGAGTGCGTCGACTGTTTCTACAATGAAAGCTTCTAAGCCTGAAGGTCCTTTGGACAAGCATCTGATTCGTCAGACTGTGGAAAATCGCAGCTTGGAACTTTCGGCTTCAGTGAGTGTCTCCTCCAGCTTCCTCTCATATTGGGGGTTCTACCTTACCCCTCCCGTCATCCGAGCAAGTAGTGGCTCTGGATCAGGCCTTAGGAAATGTAGGCTTTGATTCTGGGGTCATTTCGGTTCCTGTGGGTCCCTCGGAGCAAGCCTGCCCTGAACGTAAGGTTTTGCCTATGCCTAAAGTGTTTAAAGTCCCGTTGGTATTGGGGGATGCTGTTGGTTCCTCCTCGTCCCCTCAGGAAGTAACTTTAAAAGATATATGGGCGATTGTTACCCGCACCGAGGCTGTTCTTACTGGAACCTTATCTCAAATTGAAGAATATACTCAAGACTCGATAGCTAAGTTTTCTGATTATGATAATCAATTTGTGTTTCATGATGCACGTTTGAAACAGGTAGAGGGAAAAGTAGATTCTGTTCAGGTGATTTCGTCCTCCGTAGTTAAGGATAGTTTGTACTTACACAGGCAATTGGAATTATTGGAGAATATATCTAGGTCTAAAAACCTGGGGTGTTTAAATTTTCCGGTTACACACTATCTTTCCCCTTTAATTTTATTTTATAAATATTTAAAAGAGGTTTTGAAATTTGACCAGCCTGAGGTTATCAAGGTTGCCAATTTGTATTATGTACCTAGACTTAAAAAGAATGTGGAAAGTAAAGGGGTGGAGGATGTTCAATTACTTTCCCCCATTAGTTTGGATATATCAGAATTTCTGGAGTCCTCCTCTGATAATATTTTAAATCATGCTACTTTAGTGGTTACTTTTGTAACAGAGTTGGACAAGAAATCTGTATTAAAAACTTATTTTTCCCAGAAGAACGTACTTTTTTGTGGCCAAAAGATTACCATATTTCCAGATGTTTCCCGTGTTACACAGAATTGGCGTAAGGCCTTTCTAGAGTTGAGAGCACGCACTTTAGCATTGGGAGCTACTTTCTTTTTAAAGTTCCCATGCAAGTGCTTAGTGGAACATCGTGGGAAACGATATGGATTTGTAGATCCTGTTCATTTGGCTGTTTTCCTAAAAAATCATGAGTCTCATGTGGGTGATGGGATAGTAGTTAAAGGTACTGAATGAATGATTGGGGTCCTGGTTGTGGTATCGTTTTTTCTTCTTGTTTAAATGGAAATATTGTAAGATTATTCCACTCCTCCTCATAATGTGGACTTTTATATGATAAATATGATTTGTTTGGATTTTCTTTATTATGTATCTTTTCTTTTTATATTTCCTGTTACTTATTGTACAGATAAGTTTAAATATTCAATAAAATATAAATTTAAAAAAAAAACAAAACCCTCCGCCCAGTGTGCAGCGGCAGCCAAGAGAGCAAATAGAATGCTAGGTATTATAAGGAAAGGAATGGAAAATAAAACAAAGGATATTATAATGCCTCTATATCGCTCCATGGTGAGACCGCACCTTGAATATTGTGTGCAATTCTGGTCGCCGTATCTTAAAAAGGATATAGCGTTATCAGAAAAGGTTCAGAGAAAAACCACCAAAATGGTAAAGGGGATGGAAGGATACCCCTATGAAGAAAGGCTAAAAAGGTTAGGGCTCTTTAACCTAGAAAAGAGACGTCTGAGGGGAAATATGATAGAAGTCTATAAATTAATGAACTGAGTGGAACGGGTAAACGTAGATTGATTGTTTATGTTATCAGAATATAGAAAGACTAGGGGACATGCAATGAATCTACAGGGTAAACTATTTAAGATTAATAAGAGAAAATATTTTTTCACTCAACGTGTAATCAAACTCTGGAATTTGTTACCGGAGGATGTTGTAAAGGCTGTTAGTGTAGCTGCATTTAAAAAAGGTTTGGACAAGTTCCTGGAGGAAAGGTTCATAAACCATTATTAAAAAGGGACCCAGGATATCAATGCTTGACCCAATACAAGCATTGTGGAACCTGTGTCTTTTGGGGAAACTGCTAGGTACGTATGACCTAGATTGGCCACTGTTGGAAACAGGATACTGGGCTTGATGGACCTTGGTCTGACCCAGTATGGCATATCTTATGTTCTTATGAAGAGCATAGAAGATGGCTCTGAGTTCTAGGATGTTTATATGAAGACAAGCCTCCTGCTGGGTCCAAAGACCCTGTGTGGAGAGATTGTCCAAGTGAGCCCCCCAGCCTAACTTGGACGCATCTGTCGTCAAGGTGGCTTGAGGCAGTGGCTGCTGGAAAGGAAAGCCTATGAGAAGGTTTTCCAGTGACTGCTACCACTTTAGGGACGAAATGAGACGACTCGAATTTCTGATTTTGTCTGTCAGATGACCTGAAGCCTGTATCCATTGAGAAGTTAGGGTCCACTGGGCTGCTCGCATGTGGAGTCAAGCATAGGGAACCACATGTACAGTGGATACCATATGCCCCAGCAGCTGAAGCATTTCTCAAGCAGTTAACATGTTTTTTAGTGCTGCTTGAGATGCCAGCTGAAGTATTCGAAGACAACGTGGCTGTGGCAGGAAAGCCTTTGACTGCCTTGTGTCTAGACAAGCCCCTATGAACTCTAGACTGAGAAGGGGTGAGGTGAGATTTTTGGAATGTTTATGACCAATCCCAAGTACTGCAGAATCTGCATGGTGCGGGAGAGAGTGAAGCTGGCTTCTGGAGCTGTTGTTACTCGGATAAGCCAGTTGTCCAAGTAGGGGAAGACGAATATTCCCAAAGTTCTTAGGAATGCTGCTACTACTGCCATGCATTTTGTAAAGACTCTTGGGGCAGAAGCCAGTCCAAAAGGAAGAACCCTGTACTGGTAATGCCTTCCCTGAAAAAAGAATCGAAGAAACCTTCTGTGATCTATGTGGATGAGGTGTATGTAAAAAAGAAGTGTTCCAAGGGAGAAGTGTTCCAAGGGAGATCTTTTTGGATTTTTCTCGGAACAGATACTTGTTTAACTCTGAGGGCCAGTATGGGTCTGCATCCCCCTGTTTTCTTTGGAATGAGGAAGTAGGGGGAGTAGAAACCCACGCCCTGTTGGGATATGGGCAATGTTCCCTCTAACCTGCGCAGGGTACGCCGCCAACATTCCTGCCGGCAGGGGGGGAGGGGGGTGCAGAGTGATCGACGCTCTGCCCCTCCCCCCACCGACAGGAATGCCAGCGGAGGACCCGGCGCAGATTAAAGAGAACATTGTGAGGGTGCTGTGGCATGTGTTAGACACAGGGTCTAACACACGCCGCAGCATCCTCTCAATGTTCTCTTTAATCTGTGCCGGGTCTGCCGCTGACATTCCTGCTGATGGGCGGAGGGGAAGAGCATCGATCACTCTGCACTCCCTCCACCGGCAGGAATGTTGGCGGCGGACCCAGCGCAGGTTAGAGGGAACACTGGATATGGATACCTCTTCTATTGTTCCCTGAGCCAATAGTGAGGTGACCTCTTGAGACAAGAGAGTGGTAGAGGGGCCCTGAGAATTGAACTGTCTTATTATTGTGGGAGGGGGCATACTGTGAAAATGAAGTTTGTACCCCTCTCGAACAATGGAAAGGGTCCTGTTTTCTGATGTTATCTGTTGCCATCTTCTGGCAAAATGACAAAGTCTGCCGGGGATGGTGAGAGATTCTGGACCTTTCAGGGGCAGGTTGACCAAGTTCTCTAAGAAAGAGTCAAAGCCCCTGAGGATGGACCTATTTCCATACAATGGAAGGCAGTGGATGCAAATAGATCTCATGAATATTCATTAGGGACTTTATGAAAACCTGACTGGTCTGCGGCCCTCCAGGACCGGAATGGCCCACCCCTGCCTTAGAGGAAAGTCAGGATAGAGGTGATATGATTCAGATGTTTAAATACCTCCGTGGCATAAATGTTCAGGGGGAGAGCCTCTTTCAATTGAAAGCAAGTTCTGCTACGAGGGGACATGGGATGATGGTGAAGGTGGATAGATTCAGGAGTGATATGCGGAAATATTTCTTGACGGAAAGAGTGGTGGATCCGTGGAATAGTCTCCCAGTGGAGGTGGTGGAGATGAGGACAATAACTGAATTCAAAAAAGCATGGGACAAACACAGAGGATCTCTAAAGGAAAAAAGGGGACTGTTATAGTTGTTGATATGGAAGGATAGACTAGATAGGCCATGTGGTCTTTTTCTGTCGTCATATTTCTATGTTTCTAATGTGTGCCTTCGAGTCAGTGCTGACTCCTGGCGACCCAGAAGCTCCTGGGTTCTTGGCAGTGTGACTAGAAGTAGATTGCCAGGCTTTTCTTCTGAGGCAATGGAGTGTTAAGTGACTTGCTCAAGGCCACAAGGAGTGCTAGTGGGAATTGAACCCTGGTTGCTAACCACTAGGTTACTAAAGCTTATCAAAAATTAGAATTTGCTTTTTCATTTACATTTTTTTTTAGGATGCAGCAGATGGAACAATGTTTTATTAAGAAATTAAGTATACCTTTTTTTAAAAAAAAAGTTGATAAATAATGCTAAACTGAGACTGTAATTTAAAATAAGGCATTTTTGTTATTCTTGTACTAAGCATACTTTGTGATGATGGAATTCCATCCTATATTTAGATCCCATACATTTTAATTTACAGTATGTTCTTATAAATTTATTCACAGATGAGACAGGTGTGATATTTATTTATTATATTTATTTAGACAGTTTTTGTATACCGCCTTATCCTTCAATCAAAGCGGTCACAACACAATTGGGGGATACATTTAACACGTGGGGATATGAGACTTTGTGATATATTGTTTTGACATTAAAATGATGTTATTTGCGGCATTTAAGCTATATTATGCATATATTTTTAAGCAGGGGTTTTGAAGATTTACATGGTTTCCATACTGAGGCGTACATTTTTGTCCAGGTCAGTAGAGTATGGTAACCACAGCATAATATGAAGAGAGTTTTGTATTTTTGAAAAGCAAAAATCTATCAAAAATTAAACAAGGTTCTTGGTTTGTGAACTCCAGAAATTGTCCTGTTTTTAGGTGTGTTTCGCATAAACGAGAGTGCCTAGAGTCAAGGATCTAATCTTAAGTTCTGTTTGTTTTGTCAGTCTGTATACATAGGGTATTTTGCACTTGCGCAAAGAACCCTATTGGTTCAGATCAGATGGACAGGCAGCAGAGAGAAGAAGCCCAGTGAAGAGGTCCTCCGTTTTCTCAAGGGAGCAGAGTGAGACTTGTACAGTTTGTTTGCAGGAGATGATGTTCCCATAGATGGAAGAGATGAACAGGGCCGCGATCGCAGCAAAAAAGTACTGGAGGAAGTACCATGACAGAATAGGTAGGAGAAATGTAAAGGAACAGGTAGAAGGAGGGAAGAGGACAGAGGGGGAAAGGGGAAAAAGGGAAGGTCTGAGGGCAGCAGGACAGGGGCTGGAGGGTGGGAGGGAAGAGTGAAAGGGCTGAAGATTGAAGAGATAAAAATGCATTGAGGAAAAAATCCACAATCTATATATGCCATAATGCACAGGCACTTCACCCCTATCCACACACAGCCACCTCACGCCATACACACAGACACAGAGGCACCCCAGTCCGATACAGCACAAACACAAAGGCACCCCAGCCCTGCACCACACATACACGCAGCCAACCCCCATACTCCCACACACACATACTGGCACCTCACACTAACACCACTAATGAGGGAGGAGTGGTACCTCAGGCCAGAGGGCCAGGGGTTAAATTCTCACCTGGGGACAGCAATTCTCAGGCCAGAGGGACTGGGATTTCTAATCCTATAGGTGCTCCTTGTGGCCTTGAGCAAGACACTTAACCCTCGATTGCCTCAGATACACATAGATTGTGAGCCCTTTGGGGACAAGGGAATGTAAACCGCTCTGATGCCCTTCAGCCTGGGCGGTATATCAAGAAATTGCATAAACATAAACTTCTCCTGATGTTTTCTCCTCTTGCTCCTAAATGCTCTTGTGCAACTATTATATGCATTCTATATCTTTTATTATTGTATTATTGCCTTATATTTGGTTTGCTTTTCCTTGCACTTTCTGTACTGCATTGATTGCCTGTATATTTAATTCATAAATCAAAAGAAAAATACCTCGAGAGGGCAATTCTTCAAGAGGCAAACCCTACCCAACAGCCCTTCCACAATATCACTAACAAAGATGCTAAAAAGAATCAGACCAAGAACAGATCCTTGTGGCACATCACTGGAAACATCCTTCTCCTCAGAGTGAGTTCCTGTACACTTTGTCGTCTCCCAGTCAACCAATTTTTAACCCATTCAGACACTTTAGGGTCCATCCCTAGGGTGCTCAATTGATTTATAATTTGCATGTGCGGAATGGTATCAAAGGCTTTACTGAAATCCAAGTACACCACATCTAGGACTCTCCCATAGTCTCTCTTGCCACCATGTCAAAGAAATCAATCGGATTTGTCTGACAAGCTCTACCTCCGGTAAACCCATGCTGCCTCGGATCCTGCAATCTATTGAACTCCAGAAACATCACTATCCTCTGTTTTAGCAGTGTTTCCATTAATTTATTCACCACAGAAGTCATCTAGAAACCTTATCTCCCTAGCATATCCTGCCATGATACTGACCCATTATTATTACAACACAGTAATGAAATCACCCATTATTATTACAACACAGTAATGTAATGGGTAATTTGAATTACCCCGGTATCAACGGGGTCAGTGTCATGGCAGGACATGCTAGGAGATAAGGTTTCTAGATTAAATAAATGACTGTTTCATGGAACAGCTTGTTCATGAACCGACAAGAGGGGAAGCCATTTTGGACCTAGTCCTTAGTGAAAAACAAAAGCAAGCACAAGAGATAAGGCTGCTGGGGCCACTTGGCAATAGTAATCATAGCATGATTGTATTTGATTTAATAAATGGAAAAAGGATGGCAAGGAAATCCCCAGTACTATCTTGTAACTTTCAAAAGTGATACTATGATAAAATGAGAAAAATAGTTAAGAAAATACTAAAAGGAGCAACTGCAAAAGTTAAAGATTTACATTAAGCATGGCTGTTGGTTAAAAATACTATCTTGGCAGTCCAGCTGTATTCCACACTTTTCGAAAAATGGAAGGAAGGCCAAAAAACTGCCAGCATGGTCTAAAGGTGAGGTCACAGAGGCTGTTGTAGCCAAAATGCATCTTTCAGGAAATGGAAAAAGGAGCCAAATGATGAAAACTGGAAACAACATAAGCATTGGCAAGTTATATGCAAGACATTGATAAGGCAGACAAAGACAGAATTTAAAAACATAGAAACATGACGGCAGAAAAAGACCACATGGCCTATCTAGTCTGCCCATAGAAACAGAAAAAAAGCTTGCCAGGGACGCAAAAATGAATAATAAACTTTTTTAAGTACATTAGTAGCAAAAAAACTGTGAGGGTCTGTTGGATCATTAGATGATAGAGGGGTAAAAGGGGCACTAAGAGGGGACAAGGCCATAGCGGAGAGATTGAATGAATTCTTTGCTTCGGTCTTTACTGAAGAAAATGTAGGGAAGTTACCTATGACTGAAATGGTATTTAAAGGTAATGCATCGGAAGAATTGAAAGAAATATCGATAAACCAGGAAGATGTATTACAACTATTTGATAAACTAAAGAGTAGCAAATCACCTGGACAGGATGGTATACATTCAAGGGTGTTGAAAGAATTGAAATATGAGATTGCAGACATACTATCAGAAAGCCTTTGACAAGGTCCCTTATGATAGACTCTTGGTGAAATTAAAAAGTCATGGGATAGGAGGCAGTGTACTATTGTGGATCAGGAACTGCTTAAAAGATAGAAAGCAGAGGGTAGGGCTAAATGGCCAATTTTCCCAATAGAAAAAGGTGAATAGTGGAGTACCCCAGGGATCTATGCTGGGTCCGCTGCTTTTAACATATTCGTAAATGACCTGGAAATGGGAATAATGAGTAATCAAATTTGCAGATGTTTGCAAAGTTGTTAAAACCCAAGAGGATTATGAAAAATTGCAAGAGGACCTTGATAAATCAGAAGACTGGATGTTCAAATGGCAGAAGAAATTTAATGTGGACAAGTTCAATGTTATGCACTTAGGAAAGAACAACCCAAACTATGGTTACACGATGCAAGGTTCCACATTAGGAACCACCACCCAAGAAAGGATAACACATTGAAACCCTCCGCCCCAGTGTGCAGTGGTGGCCAAGGCGGCAAATAGAATGCTAGGAATCATAAGGAAAGGAATGGAGAATAAAAAAAAGGATATTAAATTGCCTCTGTATTGTTCCATGGTGCAACTGCACCTTGAATATTTTGTGCAATTCTGGTAGCTATATCTTACAAAGGATATAGCGGAATTAGAAAAGGTAAAGAGAAGAGCCACCAAAATGGGATGGAAGGATACCCCTATGAGGAGAGGCTTAAAAGGTTAGGGCTCTTCAACCTGAAAAAGAAACGGCTGATGGGAGATATGATAGAGATCTATAAATTAATGAATGGAGTAGAATGGGTAAATGTAGATAGGTTGTTTTCTCCTTCAAAAAGCAGAAAGACTAAGGGACACACAATGAAGCTACAATTTAACTCATTTAAGAATAATAGGAGAAAATATTTTTTTCACTCGAAGCATAACCAAACTCTGGAATTTGTTACTAGAGAATGTAGTAAAAGTTGTTAATGTAGCTGAGCTTAAAAATGTTTTGACAAGTTCTTGGAGGAAAATGCCATAAACCATTATTAAAGAGGACCAGGGAAATCCCGGAATAAACAGCATGGAATCTGTAAAACGTTTGGGGAACCTGACAAGCACTTGTGACTTGGATTGGATGCTGTTGGAAAGAGGATACTGGGCTTGATGGACCCTTGGTCTGACCCAGTATGGCATTTATTTATTTAACAAACTTTTATATACCGCAACCTTCCGGTGATCAGGTGTGGTTTACATATAACAGTTAAGGGGACAGAAAGACATTTCTGTTTTTACATTGAACATTGCATGAATTATGTACATAAACTTTTAAACTTTTAAACTTTGGAGAACTATGTACATTTAACTATGTACAGTTAGCAAAAATGAGTTCAGCAGTGAAGGTAGATATATAAGATCATCATAGGCAGTGTCAAAGGTCATAATATCATAAGGTAATTGCGGTGTTAGTTTCTATGTGTTATATAGATTATCCCTTTTCATTTTGGTGTTGGGAATTTGCCAGTGGACCGTAGTGGGAGATAAAGAGGTGAGTTTTTAAGGTTTTGCGTAGGTCTTTAAGGTCGGTTAAGGCTCTGATTTCGTCTGGTAGTGAGTTCCAGAGTATAGGTGCTGCGTGGGAGAATGCTTTTTATTGGTTGTTTTTTTGGTCTTTGTGAATTCTTTTGGAATCCTTATTTTATTAGCGTTGCCTCTTCTATGTACGGAGTGGGCTGTGTCTTTAGTGAGTAGTTTATTTAGGGTAGCTGGGGCAGTGTTATTTAATGATTTAAAGGTGGTTATTATTAATTTATAGTTTATTCTACATTGAATAGGGAGCCAGTGTAGTTTGGCTAGATAGGGTGATATGTGCTCAAAAGGGTGTACCTTCATTATAGTTCTGGCTGCAGCGTTTTGGACCAATTGGAGCCTTTTGATGTTTTGGTTAGTTGTGCCTAGTAGAGAAATGTTGGCGAAGTCAAAATGTGGTGTGATAATGGCTTGAATGATGCTCAGGAAGTCTTGCAGGTGTACTAGAGGGCGTAATTGTTTTAATACTTTGAGTTTAAAGTATATTTTCTTGGTTGTATTTCTTATGTGGGTGTTCATACTAAGGTGTGTATCTAGTATCACCCCTAGGTATTTTATTTCGTTTTTTATGTGGATGTCATGTTTCTGAAGTGTAATGTGGGTAGAGGGGGTGTAGGATTTGTTTTTTGTTACAATCAGTATGTCAGTTTTGGAATGGTTAATATAAAGGTTGTGGTCTTCTAGCCAAGTTGCTAGTTCCTTGAAACAATCTGTTAATAGTTGAAGTGGAAGCGTAGGGATTGTGAAAGGAATGTATAACATGATGTCGTCCGCGTATATGTGATAATGGATTTTGAATTTTTTAAAGATGTTGCAAATTGGTTGTATATATATATTAAATAGGAGTGCAGAGAGGGTAGGTCCTTGGGGGAGGCCTATTTCCTGTTTGTATGTGTTAGAGGTTTGAGTGTTGATCCTGACAGTTTGGGTTCTGTTGGATAGATACGATGTGAACCATTTAAGAACTATTGAGTTGGCACCTATTTGTCTGAGCCTATTGAGCATTAGTGTATGGTGAACACTGTCAAATGCTGCAGAAATGTCTAGAAAAAGTAGTAGGAATGCATTTTTAGGGCTGTCTATTCCTCTTACTAGTGTGTCTAGGAGTACAGTTAAAAGAGTGTCCACCCCATGGCCAGGGCGAAAGCCATATTGTTGGTCATCAAGGGGAGCTGATGTGTCAATGTGTTCCTGTGTTTGTGTTTGAACTACTTTTTCTATGAGTTTGGCCATAAAAGGTATACTAGAAATGGGTCTATATGAATTCGGTGAGGTTTTGTCCAGAGTATTGTTTTTTAATATGGGTCTGATTTGTGCATGTTTTAGTATGGGCGGGAGGTAGCCTTGATTTAGTGAGAGATTAATTAGTGGTAGAATGAAAGGGGATAATGTTGGAAGGGTGTTCTTTATCCAAGTTATGGGGCAGAGGATCAAGGTGAGAAGTTGTAGTATTTAAATTTGACATTATATTCTTAAGGGTCTCTTTAGTTATGGGGTAGAATTTATTCCAAGAATCTGGTAGAGGTTGGTAGGATATGGCTTGTGTAATTGGTGGGATATTCTTTATTTTTGATTTGTTTATGTAGTGATTTGCTAAGGTTTGGGGAGATATATCGTCGGCTTCATGACTGGAGTTGTATGTGTTTTTAGTTAGGTTTTGGACAATGGAGAATAGTTCTCTTGGTCTGTTTATAGATTTGTTTAGGACAGTTGAGTGGAAGGTTTTTTTGGCGCTGTCTGTGGCGTCTTTGTAATTTTTGAGATAGGTATGGTATAGTTCATTGTATGATGTGGATTTAGTTTTGCGCCACTTTAATTAAATTTTCCTGAGTGTTCTTTTCATAACTTTTAAAGTATTGTTGAACCAAGGGGCATCGCCAATTCTGGGACGGGTGTTCTTCTTGTTTGGTTGATTATATGCAGCTGCTTTTGAGATTGTTTTATGCCAAGATGTAATAGCCTCATCAAGGTTGGAAGGTGATGAGGAGAGGTAAGGGATTGTTTGATCTAGGAAATCTTCTGCATTAAAGTTTTTAAATCTGGGGGGTGGGGGTTTTTGCTGGCTGCTTTTGTTATTTGAGTCAGTGTGTTTAAGATTAAACTTAATCAGGTAGTGGTCTGACCATGGGATCGGCGTGCACTGCAGAGATTCTGGATTGAAAAGTTTATGGATTACTTCTGGGAGAAAGATAAGGTCTAAGGTTCCTCCTTTGTTATGAGTTTTTGTATTAATGATTTGGTGGAAGCCTATGTCGTGTATAGATTCAAGAAAGAGGGTTGAATATGTGACGGGTAGAGATGGGAGATTAAAATCTCCTAACATTATTAATGGACTTAGGTCAGTGGGTGAGCTGAGTAGCTCTATTAGGACATCCATATTTTCTGCTTTATGGTCAGGTGGTCTGTATATCAAGCATATTCTAAAGTGGTCGATCTTTATGATGAGGGTGTCGGTATTGTTAATGATATCTGAGGATTGTTGTTTAGCATTTAGGGCCTTTTTAGTCATTATAAGTACTCCTCCTCCTTTTTTGTTGTTTCTATGCGTATGGAAAATGTCATAGTCATTCTTGTTTAATTGGTTTAGATATACTGTAACACAAAGGATGTCAGGTTTATTGTCATTTAGGAGATCGGTGAAGATTTATTTATTTACATTCCCTTATATACCACGCTATTCTGCATCAGTGCGGTTTACATTGAACAAACTGAAATTACATTGAACAGGGCATTATAACTTGGAGATAACTATTTTACAGGGAACATGGGCTATGGAGGATTAAGTGGCTTGCCCAAGACCACAAGGAGCACATGTGGGACTAGAAACCCCAGTCCTTCCGGCCCAAGGTTGCTGTCCTCTAGTGGGATTTGAACCCCCGACCTTCCGGCCTGAAGTACCTTGCCCCAACCACTAGGCTACTCCTCCACTCTTATGTTTTTATGATCAATCTTATATTTTTATGATCAATGCTGAAGGGGTGCCATTTCATGTCAATAAGTGCTTTTATATCGCCGCTGTCCCAAGATAAGTGCTTCAGTGCGGTTTACAGCAAGAAAGATGACCACCAACAGAAAAACAAAACAAAAAACGAATGATGAGTCAAGAGTCGAAGCGTCATAATTTCAATTTTTTTCAAAAAGCTAAAATAGATAAAGAACCCTTAATCTTCATTGGCAACTTAGCCCATAATTCAGCTGCCTTATACGAGAGAGTAAGGGTGAATCTTGTCTTTAAGTTAACACCTACGCATGATGGAAATAACAAAGCACAAAAAGAATGCAGCTGTTTTGATTTCGTTGCCAGAATCAGAAGTAACAGTAATGAAAAATGTGTGGGCACAGAATCATAAAAAAAATTATAAAAAACCAAATAAAACTTAAAAACAAACCATTTGGAAACCTTGAGCTAGTGGAGCTCACAAAATAAAGGTGTACCTAGAAAATAGAAATTACACTAACCTGGTAATTGTTGTTCCTTAAGGAACTCCAGTTTAGTCCTCCACCTCTGGGTAGTGCACCTCCTCCTGCAGCATGGAGACTGGACCAATCAGAAACTTATTCTCACCGGCTATATGCTGCTGGAGATCCCATCAGCCCCAGTGAACTATTGACAACGCAGACTTAAAGAAGCAACACATAAGTTGGTAAAAACTAACTAAGCATAACTGTAACCTAGTAAGGTGAAACTTTAACCTCAAACTATTCAGCTAACCTCCCCCACCATGGACGAGGAAGCCAGGAATCACACTATGCTTCTGCCCCATCACCCCAGAACAAAGGACAGACACAGTAGAAGACTAAGAGATAAATAGAAAGAAAGAAACAGAGAGGCACCCAACCAACTGGCCATGGTCAAAGCCCCCAAAAAGGAACCACACTTTGTTCCGCTTACTGGAACCATCTCTTTTCGCAAGCACAGAGGCCTTCATAAATAAAGCACTCCAGGGTGGGATTCAGGACTAAACTGGAGTTCCTTAAGGAACAACAATTACCAGGTTAGTGTAATTTACATTTCCTTATCGGTCCTCCAGTTTAGTCCTCCACACCTCTGGGATGTAACAGAGCAGTCAGCATTGGAAGGGACCACTCCAACCGGCGTGCAAGACCGCCGAACCAAAACAGGCATCACCCGCTGCCAAAACATCCAGCCGGTAGTGCTTGCTGAAAGCATGAAGGGACGACCAGGCAGCCGCCCTGCAAATTTCCATTGGCAGAACCAAGCTGTGTTCCGCCCACGACGTTGCCTGCGCTCTAGTAGAGTGCACCCATAATCCTGCCGGAACCGGACGTCCTTGCAAAATATATGCCGACGCAATTGTCTCCTTCACCCATCTGGAAATGGAAGCTTTTGCCACCGCCTCTCCCTTGCGAGCACCGCCAAACAACACGAAGAGACGGTCTGACTTCCAGTAGACTGCTGAAACCTTCAGATACCGGCGTAGTACCTGTCTGATGTCTAGATGATGTAAACCCCGGTCGGTGGCCTGCTCTGCCCCCGAATTGACCACTGGAAGGAAAACCGCCTGGTTCAAATGAAACGGAGAAACCACCTTAGGCAGAAAGGATGGCACCGGCGTAAGATTACTTGTCTCTAGAGGAGGACAAGAATGGCTCCCTGCACGACAGCGCCTGCAACTCCGAAATTCGCCTTGCTGAACAGATGGCCACCAGGAACACCATCTTAAATGTTAAGTCCTTTACGGAGGCCTGGCTCAATGGCTCAAAAGGTTTCCTGACCAAATCCTCCAAGACCAGATTCAAATCCCACGGCGGCACCGACACTCTGCGTGATGGTTGAAGGCTGAACACCACCTTAAGGAAGCGCTGCATGTCTGCATGCAAACCCAGTGCTACTCCCTAAATCCTGCCCCGGTAACACTAGAGAGCCGCCAGATGAACCTTCAAGGAACTGGCGGCTAACCCTTTCTCAAAACCGTCTTGCAAGAAACTGAGTACCACTGCAACGGAAGCAGTTGCCGCCCGAACCTGACGTTGAGAACACCAGTCTTCAAAGATCCGCCTTACGCACACATACGTGAGCGATGTGGACGCCTTTCTTGCTCGAAGTAGCATGGCGATGACCACCACCAAATAACCTTTCTTTTTCAACCTAGCCCTTTCAATGGCCATACCGTAAGCAAAAACCGATCCACTTGGGGCATTCGCAGGGGACCCTGAATCAGGAGATCCACCGAACTCTGAAGTCTCCATGGATCTCCATCGAGCAGGTGAACTAGGTCCGCATACCACGGGTGCCTGGGCCAACCCGGACCTACCAACAATACCGTGCCATAGTGTGCCTCGATGCGCTGAACTACCCGGCCTATGAGCGCCCACGGAGGGAAGACATATAGGAGACCTAACTGCGGCCAGGGTTGAATGAGAGCATCGATGCCTTCGGACATTCTTTCCCTCCATCTACTGAAGAACCGACTTGTCTTTGCCGACTGAAAGGTCGCCATGAGATCCATTTCCAGCTGTCCCCATCTGCGGACAATTTGCACGAACAGCTGCGGGTGAAGCTCCCATCTCCTGCGCCCACCCGCATCCTGCTGAGGAAATCTGCCATGACATTGTCCTTTCCCGCGATGTGCGCTGCCGAAATGACCTGCAGACGAGGTTCTATCCACCCGAACAACTCCTCTGCCTCTTTCCCCATGGCCATACTTCCTGTTCCGCCTTGCCGGTTGATGTAGGCCACCGTTGCCAAATTGTCCGCGAGAACTCTCACCGCTCGACCCTTCACTGAGCTCTCAAACGCCTGCAGTGCCCGGAACACCGCCCGTAGTTTGAGTTGGTTGATCGACCAAGAGGCCTCCTCGGAGGACCATATCCCTTGCGCGAACCGGCTCTCGCAATGGAATCCCCAACCTGCCAGGCTCGCATCCGGCATTAAGGGGAGCCACTCTGGTTGTTCCACAGGTATACCCGCCTGCAAGGACTCCGGGGACAGCCACCACTGCAGGGCTTGTCGGACCCGCCTCGGGCAGGGAAAGCGTTTGTTCAACGAGTCCACTTGGTTCGACCAGCGTTGCAGTAGTGCCCTCTGCAATGGTCGCATATGAAACCTGGCCCATGGCACTACCTCCAGAGTTGCCGCCATAGACCCCAGCAGCCGTAGGTACCACCATGCCGACGGCGCTGGGATCCCCAAGAACGTGCACATGAGTCTGCGCAAGATCCGTGCACGGCGATCTGGCAAAAATACCAGACCTCTTGAGGTGTCGAACCGAACTCCAAGATATTCGAGCGTCTGTGACGCATCTAAATGACTCTTCTTTGCGTTGACTACCCAGCCGAGACTCTGTAGCAGCTTCACTACTCTGTCTGTGGCCTGCAAACTCTCGACCCTGGACTTTGCCCGAATTAACCAATCATTGAGATAAGGGTGGACTAGGATGCCTTCTTTTTGCAATGCCGCCGCCACTACTACCATGATCTTGGTGAAGGTGCGCGGAGCCGTAGCCAGTCTGAATGGCAACTCTTGAAACTGATAATGGCCCCAAGGGAAGGCGAACCTCAGGAACCTTTCATGAGCTTCTCTGATCGGAATGTGCAAGTAGGCCTCCGTGAGATCGAGAGCCGTCAAAAACTCTCCTTGACATACTGCCACTATGACGGACCGTAGGGATTCCATGCGGAAATGAGGAACCCGCAGACAACGATTCACGCCTTTGAGATCCAGAATAGGACGGAGGGACCTGTCTTTCTTTGGCACTACGAAATAAATAGAGTAGCGGCCTACCCCGAGGTCTGAAACAGGTACGGGGACTACCGCTCCCAAGCTTAGCAGCCGATCTAGCGTTAGACGGATCGCCAGAGCTTTTTGCTGCCCTTTGCTGGGTGACAGAACAAAGGAGTCCCAGAGAGAGCAGGCCAATTCCAGCGCATAGCCCTCTCGAACTATCTCCAACATCCATTGATCTGACGTTATTTGGACCCAGGCAGGAAGAAACTCCAGAAGCCGACCTCCTATCAATTGGCTTGCTACCGGGGCCCGCCTTGCTTCATTGCGGCTTTAGATTAAAAGGAGCGGAGGAAGAGGCCGCTGCAAAACCTCTGCCTGCCCCGCGAAATCCACGGGCTCGAGAATCAAATCTGCCGCGCTGGAATCCTCCCAAGTGAGAATACCGAAATCTTCTGAAATCTTTAAACTGACCCCGAATGGGCTGAAAAAGCCTCCCCTGCTTAGGCTTATCTTCTGGCAGTCTGCCTCCTTTGGACTCTCCCAAGTCCTTCACCAATTTATCCAGATCTTCTCCAAACAACAACTTGCCCTTGAAGGGAAGCTTGCTGAGATGCGATTTAGAAGACCCATCGGCCGCCCAATTCCTCAGCCAAATGGACCTCCGGGCAGCCACCAGGGATGCCATACTGTCAGCTAATGCCCGGATCAAATCATAGTGTACATTCGCCAAATACGCCGATCTGGATTCCAGCCGAGCTACCTCCAGCAAACTCTGTTGATCCAGACGAGGGTCCTGCCTTAAGTGTTGATACCACCGCAGACAGGCCCTCGCCACCCAAGCGCCACAGATAGAGGCCTGCAAAGATAGTGCATCGGCCTCAAACGCCTGTTTCAATAAACCACCCAACTTTCTGTCCCGCGTGTCCTTCAAGGCCACACTACCTTCCACCGGAATAGTCGTTTTTTTGGTCACCGCCGCCACTGCCGCGTCCACTCGTGGGGAACAAAACTTTTCTTTGTCTTTATCTGCCAAAGAATAGAGCCGGTTCATTGTCCGGATGCCTTTCAACCCCGCTTCAGGTTGATCCCACTCAGTCTGAATCATGCAATCTACAACACAGTGAACCGGGAATACCGTCTGAGACTCTCTCACCGCCTGAATGAGGGGATCCTCGAGCCCCTCCTCCTCCGCAGGCTGAGCCATAGCTAGATTGAGTGCATGTAGTGACTCCGTAATCAGTGGGATAAGCTCATCCTTGCGAAACACATGTATGATTCTCGCCTGATCCTCAGGCTCCGTGATCTCCCCCTCTTCTAATTCCTCTACAGTGTACTCGGGATCCACTTCAGCGTCGTCGTCCGCTTCTTGCCACTCCAGTTCAGCCTGCTCTATGCCCGTGCACCGAAGTCTCTTCGCAGGCTTAGGGTTTTCTCGTCTCGCGTCCTCCCCCTGACTGTAGAGATGCCATAACTGAGAGGGACTCATGCAATTTTCCCAGTCGCCCCAAGCGAAAGGCCTGATGCATAATGAGCACAAAGTCAGGAGAAAAATCCCCCAAGGACGCTTCGGCTCCCCCCCACAGGCTGAACGGCCAAAGATCCCACCGGAGTCCCTGAAGAATGCTCCCCCTCAGCACTTATCATAGGACCTAGGGAGTCCTGGACTGCTCTGTCTTCCATTTGCTGCTCCACGTTGGAAGAAACTGCAGCGCAGCCTTTGCAAATGCCTGAATCAGACACTGTCCCTCTGCGCGTACTGCATACCACACACTGTGGTAGAGTAGCCATAAAGCCCTAATCAGCAATAAATATCCAAGAAGGTGACAAGCGGGGTGAACTGACTTCAAAACAGCCAACTGATCTCTCTCAAGGACCTTCAAATCTGCGCTTCGTATAGTTGTTGTTGTTTTTTTACACAAACCCCACTCTCTAAAATCAAAACCTAAATTTAAAACTAAAAGTACATGTCCCTAAAAAATAAAGAACCTAAGCTGAAAAACCAAAGCCAGAATCAACCACCAGCCCACCAGCTTCCTGCCCGCTCGTGCTGTACACCGGGCAAGGCGCTACACGGCGGTTCGCCACGCGGCGCAGGAAAGTAAACAAAATGGCCACCGCCAACTAAGAGGCGCGAAAAACCACCCCGTTCAGGCCCGTAGCGCCTCCGTGATCCCCAGCAATAGCCAAAAACTTACCCCCGTGAGCAGCCCTACCAGCCGCGATGTCACTCGCTCCTCCGGGAGTGATGTCCGTGGCGAGAGCAGTCTTGTCGGCTCGTGCATGCTGCTCTCCGCTCCGGTGCGCTCAGCGCCGACAATCAGTGCCCGGCACTGCAGAGAGAGTGTGGGGCTAATAGATCTCTCCCCCGTACAATCTAGGAGGAGAGATCTGCAGCTGCCTGACAGAAGAAATGAAGAAGGGGAGAGGAAAAGAAGGGCAGCGATGAGCCGGGATCCTTTGTCTCTTTTTTTTTTTTTTTTTTTTTTTAAATTTAAAGGTACAGTACCCTGAAATAAAAGAAAGCAAATAAAATTAAAGGGGAAATAAAATACTAAAAACCTAACCACAGTGTTGCCTATTCAGTCCCTAAGTGAGCCCCAGGTCTAGGCTCACACGTCCTCCTGCTGCATGGAGACTGGACACACTGGGGCTGATGGGATCTCAAGCAGCTTATAGCCGGTGAGGATAAGATTCTGATTGGTCCAGTCTCCATGCTGCAGGAGGTGGTGCACTACCCAGAGGTGGAGGACTAAACTGGAGGACCGATAAGGAACCCTATATATAAAATGGGCTGCAGTGTTTTGGCATAATTGAAGCTGTTGCACTTGCTGCTTTGAACAGTTTATAAAAAGAAAATTTTCGTAATCTAAGTATGCAAGAACAGTGCTTGGCACTAATAAATGAAAATGTTCAAAAGAAAAATAGGGTCTAAGATGGCGCAACTGGTGCATTCGAAAAAATGACTTAGATACCATTGAATTCATCTGAGCCTCAAATGATAAAATAGCATCTACCAAACTGGTTCAACATGAAAATTTAACCGGCACAGTGTTTCTATCAAAAGGCTAGGCAAAGATTTGCCATGAGTGAAAAACAAAATCTTCTTTTCTGACACATTTAATTGTAAGTGCATGGTGTTCGCCTGCCTTGCCAACAAGTATAGGATATTGTTTATAACTGAATATTAATCACTAACTTGTGAAGACAAGGTTAACAGTATTGAAATACCATCTGCATACCTATAGTATTTGAGCGCCACTTGATCAAGGAACCATCCTAAAGAGGTCATTAACACATTACTACTACTACTACTACTGAGCATTTGTATAGCACTACAAGACATACGCAGCACTGCACAGACATATAAGAGATAGTCCCTGCTCATCAGAACTTACAAGACTGTGAGAAAGTGGGGACGCCTGTGGAATGCCACAAAATTGTTCTCATGTCTCAGAGAGCTTCTCACTAACTCGCATTTGATATGACCCATGTTTTAAAAACTCCAAAACCAAATTATAGACTGCTCCAGAAATTCCCAAAATGGTCCAAAATAGCCAAGAGAATATTATGATCTGCTAAATCAAAGGATACATTTAAATCAAACTGAAGTAAAATAGCTACATATCTATTTGCAAGACAAGCATTAATATCCAAGATTAAAAGACCTAAAAGTATCTCTGTATTATGGGCCATGCGAAAGCCAAAATGAGTCATTCAGACAATCAAAATTGTCCAAATACTGTACTAACTGCCTAGAAACAAGTGCCTCCCTCAATTTAGCCATCAACGGGACATTGGCAATGGGACAGAAATTTGTTACGTCCATAATAGAGGCCTTCTTGTCTTTGGGAACTGGGGTGAACATAATATCACCTTATTCATGAGGTATATGCCCTGTGCCAATGAATCAATAATATTCTCATAAAACCAAACCTTTAAATCTAGAGGTACATATAAAAAAGTAGGACATAGATCTGTTGGTGAAAAATTCTTAGAACATTTCTTTAAAAGGATATCAACCACCTGAAAATTTGGTTGCAAAAATACTGACCAAGAACGATCCACAGGATAAGGATCTTTCAGATCTTTTTGTGGTGTTAAGGACAACAGACTATTCACTACAGAGTCAGATGTAGATAAACTATTGCGGATATTACTTATTTTACTTTGGAAAAAAATCTGCAAAAAGCCATGCGAACAAAGAAGGATCAAGCCACAATTTAATTTTATACTGCAACATTGATGAAGCCAAACAAAATAGTGACTGAGATTGTGATGAAGCCAGGGAGATCACCCCCTCATAACGTTGTTTCCTGGCATGTTGAATCAATGTCTTATATTTTTGATATTTAACCCTCCATATTGCTTTATCAGGAATATCTTGGGAATTTCCTCCAAATGGTTTCAAGAGTTCTACATTTCTTTTTCAGTATAACTAATTCATGAGAATACCAAGGAAGCTTCCGAGAAACCACAGGTCGCCTCGACGCAGTCTCCTCCACAATTTCATGTGATCTCTTAATGCAATTGGCCAAAGACATAGAGGGTAAATCAGTTCCTGAAAAAACAGTCGTCTGCATCCTACTCCAATACTTATCAGGGGAGAGATTCATACACACATAACTATTATGAAAAACAGGTTGAGATACCATTTTAACAGATGCAAAATGAAAAATAAACAACTAGATAATGATCTGTCCAGATCATTGGGGAGGAGACCACATCTGAAATAGAATTGCCAGATGATGAGGAAAAATAATACGTACATCGATCTAAATAATGACCTGAATTATGAGTAGAAGTCAAAAGGATTACTGTAAAACTTAAAGCATACAAGAAAGCAATATAGACCTAAGCATTTGGATCTTGTAAATCTTCCAAATGAAGATTGATATCACCCAATAATAACAATTAGGGGACACAGAGACCCACGATGTAAACAAAAAATCTAAATCTAAATCTTGTACTTTACACTATGAACCTGGGAGTCGATAAACCAAAACAAACATATTTTCCCCCAAATTCTAGTGGTGATCTCACAACACAAAGCTTCTAAATCTGGAGAGATTATAGTATCTAACAGTTTAAGATGGGAAAAAGATGTATGCACTATCAGAAGACCCCTACCCATGGAACATTAATAAAACTGTAACAGGGAGTTCAGACTTCATACAGCAAGGGATCATCATCAGACTGCAACCACGATTCTGTACTAAACAGAAAACCGGGATCCTTGGTAAGAAGCAGATTGTAAATAAGGGGCATCTTATTACAAATAGGGCAGGCGTTGATACTTAAACAAGGGATGGGAATGTCTTCCCAAAAGTTCTTGAATGAGGGATCTTGAGTTTATTTATTTAGCTGTATTTATATACCGCTTTTCACCGGGTCAAAGCGGTGTTACATAGCGGTGTTACATAGGAGTTAAAAATGATAGCTGTCTGTTATCCAGTCTAGAATCATTACGCATTCTATTTTTCCTATATTTAGAAATTAAAACTTCAATAGGAGAAGCAAGATTAAATTGAAGAGAAGCCACTAATAATTTTTGATTATCAGAGACCCCTGTTCCACCATCAGAAAAGGGCCGAACTGTGTAGTAAGAATTAAAAATCCCTTGAATCAAACAGTTCTCCAAATACATAAAATAATGATGCTTCCCATTCTTGTTTAAACCCTACCAAAACTCAGGACATCATATCACCCCCCTCCCACACAAACCTCCAAACACTAGTACTGCCCCCCACCCACTCAAATCCCAAAAAACCCAAAAGAGCACACTACCTTCCTCTCCCTATAGAACCACTGACCCAGAGAGAATTAATTCACAATGTCTTGCATCAGCCCTCCACCCCGGCTTAAGCTAGTGCATACCGTGTGACGTGCTAAATAGCAAGCCTCTTGACCAGGACCCACCAGGAGGACGCGCCTGAAAGTCAGTTTTTTAAACGGGAAGCCTTAGGCGTGCCACTGATGATGTCGACATTGAGGGGCGGGGCCAGTCTCCAACTCTGTTCCTTGCCACCAGAACCCCAGCGCACAGGCTCCTGCTCCAGGACACAAGATAGAAAATCAAAAGCAGATAAGCAGAGCCACAGTTAGTGCAAGGTGGTAAAAGATTTTCATATCTTTTAAGCTAAAGGAGGTCAATGGGATATTGGTAGGCATGGACTGTATGAGAAAATGTTTGCAAAAGACCTCATAAAAAGCCATTTTTTCATCTCCTCCCTACATATTTCCCTCTTCCCATTTTCAAAGCTAAAAAATCGTAGCCATTAAGAATGATCCCCTTAGGTGGACGCGTCCATTTTGGGATAAGCTGCCCTATATTACATGTGTTTGAGAAAAAAGGCATCACAGTTACTGACAATACAAGTCTGCACTACTGGAACCAGTAAGCCTCCAGGATCCAAGGGGAAATGGACCACAAGCCAAATTCCCTCATCACGAATCAGAGATTTTCTCCTCATGGAAAGCCAGCATTCCTCTGTGGGCTCTATAATCGAATCTCATTTTCATGAAACTCATCACTGATAGCACAAGAAGAAAGCTTCAAAATTTACTAATTCAAAACTAGTAGTATAAAATTATATCACAGCAAAGCGCTTTTCAAGCTGTCACTTTGTTGAGCTGGTTTAATTGCAGATTCTATTTTAATGGCAATTGAAAAGTTGTCTAAGACTTCACAAGATTTAATGAACATGTAAAAAATACCTTTACTGCAACCTCTCAATCTGGATGTCCTAATTTCCTTGTTTTTTAAGCATCCTTCATTTTATTTTTATTTTTTTGCCCTCTTAGTCTTTCTTTTACTGGATCCTTCTCTGCTGCTGTCTTATCAGTATGTGGCACAGCTCTTTCCAGGGTTGTCTTTTTGTCTCTCTACACTTATTGTCTTGATGCTCTGATGTCCTCCCATGGTTTTTATACTGATGACTGCCATCTACCTTTCTACACCAAAATGTTCAGCCAGAATTCAGTTCAAAATCTGTTTGCTTGTCATGTGCTACATGGACATCCCTTTGCCCTATTAACAGGTTACCTTTTTACTCACAATTTCCACATAGAAAAGCTGGCCTTTACATGTGGAAATGGAATCCATGTGCAAATGTTGATTTTAAGAAAGGACTAAATTTATACATGGATATCTATAATCCATAAAAACTGCAAGGGGGGTATGTCAGGGCATGGTTAGGGCAAGGCTTTGGCGGGTTAGATATCTACATGTGTATTCCCTATTTCATATACAGTAGAGAATGCTCATGTATGACCAACATTGTCCACATGGAGATTTACAGCTGCTCTTTAGCACGTATGGGTTTTTAAAAAGCGCTAGTTTCAGTCAGCTCTTTTACAGGAAGTATTAAGAGGGCCTTCTTAACCCCTGTTTCTTTCCCCTTCCAAACTGAAATGAATTAAAGACAGTGGCCTCTATAATTAACTGGCAGCATTTATACATGTAGGTTTGCACCATACCAACTTATATGTGTAAGTTCTAGAGTTAAAACTGTGGATTCTTCCCAATAGTGATAACGAATTAGGATTTAGCTGTATGAAATGTTACATGTGGATTAGTTAGTCAAACTCTATCTTAGTAAGTCTTATTATTGCTATAATTCTTTTGTATCATTTTGTATCCTCCTCTTGGATAGAAACGGGCTATAAATGAATTTTTAAATTAAATTAAATTCCATCTTACACATTTAAATTACACATATAAATCACCTAGCTGTCTCTGCTGATTCTTCCCAACACGTAGATTTGTGATATGGCTCCGCTGGCTCTACACTTCAACAAAGCACTTGCACTCCTGCACAAAACCATGCAAAAAGACATTCCTGTACCATAACAGCACTAACTCTCAGGAATCAAGCAGCAACAACCATAACTATAAAAAAGCAGCACTGCAAATATTACATCGCAAAGAAACCAACACCACGTGATACCCAATGCATACTCGTTTCCCCAAAAATATAGTTTAAAAGTTTCAATCAATCCATCTTCAAACCACACATTCTGCTAGCACTCCAGTAGATTCTTAACTTACAGTCCCCACTGCAGACAGTCAGTCTGCCAAAACACCAAGGTGCCAGTATAGTGTCAGGCATTTCTGAAGAGCAGATTAGTGTGAGATTCAAGGGACAGAATTTAAGCTACTGTAGTGTATAGAAGATTGGACACTATCAGGTTTTCAAGTTGTCCGTTGAAGATAAAAAGACTATAAACTAAGTTGATTGAAGCTTTTCAACTATATTTTCTGAGAAACAATTATGCATTGGGTATAATTTGGTGGTGTTGCTTAAAATGCTTATGGCGTGGGGTAAATGAAGCAACACTTGGAAGGCGTTTGGAGCCTTTCAGTGTCTTTGGGCACCGATATATCCTTGTATTGCCTACAATATGCTTATTGATACCCCAACTATATAAATATTTGTTTATTTTTTAAAAAGTGACCTGGAAGTTAATAATAATAAGTGTTTTGACATAAGCGGTGTTGGAGAAGTGTTGTTTAGTTCTGCTATAGGGGGTCTCCACTGCAAACAAGCTACTTCTGTGGTTCTTGAATACAAACTCTCTGCCTGACTGCTCTTAAAGGGGGCTTTTTTCATTTTTAATTGCTAACTTTTTCCGCTGCATTGCCTAGTGAACTGTAGCTGTATTGCAAAAGGAGAATTTTTATGTTCTTAGGAAAAGCTTTCTCTGCTGTAATAGTTTTTTTAAAATTCTCTGCTAGCCTTCAGGTTCAAAGAGGAAGGCAAGCTTTTTGAAGTCACTGCCTTTCTCAGGTGTTTGATCCCTCCGTTCCCACCCATCCCATGTGAGAATTCTTGCTATATAGGGCAACTCACCAATTAGCTTGTTGGTAAAGATAACAGATTTTGTATTGGTTGGTAGGGAAAATCTAGGAAGTAAAGAATTCCATATTTGGATATCTACTAAAAGTAAACAATTTCATATTCTTGGAGGAGCTTTGAGTACTTAATTTTACAAAGGGAACACATTAAATGATATACTTTGTATATCACCAGAATTTAGTAGTATAAAATAACAGCGGTTTAGCAACCTAGCAGGACTACACACATGCACATAGAATAGAGATGTTAGAACACACATAAAAGAGACTAGCTGTTTTTTCTTTGAGGAAAACGTGGGATTTTGGTAGTTCTTTTTCATTTCCTATAACAGGTACCAAAGCTCAAACAAAAAAACTATGGCTGGGAAGAATCATGTTGCCAAAGCTGTTGCCCCCATTACAGTTTCTGCCTCTGTCCAGATGGACAGCCCAATCACAGTTGAGGGGTAAGTTCCATGTGCATGATGCCTGCAAGCTGAAGTCCTTATTAAACAAGTAGAGGAGCTCAGAGAAGAGGTGGCAAGGCCAAGAAGCATCCGTGACAGTGAGAAATATATTGATGAGAAGGTTCTTGAGGCATCCAAGCTCTCTGACAGAGGTGTAGATGGCATGCTACAGAATGAAGAGAGCTAGAACACCATTTTTCAAATGACAGGATTGCTGCCACCACCACAGGCTGGCCTTCAGCATCATCGGGAGTGGGAACCAGCACTTGAACTCCTGAGAACTCGGGGACCACCAAATCAACAGGGGCCACTGAAAAGGCTGCATCTGAGCACGCACCCACGACACAATCTCTATAGTTGCCGCCATCAAACCGAGGAGCTGAAGGTAATCCCAGACTCTAAGAGACTCCTGCTCACAGACCCTTTCCTCAATTGATTACCCAGCTGAGGCTTTCCAAAAAGAACACCACTCTGGAAATCACCTGAGATGCTTCTGAAAGGGAATGGGCCCGGATGAGCCAGTCATCCACAGAGGGATGAACACACTTCCCTTGGCACCACAGCGCTGCAGCCACCACTGCCATGACCTGGGCAGTGGAGAGCCCGAAAGAGAGAACAGTGAACTGATAGAGTCAAGCACGGCAATACACAGACATTTTTGCTGATCTGCCTGGATTGGGATATGAAAATACACCTCGATCAGAATCAGAGATGCCAAGTACTCCCCTCAGCGCATTGCTTGAATCGGGGAGTGCAAGGTTTCCATCCAGAAGCGCCGGATGCACAAGTGCCCATCGACCCACTGGAGGTCAAGAATGGGCTGGAAGGCACTATCCTTTTGGTCACCACAAAATAGATGGAGTATCTGCCCTTTTGCTGCTTGAACGGCGAGAAGGGCAAAAATGATTTTAGGCGCAGCAACTTGTCCAAGGTGATCCGCACAATGGCATGATTGCAGAACCACAGGGTAGCTTGACAAAGGCATCCAGAATCAGCTCTTTGCATTTCAGGACAAAGCCGAATTGAATGATGTCTAGCACCCAGCAATCCTTGGTAACCCGGGCCCATTCCTGAAAGAAAAGGTGAAGCCTGCCTCCAACTGGAGTAACCAGAGAATGGACCCCAAAACCTTCATTGCACAGCCCAGTAGGGTCCTTCTCTGGAAGGGGCTGGGTACCTACGCCCATGCTCCATGAAAGGACTGAGAATCAGCCCGAAGCCCAAAAGCAAAGGGGAAGAAAGGTTTATCAAGGTCTGTAATGACGAGATCCATAGACCTCTGGAATCCAGTCAGCGCACCTTCAGTTCTGTGAGGATTATTGTCAGTAGCAAATGAATATATATATAAATACTTGATAGGTCCAGAGGTAATTGCTACATCCCTCTTGGCCCAAGATTCTATGGTCTATCTGGAAAATGAACCATGTGAGATAACGGAACCAACCCTGTGTTTATAAATCAATTAGACTTTATTGTTGATAGAAAAATGGTGCAGATATAGAATAAACTGTTTTTCTGAGGAAGCAAGTTATGTAGCCCTATGATTACAATTACTAAAATAATAAATCACTGTTTTAGCAACCAACGTCATTGATTCGCTCTGCACTTAGATGTACAGAAAATTAGCTGTCTGGCTAGGCTAGGCCCACACCCCTGGGAGAATTCAGACCAGTACCTTAGCATTTGCTAGAACAACAATTGTGACTGGGTCCGAGAAGTCATCTCAGGAATGGCACAAAGTCCAAAGGATGGCAGTGGTCCAGGCTACAGACATTCTGGGCAAGCTGCATGATAACACAGAGTTTCAGGTCTGTGGGAGAGATTCACTCTTTCCCGATGTTAGTCCTTGTCCTTGCACACTATCTGACTTTTCAGCTGGAGACAGGCAGGCAGTAGGGTTAGATACTGCAAAGAGCAGTACCTAGGGAGCTAAGGTAAAGTTCCCAAAAAGTGTTCAAAAGTATCCCCATCCATCTGTGTCCAGCGTATAATTCTTTGCCATGGTATGGTGATTATCAAAAACAATCACCAAAAACAACCCCCGTGGAAAATGTAATACAAACAACGTTCTTTTTGTCGGATGTTACAGGAAAGGAACATGTACAAATACTATGTCCACCACTCAGTTACATCCCTTTTATTAAATTTCTTATTAAAATCACGTCTACTTAGCTGAATAAGACGGTTGTCCAAAGTCCTTATCAAGCACCAAAGTCCTTATCAAGCACGACGTGCACGTTTCGGGTCTGTAACCCTGTCTCAAGTGCGACCAGTACTGTGCTTTCAACTGCCATTAAACGCCGAAACCGGCTGTTTCCTCAAAAGGGTCCGGCTCTTCAAAGAATGGCTGTAATCTGTCGTCAATCACTCCTCACAACCAATGAAAACTCCAAGGATACCCCACTGAATAGGGGAAGCCCTGAGGTCATCAAAGCTACGTCAGCGTATGCTTAGCCAATCGATCTCCTTGTTGAGACCAGAAGGATGTACTGATTGAAGTTGGAAAATCCACCGCTGTTCACAGCTTTGCAAACTATTAATACGATCTCCCCCTCGAGGATTAGGAGGTATATAATCAATGACAGTCCAACGTAATTCTTGAAAATTATGGCCTAAGGCCAAGCAATGGTCCACCATCGGAGCTGTCTCAATCCGTTGTCGAAGGCGAGACGCATGTTCACCAAGCCGAAGTTTAATTTTACGTGTAGTTTGACCCACATATATCAACGGGCAGGGACAAAAAATCAGATACACAACAAAAGAAGAATTACAATCGGTTTCCCACCGTCTTTTGAAGTGCTTCCCCGTACCTGGATCCGTCCAATTTAGCCCTGTTTCTGCCAACGGGCAGTATTTACAAGAGCCACAAACACCGTGTCCATTATGTGAGAAAGTAGGTAAAGGAGGTCGGTCCTGACAAACGGTAGAGTTAGCCACCAAGTCCCCCAAATTTGCCCCGCGTGTAAAAGCCACTGATAAAGGTTTTTGAAAACAAGTATGTAGTCCCAATATTGGCCAATGTTTCTTAAGAATGTGAATCACATCTTTGCTAGATGTCATGTAAGGCAGTATACCTACCAAAGGTGGTGTGGATGGTTGTGAAGATTCACTCGGGCGTTGATCCATCAGTAACCATTCGCGATGAGTATAAAGAGCACGCCGGTAGGCCAATTTCACTACCTTAACTGGATAACCCCTATCCAAAAGACGCTTGCTCAAATCCTGAGCTTGTATCCGAAAATCCCCCGTAGAGGAACAAATACGGCGTAATCTCAGAAACTGGCCATATGGAAGACCTTTCCTCAATGGACCAGGATGAAAACTCTGAAACTTTAGCAAACTGTTACGTTGGATGGATTTTCGGTATAAGGTAGTTCTAAACTGGCCTTCTTCAAACAATACTGTTACATCAAGAAAGTCAATCTGACGATCAGCCACTTGTGCCGTAAAGGTCAAATTTGGTTTAAGGCTGTTAAGCCATGACAGGAAACCCTGTAATGCATTCATCGATCCTGACCATAAAAAGAATATATCATCCAAATACCGTTTCCAAAACGGAATGTGTTGAAAATACAAAGAATGATATAAATAGGTCTCCTCAAAATCAGCCATGTTGAAATTTACAACTGCACCTTCTCGTCTCCCTCGACAGTTTCTGTTGGAATTAATTACGATGGTTTTAACTCGTAATTATTTTTTATCTCAGGGGAGATTCTACTTACAAACGTTTGGGATAGCTATGGGGGCATCAGCGGCACCATCTATAGCCACCCTCTACATCCTGGAGAAGGACCACCTGTGTTTGACAAATATACAAATGGGAATGGAGTAGATACCAAACCATTCACAGAAGATGTGTTAGAACAGCTTGCAAAACTGAAAGTGGACAAGGCCATGGGACTGGATGGGATATATCCCAGGATACTGAAAGAGCTCAGAGAGGTTCTAGCAGGGCCATTAAAGGATGTTTTAATAGATCCTTGGAGACAGGAGAAGTTCCACAGGACTGGAGAAGGGCTAAAGAGGTATCTCTTCACAAAAGTGGTAATAGGGAAGAAGTGACAAGATACAGGCCAGTATCTCGGTGGTGGGAAAAGTAATGGAGACGCTCCTGAAATAATGGACTCTCTCGAAACCAACAGGTTGCATGATCCAAAGCAACATGGTTTTAACCAAAGAATAATCTTGCCAAACAAATCTGATTGAGTTTTTTGACTGGGTGACCAGAGAACTAGATCAAGGGCATGCAATGGATGTGATCTACCTAGATTTCTGCAAAGCCTTTGATACTGTTCCTCATAGGAGGCTTATCAATAAACAACAGCTTGGGGATGAGTCCCAGGGTGCTGAACTGGATCAGAAATTGGTTGAATGAGAGACGACAGAAGGTAACGGTAAATGGAACTCACTCAGATGAAAGGAAGGTGATTAGTGATGTGCCCCGGGGTTCGGTTCAATGTATTTGTGAGTGATATTGCTGAAGGACTGAATGGAAATGTCTGTCTTTTTGCAGATGACACAAAAATTTGCAACATAGTGGACTCCCCTGAGGGAATGGATAACATGAGGAAAGATCTACAAAAGCTAGAAGAATGGTCTAATGACTGGCAGTTAAGATTTAATGTGAAGAAGTGCAGTGTCATGCACTTGGGATGCAGAAATCCAAGGTAATTGTATGCAATAGGGGGTGAGAGGTTGGTGTTCACTGATCAGGAGAAGGACCTTGGAGTGATTGTTTCAGAGGATCTCAAGGTGGCGAAACAGTGTGGCAAGGTGGTGGCAAAAGCCAGAAGGATGCTGGGTTGCATACAGAGAGGAATTACCAGCAGAAAGGAAGCGGTACTAATGCCACTGTACAAGTCACTGGTGAGGCCTCAATTGGAATACTGTGTTCAGTTTTGGAGACCATATCTCAGAAAGGATATAAAAAGACTGGAAACAGTTCAGAGGAAGGCGACCAAAATGATTTGGAGCCTGCATCAAAAGATGTATGAGAAGAGACTTGAAGACCACCCTTACCTGCGCAGCCCAAAAGTATATCTTAATATTGGGGAGAGCCAGGCCCCCCACGCGTCGTGGTAACATCAGGAGAGTAAGCTTTACCCTCGCTCTCCTCCCATTCCACAAAAAGAAAGTTAACAGCCTATTCAATTCCCCGAAAAATACATTTGGGATGTAACAGGATATCGATATTGCTTACATAAACAATGAACAAATTTTCCTACCTCTCCCGCTCTCCCCATCCTATACACTATGCACTTAGGCGCCACATTAAAGTCACCCCTATATATCATTAAAAGGGTCGACCAACCCGTTATTTCCCTATAAAGTGACTGTAGAAACTGCCGCTGTCCTGTATTTGGAGCATAAACGTTAACCAAACAAAGGGTGATCCCTGAAAAGCTCAGCTCCTGAACTAGGGCCCTACCTTGTTTATCTACCCATTTCCGCAGCACTTGACAAGGACACCCCCTCCTAATTAGTATGGCCACTCCAGCACTATTTGTGGCCCCGGGGAAGTGTAAAACCTCCGCCGCCCAAGGCGGATGGAGCCTCCCCAGATCCCCTGCAGACAAGTGAGTCTCCTGAAGCAGATACACATCAGAATGGTAGGCGGCCAGCTCTCTAAGCATGAATTTTCTTTGCCTCTTAGTCTGAAGCCCCCTAACATTGACAGATGTAAACATAATACTCATTGCGGTCCTGGGCTTCTGCTCACCTCCCCATCCACTCCTCCTAACCCCCCACCCAGCACACAGCCCCCCCCCAAGGCATTCATAATACCCCACATCAAATAAGACCTCAATCCAGTGTGAACAATAAAACAAACCAATACACAAACATAACCAGATTCAGTCCCGATGTGCCAACTGGAGGGCATCTTCTGAGGTGGAATGGTGAGCCTGGCCTTCCAAAAAGGAACAGCTCCAGCAGTTCTTCATGGCTGCCTCATCCAAAACCACCCCAGGGAAAGCCCTCATACCAGAACCTTCTTTTTCCACTGGAGCCTGGGTTCAGCCAGCCATCAGTCCCATTTCCAACAGAAGGACAACAAACATAGTCCCTCAACAAGGAACGAGATCTCTGCTCCTCCGCACCACTCACAAGGAACAGTACTCCCAACATGAAATCCTCCCTCGATTCACAAGAGAGGACTACTGATTTGCTCTCCCTCATCAGAGTCGCTGTGTGCAAATGCCTGGACAACTTTATGATGGTTCATCTCGTGCAGCCTCATTAAATCAATCTTCCTCTTTGCCAGAGGCCTTCGCAGCTGTGGGCTTTCAATCGGGGACGAATCAGAAAAATGGACAGCCAGGAACGCCCTCACCTCCTTTGGATCAGTGAAAAACAACTGTTCGCCTTTCCAGAGAATCCTTAAACTAGATAATAGGGGAAAGCCGACAGTCGCCTAAGAGAGAATGGTTCGGAAGAATGTATCCTTGAAGGATACTATCAAAAGCAGAGAGGTTCCAAAAAAGAGTAAAGTAGCCCAAATGCCCTCGAGTATGGAGCAGACAGAGCTTAAAAATCCCAAATTACCCATGTCTACCAATAGCCAAATTAATATGAATAAAATACAGTCTCTAAAATGCTTGTATGCAAATGCTAGAAGTCTAAAAAAATAAGATGGGAGAGTTAGAATATATAGCACTAAATGAGAGGTTAGATATGATTGAAATATCAGAGACATGGCGGAAGGAGGACAACCATTGGGACACTGTGATAACTGGGTACAAACTATATCGTAAAAAAGGGAAGGCGATGGCAGTGGGGGTGTACTATCGAGCGCCTGGCCAGAATGAACAAATGGATGATGAAATGCTCAAAGAAATCAAGGAAGCTAACAAAAGTTACAGCTCAGTAATAATAATGGGTGATTTCAATTACCCCGGTATCGATTGGGTCAGTGTCACGGCAGGACATGCTAGGGAGATAAAGTTCCTGGATGAAATAAATGACTGCTTCTTGGAGCAGCTGGTTCATGAACCGACCAGAGGGGAAGCCATATTAGACCTAATCCTTAGTGGAACACCAGATCTAGTGCAAGAGATAAGGGTGTTGGGGCCACTTGGCAATAGTGATCATAGCATGATCGCGTTTGATTTAATTAGTGGAGGAAGGATAGTAAGGAAATCCACAGTACTACCTTTTAACTTTCGAAAAGGAGACTATGATAAAATGAGGAAAATAGTAAAGAAAAAACTAAAAGGAGCAGTTGCAAAGGTTAAAGACGTACATCAAGCTTGGGTGTTGTTGAAAAATACTATCTTGGAAGCCCAGACCAGCTGTACTCCACACTTTAAGAAAAGTGGAAGGAAGTCCAAAAAACTGCCAGCATGGTTTAAAGGTGAGGTCAGAGAGGCTGCTGTTGCCAAAAAAGCATCTTTCAGGAAATGGAAAAAAGAGCCAAACGACGAAACCTGGAAACAGCACAAGCACTGGCAAGTCAAATGCAAGGCATTGATAAGGCAGGCAAAGGGAGAATTTGAGAAGAAGCTTGCTCCGGAAGCAAAAACGCGAAATAAAGACTTCAAGTACATTCGTAGCAAAAAACCTGTGAGTCAGTTGGTCCATTAGATGATAGAGGGGTTAAAGGGGCACTAAGAGGCGACAAGGCGATAGCGGAGAGACTGAATGAATTCTTTGCTTCGGTCTTTACTGAGGAAGATATAGGGATGTTGCCCATGACTGAAGTGACAACTATTAGATATTTATTTATTTATTTATTTACATTCTCTTATATACCGCGCTATTTTCTATCAGTGCGGTTTACATGGAACCAATTACATACACATTTCAACCCATTTGATTTGTGTTTACAATTAACAGGTACCAGAACTTGGATAAAAACAAGGGTAACTATTTACATCTGTACAATGCGAACTGACTGAACCATTTGCATTGACTTAGCTAGCTAGCTGATGAGGTATTTGTGGTGTTGTCATCCGGGTAATGTATGAGGAAGAGGTAATGTTTTCAAAGCTTTCCTAAAGTGGGTTAGATTGGTGATTGCCCGGATACTGTGTGGAAGGGTGTTCCAGCATTTCGGTGTGGCGAGCTTAAAAGCCCTGTTCGCTGTTGTCTGGCAGCATTTAGTCATTGCTTTTGGGACTACTAGTTTATTGGCTGCTAGAGATCTTCTAGATCTGTTAGGGGGGATTATCTGTATGAGGTCGGTTAAGGAAGATGGGGCGAGCCTGTTTATGATCTTGAAGATCATTATTAAGGTTTTGAATGTGATCCTACCTTTTATGGGGAGCCAGTGGAGTTGTTTCAGGATGGATGTCATGTGTTCCCACATGGAAGCGCCTTGGAGAACACGTGCTGCTGAGTTCACTGCCAACTGTAAAGGATGCAGAGTGGATTGCGGGAGGCCATGGAGGATGGCATTTGCATAGTCAAGATGTGGTATGATCAAGGCTTGATACACTGTCCGGAAGTCGTCCAGTTCCAGTAGGGAGCGTAAGTGTCTGAGGGATCGGATTTTATGGTATACAGCTCTTGCTACATTGCTTATATGAATCTTCATGTCTAGTTGCTGGTCAAGTGTAACTCCCAGATATCTGATAGAGGGTTTGGTAAGAAGTTCTGCATCTAGGACTTTCAAGCAGGGTGGTGTGATGAATTTTGGATTCCTTGTGATGAAAAGGACTTCTGTTTTCTTATTTTATTTATTTATTTATTTAACATCTTTTATATACCGCGCTATTTGTTTTCAGTGCGGTTTACAAGTAACAGAAGCTGCACAATCAGAGGACACTGGTGTGCTTACATTATAACAGGAAACTTAAACTTGGAACAACAGGGTAAAAACTGTAACTATGTACAAACATATTGGATTCTTTAGTATTCGCAGGAAGACTAAGGCAGGACATAAGAGAACTTGAAGCGGAATTACTTATGAGGGAATTGGGAGTGAAGAGTGAGAGTTTGTGGGTTTAGGAGTGCTGATGATCAGATGTGGATTGGATGCTTGTGCATAATGGAGAAGGAAAATGTGGTGCTTGATTGCCTTGCGAAATTGAGTGAGGTCTTTAATTGCTCTTATTTCAGGTGTGAGGTCATTCCAGCATTTAGGTGCATAGAAGGCGAAGGTCCTTTTCTTGGTTGATTGGGTACATTTGATGGACTCCTTGGGGATAATCAGGGTGTTGTCCGTTGTTGTCCTTCTCGTTCTGTTTTTTGGGGTGAGGGAGATGAGATCATTGAGAGACGTGGGGGCAAGGTTGTTGATGATCTTGAAAGTGATGATGAGGATTTTATAGGTTAACCTGCAATGAATTGGTAGCCAGTGGAGTTCCATGAGAGTCGGAGTGATATGGTCTGATCTTGCTAGACCACAGAGCACTCTAGCAGCCGCGTTCATCGCAAGTTGTAGTGGATTAATGATGTTCTTGGGGAGACCGTATAAGACGACATTTGCATAATCAAAATGAGGTAGTGTGAGGGCCTGGAAGATGGTCCGGAAGTTGTTGTGAGGTAGCATGGGTCTGAGGTGCCTTAGCGTTCTGATTTTATTGTAGACAGACTTGGTGATGTTCTGAATGTGTTCCTTAAATTCAAAATGCTGATCCAGAGTAATCCCTAGGTAGCGAATAGATAGTTTACTAGGGAGGTCCGCATCTCTTACTTTTAGAGAGGATGGGGGGGGGAGAATTCTTTGTTTCTTGAAATGAACAGAACTTCGGTCTTCTTGAAGTTTATACGGAGGTTTTGAGATGCTAACCAGTCTGTGATGGCGTTGAAGCAGTGAATAAGGTTGGTGAAGTCTGGTTGATTGACTTTAAATGGAGTAAACAGTAGAACGTCGTCGGCATAGATTAATGAGGAGATATCGAAGGTGCGTATGATGTCACATATCGGCTGTAAGTATACATTAAACAGAAGCGCAGATAAGGAAGATCCTTGCGGAACACCTTGATGTTGGTGGAAAGGTGTGGATGTGGTGGAACCGACTCTGACATGCTGCCATCGCTCCGACAGGTATGACCTACACCATTCCCAGGCGAGACCACAGATTCCCTTCTCAAGGAGTCGGGCGAGAAGTTGATTATGATTAACAGAATCGAAGGCAGCGGAGATATCTAGGAATATTAGAGCAAAGCCGTTTTCAGCCTTATCAAGACCTCTATTCAATGTATTAGTTAGGGTGGTAAGGAGAGTTTCTACATCGTGTGATTCCCTGAAGCCATGTTGACAGGGATCAAGAGGTGAGGCTGTATCGATGTGATGTTGTATCTGTCTCTGAACAACCTTCTCTATTATTTTGGCTAATAGAGGTATGCTCGAGATTGGGCGGTAGGAGTCAGGCTTTAGTGGGTCAAGTCTAGAGTTCTTCAGGAGTGGTCTTATAGAGGTTTGTTTGAGGAAAGATGGGAATGAGCCTGTTGCAAAGGATAGTCCAATGATGTTGACTAGGATTGGGCTCAGTTCGACACGCAGCGATCTGACCCAGTATGCTGGGCAAGGGTCACTTGGAGCTGTAGAAGTGTTGATGGAGGTGATGAGATCTTGAATGTTTTTCTCAGAGGGTGTTGTGAACATTGTGATTGGAGGAAATGAGGTGTGAGAGTGGGATAATGCTGTAACTGGGAATGTGTCAGTTATGGAGGTCTTGGATTGAAGATAGTCGGCGTAGGACTGGGGGGGGATAGGAACTAGTTGAGTAGGTGATGGTTCTTTAATTAGGGATTTTGCTATGTTGAAAAGGTCTCTAGGTTTATTTAGTGAGCGGAGGAGAAGATTAGCATGGTATTCACTCATTCTGAGATATATAGTTTCACGGTGGAGTTTGAGGTGGTTCAAGTATGTTACTTTGTCGGATTCGGAGCGAGATCTTCTCCATTTCCTTTCAAATTTCCTGAGGGAGAGGAGGGATGAACGGAGATCTGCTGTGAACCATGGTGATGGCTGTCTTTTGTTTTGTTTGGTCTTGTTGCTTTTGGTTGAGGCTGGTAGCTGTGCAATAGACTTTAATGTGGTGTTCCAGTTGGTGATTGCTTCTCCGAGGTCAGAAGGCATTGAATTGAGTAGTGGTAAGGCGTGCTTAATGAATTCTTCTTTGTCCAGTGGTTTGAATTGAGAGGTAGGTTTGGATTCTGTACTGGGGTTGTTAGGTGGATGCTTAGAGTGAAGAGTGGGCATCTGGAACATGATTAGTTTATGATCCGACCAGGGGATGGAGGTGATAGTGGTGTTAAGGCTGGAGTTTTGGCTAAACGCAGCGTGGGGAGCAAAGATTAGGTCCAGTAGGTTTCCTTTATTGTGGGTGGAAGTGTTTACAAGTTGATCAAAACAGAGTATTTGCATGGCTTCTAGGAAGGCATCTGCTTGGTTGGATTGCAGGGAGGGTAGGTTAAAGTCACCAAGCAGCCAATTGGAGCTGTGCGGGTCAGCTGGGTTGCATGCTAAGTCGATAAATGTAGAGATAACCTCAGAAGGAGAAGAGGGGGATCTGTAAATGAGGTTTATGGTGATGTCCTTGTTGGCAATGGTGATTATGTCCGCATGGGTGGAGCTCTTGGATGTGAGAAGTCGAAATTCTAGGTCTGTTTTTGAAAGGATAAATACTCCACTGCCTTTTCGGTTAGACCTGTGGCATGTGTGGATGGAAAAGTTGGGAGGTATTAATTGGTTTATGAGAGCTGTGTCAGTATCCTTGAGCCAGGATTCAGTCACCATGAGGAGATCCAGGTTATGTACTGCTATCAGGTCCGGTATCACTGGCCATTTCTTGCGCACAGAGCGCGAGTTTATAAGGGCACAATTGAGGAAGAGTTGAGTTTTAGGTGGAGCTTTTTTGAGGTTGTCTGAATGATTGAGGGCCACATATAGCAGGTGTGATCGTCGCGGGTGTTGTGGGAAGCTGGTTGCGGAATGGTAAGGGTTAGATTGGTTCTTCTTACCCAGGTAGGGTAAGGTGGTGATATAGTATTGCCGGTAGAGAGGGCTATGGAGCATTGCAAAGTGTTTAAAGCTAGGAAAAAGGTAGTAAGGGTAAGTAGTGGGATGGCCATAATGGATTGGTGGCTGTTGCGTTGGTTTTGCTGTGTGTGGGGAAGGTACTACTTTTGTAATGTGACAGTACAAGTAGAAATAAGGCTCAATATAGTAGTAAGGTACTGTAGGCGAAAATATAAGTTAAAATGGAACAGTAAGGCGGTCTGCAGTAGAATGAGTCCCCGTACTGTTTTGAGCGGTTATATATGAACTTCAGTAAGCTACTTCAGCATATAAACATCAGTATAGGCTATAAAGATCAGCAAGCTAATTCAGTGAACAACATCTGTATAAGGTACTTCAGTAAAATATACATCGTAACAGCTATGTATCTACTTTGGTAAATTTCAGGTAAACAGCTAGCTTAGATTGTTGCACTGTATCTACTTTGTAACAATAGTTAGTTACTTAGTGGAGAATACTTTGTGAAAGACACTTAGTAGCAGGCAGTAGGGTAATCAAGTATATTGTATACATAGTCTAGTACCATGGAGTTGATAGCTAAACTACGTTATATATTGTACTTATTGGGCATAGGTATTGGAATACATTATACATCATATCTAGAAGTTAAGGTATTATCATTTGTATTGATCAAATGGAGTGAGTCTCTGGTTTTGTGGCATATTGCTGGTTCTCGGGGGCATTCGGCTGTTGCTGCTTAGTTGTGCCTTCCGAGCTTGTAAGTGACCTCTGACTGGTTCCACGCCTAAGGGCCACGCCAAAGGGCCCTCTGGCGAGGCCCTCAGGCGCGGGCCCGACAGGTGCGGGCCTGCCTGAGAGCGGGTTGCTTTTTATGTTGTATTCGAAGATTTTGCGTTTGGAGCCAGCTGGAAACTGCATTGAAACAGTCTGTCAGTGGGGAAAGGTCAGGGCTCTCTGTAGAGAATGGCATATATAGGAGAACATCATCGGCATATAACAGACAATTCACCTTGAAGGACCAGATGATATCGCAGATAGGTTGCATATATATATTAAACATCAGGGCAGAGAGAGAGGATCCTTGCGGGACCCCTTGACTCTGGTGGAAAGGTTCTGATGTTGCTTCCCCTGATCTCACGTGTTGCCATCTATCTGAGAGATACGACTTGCACCATTCAAGAGCTGAGTCACATATCCCCTTCTCCTTGAGGCGGTGTAGGAGGAGATCATGGCAGACTGAATCGAACGCGGCCGCTATATCCAAGAAGATGAGCACATACCTTGACGTATGTTGTCAATTCCCACTATTATGGTACTAAAGAGGATGGTGAGGAGAGTTTCCACCCCATGAGCAGCTCTAAAGCCATGCTGACACAAATCAAGTGGGGCAGAAGCATCAATGTGTTCTTGGATTTGTCTTTGGACATCTTTTTCAATGATTTTCGCCAAGAGTGGGATGCTTGATATCGGTCTATATGACTCTGACTTCTTGGGGTCAAGCTTGCTGTTTTTAAGTAGTGGCCTGATTGAGGTACGTTTGAGGGATTGGGGAAAAGTACCTGTCGTGAAGGAGCACTCCATTAGCTTAGCTAAAAAAGGGCTGACCGTTGATCGTAACTTTTATCCAGAACACCGGGCAAGGGTCAGTTTGTGCAGTGGTTGTGTTGATTCCAGCGATTGTGTCCTCAATGTGTTTCTTGGATGGCTTAGAAAAAATGGACAATGGGGCTGAAGATCTTGGCTCGAGTGCCATGGTGGGTGGAGGGGACTTATTGGTCTGGCACAGCTTCACTTGTAAGTAGTCAGCGAAGACTTGGGGGTGGATCTGACTAGCTTGCTCTGGTGCTGGCTCTTTTGCTAGGTTCTTTACAAGGGTGAACAGGTCGTGTGGTTTGTTTAGAGACCACTTTAGTGTGTCCGTGTGGAATCTTTTCATGCTCTCCGATATTGCTTGGCGGTGCTTTTCCAGTTGAACATTGTATGCCTTTAGGTCATCCGTGGAGTGGGTTCTGCGCCAGCGTCTTTCCAGTTTTCTTAGGCTGGAGAGTGATGCTCTAAGCTCGATGGAGTACCAGGCTGCAGAGGCTCTTTTCTTGGGTGGATTGTTTGATGGTGGACGTAGAGCAATAGAACTGAAATTTTCGTTCCAGGCGGAAACCAGCTCTTCAGGATCAAGAGATGTCAAGTCGAGGAGTGAGTGGGTTTGGTCTAAGATCGAGTCTTTGTCAAAGGCTTGGAACCTACCAGGTGCAGTTTTGGTGGTACTGTTGGGCTTATTGGCATTCTTCTTGAATTTGTTGGGCAGTAATATTTAGAAGATAATTAACCTATGGTCAGACCAGGGGACTGCATTGGTGGAGAGTATTGTAGTGGTTATTGTGTTACAGGTAGTCTGCGGGGCAAAAACAAGGTCTAGTGTTCCGCCTTTCACATGGGTGGGCTCATGGACGAGTTGTATGTATCCTAATTCCTTAAATGCGTTAAGGATGAACTGAAGAGTAGCAAATCACCTGGGCCAGATGGTATACATCCAAGGGTGTTGAAAGAACTGAAATATGAGATTGCAGACCTGTTATTAGTAATCTGTGAATTTTCATTAAAATCATCTGTAATACCTGAAGATTGGAGGATCGCCAATGAAACGCCATTTTTTAAAAAGGGTTCCAGGGGTGATCTGGGAAACTACAGACCAGTGAGCCTGACGTAAGTACTGGGAAAAATGGTAGAAACCATCATAAAGAATAAAATTACTCAGCATGTAGATAGTCATGGCCTAATGGGAGACAGCCAACATGGCTTTAGACAAGGAAGATCTTGTCTTACTAATCTGTTATGTTTTTTTGAAGGTGTGAATAAACAGGTGAACAAAGGTGAGTCGGTTGATTATAGTGTATCTGGACTTTTAGAAAGCCTTTGACAAGGTCCCTAATCAGAGACTTTTGGCAAAACTAAAGAGTCATGGGATAGGAGGCAGTGTACTATTGTGGATCAGGAACTGGTTAAAAGATAGAAATCAGAGGGTAAGGCTAAATGGCCAATTTTTCCAATGGAGAAAGGTGAATAGTGGTGTACCCCAGGGATCTGTGCTGGGTCCGCTGCTTTTTGACATATTCATAAATGACCTGGAAAGGGGAATAACGAGTGAGGTTATCAAATTTGCAGATGACACAAAACTATTTAAAGTTGTTAAAACCCAAGAGGATTGTGGAAAATTGCAAAAGGATTTTGATAAATTGGAAGACTGGGCATCAAAATGGCAGATGAAATTTAATGTGGACAAGTGCAAAGTTATCCACCTAGGGAAGAACAATCCAAACTATGGTTACATGATGCAAGGTTCCACATTAGGAACCACCACCCAGGAAAAAGATTTAGGCGTCATTGTGGATAACATTTTAAAACCCTCGGCCCAGTGTGCAGCGACGGCCAAGAGAGCAAATAGAATGCTAGGTATCATAAGGAAAGGAATGGAAAATAAAACAAAAGATATTATAATGCCTCTATATCGTTCCATGGTGAGACCGCACCTTGAATATTGTGTGCAATTCTGGTCGTCGTATCTTAAAAAGGATATAGCGTTATCAGAAAAGGTTCGGAGAAGAGCCACCAAAATGGTAAAGGGTATGGAAGGATACTCCTATGAAGAAAGGCTAAAACAGTTAGGGCTCTTTAACCTGGAAAAGAGACGGCTGAGGGGAGATATGATAGAAGTCTATAAATTAATGAATGGAGTGGAACGGGTAAACGTAGATCGATTGTTTATGTTATCAGAATATAGAAAGACTAGGGGACATGCAATGAAGCTACAGGGTAAACTATTTAAGACTAATAGAAGAAAATATTTTTTCACTCAAAGTGTAATCAAACTCTGGAATTTGTTACCGGAGGATGTAGTAAAGGCTGTTAGTGTAGCTGGGTTTAAAAAAGGTTTGGACAAGTTCCTGTAGGAAAGGTCCATAAACCATTATTAAGAAGGGACCCAAGATATCAATGCTTGAGCCAGTACAAGCATTGTGGAACCTGTGTCTTTTGGGGAAACTGCTAGGTACGTATGACCTAGTTTGGCCACTGTTGGAAACAGGATATTGGGCTTGATGGACCTTGGTCTGACCCAGTATGGCATATCTTATGTTTTATGTTCTTAATTTGGCTGGATAGGGCAGCGCATGCAGCACCCCGTGGCTCGACAATCTTTTCTTTACGTCTCAGAAAGCTTGCCTCCGTCGGTCGAAGTCAGCACTGTAATCCGGAAAGATCCAAATCTTAGTGTTTTTATAAGGGATTCCCCCAAATTTGCGAACCTGCTGTAAGATCCAGTTTCTATGGCGAAAATTCAGAATTTTAGCTAGCACTGGTCTAGGCCTTCTCCCCGGCTGTACAGACCCCCCAGGGACTCTGTGGGCCCGCTCGATGATGCAGGCTTCTGGAAGGGGGGCTCCCTAAATAACTCCTGGAGAAGTCCTTCAATGAAATCATCCATGGATGCTGTCTGCTCACCCTCAGCCAGGCGCAGGATCCGAATATTGGATCTGTGTGATCTGTTCTCCAATTCATCAACTTTTGCTAACAATCTCTGCACCATCTCCTGCTGATCTGTAGAGTCCCTTTTCAGTTCCATGGTGTCATTCTCTGTGCCCGCAATTCTTTGCTCAGCTTGCTCCAAACGCTGTGTTGTGACTTGGATTTCGGCTTCTCGTATTTCCCCCTGTATGGTGTCCAAGCTTCCAGCTAATTCCGCATTACCTGCCTGGATTGCAGCCAAAATTACTGATGTTTCCAACTGGGGGACGACATCCTTGTTTCCTTTCGATTTTGTGATCTGGGTAGCTAGGTCATCTGCTGCAGGGGAGTACCTTCCCGTCTCCATGCTGTCGCCATCCTGCACAGTAAGGCACTCCGCCATGGTGATTTGGTGGGAGGTTTTTGCAAGCTTTACAGCAGAGTTCGCCGATTTAGAAGCCTTTTGGAGCTCCTGCTTCGACCCCATCTCCATCCTCTCTGTGATCTGGTCAGAGAACCGCCAAATTCTCATCCAAAATCAGCACTTTATCAACCGGTGCGGAGGAGCCAGAGAAAACACGTCCCCCCTCTAGCCCTCCATCTTGTGCTCCCCTCATTTTTTGCATATTTATGTATATTTAATTTCCTAGTTTCATGTCTATGATTTTTATTTTTATACTTATTATCTCAGTTTTTTAATTTATTTTAGGGGTCATTTTGATCCTAATTTAAAGGGTCTGGATGTCCGATCCAGACATGCTAAACATCAGAGCTCCCCATGTATTGCTGATTTGTGCAGGGAGCGCTGTTCGTGGGCAGGAGGGAGAGGGCCGTGGGTGGAGCGAGGGCAAATGGTAGGTGGGAACGTGACCCCGGACATACAGTACAGAGCCGATTCTGAGGTCGGCCCTGTACGTCCAGGGTCGGCAAGGTAGACGGGGGATGTATTTCACCTCAGAGGTTGAATGAGTCCCCCTGGATGTCAGGGGATCGCAGAACCAGGCCAGTTCCAAAAGGTGAGGGGGTGCAGGGGGTTCCCCACAGGCCAGCCCTGGGGGTCGAGCTGTGGGGAAAGGACGTTCTTTCATGCAGCTGGTGATCGTGGCTCCATTCAGGAGCCTGGTTAAGTTAGCTAGGTAGGTGCAGGATGTGCTGCCGATCAGAATTGGGGCCCAGACTGCACATCCAGGCTGGTAGACCTGATTCTGATCCCGTGGGCATGTCTAGTGGCAAGACATCTACAACAGAATTGGCCTCTTTGTGTTTAGGACCCCTGACGCAGGCAGGTTGCCAAAACATGACTGTGTTGGATCTTTTTAATACATTTATTGCTAACTACATCCCTTACGTTTTTTTCTAAGAATAATACTTAAAGGCTGAAGAGGAAAAAATGGAATTGCTTAACAAATAATTTTATTTTGTGCTCACTGAGGAAGAGTAGGGTATAAGCCCACAGAAAATGAATATAAATAAGAATGGAAGTTAGGCTAGATCTCAAATGATTTTCAAAGAACGCCAGCCACGAAGGGCAAAAACCAAAAAATGAAGAAAACGGGCTCGATACCGGTGTACCGAACCCGGCGGGAGGGGAACCGGCGTTGAACCGGAGAAAAAATAGCGAAAATCGCCGAAGAAAAAAATCACTTTTATCCGGGAGAACAGGACACACATCCGATGTGCTTCTCGGAAAAAAAGAGACTGAGGTAAGATGGCACCTTTAGGCGGGAAGGGAACCGCGCATGCGTGCCAGCATTCCCAAAGGCTTTCATGGAAAGCTGGGGAAATGCTCCGCTGGGGCTTTATCGGCGCCGATGACACACATATGTGAGGACTGACTTCCTGCTTGGTCCTGGAGAAACTAAATTTAGACAAAATACCTTGGAGAAACAATAAAATACCTTGGAGTTACTTTGGATCAACGTCTGGATATGAAACACCACATAAGCAGCATAGTCAAAGCCGTTTATTTCAAAATCCGCTCACTCAAACACCTACGCTCCCTGTTGGACCCAGACGATTTCAGGACCATATACCAAGCGCTAATCCTGCCACACTTTGACTTTGCAAACGCCATCTTTCAAGGTCTCCCCCAATCCACTCTAACCCCCTTGCAGTTGGCCATGAATTCTGCAGCAAGGGTCCTCTACGGAGCCTCCAGAAGCGACCACGTGACCCCCATTCTCAAACAGCTTTACTGGCTACCTATCCATGGGAGGATCATCTTTAAAACCCTACTCCTATCATTCAAGGCAATCAAAGGTATTTCATCCTCCTCACTCACAGATCTTATTCACTTGGTTCCTCCCAACAGATCCAGAAGAGCAACAGCCGTAAACCTTTTAACAACCCCAAAGGCATTGACAAAGTGCAACATGACAACCACAAACAGGGCGTTCATTTTCTATGTCCCCAAATGCTGGAATGCTCTACCCCCTGACATTAGGGCCATTGCCGACCTATATCAGTTCAGAAAGGCACTCAAATCCCACCTTTTCCTCCAATACTACCCAACCAGCAATCGAACCTAGATACCCCTCTGAAGAAATGACCCACTCTAGAAAGACCCTTACATTCGTTATGTGATTTTCACCTAACCTTGTTCCGTGTAAATATCTCATTGTATATAGTTAACCCCTGTTATCCAAGTTTGCATTCCTGTTCGATGTAAAACCAGACAGCTTGTTGTTATGGTCGTTATGTTACGATGTAAACCGCGCTGATACCGAATAGCGCGGTATATAAGAAATTGTAATAAATAAATAAATAAATAAATAAAACAATGAAGCTGGGCAGGATACGTTCAAGGATATTGGGGGAATTCAGGGAAGTTCTTGCGGCTGTGTTGTCTGAACTTTTCAACATTTTTTTAGAATTTGGAGTGGTTCTTGAGGACTGGAGACAGATAGATAAGGTTCTTCTTAATAAAGGTAGAAGTAAGGAGAAGGCTGGGAACTACAGGCTGCTAACTGGGGAGGTTGGGAAGGGTTCTGATTGGGAGGGTGAAGGTGCTGACTGGGGGTATGGGCATGATGTGTATGCTGATTGAGGGAAGGGGTGATGCGAATGATGTGTATGCTGATTGAGGGAAGGGGTGATGCGAATGATGATCTCAGAGGAGGCCCAGGTATTTTTTTCCTGGGGGGCTTTGGTAAATGTAGCAGCAGATAACATGGATGCATTAAGTGTTGTCCTGTGTGGTAATTGCAGGGCAGACACTGAGCACACCCACAAAAGGCATACCCATAAAGGTTATTACACAGGCTTTGCACTTAACACGTTACTATTTCCTCTAATGCATGGTAAGTGCAAAAATTTACTGCACTTTAGTAAAAGGGCCCCTTTATTTTATTTATTTATTTGAACTTTTTTTATACCCCCCCTTCTAGCGATCAGTATCTCTAGCAACATCTGGGAAAATTAAGATTCACTTCCCTTAAAATTGATTAGCCCTTTTCTTATAGTAAAGCTTGAGGAGCCAATCCCTATCCGACACTAGAGCAGAGGTAATAAGTAACGTGGAAACCTGCAACTCATCCTCTTTAGGAGATAAAAGAAGATCAGAAACATTCAAAAAATCTATATCCAAGTTCGTTTTAGAGGATCTAATTTCTCTTTTACCCGATGATAGGTAATACGCTTTTGCCACAGGTGGTATCTGTTCCGAAGGAACAGACGACTCCTCTTGTATATACTTTTTGAAAAGATCAATAGGGGTTACCTCAGGTATCAGAGAAAAGTTCAAAATACGTAAGTTTGAAGATCGAGCAGTATTCACTAGTGCCTCTATCTTCGCCCGAAGGGCTGTATTGTCTTTAACTAAAGAGAAAGTCAAATCAGAGACCTGATTCAGCTTCTGATCAGCAACATCCATTTTAGCACGGGTGTCCAACATTTCTTTATCCAATTTGGTTACAGATTCCTCAAGAGAAGACACGCTGGTAGATGATAAAGATATCTGTTGAACCACCACTTGGGACAACTTCACTATAGCTTCCCAGATACTGTCCAAAGTCACAGAAACAGGACGAGGTATATCAAATGAGAAAGGAACTGCCGAGGTAGCACTAACTGCAGGAGCAATCTTCAACTCATCAGCACTGCCCAGCCCCTGAGCAAGAACAACCGCTGCTGTACACACCGACTTTCCCGGCAAATCAAACTCACTAATGACTGACCTCCGACACCTTCAACTGGCAGGCCCCGCACCAGGGTCTCAGACTCACCACCAGCCGGCAAGTCAGCAGCCCCACACGCCAGGGAGGAATCTGGAGAGCCTGGAAGGGCATGCGGTGAACGTACATCCGGGGAGAGAGAAACATCGAGGGCGGAGGACGCTGAGGTCTCCTCCACCAGTGCCTCCAAGCCCACTCTAATCTCCCATCGCTGATCCTCGGAGAGCCGCACAAAATGATCCATTGTGGCAGACACAGAAGGTAAGGGCTCAGCGGGGAAAGTTCTTACTCTGCCCTTTCGCTTAGGCATTGCAGCTCAAACCAACACAGCAGCCATCTTAGGTAAACCATGCCTCAGGAGTTGGATAGTTTTTAGTTTATAGAGTATTGTTCTGGCTGTAGGTTTGATATGTGATGCCATGTTTAAAGCCCTGTCAATAATGACCCCTAGGTATTTGACTTCTTGTTTGACAGGCAAGATTAAGTTGTGTAATTTGAATGAGGTAGGGGGTGTGTACTTTTGGTTTCTTGTGGCGATTAAGATCTCTGTTTTTTTAAAGCTGATTTGTAAATTGTTTTTGCTGAGCCAGGATTCAGCTTCATATATGCAGTCAGTATTATTAGTAAATTGCGGATTATTTATGTCAATCGGGGAATAGACCATTATATCGTCTGCATATATGTGGAAATTGACTTTGTATTTGGTGAATATATCGCATATTGGTTGCAGGTATAAATTAAATAAAAGAGCAGATAGGGCTGAACCCTGGGGTATTCCTCATTCTTGGGGAAGGTGGTGGAGGTATCATGGTTAATTCTTACAAATTGTGAGCGATTGGATATATAGGATTGGAACCATTTTAGTGCCATTCCTGCAATGCCTATGTGAGCCAATCTTGATAGGAGTACAGCATGATCGACATTGTCGAATGCTTAAGAGATGTCTAAGAACACCATGATATAAGCTTGGTTGGGTTGTCTAAACCGCATGTGAGGGTGTCAAATAATGCTAGGAGGAGGGGTTCCACTCCGTGATAGGGGCGAAAACCATACTGTTGAGGATCTAGAGGTGCCTGGGTGTCTATGTAGTGCTGGAGTTGGATTACCTTCTCAATAATCTTTGCTACAAACGGGATACTGGCTATCGGCCTGCATGAAGAAGGATCATTTTTGATGAATGTTTTTTTTTTAGTATGGGACGGATGGTTGATAGTTTTAAGGTGTCGGGGAATATACCTAGGATGAGGGATTGATTTACTATGTTCAGTATCACTGGGGCTAGTTCACCTTTTACTGCCTTAATCCAGGATACTGGACAGGGGTCTGTGGTATTAATTTTGGTGATGGTTTCAAGGAGCTGTTTTTCCCAATCGGGTAGAAGTTGTGCAGGGTGTTGGATGTTATCATGGGGTCGTTACTAGGGTGAGTATTAGAGGTGTTATTTTTCTTTAGCTTGAGTGCCAGGTGGTCTGCTATGGATTGTGTGCTAATGTCTGTGGTGTTTGTTAAGTTTGTGTGTGTTCTGGTTAGGGATTTGACGATAGCAAAAGGTTCCCTGGGGTGATTGATTGCCTTGTTGAGTATATTAGTGTGGTGAACTTTCTTTGCTTCAAGGATTGCAATCTTCTAGGAGTTTAATGTTGTGAGGTAGTGTTCTTTACTTTCAGAGGTTTTGCGGGATCTCCACTTTTTTTCTAACTTGCGTAGTGTCTTTTTGAGGATATAGAGATCTATGGTGTACCATTTCTCAGTTTGTTTTCTGCGATTTTTTGGGCAAGGAGGTGGGTTTAGCTGCTTTATTTATGGTTGATATCCAGTTCTCTGTTGCCTCTTTAAGCTTGAGGGGTTGGGTGTGGAGAAGGGAGGCTATCTTAGAGAGGAATGTGTCTTTGTCAAGTGTCTGAATACTGGGGGTAGGAAGGTGTGTTACGTTTTCTGGATCTATTGTTAGGGGTATAATGGCGGACATAAGAACATAAGATATGCCATACTGGGTCAGATCAAGGTCCAACAAGCCCAGTATCCTGTTTCCAACAGTGGCCTATATACGTCATACGTACCAAGCAGTTTCCCCAAAAGACACAGTTTCTACAATGTTTGTATTGGATCAAGCATTGATATCCTGAGTCCCTTTATCATAATGGTTTATGGACCTTTCCTCCAGGAACTTGTCCAAACCTTTTTTAAATCCAGCTACACTAACAGCCTTTACTACATCCTCCGGTAACAAATTCCAGAGTTTGTTTACACGTTGAGTGAAAGCACAGTTACTTACCTGTAACAGGTAATCTCTGGGAACAGCAGGAATAAATCTTCATATATGGGTACGTCGGTACCGACTGAGCCTGTGCGGGAACGCTCCCCAGCGTCCCAAAAAAGGAAAGCTTTTGGGAGCATCCCACAGCGCCTGCGCGCTGCCTTCCTGCCTTTCCTAACCGCCTCTCTCCAGTTTGAGTTTTAAAGCTGAGACAAAGAGAGAAAGAGGAAAGGAAAGATAGATAGAGAGATACAACTCCTAGGGGAGGTGGGTGGGTTGTGAAGACTTATTCCTGCTGTTCCCAGAGATCACCTGTTACAGGTAAGTAACTGTGCTATCTCCAGGAACAAGCAGGAATGAGTCTTCACATATGGGGACTCCCCAGTTAGAGATGCCTGGGAGATCCCCAAGGTTGTGAGACCCTGGGAAGGGCTCTACCTCCTGCCAAGGATCTCAGGCATCCAACCAGGGATGGAGGGTAGGATTTGATTAAGCATGGAACAGGTGTTTGAGAACAGCCTGACCAAACAAGGCATCCCGGCGGGAGTCCTTGTCCAAACAGTAATGGGCTGTGAAGGTATGAACCGAGGCCCAGGTGGCCGCTGGACACAGAATTTAGATGAGCCATAGAGGTGGCCATGGCCCTCACATTATGAGCTGTGACATGGCCCTCCAGAGAAAGGTTCTTACTCTGGTAGGCGAAAGAAATACACTGAGCAATCCAATTGGACAATGTCCTCTTAGAGATTGGAAGTCCCAAATGAGAGGGATCAAAAGCAAAGCAACAAAGAGTTGAGAAGACTTTCTATGTTGCTGTGTCCTTTGTAAGTAAAAAGCAAGAGCCCTCTTACAATCCAGGGTATGAAGATTCCTCTCTGCACTTGATGCATGAGGACCTGGAAAAAAGACAGGTAAATACACCTCTTGGTTAAGATGAAAAGGTGAGACCACTTTAGGCATAAAGTGTGGATTGGTCCTAAGGACTACCTTACCATGATGGAACCTTGTATAAGGTGGATTAGCCACTAAGGCCTGCAAGTTCACTGATGCGGCGAGCTGAGGTGACTGCAATAAGAAAGATAACCTTCCAGGAAAGAAATTTCAAGGAGGTGGTGGCTAAGGGTTCAAAGGGTGGCTTCATGAGCTGACCAAGAACCAGATTCAAGTCCCATGCCACTGGAGGTGGTCTAATGGGACGTTTAGTTAAAAGGAGGCCTCTCATGAAACTTGCAATAAGAGGATGAGAGGAAACAGGTTGTCCATTGAGAGGTTTGAGAGATGCTGCAATAGCACTCAAATGGACCCTTACTGAATTTGTTTTGAGGCCTGCATGGGAAAGATGCAGGAGATAGTCTAGTAAAGAATTCAAAGGTATTGTTAGAGGGTTAATACCCTTCTCAGCACACCAAATGGTAAACCTTTTCCATTTAAAAGCATAGGAACATCTAGTAGAAGGCTTTCTGGAAGCATGAAGGATATCCCTTACTTGCTGAGAAAGATGCCAATCTTGAAGGTCTAAGCCTTCAGCAACCAAGCCCTGAGATGGAGAGATTGGGGGTTTGGTTATTGAACTTGGAATAAAGAAGGTAAGCTATATCAACTAGGACGTCGAAGAAGGCAGACGCGCGACCAAAGAAATAAAATAAAATAAAGTTCTTCTTCAGCGGTGACAGGAACACGACCTGCTGGCTCCGCGGAAAAGAAGAACTGGAGAGAGGCAGTTAGGAAAGGCGGGAAGGCAGCGCGCAGGCGCTGTGGGATGCTCCCAAAAGCTTTCCTTTTTTGGGACGCTGGGGAGCGTTCCCACGCAGGCTCCGTCGGTACCGACGTACCCATATGTGAAGACTCATTCCTGCTAGTTCCTGAAGATAAAATATTTTCTCTTATTTGTCTTAAATAGTTTACCCTGTAGCTTCATTGCATGTCCCCTCGTCTTTCTATATTCTGATAATGTAAACAGTCGATCTACGTTTACCTGTTCCACTCCGTTCATTAATTTATAGACTTCTATCATATCTCCCTTCAGCCTCTCTTTTCCAGGTTAAAGAGCCCTAACCTTTTTTAGCCTCTCTTCATAGGGGTATCCTTCCATCCCCTTTACCATTTTGATGGCTCTTCTCTGAACCTTTTCTAATAATGCTATATCCTTTTTAAGATACGGTGACAAGAATTGCACACAATATTCAAGATGCGGTCGCACCATGGAACGATACAGAGGCATTACAATATCCTTTGTTTTATTTTCCATTCCTATCCTTATGATACCTAGCATTCTATTTGCTCTCTTGGCCGCCGCTGCACACTGGGCAGAGGGTTTTAATATGTTGTCCACAATGATGCCTAAATCTTTTTCCTGGGTGGTGGTTCCTAATGTGGAACCTTGCATCGTGTAACCATAGTTTGGGTTGTACTTCCCTAGGTGCATAACTTTGCACTTGTCCACATTAAATTTCATCTGCCATTTTGATGCCCAGTCTTCCAATTTATCAAGATCTTCTTGCAATTTTCCACAATCCTCATGGGTTTTAACAACTTTAAATAGTTTTGTGTCATCTGCAAATTTGATAACCTCACTCATTATTCCCTTGTCCAGGTCATTTATGAATATGTCAAAAAGCAGAGGAACCAGCACAGATCCCTGGGGTACACCACTATTCACTTTTCTCCATTGGGAAAATTAGCCATTTAGCCCTACCCTCTGCTTTCTATCTTTTAATCAGTTCCTGATCCACAATAGTACACTGCCTCCTATCCCATGACTCTAGTTTTGCCAAAAGTCTGTGATGAGGGACCTTGTCAAAGGCTTTCTGAAAGTCCAGATACACTATATCAACAGACTCACCTTTGTCTACCTATTTATTCACACCTTCAAAAAAACATAATAGATTAGTAAGACAAGATCTTCCTTGTCTAAAGCCATGTTGGCTGTCTCCCATTAAGACATGACTATCTACATGTTCAGTAATTTTGTTCTTTATGATGGTTTCTACCATTTTTCCCGGTACTGACGTCAGGCTCACCGGTCTGTAGTTTCCCGGATCACCCCTGGAACCCTTTTTAAAAATTGGCGTTACATTGGCCATCCTCCAATATTAAGGTATTACAGATGATTTTAATGATAGTACACAGATTACTAATAGCAGGTCTTCAATCTCATATTTCAGTTCTTTCAACACCCTTGGATGTATATCATCCGGTCCAGGTGATTTGCTACTCTTCAGTTTATCAAATAGTTGTAACACATCTTCCCAATGTATCGATATTTCCTTTAATTCTTCCGCGCCTTTAAATACCACTTCAGTCATGGGTAACATCCCTACATCTTCCTCAGTAAAGACCGAAGCAAAGAATTCATTCAGTCTCTCCGCTATCGCATTGTCGCCTCTTAGTGCCCCTTTAACCCCTCTATCATCTAATGGACCAACTGACTCTCTCACAGGTTTTTTGCTACGAATGTACTTGAAAAAGTCTTTATTACGCGTTTTTGCTTCTGCAGCAAGCTTCTTCTCAAATTCTCCCTTTGCCTGCCTTATCAATGCCTTGCATTTAACTTGCCAGTGCTTGTGCTGTTTCCAGTTTTCGTCATTTGGCTCTTTTTCCCAATTCCTGAAAGAGGCTTTTTTGGCAACAACAGCCTCTCTGACCGCACCTTTAAACCATGCTGGCAGTTTTTTGGACTTCCTTCCACTTTTCTTAAAGCGTGGAATACAGCTGTTCTGGGCTTCCAAGATAGTATTTTTCAACAACGCCCAAGCTTGATGTAAATCTTTAACCTTTGCAACTGCTCCTTTTAGTTTTTTCTTAACTAATTTTATCATAGTCTCCCTTTTGAAAGTTAAAAGGTTGTACTGTGGATTTCCTTACCATCCCTCCTCCACTAATTAAATTAAATGCGATCATGCTATGATCACTATTGCCAAGTGGCCCCAGCACCCTTATCTCTTGCACCAGATCTGGTGTTCCACTAAGGACATTCGTATTATGAAATGATCTGACCAAGGTACTCGGTTGGCAGAAAGGATATGTGAAGCATGTGTGGGTGGTGAGTGATCTAGGGCAGAAAATTAGGTTGAGGGTGTTTCCTTTAATATGTGTGGGATGGTTCATTATCTGGATGAAATTTAGATCATCCATGAAGTCTGCGGATTGTTGTGGCGGGAGGGATGCTAGATTGAAATCTCCCAGTATGATGTGTGTTTTTTTTGTTGGGGAGGTACAGGCTGATTCAAGTATGGTGGTCAGATTGAGGTGACTGTTGTTAGGAGGACGGTAAAGGAGACAGATTGCAATGTATCTGTTTTCAATTTTAATTAAGTCTATATTGTCGGCATTTGTGCAAATGTTTGTGGTCATGTTGAGACTGTTTTTGGTCATGATAAGGACTCCACCACCTCTCTTAGTGTCTTTCGGGCAGTTAAATATTGTGTATCCATCTTTGTGTAACTGGTTTATTGTTACAGAGTCATTGTCTGTGAGCCAAGTTTCAGTGATACACAGGAAGTCAGGGGACTCATCAATAATCAGGTATCGGATTATTGGTAGTTTGTTATGTATGGAACGTGCATTTATCATAATGCCCTGAAAGGAGGAGATATTATGCCTGAATTTCTGGGAGTAAGCATTGTAGGACTGCTTGTTTCTGGTGAGTGTTAGATTGTAGCGAAAAGGGGCTGTGCAAACTGGAGGGGGTGTATTATGGGTATTTGGTGTGTCTGTAAGGTGTAGGAGATGAGAGCTAGGGTTGTAATGACAAGGTAGCAACATATTAATTTCATAAAAGTGTTCATTTTTTATATGGATGAGTATGTGTGTAGAGGAGGGGATTGTATAGCAGCTTGTCGTAGCTTGAAATGTTTAGCGAGTAAGGTTCAATCTGTTTCTGGGGAGTTGCAAGAGTAAATAAGAAAGAGAAGGCAGGGGTTAGTGTAGGAGAGGGCCTAGAGAGGTGATCTAGGGATATCAGAGGAATCCCATTATACACTTACAGGATTTCTAACAAATATACATCTTACATAAATTTTTATCATGAAGTTCTTTTGAATGGCGTTGAATGTTAGGCTGGGATATATAGTTATATAGTAGCAGATGGCAGGCCATTTGTTACCAAAGCAAAAGCGCATCTTGCTGGCACGCAACAGACAGAGTTGAGAGCTGCACTGCAGCAACTGAAGAGCTCCAGGAGTCCATGAGCTGCAGTGCCCTAGAGCAGGAGAGCCACAGAAAGTGAGGAAAGAGGACACAGCAACCGTTCATTTCAGTGGAAGGAAAGAAAGGGGTACAGGAGGGGGAAAAGAAAGGGAGAAAGAGAGCACCAAAGGGGAAGTAAGAGAATGGGTATCTAGGGAGGGGGGAGAGAGAGAGAGAAAGTTTGGGGTAACGAAGAGAAAGAAAGAAAGCATGGTTTGGGAGCAGTGGTAGAGGAAAACGAAGGGAGGAGAGTATGCCTGGAAGATGAGAAGGGGGGGGGGGGGGGGAAGGAAGAAAGAGAGTGCCTGGGTCTGGTTGAATGTGCAGGCTACTGCAAATGTTTTGTGGGTGCCTGGCAGAATGTGCATATACACACTGGACCTGATATTCAAAGGCATTTACACCGTTTCAAGACCTGCAAGTTGTGTAAATGCCGCTCAGCAGGATATTTAGCGACATTAACACAGTCAACATCAGGGTATGCTGGGGGCATTCCAGGGTGGCACCCATCACTAACTGGGCAGCGGCAATATTGACTCGCCGCCCTGTTAGTGACACATGGTGAAAATAAGATGCAGCAAATGCTGGCCTTACTTTCACTGCAGAAGCTAACCGAGGAGTGGCTGAATATCGCTGCTGACCGGTTAACATCTGGGTTCTGCAGTGGGCCCAGATATTCAATGCCGGTGGCTGGATATTCAACACAGCGGGCAGGGCAAATATTCAACACAGGGGGCATGCTGCTATAGGAGTGCTAGCTGCCGGTGCTGAATATCGGGCCCAATATATCTACAGTATATATAAGACACATATATATAAGATGCCTTTAACAGTTTATTTAACAGAACTTCTTACTTCTTGCATATATGATTACCTAAATGAGAAATTTCCTTCATATTCCAGTTCTCAAAACAACATTTGTCCGCTGAGATTTACTTTGATATTAAATTTTTCAAAATCAGATGTTAATATGGTGCTACTGATCTCGGTTTCCTTCCTCTATACTCGAACCAAATGACCACTTCAAAGAAGATTCTCTCATTTTGTTATTCTTGGCACACATGAGAAATAGCAGGACCAATGTTACAAGATGCCTTTTACTGTTCCATAAACCAGCAGAGATGCTAGTGACCTACACACAGGAGGAGAGGGAGAAAGGCTGACTGCAAAAGGATACAAAACACATCCTAGTGTTTTTATAATAATTACTGTGTTCTATCTAGAACACAGACATGAGCAAAGTACAATATACAAATATTACAGAACAAATGAATAAGGCATTTATCCAGAAATATGTTGTCTTTTTCCAGGCTAAATAATCCCGAATCAAATGTGTATGAGAGTCCACAAGAGTTGCTGTTTATATATTCAGTCTGTTTAAAGATACAAAGCAGCAACATTAGCTACTCTAATACTTGATGCTGACTGTAAACATCTCCAAAAATGACAAATTTGAAATGAATCTGAAAAACTTTAGCAATCTGGCTCTTTAACCACACTGGTGGGAACTTGTTTGTCTCTTACAGTACAAGCACAAGAACTCCGCACATACAGCATTAAACCCCAATACGTTTGCACGCCATTCGTAGTGTGTGAGGGCAGAAGCTACCCTCATTATGACAGTACAACCTAATAAAGACACATATCTCTTTTCTCTGAAATTGGAAGAAAGAGGATGCAGCATTCTAGCTGATCAAAACATATACTGTTAAAAGAAAACCAGCAATTTATGAGTGATACTGATATTAGGCTGTACAAATCTAAAAAATAGAAACATAGTAAAAGATAAAGGACCTTATGGCCTAACCAGTCTACCCTATCCCTGTTAAAGTCTACATCCCAATTTTTCCCTCAGAGATCCTCTGTACTTGTCCCATGCCTTATTGAATTCATATACAGTTCTCATCTCATCCAACTCCTCTGGGAGGCTGTTCCATGCATCCACCCATCCTTTCCGTTAAGGAATATTTCCTCACATTACTCCTGAATCTATCCCCTTTCACCTTCATTGTATGAATCCTCGTTCCAGAACTTCTTTTCAACTGGAGAAGGGCCACTTCCTCTGCAATTATATCATGGAAGTATTTAAATGTCTCCCCTCTCTGACCTTTCCTCCAAAGTATACATACTGAGGTCTTTATTTATTTAGACAGTTTTGTATACCGCCTTATCCTTCAATCAAAGCGGTCACAACACAATTGGGGGATACATTTAACACGCGGGGATATGAGACACATACACTAATACTTACAGGGAACATGGGCAATGGAGGGTTTAGTGGTTTGCCCAAGACCACAAGGAGCATCTGTGGGACTAGAAACCCCAGTCCTTCCGGCCCAAGGTTGCTGTCCTCTAGTGGGATTTGAACCTCCGACCTTCCGGCCTGAAGTACCTTGCCCCAACCACTAGGCTACTCCTCCCTCCATATGCCTTACAACGAAGACCTCTGACCATTTTAGCAGGCACCTTCTGGACAGACTCTATCACGTTTACAGTCTTTTGAAAGTATGGTCTCCAGAACTGTACACAGTACTTTAAATGAGGTCTCACTAGAGATTTATACAAAGGCACTATATATCACCTCCTTTCTTCCTGCTGGCCATTCTTCTCCCTATACATTCAAGCATCCTTCTGTTTCTTCTATCTGTTTTGCCATTTTAAGATCGTCAAATATGATAACCCCTAGGACCCACTCTTCTTTCGTGCACTGAAATACTTCAATCCCTATACTGTACCACTATCTTAGACTTTTGCAGGCCAAATGCATGACCTTGCATTTTTTAGCATTAAATTTTGGCTGTCAATCTCTTGAACATTCTTCTGGTTTTACTAGATCCCTCCTCATGTTATCCACAACTTCCAGGGTATCTACCCTGTTTCAGATTTTGATATAAGCCACAAAAAGGCAAACCTTTCCAGACAGACCTTCTGCAATATCATTTACAAAAATATTAAAAATAACAGGACCAAAGACCGATCCCTGCGGTATGCCATTGGTAATGCCTCTAAGTTTAGAGTAAACTCCAGTTACTACCACTTTCTGCCGCCTCCCACTAAACCAGTTCTTACCGTCAGTTACTTTAGGGTCCATCCCAAGGGTATTCATTTATTTATAAGCCACCAATGTGAAACTGTATCAAAGGACTTGCTGAAATTAAAGTATTCCACATTTAGCGCTCTTCCCCAATCCAGCCAGTCAAAGAAATCAGATTAGTATGTCAAGACCTATTTTAAGTAAAGGAGGAATAGCCCAGTATTTAAGCAATGGCCTGTGACCCAGAGAGACTGGAGTTCAAATCCCATTAACATTCCTTGTGGTCTCAGGCAAGTCACTTAATTCTCCACTGTCTTAGGTAGAAATGTAGATTGTAAGCCTGCTGGAGAAAGGGAAATTCATATGCACCTGAATGTAACTCGCCTTAAACTACTAGTGGATAGGTATTAGCTACGCACAAATAAATAAATAAAAAGAAAGCCATGCTGTATTGGATCCTGCAAACGCTTGGATTCCAGAAACTGCACCATCCTCTGCTTTAGCAGCATTTCCATTAATTTACTCACCACAGAGGTCAGACTAAAACAGTTAGCAGTTACCGACCTCTTCCTTACTTCTGCTTGTATTTATTTATTTAACAGGTTTTCTATACCACCTTATCAGCAATTCAAGGCAGTTTACAGAGAACAACACAGCAATCCAACTTTTACATAGAACAGAGTTTTTTTGTGGACAGGAACCACATTCGCTGATCCCATTTCACTGGGATCACTCACAATTCTAAAGAAGCTTTAAAAAGATCAAACAGCAGAGCCTCCGGTACTTCCCTAAGTTCCTTCAATCCCAGCCAGCCCCATCGCCTTGTCCACTTTTAGTTTCATTAGCTCCTCAAGAATACAGTCTTCCGAAAATATTTCGAGTTCTACCTTACTTCTATTTATATTTGTATTTGGTTTCTCACAACCCATTCCCGGCTCTTTATCTGTGAACACAGAACAGTAAAGCACAGTTACTTACCTGTAACAGGTGATCTCTGGGAACAGCAGGAATTAGTCTTCACATATGGGTATCGTCGGTACCGACGGAGCCTGCGCGGGAACACTCCCCAGCTTCCCAAAAAGGAAAGCTTTTGGGAGCATCCCACAGCGCCTGCGCGCTGCCTTCTCGCCTTTCCCAACTGCCTCTCTCCAGTTCGAGTTTTAAAGTTGAGACAAAGAGAGAGAGAGAAAGGAAAGGAAAGATAGATAGAGAGATACAACTAGGGGAGGTGGGAGGGTTGTGAAGACTAATTCCTGCTGTTCCCAGAGATCACCTGTTACAGGTAAGTAACTGTGCTATCTCCAGGAACAAGCAGGAATGAGTCTTCACATATGGGGACTCCCCAGCAAGAGATGCCTGGGAGATCACCCAGATTGTGAGTCCCTGTAAGGACTCCCTCTTCACCCATGAACCCCAGGCATCCAGTCAGGGATGGAGGGCAGGAGTTGATTAGGTATGGAACAGGTGTTTGAGAACAGCCTGACCAAACAAGGCATCCCGGCGGGAATCCTTGTCCAAGCAGTAATGGGCTGTGAAGGTATGAACCGAGGCCCAGGTGGCTGCTCGACAGATTTGGTCGATGGACACAGAGTTTAGATGAGCCATAGAGGCTGCCATGGCCCTCACATTGTGAGCTGTGACATGGCCTTCCAGAGAAAGATTCTTACTCTGGTAGGTGAAGGAAATACACTGAGCAATCCAATTGGACAGAGTCCTTTTAGAGCAGGGGTCTCAAACACGCGGCCCGCGAGAGACCTTTGTGCGGCCCGCGATGCAGACGAAACAAAAAACCCCTCGGCTTCTGCTGCTGCTGCCGTTCATGTTTGTAAAGCAGGGACTGTCCCTTACATCTGCGGCTCCAGCATCAGCTCTTCGAGCCCTGCACTCGCTGATTAGCAGCAGAACCGTGCATGGGTGGCTCCGGCACGAGCCTCGTTCCAGGCTAGCGGCGCCCGTTAGGGGGCTGGCTCCGGGCCCCCGATCCACCCCTAGGCAGGGGCAGGAAGTGCCCTGCACCCGGCCAATGGCTTTCCACGCCGCGCACGGCCGGGCAGGATGTGCCGCTCTTCCTCGTCGCTTGCAGCTCGGCCCCTGCCTCTGTCGGGCAAGCGGCGGCCCCGATCCCCGTTGCTATGTGGCCTGAGGCTGCGGGCAGGCGGGTGTGAGCGCGGACGCAGGTGAGTCCCGGGGGCGCGGCGGGGGGGGGGCTCCTTAGGGGCATCTGCTGGGAGAGGCTCTTACCTTCTTCCCCCTCCGGAATGGATGTCAGCAGCCACCCCCACCCCCCCCCTCCGGCAGCAGCGACTGGGAAAAGTGCCCCTCCTCCCCGATCTCATGACTTTCTATCCAGGATCAGCATCCTCTATCAGGGGCTTTAACTATTTTTACTTGGGCTGATGGAGGGGAGGGGGGGTTAGGACTAGTAATGGGGGGGGGGCTAGGACTAGTAATGGGGGGGGGGTTAGGACTAGTAATGGGGGGGGGGGGTTAGGACTGAAAATGGGGTGATGGGGGGATAGTACTGAAAATGGGGTGATGGGAGGTTTGGACTGGTAATGGACAGATGGGGGTTAGGACTGGAGGTGGTCTGATTGGGGGGCTAAGACTGAAAATGGGGTTATGGGGGGGCTAAGAATGCAGATGGGGTGATGGAAGGGTTAGGACTGGAAGTGGGCTGTTGGGGGGCTTAGGACTGGTAATGGGCTATGGGGGGGGGGCTAGAACTGGTAATGGACTGGGGGGGGCGAGGACTGGAAAGGGGCCAAGTAGAAGGGGAGCTTTAACTGCAAAGAGCTGATGGGGACAGGGTCTTGGAATGGAAAGGGGCTGAGTGGAAGGGGGCTTGGAATGGAAATGGGCTGATGGGGAAGGGGGCTTGGAAAGGAAATGGGCTGATGAGGGGGGGGGCTACGACTGGAAATGGGCCGAGTAAAAGGGGGAGCTTGAACTGCAAATAGCTGATGGGGACAGGGTCTTGGAATGGAAAGGGGCTGAGTGGAAGGGGGCTTGGAATGGAAATGGGCTGATGGGGAGGGGGGCTTGGAAAGGAAATGGGCTGTGAGGGGAGGGAGCTAGGACTGGAAATGGGCTGATGATGCGGGGACTAGAAGGGAGCGGATGCTGGGTGGGGCAGGAGCTAGAAGGGAGTTGATGTTGGGGGACGATTAGAATGGGATGGGGCTGGGAGAGTGAAATGGAGAGGGGAAATATATTTTGTGTGGGAGGGAAGAAAAATCTACAATTGGCCGGGTATTGGGAGAGTAAGTGGGGATTGAGGATGGAGGGGTAAAATTTGAGTGGATGAAATAGGAATGAGGAAGAGCAAAAGGAGAATGATTAGTATGTTAAAGCAGATGTAGAGAGAATGGAAAAAAACTAGGAAAGAAGAAAGGACAAATGGACAGCAGACAATGGAGCGTTAGCAGAAGACACGAAGAAACCAGAAGAAAGTGGCTGGAACAATTACAACTGAAAAAAAAATGCACAAAAGGTAGAAAAATATCTCTTTATTTTGAATTTATTAACTGAAATATGTCAGCTCTTGGAAATGTGCATCTTTAACGTCTGCACTTTATTTAATACAAGAAGAAATCAATTTATAGTTTTATTTCTACAGTGTTGTACATTCTAAGTTTGGCTTTTGGGGTTCCCAGTTTAATTGTCTTCCTGTTTCTAAATTGTGATTCCTTGTTTGGTGATGGTGTATGTTCTGCATGTTTACTAAAAGTTAGTGTATGGTAACATTATGCAAATATTTATGCAAATGATGCACTTATGCAAATGATGCCCTTATGCAAATGAGGCCTGCGTCTTGTGCGGCCCCCGGGTTACTCTACAAGTCCTCATTTGGCCCTCAAAGCAATTTGAGTTTGAGACCCCTGTTTTAGAGACTGGAAGTCCTAAATGGGAAGGATCAAAAGCAACAAAAAGTTGAGAGGACTTTCTATGTTGCTCTGTCCTTTGTAAATAGAAAGCAAGTGCTCTTTTACAATCCAGGGTATGAAGAGTCCTCTCTGCACTTGATGCATGAGGTCCTGGAAAAAAAAACAGGTAAATATATCTCCTGGTTCAGATGAAAGGGGGAGACCACTTTAGGCATGAAGTGTGGATTAGTTCTGAGAACTACCGTGTCATGGTGGAACCTTGTATAAGGGGGATTAGCCACTAGAGCTTGCAACTCACTGATACGGCGAGCTGAGGTGAGAGCAATGAGAAAAATAACCTTCCAGGAAAGGAATTTCAAGGAGGTAGTGGCTAAAGGTTCAAAGGGTGGCTTCATAAGCTGGCCAAGAACCAGATTCAGGTCCCATGCCACTGGAGGTGGTCTAATGGGAGGTTTAGTCAAAAGAAGGCCTCTCATGAATCTCGCTATAAGAGGATGAGAGGAAATAGGTTGTCCATTGAGAGGCTTAAGAGATGCTGCAATAGCACTCAAATGGACTCTGATTGAATTTGTCTTAAGGCCTGCATGGGATAAATGCAGCAAATAGTCTAGTAAAGAATTCAAAGGTATTGCAAGAGGGTTGAGACCCTTCTGTGCGCACCAAATGGAAAATCTCTTCCATTTAAAAGCATATGAACGTCTAGTGGAAGGCTTTCTGGAAGCATGAAGGATATCTTTTACTTGCTGAGAAAGTTGTAAATCTTGAAGGTCTAGGCCTTCAGCAACCAGGCCCTGAGATAAAGAGACTGAGGATTTGGGTGCCACAAGGATCCCTCCTCTTGGGAGAGGAGATCTGGAGCAGACCCCAGGTCTAGGGAGGGAGCTTGAGAGAGATGCAGAAGTAGAGGGTACCACACTTGACGTGGCCAAAGGGGTGCTATGAGGATCATAGTCCCTTTGTCTCTCTGAAGCTTGAACAGAGTCTTGGGGATGAGGGGAATAGGTGGAAAGGCATAGAGGAAGTCTTGCCCCCAATGGAGGAGGAAGGCATCCCTGGCCTGAACTCCCTGACATGGAATCCTGGAAGAGAACCGGGAAAGCTTGGCATTCCACGGACTTGCAAACAGGTCTATGTCTGGGGTACCCCAAATCCGAAAAATCCTGGCTATCTGGTCCCCATGGAGGGACCATTCGTGTGGAAGCAGAACTCGACTGAGTCTGTCTGCCCAAGAGTTTTGAACCCCTGGAAGATACACTGCCATGAGATGGATTTGATGCTCGCTGGCGAAGGCCCACAATCTCAGAGCTTCGTTGCAAAGCGACAGAGAGACAGTCCCTCCCTGCTTGTTCACGTAGAACATGGCTACTTGGTTGTCCGTGTGGATGAGGACTGTCTTGTAGCTGAGCAGGGTGTGGAAGACTCTGAGAGCCAGAAAGATTGCTCTGAGCTCTAAGAGGTTGATGTGGAGAGAGGTCTCCTGTGGAGACCAGATGCCCTGGGTTGACAGATCTTGTAAATGAGCTCCCCAACACTTTTGAGAGGCATCTGTTGTAAGGGTGGCTTGGGGTAGTACCTGTTGAAAGGGGGACCCCAGCAACAGATTCTGAGTGGACTTCCACCAGTCGAGGGACCAAAATAGGCGACTGGATGTTGCTATTTTGTCTGACAGGCAACCTGATGCCTGGGTCCATTGGGTGGATAGAGTCCACTGAGCTGCCCTCATGTGAAGGCGAGCATAAGGAACCACATGTACCGTGGAGGCCATGTGTCCTAGGAGTTGCAACATTTCTCGAGCAGTTAAATGGGATTTTAACTGAATCTGGGAGGCTAACTGCACTAAGCGTAGGCAACGGGCCTGGGGAAGATAGGCCCTTGCAGTTGTGGTATCCAGTAAGGCCCCTATGAACTCTAGAGACTGAGTAGGGGTGAGATGGGATTTTGGAAAATTGATTACTAGTCCCAGATACTGAAGAACACGCATTGTGCAGGCCAGGGAAGTCTGGGCCTCTGACTGAGATGGAGCTCGGATGAGCCAGTCGTCCAGATATGGGAATACGAATATCCCTAGAGTGCGCAGGAATGCAGCAACTACTGCCATGCATTTTGTGAACACTCTTGGGGCAGAGGCCAGACCGAAAGGAAGCACTTTGTATTGGTAATGCTTTCCTTGGTAAAGAAACCTAAGGAATCTTCTGTGAGTTGGATGGATGAGAACATGGGTGTATGCATCCTTGAGGTCTAGAGAACAAAGCCAGTCCTGACTCTGGAGGTATGGAAGGAGAGTACCAAGAGAAATCATCTTGAATTTCTCCTTGTATAGAAACTTGTTCAACTCTCTGAGATCTAAGATGGGTCTGTAGCCCCCTGTTTTCTTTGGGATGAGAAAATAGGGGGAGTAGAACCCTGAGCCCTGTTGCAGAAGGGGTACTTCTTCTATTGCCCCTTGGGCAAGAATGGTAGCAATCTCTTGACCTAGAAGGTCGAGAAGAGATGTTGGAGAGTTGAAATGTTTCACCATGGTGTGAGGAGGAAGGTTTAAGAAATGTAGCTTGTATCCCTCTCTTATGATGGAGAGGGTCCATTGCTCTGATGTGATTTGTTCCCATCTGGGAGCAAAGTGAGCTAACCTTCCTGGTATGGTGAGAGGCTCTGGATGTTCTAGAGCCAGAAATGCTAAGTTCTCTAGTGGAAAGTCAAAGGCCCTGAGAAGGCTGAGGCTGTTGGGCCGACGCAGTCCTTGCAGCCTGAGGCTTGGCCTGTTTTGGTTGTTGCTGTCTTTTTGTAGCAAAACGACCTTGAGAAGAGGTTTGACCATAACCAGAAGAAAATTTCCCTTTTTTTGGGAAAGAACTTTTCTTGAATAACCTCTTCATGAAAGGAGCAGTAGTAGACTTTGAGAGTCTATCTAAAGCAGAATTTTCAGCATCCATTTGGGTGGCCTTTGCTTGCCAATCTTTTCCAAACAGGTTTTCTCCTGTACAGGGAAGATTGCCCAGACCATCCTGTACCCAGGATTCCAAATCAGAGGCTTGTAACCAAGCTACTCTGCGTGCACCTATGGCAATAGCCGAAGCTCTACTGGCACCCTCAAAGGAGTCAAAGGCTGCAAGGTTGGAAAACTTGGATACATCCTGTGCATGTTTAAGCCAGGTAATATATTCTTCTCTCTTATCTTCTGATATGAAAGGAGATAAGGTGTGTAGATGATCTGTAACCTCTTTCAGAAACATCCCCATATAGAGACTATAGGAGTTGATTCTGGCTATAAGCATACTGGCCTGGAAGATTTTCCTGCCAAAAGCATCTAAGGTTCTGCATTCTCTTCCAGGAGGAGCAGAGGAGTGTCTTTTTGAACTCTTGATTTTTTTCATAGCAGACTCTACCACAATAGAGTGGTGAGGAAGCTGAGTCTTATGAAATCCAGGACAAGGAGGAACACGATACATGGTGTCCAACCTATGAGAAAAAGGAGAGATGGTAAGAGGAGTTTCCCATATATCCAACATGTGGTCATAAAGAATCTCATGTATTGGTAAAATGGCTGCCTCTTTAGGAGCCTTAGGATATTGAAGAATATCCAATTTTTTGGCTCTGGGCTCAGCTTCAGAGGCTACTGTAATGGACAGGCCTCTGGCCACCTCTCTGATGAAGTCCTGGAAAGACAAGTCCTCAGGAGGAGACATTCTCCTTTTTGGAGAAGAGGGTTCCTGAGGACGAATCTCCGATGCTTCGATGGAAACCTCTGATGAATCAGATTCTTCCGAGGAATCGAAGTATCGACTGTCTGGATGCTCTCGTAGAGCCCGATACAAGTACCGAGGGGTATCGACATCGGGAGTCATTTGTACCGGATCGGTACTAACAGGCATCACTGGATACCGTATCGCTGCTGTCAATGCTGATGCCGATGCAAGCGGTACTGGTATCGGAACCGGAGCTTGATCCGGTATCGGAATCGGTATCGACAACGGTGTTTGTTGTTGTACCGTGGGCGTCGCAGCTTGTATGAAGGCCGTAATGGCACGCTGCATGGTCAGGATATTCTGATCCATAGAAGCCACCAATGTCGGGATATCGGTACCGGGAACCGCCGGTACCCCAGAACATTGAAATAGGTGATCGGTCGAGGCCGTGCCGTCGATGTCAACCTGTGATCCCATAGGTAATGCTTTGGAAGCCGGAGCCTCCCGCCGGGGTAATTTTGCCGGTGTGGATTCCTCAATAGTAAGTGCAGGAACATCTTGATACTTAGAGGGAGATGTACCTTTTGAGGATCGACCGGACTTACGTTTTGTTACCTGAGATCCATGGGATGAAGAGGAAGCCCTGGAAGACGTCGATGCTACAGAAGCTGCATCGGAGAGAAACAGGGTACTGAGCTTGGCTGCCTGATTCTGTAACCCTCTTTTAGACATCATGGAGCAGGACTCACAATCCGCGATGGAATGATCAGGACCTAAACATTTTAGACACCAGTCATGGGTGTCTGTGACAGAAATAGTGCCACTGCACTTCGTGCACTTTTTGAACCCGGAGGCGGGCTTTTCCATGAGGAAAAAGACTGTAGGCCTAGGGCCACAGAAGAAAATGCACTGAAGTAGAAAGAAAGTTTTTTTAAAGAAGAGAAAAAAGACCGGTGGTACCGGTCATCGAGAAGGCAGACACGCGACTAAAGAAAAACAAGAAATAAAACATAAGAAATAAGAAATTCTTCAGTGGTGACAGGAAACACGACCTGCTGGCTCCGCGGAAAAGAAGAACTGGAGAGAGGCAGTTGGGAAAGGCGGGAAGGCAGCACGCAGGCGCTGTGGGATGCTCCCAAAAGCCTTCCTTTTTGGGAAGCTGGGGAGCGTTCCCGCGCAGGCTCCGTCGGTACCGACAATACCCATATGTGAAGACTCATTCCTGCTTGTTCCTGGAGATTATTTGTTAAGCAATTCTGCTGCATTCTCACAGAGCTGCCAAGTTACCCAGTTCTAGTAGCGCGATTTTAAGTCCTGAATTTCTGATAATCTCATTCTGATGCATTACAGATCCTGCAGCACTAATTTCAATGGGTAAAATCAGGGACTACAAATACCATACCGCATTGCAAAGCAAATTTAAAATCAGAACTCATCAACTTGGCAACTCTGTTCTCATCAGACTCTACGTATTCCTTCCCTGCACCCTTGAGTCTCATACAGCTACCTTTGCACTACCTTGGTGATTTATTTATTTGTTTTGATTTGCAGAAATGAAGCAATAGACATGGAGCGCACTGAATGCTTCATACAATGCATAAATGATAAACATTTGAAAAAAGCAAGAGCAGTCATAATCTGAATACTGTGGAAAATAAATGAATCTGCTGCTCACAAAGGCAGAGAGAAAACAGGTCTGTGGCTAAAAGGCAGGATGTAAACAGACAGTAAAGATATTATGAGGAAATGAGCTTTATTATAAAGAATGAATTGCCTGCATAATTTATTTCATGATCTCTTTAGCTGAAGAAAGTCCAAATAAATTGTCATTGTATTTGAGATTACCATGATTGCAATGTAAGAGTAGTTACTCACCTGTAACAGGTGTTCTACAGGAGCAGCAGGAATCAGTCCTCACATATGGGTGACGTCGGCACCGACGGAGCCCTCGTGCGGAGCATTTCCCCAGCTTTCAAGGAAAACCTTTGGGAATGCAACGCACATACGCAGTCTCCTTCCCACCCAAGGGTGCCATCTTGCTCAGTCTGATGACATAGCTAAAAGACAGCAAAAAATCAAAATGAAGTATATGACTGCAACTCCAGGGGAGGAAAGAGGGTCGTGAGGACTGATTCCTGCTGCTCCTGGAGAACACCTGTTACAGGTAACTAACTACTCTTTCTCCAGGACCAAGCAGGAAGTCAGTCCTCACATATAGTACTCCCCAGGTCTAGGCTACCGGGAACCCTAAGCTGAAAAAATGGCTCCCTCTCAAGAGCCTCAGCATTCATGATAAGAATAACCTCTGAGAACACCCCCGTACGGTAGCCCAACATAAAGGCCGGAGGGTAGGAGTTGCCTAAACCTCAAAAGGATTATGGAGTATCGCCTGTCCGAAAGCACTGTCCCTTCGGGACTCTCTCTCCAGGCAGTAATGGGCAGCAAATGTCTGTCTTGAAGACCAAGTTGCGGCCCGGCAGATGTCTGCCAACGGAACAGAGCGGAGATGAGCTACTGACGTGGCTTTTGCCCTGACATGGTGGGCCGTGACTCGACCCTGCAAGGGGAGGTCGGCTGCCTTGTATGCCCAGGCGATACAATCTGCTACCCAAGTGGACAACGTACGCTTGGAGACAGGTAACCCCATCTTATTAGGGTCAAAGGAGACGAAGAGCTGAGTAGCCCTTCGATGCCCCCGCATACGTTCTATGTAAAAAGACAACGCCCTCTTACAGTCCAGGGTATGCAAGACTGTTTCAGCGCGGCTGGTATGCGGCCTGGGAAAAAAGGTTGGAAGAACCACCTCCTGGTTGAGGTGGAAAGAGGAGACCACTTTTGGAAGGAACTTGGGATGGGTCCGTAGGACTACCCTGTTCCTATAGAACCGTGTGTACGGCCTATCAGAAACCAGAGCTTATAGTTCACTCACACGTCTGTCCGAGGTAAGAGCCACCAGGAAGAGCGCTTTCAAAGAGAGGAAGCGCAAATGGCAAGTAGCCATCGGCTCAAACGGTGGGCGAGTAAGTTGCTGCAAGACCACGTTCCAATCCCACTCAGTCGCCGGTGGACGTACCGGAGGCTTGAGTAGAAGCAGACCTCTGAGAAATCGGGACACCAAGGGGTGAACCGACAGAGGCTGTCCTTCCACCGAGGAGTGGTGCACTGACAAAGCGCTGAAGTGGACCCGAACAGAGTTAGACTTTAGGTCTAGGTCTGACAGGTGAAGTAGATACTGCAGAACTATTGGCACAGGGCAAGAGAAAGGATCTTCATTGCTCTGAGCACACCATACCGTAAACCTACGTCACTTAAGGGCATAGGATTTTCTGGTGGACTGCCTCCTAGAGGCCAAGACCACCTCCTCAACCTCCTTAGGTAGACTTAAGGGAGCTAGCACTATCCTTTCAGCAGCCAGGCCATCAAATTGAGGGACCTGAGATTGGGGTGCAGAAGGGAACCTTGCTCCTGAGACAGGAGATCGTGTTGCAACCCCAGAGGGAACGGAGTTTCCACCGCCAACTGCAGCAGAAGTGGAAACCATGGCTGCCTCGGCCATCTGGGAGCTACCAGAATCACCGATGCCTTGTCCCGGAGAATCTTGAACAGAGTTCGGGCCACCAGGGGCGTGGGAGGAAACGCATACAGGAGGCAGGTAGACCAAGAAATCAGAAAAGCATCTGCTGCTATCCGCAGGGGATGCGGCTGTCTGGAGCAGAACCTGGGCAGCTGACGATTCTGTGGACTTGCAAAGAGATCGATGGATGGAAGTCCCCAGCGGAGGAAGATCTGCAGGACCATCAATGAATTCAACTGCCATTCTTGAGGCTGGAGAATCCTGTTTAGCTTGTCTGCTAGGAAATTCTCCTGACCACGTAGATAAACTGCTTTGAGAAACATCTCTTGTTTGTTCACATAGAACATTGCCACTTGATTGTCCGTCTGAACTAGGACAGACTGGTGAGATAGGGCATGAGAATATGTTTGCAGAGCTAAGCGGATTGCATGCAGCTCCAAAAGATTGATTTGCTGCGTGGCCTCCAGAGGAGACCATAGGCCTTGAGTGCACATGCCCTGGCAATGTGCACCCCAGCCCTTTGAGGAAGCATTGGTCGTCAGCACCCTTGTGCGTGTTGGAGCTTGAAAAGGTACCCCCCTGAGAAGGTTTGGGAGATGTAGCCACAACTGTAACGCGTCCAAAAGTGGTTTTGACACCTCTACTCTGTCTCGGAGGTAGCCTGTGGCCTGCATCCACCGAACTCTGAGGCACCATTGAGCAGCCTGCATGTGCAGGCGGGCGTTGGGAGTCACATGCACAGTGGATGCCATGTGGCCCAGGAGTCGCAGGTAGTGCCTGGCGGAAACATGAGAACTGCTTTGGAACTGGTTGGCCAAGTCTGTGGGCCCTGTCCTCGGGCAAGTAGGCTCTTGCCTGAAGGGTGTCTAATCTTGCCTCTATAAACTCTAGGTTCTGAGAGGGGAGCAAAGTGCACTTTGCATAGTTTATGACAAAGCCCAGATGCTGAAGAAGAGAGACAGTGCAAAAAGTGGCTTGTCTGGCCTCCTGGAGAGACTGGCCCCTGATGAGCCAGTCATCCAGGTATGGGAAGACAAAAATTCCCTGATTCCTGAGATAAGCCACCACCACTGCCAGGCATTTGGTGAAAACCCTGGGGGCAGAGGTTAGGCCAAAGGGAAGTACCCTGTACTGAAAATGGTTTCCTCCCACCACAAATCTCAGATATTGTCTGTGGTCTGGATGAATGAGGATGTGAGTTATAAGCATCCTTTAGGTCTAAGGAGCATAGCCAGTCTCCCTGCTGGAGGTAAGGCAGCAGTATCCCAAGGGTAAGCATCTTGAACTTTTCCCTCTCCAGAAACTTGTTTAGGTTTCGCAAGTCTAGGATAGGCCAGTGGCCTCCTATCCCTTTTGGTACTAGGAAGTACCTGGAGTAGAAGCCTTGCCTTTCCAGGTGGTGAGGCACCGGTTCCACTGCCTGTTCCTTTAGAAGACTTGCAAACTCCTGAAGGAGGAGGATCCTGTGTAGAGGGAGTCTGGGAGGCTCCCCTGGAAAGTAGGAGGGGGGTAGCTGGTGGAAGTGGAGCATGTAGCCCTTTTGGACTATGCTCAGTACCCAGGTAATGCCTGTGATGGCTGGCCAACTGCAGGTGTACAGGGTCAGCCGACCTCCTGTGCTGAGTGGACCCACCGGCGGAGAAGAGGCTATGCTGTTGGAGTCAAAACCCCACTCCCTGCTGTGCAGGAGCCGGAGCTGGCAGCTTGGGGGTCTTCTGCCTATGGGGCCCATGCCTCTGCCCCTTGGCCTGCTGGCCCTATTGGGGAGCTGGAGAGGCCTGATACTGAGGGTAGGATTTGTAGGCAGCACCCTTCCTCGGGAAAAAGGGCTTCTTTCCCGAGCCCTTTTTTTTTGAGATGGGGCAGAAGTCTTTCTGGACAGCCTTGTCCTGGTGAGAGTCTCAGTCTCAGTCCATGGCATAAACAAAGGTAGAAAAATGAATTTTATTTTCAGTTCAGTGTTTGGGATATGCCAGTCTTTGGAATCTACTTGTTTTATCTTTATATTTTGCACAGTACATACTTCTCTTTCTATTTCCCTGGTGGTGTTCTACATGCAGGGTATAGCCAAAGGTGGGCCTGGGTGGGTTGTGGCCCTTACATTTTCTCATGAGGCCCACCGAATCATTGGCAGCAGAACAGCTGAACAAGAGAAAAACTGGAGGCAATGCCAACATTTGACCTGCTTTGTACCCACCCGTATTAACAAAAAACCCCACCAAAAAATCAGTCCTGGCTATGCCACTGATGTAGATTCTGACCTCTTGGGGTTTAAGCTTAATTTCTGTCGAGGGAGGAGTGGCCTAGTGGTTGGGGCAAGGTACTACAGGCCGGAAGGTCGGTGGTTCAAATCCCACTAGAGGACAGCAACCTTGGGCCGGAAGGACTGGGGTTTCTAGTCCCACAGGTGCTCCTTGTGGTCTTGGCAAGGCACTTAACCCTCCATTGCCCATGTTCCCTGTAAGTATTAGTGTATGTGTCTCATATCTCCTCGTGTTAAATGTATCCCCCAACCACTTTGACCCAGTGAAAAGCAGGATATAAATGCAGCTAAATAAATAAATATATGTCTATTTTTAGTGTGGAAATTTATTCCTTACTTGATGAGGATCTATTTTCTGGGTGTGTGACCAAGGCCAGGTATTCTGTCACAGCATGGAGTTTCTATGTCCGAATTGGTAGTGATCCAGCTTATTCGGTTTTCTAAATATGTTTATGAATGTTCTATGGCCCACTGCAACATTTGTCCAACTAGAAAGCACAAACCCACGTGCTACTAACAAACCAGTCAAAAAGCGTGGGTAGCAAGGAAGGAATTTTATTTGAATACTCTTTTTGCCAGGGCCTGGCAAAAAGAGTATTCAAATAAAATCCCTTCCACTCCAATATTTACTATGCTCCTCTTTTCTAGGTAGGCCCTTTGTGTGAGTTTTTGAAGTTGATGATATTATGGTATAGCATAGTTACTCATCTGTAACAGGTGTTCTCCAGGGACAGCAGGAATCAGTCTTCACATATGGGTGACATCGGCGCCGATGGAGCCCTCGTGTGGAGCAAATCCCCAGCTTTCAGAGAAAGCCTTTGGGAAATGCATCACGCATGCGCAGCCCTCTTCCCGCCCAAGGGTGCCATCTTGCTCAGTCAAATGACATAGCTAAAGAGACGGAAAAAATTAGCAAAAACAATAATAATAGGACTGCAACCAAGGGGAGGAGGGAGGGTCGTGAGGACTGATTCCTGCTGTCCCAGGAGAACACCTGTTACAGGTGAGTAACTATGTTTTCTCCGGGAACAAGCAGGAAGTCAGTCCTCACATATGGGACTCCCCAGCTATAGGCTACTGAGAAACCACAGATGAAAAAATAGGCTCCCTCTATGAGAGCTGTAAGCAACCACAACAGGAATCTAATTGAGAAAGTAGCACTCTGGTAGCCTGATACAGAAGGGTCGGAGGGCAGGAGTTTCGTAGACCTCGAAAAGGTTACGGAGTACAGCCTGGCCAAAAGCACTGTCCTGTCGGGACTCCCTATCCAGGCAGTAATGGGTTTCGAAAGTCTGACCCGAAGACCAGGTGGTGGCCCGGCAGATGTCTGCTAGCGGAACAGAAAGGAAACGAGCCACTGATGCCACCATGGCCCTGACCTGATGGGCCGTGACACGACCCCCCAACGGAAGCTCGGCTGCCCTGTATGCCCAGGCGATACAGTCCACCACCCAGGTGGCAGCGTATGCTTGGAAACGGCCATCCCCAGTTTACTGGGGTCGTAGGAAACGAAGAGCTGAGAAGCCCTTCTATGGCCCTGCATATACTGAATATAGAAGGACAATGCCTTCTTACAGTCCAGGGCATGCAGTACTGTCTCTGCCTGACTGGCATGCAGCCTGGGAAAGAAAGGTAGGCAGCACCAACTCCTGGTTGAGGTGGAAAGAGGAGACCACTTAAGGAAGGAACTTGGGGTGTGTGCGAAGCACCACCCGATTCCTATAGAACCTTGTATAAGGCCTGTCTGGCACAAGGGCCTGAAGCTCACTTACCCGCCGAAACGACATGAGTGCTACCAAGAACACCACCTTCCAAGAAAGGTAGCGTAGATGGCAGGTTGCCATCGGCTCAAAGGGCGGCAGAGTAAGCTGCCCCAAAACCACATTCAAATGCCATTTAGTCGCCGGAGGGTGAATCGGAGGCTTCAGGAGAAGCAAACCTCTCAAGAATCGAGAGACCAAGGGATGGGCAGAGAGAGGTTTCCCCTCTACCGGGAAGTGGTTTGCTGCAAGAGCACTGAGGTGAACTCTGACGGAGTTGGACTTAAGGCCCAAATCTGAAAGGTGGAGTAGGTACTGTAAAACCACCGCAACCTGGCAGGAGAATGGATGTACACCCTGCTCCTCGCACCAAGTCACAAACGTACGCCACTTCAAGACATAGGTCCATCTAGTCGACAGCCTCCTTCAGGCCAGAAAGACTTCAACATTTTTTGGAAGGAGGAGTCGTACGAGTATTACCCTTTCAGTAGCCATGCCATCAGGTTGAGGGAGCTGAGATTGGGGTGCAGGAGAGTGCTCCTCTCCTGGGACAGGAGGTTCAGAGAGGACCACAGGGGAATGGGGGCCTCCACCGCTAGCTGAAGTAGAAGCGGAAACCAGGGTTGCCTTGGCCACTTTGGAGCTACCAGAATGACGGAGGCTTTGTTCTGAAGGATCTTGAATAGAGTCTTAGCCACCAGAGGCATCGGAAGAAATGCATACAGGAGGCCTACAGACCATGATATCAGAAAAGCATTGGCAGCCAGCGGGTGCGGGTGCGGCTGCCTGGAGCAAAACCGGGGCAATTGGTGATTGAGTGGACTCGCAAACAAGTCCATCACTGGCCATCCCCAGACCTCAAAAAGGCAATGCACTACTCCCCTGTCCAGCTGCCACTCGTGGGGCTGGAGAATCCTGCTTAGCCTGTCTGCTAAGCAGTTGTCTTGGCCCGGCAAGTAGACAGCCTGCAGATGAATGCCATGCCAGATCACAAACGAGCACAGATTCAGGGTTTCCTGACATAGTGGACAGGACCCCGTGCCACCCTGCTTGTTCACATAGAACATGGCCACTTGGTTATCTGTCTGTACCAAGACGGACTTGTGAGTCAGGGTTCGCCAGAATACTCTTAGAGCTAGGCGGATGGCACGAAGCTCCAAGAAATTGATTTGTTGTGTTCTCTTGTTTGGGGACCACACTCCTTGAGTACAAAGCCCCTGGCAATGGGCTCCCCAGCCCAACAGACACACATCCGTGGTCAGGATTCTCGTGTGTCGAGGAGTCTGGAAAGGCATTCCCACCTCCAACTGGAGTGGTTAAAGCCACCAGTTCAGGGACTGTACTAGTCGCCTGGTCACTGTGACTCTGTCTCTGAGGCAGCATGTGGCCTGTGTCCACTGGTCCCTGAGGCACCACTGAGCAGTTCGCATGTGGAGGCGGGCATCTGGTGTCACATGAACTGTAGATGCCATGTGCCTGAGAAGGTGCAGAAACTGTCTTGCTGACACTGTGGATCTGTGACTCACTTGAAGTGCCAGAGCCAAAAGCCTTTTTGCCCTGTCTGTCGGCAGGTAGGCCCTTGCCTGAAGGGTATCGAGTCTGGCCCCAATGAACTCTAGTTGTTGAGTGGGAACAAGGCTGGACTTGGGATAATTGATTACAAACCCCAGATGCTGGAGTATCTGGACTGTGCGAGATGTGGCCTGATGGACCTCTCTGGCTGAAGTGCCTCTGATGAGCCAGTCGTCTAGGTAGGGAAAGACAAAGACTCCCTGAAGTCTGAGAAAAGCGGCCACCACCGCTAGGCACTTTGTGAATACCTTTGGTGTGGAGGCCAGGCCAAAGGGGAGTACCCTGTACTGGTAGTGATTGTCTCCAACCACAAAGTGCAGATATTGCCTGTAGTCTGGGTATATTAGGATGTGGGTATATGCATCTTTTAGGTCTACGAAGCATAGCCAGTCTTCCTGGTGGAGGTAAGGCAGCAATATTCCAAGGGGGAGCATCTTGAACTTCTCCCTCACCAGGAATTTGTTTAAGTTGCGCAGGTCGAGGATGGGTCTGAGGCCTCCTGTTCTTTTTGGTACCAGAAAGTACCTGGAATAGAAGCCCTTGCCCTGAAGGTAGTGGGACATTGGTTCTACCGCCTGATCCTCGATAAGACCTGCAAGCTCCTTCAGAAGGTGGTCCAAGTGAAGGGGAGACCTGAGGGGCTGTCCTGGAAAATAAGGAGGTGGTACCAGGCCAGATGAAGGAGACAGCCCTGATGGACTATCTGCAGGACCCAGGCATCGGTGGTAATGGCTGTCCACTTGTAGACATACAGGGCAAGCCTTCCTCCTGTGCATTGCCTGTCCCCTGTGAGGAGAGGAGCCATGCTGTGAGAGTCAAAAGCCACTAGCAGGCTGGGCCAGAGCAGGTGCCTGGGGTTTGGGGGCTTTCTGCTTACGCGGCCCATGGCCCTGTCCCTTGGCCTGCTGACCCTGTTGGGGAGCCGGGGAGGCCTGAAAATGGGGGGTAGCTTCGGTAAGCAGCACCCTTCCTCGGGTAAAAGGGCTTCTTACCCGAGCCCTTCTTGCGAGAAGGGGCAGAGGTCTTTTTTAAGAGTCATGTCCTCGTCATGTACGCGGACTCTATTTCTGCAGCCTTGTCGGTCATGGGTTTTCCAAAGAGGTTCTCTCCTTGGCATGGGACATCGACCAACTTGTCCTGAACCCATTTCTCGAGGTCCGACGACTGTAGCCATGCTTGGCGGCGTGCACCGATGCCCGCTGCGGCTACCCAGGCCGCCGACTCAAACCCGTCATAGGCTGCTCGAGTCATGAACTTGGAGCACTCACGGACGCTGGTGGACAGGCTCTTGAAGCACTGCAAAGGCCCCTCAGAGAGACCAGCCGAGAACCCAGCAAGTTCCTTCGCCAGGTCTCTCAGGTACATGCCCATGTATAGCTGGTAGGCCTGGATCCGACAAGTCAGCATTGAACCACGAAAGCACTTTTTGCTGAGGGCGTCCAAGTTGCGGGCCTCCCTGACAGGAGGCACTGAGGAGTGCGTCTTCTGGCTCTTCGGCTTGCGCATGGCCAATTCCACAACCATGGAGTTGTGCGGCAATTGTGCTCTCTGAAACCCAGGGCTCAGGAGGACTCGATACATCGAGTCGATTCACTGGTGCCGACGCTGGTGTCTCCCACATGCGGAGCATCAGTCATTCCAGGATCGGAGGCACAAGTACAGTAAGGGCCTCCCGAGGGGGAGAGTCATACTACAGGATCTCGAGCTCGCCAGCTCGAGGATCCTCCTCGGACTCCATGGGGAATGCCAAAGCCTTGGACATATCCCTCACGAAGTCCAAGAACCTTGTGTCCTCCGGAGGGGACCTTCTCTGAGGTTCAGATACCGATAGGTGTCCGGGACTCCTCTTCCTCCATCTCCCATCCCGATGCCTCCGAGGAGGAATCGATGAGCTGCGGCATCGAGGGCCCCGACGCCGGGAGTACCAGCGGTGACGACCTCGGTCCCGAACAGGAGGCCAAAAGGGACTTCGGCCGAGGATCAACTCGAGTATGCATGGTCTCAAGGATCAGCTCGGCCTCCGGAGTCGACTTAGACGTCGGTGGCCCAGTGGTTGGGGTGGAAGAACCGGTCAGACCGGCAATCAGCCCCCGCTGCTGCTCCATGAAGGCATACATACTGCGCTCCAGGGCCACCATTCTGAACCGAGTCCAGAAGGCTCTGCAGCCTCTGGGTCGGGTCCTGACGCTGGTTCCCCCGGAGGGGTGTCCTCAATGAGGAGAGTTGTTAGTTGCCTCGGCTGCTCCATCTCCTGGAGAGGAAGTTTCGCTGGACGCTCCATCTCTGAGGATCCGGGCCGGCGCTCTGGACTCTGCGACAGTCCCGGGAGGGACCAGGCCATTCAGAGCCATCCAACGATGCTGCCTTTGAGGATTTTTTCTTCCTTTGACGTTGCCACGAGGGAGACCCCCTCTCTGAGGAACCCCTACGGCGCTTGGACTCGGAGTGTTCCCCCCTGAGACGTAGAGGCCTCAGACAAGGTCTGGGCTCGCGAAGATACGGACTCAGGAAAAATCCTATCATGCTGCTGCTGGCGGCTTCTCAGGGCTTTAGTGGACATCTTCCTACACGGGCCACAGACTGTCGGGTCGTGGTCAGGCCCGAGGCACTGGAGACAGCAGTCTTGTGTATCGGTGAGGGACATTAGTTTTGTATACCGATCACATTTCTTAAACCCGCTAGCAGCCATCGGGGGGAAAAAGGGCTCCTGCGAGGTCGAAGACCCGTGCTGCCAGTGAAAAAGAGAAAGGGTGAGAACGCCAGACATGAAGGACAAAAACCTAAAACATCAAGCTGGACTCAATAACGGTATACCAAACCAAAGGCGGGAAGAGGAACCGATGTCGATCCGGTAAGGGAAAGAAAGAATTACTAAACTTTTTAAAACTTTTTCCACGGTGATACGAGGACAACGTCCGGAGGGCTCCGCGGAAAAAAGGAGACTGAGCAAGATGGCATCCTTGGGCGGGAAGAGGACCGCGCATGCGTGATGCATTTCCCAAAGGCTTTCCCTGAAAGCTGGGGATTTGCTCCACATGAGGGCTCTGTCGGTGCCGATGTCACCAATATGTGAGGACTGACTTCCTACTTGTTCCCGGAGAAAGGACATTTTCTCTATGGGCATCGGGTAATTTTTGTCAGGTTTTGTATTACTTCACAATATGCCCAATACTGGTGAAAGTTTATATTGTTGTTACGGAGATGACACTAGAATCAGAAATTACTTTTGATATGTTGAATTCTGATGGGAATGTCCTAGTTCTGCTCTGCATCTATTGTTCGGAAAAGGGCTTCTTTGGATACAGAATATTATGTTAAAAAAAGTGAGAACCACAGCACAGTTTAAAGTATCAAAATAAAATTAGTTATAATAATTTTATTTTGGTGTTATAAACTGCTCTGTGGTTTTCACTTTTTATTTTTGCTCCTTGGTATGTAATCACGTTGCATCTCCTTGTCATGCCACCTTGCTGGACAGTCTAGATGGACCATACTGGTCTTTATCTGCTGTCACAACAGAGAAGTTTGAAAGTCCTTAGTAAAAGTAAAGACTATGCCCCTTATCATTTTAAATCGCGGTCCTTGTTGAAGAACCTAAAATTAGAAGGGCAGGAATGCTTAATATAAGCCAAATTTCCAAAAAAACAGGTCTCTGGAAATTATGTCACTTTGATGGAGAGGGCTCAGGGAGTGCATGGACAATGGAAAAGAACTGTGCTGGGAATCTAGAGAAAAAAAAGGACAACACAGGGGTGCACATAAGGCTCTAAATTGGAGAAAACAAAGCAATATCTTACCTTTTCCAAAATCTTCGACAAATATGGCAAATGAATTACAAGCTTCATAATAAACCAATGTATTCTAAATTCATGTGCATTTCATTTTTATTACTACCATTCTGAAACACACATTACAATTATTCACTATAATCATTTAATTTAATAGAACATTCCTAATAATTTACTTATTCTCAAAAACAGGCAATGCCAGTATTAACCTCCTTTCGGTACCAGGCGCCCCCCAGCCCTAAAATTAATCCCTTCCAGCATAATCCCATTTCCGCCCCTCCCCCCAGCCTCAATATAAGCCCATTTCTAGCCCCAGTCTCCCTCCCAGCCCAATATCAGCCCATTTCTAGTCCCAATCCCCGCAGACCTAGCATCGGCCTATTTCTAGTTCCAACCCTAGTATTAGTCCATTTCTAGTTGCAGTCCTCTCCAATCTCCAACACCATCAGCCCCAGCTCATTTCCAGTCCCTCCCTTCCTCACCTTACATCAGCCTCCTAGTCCCAGCCTCCACCCCCCCCCCCCTCCAATCAGCCACCTCTACATCATTCCACAACCAGTTATCTCATCTCTTCCTCTTTCTGCAGCTGCCGCAGAAGCTTTTTTGTTTGCTCCCACGGCTGTGCTGCAGTAAAGCAACCCGGCTGCTTCATTTGCTGCTGCGGTTGTACTAATCACTTCCTAAGCTTACGAAGTGCGGGAACGCCATTCCACCCTGTTCTGGCACAAATTAAGCCTTAGATTTACAGGTGTATATGCCTGATTAAACAAGAGTAAATCGTGACTGAATTTAGAATACATTGGTCCCTAAAAGAGCGGTGATCTAGTGGTTGGAAGAATTGGCTGAGAACCAAGTAAACCAGAGTCCAAATTCTGCTTCTTCTACTCATAAAAGATTACTTCATGCTGTCTCAGATATCCACTCAGTCCATAAGCTCTTTGGGGTGGGGATTTATAGTACCTTGATACTAATTCTGTTGTAAGAAGCTTTGAGTGATAAATCTGCCTTTCTTGTTAAGGTTTCAGAAATATTTAAGGCATAGTCATTCTTCCTATACGTTGCAGATTTGTAAAAGGGTCTTGAATGTAGTCGTTAGGAACAAGAAGAAAAAGTACAAGTTAAATTTCCTTGATAAAGAGGTTTTGTAAAGGATCCTTGTTGAAGATGTGATTTTTAATTGAGTACTCATACCTATTTGTAAAGGAATTTATTTCTTACATTATTAGCTTGTAGTAAAAGCTTTTGTTAGGTACATAATTAGTACGCTGCAGTTCACTACAGTCAATTTTTGTTGGAAAGCTTTGGCAACCAAGTATAAATCTCAAGCAATTTATTGCTTGAAACCATAATGTAAGCCATTTCAAAGATTTATGCTAAGATTTTCACTGCTAAGAAACAACTATTGGTTATATAACTAATTTTGTTGCAAATCATTTCCCCCAGTGTTTACTTTCCTGAATATTTGTTTTGGCAATTAAGATTATCTTCCCTGTCTAGCGTGTTCTAATCACTGAAGCATTACTGGTACCAATGCTACTACTACTAGTGTTAATTTCTATAGCGTTATTGAATTATGCATTAATGTTCCAAGGGTTGCAGAGCAGAGATGGTATCCATCTGTCCAAGAAAGGTCAACACATCTTTGGTAGTAGACTGGCTAATCTACTGAAGAGGGCTTTAAACTAGATTCGTTGGGGATGGGTGAAGAAAGCCCCCAGGTAAGTGAAAGCCCCCAGGTAGCTGATACATTAAATACCTTTATGGAAATGGGTAACAGGGGTAACATATTGAAAGCAGTGTGTATTAATGCCCGTAGCATGGGAAATAAGATCCCTGAAGTTGAAGCTTTGGTGGGAGTGGCTGACTTGGATTTAGTGGCAGTTACAGAAACATGGTTCACAGAAAACCATGACTGGGATGTAACTATACCTGGGGCTATACTTTATTCAGAAAGGACAGGGTAGGAAGAAGGGGAGGAGGAGTGGCACTATATGTAAAAACTACTATTAAAGCTTTGGAATTACAGAGCTTAAAAGGGAGAGAGGAGGCATTGTGGGTTAAACTAGAAAGAGGGAAAGATAAATCTATTTGCATTGGTGTGATATACAGACCTCCCTCACAAGAGGAAGAGGTGGACAGAGAGTTAATTGAAGACATACCAGCATTGCTAGGAAAGGGGAAGTGCTACTGATAGGAGATTTCAATATGCCAGATGTTGATTAGCACATTCTTGCTGCAGTATCATCTAGAAGTAAGGAGATACTGGATTCTCTACAGGGAGAACTATTCAGGCAATTGGTAACAGACCCCACACGTGAAGGGGCCATACTGGACTTGGTGCTTACCAATGGTGAAAGTGTTTCTGATGTTGTAGTGGGAGATCATTTTGCATCCAGTGATTACCAGATGGTGTGGTTCAGTATTAGGACTAGGGCTGTTAGAATCCATTCCAAGGTGAGGATCTTAGACTTTAGGAAGACTAACTTTGCGAAGATGGGCCAATACCTCAGGGAGTCGTTAGTGTGATGGGAACAGCTGGGGGATGTAGAAAAACAGTGGGCAAAACTGAAAGGGGGTATTTTAAAGGCAACCAACCTTTTTGTTAAAATGGTAAATAAAGGCAAAAGGAACAGGAGACCGCTATGGTTTTCGAAGAAAGTAGCTGAAAAAGTGAAAAAAAAGAGGGAGGCCTTCATGAAATACAAGAGATCACAGAGAGAGGAAGACAGGCATCTGTATTTGGAAAAACTTAGAGAAGCTAGCAAAGTAGTCAAGAAGGCAAAGATTCAAAAGGAGGAGGAAATAGCCAATGCAATAAAATGGGGGGATAAGACATTTTTCAGATATATTAGTGAGAAGAGGAAGGGCAAAAGTGGTATTGTCAGACTCAAGGGTGCAGGGGGGGGGGGGGAATATGTAAAAGCTGATAAGGATAAAGCGGAATTGCTTAACAAATATTTTTGTTCTGTGTTCACAGATGAAGAACCAGGAGCAGGACCTCAGAAAACACCCACAAATAAGAACAGAAGCGAGGGACATCTTGAACAATTTTCAGAAGACTGTGTTCGTGAGAAACTAGCTCAACTTAAAGTAGAAAAAGCGATGGGACCGGATGGGATACACCCTAGAATACTGAAGGAACTTGGGGACGTTCTAGCAACAACACTGACTGACCTTTTCAATGCCTCGTTGGAGTCGGGAGTGGTGCCAAAGGACTGGAGAGAGGCTCATGTGGTGCCTTTACACAAAAGCGGAAGTAAGGATGTGGTTGAAAACTACAGGCCGGTTAGTTTAACTTCGGTGGTGAGTAAATTATTGGAAACGCTGCTGAAAGAGAAAATAGTGAGGTTTCTGGAGTCCAGCGGATTACAGGATCCGAGGCAGCATGGATTCACCAGAGGCAGGTCTTGTCAGACAAATCTGATTGATTTCTTTGACTGGGTGACCAGGGAGTTGGACCGAGGGAGAGCTCTAGATGTGGTGTTTTTAGATTTCAGTAAAGCCTTTGACACTGTTCCTCACAGGCGACTTATAAACAAACTGAGCACCCTAGGGATGGACCCTAAAGTTACTGCTTGGGTTAGAAATTGGTTGGGTGGGAGGCGACAAAGTGTACAAGTAAATGGAGCTCACTCTGAGGAGAAGGATGTTACCAGTGGTGTGCCCCAGGGATCTGTCCTTGGTCCGATTCTTTTTAACATCTTTGTTAGTGATATAGCGGAAGGGCTGTCGGGTAAGGTTTGCCTCTTTGCAGATGATACCAAAATCTGCAATAGAGTAGACACCCAGGAAGGGGTAGATAACATGAGGAGGGATCTAGCTAAGCTTGAAGAATGGTCTAGAATTTGGCAGCTGGGATTTAATGTTAAAAAATGTAAGGTCATGCATTTGGGCTGCAGCAATCCAAGGGAGCAATACAGTATAGGAGGTGAAGTACTTTTGTCCACTAAAGAAGAATGGGACCTAGGCGTGGTTGTGTCTGATGATCTTAAAGTAGCTAAACAGGTAGAAAAGGCGACGGCAAAAGCTAGAAGGATGCATGGGTGCATACGGAGAGGAATGGCTAGCAGAAAAAAGGAGGTGATAATGTCTCTGTATAAGTGTTTCGTGCGACCTTATTTGGAGTATGGTGTGCAATTCTGGAGACCGCACCTTCAAAAGGATGTGAACAGGATGGAGTCGGTGCAGAGGGTTGCTACTAAAATGATTAATGGGCTTCATTATAAAGCATATGAGGACAGACTTAAGGATCTTAATATGTACACCTTAGAGGAAAGGCGGGATAGAGGTGATATGATTGAGATGTTTAAATACCTCCGTGGCATAAATGTTCAGGGAGAGAGCCTCTTTCAATTGAAAGCAAGTTCTGCTACGAGGGGACATGGGATGAGGGTGAAGGGAGATAGATTCAGGAGTGATATGCGGAAATATTTCTTTACAGAAAGAGTAGTGGATCCGTGGAATAGTCTCCCAGTGGTGGTGGTAGAGATGAGGACAGTAACTGAACTCAAAAAAGCATGGGACCAACACAGAGGATCTCTAAAGGTAAAAAGTGGACTGTTGTAGTTGTTGTTATGGAAGGACAGACTAGATAGGCCATGTGGTCTTTTTCTGTCATCATGTTTCTATGTTTACACATACCAGGCAGTCCGTACTCCAAAGAACTTACAGTTGATTCAAGACAGACAAACAGGACAAAAAGAGATTAGGGAGTTTCATTTCTTACAGGAAATCATTATAAATAACATGGATATAAACAGCAGAATGAAGGGCTAAGATTTAAAAACAGTCTCAAAAAGGTGGTGTTTTAGCCTAGATTTGAATAGGAACAGGGAGGGACCATGACATATTAACTAGAAAGTCCACTACAGGCATATGACACAGCAAGATGGAAGGAAAGGGAGTGGAGTTTGCAGTGGAGGAGAAAGTCACAGATAAGAATGACTTATCTGATGAGCAAAATTCCCAAAAAGGAGTGTAGTAGGAGAACATAAGAACATAAGATATGCCATACTGGGTCAGACCAAGGTCCATCAAGCCCAGTATTCTGTTTCCAACAGTGGCCAATCTAGGTCATACGTACCTAGCAGTTTCCCCAAGGGACATAGGTTCCACAATGCTTGTATTGGTTCAAGCATTGATATCCTGGGTCCCTTCTTAATAATGATTTATGGACCTTTCCTCCAGGAACTTGTCCAAACCTTTTTTAAACCCAGCTACACTAACAGCCTTTATTACATCTTCCGGTAACAAATTCCAGAGTTTGATTACACGTTGAGTGAAAAAATATTTTCTTTTATTAGTCTTAAATAGTTTACCCTGTAGCTTCATTGCATGTCCCCTAGTCTTTCTATATTCTGATAAGGTAAACAATCGATCTACGTTTACCCGTTCCACTCCGTTCATTAATTTATAGACTTCTATCATATCTCCCCTCAGCCGTCTCTTTTCCAGGTTAAAGAGCCCTAACCTTTTTAGCCTTTCTTCATAGGACTATCCTTCCATCCCCTTTACCATTTTGGTGGCTCTTCTCTGAACCTTTTCTAAAATCGCTATATCCTTTTTAAGATACGGCGACCAGAAATGCACACAATATTCAAGGTGCGGTCTCACCATGGAACGATATAGAGGCATTATAATATCTTTCGTTTTATTTTCCATTCCTTTCCTTATCATACCTAGCATTCTATTTGCTCTCTTGGCCGCTGCTGCACACTGGGCCGAGGGTTTTAACATGGTATCCACAATGACCCCTAAATCTTTTTCCTGGGTGGTGGTTCCTAATGTGGAATCTTGCATCGTGTAACCATAGTTTGGGTTGTTCTTCCCTAGGTGAATAACCTTGCACTTGTCCACATTAAATTTCACCTGCCATTCTGATGCCCAGTCTTCCAATTTGTCAAGATCCTCTTGCAATTTTCCACAATCCTCTTGGGTTTTAACAACTTTAAATAGTTTTGTGTCATCTGCAAATTTGATAACCTCACTCGTTATTCCACTTTCCAGGTCATTTATGAATATGTCAAAAAGCAGCGGACCCAGCACAGATCCCTGGGGTACACCACTATTCACCTTTCTCCATTGGGAAAATTGGCCATTTAGCCCTACCCTCTGCTTTCTATCTTTTAACCAGTTCCTCTTCCACAATAGTACACTGCCTCCTATCCCATGACTCTAGTTTTGCCAAAAGTCTGTGATGAGGGACTTTGTCAAAGGCTTTCTGAAAGTCCAGATACACAATATCAAGCGACTTACCTTTGTCCACCTGATTATTCACTCCTTCAAAAAAACATAACAGATTAGTAAGACAAGGTCATGACTATCTACATGCTGAGTAATTTTATTCTTTATGATGGTTTCTACCATTTTTCCCGGTACTGATGTCAGGCTCACCGGTCTGTAGTTTCCCGGATCACCCCTGGAACCCTTTTTAAAAATTGGTATTACATTGGCAATCCTCCAATCTTCAAGTATTAGAGATGATTTTAATGATAGCTCACAGATTACTAATACCAGGTCTGCAATCTCATATTTCAGTTCTTTCAACACCCTTGGATGTATACCATCTGGCCCAGGTGATTTGCTACTCTTCAGTTTATCTAATAGTTGTAATATATCTTCCCGATGTATCGATATTTCCTTCAATTCTTCCGCACCTTTAAATACCACTTCAGTCATGGGTAACATCCCTACATCTTCCTCAGTAAAGACTGAAGCAAAGAATTCATTCAATCTCTCCGCTATCGCCTTGTCGCCTCTTAGTGCTCCTTTAACCCCTTTATCATCTAATGGACCAACTGACTCTCTCACAGGTTTTTTGCTATGAATGTACTTGAAAAAGTCTTTACTTCGCGTTTTTGCTTCCGCAGCAAGCTTCTTCTCAAATTCTCCATTTGCCTGCCTTGCATTTGACTTGCCAGTGCTTGTGCTGTTTCCAGGTTTCGTCATTTGGCTCTTTTTTCCATTTCCTGAAAGATGCTTTTTTGGCAACAGCCTCTCTGACCTCACCTTTAAACCATGCTGGCAGTTTTTTGGACTTCCTTCCACTTTTCTTAAAGCGTGGAATACAGCTGGTCTGGGCTTCCAAGATAGTATTTTTCAACAACAGCCAAGCCTGATGTACGTCTTTAACCTTTGCAACTGCTCCTTTTAGTTTTTTCTTAACTGTTTTCCTCATTTTATCATAGTCTCCCTTTCGAAAATTAAAAGGTAGTACTGTGGATTTCCTTACTATCCCTCCTCCACTAATTAAATCAAAGGCGATCATGCTATGATCACTATTGCCAAGTGGCCCTAACAACCTTATCTCTTGCACTAGATCTGGTTTTCCACTAAGGACTAACTCTAATATGGCTTCCCCTCTGGTTGGTTCATGAACCAGCTGCTCCAAGAAGCAGTCATTTATTTCATCTAGGAACTTTATCTCCCTAGCATGTCCTGACGTGACACTGACCAAATCAATACCGGGGTAGTTGAAATCACCCATCATTATTACTGCACTGTAACTTTTGTTAGCTTCCTTGATTTCTTTGAGCATTTCATCGTCCATTTGGTCATTCTGGCAAGGCGCTCGATAGTACACCCCCACTGCCATTGCCTTCCCCCTTTTACATGGAATTTCAATCCATATAGATTCTACAGCAGATTTTGTTTCCTGCAAAACTTTAATCCTTTCTGACTCAATGCCCTCTCTAACATAGAGAGCAACCCCTCCACCAATTTGATCAGCTCTGTCATTACGATATAGTTTGTACCCAGGTATCACAGTATCCCACTGGTTGTCCTCCTTCCACCATGTCTCTGATATTCCAATCATATCTAACCTACATTTAGTGCTATATATTCTAACTCTCCCATCTTATTTTTTAGACTTCTAGCATTTGCATACAAGCATTTTAGAGAATGTATTTTATTCATATTAATTTGGCTATTGTTAGACATGGGTAATTTGGGATCTTTAAGCTCTGTCTGCTCCATACTTGAGGGCATTTGGGCTACTTTACTCTTTTGTGTAACCTCTCTGCTTTTGGTAGTATCCTTCAAAGATACATTCTTCCGAACCATCCGCTCTTGGGCGACTGTCGGCTTTCCCCTAATATCTAGTTTAAAAGCTGCTCTATCTCCTTTTTAAAGGTTAATGTCAGCAGTCTGGCTCCATCCCGGTTAAGGTGAAGCGCATCCCTTCGGAAGAGCCCCTCCTTTCCCCAGAATGTTCCCCAGTTCCTAACAAATCCAAAACCCTCATCTCTGCACCATTGTCTCATCCACGCATTGAGACTCCGGAGCTCTGCCTGCCTTTTGGGTCCTGCGCGTGGAACAGGAAGCATTTCGGAGAACGCTACCCTGTAAGTTCTGGATTTCAACTTCCTACCTAAAAGCCTAAATTTAGCCTCCAGAACCTCCCTACCACATTTTCTTATGTCATTGGTACCGACATGTACCAAGACAGCAGACTCCTCCCCAGCGCTATCTAAGACCTTATCTAGGTGGCGCGTGAGGTCCGCTACCTTCGCACCAGGCAGGCATGTTACCAGGCGTTCCTCACGTCCACCAGCCACCCAGCTAACTACATGCCTAATGATCGAATCACCAACTATAATGGCTGTCCTAACCCTTCCCTCATGGGCACATGGCCCTGGAGAAATTTCCTCGGTGCGAGAGGGTTTTACATCACCTGGAGGACAGATCCTAGTTACAGGATCACTTCCTGCCACACCAGGGTGATGCTCTCCTGTCACGTGACCTCTCTCCTCCATGGCAACAGGGATGCTGCCAGACTGGAGGTGGGACTTCAGGACTATATCCCTGTAGATCTCGTCAAAGAGAAAGAGAGGAAAGATAAGGAAGAGCTGCAGAATGAGTGCAGTTGTAAGTTAGTAAGAGAAGTTTGAACCGTATGCAGAAACAGGTAAGGGCATAATTAAGAAGAGGGGTTATGTGAGTGTAAAGACACTGGTGGATGATAAGTCATGCAGCAGAATTTTGAATATATTGATGGGGAGAGTGATGGTTCAGTGGGAGATCTCTGAAAAGCAGGCTGGGGTAGTCTAAGCTGGAGATGATAGTGTGGATAAGGGATTTGGTAGTGTGTTTAGAAAGGAAGGGACAATTTTTGATGATGTCTCAGAAAAAGAAACAACAGGTTTTAGCAGTCTGTTGTATATTTATTTATTTAATTGATTTATTTGTGCTTATTTACCGCCTTTCGTGAATCAAAGCGGTTTACAAAGAACTCAAGGCAGGTAACAAATTACATTTAACAGAATTTTACATGGAAAATTGTTAACAAGGAGTGGTAAGGGATAGGAAAAAACAACTTAAACAGCAACTGCTAATTTCAACTAGCAACTATTTACAGGGCAGTTTCAAGCTTGTCGGGAATAGAATGTTCTTAATAGCCATCATGTAATGAGAGTAAGAACATTGAATTACCTGGATAACTTGTAAGAGTGGCTAGTCTTTAAAAATTTTCTAATTAAGTAATTAGTTCACCAAAGTGTTCGCTGAACAAATATATTTTTAGATGCTTATGGAAAGCCACTGGATCCTTGGTGACTCTTATGTCATCAGGAAGTGAATTCCATAATCGCGGTGTGTATAGAGAGAAAGCTCTCTTGGATGTAGTTGAATTGCAGTTCCTAAATTCGGCGGGTACCATGAGGAAGTCTTTATTGTTACTTCTCCGTGACCTATTTTCCGGGGTGATTAGAATAAGTGTTTTCAGGTAGGTGGATGATTCTGCTTGAAGAGATTTGAATATTGTGTGAATGGCCTTAAATTTTATTCTGCTCTCAAGTGGCAGCCAGTAAAGATGCTTTAATACTGGTGTAATGTGATCTTTGATTGGGACTTGCGAAATTACTCTAGCCGCTGTATTTTGAGCTAGCTGAAGGCGGCGGATTGCTTGCTTTGGGAGACCCATTAGGATGGCATTACAGAAATCTAAGTGGGGGAAGATCATTGCCTGTACTGCTGTTCTAAAGTCACTTGTGGAGAGGAGAGGTCTTAAATGTTGCAGCATCTTTAGCTTATTGTATATGGCCTTTGTTATGTTGCTCACATGCGTATTGAATGAGCTGGTGATCTAGCGTGACGCCCAAGTATCTCACCTCCTTTTTGACTTGATGCTTGCTTCTTTTTTTTTTAATATCTTTATTTAACTTTTCAACATATACACACAGAATAACATATCTCTGTTAAACATTTAGTAAACATAAATCCAACCCCCCCCCTACCCCCCCCCCCCCGGTCCACTGGTAGCTTTTTAACATACAAATTTTTAAGTACATATGTGCCAAGAAATAAAAGTAACATAAGTCAGGTAGTAAGAATATAAGCCAAAATTCTTATGTGTTACCACAACGCGCTACACCCACAAAATCTGTCAGAGCCTTCCATTTAAGCAGGTTAGAAGAAGCTGGTAGCGATCCTTTTCGGGGCATTTGCTCATATTTACTGTATAGACATAATTGGTTCCACCATGATTGCCAGTTAAGATCAGTAGTATGCTTCCAATTAAGAACTGTGAGGTGTAGGGCTATTCCCAACATGAAATCAAGTAGAAAGTGACACTCCCTTCGCAGGGAAGGAATGTCAGCTACTGAACTAAAGACCATAATCTCCCAAGTGAGGAAAGCCCTGAATCCCAAAATTTCTTGTATCCGCACCCATACCTGGGACCAGAAAGTCTGTACGCTAGGGCAATCAAAAACTATGTGGACAAGGGTACCTACGTTTCTCTGGCAAGACCAACACAAGTTACTAGTTGCTTTATCTCACTTAGCCACCTTTATCGGGGTGTAATAGGCTCTATGGGCAAAGAAGAATAAAGTTTGAGTGATAGAAGCAGATTGTGAGACTTTAACTTGTTTTGCCCAAAATTTTTCCCACTTTTGCGAGGGAAGGGTTACCCCAGTGTCATGCTCCCAAACACGTATACCTATTGTCTGTGGGTGAGGATGCTGATTCACTAGTTTGTAAAAATGAGAGGCCACCTCTGAGGCCTGCTTTGCCTTCTGAATCATGGTGATAATCCCCCATTCCTCCGACAGGAGCTTGATATCTACAGCAGATTTCTCGATGCAGTGTCTGAGTTGCATCCATTGGAAGTAGGAGGATCCAGGGAGACTAAACTCCTGTTGTAAGCTGTCAAAATTCCTCCACTTGCCACTCTCTAACAGTTGCCCTATGGACCAGATTCCTCTGGAATACCATTGTTTTCAGGCAATCGATTTCTGTTGAATCTTTAAGAGGGGGTTATACCACAAAGGGAGAAGCATGAAGAAACTTTTTCCCGGGCCATCTGCACGGGTTATCGTTAGAAAGGCCTTTTGTGTGTCCATCACAATCTGGGGGGTAACCATATTTGTCGAGAATAGCATACCTGGGAGAAGCTCCATGGGGAAGGGGGCCACTAATTTCTCCTCCAGTGATAGCCAAACCGGACTTTGATCAGACAGTTGTTCGATCCATCTTGAGCCTTGCTTTAACAAGAAAGCACTATGATAAGACTGAAAGTCTGGAAAGCTTACACCCCTTTCCTCTTTGCTGTATTTAAGCTTTTTAAGAGCTATCCTAGGTGGTTTATTATTCCATAAAAATCTGCCGATAGATATGCCGATCTGCTGATAGATATGTGCCGGCACATAAAGTGGCAACATTTCCAATATATAATTTACCTTTGGGGCGATAGTCAATTTGATCATCTCCAAGCGGCCCCATCAACATAGAACAAGAGAGGACCATTTAGCGGTCATACTCTGAATATTAGACAATAAGGCGCTTGCATTGAACCTAAGTGTCTCCTCGAGTGGGTAACAATAATGCACCCCTAGGTATTTAACCATTTTAGGCTCCCACACAGATGGAAATTTCAGCACGTCCGCTGTATGCGCTCGTGAATTAAGAGGAAAAGCTACTGTTTTGACCAATTAATTTTGTATCCCGACAAAAGCAAATATTGGTCTACCTGCTCAAGAACAAAGGGCATGGAGTCAGGAGTAGTAAACAGAAGAAGGTCGTCAGCATATGCCAAAAGCTTAACCTCCATGCCTTCATTGATACTCCCTGGATCTTCGGGCCCTGTCGTAAAAGAAGAGCTAAAGGTTCTAATGCAAGATTAAACAGAACTGGGGAAAGGGCGCATCCCTGTTGAGTACCCCAGCCAAACTGAAGATCTCGAGACTGAGTGACATTTACAAATATATTGGCAATTGGCAGTGTGTACATTACCTTGAGCAAATTAAGAAAGCCCTCCGCAAAAACAAACCAACTAAGGGCGGAGAACAAAAACAACCATTCTAATCGGTCGAGCGCTTTCTCTGCGTCTAAAGATAATCCGACCAAAGGACCATTCGTATTCTCCGCTCCCACCAGGATATGACATAAGAGTCTGGCATTATTGGCCGTAGAGCGGCCCTCAACAAATCCACACTGATCTGGATGGATCAGGATTGGAATCACCTTTGCTAAGCGGTGTGCCAGGGAGGTTGCATAGATTTTATAATCTGCATTTAGCAGAGAGATTGGGCGGTAATTGCTTACCATCTGAGGATCTCTCCCTGCTTTTTCAAGAACTAGGACATTTGCAGAAGCAAATGCTCCCACTTGGGCATTCGACTCCGCTAGGGACTGAAAATATTGTTGTAAATATGGGGCTACTTCTTTGGAGAAGGTCTTAAAAAATTCTATAGGAAGTCTGTCTGGACCTGCAGCCTTAACCGTAGCCAAGGAATCTATAGCCTGACAGATTTCAGTGATGGAGATCGGGTTGTCCAATGCTTCGGATGTTTCTTTGTTCCGAGTTGGCCTCTGAACATCAGCCAATACGTTTTCAAATACGTCATGTGAGAATTCTGTTTCAGAAGCCTATAGCTGGGCGAAAAAGGATCTAAAGGCTTCAGCAATTTCTGAATGTTTTATGATCAAGTTCTGACCCTGAGGGTCACGCAAACAGCTATTCGAGCCTTGGCATTGGCTAAAAGGCGGCCGGACTTGTTACCTTCCAAATAGAACGTTCCTTTCTGTGCTTTAATATTTTGCGAGGCTTCAGTCGAAAGAATTGTATTATATTTAAACCTCAGTCGCTGTAAGCGCAATAAAATACTTGGATCAGAGAGCTTAGCTAAAATGCACTTGCCAGCCTTTATCTGCTTTTCCAGGGCAAGTATTTGCTCCTTGCACTGCCTTGCCAGTTGTATGCCAAAGTTGGTGATGCTAGCTTTTATAGAGGCTTTAAATCCCTCCCACCAAGCCCAACCCACGGTGGCCTGAGGCAAATTAAATTGAAAATATTCCGCGATGGCCATCTGGATACTTATACGGAATTCTGCTTTATCCAAAAGAGATCTGTTGAAAAAACATCTTGAGAAAGAGGGACCTATCCTACAGCCTTTTACCGATATGGATATGGCCGCATGGTCTGAAATATGAGCCACATGTATGTTAGATGTTAATATGCTGGGGATCAACGCCTTAGAGATCAATAGAAAATCTACACGCAATAAAGATTGGTGAGGGGGTGAAAAAAAGGTAAATTCCTGGTCTATGGGATGTTGCAGACACCAAATATCTACCAAACCGGCATCTTGCATCATAGATGAAAGAACTAAATGAGTCTTGGGAGGCTTGGAGGTCCTCGGAGGTTTCTTATCAATTAGGGGATTTAGTGCAAGGTTAAAATCCCCTCCTAGGATTATCAGCACTTTGAGTAACTCGTGTACTTCTTCCACTATGGAGTTTGTGATAAGGAAGTTTATCATAGCTCAGGAAGGAGCTATAGAAAAGGTGAAGTGACTCTGAACAAGCAACCTGTCAGTTCTGGTAGAAATAAGAAAACAGAATTTTCCCATAAAAGACTACCAGTCCCAGAATGCACCAGGTTTCCAACAGCCATTAGAGGAGCTGAAGTGGGGAAACGTGTTCAATCAGTAGGGCTATGAGGTAATCCCTAAGCACTCATCTCAAAGGGCAGGGCCTGATTCAGCACAGCTGCGCTGTATTAGGGGGGAGCACTCATCTAAGCAGAATAAGAGTAGAGTTTATTCTACAGATGACCATCTTCATGATCACCTTGGATATCCAGAGAATTATCCTCAGTTTCATCTGAAGGATCATCAGAAGCAGAAGCCAAACCGGACGGACAGAGAGGGAAAGAGACCCTTTGGAAGAAAGAGGAGAAAAGCCTTTGAGAGGTCTAGAAGAGTCCAAAGCAGTACGTATACTGGGAGGTATCCCAAGGGCCAGCATACACCATTGGACTGGGGAAAGCCAGAGGAATGGTGCTGCAGAGCTAGGAATCTCCAGACGCTACCTGTGAGGGAGATGGCTGTACGTTGAAGGGACCCTAAGACCCGTGCCAGAAGGTATGTGAAGAGAGATCCAGTGTCCAGGGATCTGGATTGGAAGGCTGGACATAAGAACTGGACTACATACTGGCCAGGCTATATAGAGAGGAACTCTAACAGCAATGGAAGCTCAGGTATGAACACTGATCTATGCCCTAGCTATAACCTTGAAAGACAGCAGGGAAACAAGTATTCTCCTGAAAATGTTCCATTGAGAGATTCATCTGTGCCAATCCATGAGATTGAACCCATGCTTGTTTGCACAAAGGGGGAATAATAGCAGATGAGGATCCTGTTTATAGGGACTGTTCTCTATCCAAACTCCGTTGGTAACTTTCTGTTATAAAGTACAGCAACCATCACAAAGAAATACAAATTTGTTTTTTAATCTACTCAGAAAAGCTCCTGAAGCAGGATTTGACCCACACAGTGGAAGGCAAGCCAGCTAAGGGGTTTCAGCTGGTAACTGCTAGCAATTAAGCCTTACCTAATTGCTTGTGAGCTAGGAGAGAATCACTTCTGTATCTATGTGGGAAGTAATCAGAAGTTAACCTGAAAAGAACTGTTTGTTTCTTGCTTTGTGGCTTTTCATTTGTTGTTTTCCTGATTTTAACTTTGTTTTTCCAAGTTAACACTGAAAGCAAGTAACCTAATTTATGTGCTACCAAGCATATCTGTGTTGGGAGAAATAACCCCATAAATAAATATCTTATTGGCTTTACCCAAGAGCACAACTAAATTATTGTCAGCAGCTGTGTCTGGTGTGAATGAACTACATTGCCCACAATACCTTGCAAATCATATAGATATATGCACTTGACAAGACTGTGAAGATTCTCACCCAGGCAGCCGTCTGACAAGTTGAAAAATTCTGGATTGTCACCATTTGGGGCATAAACATTAATAAGAGCCAATTCCATAGCTCCAATCTTGAGCAGGGCTTTAACCCGCCACCCTTCCAAATCTGAACGGGTTTGCATCACATTTGGGGTGAGGGACTTTCTGACTAAAATAGCAACCCCATTTTGCTTGTGTATTGTGGTAGAGAAAGCCACTAATGCAAAGGGTTTCATATTGAGTTTGTGTCAAGGAGGCCTATCCGGAGTCTGGGGGAGGACAAAGAGACAGGGAATTCACCCTAGCAAAGGGCCCCCTTTCACCAAGTCAGGGTAGGAAAGCTGCAATAACCTTCAGGAATCAGAAAACCTCCACATTGCCCACGCTTCATGCGCTCCCTAGTGGAATGAGGGAGAGAGGATATAGGGCCCAGAACCCCTATGGCAGTGAATTCTCCAAGCACTCAGGTAGCCGAAGGCAGGCTGATTACCATCACCTGGGAAGGGAGGAGTTGGAGCTACAGCCCTGGAAATATAAACCTATGCCAGACTATGAGGAAAGGGGAAGAGAAGCAGGAAGCCGGGCTGACACAAACAGAGGCACAGATACAAGCAAGGGAAGCTTGACTAGTGCTGAGCAGAGCAGAGGAACTGAGCTTCCAGGAGAAGAAAGTGCTAATTGGCATACAGCACGTCTGCAAGCGAGATTGGGGCCAGAAACAAGAGGGACTCCAGGATCCCCCAGGAGGCTGTTAGCTGAGCACTGTGAGCAAGATGGGGACTCAGAATCCATGCAGCTGGGAGAGCCCGAGGTGGAGCTGAATGAGGAGGACACGCCCATGGATTGTTCCTTTTGCTAGGCTTTAAACATGGGAACGTAGAAAAAAAAGCTGTCTTCAAGGAAAGAAGGTACCCATAGTCAACAAGCAGGGTGGCCGTGATTCCCGCATGTTTGCAAAGGGGAAGTTTACGAGGACTAAGGAGCGAGCCAGGAACTGTGATAAGCTTGTTAACCACTTGCTGCCTGAATTATGACACTGGGGTAAGCTAAAGTAGCTATGAGAACAACGCTGTCTTTTGCCCCTGGGTTCTACCCTTTTGTTTGGAAGGTAGCCAAGAGAGGGTTGAAGCTGAATAGAAGCTAAACTACCACAGACATTAACTTTGATTTGTTTTTGTGCTTTAGCCAGAAAGGCTAAAAAGGAATTCAATATCCTTGCTGTTAAAGACTGTATATCCTGAACTATAGAGAACCTTATATGCTCTACCTCAAAGAATCCTGAACAGATAATCCTATATGTGGTATGTTCGAACCACTGTGTGCGAAATAAATTTCTGTCATTTGCCTTACCTCGTTGAGCCTGACTACAACTTTCTGCCTGATGCACCCATACAGCTTAACAAAACAAAACTACATTTCCCAGAGGATGCTGCATGGAAATAATTTGTTAAGGTGGATAGCGGGAAGTTCCTCTAATAACCATGCCCCTCTAAGCTAGAGGCGGGTGGTGAGGCCATGACAAGTTTCAAGGATTCCCTCATATTTAGGTGGGTCTCTTGCAAGAATAAGATGTCTGCCTTTTCTTGACGCCCGTAGAGGATTATTATTTTTCTCTTTATAGGGTTAATGATGCCCTTTACGTTCAATGAGAAAATTTTAAAGAGTGACATACCGACTTCGTAACAGACTTATATAGGCAATATATGGTGGATCAACACTTATAAGGACTATGATCTCAGATCTCCTAAACTGGATACCTAAAGACACTTCCATACATAAGTATTTGTAACACCCTATATAATACCCAATAGAAATATACCAGTGCATAATACTCTTCTTTACAAAATTCAGCATCACCAAGCCAATGAAAAAAAACACTATTATCCCGGTGGACCATGGAGGGATACTTGAGCCTTTGGACCTAATAGGTGAGCCCAAGGTGGACAGGACAGGCACAGAGGGATTATAACAACCATATATTTACTCTGCTGCCATATCCATCAGACTTTTATCGCTTTTTATGAATATATATTACATCTGCTGTGGACCTCAGCCACATTACAGCGCAGTAAGTTGTACTGCTGCTGCTACAAGCTTGTATTCCTGTAATTTTAAAAGAATGATCACTTATTTAGGATGCCCAACACAGTGACCTTGAGCCTGGGAACAATATACAAAATGAAACCAAAAAAACAATTACTGAGGACCAGTGTGAAGAGGCCATCGGCTATTCAGAACTGTTCCATTAAACCACAAAGGTTTCGACCTCCGACCCATAGATATCAGCATCTTCAGCTAGTCTGTGTATGGTGTTCCACCGCTCTGGAAAGCATCACCGCATTTGTGACAGTTCTTTGTCTTCCAAATATAGATGAAGAGCCTCCGGATCATTGAAGGTTTTCATCTGGTTATGTAAGGTAACTCTCATCCGGGCTGGGTAAACCGAGCTTGCAACTGCTGCAACTGGGGTCTCAATGCCAGGAAGCTCCTTCTCCGGTCTACGGTGATTTTGGCGAAGTCTGGAAAGACCAACAGCCTGTGACCCTCATACTCCAGTGGAGAGCGTGTTCATACCGCTTCATGATTTGAGGCAATGCTGAAACCAGAGGACTTTCAAAATGATCGGACGCGGCCGTTTATTATTCAACGGAGCCTGCGTGGGGACTCGATGAGCCTGCTCTATTTCAAGACAAGAGAAAGAGCACAGCCTCCTCTTCTGAAATTTTAGATAAGGAAGTAAGGGTGCCGGGGTTGAAGGAAAAATGTAGAAATGAATTGGGGGAAATGGAGATGGAGGAGACTTGATGAAGAACTCAAGAGGGACCTTGTGAACCTTGTCATGGAAATCGTCAGCCATAGTCTGGGCAGAGAGTAAAGGGAGGGCTGGAGGTAGAAGCACTTTGAGAAAGGAGTCGAGTGTGGGAAATAGGCGGCAAGGGTTGGAGGCAAGAGTCTTGTTTGTAAAGTGCAATAGCAGATTAGGAGGAGGTCAGCAAGAATTTGAAATGTACGAAGTCAGCATGGGTACAGGATTTTAGCCAAATGTGCTCTGCAGAGTAGGCATAGGAACATGGGTAGTGAATTCTGGAGGTAAGTCAAGGGTGTGGTTTGGTAGACTATAGGACAGGGAGATATGAGATAGTGGTAGAGAGAGTGCAAAGGTTAATAGCATGAAGATTCCTAAATGTGTTGTTGATGACTGAATTAGACTGTGGGGGGAAGGTAGTCAAGTGTGAAAGTTACCAGACAATGGTCGGATATGGGAAAAAACAGAGGCAGAGAAGTCTGATAATGAGTAGCTGGAAAAAAAGACAAGATCAAGGCAGTGGCCTTGCTGGTGAGTAGGCGTAGTAAAGCATAGCTAGAGGATGAATAAGAAGGTTAAATCAAGGAGATTGGAAACATAAAAATGAGAGTGGTCACTGGCATGTAAAGTCCCCAAGAATAAAGGAAAGAGAAAGCACAGTTACTTACCTGTAACAGGTGATCTCTGGGAACAGCAGGAATTAGTCCTCACATATGGGTACGTCGGTACCGACAGAGCCTGCGCGGGAAAGCTCCCCAGCTTCCCAGAAGGAAAGCTTTTGGGGCCTCCCACTGCGCATGCGCGCTGCCTTCCTGACCAACTCTCCTCAGTTCGAGTTTAAAGCTGAGACAATAGAGAGAGGAAAGGAAAGAGAGATACAACTCCTAGGGGAGGTGGGTGGGTTGTGAGGACTAATTCCTGCTGTTCCCAGAGATCACCTGTTACAGGTAAGTAACTGTGCTATCTCCAGGAACAAGCAGGAATAAGTCCTCACATATGGGGACTCCCTAGCTGAGATGCCCGGAGATCCCCTGAAGGGTATGAGACCCTGAAAGGTTCCTCATCTTCCTATGGATCTCAGGCATCCATTCAGGGAAGGTGGGCTGGAGTTGTTCAAGAATGGAACAGGTGTCTGAGGACAGCCTGACCAAACAAGGCATCCCGGCGGGAGTCCTTGTCCAAACAGTAATGGGCTGTAAAGGTATGAACTGAGGCCCAGGTGGCTGCTCGACAGATCTGGTCAATGGACACAGAGTTTAGATGAGCCATAGAGGTGGCCATGGCCCTCATATTGTGAGCGGTGACATGGCCCTCCAGAGAAAGGTTCTTACTCTGGTAAGCAAAAGAGATACACTGAGCAATCCAATTGGACAGTGTTCTTTTAGAGACTGGAAGTCCTAAATGAGAAGGATCAAAAGCAACAAAAAGCTGAGAAGACTTTCGATGTTGCTGTGTCCTGTGGAGGTAAAAGGCAAGAGCTCTTTTACAATCTAGAGTATGAAGGTTCCTCTCTGCACTGTATGCATGAGGAGCTGGAAAAAAGACAGGTAAATATACCTCTTGATTAAGATGAAAAGGGGAGACCACTTTAGGCATAAAGTGGGGATTGGTCCTAAGGACCACCTTATCATGATGGAACCTTGTATAAGGTGGATTACCCACTAGAGCTTGCAGTTCACTGATACGGCGAGCTGAGGTGACTGCAATAAGGAAAATAACCTTCCAGGAAAGAAATTTCAAGGAGGTAGTGGCTAAGGGTTCAAAGGGCGGCTTCATAAGCTGACCAAGAACCAAGTTTAAGTCCCATGCCACCGGAGGAGGTAGAATGGGAGGTTTAGTTAAGGTTAGGCCTCTCATGAATCTTGCAATAAGAGGATGAGAGGAAACAGGTTGTCCATTGATGGGCTTAAGGGATGCTGCAATAGCACTCAAATGGACCCTTACTGAATTCGTTTTGAGTCCTGCATTGGAGAGATGCAGGAGATATTCCAAAAGAGAATTCAAAGGAAGTGCTAGAGGGTTAAGACCCTTTTGAGCACACCAAATGGAAAATCTTTTCCATTTAAAAGCGTAAGAACGCCTAGTGGAAGGTTTCCTAGAGGCATGGAGGATATCCTTCACTTGCTGCGAAAGACTGAAGTGTTGAAGGTCTAGACCTTCAGTAACCAAGCTCTGAGGTGAAGGGACTTAGGGTTTGGGTGCCACAAAGTCCCCTCCTCCTGAGACAGAAGGTCTGGAGCCGCTCCCAAGTCCAGGGAAGGGGCTTGGGAGAGATGCAGAAGTAGAGGGTACCACACTTGGCGTGGCCAGCGTGGAGCTATGAGGATCATGGACCCTTGATCCCTTTGAAGTTTGAACAGAGTCTTGGGAATCAAAGGAATGGGTGGAAAGGCATATAGGAAGTCCTGACCCCAATGAAAGAGGAAGGCATCCTTGGCCTGAACTCCCTGACACGGAATCCTGGAACAGAACCGGGGAAGTTTGGCATTCCACGGACTTGCAAAGAGGTCTATGTCCGGGGTCCCCCATTTCTGGAAGATTCTGAGTACCTGATCCATGTGTAGGGACCATTCGTGTGGAAGCAGAACTCGACTGAGTCTGTCTGCCCAAGAGTTTGGATTCCTGGAAGATATACTGCCAGGAGATGGATTTGATGCTCTCTGGCGAAGGCCCATAATCTTAGAGCTTCGTTGCAAAGCGACAGAGAGCCAGTCCCTCCTTGTTTGTTTATGTAAAACATGGCTACTTGATTGTTCGTATGAATAAGGACCGTCATGTTGCTGAGGAGGGTATGAAAAACTCTGAGAGCTAGAAAGATTGCTCGAAGTTCCAAGTGGTTGATATGAAGGGCGGTCTCCTGTGGAGACCAAATGCCCTGAGTGGAGAGATCTTGAAGATGAGCTCCCCAACCTGTTTGGGAGGCATCTGTTGTGAGGGTTGCTTGGGGCAACAATGGTTGAAAGGGGGCCCCCAACAACAGATTTTGAGTGGACATCCACCATTGGAGAGACCAAAAGAGACGTTTGGAGTTTGCTATTTGGTCTGAAAGAGCTCCGGATGCTTGAGTCCACTGGGTGGACAAAGTCCATTGAGCTGCTCTCATATGTAGGCGAGCATAGGGCACCACATGTACTGTGGAGGCCATGTGGCCTAATAGTTGTAGCATCTCCCTGGCAGTCAAGTGGCTTCTGGACTGAGTCTGGGAGGCTAAGTGCAATAGACATTGGCAACGGGCCTGTGGAAGAAAGGCCCTTGCAGTGGTGGTATCCAACCAGGCCCCTATGAATTCCAGGGACTGAGTAGGGGCGAGTTGAGACTTTGGCAGATTGATCACAAGTCCCAGGTACTGCAGAATGCGTCTGGTGCGATCCAGGGAAGTCTGAGCTTCGGACTGAGATGGAGCTCGGATGAGCCAGTCGTCCAGGTATGGGAAAACAAAAATTCCCAGGGCTCGTAGAAATGCAGCTACTATTGCCATGCATTTGGTAAATACCCTTGGAGCAGAGGCTAGACCGAAGGGAAGTACTCTGTATTGGAAATGTTTTCCCTGGAACAGAAACCGTAGGAATTTTCTGTGGGATGGATGGATGAGTATATGTGTGTACGCATCCTTGAGATCTAGAGAACAAAGCCAATCCTGACTCTGTAGGTATGGAAGGAGAGTACCTAGAGAAAGCATCTTGAATTTCTCCTTGCATAGGAATTTGTTCAATTCTCTGAGATCTAGAATAGGTCTGTACCCCCCTGTTTTCTTGGGAATAAGAAAATAAGGGGAGTAAAACCCTGACCCCTGTTGAAGAAGAGGAACCTCTTCTATTGCCCTTTGGGCGAGAAGGGTGGTCACCTCCTGACCTAACAGATTCAGGAGAGAAGGGGGAGAATTGAAACATCTCACCATGGTATGGGGAGGAAGGCTGGAGAAATGTAGTTTGTAGCCCTCTCTGATGATAGAGAGGGTCCATTGTTCTGATGTGATTTGCTGGGAGCAAAATGAGCTAACCTTCCTGGAATGGTGAGAGGCTCTGAATGTTTTAGAGCCAGAAAGGTTAAGTTCTCTAGAGTTGAGTCAAAAACCCTGAGGGGGTTGGGACTGCTGGGCTGTAGCAGCCCCTGCAGGTTTTGCCCTGGCCTGTTTAGGCTGCTGACGCTTAGGAGCAAAGCGAGCTGCAGAAGATTGTTGGCCAGTATTTGTAGCAAATCTGGCCTTCTTATAGAAAGGCTTCTTGAAAGATTTCTTCTTAACAGGGGCAGAGGTAGACTTAGAAAGTCTATCTAAAGCAGCATTTTCTGCATCCATTTGGGTGGCTTTGATTTGCCACTCCTTACCAAACAGATTCTCACCTGTACAGGGCAAATTTCCCAACTCATCTTGGACCCAGGGTTCTAGGTCAGAGGCCTGGAGCCAAGCAATTCTGCGAGCCGCTATGGCAATACCTGAGGCTCTGCTAGCACCCTCAAAGGAGTCAAAGGCTGCTGTGTTGGAGAACTTTGATATATCTTGGGTATGCTTTAGCAAAAGAAGGAACTCCTCCTTTCTATCCTCTGGGATAAAGGAGAGAAAATGGCGTATTTTCAATGCAATCTCCTTCAGAAACATGCCCATATAGAGGCTGTATGAATTGATTCTAGCAATAAGCATACTTGCTTGGAAGATTTTTCTACCAAAAGCATCCAAAGTCCTACATTCCCTCCCTGGAGGAGTAGAAGAGTGTCTTTTGGTACTCTTTATCCTTTTCATAGCTGACTGCACCACAATAGAGTGGTGAGGGAGCTGAGTTTTTTGAAAACCAGGAGAAGGAGGGACACGATACATGGTGTCCAACCGACGAGAATGTGGAGATAGGGTGAGAGGAGTCTCCCATAAGTCCATCATGTGTTCTTGAAGAATTTCATGAATGGGCAAGGTGACTGCCTCTTTGGGAACCTTAGAGTATCCTAAAATATCTAATTTTTTTGCTCTAGGTTCTTTTTCAGAGGTTACTGAAATAGAGAGACCTTTAGCCACTTCAAGGATGAAGTCTTGAAAGGACAAATCCTCTGGAGGAGACATTCTCCTCTTTGGAGAAGAGGGCTCTTCAGGTAGAGTTAGGGATACTTCAGCAGAGTCATCTGATGAATCAGAATCATCAGAGGACTCAAAGTATCGTCTGTTTGCTTCCAGGCATCGATAAGCGTATCGACCGGTATCGACATCGGGGGTACCCGGAACCGGATTGGTATCGGGGAAAACCCCGGAACCGGGAACCGGAATCGGTATCCTGGTCGATGTGGATGCTCTGGGTACCGGTATCGGTTGTGGTCGATGGCGTCGCAGCTCTAATAAAAGCCATAATAGCCTGCTGCATGGATTGAACTGTATGATCTATAGACGCCACGACTGTCTGGATGTCGGTACCAGAAGATTGAGCCTGTACCCAAGAGCAGTCTAACAGGTGATCGGTCGAGGCCGTGCCATCGATGTCAACCTGTAACCCCATAGGAGGTGGCCGCTGCCCCATGCAAACCGAAGGGCATTCTGCGGAATTGGAATAGCCCCAAGGGCGTACTGAAGGCAGTTTTGGGTCTGGCATCCCGTTTCAAAGGGACCTGCCAGTACCCTTTCGTCATATCCAACATTGTCAAAAATTTTGCTTGCCCAAGCCGGTCTAGTAGCTCCTCTATACGAGGCATGGGGTAGGCATCAAACGTAGACACGGCATTTAATTGGCGAAAGTCGATACAGAAACGCATTGAGCCATCTGGCTTAGGCACCAGAACGACCGGGCTACACCACGGGCTATGCGATTCCTCGATAATATCCATTTTCTGCATTTCCTCTACTTGCTTAATAATTTCCTGCCTTTTTGCCTCCGGCAGACGGTAGGGACGTTGTCGGATGATTTTGCCTGGGGGCGTGAGTATTTCGTGAGCCACCAATGACGTTTCTCCCGGTATCGGGGTTAATACGTCCTCATATTCTCCCAACAATTGGGCTAAATCGTCCTGTTGGGTTAAGGAGAGTTCCTCCCCAATCTTCGGCGCAGAGTCCTCCTTGTGGTCTTCTACATGGGGACCCAGGTCTTCTTCGGGAAAATCACTTCCTATGGCCATGAGGCCTTCCAGCTCTGCCTTCCCTGTAGAGCCGAAACCGTCTGCTCCCCGGCTAGTGGGAGTTAGCATGGTGACTTCTTCCAAGCTGGGGAACCCGACTCGCTCGCAAATCAATTGCGCTATTCTGTCCCCAACTTGTACCTTGAAATCTTCTTTTGAAAAATTACACAGGAGAACTTTTATTACTCCCCTATAGTCCGGATCAATTACCCCCGCTGCTACATCTAGGCTGTGTTTGGCGGCCAGCCCTGATCGTGATGCTACCCTTCCATAACATCCTGGAGGGAGCTCTACCTGTATTCCGGTACTGACTAACTTCCGCCCCTGCTTCGGGATGATCTGGTCTTCAACACTATGGAGATCATAGCCCGCGGCTTGTGTTGATGCTCTTTGAGGGCTACGGGCCTTTTCCGAAGTCTTACAGAATTTCAACACAAACTTTTTAGGTGACTCTTGCGCCTCTTTTACAGGGCCTCTCTTTGGTTTTCCCCAGAGCGGACTAGGGACCATGGAGTTAGTGGTTGCGGCTAGGCTGCTTCGTTGGGTGCCAAGGCGATCAGTAGGCTCAGGGCTACCCATAGACTCATGCCCACTACAGGTGGAATTTGGGACTTTCTGAGGAGATAAATCCTCTCTCAGACTCCTTCGAAATTGTGGCCAGTCGCGACCCAATACCAACTCTTGTGGCAGCCTTGGGACCACGGCCACCAACATTTCCTTTTTTATTCCTAATCCTTTTACCCAAAGTTTATACACGGGGTAGCTCGTAGCTGATCCGTGAATACACTTTATTTTAACTTGCGCTTCTGGACATTCAGGGACTGACCATCCTTGGCTTCTGATCATAAACCATAGCCGTTTAGAGATCATGGATTGGTCCGCTCCTGAATCCAGAAGTGCCTTTGCATTAACTCCATGTATTTTCACTTTCAATACAAAGCCCTCTCTCATTGTTTTTGGGACTTCTCCCACTAGTGCAATGCGAGAATAACATTCCTTTTTTACATGTCCTCTCTTACCACAGGAAAAGCGTAGTTACTCACCTGTAACAGGTGTTCTCCAGGAGCAGCAGGAATCAGTCCTCACATATGGGTGACGTCGGTGCCGACGGAGCCCTCGTGGAGCAATTTTCCCCAGCTTTCAAAGAAAGCCTTTGGGAATTGCAGCGCGCATGCGCGGTCCCCTTCCCGCCCAAGGGTGCCATCTTAGCCAGTCTGATGACATAGCTAAAAGACAGCATAAAAATTTGCAAAAAAACTAAAGCAGATGATTGCAACTCCAAGGGGAGGAGGGAGGGTTGTGAGGACTGATTCCTGCTGCTCCTGGAGAACACCTGTTACAGGTGAGTAACTACGCTTTCTCCAGGACCAAGCAGGAAGTCAGTCCTCACATATGGGACTCCCAAGCTTAAGGCTACCGGAGACCCTAAGCACAAAAATGAGCTCCCTCTAGCTCAGCAGTACAGAAGGAAGGAATCTTCACTGAATTATTACCCACCGGTAGCCCCCATCCGGGATGGAGGGTAGGAGTTGCTCAAACCTCGAAGAGATTTCGGAGGACTGCCTGTCCGAAAGCACTGTCCCTGCGGGACTCCCTCTCGAGACAGTAATGGACCGCAAAAGTCTGGCTCGAAGACCAAGTAGCGGCCCGGCAGATGTCTGCCAATGGAACAGAGCGGAGGTAAGCCACTGACGTAGCCTTCGCCCGAACACAATGAGCCGTGACTCGACTTTCTAACGAGAGTCCGGCTGCCCCATAAGCCCAAGCGATACAGTCAGCAACCCAGATGGACAGAGTACGCTTGGAGACAGGGAGCCCCAATTTATTGGGGTCAAAAGACACAAAAAGCTGAGCAGCTTTACGGTGCTCCCGCGTACGGTCAAGGTAGAAGTTCAATGCCCTTCTACAGTCCAGGGTATGCAGGACCATTTCAGCTCGGCTGGAGTGTGGCCAGGGAAAGAAGGTCGGAAGTACCACCTCCTGATTGATGTGAAAAGGGGAGACCACTTTTGGAAGAAATTTAGGGTGAGTCCGTAGGACTACCCTATTTTTGTAGAACCGAGTGTAAGGGGGATCAGACACGAGGGCCTGCAATTCACTTACGCGTCTAGCGGAAGTGAGGGCTATCAGGAATAAGGTTTTCCAAGAAAGAAAACGTAGAGAACAGGTAGCCATAGGTTCAAAAGGCGGACAGGTGATCCGCTGCAAAACCACATTCAGATCCCAGTCAGGTGCTGGCGGGCGCAGAGGTGGTTTAAGTAGAAGGAGACCTCGGAGAAACCTTGCCACGAGAGGGTCGCTGGAAAGAGGTCTGCCGTCCACCGGCACATGATGTGCTGAAAGAGCACTGAGGTGAACTTTGACGGAATTGGACTTAAGTCCCAGATTAGAGAGGTAGAGCAAGTACTGCAAGACCACCGACACCGAGCAGGAGAAGGGATCCTGAGACTGCTGGGCACACCAAGCGGAAAAGCGACGCCATTTAAGGGCGTAGCATTTGCGGGTAGAAGGTCGCCGAGAAGCTAGGACGACCTCTTCTACCTCTGCCGGTAGTAGAAGGGGAGCAAGGACTACCCTTTCAGCAGCCAGGCCATCAGATGTAGAGATCTGAGGTTGGGGTGTAGAAGGGACCCCTGATCCTGTGTTAGGAGATCCGGTTGAAACCCCAGAGGGAACGGATCCTCTACCGCTAATTGCAGCAGGAGTGGAAACCACGGCTGTCTGGGCCAGCGAGGAGCTATCAGGATCATGGAAGCTTTGTCTCGGAGAACCTTGAAAAGAGTTCGAGAGACTAGCGGTATGGGAGGAAAGGCATACAGAAGGCTTTTCGACCATGAGAGCAGAAAAGCATCCGCCGCTACTCGTAGGGGATGCGGCTGCTGAGAGCAGAAGCGAGGAAGTTGCCGGTTGAGAGGACTGGCAAAGAGATCCATCGTGGGGAGGCCCCACTTCAGAAAAAGTTTCTGAACTACCAAGGGATCCAGGCGCCACTCGTGCGGCTGGAGGACCCTGCTGAGTTTGTCCGCCAGGCAATTTTCTTGGCCTGGGAGATAGACTGCCTTGAGAAGAATGCCGTGGCTGACGGCCCAAGAGCAGAGCCTCTGTGCTTCCCGACAGAGAAGGAAGGAGCCCGTGCCTCCCTGCTTGTTCACATAGAACATGGCAACTTGATTGTCCGTCTGGACAAGGACGGACTGGTGAGAAGTCAGGTGGGAGAAAGCCTTGAGAGCCAGACGGATTGCTCTGAGCTCCAGGAAGTTGATCTGCTGCGCAGACTCCCACGTGGTCCAGAGACCTTGAGTACATGCCCCTTGGCAATGCGCTCCCCATCCTAGGAGAGAAGCATCGGTCGTCAGCACTTGAGCCGGCGGAGGAGACTGAAAAGACATTCCGAGCACCAGGTTCGGCCGATGAAGCCACCACTGTAGAGAGGAGGCCAGCGGGCCGGAGATGCGCACTAAGTCGGCTAGGCCGCCCGTGGCTTGTTGCCACTGCTTGCGAAGGCACCACTGAGCAGGCCGCATATTCAGGCGGGCATTGGGGGTCACATGGACGGTGGAAGCCATATGGCCGAGTAGTCTCAGGAAGCGCCTGGCGGAGACCAGGGACTGGCTGCGAAAACGGCCGGCTAGGTCCATTAGCCGTTGAGCCCTGTCGAGAGGCAGGAAAGCTCGTGCCTGAAGAGTGTGCAGTCTTGCGCCGATGAATTCGAGATCCTGCGAGGGGAGCAAAGTGGACTTTGCGAAGTTTATGACAAAGCCCAAGTACTGCAGAAGAGTCACAGTGCGGTGCGTGGCCTTTGTGACTTCTGGAGAGGACGATGCTCTGATGAGCCAGTCGTCTAGGTACGGAAAGACATAGAGGCCGTGAAGCCGGAGGTAAGCCGCCACTACCGCGAGACATTTTGTGAAGACTCGTGGTGCGGAGGATAGGCCAAAGGGCAGTACTCTGTACTGGTAATGATTTCCCGCCACCACAAACCTTAGGTATTGGCGGTGGCTTGGGTGAATGAGGATGTGTGTGTAGGCATCCTTTAGATCCAAGGAGCATAGCCAATCTCCCTGCTGGAGGTAGGGCAGAAGGATTCCAAGGGTAAGCATCTTGAACTTCTCTCTGACGAGGAACTTGTTGAGGTTGCGCAAGTCCAGGATGGGTCTGAGGCCTCCCGTTCTTTTTGGTATTAGGAAATACCTGGAATAGAAGCCTCGACCCCTCAGGTGGTGGGGCACCGGTTCCACAGCCTGTTCCTGAAGAAGACTTGCTAACTCCTGAAGGAGTAAGTCCCTGTGCAGAGGGAGTCGTGGAGGTTCTCCCGGGAAATAGGAGGGAGGGACCTGGTGGAAGTGGAGAAGATAGCCTTCTCTCACAACCTGAAGCACCCAGGCATCCGATGTGATGTTGGACCACCTGTGGGCAAAGTGAACCAGCCGGCCTCCTGTGCTGGGAGGAACCAGCTGAGGGGGAGAGGCTATGCTGATGAAGTCAAAAACCCCCACCCTGCTGAGCAGGGGCCGGTGGTGCAGGCTTGGGGGCTTGCTGCCTACGGGACCCGTTACCCCGTCCCTTGGCCTGCTGACCCTGTTGGGGAGCTGCGGAGGCCTGATATTGAGGGTAGTGTTTATAGGCAGCCGCCTTTCTCGGGTAAAAGGACTTCTTTCCCGAGCCCTTCTTCTTCTGGGAAGGGGCGGAGGTCTTCCTAGAAAGCCTAGTTCTGGTGAGAGTCTCCGTCTCGATTTGTGCAGCCTTTACAGCCATGGGCTTGCCAAAGAGGTTCTCACCTCGGCAGGGGACATCGACCAACTTGTCCTGCACCCAGGGTTCAAGGTCAGACGACTGAAGCCAAGCCTGTCGTCGGGCACCGATGCCGGCTGCGGCCACTCGTGCCGATGCTTCAAAGCCATCATAGGCTGCTCGAGACATGAATTTGGAGCATTCCCGAATACCAGTTGTCAAGGCTAGGAACCTCCACAAAGGTTCCTCGGACAGGCCAGCGGAGAATCCGGCTATCTCTTTAGCCAGGTCTCTGAGATACATGCCCATGTAGAGCTGGTAGGTCTGGACCCGACAAGCAAGCATAGAGTCCTGGAAACACTTCTTACCAAGGCCATCCAGGTTGCGGGCCTCCCTGCCAGGAGGCACCGAGGAGTGCATCTTCTGGCTCTTAAGCCTATGCATGGCCGATTCCACCAGCATGGAATGGTGCGGTAGCTGTGCCTTTTGGAAGCCAGGGCTCTTGCGGACTCGATAGATGGAATCGACCCGCTTGCTTAATACCGGCGACGATGCCGGACTGTCCCACATGCGGAAGAGTAGTCGTTCCAGCATGGGAGGAACCGGTACAGTAAAGTGCTCCCTGGCGGGAGAGTCGTACTGAAGGGCATCGAGCTCTTCGGCTCGAGGCTCCTCCTCGGGATCCGCAGGGAAGGCCAAAGCCTTGGCCATATCCCTGACGAAGTCCGAGAACCGGGCGTCCTCCGGAGGGGACTGTTTCCGAGGTTCGGACTCAGGCGAGTCCGAGGGGACACACCGAGTCCGAAACGAATCAGGTGACTCTTCCTCTTCAGACTCCCAGGCCGACTCCGAGGAGGAATCGGTGGGGTCGGTCCGGGCGGGCGGAGGCGTCGGCCGCCCCGACGCCGAGGGAGTCGGCGTCGACGACCTCGGTCCCGAACGGGAGGCCGAGGGTGACCTCGACCGAGGATCGACTCGAGCCCGCATGGACTCGAGGATCGGCTCGGTCTCCGGGGTCGACTTAGACGTTGACGTCCCGGCGGTCGGGGCAGAGGCGCCAGCGAGGCTAGCGATCAGTGCCCGCTGCTGGTCCATGAAGGCAGATAGTCTGCTCTCCAAGGCCGTCAACCTGAGTCCGACCTCAGGTGACCCAGCAGCCCCCGACTCGGGCCCCGACGGCGTCGGGCCCGACGTCGGACCCCTCGGAGGCGAGTCCAGGAGGACTACAGGACTTACCCGAGCAGGCAACTCCGACTCCAGACGAGGTCGCTTCGGGAGATGTTCCTTCTCCAAAGACCCGGGACGGCTATCGGGGCTATGCGACCTGGCCCTCGCGGAACCAGGAGCGTCCACCGACGCCGCCCTCGCGGGTTTCACCTTCCGATGATGGTCCCCGGAGGGAGAACCCCTGTCGGAGGAACTCCGGCGATGGTCAGAGCTGGAACCTCTGGACGCCGAGGCCTCCGACGAGGTCCGGGTACGGGTGGGATCAGCGAAGATTCGTTCCCGCTGATGCCGCCGACTCCTTAACGCTTTGGAGGACATTTTGCTGCAGGCCCCACAGATCAGTTCCTCGTGATCCGGGCCAAGGCAGCGGAGGCAATTATCATGTGTGTCAGTGAGTGACATATTTCTGTCACACTGAACACACCACTTGAAACCACTGGCAGCCATCGGGGGAAAAAGGGCCCCTGCAAGGTCAAAGGACCGGGCTGCCAGCGAAAAAACGAAAACGAAACTGACAGAAAATCAGAAAAACCGAAAAATAACAGAAGGACTCGCAACGGCTTGTTTCTCCATGAGGGAGAATTCTGTGAAGGCCTAGAGGCCTCACAGAACAAACACAGCAAGTGGGGAAAAAGATATATATATATTTTTTTTTGTAAAGAAATAAAGAAAAAAGACCGGCGGTACCGGTCCGGAATCGGGGAAAGCAGACACGCGGCCAAAGAAACAAATTAAAATAACAACTTCTTCAGCGGTGACAGGAACAGAATGAAATGGAACGTGTACAACTTGATCTGTTGGGTGTTAGCTGAATGGACTGGCATCGGGCACTTTGCATCAGATGATCACATGGTCTACTATGCTGGAAATGAAAGACAAAGAAGAAATGGTGTTGCATTTATAATAAAGAAGAAACTTGCAAGAACTGTAATGAAATACAATGCAGTCAGCGAACGCTTAATCTCTATTCGTCTATGAGGAATGCCTATCAACACAACTATAATTCAAGTATATGCCCCAACAACAGCTGCAGAAGAGAATGAAATTGAAGAGTTCTATGAAAAAGTACAAGCTGAAATTGACAGAACATTCAAACAGGATATCCTGATAGTCATGGGTGACTGGATCGCAAAAGTTGGCAACAAAAAAGAAGGCAAAGTAGTTGGAAAATATGGACTTGGCAACAGAAATGAAGCTGGAGAAAGACTGATAGAATTCTGCAAGACCAACGATCTATTCATTTCAAACACCTTCTTCCATCAGCACAAGCAGCGACTGTACACATGGACTTCACCCAATCGATTGTATAAAAATCAAATTGACTACATCTGTGGAAGTCAACGATGGAAAAGTTCTATAACATCAAAAAAGACAAAACCTGGAGCTGACTGTGGTACAGATCATCAACTACTAGTATGCAAACTCAAGCTAAAGCTGAAAAAGAGCAAACCACTCATGAATGCAGCAAAATATGACCTTGAGAATATACCACTGGAATTTAAAGACTGCCTGCAAAATCGATTTGCTGCTTTAGATACAAATGACAGAGCTCCAGAAGAGTTATGGAATGACATCAAGAAGGTTGTGTTGGAAGAAAGCAAGAAGTCTCTACAAAAGGTGAAAAAGCAAAAACGGCCAAAATGGATGACGGAAGAAACTCTGAAAATTGCCCAGAAACGCAGAGAAGCTAAAGCCAGAGGAGAAAGAAAGACAAAGAACTCAACAGAGATTTCCAACGTGCAGCAAGACAGGACAAGGAAAAGTACTACAACAACGCATGCAAGGAAATAGAAGCAGAAACTATTAGAGGAAGAACAAGATTGGCTTTCCTAAAACTACGAGAGTTAAAGAAAAAGTTTCAGCCTCGAATTGGAATGTTACAAGATGCTCAAGGTTCTATGTTGAATGATGCTGAGAAGATCAAGAAAAGGTGGAAGGAATATACAGAGTTTTTATATGATAAAGATCAAGTGGACCAACAGCTGTTTCAACCTGTACCTTATGATCGGGAATCATTGGTGATGACAAAAGAAGTTAAAGCAGCATTGAAAGCCTTATCAAAGAACAAAGCACCAGGCATTGATAGCATTCCCATAGAAGTATTACAGCAATCTGATGCAGCTGTTACCATACTTACAAGGCTCTGACAAGAAATATGGAAGACAACATCATGGCCAACTGACTGGAAAAGATCTGTGTTTATACCAATACTAAAGAAAGGTGATCCAACTGACTGTGGAAATTATCGCACAATCGCTCTGATCCCACATGCCAGCAAGATTCTACTGAAGATTATTCAAAAGAGACTACAACCATAACTGGAACAAGAACTACCTGAAGTGCAAGCAGGGCTCAGGAAAGGGCGAGGAACGAGAGACATCATTGCGGATGTGAGATGGATCCTTGAAAAGACTAAAGAATACCAAAAGGATATCTATTTTTGCTTTATCGACTATAGCAAGGCTTTTGACTGTGTAAACCATGAGAAACTCTGGGCCACATTAAGAAGCATGGGTATACCAGAACACCTGATCATACTCTTGCACAATCTGTACATTTATCAAGAAGCAACAGTTCGAACGGATCAAGGCGAAACAGAATGGTTTAAAATAAGCAAAGGTGTAAGACAAGGCTGCATACTTTCCCCCTACCTGTTTAATTTATATGCAGAACAAATCATCAGAGAAGCAGGATTGTATGAAGACAACAGAGGTGTGAAGATTGGTGGAAGACTCATCAACAACCTTCGCTATGCTGATGATACCACATTACTGGCTGAAAGTGAAGATGATCTGAAACATTTGCTTCTCACAATCAAAGAACATAGTCTCAAAATAGGCCTGCACCTTAATATAAAGAAGACAAAGATCATGACAACTGGCATAATCAACAGGTTCATCGTTGAAGGAGAAGAAATTGAAATTGTGAACAACTTTAACCTACTTGGATCAACTATCAATAAAGAAGCAAAAAGTAAAGAAATCAGACGACGCATTGTTCTTGGCAGAATGGCTATGAAAGACCTAGAAAAGATTCTCAAGAGCAGAGATGTCTCTCTCCATACAAAGATTCGACTTGTTCAAGCCATGGTATTTTCAATAACATCATATTGATGTGAAAGCTGGACAGTGAAAAAGATAGACAGGAAGAAAATTGATGTCTTTGAATTATGGTGCTGGCGGCAAATACTGTGTATACCATGGACTGCCCGAAGAACAAACCAGTCGGTACTAGAGGAGATCAAACTTAAGCTTTCTTTAGAAGCTCAGATGACAAGACTTTGACTTTCATACTTTGGACACATCATGCGAAGAGAGAGATCATTAGAGAAAGACATCATGCTTGGCAAGATAGAAGGTCAACGGAAAAGAGGAAGGCCAGCAATGAGATGGATCGATACAATAACAGCAGCTACGGGTACCAATCTGTCAACAATGAGCCGCCTGACTCAAGACCGAACACAATTTAGGATAGCTATCTAGAGGGTCGCCATGAGTCGACTCCGACTCGACGGCACTTAACAACAACAACAAAGTCACTTCATTGGCTTCCTATCTGTTTCCACATCAAATTCAAACTTCTACTACTGACCTATAAGTGCCTTCACTCGGCTGCTCCTCATTACCTTTCCTCTCTTCTCTCTCCCTACACTCTTCTTCAGGAACTCCGCTCTTCTAGCAGATCCCTTATGTTTATGTTTATTTGCTTAATATACCGCTAAACAGTAACATCAAAGCGGTTTACAAAAATAAAGGTACAGAAATCCAAAGGCGGAAAGTGGAAAGGAAGTTACAATAATGGATAGGAAAGTAAAACCGCGAAGTCATACAATGAGACAAAAGAGGAGAGGAAGTGGGGGGGGGGGCAGGGAGAGTAAGATCACACAGAGGGGGCGGGGAGGTCGAAAGCAATGGTAAAGAGGTGGGTTTTCAGACTGCTCTTAAAGGTGGCATGCTGTTGTTCAAACCGGATAGAGGAGGGTAAAGAGTTCCAGAGGGCGGGACTAATGAAAAAGAAGGCAGAGGAGTGGGTGGACTGAAGGTGGACTCGTGAAGGGGAGGGAAGATGTAAACAATTGAGATGCAATGATCGTAATGTGCGAGTAGGGGTATGGAAATGAATGAAGTCTGCCAGCTATTGAGGAGATTGAGTGTAAAGGACCTGGTGGACAAGTGAAAGGACTTTGTAGTGAATGCGGAATTTAATGGGAAGCCAATGAAGATGAATAAGAAGAGGTGTGACGTGATCGCGAGGAGAGGAGTGAGAAATAAGCCGAGCAGTGGTATTCTGAATCCGTTGTAAGCGATAAAGTTGTGAAGAGGAAAGCCCAACCAGAACAGAGTTACAGAAATCGATGCGGGACATGACCAGGGATAAGAGAAGTGTAGTGAGTGCTTGTGAAGTGAGAAAGGGACGAATAGCGCAAATTTGACGGAGGAAGAAAAATGATGTTTTGGAAACATGAGAAATGTAATCCCGAAAGGACAGATCAGAGTCGAAGAAAACACCCAGGTAACGAAAGGAAGATACCAGGGGGATAGGTGAGCCAGAGAGAGAAGGTGCAATCAGAGGAGGGGGGCTACCACGGGTGAACCAAATGGCAAGAGTTTTCGTCAGGTTGAGATGCAGACAGTGGGTAGTGAGCCAGTCAGCGACTGCAGAGAGGCCGGCATTGAGAGGGGTGAGATCAGGATGCAAATTCCAGATTTTGATCTTTCTACCTTGCTGCTCCTTATGCCAGGAACAAATTACCTGAATTGGTACGTTAGGCTTCATTTGTGGCCCTGTTCAAATCCAGGCTAATAACTCTCTTCTTTGAGACTGCTTTTGGATCCTGATCCCCCCAGTCTCCTGTTCACCTCCTGTGTGTTTCCTTACCATTCCCCCAGATATATTCTAGCCCCCCAGTTATGTTGTCTGTCTAGGAGCAGGGACTGTCTTTTACCTGTCTCTGTACATCACTCCATACACCTTGTAGCACTATATAAATGATAAGTAGTAGTAGTGACAGTGACAAAGATGAAATGCTCTCAGAGAGAATGGAGATGGATGAATGAGAGGAAGAAAATGGCAAAGCTCAAGAGCAGGGGACAAGGTAGAAGACTGCAGTGGTTTGAAATAGGGAATAAGAATGGGGTGGGGAGAATTAGTGTTAGAAGAGAGAGTGTAGTGGAGCCATAGGAAACAGGAGAAGAGGAAGCTACAAACCTGAGGAAATGACATGGCATGTGCCGTGAGGGATGTGCATTCTGGCAAGTGACTGGATGGTGCATGGGGTATCAGCAGCAGATGTCCGAGTGGCTCAGGGTGGACTTGGGACTCACCCCAGAGGACACTGGGAGGAATACACAAGTGGGCTGCAACCTCCCTTGCACCAAAGCAAGCCAGTCCTCCAAGCAATAAAAAGAAATAGATTTTGTAAGTGTGCAGAAATCTTATAGAATCTTGTTTATAACCCTAAAATAGAGCTAGTACAGTTGTGCAACAAGAAAATAAAAAATTCACTTAAATATATTTATTTAGAGTTCAATGTTGCATGAAAAGCTTTTAAACTGCTGACTGGATTGTAAGGTTGGAGAGAGCAAAGGATAACATAATTAAATGTAATTACACCTAGTAACAATCGATTTTTAGCCATAAGCATCAACCCCCTCCCAAAAAAATACTCTGAGAGATGTTCCACAGAGAGGCATATATTTCAGCTCATCAACCTGCAAAACAAACTGGCAAACCAGAATGCACACAATATTTTTTTTTAACAAAATAAAGGAATTTAGAAAATCTCATACTTATAGCATTGCTGGCAGCAGCAGCTCGTTATTATGAACATAAATAAGCAAATAAGGAGTTTCCAGCCTAATTTCCTACAAGGAAATTGGCTTTATAAGATAGGTGTGCCTATCTTGTCTCTCTGCCAGTCCTCCCCTGCCCATACTATTTGTATTTATTTATTTATTTGTTACATTTCTATACCGCCCCTTCCAGAGATCAGGGGCGGTTTACAAGGAACCAAAGTACATGGAACAGGAACAAACCTTTTACAGGTAACTTGATTTGCGGGTAGGGTCAGTGAAATTGGAGGTTACAATCTTTTTAGGAAACTATGTACAACTTAGCTATATACAAGAAGTCTTCGTGTTCAGGTTTGCCTCCAATATCTTTTGAACCGCTCATGAAATTTCATTTAAAATTCTCTAATGATTAAACCAACCTTGAAGAACTTGGGAATGATCGTAGATATTCTGTCATTCTGGACTATCAATATTGCTTTAGTGGTCAGAAGGGCTTAGTTCAAGTTTTGCTTAGAACATTTGCAGTTATAGGTAACGATGAGCTATGTGGCATTGAAGCATGTAGACTACTGTAATTCCCTTTTCACAGGTTTACCTCTAATAAGCCTGTAGAGTCCATAGATTATTCAGAATGCAGCTGCTGGAATGGTTTTCGATTGTGATTTGAGGGAACATGTTTTTCTCATAATATATAATTTCCCTTGGCTTTTTATAACATTGAGTTTGAATATTAAGTCTTGCACTTAAAGGTACTGAATATGTTAGGATCAGAATATTTAGAGAATAAGATTAAAAGGTATATTTTTAAGTGCAATCAAGTCAATACTGACTCCTGGAGACCCTTCGGTTTTCTTGGCAAGGTATGACTGGAACTAGATTGCTAGGCCATTTCTTCTGAGGCAATGGAAAATAAAGTGACTTTCCCAAGGTCATAAGGAGTGCCAGTGGGAATCAAACCTTGATTTCAGGTACTAGCTCTAACCACTAGGCTACTCCTCCACTGCAAGAAGTATATACTTGGCTAGACCTGTGGGTCTAGTGTTGATATGTTACTCAGTATTATTCCTACAGTGACAGGATGTAGGCTTGCTGCAACGATAACATGTAGTTTCACCTGCAACATGCCAATCCCCTTCCACTCCTCAGATCTCTTTGACAGAGAGGATGTGCATGCAGAGCACCAATTCCACACCCCCGTATATACACGAACACAGGGATGTAGAATCGGCATGTGGCCATTCCTAGTGAAGCATGCCTAACTGGAGGCATATCGCACCATCCTATGCCACGCACATGTGTAGGCCGTGTGCACACTGCCCATGTTGCCCCAGCAGCCCCGTGCATCTACAACCCCAAAAACGTTCCCAACTCCATGTCCTGCAGACCATGTGCGACCTGAGCCAGAAAGAGCCCTCCCCATCATAATGCACACATCAACATGGCTACCAGGCAGTCTAATTTCAGCAAGGAGATGAGGCTGCTGGTGACCATGGTCCTGCAGCAGGAGACTCTTCTCCCGACCAGGCAGAAGCGGCCAGCCACACAGCAGCAGGCAGGGGTGGGAACCCATCAGGACCACCCTCACCCAGGACCTCCTTCTCAATCACTGCATAATGCTTCTCCCAAGGAAGAAGTTTCCTGCAGATAAATGTTATGGGGTGTTCTTCACTCCTGACTTCCTGGGCAAGAACGGCTCCTAGGCCCACTTCTAAGGCATCAGTTTGCACAATAAACGGCAAAGATAAATCAGGGCTAATCAGGACAGGTTCAGAGCACATGGCTTTCTTGAGACGCTAGAAGGCTAGTTCAAGGTCTGGAACTGTTCAGGAGCTCTCTTCTGGAGGGGGCTGGTTAACGGCACCACCAGCTCTGCAAAATTAGGGATGGGCCAGCGGTAATAGCCAATCAGTCCAAGAAAAGCACAAACTTCTTCAATGTCAGGGTGGGGATCTGGGCAATGGCATCCACCTTCCATAGTTGAGGCTGTATATGCCCATTCCCGATTAAATACCCCAGGGTACTGAAAATCCCGACCACCCAGAAAACATTTCTTGGGGTTGGTCATCAACCTGGCCTTCCACAGGCTGGTCTACATGGCTTGCACATGGGTTAGATGGGTGGTCCAGTCTCTGCTGTAGATGACGATGTCATCAAGGTAGGCAGCCGCATACTCCTTGTGTGATCTCAGTAGGCAGTCGACTAGGTGTCAAAACGTGGCAAGCATCCTGTGTAATCCAAAGGGCAGCACTGTAAATTGGAACAGACCTTGTGGTGTCAAAAAAGCAGTCTTTTCCCTGGCAACCAGAGTCAAAGTTGATATAAAGTGTGCTCCACTGAGTCACTAGATTAGCTCATGTACTTTGGGCATGGGATACATTTCCAGTTCAGAAGCTGCATTGACTTTCTGGAAGTCAATGCAGAATCTGATGCTTCTATCAGGTTTGGGAACCAAGAAGATGGGTGATGACCTGTCACTTATAGACTCTTCTATATATCTCCCAGGTTAAGGATCTCTGCAACTCCTTGACATTGGTCTGTCACTGGGTCTCTGGAATCCGATAGGGTCTGCCGAGTAGCCACCCCAGGGTCAGTAATGATATCATGAGAAATGAGGTGGGTTCGTCTGGGGCGGGTGGAGAAAGCACAGTTACACTTAACTGTAACAGGTGATCTCTGGGAACAGCAGGAATAAGTCTTCACATATGGGTATCGTCGGTACCGACGGAGCCTGCGCGGGAACGCCTGCGTGCTGCCTTCCCGCCTTTCCCAACCGCCTCTCTCCAGTTCGAGTTTTAAAGCTGAGACAAAGAGAGAGACAGGAAAGGAAAGATAGATAGATAGAGAGATACAACTCCTAGGGGAGGTGGGTGGGTTGTGAAGACTTATTCCTGCTGTTCCCAGAGATCACCTGTTACAGGTAAGTAACTGTGCTATCTCCAGGAACAAGCAGGAATGAGTCTTCACATATGGGGACTCCCTAGCTGCAGATGCCAGGGAGAAACCCCAGGTTGTGTGTCCTTGAAAAGGACTCTACCTCCCCCCAATGGATCTCTGGCATCCGACCAGGGTAGGTGGGTAGGAGTTGATTAGGAATGGAACAGGTGTTTGAGAGCAGCCTGACCAAGCGAGGCATCCCGGCGTGAGTCCTTGTCCAAACAGTAATGGGCTGTGAAGGTATGAACCAAGGCCCAGGTGGCCGCTCGACAGATTTGGTCGATGGACACAGAGTTTAGATGAGCCATTGAGGCTGCCATGGCTCTCACATTGTGAGCTGTGACATGGCCCTCCAGAGAAATGTTCCTACTCTGGTAGGCGAAAGAAATACACTGAGCAATCCAGTTGGACAGTGTTCTCTTAGAGACTGGAAGTCCTAAATGAGAAGGATCAAAAGCAACAAAGAGTTGAGAAGACTTTCTATGTTGCTGTGTTCTTTGTAAGTAAAAAGCGAGAGCTCTCTTACAATCCAAGGTATGAAGATTCCTCTCTGCATTTGATGCATGAGGTCCTGGAAAAAAGACAGGTAAATATACCTCTTGGTTCAGATGAAAAGGTGAGACCACTTTAGGCATAAAGTGTGGATTGGTCCTGAGGACTACCTTATCATGATGGAACCTTGTATAAGGAGGATTAGCCACCAAAGCTTGCAACTCACTGATGCGGCGTGCTGAGGTGACTGCAATGAGAAAAATAACTTTCCAAGAAAAGAATTTCAAAGAGGTGGTGGCTAAAGGTTCAAAGGGTGGCTTCATAAGCTGGCCAAGAACCAGGTTTAAGTCCCATGCCACTGGAGGTGGTCTAATGGGAGGTTTAGTTAAAAGAAGGCCTCTCATGAATCTTGCTATAAGAGGATGAGAGGAAACAGGTTGTCCATTGAGAGGCTTGAGGGACGCTGCAATAGCACTCAAATGGACTCTTACTGAATTCGTTTTCAGACCTGCATGGGATAGATGCAGGAGATACTCTAGTAGAGAATTCAGAGGTATTGCAAGAGGGTTTTAGACCTTTCCCTGAACACCAAATGGTAAATCTTTTCCATTTGAAAGCACAGGAACGTCTAGTAGAAGGCTTTCTAGAGGCATGAATAACATCTCTGACTTGCTGAGAGAGATGAAAATCTTGAAGGTCTAGGCCCTCAGCAACCAAGCCCTGAGATGGAGCGACTGGGGGTTTGGGTGCCACAAAGTTCCCTCTTCCTGGGACAGAAATGTCTGGTGCAGAGCCCAAGTCCAGGGAAGGAGCTTGAGAGAGATGCAGAAGTAGAGGGGACCACACTTGGCGTGGCCAATGTGGTGCTATGAGGATCATGGTCCCTTGATCTATCTGAAGCTTGAATAGTGTCTTGGGAATTAGGGGAATTGGTGGAAAGGCATAAAGGAAGTCTTGACCCCAGTGAAGGAGGAAGGCATCCTTGGCCTGAACTCCCTGACACAGAATTCTGGAACAGAACCGGGGAAGTTTGGCATTCCACGAACTTGCAAACAGGTCTATGTCCGGGGTTCCCCAAATTCGAAAAATCCTGGCTACCTGGTCCATCTGGAGGGACCACTCGTGTGGAAGCAGAACTCGACTGAGTCTGTCCGCCCAAGAGTTTTGAACGCCTGGAAGATATACTGCCAGAAGATGGATGTGATGCTCTCTGGAGAAGGCCCACAGTCGCAAAGCTTCGTTGCATAATGACAGAGAGCCAGTCCCGCCCTGCTTGTTTACATAGAACATGGCTACTTGGTTGTCCGTATGGATGAGGACTGTCCTGTAGCTGAGCAGGGAATGGAACACTCTGAGAGCTAAGAATATTGTTCTGAGTTCCAAGAGATTGATATGCAGAGAAGTCTCCTGTGGAGACCAGATGCCTGGGGTGGAGAGATCCTGCAGATGAGCTCCCCAACCCATTGGAGAAGCATCTGTTGTCAGAGTTGCAGCAACAGATTTGGAGGGGACTTCCACCACTGGAGAGACCAAAATAGGCGACTGGAGTTTGCTATTTTGTCTGACAGGCAACCTGATGCCTGAGTCCACTTGGTGGACAAAGACCATTGAGCTGCCCTCATGTGAAGGCGAGCACATGGAACCACATGCACGGTGGATGCCATGTGGCCTAATAGTTATAACATCTCTCGAGCAGTTAAATGGGACTTTAACTGTATCTGGGAGGCTAACTGCACCAAGCGTAGGCAACGGGCCTGAGGAAGATAGGCCCTTGCAGTTGTGGTATCCAGCAAGGCCCCTATAAACTCCAGAGACTGAGTAGGGGTGAGATGGGATTTTGGGATGTTTATTACCAGTCCCAAATACTGAAGGACACGCATTGTGCAGGTTAGAGAAATCTGGGCCTCTGACTGGGATGGAGCTCGAATGAGCCAGTCGTCCAGATATGGGAAAACAAATATTCCTAGAGTGCGTAGAAATGCAGCTACTACTGCCATCCATTTCGTGAACACCCTTGGTGCAGAGGCCAGACCGAAAGGAAGCACCCTGTATTGGTAGTGTTTTCCTTGAAAAAGGAACCGAAGGAACCTTCTGTGTGTTGGATGGATGAGGACATGGGTTTATGCATCCTTGAGATCTAGAAAACAAAGCCAGTCCTGACTCTGAAGGTATGACAGCAGAGTACCGAGAGAAATCATCCTGAATTTCTCTTTGAATAGAAACTTGTTCAATTCTCTGAGATCTAATATGGGTCTGTAGCTCCCTGTTTTCTTTGGAATAAGAAAATAAGGGGAGTAGAACCCTGAGCCCTGCTGAAGAAGGGGTACTTCTTCTATTGCCCCTTGGGCAAGAAGGGTAGCAATCTCCTGACCCAGAAGGTTGAGGAGAGATGTTGGAGAATTGAACTGTCTCACCATGGTGTGGGGAGGAAGGTTCAAGAAATGAAGCTTGTACCCTTCCTTTACAATGGAGAGGGTCCATTGCTCTGCTATAATTTGCTCCCATCTGGGAGCAAAGTAAGCCAACCTTCCTGGAATGGTGAGGGGCTCTGGTTCTTCCAGAGCCAGAAAGGCTAAGTTCTCTAGTTGCAAGTCAAAGGCCCTGGGGAGGCTGAGGCTGCTGAGTCGTGGGAGGCCTGGCAGCCTTTGACTTGGCCTGTTTAGGTGGTTGCTGACGCTTTGCAGCAAAATGACCTGCAGATGATGCCTGCTGACCATAAGCAGGATAGTATCTTCCCTTTTTAGAAAAAGGTGTCTTTTTGAACAACCTTTTCTTAGCAGGAGCAGAGGTAGACTTTGAAAGTCGATCCAAAGCAGAGTTCTCAGCATCCATCTGAGTGGCCTTTGCTTTCCAATCCCTGCCAAAAAGGTTTTCACCTGTACAAGGAAGATTTCCCAGTTCATCTTGGACCCAAAGTTCCAAATCAGAGGCTTGTAACCAAGCAATTCTGCGTGCACCTATGGCAATAGCCGAGGCTCTGCTTACACACTCAAAAGAGTCAAAGGCTGCACGGTTGGAAAATTTGGAAACATCTTGGGCATGTTTAAGCCAAGTGAGAAATTCCTGCCTTTTATCTTCTGAAATAAAAGGGGCTAAAGTCTGCAGATGATCTGTGACTTCTTTTAGAAACATCCCCATATAGAGACTATAGGAGTTGATTCTAGCAGCAAGCATATTAGCTTGGAAAACCCTTCAGCCACAAGCATCAAGGGTCCTGCATTCACGTCCTGGAGGATTAGATGAATGTCTCTTTGCACTCTTTATTTTCCTCATGGCAGACTCTACCACAATAGAGTGGTGAGGAAGCTGAGACTTATGAAAGCCAGGACAAGGAGGGACACGGTACATGGTGTCTAATCTACAAGAATGAGGAGAGGTGGTAAAGCGTAGTTACTCACCTGTAACAGGTGTTCTCCAGGAGCAGCAGGAATCAGTCCTCACATATGGGTGACGTCGGCGCCGACGGAGCCCTCGCGGAGCAATTTTCCCCAGCTTTCAAAGAAAGCCTTTGGGAATTGCAGCGCGCATGCGCGGTCGCCTTCCCGCCCAAGGGTGCCATCTTAGCCAGTCTGATGACATAGCTAAAAGACAGCATAAAAATTTGCAAAAAAACTTAAGCAGATGATTGCAACTCCACGGGAGGAGGGAGGGTTGTGAGGACTGATTCCTGCTGCTCCTGGAGAACACCTGTTACAGGTGAGTAACTACGCTTTCTCCAGGACCAAGCAGGAAGTCAGTCCTCACATATGGGACTCCCAAGCTTAAGGCTACCGGAGACCCTAAGCACAAAAATGAGCTCCCTCTAGCTCAGCAGCACAGTAGGAAGGAATCTTCACTGAATTATCACCCACCGGTAGCCCCCATCCGGGATGGAGGGTAGGAGTTGCTCAAACCTCGAAGAGATTTCGGAGGACTGCCTGTCCGAAAGCACTGTCCCTGCGGGACTCCCTCTCGAGACAGTAATGGACCGCAAAAGTCTGGCTCGAAGACCAAGTAGCGGCCCGGCAGATGTCTGCCAGCGGAACAGAGCGGAGGTAAGCCACTGACGTAGCCTTCGCCCGAACACAATGAGCCGTGACTCGACTTTCTAAGGAGAGTCCGGCTGCCCCATAAGCCCAAGCGATACAGTCAGCAACCCAGATGGACAGAGTACGCTTGGAGACTGGGAGCCCCAATTTATTGGGGTCAAAAGACACAAAAAGCTGAGCAGCTTTACGGTGCTCCCGCGTACGGTCAAGGTAGAAGTTCAATGCCCTTCTACAGTCCAGGGTATGCAGGACCCGTTCAGCTCGGCTGGAGTGAGGCCTGGGAAAGAAGGTTGGGAGTACCACCTCCTGATTGATGTGAAAAGGGGAGACAACTTTTGGAAGAAATTTTGGGTGAGTCCGTAGGACTACCCTATTTTTGTAGAACCGAGTGAAGGGAGGATCAGACACGAGGGCCTGTAATTCACTTACGCTTCTAGCGGAAGTGAGGGCTATCAGGAATAAGGTTTTCCATGAAAGAAAACGCAGAGAACAGGTAGCCATCGGTTCAAAAGGCGGACAGGTGATCCGCTGTAAAACCACATTCAGATCCCAGTCAGGTGCTGGCGGGCGCAGAGGTGGTTTAAGTAGAAGGAGACCTCGGAGAAACCGTGCTACGAGGAGGTCGCTGGAAAGAGGTCTGCCGTCCACCGGCACATGGTGTGCTGAAAGAGCACTGAGGTGGACTTTGACGGAGTTGGACTTAAGTCCCAGATTAGAGAGGTAGAGCAGGTACTGCAAGATCACCGACACCGAGCAGGAGAAGGGATCCTGAGACTGCTGTACACACCAAACGGAAAAGCGACGCCATTTAAGGGCGTAGCATTTGCGGGTAGAAGGTCGCCGAGAAGCTAGGACGACCTCTTCCACCTCTGCCGGCAGGAGAAGGGGAGCGAGGACTACCCTTTCAGCCGCCAGGCCATTAGGTTGAGAGATCTGAGGTTGGGGTGTAGCAGAGACCCCTGATCCTGTGTTAGGAGATCCGGTTGAAACCCCAGAGGGAACGGATCCTCTACCGCTAATTGCAACAGGAGTGGGAACCACGGCTGTCTGGGCCAGCGAGGAGCCACCAGGATCATGGAAGCTTTGTCCCGGAGAACCTTGAATAGAGTTCGAGAGACTAACGGGATGGGAGGAAAAGCATAGAGAAGGCTTTCCGACCATGAGAGTAGAAAAGCATCTGCCGCTACCCGAAGGGGATGTGGCTGACGAGAGCAGAAGCGAGGAAGTTGCCGGTTGAGAGGACTGGCAAAGAGATCCATCGTGGGGAGGCCCCACTTCAGAAAGAGTTTCTGAACTACCAAGGGATCCAGACGCCACTCGTGCGGCTGGAGTATCCTGCTGAGTTTGTCCGCCAGGCAATTTTCTTGGCCTGGGAGATAAACTGCCTTGAGAAGAATGCCGTGACTGACGGCCCAAGAGCAGAGCTTCTGAGCTTCTCGGCAGAGAAGGAAGGAGCCCGTGCCCCCCTACTTGTTCACGTAGAACATGGCAACTTGATTGTCCGTCTGGACAAGGACGGACTGGTGAGAAGTCAGGTGGGAGAAAGCCTTGAGCGCCAGACGGATTGCTCTGAGCTCCAGGAAGTTGATCTGTTGAGCAGACTCCCACGCGGTCCAGAGACCTTGAGTACATGCCCCCTGGCAATGTGCTCCCCAACCCAGGAGGGAAGCATCGGTCGTCAGCACTTGAGCCGGCTGAGGCGACTGAAACGGCATTCCGAGCACCAGGTTCGGCCGATGAAGCCACCACTGTAGGGAAGAGGCCAGCGGCCCGGAGATGCGCACTAAGTCGGCTAGTCCGCTGGTGGCCTGTTGCCACTGCTTGCGAAGGCACCATTGAGCAGGCCGCATATTCAGGCGAGCATTGGGGGTCACGTGGACGGTGGAAGCCATATGGCCGAGTAGTCTCAGGAAGCGCCTGGCGGAGACCAGGGACTGGCTGCGAAAACGGCCGGCTAGGTCCATGAGCCGTTGAGCCCTGTCGAGAGGCAGGAAAGCTCGAGCCTGAGGAGTGTGCAGTCTTGCGCCGATGAACTCGAGATCCTGTGAGGGGAGCAAAGTGGACTTTGCGAAGTTTATGACAAAGCCCAAGTACTGCAGAAGAGTCACCGTGCGGTGTGTGGCATTGGTGACTGCCGGAGAGGACGACGCTCTGATGAGCCAGTCGTCGAGGTACGGAAAGACATAGAGGCCGTGAAGCCTGAGATAGGCCGCCACCACCGCGAGACATTTTGTGAAGACTCGCGGTGCGGAGGATAGGCCAAAGGGCAGTACCCTGTACTGGTAGTGATTTCCTGCCACCACAAACCTTAGGTATTGGCGGTGGCTTGGGTGGATGAGGATGTGCATGTAGGCATCCTTTAGATCTAAGGAGCATAGCCAATCTCCCTGCTGGAGGTAGGGCAGAAGGATTCCAAGGGTAAGCATCTTGAACTTTTCCCGCACGAGGAACTTGTTGAGGTTGCGCAAGTCCAGGATGGGTCTGAGGCCTCCTGTCCTTTTTGGTATCAGAAAATACCTGGAATAAAAGCCTTGACCTCTCAGGTGGTGGGGCACCGGTTCCACAGCCTGTTCCTGAAGAAGACTTGCTAACTCCTGAAGGAGTAAGTCCCTGTGCAGAGGGAGTCGAGGAGGTTCTCCCGGAAAATAAGAGGGAGGGACCTGATGGAAGTGGAGAAGATATCCTTCTCGCACGACTTGAAGCACCCAGGCATCTGAAGTGATGTTGGACCACCTGTGGGCGAAGTGAACCAGCCGGCCTCCGGTGCTGGGAGGAACCAGCTGAGGGGGAGAGGCTATGCTGAGGAAGTCAAAAACCCCCACCCTGCTGAGCAGGGGCTGGTGGTGCAGGCTTGGGGGCTTGCTGCCTACGGGACCCGTTACCCCGTCCCTTGGCCTGCTGACCCTGTTGGGGAGCTGCGGGGGCCTGATATTGAGGGTAGTGTTTATAGGCAGCCGCCTTCCTCGGGTAAAAGGACTTCTTTCCCGAGCCCTTCTTTTTCTGGGAAGGGGCGGAGGTCTTCCTAGAAAGCCTGGTCCTGGTGAGAGTCTCCGTCTCGATTTGTGCAGCCTTTTCAGCCATGGGCTTGCCAAAGAGGTTCTCACCTCTGCAGGGGACATCGACCAACTTGTCCTGCACCCAAGGTTCAAGGTCAGACGACTGAAGCCAAGCCTGTCGGCGGGCACCGATGCCAGCTGCGGCTACACGAGCCGATGCTTCAAAGCCATCATAGGCTGCTCGGGACATGAATTTGGAGCATTCCCGAATACCAGTTGTCAAGGCCAGGAACCTCCGCAAAGGTTCCTCGGACAGTCCAGCGGAGAATCCGGCTATCTCTTTAGCCAGGTCTCGGAGATACATGCCCATGTATAGCTGGTAGGTCTGGACACGACAAGCCAGCATAGAGCCCTGGAAACACTTCTTACCAAGGCCATCCAGGTTACGGGCCTCCCTGCCAGGAGGCACCGAGGAGTGCATCTTTTGGCTCTTAAGCCTATGCATGGCCGATTCCACTACCATGGAATGGTGTGGCAGCTGTGCTTTTTGGAAGCCAGGACTCTTGCGGACTCGATAGATGGAATCGACCCGCTTGCTCAATACCGGCGACGAGGCCGGACTCTCCCACATGCGGAAGAGTAGTCGTTCCAGCATGGGAGGAACCGGTACAGTAAAGTGCTCCCGGGCGGGAGAGTCGTACTGGAGGGCGTCGAGCTCTTCGGCTCGAGGCTCCTCCTCGGGATCCGCAGGGAAGGCCAAAGCCTTGGCCATATCCCTGACGAAGTCCGAGAATCGGGCATCCTCCGGAGGGGACTGTTTCCGAGGTTCGGACTCAGGTGAGTCCGAGGGGACACACCGAGTCCGAAAGGAATCAGGTGACTCCTCCTCTTCAGACTCCCAGGCCGACTCCGAGGAAGAATCGGTGGGGTTGGCTCGGGCAGGCGGAGGCCGCCCCGACGCCGAGGGAGTCGGCGGCGACGACCTCGGTCCCGAACGGGAGGCCGAGGGTGACCTCGACCGAGGATCGACTCGGGTTCGCATGGACTCGAGGATCAGCTCGGTCTCCGGGGTCGACTTAGACGTCGACGTCCCGGCGGTCAGGGCAGCGGCGCCAGCGAGGCTAGCGATCAGTGCCCGCTGCTGGTCCATGAAGGCAGATAGTCTGCTCTCCAAGGCCGTCAACCTGAGTCCGACCTCAGGTGACCCAGCAGCCCCCGACTCGGGCCCCGACGGCGTCGGGCCCGACGTCGGACCTCTCGGAGGCGAGTCCAGAAGGACTACAGGACTTACCCGAGCAGGCAACTCCGACTCCAGGCGAGGTCGCTTCGGGAGGTGCTCCTTCTCCAAAGACCCGGGATGGCTGTCGGGGCTATGCGACCTGGCCCTCGCGGAGCCAGGAGTGTCCACCGACGCCGCCCTCGCGGGTTTTGTCTTCCGTCGATGGTCTCCGGAGGGAGAACCCCTGTCGGAGGAGCTTCGGCGATGGTCAGAGCTGGAGCCTCTGGATGCCGAGGTCTCCGACAAGGTCCGGGTACGGCTGGGGTCAGCGAAGATTCTATCCCGCTGATGCCGCCGACTCCTCAACGCTTTGGAGGACATTTTGCCACAGGCTCCACAGATCATTTCTTCATGATCCGGGCCTAGGCAGCGGAGGCAATTATCATGTGCGTCAGTGAGTGACATATTTCTGTCACACTGACCACACCGCTTGAAACCACTGGCAGCCATCGGGGGAAAAAGGGCCCCTGCAAGGTCAAAGGACCGGGCTGCCAGCGAAAAACCGAAAACGAAACTGACCAAAAATCAGAAAAACCGAAAAATAAGAGAAGGACTCGCAACGGCGTCGCGAGTCCGGGCAGGAAAACGACCGGCGTCGAACCGAAGTGAAAAAAAGAGAAAAACTCACGAAAATCACTTTTTTAGCGGGGACACGACGGGTACGTCTGTAGGGCTCCGCGGAAAAAAGAAGACTGGCTAAGATGGCACCCTTGGGCGGGAAGGCGACCGCGCATGCGCGCTGCAATTCCCAAAGGCTTTCTTTGAAAGCTGGGGAAAATTGCTCCGCGAGGGCTCCGTCGGCGCCGACGTCACCCATATGTGAGGACTGACTTCCTGCTTGGTCCTGGAGAAGAGGAGTCTCCCACATGCTCAACATGAGATCATAGAGAATCTCATGAATAGGTAAAGTAGTTGCTTCTTTAGGAGCCTTAGAATATTGCAAAATATCTAGTTGCTTGGCTCTAGGCTCTGACTCAGGGGCCACTGTAATGGAGAGGCCCCTAACCACTTTCCTAATGAAGTCCTGAAAAGACAAGTCTTCTGGAGGAGACATTCTTCGTTTTGGAGAATCAGACTCCTGAGGAAGAAGTACCGGTGCATCGACAGAAACCTCCGACTCATCAGAGTCTTCGGAGGAATCAAAGTATCGCCTGTCTGGATGCTCCTGTAAAGCCTGATACGCGTACCGAGTGGGATCGACATCGGTAGTAAGCGGTACCGGTTGGTACCGATGGGAATTATAGGACAGGGTACCGTTGCCGTCAACACCGAAGCCGATGTCGATGCAATCGGTACTGGCACCGGCAACAGAGATTGTTGCGGTACCGGAGGCATCAAAGCCTGCATAAACACCGTTAGGGTGCGCTGCATGGACAGAATCTTCTGATCCATCGACGCCACCAGGGTCTGGATGTCAGTACCAGTGGAGGCCACCGGTACCCCAGAACACAGCAACAGGTGATCGGTCGAGGCCGTGCCATCGATGTCAACCTGTGACCCCATAGACAATGCTTTGGAAGCCGGAACTTCCCGTCGGGGTAATTTTGCCGGTGCGGAATCCTCGAGGACAAGCCCGGAGGCATCTCGATGCTTAGAGGGAGATTTGCCCTTCGAGGACCGGCTAGATTTATGTTTGGTTACCTGAGATCCATGGGAGGAAGAAGAAGCCCTGGAAGACGTCGATGCCACCGAGGCTGCATCAGAGGGAAACAGGGCACTGAGCTTGGCTGCTCGGTTCTGCGGACCTCTTTTAGACATCATGGTACAGGATACACAATCCGTGATGGAATGGTCAGGACCCAAACATTTTAGACACCAGTCTTGGGTGTCGGTGACAGAAATAGTACTGCCACACTTCGTGCACTTTTTGAACCCGGAAGCGGGTTCTCCATGAGGAGAAAATATGTTCAGGCCTAAGGCCCAAACCGAAAATGCACAGTTGAAGAAAGAAAAGTTTTTTGGGTTTTTTTTTAAGAAAGAAAAGAAAAGACCGGCGGTACCGGTCTGACGTCGAAGAAGGCAGACGCGACACAGAAAAATAAAGAAAAAAATAAAGAATTATTTTGCGGTGACAGGAACACGACCTGCTGGCTCCGCGGAAAAGAAGAACTGGAGAGAGGCGGTTGGGAAAGGCGGGAAGGCAGCGCGCAGGCGCTGTGGGATGCTCCCAAAAGCTTTCTTATTGGACGCTGGGGAGCGTTCCCGCGCAGGCTCCGTCGGTACCAACGATACCCATATGTGAAGACTCATTCCTGCTTGTTCCTGGAGATCATTTTTAGGCTGCAGTGTATCAAACCTTCTAGATCTCTTCTCTGGGCAGCAGAAAGTTGGTCTCCAATCAGGATTTGAGCTGGATCCGACAGGGCTGAAATTTACAGCCAAAATCATCTCCGTATGCTATTATAGCTGTGATTGGAGTCCACTTTTTCAATAGGTTAATATGGTAAATCTTCCATTTATCTGGCTGGACAATCTTGTAGTTAACAGGACCTACTTTCTCTTCCACCTCATAGTGTCCCAGCCATTTATAGAGTAACTTGCTGTCAGATGAAGGCAGCAAGACTAAAACTCTGTCTCCTGGTTAGAAGGTGTGGGTCATGCTGCCTGTATTGTAGCCCCTGACCCTGGACCAGAAAAATTGAGCTAAAACACACTCTAGTGTTTTCTCCACCCCCAGGTTTCCTCCTAATAAACAGCTATGAGCCAATGATAACACCTACTGGCCCCCTTTAGAGTTCCCTCGGCCACTCTATATAATAAATCTCCTTTTAGCACAAAATAGGGAAAGAATCTTGTAGGGGACTCTCCATTACCTAATGGAACCCCATCCACCTCCAAAACCCACTCTCTGGGATGTTTAAGGGACTCATCCTCTTGCTAGGTCCTTCTGAAGCTCCCTAAGTCTACACCCAGCCCCACTCAGAGAATGGGACCATTGCATTTTGGTAACAACTGCTGAGCCCTGAGCTATCCCCAGGGGTTTATTCCCTAGGCTCCCCCTCCCCAGATCCCTTCCCCATAGCCACACCCATGTTCTGTTGGTATTATAGCTTTTCTTGGCAATGCCGAATCCTGGACTTAGCAGGCTGGGAAGTCTTGACAAATAGATCCGGGTCTTCCAGGGAGATCTCTGGAAAATCTTCCTGGTCCAACTTAGCAGAGCCATCAGTTAACCGGGCCCGTATCACTCTGAGGTATGGGTAGTCTCAGTCGATCACAACTGGAGATGGTAGCCAGGGCAGCACCATGACCTCAAACGTGACTTGTCCTTCTGAAGTCTTAAGTGAAACCTGTGCCGCTGGATACTGCTTCTGGTCTCCATGTACACAGGCCAGTGTTACTATCTTTGTATAGTCAATTTGAAATAAGGTTACGGTTTCCCAGTGAATGAGAGTCCACACACTCCTGGAGTCCATCAAAGCCTGAAGGCGAGACCCCTCAAGCTCCACTGGAATCACAAAAGTTTGGGTCCTGGGTGATAAGTGTCCACAAAAGTGCAGGTGTGAGGGGTGGTTAGGCTGACATCCATGTGTTCTTCCAAACCCAGGGGACATTCCTGAGCAGTGTCCCGGGGCTCCACATCTAAAACAGGTGAAGGGGTCATAGCTGGGGCATGTGCTCGCCTAGGAGGTAATTTGGGATTTGGGAGCCAACATCCTTCTGGCTTCCCCTTCTGTCCTCCTGGGCTAAAAGCTGTCTTTTTCCACCTCTCAATGTCTACTTCAGTCACTGTCTGAGATTCATAGTACCCTTTAGCTATTTCTAGTACACTCGCCAGTGTAAGCTTGGGGTACTGACATACCCACTGTTTCATCGGGGCAGTCAAGCCCTCCAAAAATTGCTCCAATAGCATAATCTTGACCATCTCAGGCTCAGTCTTTCTCTTCGGTTGCAGCCATTTCAATGTGAGAGCTTTCAACTGATAGAGGAACCTCTGTGGACTCTCCTTTATCTGCAGCCCTCATTTCTGAATCACTGGTGGTAGGCCTCCGGAGTACAGTCAGCCTATTCCAGTATGACAACCTAGACAGCTGCATATATAGCTCACCCATCTGGGTTGGCGTTCTGGAATGCAGTCTGACTGCTGCCCGTCCGCAGATTCCCCAAACAAGTAGTCCATGTCTCCTCCAGCCAACTGGCCATGAAGACAGTTCGTTCAAAGTTCACCAAAAAGTGGTCCAGTTTATCTTCTGCAGTTATTTTAAGAAGTGCTTGAGCTGGAGGGTGAAGTTGCGGTCTATATAGGGCCTGAATCAACTGCTGCTGCTGTTGTTGCTGCCCTTCCAGCAGCTCACATTGAAACTGATTGCTAAAAGTTTTCTCTATAACATTAGCAAAATTCGCCCCTTCCTTTCTGAACACACTACTAAGACATTTATCCACTCTTTAGTCACCTCTCGTCTAGACTACTGCAATCTCTTGCTTGCTTGTCTCCTTCTGAGTCATCTCTCTACCCTTCATTCTGTTCAGAACTCAGCTGCGCAACTAATCCTCCGCCAATCCTGATTTACTCATATAACCCCTCAAGTCGCTTCATTTGCTCCTTTTCCGTTTCTGTATCCCATTCAGACTTTTCCTTCTGACCTATAAATGTATTCATTCTGCTGCTCCTCACTACTTTTCTTCTCTCCTCTCTCCCTACACCCCTCCTCGTGAACTCTGCTCTTCTATTGGCTTGCTTACTGCCAACTCCAGACTTTGATCCTTCCACCTTGCTGCTCCTTATGCCTGGAACAAACTACCTGAGTCTGTCAGGGGCGGCCCAAGGGGGGTGCAGGGCCATGTGCGGAGACTCGGTGCGGGGCCTCATTTGCATAAGTGGTCTTATTTGCATAAATATTTGCATAATGTTACCATTCATTAACTTTTAGTAAACATGTCTCTTAATGAGTGTATGGATAAAGAAAGACTAAAAGATTTCTACATTACTATAATCCAGTGCCAACCGCCAGGCACATTAGGAACTACTACAAACGCTGCCCATTTAGAACCCATAGCAAACCCGCCGTATCCTGACAGCATTACCAGGACTCACAAAGCACCATACCCTACCTATCAAAAGGCAACACTGCAAATATTAAACCAATACATTTCAGAGAATACTGGGGAAAGAGAACAAGTGGCAACGTCAAATAGGAATTACATAAACAGAATACCTCAGCTCAGTTACACATGCAGAACATAGACCATCACCAAACAAGGAATCACAATTTAGAAACAGGAAGGCAATAATTAAACTGGGAACCCCAAAAGTCAAACTTGGAATGTACAACAACACTGTAGAAATAAAACTATAAATTAATTTCCTCTTGTACCAAACAAAGCACAGATGTTAATGATGCACATTTCCCAGAGCTGACATATTCCAGTTAATAAATTCAAAATAAAGAGATATCTTTCTACCTTTTGTGCATTTTTTTCAGTTGCAATTGGTCCAGCCACTTTCTTCTGGTTTCTTCATGTTTTCTGCTAACTCTCCATCGTCTGCTGTCCATTTGTCCTTTCTTCTCTCTTCTAGTTTTTTTTTTCCATTCTCTCTCTCTCTCTACATCTGCTTTAACATACTAATCTTTCTCCTTTTGCTCTTTCCTCATTCCTATTTCATCCATACAAATTTTACCCCTCCATCCTCAATCCCCAATTACTCTCCCAATACCTGGCCAATTGTAGATTTTTCATCCCTCCTACACAAAATATTTTTCCCCTCTCCATTTTAATCTCCCAGCCCCATCCCATTCTAATCCTCCCCCAACATCAGCTCCCTTCTAGTTCCAGTCTCACCCAGCATCCATTCCCTTCTAGTCCCTGCATCAGCCCATTTCCAGTCCTAGCCCCCCATCAGCCCATTTCCAGTCCTAGCGCCCCCATCCATTTCCAGTCCAAGTCCCTTCATCAGCTCATTTCCAATCCTAGCCCCCCCATCAGCCCATTTCTAGTCATTTCCTAGCCCCACCATCAGCCCATGTCAAATCATAGCTCCCCTCCACTCAGCCCAATTCCAGTCCAAGCCCCCCATGAGCCTACTTACAGTTCTAGCCCCTCCATGAGTCCATTTCAATTCAAGCCCCCACCACAGCCCATTTCCAATCTTAGCTCCCCCCAACAGCCCATTTCCAGTCCTATCCTAGCTGTTCCATCAGCCCATTTTCAGTCCTAGCTCCCTTCCCTCACAGCCCATTTCCATTCCAAGCCCCCTCCCCATCAGCTATTTGCAGTTCAAGCCTCTCCTTCCACTCAGCCCATTTCCAGTCCTAGCAACCCCCCAACCCATTACCAGTCCTAGCCCCCCGTCAATCAACTTCCAGTCCTAACCCCCATCACCCCATTTTCAGTTTAAGCCGCCCCTATAACCCATTACCAGTCCTAACCCCCCATCAGCCCATTTCCAGTCAGCCCCCCATAGCCCATTGCCAGTCCTAACCCCCCCATCAGCCCACAGCCCATTACCAGTCCTAACCACATCAGCCCACCTCAAGTCCTAACCCCTCCCCATCAGCCCATTTCCTGTCCCAGCCCCCCCATAACCCATTATCAGTCCTACCCCCCCATCAGCCCACTACCAGTCTTAACCCCCCCATAGCCCATTACCAGTCTTAACCCCCCCATCGCCCATTACCAGTCCTAACCCCCCCATAGCCCATTGCCAGTCTTAACCCCCCATAGCCCACTGCCAGTCTTAACCCCCCTCCCCAGCCCATTGCCAGTCTTAACCCCCCCAGCCCATTGCCAGTCTTAACCCCCCCTCCCTAGCCCATTGCCAGACTTATCCCCCCCCATAGCCCACTGCCAGTCTTAACCCCCCTCCCCAGCCCATTGCCAGTCTTAACCCCCCTCCCTCCCTCGCCCATTGCCAGTCTTAACCCCCTTCCCTCCCTCCCTCGCCCATTGCCAGTCTTAACCCCCCTCCCTCCCTCCCTAGCCCACTGCCAGTCTTAACCCCCCATAGCCCACTGCCAGTCTTAACCCCCCTCCCCAGCCCATTGCCAGTCTTAACCCCCCCAGCCCATTGCCAGTCTTAACCCCCCCTCCTCCCTAGCCCACTGCCAGTCTAAACCCCCCCATAGCCCACTGCCCGTCTTAACCCCCCTCCCCACCCCATTGCCAGTCTTTTCCCCCCCTCCCTAGCCCATTGCCAGTCTCAACCCCCCTCCCTCCCTAGCCCATTGCCAGTCTTAACCCCCCTCCTCCCTAGCCCACTGCCAGTCTTAACCCCCCCATAGACCACCGCCAGTCTTTTCCCCCCTCCCCAGCCCATTGCCAGTATTAACCCCCCCTCCCTAGCCCATTGCCAGTCTTAACCCCCCTCCCTCCCTAGCCCATTGCCAGTCTTAACCCCCCTCCCTCCCTCCCTCCCTAGCCCACTGCCAGTCTTAACCCCCCCATAGCCCATTGCCAGTCTTAACCCCCCATAGCCCACTGCCAGTCTTAACCCCCCTCCCCAGCCCATTGCCAGTCTTAACTCCCCCAGCCCATTGCCAGTCTTAACCCCCCCATAGCCCACTGCGTCTTAACCCCCCTCCCCAGCCCACTGCCAGTCTTAACCCCCCTCCCTAGCCCATTGCCAGTCTCAACCCCCCTCCCTCCCTAGCCCATTGCCAGTCTCAACCCCCCTCCCTCCCTAGCCCACTGCCAGTCTCAACCCCCCTCCCCAGCCCATTGCCAGTGTCAACCCCCCTCCCTCCCTAGCCCATTGCCAGTCTTAACCCCCTCCCTCCCTCCCTAGCCCATTGCCAGTCTTAACCCCCCTCCCTCCCCAGCCCATTGCCAGTCTTAACCCCCCTCCCTCCCCAGCCCATTGCCAGTCTTAACCCCCCTCCCTCCCTAGCCCATTGCCAGTCTTAACCCCCTCCCTCCCTCCCTCCCTAGCCCATTGCCAGTCTTAACCCCCCTCCCGCCCGAGTCCATTGCCAGACTTAACCCCCTCCCTCCCTCCCTAGCCCATTGACAGTCCTACCTACCCGCCCCCCCTCGGCTCATGGCAATTAAAAAAAAAAAAAAAGCTGGCCGCTGCCGCCGCGGCGGCATGGAGTGTCCCGCGGGGCTCCCTCTGCCCGGCGGAACTCTCCCGGCGTGGCTGAGCCCCTCTCTGACGGCTTGCAGATACGCGAAGGGAGAGAGTCTCCCTCGCGTCTCTGTTAAGCCCGCAGGGGCAGATGGGAAATTTCCCATCAGCCCCTGCGGGCTTAACAGAGACGCGAGGGAGACTCTCTCCCTTCGCGTATCTGCAAGCCGGCAGAGAGGGGCTCAGCCGCGCCGGGAGAGTTCCGCCGGGCAGAGGGAGCCCCGCGGGACACTCCATGCCGCCGCGGCCAGCTTTTTTTTTTTTTATTTCAATTAAGAAAAAGCAGAATGTTCTTTGCGCGGGGCCCCCCGAAGCGCGGGGCCCTGTGCAAAAAACATTCTTGCTCAATGGACGGGCCGGCCCTGGAGTCTGTATGTCAGGCTTCATCTCTGCCCCTTTTCAAATCCATGATATAGGCTCACCGCTTTGAGGCTGCTTCTGGATCCTGATTCCTTGTTCTCCTATCTGTCTCCTTACCTTTCCCTAGTTGTACCCTTGTTCTCAGCTATTGTATTGTCTCTCTTGATTAGGCTGTAAGTTCTGACGAGCAAGGACCGTCTTTTTTGCATGTGTCTACGAAGCGCTGTGAATGCCTGGTAGTGCTATATAAATGATTAACAGTAGTAGTAGTTGTTCCTGATACTGTTGTTGCTGCTGCTGCTCTTCAGCCAGTATCTGGAGGAGCTACTCCATGCAGTCTTGTCACTCTTCTGTTGCAACACCACCACAGCTTTCTCTTCTGTAGCTGAGTACACCCTGCAGTATTCCAGTTCCAACAAACATTTAGCGGCCTCTAGTGGCCAAAACAAAGTCTCCCTGTCCGGCACCAACTATGCCAGTGGTTCTCAACCCTGTCCTCTGGGACCCCCAAGCCAGTCAGGTTTTCAGGATTTCCACAGTGAATATGCATGAGATAGATCTGCATGCACTGCTTCCATTGTATGCAGATCTATCTCATGCATATCCATTGTGGATACCCTGAAAACCTGACTGGCCTGGGGGTCCCAGAGGACTAGTCTGAGAACCACCGGACTATACCTTCTTCAAGCTCCCTAATTAAGGCGAGGCTAACCCTTTTAGCCCATACAAACACACAAAAAAATCATGACCTGCTGTAGAGACCCATTCCTAGAGAGATGTGGATTTGCCCTCAGTCATCATGGCAGAAGAAATCTCTAAACTGCCACCACATGTGATAAGCGTGTCATGTGGAGGAAAGAGATTTTCTTTAAAACACAGGCCAGGTTTAAGTAAAACCAAAAGAAGTTTTTATTCTGTTACAGCTTGTTAAACCTCCACAAAACAAAACCCAGAATAGACAGCAGTTCAGGGAAAATAAAATCAGCTTAATTCTGTCCCGGTTTGTTAAATCTCCACAAGCTGGTCCTCCTGGCCCTTCCTCAGGTTCCTACCTTAGAACTCCTTTGCACGGCTTGCCTTGGAAGAAAGACCTGGCTCCACGGGCGTCACGAGCTTGCTGGGTTCTTAACCTCTCCCTCCAAACTCTGAACTCTGGGCTGCAGACTCTCTTAAAGGGGACTGTTGATAATTCCTTTGAAGAGGGACAGGTAACATTCTATATACCCCATTGCAGTCCTCCAGGTGTCTGGATGGCAAAACGAGAGCTTTTCTGATGCCTATTCATGCCTAGAGCAGAAATAGACATAGACGGTCTCGCTAGTAGGTGGGGATGTGTCTGCCGTTTCTGAAATCAGGAGCACATGTCCAACTTGCCTGAAATGCCCCTAGTCATGCCCCTTCGTGACTTGGATATCCTCATGCTGGGGACTTTTCTAAAAGCAGCATCTAAAATGGTTCAGGGGACATCTCTGTGCTCATTTTCAGACACCCAAAGCACAAACAGGACTTCTAAAATAACCCCCATATTACTTAAGGCATAGAGTTTAACCAACAATTTAATTTAATCTGACGTTTATAACCAGCTTTTCAAGAAGATTCCCTCCATTAAAAGCAGCAAACAAATGTAAAACAACAGTAAATTCCACCAAGCCTTTAAAGATAAAAACAAAAACATTAAATTAAAAATATCATCCTAATATTGCTGATAAGCCACAAGTAGCAGGAAATGTTACTGTATCTTATACAGAAGCCATGGACTGTACTAATACATTGGGGGGCACTCTATTGAAATTTCTTAATTGTACAGGATAATAAAAGATGTAGCAATTATTCTCATAATTAACAGCACATTTAAATAGAAAACAAAACAAGAGAAAAAAAGCACCAAGGGCCAAAACCTCTTGATGCCTCAAAAGAAATGGTTTCCTCTTATTCTAGGTTACACAGATCACAAAAAACCCAAACCTTATGCTCTAAAATAATTTCTCTTTATTAGAAAATGTAATCTAATGGTCCTATTTCTATCTGGCTCTAAAATATAGCAGGGTAACCTTCTGTCATCTCCTCTTCTAGCATATTTTCAATAATTTGTATCAGATGTGAACTGTCCTCTGATAAATTAGCTTGTTCTAAAACCCCTTTCTTGCATGTCTCCCTGCCTCTATACAGGCAGGTAATTTATTTATTTAAAACATTTCTATTCACAGATCAAAAATCGGAGTGGATTACAAAGAAACATATATAATATGATCACAAACAAAACACGTAACACAGAAAGTCTCAATAAACAAACAAGCATTACAATCAACACAGTAACACAATGAGAGGTCAATTCAGACACATAACCCCTGTCACTGTCAACCACCTAACATAAAATTAACTTAGCTACTGATGGCTACTATGCCCAAAAGCTAGTGTAAATAATAAGGTCTTTCAACAGTTTTTTAAATGAAATGAGGTCAGTCATAAGTCTCAAACTCAACATGGGCAGCAACAGAAAAACAGCGACATTTAGTCTCTGTAAAGTATCTGTGTATTTGTTGGAGTGAAAAGAAGGCACTTTCTGAACAAAGGGTATGTGCTGGTCTATATATTTTCAAGTAATAAGGCACATCACTCTGAAGCGCTTTATATGTCAGCATCAGACTCTTAAACGTCATTCTAAATACTAGTGGGTGCCAGTGCAGGGAGACTAAGTAAAGGGTAATATGTTCATAATGGGACACACCAGGCAATAACCTAACAGTAGAATTCAGTACCAACTGGAGCGGATTGTTTTCTGTGGTAGAACCACAAGTAACAAATTACAGTAAGCAAGCTTAGTTAAAACTGTTCTAAAGTCATCATTTGGCAGACATGGCTTAAGACTCCTTAACAACAGTAATCTAAAAAACTACAGACTTGACCAAATGATCTTACATATGGCCTCATGGAAAGCGTAGCATCCAAAATTACACCAAGACTGAAAATCTGCTCTGAAAAAGGAACAGTGTCACCCTCAAGAACAAGTCCAGTAGTTTTTTCAACATAATCTATTTGTATCATCCAAAAGGTGATTGAGGTTAAATAATATCGAAGTTTTAGCAATGCCTCTGATAAATGACAGTCAATGGTAAAAAAATAACTGAATGTAATCGGGCATATAGCTGATACTGTACTTCAAGATCACAAAATACTTGACAAATTGGGGCCAAATAAATGTTGAATAAAAGGGCGGACAGAGCTAACCCTTGAAATAATGTAGCCTTTACAGGGCACACAGATGAAGTTGAGTCACCAAATTATACTGAGTTCAATCACTTAAATAAGAGGAAAACCATGTTAAAATTGTACCAGCAATACCAAAAGATTCCATATGCATTCTAGTAATAGGAAGGATTGTCTTCAGAGGCATATATAAGAAATCCACAAAGTATGAAATTAATGAAGGGAACCTTATATTGAATGTCTTAAAGTGCTTTTCTAATCTCTTTGTTTTACAGTGAAGCCGATCGCTCTCCCAAATCACAATTTTCCCAGCTTTCTGGACTGCTTCAACTTTCTGCATCAAGTCTCAACTTCCCCTTAATAACAAGAGCTACCTCCTGGGTTTGGATGCAGGTTTACAATATCAAATATATACTTCCAACATAGCCCAAACGATTGGAAGCAGATTTTCCAGCAGCATGTAACAGTCCAAATGATTTCCAATGTTAGTAGAATGCAAGTTTCAATAAATGAAATAAAATATGCTGCTTCATATTTGAAACTAAACCCATGTGTTAGAAATATTCAGAATTTCTGTGTGAAAAAACACATAAAGCATATCTAAATTGCTTAAATGTAGCGTTCTTCCATTGTTATTTAATACACAAAATCTTCAGCAATTGTTTTCACTCTATGAAGAACATTTTTCACAGCATGCTTACTAGCAAACACCTTCCAATGTGGTACATTTTAAATCTGAAATGGATATTGATATTAATCTAACTTTTTTTGAAAGAGGGACCTTCAGAATCTTATGAGATAGAATGAATCTTAATTCATAATTCTTTCGGTTATCTTTCTAGTTATGATTAATTTTTGTCGTATAAAAGCAGATGCATAATCCCAATCAAACTATGACTACCTAGAAATAATATAAAAAGCGAAATCATCCTATAGGTAGAAAACTACAGAGGGGCTTAACTTTAAATGAGGCTAATTTTTGATCATCTGCTGTTGGGGCTCATGACAAGTGATGAGAATATTCAATGAGGACAAGTTTGGCCTTCAGCTGTCAAATACTTCAGGAAATTTAAAATATAAACAACAAAAAGAATGAAGAACATTTTTTCCTAAAACAAGACAAAACTTTAGAAGAGGACCATTTTTGCTACATATAAAAATGAAAACACAGTTTAATTGCTGGAAAAAAACCCACATACCCTTCTCCACCAACTTTTGTTATTTTTAGGCGAAAATCTACAGAGTTCAGATTGGGAGGCTTCCATTTCAGAATGTCATCACATCGACCTGGCCTGTATTTCTGAAACAGAAAAGTTTAGTAAATATGTGATCCATTAAAAAGAATAAAAATCCCAGTACTGTATGGAATAATATTTTCACTTCCTTATCCTGTATCTGTGGAGCATTCTGTTAAAAACACAACTGTTAAGGTCACACTTCAGAGTAATCCATGCTTTGAAAAATCACAAAGTGATTCAATTATGTAGGATTTGAATTGTTTTAGAAAGTAGCTAAATGTAGATATTTTTATAGCAGTTTTTAAAAAGCCTGTTGGCATTTACAACCTGCAGACCTAGTGCCTTATTTTCAAAATAAAAGTATGTGCTTAATTTTCCTGTGTATTGTTTTCCAACACCTCTCTAAACATGTCCATGGGAATACCTCCCCACAATCAGCAAAATGTATTTATGCCATGGAACCTAGTACACAGCTGTAGTTGGAATGAGTGAGGGCAATTTTCAGATAGCCTATTTAGCCAAGTAAATGTTTTTCAAAATTGTTCTCTGTGTTTATTTTTGTAATTACAGGACATTTGTATTATGGGTGAGAGTAGATTTAAGTAGGAAAGTTAAAATAAACACAAGTTTGTAGCCAGACAGATGCCAAAATCTGGATGGACACCTACTTGATATTAGATTATTAACAAATATGGCAATAAAACAATTGCAAGAAGGCATGACCTCACTGCAGGAACTAAGTTAAGAGTGATTTGTCAGATTCTTAATTTACCACCGACTGAGCTAAAATCTCATGTAAAATCACTTGCAAGAATAAAAGATAAACAAATCAGAACATTCATTGTTTTTATTTGATTCAATTTATAAATCACTACTATCGCAATGACTCAAAGCAATTTACAAAATTAAAAAATTAAATAACATTTTTTTTCAAGTGCCTTCAAGTCAATGCTACTCCTGGCAACCCAGCAGCCGCTGAGTTTTCTTGGCAAGGTATGACTGGAAGTAGATTGTCAGCCTTTTCTTCCGAGGCAGTGGAGGGTAAAGTGACTTGCCCAAGGTCACAAGGAATGCTAGTGGGAATCAAAACCAGATCTCCAGGGTAGTAGGCTGTTGCTCTAACTACTAGGCTACTGCTCCCTAAAGAACATTTAATACAATAAATAATATAATAATAAAAAATAAATCAACCCACCCAGCTACCTAATAACACAACCAATCCCTCTCATCTAACTCTATTCCCACCTACAGCACTATTTCACAGCTGTAACTAAATGCCTGACCTCAAAGTCAATCCTAAAATCCTCTAGGAAAAAAAGTTGGTTTATGTATTAACGAAAAGTGATACATACTGAAAAATAAACCAGAGGAGCATTCTTTCAGCATGGGAAAGGCACCGAAAAAAGAATCCATTCTAAGATAAACTGCAAATTAAAAGTACAATCTTGCTTGCTTATCCATACATTATGTATACCAACATACATGAGAATGAGAGGAGACAAACCCTATTGCTTTTGACGCAGATATTGTAATGTTGCTTACCTATAATAGATGTTTTCCATAACCAGCAGGATTGATAAGGTACATAAGTGGGGTAATGTCATCCGATGCCATTGGGATGGAACTGCACTACCACAGCTCTTAAATTAGTGAAAGGTTCTGAACATTCACGGTCCTTCCCATGCACAGCAGTCTCCTCAGTTTATTCCCAAAGCTCAAAAATGTAGGTAATTCTTGGAGAGGTAGGAGGTATTGTGTGCGATGACTACCTAGCTTAAGGCTGCTTACTGTTTTATTCATTTGTTTTTTAACAATGTAGTGTTAGGAGCAGCCTGCCGATAGAGTGCAAGAGTTGCCATAATTATTAAAAGAAATAAAGTTTGTGCTGAGAGATAAACAATTGACTTCGAATCAAGAGAATCTCAAATCTTGGATGAGATGCTGCATGATGAGTTCTCTATCCACGTTTAAAGAAGTAGTATCAATTCTTTAGAACTTTTCATAAGCTTCTCCTTATGTTTGCTATCGTAACAGTCCACAGAATTCAGAGTATAGTAAGGTAACATACATCCAAAGATTGAGAACCTTGCACCTTATGTTCATTACTATATTTTTATTTATTTAAAAAAATGTGGGCTATGACCAAGTCGCTCTGAGTGAGCCCGATCATGTCTAATCTCGGAAACTAAACTAGGTCAGGCCTGGTTAGTACTTAGATAGGAGGCCACCTTGGAATACCAGATGCTGTAGGTTTTCTGCTCAGGGGGATAGTCACATCTATCAACAGTTTCGCCAGAAGTCAGCATAGACATGAAGGCACATGGTCTAGAATCTGGCAGCTGGGATTTAATGTTAAAAAATGTAAGGTCATGCATTTGGGCTGCAGTAATCCAAGGGAACAATATAGTATAGGGGGTGAAGTACTTTTGTCCACTAAAGAAGAGCGGGACCTAGGCATGGTTGTTGTCAAAAAAGCATCTTTCAGGAAATAGAAAAAAGAGCCAAATGACGAAAACTGGAAACAGCACAAGCACTGGCATGTTAAATGCAAGGCATTAAAAGGCAGGCAGAGAGAATTTGAGAAGAAGCTTGCTGTGGAAGCAAAAACACGTAATAAAGACTTTTTCAAGTACATTCATAGCAAAAACCTGTGAGAGAGTCAGTTGGACCATTAGATGATAGAGGGGTAAAAGGGCACTAAGGGGGGCAAGGCCAAAGCGGAGAGACTGAATGAATTCTTTGCTTCGGTCTTTACTGAGGAAGATGTAGGGATGTTACCCATGACTGAAGTAGTATTTAAAGGTGATACTGCTGAAGAATTGAAAGAAATATTGATACACCAGGATGATGTATTACAACTATTTGATAAATTGAAGAGTAGCAAATCACCTGGACTGGATGGTATACATCCAAGGGTGTTGAAAAGGTGTTGAAAAAAATGAAATATGAGATTGCAAACCTGCTATTAGTAATCTGTGAACTATCATCAAAATCATCTGTAATACCTGAAGACTGGAGGATGGTCAATGTAATGCCAATTTTTAAAAAGGGTTCCAGGGGTGATCCGGGAAACTACAGACCGGTAAGCATGACGTCAGTACCGGGAAAAATGGTAGAAACCATCATAAAGAACAAAATTAATGAACATGTAGAGAGTCATGGCTTAATGGGAGACAGCCAACATGGCGTTAGACAAGGAAGATCTTGTCTTACGCCAACATGGCGTTAGACAAGGAAGATCTTGTCTTACTAATCTGTTATGTTTTTTGAAGGTGTGAATAAACAGGTTGACAAAGGTGAGTCGGTTGATATAGTGTATCTGGACTTTCAGAAAGCCTTTGACAAGGTCCCTCATCAGAGACTTTTGGCAAAACTAAAAAGTTATGGGATAGGAGGCAGTGTACTATTGTGGCTCAGGAACTGGTTAAAAGATAGAAAGCAGAGGGTAGGGCTAAATGGCCAATTTTCCCAATGGAGAAAGTTGAATAGTAGAGTACCCCAGGGATCTGTGCTGGGTCCACTGCTTTTTAATATATTCATAAATGACCTGGAAAAGGGAATAACGAGTGAGGTTATCAAATTTGCAGATGACACAAAACTATTTAAAGTTGTTAAAACCCATGAGGATTGTGGAAAATTGCAAGAGGATCTTGATAAATTGGAAGACTGGGCATCCAAATGGCAGATGAAATTTAATGTGTTCAAGTGCAGAGTTACGCACCTAGGAAAAAAACAACCCAAACTATAGTTACACGATGCAAGGTTCCACATTAGGAACCACCACTCAGGAAAAAGATTTAGGCGTCATCGTGGATAACATGTTGAAACCCTCTATTTAGGCTTCCATTCTTGCCCTCTCACAATTTCTTCAAAGACCTGTCCCTTTCCTTTGTCTCTCACCTTTCCATAGACCTCTGTATCTTTCAACTGTCTCCCAAGCACTGTATCTTTCATCTGTCTCCCAAGCCCTCCAAGTCTTTCAAATCATTTCCCCTCCCTCTGTCTCTTCATTTACCTACAGATCTACTCATACCCCTTACCCAATCACCTAGTTCCTACTGCTTGCTTAATCCTTGCTCAATATCTTAGTCCTCAATACTCTGTCACTGTATCCACAAGTCATCATTCTTCCACTCTGAGTGTTCTCACTCACAATCCCAACCAAGTCAGAGTCCCCATTATACTCCCAATACCCAGCCAGTCTTAAAGTCCTGCCAAAGCTGTGTCCCTGTTCTACCACAAGACCATGTCAGCACTTTTTCCCCCTTTCCTAGCATCCACTGTCCCTGTTACGCCCCTGTATCAGTTCTTCCCTTTCCCCAGCATCAATCCTGCCTTTCTCCCCAGTATTCATTTACCCCGCCTTTCTTCCTCCATACTCCAGCATCCTCTGCAACTCCCTTTCCACCTTCCCTTGCATGTGCTCCCCCTTCTTTCAGCCCCAATATTAGAACCAGTTCCTCTCCAAGCCCACAACATTAGCATTAACAAACAGTATCAAAACTGATATCCTAACATCAGTATCACAGCCTCCCTTCTTCTTATCCTTCTTCCAACTCCTAGCATCAACATCAGCCTTTCCCATCCCCTAGCATTAGCATCAGTGACTACCTTGCAGCACTCAGCATCAGCCCCCTTTACTCGACCCCCAGCATTAACATCCACCTTCTTCCCCAATCCCCAACATTGGCATCAGCACTCCTCCCAGTGCCAACATCAGAGCCTTCCCCTTCTCCCCAGCATCAGCCTCACAGTCCTCTTCTCCCCAGCACCAGTGCCTCCCCTTCTCCCAGTGCCAGCATCAGCCCCCTCCCGCACTTTCTCTCACACCCTGCATTATTCCCCCCTTCTCCTACAGCACCAGAGCCCCGTTTTCCCAGCTCCAGCATAAGCCCCTCTCTCCTAGTGCCAGCGTCACAGCCCCTTTTTCCCCAGCACCAGCATAAGAGCCCCCCCTCTCCCACTGCCAGAATCAGACCCTCCTTCTCCTAATGTCAGCATCAGAGCTCCCCCTTCTCCCAGTGTCAGCATAAGCCCCCTCCACCATTTTCTTCCACACCCAGTGTTAGCTCCTACTTTCTCCCAGTCTCGGCATCAGCTCACCTTCCCCAGTGCAATGCTAGCATCAGCCCTCCCCCCCCCCCCACTTTCTTCAAGTGCCAGCATTAGCTCTCCGCTTTCACCCCAAAACAGCCGCCTATCTGCAATGAGTGCTGGCAGCACAGTGGCACATGCTTGCTGCCTTTGCTCCCGCCACTTTATGCATTTTGGAATTCTCTCACTGTGTCAGCAGAGCCAAACTAAGCTGCGCAAACAGGCACTTCTTGTTCTTGCATTTGAAACTCTCCTATGGTGCTGGCAGAGCTGAACTAAGCTACACAAAGCGGCAAAAGTAAAAGCAGAAAGCTTCAAGGAGAGGAGTCGGTGAGGCATGCTTTGGATGCCCTTTGGCTTCGGCACTCCTAGCCAGTGCCTCATTGACTCACCTTTTAAACTCAAGGTGGCGAAAGAATGTGACAAAGTGGTGGCCAAAGCCAGAATGATGCTAGGCTGCATACATAGAGGCATAACTAGAGGGAAGGAAATATTAATGCCCCCATACAAGTCATCGGTGAGTATTGTGTTCAGTTTTGGTGACCGTATATTAAAAGACTTGAAACAGTTCAGAGGAAGACAGCCAAAATGATATGGGGCCTGCAGCAGAAGATGTATGAGGAGAGATTTGAAAACCTAAATATGTTTACCCTGGAGGACAGAAGGGACAGGGAAGATATGAAAGAGGAAGCTGTAGAATTAGGTGACATAAAACACAGCTGCAAAGAAGTAAATTCAAAAGCAAAGTTAGGAAATACCTTTTCACGCAAAAGGTGGTGGATGCCTGAAATACTCTCGCAGTAGAGGTGGTAGGAGCAAAAACAGTGATGGAATTCAAAAAGACATGGGACAGACACAGAGAATCCTTTTATAGCAAGAAGATGGAATCAAAGCACACAAATAACTTTTACACTTCAAAAAATAGAGGGAGGTATCCTTAATGGAGCGGTGGTTGCAACCATTAAAAAAAAAGCATGGGGGGGGGGTTGTAACTTGCAAGGAGTAGCAAGTGCAAACCTAAACAAAGACTTGAAGTAGAATAACTTGCACGGAACGGTAGGTACAACCCTAAATAAAGGTATAGAGGGGTAACTGCATGTAGCAGCAGGCACAATTCCTACCACTGCATTTTTTTTTTTAGTGCCATCAAGTCAGTGTTGACTCATAGTGACCCAGCTACTTCTGGGTTTTCTTGGCAATGTATCACCGGAAGTAGATTGCCAGCCTTTTCTTCCAAGGCAATGGAGGGTAAAGTCACAAGGAGTGCCAGTGGGAATCGAACCCTTGATCTTCTGGGTACTAGGCAGTGGCTCTAACCACTAATCCTCCACTGCATTAGGCAGACTATATGGACCATGCTGGTCTTTATCTGCCATCATTTTCTATGTTACTATGTAAGCTAAATTACCATTACCATACAAGTTCAGAACAGGAAGAGTTTCTGATGAAAATAAGGATTCCAAAAGGGAAAAATACTGTGTATCAGTTCTTGACACACTGATCAGAATACAAAGGACATATCTTCCTGGAAATAAGATTTGAACTGCTGCAGTTATCTTAGATGAGCTGCTACACTTCCATGCATGTACTGCATATAAATGTCTCTATTTTAAAAATACGTTCTCCTTTGTTGAGGAACAACCCAATTAGATCATAATACGAGACTGGCATAGATTACAAAGACGGGTTGGACAGTACTGCTCAACCAAATGCACCATTTCCTGTTATGGATTGGTTTAAGCAATAGAGCGAAGTAAATGTATAAGGTAAGGGCCAAATAGAAGCTTTGCAGATGTTTTCTAGCAAAACAGATTTCAAGGGCGCTATAGTAGCAGCAGTGGCTCTCATTTGTTCAAGCCTACCTTTAGTGGTTAGAGGTATACCAATCTGATCATAGAAGGTGACATTTTACTTACCACTTAATGTCCTTTTCTTGAGTCCTGCCAGACCAGTCCAGACAAGTGGGCTGTGTTCCCCTACTGGCCATTTAGCCCTACTCTCTGCTTTCTATCTTTTAACCAGTTCCTGATCCACAATAGTACACTGCCTCCTCTATCCCATGACTTATTAATTTCGCTAAGAGTCTCTCATGAGGGACCTTGTCAAAGGCTTTCTGAAAATCCAGATACACTATATCAATCAGGTCACCTTTATCTACCTGTTTATGTAAACCTTCAAAAAATATAAGAGATTAGTAAGACACGATTAGTAAATAGCTTCACTGGCTGGCTTTGCAGCACTGTATGTAAGGTGGCTAGCAGGCAGGTCCCTCTGAGAGCCTTCTGCAATCTTTGGGAGAGAGCAAGGGGGACAGAGGAAGAGGGAGGGGCGCTGAGGTTGTCTGAGGCTGATGTACTCTTCCAGATCCTTCCAATCTGTGGCTGCTCTAAAGGCCCTTATCATGATAAGGGCATGGAGCTGAACCAATTATCCCTCCTCCTATGGCTACCAAAAAGACTGCAGTCTAGTAGAGCCTCCAACATTACACTCAAGGGAGAGAGTCACCTTTCTGTAATCAAGGTGGTCGTTCACGAGTGGTTAATCAATCTCTTTTCCTCTCAGTCCTCATATTTTCTACAGAGAGGAGAAAATCCATCCACCATCTGCCAGAGACACTGAGGTGATTCCTCGTGGCTGAGGCGAATAGAGGCGTAAGAGTGATGTCATTGAAACCTGGGCTTCTCATTGGTTCTTATCTTCACCCATTTGTCTGGACTGGTCTAGCAGGATGATATGGAATTGAATATATGATGCTAGCCTATTAGCTAGGGTCCACTTTGTCCAGGGAATGCCACTTGGGTGAACTATTATACTGTATAATATTTCTCATTTATTAATTTTATTTACATTCTCTTATATACCTCGCTATTCTGCATCAGTGCGGTTTACATTGAACAAACTGAAATTACATTGAACAGGGCATTATAACTTGGAGATAACTATTTTACAGGGAACATGGGCTATGGAGGGTTAAGTGGCTTGCCCAAGACCACAAGGAGCACCTGTGGGACTAGAAACCCCAGTTCTTCCGGCCCAAGGTTGCTGTCCTCTAGTGGGATTTGAACCCCCGACCTTCCGGCCTGAAGTACCTTGCCCCTATTATACTACTGTATAATAGTTTACCAAAGTTTGTATATGTTATATGTATACCTCTCCAAGTTAATCCCCCTGTTTATTGTAAAGTTGTTGAAGTTGTAAAATAAACAGCTCTGAATGCAATATTTTTATTTTAATTTATTTAAAGATTGGTTTATACCGCTTTGTCCTTCACTCAGAGCGGTTTACATTATAACTTTGAACATTATACATGGAAACATTATACAAACAGTTAAACTTGGAAACATACATAGAACAGTTAAACAGAGGCTAATGTACAAAGGGCAGGATATATTGGATAGAGGTGATGTAAAAACTATGTACAGTATTATTATTATTTATTAATAATAAATGGGTGGTTTGAGACAGGGAAGCTGGAGGGCAGGATAGTCACATTGTACAAAGATTTACTTTGATAGAGGATGTTTAAAGTTCTAGAAACATAAAAACATGAGGGCAGAAAAAGACCATGTGGCCTATCTAGTCTGCCCTTCCATACCAACTACTATAATCCTTTTTTTTCCTTTAGAGATCTTCTGTGTTTGTCCCATGCTTTCTTGAATTCAGATACAGTCCTCGTCTCAACTACCTCTACTGGTAGATGACTGTATTCATCTACCACTCTTTTGTAAAGAAATATTTCTGCTGATGAAGATGATAAAGGTATTGTAGTTTGATATTTGGAGGACACCAAAAGGTGTCTTGTTCACAGGGCCAGGATATTAGATGCCCAGGTGAGCCTTTAGCCCTGAGCCCCCTTGCAGTTAACTTTCAGATCACTAGCACTCCTCCAAAGTTTGATAATTAAATCATAGTCATCTCAACACCATCCCTCACAAAGCAATCCTATAAAAAAGCATCTTTGTACACCATACTTTTAAACATCAACAATTGTTTTGTAAATACATGAAGGAGATTTCCAAAAGCCACAGGGTAAATGGACTATTTCCAAACTGCCCATTCTTCCTGGGGGTAAAAGCAAGCACTAATAAGTCTTTGAGTTTGTACGGCTGCTAGGGCCAACTGCTTTGCTTTGACTATAACTGCTCTTTCTTGTTCCTTGCTGCTCCAGTCTACCTAGTGGTTGAACCAGCTTTGTTTGTCCATTGGTGAAAACAGCAGACTAAAAACCTTTTCAATTTAAATACATATGAATGTTTCATGGTAAGGCTTTCTTGCTGCTACCAAGATGTCTTGAATTAAAGGTGAAAGACAAAGCAGCACCTAGGTGGTTCGTGAGACTTTGGCCTGGAGGGAAAAGCCATTGGATCTAGAGCATAGGAAGCGGGCAAGCCACCCAAGAAATTAAGGTGTGCATGTTGTGTGCACCTCTGCTATGCGGGCCCAACAAGGGGGTGTGAGCTGTTGCGAAAGAGGGGTCACCAGCTCCAGGTACCCATGAGGTTTGGAACGCCATTGCTGAAAGGAATCCATATCTTCTTCTTTGTTGTATGCTCCCACTATCACAATGGATTCCATCTCTCTACCATATTATTTACAGAAGTAGCATCAGTAATTAAATTTGCTGTCATCAGTGTTTCAGCCAGATTATCAATTGTGATGTTTTTCACACTGTGCAATGCCAATTTCTAAGGTAGCAAATGAGGGATAGTAACTATTGTCAATAACATTTTACTAAATAATGGTCATTCAAAGAAGCGGCCTCGTAGGTACACTTGATGTACTAAACATGTTTATATAAGAACTAAAGATTAGGTCAATATGACCAGTTCTGTAGGTTGCCATGGTTACAAATTGAATCCTTCCCAACTCTATCATATGCCTCATGAAATCATTGGCAGCAACAGAATTTAAAGAGTCCACCTAAATATTTAAATCCCCAACTACCATTAGTGTATGATAATGAGGGCGCAATTCTGAAATAAGAGAACAGAGATCCAGAAAAGAATTTGCTAAAGAAACATTTAGGGACTGATATATGATTAATGATCCCAATGATATTAGAGCCAAGAACTTTCCTATTAAATATTCCATCCTGCTAAACTGACCCATACACACCAAAATAAAATCTAGTTCTTTTACAAAAATTATAGCTACTTCCCCCACACCAACCACTAACCACAACTTCTAGTCCAAAGGCAATAAGAATAGCCTTCTGGATTACCCTGGGATACAGAAACCTTCTCTGCTTTCATCTGCCTAGTCTCAAGCTATACAAATGTATAGGCTAATAACAAATTATGTAACAATGAATCTTTATTCATAATAAATCATGATTTCAATACAGCAGCAGTAGCGAACCATCTCAGAGACAAGCATGCCAAGCAGAACCAGATAACCACATAAACACAACATGGCAACCTTAGATCCCAACCCATAGAGAACTATGGGGAGCTTTAATATCCCATCCACCCAACACATAGAAGACATCATAACTTTGCTTAACACCACCACATCTCCTTCAGAGCCACGTCAAGTCACATGGATAAAGTCATCAAAAGAACAACTCAAACATGTCATATACAAAATAATTTTATCTCTCACCCAAAGATACATGCTTACATCACTCAAACAGGCTACCATATGACCGATACCCAAGGACACATCCCTTGACAAAAATGACCCTGCTGCATACCGACCAATTTCCAGCTTGCCATTTATCAAAACAATCATAGGAAAGGTGGTCCAAAAGCAACTACAAGACCACTTAGACCAACATGCACCTCTGGATCCACATCAATATGGGTTCAGACCCAACCATGAGACCCTTTTAATATCACTATTCAACTGCATCATCAGAGGAATAGACAACTTCAAATCAGGATTCATCCTCATATTCATATCTTCTGCATTTGATACCATCTCCCACAGCATCATACTACGACGTCGTCAGGAAATTGGCCTAGATAACAACACTATAGCATGGTTTCAATCATACTTCAGCAAATGGAAACAACAGGTCAAATGCGGGACAAACAGATCCACACCTTTCTCCATACATCAGGGAGTACCGCAAGGCTCATCTCTCTCATCACACCTATGTAACATAGACGTACAACCCATATGTGAAATCATCAAGAAACACAAAATCCAATACAAAATATATGCCAAACGACATCATGGTATACGCCCCATTCGAAATAAACAAACCTGACATCTCAACCATAACGTCACGTGTAGAAGATATGATCACCTGGTTCAACGCAAACAACCTATCTATAAACTACAAAAAGACAGAGGCACTCTTTGTAACAAGACATACATCATTCACCCCACCGGAATCAATTAACATACGGCAAAGACCCATAACAGTAAAAAAGGAGATTAAATATCTGGGAATCATCTTGGACCAGCACTTCACCATGCAATCCCACATAAAAAGAACCACTGCAAATGCATACTATAAAATGAAAAACATATGGAGGTTAAAACCAATTCTTGACCAAGACCACTTCCGCACATTTTGCCAGGCAATAATCACTCCAGCACTCAACTACTGTAACACACTTTACCAGGGGCTCCCAAAACAAACCACCATGATACTCCAAATTGCACAAAACACTGCAGCAAGAATCATCACAGGAAAAACAAAACATGAACACATCACCCCTATACTCGATCAGCTACATTGGCTCCCAATACAATCCCGCATCAGATTCAAAGCAACCTTAAACATCTTCAAAATCATCCACCAGCCGAAACCCTACAAGATCTCATAACAAAAGATACAGGCATCTGACCCTGGAGACACAACAACTCAAACATGATCATCACACCTCACGATTTTCAAAAAGTAAACAATCCATGTCCACAAGAGCGCTTTCACTTTATGCCCCATCAATATGGAACTCACTTCCACACAACATGCGTGTAATCACAGATATCAAAGATTTCAGGAAGAAACTCAAAACTCTATTGTACACTGACCATCTGGGGCACATTACTTAACCTCCCGACAGTCGAAACACAAGTTACCACCTATTGACCCCAGGCCATGGACCAACAACTTCTCTTCTATGCCATGAACTTGAACTGTAAATAATTTTGTCAAATATATGACATTGTATATATGTTCACTTGATACTGATCTACCACCCCCTCCCCTCTTTGAGCTCTCTTGAATAATGGTTTAGTGTTCCTTCGGTATAATGGTTAAATGTTCCCTGTAAATTGTTGAGTTCTAATGTAAACTGCTTTGATTGAAGGATAAAGCGGTATAAAAAAATGGTTAAATAAACAAATAAATAAATAAATTGAATCTAGAGTACATAACTCAGGGAAAAAATGGTTTAGATATTGACTGAATAGTAAACAAATTCAGTGCTTAATAATGACCCTGCACAGGAATTCTTTTTTGTGGCAGGCGCATCATAATATCATCTTGTATAGTCCCTTCTCCACTCTCTAATATTTCAAAATCACACCATGAAAAAATCTTAACGACAATAAAGTACCTTCAGTATATCATCTCGCATGTATTCATCAAAGCTAATTAAAATTAATTAAATTATTCGTATATCTTTTTCAAATCTTTTCAATTGGAAACTTTCCTACAGGGATTGAGTTGAGTTGAGGGATTTTTATAGCTCGTGTTTAGTTTTTTAGGGGATTGTTTATAACTTGCTCCCTTGCTTGCAGTATTTGTTTATTCTTTGTATATCTCACACTCCATTTTGTGGGCTAGGTTTGATACCATGTACTGGTGGTTGTTTTTTCCTTTGGAATGTAAATTGTTTTCTTGTATTTCCTAAGCTGTTTCTTTTATGAAATGAAAAAAAAATCAATTAAATTATTTAATAAGGTGCACATGAAGGAGCACACAAAGCAGCATGTAGAAATGGCATCGTAAAAGTCTAAAGAATGCTTGCGTATTATCGGGAGAATGGCCAACAGGAAAAAGGAGGAGATATTGCCTCTGTTTAAATCCGTAAGGAGAGCTCACTTGGAGTGCTTTGTGCAATTCTGGAGTCCATACCTTCAAAGGGCTATTAACCGGATGGGATCAGTACAGAAGATAGCCACTAAAATGGTAGAGGTGTTCATAATAAAGCATAAGGGGACAGACATAAAGATTTAAATATGTATATCCTGGAGGAAAAGCAGGAAAGGAAAGACACAATGAAGACATTTAAATACTTCCAAGATCTAAATGAACAGGAGTGTGGGCCTCCTTCAACAGAGAAGAGAGGGTGAAAGAGATTAGAATCAGGAGTAAGCTAAGGAAGTATTTCTTTACAAAAAGGTTAGTGGATGCATGGAATAGCTTCCCAGTGGAATGGTAATGACAAGGACAGTATCTGAATTCAAGAAAGCATCAGACGATCTCCGAGAGAAAGAAAAGGACTGTAGGGCTGAGCAGTTGGCATGGATGAGCAGACTGGATAGGCCATATGGTCTATTGCTGCTGTCATGCTCTATGCTTCTATGTTTAATGCATGTGCTAAAAATAAATGCATGAATATATTACAAGGATGGTTTGAAATTCAACACTTAATCAGCTTAACTTTCTGAAGCAAAGGGAAACATTAGAGATAATTAAATGTAGTATATTTTCCCAGTCAGACTAGATACCAAGTTTGGTAGAAAGGCTTAGCTGTACACTGATCTACCAGAAATCACATATTTTATCAAATAGAAAATTCTATTTGTTTGCTTATCAAATAACCGAAAAGAAGCTGCTCTTTAATTAATGGTGGATTCAGTACTGATGTCAAAAGCAAATATTTGTTCAAAATCTGCATCCAGTCTCATTTCTTCTATCAACAGTCAGACTTTCTTATCTTCAGCAATCCCTATGGCCCCCAAGACTAACCTTATAATAAAGCAACTGTAGATATTAGTGTTTTCCCTTTTATTTGGTTCTTTTTCCATACCCGTTCACTGGATAAATGCCTCATGAATTTCAAGTTGACTAGGTAACCTGAACAGGAGTATCTCCTGTGCTCCAGGATTATAGTTAAGTCACAAGATGGCCCAACTGTACATAGTTTTAAAAATTACATTTTATCATAAAGGGATATGCATTTTTTAAATAATACTTATTGCAGTATTCCTTTTGTTTAATTACTTAGAACATATTTTTTGCCTTTGGCACATTTACAAAAGATGTTCTAACTATTTTATTTTTACATATTACTTCTTTCTCTTGGAGAGTAGTGAGAAGGCGAGAATAGCTGTTCATTGATAAAATCCATCATTTACAATTGTTGAGATTGTTCTTTTGGTTCATGTATTTGCGAGACAACTACATACACAGGCTGGTAATTCCAGCAGAATAGTAAAATTCAGATTTTCTCATAATAAATCTGCGACTCTAGGCAAATCACTTTACATGTTCAATCTTTATATTGCTCAGTTATATAAATGGTCAGTAATTTTTCTTTCTTCTTATCAAATCCTTTTGGAAACTTTTAAGAAACCCAAGGTGGCTTCATGTAGGTTTCCAAAAGCTGTAAATCATATTGGGAATCTTGGATCATAAAAACTAACCACTATTGTTCTTTTAAATCTGGTGTGTGTATATGTGAGATTAAGCTAGAAACGCTTTCCCACTATAACGTTTCTGGCCAACTCATCATTTCTACTCCAAGTCACCTAAGTCTGTACTCTGCCTATATTATGTAGGAACAAACTGATCATATTTTATTCTAAGGAAACATGACCCTAGGATCTTGAGTAGTAGTCTAGTGGTTAGAGCAGAGGGTTGAGACTCAGGAAAGCCAGGTTCAAATCCCACTGTTGCTCCTTCTGATCTTGGGCAAGTCACTTAACTCTCCATTACCTCAAGGACAAACTAAGGGTCAATGCAGAAAGCTGGCGCCAAAGTCGCACGCTACTAGCTATGTACACTTCTATGCAGCATGCACATAGTGTGCGACTTCAGCACCAGCATGCAGAAAGGGGTGCGTATGCAAATTAGCCACATGTTAAACTAGGAAAGCAAGCCAAACACATGCGCACAGAAGTCGGCACAAGTTTGGCATGCTCTCCAGAGAAACTGGGTTGTCTGAGGGGGAGCTTGACACTTCTCCTCAGATGGCATAAGCATCGGAGAAAGCCCCAATACCATCAAAATACTGTCGGGGGGGGGGGGCAATGACCCCGACAGAAACCAAATCCCTGGTTGCCCAGCAGCCCCGATCCCCCCACCCCCCAATAAAAAAAAAATCCCTGGTGGCCTAGTTCTGAAGCACTTGCCCTTACTCCAAATCTAAAAATCAATGGGGAAAATAATACTCTTTGAAAAATAAATGTTAATATTTGGTGAAAGGAAATAACTTTTATAATCAAGCTGGCATTACAGAGATTAATTCTTATGAAATACTGAAGGCTTGTACAAAGTAGTCACTGGACAATGGAGTGAAGGAAGTGTGACAGCATAAGAAAAGAATTAGTTGCACTAAGAGGCACATTCCAATCAGGCCATCCAGCCTCCTGTGCAGCTGATCAGAAGCGGGATGAACAGAGGTAGACGCGATTCTGATCCTGCGGGGCTAGATGTGCCCGTGGGAACAGAATCGGGTCTATGGCCTGGACGTGCAGGCCGGGCCCCAATTCTGATCAGCCTACACGCCCAGCCACAACCTCCATTCAGGAGCCATGAATGCCAGCTGCTGCCAAAATCTTCCTTTCTCCACAGCTGGACCCTCGATCTGGCCTCCCATGGCCAAGGTCCAGCTGTGGGGAACTTCCTGCACCCCTGCCTCACCTGTCTCCGCTGGCCGCCACTGAAACGTCACGTCCAGGAGAACTTATTCAATCTCTGAGGTGGAATAGGTCCCCTGTCTAGAACTGAGGCCCCAGATATACAGGACCAACCTCTGAATCGTCCCTGTATGTCCGGGGTCACAGCCCACCCATGCTCCGCCCTCGCTCTGTCTCCAGAATGCCCCCTCCCGCACCCATCTAGGCCTCCCCGTACAAATGCGCTGTTCATATGGGGAGGCTTTTGCTGGGGCAAGCAGGGGGGGCGAATAGCAGGGATGGGGTCCCGGCACAGAATGACTCCCATAGTGTTTATTCACCTTTAAAAAAAACCTCTATTTTTATTTTTATTTATTTAATAAGTTTTCTATACCACCTTTCTTGGAATCAAAATGGTTTACATTACAACTTCAGCAGAACCATTACAGAGAACTCATTTAGAAACGTGGGAAAGGGTGACATGCAGGAAATGCTAGGGAGCATAATTTATTTACAACTGATGTATTTGGGTATGAATTTATTTAGGTGTGAGTCATTAGGGTAGGTACTGGATGTCTTCTTTAAAGTGTTCAGAGAACAGGAAAGTTTTTAATTGTTTCCTGAAGTCCTTAATGTCCTTGGTTGTCCTTATCTTCTCCGGTAAGGAGTTCCAGATATTAGGTGCTGCAAGTGAGAGAGCCCTCTTTGAAGTTGTCTTGTTGGCTTTAGCGAAAAAGCCGGGAGTTGGGATTGTTTCTCTTGTGTTTTTGTCTTTTGGGTCTGTTGTTAGGTTTTGCACTTAGGAGCTCTTGTAGGGTTCCGGCTGATGTTTCGTTTCTGATCTTGAAGATGGTTAATGCTGTTTTGTATTTGGCTCTTAAAGTAATTGGTAGCCAGTGTAGCTGAAATAAAATGGGTGTTGTGTGTTCATGTTTGGCTGATCCTGTTATAAGATGGGTAGCATTGTTCTGGACTAGTTGAAGTGGTCTTGTGGATTGTGCTGGGAGACCTTGGAAGAGGGAGTTACAGTAGTCCAGAATGGGGATAATAACAGCTTGGCATACAGTGCGGAAGTGTTCCTGCCTTAGGAGAGTTTTAGTCTGCGGATGTTGGGCAGTTTGTGGAATGCATTCCTGGTGGTTCTGCTGATGTGTGGTTCTAAATTTAGGGCTCAGTCAAGTGTCACACCTAGATATTGGACCTCTTCCTTTACTGTGATTGGAGTATCCTGTAGGATGATGGAAATAGGGGAGGGGGGGTAAAAGAGGTGTCACGTGAAATGAATAGTGCTTTGGATTCCTTGAAGTTGATGAGTAGATTGTTGGAAGAAAGCCAGTTGTTCATTTCATGTAAGCAGGTTGTGATTGCTGTATAGTCTGATTTGTCGAGGAGGATTGGTGTGTAGACCATAATGCCGTCGGCGTAGATAGCATAGAGGATCTTATGCTTTTTGAAGATATTGCAGATTGGCTGTATGTATATGTTGAACAGGAGAACAGGTAGGAAGGACTGTTGCGGGACTCCTGTGTATTATTGATGTGGAGGTGATTGATCCAACTCTGACCATTTGTTGTCTGTAAAATGGTAGGGCGGCTACTAAAATGGTTAGTGGTCTTCATTATAAAGCATATGAGGACAGACTTAAGGATCTTAATATGTATACCTTAGAGGAAAGGCGGGATAGAGGTGATATTTATTTATTTACATTCTCTTATATACCGCGCTATTCTGCATCAGTGCGGTTTACATTGAACAAACTGAAATTACATTGAACAGGGCATTATAACTTGGAGATAACTATTTTACAGGGAACATGGGCTATGGAGGGTTAAGTGGCTTGCCCAAGACCATAAGGAGCACCTGTGGGACTAGAAACCCCAGTCCTTCCGGCCCAAGGTTGCTGTCCTCTAGTGGGATTTGAACCCCCGACCTTCCGGCCTGAAGTACCTTGCCCCAACCACTAGGCCACTCCTCCACTACTGATATGATTGAGATGTTTAAATACCTTCGTGGCATAAATGCACAGGAGAGCCTCTTTCAATTGAAAGCAAGCTCTGCTACGAGGGGACATGGGATGAGGGTGAAAGGGAAAGATTTAGGAGTGATATGCAGAAGTATTTCTTTACGGAAAGTGGTGGATCTGTGGAATAGTCTCCCAGTGGAGGTGACAGAGATGAGGACAGTATCTGAATTCAAAAAAGCATGGGACAAACACAGAGGATCTCTAAAGGAAAAAAGGGGACTGTTGTAGTGGTTGATATGGAAAGACAGACTAGATAAGCCATGTGGTCTTTTTCTGTCATCATGTTTCTATGTTTGTATGAGATAGGACTGAAACCAGTTGAGAGAGGTGTTAAGTAGACCAATACTGGCTAGTCGCTCTATTAGGAAATGTTGATGAAAATGAGTAAGAAACCAGTTTTTATATTGTCAATTCCTCTGAGTAGTGTGTCCAGTGAGGACACATTTTTAAAGTGATGATTTGCTTTTTTCAATTCCCTTTGAGAAGGTTATATTATGACCAATGATGTGTGTGTACTGCAGAAGCCAAAAGTGAATGACTCAGTCAATACTGAGGTCTTTTTTTCCTTCTCCCATGGGTACTCATGTTTTATTAATTAAGAAAAGAAAAGTTAAGTTAAAATGTTTCTCTGGAGGGAGTGATTTCATTTTTATATTTTGTTTATATTGTTCACCTCCTTGTTTAGAGTATTGTGTTTGGTTTGGAAACTTACCATGCCAGAAATGATATTTAAAGGTATCAAAGGAAATGAAACAAATCTTGATAAATACGATGTAAAGCATAGTTACTCAGCTGTAACAGGTGTTCTCCAGGAGCAGCAGGAAAGCACAGTTACTTACCTGTAACAGGTGATCTCTGGGAACAGCAGGAATAAGTCTTCACATATGGGTATCATCGGTACCGACGGAGCCTGTGTGGGAACGCTCCCCAGCATCCAGTAAGAAAGCTTTTGGGAGCATCCCACAGCGCCTGCGCGCTGCCTTCCCGCCTTTCCCAACCGCCTCTCTCCAGTTCGAGTTTTAAAGCTGAGACAAAGAGAGAGAGAGGAAAGGAAAGATAGATAGAGAGATACAACTCCTAGGGGAGGTGGGTGGGTTGTGAAGACTTATTCCTGCTGTAACCAGAGATCACCTGTTACAGGTAAGTAATTGTGCTATCTCCAGGAACAAGCAGGAATGAGTCTTCACATATGGGGACTCCCTAGCTGCAGATGCCAGGGGAAGACCCCAGGTTGTGTGTCCTTGAAAAGGACTCTACCTTCCCCCCATGGATCTCTGGCATCCAACCAGGGTAGGTGGGTCAGAGTTGATTAGGAATGGAACAGGTGTTTGAGAACAGTCTGACCAAACAAGGCATCCCAGCGGGAGTCCTTGTCCAAGAAGTAATGGGCTGTGAAGGTATGAACCGAGGCCCAGGTGGCCGCTCGACAGATTTGGTCGATGGACACAGAGTTTAGATGAGCCATTGAGGCTGCCATGCCTCTCACATTGTGAGCTGTGACATGGCCCTCCAGAGAAAGGTTTCTACTCTGGTAGGCGAAAGAAATACACTGAGCAATCCAGTTGGACAGTGTTCTTTTAGAGACCGGAAGTCCTAAATGAGAAGGATCAAAAGCAACAAAGAGTTGAGAAGACTTCCTATGTTGCTGTGTTCTTTGTAAGTAAAAAGCGAGAGCTCTCTTACAATCCAAGGTATGAAGATTCCTCTCTGCACTTGATGCATGAGGCCCTGGAAAAAAGACAGGTAAATACACCTCTTGGTTCAGATGACTCAGAGGCAACTGTAATAGAGAGGCCTCTGGCCACTTCCCTAATGAAGTCTTGAAAAGACAAGTCTTCTGGAGGAGACATTCTTCGTTTTGGAGAAGCAGACTCCTGAGGAAGTAGTACCGGTGCACTGACAGAAGCCTCCGACTCATCAGAGTCTTCGGAGGAATCGAAGTATCGCCTGTCTGGATGCTCCTGTAAAGCCTGATACGCGTACCGAGTGGGATCGACATCGGGAGTTAGCGGTACCGGTTCGGTACCGATGGGCATCATAGGACAGGGTACCATTGCAGTCGACACCGAAGCCGATGTCGATGCAATCGGTGCCGGCATGAGGAACGGTGCCGATGCCGGAGTCGGTACCGGCAACGGGGATTGTTGCGGTACCGAAGGCGTCGAAGCCTGCATGAATGCCGTAAGGGTGCGCTGCATGGATAGAATTTTCTGATCCATCGACGCCACCAAAGTCTGGATGTCGGTACCAGTGGAGGCCACCGGTACCCCAGAACACGGCAACAGGTGATCGGTCGAGGCCAAGACATCGATATCAACCTGTGACCCCATAGATAATGCTTTGGAAGCCAGAACTTCCCGCCGGGGTAATTTGGCCGGAGCGGAATCCTCGAGGACAAGCCCGGAGGCATCTCGATGCTTAGAGGGAGATTTGCCCTTCGAGGACCGGCTAGATTTATGTTTGGTTACCTGAGATCCATGGGAGGAAGAAGCAGCCCTGTAAGACGTCGATGCCACCGAGGCTGCATCAGAGGGAAACAGGGTACTGAGCTTGGCTGCTCGGTTCTGCCGACCTCTTTTAGACATCATGGTGCAGGACACACAATCTGTGATGGAATGATCAGGACCCAAATATTTTAGACACCAATCATGGGTGTCGGTGACAGAAATAGTACCACCACATTTTGTGCACTTTTTAAACCCGGAAGCGGGCTTCTCCATGAGGAGAAAATATTTAGGCCTAAGGCCCAAACTGAAAATGCACAGTTGAAGAAATAAAAGGTTTTTTGTTTGTTTTTTTTGAAGAAAGAAAGAAAAGAAAAGACCGGCGGTACCGGTCTGACGTCGAAGGCAGACGCGCACACAGAAAAATAAAGAAAAAAAATAAAGAACTTCTTCTGCGGTGACAGGAACACGACCTGCTGGCTCCGCGGAAAAGAAGAACTGGAGAGAGGCGGTTGGGAAAGGCGGGAAGGCAGCGCGCAGACGCTGTGGGATGCTCCCAAAAGCTTTCTTACTGGACGCTGGGGAGCGTTCCCGCGCAGGCTTCATCGGTACCGACGATACCCATATGTGAAGACTCATTCCTGCTTGTTCCTGGAGATTCAGTCCTCACATATGGGTGACGTCGGCGTCGATGGAGCCCCCATGCGGAGCATTTCCCCAGCTTTCAAAGAAAGCCTTTGGGAATGCAGCACGCATGCGCGGTCCCCTTCCCGCCCAAGGGTGCCATCTTGCTCAGTCTGATGACATAGCTAAAAGACAGCAAAACCCCCCAAAATAAATCATATGACTGCAAAGCTGAGGGCCTGCATAAAAGGCTCCAGTGCCCTACCCTGTTCAGGCTTTCCTACAGGAGCTCTCCAGATCAACAAACAGTAAGGATTTAAGGGTTGGTTTTATTATATTAAATTGTTAGCTCTCTGACTGGGAGCTCTTAAAAGGGTTTTTAGTACATTTTTAAAGCAAGGTTACTTTCTTTTTGGTGCTTTAGTGGGAGTTTCCTTGAACACAGTAGGTGGTTGAACTCCAGTAACCTCTTCAGCTTTGGGAACTGCTAACACCTAATCAGGTGTTAGTTCCCTCCCTATCCACCCCGACTCCCACCCACCCCTAGCGAGTAGTCTTGCTTTATAGGGCACCTCCCCATTTGACAAAGCACAGAGAATTGGACCAGCACATTTTGAATATAATTAAGGAGATTTAACTGCTTTTTATCTGAAAGGACAGCTGGGAAACCGGCTGGTACTTGGTAGATCTCCCTCTTTTGCTTTAACAGATACTTAAGCTCCACGAACAGAACAATGGCTGGGAAAAATCGTATCGCTAAAGCTGTTGCCCCCGTTACAGTTTCTGCCTCGGTCCAGACAGAGGTCCTAATGCCAGTTGAAGGACCGGTTCCATGTGCAGGGTGCCTGCATGCTGAAGCTCTGAGGAAACAAGTGGAGGAACTCAGAGAGGAGGTGGCGAGGCTGAGGAGCATTCAAGACAGTGAGAAATACATTGATGAGATGCTTATTGCAGCAGCCAAGCTCTCCAGCAGAGGAGAAGATGGGTGCCAACAGAATGTTGATGGTTGGACACCAGTCACCAGGGCCTGCAAAATCACCAATCCAACTTCTCCAGTCCTTGAATTCAAGAACCATTATGCAGCCCTGGAAGTGGAGGAGGTGAAAGCATCCCTGGAAAGGGAAGAACCAAAGCTCAAGTACGCCAAAGTTGCAGAATCAGAGACCAGAAGGAAACGAAGGGAAGAACCAAAGCTCAAGTACCCCAAAGTTGCCGAATCAGAGACCAGAAGGAAACGAAGGGTAGTGGTGGTTGGAGACTCTCTTCTGTGGGGTACTGAGGCGTCCATCTGCCGATCAGACTTGATGTCCAGAGAGGTATGTTGTCTGCCTGGTGCCAAAATCCAAGATGTTACGGAGAGTTTGCCGAGACTCATCAAGCCCATTGACTATTACCCAATGTTGCTAATCCATGTTGGAACAAATGATACTGCCAGGTAAACCTCGGAACGTATCAAAAGTGACTTCATGGCTCTGGGACAGAGGGTGAAGCAGTTAGGTGCACAGGTGGTGTTCTCTTCAATCCTCCCTGTTGAGGGTAAAGGCCAAGGCAGAGAGGCTTGCATCCTGGAGATGAATGCATGGCTGTGTGGATGGTGTCATTGAGAGCGTTTTGGTTTCCTAGACCATGGGATGCTGTTCCAAGGGTTGCAGAGCAGAGATGGCATCCATTTGTCCAAGAAAGGTCAACGTGTCTTCAGTAGTAGACTGGATAATCTACTGAAGAGGGCTTTAAACTAGATTCTTTGGGTATGGGTGACGAAAGCCCCCAGGTAAGTGAAAGCCCCCAGGTAGGTGATACATTCAATAACTTTATGGAAATGGGTAACAGGGGTAACATATGGAAAGCAGTGTGTATAAATGCCCGTAGCATGGGAAATAAGAGCCCTGATGTTGAAGCTTTGGTGGGAGTGGCTGACTTGGATTTAATGGCAGTTACAGAAACATGGTTCACAGAAAACCATGATTGGGATGTAACTATACCTGGCTATACTTTATTCAGAAAGGACAGGGTAGGAAGAAGGGGAGGAGGAGTGGCACTATACGTAAAAACTACTATTAAAGCTTTGGAATTACAGAGCTTAAAAGGGAGAGGGGAGGCATTGTGGGTTAAACTAGAAAGAGGGAAAGAGAAATTTATTTACATTGGTGTGTATACAGACCTCCCTCACAAGAGGAAGAGGTGGACAGAGAGTTAATTGAAGACACACACAGCATTGCTAGGAAAGGGGAAGTGCTACTGATAGGAGATTTCAATATGCCAGATGTTGATTGGCACATTCCTGCTGCAGTATCATCTAGAAGTAAGGAGATCCTGGATTCTCTACAGGGAGAATTATTCAGGCAATTGGTAACAGACCCCACGTGTGAAGGAGCCATACTGGACTTGGTGCTTACCAATGGTGAAAGTGTTTCTGATGTTGTAGTGGGAGATCATTTTGCATCCAGTGATCACCAGATGGTGTGGTTCAGTATTAGGACTAGGGCTGTTAGAATCCATTCAAAGGCGAGGATCTTAGACTTTAGGAAGACTAACTTTGCAAAGATGGGCCAATACCTCAGGGAGTCGTTAGCTGAATGGGAACAGCTGAGGGATGTAGAAAAACAGTGGGAAAAAACTGAAAGGGGATATTTTAAGGGCAACCAACCTTTTTGTTAAAATGGTAAATAAAGGAAAAAGGAAAAGGAGACCGCTATGGTTTTCGAAAGAAGTAGCTGAAAAAGTGAAGAAAAAGAGGGAGGCCTTCATGAAATACAAGAGATCACAGAGAGAGGAAGACAGGCATCTGTATTTGGAAAAACTTAGAGAAGCTAGCAAAGTAGTCAAGAAGGCAAAGATTCAAAAGGAGGAGGAAATAGCCAATGCAATAAAATGGGGGGATAAGACATTTTCAGATATATTAGTGAGAAGAGGAAGGGCAAGAGTGGTATTGTCAGACTCAAGGGTGCAGGGGAGGAATATGTAGAAGCTGATAAGGATAAAGCGGAATTGCTTAACAAATATTTTTGTTCTGTGTTCACAGATGAAGAACCAGGAGCAGGACCTCAGAAAACACCCACAAATAGGAACAGAAGTAATGGACATCTTGAACAATTTTCAAAAGACTGTGTTCGTGAGAAACTATCTCAACTTAAAGTAGACAAAGCGATGGGACCGAATGGGATACACCCAAGAATACTGAGGGAACTTGGGGACGTTCTAGCAGCTCCACTGACTGACCTTTTCAATGCCTCGTTGGAGTTGGGAGTGGTGCCAAAGGACTGGAGAGAGGCTCATATGGTGCCTTTACACAAAAGTGGAATTAAGGATGTGGTTGAAAACTACAGGCCGGTTAGTTTAACTTCGGTGGAGAGTAAATTATTGGAAACACTGCTGAAAGAGAAAATAGTGAGGTTTCTGGAGTCCAGCGGATTACAGGATCCGACGCAGCATGGATTTACCAGAGGCAGGACTTGTCAGACAAATCTGATTGATTTCTTTGACTGGGTGACCAGGGAGTTGGACCGAGGGAGAGCCCTAGATGTGGTGTATTTAGATTTCAGTAAAGCCTTTGACACTGTTCCTCACAGGCGACTTATAAACAAACTGAGCACCCAAGGGATGGACCCTAAAGTTACTGCTTGGATTAGAAATTGGTTGGGTGGGAGGCGACAAAGAGTACAAGTAAATGGAGCTCACTCTGAGGAGAAGGATGTTATCAGTGGTGTGCCCTCAGGATCTGTCCTTGGTCCGATTCTTTTTAACATCTTTGTTAGTGATATAGCGGAAGGGTTTTCAGGTAAGGTTTGCCTCTTTGCGGATGATACCAAAATCTGCAATAGAGTAGGCACCCAAGAAGGGGTAGATAACGTGAGGAGGGATCTAGCTAAGCTTGAAGAATGGTCTAGAATTTGGCAGCTGGGATTTAATGTTAAAAAATGTAAGGTCATGCATTGGGGCTGCAGCAATCCAAGGGAGCAATATAGTATAGGGGGTGAAGTACTTTTGTCCACTAAAGAAGAGCGGGACCTAGGCGTGGTTGTGTCTGATGATCTTAAAGTAGCTAACAGGTAGAAAAGGCGACGGCAAAAACTAGAAGGATGCTTGGGTGCATACGGAGAGGAATGGCTAGCAGAAAAAAGGAGGTGATAATGCCTCTGTATAAGTCTTTGGTGCGACCTCATTTGGAGTATAGTGTGCAATTCTGGAGACCGCACCTTCAAAAGGATGTGAACAGGATGGAGTCGGTGCAGAGGGTGGCTACTAAAATGATTAGTGGTCTTCATTATAAAGCATATGAGGACAGACTGAAGAATCTTAATATGTACACCTTAGAGGAAAGGCGGGATAGAGGTGATATGACTGAGATGTTTAAATACCTCCGTGGCATAAATGTTCAGGGAGAGAGCCTCTTTCAATTGAAAGCAAGTTCTGCTACGAGGGGACATGGGATGAGGGTGAAGGGAGATAGATTCAAGAGTGATATGCGGAAATATTTCTTTACGGAAAGAGTAGTGGATCCATGGAATAGTCTCCCAGTGGAGGTGGTAGAGATAAGGACAGTAACTGAATTCAAAAAAGCATGGGACAAACACAGAGGATCTCTAAAGGTAAAAAGGGGACTGTTGTAGTCGTTATGGAAGGACAGACTAGATAGGCCATGTGGTCTTTTTCTGTTGTCATATTTCTATGTTTCTAACTCCAAGGAGAGGAGGGAGGGTTGTGAGGACTGATTCCTGCTGATCCTGGAGAACACCTGTCACAGGTGAGTAACTACGCTTTCTCCAGGACCAAGCAGGAAGTCAGTCCTCACATATGGGACTCCCCAACTTAAGGCTACCGGGGACCCAAAGCTGAAAAAATGAGCTCCCTCTAGAGCCTCAGCATGTGCGAAAAGAATCTTCTCTGAGAACGCCCCTGAACAGTAGCCCAACACCAGGGCGGAGGGTAGGAGTTGCCTATACCTCAAAGAGATTAGGAAGTACCGCCTGTCCAAAAGCACTGTCCCTGCGGGACTCCCTCTCGAGGCAGTAGTGGGCCGCAAAAGTCTGGCTTGAAGACCAAGTAGCGTCCCTGCAGATGTCTGCCAACGGAACAGAGCGGAGATGAGCCATTGACGCAGCCTTCGCCCTGACACGGTGAGTCGTGACTTGACCCTGCAAGGAGAGGCCGGCTGCCCTGTAAGCCCAGGTGATACAGTCTGCTACCCAAATGGACAACGTACGCTTGAAGACAGGGTCAAAAGAGATGAAGAGCTGAACAGCCCTACTATGTCCCTGCGTACCGTCAAGGTAGAAGAACAACGCCCTCCTACAGTCCAGGGTATGCAAGACCATCTCAGCCCGGCTGGTATGCGGCATGAGAAAGAAAGTCGGAAGAACCACCTCCTGATTGAGGTGGAAGGAGGAGACAACCTTTGGAAGGAACTTAGGGTGAGTCCATAAGACTACTCTGTTCCTATAGAACCTAGTGTATGGTGCATCTGACACCAGGGCTTGAAGCTCACTCACTCGCCTTGCTGAGGTAAGAGCTACCGAAAACAATGCTTTCCAGGAGAGAAAGCGCAAAGGACAAGTAGCCATAGGCTCAAACAGTGGGTAAGTAAGCTGTTGCAAGACCACATTCAAATCCCACTCAGGGGCAGGCGGACGAACTGGAGGCTTAAGCAAAAGTAGGCCTCTGAGGAAGCGAGCCACTAAAGGTTGCCTTGAGAGAGACTGACCCTCCACCGGTGAGTGGTGCGCTGAGAGAGCACTGAGATGGACCCTAACAGAGTTGGATTTAAGGCCTAGGTTGGACAGGTGAAGCAAATATTGCAGCACCACTGGTACCAGGCATGAGAAAGGATCCTCCTTATGTTGAGCACACCAGGTGGAGAACCTACGCCACTTAAGGGCATATGGCTTCCGGGTGGACAGCCTCCTAGAGGCCAAGACCACGTCCTCCACTTCCCTAGGCAGCAGTAAGGGTGCTAGAACTACCCTTTCAGCAGCCAGGCCATCAGATTGAGGGACTGGAGGTTGGGGTGTAAGAGAGATCCCTGCTCCTGAGACAGGAGATCGGGTTGCATCCCCAGAGGAAGCGGAGTATCCACCGCTAGTTGCAAAAGAAGTGGGAACCACGGTTGTCTTGGCCATCTGGGGGCCACCAGGATCACAGAGGCCTTGTCCCAGATCACTTTGAACAGTGTCTTGTGCACTAGAGGCATGGGAGGAAACGCATATAGGAGGCCTGTAGACCATGGAATGAGAAACACATCTGCTGTTACTCTGAGAGGATGCAGTTGTCTGGAGCAGAACCTGGGCAGTTGACGGTTCAGTGGACTGGCAAAGAGATCTATGGTGGGAAGACTCCATCTTAGGAAGATCTGTTGAACCACCAGAGGATTCAACTGTCATTCGTGTGGCTGTAGGATCCTGCTCTACCTGTCTGCCAGGTAATTCTCTTGTCCAGGGAGATAGACTGCCTTGAGAAGTATGCCATGATTGACTGCCCAGGAGCACAGGTCCTGTGCTTCCTGACAGAGAGGTCGGGACCCTGTGCCCCCCTGTTTGTTCACATAGAATATAGCAACTTGATTGTCCGTCTGAATTAAGACGGACTGGTGAGAGAGGACATGAGAGAAAGTCTGCAGGGCTAAGCGGATCGCTCTGAGCTCTAAGAGATTGATCTGCTGTGCGGCCTCCCAAGGAGACCACAGGCCCTGAGCGCATGCTCCCTGGCAATGTGCACCCCAACCTTGAAGAGAAGCATCGGTTGTCAGCACTTGTGAGTGTGAAGGTGCCTGAAAAGGCACCCTTTGCACCAGATTCGGAAGATGAAGCCACCACTGTAGAGAAGACGCTAGAAGCTTGGACACCCTCACCTTGTCCGTCAGGTTTCCTGTGGCCTGCAGCCACTGGGTTCTGAGGCCCCACTGAGCTGGCCTCACGTGTAGACAGGCATTTGGAGTTACATGGGCCATGGATGCCATGTGGCCTAAGAGCCTCAGGAATTGTCTGGCGGAGACTAGAGAATTGCTGTGGAATTGTCTGGCCAGATCCATCAGTCTGTGGGCTCTGTCCACGGGTAAAAAGGCCTTTGCCTGAAGGGTGTCCAGTCTTGCTCCTATGAACTCCATATTCTGTGAGGGACGCAAAGCAGACTTTGCAAAGTTTATGACAAACCCCAGATGCTGGAGAAGAGAGACAGTGCGGAGGGTGGCTTGATTGGTCTCCTGTGGAGACTGACCCCTGATGAGCCAGTCGTCCAGGTATGGAAAGACAAAGAGTCCTTGAACCCTGAGGTAGGCCTCCACCACCGCCAGGCACTTGGTGAAAACCCTGGGGGCGGAGGTTAGGCCAAAAGGGAGTACCCTGTACTGGTAATGGTTTCCTCCGACTACAAATCGGAGATATTGTCTGTGGTTTGGATGAATAAGGATGTGAGTATAAGCATCCTTTAGGTCTAAGGAGCATAGCTAATCTCCCTGCTGGAGGTAGGGCAGCAGGATTCCAAGGGTAAGCATCTTGAACTTTTCCCTCTCCAGGAACTTGTTGAGATTCCGCAAGTCTAGGATGGGCCTGAGGCCTCCTGTCCTTTTTGGTACTAGAAAGTACCTCGAATAGAAGCCTTGACCTCTCAGGTGGTGGGGCACCGGTTCCACCGCCTGCTCCTTTAGAAGACTTGCTAACTCCTGCAGGAGTAGGTCCCTGTGCAGAGGGAGTCTTGGAGGCTCCCCTGGAAAGTAGGAGGGAGGTACCTGGTGGAAGTGGAGGAGATAGCCCCTCTGGACTATGCTTAGCACCCAGGTATCCCTTGTTACAGCTGACCACCTGTGGGCATACAGGGTCAGCCGGCCTCCTGTGCTGAGAGGGGCCAGCTGAGGAGGAGAAGCTATGCCACTGGAGTCAAAACCCCGCTCCCTGCTGTGCAGGAGCCGGAGCTAGTGGCTTGGGGGTTTTCTGCCTACGGGGTCCATGTCCCTGCCCCTTGGCCTGCTGACCCTGTTAGGGAGCTATGGAGGCCTGGAAATGAGGGTAGGATTTGTAGGCAGATGACTTCCTCGAGTAAAAGGTCTTTTTCCCTGAGCCCTTCTTCTTCTGAGAAGGGGCAGAGGTTTTCCTGGACAGCCCTGTCCGGGTGAGAGTCTCGGACTCGAGTTCTGCAGCCTTTTCAGCCATGGGCTTGCCAAAGAGGTTTTCACCTCGGCAGGGGACATCGACCAACTTCTCCTGAACCCATGGCTCGAGGTCCGATGACTGTAGCCAGGCCTGACGGCGTGCAATGATGCCGGCCGCGGCTACTCGGGCTGAAGCCTCGAAGCCATCATAGGCTGCTCGAGAGATAAACTTCGAGCACTCCCGGATCCCCGATGACAGGGCTTTGAACCTCTGCAAAGGTTCCTCGGAGAGACCAGCAGAGGACCCGGCAATCTCCTTTGCCAAGTCTCGAAGGTACATGCCCATGTATACCTGGTAGGTCTGGACACGGCAAGCAAGCATAGAGCCCTGGAAGCACTTTCTACTGAGGGCATCCAGGTTCCGGGCCTCCCGGCCGGGAGGCACCAAGGAGTGCATATTCTGACTCTTCAGACGATGCATGGCCGATTCCACAACCATGGAGTGGTGCGGTAGCTGTGCTTTCTGGAACCCGGGGCTCTTGCGGACTCGATAGATGAAATCGACCCACTTGCTCAGAACCGGCATCGAGGCCGGCGCCTCCCACATGCGGAAGAGCACCCGTTTCAGCATCGGAGGAACCGGTACAGTAAAGGCCTCCTTGGGAGGAGAGTCATACTTCAGGGCCTCAAGCTCCTCGGCTCGAGGCACCTCCTCCGGACTCGCGGGGAAGGCCAAGGCCTTGGCCATGTCCCACACGAAGTCCGAGAACCGGGTGCCCTCCGGGGGGGGGGGGGCCGTCTCCAAGGCTCAGACTCCAGTGAGTTCGAAGGGACACACCGGGTCTGAAACGTGTCCGGGGACTCCTCGTCCTCCGTTTCCCAGCCCGACGGACAGGCACCGATGCCATCCGCCCCGACGCCGAGGGTACAGGCGTCGATGACCTCGGTCCCGAATGGGAGGCCGAGGGAGACCTTGGCCGAGGATTGGCTCGAGAGCGCATGTACTTGAGGATCAGCTCAGCCTCCGGGGTCAACTTGGACGTCGATGTCCCAGTGGTCAGGGCAGATGCACCGGTGAGACCGGCGATCAGTGCCCGCTGCTGTTCCATAAAGGCAGCCAAGCTGCTCTCCAAGGCCGTAAACCTGAGTCTGAGCTCAGGAGACTCAGCAGCCCCCGACTCGGGCCCTGACGTCTCCACACGAGGTTGTTTAGCAGGCTTCTCAAATTCCGAAGACCCGGAACGGCGGTCGGGGCTATGTGACCTGGCCCTCGAGGAGCCAAGTGCGTCCACCGACGCCGCCCTCGTGGGTTTCTTCTTCCTGCGGTGCTCCCGCGAGGGAGACCCCCTCTCAGAGGAACCCCGGCGATGCTCGGGATCGGAGTCCCGAGACGTCGAGGCCTCTGACGAAGTCCGGGCCCGGCCGGGCGCGGAGTCAGAGAAGATTCTTTCCTTCTGATGCTGACGGCTCCTCAACGCCTTCGAGGACATTTTCCCACACGGGCCACAGATCATCGGGTCCTGATCGGGCCCGAGGCAGCGGAGGCAGCCGTCATGTGTGTCGGTGAGAGACATAAGTTTCTTACACCTATCACACTTTTTAAACCCGCTGGCAGCCATCGGGGGAAAAAGGGCCCCTGCGAGGTCAAAAGACAGGGCTGCCAGTGAAAAAAAGAAAAATGGCGCGAACGCTAGTCACAAAGGACAAAAACTGAAAAATGAAGTCCGGGCTCGATACTGGTGTACCGGGCACAGGCAGGAAAGGGAAACCGGCGTCGAACTGAAGAAAACACAGATCCACGCAGAAAAATCAACTTTTTTCTCGGGTGAAAACGAAACACGTCCATCGGGCTCTGCGGAAAAAAGAAGACTGAGCAAGATGGCACCCTTGGGCGGAAGGGGACCGCGCATGCGTGCTGCATTCCCAAAGGCTTTCTTTGAAAGCTGGGGAAATGCTCCGCATGGGGGCTCCGTCGGCACCGACGTCACTCATATGTGAGGACTGACTTCCTGCTTGGTCCTAGAGAATACAGCTATTTGATAAACTAAAGAGTGGCAAATCACTTGGACTGGAGTGCATACATCCCAAGGTTCTGAAAGAACTGAAACATGAGATTGGATATCTACTATTAGTAATCTGTGAACTATCATTAAAATCAACTGTAGTACCTGAAGATTAGGGGGTAGCCAATGTAACGTCAATTTTTAAAAAGGGTTCCGGGGTGATCCAGGAAACTATAGACTGATGAGCATGACGTCAGTACCGGGCAAAATGACAGAAACTATTATAAAGAACAAAATTAGTGAACCAATAGATAGTTATGATCAGAAAGCCAACATGAATTTAGCAAAGGAAAGTCACTAATCTCTTATATTTTTTGAAGGTGTGAACAAACAGGTAAAGGTGAGCCAGTTGATATAGTGTATCTGGATTTTCAGAAAGCCTCTGACAAAATCCCTCATGAAAGACACTTGGAGAAATTAAAAAGTCATGGGATTTTTGAAGAGCAAGCCCCTTTAAGAAGAGACGGGGGCAACTGTGTAGCTCCTCCTCCTATTAATGATTAGTTAGAATAAATAGGAGAGTAGTGACATCAGACGCCACCGCTGGAGATTACTCACCCCCTTGTAAGGATACTTTGTCACCCTTGGAAGGAATCTGAGTAGTCCCTGATGAAGCTATGGTGAAAGAAAGATCTTTGTAGGGCGGAATGTTTTCCTTCGAGGAACGCTGAATAAGACATTTTTATTTCGATACTGTGGTGAAACCTTTACTCCAGCGAATTCTCTATTTTGTTTTTAGGGATGGAGCCTTTCTGAAGCTAGCTGCTTTCAGCTATGTGGGTCAATAACATTTGAATGTTGCTGCTTTAAGCTGGGTTGTGATTCAAGGCAGTTCCGTTTAGTATTTAAACCACACTAATAAGGGCTTGAATACTTAAATTAATAAGGATTTTTGAAAAATTTAGATATAACAATATTATTAATAATTAAGAAATAAATAAAGAGGAGTTTCTTATGACCTATGATGTGGGTGGAAGGCAACTTCCCCTTTGGCAAAAATGTATTATTGTTGCATAGAGGGATACTGGCTATAACTAAGGCCTTTTTTTCCTCTGTTCTTTTGGGTGTAGTTGTGTCAGCATCTTTTGAAGGAAAGTTTTAGGCTAAATAATTATAAACAAAGAAAAGGTAATTTGTAAAAGGAAAAAAAAAAATAGGATTTGAATTTGAATTGGGGACTCTTTCGTGGGAGTGGTGAGCACCGTTATCCCTGCCATTGCCAAAGACTCTGGCATCTTGCCTCCTTCCAGCACCCCCATTAAACACCTCCACCAAGAGCGGGGCAAATTGATCTTGGAAGAGTCTGTAGAACTTGACTGTCAAGCAATCGAGGCCAGGAGCCAACTGCATTAGAGATCCGATCACCAGACTCACTTCCCCCTCGCTAATATCCCTATCCAATATTGTAGCCTCCTCCATTCTCCAGCCTTGCCAATGCGCACTCACACAGGAAACCCTCACTCTTGGCTCCCCCCCCCCCCCGGTATAATTTTTTAGAATATTCCCAAAGGATCTCCCATATTTTCGCTAACCCAAAGGCCATATCTCACTTGGCATTCCTGATACTCACTGTCTGCCTGTGCCGATGCCTCTCTTTCAGTTTTAATGCTAGCACTCTACTCGCACGATTCCCCACCTCAAAAAAAGTTCATCTCTTGTGCGAGCTGACAAGCTCTTAAGCATCCCAATTCAGCTCTCAACATCTCCCAATCAGTCTGGTGCCAGGTCCCTAACAGGGGCATTTGGTCACATAGGGTATGTTCTGCAACCCCCTTCTGCTTCCGCATCCTTGATGCAAAGCAAAGCAGGTGCCCTCTAACTACCACTTTAAATCCATCCCAGACTCCCGAAGAGGACCCCCACCCCTTTATTAAAACGGAGGTTCTCCCCTATCACTTCCTGCACCTTTGTTGTGTACTCCTTGTCCTCTAATACATAATAACTTAAGTGCCAAAATTTCACTCACCTTCCTACACTCTGAAATTAAAGATCACACTCACTGGGTCATGATCTGACCATGTGATTGATCCACCTCTGCTTCCACTACCCTCTGTACCAAGTCCTCACTCACCCAAATCATATCAAGTCGGCTATAGGAGTCATGTAGCGTGGAGTAAAAGGCCTCATTGCAGGGTGCTAGACTCTTCACACTTCTACTAGTCCCCAACTGGTCTTTCATTCAAACCATCTTGCTGCGTTCCCCTGATCCTCTTCTGCCCCACCACGCCACAAAATCTCCTTGCAGATAACCTCGGTTATCTTCTTACAGTCAAGGAACTCAGGCTCCTCTCAAGACCTCCCTTATGTGCAAATTATTTCATCGTGAACGGTTTTCCATGTCCTCAATCTTAAGCATTATCATTTCTTTCCACGCCTCGTTCTTTTTTACCTGGGTCACCAGAGCTGCGTGCTCATCTGCCAACGTGTCCACGAGCTCTCCATGCTCTCCCACCCTGCGGCCCAGTTCCACTAGCTCCTCTCTGAATTTGCCAACCAAGCCCCTCAATTCCATTCTTACAGTAGTGCACTTCTTCAACTCCTTGAACTATTCTTTTAATTCCCCTTTGACACCTGGGGTACTATTACTGCTTTGCTCTCCACCACTGACATCTCTCTCGTCCTCCTCCTCCTCCTCCATGTGCAAGCCCCACGATCTGCTGGCTGCCATCCCATCTCCGCTGGGCTCGTGCTTTGCCCATGAATACGTGAATGCCTTCAGGTCCACAGTTTTTTGCCATGTTGCTACCTCCACACCCTGTGGGGCTATCCACTGCTGGGTTTTCAAGTGTTTTCAATTTGTGGAGGCAGAATGTGTTGTTTTTTATTGTGGGTCGCTGCCGGAGCTTGCCGTTCAAGCCGCCATCGAGTTGGGTGATGTCACTTCCTCCATAACATCAATTTTTAAAACGAGTTCCAGTGGTGAGCCAGGTAAATACAGACCAGTGAGCCTGATGTCAGGCAAAATGGTAGAAACAATTATAAATAACACAAATACTGAACATATAGATAGTCATGGCTTAATGGCACAAAGCCAACATTGATTTAGCAAAGGGAAGTCTTACTTTACTAATCTGCTACATATAGTAATTTTGAACGTACAAATAAACAGGTAGGTAAAAGTGAGCTGGTGGACAGAGTGTATCTCAATTTTCAGAAAACCTTTGATAAGGTCCATCATGAGAGACTCCTGAGAAAATTAAGGGGCTTGTTTACAAAGCCGCAGTAGCGGTTTCCGATCGTTATTGGAGCCGCGGCCCCATTGATTTCAAGAAGATTTATATGGGGCCGCGGCTCCGATAACGATTGGAAACCGCTACCGCGGCTTTGTAAACAAGCCCATAAAAGTCATTGGATAAGAGGTAGTATCCTATTATGGACTGAGAACTGGTTAAAAGAAAACAGCAAATAGGACTAAATGGTCAATTTTCTAAATGGAGAAAGATAAATAGCGGAGTACCACAGGAATCGTTGCTGGGCCAACTTCTTTTTAACTTATTTATAAATGACCTGGAAATGGGAACAGCAAGTGAGCTGATCAAATATGCAGAAAACACAAAAGTTGATAAATCACAACAGGATTGTGAAAAATTGCAAGAGGACTTTGAGAAACTTGGAGACTGGACATCCAAATGTCAGATGAAATTTAATGTGGATAAGTGCAAAGTTATGCACTGACGGAAGAACAACCCAACTATAGCTAATGATGCAAGGTTACACATTAGGGAGCCACCACCCAGGAAAAGGATCTATGTATGGATAATATGTCAAATCCTCTGCTCAGTGTCCAGCAGCAGCCAAGAAAGTGAATATAATGCTAGGAATTAAAGGAATGGAATGGAGAATAACACACAGGATATAATAATGCCTCTGTATTGCTCCATGATGTGACCACACCTTGAATATTGCTTGCAGTTCTGGTCACCACATCTAATAAAAGATATAATGGAACTGGAAATGGTACAGAGAACAGCTTAAAAGGAGAGACATGATGGAGGTCTATAAAATAATGAGTGGAGGAGGACAAATAAATCTGAATCTGTTGTAGTTTTTCAAAAAGTATAAAAACTAGGGGGCATGCAATAAAGTTACAAAGTAGTAACCCTCCATAGCCCATGTTCCCTGTAAAATAGTTATCTCCAAGTTATAATGCCCTGTTCAATGTAATTTCAGTTTGTTCAATGTAAACCGCACTGATGCAGAATAGCGCGGTATATAAAAGAATGTAAATAAATAAATAAATAAAATAAAGAGTACAGTTAAAACGAATTTAAACAAATATTTTTTTCATTCAACATAAGCTTCGGAATTCATTGCCAGAAAATGTAATAAAAGCTGTTAGTGTAGCTCGGTTTTAAAAAGATTTGGACAAGTTCCTGGAGGAAAAATCGATAAACCATTATTAATGTGGTCTGGGAGAAATACACTGCTTAGGTCTGGGATAAGCAGCATGAAATATGTCTACCTACCTTTTGGATCCTGAAAACAAAAGAGGAAAGTGACCTCTGTAGATAAGAACGCCAAAGGAAGAAGCGGAAGATGGTCTTGTATGTGTGAATATGTTTGTCTGTATGTGTACCACTGCATGTGCGCTTGTACGTATATCTGTGCATGCTTGCATGTATGTGCATAAATGCAGGGGCGGCCCAAGGGGGGTGCGGGGCCATGTGCGGAGACTCGGTGCGGGGCCTCATTTGCATAAGGGGCCTCATTTGCATAAATATTTGCATAATGTTACCATACACGAACTTTTAGTAAACATGCCTCTTAATGAGTGTATGAATAAAGAAAGACTAAAAGACTTCTACATTACTATAATCCAGTGCCAACCGCCAGACACATTAGGAACTACTACAAACACTGCCCATTTAGAACCCATAGCAAACCCGCCGTATCCTAACAGCACTACCAGGACTCATAAAGCACCATACCCTAACTATCAAAAGGAAACGCTGCAAATATTAAACCAATACATTTCAGAGAACAACAATACATGACCTACTGGGGAAAGAGAACAAGTGGCAATGTCAAATAGGAATTACATAAACAGAATACCTCAGCTCAGTTACACATGCAGAACATAGACCATCACCAAACAAGGAATCACAATTTAGAAACAGGAAGACAATAATTAAACTGGGAATCCCAAAAGCCAAACTTGGAATGTACAACACTGTAGAAATAAAACTATACATTAATTTGCTCTTGTACTAAACAAAGTGCAGACGTTAATGATGCACATTTCCCACAGCTGACATATTCCAATTAATAAATTCAAAATAAAGAGATATTTTTCTACCTTTTGTGCATTTTTTTTCAGCTGCAATTGCTCCAGCCACTTTCTTCTGGTTTCTTTGTGTCTTCCGCTAACTCTTCATCGTCTGCTGTCTATTTGTCTTTTCTTCTCTCTTCTAGTTTTTTTCCATTCTCTCTCTACATCTGCTTTAACATACTAATATTTCTCCTTTTGCTCTTTCCTCATTCCTATTTCATCCACTCAAATTTTACCCCTCCATCCTCAATCCCCACTTACTCTCCCAATATCCGGACAATTGTAGATTTGTCTTCCCTCCCACACAAAATATTTTTTCCCTCTCCATTTCACTCTCCCAGCTCCATCCCATTCTAATCCTCCCCCAACATCAGCTCCGTTCTAGTTCCAGTCCCACCCAGCATCCGCTCCCTTCTAGTCCCCGCATCAGCCATTTCCAGTCCTAGCCCCCCATAAGCCCATTTCCAGTCCTAGCTCCCCCATCTATTTGCAGTCCCATCCGAGTCCCTCCATCAGCTCATTTCCAATCCCAGCCCCCCATGAGCCCATTTCTAGTCCTTTCCTAGCCCCACCATCAGCCCATGTCAAATCCTAGCTCCCCTCCACTCAGCCCATTTCCAATCCAAGCCCCCCATGAGCCTACTTCCAGTTCGAGCCCCTTCATGAGTCCATTTCAATCCAAACCCCCACCACAGCCCCGTTCCCATCTTAGCACCCCCCACCCGCCAATTTCCAGTCCGCTTCTAGCCCCTCCATCAGCCCATTTCCTGTCCGAGCCCCCCCCACTCACCCATTTCCCGTCCTAGCTCCCTCCCCCTCACAACCCATTTCCATTCCAAGCCCCCGTCCCCATCAGCTAGTTGCAGTTCAAGGCCACCTTCCACTCAGCCCATTTCCATTCCTAGCCTCCTCATAGCCCCTTACTAGTCCAGACCGCCATCAGCCCATTACATCCTAACCCCCCATCACCCTATTTCCAGTCCTCGCCCCCCCATCAGCCTATTTCCAGTCTTAGCCCCCCCCATAGCCCATTACCAGTCCTAACCCCCCCCATCAGCCCATTTCCAGTCCTAACCCCCCCCACCACCACCACCCACCACCACCACCCCACTTCCAGCCTTAGCCCCCTCCCCATAGCCCATTACCAGTCCTAAACCCCCCCCCCATCAGCCCACTTTGCCCCCCCCTTAGCCCATTACCAGTCCTAACCCCCCCATCAGCCCACTTCCATTCTTAGCCTCCCCCCCCATGGCCCATTACCAGTCCTAACCACCCCCCCCATGGCCCATTACCAGTCCTAACCCCCCCATCAGCCCACTTCCAGTTTAGCCTCCCCCCTCCCATAGCCCATTACCAGTCCTAAACCCCCTTCCCCCCTATCATCTCAAATTAAAACAAAAAAAAAAACCCAAACCGGCTGCTTCTGCCGCGGCAGCATCAAGAGCTCTGCCGTGGGGCCCCCTGCCCGGCAGAGCCTCCCTCCATCATCAGCTTTCTTCAAGTCCCAAAACGCGGGCTTCTTTCAGCCCCGGCGGGATTAACAGAGCCGCGAGAAAAGAAACTCTCGCGGCTCTGAAAGAAGCCCGCGTTTTGGGACTTGAAGAAAGCTGATGATGCAGGGAGGCTCTGCCGGGCAGGGGGGGCCGCGGCAGAGCTCTTGATGCTGCCGCGGCAGAAGCAGCCGGTTTGTTGTTTTTTTTTTAAACTTGGGATGCTGAAGAATGTTTTTTGCGCGGGGCCCCCTGAAACGCGGGGCCCTGTGCAAAAAACATTCTTGCTCAATGGACGGGCCGGCCCTGCATAAATGACAGCATTTGTTATCTGTACTTACATACTTGGGCGCATGTGTGGTGTGTGTGTGTGCATCTCTCTGTTTTGTATGTTTATATGTTGTATTTGTATGGGTAGGTGTATATTTTGGTGGACTGGTATGCATGTGAGTGTAAGTATGTGCACATTTTTATGTTTACTTATTTAACTCTTTTTATATACTGCTTTATCAAAGTCAAAACGATTTACAGATTAACTGAACTGTACAGTTTTATACAGAAACAGATTACAGTGAACCTTTAATTCTTACATAGTATTAAGAACAGGAAAACACAGTGGATTTCTAAATGCTTACATAGTATTATAAATAGGAGTAACACTGAGGAGATAGTTCAACATTAGGGAGAAACTTTGCTGTGTAATGATGTATATGGGTGCATGTGTTCCTTGAGCAGCATATAAAGTCTTCTAGAGACCTTTACAAAGAGGCCTTCTACCTAGTGGGCAAGCAACCTGTGAAGCTTTTTCAATAGGTGTTAACACCAGCTGGCAGTTCAAAAGGCCATTTTGAAAGACTCCTTCTATCCAAGCAAGGACTGTTAATTACCCAGGAAGTAGGTCACTGCTTACATCATCAGCACAAGCATAAATAGCTCAACCAGAGCTCTGTGACCCTGTCTTGAAGGACTGGAAAGGGGGGCTGTTACTTCTGGAGAGAAATCTGAAATTGTGAGTATATACTTCTGGGAATTTTTCTGAAAGGAATTTTTTTTCTTTTAAAGCTAATTAATCTGTGAACCCACTATTTTTTTTGTTAAATCAGTCAGGGCCTAGTAGCAACAGTTTAAGATTCATTTTAAAAACACAGAAGAGAACTTTCTGGTTACCTTTCATACCCAGTAGACAGCTGTAGTTTAAATTTCATAGTCACTCAGGGCCTAGCATCAGCAAAGTACTTTTAGTTTCAAATTAAAACACAGAAGAGAGCTTTCTGGTTAAATTTAGAATCCAGCAGAGAGCTTGTAGTTTAAATTTCATAATAGGTTAGAGCCTAGTAGCAGCAAAGAGCTGTAATTTAAATCAAATCAGAATATAGCTTAGCACAAGAGGCAAAACAAGGTCAATTCTCCTTGAGCAGCATATAAAGTCTTCTAGAGACCTTTACAAAGAGGCCTTCTACCTAGTGGGCAAGCAACCTGTGAAGCTTTTTCAATAGGTGTTAACACCAGCTGGCAGTTCAAAAGGCCATTTTGAAAGACTCCTTCTATCCAAGCAAGGACTGTTAATTACCCAGGAAGTAGGTCACTGCTTACATCATCAGCACAAGCATAAATAGCTCAACCAGAGCTCTGTGACCCTGTCTTGAAGGACTGGAAAGGGGGGCTGTTACTTCTGGAGAGAAATCTGAAATTGTGAGTATATACTTCTGGGAATTTTTCTGAAAGGAATTTTTTTTCTTTTAAAGCTAATTAATCTGTGAACCCACTATTTTTTTTGTTAAATCAGTCAGGGCCTAGTAGCAACAGTTTAAGATTCAATATAAAAACACAGAAGAGAACTTTCTGGTTACCTTTCATACCCAGTAGACAGCTGTAGTTTAAATTTCATAGTCACTCAGGGCCTAGCATCAGCAAAGTACTTTTAGTTTCAAATTAAAACACAGAAGAGAGCTTTCTGGTTAAATTTAGAATCCAGCAGAGAGCTTGTAGTTTAAATTTCAAATCATTTTGGTTGCCTTCCTCTGAACTGTTTCCAGCCTTTTTATATCCCTTTCTGAGATATGTCCTCCAAAACTAAACACAATATTCCAAGTGAGGCCTCACCAGCGACTTGTACAGTGGCATTAGTACCTCTTCCTTTCGGCTGGAAATTCCTTTCTTTATGCAATCCAGCATTCTTCTGGCTTTTGCCACCACCTTATCACAGTGTTACGCCACCTTGAGGTCCTCAGAAACAATCACATCAAGGTCCTACTCCTGGTCCGTGGACACCAACCTCTCACCCCCTATCGCATACAATTCCCTTGGATTTCTGCATCACAAGTGCATGACACTGCACTTCTTCACATTAAATCTTAATTGCCAAGCATTAGACCATTCTTTTGTAGATCTTTCCTCATGTTATCCACTCCCTCAGGGGAGTCCATTCTGTTGCAAATTTTCATGTCATCTGCAGAAAGACAGACTTTTCCATTTAGTCCTTCAGCAATATCAGAAACAAATACATTGAACAGTACCGGTCCCAGGACCGAACCCTGGGGCACACTGCTAATAAAGCACAGTTACTTACCTGTAACAGGTGATTTCTGGGAACAGCAGGAATAAGTCTTCACATATGGGTATGTCGGTACCGACGGAGTCTGCATGGGAACGCTCCCCAGCGTCCAATCAAAACGCTTTTGGAAGCATCCCAACACGCCTGCGTGCTGCCTTCCCGCCTTTCCCAACTGCCTCTCCTCAGTTAAGTTTTAAAGCTGAGGCAAAGAGAGAGAGAGCAAGAAAGGGAAAGATAGAGCTAGAGAAAAACAACTCCTAGGGGAGGTGGGTGGGTTGTGAAGACTTATTCCTGCTGTTCCCAGAGATCACCTGTTACAGGTAAGTAACTGTGCTATCTCCAGGAACAAGCAGGAATGAGTCTTCACATATGGGGACTCCCCAAGCTAAGATGCCCAGAGGGAGTCCAAGCATGTGGCGACTCTAAAAAGAGCCATGCTACTCCTCCGAACCTCAGGCATCTTGGGGATGGAGGGTAGGAGTTGAATTATAGAAAAGGTGCTGTGGAACAGCTGGACTAGAACAGGTTTTCTATGGAGGAAGATCCTGTATAGATGGCATTTAGTAGTAAAAATAATGAATGCAATATTCTAATAGGGACCTCCCTTAGTGGTATTGTAAAAAGTCTATTGAGGTTCACATGGATCTGATAGAAGAGCCAGTAGAGGATCCTCAAGGAGTACCTCACTGTGAAGTAGAGGTAATAAACTGTAGGAAAAACAAGTGGAGGTCAGAACCCATCAGGGTGAGAAAGAGTCCCAGGGGAAAACTGGGGTAGTACAATGAGGTAGGGCTTCTGCGGGAAACGCAGAGGGTACTATTAGATAAAGCTTAAGCCCTTTTGGTCAAAGAACCGTACAATGCTAGGACCAAAGGAAAAATAAGTCTGACCGATTTGGACTGACAATAGAAACAGTCCCTGTAGGAGAGAAGGGGTGGGGAGACCCCTATATCCGATAACAAGTAAGGACAGACTTATAAAGCGTTATAGGTTTAGATTAACTGAAAATCCGTGATGTCTTTCCTAAATGAGGTCCATTAGGAAAGAAAAAGGTACATGGAAAGCTTCAGAGGTACCTAAATCTGAAAGGTTATGGTTAGAGAAACAACAAATTTGTTAATTACCACAGGAAGTGGTTATATGTGTAAAAACCCCAAGCATGCTGGTACAGCATTGATAGGGGTAGTGCACATCTGTCAGAGTCATATAGGAATATATGGATATATGAACCTAGACAGAGAGATAGATAAGTACGTTGATACATATCTACCCAGAAGATATATCTCGACAGGTATATATATATAGATATGTTCTTGTTAAGTGCCGTCGAGTCAGAGTCGACTCATGGCGACCCTCTGGATAGCTATCCTAAATTTTGTTCGGTCTTCAGTCAGGCGGCTCATTGTTGACAGACTGGTACCCGTAGCTGCTGTTATTGTATCGATCCATCTCATTGCCGGCCTTCCTCTTTTGCGTTGACCTTCTATCTTGCCAAGCATAATGTCTTTCTCTAATGATCTCTCTCTTCGCATGATGTGTCCAAAGTATGAAAGTCCAAGTCTTGTCATCTGAGCTTCTAAAGAAAGCTTAGGTTTGATCTCCTCTAGTACCGACTGGTTTGTTCTTCGGGCAGTCCATGGTATACACAGTATTCGTCGCCAGCACCATAATTCAAAGGCATCAATTTTCTTCCTGTCTGTCTTTTTCACTGTCCAGCTTTTACTTCCATATGATGTTATTGAAAATACCATGGCTTGAACAAGTCGAATCTTTGTATGGAGAGAGACATCTCTGCTCTTGAGAGTCTTATCTAGGTCTTTCATAGCCATTCTGCCAAGAGCAATGCGTCGTCTGATTTCTTGACTGCTTGTTGCTTCTTTATTGATAGTTGATCCAAGTAGGTTAAAGTTATTCACGATTTCAATTTCTTCTCCTTCGACGATGAACCTGTTGATTATGCCAGTTGTCATGATCTCTGTCTTCTTTACATTAAGGTGCAGGCCCATTTTGAGACTATGTTCTTTGATTGTGAGAAGCAAATGTTTCAGATCATCTTCGCTTTCAGCCAGTAATGTGGTATCATCAGCATAGCGAAGGTTGTTGATGAGTCTTCCACCAATCTTCACACCTCTGTTGTCTTCATACAATCCTGCTTCTCTGATGATTTGTTCTGCATATAAATTAAACAGGTAGGGGGAAAGTATGCAGCCTTGTCTTACACCTTTGCTTATTTTAAACCATTCTATTTCTCCTTGTTCTGTTCGAACTGTTGCTTCTTGATCAATGTACAGATTGTGCAAGAGAATGATCAGGTGTTCTGGTATACCCATGCTTCTTAATGTGGCCCAGAGTTTCTCATGGTTTACACAGTCAAAACCTTTGCTATAGTCGATAAAGCACAAATAGATATCCTTTTGGTATTCTTTAGTCTTTTCAAGGATCCATCTCACATCCGCAATGTCGTCTCTCGTTCCTCGCCCTTTTCTGAACCCTGCTTGCACTTCAGGTAGTTCTTGTTCCAGGTATGATTGTAGTCTCTTTTGAATAATCTTCAGTAGAATCTTGCTGGCATGTGGGATCAGAGTGATTGTGCGATAATTTCCACAGTCAGTTGGATCACCTTTCTTTAGTATTGGTATAAACACAGATCTTTTCCAGTCAGTTGGCCATGATGCTGTCTTCCATATTTCTTGTCAGAGCCTTGTAAGTATGGTAACAGTTGCATCAGATTGCTGTAATACTTCTATGGGAATGCAATCAATGCCTGGTGCTTTGTTCTTTGATAAGGCTTTCAATGCTGCTTCAACTTCTTCTTTCATCACCAATGGTTCCAGATCATAAGGTATAGGTTGAAACGGCTGTTGGTCCACTTGATCTTTATCATATAAAAACTCTGTATATTCCTTCCATCTTTTCTTGATCTTCTCAGCATCATTCAACATAGAACCTTGAGCATCTTGTAACATTCCAATTCGAGGCTGGAACTTTTTCTTTAACTCGTAGCTTTAGGAAAGCTGATCTTGTTCTTCCTCTAATAGTTTCTGCTTCTATTTCCTTGCATGCGTCATTGTAGTACTTTTCCTTGTCCTGTCTTGCTGCACGTTGGAAACCTCTGTTGAGTTCTGTGATTGTCTTTCTTTCTCCTCTGGCTTTAGCTTCTCTGCGTTTCTGGGCAATTTGAAATTTCTCCAAGCTCACTTCCTCCCTTCCTGTGAATAGAACAGCATTCCAGTGCTCCACCCCAACAACCTTCCTATTAGCAGGATTATGCCTTGTTTCTGCTGCTAGTTACACCGGAAGCAGGAAGAGCAGGCTCACTCTCACAAAGGCTTAGAGAAGATCTTCAAGTACTGAAAAATGCAGTCAGAGACCAAGAAAATGTGGCAAAAAGATAGTTATTTCCTACTGTGTTGGGTGCCACAGGCTTAAGAAGAATTTCCAAGCACACCTTGATAAATTATCCATACATGTTACATCTTACAAACTCTAGGAGGCAGCTCTCTTCGACATGATGCAAGTACTATGCAGAGCATTAGCAATGAATTTGAAAGACCAAGATCATTCTCGACATAACCTAGCTTAGAAAAAACTGACAGGTTAACCCCTTCAGGAACACATTCCAAACCTGCTCCAGATAGAAGGTGAAAGAGCAAATAAAAATGATTAAATATCATTACAGCATCAACACTAATTAGCTTTAAGCATTCAGAAAAATATTTGTTGAGCAAAATCCTAGGACATAAAAGCGGAGTCCTCAGGAAATAAATCTCAAATTTTCCTCCTTGCTGTATTCTCCAAGGACTTAAGTTGAGCATGCATGTATAGACTATCTTTAATTGTAGACATGCTTGCAGCATGAAGCGTCCCTAATTCAATATCAGATTTCCCAATCTTATGCAGCAAAGCCTCCGCTCTGTTATCTTGCTCCTGTAATTTAGCTACTCGCACTAATCAAGCCTGTGGCCCGATGGGAGATAACTCGATATATGTCTGCCTCATTTTCTTGATCTCTATCTACATTTCTTGGTACTTGAAGATCTTTCGGTCTCGCAACACAATTCACAGAATAGTTGCTTGGGACCAACACTTCTATAATCAATCCTGTTGTGGTGTTCTTCTCCTTTACTACTATGTCCGGCTTCCTTGCATCCTCTTATGGGAGTTTGTTCTTTTCTGTACCTTTTTTAGTTCAGATATTTGCCAATATTGACTGCAAGGTCCATTTCCTGAATAGTGTTCCTCTTTTTTTTTTTAACCAGTAGTTTTCCTTCTGTACTTTCAGCTCAATTGGTACCAGGGCTGGGATTTGATGTCATTAATTTTCATAATCAGGAATTTTCCCTTATTTCATATTTCTTCCCAACTCATATTTGAATGCATGGAATAGTCTCCCAGTAGAGGTAGTAGAGACAAGGACTATATCTGAATTCAAGAAAGCGTAGAACAAACACAGAAGAACTCTAAAGGAAAAAAGGGACTGTAAACTTAGTAGTTGGTTTGGAAGGGCAGACTGGATAAACCATATGGTCTTTACCTGCCATCATGTTCCTATTTAGTGCAGACATTGCAGAGAAAGCCCGACAATGGGGCTTTTTCAGGAACTCTGTAATCATAGGTGTCATTTTAGCGGCTGTCCATCACTGATGTAAATTAGACCTGGATATTCACTGCCAGGATCATATCCAGCCACCAGCATTTAATATCCAGGTTGGTAGGATAGCGAATTAGCTGTCCAGTCAATGGTGATATCCATCCATTGGCCAGAAAGTTAAACTGGCTAAAGTTAGGATAGCTTTGTTTTTAGCCTTACTTTAGCCACTTTAGGTTAACTGGCCAGTGGATGAATATTGTCGCATCACCCCGGAACACCCTGATGCTAAATAGTTACTGTTGGGGCATAACAACAGCAGTGAGAGGGCATATTCAGCAGTACAGACAAACTATGTGCCGCTGAATATGCCATTCAGTGGGAGTAACGTAGTTAGCAGGTCTACTAATTGTGCTACACCCTTTGAAAATACCCCCCAATGCTTCAAGAACTATCCCCAGTAATATACAAATACTCACACATAAATGTATACCTGCTTTGAGGCACGTATAAATATAAGTGTACACTCTATGGGGTCTATTCTGTTCAATGAATAGCGGGTCTGGATGTTCAATTCAGATGTCCATACATGCTATTCACCTTGCTGGTGTAGGGCAAACAGAGCCCCCCCCCCCCCCACATGTAGAGCTGAGTTGTGCAGGGAGCTCTGTTTATGGACGGGTGGGGCCGGGCCGCAGGCAGGGTGAGGGTAGGCTGTGGGCAGCGCCAAGACCCCGGATGTACAGGGCCGATTCAGAGGTTAGCCCTGTACGTCCAGGATCAGCTATTTGCATGGGGGACTTATTCCACCTCGGAGATGGAATACGTCCCCCTGGACGGAGGACGATGGATGGCATGGGCAGGCAGGTGAGGGGGCGCAGGGGGTTCCCCACAGTTCGATCCTGGCCATGGCAGGCCCGGGTCGGGCTGCAGGGAAAGCAGTTTGTGGAGTTCTGCCGGGGATCGCAGCTCTTCCATGGCACCATGGCAACATGACACCATGGCTCCATGCAGGAGCCTGGCTGGGCTAGCCGGGGAGTTTGTTGGACGTCCTGGTGCCCAGAATCAGGGCAACCGGTGCACATCAGATTCTGGGCGCCCGGACAGGCGGGGGATGTCCAGATCGGAATGGGCCTCCACATGTGTACATGCATATTCTAAAAAGCGTGGGCCTGATATTCATTGGGGGAGACTAGCCATTGCCACTGAACTGAAGACCCAGCTATTCAATGCTGAGGCCATATCCGGCCACCGGCATTGAATATCTGAGTCAGCTGGATAGCAGCAAAGTTAATTGGGCAGTGGTGATATTTAGCCACTGCCTAGTTATCTTTGGTGGCAAAAGTTAGGCAACACTTTATGGTGTCTTATCTTTGCCATTTAGCAATAACCAGGCATTGGGGCATTCAGTGGTGGCACCCGGGAATATTCAGAGGCAGTAACTACATTAGTGCTGCTGAATATACCCGGTCACCGTAATTAACGCAGTTAGCAGGTCTGTTAACTGTGCTAATCACTTTCAATATCGGGCCCAATGTGCATATATCAAACTTTGGCCTAGCTCCCAAAAACTGTCCGTAGTAATTCCCTTCAACAAACTATGTAAAAGTAAATGTGCTTTTGTCAGAAAGTATACTTATATGCTTATATTTGCTTGCGTAATACTGGAAGAGCCATTTTCCACATATAAAATGTGATTTACATGCGGAAAATGCTTTACAAAATTATCCCCAATATGTTTCTGATAAAACATAACAAATTACAATCCTTTCTTAAACAGTGTCTGTCATAAGATATGCAAAACAGTTCAAAATAACGAAGATCTATACAATATTACAATTAAGGCAGCTAATGCAATTTGGAGGTGAGGAGGAACATTTCACAATGGGACTTCCAAGTACAATCTGGGATGTCAAAGCCAGAATGCCTGAAAAAAAACAGTCACATGGATGTTCAGGCATGATTTCAGAAAAGTGGATGTGCCTGATATGGATATCTATATAGATGTTTTCAGGTTAGTATTTCAGAACCAAAACGTCTAATAGCATGATGGTTAGAGTAGTGGCTTAAGAGCAGGGTGGCTAGGGCTCAAAACCCACTGTGGGCCTTTGTAATCTAAGACTAGTCACTTAATTCTCTATCTTCTCTATACTCTCTGGATGTTTTAAGGTGAAAACAAGCACTTCCCTGATGTCTGTTGGTGCCCAGAGCAGGTATAAATGTGTATGTGCCTGCAGACATCTCAGACATTTCTGAGATAGAATGGGGACGTGTAAGTCCACTGCTCCTCCTCAGACCCCCTTGCTTACTTTGACATCCCTGCACCTGAGACGTCTGCGAACCTCATTTGTGGAATGGCTACAGAGATGTCGCCATGATTTCGACGTCCATGTGCAAATCTTCTGATGTCCAAATCATGACTACACCTTTTAAAATGACACTCAAAGCGAGTATGAAAAGATGGATGTGAATCTTGGGAAAATCTGGATCTCAAAGGGTTCTATTTTCTCAAGCTAAGTCACTTGAAGCTGTATTGCTAATTAGCTGTATTAATAACTTTCAAAGTTTCTGCCCAAGAGAAAATAAAGGAGAACTGAAAAATGGAATTGGAACTCTGTGAAGTATCCACATCTTTCCCTGTTAAAATCCCTTGTAGAGTAAAACTGTTTACTAAACTCTGAAGTCAATGCAATCTGATTGTGGGGCATTTCTCCTAGAACAGTAATAACTGCTGAGACACTGTATCACATTATAATACAAAACTGATGCATGGTTTTCTATTGAATATCACTAGTAATTTAACACAAAAAGAAAACGCGTGATGGGGCTGAAGACTGAGCTGAACATCAGCTCTGAGTACTTAATTGTTAATGACGCTCAATAGAAAATCATACATCAAGTGTGTTATTTTTCTCTATTCAGATGGAACAGACCCAACCAGCCCCATTGCTCTCTCTATTGTTTTTGAATCCCCAGTGTTAGCAACCAGGTTGCAGTTGTTTACTATGCAACATCATGTTGCTGAATGAAACGTGATCGGAATTCAATATACCGCTGCACATCAGAAAAAAACTTACCTAAACAATTCAGTATCTTTAATGCAGAAATTTCATGCAGGCAACCTTTGCTAATAGTGTGCAAATAGAACATAAGAACATAAGATATGCCATACTGGGTCAAACCAAGGTCCATCAAGCCCAGTATCCTGTTTCCAACAGTGACCAATCTAGGTCATACGTACCTAGCAGTATCCCCAAAAGACACAGGTTCCACAATGCTTGTACTGGGTCAAGCATTGATATCCTGGGTTCCTTCTTAATAATGGTTTATGGACCTTTCTTCCAGGAAATTGTCCAAACCTTTTTTAAACCCAGCTACACTAACAGCCTTTACTACATCCTCCGGTAACAAATTCCAAAGTTTGATTACACGTTGAGTGAAAAAATATTTTCTTTTATTAGTCTTAAATAGTTTACCCTGTAGCTTCATTGCATGTCCCCTAGTCTTTCTATAGTCTGATAACGTAAACAATCGATCTACATTTACCTGTTCCACTCCGTTCATTAATTTATAGACTTCTATCATATCTCCCCTCAGCCGTCTCTTTTCCAGGTTAAAGAGCCCTAACCTTTTTAGCCTTTCTTCATAGGGGTATCCTTCCATCCCCTTTACCATTTTGGTGGCTCTTCTCTGAACCTTTTCTAATAACGCTATATTATTTTTAAGATACGACGACCAAAATTGCACACAATATTCAAGGTACAGTCTCACCATGGAACAATACAGAGGCATTATAATATCCTTTGTTTTATTTTATATTCCTTTCCTTATGATACCTAGCATTCTATTTGATCTCTTGCCGCCGCTGCAGACTGGGCCGAGGGTTTTAACATGTTATCCACAATGACGCCTAAATCTTTTTCCTGGGTGGTGGTTCCTAATGTGGAACCTTGCATCGTGTAACCATAGTTTGGGTTGTTCTTCCCTAGGTGCATAACTTTGCACTTGTCCACATTAAATTTCATCTGCCATTTCGATGCCCAGTCTTCCAATTTATCAAGATCCTCTTGCAATTTTCCACAATCCTCTTGGGTTTTAACAACTTTATATAGTTTTGTGTCATCTGCAAATTTGATAACCTCACTCGTTATTCCCTTTTCCAGGTCTTTTATGAATATGTCAAAAAGCAGTGGACCCAGCACAGATCCCTAGGGTACACCACTATTCACCTTTCTCCATTGGGAAAATTGGCCATGTAACCCTACCCTCTGCTTTCTATCTTTTAACCAGTTCCTGAACCACAATAGTACACTGCCTCCTATCCCATAACTCTCTAGTTTTGCCAAAAGTCTCTGATGAGGGACCTAGTCAAAGGCTTTCTGAAAGTCCAAATACACTATATCAACCGACTCACCTTTGTCTACCTGTTTACTCACACCTTCAAAAAAACATAACAGATTAGTAAGACAAGATCTTCCTTGTCTAAAGCCATGTTGGCTGTCTCCCATTAAGCCATGACTATCTACGTGTTCAGCGATTTTGTTCTTTATGATCGTTTCTACCATTTTTCCCGGTACTGACGTCAGGCTCACCGGTCTGTAGTTTCCCGGATCACCCCTGGAACCCTTTTTAAAAATTAGTGTTACGTTCGCCATTCTCCAATCTTCAGGTAGTACAGATGATTTTAATGATAGTTCACAGATTACTAATAGCAGGTCTGCAATCTCATATTTCAGTTCTTTCAACACCCTTGGATGTATATCATCTGGCCCAGGTGATTTGCTACTCTTCAGTTTATCTAATAGTTGTAATACATCTTTCTGATGTATCAATATTTCCTTCAATTCTTCCACAACTTTAAATACCACTTCAGTCATGGGTACCATCCCTACGTCTTATTTATTTATTTATTAATTACAATTTCTTATATACCGCACTATTCGCGCGGTTTACATTATAACACAATGACCATCACAACAAGCTGTTTGGTTTTACATAGAACAGGAGTACAAACTTGGATAACAGGGTGAACTATATACATGATATAATTATAAATACAAGATTGGTAAAGACCGAAGCAAAGAATTCATTCAGTCTCTCCGCTATCGCCTTGTCGCCTCTTAGTGCCCCCTTAACCCCTCTATCATCTAATGGACCAACTGACTCTCTCACAGGTTTTTTGCTACGAATGTACTTGAAAAAGTCTTTATTACGCGTTTTTGCTTCCGCAGCAAGCTTCTTCTCAAATTCTCCCTTTGCCTTCCTTATCAAAGCCTTACATTTAACTTGCCAGTGCTTGTGCTGTTTCCAGGTTTAGTCATTTGGCTCTTTTTTCCATTTCCTGAAAGATGCTTTTTTTGGCAACAGCCTCTCTGACTTCACCTTTAAATCATGCTGACAGTTTTTTGGACTTCTTTCCACTTTTCTTAAAACATGGAATACAGCTGGTCTGGGTTTCCAAGATAGTATTTTTCAACAACACCCAAGTCTGATGTTAGTCTTTAACCTTTGCAACTGCTCCTTTTAGTTTTTTCTTAACTATTTTCCTCATTTTATCATAGTCTCCCTTTCGAAAGTTAAAAGGTAGTACTGTGGATTTCCTTACCATCCCTCCTCCGCTAATTAAATCAAATGCGATCATGTTATGATCACTATTGCCAAGTGGCCTCAGCACCCTTATCTCTTGCACCAGATCTGGAGTTCCACTAAGGACTAGGTCCAATATGGCTTCCCCTCTGGTCGGTTCATGAACCAGCTGCTCCAAGAAGCAGTCATTTATTTCATCTAGGAACTTTATCTCTCTAACGTGTCCTGCAGTGACACTGACCCAGTCGATACCGGGGTAATTGAAATCACCCATTATTATTACTGTGCTGTAACGTTTGCTAGCTTCCTTGATTTCTTTGAGCATTTCGTCATCCATTTGTTCATTCTGGCCAGGCGGTCGATAGTACACCCCCACTGCCATCGCCTTCCCCTTTTTACATGATATTTCAATCCATAGAGATTCTACAGAAAATTTTGTTTCCTGCAAAACTTTAATCCTTTCTGACTCAATGCCCTCTCTAACATAGAGCGTAACCTCTCCACCAATTTGATCAGCTCTATCATTACGATATAGTTTGTAACCAGGTATCACAGTGTCCCAATGGTTATCCTCCTTCCACTATGTTTCTGAGATTCCAATCATATGTTTATGTTTATGTTTATTTACTTGATTAACCGCCCTTCTAAATTAATCAGAGCGGTGTACAATATACAAATTAACAAAGTGAGGCACTAGGCCAGAAAATTGAAAGGAAATTACAATATTTCAAAGGACAGAAGAGAGAGATTGGGAAAGAGAAAAGGTATAGACCAGGAGAAGGAGTTCACACAAAGGGGGTGGGAAGGTTGAAGGCAAGGGAGAAGAGATGAGTCTTTAAGTCATGTTTGAAAGAAGGATGATGGGGTTCCAAATGGAGGGAGGTAGGAAGGGAATTCCAGAGGGCAGGGCCAATAAAGAAGAAAGCAGAGGAACGAGTGGACTGGAGATGGGCACGGGCGGGAGGGGGAAGTGTGAGGCGGTTAAGATGAAAGGAGCGGGGAGTGTGCCTGGGCGTGTGGAAGTGGATGAGGTCTGCCAGGTATTGCAGGGTGTTGGTGTGAAGGGCTCTATGAACGAGAGTGAGTAGTTTGTACTGGGCATGAAAAGCAACGGGTAACCAGTGAAGATGAAGAAGGAGAGGAGTGATATGGTCAAGGGGGGGAAGAGTGAGTGACTAGACGAGCAGTGGTGCTTTGGATCCTCTGGAGGCGGTGGAGCTGGGATTTAGAAAGACCAACAAGGACCTCTCATTTAGTGCTATACATTCTAATTCTCCCATCTTATTTTTTAGGCTTCTAGCATTTGCATACAAGCATTTTAGAGACTGTATTTTATTCATATTAATTTGGCTATTGGTTGGCATGGGTAATTTGGGATCTTTAAGCTCTGTCTGCTCCATACTCGAAGGCATTTGGGCTACTTTACTCTTTTTTGGAACCTCTCTGCTTTTGGTAGTATCCTTCAAGGATACATTCTTTCGAACCATGCGCTCTGGTATGACTGTCGGCTTTCCCCTATTATCTAGTTTTAAAGCTGCTCTATCTCCTTTTTAAAGGTTAATGCCAGCAGCCTGGTTCCATCCCAGTTAAGGTGAAGCCCATCCCTTCGGAAGAGCCCCTCCTTTCCCCAGAATGTTCCCCAGTTCCTAAGAAATCCCAAACTCTCATCCTTGCACCATCGTCTCATCTACGCATTGAGACTCCGGAGCTCTACCTGCCTTTTGGGTCCTGCGTGTTGTCGCGAGCACTACCCTGGCAGTAAGTAGCAGTCAAGGCAGGCCGGACATAACTATATAGGGAGGAGATTGGCTAGTAATCCAGAGGCCCAATTGGCTTTTGGTCCTGTTAGTTTCCTGGATCCTAATCTTCCAAAGAATTCAACTGCACAAGTGGTGGGAAAATAAAGGCTTTTATTTCCCCTTCTCGCAAGGGTTCAAAGGATTGGGCAATAACAACAACGCAAATGTCCTTACTTCAGGTAAGAAAAAGTAAAACAAAAGTTTAAAGCAAAACTGTTACTGTCACAGTAGCGCTGGTATTCACACAACAGGAATGTTCTAGGCAGCCACACATACAGCTTACAAGCCTGGCAAAGATTCTAGGCTTCCCGTGGTACAGTACGTACAGTCCATTTCGGTATCTGAAACCTCATTTGCCAGTTCCACTTGCATTGGCTCATAGGCGGAAGCCTCTGACTCTGAGTCCCTAGGTTCAGGTAGGTTATAGTCAGGCTTCTTATATAGCTCTTCTAGCACAGCCCAATGTTCTGGGTAACACGTGGGGCGTCGGCTCTGTGCTGTTTTATATTGAGGAAATTCCTCTCTCCTTAGCGGTTTTATGGCAGCTTTATAAAAACATTTATTATTCAAACCTTTCTTATCAGGTAAACGTTTCCTATAGCTTGTATCATAAAAAACTTTACCTTGGGAATTTGGCTTCTCTGTTTCCAGTGAAGGTTGAGGCCGGCACCAGTTTCTCCGTTGGCTTGCCTGTACAGCACGGCTTAGGTCTTCAGGCTGTGACCCTGTTGGTTTTGGACAACAGTTGCAGCAGTGCCTTTGCCTCTCTGGGCAAACAGCTTTTACTCCTCTGTGAGCTCAGACCTTCCCAGGTTCCTCCTTAGCTCTCAGGCAATCACCTTTCACTCTGGGTGATCTTCTGGCAGTGGAATATTCAGGTTTGCATTCTAACCTCTTTTCCTCTGTCTTGCCTTCCTTCCTGCTGCCTCCTTTCTGGCCGTCTCTCCAGCTGCCTTCACTCTGGCTGCTTCTTTTCCAGCCTTCTCTCCGGCTGCTTCTCCAGCTGCCTGCTTTCCAGCTGCCTTCACCGCTGCTCTGCCTCCCGCTGCCACTTCCTCCCCCTGCTTTCCAGTCTTCCTCCTAAAGAAGTCCTTCTGTGCTCGAGGATTGGAAGCTGGCTGGCATTACCTCATGATCAGTGGGGCGTGGTTCCTCAGTCACTCTGGAGTCCCTCTTGCTCCCTCTATCTGGTTCCTCCAGATATTGCAGCTTGTATATACCTTTTTCTTTATTTAAAGCATTTTCCTTTCTCTCAACCAGGTCTGCTGGGTGACAGTGTGGAACAGGAAGCATTTCAGAGAACGCTACCCTGGAAGTTCTGGATTTCAACTTCCTACCTAAAAGCCTAAATTTAGCCTCCAGAACCTCCCTACCACATATTCCTATGTCATTGGTACCGACATGTACAAAGACAGCAGACTCCTCCCCAGCACTATCTAAGACCTTATCTAGGTGGCGCGTGCAATCAATTATATACATTTTTATAAAAACTTACTAACTGCACTTTCATTTTCATAATTGTTTTATAGTAAACTGATTTTTTTCCGTGGGTAAAAGTAGTATAAAAAATTTAATAAATCATAAACCATGTGATTGTATTTGAATGATCTGCCTTCTACCTTGCTAGTTTTAAGTTAAGCCTCATAGCATTATGTAAATCTCTGAATTAAGAAACAACTAAAATCTCATCAGGACAAAAACTGCCAAAGTGCTTATATGTTCATTATGCTAACATCTTTTAGACCTTGCATCTCATCTGCACAACGCTGTTAAAAGTAACTAAGTTGCTTCAAATACTATGTTCTTTTATACAGTATTTTAGCTTTGCAAGCAATTGAAACAAAGCATAACAGCCTTTTAAAGGTTTTAGGGAAGAACAATGCAAATATTCATGAATTTGTGGGTTACTGCAGTAAAACAAACTGTCAGTTTAGTATAGAGTGAAAAAGGAAATAGAAACAAATTAGCTGGGGAGCTCCCGGGGGCTTGCAGGGGTGTGAGGAGGCTCCAGGATGCACCCAGAGTGTTTTTTTTCTTTTCCGCAACTGCAGGGAAGGCTGCAATGGTACTGCGGTGTATTTGTTTCCTCAGGAGGCCTCGAGTGCGTGTCTGGTGCTATCATCAACAGCTGTGGATTTTGTGGCTTTCCCTGATCACATGGGAAGGCAGCAGGCTGACATTGGGGGAGAGCCATGAGGTTTGTGGCTGCCCCGATGTCAATAAGAGGGGGAAGCCCAGAGGCATTATTTTTTATTTTTACTGTGAGTCCTCGATAACTTGGTAATGAGTGCCTTAGCATCGGGGAGAGTAGCAGAGATCCCGGCTTTCCCTGATGTCAGAGGGAGGGGCCAGGACAGAACAAACAGAGCTGAGAGCCTGAAAATGCACTGGGGAGACAGGAGGCCTTGGAAATTAGGCAGGGGGCTTTGGAATACAATAGATCAGGCAGAGAAGGGCCCATGTAGAGTGGGTTTGGGGGTTTGGCCCAGGTTGAGCTGTTGGATGCCCCAGGGAACAAATGAGTCATTAGGCTGGTCTAGGCTTGCCAACTTTTTCACCGAGAAAAACCCAACACCTTTGGCTCGCCATGCTCCACCCATTCTCCTCCCCTAGTCCCACCCCTGCCCTGCCCCCAGCCCCACCCACAAAAATTACCGAGGATACGTGTAGGCTAACTTCCTTGGTCAGATAATAATTAAACTGGGAACCCCAAAATCCAAACATGAAATGTACAACACTGGAGAAATAAAACTATAAAGTTATTTCCTCTTGCACTAAACAAAAACGCAAAGATGTTAGCAATACACACTTCCCAGACCAGACATATTCCAGTTAATAAATTCAAAATAAAAAGTATTTTTCTACCTTGTGTTTGGGCATTTCATTTTTCAGTTGCAATTGCTCCAGTCACTTTCTTCTGGTTTCTTTGTGTCTTCTGCGAGCTATCCATTTGTCCTTTCTTCTCTTTTAGATGTTTTCCATTCTCTCTCTATATCTGCTTTAACATACTGATTGTTTCCCTTTTGTTCTTTCCCCCAATTCTTTCCTTATCCTTTATCATCCATTTAAATTTCACCCTTCCATTCTCAAGCCCCTCTTACTCTCCCAATACCCGACCCATCATAGACTTTTCTTCCACACAAAATATTTTTTCCCCTCTCCATTCTCATTCCCCATCCATTCTAGTCCTCCCCCAAAATCAGTTCCCTTATAGTTCTAGACCCACCCAGCATCCACTCCCTTCTAGTCCCATTTTCCCATGCGCCACATCAGCCCATTTCCAGTCCTATTCCAGCTCTTCATAAGCCCATTTCCAGTGCTAGCCCTCACATCACAGGCCATTTCCAGTCCTAGCCCCCGCCCCCCAATCACAGCCCATTTACAGTCCAAGTCCCCCATCACAGCCTATTTCCAGTCCTAGGCCCCCCACCATCACAGCCCATTTGCAGTCCTACCCCCCCTAATCACAGCCTATTTCCAGTCCAAGTTCCCCCTCCCTCCACCATAGCCCATTTCCAGTCCAAGTTCCCCCTCCCTCCACCATAGCCCATTTCCAGTCCAAGTTCCCCCCCCCATCATAGCCCTTTTCCAGTCAAGGTCCCCCCCCATCACAACCCATTTCCAGTCCAGGTCCCCCCATAGCCCTTTTACAATCCAGGTCGTCCCCCCCCCATCGCCCATTTCCACTCCCAGTTCCCCCCCCCCATAGTCCTTTTCTGGTCCAGGTCCCCCCCAACACAACCCATTTCCAGTCCAAGTCTCCCCTCCTATAGCCCTTTTCCAGTACAGGCCCCCCCCATCACAGCCCATTTGTAGTACCCCCTCCCGTGCAGCTGCTGCTCCTGCTTCTTACTGAGCAGCAGCTGCAATAAAGTTAATTTAAAAGTAAGGAAACCTGTGAGAAACCCTCAGCTCCTATGAAACTCCTTCTGCAGGGTCCCTGGCTGAAAAGGAAATGACATCAGAGGGGCGGGCACTGCAGAAGGAGTTTCATAGGGCCGGAAGGCCCCTCACAGGATTCCTTACTTTTAAATTAACTTTATTGCAGCCGCTGCTCTGTAAGAAGCAGCAGCAGCGGCTGCAAGGGGGGGCCAGGACTGTGATCGCAATCGCGATCGCAAGCGCAAAGCCGGTTTTCTGCTCTGGCCGCAACCAATCTCGCAGCCAGAGCAAAAAACCGGCTTTTCAATGGCCGGTTTCGGTTCTCTGCCGGCAGCCGGCCCGACCACAGGAAAACCAGCCAGGCCGGCTAAAAACCGGCTGGTTGGCAACCCTAGGCTGGTCCAGGAAATGATTAGGCCTTTGGAAGGCCCTAAAGAGAGGCAGGCAGATCTTAGAGGGGCTAGGACCCCTGCAGCTGTCAAAAAATAGCCTGAAAAATGGTCCAAAATTTAAAAGAAATAATCAAAACATTTATAGGGTCCAGCAAAGCTGGGAGAGTGCTGGGAAGCCCTGTTAAATGATTTTTATAATTTTTAAAGCTGTGTAGCTGTGTTTGCAGCGTTTGATGTCCAGGGGCCGTGGCTTCATGCCAAAAATGGCCTTGAATTAAAAGTCATGAAATTGAAATTTTATTGATAACATTTGAAAGAGGAAGGGTAGTGGGGCCTTGGGAAATATTTCTTTTTTTGATAAAGTGCTTTATTTGAAAAGAGACATTTGAAAGTCCAGGTGCGGGGCCTACATCCGATTTTAAAAGTGCAAATTTTACAAAGTTAAAAGTTTCCAAGTATTGAATAGAGGTCCCTGAGAACTGGGGACTACAGAAAAGTGCTTTAAAATGAATTCTGTTACTCCAAAGAATCCCAATTTTGGCATTTTTGTTAGTGCAGCCAAATATAGCTTAGATGGGCTGAAAGTTTGTAATATTGTTGCTCAAGTGCTTAAAAGTGTATTTTTATTGAAACTTGGCTATAAAAATGTATTTTGTGTGTAAAATTGATGTTTAAAACGTGCTGTATACACGGATGTATGAGGGGGAGTGGAGGGATCTTAAGTGGATACATACTTGCAAAGAGGCAGATTGAAGGAAACCTAAGATACTGATGACAGCTTTAAAGGTATAGCACAGAAAATTTCCCTTAAGGCTGGGAAGGATAGATAAATAGTGGATGTGGCAGAAAAAGAGAAAGTAAGGTTTATTTTTTAATATAATTTATTTATTTGATATCATCAGTGGATGGAAGAGGGCTAGGAAAGGGAGAATAGAATGTCAGTGACTGAGAGGAAATGTGGCAGTTGGAGACTGGATGAGCTTGAGTGGGGTTGTATGTTTGAGTGTCTGAGTTCTGGGGCCTGAATTAATGAGATTTTTTGGCATGTTTGAGGAATATTTGAGAGTTTGAGTGGGGTTATGAAAGAAATGACTGAGTTTGGTTTTAATTTTTTTTGGGGGGGGGGGGGTAAAAGTAAGGGTGCTGGCGGCGAATACTGTGTATACCATGGACTGCCCGAAGAACAAACCAGTCTGTACTAGAGGAGATCAAACCTAAGCTTTCTTTAGAAGCTCAGATGACAAGACTTCGACTTTCATACTTTGGACACATCATGCGGAGAGAGAGATCATTAGAGAAAGACAACATGCTTGGCAAGATAGAAGGTCAACGCAAAAGAGGAAGGCCAGCAATGAGATGGATCGATACAATAACAGCAGCTACGGGTACCAGTCTGTCAACAATGAGCCGCCTGACTGAAGACCGAACACAATTTAGGATAGCTATTCAGAGGGTCGCCATGAGTCGACTCCGACTCGACGGCACTTAACAACAACAACAAAAGTAAGGGGTGACTGGGAAGGAAAGGAAGAAAAGGAAAGTCAGAGAGAGAGAGAGAGAAGAGTTAAAGAGGAGGACGAGAGGTTCGAGGGAACAGCAGAGGGTTTTATTTTTTTTTCCAATTTCCTAGGGAACAAACATTAGGGCTGATGAGAAAGGACCTTGGGCTAAATGCAAGGAAAAGTGCCTATATTTATTAAAACGGAGAGGTAAATCAGTAGGAAGTTAAAGATTAATGGTGAGAGGTTGGAGGTGTAGGGAAATATACAGTGCCTTGCAAAATTATTCATCCCTTTGGTTTTGTCCTGTTTTGTCAAATTACATACAACCTGGAATGAAAATGGAGGTTCATTTGGATGTTAGGTAATGGATCTAACAATATAGTCCAAAATGGTGAAGTAGAATGACAATAAAATACCTTGTATATATAAAAAAACAAGTAAAAACTAAAAAGTTGTGAGCGCATATGTATTCATCCCTTTGCTATGAAACCCCTAAATAAGATCTGGTCCAACAAATTAACCTCAAGAGGCACATAATTAGTTGATTAGGGTTCACCTGTGTACAGTTAGTGTCATATGATCTGTCGCATGATGTCTTTATAAATATACCTGTTCTGAAAGGCCCCTAACGCTGCAACACTACTAAGCAAGCAACATGAAGACTAAGAAGCACTCCAAACAGATCAGAGACAAAGTTGGAGAAGTATAGATCATAGTAGAGTTATAAAAAAATATCCCAATTTCTGAATATCCCACGGAGCACCATTAAATCCATTATAGGAAAATGGAAAAAATATGGCACCACTACAAATCTGACAAGAGAAGGCTGCCCACCAAAACTCACAGACCGGGCAAGGGGGGCATTAATCAGAGATGCCACAAAGACACCAAAGATAACACTGAAGGAGCTGCAAAGAGCCACAGTAGAGATGGGAGTATCTGTCCATAGGACCACTTTAAGCCGTACACTCCACAGAGTGGGGCTTTATGGAAGAGTGACCAGAAAAAAGCCATTGCTTAAAGAAAGAAAGAAGAAAACACGTTTGGAGTTTACACAACAGCATGCAGTGGAACCCCCCCAAACACATGGCAGAAGGTTCTTTGGACAGATGAGATGAAAATTGATCTTTTTGGCCATCATGGGAAACGCCATGTGTGGCGCAAAGCCAACACTTCCCATCCTCGAGAACAGCATTCCCACAGTGAAACATGGTGGTGGTAGCATCGTGGTGTGGAGATGTTTTTCATCGGCAGGGGCAGGAAAACTGGTCAGGATTGAAGGAACGATGGATGGCACTAAATGCAGGGCAATTCTTGAGGAAAACCTGTTTCAGTCTGCCAGAGATTTGAGACTGGGACGAAGGTTCACCTTCCAGCAGTACAATGACCCTAAACATACTACTAAAGCTACACTGGACTGGTTTAAAGGGAAACATTTAAATGTTTTGGAATGGCCTAGTCAAAGCCCAGATCTCAATCCAATTGAGCATTTGGGGCATGACTTGAAGATTGCTGTACACCAATGCAACCCTTCTAACTTGAAGGAGTTGGAGCAGTTTTGCCTGGAAGAATGGGTGAAAATCCCAGTGGCTAGATGTGCTAAGCTAATAGAGACATATCCCAAGAGACTCGCAGCAAAAGGTGGCTCTACAAAGTATTGACTTTGGGGGTGGAATACATATGCGCAGTCCTGATTTTAGGGGGGTTTTGTCTGAATTATTGTCTGCGTCACAATAAAGGATATTTTGCACCTTCAAAGTCATAGGCATGTTATGTATATTACATGGTGCTAACACCTAAAACTCCATTTTAATTCCAGGTTGTAATGCGACAAAACAGGACAAACACCAAAGGGATGAATACTTTCGCAAGGCACTGTAAGTTTAGATAGGAAGTGGGGGTCTAGAAGTGAGAAGTTGTCCAAGGAGACAAAGATGGGAGATAGTGAATGAGAGTGAGAAAATAGTGGTCGAGAAAGGAAGAGTAGGTGTGAGGAAACAGACACTGGAAAGGAGTGTGTAGAGAGTACTATACTTGGAGGTATGCTATGCTAGGGAAACTAAGGTATACTTTAAGTGGACCACTTGCAAGCTGGCAATAGTTTTTGTAGACAGGGAAGACAGATTTTTAAGGAGGAGCTTAACAGGCTAAATTAGGCAAGAACTTCTGAAACAGATTCAGAGATGTCACTGTGCAACCAATGGGTTTGAATGAGACTTTGGATTGGATGACAACGATTTAATCTGATTTGGTGGAGGTTTGCTGGCGTGCTTTACTGCTTACTTTTAAATAACCATTAGTGAGGTTTCTTTTTATTCCTGAGGGTTATTACCTGAGCTGTTTGACAGGTCCTGACGCAGTCCAGAAAGTTAGCGGGTGAAATTCAAGTTGACTGAGTGTCTTGCAGCATAGACCCCCCTGAAGTTTGGTGAGTCATTGAGGTTTAAGTTAAGTGTTTTTTAATTCTTTTAGATGCATTTAAAAATTATAAAACAAATCTGGAGGCCTATGAATGAAAATTAAGGGCAATACTAATGTGCACTTCCTAGTTGACTTGATTATCACTGCTAGTCAGCCACAAGCCCTGACACTGAGGCCTCTTTATTCTCCTATCCTCAATGGGGATTTTCAGCTAAGTCTTGGCGCATTAGCAGTAATGCTTTGTAGCGATTTTTTCCCTCAGGTTTAGATACATTGTGATACATTAGCCCTTTCTTTTTAATTAGTTAAGAACATAAGAACATAAGATATGCCAATACTGGGTCAGACCAAGGTTCATCAAGCCCAGTATCCTGCTTCCAACAGTGACTAATCTAGGCCACAAGTACCTAGCAGTTTCCCCAAAAGACACAGATTCTACAATGTTTGTAATGGGGCAAGCACTGGATTTCCTGGGTTCCCTTTAATAATGGTTTATGGACCTTTCCTCCAGGAACTTGTCCAAACCTTTTTTAAACCCAACTACACTAACAGCTTTTACTACATCCTCCGGTAACAATTCCAGAGTTTGATTACATGTTGAGTGAAAAAATATTTTCTCTTATTAATCTTAAATAGGTTACCCTGTAGCTTCATTGCATGTCCCCTAGTCTTTCTATATTTTGATGGTGTAAACAATCGAGCTACGTTTACCCGTTCCACTCCGTTCATTAATTTGTGGAGTGGAGGAGTGGCCTAGTGGTTGGGGCAAGGTACTTCAGGCCAGAAGGTTGGGGGGTCAAATCCCACTAGAGGACAGCAACCTTGGGCCGGAAGGACTGGGGTTTCTAGTCCCACAGGTGCTCCTTGTGGTCTTGGGCAAGCCACTTAACCCTCCATAGCTCATGTTCCCTGTAAAATAGTTATCTCCAAGTTATAATGCCCTGTTCAATGTAATTTCAGTTTGTTCAATGTAAACCGCCTTGATATCATGAAAGTCGGTATATAAGAAATGTTAAATAAAATAAATAAAATAGACCTCTATCTTATCTCCCCTCAGCCGTCTCTTTTCCAGGTTGAAGAGCCCTAATCTTTTTAGCCTCTCTTCATAGGGGTATCCTTCCATCCCCTTTACCATTTTGGTGGCTCTTCTCTGAACCTTTTCTAATAACGCTATATCCTTTTTAAGATATGGCGACCAGAATTGCAGACAATATTCAAGGTGCGATTGCACCATGGAACGATATAGAGGCATTATAATATCTTTTGTTTTATTTTCCATTTTTAACTTATGATTCCTAGCATTCTATTTGCTTTCTTGGCCACTGCTGCACACTGGGCGGACGGTTGCAACATGTTATCCACAATGACACATAAATATTTTTCCTGGATAGTGGTTCCTAATGTGGAACCTTGCATCATGTAAACATAGTTTGGGTTGTTTTTTCCAAGGTGCAAAACTTTGCACTTGTCCACATTAAATTTCATCTGCCGTTTTGATGCCCAGTCTTCCAATTTATCAAGGTCCTCTTGCAATTTTTCACAATTCTCTTGGGTTTTAACAACTTTGAATAATTTTGTATCATCTGCAAATTTGATTACCTCACTTGCTATTCCCATTTCCAGGTCATTTATGAATATTTTAAAAAGCAGCAGACAAAGCACAGATCCCTGGGGTACTCCACTATTCACCTCTCTCTATTGGGAAAATTGCCCATTTAGCCCTACCCTCTGCTTTCTATCTTTTAACCAGTTCCTGATCCACAATAGTACACAGCCTCCTATCCCATGACTTTTTAATGTCACCAAGAGTCTCTCAAGAGGGACCTTGTCAAAGGCTTTCTGAAAATTCAGATTCACCATACCAACTATATGAATATGTTCCTCCCTGTTTGTGCTGTAAATACATCATCATTTAATTTTCTATCTGGATTAGAATAATTTTGTTGACTAACCAATCTCTCAAAGCCCTTAGGACATACCAGACTACCCAGACTACCCTTAGATCCAAGAAATGTATCTGATGAAATTTTTCCTGAGCAGAACAAAAATGTTGACTGTGAAGCCCATCTAAAGTGTCTTGTGAAAGTATTCATCCCCTCGGTGTTTGTCCTGTTTTGTCGCACTACACATTGGAATTAAAATGGAGATTTGGAGGATTAACACCATGGGATTTACACAACATGCCTATCAATTTGAAGTTGCAAGATAGCTTTTATTGTGACACAAACAATAAGACAAAAAAACCAAAACAGAAATCAAGAGTGTGCATAGGTATTCACCCCCCCCCCCCAAGTCAATACAGAGCCACCTTTGCTGCAATTACTGCTGCAAGTCGCTCGGGGTATGTCTCTATTAGCTTAGCACATCTAGCCATTGGGATTTTCACCCATTCCTCAAGGCAAAACTGATCCAACTTCTTCAAGTTAGATGGGTTGCGTTGGATTGAGGTCTGGGCTTTGACTGGGCCATTCCAAGACATTTAAATGTTTCCCTTTAAACCACTCCAGTATAGCTTTAGCAGTATGTTTAGGGTCATTGTCCTGCTGGAAGGTGAACCTTCGTCCCAGTCTCAAATCTCTGGCAGACTGAAACAGATTTTCCTCAATGGTGGGAATGGTGTTCTCAGAGTGATAGGAAGTGCTGGGTTTGCGCCACACATGGCATTTCCCATGATGGCTAAAAAGATCAATTTTCGTCTCATCTGACCAGAGAACCTACTTCCATGTGTTTGGGGGGTCCGCCACATGCTGTTGTGCAAACTCCAAACGTGTTTTCTTATTTCTTTCTCTAAGCAATGACTTTTTTCTGGCCACTCTTCCATAAAGCCCAGTTCTGCAGAGTGTATGGCTTCAAGTGGTCCTATGGACAGATACTCTCATCTCTGCTGTGGCTCTTTGCAGCTCTTTTCAGTGTTATCTATGGTGCTTTTGTGGCATCTCTGATTAATGCCCTTCTTGTCTGGTCTGTGTGTTTTGGTGGGAGGCCTTCTCTTGTCAGGTATGTAGGGGTGCCATATTCTTTCTATTTTGTTATAATGGATTTAATGGTGCTCTGTGGGATATTCAGAATCTGGGATTATTTTTTTATAACCCAAACCTGATCTATACTTCTCCACAACTTTGTCTCTGACCTGTTTAGTGTGCTCCTTGGTCTTCATGTTGCTTGCTTAGTGGTGTAGCAGAGTCAGGGGCATTTCAGAACAGGTATATTTATGCAGGCATCATGTGACAGATCATGTGACACTAACTGCATACAGGTGGATCCTTCTGAGGTTAAATGGTTGGACCAGATCCAATAGGAAGGAACATCGGCAACTGCAGAGTTACAGTATTCAAGCCTAGAAATAACCAGTGATAGAAGGGTCGTGAGAGAATGTATGTTTAGAAAGGAACAAACTGCGTGTATCTGAAGTAAGGAAAAGATGGAACACTGAACCAAGGAGGACAGGTAGTCTTGAAAGGATTGTGAAGAATTCAGGATGACCCCGAAGTACCGAAGTGATGGAACAACAGGTACAGACAAGTTGGCAATCATGGGGGCTAACATAGGACAGGGGGTGTTGAAGATCAGCCAGATAGCGGCATACTTTGAGGAATTTAGATGGAGATGATTATTGGATATCCAGGTAGAGACATGTGACAGACAGGAGTCAAGTGAGGCAAGTGAGAGTTAGTGTGATGGAGGAGAATAACTTCATCTGCATAGAAGAATGTTGAGATACCAGACTGCTGAATAATCAGGGCAAGGGAGGCTAGAAAAAATATTAAAAAGAATGGGTGCCAACATAGAACCCTGAGGGACACCGCAGGTGAGAGAAGTAGTGGCAGAGATGGTTGACCCGCAGAAGACAGAGAAGGAATGGGAGGACAGAAAAGACTGGAGCCAAAGAAAAACAGTGTCCCTCTGTTGCACTCTCTTTATATTAACCTTCATATAGGGAAACTCTATGTGTCCTCCTTCCTCTACTTCTTACATGGAAACAGCTGCAGGGATGGTGCTAGGCTTTCTGGCGCCCCCTCCCTCACTATTATTAATGCTGGCTACACCCCACCACCCCCCCAATAAGGAACCTACCCAAAAAAGCAGCACTGCAAATACTGCAGCGGGCCCTGGAACATCCAAATACCTATTTGAAAAGCTGAACAATTCAGATTACTACAGTATAGATTCCTATGTACAGACTCCATCTTAACATAACATCTGGCCTTTGTCACACACTCAGAACACAGACCCTCACCAAGTACAGAATAAGTGACCACATCCTAAAAATAAAAATATGTAGATTTATTTATTTAACGCTTTTTCTATGATTCAAGATGGTTTACATAGAACATAAGGTAACAATGTTGACACAGCTGTTTTACAGAGAACAAAACTTCTTGATCATAACTGCAAATTCAACAGTTAACTTTTTACATATTTACAGAGAGAAGGTGGGTAGACAAGGGGGACGAGGAGGAGGGGGCAGAACATATGGAGGGGGGAGGGTCAAGATGGGGTGAGTGCAGGATAATTGATTTATGTTAGATTAAGATAGGTGCGGTTTAGGGGGCAAGGCAAAGTATTCTTGAAAGAGGAATGTTTTGAGCCTTTTGCAGAATTCAGAGTGGTTGGAGCACCCTCATAAGTCAGGTGGGAGGGCGTTCCACATGGAAGGGGCCTAGAGGGAGAAGGCTCAGTTACATGTGGATTGTTTGCTCTTTTTCTTCTGTGATGGTATGTTTAGGATGTTTACAGAGTTTGGTCTACGTGATCTGGTGCTGTTTTGGTTTAGAGAGAAGGGAGAGTAGACAGAGGGTAGATTCATTGTGTATTACTTTGTGTATTAGTGTGATGGTTTTAAATTTTATTCTGGCCAGCATGGGGAGCCAGTGGAGCTCCTGGAGGACAAGGGTGATGTGGGCTCATCTGGATGTGTTAGTTATTAGGTGTGCTGTTGTATTCTGGGCCATTTGGAGGGGACAGATACTATGTTTTGGGAGACGATGATATATGAGGTCGCAAAAGTCGAGGGACGGGGTGGTTAGGAGTTGGCAAACAGTTCAGAAAGAGTCTGGGTTTAGTAAGAGTCTCAGAGTTCTTATTTTGGTGTAAATTGCATTTGCTGTTTTTCTTATCTGTTCCTTGAAGGTAAGGTTCTGGTTGATTGTTAAGCCAAGGTATTTGACTTCATTCTTTATACAGACAGTGTAATCACCAAGGACAAGAGATGTTGGGGAAACAAAGGATGGATTGGAGAAGATATGGAGAGCTTCTGTTTTAGTTTGGTTAATTATAAGATTGTGTTGATGGAGCCAATGTCTTATCTTGGTGAAGCAGTTGCTAATGTTGGTGAAGTTTGGCATTGCTAAGTTGAAGGGGGTGAAGAACATTATATTGTCAGCATATAATTGGTATTGTATGTTGTGTTCTTGAAAGATTTTGAATATGGTTTGAAGGAAGATATTGAAGAGGAGTGCTGATAAGCTGGAGCCTTGTGGAACTCCTCGAGTAGGAGTGAATAGTAGGGAGGTTTTATCATTAATTCGTATCAGTTGTGTTCTGTTTTCAAGGTAGGAGCGGAACCAGTTTAGTGTGGTATCTCTGAGGCCAATGTCATGCAGTCTGATCAGGAACTGTTCATGGGGGGGAGTCGAATGCAGATGATATGTCAAGGAAGATTAGTAGACAACCTTCGGTAGGTGTTTCGGTGTATTAGATCACTGATTCTAGAAGGGACGTGATCAGGGTTTCCACACCCTGGTTCCTTTTTAAACCATGCTGGAAGGGGGCAATGTCATCAATGTAATGCTGCAGTTGAGATTGAACAATCTTTTCAGCTATTTTTGTAAGGAGGGGGATACTTGATATCGGTTTGTAGGAGGCGGGTAAGGTGGGATCAAGTTTGTTTCCTTTTAGGATGGGGCAAAGAGAGCTCTTTTTTCAGGGGTGTTGGCATAATACCAATGCAAAGGGAGGTTTTTACTATGGAAAGGATGAAGGGGCTAAGGGTTTCCTTAGTGCTTTTTATCCAAGTGACTAGACATGGGTCAAGGGCAAAGGTAGAAGTATTGAGGTTTTTGATGACTGTGATTATGTTGTCCAGGGATGGAGGGTCAAACTGATTCCAGGTTGTTATAGAGGTTACGTAAGGAGTGTAAGACTCTGAATGGAGGCTAAGTCGAGATGGGGATGGGCAATATTTAAAGCAGAGGAGGTCTGCTATGGCCTTTGGGGAAATTTTTGCATCCAGCTCCTGTTTTGATGTTTCATTTAATAGGGATTTAGCAATGGAGAATAGTTCCCTGGCTTTGTTTATAGAACGCAAAATTACATTTTCGTTGTATTCTCTTTTCTGCCTTAAAGTTTCGGAGCAGTGGGAGCGGAGCTTTTCTGTGTAGCTGGTATAGCTGGAGGGTTCACGGGAACGATGCCAATGGCGTTCCAACCATCCGAGTTCTTTCTTTATCTCATGTAGGAAAGAAAAGAACCAGGGTGCTCTTTTACAGTGTTTGTGTGGCGGTGGTCTGGGTGTGGCTAGTGCAGCAACGGTCATAATCGTGTTCCATTCGTCAATTTGGGTATCTAAGTTAGCTCTGTTGTCAGTGAGGATTTCTAGTTGAGGTTTGACCTGATTAAGGATCAAGTTGATATCGAATTGTTTTATATTGAATTGTTTGAATTTATGAATCCGCAGAGGTGAAGTGGGTAAGGGACTTCTTTGGTGATGGGAAGGAAATGAGAATAGTATCAGAGAGTGGTCTGACCATAGTACAGGGTAGATGGAGTGTGGAATTGGAGTGTTCTCTAGGATATTGTGTGGCATAAAGATCAGGTCAAGGATGTGGGTTGGAGATTTGAGGTTCTGGGAGAAGTGTAAGGCTTCCATGGCTTCTAAGAAGGAGGATGCCTGTTTCTGTGAGGAGAGGATGAGGTCTCCTAAAATGATGAAAGGGTGTGTGGCAGTTTGGAGGGTGCAAGCTGATTCAAGTATTGTGGAAAGGTCAAGAATATCGGTTTGGGGAGCTCTGTATAAGAGGCACAGTGAGAGTGTGTTGTTGGAGACTTTGACAGCATCCATACCTGGGGTAGAGGCTGATTCAATGATGGTGAAGTTCAGTTCTTTCTTCGATATTACAGAGACACCACCTCCTCTGTTGGTTGTCCTATTGCAGTTGTAGATTGAGTGAGTGGGTGTGTGGAAAAAGTCGGTTTACGAGAACAGAGTCTGTTTCATGGAACCATGTCTCTGTGAGTCAGAGTATATCAAAATTGGGATCAGTGATTAAATCTGCTATGAGGGGGATCTTATTCCTGGCTGAGTGTACGTTGATCAGTGCACATTAGAGTGGGAGGTGGTTGGGTTTGGATAGCGAAGTAGGGGTGGTAAGGGGATTGGTGATAATATTTGTAAGACTGCATTTCTGAGGGGCTTGATGTAAGTGAAGATAGGGTAGGAATGTGGAATTGGGTGGTGATCCATTTGTATGGATTATTATATTTTGTTTCACTTCTAGTGCATTAGAGAGGTTTTGCTGTTTTTTTTAGTGTCATCAAGTCAGTGCTGACTCATAGCGACCCAGCTACCTCTGGGTTTTCTTGGCAAGTAGATTGCCAGCCTTTTCTTCCGAGGCAATGGAGGGTAAAGTGACTTGCCCAAAGTCATAAGGAGTGCCAGTGGGAATCGAACCCTTAATCTTCTGGGTACTAGGTAGTTGCTCTAACTGCTAGGCTACTCCTCCACTCCGCATTAGAGAGTAGAGCTGAGATAATGGATAATATTAAGATGTGAGTCCACATGGTTGTGTGCCAGTGCTTAAGGGTCTCCATGTTGGGGGGTTGGGGTGGGGAGAGTCACTGGGGGATAAGCATGAGGCAGAGAGTTAAGATTGGAAGTAGCAAAAGTAAGGTGAAGGCAAAGGTGTTTAGGAGTTGGGCTGGCAAGGCAGCAATTATATCTCCAGCATGCATAACACTGTTATAGCAAGGATTCAGATGGAATAACTAGCAGGGTTTTCAGGTATGGTTCAAGTGTGTAGGTTCAAGTATGGTTCAAGTGAGTAGGTTCTTGGGATGTACCAGTGATAAGTCAGCATGTTTATATCACTAAAACAACAGAATGAGATACCAGATGAGCATCAGGGAGTTCAGTACAGCAATGTAACAAGTAGATATAATACAATGCAACGAGTATGTTGCATTTTTAGCCATAGAGAGTGGATTAGCAAGGATATATACAATGTAGTGCAAGTGATCTTAACCATGAAGACACGGTAGCAGTTAAATAAGCTGTAAAATTATTAGCAAATTATGGCAGTACACAGCACTTACAATGACAGTATTGTGGCAGTATTGTGGATTGTTGCAGTCTTCGTCGGTTAGTGTTACATTTTTCGGTTGAAAAGCGACATCTAATTTCCATGCCTAAGGGCCCTCTGGTGAGGCTCTCAGGTGCGGGCCTGCCAGGCACGGACGCGCCTTTGCGCCCTTACTTTTAAAGTCCAGAGGGCGGTTCCTGATAGGTTTTGGCGGGGAGGAGCTTACCTGCTCGCTCCCTTCTGCTGCTGCTGATCAGGAACTGTGTGTGGCTGCTGGTTCCTTTGCACCCTTACTTTTAAGTCCAGAGGGCAGTTCCTGTTAGATTTTGGCGATGCAGAGTAGGGAAGAGCTTACCTGCCCACTCCCTTCTGCAGATAAAAAATTAAACTGCAATCCCAAGAAGCCAGATACTGTATACAATGCAACACCAGAGAAATAGAAAGAGATGCTTTCCATGTACTGTATAAAATATAAGGACTGAAAAAAAAATATTTTTTTTACCTTTGTTGTCTGACCATTTTATTCTCTGATCACGCTGGTCCTAATCTGAGGTTTCTGTTTTCCTCTGTCTTCTCTTAGCTCTCTTTCTATGGTCTCTGAAAGTAAGCTAGTCCGTACAGGGCTGTGTATACGGCCAGGGTACTCAACAATATAGTACTAGCCCTAAGAAAGAGTTAAGAGTTCAGAGCTTTTTACTCAGTAACATCCTTGAAAGACTCTGCTAGGATAATTAGGTAAAAGGTTCCTAGTAATATAAACACTAGTCTATGTTTATATAAGATAAGTAAAGTGCAAGTTGTCTCCCAGTCTCGGGTTAGAGATATCAAACTGTCAGTATTAGAATTAATTCCTACATAGTTATGTCTGGGAATATGTGTATGTCTTCTCATGATGACCTATGCTAATGAGAATTGAACTATGATGTTATGAATATGTGATGCGTGACATAGAATAATAAAGTGAGAATTATGCTGTGTAATGGAATATTTACCTATAAATAAAGTGGCCAAAAGCTAAGATGACAGAGTAAACAAAGGCAGTAGCCTAGTTTGCTCTCCCAAAGCTTTGGTTGTTTTTATAATACAAGTGTGTTGTGTATTATTTACTGATGTTTACAGATTCCCTTCTCATTGCTTTGTGTGTGGATTTCCGTTACCCAAGAGCCCTGGTATGTTGCCGGTGAGGGGAGGGCCAGAGTACACTTTCAGTTGGTGCCGTGCCGGATACGGATCTCTGCATTCAAGGCAAGAGCAGAAGGTGCCAGAAGACTTGTGAGTATTACCAGTGATGGGTAATCTATTAAGTAGACAGGCTCCGTCTCAGATGCATGAGTGGCATGACGGAGCTAGGGCTTTAGTGTTTAAGAAAGGTAGCCCTTCTTATTGTATGCTTCTATTGTATGTATGAGAAGCATGGTGATGTAGCCATCGATTCCGTAGCACATAGGGGTTCAGTGACAAAAAGTAATGTGAATCTGCAGTTTCCTTTGGAGGGAACTTTCTCTGTAGATAAGGTCCATTGCCTGAGATATGAGTTAGCGGTTAAAGGTAAACTGTGCAATTGTGCTTACATGGTGGGAACGGATGGTACATGATAAACATAGGAATGTTTATGTTTTGAAACAAAAGTTGTTTGTGCTAAGAAATGTAACTAATAACCAGCTGAGTGAGTGAGGATCACTCGTGTAGCAGAACCAAGAATTAAAAAAAAAGAAAATACTTAAAGAGAAACAGAAGTTAGGGGGAGTAGGATTGTGTATTTTGGATATTTGGAATGTCTCCCAGCTCAAAGAATTGAGAGCACGTTTGAACCATGAAACAGAAAGTATTGTACTTATAATGAGAACCTTAAGGGTGGCAATAGGTGATAGTGTTTCTGTTGCAAAGGAATTGAGAGTTCCTAGTGACATTATTGATAAAATTGAGAGAGATTTAGACAGACATTATGAAACTTACAAAGAGGAGTGTGATCAATTATATTATTCTCTTCCTGCCTGCAGCCCGCCGGCCCGACATCTGCTCTCCCAGGGGGGGATCGAGCAGCCGGAGCACCGATCCACCCCCGGAAGCGTGAGCAGCCCAATCGGGGCTGCCTGGTGACCTACATAAGGAAGCGCCATCGGGCGCACCCACGCCTGAGGACCTCGCCAGAGGGCCCTTTGGCGTGGCCCTTAGGCGGGGACCTCGACAGAGACCACCGGCCCGGAAGAACACGTGTCTTCCGCGATCATCATCCAACCTACCAGGACTGGACCACTTCCCATCGAGCATCGACGAGAGCCCAAGCTTCTAGCTCCGGTGAGATCACCCTAACGAGACCCATCTCACACTCACTATAAACAACACCCCGAGAGGGCCTGAAATATCCGAGAGGTTACAGTGATTGCATGCTTAAATTGCCACACTAAAAGCTACATTGGTACTCTTTATTACAACCAGGTTGCTTCGCTTAACTAAGCCAACTTATGCTTATCCCCAATCGCATTGGTTACTAGCAGGCACAACTGATATATATTACAGCTGTTATGGGTTCAAATTGTGCTAGAGAATTGTGACTCTGACACTTTGTGACAAATTGTGATATTGATATGTTACACTGACATTTCTTTCTCAAACAAGCTGCTACACTTTCTAAGCGATAAGTCTACTACTGAACAGTGCTTTACCTTATCTGTTCAACATCACAGGAAACGCACTCAAACCACTCACTGACCCAAACCGTCCCTACCAAAAGGCCTGACCTGAGCTCCCTACCATCTCCCGACGCCATGACACCGCCCGCCACAACCGCATTTTCACACGCATTTATCAGCTGCTACGTACTACTCGCACTGACACAAGTCTCCCAAGCTCTCACCTCCACCCATAACTCCATCCCAATCCTACACAACCCATGGAAGAGACACCACGATTACACCAACCACCAAACAGTCAGACCCATGCACACAACACACCCTCACCTCATCTATGTGGCCCTTCACCAGGCCAGACCCCCTCAGCACAATCACGACACCCCCCCTCATGACCTGAAATGTGCCCTAATAAACGCCCGCTCTATCCGAAAGAAATGGCCTGCCATATCCGACATGTTAGCCACTCTTGACATCGACATCCTATGCATCACAGAAACATGGATGTCAGAGTCAGACGCGGTTATCCTCCACCAGTTTGTCCCCCCCAACTTCTCCACCCACTCGTGCCCCAGAACTGACAGAAGGGAGGGAGGAGTACTCATCCTAAGCAAGACCATCCTACAATTCCAGACGATTGCATCCAACAGCACCCCCCATCTGGACTACATCTCCATAGCGAATAAACCTTGTACCATCAACCTGCTATATCGAGCACCCTCGCCATCACCAGATGAACTTTCCTCAATTATTGACCTCGCCTGCAACCCCATCAAGACACACACATCAAACTGGATACTAGGAGATTTCAACCTCCCCTCACTTCAAGACACTCAAGCCAGAGCCTTCCTAGATGCCCTCGAGACGGTGGGCTACACCCAACTGATCAGCTCCCCTACCCATATCAAGGGGAATACACTTGATCTCATATTCACACCACAATCAGCTCTCCGTCCCACAGCCAAGATCAACCTCTCATTATGCTCAGTACCATGGTCTGACCATAGTCTAATCAGATTCTCGATGCCCTCACATCCCTCACCCTCTAACCCTCAATCCTCAAACAAACCACCAGCACCAGTTTCAAAACGCTACCGCCCGTTCAACAGAGAAGAGATCTTAGAGAGAGCACAACCTCTCCACGACCCACCTGGACTAAATCTGGATGACATGATTTCCACATGGAACTCATGTCTCAATGCTGCAATTGACCCGCCCGCCATCAATACTTCATATGACAAGAGGAAGAAGGCACCTTGGTATTCGCCCGAACTAAAGACCTCCCTCCTACAACTCCGACAGCTAGAGAGACGCTGGCGCCGCTCCAGATCGGCCGAAAACCAGGAAGCTTACACCGCCCAGCTGGGCACCCACCGAACAGCAGTTTCAAGGAGAATGAGGCAATACCACGCTGATGTTCTACAATGATCCCTGAATAAACCACATGAGCTGTTCAACATTGTCAAATCCTTAGTAAAAGAACCCTCTACTGACCAGGCAAACCAGCCAGACCCACAGGAATATGCAGACTACCTGCAAACCAAAACAAACCAAGCCATCTTACCCGCTAGCACCGGGTCTCCGGACATGACGCATGCCCCTTCCCCCCCACCCTCACCCCCACAAGTCCTAATAGATATCCAACGTACCATCTCCACCTTCGCTACCCCAACTGAAAGAGAAATACAAGACATCATTATGAATATAAACACTACCACAGCACCTAACGACCCATGTCCAGCATTCTGGATAAAAACCCTACGGATCGAGCTCAGTCCCTTCCTGGCAAAACTGATCGAAACCTCATTCCAGACAGGCATCTTCCCCCGAAGCCTAAAACAAACTTCAATCAGACCGCTGCTGAAGAACAATAAACTGGACCCCGCAAAGATGGACTCATACAGACCCATCTCCAGTATACCGCTCCTAGCTAAAATGACAGAAAAAATAGTCCACCATCAACTGAGCCAACATATAGAGAATAATGCACCCCTCGATCCCTGCCAGCACGGGTTTCGGGAGCAATAACAACCCTATTCAGCACTCTAATGACAGGGTTGGATAACATCAAACAAGGATTTGCCCTCATCTTCCTTGACATTGCGGCAGCTTTCTACTCCGTCAGCCATGATCTACTCCTGTCCTGCCTTGTCGAGAAGGGAATCCACAGCACCGCCCTCGCATGGTGTGCCTCATACCTAAATGACAGATGGCAGCATGTCCGCTCCGGCACCACAATTTCCACCCCATTCCCACTAAAGAAGGGCGTCTCTCAAGGTTCTTCACTCTCTGCCCTCTTCTTCAACATCTATATTCAGCCTATCTGCATCATCATCAGGTCCTTCAGCGTGGACTGCCTAATATACGCCGACGACGTCCTCATGTTCACCCCAATACATACTGATCACCCAGATTTATCCCAGCTATCCTCATGCTTCAACGCAGTCACAGACTGGCTACAATCTCAGAAGCTTAAAATAAACCTTAAAAGGACGGAGGTACTCTTCATCAGCAGAGACCAAGCATTCACCCCGCCCCCTTCACTGAAAGTACGTGATGCCGAGCTTCTCACGAAGACAATGATTCGATACCTTGGAGTAACGCTCGATCAACATCTCAACTTAAATGCCCAGATAGGCAACATGTCAAAGGCGATTTACCACAAAGTCCGGATGCTACGTCACATCAGGCCACTACTAGAGCCAGAAGACTTTCAAACAGTCTTTCAGGCACTAGTGATGCCCCACTTCGACTACGCGAACTCCATACTCCACGGCCTTCCGAAGTGCACACTACAACCTTTGCGGCTAGCAATGAACACGGCAGCCATAACCCTTCACCAAGCCTCTAGAAGAGACCATATCACCCCTATCCTGAAAACACTACATTGGCTCCCGGTACGCTATAGGACCACCTTCAAAATCTTAACAATAACATTCAAAGCCATCACCAAATGCACGGCCTCTCTGAACTTATCCAACTCACCCCCCCCCCCCAACAGACTAAGAAGATCTGCCGCCACCAACTCCCTTCTACTCCCGAAAACCATCACCAAATGCACCAAGGCCACTAGAGACCGTGCCTTTGCTCTATCTGCACCTTCATGCTGGAACACCTTACCAACCAACATCCGTGCCATAAACAACCTTCACCAATTCAGAAAGGCACTGAAGCACCACCTCTTCCTTCAATGCTTTGCCAATTCAGACGACATCACGTAGCCACATCTCAACCCTACCCAACACCCACAGAGTAGACACACCACTCACCCTCTCTGATCCCCTAACCCACCCTCCCCTGGTAACCCCCCCGACCGACCTTGACGCTACACATCCCAGCGACCTGTAAATACTGTGCATAGTTATATTGAGGCCTTATACCAATATGTATATAGTTTTACCTGTTCACCAAGTTTAAATTCCTTGTTCTACTGTAAGTCCAATGTAGACCCCCCACACTGGGCATTTATGTTATTTGTGAACCGTGCTGATGTTGAAGAGTGCGATATAGAAAAATGCTAAATAAATAAAAAAATAAATAAATAATAAATTATGATCTAGGCTCTATTCAGGACGTACTACACCAGCAACATAATTTATGTTCTGGCACTGTTAAACTGAAGCAGCTGTGGGAACATAAGAACATAAGATATGCCATACTGGGTCAGACCAAGGTCCATCAAGCCCAGTATTCTGTTAAATGTTATTGTGACTACTTAAAGAAGTGCTTGATTTGACTAAAACTTTTCCAAATTACAGGGATAACCCTGGTAGATTTGTGTCTTTATGGTCTCAAATAATTAACAGTTATAATCCCACTTGGGCAGCTCTAGATAATTTGCTCAGAACTGTGTTTTTTTATTAATCCAGCTGATTTTCATAGGGTCACCCATCCAGTTCGTAAAGATAACTGGCAATGGCCACTGACAGACCCTGTGATAGATTTTCAAGAGAAGACACAAAGAGATCATTTTGTTTTATGTAGAGAAAAATTGTTAGAATCTCTTAAAGTAGTATGCAAACCTGTAAAGGATTGGTAGAGATTAACATCTCTAAGGCAGGATAGGGGTGAAAAGGTTACGGATTTTCACACTAGGTGTATGCTAGCTTTTAAAGACTATTCTGGTGAGGCAGAAGACACACCTTAAGGATTCACTAATGTTTTTGTAAATGGTTTGATTCCGAGAATAAAATAAATTTTGGAAACTTCAATAATAGATTGGCCAGCTAGAACAGCTGATGCAATTCTGGAAGGAGCTCAATACAGTGAGTTGAAATTTCTCAAGGAACAGCAAGAGCAACAAACCAGAATAGATATGAAAAAGAATAAATTACTCAACTTGCAGACTGCTTCTATGCAACCACCCATGGGCAGGGGGAGAGGTAGAAACAGAGCCAGAGGTCGTCATGGGAATCCTCAGCGAGGGCGTGGACAGTCCAGAGAAATGCGTACTTGTTATACTTGTGGTGGGATTGGGCATTTGCAGCGAGACTGTCCCCGGAATCGGAATCTTGATGGCCAGAGATCTGATTTCCCTCCCCCCCCTTCGGTAAAAGCTGAATTCACTCCCGTATATCAATGTTTCTCTAACCCAGAAGATTGTGGAGATGATACATGGGATGCATGACTATTGTTGAATCTGAATATAACTCCTCAGGGTGAGTTAGAAGTTAAGCTGAGAGGATCTAATTTGAAGTTTGTTATTGATACTGGAGCTACAACATCAGCACTGCGTTTACAGGATTTGCCTGCCATTTATCACACTCAACTAGCACAAGCTCCGATAGTACATTGTGAAGGCATTGAGGGTAAGATAATACCTCATCGTAAACTTGAATTTTTACCTTTGCAGATTGGAGAGACTGTGTATCCTACTAACTTTCTTGTAGGAGACACTTTACCAGTGTATCTTTTAGGTCGGGACCTTTTAGCTTCACACTGTGCTACTCTATCCTGGATGACTGGAAAGTTGTTTTTCCAGCTGTATTCTCTCTCTGAAGTGCCGTCCCCTGCAGATGCCAGTAACATTCATCCTGCTCTTGGAGAACTTCCTTCTACCCTGTGGGCAGTGCCGGGATCCAATGTCGGCTATCCCGCCTGTGAAAATCATTGTGAAACCTGGAGCTCAGCTTCCCAGGCTCAAGTAGTATCCACTGCCAGCAGCTGCCATTGAAGGAATTCGTCCTGTGACTGAAGATCTTCAGAAACAAGGTGTCATTTATTCTACAACTTCATCATGTAAGACTCCAATTCTTCCTGTACTAAAGGCTGACGGTAAGACTTATAGATTTGTGCAAGACCTGCGAGCAGTAAATAATGTGATTTTGCCAATTTTTCCCTTAGTGCCTAATCCACATGATATCTGGACACAGATACCTTCAGGGACTACCTGGTTTTCTGTTGTAGATTTGAATTCTGCTTATTTTTCAGTAAGAATTAGCAAAGAAAACCAATTTTTATTTGCTTTCCATTTTGACAATAAGCAGTATACTTGGACCACTTTGTGTCAAGGGTACACTGACAGTCCTGCATATTTTTCACAGGCCCTAAGAACTGCATTATTTGATGTAAGACTCGACCATTCCTCTTTAGTTCAATATGTGGATGATTTGCTTTTATGTTCACGAAGTTATGAGAGTTGTTTGTCAGATTCCTTGTCTCTATTAGCTCATATTGCTAATTTAGGTCTAAAGGTTAATTTGTCTAAACTGCAATTTGTATCTCAAAGTGTTACCTTCCTTGGTGTTGTTCTAACACCATGTGGTCGTGCAATTACCTCTGCTAGATTGAAACCTATTCTGTCATTGCCTTTTCCAGCGACATCAGTGTTATTGCGTAGATTGCTGGGTTTATTAATCTTCTGTAAACAATGGCTAGCAAATTTCTCAGACCTTACTGCTCCGCTTTATGCTCTTATTGGGAAAGGAGGACCTGAAGGTCTCATTGTACCCACATTAGCACAGTGGGAAGCTTTTTGTAAATATAAAAACTGCACTGGGAAATGCGCCATGTTTATCGTTGTCAGATTATTCTTTACCATTCAAACTGTATATGGCTCTTTCTGATTCCTCTGCTACCTGTGTGCTTTTACAAGCTTTCCGAACTGGTTGCAAGCCAGTAGGCTATTTCTCAAAGCGATTTGATGCAGTGACTTTGGGACTCCCACTATGTCTACGTAGTTTGGTAGCAGTGGCTTTTGCAATTGAAATTACTGATTTTCTGGTTTTACAGCACCCTCTTGAAGTGTATGTGGCACATTCAGTTTCTAGGTTGCTTCATTTAACCAAGACTCAGCCTTTGTCCTCCACACGTTTATTGACTCTGGAATTAATAATTTCTCGGCTTCATGTTTCAGTGTGTACTACATCAATATGCAACCCTTCAACACTTGTGGAGGAGGATGGGTCTCATGATTGTTTCCAAACTATTTTGACATTTTCTCGAGCTAGACCTGAACTTTCCCCTATACCTTTACCAGCCCCGGCTATAACTTTGTTTGTGGATGGTTCTGCTTTCAGAGATGAGATGGGCTATGCAGTCACAACAGTTAATGATGTAGTGGAATCAGCTTCTTTGCCATTTACCAGTGCACAGCTATCAGAAGTGTTTGCAAAGGGCAACCATTTTGCAGACCAAGAAGCACGGCAAGCTGTTCTTCGAGCATCGGTGTCACCGACATTGCTATATTTATCACCATCTAATATGACTTTGTTTTCCCTTTCATCTCTCTTGCAGCAATATCAAGATACTTCCTTTGAAACCCAAACCCTGTGGACTTTGTGGGGTGCATCCTGTGATGCTCAGGGCTACTGGAAAAAGGATCATATGCTTCTTTGTCCTGACAGTCTATTGTTTCCACTTGCCCTGTTCCTGCATCATAAGCATCACCGCTGTGGCTATGAATTATGCCTTTTTCGGTTCTCCAGTATCACCTGAACTTTATTTTTCTTTGGCACAGCTTGTCTGCACTGTTTCAAGACTGGCAGAGTAGGGTCAGCTTAGGGTTAGTTATATGGATTTCTGCCTTCCGGACTCTTTTTGATTTTGCAGCTTGTTTTTCAGATCTGCCCTGTGCCAGAGGAGGGAGGTGGTATTTGTTGGTGGTCACTTGTCTTTTCTCTGGATGGGTAGCAGCTTATCCCACTACCAGTATGACTGCTGGGGTTGCCATCAAATTACTGCTCATCCAGCTATTCCTGTTTGGGGTGCACCTTTTGTTCTTTCTTCTTATCTGGGTCCAGCCTTCATTGCGGGTGTCTGGGAGGGTATTGAGGATCTGGTTTGGTATTAAGAGACAGCTGCACACTCCCTATCATCCGCAAAGCTCTGGCCAAGTGGAACAGATGAATAGGACACTCAACGGTCACTTACGCACTATGACACAGGATTGGGCTACAGATTGGACAGAAGCCCTTCCTTTTGCCCTTATGGCAGTGCGTAATTCCCCCAGCGTACTCGGGGAGGCCTGACACCATATGAAATGGTTACTGGATGTCCAGCTACTTCTCCACATGAATTGGAAGTAATCCTGGATCCTCAACCGTTGCGCAGCGATATTTTGACTTATTGCTCATGATTGCACTCAATCCTGTCTGTTTCCCCTTTATTGCAGGTGACTCCTCAACAAGATACTCTTTCAGAGTTATCACATCCAGAAGTGAAGCCAGGGGACTGGGTCCTGATTAAGAATTTGCATCCAAAGACACTTTTGGCTCCCAAGTTCCTAGGTCCATTCTGTGTGCTCCTGGTGGGATACTCAATTTGTAAAATGGAAGGACATTCTCATTGGATACATCTTACACAGTGTAAAAAGGCTCCTTCACAGGATCCAGAAGGCGGTTCCCTGCATCAGTGAATCAAGAGAATACTACGCAGAGACTCATTGGACAACAGTGATATTATAGAAAAAGACCATCGTGATTAAGTGCTTTTTGAATGGACTAATTATGCAAAACACCTTCTTCCAGCATCTATACTGCTGCTTAGGTGGATAAAGTTAGTTTGAATTAGTGTTTTACTGATATATATGCAATGACCTTTAGGCACGTAACCTCTACTTCATGAAGAGATTGAGAATTAGAGGGTAGTTATAGCAATAGTATATATCTTCATCATATTAAGAAGAGTAGGTGTATTTTCATTTTCTCTTAGAACATTTATTTTTGAAGTAATTAATAGTTTTAGATATTTAGAGGTTTGTTAAGAATGTTTCCTTATCTGGTCGTAGTTATGTTGTGGCATATTATTGTTAATGAAGCAGTACTGCATTTAGAATCTTGGGAATGTTATGGGGAATACCCAAATATTTTTGAGTCACATTTACACTCAGTTACAAAACATTTTAATCTATCAAATTGTGTGGTTTGCCTTCCAACTGTGACAGCCACTCAGCATGGGTGTCTACCACGAGCTAGGCCTAAAGCCTTTAAAGAGTTTCGTGACATAGCTTTTAAATCTAACTACTGTACAATGGTTTCATACAAACACAGAACCTAGAGTAGTTAGCTCTATGCCTTTAAAGTCCCCTCCAATATGTTTTATGGCTCGGGGTACAGGGAAAAAGGTGGGGGACACTCCATGGAACATCTGTAGAATAGTAATGCTACATAATTCTTCTATCTGGTATAAGAAATCCCACGTATGAAAATTCTATATTTCAGTAGTACAATTAGTGCAAGTTCAAGGGAACCAAGTGCATGATTATGATTTGTTACAGTATAATAGTTCTGGCTACCCTCTGAATGACTCTAGTTCAGACCTAAACATACCTAACTGGAGTTTCCCTTTGTTAGGATATTACCATCCCTGGGAACGTAATTTATCTGTTGGAATTAAAGAAATGAACATTAATCAGTGGGCTTTGAATAATTGTACACAGAATATATCTTGTCCCCACAACTTGACAATTTGGGAAAATGGATTAGTGGCTTTAGAAGGGGATTATTTTGTGTGTGGTAATCTTGTGTATACAGAACTTCCCAGAGGTTGGTCAGGTACTTGCTATGTTGCCCAGTTAGACACCCCGTGGCGTTTTTTACCTTACCAAAATATTACTTTATTATCAACCCGGAATAATTCTTTAAGAAGAAAAAGGGATGTTTTCCCTCAGGATGAAGCCATAACAGCAGCACAACAGTTGGTAGACTCTACAAGTCCTTTAACTAAATCTCAGATAGATGTATTTACAGGTACTGTTTGGCTCACAACTTTTGGAGCCATAGCATCCACCAGAGAATATGATACCCAGATTATGCGATTACAAGCAGTTGTTGAACTTACAGCCCTGAATCTCACAGAGGCTATTAGTGTGTTACAAGGTGCAGTGGACAAGGTGTCTGCTTATGAAGCCCAGAATTGCATGGCTTTAGATTATCTCCTAGCGAAGGAAAATGGCGTGTGTGGCCTAATTTTTGATCATTGTTGCAATATGCTTGATGATGAAGGAAAAATAGTGAAAGGCCTACTAGATAAAGTTAGAAATCGTACTTTTGTATCAAGTAGTAAATATGTAAGTTCTTTTTCTGATTTTTTTTATTCTGTTTCTTCTTTTTGTAGTTCATTATCTAGGCCGTTGCAAGGCATGTTAGCATCACTATTTGGCATTTTAGGGATTATCATTTTAGGAGCATTAATTCTCTGTGTAATATCTGCCTGCTGTAAGAAATCAGTGGAGGCACCGACCCCTAAAAATGATGTTACAGATAGACCCAGAATCTAGTTACAATCCTTCTTTAATATCAATGTCTGAGTTGCCTTACCTTTGAAATGATTCTTTACAGAATCAGAGGAGGGACTGAAAGTAAGCTAGTCCGCACAGGGCTGTGTATACGGCCAGGGTACTCAACAATATAGTACTAGCCCTAAGAAAGAGTTAATACCATTCAGAGCTTTTTACTCAGTAACATCCTTGAAAGACTCTGCTAGGATAATTAGGTGAAAGGTTCCTAGTAATATAAACACTAGTCTATGTTTATATAAGATAAGTAAAGGGCAAGTTGTCTCCCAGTCTCGGGTTAGAGATATCAAACTGTCAGTATTAGAATTAATTAGAATTAATTCCTACATAGTTATGTCTGGGAATATGTGTATGTCTTCTCATGATGACCTATGCTAATGAGAATTGAACTATGATGTTATGAATACGTGATGCGTGACGTAGAATAATAAAGTGAGAATTATGCTGTGTAATGGAATATTTACCTATAAATAAAGTGGCCAAAAGCTAAGATGACAGAGTAAACAAAGGCAGTAGCCTAGTTTGCTCTCCCAAAGCTTTGGTTGTTTTTATAATACAAGTGTGTTGTGTATTATTTACTGATGTTTACAGATTCCCTTCTCATTGCTTTGTGTGTGGATTTCCGTTACCCAAGAGCCCTGGTATGTTGCCGGTGAGGGGAGGGCCAGAGTACACTTTCAGTCTCTAGTCCATCTGTCATTTCTTCTCTCCTCTTTCGTTTTCTTCACTTCATTCCATCTTGGATATTGATATTTTCCCTTCAGCTTTCTTCCATTTATGTTTCTCTCTGCCAATCAGACTTCACTATTCTCTCTCACTATCCAGTCCTCAATCCCCCTCTTTTTTACTCCATCTACTTACCACTTTTCAACCCTCACCCAGTCCTCCCATTCCCCACTTCTTTTTTCCTGGTCCATTATTCCCCATTCTCACTCACTTTCTTCCCCTCCCCCCCATCCATCATATCCCATCATTCTTTTTCTCCCTCACTCTGTCCTCCCCCCTTGGAAAAAATATCATGTGACACCATCCCCGGTGTCTTCTTTTTTTTTACGTGTCAGCAGCAGAAAGATGTCATAGCACCATCCCCAGCTTTATCTTTATTTCTCCGAGTCAGAACCCAGCAGCCAGTGCTGCCTGTAGCATTCACTTCTGGTGAATGGCCCCACACACTGGAAGTGAATACTATGGGCAGCAAGTGAATGCTATGGGCAGCACTGACTAATGTTGTTGAATCAGAGAAAGAAAGATGAAGCTGGGGATGCTGCTGCACGATGCTGGAGTTGCATGCACAGTGAGTTGTGCCACCTCATGGGCCCACCATCTGAGTCCCCATTTACTCTCCCCATACCCAGCCAATCTTAGATTCTGTCTTCTTCTTTTCTCCCACCCAATTTTAAAGTCTCCACCTAAGTCTCAGTACCTCCTCTTTTATATCTCCCTTTCCCCAGTACCGCCTCCTACATCCCTTCCGTACACCCACCCAGCTACTTCCTTCTCCAATATTCATTAACCCTTCTTTCCCCAGCATTCATTCTTATGCCCCTCCATCTCAACTGTTCCCGCTGTATGACCTTTTTTCTTCCTTCCCACACAAAATATCTGTTCCCCTCTCCATTCTCACTCTCCAGCTTCTTTTTTTCTACCCCAGCCCCTTCCAGTCCTCACTAAGCATCAGCACCCTTCTAGTTCCAGCCCCTCCCAGCACCCCTTCCAGTCCCAGTCTTTCCATCTTCCAGCATCAGTCCATTTCCAGCCCTAGGCTCCCTCCCCTAGTATCAGGCCTCCTCCAGTCCCTCCCAGCATCAGCTCCCTTCCAGTCTCCCATCCCCCAGCATCATACTATTCAAGTTCTAGCTCCATCAATATCAGTCCCCCTCCAATCTCAGCATCTCCCAGCATCATCTCCCTTCCAATCCAGGCTCCCCATCCCCCAGCATCATTCCATTTCCATTACTAGCCCCCCTCCAGTTCCAGCCCCTCTTAGTATTATCTCCCTTTCAAAAGCAGTCTCCCCATCCCCCAACAATAGCTCATTTCCAGTTCTAGTCACCAGTCCTCTTACAGTGCCAGTGGCTCCCCCCCACATGGCCCCACACCATAAGAGGCCCTCCACGTACCTGACCAGCTTCAGAGTGAGCTGGTGAGGCCACGGGAGTAAACAGCGGTGTTTTCCTTTACACCTGTGGTTGTGAGAGCGCAGTTACTCACCTGTAACAGGTGTTATTTTATTTATTTTATTTAACATTTCTTCTATACCGCGCTATTAAAATCAGTGCGGTGTACAATGAACAAAAACATACTGCAATGCATACAGGCAACATTGAGTTTACAAAGAACAGGGAAAATAACACATGGGATAACCGGGGGAACTATGTACAGTTAACTTTATACTATGTATATATACTTTAACTATGTACAATGTTCTAAACTCGTTTGGATATTGTGCGTGTATTCGTGTGGGTGGAGCAGGTAAATGGTTATCATGTGGGCTATCGATTAGTCTAACCATTTTCTGGTTGTATTAGGGTGCTAAGGCGTCTGGGGTATGTGGTAAGCTTGGTAGATGTGTGAGTGTCCGGGATAACTTCTGGGTAATATTTTGTAAACAGATGGTGTTTCACGGCTTTTTGGAATAGTATTAGGCTTTTGATGCCACGGATTTCATGGGGAAGTGTATTCCAGTTTAGAGGAGCGAATATTGAGAAAGCTCTGCCGTAGCTTTAATACACGATGTCATCATCTTAGGAACTATTAAGGTGTTCATAGCAGTAGTCCTCCTGTTTCTATTTTCGAGGGTGCTGTGAATTAGCTTGCTGATGGGTGTAGGTGGGTAATTATTCATGGCTTTGAAGGTCAGGACTAGTGACTTATAGTGGAGTCTGGCTTGTAGGGGTAGCCAGTGTAGGTCTTTCATGATAGGCATTATGTGAGCAGATCTTGGTGACCCAGAGAGGACTCTTGCAGCTGCATTCATAGCCAGATGAAGCGGATTTAAAGTTGATTGAGAGATCCCGTGGAGGATGATGTTCGCAAAATCTAGATGTGGGAGGACTAATGCCTGGAAGGTTGATCGGTAGTCAGTATAATCAAGTAGGGGGCGGAGGTGGCGTAGTGTTCTGATCTTATGGTATATAGTCTTTGTCATAGTGTTCTCCGGGGACAGCAGGAATCAGTCCTCACATATGGGTGACGTCGGCACCGATGGAGCCCTCGCAAAAGCATTCCCCCAGCTTTCAAAGAAAGCCTTTGTGAGATGCCACCACGCATGTGTGGTCTCCTTTCCACCCAAGGGTGCCATCTTGCTCAGTCACATGACATAGCTAAAAAGACGGCAAAAATAAAAGATGGTAAAGGAGCAACTCCAAGGGGAAGAGGGAGGGCTGTGAGAACTGATTCCTGCTGTCCCCGGAGAACACCTGTTACAGGCAAATAACTACGCTTTCTCCGGGAACAAGCAGGAAGTCAGTCCTTATATATGGGACTCCCCAGTTACAGGCTACTGAAAAGCCCATAGCAAAAACAGGGCTCCCTAATGGGGAGCAGCAAGGAGCAGCAATTGAGTCTGTGTCCACAGACCACAGTAGGACCCCTGTGTCTGATGAAATCAGCACTCCAGTAGCGTAAACACAGAAGGTTCGGAGGGTAGGAGTTACCTAAACCCCGAAAAGGCTACGGAGCACAGCCTGGCCAAAGGCACTGTCCTCTTTCCAGGCAGGAATGGGCTGCGAAGGTATGGACTGAAGACCAGGTGGCAGCCCGGCAGATGTCCACCATTGGGACAGAGCGCAAGTTTGCCACCAAAGCCGCCATGGCCCTGAAACTGTGTGCCGTGACATGGCCTTCCAATGGTAGCCTCGCCTGCTCATAAGTGAGGGCGATACAGTCCACCACCCAGGTGGACAGCATATGCTTAGTCACTGCCTTCCCCAGCCTACTGGGGTCATAAGAGATGAAAAGCTGAAAAACTTTGCGGTGGCCGTGAGTTCGTTTGATATAGAAAGACAAAGCCTTCTTACAGTCCAAGGTGTGAAGGACTGTCTCCACCTGACTGGAGTGAGGTCTTGGGAAGAAAGTAGGAAGCACCACTTCCTGGTTAAGATGGAAGGGTGACACTACCTTCGGCAGGAATTTGGGGTGCATGCGAAGCACCACTCTGTTCTTGTAGAACCTGGTATAGGGCGCCTCTGCCACAAGGGCCTGAAGCTCGCTAAATCTGCGAGCAGAGGTGAGTGCAACCAGGAAAACCACCTTCCAAGAGAGGTAGCAAAGCGTGGCAGGTAGCCAGAGGCTCAAAGGGTGATCGAGTGAGCTGCCCCAAAACAACGTTGAGGTCCCATTCAGTTGCCGGAGGGTGAACCAGAGGTTTTGATAAGAGCAGGCCCCGAAGGAAACGGGTCACCAACAGTTGGACTGAGGGAGGCTCACCATCAACCAGATGGTGGTATGCTGCCAGGATACTAAGACAGAGTTAGACTGGAGCCCCGACTGAGAAAGGTGGAGAAGGTACTGTAACACCAGAGCCACCAGGCACGAGAAAGGATCAGGGATGGGTACTGTGAGCGATTTCCGCAGAGGGGCCTTGTACTGAAGGATTTCTAACTCATCCGCCCGAGGGTCCTCCTCTGACTCGGTTGGGAATGCCAGGGCTTTGGGCACACCAAGCAGAGAACCTGCACCATCTGAAGGCATAAGCCTTCCTAGTAGTGGCCTTGTGAGAGGACAGCAGAATGTCCTCCACATCAGCCAGAAGGTTGAGAGGGGGCCAGAGTCACCCTCTCAGCAGCCACAGTGTCAGCGAGAGGGACCAGAGGTTGGGATTAGCCCACCCTCCTTAGATAGGAGACCTGGAGTGGTCCCTAGGGGGATGGAGACCTCCACCGTCAACCTCAGAAGCAGTGGGAATCATGGATGCCTGGGCCACCGAGGAGCTATCAGGATAAGCGAGGCCCTGTCACGGAGAGTCCTGAAAGGGTCTTGGCAATCAGTGGTGTCAGAGGGAAGGCATACATGAGGCCTTCCGACCATGAGACCAGGAACGTGTCTGCTGCCATCCTGGAGGGGTGGGCCTGCCGGGAGCAGAAACGGGACAACTGAAAGATGTCAGGACTGGTGAACAGGTTCATCACCAGTTCTTCCCAGAGTTGGAAAAGCCGACTGGCTACTCTGGGATCCAGCTGCCACTCGTGCGGCTGGAAGACTTTGCTGAGTCTGTCAGCCAGCTGGTTGTCCTGGCCTGGCAGGTACACTGCCCGCAGGAGGATACCCTAATGGGTTGCTTACGAGCAGAGGACCAGTGCATCCTGACAAAGGGCACGAGAACCTGTGCCCCCTGCTTGTTCACGTAGAACATTGCCATCTGGTTGTCCGTCTGGACCAGCATCAGCTGGTGACGTAGGTATTGATAGAAGACCCTCAGGGCAAGGTGTATGGCCCGGAGTTCCAGGAGGTTGATATGCTGGGTACTCTTGTCTGGGGACCAGTTGCCCTGAGTGCAGAGATCTCTGCAGTGGGCTCCCCAGCCGAGCAAGGAGGCATCCATGATGAGGACCCTCAAATGACTTGGGGGCCTGAAAAGGCATGCCCACTTCGAGATGCTGGGGCAACTGCCACCAGTCTAGAGAGTCCGCCAGATGGCTGGTCACCGAGACTCGGTCCCAGAGACAGCCCGTGGCTTGAGACCACTGGTCCTGGAGACACCACTGCGCTGTCCTCATATGGAGATGAGCATCTTGGGAGATGCGGACCGTGGAGGCCATGTGCCCAAGGAGGTGCAGAAGAAGCCGGACAGGCACCAAGGGTCGGTGCTGTACATCCCGAGCTAGGGACTGGAGCCGATCGGCTTGGTCCTTGGGCAAGAAGGCCCTTGACTGGAGGGTGTCAATCTTTGCTCCAATGAACTCCAGGCACTGTGTAGAGAGAAGGTGAGACTTGGGGTAGTTTATAAAAAAGTCCAAGTATTGTAGAACCTGGATGGTGCAAGCGGTGGCCTGCTGCACCTCCAAGGTTCCCCTTATGAGCCAGTTGTCCAGATAGGAAAAAACAAAGACCCCCCTGGAGCCGGAGGAAGACGGCCAGGACTAACAAGCGTTTTGTGAAGACCCTTGGGGCAGAGGCGAGACCGAAGGAGAGAACCCTGTATTGAAAGTGCCTGCCCCCTACTGCACAGAAACATAGAAACATGACGACAGAAAAAGACCACATGGCCTATCTAGTCTGTCCTTCCATATCAAGAATTACAACAGTCCCCTTTTTACCTTTAGAGATCCTCTGTGTTTGTCCCATGCTTTTTTCAATTCAGTTACTGTCCTCATCTCTACCACCTCCACTGGGAGACTATTCCACGTATCCACCACTCTTTCCGTAAAGAAATATTTCTGCATATCACTCCTGAATCTATCCCCCTTCACCCTCATCCCATGTCCCCTCGTAGCAGAACTTGCTTTCAATTGAAGGAGGCTCTCCCCCTGAACATTTATGCCCAGGAGGTATTTAAATATCTCAATCATATTACCTCTATCCCGCCTTTCCTCTAAGGTGTACATATTAAGATCCTTCAGTCTGTCCTCATATGCTTTATAATGAAGACCACTAACCATTTTAGTAGCCACCCTCTGCACCGACTCCATCCTGTTCACATCCTTTTGAAGGCGCGGTCTCCAGAATTGCACACTATACTCCAAACGAGGTCGCAGCAAAGACTTATACAAAGGCACTATCACCTCCTTTTTTCTGCTAGCCATTCCTCTCCGTATGCACCCAAGCATCCTTCTAGCTTTTGCCGTCGCCTTTTCTACCTGTTTAGCTACTTTAAGATCATCAGACACAACCACGCCTAGGCCCGCTCTTCTTTAGTGAACAAAAGTACTTCACCCCTATACTATATTGCTCCCTTCGATTGCTGCAGCCCAAATGCATGACCTTACATTTTTTAACATTAAATCCCAGCTGCCAAATTCTAGACCATTCTTCAAGCATAGCAAGATCCCTCCTCATGTTATCTACACTTTCCTGGGTGTCTACTCTATTGCAGATTTTGGTATTATCCACAAAGAGGCAAACCTTACCTGACAGCCCTTCCGCTATATCACTAACAAAGATGTTAAAAAGAATTGGACCAAGGACAGATTCTTGGGGCACATCACTGGTAACATCCTTCTCCTCAGAGTGAGCTCCATTTACCTGTACTCTTTGTCGCCTCCCACCCAACCAATTTCTAACCCAAGCAGTAACTTTAGGGTCCATTCCTAGGGTGCTCAGTTTGTTTATAAGTCGCCAGTGAGGAACAGTGTCAAAGGCTTTACTGAAATCTAAATACACCACATTTAGGGCTCTCCCTGGTCCAACTCCCTGGTCACCCAGTCAAAGAAATCAATCTGATTTGTCTGACAAGACCTGCCTCTGGTGAATCCATGCTGCCTTGGATCCTGTAATCTGCTGGACTCCAGATTTCTCACTATTTTCTCTTTCAGCAGTGTTTCCAATAATTTACTCACCACCGAAGTTAAACTAACCGGCCTATAGTTTTCACCAACATCCTTACTTCTGCTTTTGTGTAAAGGCACCACATGAGCCTCTTTCCAGTCCTTTGGCACCACTCCCGACTCCAACGAGGCATTGAAAAGGTCAGTCAGTGGAGCTGCTAGAACGTCCCTAAGTTTCCTCAGTATTCTAGGGTGTATCCTATCTGGTCCTATCGCTTTGTCTACTTTAAGTTGAGCTGGTTTCTCACGAACACAGTCTTCTGAAAATTGTTCAAGATGTCCCTCGCTTCTGTTCCTGTTTGTGGGTGCTTTCTGAGGTCCTGCTCCTGGTTCTTCATCTGTGAACACAGAACAGGAATATTTGTTAAGCAATTCTGCTTTATCCTCATCAGCTTCTACATATTCCTCCCCTTCACACTTGAGTTTGACACTACCACTTTTGCCCTTCCTCTTCTCACTAACATATCTGAAAAATGTCTTATCCCCCCATTTTATTGCATTGGCTATTTCCTCCTCTTTTTGAATCTTTGCTTTCCTGACTATTTTGCTAGCTTCTCTAAGTTTTTCCAAATATAGATGCTTGTCTTCCTCTCTCTGTGATCTTGTCTTCCTCTCTCTGTGATCTCTTGTATTTCATGAAGGCCTCCCACTTTTTCAGCTACTTCTTTCGAAAGCCATAGCAGTCTCCTTTTCCTTTTACGTTTACCATTTTAACCAAAAGGTTGGTTGCCCTTAAAATATCCCCTTTCAGTTTTTCCCACTGTTTTTCTATATCCCCCAGCTGTTCCCATCCCGCTAACGACTCCCTGAGGTACTGTCCCATCTTGGCAAGGTTAGCCTTCCTAAAGTCTTGGACCTTTGAATGGATTCTAACAGCCCTAGTCCTAATACTGAACCACACCATCTGGTGATCACTGGATGCAAAATGATCTCCCACTGTAACATCAGAAACACTTTCACCTTTGGTAAGCACCAAGTCCAGTATGGCCCCTTCACGTGTGAGTTCTATTACCAATTGCTTGAATAGTTCTCCCTGTGGAGAATCCAGGATCTCTTTACTTCTAGATCAGGGGTCTCAAACATGCGGCCCGCGAGACAACTTTGTGCGGCCCGCGACGGCGGAAAACCAAAAATCCCCCAAAACCCTGGCTTCTGCTGCTGCCGTTGCCGCCGTGGCAGCAGCAGAATCAATTGTCAAATTAAAAAAAAAAACTGACTTCTGCTGCTCAAGCAGCTGTCCTGCGGCCCCTTTCCCTCTGCCCGGAGATCCGACTCTGCTCTCAGCGGCGTGCTTTTCAAGCCGCGAAGAGAGTATTCCCCTCTCGCGCGGCTTGAAAAACCGCGCGAGAGGGGAATACTCTCGTCGCGGCTTGAAAAGCACGCCGCTGATAGAGCAGAGTCGGATCTCCGGGCAGAGGGAAAGGGGCCGCAGGACAGCTGCTTGAGCAGCAGAAGTCAGTTTTTTTTTTAATTTGACAATTGATTCTGCTGCTGCCACAACGGCAGCAGCAGAAGCCAGGGTTTTGGGGGGTTTTTTGTTGGCTGGTAATGAGCTATGGAGGGGCTGACTGAACTGGAAGTGGGCTATTGGCAGAGGGGGGAGGGGGGGGTTATGACTGGTAATGGGCTGGGGGGGGTTATAACTGGTAATGGGCTATGGTGGGGGCTAGGACTGGAAATGGGCAGATGGGGGTTAGGACTGGAAGTGGGCTATTGGCAGGGGGGGGTTATGACTGGTAATGGGCTATGGTGGGGGCTAGGACTGAAAATGGGGTGATGGGGGTTAGGACTGGAGGTGGGCTGATTGGGGGGTTAGGACTGGTAATGGCCTATGAGGGGAGGTAAGACTGAAAATGGGGTGATGGGGGATACGACTGCAAGTGGGCTATGGGGGGGGACTAGGACTGGTAATGGGCTATGGGGGGGGTAAGACTGAAAATGGGGTGATGGGGGGGTAAGACTGGAAGTGCGCTATGGGGAGGTTAGGACTGGTTATGGGCTATGGGGGGTCTAGGACTGGTAATGGGCTGGGGGGGTTGCTAGGACTGGAAATGGGCTGAGTGGAAGGGGGGCTTGAACTGCAAATGGCTGATGGGGAGGGGGGCTTGGAATGGAAATGGGCTGTGAGGGGAGGGAGCTAGGATTGGAAATGGGCTGATGGTGAGGCTAGGATAGGACTGGAAATGGACTGATGCAGGGACTAGAAAGGAGCAGATGCTGGGTGGGGCTGGAACTAGAAGGGAGCTGATGTTGGGGGAGGATTAGAATGGGATGGAGCTGGGAAAGTGAAATGGAGAGGGGAAAAATATTTTGTCTGGAAGAGAAGACAAATCTACAATTGGCCAGGTATTGGGAGAGTAAGTGGGGATTGAGGATGGAGGGGTAAAATTTGAGTGGATGAAATAGGAATGAGGAAAGAGCAAAAGGAGAAAGATTAGTATGTTAAAGCAGATGTAGAGAGAGAGAGAATGGAAAAAAACTAGAAGAGAGAAGAAAGGACAAATGGACAGCAGACGATGGAGATAGCAGAAGACACGAAGAAACCAGAAGTGGCTGGAGCAATTGCAACTGAAAAAAAATGCACAAAAGGTAGAAAAATATCTCTTTATTTTGAATTTATTAACTGGAATATGTCAGCTCTGGGAAATGTGCATCATTAATGTCTGTGCTTTGGTACAAGAAATTATTTATAGTTTTATTTCTACAGTGCTGAGGTATTCTGTGTAATTCCTATTTGACATTGCTACTTGTTCTCTTTTCCCAGTAGGTCATGTATTGTTCTCTGAAATGTATTGATTTAATATTTGCAGTGTTGCCTTTTGATAGGTAGGGTCTGGTGCTTTGTGAGTCCTGGTAGTGCTGTTATGATACGGGGGGTTTGCTATGGGTTCCAAATGGGCAGTGTTAGTAGTAGTTCCTAATGTGCCTGGCGGTTGGCACTGGATTATAGTAATACTGTATAGAAATTTTCTAGTCTTTCTTTATCCATGCACTCATTATGCAACATTATGCAAATATTTATGCAAATGAGGCCCCTTATGCAAATGAGGCCCGTGTCTTATGCGGCCCCCGGGTTACTTTACAAGTCCTCATTCGGCCCTCAAAGCAATTTGAGTTTGAGACCCCTGTTCTAGATGATACTGCAGCAGGAATGTGCCAATCAACATCTGGCATATTGAAATCCCCTATCAGTATCACTTCCCTTTTCCTAGCAATGTCTTCAATTAACTCTCTGTCCACCTCTTCCTCTTGTGAGGGAGGTCTGTATATCACGCCAATGCAAATAGATTTCTCTTTCCCTCTTTCTAGTTTAACCCACAATGCCTCCTCTTTCCCTTTTTAGCTCTGTAATTCCAAAGCTTTAATAGTATTGTTTACATATAGTGCCACTCCTCCTCCCCTTCTTCCTACCCTGTCCTTTCTGAATAAAGTATAGCCAGGTATAGTTACATCCCAGTCATGGTTTTCTGTGAACCATGTTTCTGTAACTGCCACTAAATCCAAGTCGGCCACTCCCACCAAAGCTTCAACATCAGGGATCTTATTTCCCATGCTACGGGCATTTATACACACTGCTTTCCATATGTTACCTGTTACCCATTTCCATAATGGTATTTAATGTATCACTTAACTGGGGTCTTTCTTCACCCAACCCCAATGAATCTAGTTTAAAGCCCTCTTCATAAGATTAGCCAGTCTACTACTGAAGACATGTCGGCCTTTCTTGGACAGAGGGATGCCATCTCTGCTCTGCAACCCTTGGAACGGCATCCCATGGTCTAGGTACTGCCTGTGGTTGGGGCGGATGAGGATGTGCGTATAAGCATCCTTGAGGTCTAAGGAGCATAGCCAGTCTCCCTGCTGGAGGTATGGCAGCAATGATCCAAGCGAGAGCATCTTGAACTTCTCCCTCACCAGGAATTTGTTGAGGTTGCGCAGGTCTAGGATGGACCTTAGGTCCCCTGTCCTCTTTGGGACGAAGAAGGATTTGGAGTAGAACCCTTTGCCCTTGAGGTGGTGGGTCACCGGTTCCTCCAACTTGTCTTTGAGAAGACCTGCCAACTCCTTCAGGAGGTGGTCCCGGTGTAGGGGAGACATGAGGGGCTCTCCCGGGAAATAAGAGGGAGGTGCCTGAGCCAGATGGAGGAGATAGCCCTCCCTGACTACCCTCAGTGCCCAGGAGTCGGCAGTGATAGCCACCCATTGCTGGGCACAGAGGGCCAGGCATCCTCCTGTGGGCTGCCTACCTCCTTGGGGTAGAGAGGCTATGCTCAAGGAGTCAAAAACTCCCCCCTGGCTGGGCCGGGGCCAGTGCCTGGGGTTTTGGAGCTTTCTGCTTATGAGGGCCATGCCCATGTCCCTTAGCCTGCTGACCCTGTTGAGGAACCGGGGAGTCCTGACAGGGTGGGTAGTTTCAGTAAGCAGCTCCCTTCCTTGGGTAAAAGGGCTTTTTATCCCAGCCCTTCCATTGGGAAGGAGCAGTGGTCTTCTTAGAGAGCCTAGTCCTCGTCATGAACTTGGTCTCCAGCTCGGCAGCCTTGTCGGCCATGGGTTTGCCAAAGAAGCTCTCCCCTTGGCATGGACGTCGACCAATTTGTCCTGAACCCACTGCTTGAGATCGGACAACTGAAGCCAAGCTTGGCGGTGTGCACCGATGCCCATCGCAGCTACCCGAGCCGCCAACTCGAACCCGTCATAGGCCATTCGAGACATACATTTGGAGCACTCACGGACGGCTTTAGTCAGGCTCTTGAACCTCTGCATGGGTTCCTTGGAGAGACCAGCCGAGAACCTGGCGAGTTCCTTTGCCAGGTCTCTCAGGTACATGCCGGGGGGGCACCAAGGAGTGCATCTTCTGGCTTTTCAGCCGACGCATGGCCGAATCCACTACCATGGAGTTGTGCGGCAGTTGTGACTTCTGGAAACCCGGGCTCCGGCAGACCCAATACATCGAGTCCAGCCATCTGCTCATCACCTGTACTGACTCCGGTTTCTCCCACATGCAGAACATGAGCCGTTCCAGAATGGGAGGGATGGGTACTGTGAGCGATTCCCGCAGAGGGGCCTCGTACTGAAGGATTTCTAATTCATCCGGCCGAGGGTCCTCCTCTGACTCAGTCGGGAATGCCAGGGCTTTGGACATGTCCTTGAGAAAGTCCAAGAAACTCATGTCCTTGGGCAGGGACCGCCGCTGAGGTTCCGATACGGGGGAAGGGATGTCACGGTGGCAACGGGTATCAGGGGACGCCTCGTCCTCCTTCTCCCATTCGGAGTAGTCCATGGAGGACTCTCTGGAGGGTTGCTCCACGGGCGAGAGCCCTGAAGCCCTACGGCTGGCGCCCGGTAGACTTGCCGGGGATGACCGCGGTCCCGACGAGCAGGACTCGGAGCATGACCTTGGCCAAGGATTAACTCGAGGCTGAAGGACCTCAAGGATCGGATCGGCTCGGCCTCCGGGGATGTCTTGGACGTCGACGGTCTAGTGGTTGGGGCAGATGAACCAGTCGAACCGGACAACAGCACCCGCTGCTGGTTCCGCAGGCCACTTCTTCTCAGACACCTCGGACGAGCGCCTCAGTCTGTGGAACTGGGCCCGGGGGGCTCCCGGCTGGTCGGAACCATCCAAGGACACTTCCTTCAAGGGTGTCTTCTTCTTTCTGGGTTCCCTTGAGGAAGACCCCCTTTCTGAGGACCCATGATGAAGCTTGGGCTTGGAAAATTCCACCCGAGGTGTCAAGGCCTCAGACGAGGCTGTGGCTTTGGGAAGAGTACCAGTGCAATACCAGAGGCGAGTTGGAAACTCGAAGGACAAAAAATTCAAGTTTTTCTGGGAACCAGCCAGACAACGTCTGAAGGGCTCTGTGGAAAAAAGCTGATCAGATGTGCACGGAGCCCCTCATGCCTAGGGCCGGTCCTGCTTGGGGGTGAGGGGCGTCTAGCGACGGTACCCCCCTGCCACTCGTACTTTGCTTACCGGGTAGTGCTGGCCTAGAACAGCTGGATCTACTAACAAAGGCTTTGGCCTGCGATTTGGATTTATTTTATTTATTTTAGATTTATTACTCACCTTTTCCAAATATGATCTAAAGATAAACTACAAAGGGATAAAGTTATTTCTCTGTCCAAGTGGACTTAGCCATCAGCTTCTGTTCCTCCAAGTATATGGATCCCATCTCTTTATTGCACCTGCTTTTTATCTCCTTGTTGTCTGAAAGAGGGACCAGTGTAACAAACTGTGCATTAAAATGATGAATTGGGCTTCAGCACACAGCATTCTATTGCACGTACTGAAAAACATGTTTACTCCTGATGCAGTAAAACTAATGGAATACAAATTACCATGGTGATAAAAAAACTATACAACATAAAAAACTGCATGCACTGCCATAGTAACATGCTGCCTTTCTCTGTACCGGGTAGAATTATTTTCTGTTTCCTTTCTTGTTAGTACGTGAGCCAACCCCTTTCATGCATGGACACGACAAGAGAAAAAAAAAAGATTCACTTCCTTAGTCCAGGGCACTCCTCACTTAGACACATGCACCTCAGTCCAGGGTATCCCGAGCCAACACACCAGGGGTAGTGAGGCTCTCAACCATAAAGCCTCCAATACTGTGACACCACCTCCCCCTCCCCCCATGAACCAACTGTACTTATAAGGTCTTGGGAAGGTATCTAAAGTTATCCTTTTTTATGTTGTCATCATTACGATACACTGCTAGGGGGCAGGCACCACTTTCTTTCAGGTTCGCAGCACTGGAGGCAGAAATGTGTGGACATCACTTCTGCCTCCCAACCCTAAGATGGGGGGGGGGGTCTGGGGCCCCACAAGCCACTAGGGATACTTTGTGGGGCAGGGGTGGGGATTCTGATGTCAGTTCTTGATTTAAAAAAAAGGGCTGATGTTCCAACTCATGAATATGGTCATTTTTAGATTTAATTATATATAGATATCTTATTCAGGGCAAATAGACCACAGATTCCGACAGTTCAATAAGCAAGCATTCCTAAAATAAACCATCCCAGAACTAGATATGGACACAACTCACATCAACTCAATTATAAACAACTGGAATCCAGTCATATATAGGGTGACAAAGGTACCACAGATATGAGGAATGACAAGGAAACGAATCACTGTCATATGGTACACAAAGGAAATAAGAGATACAAGAAAACTCAGGAAATTAGAACATAAATGACATAGTACAAAGGAGGTACAGATAATAAGAAACAATGATATGCTCAACGTAGAGCAATATTGCAACATGGTGGACAAAGCTATAAAGGATTACCATTCAAAACTCAATGTCCTCTCTAAATTGCCCAAGAGAGCTTTTTGAAATAATCAAATCCCTTGTAAAAGACCCCACCGAGAGCATGAAGATTGATATTCCCTGCAACAAATGTTCGCAGACTTCTTCCAAAGCAAATATAAGAAAGCCAGAGGGTATGTTTATGTTTATTGTATTTGATAAAAACCGCCTTTCACAAAACCAAAGCGGGTACAACATACTGTTCTCACAGGCTCAATCCTACAGTCCTTCTACTCATCCACTGCAGAACAAATAGAAACCATCATACTGAACCTCAACACCACCACGTCCTCGTTAGATCCATGCCCTGTTAGCTGAATCAAACTATTCCGATCTGAAATAGGCCCTATCATTACCAAAATCACACAACTTTCACTCATACTCATTCCTAGAGGGTGTCCATTGCAAGCAAGATACTTCTGTGGATCTTAAATACAAATTCTCTGCCTGAGAGCTCTTAAAGTGGTTTTTTTCTTTTTATTTTTAATTGCTAACTTTTTCTAAAGCACTGCCTGGTGATTTGTAGCTATATTGCAAAGGGGGTATTTTAATGTTCTTAAGCAAAGCTTTTTTCTGCTGCTATAATATTTTCTCTTCTCCTCTAGCCTTCAGATTCAAAGAGAAAGGCAAGCTCTTTGAAATCACTGCCCTCAGGTTTTAGATCCCTCCCCCTTCTCATCCCAGCTCCGCCTCCCCCCACCCTCCATGTGAGAATTATTGATATATACAGCAACTCACCAATTAGATTTTTTATTGGTTGGTAGGGAAAATATAGGAAGAAAGTAGTTCCAGATTTGGATATCCACTAAACAATTTTATATTCTTGAAAGAGCTATGATTAGGTAATTTTACAAAGGGAACACATTAAACAATATACCGCAAACACATAATATCAGGAATTAGTAGTGTAAAATAATAGCTGTTTAGCAAGCTAACAGGACTACACACAGGTACATAGAACAGAGCTGTTAGAACACACATAGAAGAGGCTAACTGCTTTTTCTCTGAGGAAACGTTAGGGACTTTGGTCGATCTTGATGTCCACGAAGGTGTGCTGTCCGCCAGGTGCCAAAATTTGAGATGTTACAAAGAGTTTAGCGAGACTCATCAAGCCTACTATTATCCGATAATGCACATCCATGTCGGCATGAATGATACTGCTAGGTATCCCTCCAAGCTCATCAAGTGTGACTTCATGGCTCTGGGAGAGAGGGTGACGCAGATAGGTGCACAGGTAGTGTTCTCTTTAATCCTCCCTGTTGAGTGTAAAGGCCGAAGCAGAGAAGCTCACATACTGGAGATGAATGTATGGCTGCATGGATGGTATCATCAACAGTGTTTTGGTTTCCTGGACCATGGAATGATTTTCCAAGGGCTGCTAAGCAGAGATGGTGTCCACCTATCCAAGAAGGGTTAAAGTGTCTTCCGCAGCAGACTGGCTAACCTACTGAAGAGGGCTTTAAACTAGATTCATTGGGAATGAGTGAAGCAAGTCCACACTTAGTGAAACATTTAATACCTCTGTAGAAATGGATAAAGGGGCAACATTTAGAAAGCAGTGTGCATTAATGTCCATAGTATGGAAAATAAGATCCCAGATGTTACATGGAAGAGGATGGCTTGGATTTAGTGGTGGTTACAGAGACATGGTTCACGGACAACCAGGATTGGGATGTAATTATACCAGGCTATATTTTATTCAGGAAGGACAGGGTAGGAAAAAGAGAAGCAGGAGTTGCACTATCCATAAAAAAACTCCTAAAATTTCAGAATTAGAGAGAGCTTAAAAGGAAAGGAGAAAGCACTGTGGTTAAACTAGAAAGAGAGAATGTGGAATCCATTTGCATTGGTGTGATACACAAATCTCCTTCACAAGCAGAAGAAGTGGATAGAGATTTAATTGAAGACATTCACAGTACTGCCATGAAAGGAGAAGTGTTACTGATAGGTGATTTCAATATGCCAGATGTTGATTGGTGCATCCCTGGATGTTGGATTCTCTACAGGAAGAATTATTCCAGCAACTGGTAACAGAACCCATATGTGAAGGGGCCATACTGAACCTGGTGCTTACCAATGGGAAAAGTGTTTCCGATGTTACAGTGGGAGATCACCTCACATTCAGTGATCACCAGATGGTGTGGTTCAGAATTAGAACTAGGGCTAATAAAGTCCATTCAAAAGTGAAGGTCCTAGACTTTAGGAAAACAAACTTTGCCAAGATAGGACAATACCTCAAGGAGTCGTTAATGGGATGGGAACAACAGTGAGATATAGAAAAGCAATGGGCAATACTGAAAGGGGATATTTTAAGAGCAACAAACCTTTTTTGTTAGTAAAGTAAATAAATGTAAAAGGAAAAGGAGGCCACTATAGTTCTCAAAAGAAGTAGCTGAAAAAGTAAAGAAAAAGAGGATGGCCTTCATAAAATACAAGAGACCAAAGAAAGAGGAAGACAAGCATCAATATTTGAAAAAACTTGAGAGACGCTAGGAAAGTAGTTGGAAAGCAAAGACACAAACAGAAGAAAAAATAGCCAATGCAGTAAAATGGAGGGCAAAACATTTTTCAGATATGTTAGTGAGAGGAGGAAGTGCAAACGTGTCAGACTCAAAGGTGAAGGGGAGGAATATATAGAAACTGATGAGAATAAAGCAGGATTGCTTAACAAATATTTTTATTCTGTGTTCACAGATAAACAGCCAGGTGCAAGACTTCAGGAAACATAAACAAAAAGGAACAGTAGTGAAGGAGATTTTGAACAATTTTCAGAAGACTGTGTTTGTGAGGAACTAGCTAAACTAAAAGTAGACAAAGCAATGGAGCCAGAGTAATGAGGAAACTGGGAAGTTCTAGCGGCTCCATTGTCTGACCTTTTCAATACTTCTTTGGAAGTGGTGCCAGGGGATTGGAGAAAGATCCATGTGGACTCCAGGGCCAGCCCAAGGGTTTTTACTGCCCTAGGAAGAAATTTTTGACATACGCATTCATACAGGCATACAGATATTAAAGAACAATTATATCTAAACGCTAAATCAATAAAATCATATTAAACTAATGAAGTAAAAGACAGCAATAAATATATAAATATCATAAATAATTATAAATGACAACCAAATAGGAAACCATTGTGGATGTGCATGAACAGAGATGATTTGATCATGAATATATTATCACAAGCATAAAAACATAGGGAGTTATTCTGAGCGACGAATAGCGAGGATTGGGACGTCAATTCCCGCTATTCGTGGCTTCTCCTGCCCCCAAATAACTTCCCTGCCGGTTGTGCGGGGAAGTTAGACAGCAGCAGGGAATGGCGGCTCGGGGGCGGAGTTTGGGCAGGTAGTGCATGGTCGCAGGCCCTGGACATACAGGGAGACGCATAGGGGCTTAATAAAAGGAGGTTTTAACCTGAAATCCGCCAGTCTTTGTACCAGCTCCTTTGGTCTCCCTATATCGCTACAGGTATTCAGTTTGCTCTCTTTTGGTTGTCCCTTATTGTGCTGAGCCATGTTCTCCCCGTGGAAGGAGGTCCTCAGTTTTAGTGAAAAGGATTTACAAGATATGCTTCCTGAAGACCCTTTCTTTAATCAAGAAGATATTTTTGTGGCAATGAAGAAGAATGGGGAGTGACTGTGCGACTTACTCAAAAAATGGTTAGAGGAGAAATGCACGCCTTGTCCTTACTGAAAAATTGTCATCACAAGATCATCCACAGAGGCTTACGGATGAGTAAAGCACCTGGAATGTATCGAGATGATCCTGAATTTATGGCTGATTGGACTAGAATTTTGAATAAATGTTCATTGGATCTTATGATCCTTTTAATCAACACTTCACGCCATAAGGCCAAGCCAGTACTCCCTTGTTTGTTCAAGCAGAACATAGTGACCTGATTGTCTGTCTGCACGAGCACCACCTGGTGCTGCAGCCGATGCCGAAAGGCCTTCAGTGCCAGGATGGCGGCTCAGAGCTCCAGCAGGTTGATCTGCTGCTGACGTTCCTCGGGGCACAGCTCCTCACAATGGGCCCCCCAACCCGAGAGGGAGGTGTCCATCATCAGGACTGTCTGGGGGGGGTCGGGGTCTGGAAGGGCATGCCCTGGACCAGGTGTTGTGCATCCTGCCACCAGACCAAGGACTCTGCCATCTGAGGTGAGACCAAGGTGTGGTCCCAGAGTTGGTCCATCGCCTGGGTCCACTGTGCACGGAGGCACCACTGCACTGCCCGCATGTTAAGTCAAGTGTTGGGCACTACATGGACAGTGGAGGCCATGTGGCTGAGTAGGCAAAGCATCGACCGAGCCGAGATTGTGTGGTGACTCCGCTCTTCGGAAGCCAGAGCCACAGGGCAGTCTGCTCTGTCCTGGGGGTGGAAGGCCTTGGCCTGGAGTGTATCCAGGCAAGCCCCTATGAACTCTAGGGATTGCACTGGAGTAAGGTGGTATTTTGGGTGGTTAACCATGAAGCCCAAGTGCTATAGAAGCTGGATGGTGCAGCCGTGTCTCCCTTTATGAGCCAGTTGTCCAGGTAAGGGTAGACAAAGGTGCCTTGGAGACGGAGGTGGGCCGTCACTACTGCAAGACACTTGGTGAAGACCCATGGTGCGGAAGCAAGGCCGAAGGGAAGCATTGCAGGTACTGTCTGTGGTTGTGGTGGATGAGGATGTGGGTGTAAGCATCCTTTAAATCCAAGGAGCATAGCCAATCGCCCTGCTGGAGGTAGGGCAGCAGTGTTCCAAGGGAGAGCATTTTGAACTTCTCCCACACCAGAAATCTGTTCAGGTTCCTTAGGTCGAGGATGGGCCCGAGACCGCCCATTCTTTTCGGCAGAAGGAAGTATCTGGAGTAGAACCCCCTTCCTCTTAGCTGAGATGGTATGGGCTCCACTGCCCTGTCTTTGAGGAGGCCTACGAGCTCCTGAATTAGTAAGGCCTGGTGCAAGGGAAGCCGCTGGGGCTCCCCAGGAAAGTAGGGGGAGAGGTAGCTGGTTCAGATGGAGGAGATAGCCCTCCTGGATGACCTGAAGAACCCACGTGTCAGTGGTGATGGAGTCCCACCTGTGGGCAAAGTGGACAAGTCTCCCCCCCTGTCGACAGCTGATCATCCAGTGGTTGAGAGGCTATGCTGGGGGTGTCAAACCCCTGGACCTGGCCGTGCTGGAACCAGCAGCTGGGTCTTCAGTCCTTTGGGCTTGTGAGGCCCCTGGCCAAAGCCCTTACCCTGACCTCCCTGCAACAGGGTCTGCGTGGTCGGGTATGGGAGGTATCCCCTGTAGGGTTGCCCTTCCTGAGGTAGAAGGGTTTCTTCTCTTGTGGCTTTTTCCTAGGAAAGGTAGAGATCTTCCTGGAGAGCTGAGTATGGGTGACGTACTCGGCCTCAATTTTGTCCACTTTGTCCTCCATCGGCTACCAAAGAGCTGCTCCCTGAGGCAAGGGACATCAAGGAGCTTCTCCTGGTCGCACTGGTCCAAGTCGGAGTACTGGAGTAAAGCCTGCCGGCAGGCGCCAATACTGGCTACTGCCACTCGTGCAGAGGACTCAAAGCTGTCGTAAGCAGCTCGTGAAAGGTATTTGGAGCACTCACTGACTGACTTCGAGAGCGCCTGGAAATGCCGGAGGTAGTCTCCATTGAGAACGGCCACAAATCCCCCAAGTTCTTTGGTGAGGTCTCAGAGGAACATACCAATGTAAAGTTAGTAGACTTGGATGTGGCATGCTAGTATGGAGCCCTGGTAACATTTGCACCCGAGGGAGTCGAGGGCGCGAGACTCCCTGCCCAGAGGGACTGGAGAGTGAATCTTCTGCTTGCGCATGGCTGACTCGACAATCATGGAGGTGTAGGGAAGCCGTTCTTTCCGAAACCCCGGACCCCACTGGACCCTGTACATGGAGTCCAGGTGTCAGCTGACAATTGGGACAGAAGCCGGGGTCTCCCACATGCAGAGAAGGAGCTGGTTAAGGATGGAGGGGATCAGAACCATGAGGGTTTCCCTCGGTGATGCCTCATATTGGAGGATATCGAGTTCCTCCATTCGAGGCTCCTCCTCCGACACAGTGGTAAGTGTGAGGGCCCGCACCATAACATGAACAAATTCAAGGAAAGAGGTGTCCTCAGGATGGGACCTCCACCTCTGGGTCAGTGGGGATGAGTCCTAGGTGAGGTCTTGGTGAAGTGTCCCCATCGGATTTCCACTCCGAATAGTCCATTGAGGACTCAAAATCGGGCGGTTCAAGGTGGGTCGATGACCCTCACCAGGCTCCTGTTCAAAGCCGGAAGCACTTGCCCGAGATGATGTCGCACCTGAGGAATGGGAAGGAGACAGAGACCGCACAGAGGATCCTCATGAGGCTTTTGGCTCTCGGGGATCATTGTGGCAGCCCAGGAAGTCCTCAAGGTCAATGTCCCTGCGGTCTCATGGTGTGCCGGCGGGGCCAGGCATCTGCACCTGCTGTGCAGCAAGGAACACAGAAACACTGTGTTCCAAGACTAGCATTCGGGTTCCCACTCAGGAGTGGGACCCTGCAACACCAACGCTGGGGTGATTGGGTCAGGTGTTGAGGAGGAGAGGGGTCCTCACTGGGATGGGAGACCGGGCGCTATCACTGGAGGTCTCTGCATCGGTTTGAGGTACCTTTCTTGGCTACCCCCTCTCCAACTCTTTAGACTGTCATATGGGGGTGAGGGACTGGGAGCATGACGTCTCACTTTTGTCTGATCCCCAGGATGACGTCCGCGTAGACCTTTTTCTTTTTCTGCTCACGCTCGGGGGACCCCTGGTCGGAGTGCCTGTGGCCCGAGGGGGAACCATGGGCAGCTCCAAAGGTTGTAGGGCCTTGGAGCACGAGGCTATGGAGATATTGGGGTTGAGTCTGCCTTATGGAAGATATCGTCTCGCTTCTGCTGGCAACTCTGGATGCCCTTAGAGGATATCTTTTTGCATAAGGAGCATTGCACTAGGTCGTGATTGGTGCCCAGACTCTGGAGACAGCAGTCATGGGTGTCTGTGAGTGACATGTTTTGGAGCCCCTTTGGCATTTTTTGAAACCAGAGGTCATTGGGGCAAAAAGGACCCTTGCGAAGTTGAAGACCCTCGATGTGGCCAGCGGGTAAAAAGAGTGTGAAAGCACTAAGGTAGAAAAGAAGAGAAAAAGGGGTCTCAAGACCGACCGCCGAAGCATCAGTGCTCGAGAGGAGGGAGGGGGAACTGGCGCTAGCCGGAAAACACTAAAATGTACTCAGTGAAGAAAAAACTTTTTCCAGGGGACGAGACGCACGTCCGAAGGGCTCCGCGGAAAAAGGGAGACTGAGTACGATGGCACCCTTAGGCGGAAAGGGGACCATGCATGCATGGTGACATTCCCAAAGGCTTTCTTTGAAAGTTGGGGAAAAGCTCTGAACAGGTTCCATCGGTGCCGACGTCATCCATATGTAAGGAACTCACTTCCTGCTTGTTCCTGGAGAATAAACTATATATAAAAGGCTATGTAATTATGAGTCAAAATCTCTGAGAAAATCAGCTCAGAGTACAATCTCGATTCCAGAATAATAAAGCAAAGAAAGACAAAAAAGGAAAAAAAATAATCCTAACAGAAGGGAATATAAAGCCAACAATTCCACCCTATGCATCCTTACAGTGTCCATGAAATTTGATTTGCAGCTTCAGTTGGTCTAATGGTATATATCTAGACATCTGTCCATACTACTTATCCTTTTAGTCCTATTTCTGGATCCCATATTGTTTGTGTCTTTAACTTGATTTTCTTCTTACCTCCCCCATCATACTTTTAGTGTATCCTGGGCTGGTTCCTTCTCCACTGCTATTCTACTTCCAGTCAGTGCATTTCAGGGCTCTGTCTCATTTTGCTCTACATTTTTCCCTCAGTACTTTTACTTCCTCCTATGCCTTTCAGTGCCATTTTTATGCCGATGATGCCCAGATATACCACGCTACACTAGATCCCAAAATCCAGTCCCAAATCTCAGCTTTTTTGTCTGATGTTCCACCTAAACACCACTTTAAACTTAACACGACACAAATAGAACTTTTCATCTTTTCTTCCATACCCACTTTACCTCTTCCCTTTTTTTCTCTCTGTAAAAGACTCTTTGATTCTTCCAATTTCCTCAGCTCTTAACTTCTGGGTCATTTTGATGCCTCTCTCTCCTTAGCTAAACACATTCAAAACTGCTACAGCATGTGATTTAATCAATCCTTCCTTTCTCAGCATGCTACCAAAATGCTCATTCCACTAAAATATTTTCAAAATTCACTACAGAATTTTTCTTCAATGTCTCTACAACCAGGTAACCCCTCTCAAGTCATTTGCTATAAACTTGAATGTAAATAGTTCCCCAAGTTCTCCTCCATGTTAACTCCCCGTTTTATGTAAACGACGGCCAATGTATCTGGTCAAGTGTTCTATTGTTTTGATGTAAACCGCGCTGATGACAAATAGCGCGGTATATAAGAAATGTTAAATAAATAAATAAATACATTGGCTCCCCACCTGCTTCCACATACAGTTCAAGTTTCTTGCACTCACTTACAAATGCATTCAATCTGCAGCTCCTCATTACCTATCTTCTCTTTCTCTCTACACTCTTCCTCATGGATTCCATTCATCATGCAAGACCCTCTTATCTGTGTCCCAACTTTTGTTTATACTTTCTAACACCAAAACTGGAAGAGACTTCTTAAGTCGGTGCATCATGTTTCCTCTCTGGTCCTATAAAAACGTGGGATGGGCAGGGGGGGTGGATCATCAAAGGCATTTACACAGTTTGCAGATCTGCAAACCATGTAAATGCTGCTCAGTGGGATATCCAGTGGCATTGAATATCTGGGTTGCCGTGAAGCTAACTGGCAGCAGAGATATTCAGCTACTGCATGGTTAGCTTCAGCTGTGAAAGTTAGGCAAGTTAGCAATGGGGTGTGCAGCGGCAGCACCCACATTTTATACAGAAGTGTAGAATTATGAGACAGCAACCAACTAAATCAATAGGACATAGACATAACATGGTCAGTAGCGTCTCAGAGTCTCTATGAATTCCATTTGGGATAACAGACTTACATAGAAATTGGGGCAATTTATGACAAAATCTAACAACTCACATACCTAAATGGTGGTATGTATGGATTTGTTTGCCCTGGACCGAAAAGTTTTATTGTCCAAACAGAGAAACAAATGTACCTCTAAGTCAACATAGAAATGTCATGACTACTACTAGCTATTAATGGAAACTCACAGTGCAGATATTATGCCAATAGATAATACATGCTATTAGAGGTGATAATTCTGCATAATGGATACAAAGTACATCTTGCCATGTACCTCTATATGGATACAGGCATATTAGAGATCTAGAGAGCACAGCCATTCTCCTTTGTCTAGAAGGGGAATTACAATATCCTGGAAAATCATTTTAAATTTTCAAGACATTTGTTCAAGGTGCTTAGATCTAGGATGTAATGGTATTCTCTAGTTTTTTTGGGAACAGGGCTAGCCTTAACAATTGAAGGGCCAATTTAGACCATTTTGGTGGGGCCTCCTGGATTGTTGGGACAATGGAAACAACCTGCACAAGCTTTTCCCATTACCATTCCCCCTAGCTGTTTCCTTACCATTCCCCCTATCTGTATCCCATGTCTACAGCTACTGTGTTGTCTGTCTCTATTAGACTATAAGCTCCGATAAGCAGGGATCGTCTTTTACACATGTCTGTGCAGCACTGTGTATGCCTTGTAGCGCTATACAAATGTTCAATAGTAGTAGAGGAGTCTGTATAAGCTTGGCTATATTATTTATTTATTTTTTAATATTTAGTTCTCTTCTTTCCAGTAGTAGATCAAGGCAAGTTATAATCAGGTACTATAGATATTTCCTTGTCCCAGGAAGGCTTACAATCTGAGGTTGTATTAAGTGAACTTTGCAGCATGAGAAGGATGACAAACTGCATGCATGCTGCATCAGCACACAGTCAGAGACACTGAAATGATTGTCTTAGAAGTAGCCATTAACATAAAACAAATATCTTTGGAATTTTCCATGAAGCCCATTCTATCCCTGCCATAAACAAATCACAAATCCAAGGACCATGCAACACTGATCAGCATCAGGATACCTTCACGCAAATGCCTGGTATCGAAAGGACACTTCTAGATTCACCAGTTTGAACCCTTATACCCAAGACGGCGCCAGTCACCTGGAGGCACACCAGAAAACTGGCTGACTCTACGGAAGGAAAAATGAATAAAGGGGGAAAAAAAAAGAAATGTGGCTTCAGACACAGATACCACCCAAAATGCTGATACCCTGAAGATTAACAAGAAATCCCCCCCCCCCCCCCCCGATAAAGTGACCAAAATTGTAAATACAAAATGAAAAAGTCACCCACAGTGTCCTTCAAAAAATAATCTTTTTGTCGGATATTGCTGTGGGAGGGGAGAACCTCAATCACCCACGCCAGACTGCAGTATCCTTTTTAATCAATAAAGGTTCAAACAACGTTGTAAACCAATTCAGTATATAATTTTATTTTATTTATTTATTTATGTGCTTTTCTATACCGCCCCTTCCAGAGATCAAGGGCGGTTTACAAGGAACTTAAAACAACAATACAGCAGAACAGTGCAATATTGCATTACATTAAACATTAAGTATTACATGAGAACTATGATACATGGAAAACAGTGTGTAAGCTATTAATAAAAGGAACATAACTATGTTACAAGGAACCAAAAATGGCAAGTTATTTACATGGTTAGCAAGAGTTATTTGCAGTCATAAGTACAATATTGGGAGGATGCTGACTTGAGGGGATATTCAAATGAAGTCTGGATTTAGGTGGGGTAAACTTGTGTTTGGTTAGTTGTATGTTCTTGTGTAGTAAATTTGATTTCAGGTTGTAGGTTGCTATAGTGTTGAGTAAAGAGGTAGGTTTTTAGTTCCTTCCTGAAAGATGTGAGATCCTTAATCTCTCTTAGGTTTAGGGGCAGTTTATTCCATTGGCTGGGAGCATAAAATGAAAAGGCAGTGTTGGAGGTTATTTGTTTTGATTTTGTCACGGCAATGGGAATTAGTAGCATGTTGAGGTTAGTTTTTCTTCTAGTTCTGTTTTCTTGTGGGGTTTGAAGTAGAGTTGCCAACTGTGATGGGGCTAGGTCATTAATGAGTTTAAAAGTTGTGACAAGTGTTTTATATTGAATCCTACTATAAATGGGTAGCCAGTGAAGAGCGTATAGGATAGGAGAAATATGATCGAATATTTTAGCTTTAACAATGATTCGAGCAGTGACATTCTGAGCTCTTTGAAGGATGTGTAAATTCTTTTTGGATGTTCCTTGGAGGATGCCATTGCAGAAGTCTAAGTGTGGCATAATGAGAGCCTGGACAACTGTTCTGAAATCGTTGATGTCAATGAGGGGTCGGAGTTGCTGCATGGTTCTCAGTTTGAAAAATATAGTTTTGGCAGTCTGCTTTATGTGGTTAGTCATGCTTAGGGTTTTGTCTAGTGTCACTCCAAGGTATTTAATTTCAGATTTGACTGGTAGAGTAATGTTCAGAATGTTGATGGAAGTTGGGGGGGTGAAGGTGGTATTTCTTGTTACGAAGAGTGCTTCAGTCTTTTTGTAATTAATATCCATATGGATAGAGTGGAGCCATTTTTCAGCTTCAGAGAGGCAGGAGGCGATATTGAGGAAATTAAGGTTAGTTATGTCTAAAGGAGCGAACAGCATGATGTCGTCCGCATAGATAAAATATCTTAGATTGTGACGTTGGAAGATTGCACAAATAGGTTGTATATAGAGGTTAAAAAGTAATGCAGAGAGTGAGGATCCTTGTGGGATACCACGTTCTTGTGGGAATGGTAGTGAGGGGGAATGGTCTAAATGGACATATTGGAAGCGATTAGAAATGTAGGACTTAAACCAGTTCAAAGTGGTATCTTTCAAACCTAGTTGTGATAGCCTAGATAAGAGGGTATTATGGTCAACACTGTCAAAAGCTGAGGAAATGTCGAGGAATATGAGTAAGAAGGTCTGCTTTGTGTTATCAATACCTCGGATAAGTGAATCAAGAAGGGATATGAGTAAGGTTTCTACTCCGTGATAAGAGCGGAAACCATACTGGTACTCATCCAAAGGGAAGTTGGTATCAATATGATCTTGGAGTTGTATCTGGGCTACCTTTTCAATGATTTTGGCTAAAAAAGGTATGCTGGCAATGGGGCGGTATGAGGATGGGTCTGAACTGTTAAGGGTTTTATTTTTTAGTAAAGGGCGAATCGCCGAGTATTTCAGATCATCTGGCATGTAACCTTGAAGTAGGGATTGATTTACCAGTTTCAAGATGTATGGAGCTAGTTCGGATTTTGTTGCTTTAACCCAAGATACCGGGCATGGGTCCAGTAGTGAAGTGGTAGTATTGAGGTTTGATATAATCTCAAGCAGTTGTTTGTTCGAGATTGTATGGAATGAGCTCCACTCAGTGATGGAATTTGGTGTGGGAGAGGTTAGGATAATGCTTGGACGGGCGCTTAGTTTGAGCTTATTGGCAAAATGGTTTGCAAGGAGTTGTGGATCTATTGGTGTTTTATTAGGGGTGTTATCGGGAACCTTAGTTAGAGATTTAATAATCTCAAAAAGTTCCCTAGGTCTATTGATGGACTTAGATAATGTTTTGGTGTAGAATAGCCTTTTTGTGTTGTTAATGGCTTCCTTGTATGTTTTAAGGCTTGAGAAATATTGAACCCTGAGTTCAGATGTTTTTTTCTCTCTCCATTTAGTCTCTAATTTTCGAAGGTTTTTCTTTAGAGTAGCAAGTTCAGAGGTGTACCATTTCTCGGACAAGCTAGATCTAGATTTTCTTTTATTAGAGGTTGAATATTTAGCTTCTGATTCAATAATAGAGTAATAATAATAGCACTTATCTTAGTTGAGGAGCCATAAAATGCAGGAACCAGGATGCACGACGTAGAGAAGTCCCTGTATCAAGTGCTGTGCCTTCCTCGATAATGCTCCAACCGTCATTAAACGCTGCCGTTTCACACAGTGGTTCTTCTGAAGGACAGCTATAATCCGGATAGGCTGAACTAACACATCACTCATAATTGAACCGCCAACTGAAGCAGGGAAAACCCCATTGTCATTGGGGAAACCCAACTACCATAGGACAAAATTAAAACAGAGCCAATCAATCTCATCTGCAAAACCGAAGGGCTGAGTCATAGACATGTAGCCAGCATCAATAATCAAAACCACCACTTTGTTATAATGCTTCACCACCTTGAGATCCACAGACACTATCATCGCAAGGTCTCTTCCTTGGTTTGTACACACTAGCCTCTTGTCCTCTATCATGTACAGCTCCTTTGGGTTTCTGCATCCCAAGTGCATCACTCTGCACTTCTTTGCATTACATCTCAATTGCCAAACATTTGACCATTATAAATTTTGTAGATCTTTTCTCATGTTGTCTATTCCCTCAGAAGTGTCCACTCTGTTGCAAAGCTTTGTACCATCAGCAAAAAGGCAAACGTTTCCTTTTAACTCTTTGGCAATATCACCCAGGAAGATATTGAATAGTAGCAGACCCAGGATCAATCCCTAAGGCACTCACTTTCTTCAGAGCGAGTTCCATTCACCACTACCCTCTTTAGTCTATCTGTCAGTTCTTGATCAAATTCACCACCTTATGATCCATCCCCAGGTTGCTCAGTTTATTCATACGACTCCTATGAGAAGCAGTATCAAAGGCTTTGTTGAAATCAAAGCATTCTGAAAGAACTTATTCCCCAAAAGATCTAAACTCTGACTTGCATCCCAGAGCAGTGAGGAATGAGCTTTGAATTTTGTCTCTCTTTTTAGGGCAGATTCAACTACTGTTAAATGATATGGCAAATGAATTTTGTTGAATGCCAGAGAGACCTGGACATGGTCCTTATTTATCTATCATGCGCTTATAACCCATTCATCTAGGGCAGGGGTCTCAAACCCAAACTGCTTTGAGGGCCAAATGAGGACTTCTAAAGTAACCCATGGGCCGCATCGTCGGAACTTTTTTTTACAATGGAAAAAAGTCAATAAAAAAGTCAACATAATAAGAACATAGTCACTATGTTCTTATTATGTTGACTTTTTTATTGACTTTTGGACTGCAAACTTCCATTTACTCTGCATATTTCTACTGTAACAAAGAAACACACACACAAAAAAAAAACCATGCGATATAACGAGTCCATTTGGCCCCACAGACCAGCGCAATGGCTCTCGTGATGCTTCCCCTCCGCCCGTCCCTAGCTTCAGCCGCCTCCCATCACGTCTTCCCGTCCCCTCCCGGGCTGCGTAGCCCGACTACTACAATAAGAAGGAAAGCTCGAGTTATCCCCAGCGGTGATAACGGCGAATCGTAACGGCTTCTTCCACTCCGGCTCCTCGCTTCCAACTTCCTGCTCAGCCGCCACCGCACACACAAGCACTTCCGGGACACACAGGAAGGATGCGCCCCCACCTCACTGTTATTCCAAACAAAACGCTAATTGAAAGGAGCTGCCAGCAGCGACGGGGAAGTCAGATCTCGCCGCCGGAATGAAGAGGTACATGTAAAACAGCGACAAGAGGAAAATAAATAAATGTCTATTTTTTTTTTTATTATCCCCAAATGTGTCGCGGGCCGCACAAAATTCTCTCGCGGGCTAAGACCCCTGATCTAGGGGAACCCGCATTATGAAATCAGCCAAAGATAAAAGAGAACAGAAAACACAATCTCCCCTCAAACATTCATATAGCAAAGAATATCCAGGACTGCTCCAAGAAAAGAGCATATAAAAATCACCCTTCCCCAAATGCTTCCTGGAACTGCAAGGCCTTCATCTTCCAACAAATGGAACACAAATTTTGCTGCTTCTAGAAAGCCAAAGGAAGAGCATTCCAAAGCCAGGGGACTAGACACCAAAAAGGCATTAGTCTTTGTTGACATTAGCTGAACCTCCAATGAGGACGAAATAGCCAACAAATGCTTATGAACAGAACACAATGCCCGGATAGACTGGTAGGTGACTAACGGATCTCGAAGACATCGAGGATCATCACAATATGCTTACCTTCTTTCCAAAAGAAGCATGGAAAGTGGTCCAGACTGGCTATTGTTGAGACAGGATCATGGGCTTGATGAACCACTGGTCTGATCAAGCATGGCAATTCTTATGTTCTTATGGATGATCAAAACAGCCAGTCATCTAATTTTTAGGCATGTAGTCTTTGACCATGTACCCTCTCTTCATCTTCCTCTACTGCATAACAATTCCTAAAGTAATTGATTAATTTATTTTGATCTATAATCAATGACTAAACTCCAACTTATTTGTTTTCTTGTATCTCCCCCTGCTAATTGAGTCTGAGTTAAAGTATACATTGTTAAACTGGTTTAATTGTTCCATGTCACAATGTTCTCTGTAAAGTTATTTTATATGTAAACCGCTTTGATTGCTGGTGATGTTGTATATAAAACCTTTCAAATAAATAAAATTTGCTCCTCATTATTCACTGCTATTCCTTAACCACTATTTACAGCCCCATTTTCCACATTCTACTATACAGAGTAAAGCCTGGGAAAGTGTGCCCTTTAATCCATCTCGTATGAAAAATATATTCATACAAACATGAAGATTTTTGCTGTTTGGCCACCCTTTGAACAAAAAATGGAGCCATGTCGGGCACAATACTGGAAGTCATACAGAGTGAAAGGGAAAGTACTATCCTTTCTATATTTTTAATTGCAAATTTTAAAAAAAATTAAAGATATAGAAGTGCATTGCACTTCCTGGAACCAGTGATTAGATTCAAGTGTGGTGATATGAAAACATTACTAACAGCTGTTATGAGGTTCCTAAAATATATTATATGAAATTTAACAATTAAAAGTCAAAGGGGTATGTTTACTAAACCGTCTTAATGTGCGCTCTGACACGTTAGCGCGCGATAAGGCGTCTTATCGCGCGATAATGGCGCTTTACGTGTGATAAGGCACCTTATCGCGTGCTAACGCGCTCAGCGGCGCAAACGAGCGCTGAAGGCGGAGTAAAGGCTCGCTGAGGGCGGAGGAAGGCTCCCCAGGGGCGGAGAGAAGGGGTCAATGGGTGGAGAGTGGGAGGGAAGAGACTCCCTGCACACTAACGCTGTGGATTTCGGGGCTGAAAACTAACGCCAGTGAAAGCCTGGCGTTAGAGTAGATTTAAAGGGAAGAGAAACCATTTCCGTCAGCAATGTACAGCAAAGCCAGGGAAACCTACAAAAGGTGATAAGTGTGATACATGTGCACAGAATAAAAGGGCAGATAAACATTGAAAATGACCTGAACAATCTGGAAAAAAAACATAACCTAGCTGGGCAATAGTGATATCAATGGGAAACATCAAAAAACACTACCAAGAAAGCTTCAAAAAAAAGATATCAATTTTGGAAGGGGCTATGCTCTGTCCCCATACAAGGTGAATGATCCCACAGTGAAATAACGCTGATCAGGGCTTTCCCTTGTTACTGGACAGGTTTCCTATGGCATGCACATGTCCCACAACAGCAGGGTGGGCATGTCGGAATGGGCAACTGGACAGATGCTGGAAAAGGGGACACAGAGGGCTGCAGGCGGCACATGCTGTGGTGCAGCTGGGCCACAGTGCGGACTAGGGTGATGCCTAGGTGGCCCATACAAATGCTGAAACAGTACAGCAGTCAGACAGCAACTGATGAGGGCCCAACACGGGCACGAGTGTGTTTCCCACAGTGTCACAGAGGAGAGTACCCAGCAGAACCCCCAAGGGTACAGAACATTTGCAGGCGGTGCGGGGGGGAAGCGTGGACACACTGGAAAGGCCCGAGACTGTGCACCACCAGCAGAAGGGCATGTCAGCATGGTGACAGAGGGGTACTGGTGGTGGAGGGGGCAGTGGCTGCTACCCACAGCAGACCATGGCCCAGCCCTGTTTAGGTGGGTGCCGTGCACTGCAACAGACAGGCTCTGTCTGACAAACAGTCATGGTATCTCCAGGGAGGCACTGTCTCTGTGGCAACACGGTGGTGCAGAGCACACAACCAGTGTGTTCAGGAGCAGAAGGTCACAGGTTTAAGTCCCAGTTGTGGTTCCTGCCAACCCAGTCCCCATATTTTATCCACTACTAAAATGCGGTAACACAGACAGAACCTTTAGTGCAGATAATGTAAACATGCCCAAAATGCCTACATTTTACCCTACAGAGCACAGACACCATAAACATGCGCATTACCTAGAGCAGAGTCTCCCAAAAGCAGTCCTGGAGGGCCAAACACCATTGAGGTCCCATGCTGTCTCCAATAACTATGGCTGTGCTGCATTTCTATGCACCGCCCCCATGGTATGCAGATGTATCTCATGCACATTCATTAGGGACAGCATGAAAACCCGAACAGGGTTTGGCCCACCAGGACCGGAGTTGGGAACCTCTGCCCTAGAGCAGCGGCCAACAGGGGCAGACTCACCCGCACTCACAGGCTCCATCATCCAAAGCCACCTGGAGAGGCAGGATTTTGGGCCCTGTGTGCATCTCCCAATACTAGCCCTAACATACCTTAGCAATGCCACCCTAAACCTGGGAATATGGTACACATCTATCAAAAGGTTGCTATGATTACTGGCAGATAGCAATTCCTAAGTTAAGCCCAATTTGCTGATTGAGCTACATCATAGCAACCTTTCTGATGTCTGTGGAGTGTGCTACAGGTCTTGTGTCTGACAGTGTTTACCACCCTGGGGAGTGACTCCTACAGTATTGCGTATCATAGCCAAGCCTGCACTGTGCCCAGGACTGGTGCGGTGGCCAGGGCTGCCAAACACCTCTATAGTTGCACAATGCTGGCATAGGTGTGGGGAGTGTGTGTCTGTCTATCCAGTGTGTGGTGGCTGCCAACACCCTCCTCAGCCCACACTGCTGGCACTGTTGCCAGTATAGGCCTGCCAATGTGCAAAATGAGGAGCAAGGTACTGTGGGTATAGCCCGGACAGGGCGGCCTGGGCAGGATGCATCTGCACAGGGCATAGGGCACTGGCTGGGACATTGTAGTGCCCGGCCACCACCTGCACAGACAGGGTGGCTACAGCATATCCTGCTGGGAGGTCACTCTCACCCTGACTGAGCAGTGACCATGGCATGGCTAGGTTTCCCCATAGTGCTGCATAGTATTTCTCTCAAGTGATATATATGGGTTCTCCTTTTGGGGGCCCAATCACTGACTTATCTGCTTGGTGGGTGTGCTCACATCCCAGTTTTGGGTGCACGCATCTCCTCCAGGAACATGCACTGTGGACTAGCTAGCACACTGTCTGCAGTTAGTATGTGTATGGCTGGAACACCTTGCAGGGTGCAGACAGTGGTGGGGGGCAGCTGAGCATTTCCAGGCCTACTGTCTGTATGCTATTGCCTTATGGAATGCTGCAGATCTGCACTGACTGCCCTGTAGCGCATCTGTTTCCCAGCCGGACTGGGGTTGTTGGTCCCCTCTACTGCCACCATGGCAGGGCTGTAGAATGTGGATCTGTTGGGGGGGAGATCCTGTCCCCCACCCTGATCCCCAGAGAGCAAGTTTGGTGGTACTACATAATCCGCCTATGGGTCCAAACACCATCACCACCCCGCCCCTTGAATCATATGGCCATGGCACCCACAGAGGATATGCACTATTCTGGTGCATCAAAATCCACAAGGGCTAGACGTGAATGGGATATACATATGGGCACAGGTGTATCGTAGGTGTGTCTGAAAGAACTACCTATCACACACTGGCACTAATGGGGACCTGCAGCATAGCCTATCTCATGGAGGGCAGGTGCTGTGGACCTGGTGCTGGGTGCTCCATCTCACCCTCAGGGTGAGCACAGTACCCGCACAATGTGACGGTCTGTAGCTACTCTGTGCCAGTAACGAGCATGGTCAGTATCCCCTACCAGGCCTAGGTGCTGTGGGGGTGCATACCCCATCTTGTGATCATCTGTAGACTGCTGCTTTGCATGTGCAGTGCATCATGGGTACGAGTGGCTTAACTCTATCCTGGGTAACAACAGCAGACAGTTTGTGTGGTGACCTGCAGTCCTTCTGTGGCCAGCCAGAGGTTTGTTTGTAGCTGTAGAGCTGTAACCTACTGGTTACTTCACAGCCTGTGGAGCCAGAGGACGTGAGTTTGATCCCACAGTGGGGTTATTTATTAGGGCTGTCTGGGGCAGTTTCTTTTTTTAATCTAAATTAGTACTGCCAGCAAAAACACCCTCACAGTGCTATTTATTTATTTATTTATTTATTTAGACAGTTTTGTATACCACCTTATCCTTCAATCAAAGCGGTCACAACACAATTGGGGGATACATTTAACACGCGGGGATATGAGACACATACACTAATACTTACAGGGAACATGGGCAATGGAGGGTTAAGTGGCTTGCCCAAGACCACAAGGAGCATCTGTGGGACTAGAAACCCCAGTCCTTCCGGCCCAAGGTTGCTGTCCTCTAGTGGGATTTGAACCCCCGACCTTCCGGCCTGAAGAACTTTGCCCCAACCACTAGGCTACTCCTCCCTTGCTATAACCTTAAGGTGCCTTATAAGGCGCCTTATGGGGCACCTGAGGATTACAGCACTGTGAGGGTGTTTTTGCTGGCAGTACTAATTTAAATTAAAAAAAGAAACTGCCCCAGACAGCTCCAATAAATAACCCCACTGTGGGATCAAACCCACAACCTTTGGCTCTACAGGCAGTGAAGTAACCAGTAGGCTACAGCTCTGAACAAGCACCTGGCTGGCTACAGAAGGACTGCAGGTCACCACACGAACTATCTGCTGTGGTTACCAGGATAGGGTTAATCCATGAAGATTACAGCACTGTGAGGGTGTTTTTGCTGGCAGCACTGCTTTAAAGTAAAAAGGAAAATGCCTCTAGCAGCACTGCTTTATAGTAAAGGGTAATGCCTCAGACAGCCTTACTCATTAACCCCACTGGGGGATCGAACTCATGACCCCTGGTTCAGCAGTCAATGTATTAACCATTGTGCTACCCCTCTCTTGCTGTGTTTGTTGGCCAGCACGCCTACTCCAGGCTAACGTGCATTGACGTGTCACGGCTCCCTTTATCGCACGGTAACCAGAAATGCTACGTTAAGACCGACACGCCCACTCCTTATATGGCATCCTGCACACTAAAGCCGGCTGCACATTAAGACTGCTTAGTAAACATACCCCAAAGTTATCTGGACAATTTTCAATTATTTTGGTTTTGTTGGCTTTATACAGTCCATCTTTGAGCATTATAATTTATTTTGGTTCAATGTTTTTGATGCTGAACACCAACTGCACAGGAATGCATTTCATTAGCATGAAAAGCATATAACAATTAACATATCAATCTGTAACGTATTATTTAAAAATGCACGTGGTCAATAAACCAGTGAGAATTTTCACAAATACAAGAAATTTTCTTGACACAGCCATCATTCCTATTGGTCCTGTATGTTAGCAGCTGTATTTTTTTGCTTATTATCATATTTATAAAAAGTACTCAAGGGGGAAAGTCTACAAATACAACATATTTTGAAATCTTTCTTTTCAACAAACTCAAATCACACTTAGTATGCAACATTATATTAAATAGATTGAAATTCAAGAAAGTACAGAAAGTAAATTTAAGTGCAATCTCATTTGCTTCTATAAATTCATGCTTAAAGACTCACAAGAGATGAAGAGATAAGCATGAAATGTTAAGCATATGACGCAGACAGGATTTTTTATATAACTTAATAAACTAAACAAAAATGTTTTTAAAGGTTACAATTTTACATTTCATAGGAATAACTTTTCAAATAACTATTTATGAGTTTGGAAAGAAACTCAAACTTTAAGGCAGAGCCATGCAGCAATCTAAATATGGGACCAAAATATCCTTTCAAGCAAAATATTCCAATACATAATTATCCAGTGATGAGTTTTAATTACATTGAATTCAGTAGCATACAAATATCCAGATTAAAATAATTGCAAAAGCTATATTTATCATGTATATACACAAATTAATTCTAGAGGAATACACCTGGATTCTCAATGCAACAAACTTTAACAATAAAGTTTTCTCACAAAAAATATGATTTGATTGCTAACTAGAAAAGTAGACCTTTCGCAGGTTGTGATAGCATTACTAGGCCAAAATCAGAATAATCCAAATTTGTTATACATGGGCTTCCTGAGGACATGCAGAGAGACTAGATGCTTCTGGACAACAGCCTTGCTAACTGTGGTGGTATGAATGTTACAAAAGCTTGTCTGTATGAAATGAAAGATGGCCCGATGGCTGAGTTAACCATGAGACTGACTGAATCAAAGACAAGAGTACAAAATCTGGAATAGCCTATCAGTGAAGATGATGGACCTTATCACTTGCTAAGGAATCTGGACATGCTTGACCCAGATTTGGAAGGCGGTGCTAGGAAGAGGATTGAAAAGTCAATATAGTATGTTAAAACTCTCTTTTTCTGTGTCATAACCCCACCAGCTAAACCACCACTTTGTATCCACAACCGGTAATCTGTAACTATAATTGCTACTTTGTTTCAATCCATAGCGTTAGCTAATTATATTCAGAATGCATTGGGTAGTGAGCAGCGTACCACCCTGGGAAAATCTCCATGCTACCCACAGCAGTGATCTACCAAATTACTTGCATTCCCTAATATCTGACCAATCTCTGTCACCCTTTAACCCCAGTAACAGAACAGCCCAGTACCTACCTGCAAATTAACTAGAAGTCTAGGCAGATCAACCCAAGATGGCCTTTACAAAGATCTACATCATCTCCCTTCTCTTCCTCTTATTAACATTCCAAATACCAAAAGCCCTTCTGTACAAACCACAAACCCTCTACAACCCGATCCCTATCATACACAACCCACAGAGAAAGTGTAGTTACTCACCTGTAACAGGTGTTCTCCAGGAGCAGCAGGAATCAGTCCTCACATATGGGTGACGTTGGCGCTGACGGAGCCCTCATGCGGCGCATTTCCCCAGCTTTCAAAGAAAGCCTTTGGGAATGCAGCGCGCATGTGCGGTCCCCTTCCCGCCCAAGGGTGCCATCTTGCTCAGTCTGATGACATAGCTAAAAGACAGCAAAAAATCAAAATGAAGGATATGACTGCAACTCCAGGGGAGGAGGGAGGGTCGTGAGGACTGATTCCTGCTGCTCCTGGAGAACACCTGTTACAGGTGAGTAACTATGCTTTCTCCAGGACCAAGCAGAAAGTCAGTCCTCACATATGGGACTCCCCAGCTCTAGGCTACCGTGAATCCAAAGATGGAAAAATGGCTCCCTCTCGAGAGACACAGCATCCATGACAAGAATTTTCTCTGAGAACGCACCACGTACGGTAGCCCAACATGAAGGACCAGAGGGTAGGAGTTGCCTAAACCTCAAAGAGATTACGGAGTACCGCCTGGCCGAAAACACTGTCCCGCCAGGACTCTCTCTCCAGGCAGTAATGGGCTGCAAACGTCTGGCTTGAAGACCAAGTTGCGGCCCAGCAGATGTCTGCCAACGGAACAGAGCGGAGATGAGCTACTGACGCGGCTTTCGCCCTGACACGATGGGCCGTGACCCGACCCTGCAAGGGGAGGTCGGCTGCCCTTTACGACCAGGTGATGTAATCTGCTACCCAAGTGGACAACGTGCGTTTGGAGACAGGTAACCCCATCCTATTAGGGTCAAATGAGACGAAGAGCTGAGCAGCCCTTCGATGCTCCCGCGTACGTTCTATGTAAAAGGACAATGCCCTCTTACAGTCCAGGGTATGCAAGACTGTTTCAGCCCAGCTGGCATAAGGCCTGGGGAAAAAGGTCAGAAGAACCACCTCCTGAATGAGGTGGAAAGAGGAAACCACTTTTGGGAGGAACTTGGGATGGGTCCGTAGGACCACCCTGTTCCTATAGAACCGTGTGTATGGTCTATCAGAAACCAGAGCTTGTAGCTCACTCACACGTCTGGCCGATGTAAGAGCCACCAGGAAGAGTGCTTTCCAAAAGAGGAAGCGCAAATGGCAAGTAGCCATCAGCTGAAACGGTGGGCGAGTAAGTTGCTGCAAGACCACGCTCAAATCCCACTCAGTCGTCTGTGAACGAACCGGAGGCTTGAGTAGAAGCAGATCTCTGAGAAATCGGGACACCAAGGGGTGAACCGACATGGACTGTCCTTCCACCGGTGAGTGGTGTGCTGACAAAACACTGAGGTGCACCCGATCAGAGTTAGACTTAAGGCCTAGGTCTGAAAGGTGAAGTAGATACTGCAGTACTACTGGCACAAGACAAGAGAAAGGACCTTCATTGCGCTGAGTACACCACACCGTAAACCTACGCCACTTGAGGGCATAGGACTTTCTGGTGGACTGCCTCCTAGAGGCCAATACCACCTCCTCAACCTCGTCAGGTAGAAGTAAGGAAGCTAGCGCTACCCTTTCAGCAGCCAGGCCATCAAATTGAGGGATCTGAGGTTGGGGTGCAGAAGGGAACCCTGCTCTTGAGACAGGAGATCGTGTTGCAGCTCTAGAGGGAACGGAGCTTCCACCGCCAACTGCAGAAGAAGTGGAAACCAAGGCTGCCTTGCCATCTGGGGACTACCAGAATCACTGAGGCCTTGTCCCGAAGGATCCTGAACAGGGTTCGAGCCACCAGGGGCATGGGAGGAAACGCATACAGGAGGCCCATAGACCAAGAGATCAGAAAAACATCCGCTGCCATCCTCAGTCTCCCATGCTGACTCCTCCGAGGAGTCGTTGAGCGGCTCCGGCCATGTGGGCCTCGATGCCCTCAGCCCTGCACGGGAGGTCGAGGGAGACCTTGGCCGAGGATCGACTCGAGACTTGATTGACTTGAGGATCGGCTCGGCCTCCAAGGTCGACTTAGACATCAAGGTCCCGGTGGTCGGGGCAGATGCACCGGTCAAACTGGAGATCAGTACCCGCTGCTGCTCCATGAAGGCAGCCAGGCTGCTCTCCAGGGCCATCAACCTGAGACCGAGCTCAGGAGATTCCGCAGCCCCCGACTCGGGCCCCAACGGCATCGGGCCTGACGTCGGTTCTCCCAGAGGAGAGTCAACGAGGACATCCGAAGTTACCTGACTCGGCGACTCTGGCTCCAAGCGAGGTAGTTTGTTTGGCCGCTCCGACTCCGAGAGCTCAGGACGGCGGTCAGGGCTTCGCGACCTGGCCCTCGAGGATCCAAGTGCCTCCACTGACGCTGCCCTCACGAGCTTCTTCTTCATTTTGTGCTCCTGGGCGGCAGACCCCCTCTCAGAGGACCCACGACGTCGCTCGGGGTCAGACTCCCGAGATCTTGAGGCCTCTGACGAAGTTCGGACGCGGACTCCGAAAAAAAATCTTTCACATTGATGCTGACTGCTCCGAAGTGCCACAGCGGGTCATGGTCGGGCCCGAGGCTTCGGAGGCAGCAGTCGTGTGTGTCGGTGAGAGACATACGTTTCTTGCACCGATCACATTTTTTGAACCCGCTGGCAGCCATCGGGGAAAAAGGGCCCCATGCAAAGTCAAAAGACAGGGCTGCCAGTGAAAATAACAGAAAAAGCGCGAACGCTAGTCACAAAGGACAAAAAACGAAAAAGAAGTTCCAGACTCAATACCGGTGTACCGAGCCGAGGCAGGAAGGGAACCGGCATCGAACCGGATAAAGAAACACAAAAATCGCAGAAAAAAATCTACTTTTCACGGGTGACACGAACTATGTCTGTTGGGCTCCGCGGAAAAAGAAAGACTGAGCAAGATGGCACCCTTGGGCGGAAAGGGGACCGCGCATGCGTGCTGCATTTCCAAAGGCTTTCTTTAAAAGCTGGGGAAATGCTCCGCACGAGGGCTCCGACAGCACCGACGTCACCCATATGTTTTATTTATTTATTTTTATTTATTTAAACGGACTTGGTATACCGCTTTATCATGAAATCAAAGCGGTTGGCACAGCAAACAATCAATGAAAGGTGAGTTGTCATTAGCATGCAGTGGAAGAATTGACACAGTGTGCTGAGTGAGTGAGTGTGGTCGATTTTGATGTGAGCTATATACATTGTGCGCTTAAGATCCAGACATACTCTGCGTCACAGAGACATGGCTCACACCCACCGATGCAATACTACGTAATCAATTACGAATACAACACTACAGCCTACTCAATTGCCAGCGGGACTCTAAACAAGGGGGGGGGGGGTACTCATACTGACCAAAAAGGACCTCAAATTTACCATGGCAAATGTCAAAAGTATAGACGGTATGGAAATCCTCAAATTAGAAACAAAACCCTCTCCCGCTGTCTCCTATACAGACCTCCATCACCAGATCACAATAACCTTACCTCAATCCTAGAACTAGCATGCACTACATTGCTGAAAAAACCACACGTCATGCTAGGCGACCTGAACCTCCCATCCCTTAACACATCCCACACAGCAAACTTCCTGGACACAATGACCGAATTGGGATTCAAACAAATTATACACACCTCCACACACATAAAGGGTAACACCCTTGACTTAGTCTTCCTCCCCACTCCACTTGCAAGCCATCATTTATACACCCCCCCAATAACAGACATCCCCTAGTCAGACCATTACTTAGTAACCTTCTATATACCCACTCAGACATACACCAACACTACTCCTAATCCTACATCACAAATCAGGACCTTTTCTTACAGTATTTCAATAAAGAGTCTTTCCTGGATAACGTGTTACCACAATTGACAACAAGCTCCCAAGACAATAACGCATCTTTAGAACAATGGAACCAAGTCATCCAAAAGGCAGCCTCCCCCACTATACGCACACCAAAAAACCATTCAAAGAGATCTGAAAAGTGGTTCACACAGGAACGCGCTAAACTAAAAAGGGAACTCAGAAAACAAGAAAAAAGATGGGAGATTGGCAAAAACACACGAAAATAAATCACAATACCTTAAACATCCTTAGCATCTATAAAGACACAATTAACAAATATAAAAGGGAATACCACACAAAGATCATAAATCTATTAATTGATCCAGGGAATTATTTGCAATTGTTAGACCCCTAACAAAAACATCCAAAGCAGAATCTGAATCTGGTAAAATAAGCATGCAAATGCTAGCCACCCATATTGCAGATAAGCTGAAAAATAAATCCTGCAAATCTATCACCTCCACATATCCATGCTTAACAAACCCCAACGAATGGGACAACTTCCATTTAATTGATCAAAAACACCTCCTCAAGATCATTACAATGATTAACACCACAATCTCCCCCCTAGATCCATGCTCTGTGTCCTGGATCAAGTCCACCAAAACCGAACTAGCTCCATACCTCCTATACATAGTCAACCTTTCTCTCTCTCAAGGCATCATGCCGGATGCCCTTAAACTCACCTCCATCCGCCCCATACTAAAAACTAACACACTGGACCCAAAAGTCCCAAGTTCATACTGGGTAATGTACCTCTTCCAGCAACTTGGAGGCTGAGCCTGTCATCTTTTTGATGACACTAGTGTACATATGCAGCTGGCACCGCCCACCAGTCCCAGTACCTATTGACAAAGCAGACTCAGAGGAGCAACAAATAAGTAGTTAAACATGCAACAAACACTTCTACATCTAAATAAACTAGTACCCCCTCCATCCCCTGGGAAGGATACCCCGTCCCCCACTCCAGGATGAAGAGGCCTACCTGTTGAGCACCTGAGCAACTCCGACCAGCAGGAAGCGAGCAACCGACAGCTCTTCTAGTCTGCCCCTCCCCCAAACACTGATTACACACCCCTTTCCAGCTCATCCTGGCCACTTCCTGCACAAAGGAAACCAGCTTCAGGAATGGGATGTGCACAGATCATCACAAGAAGCACTCAGGGAAGGTTCCGGGACTGGACTGGAGTTCCTCAAGGAACAACTATTAGCAGGTAAGTCTAATTTCTCTTTCTTTAATATCCCTCCAGTCCAGTCCCGCACCTCTGGGATGTATCAGAGCAGATAAACTAACGGGAGGAACTGGCACAACCAGCCTGAAGCACTGCCAATCCTAAAGGAGCATCCCCCGCTGCCTGGACATCCAGGCGAAAATGTTCAGAGAAGTATGCCACCCTACAGATCTCCACCGGCGGAACTAAAGTATACTCTGCCTTGAGGCTGCCTGAACCCTCATGGAATGCGTCTGCAACCCCGCCAGCACTGTTCTACCCTTCAAGATGTATGCCGACGTGATTGCCTCACTGATCCATCTGGAAATGGATGCTTAGCTGCTGCTTCACTTTTGAGCGACCTGCCAAACAGAACCAACAGACGGTCCGATCTCTGAAAGGACAATGTCCTTTTCACATACCTACGCAGGACTGTCTTACCATCCAGGTAGCACAGCCCACATCCACACTCGCCAGAGCCGGTAAGGAAATGGCCTGATCTACATGAAATGCTGACACCACCTTCTCAAAAATGATGGTACTGGGCACCGGACCACTTTCTCCTTGGAGAAGGAAAGGAATGGCTCCTGGCATGACAGGGTCCGAAGCTCCGAAATCCTGCGTGCCGAGCAACTCGCCACCAGGAATACCATTTTCAGAGCCAAATCCAGCAGGAAAGCTCGACTCAATGGCTCAACGGGCTCCCCTGACAGCACCAGATTGAGATTCCAAGGCGGTACCACCGCCCTCTTTGGCAGACGGAGGTGGGTCACCCCCCCCCCATAGAAAGCTCAGCACATCAGGGTGTGTACCCAACGGCACCCCGTGGACTTTCCCGCGATAACCGGAAAAACGCTGACAGTCGCATCCTCAAGGAACTAGCAGCTAGACCCTTATCAAAACCGGATTGCAAGCACGCCAAGATGTCCGGGACTGAGGCAGTGGAAGGGCGCGGCTGCCTCTCTCTGCACCATGATTCAAAGATGCATCCTACGCAGATGCATAACAGATTCGTAGACCACCTATGGGCCTGTAGCAAGGTCGCTATCCCCGAGCCTGATTATCCTTTCTTCTTCAACCTCACCCTTTCATGAGCCATGCTCTAAGCGAGAATTAATCCACCAGGGGCATGCGAAGCGGCTCCTGCATCAAGAGGTCCTTCCGAACCGGAAGCCACCACAGTCAATCTGCCAGTATCCGAATCAGGTCAGCATACCATGGGTACCTCGGTCAGTATGGTGCCACCAGAAAGCGTAGTTACTCACCTGTAACAGGTGTTCTCCAGGAGCAGCAGAAATCAGTCCTCACACATGGGTGATGTCGGTGCCGACGGAGCCCTTGTGAGGAGCATTTCCCCAGCTTTCAAAGAAAGCCTTTGGGAATGCAGCACGCCTGCGCAGTCCCCTTCCCGCCCAAGGGTGCCATCTTGCTCAGTCTGATGACATAGCTAAAAGACAGCAAAAACCCACAATGAAGTATATGACTGCAACTCCAGGGGAGGAGGGAGGGTCGTGGGGACTGATTCCTGTTGCTCCTGGAGAACAACTGTTACAGGTGAGTAACTACACTTTCTCCAGGATCAAGCAGGAAGTCAGCCCTCACATATGGGACTCCCCAGCTCTAGGCTACCGTGAACCCAAAGCTGAAAAAATGGCTCCCTCTCAAAAGCCTCAGCATCCGTGATAAGAATTTTATCTGAGAACACAGCCCGTACGGTAGCCCAACACAAGGGCCGGAGGGTAGGAGTTGCCTAAACCTCAAAGAGATTACGGAGCACCGCCTGGCTGAAAACACTCTCTCTCCAGGCAGTAATGGGCTGCAAAAGTCTGGCTTGAAGACCAAGTTGCGGCCCGGCAGATGTCTGCCAATGGAACAGAGCGGAGATTAGCTACTGACGCAGCCTTTGCCCTGACACGGTGGGCTGTGACCCAAAACTGCAAGGGGAGGTCGGCTGCCCTGTATGCCCAGGCGATGCAATCTGCTACCCAAGTGGACAACATACGCTTGGAGACAGGTAACCCCATCCTATTAGGGTCAAACGAGACGAAGAGCTGAGTAGCCCTTCGGTGCTCCCGCATACGTTCTATGTAAAAGGACAACGCCCTTTTCCATTCCAGGGTATGCAAGACTGTTTCAGCCCGGCTGGCATGCGGCCTGGGAAAAAAGGTTGGAAGAACCACCTCCTGATTGAAGTGGAAAGAGACGACCACTTTTGGGAGGAACTTGGGATGGGTCCTTAGGACCACCCTGTTCCTATAGAACCACGTGTACAGTCTATCAGAAACCAGAGCTTGTAGTTCACTCACATGTCTGGCCGAGGTAAGAGTCACCAGGAAGAGCGCTTTCCAAGAGAGGAAACGCAAATGTCAAGTAGCCATCGGCTCAAACGGTGGGCAAGTAATTTGCTGCAAGACCACATTCAAATCCCACTCAAGTCACTGGTGGACGAACCAGAGGCTTGAGTAGAAGCAGAACTCTGAGAAATCGGGACACCAAGGGGTGAACCGACAGAGACTGTCCATCCACCGGTGAGTGGTGCGCTGACAAAGCACTGAGGTGGACCCGAACAGAGTTAGACTTAAGGCCTAGGTCTAAAAGGTGAAGTAGATACTGCAGTACTACTGGCACAAGGCAAGAGAAAGGATCCTCATTGCACTGAGCACACCATACCGTAAACCTACGCCACTTGAGGGCATAGGACTTTCTGGTGGACTACCTCCTCAATCTTCTTAGGGAAAAGTAAGGGAGCTAGCACTATCCTTTTAGCAGCCAGGCCATCAGATTGAGGGACCTGAGATTGGGGTGCAGAAAGGAACACTGCTCTTGACAGGAGATCATGTTGCAGCCCCAGAGGGAACGGAGCTTCCACCGCCAACTGCAGAAGAAGTGGAAACCACGGCTATCTTGGCCATCTGGGGCCTACCAGAATCACCGAGGCCTTGTCCAGGAGGATCTTGAACAGAGTTCGGGCCACCAGGGGCATGGGAGGAAATGCATACAGGAGGCCCGTAGACCAAGAAATCAGAAAAGCATCTGCTGCCATTCTCAGGGAATGCGGCTGTCTGGAGCAAAACCTAGGCAGCTGACGGTTCAGTGGACTTGCAAAGAGATCGATGGATGGAAGTCCCCATCGTAGGAAGATCTGCTGGACCACCAATGGAGTCAACTGCCACTCGTGGGGCTGGAGAATCCTGCTTAGCTTGTCTACTAAGAAGTTCTCCTGACCAGGTAGATAAACTGCTTTGAGAAACATGCCTTGTCTGACCGCAAAGGAGCAAAGGTCCAGTGCCTCTTGACATAGAAGCCTGGACCCTGTGCCCCCTTGTTTGTTCATGTAGAACACTGCTACCTGACTGTCCGTCTGAACTAGGACAGACTGCTGAGAAAGAGCATGGCAGAAAGTTTGCAGAGCTAAGTGGATTGCTCGCAGCTCTAAAAGGTTGATCTGCTGTGTGGCCTCCCGAGGGGACCACAGGCCTTGAGTGCACGTGCCCTGGCAATGTGCTCCCCAGCCCTTTAAGGATGCATCTGTCGTTAGCAACCTGGTGTGTGCTGAAGCCTGAAAAGGTACGCCCTTGAGAAGGTTTGGTGTTCAGAAGTCGTCGGGACACCTTTACTCTGTCTCGAAGGTCGCCGGTGGGATGTGCCCACTGATCTCTGAGACACCATTGAACAGCCCACATGTGCAGGCGGGCATTCGGGGTCACATGTACAGTGGATGCCATGTGGCCCAGAAGCCGCAGGTAGTGCCTGGGGGAAAGCTGAGAATTGCTTTGGAACTGGTTTGCCAACTCTATCAATCTGTGGGCCCTGTCCTCGGGCAAGTAAGCCCTTGCCTGAAGGGTGTCCGGTCTCAGCCCTATAAACTCTAGGTTCTGAGAGGGGAGCAAAGTGGACTTTGCGTAGTTTATGACAAAGCCCAGATGTTGAAGAAGAGAAACAGTGCGAAGAGTGGCCTTTCGGGCCTCCTGGAATGACTGGCCCCTGATTAGCCAGTCGTCCAGGTACAGGAAGACAAAAAAACCCTGATTTCTGAGAAAAGCCGCCACCATCGCCAGGCATTTGGTGAAAGCCCTGGGGGCAGAGATCAGGCCAAAGGTAAGTACCCTGTACTGAAAATGGTTTCCTCCCACCACAAATCTGAGATATTGTCTGTGGTCTGGATGGATGAGGATGTGAGTATAAGCATCCTTTAGGTCTAAGGAGCATAGCCAGTCTCTCTGCTGGAGGTAGGGCAGCAGTATCCCAAGGGTAAGCATCTTGAACTTTTCCCGCTCCAGAAACTTGTTCAGATTTCGCAAGTCTAGGATAGGTCTGAGGCCTCCTGTTCTCTTTGGTACTAGGAAGTACCTGGAGTAGAAGCCTTGCTCTTCCAGGTGGTGTGGTACTGGTTCCACCGCGTGTTCCTTTAAAAGACTTGCCAATTCCTGAAGGAGGAGGTTCCTGTGCAGAGGGAGTCTTGGAGTCTCCCCTGGATAGTAGAATGGGGGTAGCTGGTGGAAATGGAGCATATAGCCTTTCTGGACTATGTTCAGTACCCAGGTATCCCCTGTGATGGCTGGCCACCTGTAGGCGTACAGGGTCAGCCAACCCCCAGTGCTGAGTGGAGCCACCGGTGGAGGAGAGGCTATGCTGTGGGAGTCAAAACCCCGCTCCCTGCTGTGCAGGAGCCGGAGCTGGTGGCTTGGGGGGTCTTATGCCTACGAGGCCCATGTCCCTGCCCCTTGGCCTGCTGGCCCTATTGGGGAACTGGAGAGGCCTGATACTGAGGGTAGGTTTTGTAGGCAGTACCCTTCCTTGGGAAAAAGGGCTTCTTCCCCGAGCCCTTCTTTTTGTGAGAAAGGGCAGAAGTCTTTCTGGACAGCCTTGTCCCAGTGAGAGTCTCGGTCTCGATTTCTGCAGCCTTCTCAGTCATGGGTTTGCCGAATAGGTTGTCACCTTGGCAGGGGACATCAACCAACTTTGTCCTGTACCCATGACTCCATGTCCGACGACTTAGCCAGGCCTGACGGCGTGTACTGATGCCGGCCGCGGCTATCCGGGCCGAAGCCTCGAAGCAGTCATAGGCTGCTCGCGATATAAACTTCGAGCACTTCCGGATCCCTGAAGACAAGGCTTTGAACCTCTGTAAGGGTTCCTCGGAGAGACCAGCCGAGATCCTGGCAATTTCCTTTGCCAGGTCCCATAAGTACATGCCCATGTACAGCTGGTAAGTTTGGACACGGCAAGAGAGCATAGAGCCCTGGAAGCACTTTCTACCGAGGGCATCCAGGTTTCGGGCTTCCCAGCGAGGAGGCACCGAGGAGTGCATCTTCTGACTTTTCAGTCTGTGCATGGCCGATTCCACAACCATGGAGTTGTGCGGTAGCCATGCTTTCTGGAACCCAGGGCTCTTAAGGACTCGATAAATGGAATCGGCCCACTTGCTCAGAACCGGCGCCGAGGCTGGTGCTTCCCACATTAGGAAGACCAGCCGTTCCAGCATCGGAGGAACCGGAACAGTAAAAGCTTCCTTCGGAGGAAAATCGTACTGGAGGACATCGCGCTCTTCGGCTCTTCGGCTCCTCTTCGGCGTCCGCCGGGAATGCCAAAGGCTTGGCCATGTCCCTGACAAAATCCGAGAACCGGGTATACTCCAGGGGGAACCTTCTCCAAGGCTCGGACTTCGGGGAGTCCGACGGGACGCACCGGGTCCGGAAGGTGTCAGGAGACTGAGCAATATGGCACCCTTGGGCGGGAAGGAGACCGTGCAGGCGCGCTGCATTCCCAAAGGCTTTTTTTGAAAGCTGGGGAAATGCTCCGCACGAGGGCTCCGTCGGTGCCGATGTCACCCATATGTGAAGACTGACTTCCTGCTTGGTCCTGGAGAATCACAAATCCCCGGTGCACCTCTAGCCACTGCACTAACCGGCCTATGAGCGTCCACGGGGAAAAACAAAGAAGACCCTCTTTGTGCCACTGCTGAATTAGAGCATCCAGGCCCTTGGACTTCTTCTCTTCTTCTACTGAAAAACCGGCAGGCCTTGGCCGACTTGAACATTGCCACTAGGTCCATGACCAGTGTGCCCCATCGGCAGACCATCTGCTCGAACCCCTCCTGATTGAGCTGCCACTCTCTGGGATCCATGCGCACTCGGCTGAGGTAGTCTGCCATCATGCTGTCAACTCCTGCTACATGCGACGCTGATAATGCCTGGAGACGAATCGCTGCCCATCCGAACAGACCTTCGGCCTCCTCCTCCAGGGCTGCACTGCCCATGCTTCCTTGCCGGTTGATGTAATCCACCGTGGTCACATTGTCTGAGGATTTGGACCACCTTCCCCTGCAACCATGGCTCGAAACTTTCTAGCGCCAAGGTCACTGCTCGCATCTCGAGCCTGTTGATCGACCACAGGGCCTACTGCAGACTCTTGTCCCTGAACAAAGCGTCCTTCGCAATGGGTTTTCCCAACCTGACAGGCTGGTCATCCGAGGAACCCACACCAGGGACTCCTTCCACATGCAGCCACCAACTGAAGGCTCTCCTGGTGCTCCGTGGGCAGGGGAGTACTTGAGACAGGGGTTGACCCTGATGGGAGTATCGACGGAGCAGAGCCCTCTACAGCAATTACATATGCGTCCTTGCCCATGGGACTAGCTTGAGCGTGGCTTCCATGGTCCCCAGAACCTGCAGATAATGCCGTGCTGATGGTCTTGCCCTCTTCAGGACCTGCCGTATCAACTGTCGTAGCTCCTACGCCCGGCGAACTAGCAAGAAATTCCTGCCCATGCAGGTATCAAAGCACGCTCTCAAATACTCTAGCTCCTGGGCCGGCCATAACTGGTTCTTGGCCAGGTATATTTTATTTATTTATTTTATTTACATTCTCTTATATACCATGCTATTCTGCATCAGTGCGGTTTACATTGAACAAACTGAAATTACATTGAACAGGGCACTATAACTTGGAGATAACTATTTTACAGGGGACATGGGACATGACCCCAACCAAGACTTTGAAGGAACTCTCCCACCTGCACTGTTGCTCTTTTTGCTATCGTCCCTGGACTTCGCTTGGATCAGCCAATCGTCTAGGTACAGGTGGACGAGAACCCCTTCCTTGTGGAGAGCTGCCCCCATCACCACCATGACCTTGGTGAAGGTACGGGGGGTGGTCGCCAGACTGAAGGGCAACACTCAAAACTGGAAATAGCCCCTTGGCACCGCAAAGCGGAGAAACTGCTGATGTTCTGGATGGAAGGGAACATGCAGATACGCCTCTGTGAGATCGAGAGTCACCAAAAATCTCTGTTTCCAACCGCCATTACTACTGTGAAAATGCGGTATCTGGAGACCGTAGTTCATGCCCTCAAAGTTGAGAATTGGGCGAAAGGAACCTTCCTTTTGGACAAAATGAAATACATGAAGCATCGACCGCAGACGTACTGGTCTCGCGGAACCAGTTCCACAGCTCTCAGCTGCAGTAGACAAGTTAAGGTTTCTTCTACTGCTGCCAACACCACTGCGCCCACTTTGGGCAATCAAAGGAGCTCATTCTTGCTCCAGCAGCACGTATAGGCACGTCATGCATTGCACCCCTTTAAGGTAAACCTCTGGCAGATCCCACACATCCGGGATCATCTGTCCTACTACTCCATGTACTGGTAAGACTTTCTGCGATTTCTGTACCGCCTGGAACAGCAGATCCTACAGCACCTCTTCCTCTGCCGGGAGGTTAGCAGGCATATTCAGGGCCTTGAGGGTCGTCAAGGTACACACAGAATGTGAGCCCTTTGGGGATGAGGAATTGTATCAGTACCCGCTTGTAGTGATTGTAAACCACCCTGATGGCCTTCGGCCTGGGTGGTATATCGAGAAATTGCATAAACATAAGCATAAAGATGAGCGCTGGTAGCTCCTCCCAGAGGAAAACACGAACAATTCAGGCCTGATCCTCCTATTCTGGGCTCTCTCCTTCTTCCAACTCCTCCTGCAGATCTAGTTCTGTGTCAAGGTCTTCCCCAGCCAGCCCCCCTGACAAAGGCGATTGCTGCCACTCCTCTAAGCCTCTAGCCTGCTTAGATGCCACTGCTCCTGACTTGTGCTCTTTTGCAAACTAGTATAAGGCTTCTTCAGAGTGAATTACCACGTAAAGTACTACAGCACTTAAACTTTACTCATGTATGTTAATATAACCAAATTTTGATCCTATTGACTTGCTGGTGGTCTCAGATAAACGACAAGCTTTGACACTTTTTTTGGGTAAACAACTTCGCCCCATCCAGTGTGCGTTTAACATCAATGACCTTTAGCAAGCATGTTTTAACTATTACTTAAATATTGCTTATTTTCCTTTATCTTTCTTTTTTTATTTTTATATACGAGTAGACTTTCATCATACCCTATTTTTTTATATAAAAATGGCTTTCACCATTCTACTTAACTTATGTAGAATGGCGTCGGCTATTGCCCCTTCTTTATATACCAACAGCAAAAGAATAATCCCCAACGCCTCAATCTCATCAGCGCTCCGGCGTTTCTCCAATTGGGTTTATCAAGGGGAAATGGTGTTGTTTCTCATCCGGGACTTATTTCATTAGAAAGTTCTCTAGCTTGACATTCTATAAAAACATAGAAAGCAATATTCCTTGGTTAAAAGTTCCTGATCATCATGACAACTTAATTCTAACTCACATCCTCCTACTTTCACTATACCTTCATATAGCTGACCAGTTCATCTCTCCGGTCATCATCTCTTTACTCAACTGATCCCAGGTTTTTCCAAGACACCACGCATGCGTACTAATGGCTATTTAAATACCTGCTTCGCTGTTATCGGATTGGAGCTGTTTTAGACACATGCCAACCAATCAACGTTGACATTAAGACCTTCTGGTGTATGGAAACGTTGTGTATGGAAACGCAATAGAAGTCTTAAAGAATATTTATCACCTTCAGTGTTAAGACCATTGAATTGGAGTTCTCAAACTACAAATGAAGGAATGCATACCAAATGCGGTCATTGCAATATCTGCCGTATTACTTTAGAAATTTCTGAATTCACTCATAGAGGTGAGCTATATCATCTGAGACATGTTACAAACTGTGAGTCAAAATTTTTAGTGTATGCCATCCGCTGTCCATGCTCGTTATTATACATCGGAAAAACGACTAGAGCATTGAAGACGCGTATGCAAGAACATCAAAGCAGATTACGATGTAGACGGATGGAAGCTCCTATCGTTCAACATTGTTTGACTTTGGGTCACACTTTTGAAATGTTACGCTGTTGGTGTATAGAGGCCGTACTGTACGGTTCTCAAGGTAAATCACCTGAAAAGAGACTTTCTTACCAAGAACAATGGTGGATTCACCGACTTCATACGGTACAACCAGAAGGTCTTAATGTCAATGTTGATTGGTTGGCATGTGTCTAAAACAGCTCCAATCCGATAACAGCGAAGCAGGTATTTAAATAGCCATTAGTACGCATGCGTGGTGTCTTGGAAAAACCTGGGATCAGTTGAGTAAAAAGATGATGACCGGAGAGATGAACTGGTCAGCTATATGAAGGTATAGTGAAAGTAGGAGGATGTGAGTTAGAATTAAGTTGTCATGATGATCAGGAACATTTAACCAAGGAATATTGCTTTCTATGTTTTTATAGAATGTCAAGCTAGAGAACTTTCTAATGAAATAAGTCCCGGATAAGAAACAACACCATTTCCCCTTGATAAACCCAATCGGAGAAACGCCGGAGCGCTGATGAGATTGAGGCGTCGGGGATTATTCTTTTGCTGTTGGTATATAAAGAAGGGGCAATAGCCGACGCCATTCTACATAAGTTAAGTAGAATGGTGAAAGCCATTTTTGTATAAAAAAATAGGGTATGATGAAAGTCTACTCGTATATAAAAATAAAAAAAGAAAGATAAAGAAAAATAAGCAATATTTAAGTAATAGTTAAAACATGCTTGCTAAAGGTCATTGATGTTAAACGCACACTGGATGGGGCGAAGTTGTTCACCCAAAAAAAGTGTCAAAGCTTGTCGTTTATCTGAGACCACCAGCAAGTCAATAGGATCAAAATTTGGTTATATTAACATACATGAGTGAAGTTTAAGTGCTGTAGTACGTTGTGCTCTTTTGCGTCTGACATCCTCTTAGCCCTGTGTTCTGGGACCGAGGAGCCACTTGGTAGGCAAAACGCCTAATGCAAAAGTAAGACAAATTCCGGTGAGAACTCCCCTGGGAGCCCTATCGCTCCCTGGGCTTGAGGGGTAGATGGTCCAGGCATCGTGCAGGGACTGGGGGCCAGATCTGTTAAAGGTAACATGGCACCCCCGCCCCCAGGGTCTCTTGCAACCGGGAGGGACTCTCCTGCCTCATCTCATCCTGCAGGTCCTGCTCCCATGACCGCCTCCTGCGTGCAGTTCAGTCAGACGCCTGCCTCCGAGACCACACCACATTGGGGACTGCACATCTTGAGGATTTTTAGATTGCACTGCAGTGTTGTATCTTAAAGCTATGAAATGGACCTTGCGCTGATCCAATCAAACTGCCACATTGTCCGAGTAAAGTTTACGTTTTTATTCTAATACTACTAATGCTATAAGGGAGTACAGCTTCCCTTACAAGCAATATTATAGATTTAATAGGTACATAATCTGGGCTAAGAGACAAGAGATGATAATGCCAGGTTACTCACTGACCATAGACAGATGGAAGGATTTCATTTGCTTCCTATGCACTTATCTTTCAAATTACATGCATTTCTTGTATGCAGGTACTTCCTGTTTTCCACAGAACTGTAGCTGCTACAAACCTATATGCAGCATTTTATTTATTTATTTTTCTTTTTAAAACACATCTTTATTCCTGTCTGACTTTCTATCAGAACCTTCTCAGGAGAAAGTTACAAAGTATCAACCAATTGCCTTTTAGATAACCTTACCAGGCACACAGCACTCTTAAATTTTCCCAGCAACAAACAATGGCCTATCTGATTAGGCCTTTCCCACGTCTGCATCAAGTCATTGTGCACTGAATAAATTTTGAGCTGTATAACACAATGAATGCTTAAGTATTAAGTGGGGTTCACACCCCTTGATAGCATCCTGTACCAGGCACTGCAGTCTGGCCAGCATGGTGGGAAAGGCTGGGGGCACTCTCCAGGAACGCCCTCAATCTGTACCCAGGTATGTAACAGGATCCCCAGCACAGTGCACCTCCACAGGCTCAGGCACAGAGCACTAGAGTACTTGAACTAAAATAAAATAAAATCTAATTAACTGAAACTGAAATGAAAAAGAAACTGCAAATGGCCCCCTAGGAAGAGGCTGCTCTGTCCTGCTTTATTCTCCGGTGGCTGCCTCTCCCAGGCACCCAAAAAACAGCAGGGTGTTAAACACATGCGGGCCTGAATAAGAAGAAATCGCACCTAAATGCAGCTGGGGGAGTTTCCCACACTGCTGCAGGCTCCAAAACATGCAGCTGCAGGCCGCTCTCTGTCTCCTCATGTTCTGGCGGTTGCTAGAGGTTTCTGCTGTCCCCCCTCCCCCCCCCCGCCACTCTTACCTTGGAGCATCTTTGCTGCATGGCTTTTCTACCCCTCGCGCTCAGCCTTCCTTTCTGGCTTTGGCGCTGAGGGGGGGTGACTCGGGGCTGCCAACTTTCACTCCTGTCAAGCAACTGCAGCCCCTGCAGCGGCTCCTCACCTGATAATGGGTTCGGGAGCAGCCAGAAGTCTCAGACTGAGGAAGGCCCCCACAGAACCCTCCCCCCCAAAATCCTGGGGGGAGAGGGGGATGAAGGAATATCCTCCCCTCAGCCCTGTTGTCCCCCAGGTTCTCTCTGTTCCTTCTGTTTTTTTTGGGGGGGGTTTAACTTCTGCCTTTAAAAACAAAGAAACCTGCACCTTAATAGGGGAAATAAAAGCAAACTCTAACTAAACCTATCTCCTTAGTTGTCCTTTCTGTGAGTCCAGCACCCTGGCTCACAACCTCCTCCAGCTGCTTGGAGGCTGAGTATACTGGGGTGGTGGGCGGTGCCAGCTGCATATGTACACTAGTGTCATCAAAAAGATGACAGGCTCAGCCTCCAAGCTGCTGGAAGAGGTACACTACCCAGAGGTGCGGGACTGGACTGGAGGGACGATAAGGAACATCCAACTACAACTCCAAGATTACATTGACCTCAATGCCCCCTTAGACATCCACCAATTTGGCTTTTGCCCCTTTCATGGAGTCGAAACCTTACTGGTAACACTGATGGACCACCTCATTAGAGGCACGGATGACCACAGGCAAAGGATTAATCCTCCTCTTCATAGATATATCATCAGCTTTCGACAATATCAACCACAACACACTAATCGAGAAACTAGCACAACTAGGCATAGGAGGTACTGTCCTCCATTGGTTCAAGTCTTATATATCAAATCGTACGCTGTGAGTCCAAATGGACCAAGACATCTAAGATACATTCCACCCAAGATCAAGGGATACCACAGGGCTCGGCCCTCTCAGCCTTACTTTTTAACTTATACTTGCAACCCATTACAGACATTTTCAGAAAATGTAACATCGGGCATTACATTTATGCCACCGGCATTATGTTTTCCCTCCCCATAGACACAAACAACCCTTCCTACCTCAATCTCTCAGAGTGCATAAGAGAAACTGAATCTTGGTTAAAGTCCAACCACCTTAACAACAATTTCAAAAAAACTGAGGCTATGTTTATATCCAGAAACCAAGATGCTACACACCTTAAAACCATCACGCTCAACAATTCAGTCATCCCAGTTAAACAAGAAGTAAAATATCTTGGGATAATATTATACCACACCCTCAGCATGCTCCCCCAAATAAAACAAACAGTAAAAGCCATATTCTTCAAACTAAAAACTGTGCAGCACCTCCGACCCCTCCTGGACACTCACACTCCCCACTTCGACTACTGTAATAGTCTACTACACGGACTACCTCTCAAAAGCATAAGCTTACTCCAGAGAGCCCAAAACATCACCGCCAGGATTGTCACCAAAGCACGTCTAACTGAACACATAACTCCTATTCTACACAACCTACACTGGCTCCCAGTACTGAGCCGAAGAAAATATAAGATACTCATAACAACATTTAAACTGATTAACGATATCTCCCTCTCCTACCTAACCACTCTCCTACATACACCACCTGAATCCAGAACACGCAGACAAAACGCAAGACACTCGCTTGCAATGCCCAAAGCCATCTGCAGGACAAGAAAAACCACAAGCTCTAGGGCCTTCTCATTCACTGCACCCAGCCTCTGGAACAAACTACCACTAACAATTCGCATGACCAAAGACTTACAGCTATTTAGAAAAGGACTCAAAACGTTCCTATTCTCTGAGCATTTTGGAAACTCAACTGAACCCCCCCCCCCCAGACAGATATACAATTCACCCAAGGAACAACGTAAACTGTAAATATGTATTGTATAAATGTAAATATGTTTAACTCCATGCCCCAAAACATTAACCATGTGTGCCGTGACCCCCTCAGACCTATGTATTTACTCTCCCCACCCTGTCCTGATCGACATCTCCCAAAAGAAGAATCAAACCGCTGCTGATCGCTGGAAGCAGCGGTATATAAATGTGTTCTAAATAAATAAATAAATAAATAAATAAACTATGCAACTTGATCCAAGGTCCCCCGCACACATATGATTCAATAGTCAGCTCCCCCTGCCCAGAAATACTGAATACACTTTGTACCCTCAAAAGTAATAAATAGTATTGTATAGCCTGCTGTCTATACAATATTCGATTCGCATGATATGTTCCTGTAAATAATTGATATAATGTTTCATGTAAAAAGCAATGTTCTGCTAAGTTTATTCAACACTTGTATTGTAAGACTTGTTCCTGTAAATAGTTGAAACAACGTTCCTTGTAAAATGTTGTTTTTGTTAAATGTAAACCGCCCCGATCTCTGGAAGGGGCAGTATAGAAAAAACAATAAATAAATGATCGAACACAGTAACACAACAGACCAAGGGAGAGCTGGTTAACACAAGCAAACCATGACTCTCCAGAAACAAACTTGGTCAGTGTTGGCAGGTTGGAGGTGCCTGACTAGTACCAGGCAAGACTAAGAAGACCTAGGTGGCTGAATGTTTAGGAACAGAGTCAGACTGTTTCAAGGCAGTTCAAGGCTTCAGTCCAACTGTCTTAAACTTACTTCTTCCAAGACGTATGCAATCTGGTTCACGGGCTCTTCCACACCTCTCTCTGTTGCTCTTTTTCTCAACGTCATATCCATTGTTCCAACACTAAGGGACTTGTTTACTAAGCAGCGGTAGCAGCTTCCAACCGATATCGGAGCTGCGGCCACATTGAATCTCAGAGTTACTCTTGACTCAGCCCTCACTTTTCATGCACCCATTAACACAATTGTTCAGCGCTGCTTCTACACACTTTGCCAGATACACTCAGTCTGATCCTTCCTCTCCTTATCTTCTGTTGACACCCTACTTTTATCACTTGTCATCTCAAAACTCGACAATTGTAATATCATTTATCTAGGACTTACAGTACAGAATACCACTGTTTACTTTATCATGCCACCAGATTTCAACACGTTACCCCACTTCTCATTAAATCCCACTGGTTCCCTTTATCTTACATATGCAACACGAGCTACTTACTATCATTCACAAGACTCTCCACTCCGATTCACCTGCCCACCTCTTTTCTCACCGTATTCTATATGCCCCCGCTCGAGTCCTTTAGTCCGTACATGTGAATCGTCTACACCTTCCCTTCCCATCCAAGGCCCGGTTAGAAAGCACTCATCATTCCGCATTCTTTTTTTCTAGGACCTGCCCTCTAGAATTCCCTGCCTAATAATATCCATCTCAAGTCATCTTTTTCCAGATTCAAAGCAGCTTTAAAAACTTACTTTCTTCACAAGGCATAGGATCTTCCATCTTAGCCCATTGGAATTCTGGCCCTCCCCCTCCACCCTCTGTGTCCCTATTCTGTTTTTACTCTCTTTCCTATCCTATTAATTTAATTTTAATGGTGTTCTTTTTCCCTTCTCTTAGTTAATTACTTTTATTGTAGACCGGGTCCTAGAAAAAAGAATGCAGAATGACAAGTGCTTTCTAACTGGGCTTCGGATGGGGAGGGAAGGTGCAGACAATTTGCGTGCATGGACCAAAAGACTCGAGCAGGGGCATATGGAATAAAATGAGAAAAGAGATGGGCGGGTGTACTGGAGTGGAGAGTCTTGTGGATGATAGTAAGTAGCTTTTTCTTTTTTTGTTATATTTACTTGATATAACTCCTATAGCGGGCAGCAGCTAGGTGGGTAAGGAAGTTACATTCAGATACTGTACTGCATATGGTAAGATAAAGGGAACCAGTGGGATTTAATGAGAAGTGGGGTAACGTGGTCAAATCTGGATAACATGCTGAAACCCTCCACCCAGTGTGCAGCGGTGGCCAAGAGAGCAAATAGAATGCTAGGTATCATAAGGAAAAGAATGGAGAATAAAACAAAGGATATTATAATACCTCTGTATCGTTCCATGGTGCGACCGCACCTTGAATATTGTGTGCGATTCTGGTCGCCATATCTTAAAAAGGATATAGCACTATTAGAAAAGGTACAGAGAAGAGCCACCAGAATGGTAAAGGGGATGGAAGGATACCCCTATGAAGAGAGGCTAAACAGGTTAGGGCTCTTCAACCTGGAAAAGAGACGGCTGAGGGGAGATATGATAGAGGTCTATAAATTAATGAATGGAGTGGAATGGGTAAATGTAGATCGATTGTTTACGCCATCAAAATATAGAAAAACTAGGGGACATGCAATGAAGCTACAGGGTAACCTATTTAAGACTAATAAGAGAAAATATTTTTTCACTCAACGTGTAATCAAACTCTGGAATTCATTAGGAGGATGTAGTAAAAGCTGTTAGTGTAGCCGGATTTAAAAAAGGTTTGGACAACTTCCTGGAGGAAAGCTCCATAACCCATTATTAAAGGGGACCCAGGATATCCACTACTTGCCCCAATACAAGCATTGTGGAATGTGTGTCTTTTAGGGAAACTGCTAGGTACTTGTGACCTAGATTGGCCACTGTTGAAAACAGGATACTGGACTTGATAGACCTTGGTCTAACCCAGTATGGCATATCTTATGTTCTTAGGGTGGCGTGATAAAGTAAACAGATAGTGGTATTCTGTACTACACAACAGTTCTGCCAAACAGGGCCGGCCCGTCCATTGAGCGAGAATGTTTTTTGCACAGGGCCCCGTGTTTCAGGGGGCCCCGTGCAAAGAACATTCTGCATAATTTAAAAAAAAAAAAGCTGGCTACTGTCGCCGCCGCCGTGGCAGCGGCAGGATCGAGTGTCCGTGGGCCCCCCGGCCCAGCAGAGCCCTCCCACCCTGTATCAGCTCCCTCTTGCGCTGGCTTTCAGAGCTGCGAAGGGAGAGTTTCCCTTTCGCGGCTCTGTTAAGTCTGCCAGGGCCTGGGGCTGATGGGAAACAGGAAATGCCTGTTTCCCATCAGCCCCAGCGGGCTGAACAGATCCACGAGGGAGAAACTCTCCCTTCATGGCTCTGAAAGCCAGCGCGAGAGGGAATGGATGTAGGGAGGGAGGACTCTGCCGGGCAGGGGGGGCCCTGCAGACACTCGATCCTGCCGCTGCCACGGCGGCAGCGGACAGCTTTTTTTTTGCTTCATTTTGCTGATAGGGGGGAGGGGGTTAGGGCTGGCTATGGGCTGATGGGGGGGGGGGGGTTAGGACTTGTAATGGGCTGATGGGGGGGCTAAAACTGAAAATGGAGTGAATGGGGGTTAGGACTGGTAATGGGCTATGGGGGGGCTAACACTGAAAATGGGGTGATGGGGGTTAGGACTGGAAGTGGGCTATGGAGGGGGTTAGGACTGCTAATGGACTATGGGGGGGTTAGTACTGCTAATGGGCTATGGGGGAGCTAAGACTGGAAATGGGCTGATGGGGTTAGGACTGGAAGTTGGCTGATAGGGCGTTAGGACTGGTAATGGGCTATGGGGGGGGGCTAAGACTGAAAATGGGGCGATAGGGGGTTAGGACTGGAAGTGGGCTAATGGGGGGCTTAGGACTGGTAATGGGTTGGGGGGTTGCTAGGACTGGAAAAGGGCTGAGTGGAAGGGGAGGCTTGAACTGCAAATAGCTGATGGGGGCTTGGAATGGAAATGGGCTGAGTGGAGGGGAGCTAGGATTTGACAAGGGCTGATGGTGGGGCTAGAAAAGGACTAGAAATGGGCTGATGGGGGGCTGGGATTGGAAATGAGCTGATGGAGGGACTCGGATAGGACTGGAAATGGATGGGGGAGCTAGGACTGGAAATGGGCTGATGGGGGGGCTAGGACTGGAAATGGGCTGATGCGGAGCCTAGAAGGGAGCGGATGCTGGGTAGGGCTGGAACTAGAAGGGAGCTGATGTTGGGGGGAGGATTAGAATGGGATGGGGCTGGGAGAGTGAAATGGAGAGGGGAAAAATATTGTGTGTGGGAGGGAAGAAAAATCTATAATTGGCCGGGTATTGGGAGAGTAAGTGGGGATTGAGGATGGAGGGGTAAAATTTGAGTGGATGAAATAGGAATGAGGAAAGAGCAAAAGGAGAATGATTAGTATGTTAAAGTAGATGTATGAGAGAATGGAAAAAAACTAGAAGAGAGAAGAAAGGACAAATGGACAGCAGACGATGGAGAGTTAGCAGAAGACACGAAGAAACCAGAAGAAAGTGGCTGCAGCAATTGCAACTGAAAAAAAATGCACAAAAGGTAGAAAGATATCTCTTTATTTTGAATTTATTAACTGGAATATGTCAGCTCTGGGAAATGTGTATCATTAATGTCTGCGCTTTGTTTAGTACAAGAGGAAATTAATTTATAGTTTTATTTCTACAGTGTTGTTGTACATTCCAAGTTTGGCTTTTGGGGTTCCCAGTTTAATTATTGTCTTCCTGTTTCTAAATTATGATTCCTTGTTTGGTGATGGTCTATGTTCTGCATGTGTAACTGAGCTGAGGTATTCTGTTTATGTAATTCCTATTTGACAGTGTCACTTGTCCTCTTTCCCCAGTAGGTAATATATTGTTATTCTCTGAAATGTATTGGTTTAATATTTGCAGTGTTGCCTTTTGATAGGTAGGGTCTGGTGCTTTGTGAGTCCTGGTAGTGCTGTTACGATACGGCGGGTTTGCTATGGGTTCTAAATGGGCAGTGTTTGTAGTAGACTTTGTTTTCCCTTTCATCTTTCCTGCAGCAATAGCAAGATACTTCCTTTGACTTCGTGATGGCTGCTGGAAAGAGGATCATCTGCTTATTTGTCCTGACCGTCTTTTGTTTCTACTTGCCCTGTTTAGCCTTACCGCTCAGGCTAAGAATTATGTCTTTTTGGTCCTCTGGTATCACCTGAACTTGTTATTGTTTTCTTTGGCACAGTTTGTCTGCACTGTTTCAGGACTGACACCGTAGGGTCAGCTTAGGGTCAGTTATTAAGATTCCTGCCTGCCGAACTCATTTTATTTTGATTTTGCAGCCTGTTTTGTAGATCTGCCCTGTATCAGGGGAGGGAGGTGGTATTCATCTGGCGGTCACTTATGCACTCTGATACAGGATTGAGCCTCCGATTGAACAAAAGCCCTTTCCCTTTGCCCTTATGGCAGTGTGTATTTCCTCCAGCCTGACACCATTTGAAATAGTTAATGGCTGTTTAGCTCCTTCTCCACATGCCTTGGCAGTTATCCCAGACCCCAGTTGTTGCGCAGCGATATCTTAACTTATTGTGCACGGTTGCACTCAGTCCTGTTTGTTTCCTTTTCTTGCAAATGACTCCTTAACGAGATGACAAGCCCTTTATATCCGGGATCCGCAGAATCATTTTATCCAGAGGTGAAGTCACCAGATTGGGTCCTGATTAAGACTCTGCATCCGAAGACACTCCCGGCTCTCAAGTTCCTGGTCCATGTCGTGTGTTCCTGGTGGGATATTCAGCTTGTAAAGTGGACAGACATTCTCGTTGGATGCATCTTATACAGTGGCCCCCTCACAAGATCAGAAGGTGGTTTCCTGTATCGGTGAATCAAGAGTTTGCAACGCAGAGACTTATTAGACAACAGTGATATTGAAGAAAAGGACTTTTATGATTTAAAGTATTTTCTGAAAGAACAACAGTGACATTACAGAGAGATTATTGTATTAAGTAAATTCTAAATGGACTATTCATGTAAAATGCTTTTATTTAGCATTTATAGTAAGGCTTAGAGGGATGAGGTTAGTTTAGATTAGTATTTTCCTGATATATATGTAATGACCTTTAGGTACTTAACCTCTACTTCATAAAGTAATTGAGAATTAGAGGGCCGGTATAGCTATAGTATATATTTTCATCATCTTAAGAAGAGTATTAAGAAGAGTAGGTATATCTTTAGTTTGTTTTAGAATAGTTTTTAAATGTGTTGCTATGAATATTTCCTAATCTGGTCCTAGATGTGCTGTGGCATATTATTAATGAAGCAGTATTGCATTCAGAATCTTGGGGATGTTAGAGGGAATATCCAAATATTTTTGAGGCACATTTACACTTGGTGAAAAAAAAAAACATTTCAATTTATCAAAGTGTGCTGTTTGCCTTCCAACTGTGACAGCTACTTAGCATGGATTTCTACCAAGAGTTAGGCCTAAGACCTTTGAAGAGTTTTGTGACATATGGTCTTATACAAACACAGAACCTAGAATAAAGCACAGTTACTTACCTGTAACAGGTGATCTCCGGAACAGCAGGAATTAGTCTTCACACATGGGAGACGTCGCCGACGGAGCCCGCACGGGAATGCTCCCCAGCATCCAAACACAAAGCCTTTGGGAGCACCCCTCGCGCCTGCACGGTGGCTTCCCGCCCTTCCTACTGCCTCTCCCCAGTTGAGTTCATAGCTGAGAGAGAAGGAGAGGAAGAGGAAGGAATAGAGAGATACAACTCCTAGGGGAGGTGGGCGGGTTGTGAAGACTAATTCCTGCTGTTCCGGAGATCACCTGTTACAGGTAAGTAACTGTGCTATCTCCAGGAACAAGCAGGAATGAGTCTTCACACATGGGGACTCCCTAGCTGAGGGTGCCAGGGGAGATCCCATAAAATGCGAAGCCCTGGCAGGCAGGCATTTTCCCAACCTGGATCCCCGGCATCCCCTGAGGGATGGAGGGTAGGAGTTGAGAAGAAAAAAAGGTTCCAGAGGAACAGCAAAACCAAAGACTACATGGGGAGAGTAGTCTTTAGAATGCAAGTCAGTATCATTAAGTATTTAATGAACTAGTACCACATAGAGCTCACCTACCGGATCGTAGGAAGGAGAACTGTGATGGAAGGTACCGTAGAATCAGTAGCGAAGTCTTCGAGGGAACTTCACAGCAGTGAGGGGGAAGTTCCAAATCCGGAAGGGCAGGAGACCCAGGTGTCAACTGGTGCAGGAGAAGAACGGCAGGTCTTCAAGGAAGCTTTATGGGAAAAGCTGAGCACTCCTTCAGGGGCAGAGTCCCTAACCCTGAGGGCTAGAAGTAGAAGACTGGCCGATCTGGAGAGCCCAGTCCGGAGGAGAACAGGGGCGTAACCCCTGAACCGAAGAGTACACTATCAGCCCTAGCTGAGAAAAGGAAGACATAGGGCCTGAACCTCAGGAAGAGGTGCATAACAAAAAAAAAAATAGAAGCTGTTGACTTCACAGCAGCAAGTTGAGTATAACCGGTCCCAGATATCGAGCCGTAAGAAAATAGGCAAGCGGACTGGTCGGACCCCGTAAGGAGTAAACGCAAGTACCTGCAATAGGGAGATAGACGGTAATACACAGGGTGCTGAGGACATCTCCCAGTGGGCGCCTACCGATACAGATAAATATGTAATATATATCTAGGTAAGTAGGGCAGGGAGAGCGCCCACCCAGGTACTAAAACATGTATGCCGAGGAACATACATACGGGAGTATAATACTGATAAGTCGGACCTGCCACTGATCCACAGAAGAACGCCCACCTGGGAAGGTGGCGGGAAAGATCCATCCAAGAACAAGGGGGGGGGGGGTCTATGTCTGTGGAGCAGTGGCAGATCAGCGAGATTAACAGTACGGTTGCATGAAGGGCACATCAGGGGAAAGGTCTACGATGTGTCCCCATGGCAGGCACGCAGAAAAGAACTTGTCCCCCGCACCAAACAGGAGACAAGAGGGTATAGTCATCGATAGCCATGGAGTGACTAAGAAGTCCATTCCCTCATATGGAAAAACCCTCAGATACAAGGGTCCCTGCCTTATGGGAAGCTGCTCTGAAGATTGCAGAGGGCAGCGTGCAGGAGGCGGGGGAAACTGACAGGAGTCAGAGATGTCGCCACATCCCGGAAGCTAGAACGAAACCTGCGGGGAGTGGCAATACGCCAGGTAGCAGAGCATCTGGCAGAAGCAGTAAGCACTCTTGGTGACTCCTGCACGCACAGTAACTGACAAAGAACAAGGGGAAAAGTCTACATTGGAAGAAGAATTTCGGTATGGCATCTGCTCAAGCAGGGGAACCCTGGAAGAGAAGGGTTCGAGGGACGTACCTAAGGGTAAGTCAGTTGAAGGATAGAAGTCCCTGGGGCCAGAACTATCATGGAAGAGCAGTGACCTCCCTCTTCCAACAAGGAAGAGGGAATACCGTAACCCCCGGACAAGCATCCGAACCACTTGTCATACTGAAAGCGAACCCCAGTGTAGAGCTAGAAGAATAAACTTCCGGTAGAGAAGTTAATCGTAGGCCGCTGCATACAAGAGCCTAAAGCTGCTTGGTATGAGCATCCTGGCACGGGCCCGGGAACCGCCGCCCGAAGTGAGACGTCCCTTGCTTGGGCGGCACCTGGCGGGTGGGCGGACGGCTGAAACTTTCTCTTCCTCGGGAAAGGAGGTCTGGCAGGACATTTCCCGCCCCCGGGGGGAAGAGAGGACTTAGGATGGCTTCCAGTGCTAGGAAGGTCAGCGGAGCACTGAGCAACCTGACGTAACGCTTCGCTATTGAAGAGGTTTTCTCCAGCACACGGAGAATTACCCAGATTATGTTGTGCCCATCTACACAAGTCGGACGCCTGCAGCCAGGCTGTACGACGCGCTCCAATGGCAATAGCAGAGGACCCGCTAACAGACTGAAAGGAGTCTAGAAAAGCACGAGAAAGGAACCCAGAGATATTCCTGCAATGATAAAGAAGCAAGGAATATTCAGAGGCCTTAGTTGCAGAGAAAAAGGGAGACAAGAGAGATAATCTCTCGGTGACCTCCCGGAGTGTCAGGCTCATATAAAACATATATGAAATAATTCTGGAAGCCAACATGGACGCTTGGAAGGTCTGACGCCCAAAGGTATCCAGCGCTTTAGAGGCACGACCGGGAGGGCGAGAAGAATGTTTCCTCTTACTTCCGACGTTCCGCAGCGCCGATTCCACCACAATGGAATGATGTGGAAGCTGGTGTTCCTGAAAACCCGGGGAGGGGGGCACCCGATACTGAGCATGCATGGCTGTAGACAGTGCAGGAACCCTCAAAGGCGACCGCCAAACCCCCAGCAGAAGATCCTGCAGGGAAGGGTGTAGAGGAAGCATTACGGCTGCCTGTTCCGCAGGACCTGGACTTAGGGAAGGGACCCGGGATAGGAATGGCAAGCAAGTCCGCCATGTCAAGGAGAAAATCCTGAAAATACGGCTCTCCCAGAGGGGCTATTCCGGGGGAGGCTAAGGCGGAAGGTGCCGCCTGGACACCAGAAGGCCTAGCGGACTGGTGCCCACTGGACAGAGAAGGACACCAACAGTCCCGATTCAAGGCAGTTAGTACTGCGTCTTCGGTTCCGGGAATTGATTCCCTGCTAGGCATCGACGGGGTCGATGGCACCGATGGAACCGCAGGAATCGGCCTCGGCCCCGACCCAGGCCTCAGGGACGGCACTGCCCCCGGCGGTTGAAGTGGTTCCGAGGCAACCGGAGAGCAGTGGTCAGTAATCTCTGCACTGTGTCGCCCGAAACGTGTCGTAACCAAGCCTTCTAGGCTGGGTATCGACTCGAGACAGGGCATCGAACCGAGCGAGGAGACCGACCCCCTCCTAGAGGGCCCCGGCGGCGGCGGCGCCGAACCCGGAAAGCGAATCGGAATCGCATCGAGGACTCCTGAGGACGAAGCTCGGTGAAGGGAGAGACACCCGACACCGGCGACGACTGCGGGAGATAGGCACCGCTAGACGCCGGGACTCCTCTCGAGCCTGTCTTACTGAGAGGAAAACCCCTCCGGGGCTTACTAACCGGCCCCGAGGGTACCCAGGTAACCCGACGACGAGCCCCAGTGGGGAGTGAAACGCACAACCCCGGCACCAACGCCAGGGCACCGGCGCTTCTTGACGCCGGAACCAACCCCGCTGTTGGCTGGGACGACGGAAAACCCGGCTGGGTCGAATCGATCGAAGTCCCCGAGGCCCCCCTTCTAGCGACGAGCAGAGCACTCGACGTCCGCATCGATGCCGGGGGATCGCCCATCCGGGACAGATCGATAGGTCCCGAAGATACCGGGGGAGCCAGGCGGCGATCCCTGGTGAGGAGTGGAGCACTCGACACCGATGCCGGCGCCGGGGAGGCGGTGCCGCTCAAAGCCGGTACCACCCCCGCACAGGACTGGGATGCAGGAAAGCCAGTCCGGGCCGAATCGATCGGCCCCGAAGGTACCGAGGGCACCAGATGATGATCCCTGGCGAAGAGTGAAACACTCGACACCGACGCCGAGGAATCGGTACCGCCCGAAGCGGGTACCACCTCCGCGCATGGCTGGGATGTAGAAACGCCAGACTGGGTCGAGACGATCGGCCACGAAGGTGCCGAGGACACCAGCTGACGATCCCCGGTGAAGAGTGAAACACTCGACGCCGATGCCGAGGGATCGGTACCGCCCAAGGCGGGCACCAGCCCCACGCATGGCTGGGATGCAGGAAAGTCAGACTGGGTCGAGTCGATTGGCCCCGGAGGTGCCGAGGACACCAGCTGACGATCCCTGGCGAAGAGTGGAACACTCGACGCCGGGGAATCGGTACCGCTCGAAGCGGATACCACCCTCGAGCATGGCTCGGGAATGTTCTGTGAGGAGCGAACCCCAGGAACAACCCGAAACCCCGCGGATGCTTTGGAGCCCGAAGACTCCCGCTGGGGTTTATTTGCCAAGGAGGACTCGAGGGGGAGGCCGGAGCCGTCGTCATGCCGCGCATGAGACTCACCCCTCAAGACTTGGCTAGTCTTAACAGACTGTTGTGTGGTTACCTGATCCTGGAGAGAAGAGAAAACCGATGACCGCACCTTAGGAGGAAAGACGTCATCGAGGGACACCCGAAAAAGGGAAGGTCTTCTCCCGATACTGAAGCCCGGAGGAATGGGGGAAAAAGGATCAGGGCCCAAACAGGAGAGGCACCAGGCATTGGAGTCTAAGTAAAAAACGAAGTCTCCACAGTGAGGGCACTTCTTAGGGGAAGAAGGCTCCATGCTGGAAAGCCCGGTAAGCCTCAAAAGGACCAGAGGGAAAGAAGTCCCCTCAAGTGATTAAAAGAAGAAAAAACACCGGTGGTGCCGGTGTCGGCGGGAAAAAAGGCCGCGACCACAAGAAACAAGAAAAGGAAAATGAAAGAAAAAAAGTTTCTGCGGTAGCAGGAGGTACGTCCTGCTTGCTCCGCGGAAAATGAAAAACTGGGGAGAGGCAGTAGGAAGGGCGGGAAGCCACCGCGCAGGCGCGAGGGGTGCTCCCAAAGGCTTTGTGTTTGGATGCTGGGGAGCATTCCCGTGCGGGCTCCGTCGGCGACGTCTCCCACGTGTGAAGACTCATTCCTGCTTGTTCCTGGAGATTTAAAGGTATAGGTATAAAGATCCCATGTACAGGTTCCTATATTTCAGTAATTTACAATTAATGCCAGTTAAAGGGAACCAAGTGTGTAGTTCTGGCTACCCTTTGAATGCCTCTAGTTCAGACCTAGGCATATGAAATGATTTAATAAAATTGTCATGACTCAGAGGGTTTTGAATAATTGTATACAGAATATATCTTGTCCTCAGAATTTGACAATCTGGGCAGAGGGCTTAGTGGCTTTAAAAGGAGATTATTTTGTGTGTGTGTGTGTGTGGTACTTTTGTATATACAGAGCTTCCCAGAGGTTGGTCAGGTACTTGCTATATAGCCCTGGTGGATACCCCATGGTGAATTGAACCTTACTATATTATTTTGTTATCAATCCTGAACAAATCTTTAAGAAGATAAAGGGATGATTCCCCTCAGGATGAAGTCATAGTGGCTGCTCTGCTTCTTACTGAGGCAATTAGCGTGTATTGCAAGGTCCAGTAAATAAAATGCCAGCATATGCAGCCCAGAACCGAATGGCTTTAGTCTATCTCCTAGCAAAGGAAAATGGTGTGTGCGGAGTAATAGTTAGTTTTTGTTGTAGTATGCTTGCTAATAATGGAGAAGTAGTAAAAGGCATATTGGATAAAGTTAGGAACCGTACTTTTGTTTCATGTGAGAGTTATGTAAGTTCTTTTTCAGCTCTATTTCTGTTTCTTCCTTTTGGAATTCATTATCCAGGCCTTTGCAAGGCATGTTAGTATCATTGCTTGGTTTGTTGGGGATCCTCATTCTAGGAGTATCAATTCTCTGTGTACTATCAGCTTGCTGTAAGAAATCAGTGGAATCACTGACCCCTACATTGATGTTACAGATTGACCCAGAATCTAGTTTTAATCTAGTTTTAACTCTACTTTAAATGGCAATGTCTGAGTTTCCTTACTTTAGAAATGATTCTTTACAGAATCAGAGGAGGGACTGAAAGTATGTCTGTTTGTACAGGGTGGTGTACACAACCGGACTGTCTAAGAAAACCTGATCTTTGCTTAGAAATAAACTTCATATATTTGCTTACTAAGTAGGTGAAGAGGTACATGTCCTGTAAATAAAGAAAAGGGGCAGGCTGTCCTCTAGCCGTTCAGTCTCAGGGTTATTAGATATCAAGCAGTCAGCAGTAAACAATTATGTCTTGGAATACATGTATGTCTCCTCATACTGACCTACACTGATTAGAAGTTGACCTATGATGTGATAAATACGTAATATCTGACGTGTCATAATAAAGTGAAATTATGCTGTATCATCCAAAAGAGCCTTATAAACCATGGCTAACAGAGTAAACAAAAAAGAACTTGCTTCTATTTGTTTCTCTCCACAAAGCTTTGGTGTATTTATATATATATATATATATATATATATATATATATATATATATATATATATATATATATATATATATATATATATATAAGTGTGTGGTATTCTATTGCTGTCTTTTAGATTACCTTCCCATTGCTTTGAATGTAGTTTTCTGTGACTCCAAGAGCCCTGCAGGTTGCTGGTGAGGGGGGGCAATTAGAAGTCCACACAAATATTTATGCAAATGAGCTCCCTTATGAAAATGAGGCCCCACACCGAGTCTCCGCACCCCCCTTGGGCCACACCTGCTGCCGAATATCTACAAAGCTTACTGGTAGAAATCCCAGAGAACAGAAATAGAAGATCTTGTGCTACAAACACTTTAAGCGTACCCACTGAGATACTAAAAAATTAACCAATCAACATGCTCAAGAGCCTTTTCGTGGGGGGGCGGAGCCAGCCGCGGAGCAGAATGGCGGTGTGATTTTAGAGCTCCCATTGCCGGAGAAGAATCCTGAGCAATTACCACCAGAAATAGCCCCCGAGGGTGTATACTAAACTAGCTCTAAGCAGTTAATAATGTCAGCGCTAAAACCTGCCCGACTAGAGTTTTCGCCAGGCACTAGCACCGCGACGAAGAGACCGAAGCCCGAGTCCGGATCCCCACAAAAAATGGCTGCGGCTAGCAAGGAGACAGCGGGGGAAGGCAAAAAAGAGATATTGGCAGAATTGAGAGGCGTGAAGGATCTTATTGTGGCCAATACATCCTCCTTGGCAGCAATACAGGAAGACTTAAATACGGTTAAAGGTCGAATGCAGGACCTGAACAATCGATTGGCCATAACGGAGGGAGTAGTGCAGAAGCACGACGCCATATTAGGCAGCGTAGGAACTCTATCAAAGCACATTAAGCTAATCGAGGCTCAACTCGAGGATCAAAATAACCGCTCGCGTCGGAATAATGTCCGCCTGGTAGGACTCTCGGAGGGAGCTGAAGAGACTAATATAACAGAATATCTTGAAAAATTGATCCCTGAGATATTGCAGATCTCCTTTGTTAGGGCCTTCGAGCTTGAACGGGCTCATCGTGTACCCACGCATAGAACACCGGCCAACAAATACCCACGGCCAATTGTTATGAAGGTACTGCGCTATACACAAGTGCTACAAATACTCCAAGCGTCAAAGAAATCGGCACCACTGAAGCTACAGGGACAGAGGATCTCCTTCTTCCCAGACCTCAGTAAACCTACGATGGATCGCAGAAAGGAACTGCTAGCATGCAGGCCAATGATGCAAAAACTACAAGCAAGATACGGCCTCTATTACCCCAGCACGATGAGGGTCACGCTAAACAACTCCACAAGGAACTTTGTAGATGCTGGAGCATTACGAACCTTCCTGCAGGAGAACAGTGCCATGGAGACTTTATAATACCTAAGGAGGGGTCCGACCGATAAGTATAAGTGCAGAAACCATCTTGGGGAAGATGAAGGGCCCAGACTGGGAGATTATTTACTGTACATGTTTTTTTTTTACTTGTCTCTTGTACACAGTAGCGGGTGCAGGGAAGTCAGGAGCAAGTACTTACCATAAGTCATTGTTTTAATGTTTGTGTTTATAGTCCTATCTACATCTAAATACTGTGCACGTGGGGTGAGCTAGTTAAGATTGTTATACTGTACCATACATTAAGGGGAGCGCGTAATAACAACTATCATGCTATATTGGGCAATGTTGGATGCTATTAAATGAGATATTCTGCTGAGACAGGATGGTTTTCCACCAACAGATGTTTAATGGTTAAGTTTAACAGTTTTGTACGGGCAATCCAATCTACCGAGATGTACTTGCTGCAAGAGTCTCCTAGGAGCAGTATTATAGAGCTATCAAGTCCAGCACTACTCTGCATCATCCCATACAATGAGTAGAATAACATATCTTACCCTAAATGTGAAAGGAGTAACAAACCCAATAAAGTGCAAAAAAATCCTCACCTACTGTCAACAAAAACGCACTGATATAGTGTACTTACAGGAAACGCATTTATCTGAAAAAGAGTCCTTAAAGATGGTATCGGCGTTCTATCAAGTAGTAGCCGCAGCACCGGCAGTCAAGAGGAAAGGAGGTGTTTTGATATTAATGCGAAAGTCCTTGGCTGCCATAGTCAAGGAAACAAAAATTGACATGGAAGGCAGGTGGGTTAGAGCCACCCTGGAAATTGCACAGAAATCCTATACATTAATGAATATATATGCCCCAACTAAAGATGAACCCTCCTTTTTTCGAACCATGGCTAAGGCTTTACTGGACGCATCGCATACTGAAATTGTGTTAGGAGGGGACTTTAATTTGATCCTGGATCCCCTGATAGATAGGAACCCATATCGATCGATTTATAAAGTAAAATCTCATGCAGTAGTACAGAGTATGATCAAGGAACTGCAACTTAAAGATGTCTGGCGTCTCTTAAACCCCGCCGACAGAGCATATACTTTTTACTCTCCACCTCATGCTACCCAGACGAGAATTGACTACTTTCTTGTAACTAGTGGCCTGGTTAAACAAATAGTAGCTTCTGAAATTAAAGCGGGAACAGTTTCAGATCATTCAGCTGTCACTCTAGTCCTAGACCCGGGACAGACACATCAAGCATCCCGTCGGTGGACCTTTAATAAAGCCTTACTGTCTGATGCTGACTTTGTGACATATATGAACAGAGAAATTGAAGCATATGACACGGCCAATAATCCTTCCGAGACACCAATATGGGCCTGGTGGGAGGGCTTAAAGGCAACCATCAGGGCGCATATAACAACCTACTCCATCCAGAAGAGTAGAGCCCAAAAGAAAGAGCAACAAGAACTAGAGGACCAGATAAAAGCGGGAGAACGCCTGTTGACAAAAAGAAAAGATTCTATGATATTGATCAGGCTTCAGAAGCTTCGAAACAAATATAATAACATTCTTTCAGCACAGGCTCAAACCTGCGTTGGATTGCAACAGAGTACATATTATCATGAGAATAACCGAGCTGGATCGCTTCTGCTGAAGGCGAAGAGAAATATGACCCATATCGCGGCACTGCGTAGTGAGGACGGAGACCTCCTACTGCAAAACGACCAAATACTAGGCCGCTGCAAAGAATTCTATGGGAAACTATATAATTCTGAAGTAGTTTGTGATGCATCGAAATTTCAAGAATTTGTTGCAGGCATTGTGGGTCCCAAATTATCGGAGGCACAGGCACGCATGCTAGAGGAAGACTTCACCATTCACGAAATACAGCAAGCTATTAGTCAACTGGCTAAAGGGAAGGCCTCTGGCCCAGATGGAATCCCACTCGAGTTCTATCAAAAATGCCAGCAGTGTTTAGCACCCATGTTATATACATATTACTGTGGGCTAGCTTCAGAATCTCCTAAAGTTGGAGCCTTTGCTGATGCGACAATTGTGGTACACCCGAAACCGGGATGGGATCCGCAGAAAGTTGAGAACTACAGGCCAATTTCTCTGCTCAATGCAGACTATAAAATATATGCAAAGATACTAGCGAATCGGCTTAACAAAGTTCTCAGCTCGTTAGTACATATAGATCAATGCGGATTTATGGCCGGCCGGTCTACCTCTGATAATGGGCGGCTCCTTGCCCATGTGATGCTCGCAGCAGAGAAGACTCCTACACCACTGATAGGATTATCACTAGATGCCGAAAAGGCCTTCGACAGGCTGGAATGGTCCTTCCTGTTCCAGGCCCTTAAATGGTTTGGAATCGAGGAAACTTTCCTCCAGAGGGTCGCACTCTTGTATGCCAACCCCACTGCTCGGATAGCAGCTAATTCAGACACCTCGGAGTCTTTTGTGTTGCAAAGAGGCACCAGACAGGGGTGTCCTCTATCCCCGTTGCTCTTCAACCTCGCCCTCGAACCACTGCTAATATCAGTTCGACAGCTTGATCGGATTAATGGAGTAACCCTGGCGGATGGTCCGTGTAAGTTATCAGCCTATGCTGACGATCTTATACTGTTCTTGCAACCTGACTCCTTATCCACGGCTCTCGCCCTGATTGACACCTACTCAGCAGTTTTCGGCTATAAGATTAATCGGACCAAGACGATAATTGTTCCCCTAAATTCTAGGGTAAAAGCTGAAATGTTCGCCGACTACCCTTTTCAGTTTGCACAATCCTCCTTCAAATACCTCGGTGTTGAATACGGGCGCACTATGTCTGAGACTGTAAATCGGGCAGCTGAAGGCTGTCGGGAAGTGGTCAGTTCTTGTGCAAATGCCTGGTCCCCTCTAAATCTAACCTGGTGGGGAAGACTGGAGACGATTAAGATGGTACTAGTCCCGAAACTCAGCTACATACTAGGCATGATCCCAATAATCTTCCCTCGCGGTTTCTACAAAAAAGTAAATAGAATGCTATTGGCTTTTCTCTGGAATGCGAAAGTCCCCAGGATAGCAGCGTGGAAGCTTAAGCTGCCCAAAGAAAAAGGGGGGGGTGAATTTCCCTGACGTTTAATGGTTGCATCTGTTTGCCCTGTTAAAGCAAAGTGTGCAATGGGTAGTAGAAGGAGACCCTAAAGAAACACCTCGATGGAGGCTAGTGGAAGAAGCCTTGAATGACCTCCCGGCAATGAGTATGTTGATCGGTACTACCAACTTGCGACAAAACGCTGTTATCATGGCAACTCAGCAGGCATGTCGATCTGTGTCGCCGAATATTGAAGGAGGTGTAGACTTTGCTCTAGAGACGCCCCTCTGGCTGAATCATGGTATTGTCATAGGAGGTAAACCGTTTTTGTGGAAGAATTGGATGAGCTGTGGTATCAATATCCTAGGACAACTGGTGCAAGGCCAATCCTTCAAAACCTTTGAGATGTTGGTCAGTGAATTTGGCCTACCCAACACCTGCTATTTACAATGGTGCCAGCTTCGATATTGCCTAAGCAAAGCGGGAATTTCCCCGCTGCTCCTGAAGCCAGGATGGCCTTTACTTAAGAAGTTCAGTGAAATGCAGTCGGAACCCCGAGTCATTTCGAAATTCCTGGAATTATTCCGGGCGGGTTCCCTCAAGTTATGTGACGGGGTGCAATCTGTCTGGTCAAAAGAAGCAGGGAATTATATGAAACCTGAGTGTTGGGAAGCCTTCTGGGCCCTTACACGGGTGACTAGAGCTGCGTCTCTCACGCAGTCGATGTTTTTCCTTTCACATCGGGCGTATTTAACTCCCGTCAAGATAATGAAATGGGCACCACAAGCAGGGAACAGATGCTGGTCCTGCAAGGCGGAGATGGGAACGTTACCTCATATGCTATATTACTGTACGTATCTTCAAGGTTACTGGAAAAGTGTGCTGAAGAGAATCTCCACGATTCTTGGTTTTACAATTCCCGCCTCCTACTATATAATTGTTTACAGATCCACGACGGAGGGACTTGCACTTGGAAAACCAGAGAGTCGGCTCTTTGATCTCATGATCAGTATAGCCATCAAAGTTATCCTGATTAATTGGAAGAATTTCGAGAAAGTGCATAGTGATTACTGGTGGAACTCTGTGTGTCAGCACAAGGTATACGAGGAATTATATGTGATTAAAACTCCTAGACTAGTTAAGATGCTTGACAAATGGGAACTTGTCAATAAATATTTGAGGTTAACCGCCCCCTAACCCCCCTTTTGGGAATGCTGGACGCTCTGTTATAATGTTTATACGGATGACCAAAAGTACCAGCAGCATTAAGAGATAGCTCAGCATAAGTCAAGATTGGACTGCCCTTTAGTCTTTAGTTTTAGAAAGTTCTGTTCTTTTAATACCTGTAATATGTATCCTATTTCTTTGTTTGGTTTTCTACAGTATGTTATTGTTATTGCACGCGGGATGTGATCAACTCTTGTTTTGTAAAATGTTTAAAAGATAATAAAAAAAAAAAAGAGCCTTTTCGTTATATGCACCTGGATTCTGGAACAACCCCTCCTACAATATTAAGGAAATCAAATGACATCACCCACTTCAGGAAGGGATTGAAAACATTCCTCTTCAAAGTACACTTTGAAGATAAAACGTAGTACTGTCTCTAACAACAAAACCTCCACAAACATCTGTAACCAACCACCCCATACTCACCCGCCTCACCCCAAGTTGGACTTAATTATAATGACATTGCACGCACTTATCTCATTACTTCTTCAAAATCAACCATGTAATGTTCTATGTTTCATGTAAGCTGTATTGTTCTTTGGAAATGCGGTATATAAAAACATGCTAAATTAAATAAATAAGTAAATGTTCGAAAGGCAGTATATCAAGATTTTAATAAACCATAAGGCACAGAGGATGGTGACGTTTGAGTGGGGGGGGGGGGAGGGTGAGGGAGAAGGCACCTGGTGCAGTATACTAAAATAACTGGAATGGTGAAGAACCAAAGAGGAAGATAACAAAAAACAACTTGAATTAAGGAACAATATTCTGTAAGTAGTCAAGCTTCTGCTACTGTTATCTTAGGAATATGCACCAGAATAACTGGATAAACTGCAAAGGCCAATTGGCTTGTTCTCCAGTTACCTACTCTGTTATTGGCTCAAAATGGGATGAAATAGAATATGTTTTAGAACAAATTAATTAGCAGTAACAAATCACAGGGATCAAAATGGCATTAACCCAAAAGTTCTGAAGAAACTTAAATATGAAATCAAACAGCTACTGGCAAGAAATAGTGATCCCTTAGTTAACCTGGCTAAAAATTGCTGGTGGATCTGTCTTGAAGTTGAAATTTGTCCTTACCTGATAATTTCTTTTCCTTGATTCTTGCTAGACCAGTCCAGACAGGTGGGTTATACCATCTTGATCAGGAGCAGAAGGGAGCAGAGAAGCAGCCCCTCCTGCTCACCACTTCTACCACCAATCAGCTCTGTCTGCATTTTTTGAAGGTGATATGCCCTCTGGCACGCCCATACCTGTCGGGCCCGTGCCCAAGGGTCTCACCAGAGTGCCCTTTGGTGTGGCCCTTCAGCACGGCATGAGACATGACCGTCCCAAGCAGCACTCATCTTGGCAGCAAAACAGTAAGTCCAATCTGCAACTAACTACCACCTGCACAGTGTCCCTTGTAAAACATCTGTAACGAACACAAGGCAGCTTCTAATCTAAATGCAAGTTACATCATAACAGCATAATATTTAGACCATCTATCCTCACTTTCAACTACTTAAACGCTTTCTTCCTACCCCTTAGGCACTTTCCTTCCCTACTCACTCATATGTTCCCCCATACAGGCTCTTGCTAGTCAGGTAATCAGCCCCACAATCGCAAACACCTTGTAAAAATCAATCTTATCAAGATATATCCCTCCAAACAAGAGTTAGCAAACAGCAGTTTACCTATCAAATGCATCCTAATCAATGTTCGATCTGCATGAAATAAAACTCAGATCAACAATGACCATCTTACTGACAATCACACAGATATCCTATGTGTCACGGAATCATGGTTCACAAATGCAGACAATGTACTTATGAATCAACTACTTAAGTGCAACTACAGTATAGTCTTTTCAACTCCATGAGCACACATCGAAGAGGTGGTGGAGTATTTATTATCGCCTTTAATTTCAAAACATGCAGCATTCACATATCCGTAGGTCTGGATATGCTACTAATCTCAAGCAAGCACATCTCACTACTTCTTGATTACAGGTCACCCAACGCTGATCCAAATGAACTTGACATTCTCTTAGAAAAAGTCTGCAGCCACAATTCTCTCACTAGCCAATTAATCATTTTAGGTGATCTGAATTTAACCTCTATGCCTCCAAAAACATCACTAGCTTTCTTATATGCTATGGATGCCTTATGCTTCACACAGGTTATCACGCAACCAACACATAAGAGAGGGAACATTTTAGACATGATTTTCATACCGCAGCCTCTACTCAAAACTGTTTTCACACTTCACTTTGGACTACACTCAGTCCCATAGTCTGATCACAAGGCAATTTCCTTCCTATTATCACTGCAAATATGTAATCTGAAAGTGGCAAAACGTCATTTTTTCAACTTGGATACAAAGGCATTTTTAGATAAAATGGTTCCGCATCTTTGCACTGCTTCTACAAATTTTGACTATCTAGTTTTGACTATCTAGCCACACTTTTAAACCACACATGAAAAGCAAGTGGGAAGAAGTGGGCAGAACAAAATCAATGCAAAATACACACAAGCCAGGTAAATGCTGGAAAGCAATGAGCACAAATGCTCGAAGCTTAGCCAATAAAATTCCGGACCTGGAAGCCCTAATGGTGGAAACAGATTTGGACATCGTGGCCATTACAGAAACATGGTTTAATGAATCGCATGACTGGGATATAGCCATAGCTGGCTATAATCTATTCAGAAGAGACAGAAAAAATGGAAAAGGAGGAGGAGTAGCCTTGTATGTCAAAAGCAATATTAAAGCTACTGAAATGCAGGTGACATGGGGAAAAGAAGCAGCACACTGGATTGCATTGAAAAGAGGAGATGGCACTGTCATCCATATTGCTGTAATCTACACATCTCTGACTCAAATTGAAGAGAGAGATAACAAATTGATTTTGCCAAGATAGCAACAAAGGGGGAAGCGATCATATTGGGTGACTTTAATCTACCTGATGTGGATTGGAATACTCCTTCTGCACATCTGGAAAAAAGCAAAAAAATTGTGGATGCTCTCCAAGATGCATTACTTAGACAAATGGTGATGGAACCGACCAGGGAAAGCTCAACGCTGGATGTACTGCTCACTAACGGTGATAGCGTGTCGAATGTCTGCGTAAATGCCCCTGTGAGCAAAAGCGACCGTCACACGGTGTGGTTTGAGATAAAAGCCATGGTACAGGCCAATAATAGCAAGCTCAAAGTCCTAAACTTCAAAAACACTGACTTCAATAAAATGGCCGAGTACTTAAAGGAGGAGATGACGGGGTGGAAGGAGATAAGGGAAGTGGAATTGCAATGGGCTAAACTAAAGGTGGCAATAAAAGGGGCAACAGATAAATATGTAAGAAAAGTAAATAAAAACAAGAGGAGAAGCACTATTTGGTTTTCCAAAGAAGTGGCTGCTCAAATAAAGGCAAAAAACACAGCTTTCGCAAAATTCAAAAGCTTGCAAACAGAAGAACACAGACATGAATACAGGATCAAGCTCAGAGTCTAAAAGAGAAATAAGGATAGCAAAATCAAAGGCAGAGGAAAAGATGGCTAAACATGTTAAGGGTGGCGACAAAACTTTCTTCAGGTATATTTGGGAAAGGAAGAAGATCAGAGCTGGAATTGCAGGACTCAGAAGTGCTGGGAAAGGACTTGTGGAAAGTGACACTGAAAAAGTGGAATTGCTAAACAAATACTTCTGCTCTGTTTTTACTAAAGAAGATCCTGGAGATGGACCAGCTGTGACTCCCAAATATAAAAATGGGAATGAAGTAGATACCACACCATTCACAGAAGATGAGGTGTTAGAACAACTTGCTAACCTTAAAGTAGACAAAGCCATGGGACCGGATGGGATACATCCCAGGATACTGAAAGAGCTCAGAGAGGTTCTTGCAGGACTGTTAAAGGATGTCTTCAACGGATCCTTGGAAACAGGAGAGGTTCCTCAGGACTGGAGAATGGCTGATGTTGTACCTCTACACAAAAGTGGTGACAGGGAAGAAGTGTGAAACTACAGGCCCGTGAGCCTTACCTCAGTGGCGGGAAAAGTAATGGAGGCGCTCCTGAAAGAGCGAATAGTGAACTTTCTCAAAACCAACAGGTTGCAAGATCCGAGGCAACATGGTTTTACCGAAGGACGGTCTTGCCAAACAAATCTGATTGAGTTCTTTGACTGGGTGACCAAGGAACTAGATCAGGGGCATGCAATGGATGTCATCTACCTGGATTTCAGCAAAGCCTTTGATACTGTTCTTCATAGGAAGCTTGTCAATAAACTCAGTAGCTTGGGGATGGGTCCCAAGACGGTAAACTGGATTAGAAATTGATGGACTGACAGACAACAGAAGGTAATGGTACATGGAGCTCACTCGGATGAGAGGAAGGTGATTAGCAGGGTGCCCCAGGGTTCGGTCCTGAGCCCAGCACTGTTCAATATATTTGTGAGTGATATTGCTGAAGGACTGAATGGAAAAGTCTGTCTTTTTGCAGATGACACAAAAATTTGCAACAAAGTGGACTCCCCCGAGGGAGTGGTTAACATGAGGAAAAATCTAGAAAAGCTGGAAGACTGGTCTAATGCTTGGCAACTACGATTTAATGCGAAAAAGTGCAGTGTCATGCACTTGGGTAGCAGAAATCCAAGGGAAATGTACACAATAGGGGGCGAGAGGTTGGTGTGCATGGTTCAGGAGAAAGACCTTGGTGTGATTATCTGTGATGATCTCAAGGTGGCAAAACAGTGCGACAAGGCGGTGGCAAAAGCCAGGAGGATGTTGGGCTGCATACAAAGAGGGATTACCAGCAGAAAGGAAGAGGTACTTATGCCACTTTACAAGTCACTGGTGAGGCCTCACTTGGAATACTGTGTTCAGTTCTGGAGACCATATCTTGCAAAAGATGTAAAAAGACTGGAAACTGTTCGGAGAAAGGCGACCAAAATGATTTGGAGCTTGCGTCAGAAGCCTTATGAGAAGAGACTTGAAGACCTAAATATGTACACTTTGGAGCAGAGAGACAGGGGAGATATGATTCAGACCTTCAAATACTTAAAGAGAAATGATGAACAAACAAACCTCTTCCAAAGATGGGGAAGCTATAAAACTAGAGGGCATAACATGAAGCTGCAAGGTGGTAAACTGAAAGGCAATGTCAGGAAATATTTCTTCACTGAAAGGGTGGTGGATGCTTGGAATGCCCTCCCGATGGAAGTGGTGGGGGCAAACACGGTGACGGAATTCAAAACGGCATGGGACAAACACAGTGGATCCCTTTACAGCAAAAGGATAAAACCAAAATAAACGGTACCATCTAACTTCTGAACCATCTAACGTCTCAACAAATAGGAGTGTCCTACATGGAGTGGTAGGTTCACCCCTAAACAAAGACATGGGGAGGGGTGGCCTGCACAGAGCAACAGGTGCACCTACTCTTGCCATCTTGCTGGGCAGACTAGATGGACCATGCTGGTCTTTATCTGCCGTCACTTACTATGTTACTATGTAGTTCTCAACTGGAAAGAGACTATATCAAAATTGGCCATAAAGCCTAACACCCACACAGCACCAAACAAGCATCACTCTGTAAAATGGTACTCTCCAGACCTCAAAGATCTGAAATGTAAATTTAGAGCTCTTGAAAAAGTGGAGATGCTCTAAATCCCCAGGTAACCTTCACCTATACACGTCTAAGCTCAATGAATACCAGGCAGCTACCTTCAAAGCTAAAAGGGGTTACTACTCAAATCTTCTCAATAAATCTTTAAATCGTCCTCAAAAGCTATTTGACATAATCAGATCTCTAAGGACCCCTCAGCACAAAATAATGCTTCACAAATTTCCCCCCAACTAATCACTTTCAGTCCCGCCTTCACCCATGTAATAACCCCCATCCTAGGAGTCTAAGCTTTACGCTTAGCGAATCAGACATTCCAATCTTCTTGGATTCTTTTGCTACCATCTCAAAAAAACAATTGGAAAAAATTATCTTGAGCATCAAAAATACTACATTGCCACTTGATCTCTGTCCTGTTAGCTGGATTCAAGCTGCACGCTCTGTACTATCCACTTTCATGTTAAACATAATTCAGCAGTTGCTTGTTCAAGGTTACCTACTACCCGATTTAAAAATGGCCGCCATAAGTCCAGTGAAAAAAGCTTCAGCAAATGACTCTGAACAACAGACTCATACAGACTCATCACAAGCATCTCATTTTTAGCAAAAATAATTGAAACAACATTCTATTGCAGCTACTGGATCACATTGATTCCCACTACCCACTAGATGATCAGCAATATGGATTTAGGCCAAATCATGGTGCAGAATCTTTAATGGCTGCTTTCGTAAACAACATAATTCTGGGTACTGATAAGCCCAAAGCGGCTTCATGCTCATTTTCCTCGACATCAAGGCTGCATTCGATTCAATGCCACCAAATCATTCAGCATGTGGAATCTATAGGTCTACGAGGCAATACAATAAATTGGTTCTGATCTTACTTTCACAATCGACAACTCCAGGTTAAAATAGGTGAAGAGATGTCGATTCCATACTTCCAACTTCAAGGCGTTCCGCAAGGGTCAGCATTATCTTCTCTCTTGTTCAACATCTTTTTACAGCAACTATGTGCAATCATGAAGAAATATAATGTACAATACCACATCTATGCTGACAATGTTATGCTATATGCACCCATCAATACATACAAGCCCATATTCACCAGCATTGAAAGCTGCTTCGCAGATGTCTCCAATTGGTTATCCTAAGTTCAATGAAAAAAGCACTATTACCACGTGTAGATAGAAGCACCCAGTCCAAAACATGGTAACTACAAAAAATACACTTTATTAAAAGATTCACCAATCAGGGATATCAAGAGACAAAACCCGGTAAGGCTGTGTTTCGGCAATGCCTTCCTTGGGGGTTTTTTGGCACTCTGAAGACAGAAATATAAATAAATAAATATTAAAACATATCTCTATACACAATATAGGCATAAAATCCTATTAAAACTGTACTATCTATAAAACATGGAACATCTTGGTAAACAATTATAAAACATACTATCCATGAATATATGTCTAAAACCATATAACCCATATGAATGAATAATTAAAATAAAATGTAATGTTAAAAAACAGTTAAGATGATGTGACATAATCAACTAATATGTACGTACCGTATATACTCGAGTATAAGCCGACCCGAATATAAGCCGAGGTACCTAATTTTACCACAAAAAACTGGGCAAAACTATTGACTCGAGTATAAGCCGAGGGTGGGAAATGAGGCACCTACTAGTCAATGTAAAAAATAAAGATAGAGACCAATAAAATTACATGAATATTTATTTAAACGAAAAACAGTAAAATAGCTCTGTAAGTGGAAAATGGGGTCAACAAAAACAATATGGTATCAAACCTTAAACCCGCTCCGCCTAGCTTTGAATGCAGCCGCAAGAGTCCTCTCTGGATCGTCAAGATCCGACCACATAACGCCCATCATGAAGGATTTGCATTGGCTACCTTTACATGCCAGGCTCCAATACAAGTCATTGGTCCTCACCTTCAAAGCCCTAAATAACTACCCCCCTACGCCAATCAGCAAGCTAGTCCATGGTACCCTGGAAAATAGAAACAGAAGGTCTACTGCACTGAACACATTAGTAGTCCCCAAGCTAATAACTACATGCACAAAGGCTACCTCCAACAGAGCCTTCTCCATATTTGCCCCTTTAAACTGGAATGCACTCCCCCATGAAATCCGTGGTATTAAAAGCCTCTTCCTATTCAGAAAAGCCTTAAAACTCCACCTGTTCACAAAATGTTACCCAGAAACTTCCAGTGATAGAAGCACAACCAGCAAGCTTCCCTCATACCCCAGCCGCCCCTGAACGTCAATACCACAGATATAATAGGTAGTCCCCACTCAAGCCCAACCAACCACTAATCTTCATCTTCACAAAATCAATGCAACACCCATTTATATTAGAGTATTGTACATAGTTTCGAGTTAACATATTTGTAAAAAGTTTACCACTGTTATCCAAGTTTATGTAGTAAGTTTGTAAATAGTTACCCCTGTTATCCAAGTTATTTGCCCTGTTATCTGTAAACTCATACGTGTTAACTGTACTGAGCATTTCTGTTCCATGTAAACCGCGCTGATGCCGAATAGTGCGGTATATAAGAGACTTTAAATAAATAAATAAATAAATAAACATGTATTTAGTTTCCCCGGTTTCAATCCCATGTTCAATTCCATGTTCTTTGTAAACTCAATGTTGTTTCTGTACATTGCAGTATTTTTGTTCGATGCACACCACGCTGATTTTAATTGCGCGGTATAGAAGAAATGTTAAATAAATAAATAAATAAATTCAAAATAAAGAGATATTTTTCTACCTTTTGTGCATTTTTTTTCAGCTGCAATTGCTCCAGTCACTTTCTTCTGGTTTCTTTGTGTCTTCCGCTAACTCTCCATCGTCTGCTGTCCATTTGTCTTTTCTTCTCTCTTCTAGTTTTTTTCCATTCTCTCTCTACATCTGCTTTAACATACTAATCTTTCTCCTTTTGCTCTTTCCTCATTCCTATTTCATCTACTCAAATTTTACCCCTCCATTCTCAATCCCTACTTACTCTCCCAATATCCGGCCAATTGTAGATTTGTCTTCCCTCCCACACAAAATATTTTTCCCCTCTCCATTTCACTCTCCCAGCTCCATCCCATTCTAATCCTCCCCCAACATCAGCTCCATTCTAGTTCCAGTCCCACCCAGCATCCGCTCCCTTCTAGTTCCCGCATCAGCCCATTTCCAGTCCTAGCCCCCCATAAGCCCATTTCCAGTCCTATCCTAGACCCACCATCAGCCTATTTCCAGTCCTAGCTCCCCCATCTATTTCCAGTCCAATCCGAGTCCCTCCATCAGCTCATTTCCAAACCCAGCCCCCCATGAGCCCATCAGTCCATGTCAAATCCTAGCTCCCCTCCACTCAGCCCATTTCCAATCCAAGCCCCCCATGAGCCTACTTCCAGTTCTAGCCCCTTCATGAGTCCATTTCAATCCAAACCCCCACCACAGCCCATTTCCAATCTTAGCACCCCCCCAACAGCCAATTTCCAGTCCTATTCTAGCCCCTCCATCAGCCCATTTCCTGTCCTAGCCCCCCCACTCACCCATTTCCAGTCCTAGCTCCCTCCCCCTCACAACCCATTTCCATTCCAAGCCCCCGTCCCCATCAGCTATTTGCAGTTCAAGCCCTCCTTCCACTCAGCCCATTTCCAGTCCTAGCAACCCCCCCAGCCCATTAACAGTCTTAGCCCCCGCAGTCCATTACCAGTCCTAACCCCCCATCAGCCCATTTCCAGTCCTAGCCCCCCCATAGCCCATTACTAGTCCTAACCCCTCCCATCAGCCCATTACGTCCTAACCCCCCCATCACCCTATTTCCAGGCCTAGCCCCCCCATCAGCCTATTTCCAGTCTTAGCCCCCCATAGCCCATTACCAGTCCTAATCCCCCATCAGCCCATTACCAGTCCTAACCCCTCCAATAGCCAATTACCAGTCCTAACCCCCCATCAGCCCATTTCCAGTCTTAGCCCCCCCCAATAACCCATTACCAGTCCTAAAACTCCCCATCAGCCCTCTTCCTTTCTTAGCCCCCCATAACCCATTACCAGTCCTAAACCTCCCCATCAGCCCAATTACATTCTTAGCCCCCCCATAACCCATTACCAGTCCTAAACCTCCCCATCAGCCCACTTCCATTCTTAGCCCCCCCATAACCCATTACCAGTCCTAAACCTCCCCATCAGCCCATTTCCAGTCTTAGCCCCCCCATAGCCAATTACCAGTCTTAACCCCCCATCAGCCCATTTCCAGTCAGCCCCTCCCTTAGCCCATTACCATTCATAGCCCACCCATCAGCCCACTTCCAGTATTAGCCCCCCCATAGCCAATTACCAGTCCTAAACCCCCATCAGCCCATTTCCAGTCAGCCCCCCCCATAGCCCATTACCAGCCCTAACCCCCCCCATCAGCCCACTTCCATTCTTAGCACCCCCCCCCCATGGCCCATTACTAGTCCTAACCCTCCCCTATCAGCCCACTTCCAGTCTTGGCCTCCCCCCCATTACCAGTCCTAAACCCCCTTCCGCCCTATCAACCCAAATTTTAAAAAAAACAACCCAGCTGCTTCTGCCGCGGCAGTATCAAGAGTAGTGCCGCCGCCGCCGCGGGGCCCCCCCCCGGCAGAGCCTCCCTGCATCGCAGCCTATCCCCGAACGCGGGCTTCTTCCAGAGCCGTGAGTGTTTCCTTTCTCGCGGCTGTTAATCCCGCCCATTTCCCATCAGCCCCGGCGGGATTAACAGAGCCGCGAGAAAGGAAACTCTCGCGGCTCTGGAAGAAGCCCGCGTTCGGGGATAGGCTGCGATGCAGGGAGGCGATCCAGGGAGGCTCTGCCGGGGGGGCCCCGCGGCGGCGGCGGCACTCTTGATACTGCCGCGGCACTCTTGATGCTGCCGCGGCAGAAGCAGCTGGGTTGTTTTTTTTTTTTTTAACTTGGGATGAAGAATGTTTTTTGCGAGGGGCCCCCTGAAACGCGGGGCCCTGTGCAAAAAATATTCTTGCCCCCTGCTAGACATCTGCAAGACGTTGACTCGAGTATAAGCCGAGGGGGCCGTTTTTCAGCACAAAAAATGTGCTGAAAAACTCGGCTTATACTCGAGTATATACGGTAAGTAAAATGAACTACTTGATGGCATGTATGTAAATGAATAAATAAATAAATAAATAAATTAGCCACAGGGAGATAACATATATAGATGTAAACATAAATAATTGAATGAACGCATAGAACCAACAGTCAGAATGATCCTTTCCCCAAATTGCATCTAAACTAGAAAGGAAAAGATGGCATTGTGTGACATTCAATAAATAACCAAGCCATCTATTTTGCACTGACTCCAACCTGTTTATATCCTTTTAATGTGCTTCTCCAGAATTGCATACAATACTCCAAATGAGGTCGCACCAAAGACTTATCACCTCCTTTTTCTGCTGGCAATTCCTCTCCCTATAAATACAAGCATCCTTCTGGCTTTCACAGTCGCCTTTTCTACCTGTTAAGCTACTTTAAGATCATCAGACAAAATTACGAATAGATCCCGCTCTTCTTTCATGGACAGAAGTACCTTACCACCTACACTGTACCTGCTCCTTTGGATTTTTGCAGCCCAAATGCATGACCCTGCATTTTTTTAGCATTTAATCTCAGCTGCCAAATTCTAGACCATTCTTCAAGCTTAGCTAGATCCCTCCTCATGTTATCTACTCCTTCCTGGATGTCCTCCTACTCCTTCAATGCTCCTTTAATATGGAATGCTCTACCGGATAAACTCAGAGATATCACAGATCTTTCAGCATTTAGAAAAGATCTTAAAACTCACCTATTTATAGAGTACTTTGGAGACTCATTCCCAAATGATGAAATATTTCCCACTTAAACTCATGTATACTCTTATTCATTAATACACAACTTACTTTTTCCTTTTTCTTACTCTATCTTACAATACCCAATTCTCCACATTATCACATTTAATCATTACATTAATAATTCTAGTGAACTACAATACATTTTTCCTTGCTCAGATAAGATGAAAAGATTTTAAAACTTGTAAATATTTTAAATCTGTATACCTGTATATGTTTAAACTATCTATATACCTAATCAGCATTTACTCAGCATTGTAACCCTCAAATTACCTTTTCTATTATGTACAATTTAATGTTCACTGTAATTTCAATTGTTTGAATAAGTTTCAATGTAATGTTCAAGTTTTGTTCTATGTAAACCGCTTTGATTTTTCTGAAAAGCGGTATATAAAACCGTTCAATAAATAAATAAATAAATGTCTACTCTATTGCAGATTTTTGTATAATCTGCAAACAAGCAAACCTTACCTGATAGCCTTTCTGCAATATCACTAACAAAGATGTTAAAAAGAATCGGACCAAGGCCAGATCCCTGCGGCATACTACTGGTAACCTCCTTTTCTCCTCAGAGTGAGCTCTGTTTACCTGTACCCTTTGTCGCCTCCCACTCAACCAATTTCTAATCCAATCAGTAACTTTAGGGTCCATCCCTAAGATGCTCAGTTTGTTTATAAGTCACCTGTGCGGAATGGTGTCAAAGGCTTTACTGAAATATAAATACACCACATCTAGGACTCTTCCTTGGTCCAACTCCCTGGTACCCAGTCAAAGAAATCAATCAGATTTGTCTGACAAGACCTGCCTCTGGTGAATCATGCTGCCTCAGATCCTGCAATCCACTGGACTCCAGAAACCTCATTATTTTCTCTTTTAGTAGCCTTTCCAATAATTTCCTAACCACAGAGGTTAGACTAACTGGCCTGTAGTTCTCAATGCCTTCCCTATGTCCGCTTTTGTTTAAAAGGATTACATGTGCCTTTCTCCAGTCCTCTGGCACCACTCCTGACTCCAAAGAAGCACTAAAAAGGTCAGACAGTGGAGCTGCTAGAACTAAGTATTCTTGGATGTATCCCATCCGGAACAATCACTTTGTCTACTTTTAGTTTGGCAGGCTGTGTAGTTTACTGGAGAGCAATTTCCTGAGTACAGGCCAAAAGGTGCCCTCCTTCTTGAGAACCAAAAGTAGACAGAGCAGTGCTCATGCCCCAACTGTCCTAAGCAAATTGGTTCAATGGCCTCTAATTGGAGGAGATGCTTTAGAGTCTCTGCTATCACCTTTCACTTGAGAAATGATCCACAATGGGACAACATGAAGGCATCACAAATGAGTTCTGCCAACTCCAGAGCATAACCCTGCTGAACAATGGTGAGGACCCAGTACTTCAGCGGTTCTCAACCTGTGGGTCACGACTCCCACGGGGGTCGCCTCACTCCACCGTTAAAAAAAAAGCGCACGTTGCTGCCGCTGCCGAGTCCGCTTCTCAGCAGCGGCAAACTCACTGTTTCCCTTCTATTGCAGCCGTGGCTCCCTGCCTCTTAAGGAACCATGGCTATGCCTGTAAAACCGTTGCGGAGCCTTCCTGCCTCTCGACAGGCTCTGTGCAGCATTGTCTCGCCTCCAAAGGAAGTTGTTTACCACTTCCTTTGGAGGCGGGATGATGCTGCACGGAGCCCGTTTATAGACAGAAAGGCTCCGCAACGGATTTACAGGCATAGCCGCGGTTCCCTAAGAGACAGGGAGCCGCGGCTGCAGAAGAAGGAGACAGACATGGGGAGAGGGGAGTAGGGAACCTGCAATGGGGCTGACATGGAGGGAGGGAGGGGGGCTGACATGGACAGGGGGGTGCTGACATGGAGAGAGGGGGGCTGACATGGAGAGAGGGGGCTGACATGGAGGGAGGGAAGCTGACAAGGAGAGAGGGGGCCGACATGGATGGATGGATGGATGGAGGGAGGGGGCTGATATGGACAGAGGGGGGCTGACATGGAGGGAAGGGGGGCTGACAGGGAGGGAGGGAGGGCTGACATGGACAGAGGGGGGCAGACATGGAGGGAGGGAGGGAGGGGGGCTGACATGGAGGGAGGTAGGGGGAGCTGACATGCACAAAGGGAAGAGACAGGGGGACATACTGAACAGACGGGGGATAAATGCTGGACAGAGGAGAGAGACAGTGTGGGTTAGGATTATAATGGGCAGATGGGGGGGCTAGGACTGGTAACGGGTTGATTAGGGAAGGCTAGGACTGGGAATGGACAGATCAAGGGGGGGTTGGGACTGGTAATGTGCTGATAGGGGGGTAGGACAGGTAATGCACTGATGGGGGGCTAGCATTGGAAATGAACTGATCGTGAGGTTAGGACTGGAAATGGGCTGATTAGAGGAGGCTAGGACTGGTAATGGGCTGATGGGGGGCTAGGACTGGTAATGGGTTGATTAGGGGAGCCTAGCACTGGTAATGGGGTTGAGGCTAGCACTGGAAATGAGCTGATTAGGTGAGGCTAGCACTGGTAATGGGGTTGAGGAGGAACTAGCACTGGAAATGAGCTATTAGAGGAGGCTAGGACTGGTAATGAGCTGATGGGGGGGGGGGTAGGACTGGTATTGGGCTGATTAGGGGAGGCTAGCACTGGCAACGGGGTTGAGGGGGGACTAGCACTGGAAGCGAGCTGATTGGGAGACTTCCACTGGGAATGGGCTGATTGTGGGGAGGGGAGGATAGAGCTGCTGGCCCTGGAAGAAAACTGGGGGCTAAGGCGACAAATGGGCTGATACGAGGGGATGGGAGAATGGAACTGGAAGGGAGTGGATCTGAGAGGAGCTGCCATGGTATTTGTACTAGAAGGGACTGGTCAGTTTGGAAGGAGGGGGACTGGAAGTGAATGGACACCAGTGGCAGTCATGGGAATGCAAGTTGACATTGGAAGGTACTGAGAGTGAGGACTGGAAAGGGGCTGATACTGGGGAGGGTCACTGGGACTGGAAATAGGCTGATGGAAAGAAGTGAAGAAAACGAAAGAAGAGATAAGAAATGGCAGATGGACCATAGACCACAGAAAGAGAGCTAAGAGAAGACAGGAAAACAGAAGCCTCAGATCGGGACCAGCATGATCAGAGAATAAATTGGTCAGACAACAAAGGTAGAAAAAATAATTTTATTTCATATTAGTGATTTGACTACAAAATCATCATAATTTTGAAATCAAATATTGTTACTTGTTGTGATTAATTATTGTAGTTTAAATAAGTAAATTTTATAAATAAAAACATATTGCAAAGGCCTATAATTTATTAATAACACAGGTACACTACCAAAAAACTGCCTCCAGTTTTGCAACTGATTCCTATAGATTTTGGGGTGCTGAATCCAGGAAAAATAGCCAAAATGTTCCATCACGTCACGTTTTCTTGCAAAATTAGATTTCTTACCCATATAAGGAATGTTCACATAATTTCTTTTTAGCCGACTGCAGTTTATTTTCTTGGCCCAAAATAGAGGTTGTAATGGTTAACTAACTAGAAACACTCCCTCATGATATTTTAGAGTGTTTTGTATTCATTTTATACATTAACAGGACAATTGGGAGGCGGGGGGCTAAATCCAGTACTCGCGCTGGCGCATGTTCTTTCCTGTTCGCCTCGCCTCGTTCGCTCGCTCAAACACGGTGGTTCCTGTCAAATTTCAGTTTCTTGCAAGTTCATTATTACCTTTTGTTTGCTCAGTCGTAATCCAGCTTTATTCCGAAGTGGTTCACTACAGTTGTAGTTTGCAGTGCTGTGTATTTGTGATGGCTCACAGAGCCAGAGGTTGCGTCAACTCTCCGGACAGTTTTTGTTTTATTTGTGGGGAATATACCGTGAAAAAGCGGCAGAGGAACATTTCTGCATTTATTAAAAAAGTATATTTCGCCTATTTCGGTTTGAAGTTAGGCGATCAAGACAAACCGTGGGCTCCTCACAAAGTGGGCAAGACATGTGAGGAAGATCTACGCTTATGGATGAAAGGTAAAAAACAAGCATTTCGTTTCGGAATACCTATGATGTGGTGTGAACAAAGAGACCACAGCAGTGACTGCTATTTTTGCTCTTGCATTGTGAAGGGATACAACTTAAAAAATAAGAACGTAATAAGTTACCCCAACCTTCCCTCAGCAATTAGGCCTATGCCTCATAGCAACGAAGTACCTGTGCCTGAACCACCAAAATCTTTGGATCATATTTGTGTGGACGGTTCTGATCATGATGACTCATCAGATGGCTTTTCCCGATGAGTCCAGTACTTCCGAGTTTGAAACTGAACCAGATTCGAAACCTGAACTTTTCTCTCAAGCTGAATTGAATGATTTAGTCCGGGATTTAGGACTCCCAAAAGATGCTGCCCAACTGCTAGGTTCTCGGCTTAAACAGAAAAATCTATTGTCACCAGGAACAATTTTTTATTGGTACCGCAACCGCGAGACACAATTTTTGAAGTATTTCAGCAAAGAGGAAGATTTGGTATTTTGCAACGATATATACGGAGTGATGGAAAAGTTTAAACTCAAGTATGATCCTGCTGAATGGCGGCTGTTCATTGATTCGTCAAAAGACAGCATAAAAGGTGTTCTTCATAATGGCAACACATTCGCTTCAGTTCCTATTGCTCACTCTGTTATTCTCCAAGAAAAATACAAGAATTTGGCCCTGATTCTTCAGAAGATTCGTTATGATGAGCATAAGTGGATGATTTGTGGAGACTTTAAAATTCTATCCATGCTATTAGGGCAGCAATCCGGTTTCACCAAATATCCCTGCTTCCTTTGCTTGTGGGATAGCCGGGCCTGCGACCTACACTGGGAGAAAAAAGACTGGCCAATTCGGGAATATTTGAGACCCGGTGAGAAAAATGTTCTTCATGAGAGCTTGGTACCTCGTGATAAAATTCTATTACCACCTCTCCACATTAAGTTGGGTCTCATTAAGCAATTCATCATGTCCCTTCCAAAAGATGGTGAGTGCTTTCGGTACCTTTGCTCAAAGTTCCCCCGACTTTCTGAAGCAAAGCTAAAGGAAGGAGTGTTTGTTGGCCCTGATATAAGGAAACTCATTTCAGATGGAGCATTCGCTGAAACGATGTCTGAGAAGGAAAAAGAAGCCTGGGATTCCTTCAAGGATGTTGTTCTCAAATTCTTGGGGAACAGGCGGGATGAGAACTATAAGGATATTGTTGCCAGGATGCTCAATGCCTTCAAAGAACAAGGCTGTAACATGAGCCTGAAAGTCCATTTCTTGCACTCCCATGTGAACTACTTTCCCGAAAACTTGGGGGCGTACAGTGAAGAACAAGGTGAAAGGTTTCACCAGGACATCAAGGACACAGAGAGAAGGTACCAAGGAAGATGGAACACCACTATGATGGCTGATTTCTGCTGGTTGCTGCTGCGGGAAACCCCAGATGAAAAATACGCCAAGCAGCGCACCAAGAGAAGCATTCGGGGGAAGAAGAAACGGGCCCACCAGGAGATTGATTGACCCAAGAATGACTTTAAAATCTAAACTGTGTTGACAAATATCGTGTTTTTACTAAACTTTGAAATAAAAATTTGCTAGTTATTACCACAGTGTCGGATCTCATTTATTAGAATTTTATTTTCACACCATCGGGTGTTTGTCTTCATGTATTGCAATGGTGCGGTTTGCGTTTTCTATTCTTACATACATACCTGTACAACATTTTTTGCACATTGCTTTGCTTTGTGTCTAACCTCGCTCTTATATGCTCAATGTTTGTGCACATGTATGTGGCTGTTTTAAGTGCAGACAATTTTGCTACCATCACAGTGTGTTTTGTTGACATTACTCTATTCTTATGTGCTGCCTTGTTACAATTTTCTTTATTCTTATTTGAATAACTACTAAACAATTAGTATAAAGAATTCATCCAAGAAACTTTTATCTCGATCGCACTCAATCTGAAACGTTCACCTCAAACTGCTAACCCAATGTAGCAAAAAATCTGTACGTGATGGAGCAAATTGGTTACCAGATTTGGATTCAGCGCACCAAAAAACGTAAAAATCAATCGAAACATTAGAGGCAGTTTAAAAAAAATTTTTTTTAGTGTACCTGTGTAATTCAACAAATGATTACAGCGACAATGCGTTAACGGTAAAGGAAGAGAGACGCATTTGATTTTATCATTGGGGGTCACCACAAGTTGATCAATGGTAAAACGGGTCATGGTACAAAAAAGGTTGAGAACCACTGCAGTAGTTGAAGGTAATATGGGCCCACACCAGATAAAACAGGCAGAGCCAATACCCCTCTACTTGTACTTCCACAGAAAGGCCCGCTGCGCCTAATTGCTCCAGACACATCTCCTACATCCTGCATATTCTAAACCCCATGAAGAGGCAGGTTCTTCTGAGTCTTACCCAAAAAGTAGGAGGCCAATGCCTCCCTGCTTGCTTGATCAAAACTGGCCCCAGTCGGTCGAACAACTACATGTCCCCAATCCTTTTGTAGATGGATGCAACCTTTCCTCTGGCAACCTCTGAGGCTTAGCCTCCCTTGGGCCCTGTATCAACTACTATAGGGCCTCATCGAAGAGCAAGTGTCATTGAGAATGGGAGCTAGCTCAAGTGCACCTTGGAGACTGAGTTATCTGCCCTATTAAAGAACCTCAACCACCTGGGTGTCATGATTACTGAGGCCACTGACCTAGAACTAATCTGGACCATGTCATAAAGGGTATCCACCAAGAAGGCCACCCTGGACTGCAGCCACACCACTTCAGGAGAATCTGGCAGCTCCTAAACCCAGTGAAGAAAAACATGGGCCCTTAGTGTGATAATGTAAAAGCCTGCCTGAGGAGCACCTCCATCTTCCTTAGCCTTGGATTCCTTCAGTGCCAGTCCTCCTTCAACAGAAATGATTGCCTTCTTGGCCACCATGGTCACCAAAGCATCTATTCTGCAAGGACAAAGTAGTAGGTCCAAGTCTTCCCAAGGAAGAAGTTAGAACCTACCCATTATCTTCATAAAAACCTAAGAAATGCCATAATGGGTCAGACAAAGGTCCAGCAAGCCCAGTATCCTTTTTTCAACAGTGGTCAATCCAGGTCACAAGTACCTGGCAGGCTCCGAAAAAGGTACCTAGGTTCCACAAAGCTTGTCCTGGGGTAACCAGTGGAATTTCTGAGTCCTCTTTAATAATGGTTTATGGACCTTTCCTCCGGGAACTTGTCACAACTTTTTTTAAACCTCAACACTAAGCCCCAGGGATTCCCATTCTACCAGCATCATTCTGGAGAGTGCATTGTGAAGATGAAAGGTCCTGGGTAGCTTGCACAGAATTTCCAAGATCGGATCCTCATCTGCCAACTCTTCTGAAATGGGCTCAGCCATTCAAAGTCATGCAGTGACTTGGGAAATCAGAAAACGCAGCTCACTCTTTTAGAACAGGTTAATAACTGAGGATTCTTCCCCTTCTTTACAGGAAAGCTCCACCAGCTCTGGAAAGAGATTGCCTAGAGGGTTCACTATCTCATCCTCCTCCCTGTGTTCTTAACCCTTTTCATAGAGGAGGCTGGGGTCCCTATCTTCCCCTGAGTGCCCATTGGCCACTGGGGGGCAGTTCCTGACCTCACCTCTCTCCAGAGAGAGCCCCCGAGGCTACCTGTAGGGTCTCTGAACCTTTCCTCGGCTGGGGCAGCACATGCAAGCCAGAAAGGCCCATCTACAGACAAGCTGTTAAAGCTTGCACAATTCATCCAAATAGTAGAACCACTACTGGCAAAGGAGTTTGCACTAGCTTCAGAAAGAGCCTCATCCTACTTTAGTCCACCTATTACGGAAGGGGTGTCGGGTAAGGTTTGCCTTTATGCGGATTATACCAAAATCTGAAATAGAGTAGACACCCAGGAAGGTGTAGATAACATGAGGAGGGGGATCTAGCTAAGCTTGAAGAATGGTATAGAATCTGGCAGCTGGGATTTAATGTTAAAAAATGTAAGGTCATGCATTTGGGCTGCAGAAATCCAAGGGAGCAATACAGTATAGGAGGTGAAGTACTTTTGTCCACTAAAGAAGAGCGGGACCTAGGCGTGGTTGTGTCTGATGATCTTAAAGTAGCTAAAGAGGTAGAAAAGGCGACAGCAAAAGCTAGAAGGTTGCTTGGGTGCATACGGAGAGGAATGGCTAGCAGAAAAAAGGAGGTGATAATGCCTCTGTATAAGTCTTTGGTGTGACCTCATTTGGAATATAGTGTGCAATTCTGGAGACCGCACCTTCAAAAGGATGTGAACAGGATGGAGTCGGTGCAGAGGGTGGCTACTAAAATGATTAGTGGTCTTCATTATAAAGCATATGAGGACAGACTTAAGGATCTTAATATGTACACCTTAGAGGAAAGGCGGGATAGAGGTGATATGATTGAGATGTTTAAATACCTCCATGGCATAAATGTTCAGGGAGAGAGCCTCTTTCAATTGAAAGCAAGTTCTGCTACGAGGGGACATGGGATGAGGGTGAAGGGAGATAGATTCAGGAGTGATATGCGGAAATATTTATTTACGGAAAGAGTAGTGGATCCATGGAATAGTCTCCCAGTGGAGGTGGTTGCGATTTCCGATCAGTTGCTCAGGCTCTCATCATGCCCCACCTGGACTACTGCAACGCCATCTTGCAGGGTCTACCAAGGAAAACAACCAACATATTACAGATGGCCCAACACGTAGCAGCAAGGATCATCATGAGAACTAGCGTCACCGAACATATCACACCTGTATTGATGGAACTACACTGGCTTCCAGTCGTTGCAAGGATTCAATACAAAACATTGGTAACTACATTCAAGTTAATTCACAACTTGGCCCCCTCATTCCTCTCCACCCTGATCGCCATGCAACCTACAACCAGAAGCAGGAGAACCATTAACTCTGACACACTAAGAGTTCCAAACAGCTTTAGGCACGCAAAGGTCAGTACTAGTCGCAGAGCGTTCTCCTTATCTGCCCCCACGTTATGGAACCAGCTCCCGCACGAGCTGAGAGAAATTAAAGACATAAGCAACTTCAGAAAACAACTGAAGACGCACCTGTTCAATTGTCATTATACCAGATGAAAATCCAAAAAGACAAAAGAAATTGAATTGCTGTATGTACAAATGTAAATAGATGGTGGTTAGTACCTGTGTAAATGTATGATAATAGCTAAGGTCTTTATATGGACCCGCATATGTGTGCTGTGTATTCCCCCTGATCTCTCTATCTAATCCCCAAACAATTCTGTCTGTAATTTATGACAAATCCCGTACTTGTAATCAAACCGCTTCTGATCGCTGGAAGGAGCGGTATATAAGTCCTTACTAAATAAATAAATAAATAAAGATGAGGACAGTAACTGAATTCAAAAAAGCATGGGACCAACACAGAGGATCTCTAAAGGTAAAAAGTGGACTGTTGTAGTTGTTGATATGGAAGGACAGACTAGATAGGCCATGTGGTCTTTTTCTGTCATCATGTTTCTATGTTTCTACCTTTGAATCCTCTTGTATCAAGCTGGTACCCTGCATGCCATTTGAGAAAGCTTCTATCTACTCCTTTCCCTTCATCCCCACCATCATTTCTGTCCATCTCTCCTCCAACCATCAAAGTGGGGATTCACTTAAAGAAGCGCATACCACCACAATATATCTAATCCAAGTCATTGGTGGTTGAAGGGGTTCTGTGGCCATGACTCAATATGGTAGCAAGTTCTAAGGCAGAGGGTTCCCATGTAGGAAGAATCCAGACATTGGTGGGAAAACACATGGACATCCAACAGATCCTGAGTTACAAGCTGCCTCTTCTCAAGAGTTTTAAGTTTATTCTTTCTCTAAAAACTAGAGATGAAAACACAATCAGGGAGATAACAGCTTCTTCAAACAGAGCATAACCATAGCAATATCTGCTCATGACAACCATCTGGCCCTTCTGCACCTCTTGTACACCAAACATTCAAACTATTTTTAAATCTACTACTACTACTACTATTTAGCATTTATATAGCGCTACGCACGCAGCGCTGTACAGAAATATAAGCAAAAAGACAGTCCCTGCTCGTCAGAGCTTACAATCTAGTCAAGACAACACAGAACAATAGACAGATCGGGAAAACAATTATGGTGACATGGAGCAATAGTTAATTCGGGATAAAGCAAAGTATGGGGTAAAACAAAGTATGGCAATTACAATTCGGGCAAAACAAGTATGGCATTTACAAAAACCAAGTATGGCATTTACAGTTTTAGACATTACAAACGACGGGAGTCAGGTTAGGACAAACGGTAGACATCAGGATCTGAAAGCGACAGTGAAGAGGTGGGTTTTCAACCTGGACTTGAAGAGGGCCAGGGAGGGTGCCTGGCGTATAGACACAGGTAGGTTGTTCCAGGCATACAATGTAGCAAGGTGAAAGGAGCGAAGTCGGGAGTTAGCGATGCGAGTGGAGGGTCTAGATAGAAGTAATTTGTTAGAAGAACAAAGTTCCCGAGAGGGGATGTAGACAGAGATGAGAGATGAAAGGTAATGAGGGGCTATAGAGTGAATGCATTTATAGGTCAGGAGGAGAAGTTTGAATTGGATGCGGAATTGGAATTGAACCTAGCTTTATTGTTGTGGCTACATCTTCTGGCATAAAATTCTATAGCTTAATTGTGTATTGACTGAAGTTAAATAACCATGGTAGTATAGTAAATGACGACAGATAAAGACCAGCATGGCCCATCTAACCTTCACATCAAGGTGTTTAGAATTGCAACTGCCACTCTGTGCAGGGTACCCCGGCTTTATGCTTTATACTTTGGGTTGTAACTGCCACTGTCACAACTATTTTTATTTTATTTATTTATTGTAAATGTTTATACTGTGTTTTTCCGACAAATCAAAAGTGGTTTACAGAGAACAAAGTTGAATATTACAGTTACAGGTATATATTCAGTACAAGGAACATTTTCTTTTGAACTATGTACATTCACGTTTGTATAACAGTGAATGCTTAACATGAATCTAAGAACATTTCAATTATTGAACTATTTACAAGTTTGGGTAAAGTTCCATACGTCTGAATTGGATAGTGTTCGGTGTGGTAGACAAAGGATGCTTTTGTCCTCTCACTTAGGATTCAGTGTGTAATGTGGTGGACTGCTGTAGCAGGGTGGTGATGAGGTAGACTGTTTTGTGTTGGGGGGGGAGTGTGGGGTTGCGCCATTGTGTTTCTGTGTAGCAAAGTGAAGTGTAAATAGATTGGTTTTAAGTTGTTTTTGGAATGTTTTGAGGTCGTTTATTTCTCTTAGGTAGTCTGGGAGCGCATTCCAGGGGCAATGTGGGAGAATACTTTATTGTTGGTTGTCCTCCTTGATTTCCTGAAATCTGGAGGTACTGAGATCCTGTTCTTGTTACGGTCTCGTTGAGAGCGGGAGTTGGTTTCCTTTTTGATAAGCATGGAGAGGTGAGAGGGGGTAATGTCATTGATTAGTTTGAAGGTTGTGGCCAGTATTTTGTAGTTTATGCGGCTTTGGATGGGGAGCCAGTGGAGGTCGTCGAATATCAGGGTTGTGTGTTCTGTTGGGTTGATATTCATAGTTATCCTGGCTGTAATGTGTTGTGGTAATTGGAGATGTTTCAGTGTTTGTTTTATAATGCCCTGTAGAATATCATTGCTATGCTTTTTTAATTTTATATTTATTAACAATTTCAATTAGTACACTCCAACACAAAAAGTGAAAAGCAACATAGCAATTGCAAAAGGAAAAATATAACAACAGAAACCCTACTGATAAGAATTATTTGGTGTCTCCCTGCCAGGAGGTATCCCTGTGGCACAGTCCTACTCCTTTGGGGAAGAGACTGTTGGGACTTCTTCGGAGAGAGAGCAGCGGTCTGAGTTCCATCGCACAGGGGATGGATGAGGGTGCTTTTGGGCTTATCTTTTAGGAGGTGCAGAGACCAACAGCTGTGACTTTGGAGTTGCTGTGGGATGTGATTCAGAGGCTGAACTGCTCCATGCAGACCTTATCTACAAGACTTGTGGGTGATTTAACTATTGTGTCACAGTCGGTGGTCGAACATTCTCAAGCTTTGGGACAATATTCCACAAAATGTGATATTCTTGAGGCTAAAGTGAATGCTGTGCAGATTTTAGGGGATGCTTTGGTTAAAGATAAGAATACTCTTCACAGGTAGATGTTGGAAAACCAGGTGCGCCATAATAATCTCTGCCTGTTGAACTTGCCCAGATTGCCCTCGTATCTGCTATAAATATGGTAAAAAAATATTTGATTGAGACCTTGGGAATGAATTCTGGCTCTCTTCCTCCTCTAGTCAGGGCCCAATATCTGCTCCTGAGTGGCTCAGGGGCACTCAGTGGACAAGGGGACTCTAGAGATTTGAGCCTTATAGTTTTTGGAGTTCTCCCTGGAGGTGGTTACACAAAGACCTACTTTAGTTGTCACCTTTGCTTTAGAGTTTGACCGTAATGCTGTCTTTAAAATTATTTCCGTTCAAAGAATAAGCTGTTTTTCAGCTCTAAAATACTTATATTTCCTGATTTTTCTAGATTTACACAGAAGCGACACCAGGAGTTCTTTTCCCTAAGATCTAGGATGTTGGTATTGGGACTTAGCTTCATGTTATGATTTTTTTGTGTTTGTTTTGTTGTTTGAGGCAAAGATTTTTTTTGTTTTTTGAGCCTAGACAACTAAATGATTTTATAGTGGATAGAGAGGAGCCTAATGTCCAACTTCGTGACCCTCAGGTACCATGTAGACCCATTGGAAGAGATATAGTTGGGGGGTGCGTTCTCAGGGATTATATTTGTATTTTGTATGTTTTTTGAACTATTTTTCCTTAAACTTGGATCTAGGAGTGGAGGAGTACAGACGATACCCATATGTGAAGACTAAATTCCTGCTGTTACCAGAGATCACCTGTTACAGGTGAGTAACTACGCTTTCTCCTAATACCTGGTGGTAGATGGCAGCACATGTCTTTGTTGCAGTGCTGGGGCAAATGACACATAAAGCTTTTCTTTTTGTATCTGAAATGAGACAGGCTTTATAAGCAAACAAAGTTTGGCAAAGTATGCCATGATAAGGGCAGATTAGATAGGCCATATGGTCTTTTTTGCTGTCATTTTTCTATGTAAACATTTTGGTCTATGCCTGGAAGAAAAAACCTTAAGAAGCGAAAGTAGTACCTTACGCGGGTTTTTGCACTTAAGGAAAATGCTGGACCAGTTTAAAAGGGAATGAAGTACTTGACATGGTTTTCCCTTAGGGAAGGCCTGGACTATATTACCTGTAAATGAAGGGTTTGCAATATGTTGCCTGGACTGAGCTGGGCACTGGTTCGCTGCCAGGTCAGGCTGATAGTTGGCTGAGGAATGTCCAAGCAACAGGATAGTGCCCAAGGCCCAATTTGGGGTATAGTGGGACACAGTCTGGATTACTAAGGATTGAGAAGGTTGCCTTTCTGAGTGATGAAAGCAGAGCCTGGGAATTGGCAGGACTATGGCTGGAGTATTCTATGGAATAAGATAAGCACTGCAAATGTATTAGGTTTGACCTCACTATTCTGGACACTGGAGCTTGACACTCTATCTACAAGATCCAAGTGAAACCAGGAATTCCAGATGGAGACCTACCTGGTGGTCAAAGAGGCCTCAAGAATGACGGGTGACACTACGCAAGGCCACCCATAGGAGGCACTTTGCCACAAGACCTAAATATGTATACCTTAGAGGAAAGAGGGGACGGGGAAATATGATACAGATGTTTAAATACTTGAAAGGAATTAATGGGCAAATAAGCATTTTCCAAAGACAGAAAAGCTATAAAAGTAGGGGACATGACATGAAGCTGAAAGGAGGAAAATTTAAGAGCAATGTCAGAAAATACTGTTTCATGGAAAGAGTATTGGACACCTGGAATGCTCTTTCACAGGAGGTGGTGGGGACAAAAATGGTGACGGAATTCAAAAAGTCATGGGATAAGCACAGGGGATCCCTATATAGAAAAGGAGCATTCCTGCTTAAAGCAAAACTTACATTAATTTGATATTTCAAAAAAGCATAGCAAAGTTATAGCCCACAATAAAAGGCAAAGTTTATTTATTTATTTACATTCTCTTATATACCGCGCTATTCTGCATCAGTGCGGTTTACATTGAACAAACTGAAATTACATTGAACAGGGCATTATAACTTGGAGATAACTATTTTACAGGGAACATGGGCTATGGAGGGTTAAGTGGCTTGCCCAAGACCACAAGGAGCACCTGTGGGACTAGAAACCCCAGTCCTTCCGGCCCAAGGTTTCTGTCCTCTAGTGGGATTTGAACCCCCGACCTTCCGGCCTGAAGTACCTTGCCCCAACCACTAGGCCACTCCTTCACTCCTTGTATATAATTACAATGTTCCTTGTACATAGTTGGTTGTTATATGTAAAGCGTAGTTACTCACCTGTAACAGGTGATCTCCGGGAACAGCAGGAATTTAGTCTTCACATATGGGTATCGTCGGTACTGACAGAGCCTGCATGGGAACGCTCCCCAGGGTCCAATAGGAATGCTTTTGGGAGCATCCCTCAGCACATGCGTGCTGCCTTCTCACCTTTCCAACTGTCCCTCTTCAGCTAAGTTTGCAGCTGAGTGAAAGGATAGAGGGAGAGAGGAAACAGACAAAGAGATAGAGAGACAACTCCTAGGGGAGGTGGGTGGGTTGTGAAGACTAAATTCCTGCTGTTCCCGGAGATCACCTGTTACAGGTGAGTAACTACGCTATCTCCAGGAACAAGCAGGAATGTAGTCTTCACATATGGGGACTCCCTAGCTGAAGATGCCAGGGAGATAACCCCAGGAAGGTGCCACCCTAGAAGGTGGGAATCCTTCCTCCCATGGATCTCTGGCATTCCACCAGGGTTGGTGGGTTGGAGCTGATTTAAGTCTGAAAGAGATTTTGAAGAACAGCTTGGCCAAAGAAGGCATCCCGACGGGAGGCTTTATCCAGGCAGTAGTGGGCTGTGAAGGTGTGTACCGAAGCCCAGGTGGCTGCTCGACAAATGTCATCGATAGACACAGAGTGGAGATTAGCCATAGAAGCTGCCATGGCTCTCACGTTATGAGCTGTGACATGCATGGTACTGAAGAGGAAGACCCTTACTCTCATAAGCAAAGAATATGCATTGGGCAATCCATTTAGATAAAGTTCTTTTGGAGACTGGAAGTCCCAAATGACTAGGGTCAAAAGCTATAAAAAGTTGTGAGGACTTTCTATGTTGCTGTGTTCTTTGTATGTAAAAGGCTAAGGCCCTTTTACAATCCAAAGTATGAAGGTTTCTTTCTGCATTACAGGTGTGAGGCCTTGGAAAAAATACAGGAAGATAAATTGATTGATTTAAATGAAAAGGCGAAACCACCTTTGGCATAAAGTGTGGATGAGTTCTAAGAACAAACTTATCATGATGAAACCTAGTATAAGGAGAATCGGCCACTAAAGCTTGAAATTCACTAATGCGACGTGCAGAGGTGATTGCAATTAGGAAGATAATCAGCTAGAGTTAGAACAGCACCTCCAACCTTTGTCCAATTGTAAATACGTTTTAGTTTCTTAAAATGACATGTAATTAGTTTCCCCGGTTCCCCCCAAGTTTACTCCCTGTTTACTGTAAACTTAATGTGACTTTTAACATTGTAGTATTGTTTCAGTTCATTGTGCACTGCACTGATTCTAATAGCGCGGTATATAAGAAATGTAAATAAATAAATAAGATGACCTTCCAGGTCAAAAACATAAGGGCTGTAGTGGCCAAAGGCTCAAAAGGTGGCTTCATGAGCTGCCCGAGAACTAGATTTAGATCCCATGCCACCGGTGGTGGCTTGATGGGAGGTTTGGTTAATAGAAGGCCTCTCATAATTCTTGATATGAGTGGATGAGAGGAAATTGGCTGTCCATTCAGAGGCTTATAAGAAGCTGCAATTGCACTAAGATGGACTCTTACCGAACTGGTCTTTAGACCAGAATTCGATAAGTGAAGGAGATACTCTAGTATCGGATTCTAAGGGTATGACAAGGGGGTTTAATCCCTCTTGGAGCATCATATAGTAAAACGTTTCCACTTGAAGGCATAAGATCTTCTTGTGAAAAGTTTCCTAGAAGCCTGAAGGATATCCTTTACCTGTTGGGACAGGTTGAGATCCTGGAGGTCTAAGCCTTCAGCAACCAGGCCGTGAGGTGCAGGGACTGGGGATTTGGGAGCCACAGCGTCCCATTCTCTTGGGAAAGGAGATCTGGAGCATGCCCTAACTCCAGAGGTGCCGCTTGAGAGAGATGTAGAAGCAGGGGATACCACGTTTGGCGTGGCCATCGTGGTGCTATGAGAATCATGCGACCCCTGTCTCTCTGAAGCTTGAAGAGTGTTTTGGGGATGAGGAATGGGTGGGAAGGCATAAAGGAAGTCCTGACCTCAGTGGAGGAAGGCATCCCTTGCCTGACAATTGTGAGCCGGAATCCTGGAACAGAACCGGGGAAGTTTGGCAATCAGTGGACTTGCAAAGAAGTCTATGTCTGGAGTGCCCCAGAGATGAAATATCTTTGCCACCTGGTCTAGGTGGAGGGACCACTCGTGAGGCAGCAGTACTCGACCGAGTTTGTCTGCCCAAAGGTTTTGAATGCTTGGAAGATATACCACTAGAAGGTGAATTTGATACTCTCTGGTGAGGGCCCACAGTCGTAAAGCTTCGTTGCATAACGACAGAGAGCCTGTTCTGCCCTGATTGTTCACATAGAACATGGCTACTTGATTGTCCGTCTGGACTAGGACTGTCTTGTAGCTGAGCTGGGCGTGAAATACTCGAAGAGCTAAACAGATTGCTCTTAATTCCAGGAGGTTTATGTGTAAACCGGCCTCCTGTGGAGTCCAGGTTCCCTGGGTAGAGAGATGATTCAGGTGTGCTCCCCAACCCACCTGTGATGCATCTGTTGTTAGGGTGGCCTGAAAAAAGGGTTGATGAAAAGGAGACCCCACTGTCAGGTTTTCTAGTGATTGCCACCATTGAAGGGACAAAATTAGTCGTTGAGAGTTTATTATTTTGTCCGACAAATGACCTGTGGCCTGTGTCCACTGTGTGGATAGGGTCCACTGAGCTGCTCGCATGTGGAGGCGAGCATATGGGACTACATGAACTGTGGATGCCATATATCCCAGTAACTGTAGTAGCTCTCGAGCAGTGAGGGAGGATTTGCCTGTTGCTTGAGAAGCTAGTTGCATTATGCGAAGACACCGGGCCTGTGGAAGGAAAGCCTTTGCCTGTCTGGTATCTAGACAGGCTCCTATGAATTCCAGGCATTGGGAAGGAACAAGTTGGGATTTTGGGAAGTTTATTACCAATCCCAAGTATTGGAGAATTCGCATTGTACGGGACAGTGCAGTGCTGGCCTCTGCAACTGTAGGGGCTCAAATGAGCCAGTCGTCTAAGTAAGGGAAGACAAATATCCCCAGGGTTCGTAGAAATGCAGCTACTACTACCACCATGCATTTCGTGAACACCCTTGGTGCTGAAGCCAGACCAAAGGGAAGAACCCTGTACTAGAAATGTTTTCCCCTGAAAAGGAATCGTAAGAATTTCCTGTGATTTTGATGGATGAGAATGTGAGTGTATGCATCCTTTAAGTCTAGAGAGCAAAGCCAATCCTGGCTTTGAAGGTATGGCAGAAGAGTTCCTACAGAAATCATTTTGAACTTCTCTCGAAACAGGTTTTTGTTTAATTCTGTGAGGTCCAAAATGGGTCTGTGTCCTCCTGTTTTCTTTGTAATAAGAAACTAGGGGGAGTAGAACCCTGCACCCCGTTGAAGAATGGGTACGTCCTCTATTGCCCCTTGGGCAAGAAGTGTCGAGACCTCGTGATCTAGCAGATTGTCTGCGGAGGTTTGAGAATTGAATTGCTTTAGAATTGTAGGAGGGGGCATGCTGTGAAAATGAATCTTGTACCCTTCTCCTACAATGGACAAAGTCCAATCTTCTGCTTTTATCTGATGCCATCTGTTGGCAAAGTGGCATAACCTGCCCGGGATATTGGGGGGTTGGGGACCCCTCAGAGGCAGGAAGGCAAAGCTCTCTAGGAAGGAGTCAAAGCCCTTGAGGGGCTGAACCTGGAGAGCTGGTTGGGCTCTCGTGCCTTTTGGCTTCTTTTGCTGTCTAGTTTGCCCCTTTTGGGCAACCTGACCCTGAGTTTGACTCTGCTGGGTATAGGAAGGATAAAATTTCCTCTTTTTGCTGAAAGAGGGTTTTTTTATAAGGCTTCTTTTTGGCTGGAGTGGCTGTAGATTTCAACAATCTATCTAGAGTAGTATTGTCAGCATCTAACTCGTTAGCCTTTTCCTGCCAGTTCTTGCCGAAGAGATTCTCTCCCATGCAAGGAATGTTGCCTAATTTGTCCTGTACCCAAGCCTCCAAGTCTGATGCCTGCAGCCAGGCAATCCGTCGTGCACCAATGGCAATAGCAGAGGTTCTGCTGATGCATTCGAAGCAGTCAAAGGCTACACGATTTACAAACTTGGAGACATCTTGAGCATGCTTAACTAGAGCAAGAAAATCTTGTCTCTTGTCATCTGGGAGAAATGGGCTCATAAGTTCCAAGTCTCCTGTGACTTCCTTGAGGAACATTCCCATATATAGAATATATGAACTGATCCTAGCTGAAAGCATGGAAGCTTGAAAAGTTCGGCACCCAAAAGCATCCAGAGTCCTGCATTCACGACCTGGAGGATTGGATGCATGCCTCTTTGCACTTTTGATCCTATGCATGGCTGACTCCACCACCATTGAATGGTGTGGCAGCTGAGTTTTCTGAAATCCAGGACATGGTGGAACTCGATACATAGTATCAAGTTTCCTAGAATGAGGAGAAGTAGTCAGAGGTGTCTCCCACATTCTGAGCATCAAGTTATGCAGAATTTCATGAATAGGCAGAGTGGCTGCCTCCTTAGGAGCTTTAGGATATTGGAGAATTTCCAATTCCTTTGCTCTGGGTTCCTCTTCAGGAGCTACTGTGATTGAAAGACCTTTGGCCATATCACGGATAAAATCCTGAAAGGACATGTCCTCTGGAGGTGACATTCTGCGTTGGGGAGAAGAGGGATCTTCTGGGAGAAACCCTCTAGTACCAGCAGAATTGTCAGAGTCTTTGGACTCGGAGGATTCGAAGTCTTCCTGACCCCGATGCTCCTGCAAAGCACGGTCCCGGTATCGATCGAAGTCAGTACCGAGTTGATCAGATACCGATCTGTCGATTCCAGCCAGAGATGGCGTGGGAAGAATTCCCACCGGGGCCGGTACCGTCGGTACCGGTACCAGTGTCTGTACCTATGTCGGTATCAGTGCCCATTGAACCAACAGTACCGCAGCTGAGAGAAGAGCTGCGATGCTGCGTTCGATAGCGAGGAACCTCTGGTCTATCGACACTGCCGATGCCTGGGTGTCGGTACCGGTAAAAACGGCCGGAACCCCTGAGCATGGCACAGGTAGTTCTTGCGAGGTTGGGGCCTCGAGAACATCCTGAAGCCACATCGATGCTTTGGAAGCCGAAGCCTCAGCCTCCCGCCGGGGATGTTTTGCCAGTGTGGTTCCCTCAAGGGCAATGCCAATGGCCTCTCGATGCTTAGCAGGAGAGCTACCCTTTGAGGACCAGCTTTTATGTTTAGTTACCTGAGATCCATGGGAGGAAGAAGAGGCCCTTGACGATGTTGATGCAATGGATCTGGCATCCGAAGAGAAGAGGGTACCGAGCTTTGCAGCCCGGTTCTGTCTTCCTCTTTTAGTCATCCCCATACAGGAGAGACATTCAGCTGGAGAATGTTCAGGCCCTAAACATTTAAGACATCAATCATGGGTGTCACGGAAATGGTACCGCCACACTTAGTACATTTTTTAAAACCACTAGTTGGTTTTTCCATGTTTTAGGAATATGGGGCCTAGTGCTCAAAATGGCGCCTAGCACCAAAAGAGAAAAATTTCTGAAGAGAAACAGTTTAAAGAATAAATTTTTTTTGAAAAAGAAAAGAAAGGAACCGGCGGTACCGGTAAGCGTCGTGCGGCAGGCAAACGCGACCACAAGAAAACGAATTTAAAGACGGAAATTTCTGCTGTGACAGGGAATAGATCCTGTTGGCTCCACGGAAAACAAAGAACTGAAGAGGGACAGTTGGAAAGGCGGGAAGGCAGCGCGCATGTGCTGAGGGATGCTCTCAAAAGCGTTCCTATTGGACGCTGGGGAGCATTCCCGCGCAGGCTCCACTGGTACCGACGACACCCATATGTGAAGACTACATTCCTGCTTGTTCCTGGAGATTTTGAGTTTCTTCCGTTCAATGTAAACCGCTTTGACACGGTGAAAAGTGGTATATAAGCTCTGCTAAATAAATACAATAAATAAACACAGCGTGAAACACGTGTCAAGCTGACAAGGAAGAGAGGCATTTCAAAACTGGGGTACATATGCCAAAAGGTTGCAGGTGTGAAGGGGGAAAGGTGCGTTTGATTGAGAATTTATATTCTTCCAGAAGACAGTCTGTATTGTTAGCTCTTTTTTTCTTTAAAAAGCATCAAATCAAGCCTATATCCAAGTGAAAAAAACATTTAAAGATCTCTCATACTGAGACCTTCTAACCTCAGATTGCTGCCATAAAAAGTCCTGCCTTTAAAACTGACTACATATATATTTAAAGAAATGCTGACTAATTAAATATTTTCTATAATTAATTTCATCACCAAAACAGTTATGGTCAATTCTGAAACAAACATATTTGGATATAAATCCTGGAACATTTTATATAAACATTTGAATGCCAAAAAAATCTAAGTTTTTGTGTGAATTTAAAATATAGGGAGGAGAACAGTGGTTTTGCTTTCATGTTTTGCCACCTGCTTATTTGTAGTTCTCTTACAATTATTTACCAAATGATATTGTTTAATTTTTCACTATTCTAATTCATGGTTCGATACAGTAGTAAGGAGGAAATAATTATAAAAAATATGTAGATCTAACAGCTAAATGTAAATTTTAAAAAAAATCAATAAAAATACTTCCTCATGTAAACTGTGATTTTGAATACTCTATGAACATCTAAACCCAACAAGCATAGAGGTAGAAAAAAACCCCTTTTATATTGCTAGAAATAATCTAATTAAAATTATGTGGCAAGTAAAACACACACACAAATCATACATGTTTTAATAATGGACAAAGGAACATCCTCCAAATCTGACTGAACAAAACCCTACTTTAGTTGAAGATCCTTCAAAATTTGCACAGAAATGTCATGGAAACAGGTCTCACCATGGTAACATCATCTTTCCTACAGCAGCAACACACTACAAAGTCCATATGCGCTTGAAGACAAGGTATTAGCTTAATTCCAATTTTCATTTTATTGTTTATCCATAGCATTCGATATACCTAGCAGTTATAAAGATGTCAAGAAAGCACTGATATTTCACAAGCATGGAATAATATTAAAACTCAGGCTGTGTTAAAATAAATGGATTAACCTGAAGCCAAGCAAGACTAAGCTTCCTTACCAGAGTGTAGAGTAATGCAAACAGAGAACAAATTTATAATTGTTGACTATCTGATCCCCCATATCTTGATAAAGCAATGAACCAGCTACATAAAATAAATGTAGCACACTTCCAGCATAACCTAAACAAAATAAATGGATTCACTACTGCACAAAACATTTTTTTTGTCTACCATATAAGATAGTAGAAATTCTCAAAGGGCATCTACTTGTTTGTGCTGACATTCAACGCTGTGCTGAGAGAGCTATGGAACAATTTCTTTCTGCTTTCATGCTGATGCTTAGTTCGATATCTAGACAGATTTGCCAAAAGACAGAAAGAGTATGCTTTTTTAGTTTAACAAATGTTATAAAAATTGAGTGTGTTATAATAGCATGTAAATGCAATCATAATTCTACCTGCACAAGCACAGTGCAATGTTAGAATATTTTTAAAAACTGTATGTACCTAGAAAGCCTAATTCTACTGACATACTAAATATCAGTGAAATGACAGCTCTACTCTCTCAACTGTCATTTTTGCAACAGCATTTTTGTAAATGGCCATTTTAATGGCCTATCGATGTCTGTAATGCAAAGCTTTATTATAGTGATATAGTAGATAACAAATCATAGGCCATCAATTTACCTATACTCTTTACACTAGGGAACAAAACATGACTTGACAGACACAGACAAATGAACTTAGCATTAATATTTTGAACAACCTTTAGGGACATCTTAGTTTAAGTAGCCAAATAAAACATATCATACTGGAGACTTCTGGGATACTTCCATGGTATAAAATGCTAGTTTAATTTCTTACTATATAAATTTAAAAAGAAAAATGAAGTTTAGACATCCATAATACATGTATCATTTTAAGGAAGCTAGTCCACAGAATGGAATCACTTCATTCTGAAAGATCAAACACATTCTGAAGTACTACATGAAAACCCATGTAACAAGCATGCTAATGGCAATCCAAATATATGTTTGCCACTCATACTGTCTGTGATGCTCTGCCAGTGTTTTTACCATCTTAATGAAGAGAAAATGTATGGGTCCTTCAAGGTTCCTCAATATGGCGATTGAACACGTGATTTTGAAGAGAGTGTAAAACAGAATACTAAGAATTTATATTTTCATGTTTAAAGGAAAAAAACAACTTTATATGGCTCAAAGAACAGCGTTTGAGTACCGTTGCTCTGAGGAACTTAAAACTAAGAGGTCAATTGACCCCTGGTGGTTTTGCTCACCAGGACACGAACATTAGTCACTTATCAGGTTTTCTCATGTGTAGACATTTAGCTGCTATTAATGTTTTCCAGCTCTCCACAAGTTATTCACAAGAGAATGAATAAAGATATTTGCAGAAAGCAAGATGTGGAACCTGCCTATATGTTCCATTTTTACCATTCTTTTGGCCTCCACTTCTGCCCAGCTAGATGGAGAAATTTCACTTACCATTAATTTCCTTTCCTGGAATACTGCTAGACCAGTCCAGACAAACGGGTTGTGTCCCCCTGCCAGCAGATCTTGGAGACAGAGAATTCTACCAGAGCTCTGATAGGCTGGACTCTGGTGATATGGTCCTACCCCTAGGGGTCTCCCTCAGTATTGTCTGTAAAGCGAACCCAAACATGTAACACAACTTAGCCATAAGACCACACATAGTGGACGTTTAATTCAACTATGTACAAGGGAGCTGAAAGTATCCCCAAAACTGAAGGCTGCTAAGACCGATAACGCAGCCATCGGCCCCCCATGGTGAGGCATACTGACAAGGAAGGAACAGAGGCCGGCGGCTTCACCGCACTAGCAGCACCGTAACTGACAGCAGGGTGGGTCCTGGACTGGTCTAGCAGTATTCCAGGAAAGGAAATTAACGGTAAGTGAAATTTCTCCTTCCAAGTCATACTGCTAGACCAGTCCAGACAAACGGGCAGTACCCAAGCTACCTGCTATCAAGGGGGGGGGGGGGGTCAATAACGACGACAGCACTGTAGCTCCAAACTGGCCCTCCTGCAGAGTGTGAACGTCCAAATCTATAGTGACGGACAAATGTGGACAACGACGACCAAGTCACCGCCCGGCCAATGTCGAGAGGGGCTACTTGAGACCACTCGGCCCAAGACGAAGCCTGAGCCCGAGTGGAGTGAGCTCGGAGCCCTGCTGGAACCTGCTTGCCTTGCAGTATATAAGCTGCCTCAATAGCTCCTCGCAACCATCTAGAAATGGTGGATTTGGAGGCTGCAGACCCCCGTCGAGGGCCCGCAAACAGGACAAAAAGATGATCAGTCTTACGGAGGGCGTTCATGATCTTAAGATACCGATCAAGCACTCTCTTCAGGTCCACAGCACGCAATTGACGAAGGCGACTGGAGCACTGCTCTTTTTCAAAGGTAGGCAAGAAAAGAGGCTGGTTGACATGAAACGGGGTAAGCACCTTAGGTAAAAAGGATGGAACAGTTCGAAGAGAAACTCACGCCGAAGAAAACGAGAGATAGGGGTCTCGACAAGAGAGAGCCTGAAGTTCGGAAATTCGACGTGCCGAGTTTATGGCCACTAGGAAAACTGTCTTTAGCGTTAAATCCTTAAGGGAACATGCCTTCAGGGGCTCAAAGGGAGGAGCAACAAGGGCACGGAGAACGAGAGCGAGATCCTAAGAAGGAACTAAAGGACGTATCAGGGGCCGTAATGTCCGAACCCCTTTAAGAAAACGCGAAACATCCACATGTGAGGCGAGAGAACGCCCCGCTATCGGCCCTCGAAAACAAGTTAGCGCAGCAACTTGCATGCGCAAGGTCCCGAGCGCCAGACCCTTATCTAGACCGGCCTGCAGAAAGGAAAGAATATCCGGGATGTTGCAACGCCAGGGCGAGATGTGATGTAGCGAACACCAAGTGTCAAAGAGACGCCACACACGAGCGTAAGCCAGCGACGTCAAAGACCGCCGTGCCTTAAGCATTGTCGCCACCACACTTGATGAATATCCCTTCTGAACTAACCTGCGGCGTTCAAGAGCTAGGCCGTAAGCGAGTAAGGGGCCGGGTTTTCCATTGCCACCGGCCCTTGGAGCAGGAGCCCTGGGAACGCACCCAGGCGTAGAGGAGACGCCCAAGACAGCCGGACAAGATCCGCATACCACGGTCTGCGAGGCCAATCCGGTGCCACCAGGATCACCGGGCCGCGATGCTCCCTGACTCTTTGGAGAATCTTGCCGATCATGGACCAGGGAGGAAAGACATACAGAAGGAGATGGGTTGGCCACGCTTGAGACAGTGTATCTATCCCGTGCGACCCGTTGTCTCTCCGGCTGAAGTAGATCGGTGCCTTGGTATTCTGCGCTGTAGCCATGAGATCCATTGCCGGTAGACCCCATTGTCGAACAATGGACTGAAAAGGACTCTGGCGCCAGAGCCCACTCCCCCGGATCCAGAGCATGTCGGCTGAGGAAATCGGCTATTACATTGTCTACCCCCGCGATGTGTTGCGCCGAGATCGCCTGCAGATGCCTGTCTGCCCACGGAAGGAGAAGACTCATTTCCTTCGATACACATGGACATTTTGTGCCCCCTTGGCGGTTGAGGTATGCCACTGTCATAGCGTTGTCGGACAGAATTCGAACCGCCTGACGCCGCAGAAGAGGCTGAAACTTTCGCAAGGCTAAGTGCACCACTCGCGTCTTGAGGCGATTGATGGACCACCGGGCCTCCCAAGGAGACCAAATCCCCTGCGCTGAGTGAGAGCCGCAATGCGCTCCCCAAACGGAGAGACTGGCGTCTGTCGTTACCAACACCCAGCGCGGAGTCTCCAAGGGAACCCCTTGAAGGAGATTGCGGGGCCGGAGCAACCAACGGAGGCAAAGTCTCACCGCCGGTAGTAGAGGCAACCAAACTTGATAATCCTCTGACACCATGCTCGAGGCGAGACCTGTGCTAGGAAACTGCGAACTTGAGAAGTGAACTTGAGGAATCGAAGAATTGACAAAAAGACCCGACCTAAGGCTGTATCGAATCAAGCCCCCAAAAATTCGATCTCCTGGGACGGCTGAAGACAACTCTTGTCACGGTTGATTACCCAGTCGAGGCTTTCGAGAAAGGCAACAACCACCGAGACTGTGCTGCAAGCCTCGGGGAGAGAGTCTGCGCGAATGAGCCAGTCGTACAGATAAGGATGAACTCTGATGCCGAGGCTGCGTAAGGCCGCAGTTACTACCATCATTACCTTTGAGAAGGTTCGAGGCGCCGAAGCTAGACCGAAGGGCATCGCACGAAATTGGAAATGTTGATCGAGTACCGCGAATCGAACGAGTCGCTGATGCCCCTCTCAAATGGGAATGTGAAAGAATGCTTCCACGAGATTGAGGGAAGCTAGAATTCCCCCTTGCGTACCGCCTGAATAACGAATCGCAGAGTCTCCATTCGAAAGTGTGGTACCTGCAGACTGCGATTGATGCCTTTGAGATCCAAGATAGGATGAAAGGAGCCGTCCTTTTTTTTTTTTGGCACCACGAAATAGACAGAGTAACGGCCTAATCCTCTTTCCAACGGTGGAACTGAACGAATGGCATCTAAACGCTGAAGTCTTTGAACGAATCAACATCCGCTGCCCATTGACGCAGCCAGAGCCATCTACGAGCTACTGTCACAGGTGCTATGGAGCGAGCTGACAGCCGCAAGAGATCAGAGAAGGCCTCTGCCAGGAATGCAGTGATGGATTCTAAACGAGCCAACTTGGGATCACCTGGAAGCTGCTGAAATCCATCGAAGGGAGGCCCGTGCTGCTAGACCTCCGCACACCCCTGCTTGAAGGGAAAGAGCGGACGACGAAAAACCCGTCTTTAGCAGACTCTCAACTTTTTAGGTCTTGCTAGTCACGGAGTGCCGCTCCACCCTCAACCAGAATTGTGGTAAGCTTGGTGACCCCAGTCACTAACGCATCAACTTTCGGGTATGTCAGCCAACGGACCAAGTCAGAGGGAGACCAAGGGTATAACTGACCAATACCGCGTGCCGTACATAGAGAGGACTCTGGAGAGTCCCACTCTCGAGATACCATATGCTGTAACTCGGCTGGAAAGGAAAAAGCTTTGGAAGGTTTATGAATGCCCTGTAAAATGGGATCCAGCTGCAACAGGGTTTGAGAACTCTGAGGATCAGGCATGTCGGCTAGGCGTAGCGACTCCATCACCTGTGTGATTAGGGCCGGCAACTCCTCTGTCCGAAAAAGTCTGATATCTTGAGAGCCCTCGTGAACTGTCAGCGAAGAATCAGACGGAGAATATTCCCCATCTTCTTTCTCCAACGAGTCAGGGCTCACCTCCGATGATTTAAAGTCTTCTTGAATATCCGTAGTGTCCCGCAAAAAACATGCAACGTTCCTGGAAGGTCTGAGGACTTTCGAGACCGCTTGCGAGACCCCACCATATCCCTGTCTGCTACCGGGCGGGTGCTGGAGGTATACCAAAAGACTCAGAACGCCACAGGTGCCATGCCTGGCGGAAGAGCGTCAGGAACTCACTGTCAGCCAAGGCTGCCGTGGCTTCCAGCGGCTGTGGAAGCAAAACTGGAGCTGACTGAGTCCTTTCTGCAGGAAGATCCTGCTGCAGGGGCTCTAAGGAAGGAGGAGTTAAGGCACTGATGTCCCCAGCTGGCAGCGCAGTGGGAATGGAGGAAGAAGATTCTCCTGGATGCAGCATGCAGGTGGAACACAAGCAATCTATTAACTCCTTTTTCTTATTATTACATATAATACAGCTGTGCAGAGAAACAGGCATTGCAGAGGCTTAAACTTTTTTTTTTTTGTATACAAAAATCAAGATAGGCTTAGGGAAACAGAAGACTCTTCAAAGAAAAGGGATTTTGAAACTCCCTGTGCCTTCACAGCATGTTTAAATGTTTTGAAATGGCTGCCCAGAGCTGCTCCCTCAAAAAAAAAACAATGAAGAGAAATCCCTCCTGATTTTCAAAATGGCGGCCGGCACAGAAAAACTGCAAAATAAAAGTTTCCTAAGCTCTAAATACCTTAAAAATGCAGCGAAATCGCTGGGGAAGAGACAAGGAGTGCTGCTAGCAACTTAAAAATTCAAATCCTGACGAACCCTGAATCACCAGAAACGGAGGGGAGAAGGAAACTGTCAGTTATTCACTGTGCTAGTACAGAGGAGCTGAGTTCCCATGGAGGAGAAGAGAAACTTTCAAAGTCAGTGTAAGGTAATTACAGTGACTGAAAGGTAGGGAAATTTGATCCCTCTGCAGCCACTTAAACTCTCATGGCAGGGGCTGGAAGGTGTTTCTGGAGAGAAGGGGAGCTGCACAGACAGTGAAATCAGGAGCTCAAACCCAGCTGTATCGCTGATTACAAAAAATACAGCTATTAAGGAGGGAAGCCTGGGAAACCCAGAGAAACACCTCTTGTGTGCTCTGGGTGCATCCAGGAAATAAAAATGAAGAAAAGAAAATAGGAACTTCAAAACCCAGTTTAACAGACCTGATGAAACCGGAAGTGAAGGAATCAGGTCAGAGACAGCCGGTCCGGATGCAGTTGAAATAAACCCAGGACAGCTGAGGCAAGTAAGAAAACAGTTTACTTACAGTTTCTCTCAGAAATTGATACCTGATCCTCCTGCTGATGCCTAAGCCCTCATGGCAAAGACTCAGCGCTGCTTAAAGAAAATCGGGAGCTCTACTGAAGCCAGGCTCAGGAGCTCCACAAGTTTATCTGGGGAATCAAGTTGCTGGGAAACCCAGAGTAACACCTCTTGCGTACTCTGGGTGCATCCAGGAGCCTCAAGATACAGTGAAAAAAATAAATTGTAGAACAAGCTTGAAGAACACCCTCATCTGCTGAGACAGAGAAACCTGATTTTAGGGGAGTCCTTCGTCCAGCTAACAAACCCTCATGGCCAGATGCTGGGGATTCTTCCTGTCAGCGAGCTCTACTGTGTGAGAAACAGGAGCTCAGCTGCAAACACCCTGGTGAACAGTGAAACTATACTGGCAGCAACAGGCAAGTAGAAATGTTGTTAAGTGCCGTCGAGTCGGAGTCGACTCAAGGCGACCCTCTGGATAGCTATCCTAAATTGTGTTCGGTCTTCAGTCAGGCGGCTCATTGTTGACAGACTGGTACCCGTAGCTGCTGTTATTGTATCGATCCATCTCATTGCTGGCCTTCCTCTTTTGCGTTGACTTTCTATCTTGCTAAGCATGATGTCTTTCTCTAATGATCTCTCTCTTCGCATGATGTGTCCAAAGTACGAAAGTCGAAGTCTTGTCATCTGAGCTTCTAAAGAAAGCTTAGGTTTGATCTCCTCTAGTATCGACTGGTTTGTTCTTCGGGCAGTCCATGGTATACACAGTATTCGCCACCAGCACCATAATTCAAAGGCATCAATTTTCTTCCTGTCTGTCTTTTTCACTGTCCAGCTTTCACATCCATATGATGTTATTGAAAATACCATGGCTTGAACAAGTCGAATCTTTGTATGGAGAGAGACATCTCTGCTCTTGAGAATCTTATCTAGGTCTTTCATAGCCATTCTGCCAAGAACAATGCGTCATTTGATTTCTTGACTGCTTGTTGCTTCTTTATTGATAGTTGATCCAAGTAGGTTAAAGTTGTTCACAATTTCAATTTCTTCTCCTTCAACAATGAACCTGTTGATTATGCCAGTTGTCATGATCTTTGTCTTCTTTACATTAAGGTGCAGGCCCATTTTGAGACTATGTTCTTTGATTGTGAGAAGCAAATGTTTCAGATCATCTTCACTTTCAGCTAGTAATGTAGTATCATCAGCATAACGAAGGTTGTTGATGAGTCTTCCACCAATCTTCACACCTCTGTTGTCTTCATACAATCCTGCTTCTCTGATGATTTGTTCTGCATATAAATTAAACAAGTAGGGGGAAAGTATGCAGCCTTGTCTTACACCTTTGCTTATTTTAAACCATTCTGTTTCTCCTTGTTCCGTTCGAACTGTTGCTTCTTGATTAATGTACAGATTGTGCAAGAGTACAATCAGGTGTTCTGGTATACCCATGCTTCTTAATGTGGCCCAGAGTCTCTCATGGTTTACACAGTCAAAAGCCTTGCTATAGTCAATAAAGCACAAATAGATATCCTTTTGATATTCTTTAGTCTTTTCAAGGATCCATCTCACATCCGCAATGATGTCTCTCGTTCCTCGCCCTTTTTATATCAGTCCCCAAAGGGATTCTAAATAATTTTAAAGATTTTGAGGGAAAAACAACAAAAGCAACTAGATCTGCTGGAGACAGAGAGATACTGAGGGAGACCCCTAGGGGTAGGACCATATCACCAGAGTCCAGCCTATCAGAGCTCTGGTAGAATTCTCTGTCTCCAAGATCTGCTGGCAGGGGGACACAACCCGTTTATCTGGAATGGTCTAGCAGTATGACTTGGAAAATGTCTTTTATTCACATTCCAAGCACAGAGGCAAGAGTAAGAATAAACCCAGTCTCCTTTTTGCCCATGTAACTCCTAGTACTTCATAAAGAAAAAGAAACATGGGCCCAATATTCAGAGGCATATTCTTTATCTTTATCTTTATCTTTATTTAAAATTTGATAGACCGCTTAGGCCGAAACATAAAAGCGGTGTACAGAAAAATGAAAGGTCAACACTGCAAACTATAGAAAAAGGAACGCCAAAATATAACAGGAAAGCAAAAGAAAGGACAGTGCAAAGCAAAAACAACAAACAATAATCGCAACCAAAACACAGACTGACTCAATTAAAACAACGACAGACAGGGGGAAAACAGGACCAAAATCTAGCTGAGACAAGACAACAATAAAAACAATGAAACTACTATGTCGGGGGGGGGGGGGGGGTCCAAGGGAAGGTCAAATGCTTTTTGGAAGAGGTAAGTTTTAAGGGAGGCTTTAAATTGAGAATAGGAGTTTTCAAGACGAAGGGACGAAGGTAAAGTATTCCACAACCAGGGACCAAGGAAAAAGAAAGCAGAGTGACGGGTCTTTTCAAGATGTGCATGGGAGGGGGGAGGCAGAGACAGACGATTAGCGTGAAGAGCACGGAGCTGGCGATAGGGTGTGTGCAAGGAAACCAAATCAGCCAGATACAAAGGGTTATGGGTGTGGATGGCACGGTGTGTGAGAATGAGAATTTTGTAATGGAATCGGACAGATAGGGGCAGCCAGTGTAGACGAAAGAGGATAGGAGTGATATGATCAAAACGGCAGGCAAAAGTGATGATACGGGCAGCGGTATTTTGAATTAGTTGGAGGCGTCGGAGTTGATACTTGGGGAGGTTGGCTATGAAAACATTACAATAGTCGAGTCGGCTGGTGATCAGGGCAATGACAAGAGTAACTAATGATTCTAAGGGAAGAAATGTGCGGACAGCTCGAATTTGATGAAGGGTAGCAAAACAACGCCTAGTGAGGGAAGAGATATGGTCGTGAAAAGAAAGAGAAGGATCAAGAAGGATCAAGAATCAAATGTAGAGGTGTAGGAGTCTTCATTCTACACAGTCACCGCCAACACAGGGGGAGGTATAGATATAACCGTTACAAACAAGTTCTTAACACTCTGCCCCAAATGCAAGTGTGGAAGAACTCGCAACTCTGTTGGAAACAATATGCAACCACAATCTACACTCCAATCAGCTCCTGCTCCTAGGTGATCTAAACCTTGCCTCTTCCACCCCAGGATATCAAAATTCTTCTTAGAAGCCATGGAAGCACTTGTATATACACAGCTTAACAATGAACCAATCCGCAACAAAGGGAACACTCTTGATCTCATATTCACCCCACAGCAAATGCTCAAAAACAATAGCCTCCTGCCTCCCACTCTATCAATGTTACCCTGGTTTAACCACAAAACAATCGCCTTCTACCTCCCACAGAGCTCATTTGATATATATTTGAATTGCAGTATAGAAAGTGAAATAATCCATAATCCATACAATCATGGAAGCTCACCTATGCAAGCCTCAACCCTCAGATTCTACCACTTGGATAAAGAAGACATCTTAGGCAAGATCTTACCACATCTTGAACACACTTCAGAAGGTATAGACATGTTTGTCCAAAACTGGAATCAAGTAATAAGCAAAGTAATTATAAAGCCACACACTACCACAGCCTGCAGAAGACATAACACAGCCACCTGGTATGCCATTGAACTAAAAACACTAAACGCAAACTCAGACAACTCAAAAGAAAATGGAGACATTCCAGATCCACAGATGACCATGACAAATACATGTCCAAGTTAAATGAATACCAAACATCCACGAACAATGCAAAGAAAGAATACCATTCAAAATTATCTTAAACTCACTAAACCGGCCCAGAGAGCTCTTCGATATAGTTAAATTGTTAGTAAAAGAGTAGAAACCCTGCTAATAGCACTCCTGGACAACCTTATCAAGGGACTGGAAAACAAAAACAAAATGTTCATACTCATATTTTTAGATATCTCAGCAGCGTTTGACACAGTTCATCATCAAACTCTCCTGCGCAGACTTGCGTCCATAGGTATTTCAGGAACCCCGTTAAAGTGGTTCGAGTCCTACCTAACAAATCGAATGCAGCAGGTACGCTACAACAACGAACAAGCAGAGCCTTTCCCCCAAACACAAGGCATACCTCAAGGCTCAGCCATCTCCTCCCTCCTATTCAACGTTTACATACAACCAATATGCATGATCTTCCAAAAGTTCAATATCAGCTACCACTTGTATGCGGACGATATTATGATCTACACTCAACTTGATGTAAACAATCCCAATTACAACCAATTAGAAGAATGCCTACTCGAAATGCAAAATTGGCTCCATCTCGACAATATGTCGATAAACCACAAGAAGACTGAAGTAATGTTCATATCAGGGAAACAAGACTTTGATCCTCCTGCAACCATCACCCTGAACAATAACTCCTATCAATCTAAAAAAGAGATCAAATATCTAGGCGTACTGATTGATGATAATTTAAAAATGGAGAAACACCTCCCGGTCAATCAACAGAGCAATATTTCACAAGCTGAGGGTTCTTCAACCTATACGCAGCATCATTGACCACTCTGACTTCAGAACAGTAGCTCAGGCCCTCATCATTCCTCACCTTGACTACGGTAATGCCATCCTTCAGGGTCTACCGAAGAAAACACTAAACATCCTACAAATGGCACAAAATGTTTCAGCCAGGATTATCATGAACAAGAACCTAGCTGATCACATTACACCAGTCCTGATTGATCTACACTGGCTACCCATCTCGGCACGAATAATATACAAAGTGCTTATAACAACATTCAAAATCATCCACAAAGTATCCCCCTCATTCCTTTCTAACCTCATCACCACACAACCTCTCAACAGAAGCAGATGGACCACTAGCCTGAACACCCTCTGCGTACCAAGCAGCATAAGAGCAGTCAACGTACGAACAAGCAACCGGGCTTTCACTTACTCGGCTCCCATGCTCTGGAACCACCTGCCAGATCAATGACCTAAAGGACTTCAGGAAAAAGCTTAAGACCCATCTTTTCCAATCCCATTATGGCATCACCTAGACAGATCAATGATGCAGTCATGTATATATGTGAATATGTGAATATCTGACCTCCCTCCTTAAAGACCCATTCACTGTGTGCTGTGCTGTGCTTTCCCTCTCGAATCAATATGTATATGCATCAAATTTTCTGTCATGATTTGTCAATTTCCCGCCTGTAATCAAGCCGCTACTGATCGCTGGAAGTAGCGGTATACAAATATATGCTAAATAAATAAATAAAAAAGAAAAAAAGACACTACTCAAGAGAAGGAGAACACAAGCCTATCCCCTCAAATCACGGCAGACAATTTTCAAAATCAAACTTGTCTTCAAAGCAATAGAACATACTTGGCACCAACGCATAACAATAATTACTCCACAGATGGCGAAGTCACATGGCACTCCTTCACAGCCGTCTCACCTGAACACCTGGAAAGCATTATCAAGGATATCAACACTACCACATCACCAGTTGACCCATGCCCTGTGAGCTGGATCAAGATGGTCGGAAAAGAACTGATCCCCATGATACTCAAGATCACGCAACTGTCACTTGATCAAGGCCATATGCCCGCAGACCTCAAAAACACATCCATACATCCAATAAAGAAAGGGATAGGAGCAGATGCAGGACAACCAAGCTCATATAGATCCATCACCAGTTTGCCCTTCCTTGCAAAAGCAATTGAGAAAATCATCCAAGACCACGTCAACACCCATTTCCCCCTAAATCTGCATCAATATGGTTTAAGGCCTAACACGGCATAGAAACACTTTTGACACCCACATAGACAGACTGGTAAGAGGCATCGACAAACCACACCAAGGCTTCATCCTGATTTTCCTCGACATCAAAGCAGCCTTAGACTCTGTTCCCCACAACATACTACTCCACCATCTACAATCTATAGGATTGGGAGATACTTACAAGCGTCACCTACAAGTAAAAATAGGAACAAAATACACTCAACATCAAGGAGTTCCACAAGGAACCGCCCTATCCTCACTCCTATTTAATATCTTCCTCCAACCAAGCTCATAATGTACTCTACCACATTCACATGGACAACAAAATGCTCTACGCTTCTTTCGCTACAATAAATCCAATAATCACATCCATAAAGAGATGCTTCAGTTTCATCACACAGTGGTTATCCAAACACAATAAACTACAAAAAAACAGATGTTCCATACATCACCAAAGACACCAACTTCACCCAACCCACCCCACTAACCATTGCGGAAGTAAAGCTACAAGTAAAACCTGAAGTCCGTCACCTAGAAGTAACCCTAGACCAACGACTGATCTTAACGCCACATATTACCAACATCACAAGAAGAGTAGAAGCCTAATGGTTAGAGCACTGGCTTGGTGAAAACAGGATACTGGGCTTGATGGACCTTGGTCTGACCCAGTATGGCATAACACAGAGGATCTCTAAAGGTAAAAAGGGGACTGTTGTAGTTGTTGATACGGAAGGACAGACTAGATAGGCCATGTGGTCTTTTTCTGTCATCATATTTCTATATTTCTATGAAAATGGTTTCCTCCCACTACAAATCTGAGATATTGTCTGTGGTCTGGATGCATGAGGATGTGCGTATAAGCATCCTTCAGGTCTAAAGAGCATAGCCAGTCTCCCTGGTGGAGGTAAGGCAGCAATATTCCAAGGGAAAGCATCTTGAACTTTTCCCTCACCAGGAACTTATTTAAGTTTCACAGGTCGAGGATAGGCCTGAGGCCTCCTATTCTCTTTGGTATCAGAAAATACCTGGAGTAAAAGTCTTGTCCTAGCAGGCTGTGGGGCACCGGCTCCACCGCCTGATCCTCTAGAAGACCGGCCAACTCCTGTTAAGAGGAGAGTCCTGTGTAGAGGGGGTCTGAGAGGCTCCCCTGGAAAGTAGGAGGGATGTACCTGGTTGAAGTGGAGCAAATAGCCCTTTTGGACTATTTGTAAGACCCAGGCATCTGTGGTGATTGCAGGCCACCTGTGGGCGTACAGGGTCAGCCTTCCTACTGTGCAAAGCTTCACCCCTGGTTGGAGTGAGACTATGCTGTGGCAGTCAAAACCCCCCTACCGGCTGGGAAGTAGCTGGTGCCTGGGGCTAGGGGGTCTTCTGCTTACGCGGGCCATGCCCCTGTCTCTTGGCCTGCTGCCCCTGTTGGGGAGCTGGGGAGGCCTGGTGAGTGGGGTAGTTGCGGTAAGCAGCACCCTTCCTCAGGGAAAAAGGGCTTTTTACCCGAGCCCTTCTTTTTAGAATGGGCAGAAGTCTTCTTGTAGAGTCTTGTCTGGGTCAAGTACTCGGTCTCGATTTCAGCAGCCTTCTCAGTCATGGGTTTGCCAAAAAGGTTGTCACCTCGGCAAGAGACATCGATCATCTTGTCCTGAACCCATGGCTCCAGGTCCGACGACATTAGCCACGCCTGGCGTCAGGCATCGATGCTGGCTGCGGCTACCCGGGCCGAAGCCTCGAAGCCGTCATAGGCTGCTCGAGACATAAACTTTAAGAACTCCCGAATCCCAGTGGACAAGTTCTTGCAGCGCTGCAAGGGTTCCTTGGAGAAGCCAGCTGAGAACCCGGCAATCTCCTTTGCCAGGTCCCTCAAGTACATGCCCATGGTACAGCTGGTAGGTTTGGACACGGCATGATAGCATCGAGCCCTGGTAGCACTTTCTGCCGAGGGAGTCCAGGTTCCGGCCCTCCCTGTCAGGAGGCACCGAGGAGTATGGTTTTTGGCTCTTGAGCCTGTGCATGGCCAATTCCACAACCATGGAGTTGTGTGGCAGCTGTGCCTTTTGGAAGCTAGGGCTCTTGCGGACTCGATAGATGGAATCGACCCGCTTGCTGAGAACCAGCATTCAGGCCGGTGACTCCCACATGCGGAGCATCAGCCGTTCCAACATCGGAGGAACTAGTATCGTAAGGGCTTCCCGAGAGGGAAAGTCATACTGGAGGGCTTCGAGCTCCTCAGTTCGAGGCTCCTCCTCGGTGTCTGTCAGGAATGCCAAAGCCTTGGACATGTCCCTGACGAAGTCCAAGAACCGGGTACCCTCCGGGGCGGACCTTCTCCGAGGCTCGGACCCCGGCGAGTCCGATGGGACACACTGGGTTTGGTGGGTGTCCAGAGACTCTTCATCTTCCGTTTCCCATGCTGAGTCCTCCGAGGAGGAATCGATGGACTCTGGACATGAGGGCTTCGATCTCGACCGCCCCGATGCCAAGGGCACCGGCGTCGACAACCTCGGTCCCGAACGGGAGGTCGAGGGAGACCTCGGCCAAGGATCAACTCGAGCTCGAAGAGTCTCGAGGATCGGCTCGGCCTCCGGGGTCGACTTGGACGTCGAGGTCCCGGTGGTAGGGGCAGATGGACCGGTGAGACCGGCCATCAGTGCCCGCTGCTGCTCCATGAAGGCAGACATGCTGCACTCCAAGGCTGTCATCCTGAGACCGAGCTCAGAAGACTCCGCAGCCTCCGGCATGGCCAGTTCTCCTGGAGGAGAGTCAATGAGGACAACAGCAGTTACCTTCCTCGGTGTCTCCGGCTCCGTGCGAGGTACTTTTGCAGGCTGCTCTGGCTCCGAGGACCCGGGGCAGTGGTCAGGACTCTGCGACCTGGTTCACGAGGGCCCAGGCCGATCAGAGGCATCCAACGCCGCTGCCCTCGCAGGTTTCTTCTTTCTCCGGTGTTCCCGCAAGGGAGACCCCCGCTCAGAAGACCCCCGACGATGCTCGGAGTCAGATAGCTCCCGAGACGTCGAGGCTTCTGAAGACGTCCGGACCCAGGTGGATTCGGAGAAAATTCTTTCACGCTGCTGCTGCGTACTTCTAAGTGCTTTAGAGGACATTTTGCTACACGGGCCACAGACCTTCGGGTCATGGCTGGGCCCGAGGCAGCAGTCATGTGTGTCAGTGAGGGACATTAATTTTTTATACTGATCACACTTTTTAAACCCGCTGGCAGCCATCAGGGAAAAAAGGGCCCCTGTAAGGTCAAACGACCGGGCTGCCAGTGAAAAATAAAAAAAGGGGGAATGCTAGTCACTAAGGACAAAAACGAAAAATAAAAGACCAGACTTGATACCGGTGTACCGAACCAAGGCGGGAAGGGGAACTGGCGTCGAACCGGGCCGAAGAAGAGAATCTTCAGGAGTTTTGATGCACTTTTTCCGCGAGGGAAGTTGGACTACGCCCGTTGGGCTCTACGGAAAAACGGAGACTGAGCAAGATGGCACCCTAGGGCGGGAAGGGGACCGCGCATGCGCGATGCAATCCTAAAGGCTTTCTTTGAAAGCTGGGGAATTGCTCCACACGAGGGCTCCGTCAGTGCTGACATCACCATATGTAAGGACTGACTTCCTGCTTGTTCCTGGAAATACAAGGTCTTTCTCACAATATTCAAAATCGATCATGGCCTCTTGTCCGTTTACTTCCAATCGCTAATACAAAAACCACCCAACAGATCCAGAAGGACAAACTCCCTAAACACATTCACTATTCCTGCCATAAATACAAAGAGCAACCAGACAACATCCAACAGGGCCCTTTCACTCTATGACCCAACCTGTTCTGGGCCCTCTCCTTTTCTCTCTCTACACCCAGTCCCTTGATGTTCTTATCTCCTCCCATGAATTTTAGTATCATTTTTATGCTGACGATTCTCAGATCTATCTTTCTACTCCTGAAATTTCTTTGACACTCCAGGCCCATATCTTTGCTTGCCTGACATTGTCACCTGGATGTCTCACAACCGTTTGAAACTAAACATGGACAAAACCGAACTTCCTATTTTTTCCCCTAAACCTTCCTCCTTTCTTTGTTGATAACACTCGAATAGTTCCTATTACCTCAGCCCATAACCATGGTATCATTTTTGACTCCTCCCTTTCCTTCTCCTCACATATCCAACACATAGCTAAAACTTGTTGTTTCTTTCTCTATAACATTAACAAAATTTGCCCCTTCCTCTCTGAACACACTACTACTACTACTGATCATTTTTATAGCACTACAAGACGTAAGCAGCACTGCACAGACACATGTGAAAGACAGTCCCTGTTCATCAGAGCTTAGACAGACAACACAGTAGCTGTAGACATGGGATACATCTAGGGGGAATGGTAAGGAAACACAAAGGAGATGAGGTGAGTCAAGACCCGAAAGCAGCAGCTAAGAAGTGAGTTTTCAGCATGGATTTGAAAAGGGTCAGAGAAGGCGCCTAACATACAGACTTATGTAGTTTGTTCCAGGAATAAGGAGCAACAACAAGGTAAAAGGAGTGGTCTGGAGTTGTTTTTGGGCTATATATGTGGTACTGTTTTTAACCACTACATAGCGTTTATGAGTGGTATTTCCTTCCCTTTTGGGGGTTGATTGATGCCTGGTGCCCTTCAGTTCTTCTTTTTATCCTTTGAATTCTTGACACTTTTTGGCACGTTTAGTTACTCTTTTTATGATACCTTTTCTGACATTTTTATGATATTTTGGTTATTTATGATTCTAATATAATTTTCTTTTATGATTCTTTGGTCATTCTTATGCTTTTATATGGGGTTGCCTTTTTATTCCCCTCTGTCAAGTTCTTCAATATGTTAGTGCGTTCTGGGTTTTCATAACACGTTCACCACATTTTTTGTTTGACATATTATATGAGAGACATGGTCACCCCTGATGATTATATTCTAATCACAAAGTGCTCAGAATTTCAATCTTTTAAATATCCAGTTTAAGAGCATTCACTATGCTCATATGCTTGATTATTCTATTGTATCCTCAGTCTTGACCAGTTGCATGAAAGATATGGTCAATTTTGATGCTTTTATCTCTAATTCAGAATGCCAACACATACATATTTTGTACAACTTGTTTTCTATATTTTTATTCTCCTCTGGTGCTGTGTTTTTACATACTTTTTTTTATCATCAATACACCTTTGAGAATTTTAAAGTGTCCTACTGTACTTCGTTTTGAATACATTGCATTAGTTATTTGTTTTAAGTTTTCGCAGTTCTAAAGTATCTGAAATCACATCATCTTTTAGTTTTTTTTATTCTATTTTTTATTGCTTTTCTTCTGAGACAAACCCTTCTGGTTTTGGTCTTCGGATAGGTCCCACTGTTTGCTGCTGATGGGGTGAATTTGTTCAAATACTTCATTCTTTATTTATATATTACAGTGTTTTAAATACTTTAACCCCCTTATCTGGGAATTCTCTTGACGTCGGTTCTTTTTCCTTGTTTAGATCCAGCCTGGTCTTTGATTGGCTCCTCATGATTGCTGTAGTCTCTCCTGATGCTCCCTGCTATCCAGATCAATAGATGGATGTATAAACTGATTTTATTTTAGAAAATAAATTTATAATTATACACTTATGTTCAATCCTTTTTTTATTTTTCACCTTTACTTTTAAGTTTCCAATGACATTCATAGCTGCCTTTTGATTGGCTACTCATGAGTATGACGTAAACAACTCTTATCTTAAATCGGACATGCGATTTACTTCTTACCTATGGTCTAGTACCACACAGATGCTGACGGACAAACGCTTTAAGGTTAGTTGTTTTATCTCCCGTGCGAGCACTTACAGAATTGTTTTATTTTGGTTAACACAAATTTTGTTCACACAGTGGGATCTTGCGTTTGGTGCCCAGCTTGCATTTCACTTTTCTATGTATCCTTATGAATTATATGGCTTTAATTGTCTTCTTTTATGAAAATATTTTTTTTCTATGCTAAAGGTATTCCTCATTCCATTTTGATGGGGTTTTGTTAATTTCCCAGCATCTTTGTGGATGTCCATATGGTTCATCACCCCTCATGGTAATTTTTATTTTTACAATGCACTTTTTACATTTGTGCTATTGACAGCATTGTTTTTATCCCCTCTTTGTAACAACATATGCAGGTCCTAGGGGCTCATCTCCACTCCAGTCTCCACCTATGGTCTCTCTCAGCGGCACGTCCTCTATCCGGTTATATTTATGAACATTGTATATACAAGTTTATCTCCACACTACCTTATCAAGAATAATTGCCTTTTTCTGTATATACTTCAATATACTGAAATTGGTATACACGCCCAGAAACAGAATACATTTTTTTCCTCTTCTTACACTTTCAACTTCAATGTGTCTCATTTTGCTTATTGATATTTGTATATGCAGGCTTATTTCCTCTTTGCGTTATAAGCACAATTGTTTTCCCCGTACACATCTCAGTATATTGGGATTGGTATATACACTTAGAGACAAAATATGATGGTTTTCCTCATGGTATATTTCCATGTCCAATGTCTCTCAATTGTACATAGGATGTTTTTATTTATAGTGTTGGTCTTTTAGCCACTTTCTTGGCAAGACTGCCTGACCTTTTAGAGATCCACCTTTTGTAGGCGAGTCTAAAATTGTTCTTTGGCGTTTTCATACCATTTTGGGATACATATACATTATGGGCCCGATTCTGTATGTCCAGTCTGAACAGGACATACAGAGGGGAAGACGATTCTGATCCCGTGGGGCATGTCTAGCCCCGCGGGATCAGAATCACGAACAGTCCTGCACATGCAGGCCGGGGCCGCGAATCAGTACGGCCTGCATGTGCAGGACTATCCCTGGCTAACTTAGTCAAGGCTCTTCAATGGAGCCAAGGCGCCATGGCGTCATGTTGCCATGGCACCGCAGCTCCATTGAAGAGCTGCGATGTTGGCTGCCTGAAAAAAAAAATGGTTATTCCCCGTAGCCCGATCCCCGATCTGGCCTCTTAAGGCCAGGGTTGGGCTGCGGGGAATGTCCCCTGGCCCCCCCGCACCCCGTCATATTCAAAAAAACACATCCAGGGAAGTTATTCCACCTCAGAGGTTTAAGAACTTCCCCGAACATGTTGCCAGCCCTGGACGTACAGGGCCGACATTAGAATCACTGCCCGCCCAGACTCCGCCCCGGGCCGTCATTCCCCACCCCTGTCTAACTTCCCCGCACAACCGGTGGGGAAGTTATTCGGGGGCAGGAGAAGCCACGAATAGCAGGAATGGATGTCCCAATCCCCATTATTCGTGGCTCAAAATAACTCCCTATGTTCTTATGCTTGTGATAATATATTCATGATCAAATCATCTCTGTTCATGCACATCCACAATGGTTTTCTATTTGGTTGTTATTTATCATCATATATGATATTTATATATTTATTGCTGTCTTTTACTTCATTAGTTTAATATGATTTTATTGTTTTAGCGTTTACATATAATTGTTCTTTAATATTTGTATGCCTGTATGAATATGTCAAAAATGTCCCTTCCATGTGGATGCTTGATTCAATATGACTCATGTAGGTATTTATTGTTTTATTGCTTTAAATTTTGTATGAAGTCCCAAGCCCCTGAGGAAGTCTTCATGCTAAAACATGTGTAGGGTTTAACGTCACTGGATATCTGAATAAAGTCCTTTGCACCCATCCATGGTATCAGGGGCGGCCCAAGGGAGGTGCGGGGCCATGTGCGGAGACTCGGTGCGGGGCCTCATTTGCATAAGGGGCCTCATTTGCATAAATATTTGCATAATGTTACCATACACTAACTTTTAGTAAACATGCCTCTTCATGAGTGTATGGATAAAGAAAGACAAAGATTTCTACATTACTATAATCCAGTGCCAACCGCCAGGCACATTAGGAACTACTACAAACACTGCCCATTTAGAACCCATAGCAAACCCACCGTATCCTAACAGCACTACCAGGACTCATAAAGCACCATACCCTACCTATCAAAAGGCAACACTGCAAATATTAAACCAATACATTTCAGAGAATAACAATACATGACCTACTGGGGAAAGAGAACAAGTGACAATGTCAAATAGCAATTACATAAACAGAATACCTCAGCTCAGTTACACATGCAGAACACAGACCATCACCAAACAAGGAATCACAATTTAAAAACAGGAAGACAATAATTAAACTGGGAACCCTAAAAGCCAAACTTGGAATGTACAACAACAATGTAGAAATAAAACTATAAATTAATTTCCTCTTGTACTAAACAAAGCACAGACATTAATGATGCACATTTCCCAGAGCTGACATATTCCAGTTAATAAATTCAAAATAAAGAGATATCTTTGTACCTTTTGTGCATTTTTTTTTCAGTTGCAATTGTTCCAGCCACTTTCTTCTGGTTTATTTGTGTCTTCTGCTATCTCTCCATCGTCTGCTGTCCATTTGTCCTTTCTTCTCTTCTAGTTTTTTTCCATTCTCTCTCTACATCTGCTTTAACATAATAATCTTTCTCCTTTTGCTCTTTCCTCATTCCTATTTCATCCACTCAAATTTTACCCCTCCATCCTCAATCCCCACTTAGTCTCCCAATACCCGGCCAATTGTACATTTTTCTTCCTTCCCACACAAAATATTTTTCCCCTCTCCATTTCACTCTCCCAGCCCCATCCACTTCTAATCTCCCCCAACATCAGCTCCCTTTTAGTTCCAGCCCCACCCAGTATCCGCTCCCTTCTAGTCCCCACATCAGCCCATTTCGAGTCCTGGCCCCCCATCAGTCCATTTCCAAGTCCTAGCTCCCCCATCCATTTCCAGTCCTATCCGAGTCCCTTCATCAGCTCATTTCCAATACCAGCCTCCCATCAGCCCATTTCTAGTCCTTTCCTAGCCCCACCATCAGCCCATGTTAAATCCTAGCTCCTCTCCACTCAGCCCATTTCTAATCCAAGCCCCCCATGAGCCTACTTCCAGTTCTAGCCCCTCCATGAGTCCATTTCAATACAAGCCCCCCCTACAGTCCATTTCCAATCTTAGCTCCCCCCAACAGCCAATTCCCTGTCCTATCCTAGCCCCTCCATCATCCCATTTCCTGTCCTAGCTCCCTCCCCTAAGAGCCCATTCCAATTCCCCCTTGGCATCAGCTATTTGCAGTTCAAGCCCCCTTCCACTCAGCCCATTTCCATTCCAAGTCCCCCTCCCCATCAGCTATTTGCAGTTCAAGCCCCCCACTTCCCCTCAGCCCATTTCCATTCCAAGCCCCGTCCCCATCAGCTATTTGCAGTTCAAGCCCCCCCTTCCCCGCAGCCCATTGCCAGTCCAAGCCCCGTCCCCATCAGCTATTTGCAGTTCTAGCCCCCTTCCACTCAGCCCATTTCAAGTCCTAGCAACACCAACCCATTACCATTCCTAGCCCCCCATAGCCCATTACCAGTCCTAATCCCACCAGCCCATTTCCAGTCCTAATCCACCATCACACAATTTTGAGTTTAATCCCAACCATAGCCCATTACCAGTCTTAACCTCCCCATCAGCCCACTCCCAGTCCTAATCCCACCAGCCCATTTCCAGTCCTAATCCCCATCACCCAATTTTTAGTTTAAGCCCCCCATAGCCCATTACCAGTCCTAACCTCCCCATCAGCCCACTCCCAGTTCTAATCCCACCAGCCCATTTCCAGTCCTAATCCCCCATCACCCAATTTTTAGTTTAAGCCCCCCATAGCCCATTACCAGTCCTAACCCATCAACCCACTTCCAGTCCTAATCCCACCAGCCCATTTCCAGTCCTAATCCCCCATCACCCAATTTTTAGTTTAAGCCCCCCCATAGCCCATTACCAGTCCTAACCCCCATCAACCCACTCCAGTCCTAATCCCACCAGCCCATTTCCAGTCCTAATCCCCCATCACCCAATTTTTAGTTTAAGCCCCCCATAGCCCATTACCAGTCCAAACCCCCCATCAACCCACTTCCAGTCCTAATTCCACCAGCCCATTTCCAGTCCTAATCCCCAATCACCCAATTTTTAGTTTAAGCCCCCCATAGCCCATCACCACTCCTAACCCCCCCAGCGCCCATCACCACTCCTAACCCCCCCCAGCGCCCATCACCCCTCCTAACCCCCCCCCCCCAGCCCAGCCCAGCCCAGGGAAAATTTAAAATAAAAAAAAGCTGTCTGCTGCCGCTTCTGGGGCCGCCGCAGCAGAATCGAGTGTGCCGCGGGGCCCCCCCTGTGCCCGGCAGAGCCTGCCCTCCCCTGTATCAGCTCTCTCTTTCCAGCGGCAGTCACATGCACCGGCTTTCAGAGCGCGAAGGGACTAGCTTCCCTTTCGTGGCTCTGTTAAGCCCGCGGGGGCTGATGGGAAGTTCCCATCAGCCCCCGCGGGCTTAACAGAGCAGCGAGGGAGAAACTCTCCCCTCGCGCTCTGAAAGCCGGCACGTGTGACTGCCGCTGGAAAGAGAGAGCTGATACAGGGGAGGGCAGGCTCTGCCGGGCACAGGGGGGGGCCCCGCGGCACACTCGATTCTGCCGCGGCAGCCCCGGAAGCGGCAGCAGACAGCTTTTTTTATTTTTTTTTTAAATTTTACTTTTGGATCAGAATGTTTTTTGCGCGGGGCCCCCTGAAATGCGGGGCCCTGTGCAAAAAACATTCTCGCTCAATGGACGGGCCGGCCCTGCATGGTATGTTGCGAGTCCTGCTTCATTTTGTTCCTTGGATATTGCAGGTTGGTTCCTTGCTGAGGAGCCAGTTCACTATGGCGGAGGCTTTTCTGCAGATGGTATGTACCAGCCTGATCTCTTCAGCCCTGCTCTAGTGGATTCAGTCTCTTCTGCCAGATGATGCTACCTCTCTTTTGGAGTCAGATACGGTCTTCCTTTCTGATGCCATGTATGACCTGACGCTGATGGAACCCTGACGCTGGTGCCAGGGTGATGTTTTTGGCTCTGGCACTAGGCAGCAGACATATTCTCCAAAGCCCGGTTGGCTTAACTGCCTTTTAAGAGGAAGCTTCTCTTTGAAGCTGATTTAGAGAAGCTGGTGAAGGACCTAGGTAACACAAAATATTACCATCTTCTGGAAGAGAGGTCCAAGGGGCCTGTGAAGCGGGCTGGTGCCCTTTCTCATCAGCCTCTGCCCATCCACCAATGGCGTGCCGGCCAGATTCCCGGAGTTTCGGGGCTCTCGTCATTACCAACCTGGAAAATTTCTCTTCCCCTCTTCTTCCGGGCCTCGGGCTCATTCTCAGTACTTTTTTGGAGCACGTGGGCCCAGGGACTAGGTCCCCTCAAGAGGATCGTCATGGGCTGCCCAATGAAGATTTTGGGGCCCATTCCCTGGTTCCTCCGGTTGGAGGCAGACTTTGCCTTTTCTTTCAGAAATGGACTCAGGTTACCAAGGATTGCTGGGTGCTAGACACCATTCAGTTCGGCTGCATCCTGAATGCAAAGAGTTGATTCTGAATGCTTTCGTTATTTCCCCTTCTGGGTCTGCGATCAATAGTGCCGTTGTGTGAACCACCTTGGACAAGTTGCTGCATCTAAAGGCAGTGGTGCCCGTCCTTCCGGACAAGCGGGGCAAGGGCAGACACTCCATTTATTTTGTGGTGCCAAAAAAGGGCAGTTTCGTCTGGCCCATTCTGGACCTCAAGGGGGTCAATGCACACTTGTGGGAATTGCGCTTCTGGTTAGAAAACATACGCTCCGCGATTCAAGCAGAGTGCAGAGGGGAGTTCTCGGCTTCTCTGGATCTGGCCGAGGCGTATTTTCATATCCCAATCTGGATGGATCAGCAGAAGTATCTGTGTTTTGCCATGCTTGGTTCTCACAATCAGTTTGCCACCCTTCCTTTTGGGCTATCCACAGCCCAAGGACGTTCTCCAAGGTCATAGAGGTGGTGGCTGCGGCGCCAAGTAAGCTGTGTCCATCTCTATCTGGATGACTGGCTCATCCAAGTCCCTTCTCTTTCAGAAGCATCTCGGGTGGTGTCCTGAGTGGTGTCCATTTTGGAAAGCCTTTGCTGGGTGATCAATCAGGGAAAGAGCCAGCTGTTGCCTTCTCGATTCCTGGAGTTTCTGAGAGCACATTTCAACAACCAAGTGAGCAAAGGTTTCCTACCAGAGAAGAAAGTCAAAAGATTGTTGGATGCCTGGCACCATTCTCTGTGCAGCAGGCTCCGAGCTTGTGATTATCTTCAGCTCCTCAGATTGGGGGCAGCAACCACAGAGATGGTGCCATGTATATGTGCTCATATGCAACCACTCTAGTAGTGCTTGTTGACTTGGTAGTTCCAGAGTTCTCAGGAGACTGAGTGCAGGCTTCCACTCCCAGTGATAGTGAAGGCCTGCCTGGTGGCGGCAGCCCTGTCATCTGAGGAAAGGCATACCACTGGATGAATTCTCCTGGATCTTGCTGATGATGGATGCCAGTCTCTCAGGCTGGTTAACCCATTGCTAAGACAGTAAGCCCAGGGCCACTGGCACCACAGGGAAATGGTGTTACCCATCAACTGCCTTGAGGCAGGGGCCATCAGGTTAGTTCTTCTGCATTTCCGGCACCTAGTCGAGGGACAGGCAGTTCAAGTGTTTTCGACAATGCTATGGCAGTGGATTATGTCAATGGCAAGGCGGCATGAGGAGCACTGGGGTACCTCTGGAGATGGCTGTCCTATTTGCTTGGGTGGTTAAGTACCTCCTAGCCTTGTTGGCTCAGAACATTGCCGGGGTGGACAATGTTGAAACATGTTGCGGAACCGGCCAATTCCAGAGGGTTTGCACACCCAGTCTACCTCAGCACAAGTGTCCTCATGGGTGGAGTGGAGCTTGGTAACCCTTGCAGATATCTGTCGGGCAGCAACGTGGGCATCACTTTCCACTTTAGTCAAGCATTACCGCTTCGATGTCCACACATGGGTGGACACAGCCTTTGGATCAAGGATTTTGCAAGCTACTGTTTTTTCTACTTGCCCAGTGGAGTTGTAGCTTTGGTACATCCCACTTGCCTGGACTGGTCTAGCAGGACAAGATGGACGGTCACATTTTACTTACCAGTTAACGTCCTTTCCTTGAGTGCTACTAGACCAGTCCAGAGCCCACCCCCGGAACTGTATTTGCTCTGTTCATTTGCTGCAGTACCATTGGGTGTGCTATGATTTTTATTTTTAGCTCTGTAGGTTCATTTTCTGTTGACAACCTTCTGTTTTAACTTTTCTGTACATAGCTCTCTACTGTTGATTGCTCATTGTTGCCTACAGTTAAGGTTGTGTGAGGGTTGCTATGTATCTCCCATATACTTTGGGAAAAATACTGAAGGGACCTCTAGTGGCTGAGGTGAATAGAGGAATATGAGTGATGTCATTAAAATCTAGGCTTTTCATTGGTTCTTTGTCTCCACTAATCTGCTGGTAGAGGAACACAATCCACTTGTAGGGACTGGTCCAGCAGGACTCAAGGAAAGGACATTAACCGGTAAGTAAAATGTCACATTCTACCATTTTGCCAGGTACTGTGTCAATTTCACCAGTCTATATTTTACCGAATCACCCTTGGAGCCATTTTTAAAAACTGGCATTATGATGACCATCTTCCAATCTCCAGGTACTGTAGACAATTTTAACAATTTTACAGATTACTATTTCAATTTTTAATTCTTTCATCACTCTGGGATATATAACATCTGGCCCAGGAGACTTGCTGCTCTTTAGTTTGCCAATTTAGCCTATATATTTTTCAGGTTAAGACATAACATAATATATGCTATACTGAGTCAGACCAGGGGTCCATCAAGCCCAATATCCTGTTTCAGCGGCCAATCCAGGTAACAAATACCTGCCAGGTTCCCAAAAAGGTACACAGATTCCATGCTCTTTATCACAGGGGTAAGCAGTGGATTTCTCTGGTCCTCTTTAATAATGTTTTATGGATTTTACTTTAGGAACTTGACCAAACCTCTTTTAAACCCAGCTTCACGAACAGCTTTTACTACATCCTTCAGCAACAAAGTCTAGAGTTTGAATACATTGTAGCTTCATTGCGTGCCCCCTATTTGCTCTACTTTTTGAAGAAGTAAACAACCAATCTTACGTTTACCCATTCCAATCCATTCATTATTTTATAGACTTCTATCATATCTCCCCTCAGCCATCTTTTTTCCAAGTTGAAAAGCCCTAAACCTTTAAGCTTTTCCTCAAAGGTATATCCTTCCAGCCCCTTTCCCATTTTGGTAGCTCTTCTCTGTATCTTTTCTAATTCTGCTATATCATTTTTAAGATATGGCAACCAGAATTGCACATAATATACAGAGACATTATAATATCCTTGGTTTTATTTTTTATTCCTTCCCTTATGATTCCAAGCATTCTATTTGTTTTCTTGGCTGCAGCTGCACACTAGACAGAGGGTTTCGGTGTATTATCCACAATGACACCTAGATTCTTTTCCTGGGTAGTGGTTCCTAATGTGGAACCTTGCATTGTGTAACTGTAGTTTGGGTTGTTTTTGCTTAAGTCCATAAGTTTGTACTTGTCCGCATTAAATTTCATCTGCCATTTGAAGAATGGTCTAGATTTTAGCAACTAAGTTTTAATGTTAAAAATGCAGGGTCATGCATATGGGCTGCAAAAATCCAAGGGAGCAGTACAATATAGGGGGTAAAGTACTTCTGTTCACAAAAGTAGAGTGTGACTTATGGGTGATATTATCTGATGATCTTATGTCGACAAGTAGGTAGAAAAGGGGACAGCAAAAGCCAGAAGGATGCTTGGCTTGGTGCACAGGTAGTGAAATGGCCAAGAGGTGATATTGCCTCTGTCTAAATCTTTCACGAGACCTCATTTTGAGTACTGTGTATAATATCAGAGACCGCAACCTCAAAAAAATATAAACATGATGAAGTCCATGTAGATGATATCTACTAAAATGGTCAGTGGTTTTTATCAATAAAGCATTTGGAGACAGACTCGAAGATCTGAATATGTATAACTTTGGATGAAAGGCAGGTGAAGGAAGGTCTAATAGAGACATTTAAATACCTCCATGGCATAAATGCACAAGAGGTGGACCTCTTTTAATTAAAATGAAGCTCTGGAATGAAGTGGTATAGGACTAAGATGAAAGGGGAGACTCAGAAGTAACCTGAGGAAATATTTCTTTATGGAAAGGGTGGTGCATGGATGGAATAGCCTTTCATAGTGGTGGAAGAGACAATGACTTTATCTAAATTCAAAAAAGCATTTTACAAGCACAGAAGATCTCTAAAAGAAAGGAAGGGACTTTAGAGCTTTGTAGTTGATGGATGGGCATACTGGATAGATAATATGGTTTCATCTGCTGTCATTTTCAGTTTTCTGTTTAAACAAAACAGATGAGAAATCCCCGTGTTATTACTATAGAAAGCTCATGGTGCCACAGCTCAACAGAGGCTTGAAGTCCAAAAAGTATGAGCAAAGTAACTTTTGCATTTAAAAAAATTGAATGATGTAAACTGTGAACAGCGGGTACAACTCTAGCTACCTTATACTAGGCAGCCTAGATGAACCCTGTTAGTCTTCTTCTGCTGTCATTCATTATGTTACATTGATAAAACTTCTGGACTAAGAAAAAAAAAAGAAGCTATTAGTTTAGTTTATTCTGGTTCTTGATATATTGTGGTTTATACTTTAAAATAAATGAAGAAAGTTATTCTGGTTTAAATATTTTAATTGAAACTAGGAGAAAATATATTTTGTTATAGAGGTAACCAATAATGCTTTTAAGGAAAGAGTTAAAAATATTTCTCTGAAAAATTCCTGCAGAACAAAAATTATCTCTCAAGGGAATATATATCACAATTTCTGCAAAAGAGTATAATTTGTCTTCCATGTGCAAGATACTGATGTAATCTCAATATATTTCAACATCCATTTTCATATAACGGTTATGATTTTTCACTGTTACAGGAACAGTAAAACACTGAAAGCAATGAATATAAAATAAATGATTAATGAGATTACTTACTGACAGCCAGTGCACAGATAAAACATTGTATAATGTAATTGCGCAGTTTTATTGGCATATATATATATACACACAACATACAAAATATATATATTTTTTTCCTCTTACTCCACATCTTTCACACTTCTCTGCCCCAAGCTTGAAAAAATAGAATATTAGATATATTATGTACTTAGTGGTATTAGTATTAAAGGAGAGAGGACAATAAGGAAATCTACTGCGTTAGCATTTAACTTTCTAAAAGGAGACTGATAAAATGAGAAAAATGGTTAAGAAAAAACTAAAAGGAGCAACAGCAAAGTTAGAGTAGCTACTCACCTGTAACGGGTGTTCTCCAGGAGCAGCAGGAATCAGTCTCCACATATGGGTAACGCCGGCGCCGACGGAGCCCTCGTGTGGAGCATTTCCCCAGCTTTCAAGGAAAGCCTTTGGGAATGCAGCACGCATGCGTGGCCCCTTCCTGCCCAAGGATGCCATCTTGCTCAATCTGATGACACAGCTAAAAGACAGCAAAAATCAAAATGAATGATATGACTGCAACTCCAGGGGAGGAGGGAGGGTCGAGAGGACTGATTCCTGCTGCTCCTGGAGAACACCTGTTACAGGACCAAGCAGGAAGTCAGTCCTCACATATGGGACTCCCCAGCTCTAGGCTACTGGGAACCCTAAGCTGAAAAAATGGCTCCCTCTCAAGAGCCTCAGCATTCGTGATAAGAATATCCTCTGAGAATGCCCCCGTACGGTAGCCCAACACAAGGGCCGGAGGGTAGGAGTTGCCTAAACCTCAAAGAGATTACGGAGTAACGCCTGTCCGAAAGCACCATCCCTTCGGGACTCTCTCTCGAGGCAGTAATTTATTTATTTATTTATTTATTTAACTGCATTTATATCCCGCTTTTCACCGGGTCAAAGCGGTGTAACATATAACATAGGGGAGGGGGGTAATTTTTCTTTAGGGTGGGGGCCATCACCAGGGGGCAACAATTAACGATTTGGGTAGACATGGACATGTATATTTCTGCTGAATCTATGTATTAGGTCATGGTGGTGCTTCTGTTCAGAGATGTTCACGGAATAGGATTGTCTTCGGCTGTTTCTTAAATGATGTGATGTCAGCGTTGTTCCTGATGTGGTTTGGTAGAGAGTTCCAGAGGGATGGAGCATAGAGTTCGAATGCTCTGTTGCAGGTCCGTTGTGTGGATTTGGTTCTTTTGTGGGGGACAACGATAGAGTTATTGGAGGAATGTCTGGTTGATCTGTTGTGGGATAGGCGAGGCAGTAAGGAGTGGAGTGAGGTGTTCCGTGTTTGGTGGATAGTTTTGTGGATGAGCAGGATAGCTTTGTACTTGATTCTTGCTTGTAGTGGAAGGAGGTGAAGGTCTCTTAGGATTGGGGTGATGTGCTCGCGTTTTTTTGCATTCTGAATAATCCTCGCTGTAATATTTAAGGCAGTACGGAGGGGGTTGGTGTGTGAGGCAGGAAGTCCATGATAGATTATGTTGCAGAAATCTAGATGAGGGAGTGTCACAGCTTGCATTACTGTCCTGAAGTCGTGAGGTTCTAGGAGGGGTCGGAGGCGTTGAACAGTTTTGGCTTTGTGGAATATCGTCCCAGCGGTTTTGTTGATTTGTTGTTTGAAGGTGAGCGCTTGGTCAATGAAGACGCCTAGATATCTTATTTGAGGCTGGATTTGGATTTGCGTGGTTCCCATGTTGAGGTGGGAAGGTGGTTTGAAGTCGGGATCTTTTGTTACTATTAGGGCTTCGGTTTTCTTTATGTTGATGGACAGGTTGTTTTCCTGTAGCCAGTTGGCTACGTCGTTGAAGCAGGCTGATAGCTGGTCGTTGTTTGGGTTGGTGGTCGTAATTGGTGCGTAGAGCATTATGTCGTCTGCGTAGATGTGGAAGTTGATGTATGATTGAGCATAGTGGACGGAGATATATGTTAAACAACATGGCTGATAGGGTGGATCCTTGGGGTACTCCTTGTAGTTGTTGGTAGGGGGGCGATGTTGTGGAGAGGGTGCGGATCCGTTGCTGTCTGTTGGTTAAATAGGATCTGAACCATTGGAGTACAGTGTCTTTGATTCCAATTGTTTGTAGTCTGCGTATGAGGATTTCGTGGGAGATTGTGTCAAATGCCGCTGATATATCTAGGAAGATCAGGATGTATCCTGATTTCTTCTCTTGGGTTCCAATGATGAGGGTGTTCATTAGAATGGTCATGAGGGTCTCGACTCCATGTAGTGGTCGGAAACCGTGTTGCTGCGGGTCAAGTATGTCATTGGTGTCCAGGTGGTCTTGAAGCTGGCGTTGGACTATCTTTTCTATTATCTTAGTGGCGAGGGGGAGGCTTGCAACTGGTCTGTAGGAGGTGGGGTCCAGGGGGTCCAGGTTGTTCTTTTTTATGGTTGGTCGAATGATTGATGTTTTGAGGGCATCCGGTATGTATCCTTGTTTAAAGGATTCGTTTAGGATGTGAGTTAGTGGGGCACTCAGGTCTTCCTTGGTTTTCTTTATCCATTCCGTAGGGCAGGGGTCCAGCGGGGAGGTAGTGGTGTTCAGACAGGAGATAGTGGAGGATATCTCTTCCTTTGAGGTTTCATTGAATGTATTCCAGTCAGCGTTTATGGTGGTACTGGGGTATGTCTTTGTGACTGTAGCGCTGCGGTAAGGTTGTTGAGGTTGCTGAAATTGTTTGTATTGTCGGGCCAAGAGATCCGAGGGGATATCTGGGAGTTGATCGGAGGTGGTCGGTGCTTTTGTCAGTTTTTTGGCAATTTGGAAGAGTTCTCGAGGCTTGTTTACAGCTGTCGTGATGATTTTGGTGTGGTAGTTTTTCTTCGCATTGTCGGCCTCTGAGTGGTAGGTAGTGAGTTCAGAGAGGTATTGCTTTTTGTCTATGTCATTTTTGGTTTTCCTCCATTTTCTTTCTGCTCTTCTAAGTTTCGTTTTTAGTTTCCGGAGGTCAGGGGTGAACCAGCGGGCCTTTGAGGAGATGGGTTTGTTGCTAGTTTTGTTCGGAGTTGCATTGGATGCTGAGGAGATTGTGGTGTTCCAGTTGTCTATGAGGTCATCGAGGTTGTTGGAATTCGTAAGTAGGTTAGGTAGAGTTAGTGTCAGGAAGTCTTCTCTGTTGAATGCTTTGAATCTCCGCGTGTGTTGAGTGTTTTCTCTGTTTGTATTTGTTTGATATGCGTGGGAGAGGTGGATGATATAGTGGTCTGACCATGGGACTGGTGAGATTGTTGGACTGCTGCATGCGGAGGATGTTTGGGAGTTCAGAAATATGAGGTCCAGTGTGTTGCCTTTTTCGTGTGTTGGTTCATTTATGATTTGTGTCAGGTTCATTGCTGTCATGGCGTTGAGGAATGTTTCTGTTTGCGCGTCTTGGAGGGATGGGAGATTGAAGTCTCCCAATATAATTGGTTCTTTTGCTGGGTCGATGCTCTCGGAGATGAGGTGTAGTATCCTTGGTAAGTCAGAGTTTGCAGCGGGTGTTCTGTAGACCAGGCATATTGTGAGGTTTTTGTTAGTGAGAGTGAGGATGTCTGCTTCATTGGAGGTTTCAGAGGTGTGGGTCCGTAGGTGGAGGTTGTCCTTTGCGATGATGGCTACCCCTCCGCCTTTCGTGTGTGTTCGGGAGCAGTGATGAAAGCTGTATCCGGTTGGTGTCAGTTGGTTCATTATCACTGTGTCAGTTTCTGTTAGCCAGGTTTCTGTTATACATAGGATGTCAGTCTTCTCAGATATGATCAGGTCTTGGAGCATGTGGTATTTGTTCCTTGTGGAGCGTGCGTTTATGAGTGAGATGGAGAGGTGCAGGTGGCTGGTGTGATTGGTGCTTCGGAGTGGCGTGCGGTGTGTGTGTGTTGGGTTGTTCGTGGTGTTGTTGATGTTTGTGGGTTGAGGTTCTGCGGTTCCGGTGTATGGGAGGTCAATGGGTGCGGTTGGGTGTGGGTATGGTGTCTGTGCAGAGGAGGTTGTGCAGGGTAGTGTGTCTGCGTAGGGAGGGTTGCTGAGTGTGCTTGGGTGGGGGTATAGTGTTAGGATGGGAGTGAGAAAGTAGATGGGGGTTAGGAAGGGCGGCATGTTGAGACAGAGTACCTGGGCTTTTGAAGCGGTGTGGTCTCTTCTTGTAGATTTGCTGGAGCTTTTGGAATTTCCGGTGGTTGTCCTGTTGAGCTGCTTGCCACGATGGTTCTCTTTTTATGTCAGAAATGGTGTTGCGGCTGGTAACAGGAGCCGGCGTGCTCACCTGTGTTCCAGTGAGCTCCCGTTTCAGCAGGACTTGAGTCGTCGATGGTGCTAGTGCCGGCGAGCTCAGACCCGATCAGGGGAGCTCGAGCCTCAGCTGTTGCAAAGATTTTCCGTGGGGTGGGCCACGCAAATGGCCAGCGCCTAAGGGCCACGCCAAAGGGCCCTTTGGCAAGGCCCTCAGGTTCAATGGGCTGCAAAAGTCTGGTTTGAAGACCAAGTTGCGGCCCGGCAGATGTCTTCCAACAGAACAGAACGGAGATGAGCTGCTGACGTGGCTTTCGCCATGACATGGTGGGTCGTGACTCGACCCTGCAAGGGGAGGTCAGCTGCCTTGTACGCCCAGGCGATACAATCTGCTACCCAAGTGGACAACGTACGCTTGAAGATAAGATGGGGTTACCTATTAGGGTCAAAGGAGACAAAGAGCTGAGTAGCTCTTCAATGCCCCTGCGTACATTCTATGTAAAAAGACAACGCCCTCTTACAGTCCAGGGTATGCAAGACTGTTTCAGCTCGGCTGGTTTGCGGCCTCGGAAAGAAGGTCAGAAGAACCACCTCCTGGTTGAGGTGGAAAGAGGAGACTACTTTTGGAAGGAACTTCGGATAGGTCCGAAGGAACTTCAGATGGGTCCGTAGGACCACCCTGTTCCTATAGAACCGTGTGTACGGTCTATCAGAAACCAGAGCTTGTAGCTCACTCACACGTCTGGCTGAGGTAAGAGTCACCAGGAAGAGTGCTTTCCAAGAAAGGAAGCTCAAATGGCAAGTAGCCATCAGCTCAAATGGTGGGTGAGTAAATTGCTGCAAGACTACATTCAAATCCCACTCAGTCGCCGGTGGACGAACCGGAGGCTTGAGAAGAAGCAGACCTCTGAGAAATCGGGACACCAAGGGGTGAACTGAGAGAGACTGTCCCTCCACCGGTGAGTGGTGCGCTGATAGAGCACTGAGGTGGACCCGAACAGAGTTAGACTTAAGGCCTAGGTCTGACAGGTGAAGTAGATACTGCAGTACTACTGGCACAAAGCAAGAGAAAGGATCTTCACTGCGCTGAGCACACCACACCGTAAACCTACACCACTTGAGGGCATAGGACTTTCTGGTGGACTGCCTCCTAGAGGCCAAGACCACCTCCTCAACCTCCTTAGGTAGAAGGGAGCTAGCACTATCCTTTCAGCAGCCAGGCCATCAGATTGAGGGATCTGAGATTGGGGTGCAGAAGGGAATCCTGATCTTGAGACAGGAGATCGTGTTGCAACCCCAGAGGGAATGGAGTTTCCACTGCCAACTGCAGCAGAAGTGGAAACCACGGCTGCCTCGGCCATCTGGGGGGCTACCAGAATCACCAAGGCCTTGTCCCAGAGAATCTTGAACAGAGTTCAGCCACCAGGGGCGTGGGAGGAAACGCATATAGCAGGCCCATAGACCAAGAGGTCAGAAAAGCATCTGCTGCTATCCTCAGGGGATGCGGCTGTCTGGAGCAAAACCTGGGCAGCTGACGGCTTTGTGGACTTGCAAAGAGATCGATGGATAGAAGTCCCCAGCGGAGGAAGATCTGCTGGACCACCCATGGATTCAACTGCCATTCGTGAGGCTGGAGAATCCTGCTTAGCTTGTCTGCTAGGAAATTCTCCTGACCAGGTAGATAAATTGTTTTGAGAAATATGCTTTGTTTGACTGCAAAGGAGCAAAGGGCCAGCGCCTCCTGACATAGGAGCCTGGACCCCGTGCCCCCTTGTTTGTTTACATAGAACATTGCCACTTGATTGTCCATCTGAATTAGGACAGGCTGGTGAAAGAGGGCATGAGAAAAAGTCTGTAAAGCTAAGTGGATTGCTCGCAGCTCCAAAAGATTGATTTGTTGCGTGGCCTCTCGAGGAGACCAAAGGCCTTGAGTGCAGGTGCCCTGGCAATGTACACCCCAGCCCTTTAAGGAAGCATCGGTCGTCAGCACCCTTGTGTGTGCTGGAGCCTGAAAAGGTACCCCCCATGAGAAGATTTGGGAGATGTAGCCACCACTGTAAGGAGTCCAAAAGTGGTTTGGACACTTTTACTCTGTCTCGGAGGTCGCCTGTGGCCTGCGTCCACTGATCTCTGAGGCACCACTGAGCAGTCCGCATGTGTAGATGGGCATTCGGAGTCACATGTACCGTGGATGCCATGTGGCCCAGGAGCCGCAGGAAGTGCCTGACTGAGACATGAGACTTGCTTTGGAACTGGTTGGCCAAGTCTATCAGTCTGTGGGCCCTGTCTTTGGGCAAGTAAGCTCTTGCCTGAAGGGGGTGCCTAAGCTTGCCCCTATAAACTCTAGGTTCTGAGAGGGGAGCAAAGTGGACTTTGCGTAGTTTATGACATAGCCCAGATGCTGAAGAAGAGTGGCTTGTCTGGCCTCCTGGAGAGACAGAATATAAGAACGTGAATAGCAAAGGAAGGAATCTTTATTATTGAACACTTGTGAGCCAGGGCCCGACACAGGCCATGTTTCGCTATGCCTTCATCAGGGGCTGTAATTGGCTACAAAATATAATCATAAGAATAAAAATAAAAATGATAATAATAATAATAAACAATTACATACATAAATAATGTATAAAAATTAAATGCTTGTATGCAAAAATAAAAAAGCACCTTAAGAAACATGTATATTACATCCAAAAATGATGAAACATATATTGAACTTATTATTAATAATACATATACAACTATTTCCATCCAATTATTGTATAAAAACTGATAAGAACCTTTAATGTATAACTTAAAAACTAAAAAACTAAAAAATTACCTTAAAAAGGATATGTTGTACATGAATAACAAACAAATTAATTACTATATGGAAGTGACTTACTGTGCCATTATAGACTAAAAAAGAATAAAACATACCTGTATGTTCAATATTTAGTTCCTTGCAATCTGTATATATTACAATAATATTATACAATAATTGGATGGAAATAGCTGTATATGTATTATTAATAAGTTCAATATATATGTTTCATCATTTTTGGATGTAATATACATGTTTCTTAAGGTGCTTTTTTATTTTTGTATACAAGCATTTAATTTTTATACATTATTTATGTATGTAATTGTTTATTATTATTATTATTATTATCATTTTTATTTTTATTCTTATGATTATATTTTGTAGCCAATTACAGCCCCTGATGAAGGCATAGCGAAACACAGCCTGTGTCGGGTCCTGGCTCACAAGTGTTCAATAATAAAGATTCCTTCCTTTGCTATATTGGGTGTGTTGTCTGCACGTGAATTTATGCTCCTTGGTTGGACTATACTCCTGGAGAGACTGGCCACTGATGAGCCAGTCGTCCAGGTATGGGAAGACAAAAATCCCCTGATTCCTGAGATAAGCCGCCACCACCACCGCCAGGCATTTGGTGAAAACCTTGGGGGCAGAGGTTAGGCATAAGAACATAAGATATGCCATACTGGGTCAAACGAAGGTCCATCAAGCCCAGTATCCTGTTTCCAACAGTGGCCAATCTAGGTCATACGTACCTAGCAGTATCCCCAAAAGACACAGGTTCCACAATGCTTATATTGGGTCAAGCATTGATATCCTGGGTCCCTTTTTAATAATGGTTTATGGACCTTTCCTCCAGGAACTTATCCAAACCTTTTTTAAACCCAGCTACACTAACAGCTGTTACTACATCCTCCGGTAACAATTTCCAGAGTTTGATTACACGTTGAGTGAAAAAATATTTTCTCTTATTTGTCTTAAATAGTCTACCCTGTAGCTTCATTACATGTCCCCTAGTCTTTCTATATTCTGATAGTGTAAACAATCAATCTACATTTACCCGTTCCACTCCATTCATTAATTTATAGACCTCTATCATATCTCCCCTCAGCCGTCTCTTTTCCAGTTTGTAGAGCCCTAACCTTTGTAGCCTCTCTTCATAGGAGTAGCCTTCCATCCCCTTTACCATTTTGGTGGCTCTTCTCTGTACCTTTTCTAATAACGCTATATCCTTTTTAAGATATGGCGACCAGAATTGCACGCAATATTCAAGGTGCGGTCATACCATGGAATAATACAGAGGCATTATAATATCCTTTGTTTTATTTTCCATTCCTTTCCTTATGATACTTAGCATTCTATTTGCTTTCTTGGCCGCCGCTGCACACTGGGCGGAGGGTTTTAACATGTTATCCACGATGACTCCTAAATCTTTTTCCTGGGTGGTGGTTCCCAATGTGGAACCTTGCATCGTGTAAACATAGTGTGGGTTGTTCTTTCCTAGGTGCATAACTTTGCAATTGTCCACATTAAATTTCATCTGCCATTTGGATGCCCAGTCTTCCAATTTATCCAGATCCTCCTGCAGTTTTCCACAGTCCTCTTGGGTTTTAACAACTTTAAACCGTTTTGTGTCGTCTGCAAATTTGATAACCTCACTAGTTATTCCCTTTTCCGGGTCATTTATGAATATGTCAAAAAGTAGCGGATCCAGTACAGATCCCTGGGGTACTACACTATTCACATTTTTCCATTGGGAAAAATGGCCATTTAGCCCTACCCTCTGCTTTCTATCTTTTAACCAGTTCCCGAACCACAATAGTACACTGCCTCCTATCCCATGACTTTTTAGTTTTGCCAAAAGTCTCTGATGAGGGACCTTGTCAAAGGCTTTCTGAAAGTCCAGATACACTATATCAACTGACTCACCTTTGTCTACCTGTTTATTCACACCTTCAAAAAAACATATCAGATTAGTAAGACAAGATCTTCCTTGTCTAAAGCATGTTGGCTGTCTCCCATTAGGCCATGACTATCTACATGCTGTGTAATTTTGTTCTTTATGATGGTTTCTACCATTTTCCCCGGTACTGACATCAGGCTCACCGGTCTGTAATTTCCCGGATCACCCAGTAACCCTTTATAAAAATTGGTGTTACATTGGCGACCCTCCAATCTTCAGATATTACAGATGATTTTAATGAAAGTACACAGATTACTAATAGCAGGTCTGAAATCTCATATTTCAGTTCTTTCAACACTCTGGGATGTATACCATCCGGTCCAGGTGATTTGCTACTATTCAGTTTATCAAATAGTTGTAATACATCTTCCCAGTGTAGTGATATTTCTCTCAATTCCTCTGCAGTATCACCTTTAAATACCACTTCAGTCTTGGGTAACATCCCTACATCTTTCTCAGTAAAGACCGAAGCAAAGAATTCATTCAGTCTCTCCGCTATAGCCTTGTCTCCTCTTACTGCCCCTTTTACCCCTCTATCATCTAATGGTCCAATTGACTCTCTCACAGGCCTTTTGTTAAGAATATACTTGAAAAAGTCTTTATTTCATGTTTTTGCTTCCGTATCAAGTTCCTTCTCAAATTCTCGCTTTGCCTGCCATAATCAAAGGCCAAAGGGAAGTACCCTGTACTAAAAATGGTTTCCTCACACCACAAATCTGAGATATTGTTTGTGGTCTGGATGAATGAGGATGTGAGTATAAGCATCCTTTAGGTTTAAGGAGCATAGCCAGTCTCCCTGCTGGAGGTAGGGCAGCAGTATCCCAAGGGTAAACATCTTGAACTTTAACCTCTCCTGAAACTTGTTTAGGTTTTGCAAGTCTAGGATAGGCAGGAGGCCTCCTGTCCTTTTTGGTACCAGGAAGTACCTGGAGTAGAAGCCTTGCCCTTCCAGGTGGTGAGGCACCGGTTCCACCGCCTGTTCCTTTAGAAGACTTGCCAACTCCTGAAGGAGGAGGTTCCTCTATAGAGGGAGTCTTGGAGGCTCCCCTGGGAAGTAGGAGGGGGTAGCTGGTGGAATTGGAGCATGTAGCCCTTTTGGACTATGCTCAGTACCCAGGTATCGCCTGTGATGGCTGGCCACCTGTAGGCGTACAGGGTCAGCCGACCTCCTGTGCTGAGTGGAGCCACCGGCGGAGAAGAGGCTATGCTGTGGGAGTCAAAACCCCGCTCCCTGCTGTGCAGGAGCTGCAGCTGGAGGCTTGCGGGTCTTCTGCCTACGGGGCCCATGCCCCTGCCCCTTGGCCTGCTGGCCCTGTTGGGGAGCTGGAGAGGCCTGATATTGAGGGTAGGATTTGTAGGCAGCACCCTACCTCTGGAAAAAGGGCTTCTTTCCTGAGCCCTTCTTTTTTTGAGAAGGGGCAGAAGTCTTTTTAGACAGCCTTGTCCTGGTGAGAGTCTCAGTCTCGATTTCTGCAGCCTTTTCAGTCATGGGCTTTCCGAATAGGTTGTCACCTCAGCAAGGGACATCGACCAACTTTTCCTGCACCTATGACTCCAGGTCCGATGACTGTAGCCAGGCCTGACGACGTGCACCGATGCCGGCCGCGGCTACCCGGGCCAAAGCCTCGAAGCCATCATAGGCTGCTCGAGAGATAAACTTTGAGTACTCTCAGATCCCTGTCGGCAAGGCCTTGAACCTCTGCAAGGGTTAGTCGGAGAGGCCAGCTGAGAACCCGGCAATTTCCTTTGCCAGGTCTCTTAGGTACATGCCCATGTACAACTGGTAAGTCTGGACATGGCAAGATAGCATAGAGCCCTGGAAGCACTTTCTACCGAGGGCCTCCAGGTTCCGAGTCTCCCTGCCGGGGGGCTCCGAGGAGTGCATCTTCTGACTCTTCAGACAGTGCATGGCCGATTCCACAACCATGGAATTGTGCGGTAGCTGTGCCTTTTGGAATCCAGGGCTCTTACGGACTCGATATATGGAATCGACCTGTTTGCTAAGAACCGGCACCGAGGCCGGTGCCTCCCACATACGGAAGAGCAGCCATTCCAGCATCGAAGGAACCGGTACAGTAAAGGCTTCCTTCGGAGGAAAATCATAATGGAGGGCATCGAGCTCCTCGGCTCGAGGCTCCTCCTCGGCGTCCACAGGGAATGCCAAAGCCTTGGCCATGTCTATCACGAAGTCCGAGAACCGAGTATCCTCCGGGGGGGGGGGGGGACCTTCTCCGAGGCTCGGACTCCAGGGAGTCCGAAGGGACGTACCAGGTCTGGAAGGTGTCCGGAGACTCCTTGTCCTCCAAGCCGACTCCTCCGAGGAGTCGTCGAGTGGCTCCGGCTGTGTGGGCCTCGGTGCCACCTGCCCCGACACCGAGGGCACTGGCGTCGACAACCTCGGCCCCACACGGGAGGTTGAGGGGGACCTTGACCGAGGATCGACTCGAGACTTGATGGACTCGAGGATCGGCTCGGCCTCGGGGATCGACTTAGACGTCGAGGTCCCGGTGGTTGGGGCAGATGCACCGGTCAGACCGGCGATCAGCACCCTCTGCTGTTCCATGAAGGCAGCCAAGCTGCTCTCCAAGGCCGTCAGCCTGAGTCCAAGCTCAGGAGACTCAGCAGCCCCTGACTCGAAGTCAGTTCTCCTGGAGGAGAGTCCACGAGGACAACAGAACTTATGTGACTCGGGGACTCCGGCTCCATGCAAGGTAGTTTGGATGGCCTCTCCGACTCCGAGAGCCTGGGGCAGCGGTCAGGGCTATGCAATCTGGCCCTCGAGGACCCAGGGTCCTTCACCGACGCTGCCCTCACGAGCTTCTTCTTCCTTTTGTGCTCCCGGGTGGGAGACCCCTCTCTCAGAGGAACCACGACGGCGCTCGGGGTCAGACTCCCGAGATGTCGAGGCCTCTGATGAAGTCCGGGGCCGGCCGGATGCAGACTCTGAAAAAATTCTCACACGTTGATGCTGACGGCTCCGAAGTGCCTTCGACAACATTTTGCCGCATGGGCCACAGACCAGCGTGTCATGGTCGGGCCCAAGGCATCGGAGGCAGCAGTCATGAGTGTAGGTGAGAGACATAAGTTTCTTCTACTGATCACATTTTTTGAACCCGCTGGCAGCCATCGGGGGAAAAAGGGCCCCTGCAAGGTCAAAAGACCGGGCTGCCAGTGAAAATAACAAATAAGACGCGAATGCTAGTCACAAAGGACAAAAACCGAAAAAAGAAATTCCGGACTCGATACCGGTGTACCGAGCCCAGGCAGGAAGGGGAACTGGCGTCGAACCGGATAAGAAAAAAAGTGAAAATCGCAGAAAAAAAATCTACTTTTCCCAGGTGACACGAACTCACGTCCGTTGGGCTCCGTGGAAAAAGAAAGACTGAGCAAGATGGCACCCTTGGGCGGGAAGGGGACTGCGCATGCGTGCTGCATTCCCAAAGGCTTTTCTTGAAAGCTGGTGAAATACTCCGCACGAGGGCTCCGTCGGCGCCAACGTCACCCATATGTGAGGACTGACTTCCTGCTTGGTCCTGGAGAATAAGAGTTTACATTGGGTGTGGGCTTTGTTTTAAAATATTATCTTGAAAGTTCAGTCCAGATTATTCCACAGTTCAAGAAAGGTGGAAGGAAGTCAGCATAGTTTAAATGTGAGGTCAGAGAGGTGGTTATAGTAAAAAAAAAAATCTTTCAGAAAAAGGAAAAAGGAGCCAAATGATGAAAACAGGAGACAACATAAGGACTGGCAAGTTAGATGTAAGGCACTTATAAGACAAGCAAAGAGAGAATTTGAAAAGAAGCTTGCCGTGGAAGTACTAACTCATAGTAAAAACCTTTTCAGTACATTCATAGCAAAAAGTCTATCTACCTTTTTGGAACCTGGCAGGTATTTGTGGCCTGGACTGGCCATTGTTGGAAACAGGATATGGGGCTTGATGGACTTTGGTCTGACAGTATGGCATATCTTACTGTTTTAGGATATGTCAAAATAGGAGAAATCCTTTGATAAGCTGTGTCATTTCAGTTTTAAAAAGCAGGAGTTTACTGTACTGTGGCCAGCAGAATAAAAGTCCTGAAGTATGGGTGATAATAGCAACGGAGCCCAGAGCGGGAGTAGCTACCCAGTTTCAGATTTTTCCTGAAGCTTTTCGAAGTGCTCTATCATGCATGCTTGCCTGTTCTTGTTTGCCACTGTCACCCAGAACCACCTCAGTCTATTAGTATAGCTGAATGCAGAATACTGCTCCTTGGGGAGATGTGGAGGTTTGTGAGGACTCATACCCTGCAGCCCAGGAAGAACTCTTGCTGCAGGTAAGAAACTTAGTTTTCTTTGTGGACAAGCAGGATAGTGAATCCTCACATACGGGAATACCTAGCTACAGACTGCCTTTAGCTTAGAAGGAAAATTGTGCTGCAATGGGCAGAGACCTACAACCTTTTTATTATTATTATTATTATTATTTTGAAAAGGTAGCCTGGAAAGAAAAGTAAATGGGTACATGGAGTTGGATTCTATTCCCCCAAAAAGATTCTGGAGGATGGACTGGCCAAACCTCCAGACACTTCATGGGTTTCTTTCCAAACAATAATGGAATGTGAATGTATGGACAGATGTCCATGTCTCTGCATTGTAAATCTCCTCCATGGAGGGTCCTTAGGTGGGCTAATAATGAAGTCATTGCTCTGAGATTATGAGTCATTACATGACCCTCCAGAGTCAAGCCTGTCTGGGCATAAACGGAGACGACGTAATCCACTAGCCAACTGGATAACATGTGTTTATTAATGGCACCCTCTGACCTGTTTGGGTTAAAAGAAACAGAGTTGGGTGGACTTTCTCTCCTCTCGAGCCCTCCTGGATCCTTTACAATATGGCTTTCGTTCTTTATATTTATTTATTTATTTAAAGTCTCTTATATACCGCGCTATTTATCATCAGCGCGGTTTACATAGAACAGAACAATCTCAGTACATTTGAAATACGTATGAGTTACAGATAACAGGGCAGAAAACTTGGTCAAACAAGGGTAACTATCTACAATACAATAATGATTGACTGTTTGTATAAAACGACTAACAGAGCAGAGAATATAGTGTACAGCTGTAATTAAATCCAAAATTTCTTAATTCTAGGGTGCAGTGTTTATGCTTCTGGCTATTAGACTGTCTTTTGATATATTAGATAGCATTACGGTGGCTGGAAGTATTCAGTGAAGAGGTAGTGCTTGATAGCTTTTCTGAACTGCTTCATGTCACGTATTGCTCTAATTTCTGGCTGAAGTTTATTCCAACCTCTAGGCGCATAGAATTTGAATGCTCTGTTGATCGATGATTGGGACCAATTTGTGGAATCACTCGGAATGATTAGGGTGTTTTCGGCAAATGGTCTCCTAGATCTTGTATTGGGCGTTAGACTGATGAGATCTGAAGTCGTTGCTGGTGATAATTTGTTGAAGGCCTTGAATGTAATGAGGAGAGCTTTATAGCTAATTCTACATTCTATAGGGAGCCAGTGAAGGTCCCTAAGGATTGGTGTAATATGGTCTCTCTTTGATGCTCCAACTAGGATGCGAGCCGCAGCATTCATTGCTAGTTGCAGGGGGTTTATAGTGTTCTTTGGAAGACCATGTAATACAATATTCGCATAGTCAAAGTGAGGGGTGACTATTGCTTGGAATATTGAGCGGAAATCATTGTATTCTAGCATGGGTCTTAGGTGGCGTAATGTTTTTATCTTGAAGTAAATCTTTTTTACTGTATTTTTTATGTGGGAGGTAAAATCCAGTCGTTGATCAAGGATCACACCTAGGTAACGAATTGAATTCTTGATTGGGAGCTCAGCGTCCCGTACCTTAAGATATGCAGGGGGGAGAAGAGCTTGTTTCTAGTGACCAATAAAACTTCCGTCTTTTTGAAATTGATTCGCATGTTTTGATCTAAGAGCCAATCCGCTATTGCATTGAAACAGTTGGTTAGGTTAGTGTAATTTGGACTTGTTATATCAAACGGGGTGTAGATAAGCACGTCGTCTGCGTAAATAAGGCAGGAGACATTAAAGGATTTGGTGATTTGGCAAATCGGCTGCATATATATGTTGAAGAGGAGTGCCGATAAGGAGGAGCCTTGTGGAACCCCTTGCGTTTGGAGGAATGGTTCGGATGTTCTGGAGTCAATGCGAACATGTTGCCAACGATCTTCAAGGTATGTTTTGCACCAGTTCCATGCTAGGCCTTGTATACCCTTTTCGTAGAGTCGTGCTAGTAGTATGTTATGGTCTACTGAGTCAAACGCAGCGGATATGTCAAGGAAGATCATGGCGACGCCAGACCTTATGTTGTTGATCCCACAGATGAGCGTGTTGATTAAGGAGGTCATGAGAGTCTCGACTCCATGCATTTCCCTAAATCCATGTTGGCACGGATCAAGAGGGGAGGATGTATCAATATATTGCTGAATTTGGCGTTGAGTCTCTTTCTCCAGTATTTTGGCAAGCAGCGGGATGCTGGAGATTGGACGGTATGATTCTTCCTTCTTCGGGTCGATCTGGTTGTTCTTTAATAGGGGACGTATTGAGGTCTGTTTGAGTGCAGCTGGGAAAGTTCCAGAGGAATAGGAGAGGTTTGCAATTTTCGCTATGCATGGACTGAGCTCTGTGCGCATTGATTTGATCCAGTGTGCTGGGCATGGGTCATTGGCTGCAGTAGTGGTGTTCAAAGTAGCAATTAGTTCTTTAATGGATTTAGATGATGGAGGTGAGATACTCAGGAGTGGTTCTTGAGGGTGCGTGGATTGAGGGGACGCTTGTGATGAATTCAAATTTGTTCTTGTTAATTTGGATTGGATGTAATTTGCATACTGTTGAGGATGGATATGTTCTTGCTGTTGCGGTGCAGGTTCTTTAGATAGTGTTTTCACTAAATTGAATAGCTCACGAGGTTTGTTTAGTGAACGACTAAGTAGTTTTGCATGATGTTCTTTTCTTTTGGACCACATTAGTTCACGGTGATTTTTGAGGTGCGCCATGTATTCATCATGAATGGTGATTTCATGAGAGCGTCTCCACTTTCTTTCTAATCTTCTCAGTTGGAGCAGTAAAGTTCGGATATCTGGAGAGAACCAGGGGGCATTATGCCTTATGCTAGGATCCTGGTTAGGGGCGATCTCGTTGTGCATAGTAGGTAGTTGTGAATATTGTAGGAGTGTCTCATTCCAGTTGTCAACCATTTTATTTATGTTGGTTGTTGAGATTGACAGTTTATTCTACTGAAATGGCTCTTGTCAAAGTCTCCAGCGACTTGTTCCTGGCAAAATCCAAGGGCCTTTACTCAATCCTCATCCTTCTGACCTTTCTGCTGCTTTTGACACTGTTGGACACAACCTTCTCCTCAATAATCACTTGGTTTTAAGGGCTCTGTCCTATCCTGGTTCTCTTCTTTATCTCTCCCATCGCTCTTTCAGTGTTTGTTCTAGTGGATCCTCCTCTGCTGCTATCCTGCTCTCAGTTGGTATACCCCAAGGATTTATCTTGGGTCCACTCCTTTTCTCTCTCTATACCCAGTCCCTTGATGAACTTATTTTATTTATTTATTTGCAGTCTCTTTTATACCGCACTATTCGACATCAGTGCGGTTTACAATGAACATAAGAGTTGCACATCTCAATTTCGTGATTTGTGCTTACAGTGAAACAGGTATAATAACTTGGGTATACATTAAACAGGAAAATTAAACTTGGGTATGCATTAAGCAGGTATAACAGGTAAAATAGGGTATAAATAACCAGTCCCTTAACAAGGAGACACGATGAATAAATACAGTCTACTTTATGCAACAATATAATGAGTTATGCGGCACTGCATAAGTTTCTCATGGTGGTTGGAGGAGAAGGTGTGATTGCGAGTGATCAGTCTGGGAATGTGACGTGCATGAGTTTGAGGTGCTGCATTGAGATGTGAGAGTGGGTGGGTGTGGGGGGAAGACTGCAACATCGTAGTGATGAAGAAAGAGGTGACGTTTCAGTGCCTTCCTAAATTGGGAGAGTTCACTGATGGTTCTGATAGTTGCTGGTAGTGCGTTCCAGCAGGATGGAGCAAAGAAGGAGAAGGCTCTGGATCTAGTGAATTGAGAACACTTCGTGCTTGCCTTAGGTAATATGAGAGTATTTGCAGCATTCGATCTCTTTGCTCGATTGGGAGGTGTGATTGAAATTAGGTCAGTAATGGCAGTAGCAGGGTATTTCTTGATGGCTTTATGGGTCATAATTAGGATCTTGAATGAGATCCTGACTTGTATGGGTAGCCAGTGCAATTGTTTTAATATTGGGGTAATATGAGAACTTCTTGAGGCTCCATGAAGGATTCTTGCAGCTGAATTCATTGCAAGTTGTAAGGGGTTAGTCGTGCACTTAGGTAGACCATACAAGATCGCATTGGCATAGTCAAAGTGAGGCATTATTAGGGCCTGAAAGACAGTTCGGAAGTCATCAGCTCTAACAGTTGACGCAGATTGCGGAGAGTCCAGATTTTATGGTAGACCGACTTTGTTATGTTTTTGATATGAGCCTTCATATTAAGTTGCTGATCAAGTGTTACACCTAGGTATCTTACTGTAGTCTTGCATATGATCTCTGCGTTGCGAACCTTGATAGACAGGGGTGGAGTAAAAGCCGGATTCCTGGTGACGAAGAGGGCTTCTGTCTTTTTGAAATTTAACTTAAGCATTTGTGCATTTAGCCAGTCTGTGACAGCGTCAAAGCACCTGATAAGTGGGGATAGTTCAAGATGTTCTGTCGAAATTGGCATGTACATCAAGACGTCGTCAGCATAGACCAGGCAGTTGATATTAAATGATTGGATGAGATCACAAATGGGTTACATATAGACATTGAATAGCAAGGCGGATAGAGATAAGCCCTGTGGAACACCTTTAGTTTGGGGAAGGAATCGGAGTTGGAGGGGCCAGAACGGACATGTTGCCAGCGATCAGTGAGGTATGAAGCGCACCATGACAAAGCTGAAGCGTGAACTCCCTTCTCTCTGAGGCGTAGCAGGAGAACTTCGTGGTCTACGGTGTCGAATGCAGCGGCAATGTCCATGAAGATTACTGCAAAGCCTTGTCTGATGTTATCGAGACCTAAGGTTATAGTGTTGAATAAGGTTGTGAGTAATGTTTCAAAACCATGTGCTTCGCGAAATCCATGCTGGCAGGGATGCAGGGGTGCATTAGTATCTATGTGATCTTGTAATTGGCGTTGGGTAATCTTTTCAATGATTTTCGATAGGAGAGGTATGCTGGAGATAGGCCTGTAGGATTCCATCATCGAAGGGTCCAACTTACTGTTTTTTTTAGGAGTGGTCTGATAGCCGTCTGTTTCAGGCTTCGAGGGAATGTTCCAGTAGAGAAAGATACATCAATCAATTTGGATAGGAATGGGCTGAGCTCGGCACGCAGGGCCTTTATCCAGGGAGCTGGACACGGATCGGAGGGTGCTGTTGTAGTGTTTATGCTTAGGATAGTGTCTTGAATGACTCTGTCAGATGGAGTAGAAAATGATGTGATAGTGTGTTGGGACCCACTCAAGAAATGACCAAGAGGAGGTTGTGGGATGGAGAAAGGTAGGCTGGCTGGTATGGGGGGCTTAGCAGGTTGGGCAAGCTGATTACTTTTCTTACGCAAGTAATAAGCATATTCTTGTGAGTCTGGGTAGGGTAAGTTCTCTTGAGATGGCTCCTTTTCTAGAGATTTCACAATTTGGAAAAGCTCGTGGGGTTTGTTCAAGGAGCGTTGTAGTCTTTTTGCATGATATTGTTTCATACTTGATGCTACAGATAACCGATGTTTTCCTAATTGTGCTGTGAATGCCTCATGGCTCTCAGCTGTTCTTGATCGTCGCCAGCGTCTCTCAAGTCGTCTGAGTTGAAGGAGCGAATTACGTAGTTCTTGGGAGTACCATGGGGCATTCTTTTTCTTATGTGGTGCTTTGTTCGTGGTAGGTGAGTGGATCACGGCATCTAGGCTTGAGTTCCAAGCAGCGACCATGTCATCGAGGCTTTGAAGAGGAGGGTCAAATAGATTCTGTGTCCTCTTTAGAATATCTTCTCTGTTAAAAGGGTGGAAGCGCTTTAAATGTTCTGATATGGGTTTATCTTCAGGTATGGATTTGGAGGAGTTGATGCAAATTGGAATCTGGAATCTTATCAGGAAGTGATCCGACCAGGGAACCGCACTTTATTTATTTATTTATTTATTTAACATTTCTTATATACCGCACTATTTACGATCAGCGCGGTTTACATAAAACAAAACAGAATCCGACAATGAACAAGAGTCAGGTCATTACAATGGAGCAATCAACTTGGATAACGGGGGAAACTATGTACATAAATGGGATACTGAAATTGGTAACTGTATATATGTGAGATGGGGTCATTGTGTGTTGTTCGTACCTGGTGGCTGGGGTTCGAGGGAGGCTGTGAGGTATTTGATAAAGAGGAGGTGTTTTGAGGCCTTCCTGAACTGGCTCAAATTGGGGATAGCTCTGATGTGTGGTGGTAAGGAGTTCCAGAGGCTTGGGGCGCTCAGGCTGTAGGCTCTATTTGAAGTTGATATGGCGCATCTTGTCATAGCTTTTGGTATTGCTAGCATGTTGGTTGCAGCAGTTCTTCTTATCCTGTTGGGCATGGGTTGTTGTATGAGGTCACATATTGAAGAAGAGGATAACCCATTGATGGCCTTGAATGTCATCACTAAGATCTTGAAGTTAATCCTGGCTTGGATGGGGAGCCAGTGCAGCTGCATCAGGAGGGGTGTGATGTGCTCTCTCCTTGGTGCTCCTAAAAGGATTCGCGCAGCGCTGTTCATGGCGAGTTGTAAGGGATGTAAGGTTGTTTGAGGGAGACCTTGTAGGATGGCGTTTGCATAATCAAAATGAGGGATGATGAGGGCTTGGTAGATGGTACGGAAGTCACTCAGCTCGAGTAGAGGGCGTATGTGTCTGAGGGATCTGATCTTGAAGTAGATCGCTCTTACTGTTTTTGCTATGTGCTGCTTCATGTTGAGGTTCTGATCCAATGTGACTCCGAGGTATCGTATGGCTGATTTTACTTGCAGCTTGGCGTTGTCTACTTCCAAGTGGTTAGGTGGAATAAACTCAAGATTTCTAGAGATGAATAGGACCTCTGTTTTCTTATGTTGGATGCGCAGATTTTGAGAGAGGAGCCATTCGGATACTGCATTGAAACACTTAGTTAGTGGGGTGAGGTCTGGGCAATCCAGGGATATTGGCAGGTACAGTAGGACATCGTCGGCGTAAATCATGCAACTCACATTAAAGTGTCTAATGATGTTACATATGGGTTGGATATAAATGTTAAACATAAGAGATGATAGGGAGGATCCTTGAGGGACTCCTTGACTTTGTAGGAATGGCTCAGATGTGGTTCCATTTGCTCGTACTTACGTTTAGCTGAGACTGGTGCAAATGTGTGAGGGCTGTTTGTGGTGCAAAGATAAGATCAAGTGAGTTGCCTTTTATATGGGTAGGGGTAAACAAGTTGAACATAGCCTAGATCACTGAGAGCATCAATAAAGGCATTGGTGTGGCTGTCCTGAATGACTGGGAGGTTGAGGTCACCTAATATCCAGTTTAGAGTATGCGAATTCGTGGTGCTGCAAGCAAGATCAATTATTGTTGCTAAGTCATCTGGAGATGATGATGGAGTTCTATAGAGCAAGTTAATAGTGAACTCATCTCTTCCCATGGCTTTCAGTACCATCTTTACGCTGATGACTCCAAGATCTACCTCTCTACACCTGAAATCTCTCCGGCAATCCAGGCCTGATCTCTGCCTGCCTTTCTGACAGTACTACTTGGATGTCTCACCATGGCTTGAAATTGAACATGGCCAAAACTGAGCTTCTTATTTCCCCCCCTAAAACCTCCTTTCCCCTTCCTCCTTTCTCAGTCTCTGTGGATAACACTCCCTGTTTCCTCGGCTCACAACCTTGGGGTCGTCTTTGACGCCTCTCTCTCCTTCTCTACAAACATCCATCTGATAGCTCAAACCTACCGTTTCTTTCTCTATAACATCAACAAAATCTGCCCATTCCTTTCTGAACACACTACTAAGACATTTATCTACTCTTTAGTCACCTCACGTCTTGACTATTGTAACCTACTCCTTGCTGGTCTCCCGCAGAATCATCTATCTCCCCTTCAATCTGTTCTACACTCTGCTGCAGGGCTGATCTTTGCTAGCCTCGTTATGCTCAGATTAACCCTCTTCTCAAGTCACTTCAATGGCTCCCTATTAGTTTCCGCATCCAGTTCAAACTTCTCCTGCTGACCTATAAGTGCATTCACTCTGCAGCTCCTCACTACTTTTCCTCTGTTATCTCTCCTTAACCCCTCCTCGGGAACTCCACTCTTCTGACAAATCGCTTTTATCTGTACCCTTCTCTTCTATTGCTAACTCCAGACTTCACTCCTTTCATCCTGCTGCTTCTTATGCCTGGAACAAACTACCTGAGCCTGTATGTCAGGTGCCTTCTCTGGTCCTGTTCATATCCAGGCTGAAAACTCATCTCTTCACTGATGCTTTCGGATATTGACTCACTTGGTCTCCTTTGTGTTTCTTTACCAATCCCCCTAGATGTATCCCATGTCTACAGCTACTGTGTTGTCTGCCTTGACTAGATTGTAAGCTCTATCAAGACCCACCTCTTTATGGAATACCATAGTCCCACTCCATAAGAATACCAATCAGTATATCTGATTGAAGAAAGACCATTAAATTACAGAAATATGGACCTACCCCTTAACATTACCCATTTCAACCTCCTGGACTACTACCTCAGCAAATATGTAATGATGATATACACAACCTATACCAGGGGTCTCAAACACGCGGCCCGCGAGAGAGGTTTCTGCGGCCCGCGATGGAGAGGAAACAAAAAACCCCCCCAAAGCCCTGGCTTCTGCCGCTGCCGCAGCGCCAGAATCAGCTGTCCCGCGGCCCCTTACCGTGTGTCCGGCAGAGCCCTCAGCTTCAGCAACATCAGCGGCAGCTTTCAGGGCCGCGAAGAGAGTAGTATTTCCCTCTCGCGGCTCTGTTAAGCCTGCCGGGGCTGATGGGAATTCCCATCAGCCCCGGCGGGCTTAACAGGCCGCGAGAGGGAAATTACTCTTCTCTTCGCAGCTTGAAAAGCCCGCCGCTGTTGTTGCTGAAGCTGCGGGCTCTGGCGGGCCCTCGGTTTGGGGCCGCGGGACCGCTGCCTCTGCCGCTGCCACGGGGGTTTGGGGGGGCTGTGTCGGATATGCCATGCTTTCTCTTGCACCGCGCGGGCGGGGGGGGGGGGCTAGGACTGGAAATGGGCAGATGGGGGTTAGGACTGGAGGTGGTCTGATGGGGGGGGGGCTAAGACTGAAAATGGGGTTATGGGGGGGGCTAATAATGAAAATGGGGTGATGGAAGGATTAGGACTGGAAGTGGGCTGTTGGGGGGCTTAGGACTGGTAATGGGCTATGGGGGGGCTAGAACTGGTAATGGACTGGGGGGGGGTTGCTAGGACTGGAAATGGGCTGAGTAGAGGGGGGGCTTGAACTTCAAATAACTGATGGGGACGGGGTTTTGGAATGGAAATGGGCTGAGTGGAAGGGGGCTTGGAATAGAAATGGGCTGATGGGGAGGGGGGCTTGGAATGGAAATGGGCTGATGGGGAGGGGGCTTGGAAAGGAGGGGGCTTGGAAAGGAAATGGGCTGTGAGGGGAGGGAGCTAGGACTGGAAATGGGCTTAGTTGGGGGGAGCAAGGACAGGAAATGGGCTGATGGTGGGGCTAGGATAGGACTGGAATGGGCTGATGATGCGGGGACTAGAAGGGAGCGGATGCTGGGTGGGGCTGAAACTACAAGGGAGCTGATGTTGGGGGAGGATTAGAATGGGATAGGGCTGGGAGAGTAAAATGGAGAGGGGCAAAAAATTTGTGTGGGAGGGAAGAAAAATCTACAATTGGCCAGGTATTGGGTGAGTAAGTGTGGATTGAGGATGGAGGGGTAAAATTTGAGTGGATGAAATAGGAATGAGGAAAGAGCAAAAGGAAAAAGATTAGTATGTTAAAACAGATGTAGAGAGAGAAAGGAAAAAAAACTAGAAGAGAGAAGAAAGGACAAATGGACAGCAGACCATGGAGAGTTAGCAGAAGACACCAAGAAACCAGAAGAAAGTGGCTGGCACAATTGCAACTGAAAAAAAATGCACAAAAGGTAGAAAAATATCTCTTTATTTTGAATTTATTAACTGGAATATGTCAGCTCTGGGAAATGTGCATCATTAACGTCTGTGCTTTATTTAATACAAGAGGAAATTAATTTATAGTTTTATTTCTACAGTGTTGTTGTACATTCCAAGTTTGGCTTTTGGGGTTCCCAGTTTAATTATTGTCTTCCTGTTTCTAAATTGTGATTCCTTGTTTGGTGAGGGTGTATGTTCTGCATGTGTAACTGAGCTGAGGTATTCTGTTTATGTAATTCCTATTTGACATTGCCACTTGTTCTCTTTCCCCAGTAGGTCATGTATTGTTATTCTCTGAAATGTATTGGTTTAATATTTGCAGTGTTGCCTTTTGATAGGGTATGGTGCTTTGTGAGTCCTGGTAGTGCTGTTACGATACGGTGGGTTTGCTATGGGTTCTAAATGGGTAGTGTTTGTAGTAGTTCCTAATGTGTCTGGCGGTTGGCACTGGATTATAGTAATGTAGAAATCTTTTAGTCTTTCTTTATCCATACACTCATTAAGAGGCATGTTTACTAAAAGTTAGTTTATGGTAACATTATGCAAATATTTATGCAAATGAGGTCCCTTATGCAAATTAGGCCCGCCTCTTGTGCGGCCCCCGGGTTACTTTACAAGTCCTCATTTGGCCCTCAAAGCAATTTGAGTTTGAGACCCCTGACCTATACCGCACCTAAGAAAATGTAGATAGTTTATAATTGTTAAAGATACCCATTATATCTCAGTTAATTCTCCAAGTTGTATGCCCTGTTCTATGTAAACATTGGTTTGCTGTGATGTTTTCTGTAAACCATTTTGAAGTAATGAGAGGGTGGCATAGAAAACCTGTTAAATAAATAAACAGATAAATCAGCAGGGACCGTCTCTTACATGTGTCTGTGCAGCGCTGCGTATGTCTTGTAATGCTATACAAATGCTTAGTAGTAGTAGTAGTAGTGGAATCTCACCTGAAGCCAAAATGACCTCTGAGACACTGACCAGCAAGTTCAAGGAAACTTAGGTTAATCCTTTAACATCCAAGCAATGAGGGCTAGGGACTTGATGATGGGTGCAACAGGGTTTCTTGATCATGTGTGATCAGTGTTTGTGTGATGCCTAGCTTGATGGGAGACCTCACTAAGAGTTCTAGAAGAGGACGGAACAATAGTTGTAACAGACAATAAGCTACCTGAGTTTCAGGAGAGTTTCTGCTTTGAGGTTTATCAGAGAATACACATGCAGAAAGCTTTTTCTCCAATCTAGGAGGAAGGCATCAGATGATAGTTTGCTGTACATCTCTACCCTGGAGCAGAAGAGAAATGCGGTGAACAGATTTACCCACTCTCAAAAGATTTTATGCACCACTCCCATGTCCAGGGAGCATTTGTGCGGTTGTAGAACATGGCTTACACGATGCAAGGTTCCACATTAGGAACTACCACCCAGGAAAAAGATTTAGGCGTCATTGTGGATACCATGTTAAAACCCTCGGCCCAGTGTGCAGCAGCTGCCAAGAGAGCAAATAGAATGCTAGGTATGATAAGGAAAGGAATGGAAAATAAAACAAAAGATATTATAATGCCTCTATATCGTTCCATGGTGAGACCGCACCTTGAATATTGTGTGCAATTCTGGTCGCCGTTTCTTAAAAAGGATATAGCGATTTTAGAAAAGGTTCAGAGAAGAGCCACCAAAATGGTAAAGGGGATGGAAGAATACTCCTATGAAGAAAGGCAAAAAAGGTTAGGGCTTTTAACCTGGAAAAGAGACGGCTGAGGGGAGATATGATAGAAATCTATAAATTAATGAACGGAGTGGAACGGCTAAACGTAGATCGATTGTTTACCTTATCAGAATATAGAAAGACTAGGGGACATGCAATGAAGCTACAGGGTAAACTATTTAAGACTAATAAAATAAAATTTTTTCACTCAACGTGTAATCAAACTCTGGAATTTGTTACCGGAGGATGTAGTAAAGGCTGTTAGTGTAGCTGGGTTTAAAAAAAGGTTTGGACAAGTTCCTGGAGGAAAGGTCCATAAACCATTATTAAGAAGGGACCCAGGATATCAATGCTTGAACCAATACAAGCATTGTGGAACCTGTGTCCCTTGGGGAAACTGCTAGGTACATATGACCTAGATTGGCCTCTGTTGGAAACAGAATACTGGGCTTGATGGACCTTGGTCTGACCCAGTATGGCATATCTTATGTTCTTATGGCTTAACCTCTCTAATAGGACACTGTTTTCTCCTGATAGGTATGTGGCCCTGAGTGTCATCACGAGAAATGGCAAATTTCTACATCCTGACAATTTCCCAACATAGGAGGTATGATCATGTTCCTCTCTGCTTGTTGACAGTATACAACTACAGATAGGACATCCCGGAGTATGTGAATGGCCTTTATCCACGGTATGTTCAAGTTCCACTGAGCTTGTCTCATGTTGAGATATATCTAATATAATATATTCTAACACAATTTTATATACCGCAATGATCCCATACTAAATAGTGGTTCTGCATGGTTTACAGCAAAGAAAATACATCCATATAAGAAAACCATTAATTTTGATTAAACAACCATGTTTTCAACCTTCTACGAAGTTGAGGAAAAGAAGAGATACATTTCAAACATTTGGGAAATTCAGACCAATACTATAACGCCAAATAAGAAAAGGTGTGCCTAAAAAATAATTTTAAATAAACACCCCTACAAGATGGATACAACAAGGTGCTAATAGATTGTAATCGCTTAGATTTACAAGTCATTAGCAGAAATAACAACAATAAAATATATTCTGGAACAAAACCATTAAAGATTTTGTATAAACATGTAAAGAACTTAAAACAAATCTGTTAAGTAATGTAATTTATGTAGCAGAGGGGTTATTTTAGTATACCAGGAGATGCCAAAAATGAGGCAAACAGCTGTAGATTGACACAGCTGTAACGTCTAATCTGAAATTGAGAACAATTCAGAAATAATAAACTTCCATAATCCAAATATGACAAGATGTTGCTTTGCACTACAATTTGAAAATGTTCTTTAGAAAAATAGCCCTTTAATCTACGCAATTGGTGTAGTTTATAAAAGGTTTTAGAGACAATCAAACTCACATAGGTTTCAAATGTTAAATTTGTTATCTATCAAAATCCCAAGAACTTTTAAGACCGGACCTAACTTCAGCCCTAATTGTGCCAAAGAACACATTAAAGAATCCGGTATAGGTTTTATTATTATTAAAGCAAATAACCTTTGTTTTTGAAATATTGACTTGTAAATGTAACGATTTTGCCCAAATTTCCAAATTTACAATAGCAGCTTTAATAGTTTTATAAAAATCTTTAGAAGAAAAGAAAAAAGTAAACAGCAGTGAGATATCATCTGCATAAATAAATAAATAAATAAATAAAATAAATAAATAAGTACAAAGTTTTAAATTCAATTACTCAAAAGCAGACCCTAAGGTAGTCTTAATTAAATTAAATAGAATGGGTGACAATGGGGAACCCTGAAGGACCCCCAGTAAGCATTCCATTCAGAAGAACAATCTTGACCTAACTGCATCCAATATTTTTGGTACTTCAAGAAACCATGAAATCAACAACACACTATACCATTTATCCCAAAATACTCTAATGGGAGCATTAACACAGCATAGTCTACTAGATCAAAAGCTGAACTCAAATTAAACTGCAGAATTGCCAGATGACCCCTTGCTAACGCAACATTTATATCAGACAAACTCCTAACAACAATTTAGTACTATAGGCTTTCCTAAACCCAAATTGATATTCCTTTAAAATGTCAAATTTGTCCAAATAGGAAATTAGCTGATTCACCAGAATTGATTCTGTAACCTTAATTAATAAAGGTATATTAGCTATAGGGTGAAAGTTAGTAATTTCAGCTAAAATTGGTTTCTTATCTTTAGGAATATGTGTCAGAATAATATCTCCCAGAATAGCTGAATAAACTCCTTGAGTCATAAACTCAACCGTAATTCCACAAACCATATCCTAAAATCTTGTGGCACTTGTATAAAAAAAAGACAGTGATCTGCAACTGAAAACTTTCTAGCGTGTTTGTTAAAAAAGGTATTTACCATTCCATAAGATGGGATGGTAAATTCAGACTACACAAAGTCTACAAAAAACAGTTACCCAGAGTCCTATCATTTAAAAATGTCCAGAAAACGTCTAAATTTATCTGTCCTTTATCAAAACCATTTTGTACATTTTCTATTTTTTGTTTTAAATAATCTATGAATTGTTGAGCCAATATTTATTTATTTATTTCATTCTCTTATATACCGCGCTATTCTGCATCAGTGCAGTTTACATTCAACAAACTGAAATTACATTGAACAGAGCATTATAACTTGGAGATAACTATTTTACAGGGAACATGGGGTATGGAGGGTTAAGTGGCTTGCCCAAGACCACATGGAGCACCTGTGGGACTAGAAACCCCAGTCCTTCCGGCCCAAGGTTGCTGTCCTCTAGTGGGATTTGAACCCCCGACCTTCCGGCCTGAAGTACCTTGGAGCTGGTTTTAACTTAATTTTGGCCCTTATTAAAGAGGAAGTTATTTTAAACAGGGAACGAGGCTGCGAAGAAGCAATCACAATTATATTTGGGATTATATTATGATGGGAGCGATATCTTCCACAATTGAATTTGTATTACTTATCCAACTTGCTACAGAATTCATGGCCGAACAGTATTCTAAAAAAACACTGTTTTTTATCTTGTTCCAGTAAATATCTGGGGATGGCCTTAGTCTTGTGTGAACCAAATTAACGGAGAATGCATGTGAGTCTTTACACATGGTAAATGAAATATAAATTCAATAAGATAATGATCTGACTAAATTAACAGAGATGCACAAACATCTGAAATATTGCCTTGCGACAATGAAAAATAAAAAGCACATTGATCTACACCCTGGTGCATATTAATTGAAACAAACTGAAAAATAAGTGAAAACTGGAATATCCATTGAAAATCCTCTTAATAGTCACATATTAGTACATAATATGACATCCAATGTTTTTTCACAAGCATCTGGACACGATTTAGCATGGAGTCCACTAATTTCAAGCAGTCTGCAATGATTTTTGGGTCCCGGTACCAGACATGAATCAGAGCTTGAATAAGCTTCTCTCCTTTGTCGTACAGTCCATTCCACAAAGATGAAGTTTGCAAATAGACCACAGATTTTCTATTGTGTTTAAATCTGGAGAGTTCCTGGCCAGTCCAGTACCTTTATTTGCTTCTTTTGAAAAAACTTTTCACCAATTTTGATATGTGGCATGGGGCAAGATCCTGCTGAAAGATGCCAGATCCATCAGGAAATGTCTTCTCTAGTTCTTGAACAACTCTTCTTTGGAGAATATCGACATATTGTTGTGAACGCATCATTCCGCTGACTGGATGCAAGCTGCCGACACCATAATAACTGAAACATCCCCAGAACATCTTCTTTTGGGGGTGTTTCATGCTGTGGTTGATGTGGGAATCACAAATCTTTTCTTCAGATGAACACCGAACATGTTGGCTTCTTTGGCCCTGGACGAAGAAATGACTTTCATCACTGAATATTACTTTTCTCCAATCTTCTTTAGTACACTCTTAGTTTCAGTCCCCATTTCTAGCGCTTCTCTTTCATAACCTTTGTAAGAAGTTGTTCTTTCAGAGGTCGTCGTGCTTTTCGACCAACTTCCAAAAGAACTGACTGTTATACCTTCTAAATCTCTTTTTAATGCATCACTCATCTTCTGAGGGTCTCTTCTACTTTCCCTGAGAACATAGTTTCTGTTTCTGGGTGTGTGTTTTCTCTTATGACCACAATCTCCCTTTCGTTTAGGCGAGATGGATCCTGTCTCCTTTTTAGATTTGATCACACGATTGACGGTTGCAAGACTGACACCAACTATACTTGCTATATCCCTGTAGGTCTTCCCTGTGTGTTCATGCAGGGTAACGATCTTTGCGTGTTTTCTGGGTGTCACGTCCAATATGCACAATGGTTGGATTAACAACTAAGAATACACTTGAAAGAAAAACTGATGCAATGTTGCTGATATTACAGTCGCATACACAATAAGTCATTCCTACATCATAATCACATCATCTATTAAGTCATTTAACCCATAAACCCACAAATAATGATGAAACATCTCACATGTGATGTTTTAACCCAGTTGATTAAAAAAAGATCAAAATTAAATGCATATACAATTCGTAGGCTGAAAAGATTAAAAAATCTGGTTTGTTTCATTTTGTGGTAGCCAAGACCTATAGACTAGGCCATAAGCCTGAACCTGAAAAATGACAGGCCTAAGAACCAAGCCTGGATTTCAGTAGTGCTGAGACATAAAATTAAAAGACAGAATTAAATGCCGTTTTAGAATGAAATGCTGCTATTGCAAAGTTTGCACAAAGTGAATACAATGCCTGTATGTTAAATCGTTACTCCAGAATTGTTACACACACATTTTAGGAGCTAGATATGACCTTGATGAAGGAAAGTAACCAGGTTTGAACCAAGCCATTGTTCAGCTAGCTGGAGAAAGCAGAGCAAAGGGCATAGACCCTGATTGGTCAAATTCAGTCGGGAGTTGGTTCCAAAGTGAAGGGGCAGTGTAGGAGTATGCCCTGTTGCTTGTGGCTATTTTAACAGATCTTATACGTATTGGTACCTGCAGGTTGTTTATGGTGGTGGTTCTCCTATTTCTGTTAGCAGGTTGTAAGTTGATTAGGTTAGAGAGGAAAGTTGGTGCCAGGTTGTGGATGGTTTTAAATGTGGTCACTAGGGTTTTGTATTTTATGCGAGCTACGATGGGGAGCCAGTGAAGTTCAATTAGCACAGGTGTGATATGCTCTGCCACACCTGTTTTAGTGATGATTCTGGCTGCGACGTTCTGTGCCAACTGGAGTATGCTTAGGGTTTTTTTTGGAAGGCCTTGTAGAATTGCATTACAGTAATTGAAATGAGGTATGATGAGGGCTTGTGCTACTGTCCTAAAATCGGTAGCCTCAATGATGTTCCTTAGTGGTTGTATGACCCTGAGCTTGTGGAAAATGGCCCTGTTTACTAAGCGGAGGTGTTTTGCCATCTTTAGTTCGCTATCAAGCGTTACTCTGAGGTATTTTATTTCATTCTTTGTGTGATAAGTATTTTCACATAGGGAGATTGTAGCTGGTGGTTTGAATTCTGGTTTTCTTGAGATGTACATGACTTCGGTTTTTTTATGGTTTATGGCCATGTTGTTTCGTTGGAGCCATGTTTGCATCTCTTTTAAGCATTCTTCTAGCTGGGAGTAATTTGGATTGTCTGCGTCGAGTTGAGTGTATAGCATAATATCATCAGCGTATATGTGATAGTGGATACTATGTTTTTTGAATATTTCGCAGATTGGTTTCATGTACACGTTGAATAGAAGTGCAGATAGTGCTGAGCCTTGCGGTATGATGTAAGATTATTCTGTTAGGTAATTTGTGACAGTTTACCGATTAAGAAATAGTATTAAGAAAAGGAAAAAGAGGCAAACACTTCACTGTAGAATCAAGAAGCTGTTTCATTCATTTTAGTTTCTGTTCCTTCAAGCACAGCTAGTGGGGAAGGAGACGGGGCGTGTTTGAAGACAGGAATGTGCAGTGTCTTGTTAACCCTGTGAAGGCTTAATTTCAGCGTTCTATAGCTGAGTTAATTTATGCTTATTTCAGGAAAATTGTACCTGTTTTATTCAATGTGTTTAATAGTGATGTTCCTTCTGCTATGGTCATGTATTATATATCATTTAATAAGAATGTTTAGTCAGAATTTTTTAATCCCGATAGTTTTGGGCTTAAGCCTAGGAAAGGGTTAAGTTCTTATTAACCCCGTTCGAGTTCCTGGACTTGTGCGGACCAAGTGAGATAGGTATAATGCAGTTGTGGGCTTAGCTTTGTTTTGTGTTTATGTTCAAAATCTTCAGTAAGCACTGTAATAGTTTAAATAGGCAGTGATAGAAAAATTCAGGAAACTGCTTTTGTTTTCCCTTTGTCCTACGAAGTAGAGCAGTGATGGCTAACCTTTTTGAGCCCGAGTGCCCAAACTGCCGCACAAAACCAAAGAATTTCCTCAAAGTGCCAGCACGTCAATTAAAACCTCATTTGCATAAGGTGCCTCATTTGCATAAATATTTGCATAATGTTACCATACACTAACTTTTAGTAAACATGCCTCTTAATGAGTATATGGATAAAGAAAGACTAAAAGGTTTCTACATTACTATAATCCAGTACCAACCGCCAGGCACATTAGGAACTACTACAAACGCTGCCCATTTAGAACCCATAGCAAACCCGCCGTATCCTAACAGCACTACCAGGACTCACAAAGCACCATACCCTAACTATCAAAAGGCAACACTGCAAATATTAAACCAATACATTTCAGAGAACAACAATACATGACCTACTGGGGAAAGAACAAGTGGCAATGTCAAATAGGAATTATATAAACAGAATACCTCAGCTCAGTTACACATGCAGAACAGACCATCACCAAACAAGGAATCACAATTTAGAAACAGGAAGACAATAATTAAACTGGGAACCCCAAAAGCCAAACTTGGAATATACAACAACACTGTAGAAATAAAACTATAAATTAATTTCCTCTTGTACTAAACAAAGCGCAAAAATTAATGATGCACATTTCCCAGAGCTGACATATTGTATATATACATATACAATATTGACAATATTGACATATATTGACAATATTGACATATATTGTATATATTGTTATTGTATATAGTTACCCTGTTAGCCAAGTTGATTCTCCTGTTCATATGTAAACACAAAGTACTATTGGAAATGTGTATGTTCGTTGTTTATTGTAAACCGCACTGATGCTGAATAGCGCGGTATAAAAGAGACTTTAAATAAATATTCCAGTTAATAAATTCAAAATAAAGAGATATTTTTCTACCTTTTGTGCATTTTTTTTCAGTTGCAATTGTTCCAGCCACTTTCTTCTGGTTTCTTCGTGTCTTCTGCTAACTCTCCATCTGCTGTCCATTTGTCCTTTCTTCTGTCTTCTTGGTTTTTTTTTTTCCATTCTCTCTCTACATCTGCTTTAACATACTAATCTTTCTCCTTTTGCTCTTTCCTCATTCCTATTTCATCTACTCAAAATTTACCCCTCCATCCTCAATCCCCACTTATTCTCCCAATACCCGGCCAATTGTAGATTTTTTATCCCTCCCACACAAAAATATTTTTCCCCTCTCCATTTTACTCTCCCAGCCCCATCCCATTCTAATCCTCCCCCAACACCAGCTCCCTTCTAGTTCCAGCCTCACCCAGCATCCATTCCCTTCTAGTCCCTGCATCAGCCCATTTCCAGTCCTAGCAGCCCCCCAACCCATTTCCAGTCCTAGAAACCCCCCAACCCAATACCAGTCCTAGCCCCCCCTCATCAACCCACTTCCAGTCCTAACCCCCCATCACCCCATTTTCAGTTTAAGCCCCCCCTATAACCCATTACCAGTCCTAACCCCCATCAGCCCACTTCCAGTCCTAACCCCCCCATCAGCCCACTTCCAGTCCTAACCCCATCAACCCATTTCCAGTCAGCCCCCCATAGCCCATTGCCAGTCCTAACCCCCCCATCAGCCCACAGTCCATTACCAGTCCTAACCCCATCAGCCCACCTCAAGTCCTAAACCCTCCCCATCAGCCAATTTCCTGTTCTAGCCCCCCCATAGTCCATTATCAGTCCTAACCCCCCATAGCCCATTACCAGACAGCCCCCATCAGCCAACAGCCCATTAACAGTCTTAACCCCCCCATAGCCCATTGCCAGTCCTAACCCCCCCATCAGCCCACAGCCCATTACCAGTCCTAACCCCATCAGCCCACCTCAAGTCCTAACCCCTCCCCATCAGCCCATTTCTTGTCCCAGCCCCCCCATAGCCCATTATCAGTCCTAAACCCCCCCATAGCCCATGACCAGTCCTAACCCCATCAGACCACCTCCAGTGTTAACCCCCCATCAGCCCATTTCCAGTCCTAACCCCACCCAAAAGCCCACCTCAAGTCCTAACCCCTCCCCATCAGCCCATTTCCTGTCCTAGCCCCCCATAGCCCATTACCAGTCCTAACCCCACCCAACAGCCCACCTCAAGTCCTAACCCCTCCCCATCTGCCCATTTCGTGTACTAGCCCCCCATAGCGCATTACCAGTCCTAAGCCCCCATCAACCCACTTCCAGTCCTAATCCCATCAGCCCATATAGACTTAGCTCCCCCATAGCCCATAGCCCCCCCATAGCCCATCACCACTCCTAACCTCCCCCAGCCCATCACCACTCCTAACCCCCCATCAGCCCATTTCCTGTCCTAGCCCCCCATAGCCCAGTACCAGTCCTAGCCCCCCCAACAGCCCACAGCCATTACCACTCCTATCCCCCCCAGCCCATCGCCAGTCCTAGCCCCCCGACAGCCCACAGCCATTACCACTCCTCACCCCCCCTGCCCATAACCAATCCTAACCCCCAATTAGCCCATTTCCTGTCCTAGCCCCCCCCAGCCCATCACCAGTCCTAACCCCCCAACAGCCCACAGCCATTACCACTCCTAACCCCCCCCAGCCCATCACCAGTCCTACCCCCCCCCCAGCCATTACCACTCCTAACCCCCCCCCCCAGCGAAATTTTTTTTACAAAGAAAGCTGTCGCTGCCGGGGCCGGGGCCGCCGCGGCAGAATCGAGTGTGCCGCGGGGCCCCCCCGCCCAGCAGAGCCTGCCCTCCGTCCCCGGTATCACCTCTCTCAGCTGCCTCCAGTCACACGCGCCGGCTTTCAGAGCGCGAGGGAAGTTTCTCCCTCGCTGCTCTGTTAAGCCCGCGGGGGCTGATGGGAACTTCCCATCAGCCCCCGCGGGCATAACAGAGCAGCGAGGAAGAAACTCCACTCGCGCTCTGAAAGCAGGCGCGTTTGACTAGAGGCAGCTGAGAGAAGGTGATACCGGGACGGAGGGCAGGCTCTGCTGGGCGGGGGGGCCCCGCGGCACACTCGATTCTGCCGCGGCGGCCCCGGCCCCGGCAGCTTTTTATTTTTATTTTTTTTAATGCCGCATATTTTGATTGCGGACCTTCCCGCGTGCCAGCTGCAAGGCCTTCGCGTGCCACAGCTGGCACGCGTGCCATAGGTTCGCCATCGCTGAAGTAGAGGTTAAGAACATGAGACAGGACTATGAAGCCTCCCGAGCCAGTAGCACCAGATTGTGACTTGAAAATGATTTAAATCCTGAGTGAATAAGGAGTTTATCGTGCTTGAATTCTAGTTCCTGATATACTGCGGCAAGCACCTCATAGAAGACATGCTTATTGTTAATAAAAATAAAATGAGGAAAAAAGTGTATATGTATTCCAGATATCCACCTACTTTATTGAAAAAGTATCCGGAATGTCTTTTGAATATCTCCTTCCTAAACTGTAAGATTTAAAGTACTTTCTTTTGCAGAGACGCTGTTCAGCTTAAGTGCAGATTACGGCTGGCAGTTAGCTTCCATGCCAAGTATTATCATTCCAGTCATAAGTAACAGATATGTGGTCGTCATGTTCGGTTCTTTCTATTGGAATTGCTGTTATCACATGTTGCAAAATAATAGTTTTATATTTTAAGGACTTTATCTAAATTGTTCCTGTTTAGAATGAGCACACACACATCTATTATGCTTATTGCAATCAATCTATGCTTATGTTTTCAGCCTACCCTTTGTTTACAGCAATAATATGTTTTTTTTTTAATAAGTGACTGGCCGCCCCCTTTGTCTGTTGTTAACTACGTCACCATGGGGGGAGGAAGGGGGGGTCAGAGTCCATGCAGATTTCAGTGTTAGTTGCTTCCTGGCCTCGTAGTTCCCTGATCATTTCCCCTACATAGGATTCTTGGTTAAATGTTTGAGGGAAAAAAAACAAACCCCTGCCCGTTTATTATCTTTATAGGCCAGTTCCCTCAGCTCTGCCATCATCCTGGGCAGAGCCTGGAGCAAGGGGGGGGGGGATACCTCCCTGCAAATGTCACTAGCCACCTCCGCAGCAGGAGAAGAGAAGCCCCGGCACAGTTTAAAGTACCGCTGACACTACAAGCAGGGATTTATTTGCTAGTTCAGCCTGATTGCCGTATGCCTTCAGATGTACAACTACCAGTAAAAGAGAGGGTCACGCAATCCCATTGCACTAGGTCCAGGGCCAGCTTTGCACTAGCCAGCTGACCAGCTTTGTTTCTGCCACTAAATTGAACGATAGTTAATGGAAGTAGCGCAGAAAGTATTTGTGAATTGTGAAAATAAATATAAAAGAGAAAGTGAATCTAAAATAAAGAAGAAAACAGATCTTCTTGCTGATACTTTAGTTGAATGATGTGGAGGAGGTTTTCCTAATCGAAGGAGCAGAGGAAGTGAAAAGGGGTTGTGAAAATGATGGCCCCCACTGGGTGCGAGTCAGTGCGCCCATTGCAGAGAAGAAGGACGTTAGAGAAGTGAATGCCCATATCTTGACTCCACCCCAAGAGGGGAGGAGGGAGTACTTGATTTTAAAAAAATAAACCGAGCACAGTGTTCCAGCAAAGAGAGGGAAGCAGCCATAGAGTGAGTGGCAGCCAAAGAGGGCTAAAGCATGGATGAAGACTAGGCCAGACCGGACTCCAAGTTTCCCTGGGTCCCCAGGAGTCAGTCTGAAAATAGGGGACCAATATATGGACTTTATGGGGAATACAGGAGCAGAATACTAAAGCCAGTAGCCCCTTTGTTTTCTTGATGCATCACCATTGTCAGAGCTACTGAGGCTAAGGCCACAAAGCCTCTCCTGCAGAACCACATATGTGGACTAGGGGGACAGAAAATAACGCACCAGCTCTTGTATATGCCTGAGTGTCCAATTCCACTTCTGGGCCGAGACATGCTTGTTAAGCTCCAGGCACAAATATCTTTTGCTGAAAGGGGAGAAATGCAAATGACTGTGAACCTAAAGCCTGCTGGATTGATGGTGCTGACTGTTCCCCAAGAAGAAGAATAGCGGTTCTATAGTGCATCTCCAATAAAGCCAGCTAGTTCCTGTATACCCACCAACCTCATAGCCCCATCTGAAGTATGGGCAGAAGATAATCCACCTGGCCTAGTGAAGAACATAGCCCCTGTCATTGTCACCCTCAAGCTAGGAGTGGAACCAGTGCATGTGACCAGCCATTGAAGGAATTCACCACCATCTGATGAAACTGCTGAAGTATGGACCTTCTCAAGGAATGTCAGTCACCTCGGAACACCCCCCCATCTCCCAGTAAAGAAGCCTGGGACAGGGGATTATCGCCCAGTACAGGACCTGAGGCGAGTAAATGATGCAGTTAAAACTATCCACCCTGTAGTACCAAACCCTTATACTCTCTTGGGACTGATCCCCGCTGAGGCTGCTTACTTTACCGTTTTGGACCTGAAAGATGCCTTTTTCTGTGTGCGCCTAGACCCCACCAGTCAACTTTTGTTTGTTTTTGAATGGCAAGACCCCACAACAGGAAGGCGGGGCCAACTCACCTGGAGTAGATTACTTCAAGGATTCAAGAATTCACCTATTCTCTTCAGTACTATTTTAAATCAAGATCTTTCCAGCTACTATGTGAACCCAGGAGAAAGGGTTCTTCTCCAGTATGTGGACAACTTGCTCATAACCACCAACTCAGAAAGTGAATGTCCACAAGCCACCAGTGAACTCTTGCACTCTATTTAATGAGGCTGGATACAAAGTCTCAAGAGCCAAGGCATAATTATGTCAAACAAGTTAAATACCTAGGATTCCAGTTGTCCAGCAGAATTAGACGCCTGGGACCAGAACGCAAAGAAGCTGTATGCAGTATTCCTACTCCAACCACCAGGAGGCAAGTGAGAGCCTTCTGGGGTGCCGCAGAGTACTGTCGTATATGGATCCCCAACTTTGCTCTAATTGCAAAACCACTATATCAAGCCATCAAAGGATTGGAACAATTTCCATTAGAATGGGGACCTGAACAAGAAACAGCATTCAAGACTCTGAAGACAGCCCTGATGACATCACCAGCCCTTGGACTACCAGATGTACAGAAGCCATTTCGTCTATATGTTCATGGACCACAAAGGAAATTACTGGTTCACCAACTCACGAATGCTAAAGTACCAGAGCATGTTGTGTGAAAATCCTCGATTGCAATTGATGGTCAGTCAGGCCTTAAACTCAGCTACACTGTTACCAATTGGAACTGACCCTCCTGATCATGACTGCATAGAAGTCATGGATACTGTATTCTCAAGTCGACCAGACTTGACAGATGTACCTTTTGAAGATCCAGAACAAACTTTCTTCATGGATGGAAGCAGTCTTGTAGTCAATGGACATCGTTGTGCTGGATATGCAGTAGTAACCCTGGATCTTGTAATTGAATCATCAGCCCTAGCCTCAGGAATATCAGCACAGAAAGCAGAATTGATAGCACTCACAAGAGCACTAATACTGGGAAAAGGACTCTGTATAAATGTATACACAGATTCTAAGTATGCATTCACAACATTGCATGCTCATGGAGCCTTGTACAGAGAACGGGGATTGATAACTTCAGGAGGAAAATCTATCAAATATGGCCCAGAGATATTGACATTGTTAGATGCTGTATGGGCCCCCGAGCAAGTGGCAGTTATGCACTGTCGAGGACATCAAGCAGGAAAAGGAGAAATTGCACAAGGGAACAGATTTGCAGATGCCTCTGCTCGTAAAGCAGCCATTACCGGACAGACTAACTCAGAATACTACAATTCAAGCAGTTCTATTTCCTGTACCTCTTAATTCATGGGATCCCCGATATACTACAAAAGAATTGGACTATTATTGTGAACAAGAAGGGGGAGTACTCAGAAATGGATGGATAGAACTTCCACCACAGGAGGGAAGTCAACCTCCTGGACAAATAGTGATTCCTGAAGCATTAAGTTTAGCCTTTGTTCAAGCATTTCATCAAGCAACACATTATGGAAAAACTGCAATGACAAAAGCTTTGAAACCTCATTTTTATATTTCTTTGTTGGGACCTTTGACAGCTTCAGAAGCTTGTCAATGTAAAACATGTCAAAAAAGAAGATCAACTCTGTATTTGAAACAATAAAGTAAAAGGTATCTACAAAAAGCTAATGTGTATATTACAAAAAGCAGCAATCGCAAAGCCGGATCAGCCACACACAGAAGCAACAATAGGTCTCAGTCTTCCCGGGCAAAACAAAACCGGCCGGAGTTATCCTGACACGGCATAGCCCTATTAGCATCAATGACCCATAAAAAACAGTTGCTCTGGGGTGGACATCAACCAACTTCTTCATGTACTCAAAATTATTAATAATTATCAATAACGAAAGAGTGGTATGATAACACTTAGCTTTGCAGTTGCAGCAGTGCTCATATAGTAGTGCTACGCCAATGCCATAATCACCAACGCTCTCGTACGCGCTTGATTTGCGTTTCACCTAAAGAGGTTTCCTCAGGGGGTGGCTGAAAAGCACTTGGAGTTCACTATATGGCAAGCCAAGCAAAGTTTTCCAACCGATGTAATGTAATGTAAAACATGTGCCAAGAACAATGCCAAGCAAGGTCCTGATCTACCAATAAGAATTCAATCAACAGGAGTTACTCCCATGAGTAATTTTCAAGTAGACTTTACTGAAATGCCAAAAGCAAATGGATACCGTTACTTGCTTGTTCTAGTGTGTACCTACTCTAGGTGGGTAGAAGCTTTTCCCACCAGAACTGAGAAAGCCAGAGAGGTCACTAAAGTCCTACTTCGTGAAATTGTTCCAAGATTTGGAATACCATTAGTCATAGGGTCAGACAATGGGCCCTCATTTATATCCCAAGTAACTCAACAGTTAGCCAAAACTCTACAGATACAATGGAAGTTACACACAGCATGCAGACCTCAGAGTTCAGGGAAAGTAGAGCGTATGAATAGAACTCTGAAATCTCAATTGTCCAAACTTTGTCAGGAAACACATTTAAAATGGCCACAGGTACTTCCAATAGCTCTTTTAAGGATACGCTCAGCACCTACTAAATCATTAGGACTTTCTCCCTATGAGATTTTGTATGATAGACCTTCACCTATTGTCAAAGGGATCAAAGGGGATATGAAACAGATAGGATCTGAAATTACTAGGCAAGAACTATTAGCACTAAGTTCTGTTTTGCAGAATCTTCACAAATGGGTACAAGACCAATTACCCATCAACCTAACTGAACCGTTGCATCCTTACAAGCCCGGTACTTCGGTGTGGGTCAAAGACTGGAAGAAAACACCATTGGAACCATACTGGAGAGGACCATATGTCGTCATCCTGTCAACACCTACAGCAGTGAAAGTTGCAGAACTCGAACCCTGGATTCATCACAGCAGAGTGAAATCAGCAGCAGCTCCAGAGCCAGACCAGTGGACATCAGAACATGATCCAGAAGTTCCATTGCGGCTAACTTTGCGAAGACAAGCAAATTGAAAAATTCAGGAAATTTAAAAAAAAAGAAACTGTGCTAATATAGAATTCCTGAATCCCAAGAGACTATTTGTTTATTCTGAAGAGATTATCATCAACAGAAAGAGACTGTATTATGGACTATATTATTTGAAAATCTTTGTGCCATTTTGATCAAGGACAGTGCAAACTAAAAGGACTGTGTCTATTGAAATACGTTGGAATCTACAGCTCTACACACCTACCAATGAAATTGGTAAGGTCATGTACAGCGGAAGCTTGAGGATCTACAATCAATGCTACACCTGTTGCATGCTACTGAGAGCAAAACAGGTCAACGTACAGTAAAGAAGAAGACGACTTCGTGGTCAAGAATTATCAACAGTTGCACTGGTTTTTCAAAGACTTGTACTAATTCTTCAGAGACTTTTCATCATGATTCTCTACTGTTTCATCTTGATAGCAGCCTTGAGATGCTTTGAACTGACTTTTGCCTTGCCACCTTGTGCTGCATGCATAACTACTACTCGTACTGGAGAAAAGATTACACAGACTTTGCTTTATCATACCTACTATACTTGTACAGGTATAGTGAGTCAATGCATATATAATGGCACGGAACTGAACATTTGCACAAAAGGAAAGAGCAGAACTTGTTTTCACCCACGACAGAATCCATCCTACTATGTGCTGATAATACGATGGAATGATGAAGATGGAGCTCTCTTAAATGCTACTCAACAACTTGAAGACCCTACAAAACCTGCAGCTCTATACTTTGATGCTTGCGATGCCATAAACAGAAACTATAATCAGAAATGTGGGACTTGGGAGAGAAATTACTATGTTGGTAATTCCAGCACTAGTAGTAATAACATGTTTAATACTTCCATGCATTTTACCCCTCTGCCTACGTAATATATCTGCAATCATTGAGAATATTGTAGAAAGAAAGACAACAGCTAGGCTCCTAGCTATGAGACGGTATCGGCCTATACCACATAACATGGCAACAACTCAAGTATAAGTGATTTGTTTCTCACCCATCTTAACATTCAGGGTGAGAATAATCAAAGGGGGGAATGTGGTAGCCAATACCTATAGACTAGGCCATAAGCCTGAACCTGAAAAATGACAGGCCTAAGAACCAAGCCTGGATTTCAGTAGTGCTGAGACATAAAATTAAAAGACAGAATTAAATGCTGTTTTAGAATGAAATGCTGCTATTGCAAAGTTTGCACAAAGTGAATACAATGCCTGTATGTTAAATTGTTACTCCAGAATTGTTACTTACACATTTTAGGAGCTAGATATGACCTTGATGAAGGAAAGTAACCAGGTTTGAACCAAGCCATTGTTCAGCTAGCTGGAGAAAGCAGAGCAAAGGGCATAGACCTTGATTGGTCAAATTCAGGGAAATGTCAGACCAATAGAAAGTTTGTAGAAATTAGCATGAGACCAATGGAAAGATTTCATGTATCAAGCTAGAAAAGCGGTATAAAAAGTTATGTCTCTATGAAGAGCTCCGCTCAGTTCCTTTTGCTGCTTTGACTGACTGAGCCTGTGCACAAATAAACTGGTTTGGACCCTGTAAATTGACTCCTGGATTTATTCATTGACTGCAGTTTGCCGCTACAATTTAATTTGCACAATGGTGTAGATAATGACCTAACACATTTGTAGATTGTAAGGGAGCTATTTTAAAACTTAGGGAGCATAACTCAGTATATTCCAAAGCCATGGTATCATGCATATCCTCCAAATTAAGATGTATACTTCCCAATGACATACAATTAGGATACAACAGTACCCAAGATGCCCAAAATTCAAAATAGTGAATTCAAAACATATCAAGGGAGCTATGTGTATTGTTGAGGCCATGTGGCCTAACATCCTCGACACGTTCCATGTTGACTCTTTTGACCTTGGTAAAGAGCCCTTTCCAGAGTAGGTCACAGAATTTGTTCAAGGTGTTGGCACCCTAGGCAAACCTTAAGCCTTAGGCTCCCCCCTGGCTGTCAGACTCAAATGTTAGCTTTGGATGCCCTGCTCTTTTCCGCCCCCCGCCCCCCAGATGCTGCCACCTAGGTGACCACCTTGTTTGCCTGATGGCCCTTTCCCTTCTTTTCCTGGTAGGATGGGTTTGACTGCATTGCCCTTTGGAAGGGAAGTGAGTTCCTTTGATAGGATCTAACAGCTTGTCTAAGATGCTCTCGGGGCAATTTGGTAGAATGTCTGAAAAACAGATGCACTATCCTATCTGGGTGATTTTTAATACCCAATATTTGGAGGTTATAAGGGACCAGCGATATGTGTAAAATCCTAGCCTCTCTCCTACTGGAAGGTCATAGTGACATAGTAAATTACGGCAGATAAAGACCAGTATGGTCCATCTAGTCTGCCCAGTTTATTTTGCTTTTATCATGTTATTGTTAAGGGATCCACTGTGTCTGTCCCATGCCATTTTGAATTCCGTCACCGTGTTTGCCCCCACCACTTCCATCGGGAAGGCATTCCAAGCATCCACCACCCTTTCAGTGAAGAAGTATTTCCTGACATTTCCTTTCAGTTTACCCCCTTGCAGCTTCATGTTATGCCCTCTAGTTTATCTGGTACAGACATTAGAAAACTGCCTATGCTCTCTTTGAGGGAGTCAAAACCCTGCCCCTGGTTTTGGCTAATGTGTTAGATGGGATTTTGCACTCTCTGCTGATGAGGACATGAGCAAGTTCCTGTCTAGTTTGGACGGAATGTGAGGGAAGGCAATACCTACACCAATGAGAGTAACAAGACCTTCCCTTTGCCCTCTGCTCTGGTACCTCCAATATGATGATGAAGTCGGGTTGGATGTGGGCCTGGAGAGAGTTTTAAGGGTGTCACTATGCTGCTTATCTGCAAAGTGACTCTCTCACAGCACAGCATGTCAGCTAGCTTCTCCTGGACATCATACCTTAGGTTTGAGGCTCGAAACCATGGAAGTCTCCAGGCAGCTCATGATGCTATAATGAAAATATATGTCACTTGAACCATGTATTTTATGCATCTCTTCCCTTTGTCCACTAGTGATGTGAGTTTCTCAGTCTTTTCTTGAGGGATATTGTCTGCAGACTCCTGCATTTGATGCAGAATGTTCCGCAAGTGCATACTCATGAAGACTTGGTAGAATGCTATGCGGGAGGTGAGCAGAACATTTTGAAAGAACTTCCTCCCAACAGATTACAATGTCCACGCCTCTCTCCTCAGAGGCAATGAAGAGAGCTTCTTGGAACTTTAGGCTCTTGTAAGAACAGCTTCAATCACCATAGAATGATGAGATGATTATAGGTTCTCAAATCTGGGATTCTTCTGAACGTGATACATCAAGTTGATCTTCTTATCTATAGGCTGTACAGAAAGGGAGGTCACCCACATTCTCATTTGCATGCCCTTGAGGATTTTGTGAATAGACACTATCACAGCTTCCTTAGGTGGGCTGAGGAATTGGAGGATTTCCAATGTTGCTACCCAGGGTTTCTCATCCATCTCTAACTTAAAGGGAATGAACTTAGCTATTTCCCATATCAAATTAGGTGAAGATGAGATCCTCAGGAGGTGATGTTCTTCTCTCATGAAGCAGGAAGGGATCTGATGGTAGGCCAGTGAAACCCTTCTTATAAGAGAATACCTCTGGTTCATAGTCAGTATCGCAGAAGCGCTCAGTCTGACCCAGAAAACTACTAATAGAAGTCTTGGTCACTATCTGAATCAACTTCTGCTTTGCTTGCAATATGGACCTCAAACGAAAGCTCTAATGCACCAAGGATCTCTGATGTCTCTGTGAAACTTCTACTCCCGTTGCATTGGAGTTAGACACTGGCTTGGCAGCCATCAATTCCAAGGCCCCTCAGTGCTGATGCCTCTCCCCCCAGGTAACGCATGAGTCTTGAGAATCAGCTGCATTTCTTCTTGCACTGACTTAAATGCAATCAAAGCTGCTGCCATCGTGTCAAGCAAAAAAAGTCTTCCATCCACTCTAGTCTCTTTGTGAGATATTCTTTGAAGGCTGCCATTGACAAAGGAGCTGGGACTGCAGTAAGATTGGTCATGTACTTCTCAGCCATTCCAGGGATATTGGAAGGTTGGTCTCGGTCCCCTGAAGTCTGTGAGGTCTCTTCTGGTACCAAGGAGGATGAGCGGTCCTCAAGTCAGAGATGATTTGAGGACTCCAGATCTCTAGATGCTTTGATGCTCACAACATGCACTCCAGCCTCCGCTCGGTGTCATGAGTCCTCAATGTCTAAGAAGATGAGGCCGAATCCTTCTTCTTCTGGTGGGGACTGGATGTGTTTGTTTCTGATGGGCTCTACTAATGCTCAATGTCGAGGGTGACTGATGCCCTCTCGATATTGATGCTTCCTCAACATTTGGTGCAGTTCTGGGGGGGCCATGGATACTGATGCTTCAAATGTTGATGGACTGGACTCATCTTCACCAAAAATTCATTTGCACTGCTTTTCAAGGCCCTCGAGCCTTCTCTTTGATATCTGTGGACACAAATTACTACAAGAGGGAACATATGTTGGGCACAGACATTGAAGTATAATGATTTAAAAGAAAGTTGTGCCCTTTTGTTTTGTATATTTCAAAATCTATAATATGGTAATCCTTTATTTTTAAAACTTACTGTTAATACATTGTTTCAAAACATTACATTAACAATAAGCTGAAAGGATTGTGAAAAACTGCAAGTGGATCTTTATAAATTGGGAGATTGGCATCCAAATGGAAGATGAAATTTAATGTAGACAAGTGCAGAGTTATTCACTTGGGGAAGAACAACCCAAACTACAGTTACACAATGCAAGGAACCACCACTCGGGAAAAGGATCTAGGCCTCATTGTGGATAATACATTGAAACCATCTTCCCAGTATGCAGCAGTGGCCAAGAAAGCAAACAGAGAAGAGCTGCCAAAATGATCAAGGGGATAGAAGGATACCTCTATGAGGAAAGGCTTAAAAGCATAGGGGTCTTCAACTTGGAAAAAAGATGGTTGAGGGGAGATATGATAGAGGTTATAAAATAATGAGAAGAATGGAACTGTTTACTCCTTCTAAAAGTAGAAAGACTAGGGGACACACATTGAAGCTACAATGTATCATGGTTTAAGATTAATTGGTAAAATATTTTTTCACTCAGAATAATCAAACTCTGGAATTCATTACCAGAGGATATAGTAAAAGCTGTTAATGTAGCTGGGTTTAAAAGAGGTTTGAACAAGTTCCTAAAGAAAAAGTTCATAAACCATTATTAAAGAGGATCAGGGAAATCCAATGCTTACCCCTGGGATAAACAGCGTGGAATCTGTGTACTTTTTTGGGAACCTGACAGGTATTTATGACCTGGATCGGCCGCTGTTGGAAACAGGATACAGGGCTTGATGGATCCTTGATCTGACCAGTATGGCATATCTTATGTTCTTATGAAAAGTTGGAAACAGCTTTTTTCACAAGTCATATTATTTCATAACACTGATTCTGATTGGTTCAAATTGGCTTGGATGTTAGAAATGTTATCTCATACTGCATGAATCAATCATTTCTTATTTCATGCAAGATGATTTGTGACTGTTCGAAATGTAGACTCAAAATGAATTATATGAAGCTTCTTGATAAATTTATGAGATATCTGAACTTGATGTGTCTTTCAAATATTGAGCAGTATACAAAGTAAGGAAACTGTTTAAGTGGTGTGTGTAATTTTTGAATAATATTAATTTGACACCTACCTGCTTGTAGTTTCATAGAAAAAGGATTTCCTTGCTTTTTTTTTTTGTTTATTTCAGCACTATAACTTCTTGCTATGTCAAAGCCTTTTTACGAGACACATTAGTCTTATTGTGTCATACAGATATATGACTTATCAATTGATAACTATCATTTTTTGATTTACTATGTTCTAAGTGGATGCTACTAAACAGCTGTTACATAAATGTTGGGAAAGGTAGAGAATGCATGACAGATATCATTGTGCTCTGCTCTCATTGTATGCAAATCTACTTCTTGATATTTATCTACTTGGAATTGAAGTAAACATTTCCTTTTAGATTTGCAGACACTTGGTTTCCTGCTTAATTTTGTAGTAAAGGTATACATTTTAAAGTTCCAGGGTCCTTTTCATAGGAGGCTGATACATAGAAAGCGTAGTTACTCACCTGTAACAGGTGTTCTCCAGGAGCAGCAGGAATCAGTCCTCACATATGGGTGACGTCGGCGCCGACGGAGCCCTCGCGGAGCAATTTTCCCCAGCTTTCAAAGAAAGCCTTTGGGAATTGCAGCGCGCATGCGCGGTCGCCTTCCCGCCCAAGGGTGCCATCTTAGCCAGTCAGATGACATAGCTAAAAAAGACAGCATAAAAATTTGCAAAAAAACTAAAGCAGATGATTGCAACTCCAAGGGGAGGAGGGAGGGTTGTGAGGACTGATTCCTGCTGCTCCTGGAGAACACCTGTTACAGGTGAGTAACTACGCTTTCTCCAGGACCAAGCAGGAAGTCAGTCCTCACATATGGGACTCCCAAGCTTAAGGCTACCGGAGACCCTAAGCACAAAAATGAGCTCCCTCTAGCTCAGCAGCACAGAAGGAAGGAATCTTCGCTGAATTATTACCCACCGGTAGCCCACATCCGGGATGGAGGGTAGGAGTTGCTCAAACCTCAAAGAGATTACGGAGGACTGCCTGTCCGAAAGCACTGTCCCTGCGGGACTCCCTCTCGAGACAGTAATGGACCGCAAAAGTCTGGCTCGAAGACCAAGTAGCGGCCCGGCAGATGTCTGCCAGCGGAACAGAGCGGAGGTAAGCCACTGACGTAGCCTTTGCCCGAACGCAATGAGCCGTGACTCGACCTTCCAAGGAGAGTCCGGCTGCCCCATAAGCCCAAGTGATACAGTCCGCAACCCAGATGGACAGAGTACGCTTGGAGACCGGGAGCCCCAATTTATTGGGGTCAAAAGACACAAAAAGCTGAGCAGCTTTACGGTGCTCCCGCATACGGTCAAGGTAGAAGTTCAATGCCCTTCTACAGTCCAGGGTATGGAGGACCGTTTCAGCTCGGCTGGAGTGTGGTCTGGGAAAGAAGGTCGGAAGTACCACCTCCTGATTGATGTGAAAAGGGGAGACCACTTTTGGAAGAAATTTTGGGTGAGTCCGTAGGACTACCCTATTTTTGTAGAACCGAGTGTAAGGGGGATCAGACACGAGGACCTGCAATTCACTTACGCGTCTAGCGGAAGTGAGGGCTATCAAGAACAATGTTTTCCAAGAAAGAAAACGGAGAGAACAGGTAGCCATAGGTTCAAAAGGCGGACAGGTGATCCGCTGTAAAACCACATTCAGATCCCAGTCAGGCGCTGGCGGGCGCAGAGGTGGTTTAAGCAGAAGGAGACCTCGGAGAAACCTCGCTACAAGAGGGTCGCTGGAAAGAGGTCTGCCGTCCACCGGCACATGATGTGCTGAAAGAGCACAGAGGTGAACTTTGACGGAGTTGGACTTAAGTCCCAGATTAGAGAGGTATAGCAAGTACTGCAGGATCACCGACACCGGGCAGGAGAAGGGATCCTGAGACTGTTGGGTACACCAAACGGAAAAGCGACGCCATTTAAGGGCGTAGCATTTGCGGGTAGAAGGTCGCCGAGAAGCTAGGACGACCTCTTCCACCTCTGCCGGCAGGAGAAGGGGAGCAAGGACTACCCTCTCAGCAGCCAGGCCATTAGATTGAGAGATCTGAGGTTGGGGTGTAGCAGAGACCCCTGATCCTGAGTGAGGAGATCCGGTTGCAACCCCAGAGGGAACGGATCCTCTACCGCTAATTGCAGCAGGAGTGGAAACCACGGCTGTCTGGGCCAGCGAGGGGCCACCAGGATCATGAAAGCTTTGTCTCGGAGAACCTTGAAAAGAGTCCGAGAGACTAGCGGGATGGGAGGAAAAGCATACAGAAAGCTCTCTGACCATGAGAGTAGAAAAGCGTCTGCCGCAACTCGAAGGGGATATGGCTGACGAGAGCAGAAGCGAGGAAGTTGCCGGTTGAGAGGGCTGGCAAAGAGATCCATCGTGGGGAGGCCCCACTTTAGAAAGAGCTTCTGAACTACCAAGGGATCCAGGCGCCACTCGTGCGGCTGCAGGATCCTGCTGAGTTTGTCCGCCAGGCAATTTTCTTGGCCTGGGAGATAAACTGCCTTGAGAAGAACGCCGTGACTGACGGCCCAAGAGCAGAGCTTCTGTGCTTCCCGACAGAGAAGGAAGGAGCCCGTGCCCCCCTGTTTGTTCACGTAGAACATGGCAACTTGATTGTCCGTCTGGACAAGGACAGACTGGCGAGAGGTCAGGTGGGAGAAGGTCTTGAGAGCCAAGCGGATCGCTCTGAGCTCCAGGAAGTTGATCTGCTGAGCAGACTCCCACGTGGTCCAGAGGCCCTGAGTACGTGCCCCTTGGCAATGTGCTCCCCAGCCCAGGAGGGATGCATCTGTCGTCAGCACCTGGGCCGGCTGAGGTGACTGAAAAGGCATGCCGAGTACCAGGTTCGGCCGATGAAGCCACCACTGGAGAGACGAAGCCAGCGGCTTGGAGACGCGCACTAGGTCTGCTAGGCCGCCTGTGGCTTGTTGCCACTGCTTGCGAAGAAACCATTGAGCAGGCCGCATATTCAGGCGGGCATTGGGGGTCACATGGACGGTGGAAGCCATATGGCCGAGTAGTCTCAGGAAGCGCCTGGCGGAGACCAGGGGCTGGCTGCGAAAACGGTCGGCTAGGTCCATGAGCCGTTGAGCCCTGTCGAGCGGTAGGAACGCTCGTGCCTGAGGAGTGTGCAGCCTTGCGCCGATGAACTAGAGATCCTGTGAGGGGAGCAAAGTGGACTTTGCGAAGTTTATAACAAAGCCCAAGTACTGCAGAAGAGTCACCGTGCGGCGTGTGGCGTTGGTGACCTCCGGAGCGGACGCTGCTCTGATGAGCCAGTCGTCGAGGTACGGAAAGACATAGAGGCCGTGAAGCCGGAGATGGGCCGCCACCACCGCGAGACATTTTGTGAAGACTCGCGGTGCGGAGGACAGGCCAAAGGGCAGTACTCTGTACTGGTAATGATTTCCTGCCACCACAAACCTTAGGTATTGGCGGTGGCTTGGGTGGATGAGGATGTGCGTGTAGGCATCCTTTAGATCCAAGGAGCATAGCCAATCTCCCTGCTGGAGGTAGGGCAGAAGGATTCCAAGGGTAAGCATTTTGAACTTTTCCCGCACGAGGAACCTGTTGAGGTTGCGCAAGTCCAGGATGGGTCTGAGGCCTCCTGTCCTTTTTGGTACTAGAAAGTACCTGGAATAAAAACCTTGACCTCTCAGGTGGTGGGGCACCGGTTCCACCGCCTGTTCCTGTAGAAGACCTGCTAACTCCTGAAGGAGTAAGTCCCTGTGCAGAGGGAGTCGTGGAGGTTCTCCCGGGAAATAGGAGGGAGGGACCTGGTGGAAGTGGAGAAGATAGCCTTCTCTTACGACTTGAAGCACCCAGGCATCTGAAGTGATGCTGGACCACCTGTGGGCGAAGTGAACCAGCCGGCCTCCGGTGCTGGGAGGAGCCAGCGGAGGGGGAGAGGCTATGCTTAAGGAGTCAAAAACCCCCACCCTGCTGAGCAGGGGCTGGTGGTGCAGGCTTGGGGGCTTGCTGCCTACGGGACCCGTTACCCCGTCCCTTGGCCTGCTGGCCCTGTTGGGGAGCTGCAGGGGCCGGATATTGGGGGTAGTGTTTGTAGGCAGCCGCCTTTCTCGGGTAAAAGGACTTCTTTCCCGAGCCCTTCTTTTTCTGGGAAGGGGCGGAGGTCTTCCTAGAAAGCCTAGTCCTGGTGAGAGTCTCCGTCTCGATTTGTGCAGCCTTTTCAGCCATGGGCTTGCCAAAGAGGTTCTCACCTCGGCAGGGGACATCGACCAACTTGTCCTGCACCCAGGGCTCAAGGTCAGACGACTGAAGCCAAGCCTGTCGGCGGGCACCGATGCCGGCTGCGGCCACTCGAGCCGATGCTTCAAAGCCATCATAGGCTGCTCGGGATATGAATTTTGAGCATTCCCGAATGCCAGTGGACAAGGCCAGGAACCTCCGCAAAGGTTCCTCGGACAAACCAGCGGAGAATCCGGCTAGCTCTTTAGCCAGGTCTCGGAGATACATGCCCATGTATAGCTGGTAGGTCTGGACACGACACGCAAGCATAGAGCCCTGGAAACACTTCTTACCAAGGCCATCCAGGTTACGGGCCTCCCTGCCAGGAGGCACCGAGGAGTGCATCTTCTGGCTCTTAAGACGATGCATGGCCGATTCCACTACCATGGAATGGTGTGGTAGCTGTGCTTTTTGGAAGCCAGGGCTCTTGCGGACTCGATAGATAGAATCGACCCGCTTGCTCAGGACCGGCGAGGAGGCCGGACTCTCCCACATGCGGAAGAGTAGTCGTTCCAGCATGGGAGGAACCGGTACAGTAAAGTGTTCCCTGGCGGGAGAGTCATACTGGAGGGCGTCGAGCTCCTCGGCTCGAGGCTCCTCCTCGGGATCCGCAGGGAAGGCCAAAGCCTTGGCCATATCCCTGACGAAGTCCGAGAACCGGGCATCCTCCGGGGGGGACTGCTTCCGAGGTTCGGACTCAGGTGAGTCCGAGGGGACACACCGAGTCCGAAAAGAATCAGGTGACTCTTCCTCTTCAGACTCCCAGACCGACTCCGACGAGGAATCGGTGGGGTCGGCCCGGGCAGGCCGCGGCGCCTGCCGCCCCGACGCCGAGGGAGTCGGCGTCGGCGACCTCGGTCCCGAACGGGAGGCCGAGGGTGACCTCGACCGAGGATCGACTCGAGTTCGCATGGACTCGAGGATCGGCTCGGTCTCCGGGGTCGACTTAGACGTCGACGTCCCAGCGGTCGGGGCAGCGGCGCCAGCGAGGCTAGCGAGCAGTGCCCGCTGCTGGTCCATGAAGGCAGACAGTCTGCTCTCCAAGGCCGTCAACCTGAGTCCGACCTCAGGTGACCCAGCAGCACCCGACTCGGGCCCCGACGGCGTCGGGCCCGACGTCGGCGGTCTCGGAGGCGAGTCCGGGAGGACCACAGGACTTACCCGAGCAGGCAGCTCCGACTCCAGGCGAAGTCGCTTCGAGAGGTGCTCCTTCTCCAAGGACCCGGGACGGCTATCGGGGCTATGCAACCTGGCCCTCGCGGAGCCAGGAGCGTCCACCGACGCCGCCCTCGCGGGTTTTACCTTCCGTCGATGGTCCCCGGAGGGAGAACCCCTGTCGGAGGAACTCCGGCGACGGTCCGAGCTGGAACCTCTGGACGCGGAGGCCTCCGACGAGGTCCGGGTACGGCTGGGGTCAGCGAAGATCCTATCCCGCTGATGCCGCCGACTTCTCAACGCTTTGGAGGACATTTTGCCGCAGGCCCCACAGATCATTTCTTCATGATCCGGGCCCAGGTAGCGGAGGCAATTGTCGTGTGTGTCAGTTAGTGACATATTTCGGTCACACTGACCACACCGCTTGAAACCACTGGCAGCCATCGGGGGAAAAAGGGCCCCTGCGAGGTCAAAGGACCGGGCTGCCAGGGAAAAACCGAAAACGAAACTGACTAAGTCAGAAAAACCGAAAAAGAAAAAGAAGAAGAGGACTCGTGACCGGCGTCGCGAGTCCGGGCGGGAAAAAGACCGGCGTCGAACCGAAGAAAAAAAGAGAAAATTACTAACAAAATCAACTTTTTCGCGGGGACACGACGGGTACGTCTGTAGGGCTCCGCGGAAAAAAGAAGACTGGCTAAGATGGCACCCTTGGGCGGGAAGGCGACCACGCATGCGCGCTGCAATTCCCAAAGGCTTTCTTTGAAAGCTGGGGAAAATTGCTCCGCAAGGGCTCCGTCGGCGCCGACGTCACCCATATGTGAGGACTGACTTCCTGCTTGGTCCTGGAGAAGTAAGATTTCATTTTGAACTTTTAAAGTTTCCATTGTTCTGTGACAAGCCTGCATCACAAGGTGTGGTTAATTCAATCAGCCTTTACTGCCTGAACAAGCAGTCTGATCCAATAACTGCCATCACAACTTCAAGAGATTCTACAAAGCTAAGCTTTCTAACTTTACTATTTGACTGGTGTTTGATATAAATTTTCCTTGTCTATTTATTACCTGTTTTATTCTCTTACTCGTATACTACTACTTAGGCACTGTGGTATATTAGGTTAACTGCAACAAGGGAGGAAGACAAACAACAAAAAAAACCCAACCCAAATAAACCTTGCTCTTCCTATCTTTCTTTGTAACATTTCTATCTGCTTCCAGCCACCTTGATCTTCAATCTAGTGGCAAACAACCCAAATTTTAGTTATAAGTTTACGAAAATTTAGCTTGCCTACATTCCTTGCATAGCCTTTTTAAATCAGAAATCTGAGTGTGCCCTCAGTTCATAGAAGGTCTACTAGCCAAGGACACAAATTCCCACCCACCCTACCCCTCACTCCAGAGTTGCATTGCCTATATAGTCGTCATAGAGAATTGCATGGAAGTCTCATGCTGATATAAAGCATGAATAAAGTTGTAACAACTAGGGAGGGTAATTTTATAACAGGGCTTCTAGTCAGGGAGAGCACATTAGTGTAGACATTGCTCCTATTTTATAAGGACAACACATACACCTATGTGCATTTATAAAGTTATCCCATCAGAAAGTAGGTGCAGATATCACCACTTGCTCTGAGATGAGTGCAAATGAGCCATCTAAGTTTCCACAGATCTGTGCATATTTTAAAACATATGCATCTCTCTTGCAACTCCAACCAAGAGAATGTTTATCGCTATACACTTTGGGGGTCATTCTGAGGCACGGATAGCGGGGATGGACGTCCCAACCAGATGTCCATCCCCGCTATTCGTGCTGGCACCTGCCCCTGTATAACTTGGATATGTATAACCGGTTGTGCAGTTAAGATATACAGGAGCGGGGCAGGCCGGCGAAATGGCTGGGGTGGAATAACTTCCCTGGACGTTTCAAGTTTGCTGCTTTGGGGGGCAGAAGGAGCTGGGGGGGGGGGGCAGTGTTAATTCCCTTCAGCCCGACCCTAGCCTTGGGCTGCGGGGAATTAACACTTTGGGCAGGTGACCAGTATCACGGCTTTTAAATGGAGCCATGGTGCCATGACAACATGACATCATGGCACCGTGGCTCCATTTAAAAGCCCTGGCTGAATTAGCCAGGCAGTGCCTGCACATATAGGCTTGTTTGCGATTCCGATACTGCGGGGCTAGACGTGCCCCGTGGGATCAGAATCGCAATCTCCTTTGTATGTCGGGATCAGAATTGGGCCCTTTGTGTCAGTATGTTGAAATCCTTCAGGCCCAGGTTGCGAGAAGCAACTTAAGAAACACAGATGGGAGGGTTCCGGGACTAGACTGGAGTTCTTCAAGGAAAGCCAATTAGTAGGCAAGGCCTAATTTCACCTTCCTTATCATCCCTCCTGTCCAGTCCCACACCTCAGGGATGTAACGGAACCCCTTATCTGAGGGAGGGGCCTGCGAGCCTGGCCTGAATCACCGCTGCCCCGAACCTCGCATCCCTTGCTGCCTGCACATTCAACCTGTAATGCCTTGCAAATGTATGGAGAGACGACCAGATGGCCACCGACAGATCTCCCCTGGCGGAACCAAACACCACTCCACCTAGGAAGTAGCTTGTGCTCTGGTAGAATGAGCCCACAGACCCTGTGGAACTGCTTTACCTTTCAACATATAGGCAGATGCAATCACTTCTTTGACCCATCTAGAAATGGAGGCTTTCACGCTGCCTCTCCTTTGCACGGCCTGTCGAACAGGATGAACAGTCGATCCGACTTTTGAAAAGAAGCTGTTCTCTTGAGATACCCTTTTAACGTTCTCTTGACGTCTAGTAGATGCAACTGCGGGTATGTCTGGCTTTCGGCCAATCCTGTCAACACCGGTAGGGAGACCGACTGATTCAAGTGAAACAGCGACACCACCTTCAGTAAAGCACAGTTACTTACCTGTAACAGGTGATCTCCGGAACAGCAGGAATTAGTCTTCACATATGGGAGACATCGCCGACGGAGCCCGCACGGGAATGCTCCCCAGCATTCAATCAGAAAGCCTTGGGAGCATCCCCCGCGCCTGCGCGGTGGCTTCCCACCCTTCCTACTGCCTCTCCCCAGTTGAGTTTCATAGCTGAGCCAGAAGGAGAGGAGAGGAAGGAATAGAGAGAAAGAGATACAACTCCTAGGGGAGGTGGGCGGGTTGTGAAGACTAATTCCTGCTGTTCCGGAGATCACCTGTTACAGGTAAGTAACTGTGCTATCTCCAGGAACAAGCAGGAATGAGTCTTCACATATGGGGACTCCCTAGCTGAGGATGCCCAGGGGAGATCCCGTAAGCCCGGCCCAGGACGTGATTTTAATAAGAAATTTAATAAAAGGGATGTGACTGAGTGGTGGACATGGTATTTGTACCTGTTCCTTTCCTGTAACATCCGACAAAAAGAATACAATTTGTATCACATTTTCCACGGGGGTTTTTTGGTGATTGTTTTTGATAATTCCATATATTATCACTGAATTGGGGATTGGTTTTTGTATATTACAACCTGAATCCCCGGCATCCCCCGAGAGATGGAGGGTAGGAGTTGAGAAGAGAGGAACAGCAAAACCCAAAGACTACAGGGAGAGTAGTCATTAGAATGCATGGAAGCATCATTAAGTTATTAATGACTTAGTACCATGTAGAGCTTACCTACTGAGTTATAGGAAGTAGGACTGTGATGGAGGTACTGTAGATGCAGTAGCGAGGTCTTCAAGGGAACTTCACCGCAGCAAGGAGGAAGTTCCAAATCCGGAAGGCCAGGAGATCCAGAAATCAGCTGGGTCAGGAGAAGGACGGCAGGTCTTCAAGAAAGCTTTATGCAAAGCTGAGCACTCCCTTAGGAGCAGAGTCCATAACTCAGAGGACTAATAGTAGAAGACTGGCCGATCTGGATAGCCTATTCCGGAGAAGAGTAGGGGTGTACCCCGGAGCAGAAGGAGTACACAGCCTGCCCTAGCTAAGAGATAGGGAGACAAGGGTCTGAACCTCCGGGAGGAGGGCATAACTGAAAATAGAAGCTGTTGACTTCACAGCAGTAGAGTACAACCAATCCGAGGGCCGATCTAAGGAATAGGAAGGAGGACTGGCCGGACCCCGGAGGTGGGGGGGGCGTGAGTACCGGCCATTGGGAAAAACATAGGCGGCAGAACACAGTGCGTGGGCATCCCCCAAAACGCGCCTATCGAGCAGGCGATATCTGTGGAGAACGCCCCCCCCCCGGCACTAATGCAGGTACGCTGAGGAACCTACCTCCATGAGCATAACACTGGTAAGGCGGACCTGCCAGTGATCCACAGAACGTCCACCTGGGGAGGTGGCGTCAAGATCCGTCCGGGAGAGGGATCTATTCCGGTGGAACACGGGCAGATCGGCGAACGGTAGCGTGAAGGACAGAGGATAGCATCAGTCCGGAAGAACACACCAGCGGCCTCGAGGCCCTATAGGTGTCCCCAGGACCTGCACGCAGAAACTTGCCCCCCGCACTAATCGGGGGACATGAGGGCATAGTCCCTGGTAAGCATTAGGGAACTATAGCGGCTGGAAGGAAAATTCCGGTACGGAAGCAATCAGCAGGGGATACTGCCAAGAAGGGTTCGGGGACGTACCTAAGGGTAAGCCAGCTGACCGTGGGCCAGAGCTATCATGGAGTAGAGGTGGTCTCCCTCTACCAACTGAAGGAGAGTACCTGAACCCCTGGATAAGCCCCCGAACCATTTGCCCTACTGAACGAGCCCCAGAGTAGAGCTCAATTGTAAACTTCTGGTAAGAAGGTAAATTGCAGGCAGCCACCCACCGGAGCCTAAAACTGCTTGGTATGAGAGTTCTGGTGTGGCCCTGGGGACTTCAACCCAGGGCGAGGGGTCCCTTGCTTGGGCGCACCTGGCGGTTGGGCGGAGGGGTGACATTTCCTCTTCCTAGGGAAGGAGGACCTGGTGAGGCGCGCACCACCGCCGGGGGGAAGCCGGGCCCTAGGATGGCTTCTAACGCTGGGAAGGTTAGCGAAGCACTGCGCGACCTGACGTAAGGCTTCGCTATTGAAGAGGTGATCTCCGTCACAGGGAGAATTACCCAGGTTATGCTGTGCCCGTCTACAACTCGGACGCCTGCAACCATGCTGTACGGCGTGCTCTAATGGCAACAGCAGAGCATCTGCTGACCGACAGGAAGGAGTCTAGAGAAGCACGAGAAAGGAACCCAGAAATATTCCTGCAGTGATAAAGAAGCAAGGAATATTCAAAGGCCTTGGTTGCAGACAAGAAGGGAGACAACAGAGATAATCTCTCGGTGACCTCCCGGAGCGACAGACTCATATAAAAAATATATGAAATAATTCTGGACGCCAGCATAGACGTTTGGAAGGTTTGACGTCCTAGAGTATCTAGCGTCTTCGAGGCGCGGCCTGGAGGGCGAGAAGAATGCTTTTCCTTGCTTCCGGCCTTCCTCAGCGCCGATTCCACCACAATGGAACAATGTGGAAGCTGGTGCTGCCGAAACCCCGGGGAGGGAGGCACCCGATACAGAGCATGCATCGCAGTCGACAGTGCCGGAACCCTCAAAGGTGACCGCCAAGCCCCCAGCAGGAGATCCTGCAGGGAGGGATGCAGAGGAAGCATCACGGCGGCCCGTTCCGCAGGGCCTGGAGTTAGGTTCGGGATAGGGATGGCCAGCAAGTCCACCATGTCAAGGAGGAAATTCTGAAAGACGGCTCACCCGGAGGGGCTATGCCGTGGGAGGCGGCGGCGGGAGAGGCCGCCAGGGCACCGAGAAGCCTCTCGGGCTGATGACCGCTGGGCAGAGGAGGGGACCCACAGCCCCGGACTGGGGTGGTCAACAAGGCGTCGTCGGCTCCTGGAATTGATTCCAAGCTAGGCATCGAAGGGGTCGATGGCGCCGACGGAGCCGCCGGAATCGGCCTCGGCCCCGAACCCGGGGGCGGCGCTGCCCCCGGCAACTGAAGCGGTTCCGTGGCAGCCGGAGGGCAGTGGCCAACGATCTCCGCTCTGCGTCGCGGGAGGGGACAGGGGCCGATCCCGGGACATGTCGTGGCCAAGTCTTTAAGGCTGGATACCGATTCCAGGCTGGGCATCGAACCGAGCGATGAAATAGACTCCCTTCTAGAGGGCCCCGGCGGGGGCGGCCGCGCCGGCGGTGCTGATCCCGGGGAGCAGATCGGAACTGCGCCGATCGGCGTCGCGAGCATCAAGGGCCCCAGAGGACGAAGCTCGGTGGAGAGGGGCCCATCCGACGCCGGTGCTGATGTCGGATGTCAGGCGGCGGGCACTGCCAGATGCTGGGCCCCCTCTCAAGCCCGCCTGACCCGGAGGGAAATCCTTCCGGGACATACGACCCGTCCCCGAAGGTACCCAGGTCACCCAACGACGAGCCCCTGCGGGAAGGGAAGTGCCAAACTCCTGCACCGATGCCGGGGTACCGTTGCGGGACGGCGCGGATCCAGGCTGGATCGAAACGATCGAAGACCCCAGGGCCCTCGACGGCCACGACGATGCCGGGGGGTCACCCATCTGGGGCTGATCGACATACCCCGAGGCTCCCGGGGAAGGCCGACGGCGGTCCCTGGCGCTCGACGCCCCTGCCGTCTCCGGCGGAGCGGTGCCGCGCAAACCCGGTACCACCCTTGCGCAGGGCTGGGATACCGGCAACCCAGCGTGGGTCGAGGCGACCGGCCCCGAGGCCAGATGACCATCCCCGGCGAAGAGTGGAACCACCGACGCCGACGCGCCCGAAGCGGGTACCACCTCCGCGCATGGCCTGAACGTAGGGCCGCCAGACTGTGTCGAGTCGGTCGGCCCTAGAGCTGCCGAGGGCAGCGACAGGTGATCCTTGGTGGGGAGCGGGTCATTCGACCCTGACGGGTCGGCACCGCCGGGAGTGGATACCACCCCCGTAGGAACGCCATACCGGCAGGAGTCGGTTGGCCCCGGAGGCGCCGAGGACCGCGGTGACAGCCCCGGTGAGGAGCGGAACGCTCGACGCCGGCGTCGAGGGGTCGGCACCGCCCATAGCGGATACCACCCCCGCGCATGGCAGGGATGACAGAACGCCAGGCTGGACCGATTCGATCGGCCCCGGACGATCCTCGGTGAGTAGCGGGACGCTCGACACCGACGCCGGGGGGTCTGCACCGCTCGAAGCGGGTACCTCCCTCGAGCACGGCTTGGACATAGGGAGGTCAGCCCCGGAGGCACCAAGGACACCAGCTGACGATCCCTGGCGAAGAGTGGAACACTCAACGCCGGCGCCGATGCCGGAGAATCGGCACCGCTCGAAGCGGGTACCTCCCTCGAGCACGGCTCGGGAATGTTCTGTGAGGAGCGAACCCCAGGAACATCCCGAAACCCCGTAAATGCTTTGGAGCCTGAGGACTCCCGCCGGGGTATAGTAGCCAAGGGGGACTTGAGGAGTTGGCCGGAGCCGTCGTCATGCCGTGCATGAGACTCGCCCCTCAAGACTTGGCTAGTCTTAACAGACTGTTGCGTGGTTACCTGATCCTGGAGAGAAGAAAAACCCGATGACCGCGCCTTGGGCGTAAAAACGTCATTGAGGGATACCCGAAAAAGGGAAGGTCTTCTCCCGACACTGTAGCCCGGAGGACCTGGGGGGAAAGGGTCAGGCCCCAAACAAGAGAGGCACCAGGCATCGGAGTCCATGTGGAAAACTAAGTCCCCGCAGTGAGGGCACTTCTGGGGCTCCATGCTGTAAGCCCGGTAGGCCTCGGCGCCCAGAGGGAAAAAGGGTCCCGCTAGGCGACGAAAAATAAGAAAACAAAAGGGCACAGAGATGCCGCTGTCGGCGGGAAGAGCCGCGACTACAGAAACAAGAAAAGAAAAGGTGAAAAGTTCTGCGGTGGCAGGAGGGACGTCCTGCCTGCTCCGCGGAAAACGAAAAACTGGGGAGAGGCAGTAGGAAGGGCAGGAAGCCACCGCGCAGGTGCGGGGGATGCTCCCAAAGGCTTTCTGATTGGATGCTGGGGAGCATTCCCGTGCGGGCTCCATCGGCGACGTCTCCCATATGTGAAGACTCATTCCTGCTTGTTCCTGGAGATGAAGGAAGATACCGGTTTCAGCACCACTTTTTCTCTCGAGAAAGTCAAAAAGAGCTCTCTACACGAAAAAGCCTGGCGTTCTGATACCCTCCTGGCGGAACAGGGGCCTCATGTACTTTGACGTTAAGATCCTACAAAGTACATGAGGCGAGCGGCTTGAAGGGCTCCCCTGCCAGAGCCGACAGCACCAGGTTGAGGTCCCAAGAGGGCACCAGCGATCTCAAGGGCGGACAGAGCTGCTTGGCTGCTCTCAGAAAACAAGTTACATCTGGGTGCATGCCCAAGGAAACTCCCTGGATCCTGCCTTGGTAGCAAGCCAACGCAGCCACTTGTACCCTAAGAGAAGTGCATGCTAACCTTTATCGAGTCCCGTCTGAAGGAACTCCAGTACCTCTGGAACAGATGCGGATAGGGGCCTGCAAACATTCTCCCCACACCAGGCCTCAAATATACACCATACACAGATATAGGACAGCAACATGGAGCGCTTCCTGGCCCTAAGGTGTGTGGAGATCACTGGACCTGAATAACTCCTCTTCAGCAACTGTGCTCTCTCAAGAGCCAAGCCATAAGCGAGGACTGCTCCACCTGGGAAATTAACACCGGCCACTGGGACAGCAGATCCGGCCTGCTCGGGAGTCTACACAGCTGGACCACCTGTAGCCACACCAAATCTGCGTACCACGGGCGCCTTGGCCAGTCTGGGACAGTCAAAATGACAAGTCTGTGGTGCGCCTCCGCTCTTTGCCTCACTCGCCCTATGAGTGCTCATGGAGGGAAGACGTAAAGGAGACCTTGGCTGGGCCAGCACTACACCAGTGCGTCCAGGCCCTCTGACATTCTCTCTCTCCTTCTGCTGAAGAACCTGTTCGCTTTGGCTGATGCAAATATCACCATCAAATTCATTACCAGTGTCCTCCACCAGTTCACGATATGCTCGAAAACCACCTGGCTGAACTGCCACTCTCCTGGGTCTAAACGTACTCGACTGAGGAAGCTGGCTGTCACGTTCTCCGTTCCTGTGACATGCGCTGCCGAAATCACCTGCAGATGGGACTCCACCCATCCCATCAGAATCTCCACCTCGCTTTCCAAGCATACTGCCTGTGCCTCCTTGCCGATTTATGTAAGCCACTGTGGTGGCATTGTCGGAAAAGACCCGAAGGTGAAATTAGACTTACCTGCTAATTGTTGTTCCTGGAGTAGACCCAGTCTAGTCCCGGACCTCTGAGTTGTCTTTACCAGTTACCTCAGTCTCCAAGCAACTGACTAGGTCGAGCCCGGGGGTCCGGGCTCACTGGAGGAACAATTAAGGAACAGTTTGAGTGAAGTAATAGGGTTTTAGTTTTAAAAAAAAAGAGAAAAAAGAAAGTTGGGGCTGCGCCTTTAAATTTTAGGAGCTGTGCCTTATTGGTGCCTCAGGCTCTCTTCTAACCTCTTTTTAGTTTCCCCTCAGAGTGGCCCGGTGATAGTCTGTAGAGGGGCCGGTTAGCTCCCGGTGGGGAGCAGGGGAGCTGAACTGGCAGAGCTGCTCAGCCAAGCGCCAAACAGAAGACCTGCCTGTGAGCGCGCCTCTGGCTGCCCGCGGGGGTGTCCGTGGTCGGCCCTCCGCGCGGTGTTTGCAGGACGGAGTTGGGGCCTTCTGGTCCTCCTCTGGCAGCGGTGTGCTCGTCCTGTCAGATTCTGGCTGCAGGGGCAGCAGAGGTAAGAGGGCGGGCTGGGGACCGTTTTCTGCCGCGGCGCGCAGGAGCGCCTTTTTTCAGTGCAGGCCCGGCCACGTGGCAGTAGCGCGGGAGCACAGAGTCTGCTCCGGAGTTCACTCTCGGTTGTTTCCTGGCTTCTAGGGCTGCGGTTTGGAGGCCCGCGGGAGCTGATCAGGGGGGACAGCTAGGGTGCTTCTTTTGGCAGCGTGCGTTTAAAAAAAAAAACGAAAAAAAAAACCCTTGCGCGAAGGCACAGCATATCCGGGTAAGGAGTTGCTTACGGGGCTGCAGACTCCCGCGGTTCCCTTGGGGTTGGCAGATTGCAAGTAGGGCCCCAAGGGGGGGGGGGTGGTAGCTCTAAGGGGCTATGTCTCCCAAAGCCCAGTGTGTACTTTGTGGGGCTAAGAGGAGTACTCTGCTAGACTCAGGAGTGTGCAGGGGTTGCTCTAAAGAGGGCGCAGTCCTGGACCCTTCCGTGGAGGATGTGGGGGAGCGGACAGGGGCGGAGGCAGGGCCTCTGGACGCCCCCTTGGTCGGTTTACCCCGTGGGGAGCCGGTGGCTGGGCCGTCTTCCGCCACGGAGCACCCCGCGCCTCAGGTGAGCTGGCCAAAGGGGCTGGAGTCCATCTTTTCGCCTGACTTTGTGGCCCTTCTGCAGCAGGCGGTGGGTGGCCTGCCTCTCAAGCAGCCGGACTCTCCTGAAGGGTCCCGCATAAAGCGTGCCAGCCAGCCTTTACCCGCAGAGGGCCAGCACGGAGGAAAACGGCTACGGCTGGATGCGGAGGCCGAGGTGCCATCTCTGGCTTCGGAGGGGCATCTCACGGATGAGGAAGGAGAGAGTGTGCTCCCCGAGGAGGAATTGGAAGAAGGCGAGCTCGAGGACAAGGAGGAGCAAGCCAGAGTTGTGTGCGTATTTCGAAGGGAGGAGCTGCCGGCCCTCATTGCGGAGACGTTGAGTACCCTAAACATGCCGGCGCAGGGGCCGGCGGAGGACGAGTCCCTGGAGGATCCATTGTTGCAGGTCTTCCGTAAGTCTCAGAGGGCCTTTCCGGTACACCGGGTCTTTCAAGAGTTGATTCAGGAAGAGTGGAACGTTCCGGAGGCGGTGCTCAAGGGCTCCCGAGTGTTAGGTCGGTTATACCCACTGGTAGATCAGGACAGGGAGGTTTTCAAGCCTCCCAAGGTGGACGCAGCCGTGGCAGCAGTGATAAAGACGACCACCATCCTGGTGGAGGGCAGCGCGGCCCTTAAGGATGCGCAAGACAGGAAGCTGGATGCCCTATTGCGGCAAGTTTTTGACACCAATGCTCTGTCCCTCCAGGCGGCTATCTGTGGGGCCTGGGTGGCCAGGGCCTGTCTTCGCTGGTCTCAACAGGGTCAATCAGGGCAGGTGGACGACAAGTTCAGCGGGGCCACCCGCCTGGAGTCGGGAGCGGCCTATTTGTCGGACATTCACTACGACCTCATGCGGGGTCTCTCAAAGAGCATGGCGACGGCGGTTGCTGCCAGGCGGTACCTGTGGCTCCGTAACTGGGCGGCGGATTCTTCGTCCAAAGCCAGGCTGAGTAAGCTCCCGTTCAAGGGGCGCCTCCTGTTCGGGGAAGACCTGAAGAAGTTGGTCAAGGACTTGGGCGAGTCAAAGGGTGGCAAGCTACCGGAGAACAAGCCCAAGCAGAGCCGAGGAGCCTCGGCGAGCAAGAGTCGGCAACGGGACTTTCGCCAGTTTCGTTTCCAAAGGTTTGGTTCCAGACAGAGAGGCAGATTCCCCGGCTGGAACCAGGGGTTTCGAGGCTTCCGGGGAGCAGGGAGAGGATTTGGGGGTGCCTCGTCGGCTTCCTCTTCCTCCTCCTCTAATCTTCGAAAGGCACAATGAGATCAGGCGGACCCAGGGGCCCCTAGTTCCCGTGGGAGGTCGGTTGCAGGAGTTCTATGCCGCCTGGGTCCAGATTACTTCAGATCAGTAAGTGCTGGAGGTCATCCGAGAGGACTACGTGCTGGAGCTCCAGCGGCCAGTGCGTGATGCCTTCGTGCGGTCTCCCTGCAAGGCACCAGGCAAGTGCGAGGCAGTGCGGGAGACCGTACAAAGGCTACTAGACCTCAGGGCAATAGAGCCGGTGCCCCGAAACCAACAAGGTTGCGGTCGATACTTCATATATTTCGTGGTGCCAAAGAAGGACGGAGGATTCCGGCCTATTCTGGACCTCAAGGGGGTGAATCGGTGTCTTCGCGTGGCCCACTTTCACATGGAAACCCTGCATTCGGTGATGGTGGCGGTCCAGAAGGGAGAATTTCTCACCGCCCTAGACCTGTCAGAGGCCTATCTGCACATTCCCATTCGGCAGGAGCATCACCAATTTCTCCGCTTTGCGGTTCCTTTCGGCAATTACCAGTTCTGAGCGTTGCCGTTCAGCCTAGCGACGGCGCCGCACACATTCACGAAGGTTATGATAGTGGTTGCGGCAGCCTTGCGCAGGGAAGGCATCCTAGTGCACCCTTACCTAGACGACTAGTTGATCAGAGCAAAGTCAAGGTGCGAGGGCGAACAAGCTACTTCCAGGGTAGTCAGTTTTCTGGAGAGCCTAGGTTGGGTAGTCAACAGGGCAAAGAGCAAGTTAGTGCCCTCCCAAAGCATAGAATACTTAGAGGCTCGGTTCGACACGGAGACCGGGCATGTGTTTCTCCCTCAGCTAAGGGCGCGAAGGTTACGGACGTTAGTCCGGAGGTTCCTGAAGAGAAAGGAGTCCACGGCGTGGCAGTATCTACAGCTTCTGAGTACCATGGCGGCAGCCATAGAACTGGTACCGTGGGTGAGAGCTCACATGAGACTAGACTGGGGATACGATCAGGAACTGCCTTTCCCGCCAAAACTGGAAGAAACAGCTGTAATGCAAGGAGCACAGCTCTCATTTCCTGCCAGTTGATAGGGAAAGCCCGCTCCTCCGCAGTCCATTGACCCTGAGCAATGCACCCCTCGCAATTGGCTCCCCAGCCCAAGAGGTTGGCATCCATTGTTAGAGGTATCCAGAGAGGTGACTCCTGCTAACAGATTCTCATGGCGCAGCCACCACTCGAGTGCTGTCCGAGCTTGTCGTGGACAGGGCAACCTCTGTGAAAGAGGATGTTGCTGATGCAACCAACAACACAGTAGGGCTCTTTGCAGCGGCCTCATGTGAGCCTGTGCTCACGGTACCAGCTCTATCGCTGCCGCCATCGCCCCCAAGAGCTGAAGGTAATGCCATGCTGTCGGCTCCGCCAATTGGAGGAACGGACTGACCAGATGACTTAGCGCCTGAGCCCTCTTTTGTGGCAGAAAAAACCTGCCACAGCATGTGTCGAAGCGAGCCCCGAGATACTCTAGGTTCTGTGATGGGACCAAGTGACTCTTGGAGATGCTGACAACACAGCCTAGACTCTGCAGAACTTCGAGAACCCGAGCCATGGCCAGGTCACTCTCCTACTGGGATTTTGCCCGAATCAGCCAGTCGTTGAAGTAGGGATGAACCAGGATCCCTTTGCGATGTAGCGCTGCTGCCACCACCAACATCACCTTGGTGAAAGGGTGAGGGGCCATAGCGAGCCCAAAAGGCAATGCTCAAAATTGGAAGTACCCCATGGGCAGCGCAAAACGCAGAAACTGGTGATGATCCGAATGTATGGGAATATGCAGATACGCCTGTCAGGTCTAGAGAGATCAGGAACTCTCCCTCTCTCATGGCCATGATGACAGACCAGAGGGTCTCCATATGAAACCTTGGTACTAGTAGGCATCTGTTTACCTGCTTGAGGTCGAGAATAGGGCGAGAAGAGCCCCCTTTCTTTGGAGCGATGAAATAAATGGAGTACCAACCTGTACCACATTGGTCTGTGGGCACTGGTACCACCACTCCTAGCTCCAGGAACCTCTCGAGCATCTCCCGTACCCCCCCTAACCTTCATACGTGCCTTGCAGGGGGAGCGAATGAATGTCAGCACAAGTGGTCTGGCGAACTCTAGTGTGTAGCCATCCCGGACCACCCCTAGGACCCACTGGTCAAACGTGATTTGGGCCCAGGCAGGGTAGAAGTCCTGCAGATGAGCTCCAATGGGCTGCACACTTGCTGGGACCCCCCTCACTTCATTGCAGTTTCTTTTGGGAGGAGGAGGAGGAGGGGGAGTAATAGCTCCTACCTGCCTCTTGAAACCCACGGAGCGGATGTCCTCGAGGCACTAACCACACACGATGGTATGGTGTAGAGTGCTATTTAATATAGCCGTGTAAGAGCTTAACTAATTCTACCAATATATGCTCTTAAATAAGTAATCCTCACAAATATATCCAACCAATAAACTAATCTTACATGCAATTTCTCAGGCAAAATGACCTCAGGATAGCTCATACCCTGATGGCGGGGAAAGCACAGTTACTTACCTGTAACAGGTGATCTCTGGGAACAGCAGGAATTAGTCTTCACATATGGGTACGTCGGTACCGACGGAGCCTGCACGGGGATGCTGCCCAGCTTCCAATCAGAAAGCTTTTGGCAGCCTCCCTCGCGCCTGCGCGCTGAGTTCCCGCCCTCTCCAGAGCCTCTCTTCAGTTAAGTTTCAAAGCTGAGACAAAGGCGAGGAGAGAAAGGAGAAGAAGATAAGAGATGCAACTTCCAGGGGAGGTGGGAGGGTTGTGAAGACTAATTCCTGCTGTTCCCAGAGATCACCTGTTACAGGTAAGTAACTGTGCTATCTCCAGGAACAAGCAGGAATGAGTCTTCACATATGGGGACTCCCTAGCTGGAGATGCCAGGGGGAAATCCCATAAAAATGCAGCAGCCTGGACCAGGAGTGCATTTTGTTTCCAGAAATCCCTGGCATCCAATGTGGGATGGAGGGTAGGAGTTGACAATAAAGGAGCTGTGAGGAAGAACAGCACAGCCAAGGACTAGGGGGCCGTACAGATTGTAGGAGTCCTTGGTGTATATGAGGAGTTACATGAAACATACGTAACGTACCATTAGATAGGTCACTTACCTACTGCACTGTAGGAAGTAGAACGCCTGATGTAGTCTGCTGGAGAAGCAGTGGCGGAATCTTGAAGGGACCTCCCAGCAGTGAGGATGAAGGTCCAGACCTGGAGGTAGTAGACGATCCAGGTGTCAACTGGGTAGGATGGGACGTCATGTCTTCAATGGAAAGCTTTATGAGAAAAAGCTGAAAAACTCCTTTAGTCATAATGTTATTAACAGGGAGGACTAAGGAAGAAGACTGACGGAGTTGTAGAACTAGCCCAGTCCTGACGGGGAGAGGGGAAAGTGGAAAAAATCCCTATTCCCAAGGAGAAGAGCTGTGTACTCAAAGATAAAGATGTACACCGTTTTTCCTAACTGGCGAGAGATAGGAAAAAATATTGAAGCTTGATGCTTCAAGGGTTTAAGAAAAAATAGAGAAGTTAGCATCACAATGGTTAGTGGTGTCTAACAGTTTCTGCATAGTATGCGAAATAGGGCGATGGACTGTCTAAATCCTCTAGGAGGTAACATTTAGTATAGACAGGAAGGGTGAGAGTATAGAGATATGAACCCTTAAGAAACCGCCCAAGAGACACATATATATACAGATGTTTATATATATATATGTGGGGGGATCTAAACCTGAATCGATATGTCCAGATGCATAAATCGGGACATGGGAGGAGAGATATATAGCGTAGTTACTCACCTGTAACAGGTGTTCTCCAGGAGCAGCAGGAATCAGTCCTCACTTATGGGTGACGTCGGCGCCGACGGAGCCCTCGCGGAGCAATTTTCCCCAGCTTTCAAAGAAAGCCTTTGGGAATTGCAGCGCGCATGCGCGGTCCTCTTCCCGCCCAAGGGTGCCATCTTAGCCAGTCAGATGACATAGCTAAAAAAGACAGCATAAAAATTTGCAAAAAAGTAAAGCAGACGATTGCAACTCCAAGGGGAGGAGGGAGGGTTGTGAGGACTGATTCCTGCTGCTCCTGGAGAACACCTGTTACAGGTGAGTAACTACGCTTTCTCCAGGACCAAGCAGGAAGTCAGTCCTCACTTATGGGACTCCCAAGCTCAAGGCTACCGGAGACCCTAAGCACAAAAATGAGCTCCCTCTAGCTCAGCAGCACAGAAGGAAGGATCTTCGCTGAATAATTACCCACCGGTAGCCCACATCCGGGATGGAGGGTAGGAGTTGCTCAGACCTCAAAGAGATTACGGAGGACTGCCTGTCCGAAAGCACTGTCCCTGCGGGACTCCCTCTCGAGACAGTAATGGACCGCAAAAGTCTGGCTCGAAGACCAAGTAGCGGCCCGGCAGATGTCTGCCAGCGGAACAGAGCGGAGGTAAGCCACTGACGTGGCCTTTGCCCGAACGCAGTGAGCCGTGACTCGACTTTCCAAGGAGAGTCCGGCTGCCCCATAAGCCCAAGTGATACAGTCCGCAACCCAGATGGACAGAGTACGCTTGGAGACCGGGAGCCCCAATTTATTGGGGTCGAAAGATACAAAAAGCTGAGCAGCTTTACGGTGCTCCCGCGTACGGTCAAGGTAGAAGTTCAAAGCCCTTCTACAGTCCAGGGTATGGAGGACCGTTTCAGCTCGGCTGGAGTGTGGTCTGGGAAAGAAGGTTGGAAGTACCACCATCTGATTGATATGAAAAGGGGAGACCACCTTTGGAAGAAATTTTGGGTGAGTCCGTAGGACTACCCTATTTTTGTAGAACCGAGTGTAAGGGGGATCAGACACGAGGGCCTGCAATTCACTTACGCGTCTAGCGGAAGTGAGGGCTATCAAGAACAGTGTTTTCCAAGAAAGAAAACGGAGAGAACAGGTAGCCATAGGTTCAAAAGGCGGACAGGTGATCCGCTGCAAAACCACGTTCAGGTCCCAGTCAGGCGCTGGCGGGCGCAGAGGTGGTTTAAGTAGAAGAAGACCTCGGAGAAACCTCGCTACAAGAGGGTCGCTGGAAAGAGGTCTGCCGTCCACCGGCACATGATGTGCTGAAAGAGCACTGAGGTGAACTTTGACGGAGTTGGACTTAAGTCCCAGATTAGAGAGGTATAACAAGTACTGCAGGATCACCGACACTGAGCAGGAGAAGGGATCCTGAGACTGTTGGGTACACCAAACGGAAAAGCGACGCCATTTAAGGGCGTAGCATTTGCGGGTAGAAGGTCGTCGCGAAGCTAGGACGACCTCCTCCACCTCCGCCGGCAGGAGAAGGGGAGCGAGGACTACCCTCTCAGCAGCCAGGCCATGAGGTTGAGAGATCTGAGGTTGGGGTGTAGCAGAGACCCCTGATCCTGAGTGAGGAGATCCGGTTGTAACCCCAGAGGGAATGGATCCTCCACCGCTAATTGCAGCAGGAGCGGAAACCACGGCTGCCTGGGCCAGCGAGGGGCCACCAGGATCATGAGGGCTTTGTCCCGGAGAACCTTGAAAAGAGTCCGAGAGACTAGCGGGATGGGAGGGAAAGCGTACAGAAGGCTCCCCGACCATGAGAGCAGAAAAGCGTCCGCCGCAACCCGAAGGGGGTGTGGCTGACGAGAGCAGAAGCGAGGAAGTTGCCGGTTGTGAGGACTACACAGAAGTGTAGGTCGTGGTTTTGGAGGGTTTTGGTTGTCCAAAAAAATTGCTAAACACCCTCACCTTATACCTTAAGGCTCTATCCAATGCTCAGCCTTCTTTCTATCAACAAATATTTTTTATATATATTTTATATTTTTTTTGTAAAATCATCAATCCATATATAAATGAGTAAAAAATAGAATAGATACGTATATAGACCCCTGGTCTCAGACTGTTATGGCAAGGTTCCTACACCACAAAAAGCGTTAGTGAACTAATGCCAGTATATTGCATCAATGACCAGTATTGATTTTGGGGTTCATGAATGGATTTTCCTTAATGGCATATAATCAAAAATAGAGAGATTGTGCTTATCTTAAAGTGGAGACAAACTGCCCCAACGCCACCTGTTTGGCTCCCAATGTGCGTTTCGGTTTCTTCTTCAGGGGGTGGGTTTGTCAGCATATCTCTGAAAAACAATCCTCAGCAATCAAAGTACGTACACAGTAATATGAGATTATAGCAATAATGATATTAAGACGTCATCCATTTTGCATGTAATTAATTGTGCCTTCAGAAATAAACATACCTATTGTAATTCGTAAAAATGTGCGAAAAACATGAGGAGAAGTGTAGCCGTTTCAACAATGGCGAGTCCTTCTCAAGCTGCTCTAAAACGCCGCGCATGCGAAGTAATGGCAATGCGGAGCCCTTTAAACTTAGAGACAATAACGTCATATAATGATGTCATCGGGAGAAGCCGTCTGCTCTTGGGAAATGGAAAATCAATCAACCGGGGACGCTCAGATGCAAGCTCCCCATTCAACCATGTTGTTTAAACCCCCTGGATGAACTGTTTGGAGACGGTAAATCCATTGTTGTTCTAATATTGTTGTGGTTTTCTCTCGAGAATTGCCTGACCTGCCCATCGCAATCCAGTCAACACAAAAAAACCGAAGATCTTCAAACACATGACCTCGATTGAGGCAATGCTGTACTATTGGTGCCTCAATTTTTTTACATTTTAAACGGCTCTTGTGCTCGTTGATACGAATTCGTAGTGGGCGCGTGGTCTTGCCAATATAGAGAAGACCACAAGGACATCGGATGCTGTATATTACATGATCTGATCCACACGTCGTGTTATGTCTCAATTTAAAGGAGCGGTCATGGTAAGTAAAATGAGTAAGATCTTCTGAAACAATACATACGTTGCAATTTCCACAGGGACGATGCCCTGCTTCCCTGTCCGTTCCTATCAATGGTGGAGGTCTTAACTTTGCTGGGCTAAGTTGTTCTCTTAAGTTGGAGTGTCGGGTCCAAACGCAACGTATCGTTTTATCCTGCAGTCCCGGAAGGACAGACAACACATTCTGATGTCGTTTTAAGATCCGTTTGATTTGGCCACTAAAAGGAGAAAATTTTGTGATGAAATTCACCGCAGTCTCTACCACGGGCTTTTTCATTCTCCCCGTCTTGCCTGAATGCAACAATAAGTCTCTATTGTTGAACCGAGCTCGTTTATAGGCTGTGGAAATTACTGGCGATGGATACCCTCGTTGTTGAAAAGCTTGCATAAGATGTCGTGCTTGTTGTTTATAATCATTCAAAGTAGAGCAATTTCTACGGTATCTTATGAATTGTGATAATGGCAGGCTATCCCGTAGCTGCTTGGGGTGTCTACTGGTGTAGTGGAGTAGAGTGTTTCGATCTGTAGGTTTCTTATAGGTGGTAGTCAACCAACCACAGGCACTCTTCTGTACCATTACATCCAAAAATACTATTTCGTTCTCATGATAAGTATAGGTAAATTGAATATGGGGGCTAGCCTTATTCAACCATTTCCAAAACTCGGATAAGCTTGTAGGAGTACCCCGCCAGATGATAAAAACGTCATCTATATATCTTCTCCAAAATAGCAAATGTGTTTTATAAGGGGAAAGATTAAGCCACTGACTTTCGTAGGCCTGCATATATAGATTAGCAATCGATGGCGCACAGGTCGCCCCCATGGCGACCCCAGATACTTGATGGTACAAAACACCCTCAAATTCAAAAAAATTATGAAAGAGGGTCAATGCTGTTAATTGGGCTAGAAACTCCAACAACTCTTCTGACATGCCCCCCTGAGTGCGTAACGTTGTCATAACTACTTCATGTGCTGCCTGTTGGGGAATATTCGTGTACAGAGCCGCGACGTCCATAGTTGCCAGAAGAATATCTGGCTCGCTTGCCCATTGTGAATGTTCCTCTAATAGAGTCAAGAAGTGGGATGTGTCTCTTATATAAGATGGAATCTTTTCCAACAGGGGTCTAAGGTACGAATCGACATAGATAGATAGAGGTTCCAGGAGAGTACCTCTAGTAGAGACTATCGGCCTCCCTGGAGGATTAAAAAGATCCTTATGCACCTTCGGCACCAAATAGAATCTTGCTCTTGTAGGAAAGGGACCATTCAGGAAATTAAATTCCTTCTTTGAAATTAAATGAGAATCTAATGCTTTAATTGTAAGCTCTTTAATTTGTTGTTGTAAATGGACTGTTGGATCTTGCAAGAGTATCTTATATCTTATAGGTTGTGAGGACTGGCAAAGAGATCCATCGTGGGGAGTCCCCACTTTAGAAAGAGCTTCTGAACTACCAAGGGATCCAGACGCCACTCGTGTGGCTGGAGGATCCTGCTGAGTTTGTCGGCCAGGTAATTCTCTTGGCCTGGGAGATAAACTGCCTTGAGGAGAATGCCGTGACTGACGGCCCAAGAGCAGAGCATCTGTGCCTCCCGACAGAGGAGGAAGGAGCCCGTGCCCCCCTGCTTGTTCACGTAGAACATGGCAACTTGATTGTCCGTCTGGACAAGGACGGACTGGTGAGAAGTCAGGTGGGAGAAGGCCTTGAGAGCCAGGCGGATCGCCCTGAGCTCCAGGAAGTTGATCTGCTGAGCAGACTCGCACGTGGTCCAGAGGCCCTGAGTGCGTGCCCCTTGGCAATGCGCTCCCCAGCCCAGGAGGGATGCATCTGTTGTCAGCACCCGGGCCGGCTGAGGAGACTGGAAAGGCATTCCGCAGATCAGGTTCGACTGCTGAAGCCACCACCGGAGAGACGAGATCAGCGGCTCGGAGACGCGCACTAGGTCTGCTAGGCCGCCTGTGGCTTGTCGCCACTGCTGGCGGAGACACCACTGAGCAGGCCGCATATGCAGGCGGGCATTGGGGGTCACATGGACGGTGGAAGCCATATGGCCGAGCAGTCTCAGGAAGCGCCTGGCGGAGACCAGGGGCTGGCTGCGAAAACGGTCGGCTAGGTCCATGAGCCGTTGAGCCCTGTCGAGCGGTAGGTACGCTCGTGCCTGAGGAGTGTGCAGTCTTGCGCCGATGAACTCGAGATCCTGTGAGGGGAGCAAAGTGGACTTTGCGAAGTTTATAACAAAGCCCAAGTGCTGCAGAAGAGTCACCGTGCGGCGCGTGGCGTTGGTGACCTCCAGAGCGGACGCTGCTCTGATGAGCCAGTCGTCGAGGTACGGAAAGACATAGAGGCCGTGAAGCCGGAGATGGGCCGCCACCACCGCGAGACATTTTGTGAAGACTCGCGGTGCGGAGGACAGGCCAAAGGGCAGTACTCTGTACTGGTAATGATTTCCTGCCACCACAAACCTTAGGTATTGTCGGTGGTTTGGGTGGATGAGGATGTGCGTGTAGGCATCCTTTAGATCCAAGGAGCATAGCCAATCTCCCTGCTGGAGGTAGGGCAGAAGGATTCCAAGGGTAAGCATCTTGAACTTCTCTCGCACGAGGAACTTGTTGAGGTTGCGCAGGTCCAGGATGGGTCTGAGGCCTCCTGTTCTCTTTGGTATCAGAAAATACCTGGAGTAAAAGCCTTGACCTTTCAGGTGGCGGGGCACCGGTTCCACCGCCCGTTCCTGTAGAAGACCTGCTAACTCCTGAAGGAGTAACTCCCTGTGCAGAGGGGGTCGTGGAGGTTCCCCCGGAAAAAAGGAGGGAGGGACCTGGTGGAAGTGGAGAAGATAGCCGTCTCGCACGACTTGAAGCACCCAGGCATCTGAGGTGATGCTGGACCACCTGTGGGCGAAGTGAACCAGCCGGCCTCCGGTGCTGGGAGGAACCAGCGGGGGGGAGAGGCTATGCTTAGTGAGTCAAAAACCCCCACCCTGCTGAGCAGGGGCTGGTGGTGCAGGCTTGGGGGCTTGCTGCCTACGGGACCCGTTACCCCGTCCCTTGGCCTGCTGGCCCTGTTGGGGAGCTGCAGGGGCCTGATAATGGGGGTATTGTTTGTAGGCAGCCGCCTTCCTCGGGTAAAAGGACTTCTTTCCCGAGCCCTTCTTTTTCTGGGAAGGGGCGGAGGTCTTCCTAGAAAGCCTAGTCCTGGTGAGAGTCTCCGTCTCAATTTGTGCAGCCTTTTCAGCCATGGGCTTGCCAAAGAGGTTTTCGCCTCGGCAGGGGACATCGACCAACTTGTCCTGCACCCAGGGCTCGAGGTCAGATGACTGAAGCCAAGCCTGTCGGCGGGCACCGATGCCGGCTGCGGCCACTCGAGCCGATGCTTCAAAGCCATCGTAGGCTGCTCGGGATATGAATTTCGAGCATTCCCGAATACCAGTGGACAAGGCCAGGAACCTCTGCAAGGGTTCCTCGGACAAACCAGCGGAGAAGCCGGCTAGCTCTTTAGCCAGGTCTCGGAGATACATGCCCATGTATAGCTGGTAGGTCTGGACACGACACGCAAGCATAGAGCCCTGGAAACACTTCTTGCCAAGGCCATCCAGGTTACGGGCCTCCCTGCCAGGAGGCACCGAGGAGTGCATCTTCTGGCTCTTAAGACGATGCATGGCCGATTCCACTACCATGGAATGGTGTGGCAGCTGTGCTTTTTGGAAGCCAGGGCTCTTGCGGACTCGATAGATAGAATCGACCCGCTTGCTCAGGATCGGCGAGGTGGCCGGACTCTCCCACATGCGGAAGAGTAGTCGTTCCAGCATGGGAGGAACCGGTACAGTAAAGTGTTCCCTTGCGGGAGAGTCATACTGGAGTGCGTCGAGCTCTTCGGCTCGAGGCTCCTCCTCGGGGTCCGCAGGAAAGGCCAAAGCCTTGGCCATATCCCTGACGAAGTCCGAGAACCGGGCATCCTCCGGAGGGGACTGCTTCCGAGGCTCGGACTCCGGTGAGTCCGAGGGGACACACCGAGTCCGGAAAGAATCAGGCGACTCTTCCTCTTCAGACTCCCAGACCGACTCCGACGAGGACTCGGTGGGGTCGGCCCGGGCAGGGCGCAGCACCTGCCGCCCCGACGCCGAGGGAGTCGGCGTCGGCGACCTTGGTCCCGAACGGGAGGCCGAGGGTGACCTCGACCGAGGATCGACTCGAGTTCGCATCGACTCGAGGATCGGCTCGGTCTCCGGGGTCGACTTGGACGTCGACGTCCCGGCGGTCGGGGCAGCGGCGCCAGCGAAGCCAGCGAGCAGTGCCCGCTGCTGGTCCATGAAGGCAGACAATCTGCTCTCCAAGGCCGTCAACCTGAGTCCGAGCTCAGGTGACCCAGCAGCCCCCGACTCGGGCCCCGACGGCGTCGGGCCCGACGTCGGCTGTCTCGGAGGCGAGTCCAGGAGGACCACAGGACTTACCCGAGCAGGCAGCTCCGACTCCAGGCGAGGGCGCTTCGTGAGATGCTCCTTCTCCAAGGACCCGGGACGGCTATCGGGGCTATGCGACCTGGCCCTCGCGGAGCCAGGAGCGTCCACCGACGCCGCCCTCGTGGCTTTCACCTTACGACGATGGTCCCCGGAGGGAGAACCCCTGTTGGAGGAACTCCGGCGACGGTCCGAGCTGGAACCTTTGGACGCGGAGGCCTCCGACGAGGTCCGGGTACGGCTGGGGTCAGCGAAGATCCTATCCCGCTGATGCCGCCGACTTCTCAACGCTTTGGAGGACATTTTGCCACAGGGCCCACAGATCAGTTCTTCATGATCCGGGCCCAGGCAGCGGAGGCAAAAGTCGTGTGTGTCAGTTAGTGACATATTTCGGTCACACTGACCACACCGCTTGAAACCACTGGCAGCCATCGGGGGAAAAAGGGCCCCGGCGAGGTCAAAGGACCGGGCTGCCAGGGAAAAACCGAAACGAAAAACTGGCTAAGTCAGAAAAACCGAAAAATAAGAAGAGGACTCGAGACCGGCGTTGCGAGTCCGGCGGGAAAAAGACCGGCGTCGAACCGAATGGAAAAAAAGAGAAATACTGAAGAAAAATCAACTTTTTCGCGGGGACACGACGGGTACGTCTGTAGGGCTCCGCGGAAAAAAGAAGACTGGCTAAGATGGCACCCTTGGGCGGGAAGAGGACCGCGCATGCGCGCTGCAATTCCCAAAGGCTTTCTTTGAAAGCTGGGGAAAATTGCTCCGCGAGGGCTCCGTCGGCGCCAACGTCACCCATAAGTGAGGACTGACTTCCTGCTTGGTCCTGGAGAACAAAATATATATATCTATATATATATCTATAATATAGAAATCTTTGTGGGGCATGGAATTGCACCACCAGAGAAATGATATAGGTATGTAGACATATATAGAGATGCTACATACAAGATGACAGGTTGAAGAACATGTCTAGCACCCAGCCCCATGATTGTACATGGGAAATAAAAAAGAAAAAGATTCTGTATACTACCAGAGGGTGAAGCCACTTGGGATATGCAGAGAGAATCTATTTCTATGAATTGAGGGATGCAGGAAGGCAATCCAACAAAACAACCGTGATGATTGCGTGAGAACAGATTATAAGATGAATCTGTAAGGAACAAGGCGGGAGTTCCACCGAACACTGACATGGCAGAGGTGCAAAATGCAGGGGAAGATACCAGAGGGACCCATTAGAGGGACACCGAGGTAGCATGCATGAATGTCAGCCTTGGATCTTCACGCATAAGAATATATCTCGTGCTAACACCCCAGGTTAAAGGGTGTGGAGAACCTTCACAGGCATGGGAAGGGTGAACAAGCTTTTTCCTACTAATAGCGAAGCTTCAGAGACAAGGTCAATGCTCTATAGCAGGCCCTCATAGTAGAAAGCTGCTCTGAAGATTATAGAGAGCATTGTGCAGGAGAGATAAACTGACTGAAGTCAGGTTTGTTACCATATCCTAGGAGAGGAGATGGATAGAATAATGTGAGAAAGCCTAAGGGAGTAGGAGGATCCAAGGTAGCTAACGAATAGCTTGGAAACACTACTAAGGTAGACAGAAATTGAACAAAAAACTGGAACTTGGCAAAAGTACCAGTAAGACAATCACTGTAACTCCTGCAGGCACAGCAGCTGACAGAAACAGCAGAAAGATTGCCCTGTGCCCCATAAAGAAAAAACAGATAAAGAGGGAGGAGATATAACTTCTCCCTGTCTGTGGAATAAGCTTGGTAAAAACTATTTAGTATGGTACCCCTCCGTTAGGGAAAAAACCCCATTGGAGAGGGTAGAGCAAGTAATTAGAGGGTGACATACCCATAGGGTAAGTCAACAGAAGGAAGAATGTTCAGTTGGGACAAAACCATCATGGGATAGGTGCAACTGCTCTTCTAGAGAATAAGAAGAGGAGAAGTTAGCAGTCCCTGAACATAAAATGTTTCACAAGGTAGTACACTGAAAAGAAACACAGTGTATAAACTTCTAATGAATTAGAAGGAAAGTATAGAGTATAAGTCCCAGCTCCTATGGTTGCTGGGAATGCTGAGACTGGTTAGAGCTGGAGGAGTTCAGACTAGGCTGAGGTGTCTCCTGTTTAGGTACAGCCCAATGATGGGTAGGAGAGGAATGAAACTTTCTTTTCTTAGGGAAAGAAGGTTTGGTAGGACATTTCCTACCTCTCGAAGAAGGAGGTGGCTTAGAAAGGTCCTTAGTGGAAGGAGAGTCAGTGAAGCATTGAGCAACCTGACTTAAAGCCTCCTTATTGAAGAGACCCTCTCCTGTACAAGGAGAATGAGCCAGTATAGTTTGTGCCCATCTACTCAAGTCTGAAGCTTCAAGCCAGGCTCTGCGACGTGCTGCTATGGCAATAGCAGAGGATCTGCTAACAGACTCAAAAGAGTCTATAGAAGCACGAGACAGGAACCAAGATATATTCCGGCTGTGATTGATGAGTAAGGAATAATCAGTAGCCTTGGGCTCTGGTAAAAAAGGGGTCAAAAGAGACAATTTCTCTGTGACTTCCTGGAGTGTTAGACTCATATGAAAAATATATGAGAGAACTCTGGAGGCCAACATAGAGTTTTGGAAGGCCTGACGACCAAAAGCATCGAGTGTTCTTGAAGAACGACCCGGTGGATAAGAAGAATGCTTCTTCTTGCTCTTAACTTTTCTCAAAGCCGATTCCACTACAAGGGAACGATGAGAAAGTTGAGGTTTCTGGAACCCTGGAGAGGGTGGCACCCGGTACTGAACCTCAATGTTTGTAGAAACTGGAGGAAGTCGTAAGGGTGATTTCCAGACCCTGAGAAGGAGATCCTGCAGAGCAGGATGTAAAGGAAATTGTATATTTTCCATCTGTGCCTGTGAGCCCTGAGTAGGACCACCACCAGGGATAGATATATTGAGAAAGGTTGCCATGTCCCGGAGAAAAGCCTGAAAAGACTGATCTCCTATGGGAACCATCCCTGGCCCGGTTAAAGAAAAAGCCGGAGCTCCAGAGGAGGTACAGGGGACTACACCAATGCCAGGTATCGGTTCTAAAGTAGGCATGGGCGCCAGAAGAGGCATCGATACTGATACAGGAGTAGCAGATGAAGCAGCCATCGGGAACTGCTGCAGTGGTAGCGAGATCATGAGAGAGTTATGACTATGATCTTTGAAACTGCCGATCTGGAATCGACCTGAGTCGGTTCCAGGGCACGTCGGTACGGAGTCATCGAGACTAGATATGGACTCAAGACTCGGCATCGAAGTGATACTATCGATGGGTGTCGCGAAGGCGCCGACGACAATGGCAGTATCGGCGATGCCGATACCCCTAAGGCAGACTGGGTCACATCGACCGATACTGACGGTACCGAGGATACCCGATGAGCACCTTTTTCAAAGGGAAAGGTGGTCCACCTCGATGCCGATGCCAGGGTATCGGAACCGATCGACGCCGGTACCGGCCCGGAGCATGGCTGAGGTTGAAGGAAGTCAATGCGGTGCGAATCGATCGGGCCCGAAGGTACCGAAGATGCCCGATGACAATCTTTGGTGAAGAGTAGGCTACTCGACACCGGTGCCGATGCTGGAGGCTCGGTACCGCTCGAAGCGGATACCACCTCCGCGCATGGCTCAGGTATGTTCTGTGAGGGGTGAGCCCCAGGAACAACCTGAAACCCCTTTAACGCTTTGGAGCCCATAGACTCCCGCAGGGGTAATGCCAATGGATTTTTGAGGGTAAGGCCGGAGCCGTCACCATGCTGGGCATGGGACATACCACTCAAACATTGACTAGTCTTAACAGATTGTTTTTGGGTTACCTGATGCTGTGAAGTAGAGAAACCTGGTACCCTTACTGCTGAGGAAAAAACGGTATCGAGGGAAATTCTAAAATTTGAAGGTTTCTTCACAGAAATATCCCCCGACTTGCCAGGGGAAAAAGGGTCAGGACCTACACAGTTGAGACACCAAGCATTGGTATCTAAAAAGAAACAGGTGTTTCCACACCGAATGCACTTCTTAGGAAAAGAAGGCTCCATAATGAAAAGGTCTGATAGGCCCAACAAGTTAAGGCAAAAACTGAAGAAAAAGTTTCTCAGAATTAAGTCAAAAATCCACCAGCGATACCGGTGGGAGCGGGAAATACTGCCGCGACCACAACAAAAAACTAAAGTATTAAAGTAAGTAAATAAGTAAGTTTCTGCGGTGACAGGAGGACGTCCTGCCGGCTCCGCGGAAAAACGAAAACTGAAGAGAGGCTCTGGAGAGGGCGGGAACTCAGCGTGCAGGCGCGAGGGAGGCTGCCAAAAGCTTTCTGATTGGAAGCTGGGCAGCATCCCCGTGCAGGCTCTGTCGGTACCGACGTACCCATATGTGAAGACTCATTCCTGCTTGTTCCTGGAGATACAGTGGTACTGAGCGGATGAAGATTTAACAGTACAAAATATTGCCTAACCCCTGAAGAAGCCGTCAATTGGCGAAACAGAAGCTTTTGTAGGGTTAGATTGAAGAATGTGGTAGTTCATTTTTCCAAATAATTGGTGACAAGTTCCCTGCTGTGAGAAGAGGTCATTTTTGATTCCATACAGAGACTAAATCAACGTCTGGGTTGCTGCGGAACTCTGAGAGTTATGACTTTAAAGATAAGTAATTGTGAACCCTGTTGGGTCGCTAAATTATTCAGTGTTTGATTTCACATTTGCTTTCTGTTCTAGGTGTTTACCTGTTGTTCCAGCAGAACACAGCTCAAGTTCTCAGTTCAATTTATAAAGACGCTTTTGTATGTTTGTGGTTAAATGTGATAATGGTGAGTTGTAGTTAGAGATTGGTGGGTTGAGAATGGTGGGTTGTAGTTAGAGATTGGTTTTTCCCAAGGGTAAATTTGGTAGTATTTAAGACTTTGTGTTTTAAAAGCATGTATAGATGTTGTATGAGATTGTATATAAGGCTTATTGACCTGTGATGTGAACGTCAGCTGCTCCCTATAGTGGAATTTTCACTAAATGTAGGGTATGAGCTATCCTGAGGTCATTTTGCCTGAGAAATTGCATGTAAGATTAGTTTATTGATTAGATACATTTGTGAAGATTACTTATTTAAGAGCATATATTGGTATATATTTAAGAGCATATATTGGTGTAGAGTGCACCATTTGAATACGCTTAAACTCGTGGGACTGTCCTCTCCCCAAACCAAAGGTGCGCCCTGGCTTTTGCTTATCTTCGGGAAGGCATCCCCCTTTGGACTTGCCTAAGTCCTTAACCAGCTTATCGAGCTCCTCCCCGAACAACAGCTTACACACTTAAAGGGCAGCTTATTCAGACGGGCTTTCAGGGAGCCGTCTGCCGCCCAGTTGTGAAGCTAGAGGTAGCGCTGAGCTGCCACCATCGAGGCCATGCTGTTGGAAAGACCTCTCACCAGATCACAGAAGGCGTCAGCCAGGTAGGCCGCCCCGGATTCGAGCCCTGCTGTGGCCCCCTGCTCCAGAAACTCCCCCGTCGACTCGGGGATGCCCTGCGCCCAACGCAGACATGCATGGGCTACCGATGCTCCGCAAACAAGGCACATACATCAAAGGCTTGCTTCAACAAGGTATCTATTTTTCTATCCTGAACATCTTTGAGGGCAGTACTGCCCTCTACTGGAATCGCAGTCTTATTGGTTACCGTGGACACTGCGGTGTCGACCCTCGGAGAACAGAACATCTCCTTCTCCTGTTTCGACAACGGATATAGCAGAGTCACAGTGTGAAAACCACTGAATCCGGGCCTCAGGCAGGCCCCACTCATCTAGGATCATCTGCTTAATGACCCTATGTAAGGAGAACATTCTCTGAGGCTTACGCATAGCCTGAAGTATCGGGTCCTCCAGGGCCTCTTCCTTGGTCACGTCCCCAGCCAACATATTAAGCGTCTTGAGGGACTAAGTGATCAATACAGCCAACTCTTCCATACAGAAGAGACTGACTATTCTCCCCCTCTTCCAGTTCTTTGGGTTCGAAACCACTAAGCAAAGAAACTACAAGTTCCCCAGATAGAACTAATCAAATTTAAAATGAAACTTGAACTTAAAAAGAGAGAGAAATAAACGAACTGAAGCAAGAACAAATAAAGTAAAACAACATTTCCGGCTTTCCGCTTAAACAGAAAATGGCGCAGATACCCCTGCGTTATCCACAGGGCCTCTACCACGCAGTCTCACTGCCCAGAGCTTCCTGCAGTGAAATCAGGTCCCCCACAGTGGAAAAAACTCACCCGGGCAACTTTGAGCGCGGTGAATGACGAGGCGCAGCTGAATTAGTTGCTTCCTGGTGCTCAGCCAAATTGTAGCATCGGCACAGAGGTGAGAGAATGAAGTGGGGGCTAACTGCTCCGACGCTGACTCGCGCTTGCCTGTTCCCTCCTCTGTAACAGCACCTCACCCGCTGAACTTTGGTTTGGGCACTGTATGGGCTGCCAAGCCAAAAAAAACCCTGCAGTACCTTTGTTTTTGTTTTTTTTTGTATCCTGCTTGCTGGGCTCAGGCCAATATGGGCCCCATAGGGACTGAAAACCTTCGGCAGACACCCGGGCTGAGGGGGGGGCACAGTACCAGATAGCTAAAACAAGAAAGAAAAGAAAGGCAAAACAAAATCAAACAAAAAAATACACCTACTTAATCTAAAGGGCTTCCTAGTTGTCCCTTCAGTGAGTCCAGAGCCCAGGAATCACCTACTCCAACTGCTTGGAAACTGAGCTTACTGGGACTGGTGGGTGGTGCCAGCTGCCTATGTATCCTGATGTCATCAAAATGTGACATGCTCAGTCTCCAAGTTGCTGGAAAAGGTGCACTACCCTGTGGACTGGACGGACGATAAGGAATATTCATCATTCAAGTGAAGTAAAAGACCTCAGAGTGCCGTTGATTATGTAGTGACCTTGCACTCATTTCTAAGTCAAAAACTCACAGTCATAAAAGGCTCTATTGATTTCTGTACTTCATAAAGTAAAAAGTGTTCAAAACGTGCATAAAATGTCAAATATATTACAGACAAATCAAAATCTTATCTTAATCAATCTTAACAAATGTTACTCAAATCATCCTAAATGCTCGAATCCTATAGAACGCCACATAATATGAAATGCTGGCAATGGCCACAGATTTGATTCTCTGGTTGTTTTAAGTCAAACTTCTTCAAACTTCAATGCAGTTGCAATATATGGCAGGCACCCCATCTTTAGTCAACAACGCTGCAGCACTGTGTCTGCAAAACAACACTACAGATTAAACAATCTCTTAAAACACTACAAATTGTTGTGGCACTAGATTCACTATGCTAAAAAGGAACATCATTCTGACATGTTTTCAGGGCTGGATCCAGAGTTGGTTGAATGTAGTCAATGTAGTGGCTATTAGAACAACTAGTTTCCAAGAAAGGTGCTTCAAAGAATCATTAACTGTGTCAGAACTATGTTAAGATCCCACAGAACTGAGGCTTACAGATGAGGGGCTTTGTATGAAGACTTTTCATTAATTTGGAAATTATTGGGTCCCTGATAATAAGAAAACCATGTATGCTTTCAGGATAGCCTTATATGGTGCTAAGGTGAACTCTGACTAACGAGGTTTGAAAAGTGATAAAGGTAGTGCAACAAAGTGGACATGAACATGTAAATGGGTTTGGGGTCTTGTTTTCACACTAAATGGCAAATATCTTCTATTTAAAGCCATAACATTTTCTTGATAGTGGCTTCCTTGCTTCAATCATAATCTATTTAACAGAGGAAGGTTATGATATTGCACTCATTATCTAGGTAGTCAGAGAGAAACTCTGGAGGTTGAGATGAAGCAGTGTCCTGTGATTTTGACTGAATTCTGGAAAGATCACCAGGTTTATAAGCTTAATAATATTTTTGTGAACAGAATTAGAGAATATGCTTGCACAAACTCCCATTCCCACAGTATGGCTAATGCATCTTGGACTACTTTGTTTTTTGCTGGTACTCTGGAATAGCATATGGGACGTTCGCTGTTCCAGCTAGAAGCAAAGAGGTATACCTGAAGTTATCCCCACTTGAGAAAAAGCCAGTTAGTATATTTGCATTCAGGAACCACTTCTGAGGTAGTAAGACTTGACTGAGTTTGTCTGCCAACGGATTCTGTTCCACCGGTATGTACACAGCTTTCATAAAAATCACCATGGAGATTGTTCAAACTCAAATTCTTGCTATCTCCTGACAGTGATAAGAATCCGATGCTTCCCTGCCAGTATACTGCCATTTGATTGCATGTTTGAATCAATACTACTTTATCACAAAAATGAATTGCAAATGTACGATAGAACACAGTAGATCACTCTAAGATCTGGCTGGTTTGTATGGAGTAACTTCTCCCTTGCCGACCAAAACCCTTAAGTGCATTAAGTTCCAAGATATGCTCCTCAACCTATGCTGGGGAATACATTAATACTGAGGTTGTTGGAATAGAATTTTTTCAACAAATTGGATTGGACAGTTTACCAGTGAAAAGAGTGGAGAAAGCAAGAAGGGTACCTCATTGTTTAGGAAAGAGAATACATAAATTGGTTCCAATGGAACTTTAGGTCCCTCTCATATGGAGATATGTAAATGATATCATGTTCATATCATGCAGGTAGTTTTAGAATGCTTTCTCCAAATGTAAAGCCCATTTTCTACACAGAAAAGCATTTTATAAAATTGTTCTGCTGCATACTCATGTAAAAAGTAGGTGCACAGAAAGTGGTACATGATCCAGAACACCCCATTGGAGATCCTCAAATGTGTGCGAACTAGTCAGACAATGATCCACCAATGGGGCCGTGAGAGTCCAAGTCCGCAGCCGCGATGCATGCTCACCCAGGCGAACTTTAAAGGGACGTGTAGTGCAACCTATATAATTCAATGCACAGGGGCAGACAATTAAGTACACCACATAATCAGAGGTACAAGTGGTGTGCCATCGAGTCGTATAGGTCTTATTTGTCCTCGGATCCGTCCACTCAGGGCCCGATAAAGTATGAGAGCAATAATGACAAGTACCACAAGAATGCAGTGGAAAGTGTGGATCCCCGAAACGTGACACGTCGTCATAATTGGTCGTTGGATGATTTTCTGCAGCAGCCTTTTCAGCTAAGTGACATTGCCATACAGCTTGCGTTTAATATTATGTCCTAAAATATAGGGCTTTTCAAATAAAATAAAATGGATGGGCCGCGGTGGTGTGAGGTGAAGTCCTTTACACTGTGACGGCTTTTCCGACAAAAAAAGTGTTTTTCTTAAGGCGGTTTTTGGTTTCATTCACCAGGTGTTTTTTTTTTCCTCTATTGTTGCATTAGCTTTTAGACCTGGTTGGGTATTTTTGTGGTACGCCTTCATTGTATGCAAATCTATCTTATGCATATTCATTGTGGGAATCCTGAAAACCTGACTGGCCTAGGATTCCCCGAGGACTGGGTTGAAAACCTATGGTCTATGTTCTGCAACTCCGACCATTTTTTGTTGGTTTTGGCTGACATGGTTTGGCACAGGTCGCAGGAGGTGCTGGCATGGTCCGAGCCCAGGCAGGGCAGGCAGCAGTCATGGGTGTCAGTAATGGACATGGTTTGACTGCAGCGATTACACTTTTTCAATACACCGGGAGACATGATGGAAGACACCCGGACAGGGTCGATGACCCCGGGGCAAAAAAGGTGCAAACACCAGTTGAGGGAGAACTTCATAAAAAAAGGGGCCGAGAAATGTGCCGGGAAGCGGAACCGGTATGCCTACAGGAAAACTAAATTTTAGGAACAGTTTTGTCAAGGATTTTTCAGGGGAAATGGGACATATGTCCATTGGGCTCTGCAGAAAAAAAGAGAATGAGCAAGATGGCACCCTTGGGCGGGAAGGGGACCATACATGCATGGTGGCATCTCCCAAAGGCTGAGGAGATGATTCCGCGCGGGCTCTGTTGGCGCCGACATCACTCATATGTGAGGACTGACTTCCTGCTTGTTCTTGGAGAAAGAAGATTAACCGTTCTTCGATTATATGGCAGCATTAACAATAGTGTCAGTGCCATTGGGGAAGATAAGTTTTAATTATTTCTCTAAGTATAGAGCATCGTGGTGGCATTTTCATACACCTTTGGGCATTTATTTGCTTAGTAATTAGAATAAAATGGAAGGCTTGTTACGGGAGAGATTCATTCCTCTCATGACAAACAGTTCAACAAAAAGATTCAAAAATATTAGTATCACTGTTTTTGGGCAAAATTTTGTAGTCTGGGAAATTTGGGTCAAACTTCTTATATTTGAATAATCATGTCCTGGCAATGTCACATTTTTTATACTACGTCCTGCTATTTCCTTTTTTTAATCAGCCTTTTTATTTGATTCTTTTGTGTGTCAAATATGTGTGCATATATAGTCCAAAGCCACTACACTGGCCACTTTTTTTAGGCGATATTGGACATTAAGGGACTGAACTGCAAGGGTGCTAATAATGTTAACCATAACTGTATATCCTTGTGATGGACAACTACTCTATAGTGCCATCTGTCAGGATCTGTAGAGTTAAAAGTGATCCTTTATGATGTCTGCCACTTCCTTAACTTTTTAACCTAATAGACTCTTATTGCAAGAGGGAACCATCTGCCATTTTCTGATGAATAACTTCACGGGGCCCAGAAGCATGTAGCCATGCCAATCTGTGTGTGGCAATAGCAGTAGTCTAAGCTCTGGAAGATATGTCAAAGATATCATACATAGAGAAATGAGATACAATATTTTTCAATTTCAGATATTTCTGAAAGAACTTTTACTTAAAAGTCACCAATGTCATTAACTGTCTGAATTTTCTGGAGGCAGGTGTCCATGTACTGCAACATATATACTTGATGAGCTATCATTTTAGAGATAAGCATTCTGGTGTGGAATGCTCTCTTTCTAGTTTGGTTCAGCATCCTTGCATCTTTGCCCAGGGGCATATTAGAAATATCTTTTGATCTTTGTGCTTTTGTTATAGCTCATTTCATGACCAATGACTGATGTGCGCAAGCTGATGTTTTTGAAACCAGGAGCAGTGGAGTCAAGAACAAGGGAAGCCAGGGTTCGATGTCTGCTTCTGCCATCAACACTCATTGTGACTGTGATGGGAGGGGTCTATAGAATGCTATCCATCCCTCTCCAAAGGAAGTATCAAGAGTCCCCTTTAAGAGTGTCTGTAGGCCACTAGTCACCTCCAGCCTTGACTACTGTAACCTCCACCTCGATGGTCTCCCTCTGAAAGCATAGTTACCCACCTGTAACAGCTGTTCTCTGGGGACAGCAGAAATAAGTCCTCACATATGGGTGACACTGGCGCTGATGGAGCCCATGCAGATCCAATCCCCAGCTTTCAAAGAAAGCCATTGGGAGCTAGATTGCGCATGTGCGGTCACCTTCCCACACAAAGGTGCCATCTTACCTCAGTATGATGATATAGCTCAAACAAGCATAAAAAGAAAAAACTCCATGGGGAGGAGGGAGGATTGTGAGGACTGATTCCTGTTGTCCTTGGAGAACACCTGTTACACGTATGTAACTTCACTATTTCTGGAAACAAGCAGGAAGTCAGTCCTCACATATGGGACTCCCAAGCTATAGGCTACTGAAAAAAAACTAAAACCCCCAGGCGACCCAAAAAGCAGACCGTAAAGGGCAGCAGGGGGTGCTGGTTGGCTGGAAGTCTGACACTGCAGCATCCCCTCTTTGGTAGCCTGGATACCATAAGCTGGAGGGAAGGAATTGTGTTACTCCCTGAAGAAGGTACGTATGACCTAGATTGGCCACTGTTGGAAACAGGAAACTGGGCTTGATGGACCTTGGTCTGACCCAGTATGGCATATTTATTTATTGAATGGTTTTATATACCGCCTTTCAGAAAAATTAAAGCGGTTTACATAGAACAAAACTTGAACATTACATTGAAACTTATTCAAACAATTGAAATTACAGTGAACATTAAATTGTATATAATAAAAATGGTAATTTGAGGGTTACAATGCTGAGTAAATGCTGATTAGGTATATAGATAGTTTAAACATATATACATATCTTATGTTCTTAAGAGGTGACTGAGTACTGGCTGGCTGAAGGCGCTATCCCTCCGGGAGATCTCTTCCAAATAGTAGTGCGCAGCAAAAGTGTGCAAAGAAGACCAGGTGGCAGCTGGCAAATGTCCAATAAGGACACAGAGTGCAGGCTTGCTACTGAGGCCACCATGGCACGCACAATGTAAGCCGTCACATGATTCTCCAGAAAGAACCGTGCCTGTTGACAGGTGAAGGAAATGCAGTCAGTTACCCATTGGGAGAGGGTGCACTTGGAGACAGTGACCCCAAGTCAAATGGGGTCAAAAGAGACAAATTGCTGCACTGAGCAGCGATGTGGTTGCGTCCTGTGGATGTAAAAGGACAATGCACGCTTGCAGTCCAGCATGTATAGGGAGGCTTCCACCTTAGAGGAATGAGCCATGGGAAAGAAGGTGGGTAACACCACCTCTTGATTCAAATGGAAGGTAGAGACGACCTTTAATAAGAACTTAGGGTAAGTCCGAAGGACAACCCTGTTCCTGTGGAACTTGGTATAAGGTGCGTGTGCTACTAGTGCCTGCAGCTCGCTCACCCGCCTGGCTGAGGTGAGCGCCACCAGGAACAGAATCTTCCAAGAAAAGTACTTGAGATGCAGGTGGCCACTGACTCGAAGGGTGGAGCCACGAGCTTCCCAAACACCACATTAAGGTCCCACGCCACTGGTGGTGGATCGGGGGTCGGAAAAGGAGGAGGGCTCACATAAACCAGTCCAGAGTGCACCAGTACAGCCTGAACATCCACCGTGTAGTGGTGAGCCAAGATGGCATAAAGGTGCACTCTGACTGTGTTGGACTTTAGGCCATCCCCCAACAGGTGCAACTGGTATCACCAGATATCCGGCATTGCGCAGGAGAAGAGGTTAAGACCTTCCTCCGCACACCAGTGTGAAAACCTGTGCCACTTGAAGGCATAAGCTCTCCACATGGAGGCCTTACGCGAGGCAAGCAGAACCTCTTCAACCGACCTGGGGAGGCAGTGATGCACTATAGCTAGATGTGTCTCAGCATCCAGGCCATTAGGGCAAGGGACTGGAGGTTAGGGTGCAGCAGCATCCCGTCATCCTATGACAGCAAGTCCGGGGCACTCCCCAGTGGCAATGGGTTCGGCTGGGACAGCTGCAGGAGCAGGGGAAACTAAGGGTGTCTGGGCCACCTGGGCGCAATGAAGATGACTGAGTCTGCCTCCGCTTGGATCTTGAGGAGGGCCCCTGGCACCAGGGACATGGGTGGAAACGCATACAGGAAGCCCCGGAACCAGGAGAGGAGGTAGACAACCGCCGCCTCTCATCCCCAGGCTGGCCTCCGGGAGCATAAGCATGGTAGCTGCATGTTCTCTGGACTGGCAAAGAGGTCAATCTCTGGGGTCTGCCAGCGACGGAAGACCTCTCCCAGCACGGGCCAGGTTCAGTCTCTAGTCATGGGGCTGGAGGACTCCGCTCAGGCAGTCGGCGAGTACATTGTCCTGGCCTGTCAAGAACACTGCTCGGAAGGAGATGTTTTGCCCTGTCGCAAGGTTGTAGAGGTTCATCGCCTCCCAGCAGAGGTGGTACAAGTCCGTGCCCCTCTGCTTATTGATGCAGTATATTGCAACCTGGTTGTCCATCTGGACCTGAATCACCTGTCCTTCCAGATGATCCTGGAAGACCCATAGGCTGTGATAGACTGCTCAGAGCTCCAGCAGGTTGACCTGCGAGGCACTCTCCTCCGGTGACCATGGGCCTTCTGACTCCATGTGGTTGCAGTGGGCCCTCCCAGCCCAACTTGGAATTGTCCGTTGTAAGGATGCGCTGCATTGACAGACCCTGGAAAGGCAGGCCGGCTCTGAGTTTGAGGGAGTCCTGCCACCAGGACAGAGATGTCTCTAAGGCTGGTGTGACTTGGATCTGGTCCTCCAGACTATCTGAAGCTCGTGTCCACTAGCACTGAGAATCCACTGAGCCAGCTGCATGCGGAGGCAGGCAAAAAGGGTTACGTGGATAGTGGACGCCATGTGCCCCAAGGGGCAGAGATTCTGCTAGGCTGTCACTGGTGAGCCACCTTGCACTTCCTGTGCTAGGGCAGAGAGGTGCTGCGCCCAGTCCAGTGGCAGAAAGGCTCTTGCCTGAATGGAATCCAGAAGGACACCGATGAACTCCAAGCGCTGGGTGGGCAGTAGGCGAGACTTCAAGAAGTTCACCACGAAGCTCAGGCTCTGGAGTAGCCCTATGGTGCGCTGCGCCACATTGTGCACCTCCTCTGGTGCGTCGGCTCATATGAGCCAGTTATCCAGAAAGGGGAAGACGAAAACCCCTTGGAGCCCGAGACAAGTGGCCATGACTGCCAGGAATTTCGTGAATCCCCGAGGAGCCGAGACTAGGCCATCCGCTGACGACAAATCGGAGGTAATGATGGTGCCTTGGATGGATCAATATGCGGTTATAGGCATCTATGAGATCCAAGGAGCATAGCCAATCTCCCTGCAGGAGGTAATGCATCAAGTTTCCAAGGGATACCATTTTGAACTTTTACTTGACCAGGAAGCGGTTGAGGTCCCGCAGATCCAGGATGGGCCAGAAGCCCCCTGTGCTCTTGGGGACAAGGAAGAAGCAGGAGTAGAATCCCTGGCCCTGAAGAGACTTGGGGACAGGCTCCACTGCTTGATATTCGAGCAAGAACTCGAGTTCCTTCTGCAGAAGCTCCATGTGCAAGGAGTCCCTGAGCAATTTCCCTGGGAAAAGGGGAGGAGGCAGCTGGGAAAAGTGGAGGTGATAGCCCTCTCCGACCAACTGCAGCAACCAGACGTCTGCGGTGATGCTTGGACACTGGTGTGCGAAATGGATCGGCTGTCCTCCCATGAACCTTGGGCCTTGTACCTCATGGGAAAGGGAGGCTATGCCCAAGGAGTCAAAAGTTCCCCCCAGGCTGCAGCTGGGGCGCTGTTTGGGGTTTGGGTGCCTTTGGCTTACGGAAGCCATGTCCCTGGCCTTTGGCCTGCTGCCCCTGAGGGGAAGCATGATAGGCATGAAACTTGGGAAAGTTCCCATAAGCCTTCTTGGTCTTCGGGCGGAAGGGCTTTTTCCCCAAAGTCTTCCTGTAGAAAAACTCACCGTTTTTTTGCTAAGAATGTACTTGAAAAAGTCTTTATTACGCGTTTTTGCTTCCACAGAAAGCTTCTTCTCAAATTCTCTCTTTGCCTGCCTTATCAATCCCTTGCATCTAACTTGCCAGTGCTTATGTTGTTTCCAGTTTTCATCATTTGGCTCCTTTTTCCATTTCCTGAAAGATGTTTTTTTTTGCAACAGCAGCCTCTCTGAACTAACCTTTAAACCATGTTGGCAGTTTTTTGGACTTCCTTCCATTTTTCTTAAAGTGTGGAATACAGCTGGTCTGGGCTTCCAAGATAGTATTTTTAAACAACACCCATGCTTGATGTAAATATTTAACCTTTGCAAGTGCTCCTTTTAATTTTTTCTTAACTATTTCCTCATTTTATCATAGTCTTCCTTTTGAAAATTAAAAGGTAGTATTGTGGATTTCCTTACCATCCTTCCTCCATTTATTAAATCAAAGGCAATCGTGCTATGATCACTATTACCGAATGGCCCCAACACCCTTATCTCTTGCACCAGATCTTGTGTTCCACTAAAGACTAGGTCCAAAATTGCTTCCCCTCTGGTCGGTTCATGAATTACTCTAGGAATTACTCTAGATCGGCGTCTGGACATGACAACCCATGTAAAGGCCGTTACAAGATCAGTTTACCACAAGATACGAACCCTCCGCCACCTCCGCCCTCTGCTAGATTTCTCTGACTACCGAACGATATTTCAGGCCCTAGTAATCCCACATCTTGATTTCGCAAACATCATCCTTCATGGTCTCCCACAGGCAACCCTCAACCCGCTTCGGCTGGCCATGAACTCAGCTGCTAGGGTCTTAACAGGTGTATCAAAAATGGAACATATAACACCAGTGATGAAAGAGTTACACTGGCTACCACTACAAGCCCGAATCCAATACAAGGTACTAGTCATGACTTTCAAGGCACTGAACAACCAGTCTCCTACACCTATCAGCAACCTAATTAACAATATTCCTGAAAATAGAATAAGACGGCCTGCACTACTCAACATGTTAATAGTACCCAAATTTACCACAAGGTGCACAAAGACAACTACTAATAGAGCTTTCTCGATTTATGCTCCGACAACCTGGAATGAACTTCCCACCTGGATTCGATCCATACCAAGCCTCACCACATTCAGAAAAGAAATAAAACACCATCTATTTCAAATCTACTATCCCGAAACCAGTCCTGAAAAACATAAGTCGCAGGCATCCACCCCCTGCTCTAATTATCCCAATGCACTAACCCAACACGAAAACGGTTAGCCGCCCTCTCCCTATGGCTGTATCCTGTCCCCCATCCGATCTAGCTATAACCAAATATCAGTTGTATTTAACTCTATGTAAATTTTATGTGTATATATCTTGTAAATAGTTTCCCCCGTTATTCTCCCGTTATGACTGTACCCTTGTTCTATGTAAGCACATTGTGTTATGTAAAAAACATTGTTGCATTGTTCAGTTGTAATGTAAACCGCACTGATCTTAATAGCGCGGTATATAAGAAAAGCAAATAAATAAATAAATAAATAAATGAACCAGCTGCTCTAAGAAGCAGTCATTTATTTATTTTAGAAACTTTATCTCCCTAGCATATCCTGCTGTGACACTGACCCAGTCGATACCGGGGTAATTGAAATCACCCATTATTATTACTGTGCTGTAACGTTTGTTAGCTTCCCTGACTTCTTTGAGCATTTCATCATCCATTTGTTCACTCTGGCCAGGTGGTCGATAGTACACCCCCACTGCCATCACCTTCCCCTTCCCCTTTTTACATGGAATTTCAATCCATAGAGATTCTACAGTGAATCACGAGAACATCAAAAATAATTGAAAAAGATGGTTCATCTGCCTCTGTAGCTAGTATTTTTGTTGAAAAAACTGAGATGATGATTCCTTTTTTGTTTTTTAACTGGCAGAGACCAAAATGTGAATGAGCAGTGGAAGGAAAAATAGTTTCCTTTGGCAGAAAGTAGCTTCCCATTTATCATCACAACTTTTTCTGGTAGAGGCTTGTTGGCATCATTAGTCCCACTGTGAGAGTCCTGCTCTTGAGATTATGACTCCACACTAAGACTTTAGGACTCAGGTTCTGTACCCACACTTCTGCACTAAGGTTCTGCACCTGAAGGACAGTACTCAAGGTCTATGCCTAATCTCTGGCATTCAGACACTGTGCCATTGGATCTAGCATCTACTATTTTGAAATATGATATTTTGCTATCATGGCAAGGATTCTTTGGCAACTATGTTTTGATGCTCTGTGCTGAGGGCTTTGCCATATCTTTGTCTCATCCTCCAGCTGAGACCCGATCTTCCTGAACCATGACCAGAATCTGAAGGCAGTGCAGGTGTGAACTATGAACTGTTCTCTTTATGGGGATGTGGAGAACCATGCGGTTCGAGATTTTACCTGTTGTTTCTCTGCAAAGGATGGCTACGAGCTTACATATACCAATTGAGTGAACCTTCAGTGACATCCCTTCTACAGCTGTAGAAACTGTCATCATGTGTTGAATCGAGGCATAACGGGCAGATCACACGCCTATCTTTGAGGCCCATCATCCTATCACACATATGATACTTCTTAAAGTAGAGCTTCTCCTCATATTTGTTGAAAAGTGTGGTGGTTAGGTCAACCTCAATGACTAACAAAAAGAAAGACATGAAGGGGAAAAGAAAATACGAGACACAAAAATATGATAAAAAATGCAAAAATACTGCAAGGTCACTCCTCTTGGGGGTTAAGTAGCAACATGATGCATCCTCAGACCCTCTGAGAGCAATAGGTAATAACAAATCTCACAAAGAGTTCAACTGGGATATGCAAAGGAATGCTCCTTCTACCTAAAGAGTACAATGACTGGACCAAGAATTCAAAGGTTAAATATGTCAAGAGCAAATTCCCTTATTTTTAACAGTTAGCTGGGTATTAAAGTGAAGGAGTAGTCTAGTGGTTAGAACAACAGCTAGTATCCAAGAGATCAGGGTTTGATTCCCACTGGCACTGCTTGTGGCCTTGAGCAAGTCACTTCACTCTCCATTGCCTCAGAAGAAAAGGCCTGGCAATCTACTTCCAATCATACCTTGCCAAGAACACCCAGGGGCTGCTGGGTCACCAGGAGTCAACATTGACAATGATCAAGGATCTGGAAAATTGGTACTGTAACTCCTAGTTACAACTACTCTCATTACAGTCTACTTAACTTCCGTTGCACAGCTTAGCTATGAAATCCTGTATGGGACAGCAAGACTCGGGGCAGTTCTTGCTCTCTCTCTGCTGTTCCTGGCCTACACTAGGATCAGCCACTGCTGAGGTGGTGGAGGTGCCAATTGGCTCCGCAGCTTTCGACGTGGGCATTTTCACCAAACTCACAGCACATCTTAACTCTACCCTCTCATTGCACCCCCGTCAATCTGGTTTCAGGGCTGGCCATAGCACCGAAACCACTCATTTGGCTCTCCTCAGTGAAATCCATTACTCTCACAACTGTGGTGACCTCTCTATCGCGGTCTCCCTCGATCTCTCTTCTGCCTTTGACTTTGTTGACCATCACACCCTACACAACCGTCTGTTGGACCTTGGGATTCACGGTACCGTTCTCCAGTGCTTCCGGTCTTACCTAGTCTCTCGCTCCTTTGCTGTTCAATCCGGTTCCACTGTCTCCCCCTCCTTCCCTCTGCACTGCAGTGTTCTCCAGGGCTCTATCCTTGCCCCTCTCCTTTTTAACATATTTTTTGCACCACTTGCTCGGATGATTCAACAGGCAGGAATCTCCTCCTACTATTACACAGATGATATCCTCCTTATATACCATACTAACCCCTGATCTCACCACTCTCAATACTTGTCTTGCCCGCGTTGCTACTTGGTTTACTGAGAACGTTCTACATGTTAATCCTTCTAAGTCCGCTGCTATCTCGTTCTCCTTCGGTGTTCCCTCCCCTTCCCTATCCTCTACTATGTTGGCTCTTCCCATCCCTCTTGTCCCTACTCTCCGCTACCTCGGTGTCACCCTGGATTCCTCACTCTCCTTTCACCAACACATTTCAGCACTTGTTCGCAGTTTCTTTTTTCATTTTGTAAGATCCGGGCCATTCGGCCATTCCTCCCTTCCTCCTCTATCGCCTCCCTAGCCTTATCCCTGGTCATCGGTCGTCTGGACTATTGTAACTCAGCTCTAGCCGGACTCTCACAGTACCAGTTACAGCATATTCAGCTAGTCCAGAACACCGCGGCCTGTCTCATCACCCATTCCTCACTCTCTGATCACGTTACCCCGCTTCTCCTTAATCTGCCTGTCTATAAGGTGCTCATCCTTACCCATAGGGCCCTCTACACTAGCACACCCCAGTACTTGGCCGATCTTATCCACTACCAGCCTGTTCCCCGTCTTTTGCGCTCAGCTCATGGCAACTGACTCTTCCTTCCTCTCCCGTCCCGGGCACATCTTGAATGTACTCGTCAATCCGCTTTCTTTTTTCTAAGTCCCACCTTGTGGAACTCTCTCCCGCACTACCTCTGTGTCACATTGCTGTTCTCCCGTTTTAAAGTCCTTCTTAAGATTTACCTTTTCTGTCAAGTCTTTGACCATCCTCTCCCGTCGGATCATCATGTTTCGCCCTCAGTCGGAGCTCCCCCATGAAACGCCGCCTGGCCCAACGTGCCCCTCCTTCCCTCTGTCTATTTCCTGCCATTCTCTCTGGACAGTCATTTCAATGTCTCTGTATGCTCTTTCCTCACTTCTCTCTCCCTGTTCTTTTCTGTCACTTTCCTATTAAAGCAATGACATTCCTTTTCATTTTCTTGCTAGTAGCCTATTTCCATTCTACACCGCTCTGACACTTCGGCATGGGTGATATATCAAACACTGCGAATAAATAAAATCAGTCCTGCAGCAGAGAGTTGAACAGATTGAAGGGGAGAGAGATGATTCAGAGGGAGAACAGCAAGGAGTAGGTTACAATAGTCTAGACGGAAGGTGACTAAGGAGTGGATAAGTGTCTTAGTAGTGTGTTCAGAAAGGAATGGGCAAATTTTGTTGATGTTTTAGAGAAAGCAATGCAGGTGTTAGCTATCAGTTGGATGTGTGTGGAGAAGCAGAGAGAGGAATCAAAGACAACCCCAAGGTTATGAACCAAAGAGACAGGGAGGAGTAGAGAGTTATCCACAGAGACTGAGAAAGGAGGAAGGGGAGAGGGGGGTTTAGGGGGAAAAATAAGAAGCTCAGTTTTGGCCATGTTCAATTTCAAGCTGCGATGAGACATCCAAGCAGCAATGTCAGAAAGGCAGTCAGAGATCCTGGCCTGGATTGCTGGAGAGATTTCAGGTGTAGAGAGAAAGATCTGGGAGTCATCAGCATAAAGATGGTACTGAAAGCCATAGGGAGAGATGAGTGCACCAAGGGACTGGGTATATAGAGAGAAAAGGCATGGACCCAAGACAGATCCTGAGAACGGGATAGCAGTAGAGGTGGATCCACCAGAACAAACACTGAAAGAGCGATGGGAGAGATAATAAGAGAACCAGGATAGCACAGAACCCTTAAAACAAAGTGAGGACAAGGTATCAAGGAGCAAGTTGTGGTCAACAATGTCAAAAGCAGCAGAAAGGTCAAGAAGGATGAGGACTGAGTAAAGCCCCTTGGATTTTGCCAGGAACAGGAGACTTTGGCAAGAGCTGTTTCGGTAGAATGTAAAGGACAAAAGCCAGATTGTAGAGGATCCAGAAGGATTTGAGAAGAGAGAAAGTCGAGGCAATGGTGGTGAACCGCATGTTCAAGTAGTTTAGAAATGAAGAGGAGGAGGGAGATGGGTCAACAGTGAGAAGGACAGGTAGAGTCTAATTAGTATTTCTTGTAGTAAGGACTGACACAGCATGCTTGAAGGCTGAAGGGAAATTTGCAGTGGAGAGAGATAGGTTGAGAATATGAGAGATGAAAGGGACTACAGTGGAGGAGATGGAGCTAAGGAGACTGGTGGGAATAGGATCAGAGGAGCAGGTAGTGAGTTTGGTTTAGGAAAGGTGAGTGTTTTCCTCCTCAGAGATCACAGAAAAGGAAGAAAGGGTAGCAGAGGTAAGGGGGGAAAGTTGGGAGTGCAGAGGGGGAGGAGGGGAAGTAGCTGACCTCATGGGGAATTGCAGTGTGATCTTGTGGATTTTGTCATGGAAGTAGTCAGCCAGGGTTTGGGCAGAAAGTGAGGGAGGGGTTGGAAGCGGAGGCACCTTGAGGAGAGAGTTGAGGATTGTAAAGAGACAGCAAGGGTCAGAGGCAAGAGAGTTAGTCAGATTGACACACTAGTCTTGTTTGGTGAGTGCTAGGGTTGACTGGAAAGAGACAAGCATTTATTTGAAGTGTAGAAAGTCCGTAAGGATGTGGGATTTGAGCCAAGCGCACTCAGCTGAGCAGGAACATAGATAGCAGGTAGTGGAAGACAGCCAGGGTTGAGGTACAGTACGCCTTACAGATCGTGGCATGGGTGGAACAAGAACATCCAGAGTTATAGGAAGCTACTGCCTCAACAGACTCAGTTGAGACAGTGGAGGAAAGAGGTGATCAGACAGTGGAGAAGAGTGCCAATGGGGCAATAGCATGAAGATTTCTAAAGAGGTTGAAGGAGACAGAGTGAGGATGAGGCAGTCAGTGATGAACAATGAAGCTTAGCAGGTGATAGTCTGATAAGGAAAGAAGTTAAGTACAGACGTTATAGGGTAAGCAATTAGAGAAGAACACAAGGTTGAGGCAGTAGCCTTGCTGGTGAGTAGGGGCAGTAAAGCAAAGCTGGAGGTTGAATGATGAGCATAAGTGTCAGGCTAAGGCAGCCATGTTGAGGAAGACTGTAGATGCCTTAGAAATTTCAAGTTAATAATGCTCTGGCTGCATTTTTTAAGGCATAAAGATATGGGATGACTACACAAACAGCAAGATGCACTACAACTGTAGTACTAGCTATGCAAGTAGCTGAATCTCCGTAATTAAAACTAAATATCCTTGGTTGGATTCCTAAAGTAAAATATTGGAAAGGAGGAAATTAGACTTACCTGCTAATTGTTGTTCCTTAAGGAACTCTAGTCCAGTCCTGGAACCATAGAGTTTAGAATCTCCTCCAGTAGCTTTGGAGACTGAAAGATGTCATCGCTCTGATGTCACTGGCATAAATAGGCAAGGACCGCCCCCTTCCACCAGTACCTATTGACAAAGCAGACTCAGCAGAGCAACAAATAAGTAGTTAAAAGAATAATGAATAATGAAAAAGAAGTAGTCGAATCTACTGAACCTTAATAACTAAATTCAACACTGCAAAAATTCCAGCTCTTGAAGACAGGAAAAACAAACTCCAGAGCCCACTAAGCACTGCTGCGCAAAGGGTTCCCACTGTGTATCCCCTGTGCACCACCAAGAACCCCTTCTTAAGCACACACCCCAAAACTTCAGGCTGAACGCCCCCTTAAAGCACTGGGAGGGATCTGGGACTGGACTAGAGTTCCTTAAGGAACAACAATTAGCAGGTAAGTCTAATTTCCTCTTCCTTTGCGTCCCTCTAGTCCAGTCCCGGAACCATAGAGGATGTAACAGAGCAGTGAATATTAACGGGAGGGATCTGCAAGCCCAGCCTGAAGCACCGCTGAGCCAAAACGCCCATCCCCCATCGCCTGCACATCAAGCCTGTAGTGCTTAGCAAAGGAATGCAACGACGACCAAGTCGCCGCCCTACAAATGTCCTCGACCGGTACTAAACTGAATTCCGCCCAAGATGCCGCTTGCGCCCTAGTTGAATGCACTCGAAGGCCTTCTGGTACTACCCTACCCTTTAGAAGGTACGCCGATGCAATAGTCTCCTTCAACCACCGAGAAACAGACGATTTCGCCGCCGCCTCTCCTTTCGCGGGCCGCCAAAAGAGACAAACAACCTGTCCGACTTCCTGAAAGGCGCCGTTCTGCGGAGATACTTCTTGAGCACACGCCGAACATCCAAACGATGCAACCAACCTTCAGACTTATCCTTCTACTCCTCAGAAAATACCGGCAGCGACACCACCTGGTTAACATGAAACACCGAAACTACCTTCGGCAAGAAAGCTGGCACCGTGCGCAACACAACCTTGTGACTGAAAAAGGACAAGTAGGGCTCCTTACATGAAAGAGCTTGCAACTCTGAAATCCTTCTTGCGGAGCAAATAGCCACCAGGAAAACTGTCTTCAATGTCAAATCCTTCAGCGAGGCCTTGCTCAACGGCTCTCTGATCAAAGCCTCTAAAACTAAATTCAGATCTCACGGTGGAACTGAACTTTGCCTCGTAGGCCGCAGAAGCAGAACGGCAAGCAAAAACCGCCGAATATCGCTGTGCGCCCCTACCAGCTGACCTTGAATCTTCCCCCGGAAACAGGAGATGGCCGCCAACTGCACCCACAAGGAACTAGCTGCCAGACCCTTCTCCACCCCATCCTGCAAAAATGAAAGTACCTGCGGCACCGAGGCCCCCAAAGACCGCAAATTCCGCTCCGCACACCAGGCTTCAAAAACATGCCACACTTCGATGTACGCCAACAAAGTGGATCATCTGCGCGCCTTCAGCAAGGTAGAAATGACCGCCGCCGAGTAACCCTTGGCAGTCATCCTAGCCCTTTCAAGAGCCATGCCGTAAGCGAGAATCGATTCACCTGAGGCATGCGTAACGGCCCCTGAAGCAAGAGATCCTCCCGCGGAGGAAGTCTCCACGGTCTGTCCACCAGCAGCCGCACCAAATCCGCATACCACGGTCTTCTGGGCCAATCAGACACTACCAGAACCACAAGGCTGCGGTGCTTTTCTATGCGCTGCACCACCCTGCCTATGAGAGCCCAAGGCGGAAACACATAAAGAAGCCCCATCTCCGTCCACCTCTGAGCCAACGCATCGAGACCCTCTGACATTCGTTCTCTCCGCCTGCTGAAAAACTATGCCACCTTCGCTGACTCAAAGCTTGCCATCAGATCCATTATCGGGATCCCCCAGCGCCGCACTAACATCGCAAATACGTCCGGGTGGAGCCCCCACTCCCCCGGATCCACTATGCGGCGACTTAGAAAATCCGCCTCGACATTGTCCACTCCAGCCACATGCTGCGCCGACAACGCCCTTAAATTCTGTTCGGCCCAATACAACAGCTGACTCGCCTCTGCCTCCAGCGTCGCACTGCCCATGCCGCCCTGGCGATTAATATAGGCCACCGTTGTCGCATTGTCGGATAGCACCCATACCGCCTCCTGACGCAGGCACTCCTGAAACTCCTGAAGAGCCAAAAACACCGTTCTCATCTCCAACCTGTTGATGGACCATTTCTGTTCTTCCACCGACCACTGCCCCTGGGCAAACCTTCCTTCGCAGTGCGTGCCCCATCCTACGAGACTTGCATCCGTCGTTACCAGTCTCCAGGATGGAGGCTCTAGAGGCACGCCTGCTTCCAGATTTTCGGCCCGCAACCACCAAAGAAGCTCCTGACGCACCTCTGGGGGACAAAACTAGCCGCTGAGATAATGCATCCCTCTGATGAGACCAACGCCTGAGAAGAGCGCTCTGCAACGGCCTCATATGAGACCTGGCCCACTGGACTACTTCGATCGTGGCTGCCATAGTGCCGAGCAATTGCAGGTACTGCCACGCTGTCGGCACCCTGCGAGCTAGAAACCTCCTCACGAGCTCCCTCAATCCTTGCGCTCTCTGACCCAGAAGAAACACCGCCCCTTGCTTTGTCTCGAAGCGCGCCCCCAAGTATTCCAGAGACTGCGAGGGAATCAATCTGCATTTCGCAAAGTTGACTACCCAGCCGAGGCCTTCCAACATCCGCACCACCCAAGCGGAGGCCGCTGCACTCTCCTCCCATGACTTCGCTCGAATCAACCAATCATCCAAGTAAGGATACACCAGTATCCCCTCCTTGCGGAGCGCCGCTGCTACTCCCACCATGATCTTGTTGAACGTACGAGGCGCTGTTGCCAACCCAAAGGGCAGAGCTTGGAACTGAAAATGCCCCACTGGCACTGCAAACCGCAGGAACCTTTGATGCTCCCGTTGCACTGGGATATGGAGATACACCTCCGTGAGGTCCAACGATGTCAGAAATTCTCCCGCTCTGACTGCCGCAATGACGGAGCGCAAAGTTTCCATCCGTAAATGGGTTACTCAAAGACACCGACTCACCCTTTTTAAATCCAGAATCGGCCAAAATGTGCCTTCCTTCTTTAGAAACAAAAAAAGAGATGGAGTATCGACCGCACCCGTAATGGGCCGTCGGAACGGGCACCACCGTTTTGAGCTGCAGCAGCCGCTGTAGCGTTTCCGCGACTGCCCAAAACTTCCACGGAGCTCTGCACAGGGATTGGACAAAGGAGTCTAACACGGGTCGATGGAGCTCTAAAGCATAGCCCTCTCGAATGACCTCCAATACCCACTGATCTGAGGTAATTTGGACCGAGGCAGGGTAAAATTCCCGCAACCGTCCTCCCACAGGCACCACCGCCACCTGGGTCCGCCTTATCTCACTGGGTCTTTTTAATGTTAGAGGACTGGAAAGGCGCAAAGCCTCTGCCCACCCCCCGGAAACCTCGAAATCCCTGGCCACGTATGGGAAACCTTCCCCTCTGAGGCTGGCTAAACCGTGAGGACCGAAACCTACGAAAGTCTCTTGGGATCCCCAGGGACCCCGTAATACCGCGGTCCTGCTTCGGTTTATCCTCCGGAAGCTGACCTCCCTTGGACTCCCCGAGATCTTTGACCAACTTTTCCAAATCTTTACCAAACAGAAGCTTCCCCCTAAACGGAAGCTTGCTAAGTCGCACTTTCAAGGAACCGTCAGCTGACCAGTTACGCAACCAGAGATACAGGCGAGCTGCTACCACCGACGCCATACTCTTAGCCAGCCCCAAAATGAGATCGTAGTGGATGTCCGACAAATAAGCTGTGCCCGACTCCAGCCGCGCTACTTCATCTGTCTGCCCCTCCAACTGATCTCCCTGTAACCGCTGGGACAGAGTAGTTACTCACCTGTAACAGGTATTCTCCAGGAACAGCAGGAATCAGTCCTCACATATGGGTGGCATCGGCGCCGATGAAGCCTCAGCGGAGCATTTCCCCAGCTTTCTATGAAAGCCTTTGGGAATGCAGGCACGCATGCGCGGTTCCCTTCCCGCCTAAAGGTGCCATCTTACCTCAGTCAAATGACATAGCTAAGAACAGCACACAAAAATGAAAAATAAACTATGTACAATAAACTATGTACTTAGCAATATTGCAAAAATCACGTAGTAACCCTTGTTATCTAATGTCACTCTGACACACCATAGTGACTGATACTATTACCTGCTGTACTGTAACTACCATTGACACTATAATTACTGCCTGCTAGTACACGAACTTTTACCTCTGAAATAAGTTTCCCGCCTACAGCGAAACATTTTCCTCTGTTACTATCACCTGCTGAACTGCAACTTCTACCTGCTTGCACTGTAATTAATGACTGCGGGTACGGTAATTAATGAATACTGGTAAGGTAACTTTTACAACATAACATTTTTATCTGTTTCAATTTAACGTTGGATACTAAGAGACTTCTGTATTGCCTTGTTACGCAAACACACCTAGACATGAAGCTGCTAAAAATGGCCCTAGGAATTTGGCTGTTCACCCTAATATCAACATACACAACCAAAGCAAACATATACCAATCTACTCCACTAATATGTGGCCCACTCTTCATCCTCTATGCCATCCATACTCCGCAGAAACACCTTCCCCCAACATACCTCACCACCAGCGTAATACCGACACTTTTGAACTATCCAGGACATGCAAGGAGAAAGCACGCGGGTACGCAGAAGAACCGAAAGCCAAAGTCAAAAATGGCATGGTCGCTGAAGCCAAACCGGCCCCATGCCCACCAAAGCCAGGCTCCACTAGCCCCATTAGTAGTCTGTAACATCACCCTCATAAACGCCCGATCAATCAGAAACAAGACCCACATCATTTTCGACATAATAAAAGATGAGCAACCAGACATCCTCTGCATAACGGAAACCTGGCTCACAAGCACCGATGCTGCCTTACTGAACCAGATAAGCAGACCAGGCTATAACCTGTATAACTGCCCACGATCCAACAAAAGAGGTGGAGGAGTGCTAATAATCGCCAGGTCACACTTGAACCTCTCGTGCACGTCACTGGACTCTAACCCAGACATAGACATGCTCAAAGTGGAGAACTCTGCAATATCCATCTGCCTAATATACAGAGCCCCCTCACCGAACCAGGAAATACTTGCTGCAGCACTAGAAAACATTTCCTCAACACAACCAAAAAAATTCCAAATCATCCTCGGTGACCTAAACCTAGCGTCAACAACAGCAGTGCACGCCAATATATTCCTGGAAGCTATGTCACAACTTGGATATCAGCAGATAATAAACGAACCAACACATGAAAAGGGACATACACTGGACATGGTCTTTACCCCTATGAGCAATCAGAACAACCATGATAGACCCCTGATTAAAATCAAAGCCATACCCTGGTCTGACCATCACCAAATAGACTTACTGATAAAACTCCCATCAGTACCAAGAGATGCGAAAGCCCAACGAGGAACACATCAAAAGAGATCCTTCAATAAGTTTGATCTGGATAACCTCACAAGTTGCATCAAGGCACACATTGACCTGGAATCCACTGATCTCGATGCACTAGCAAATAGCTGGGATGAAGGAATACAGGCTGCAGCAAACCCGAAATGGAAGAATACAACAACCCCAGGGAAACAACAATCAGAGCCCTGGTATACAACTACGCTAACCCAAAGGAAGAGAGAACTTAGAAGGTCCGAAAAAAAGTGGAGACGCAACAAAACCTTGGAACTCAGAGATAAATATTTCAACATCCTCGCAAAATACAAAGACGAGGTGGATAATGCAAAAAGGAAACACCACACCAGCCTACTGAATAAAGCCATCAATAAACCACGAGAACTATTTCAAATAGTGAAAACACTAACCAAAACAACACAACCAGAACAACAGGGTGACACTATTCAGCCCCAAATTCTCGCAGATCACTACACGAGCAAACTAACAACAACCGCTACTGCGTTATGCCCGGCCGAACCCCACCCGAAAACTTCAGTGACGAAAGAACAGATTTGGAGCGAATTTCACAAAATTGATGATAAGCAAGCAATTGGAATAATAACCAGTATAAATACTACCACCTCCATGCTTGATCCTTGCCCAACCACCTGGATTAAAGCAGCAAAAAAGGATATTGGCCACCAGGTCTCACACATTGTGAACCAATCATTGTCACAGGGAGTCATGCCCAACCAGCTCAAAAAGTCTATAATTAGACCGATATTAAAGAACAACTCGCTTAACAAAGAAGACCCATCTTCTTACCGCCCAATCTCCAGCATATCGCTTCTAGCGAAGATCATAGAAAAAGCAGCCCTCATCCAACTGCAAGAACACCTCGATGACCACGAAACCCTCGACAAACAGCAATACGGTTTCAGAAAAAATCATGGGGTCGAAACTCTGCTATTAGCACTGTTTAACTGCCTCCTCAAAGGGCTAGAGGACAGGAAGAAAATGTTTATTCTTATTTTTATCGACATCTCAGCAGCCTTCGACACTGTACATCACCTAACCCTCCTTAACAAGCTGGCATCAATTGGTATATTAGGAACCACCCTGAAATGGTTCTCCTCCTACATAACAGACAGAAAGCCACAAGTCCAATTCAACGGAGAAAAAGCCGAAGCCTTCACTCAAACTCAAGGCATACCACAGGGGTCGGCGCTCTCGGCACTTCTGTTTAACATTTACATGCAACCCCTCAGTGAAATATTCAGGAAATATGGCATCAACTACCACATATATGCAGACGATATCATGCTGTACACACAGCTAGAAACCGTCGACCCAAAGTACGATCAGCTGGAAACCTGCATGGGAGAGATGTTGGGATGGCTAAAACAAAACAACATGTCGATTAATCATAAGAAGACTGAAGTAATGTTTATATCCAGTAAAACTGACTTCGAACCGCCACCAACAATCACATTGTGCAACAATACGTACAACACGAAGAAGGAAATTAGATATTTAGGAGTCATAATCGACAGCAAACTGAAAATGGAAAAACACCTCAGCAACACCAACAAAGCCATATTTCACAAGCTTAGAGTACTACGACCCCTACGGAATGTACTAGATCCATGCGACTTCCGTTCAGTTGCTCAAGCACTCATCATGCCTCACCTCGACTACTGTAACGCCATCTTACAGGGTCTACCAAAGAAAACGACCAACAGATTACAACTGGCACAACACGTAGCAGCAAGGATCATCATGAGAACAAGCGTCACCGAACATATTACACCTATATTGATGGAACTACACTGGCTCCCAGTCTCTGCCAGGATCCAATACAAAACATTGGTAACGACATTCAAACTAATTCACAACCTAGCCCCTTCATTCCTTTCCACCCTGATCACCTTGCAAACTAGCTCCAGAAGCAGGAGAACCATAAACGAAGACACACTTATAGTTCCAAACAGCATCAGACATGTAAAATCCAGTACTGGCCGCAGAGCATTCTCCTTCTCTGCCCCCACTTTATGGAACAACCTACCACATGAGATGAGAGCAACAAAAGACCTACTCGATTTCAGAAAAAAATTAAAAACTCACCTATTCAACTGCCACTATGGCCAGCTGTGAATCCAACAAGATGAAAAGAAACAAATAGCTGTTTGTCAAATGTAAATAGTTAAAGGATAATCGCTTTTGTACATATGAATGATACCTACTGGAGGGCTATATCTAGACCCTGCGATGTGTGCTGTGTATTACCCCTCTTCTTTCTATCTATGCCCCAATCTTCCTGTCTTGATTTTGTGACATATCCCAAAGACTTTAATCAAACCGCTTCTGATCGCTGGAAGTAGCGGTATATAAGTGTTTGCTAAATAAATAAATAAGTACAACTGCAACTCCAAGGGGAGGAGGGAGGGTTGTGAGGACGGATTCCTGCTGCTCCTGGAGAACACCTGTTACAGGTGAGTAACTACTCTTTCTCCAGGACCAAGCAGGAAGTCAGTCCTCACATATGGGTAACTCCCAAGCTCTGGGCTACCGAGGAACCCAGGCTGAACAAGAGAACTCCCTCTAGTCTCAGCAACAAAGAAAGGCTTTTCAAGGACACAACCTCCACTGGTAGCCCAACAGAGGGCAGGAGGGCAGGAGTTGCCTAAACCTCAAAGAGATTCCGGAGTACTGCTTGGTCAAAAGCACTGTCCCTACGGGACTCCCTCTCCAAGCAGTAATTGGCCGCAAAAGTCTGGCTTGAAGACCAAGTTGCAGCCCTGCAGATGTCTACCAAGGGCACAGAGAGGAGATGAGCCACTGAGGCAGCCATTGCCCTGACTCGGTGGGCCGTAACCCGACCCTGCAAAGGAAGGTCAGCCGCCTTATAAGCCCAGGTGATACAGTCAGCTATCCAGATGGACAAGGTTCGCTTGGACAAAGGCAACCCCAACTTATTGGGGTCAAAGGGGACGAAGAACTGAGTAGCCCTTCTATGCCCCTGCGTACGGTCAAGGTAGAAGGATAAGGCCCTCCTACAGTCCAGGGTATGCAGGACTGCTTCAGCATGGCTTGCATGAGGCCTAGGGAAGAATGTTGGAAGAATGACCTCCTGGTTGAGGTGGAAAGAGGAGACAACCTTAGGGAGGAACTTTGGATGAGTCCTAAGGACTACCCTGTTCCTATAAATCCTGGTGTAAGGCCTATCACAGACCAGGGCCTGAAGCTCACTTACTCGCCTAGCCGAGGTAAGGGCTATCAGGAAGAGTGTCTTCCAGGAGAGGAAGTGCAGTGGACAAGTAGCCATCGGCTCAAAAGGTGGGCGAGTCAGTTGCTGCAAGACCACATTCAGCTCCCACTCTGGGGCAGGAGGACGGACAGGAAGCTTGAGCAAAAGCAAGCCCCTAAGAAAGCGAGACACCAAGGGGTGACCAGACAGAGAACGTCCCTCCACCAGAGAGTGGTGAGCTGCTAGAGCTGAGAGGTGGACCCGAACAGAATTGGATTTAAGACCTTGATTTGACAAGTGCAGTAAGTACTGAAGGACTACTGGCACAGTATAGGAGAAAGGATCTTCTGTACATAGCTGACACCACACAGAAAACCTCTTCCATTTGAGAGCATAGGTTTTCCTAGTGGACTGTTTCCTAGAGGCTAGTACAACCTCCTCAACCTCCTGAGGCAGGCCCCAGGGAGCCAAGACTACCCTTGCAGCCTCCAGGCCATCAAATTGAGAGCTTTGAGATTGGGGTGCAGAAGGGAACCCTGCTCCTGTGAGAGAAGGTCGGGTTGCAACCCCAGAGGTAGTGGAGAATCCACCGCCAGTTGAAGCAGAAGAGGAAACCAGGGCTGTCTCGGCCACCTGGGAGCCACCAGCAGGACCGAGGCCTTGTCCTGAAGAATCTTGAAGAGAGTTCGGGCCACCAAGGGCGTGGGAGGAAACACATAGAGGAGGCCCTGAGACTAGGAGATCAGAAAAGCATCCGCTGCTATCCGCAGAGGATGCGGTTGCCTGGAGCAGAACTTTGGCAGTTGCTTGTTCGTTGGGCTGGCAAAGAGATCTATCAAAAGGAGACCCCATTTCAGGAAGATCTTCTGAACTACTGAAGGATGCAGCTGCCACTCGTGGGGCTGCAGTATTCTGTTTAATCTGTCTGCCAGGTAGTTGTCCTGGCCTGGAAGGTACACAGCCTTGAGGAGCATTTTGTGCTTGTGGTCAAAAGAGCAAAGGTCCTGAGCCTCCCGACAAAGGATCCTGGACCCAGTTCCGCCCTGTTTGTTCACATAAAACATGGCAACTTGGTTGTCTGTCTGAATCAGGACAGACTGGTGAGCCAGGGTAGGAGTGAAAGCTTTGAGTGCTAATCGAATAGCTCTGAGTTCGAGGAGATTGATCTGCTGTGCAGCTTCCCAGGGAGACCAGAGGCCCTGGGTGCACTTGCCCAGACAATGAGCTCCACAGCCTTGCAGGGAGGCATCTGTTGTCAGCACTACTGTGTACCCTGGAATCTGAAAAGGCACCCCTTTCAGCAGATTGGGTGGGTGTAGCCACCAGTTGAGGGAGTGCAGAAATGGTCTGGATACCTTTATTCTGTCGTGGAGGCTGCCTGTGGCCTGTGACCACTGAGCCCGAAGACACCACTGTGCAGGCCTCATATGGAGCCTGGCATTGGGGGTCACATGCACTGTCGAAGCCATGTGGCCTAGAAGCCTCAGGCAGAGTCTGGCGGAGACCAGGGACTTGCAGAGAAACTGATTTGCCAAGGCCAGCAACCTTTGGGCTTTGTCTTCTGGCAAGAATGCCTTGGCCAGGAGGGAGTCCAACCTTGCCCCTATGAACTCCAAGTTCTGGGAGGGGAGCAAAGTGGACTTTGCAAAGTTTATGACAAACCCCAGGCGTTGTAGAAGAGCAATAGTCCTGAGGGTGGCTTGATTGGCCTCCTGACAGGTCTGACCCCTGATGAGCCAGTCGTCTAGATAGGGGAAGACAAAGATTCCCTGGTTTCTCAGGTAGGCCGCCACCACCGCTAAGCACTTTGTAAAGACTCTGGGGGCGGAGGTGAGGCCGAAAGGCAGCACTCTGTACTGATAATGGTTTCCTCCCACATTGAACCTGAGGTACTTTCTGTGGTCTGGATGAATGAGGATGTGAGTGTACGCATCCTTTAGATCTAAGGAGCATAGCCAATCTCCCTGCTGAAGGTAGGGCAGAAGGGTTCCAAGAGTAAGCATCTTGAACTTTTCCTTCACCAGGAACTTGAGGTTCCTGAGGTCCAGAATGGGTAGAAGGCCACCGATTCTTTTGGGCACCAGGAAATACCTGGAGTAGAATCCGTGATCTTGCAAGTGGGGAGGCACAGGCTCCACCGCCCTGTCCACCAACAGACCCTGAAGCTCCTGAAGGAGAAGGTCTGTGTGCAGAGGAGGCCTGAGAGGCTCCCCTGGAAAGTATGGAGGAGGCAGTTGGTGAAAATGGAGGGCATAGCCCTTGTGGACTATCTCCAGCACCCAACTGTCCCCGGTGATAAGGGGCCACTGGTGGGCAAAGAGGGCGAGGCGACCTCCTGTGCAGGGTTGGGAGAGCAGTGGAGGAGAGGCTACGCTCAAGGAGTCAAAAGCCCCCACCCTGTTGAGTGGTAGCAGGGGCCTGAGGCTTGGGGGTCCTCTGCCTATGGGGCCCATTACCCTGGCCCTTGGCTTGCTGACCCTGGGGGACAGCTTGGGCAGCCTGATATTGCGGGTACTGTTTGTAGGCAGTGCCCTTCCTCGGGTAAAAGGGCTTTTTACCCGAGCCCTTCTTTTTATGAGAAGGGGCAGAGGTCTTCCTCGACAGCCTTTTCTGTGTGAGGTGCTCGGTCTCGAGCTGAGCAGCCTTCTCGGTCATGGGCTTGCCAAAAAGGTTTTCACCTCGGCAAGGGACATCGACCAACTTGTCCTGAACCCATGGCTCGAGGTCCGATGACTGCAGCCATGCCTGGCGTCGAGCCGCGATGCCGGCTGCCGCAACTCGGGCCGAAGCCTCGAAGCCATCATAGGCGGCGCGGGACATGAACTTCGAGCAGTCCCGAATCCCCGAGGACAAGGACTTAAATCTCTGCAAGGGTTCAAGAGACCAGCAGAGAACCCGGCCAACTCCTTGGCCAGATCCCGCAAGTACATGCCCATGTACAGCTGGTAGGATTGGACATGGCAAGCAAGCATCGAGCCCTGGAAGCACTTTCTACCGACGCCATCGAGGTTTCGGGCCTCCTTGCCAGGAGGCACTGTGGAGTGCATCTTCTGGCTCTTCAGACGATGCATGGCCGATTCCACAACCATGGAATGGTGTGGTAGCTGTGCCTTCTGAAAACCAGGGCTCTTCCGGAGTCGATAGATCGAATCGACCCGCTTGCTAAGAACCGGCGCCGAGGCCGGTGCCTCCCACATATGGAAGAGGAGCCATTCCAGCATCGGAGGAACCGGGACAGTAAAGGCCTCTTTCGGAGGAGAGTCATACTGTAGCGCCTCGAGCTCTTCAGCTCAAGGCTCTTCCTCGGGGTCTGCCGGAATAGCCAAGGCAGTGGCCATATCCCAGACGAACTCCGAGAACCGGGTGTCCTCCGGAGGGGACCTACTCCGGGGCTCAGACTGCGGTGAGTCCGAAGGGACGCACCGAGTCTTGAAGGTATCAGGAGACTCCTCGTCCTCCGTCTCCCAAGCCGACTCGTCCGAGGAAGAATCGGGGTCCGACCCCCGCGGCGCCCTGGAGCACCCGCCCGGACACCGGAAGCACTGGCGTCGACGCCCTTGGTCCCGAACGGGAGGTCGAGGGAGACCGCGACCAAGGTTGACTTCGAGCCACGATGGACTCGAGTATCGGCTCAGTCTCCGGGGTCGACTTTGACATCGATGTCCTGGTGGTCGGGGCAGATGCGCCAGACAGGCTGGCCATCAGTGCCCGCTGCTGCTCCATGAAGGCAGACAATCTGCTCTCCAAGGCTGTCATCCTGAGACCCAGCTCGGGAGACGCAGCAGCCACCGACTCGGGCCCCGGCGGCGCCGGGCCCGACGTCGGCTCCCTGAGAGGAGAGTCCTCGAGGACTACGGGGCTTACGTGTCCAGCAGACTCAGGGTCCACACGAGGAACTTTGGCCGGCTTCTCCGGTTCCACGGGCCCGGGGCGAAGGTCGAGGGTCTTAGACCTGGCCCTCGAGGAGCCAGGGACCTCCGACGACGATGCCCTCACGAGCCGTTTCTTCCTCTTGCATTCCCGGTCGGGGGACCCCCTGTCCGAGGAGCTTCGACGGCGCTCGGGATCGGAATCCCGAGATGTCGAGGCCTCAGATGAGGTCCGTGCCCGGCCGGAGGCTGAGTCCGAGAAAAGCCTTTCCTTTTGCTGCTGGCGACTTCGAAGTGCCTTGGAAGACATCTTTCCACAGGCCCCGCCGACTTAGGATCGTGGTCGGGGCCGAGGCACCGAAGGCAGCAGTCGTGTGTGTCGGTGACAGACATTAGTTTCTTACACCGATCACACTTCTTAAAACTGCTGGAAGCCATCGGGGAAAAAAAGAGTTCCTGCGAGGTCAAAGGACCGGCCTTCCAGGGAAAAATAGAAAAAAAGGTGCGAACGCCAGCCACGAAGGGCAAAAACCGAAAAAGAAGAATCGGGCTCGATACCGGTGTACCGAACCCGGCGGGAGGGGAACTGGCATCGAACCGGGAGAAAAATAGCAAAAATTGCTGAAAAATGTAATTTTAACCGGGAAAACTGGACACACATCCGGTGGGCTTCACGGAAAAAAAGAGACCGAGGTAAGATGGCACCTTTAGGCGGGAAGGGAACCGCGCATGCGTGCCTGCATTCCCAAAGGCTTTCATAGAAAGCTGGGGAAATGCTCTGCTGGGGCTTCATCGGCGCCAATGACACCCATATGTGAGGACTGACTTCCTGCTTGGTCCTGGAGAACATCTCAAGCAGCCTCTCGCCACCCACGCCCCCGCTATCGAGGCCTGCAAGGAGAGGGCACACACATCGAACACCTGCTTCAATAATGTATCCAACTTCCTGTCCTGCACATCCTTCCGTGTCACGGCCCCCTCAACCGGAATTGTGGTCTTCTTAGTAACCGCTGACACCGCCGCATCTACCTTTGGAGAGCGAAAAAGCTCCCTAATCTTGGTCGGAAAGTGGATACAGCCGAGCCAAGGCCCTAGAACCCCGCAGCGTCGACTCTGGCAAGTCCCACTCCTCCTGAATCATGTTCTTAAAGACTCTATGAACCGGGAATACCCATTGGGACGTCCTCACTGCCTGCAACAGCGGATCCTCCAACGCTTCCTCTGCTACCGGCACCACCGAGGGCATGTTCAACGTCTTGAGAGTCGCAGCAATCAAGGCTGGCAGCTCTTCCTGACAAAACACCCGGACTACTCTACTCTGCTGCTCCGAGTCCGGCAACTCTCCCTCTTCTAGTTTCTCCTGAGAGGCCTCCTCAACATCCATCTCCGCCATTCCCAGCTCCTCTGCCAGCCTAGATGGCGGACTGTCTTCCACTGCCCCTCTACTCCTTTTGGCCGGAATAGCCTCCTCCACCGGAGGACCCCCGACCCTGCTCGCTTCTGTCCCTTGGGGCCCTGAGACGGAGTTCCCAACTTGGGCTGTAGCAAGGCAAAGGCCTGCTGCATGAGCGAGAAAAAATCCGGAGGAATCACCGGAGCACCACATCCCTGGCTCGCTCCCGACGACGGAAAAGCGCCCTCCGCCGAGGACGGCCCTGCCGCCGACTCCGTGGAACCCAAGGAAGGTGGCATGGACTCCCCCCTCTTCTGAAGGAACCGCTACCTGATCCCCAGCGGATTCCCCCAGTGCCTTATCCATAACCTCTGCTTCCAAGGAGCAGCCTCTACAAACACCTGAATCAAACACCTCGCTGCGCCTCGCACCACAGACCAGACAGCGAGGCTTAGCCGGCATCTTCCGCAGAGCAAAGCTATCACCGCTAGCTACTCCCTATAGCAGTAAGTACAGAGCCCCAGCCAAACTGAACACAGCATTATTTATTTATTTATTTATCTATTACTTCTATACCGCCCCTTCCAGAGATCAAGGGCGGTTTACATGGAACAAGTTAACATATTATGTATACTTCGGTATACATTTACATTGAACAGGAATTTTTTAACTTTTTACAAATAACAATAAATGCGATAAACTGTCCAAACTATTTACATAGGCTATTTACAAGTGGTTATATACAGTGTGTTATAGAATAATCATAGGTCATGCGTAAGTAGTGGAATTTATTTCCATTTTTCTTGAGTTTTTTGTGTGTGTGTAGGGGGACTGGGTGGGGTTAGCTAATTGCGGTTTTAGGAGTGTTGAGTTTGTGTGTTTGTGGCTGCTGCATGACAGGACTTGGGGGGTAGGGGATTTGGAAATGTTCGGAGAATAGGTAGGTTTTGAGTTCCTTCCGAAATTGGGAGAGGTCTTTTATGATACGGAGGCCTAATGGGAGATCATTCCAGAGCATGGGGGCAGTGAACGTGAAGGCTCTTGCACTTGAGGATTTTTTAGTCTTCGTGAATGTTTTTGGCATATCGAGTGAGTGGGCTGCGTTTTGTCTGCAAGTTCTTAATTTGGATGGGGTCTGTAGTAGTGTTGATAGGTGTGAGGGGGCAATGTCGTTTAGGAGCTTGAAAGTTGTTAGTAGAATCTTGTATCTGATTCGGATGTTTATAGGGAGCCAATGTAGTTCTAGGAGTATCGGGGTCACATGGTCTGTTAGGCGAGCTTTAGTGATTACTTTTGCGCAGATGTTCTGGGCTCTTTGTAATAGGTAGGTATTTTTTTGTGGTAGGCCAGTTAGGAGACTGTTGCAATAATCGAAATGGGGTGTGATGAGTGTATTAACAACCGATCTAAAGTCATGTGTGTCAAGGAGGGGCCTTAGGTGTTGTATGGTTTTGAGTTTATGAAATATGGTTATTACTGTCTGCTTTATGTGCGGTAGCATGGTGAGAGTATGATCTATTATTACACCTAGGTATTTTACCTCTTTTTTAACAGGTATAGCACCTTTATTTAAAGGTCTCCTTTTTTTTTTTTTCAACAAAAACCACTGCACACCCAGCTAACTAGCCCGACCTAGGAAACTAGGACCTAAAACGAAGCTCAGGGAGTTGCCAATTCACCAATTTAACTCTGACCGCTGAAAACGCGGCTCTCAAAATGTCCGCCGCCAAACTTCCCGCTCGACAACACGCGGCGTCCCACGATCTTCCAGGACACCCATGTGCCACCGCGAGGCCTCCCCTTCTACTCCTCTATACACCAAGAAACAATGAGTGGCTAGCCGCTGACCCAGACTCACTGCCGCTGCCGCTGATCGGGAGGGGAGGCACACCGGCGCCGGAGTACAGCCTACTGCGGCTTCAGCTCCGGCGATCTGTCAGTGAGCAGAACAGCGCCTGCTGTGTCCTGGCTTTCTAGCCTCCTCACAGGTGCTGCTGCTGTACTTTAGCCTTCCACCTGCTCCTCACCCCTTTGTTGCGGGTTCGGGAGCAGGGAGGCAAAACTCTGTACCACTGTCCTCCTGTGCTCGTTTAATAGCTGGGGAAAAAAAATTTAGAAGGGGGGGGGAAGAGAGAGGAGAAGGAGGAAGAGGAGAAGGAGAGAGAGGCCCACAGAAGAAGCAGGAACACTCCTAGCAGCAGCACTGAACCAATGTTCCCCTCTAATTTTCTGTAGGCTGTGTGCGCATAAAATATCAGCTGTGCAGCTTTTGAAGGAAGGTTACATTTTTGTGCGCCACATAACGACACTCGGAGTTATATACTTTAAAATTTGACTACACGTCAGAATACAGTATGTACACCACATTGATTTTAATCAAATTAAATGAAAACAGATGATTACTAAATGAAGCAAAAAATTTCTAGTAATTACACTTTTAAATTTTAAGATGTCTGTGTTGCTTTCTATCAGAATCAGAACCGTAATTTTTGTGCGCTCTGTTGTAAAGTATGTGCGCTTGCTCGGACGCGCACAGCTTAGAGGGAACAGTGCACTGGACCTAAAAGAACAAAAAACAAAAACCAACTAAAAGGTAAAGTTAAATTCCAAAAACTTAAAAAACATGAAAAAGTCTGCTTATTTGCTTCCACTGAGCCCAACCCCGGGCTCAGAACCTCCTAAGCTGCTTGGAGACTGGTGGAAGGGGGCGGTCCTTGCCTATTTATGGCATGACATCAGAGCAATGACATCTTTCAGTCTCCAAAGCTGCTGGAGGAGATTCTAAACTCTATGGTTCCGGGACTGGACTAGAGGGGCACAAAGGAACACACACAGTGCAAGAATTATGTGTGCCTGTGCAGGAAAATGTGTGTATGTGTCATATGGTCTGTGTATATATGTGTGGGAGACAGGACTTAATCAGATTAATACATGTTGAATACAAATTAATGCATATAGAAACATAGAAAAATGACCACAGAAAGAGAACACATGGCCTATCTAGTCTGTCCTTCCATATCAACAACTACAATAGCCCCCTTTTTTCCTTTTTTTTTTTTGCCCCATGCTGTTTTGAATTCAGATACTGTCCTCATCTCTACCACCTCCACTGGGAGCTATTCCACGGATCCACCACTCTTTCCGTAAAGAAATATTTCCGCATATCACTCCTGAATCTATCCCCTTTCACCCTCATCCCATGTCCCCTCATAGCAGAACTTGCTTTCAATCGAAAGAGGCTCTCCCCCTGTGCATTTATGCCACAGAGGTATTTAAACATCTCAATCATATCACCTCTATCCCACTTTTCCTCTGAGGTGTACATATTTCCTAACCAGGGCTCCACAGATCAAACAGTAAGGATTTGAGGGTGTCTTTGTTTGTTTTATTATATTACATTGCTAGCTCTCTGACTGGGAGCTCTTAAAAGGCTTTTGTGTATATTTTTTAAAGCAAGGTTACTTTCATTTTTGCTGTTTTAGGGGAACTTTCCTTGAGCACAGTAGGTTGCTGAACTCCAGTAACCTCCTCAGGTTTAGAAACTGCTAACACCTAATCAGGTGTTAGTTCCCTCCCAACCCACCCCGACTCCCACCCACCCCTAGTGAGCAGTCTTGCTTTATAGGGCACCTCCCCCTTTAACAAATCACAGTGAATTGGACCAGCACATTTGTATATAATTAAAGAGATTTAACTGCTTTTTCTCTGAAAGGACAGCTGCAAAACCGGCTGGTACTTGGTAGATCTCTCTCTTTTGCTTTAACAGATACCTAAGCTCCACGAACAGAACAATGGCTGGGAAAAATCGTATTGCTAAAGCTGTTGCCCCCGTTACAGCTTCTGCCTCGGTCCAGACAGAGATCCTAATGCCAGTTGAAGGACCGGTTCCATGTGCAGGGTGCCTGCATGCTGAAGCTCTGAGGAAACAAGTGGAGGAACTCAGAGAGGAGGTGGCGAGGCTGAGGAGCATTCAAGACAGTGAGAAGTACATTGATGAGATGCTTCTTGCAGCAACCAGGCTCTCCAGCACAGGAGAAGATGGGTGCCAACAGAATGTCGATGGTTGGACACAAGTCACCAGGGCCTGCAAAATCACCAATCCAACTTCTCCAGCCCTTGAATTGAAGAACCATTATGCAACCCTGGAAGTGGAGGAGGTGAAAGCATCCCTGGAAAGGGAAGAACCAGAGTTCAAGTACCCCAAACTTGCGGAATCAGTGACCAGAAGGAAACGAAGGGTAGTGGTGGTTGGAGACTCTCTTCTGAGGGGTACTGAGACGTCCATCTGCCGACCAGACTTGATATCCAGAGAGATATGCTGTCTGCCTGGTGCCAAAATCCAAGATGTTACGGAGAGTTTGCCGAGACTCATCAAGCCCACTGACTATTACCCAATGTTGCTAATCCATGTTGGAACAAATGATACTGACAGGTATACCTCGGAACGTATCAAAAGTGACTTCATGGCTCTGGGACAGAGGGTGAAGCAGTTAGGTGCACAGGTGGTGTTCTCTTCAATCCTCCCTGTTGAGGGTAAAGGCCAAGGCAGAGAGGCTCGCATCCTGGAGATGAATGCATGGCTGCAGTCATTGAGAGCGTTTTGGTTTCCTAGACCATGGGATGCTGTTCCAAGGATTGCAGAGCAGAGATGGCATCCATCTGTCCAAGAAAGGTCAACGCATCTTTGGTAGTAGACTGGCTAATTTACTGAAGAGGGCTTTAAACTAGATTCGTTGGGGATGGGTGAAGAAAGCCCCCAGGTAAGTGAAAGCCCCCAGGTAGGTGATACATTAAATACCTTTATGGAAATGGGTAACAGGGGTAACATATGGAAAGCAGTGTGTATTAATGCCCGTAGCATGGGAAATAAGATCCCTGAAGTTGAAGCTTTGGTGGGAGTGGCTGACTTGGATTTAGTGGCAGTTACAGAAACATGGTTCACAGAAAACCATGATTGGGATGTAACTATACCTGGCTATACTTTATTCAGAAAGGACAGGGTAGGAAGAAGGGGAGGAGGAGTGGCACTATATGTAAAAACTACTATTAAAGCTTTGGAATTACAGAGCTTAAAAGGGAGAGAGGAGGCATTGTGGGTTAAACTAGAAAGAGGGAAAGAGAAATCTATTTGCATTGGTGTGATATACAGACCTCCCTCACAAGAGGAAGAGGTGGACAGAGTTAATTGAAGACATACGCAGCATTGCTAGGAAAGGGGAAGTGCTACTGATAATCCTACCCCGAGTAATACACAACTCATCAAAAGAATGAAGTGATACACCCTAAAACAAAGCGAATAAGTAAATGAAAAACAGAACAATGTATATAGTTTAATTATGTTCAACTGTACATAGTTTACTAATTGTTAATTGTTAACTGTATTTACCTAGCTACAAATGTTATATGTAAAAACAGACCACACTGTTTATTGTTGTTATATGGAAACCGCACCTGATCAATGGAAGGAGCGGTATATAAATAATCTGTTAATTAAATTAAAATTAAATTACTGATAGGAGATTTCAATATGCCAGATGTTGATTGGCACATTCCTGCTGCAGTATCATCTAGAAGTAAGGAGATCCTGGATTCTCTACAGGGAGAACTATTCAGGCAATTGGTAACAGACTCCACACGTGAAGGGGCCATACTGGACTTGGTGCTTACCAATGGTGAAAGTGTTTCTGATGTTGTAGTGGGAGATCATTTTGCATCCAGTGATCACCAGATGGTGTGGTTCAGTATTAGGACTAGGGCTGTTAGAATCCATTCCAAGGTGAAGATCTTAGACTTTAGGAAGACTAACTTTGCGAAGATGGGCCAATACCTCAGGGAGTCGTTAGTGGGATGGGAACAGCTGGGGGATGTAGAAAAACAGTGGGCAAAACTGAAAGGGGGTATTTTAAAGGCAACCAACCTTTTTGTTAAAATGGTAAATAAAGGCAAAAGGAACAGGAGACCGCTATGGTTTTCGAAGGAAGTAGCTGAAAAAGTGAAGAAAAAGAGGGAGGCCTTCATGAAATACAAGAGATCACAGAGAGAGGAAGACAGGCATCTGTATTTGGAAAAACTTAGAGAAGCTAGCAAAGTAGTCAAGAAGGCAAAGATTCAAAAGGAGGAGGAAATAGCCAATGCAATAATATGGGGGGATAAGACATTTTTCAGATATATTAGTGAGAAGAGGAAGGGCAAAAGTGGTACTGTCAGACTCAAGGGTGCAGGGAGGGGGGGGGGGGGAATATGTAGAAGCTGATAAGGATAAAGCGGAATTGCTTAACAAATATTTTTGTTCTGTGTTCACAGATGAAGAACCAGGAGCAGGAGCAGGACCTCAGAACACACCCACAAATAAGAACAGAAGCGAGGAACATCTTGAACAATTTTCAGAAGACTGTGTTCGTGAGAAACTAGCTCAACTTAAAGTAGACAAAGCGATGGGACCGGATGGGATACACCCTAGAATACTGAGGGAATTTGGGGACGTTCTAGCAACTCCAATGACTGACCTTTTCAATGCCTCGTTGGAGTCGGGAGTGGTGCCAAAGGACTGGAGAGAGGCTCATGTGGTGCCTTTACACAAAAGCGGAAGTAAGGATGTGGTTGAAAACTACAGGCCGGTTAGTTTAACTTCGGTGGTGAGTAAATTATTGGAAACGCTGCTGAAAGAGAAAATAGTGAGGTTTCTGGAGTCCAGCGGATTACAGGATCCGAGGCAGCATGGATTCACCAGAGGCAGGTCTTGTCAGACAAATCTGATTGATTTCTTTGACTGGGTGACCAGGGAGTTGGACCGAGGGAGAGCTCTAGATGTGGTGTATTTAGATTTCAGTAAAGCCTTTGATACTGTTCCTCACAGGTGACTTATAAACAAACTGAGCACCCTAGGGATGGACCCTAAAGTTACTGCTTGGGTTAGAAATTGGTTGGGTGGGAGGCGACAGAGTACAAGTAAATGGAGCTCACTCTGAGGAGAAGGATGTTACCAGTGGTGTGCCCCAGGGATCTGTCCTTGGTCCGATTCTTTTTAACATCTTTGTTAGTGATATAGCGGAAGGGCTGTTGGGTAAGGTTTGCCTCTTTGCGGATGATACCAAAATCTGCAATAGAGTAGACACCAAAATCTGCAATAGAGTAAACACCCAGGAAGGGGTAGATAAAGCACAGTTACTTACCTGTAACAGGTGATCTCTGGGAACAGCAGGAATTAGTCCTCACTTATGGGTACGTCGGAACCGACGGAGCCTGCGCGGGAAAGCTCCCCAGCTTCCCAGAAAGGAAGCTTTTGGGGCCTCCCACTGCACATGCGTGCTGCCTTCCCGCCTTCCTGACCAGCTCTCCTCAGTTCGAGTTTATAGCTGAGACAATAGAGAGAGGAAAGGAAGATAGATAGAAGATACAACTCCTAGGGGAGGTGGGTGGGTTGTGAGGACTAATTCCTGCTGTTCCCAGAGATCACCTGTTACAGGTAAGTAACTGTGCTATCTCCAGGAACAAGCAGGAATAAGTCCTCACTTATGGGGACTCCCTAGCTAAGATGCCTGGGAGATCCCCTCCCAAGGGTTCACCATCTTCGTATGGATCTCAGGCATCCATCCAGGGAAGGTGGGCAGGAGTTGTTCAAGTATGGAACAGGTGTTTGAGGACAGCCTGACCAAACAAGGCATCCTGGCGGGAGTCCTTGTCCAAACAGTAATGGGCTGTGAAGGTATGAACCGAGGCCCAGGTGGCTGCTCGACAGATCTGATCTATGGATACAGAGTGAAGATGAGCCATAGAAGTGCCCATGGCTCTCACATTGTGAGCTGTGACATGGCCTTCCAGAGAAATGTTTTTACTCTGGTAAGCAAAGGAAATACACTGAGCAATCCAATTGGAAAGTGTACGTTTGGAGACTGGAAGTCCCAAATGAGAAGGATCAAAAGCCACAAAAAGTTGGGAAGACTTTCGATGTGGTTGAGTCCTGTTGAGGTAAAAGGCGAGAGCTCTTTTACAGTCTAGAGTATGAAGGTTCCTCTCTGCACTGGATGCATGAGGAGCCGGGAAAAAGACAGGTAGATATACCTCTTGATTAAGATGAAAAGGCGAGACCACTTTGGGCATAAAGTGGGGATTCGTCCTAAGGACCACCTTATCATGATGAAACCTGGTATAAGGTGGATGAGCCACTAAGGCCTGTAGTTCACTGATGCGGCGAGCCGAAGTGACTGCAATAAGGAAAAGGACCTTCCAGGAAAGAAATTTCAAGGAGGTAGAAACCAACGGTTCAAAAGGTGGCTTCATAAGCTGACCTAGAACTAGGTTCAAATCCCATGCTACCGGAGGAGGCCGGATGGGAGGTTTAGTTAGAGTCAGGCCTCTCATGAATCTTGCAATAAGAGGATGAGAGGAGACAGGTTGTCCATTTATAGGTTTTAAAGATGCTGCAATAGCACTCAAATGGACTCGTACTGAATTCGTCTTAAGGCCTGCATTGGAAAGATGCAGGAGATAGTCTAATAGAGAATTCAAAGGAAGTGCTAGAGGGTCAAGACCCTGTTGAGCACACCAAATGGAAAAGCGTTTCCATTTGAAAGCATAGGAACGCCTCGTGGAGGGTTTCCTAGAGGCATGAAGGATATCTTTCACTGGTTGAGAAAGATTGAAGTCATGAAGGCTTAGGCCTTCAGTAACCAAGCTCTGAGGTGTAGGGACTTGGGGTTTGGGTGCCACAAAGTCCCCTCCTCCTGAGACAGAAGGTCTGGCGCAGCTCCCAGATCCAGGGAGGGTCCCTGGGAGAGATGCAGAAGTAGAGGGAACCACACTTGGCGTGGCCAGCGTGGAGCTATGAGGATCATCGATCCGTGATCCCTCTGGAGTTTGAACAGAGACTTGGGAATCAAAGGAATGGGTGGAAAGGCATATAGGAATTCCTGACCCCAATGTAGGAGAAAGGCGTCTGACACGGAGTCCTGGAACAGAACCGGGGAAGTTTGGCATTCCACGGACTTGCAAAGAGGTCTATGTCCGGGGTTCCCCATTCCTGAAAGATTCTGCGTATCTGGTCCATATGCAAGGACCATTCGTGTGGAAGCAGAACTCGACTGAGTCTGTCTGCCCGAGAGTTTTGAACCCCTGGAAGATACACTGCCAGAAGATGAATTTGATGCTCTCTGGCGAAGGCCCATAATCTGAGAGCTTCGTTGCAAAGCGACAGAGAGCCTGTCCCTCCTTGTTTGTTTATGTAGAACATGGCCACCTGATTGTCTGTATGGACTAGGATGGTCAGGTTGACAAGGAGGGTATGGAAGACTTTGAGGGCAAAGAAGATTGCTCGCAGTTCCAGGAGGTTGATGTGAAGGGTGGTCTCTTGTGGAGACCAAGCACCCTGAGTGGAGAGGTGTTGAAGATGGGCTCCCCACCCTGTTTGGGAGGCATCTGTTGTGAGGGTTGCTTGGGGCAACAAAGGTTGGAAGGGGACCCCCAACAACAGATTCTTGGTGGACATCCACCATTGGAGGGACCAAAACAGATGCTTTGAGGTGAGTATTTGGTCGGAGAGCGCTCCTGATGCTTGAGTCCACTGGGAGGCCAAGCTCCATTGAGCTGCTCTCATATGAAGACGAGCGTAGGGCACCACGTGTACCGTGGAGGCCATGTGGCCCAGAAGTCGAAGCATTTCTCTGGCTGTCAAGTGACTGCTGGACTGAGCTTGGGAGGCCAAGCACACCAGACGTTGGCCCCGGACTTGAGGTAGGTAGACCCTTGAAGTGGTGGTGTCCAACTGGGCCCCTATGAATTCCAGAGACTGAGTAGGGATAAGTTGAGACTTGGAAAGGTTTACCACCAGTCACAGATACTGCAGAATGTGCCTTGTGCGGTCCAGGGAAATCTGGGCCTCTGACTGAGATGGAGCTCGGATGAGCCAGTCGTCCAGATATGGGAATACAAAAATTCCCAGACCTCTTAGAAATGCGGCAACAACTGCCATGCATTTGGTGAACACTCTTGGAGCAGAGGCTAGACCGAAGGGAAGTACTCTGTACTGGAAATGTTTTCCCTGAAACAGAAATCTTAGATATTTTCTGTGGGATGGGTGGATGAGTATATGTGTGTACGCATCCTTGAGATCTAGAGAACAAAGCCAATCCTGACTCTGAAGGTATGGAAGGAGAATGCCTAGAGAAAGCATTTTGAATTTCTCCTTGTACAGAAATTTGTTCAATTCTCTCAGATCTAGGATAGGTCTGAATCCCCCTGTCTTCTTTGGTATGAGAAAATAAGGGGAGTAGAATCCTGTCCCTTGTTGAAGAAGAGGAACCTCTTCTATTGCCCCTTGGGCAAGGAGAGAAGAGACTTCCTGACCCAACAGGTCCAGGAGAGATGGGGGAGAATTGAAGTGCCTCACCATGGTATATGGAGGAAGGTTGGAAAAATGAAGTTTGTAGCCCTCTCTGATGATAGAAAGGGTCCATTGCTCTGATGTAATTTGCCCCCATCTGGGAGCAAAGTGAGCTAACCTTCCGGGAATGGTGAGGGGCTCTGGTTGTTCTAGAGCCAGAAAGGTTAAGTTCTCTAGGGGCAAGTCAAAACCCCTGAGGGGGTTGAGCCTGCTGAGGAGTGGCAGACACTGCAGGCTTTGACCTTGCCTGTTTAGGCTGCTGACGTTTAGCAGCAAAGCAAGGCTGAGAAAATTGTTGGCCAGTATTTGTGGAAAATCTGGCCTTCTTGTAGTAAGGCCTCTTGAAAGACTTTTTCTTGGCAGGAGTAGAGGTAGACTTAGAAAGTCTATCTAAGGTAGCATTTTCTGCGTCCATTTGAGTGGCTTTAATTTGCCAGTCTTTACCAAATAAGTTCTCACCTGTACAGGGCAGATTCCGTAAGCCATCTAGGACCCAGGGTTCTAGGTCAGAGGCCTGGAGCCAAGCAAGTCGTCGGGCTGCAATGGCAATGCCCGAAGCTCTACCGGCACCCTCAAAGGAATCAAAGGCTGCTCTGTTGGAGAACTTAGAAACATCTAGAAGCTGTTTCACTAAAGAAATGAACTCCTCCTTTCTATCTTCAGGGATAAAGGGGGCAAAATGCTTTACCTTTAGGGCAAGTTCCCTTAGAAACATGCCCATATACAGACTGTATGAATTAATCCTGGCTATAAGCATACTAGCCTGGAAGATTTTCCTACCAAAAGAGTCTAGGGTCTTACATTCTCGCCCTGGAGGGGTAGAAGAGTGCCTTTTGGTACTCTTAATCTTTTTCAGCGCAGACTTCACCACAATGGAATGGTGAGGCAGCTGAGTTTTTTGAAAACCAGGAGAAGGAGGGACCCGGTACATGGTGTCCAACCTACGAGAATGAGGAGACAATGTTAGAGGAGCCTCCCATAAGTCCATCAAGTGTTCTTGAAGGATTTCATGGATAGGCAGGGTAACTGCCTCTTCAGGAACCTTAGGGTATCCTAAAATATCCAATTTCTTTGATCTAGGTTCTTTCTCAGAGGATGTAGTAATAGAAAGTCCTTTAGCTACTTCTATAATGAAGTCTTGAAAGGACAAATCCTCTGGTGGAGACATTCTCCTCTTTGGGGAAGAGGGCTCTTCAGGAAGAACAAGAGAGAGCTCATCAGAGTCATCAGAGGAGTCAAAATCCTCAGAGGAATCAGAGTATCCTCTATTCGCTTCCAACGCACGATACGCATACCGGTCGGTATCGACATCGGGCGTACCGGGCATGGGATCGATATCGGGTGAAAACCCGGATCCGGCATGCACCGATCTGCGTTTGGAAGACGATGGCCTCGGTTCCGGTATGGAAGCCAATACCGGAACCGGACCCGGAACCGCTGGATGCGGTACCGAGGGCGTCGCAGCCTTAATGAAAGCCAGGATGGCCTGCTGCATGGTCTGAACAGTATTGTCCATAGACGCCACTGCTGCCTGGATGTCGGTACCGGCATGGGCCGGTACCCCAGAGCAGTCTAACAGGTGATCGGTCGAGGCCGTGCCATCGATGTCAACCTGTAACCCCATAGATGGTGCTTTGGAAGCCAGAGCTTCCCGCCGGGGTTGTTTGGCTGGGGCATGGTCCTCAGATTCAAAATTGAGAGCCTCTCGATGCTTTGAAGGAGATTTGCTCTTTGAGGACCTGCCCGAAGGAGGTTTGGTTACCTGAGATCCATCCGGAGAGGAAGACCTGGATGACTGTGATGCTGGATTATCTGAAGCAAACAGCACATGGAATTTGTTGGCCCGGTTCTGCAAACCACGTTTAGACATCTGGGAGCAGGATGGGCAGTCCGGAACGGAGTGGTCAGGCCCCAAACATTTAAGACACCAGTCATGGGTGTCTGTAACAGAAATAACAGCACTACACTTGGTACACTTCTTGAAACCAGGAGCTGGTTTCTCCATGAGGAGATTTTGTGTAGGCCTGAGGCCTAACAGAAGTCACCAAGTTGTGCTAAAAAATAAAAGCTTTTTTTTTTTTTTTTTTGTAAGAAAGAAAAGAAAAGAGAGACCGGCGGTACCGGTTTCGGTATGGGGAAGGCAGGTACGCAGTCTAAAAAAAGAAACTAAAATAACAATTTCTTCAGCGGTGACAGGAACACGACCTGCTGGCTCCGCGGAAAAAGAGAAACTGAGGAGAGCTGGTCAGGAAGGTGGGAAGGCAGCGCGCATGTGCAGTGGGAGGCCCCAAAAGCTTCCTTTCTGGGAAGCTGGGGAGCTTTCCCGCGCAGGCTCCGTCGGTTCCGACGTACCCATAAGTGAGGACTTATTCCTGCTTGTTCCTGGAGATCATGAGGAGGGATCTAGCTAAGCTTGAAGAATGGTCTAGAATTTGGCAGCTGGGATTTAATGTTAAAAAATGTAAGGTCATGCATTTGGGCTGCAGCAATCCAAGGGAGCAATACAGTATAGGAAGTGAAGTACTTTTGTCCACTAAAGAAGAGCGGGACCTAGGCGTGGTTGTGTCTGATGACCTTAAAGTAGCTAAACAGGTAGAAAAGGCGACGGCAAAAGCTAGAAGGATGCTTGGGTGCATACGGAGAGGAATGGCTAGCAGAAAAAAGGAGGTGATAATGCCTCTGTATAAGTCTTTGGTGCGACCTCATTTGGAGTATGGTGTGCAATTCTGGAGACCGCACCTTCAAAAGGATGTGAACAGGATGGAGTCGGTGCAGAGGGTTGCTACTAAAATGATTAATGGGCTTCATTATAAAGCATATGAGGACAGACTTAAGGATCTTAATATGTACACCTTAGAGGAAAGGCGGGATAGAGGTGATATGATTGAGATGTTTAAATACCTCCGTGGCATAAATGTTCAGGGAGAGAGCCTCTTTCAATTGAAAGCAAGTTCTGCTACGAGGGGACATGGGATGAGGGTGAAGGGAGATAGATTCAGGAGTGGTTTGTGGAAATATTGCTTTACGGAAAGAGTAGTGAATCCATGGAATAGTCTCTCCCAGTGGAGGTGGTAGAGATGAGGACAGTAACTGAATTCAAAAAAGCATGGGACCAACACAGAGGATCTGTAAAGGTAAAAAGTGGACTGTTGTAGTTGTTGTTATGGAAGGACAGACTAGATAGGGCATGTGGTCTTTTTCTGTCATCATGTTTCTATGTTTCTATATTAAGATCCTTAAGTCTGTCCTCATATGCTTTATAATGAAGACCACTAACCATTTTAGTAGGCACCCTCTGGTACTGACTCCATCCTGTTTACAGCCTTTTGAAGGTGCGATCTCCAGAATTGCACACTATATTCCAAATGAGGTCGCACCAAAGACTTATACAGAGGCACTATCACCTCCTTTTTTCTGCTAGCCATTCCTCTCTGTATGCACCCAAGCATCCTTCTAGCTTTTGCTGTCACCTTTTCTACCCGTTTAGCTACTTTAAGATCATCAGACACAACCACGCCTAGGTCCCGCTCTTCTTTAGTGGACAAAAGTACTTCACCACCTATACTATATTGCTCTCTTGGATTGCTGCAGCCCAAATGCATGACCTAACATTTTTTAACATTAAATCCCAGCTGCCAAATTCTAGACCATTCTTCAAGTTTAGCTAGATCCCTCCTCATGTTATCTACACCTTCCTGGGTCTCTACTCTATTGCAGATTTTGGTATCATCCGCAAAGAGGAAAACCTTACCTGACAGCCCTTCCGCTACATCACTAACAATGTGATTCAGAAAATCTAGCCATTAGATTGTAAATCCTATGGAGATAAGGAAATACTAACTGTCCTAATTGTACAGGATGATAATTTTCCAGCTTATTCTGGTCAAGAGTGGCTTTTCTGTTTCTAAGGGACATTGTAGGACTCTTTTCAAAGCAACACTTTACAATTTTAGAAGCCTATTCTATGAAGATCTTGCTTGCTAGCTTCACTAATTTTGGTGAAGATTGAGGAAGTAAGATGCCAAATGAAGCCCCTTTAAAATATTTTTGAGGCTGTCTTACGTTTTAGAATACATGAATCCCACATATTTGTGCTTGTGGTAAGCAAGTTAGTACTGTCCTGGTTAACCAGGGGAGGCTAACCAAAGTTCTTTTTTTTTTTTTTTCCATTTAGAATTTTATTAAGGTTTGGTAAGAGAAATACAATACAAACCAGTGAAGGACCATTTGTATACATTATGGTTCATATAAACCAACAACCTCATCAACAATCCCAATGTAAACATACAACAGTGCATACAAACCAGCCAAATCTATCCCTTCCCCCTTACCCCCCCCATCCCTTACTTAAATTAGAGACTACCAGACCAACTAACTAACCCCCCCTCCCCCCCCTTTCTTCGCCCGTCCCCCATGCATTATCTCCAACCCTTCCACTCAACACTCACCGGACGGCCTGGCCAACCACCCCAGTTAGGTACGTCCTACTCCCAACCCCCCCTTCCCCCCCCCTCCCCTTCCAGCCATCTCCAAACCTTCTGCCAATATGCTACGCTTTTCCCTCCTGTCCCCCGCCTCAACTCCGTTAGTTTATACATCAGGCTCACCTCAGCCACTCTTCGCACAAAACCTGCCAACTGGGGAGTGCTCTGCCCCCCCCCAGTGCTGGGCTATCTCGCATCGGGCAGCTGCTATACAATGATGCAGAACCCCCTCCTCCCGTCTCGAGAGACTTCCATCGAGTTTATGCAGCAAATAAGCCGCTGGCTGCCCATGGAGTTTCTGCCCAGTCATCCCGTAAATCGCCTCCCAAACCAGCCCCCAATAAACTTGTAACCTATCACACTTCCACCACATATGCAGCCAATCTCCTCGCTCCGCACATCCCCTCCAGCATAAATCGTCCCTCCCCTTCCCAGCCTTCAAGCGACGCACTGGCGTCCAATACCATCGGTATAAAACTTTATATGCATTCTCTTTGATTTGTGTTGCTATCGACACAGAAGCAATCGTCTGTATGATCTTCTCCCAGCTCTCCACACTCCAGCACACTCCCAAGTCCTCCTCCCATTGCAACATGTATCGAAGCTTACCTTCCCCAGTCCCCAGTAGGCCTTTGTAAATTCTGGACAAGACCCCCTTTTTCCCCCCCTGGCCATTACAGATAGCCTCAAACCACCCCCGGTTCTCCCATAGATCCTTCCATACCTTAGGTTGCCTCAGAAAGCTCCACAACTGCATGTAAGCGAAATGATCGCTCCCTTCCAGCTTGTAGAGGTCCCGAAGGCCTTCAAACGGGTGAACCCCCTGAGAGTGAATGACCTGTTGGACATGTGTCAACCCAGTACTAGCCCATCTACGTAATACGTGCACTCCGGGGCCCTGACCCCGCTCGAAGCACGCCTCTATAGTCATCCCCTGAAGATAACCCTTATCCGGAACAAGTTGGGATTTATGACGTTTCCAAATTCTCAAACTGTTCGCTACCATGGGGCTCACAGCATATTGGTCCATTCCCTTATACCCCTGCCAGATCACCCTTTCCAGGTCCAGTCCCCCAACCAACTCATACTCCATTTTGACCCAGGATTTGGATGTTTCCCTTTGCCACTCGTACACCGCTTTGAGTTGCGCTGCCTCATAGTATTTACGTATGTTAGGCACCCCCAACCCCCCCTCCCCTCTAGACCGTTTCAAAACCTGCTGGGCTATCCTAGGCCGCCGCTGCACCCAAATAAACCGGTGGATCAACCGCTGTATCCTCTTTAAACTATGTGGGGGGACCCTTACTGGAAGCGTCTGAAAAAGAAACAACAATCTGGGCACCAGCATCATTTTAACCGTCGCTATGCGCCCAAACCAGGATAAGCACCCCCGTCCCCACCCCTCCAACCATCCCTCTATCTTCCCCAGCACCCTCCCATAGTTCAAATTATACAACTCATCTATTTTGTTGCTTATCCAAATGCCTAGATACCGGATACGTCCTCGAGCCCACTTGAAGGGATATTTCGTAGCCAGAGTATGGGCTAGCCCACTAGGAACCGTCAGGTTCAAGATTTCCGATTTTGTCTGATTGATTGTAAACCCTGAGATTGCACCATATTCTTCCAACTCCCACTTCACTATAGGCAGGCTCATTCGGGGACGCGCTAGGCTTAAAATTATATCATCCGCGAACAGGGATATTTTATAAGCACTCCTCCCTACAGTTATACCCAAGATGTCCTCCCTGTCCCGTATCCGCTGCGCCTGAGGCTCCATGGCTAAAGCGAACAGCAGCGGAGACAGGGGGCAGCCCTGCTGCATTCCCCGCCCTTGACCAAAAAACTCTGAGTGGGCCCCATTTACCCGTACACACGCCTTTGGATGCACATAAAGCGCCTGCACCCACTTTAGGAACTCCCCCCCCAGCCCTACCTTCTCCAGCACCTGAAAGAGGAAAGGCCAGGACACTTGGTCGAACGCCTTTTCCGCGTCCAGCGAGAGCAAGAGCGCCTCCTCCCCTCCCCTCTCGCTAGCCCAAATGATATTGAGGACCTTCCGAATGTTATAACCCTGCCTGGTCTTGGTGAATCAATTTCCCAATGACTTTATTCAGCCTGGCGGTAAGGATCTTAGCCAAGAGCTTAACATCCAAGTTGAGCAGGGAGATAGGCCTGTAGAAGGCACACTCCCGCGGGTCCTTCCCCTCCTTATGAATCATCGTGATGCCCGCCCAGCCCATGGTATCCGCTAATGTCCCGCCCTCCTGAGGTTGGTTAAAGAGTCTCACCAAGGGCCCAATCAGCAGGCCTCCGAAGGTCCTGTAGAACCTAGCGGAGAACCCATCCAAACCCGGGGCCTTCCCCAATTTTAACTGTTTAATCGCCCGCTCCACTTCAGCAGGCCGAATCGGTTGGTTTAAGTCCTCTTGGTCATTCACTCCCAATTTAGGCAAGCCTATAGAGGCCAGGTAGTTTGCCCCCCTCTCAACGGGGTGCTGTTCTTTCGCTTTATACAGCTCCCTATAGTAGTCCTTGAATGCCTCCCGAATTTCCTCGTCTTTAGTGACCAAAGCCCCCCCCTTACGCCGGACCGAATGGGATATGGGAACGAAGCTTCTGTTGCTTCAACTGCTGGGCCAAGTACCGCCCAGCCTTATTCCCCCCCTCAAATGCCTCCTGCCGCAGAAGCTGCATCTGGTACCTGATCTTCTCTGCCTGCAACTCGTTGAGTTGCGCTCGCACCGCCAACACCGAACCCCTGTAGGCTCCACCTCTCCCTTGCCCATCCAGTTCTTCTAATTCCAATAACCGGTCCTGGAGGAGGCACTCTGTCTCCTCCCTTTCCCTCTTCTTTCGTGACCCCCATTTGATTAAGATACCGCGTACCACCGCCTTGTAGCCATCCCAGATGCCCCCCCAGGTGGCCCTCCCCATTATCATTAAGTCGAAAATACTCCGTCGTCCCCTTCTCCACTTTGGCCCGGACCTGCTCCTCCTCCAAAAGGGGACTCATTGAGTCTCCAGAACCCGTGCCCTTTCCCTTCGTCCGCCACTTTCAAACAGACCACCACTGGTGCATGATCAGACTATGTGATAGACTCCATATCCGCCGCCTTTATTTTCCCCCCCACCTCTTTAGACACCCATATAGCATCGATGCGGGAATAGGACCCGTGCACTGGCGAGTAAAAGGAAAACTGTCTCCGCCCTGGATGGTGCAGCCGCCATGCATCAACCAAACAGTGCAGTTTCACAAAACTACAATAGCGCTTGCGATGCCCCCTCTTTCCCTCCCGTGGCCCTGTGGAATCTCGCATGGGGTTCCATGTGAGATTACAGTCTCCCCCGCAGAGGATAATCCCATCTCCCAGTTTCCCCAGCTCCCCGTTCAGGTTTGTCCAGAATTCACTCTGCCCCCCGGTGGGTGCGTACACGTTCAATACACAATACCATACATTCCCTAGTTTCATCCGTACCATCACATATCTCCCCCCTTTGTCCCTCACCACAGTCACCACCTGAAATTTTAAACGTGTGGCAAACAGTATGGCAACCCCTCCCTTCTTATTCTCCAACATGTTAGAAGCATGAATGCAGACCCCATACCCTTTGTGCTTAACCAGACACTCAGTGGCCCTTGTCAAGTGTGTTTCTTGAAGCATGACTATATCCGCCTTCTGGCGAGATATCTCTGAGTAAAGTTGTTGTCGCTTAAAAGGTGAGTTAAGCCCCTTAACATTTAGTGTAATTATTTTAAGCTCACCCATTCTGCCACTCCCCCCCTTCCCCTATCCGCCTCCCTCCCCCCCTCCTACCCCCTCCCCACCCCCCCCTCCCCCCTCTCAGTAAGAGAGAATCATCTTCCGTACTGGTGACCTGAAAACGGGCCTCGCCTGCCTACCCCCACCCTACCCCCTATCTCATCGCTGCCCCCGGCTACCCAGGCCCCCCCTACAAGCCTCCCCTCCCCCCTCTTCCCCTACACTCGGGCCCCTCCCCCCCTCCCCCACATTGGCATCTCAGAGTTACCATAACATGAAGACCCCACTGACCCAACAGTTCACATTCAGATTCCACAGTTTCAGCTGATGGCCTGCTCAGCTGCTGACAGTCTCAGGCTCTCTCTGTTCAGCCTCACCGCCCGCTTTCCGGCCGTGGGGACTCTGTGCCATCTCTGTGGGTTCCGCTTCGTATTTGGGGGTTTCACAGTCACGGTCAGCTCTCCCGCCGACGGCCGCCCCTCTTCTGGTATATTAGGCAGCCCAAAATCTCGGAGAACAGTCCAAGCCTCCTCACTGGTTTGTACTCTCCTGGACTTCCCCCGACAAGTGATGAGCAACCCAAAGGGGAACAGCCATTTATATCGAATATCCTCTTTTGGCAGGTATGTTGTCACCGCCTTCAGGCTGCGCCGGCATTGTAACGTTCCCGCTGACAGGTCTTGAAATAGCTCCAAAGGACGTTCCTCCCATGTAATCTGTCGTACTTTCCGCGCCGCTTGTAGCAGTCCCTCTTTTATCTTATATGTACGTAGACATACCACTATGTCGCGGGGTTTGTCGTCACGTATCGGCCCCAAACCACGGTGGGCTCGTTCAATGGGGGATGGGTCCAGCGGTATCTCCCCCTGTAAATCCGCAGCCAGCAACAGGGATTTGAACACCCTCAGCAATACCTCTTCACAGTTGCGATATTGAGGCTCCTCAGGTAACCCCCGGATCCGTAAATTACAGTGCCGGGACCTGTCTTCCAGATCCTCCAGCTTCATCTGCTGGTCCACCTGGGTCTGCTGGAGAGCCTCCCAGCCCCGCTGTAGGTCTGTCATTTCCTCTCCGTACTGTTCCAGCTGGAGCTCTATCTCCTCAACTCTGTTACCAATGTCTACAATATCCTGCCGTAATGACTGTATGGACTCTTGAAGTTCGTGCTTCACTTCGCCGATTTCAGTTTTGATCTCGTCTTTCATGTCAGTGAGCCAGGCTTTTAGTTGGGACAAATCCCCCAATCCGGCTCCGTGGTCCATCACCTCTCCCATGTCTTTGGGGTCTCCCGCTTGCGGTCGGCTCTCTTTCTCCCCCTCCTTACCACCTTTAGCTGTCGCGTAGGGGGAGCGAAAGTCCGCCAGTTTTTTTCGTGCCGCTACAGCCCCCTTGTTTTTCTCCATACTTATGTGTGGGGAACCTTGAGCTTCCCTGGGGTTCCGGTCCTGCTGGGGGGGACTCTTCCTGGTTTCGCCCCTAAATCCTGCACCTGCAGTCCGCTCCGCTGCGCTAACGCTGCTGCTCTGGAGCCTCACCGACCCAGGGCCACTGTACCCCCGAGCCGCTCACCTCTATATAGTCGCTCTCCACTCGGGGCTGCCCCCCTAGGCGTCCTCCTGGCACCCCGGGCTCCGTATCAATCTGCACCACCGCCTTCTGGCACTCCACCTCAGTCTCCTCTCCTGCTCACCGTGCCGTGCACTGCCGCCCGCACTAGGCTCCTGCCTCCACTCCGGGATCTGGCTCGGGCTCTGCAGCTACCCCCGGTGGCCTCCGGCTGCTGGCGCAAACTCCCACCTCCTCTCTGACACGGAGTTCTTGCTGCCCTGCTCTCAGCTGCTCCCCGGCGCTCCGCTCACCTCGGGCTTCAGGATGGAAATGTGCAGCGTTGTAGTATGCCGGAGCAGCGAATCACCTTCTCTCGCCTGACTACCGGGCTGGCTCCCGTCGGGCTTTTTGTTTGCTTTTCTTTTTTGGTTTTCGCCACGCGGTCAGCAAGGCCCCCAAGGCACCTTCCCGGCACCGCTTATTCTGGCTCCTCAACGGGGCAGCTGGCCGCTCCGCGCCAGTGGGTCTGCCCGGAGCTCTTCCCCTTCTCAGCCCTCACTTTGGGCACGCAGATTCCGCAGCTTAGGGGTGCTAATTCCCCCTTAAACGCAGGCTTTGGCGGCACAGCCTAAATCACGCCGCCATTAGCCCCGCTGACGTCACCGGAAGCCCCTAACCAAAGTTCTTAAGCACTGATTTTGTTGTGGGTTACACCTTTTGGGTCATCACTGGCTGTTTCTGCTGATGCCCCTATCCATAAGGAAAGACATTAAGTTCTGAGTCCTCACTGAATGCAACTCAGGAAAGGAATGAGCTAAATCCCCAAAAAACAGAACCACCATACTAACTCAAAGGTGTGAGCTAAGTCCAAATATGCAAATATAGTTATAGTAGTATGGCAGGCAAATACAAATAAGCAGAGTAGGTGAATCAGGTAGTGCTTATTTGCCAATGCCATCCATGTATTTAACAATAAATGGAAAAAAATTCTACTGTTCTTTGGAAATTCTACTAATAATGCATGAATAGTTAAAATTAACACATTAATTAAGCTGCTGTACAATAAGGTTTCAAACCTCACACATGAAGCAAATGTTAACTACATTTCTGGTAATGATAGCTTGGCACAAACAAATGTAATCATAATAAAATTATTGCCAATACAACAATACTAGCACTAATGTTAAAATAACGAAATTGCACATTTCAAAACAGCAGTTCTAGTAGCCATATTTCTGGAAAAAATGAAATTCTTGAAGGTTGTGATACCTTTTAAAACATCAACAAAATAGAAGTTGCAGTCCATTACCTTTCAAGACGACACAGGGCTTTTCTTCAGATCAAAATATTATTTCTGTTAGTCCTTCAAAAATTATCGCAGCCTAATACAACTCTAAGGGGGCTAGTTACTATGGAGCGTTGACATGAGATAATTCACAATAATGTGTATTATTTTAGCACAGGTCCTATGTTATTCCATGGGACCTATTTACTAATAATGCATGTTAATTGTGAATTAATGTTTGTTAATATTAGCACACATTAGCAACTAGCCTCCTGAGGGGGTAATTTTATAAGGAGGTGCCTACTTTTAGCATGAAAGTAGGCACTTGCTTATGCATTTATCTTTTTAAAAAAAAGTAGGCACCTACTTTTCTTTATAAAATACTAGCATAAGTGACACAGATTGTGTCTTAAGATAAGAACATAAGAGGTACCATATTGGGTCGGACCAAAGGTCAATCAAGTCCAGTGTACTGTTTCCAACAGTAGTCAATCCAGGACAGAAGTTCTTAACATACCCCAAAAGCAGTCATGGATATTTACACCAGCCCTAGGTTTGATGTAAATAATCATGCCTGTATCTTTCAAGTACACAGATAAATTATCTTATTTTATAATGATTGCATTCGCACCACCTACGACCATCCAAACTCTGCCAATGTGCGCGCCGATAGTGAAAATATGTGCCATGCTAACAATGTGCCTATTTTTACGCTGGTCAGTATTTTATAAGAGATCATTTACACATACATATGTGGACATGTATGTGTGTAAATGACTAAACACCAACACTTATATATGTTGTTAGGGCCTAAAAATAGGCATCTTCTTATAAAATCAGCCCCCTCTCCCATGAGTTTGGTTTACTAAACTTGGTTTCAAAAGACACAGAAAGGAAGAAAAGCCTTAGTACTATTAGGAACTACTTTAATAATAAGGGACACAGGGGACGGAAAAGTAGTTGTAAGGTTCCATACGGAAATTAATTAGGCATCTGCCGATAGTGGACATCAATTATCATGTTTTTTGTTGTTGTTGTTAAGTGCTGTCGAGTCGGAGTCGACTCATGGCGACCCTCTGGATAGCTATCCTAAATTGTGTTCGGTCTTCAGTCAGGCGGCTCATTGTTGACAGACTGGTACCCGTAGCTGCTGTTATTGTATCGATCCATCTCATTGCTGGCCTTCCTCTTTTGCGTTGACCTTCTATCTTGCCAAGCATAATGTCTTTCTCTAATGATCTCTCTCTTCGCATGATGTGTCCAAAGTATGAAAGTCGAAGTCTTGTCATCTGAGCTTCTAAAGAAAGCTTAGGTTTGATCTCCTCTAGTACCGACTGGTTTGTTCTTCGGGCAGTCCATGGTATACACAGTATTCGCCGCCAGCACCATAATTCAAAGGCATCAATTTTCTTCCTGTCTATCTTTTTCACTGTCCAGCTTTCACATCCATATGATGTTATTGAAAATACCATGGCTTGAACAAGTCGAATCTTTGTATGGAGAGAGACATCTCTGCTCTTGAGAATCTTATCTAGGTCTTTCATAGCCATTCTGCCAAGAGCAATGCGTCGTCTGATTTCTTGACTGCTTGTTGCTTCTTTATTGATAGTTGATCCAAGTAGGTTAAAGTTGTTCACAATTTCAATTTCTTCTCCTTCAACGATGAACCTGTTGATTATGCCAGTTGTCATCATGTTACTAAGTTTAAAGATAGCAAATGGGTCTTGCTTCTTAGTATTTTGTTATGCAGCATTTGTCACATGCCTATAGTGGGCTAAAATTTTGCTTGTGGGCAAGTACTTTGAAAAACAATAAAACAAATTCTATATGAGAAGAAACTTGATTGGAGTCACCTTCACATTCAAATATTTTAATTAACGTGGTAAGTTTTTAATATGCTGCATGACTGTCTTGCAGGCCCTCATAAACCATAGCTCTCTTCCATTTTAGATAATTTTACTGTTCCTTAAAGAACAGAAAAATTCTCTTTCAAGGTATATGCTTTTGCAGTACAATTCAGGTCCATGACTTTAGCATTCTATCCATTTATACACAAAGGGACCAAAATCCCATTGACTTAATTTATCTACACAATAGCAATCAATTATGGAGAGGCCTACAGACAGAAAGGTGTACAGCCAAGTAACAATAAAACACAACCTTACGACGACTGTCGCCTTTTATTAAGACAAGAAGAGAGAGAGGAGAAAAGTAACCTGATGTTTGTGTGTTCATTGTGTATTTTCATTTTTGCAAGATTCTGTGCTAAGGTTTTACAGTAATAAAATTAAAAAAGTCAATAACAAAGGAATTATTGATTTAAAGGGAGATTTAATCTTCCCAGTTTGACAACAGTTTCTTGTCCTCAGCGGAGTTGGGTGACACAACCTTAACCTCAGTATTATATAGGCTGTCAATCACAGTCAACAGCCCAAGAAGGAACCATCTCAAGAGTAAGACTTTACACTTGACCTTAGTAGAAGAGATGCCAAGAAGAGTGGGAGAGTAGCCTAGTGGGTAAGAACAGTGGCCTGGTGACCAGAGACCAGGGTTTGAATTCACTGGCACACCTTGGAGTCTTGGGGAAGTCGCTTAACCCGCCATTGCTTCAGGTACAAACTTAGATTGTATGCCCTCTGAAGATAGGGAAACCTACTGTATCTGACTGTAACTTGCCTTGAACTACTGGAAAGGTGTGAGCTAAATACAAAAAGAAAAGATCAAGGGAATATACTTCTTGTTTTGTTTTTTTTTAAACTAGAGTTACTTCTTCCAATCTTTAGCAAAGGTCCGAACAATCTGGATCCCAGTGGAATCGAGTGGCATGTGCTGCATGCTTCCCTTTTACAGCCATAAAACCAAGAGAAGATCATCATCAGCTTACAGTTCAGACCCTACTGTGTTCAGTTTTGAAGGCTAGATCTCAAAACGTATAGTGATAAACTAGAGGATGTACAGAGAAAAGCAATAGAAATGTTGCACACATATGAGAGGAGATTAGAGACCTACATATGTATAGTTTACAGGAGAGGAGGAATAGGGAGATATATTAATGTACAAGAACCAAATCTTTTCCCAAGGAAAAAAAGCTGAAGAACTAGGAGGCATGATATGAAGTTACAAAAAGGTAGACTCATGAATATCATAAAGAAATAATTTTTCACAGAAATGGTGCTGGATCTCTTGAATGCCCTCCCAGAGGAAAAAGTGAAGACAAGAACAGTAATGGAATTTAGCATGTTGAAAAGACCACACTTATAGTATAACTAAATGACACACTTCCCTTTCCTCCATTTTCAAATTCATACATTTCTGGAGGGAAGGGAAAGAGTTGAAGAGAGAAGATAAAGTGTGTCTTGTTATAGTAGCAGTAGCTGCATGAGGAATCTTTATAAGTGATGCTATCTATATCTGTGCCTCTCATTAGATAGCAAATGCCTGTGTATGTGTGTACATACTGCAGAGGTGGGATGCCTGTGTGTGTGTGCAGCAGAGGTGGGTATCTGAGTGTGCGGAGGTAGACTGTGTGTGTGGTGTGCGGAGGTGGGGTGCCTGTGTGTGTGTGTTTGTGGAGGTAGGGTGTGATGTGTGTGTGTGCGCACATATTTGCACATCTTGTGGAGAAGGACTGCATGTATGTGTGGTGCAGAAGTGGAGAGCCTTGTGTGAGGGAGGAGTGTATGCCGCCTTTGGGCATAGACGCATTGTGCATTTTACTACCCATGCATTCATCTCTTCTACCTCCAGCCCCTTGCACTATTCTTCCCCCCCCCATACTGTTTCCTTTCCAGATTTTCTCCCTTGCACTCTCACCCGCCTACCCTCTATTCTCTCTATCATACGTCTTTTCTGAAACCTACTGCTCTTTTAAATTTGATCTACCTTCTGGGCATGGACTCCCCTTACCTCAAACCTTTTTTGCAGGGTGATACTTCTCTTCTTCTGACAAGAGCCTGGATCCTCGTAGGCAGACATTGGCACTCTCAGCCACGATAACGGCCTTCCCTCTTTCTTCTGCCTTACTTGTTTGTCTTAATTGGAACCCATAGGGTTCTTTGCACATGCGCAAACAACCATATGTGTATGCACAGACAAAGCAAACACTCAGCTTGACCCTCGACAGCAGGTGCTATCGCTTATGTGAAATGTGTCTAAATAAGTAAGGGATCAACACATAGGATCCTTTAGTGGCAAGAAACAAATCACAGGAGAAACTCATAAGAAGCGATGCAGGAGTGGAATAGCCGCCTAATGGTTAGGGCACTGGCTTGGGAACTATATGACCAGGGTTTGATTCTCATTAGCACTCATTGTAGCCTTGGGCAAGTCACGTAACCCTCCACTGCCTCAGAAAAAGTCAAGTTATCAATGTCCCTGTTAAATGTAATTACCAAGTTTAAGTTACAATGTAAACCGCTTGGACTGAAATGATAAAGCAGTATAAAAAACCTGTTAAATAAATCAATCGATCAAACAGTAGTGGAAAGGCTGCAATGGGTTTCCAAGAAGGCATGGGGGTATAATAGCAGCAGTTCCAGCCCTAAAAATCGTAACCCCTTTCCAGGCCGAGCCCAAAACTCTTGGGATCCAAAATTCTGACTAAATATTCTTATCAAATGGTATATAAAACATGACCATAGCAGAAGGAAAATCACTATTAGAACATATTGAATAAGACGGGTACAATTTTCCTGAAATATGCAAAAATTAACCCGGCTGCAGAATGTGGATTAAAATTTTAAAGTAGGCCTTCAAAGGGTTAATAGGCAGATGGGCCATTATACTCTGTATTCTTCTGTCTGCTACTATATTATTATGGGTATCAGCCAGAAGATTCAGAAATGATCAAGTGAAATGTTGCAAGAATACACACATCATAAGAACTTTTTACTTCTACAATCTTTTTTCAAAAGTAAGATTTTCTTTACACCTCTGCTAGCGGAATATTAATAACTCATTTATGAATGAATAAATTGACTGCCTTTTTGAAAAAAAATCATTCAAGAAGATATACAGCAAACAAAACTGAAGAATAGATTATAACAATGTAATCAGTCTCAGTGCCGGATCAAGATTGAGATGGTGGTACAATGGAGCCATATTGGTAGATATTACATAACTTACTGATAAGACTAATAGCAATACTTAAGTAGACAAGTTACAGTGATAAACAGTGCAAAGACTATTTATTTAACAATTTTCTTCTATACCGCTTTTCAGGTTATCAAAACAGTTTACATAGAATTGAACAATTGGGGTTACAATGAATGACTAGCAAATAGATATAGATAATGGTAAATAGCGTCAGTGTAAAGACTAGCACATAGATAAAAACCTTAACACTAGGAGCAAATAAATAAATAGCACATATATATAGACATACAGACATTAACATTGGACAAAAATAGGCAAAAAGATGGTATGAAATATACTGTCCACTGGTAGTTTGCCAGGTAAGCTATATGGGCTGCCAATTAGTATCAGTCAGAATAGATAAGGTTGTAGTCAGTCACATTTTCCATTGAAGACCCAGAAAAAAAGCCAAGCTTTGACTTACTACCTGAAATGGAAGTAGTCTTAAGATTAGGGGCAGCTCTTGGTGAGTTTCAGACGGAGGGAGCTGCTTTTGAGCAGGCCCTGTTTTGGGTGTCGGAAGAAATGCAGTGATCTAGCAGCCATCTTACCCCCTCCAGCCCTTTGTATTGGTTTTGCCATGTCTATGCTTGAGGTGGTAAGATGGCTGCTACATCACTACTTTCCTTCTTGAAAACCTGGTACTTATACTATAATTTTTTCATGCTTCGGTCATTTAGGAAGGATATCTAAAGCAAAGCAAAAGACCATGGGTTTTCCAATCCGAGGACACCATCAAATATAGCCCAGTGAATCACTATGCCACCTGGACTACTGCAATATAATATACCATGGACCCCACCTGGACTACTGCAATATAATATACCATGGACTTCCAGCCACCCATACCAACCCACTTCGAACTGCATTAAACACCACAGTAAGAATTATCAACAATGCAAAAAAACAAGACCACATCACCCCAATCCTGAGGGAGCTACACATACTCCCTCTAGAAGCAAGAATCAAATACAAATCCGCCCTACTCACCCACAAAGCTCTCTACCAAACTCAAACCTCCCAGCTCCGCACCCTACTGCCTCAACCAGCCCACAACAGAACAACAGACAAACCACCAACAACTCCCTCATCATCCCACACAAAAGAACGAAATACAACCAACGGACCTGCAACAGAGCCTTCGAACTATATGCACCATCCCTCTGGAACTCTCTACCAAATCACATCAGAAGCAACACAGACCCCTTATCTTTCAGGAAACAACTTAAAACTGCACTATTCCAAGAATTCCTCGGACCAGAAACAAGCACCCAACACTGACTCCCTCCCAACCACCATATTTCATTCCCCTGAACATATGTCCTATGTAACCATAATTGGGACATGTCTATGTCTATGTCCCAATTAATTGTTAAAAATCACTTTTGTTGGCCACCTGGTGACGGCCCCAAACCCTTGTAACTGATTATTGTATGTTCTACCGCTTTGACCCGGTGAAAAGCGGGATATAAATACAGCTAAATAAATAAATAAATAAATAAATAAATTTTGACAGTATCTCTGTGTTATCTGGAGACTCTCTAAATACAGCGATAGTAGTTGGGTGGTGGTGGTGGTGGTATCAGTTTCCAGGAGGAAGCATGGGGGTTTTCAGTTCTGTGAAAGCAAAATACGCCACAGACCTTAGTATGTTTCAGCTGTTAGGAAATCCCTTCAACCAAACTTTTCTGTACCAAGGTCGATCAGTATCCCTCTCTACTGCAGCCAGTGGAGTGTAATTTATATATTATGAATGCCTGGTGAAAGATAGAGCTATATGCCAAATCTGTGAGATTCCCAGAGTTATCTTAAAAACTGGAAGGCAATTTATGATTTAAGAACTGATTTTCTCTCTTATTTTAAGTCTCTTACAGGAAATATGATCAATTTTAGAAACAATATCTGGCATCCAAAAGAATGAAATTAAGGCAGTTGTAACCTCTGTGACCAGTCTGAAGGGGAAAAAGGGAAAAATTGACTTGTATAAAGCTGAAATAGTTTGGTCAACTAGACAAAATAGAAAGTCTTCAAAATTTCATTTGCTAAAAGAACATTTGAATTATTAATTTTCTTCAAGGTACTTTTTAAAACAATTCCATGCCATCTGAACAGGAGACTACAATTCTATGCACCTTTAAAACGGACATGAGATGTTGAGAACAGAAATAAATGAAGCTGTTAACCAGCTTAGTAATCAAGGAGAGTCACTTCAGATGCTATTAAGACAGAACAATGTATTTACTATTTTTCAATACTGAAATTCAAGATAATAGATGGGAGGTCACATGAGGCAGCTACAGAGGAAGCAGTGTGTGAGCTCAGCTCCTGTTGACCCTTTTTGTTTATCCTTTTACTTGCATTCAGGCTATTAAAACATCTACAAATATTCTTAAAGAGTGCCTAAATATTCCTATTATAGCTATCTGGGCAGAAAAAGTAAGCAAACTAAAATGTGCAGTCGTGAATGCTTCTCATAAAGAAAGCAGCCTGGAGAACAAGATGACCTTCGATGAAACTGATTGTGAATTTGTCTTCCCACTAGATATGGTTACAGCCATGAAAGAAGCAGTCTTCAGACAAAATTCACCCTAGGTTTCCAACAAGGCTTGAAACAGTCATCATAAAAGTGACTCAGCTAGTCTCAGTCAACAAAGAATGATAGTAATAGCAATGGAGTGAGAAGGGTAAATGGAAAATTCTGAGTGTTGCTAAGCAAATAACTGAAAAACTACAAAGTTTGCTTCAGTTCTTGCTAGAGAAGCATGATGACCTGGAAAACTGGAACTGTCAAAATATTCAAAGAATAGAACTGTCGAGAAAATACGAAGTTCAGAGTCTGTGGAATTTTTTTTACCGCAGGTATTAAATATTACTACAAAACACGTGGAGACCAATTCCTTTTGCATGTCCTGCCCTGTATGGCCGGTCAGAATCGGGGCATGCAGAGATAGCCACCTTGACCTGGAGAAAAGTGGTATATTAATATAGCTAAATAAATAAATAAGTTCCGTGCTAGTGGGATCAGAATAGGGTCTAACGGCCTGGACATGCAGGCCGGACCCTGATTCTGATCGCCCAGCCACATACCCGACTAACTCAGCCAGGCTCCTGAAAGGAGCTGCAGTGCCATGGCATCCCGTCGCCATGGCACCATGGCCCATTCAGGAGCTGTGATCTCTGGCAGCGGAAAATAAACTTCTTTCCCCGCAGTCTGACCCCCGGTCTGGCCTTCCTTGGCCAGGGTCAGGCTGTGGGGAACCTCCTGCACCCCTCACCTCTTTGATTTTGCCTGGCTCTTCGGTACCCCGATATCCAGAACTGCGGAGGCCAGAGTGATGAGGTGGTCTGCCCTGTCCTGGGAAGGAAGGCCATCGCCCACTGAGTGTAGAGGAACGCGTCGATGAACTCCAAGGATTGGACCGGAGTGAGGTGAGACTGAGTAATTCACCACAAAGCCGAAGTGCTCGAGGACATGGACAGTGTGGGCCACAGTCTGCCGTGCTTCATCGGCTGTCTCCCCTGTAATGAGCCAGTCGTCTAGATAAGGGATTTTTCGAAGGTGCCCTGTAACTGAAAGTGGGCTGCTGCTACCGCGAGGCACTTGGTGAACACTTGCGGAGCGGATGTGAGGCTGAAGAGAAGTATTCTGTATTGGTAGTGGTTCTCTTGTACTCTGAAGCGCAAGTATTTTGTGTGCTTCAGGTGGACCAGGATGTGAGCGTATGCATCCCGAAGGTCCAAGGAGCATAGCCAGTCGCCCTGCCAGAGGAAGGGCAGCAAAGTGTCAAAGGAAAGCATTTTGAACCTCTTCCGCACCAGGTACTTTTTGAGATTTCTTAAATCGAGGATGGACCGGAAGCCGTCCATCTGCTTTGGCATAAGGAAGTAGCAGGAGTAGAAGCTGCGACCCCTGAGGTGCGGGGGGACTACCTCCACTGCCTGTTCCTCGAGGAGGCTGGTAAGCTCCTGCGCCAAGAAGACCTGGTGCACGGGGAGCTGAGGGGGCTCCGCAGGGCATAAGGGTGGAGGAAGCCGGTCCAGGTGAAGGAGGTAACCCTCCCGGACAACCTGGAGAGCCCGGGTGTCGGAGGTGACAGACTCCCATTGGGGAGCAAAGTGGACCAGGCACCCTCCCACTGGTAGCCGAGTTGCTGGAGGGTGAGCGGCTATGCATCTGGCATCAAAAGCCCGGGGCCGACTGGGTAGGTGTCGGCGCCCAGCTTTTGGGGCTCTTTGGCTTACGCAGGCTTTGGTGGCTACTTTTGCACTGCCTGCCTTGAGGCGGAGCCGGCACCATAAGGTAATGTGAATAGCCCTGATAGGGGAGATCTTTCCTGTGAAAGAAAGGCTTTTTGCGGGGGCGGAGCCTGATGTCCAACGGGGTAGACGCCTGGTGCTGAAGCTCCCGAGAGGCCTACACAGAATCCTGACTAAACTCCTGCAAAACTTCACTATTTTGCTTTAAAATCGCCGGGGCGCATCGGAGGGATGGCGGGACCTAAACCACAGCGCCTAGATTTCGGCTCCCCCACTTCGTCGCACGGCAAACGCTCCAAAACGGAACTGCCTTCCCCGCATAAGATGGCGCCGCTCTGTGAGAGCCCTGAAATGCAGCGGGTGATACTCGAGGAGATTCGTGGTGTAAAGGAACTGGTACAATCCAACGGAGAAGCGATCCGCGCCATGCGTGAGGACCTTACCATGATGCAGGAAAGGCTCGAGGGCCTCTCGTTGCGCCAAGACAAAATGGCGGAGACTCTTGAATCGCACGCGGTGCGAATGGGGAAGATCGATAAAGCTGAACGCCAGATTTTGCTCCTTCAAAAGGAACTTGAAGATAGCAATAATAGAGCTCGTCGCAATAACATTCGACTCATTGGAGCTCCAGAGGGCGTAGAAGCAGGAGATCTGCGGGAATATCTGGGCAATATTCTACCCTCTCTATTGAAGACGACGTTTCTTAAGGACCTGGAGATAGACCGGGCACATCGTGTCCCCACTAATATGGCGCTCAACCGGACGACTCCCTGGCCCATCATTTTTCGGCTACTGCGCTATCAACAAGCTGAGCAAATTCTGGCTGCTGCCCGGGCTAATCATCACCTCGAGATAGATGGGCATAAAGTGTCTTTCTTCCCTGATCTCTCTAAGCCCACGATGGACCGCCGAAAGAAGCTTCTTGCTTATCGCCCTCGCCTTCAGCAACTGCAGGCCCGATTTGGTCTCCTGTATCCGGCAAAGCTACGCGTTACGCTGCATAACCATACCAGGACCTTCGAGGATCCTGACCTCCTCGCTGCATTTTTGGACTCTAAAGAAGCTGAACTGATGCGTTGATGTTACCATCAAGCTGTGTTGCTGTTCAAAGCTCTCTTAAATCTCTACCTCATTGGGGCCTATCGCAGTGATTTCGCTGCGGACGCGGTTGGACTGCTCTCCTGACCTACTTCTTTGAACCGCCATCCTGCTTCTCTGCACCCTTCGGTGGCTCCCGGGACTTGTTCCTGCTGCAGGGAGTATGGCCAGTATCGGGCCTTCTCTGGGGCTTCCCCCCGCAGACTCATGGTCGCCAGTAATAGTTGGGGTTTTGCTTCTTCTCTAGTGCACTTCGGTGCCTGTCTCTTTTTTTTTTGGGGTTATTTATGCTTTCTACCAAAAGTTTATTATTTCATGTCGTGTGTACAGTCATTTGCTACCAATATGCATAGTTTAGGGAATAATGTGCAACTTCATGTTCTCTCAGAATTTTGTATATTACTAGATGGCTTTCTGTAAGCTCTTATCATTGAATGTCAAAGGTATCAATAGTCCAATCAAAAGGAAGAAAATTCTTAGCTATTTGAATACTGAGCATGCTGATTTAGTACTGCTTCAAGAAACGCATTTAAATGCTAAAGAAACACTAAAGCTTAATGTCAAGCCTTATGCTGTTGTGGCGTATTCTCCCGCTGTTGCTAAACGCTGTGGTGTTGCCATACTTGTTAAGAAATCCCTGCAGGCCACCGTGCTAGATATTAGCTCAGATAATGAGGGTAGATGGGCTCGCGCTCATCTCAAAGTGGGGGATCTAGAATTCACGTGTATTTGTATTTATGCTCCAAATGTTGACAATCCTGGTTTTTTTGCTAAAATTGCACAAGCTGCGCAAGCCTCCGCTCATACCCCACTAATACTGGGAGGAGACTTTAATCAGGTCCTCGACCCTTTGGTGGATCGGCAGCCGCCTAGAACCTGTGGTCCACCCAAGAGTCTCTCCATACTTACAGCTATGATCGCTGATTTGGCTTTGGTGGACATATGGAGGTTATTGAATCCTTCTGATTTGGATTTTACCTTTTTCTCCGCTCCTCACCAATCACAATCCCGAATAGATTTTTTTCTTTTATCTAAAACATTGGTATCGCAGATTGGTATGGCTAAGATTCACCCCTTGCACATTTCAGACCATGCTGCCATATCTTTTACGATACACACTGCTGCGCAAAATGCAAGTCCCCGAGCATGGTCTTTTGATAGGTCTCTCCTAGACCAACAGGATTTTCAAACTGTAATACGGGCTGCCATACAAGATTACTTTCATTTTAACTCTCCCCTTGACACAACGAACTGGGCCTGGTGGGAGGGTTTTAAGGCGTCTATTCGAGCCACGGTGACTAGTTATCAAATTCGTCTTGGGAAACAAAGAAGGCAACAATTGGTGATCCTTGAACAACAGATACAGGCTGGTGAACGTATTCTTACGTCCCGAACAGACCCATGTGTTCTGCTTCGTTTGCAACGTCTCCGTTTTCAGTACAACAAGATTTTGCATAATGCCGCTGTTAGAAATATAGCATCCCAGCAGGGATTGTACTACCGGGAAAATAATCGCGCTGGTAAACTACTAGCTAATGCTTTGAAGGGGAAAAAAGAAGCCAAACGGGTAGCAGCTCTCCGAAGCCCATCTGGGAATGGCCTTGTCACAAAAGATCATGAGATTTTAGAGCTTTTTCGCGATTTTTATGCTAGCTTGTATAAATCTGAATGTGAGTTTGTTCCTGAACATTTCGACCGCTTGTTAGCTGGTGTACAGCGTCCTACTCTCTCGGCTGAGGAATGCACGGCCCTTGATCATTCGTTTACTCTTGTGGAAATACAGGATGCAATTAAAAGATGTGCTTCCGGCCGTGCTGCGGGTCCAGACAGCCTTCCGGCTGAGTTCTTCAAAACTTTCAGCTCTGATCTGGCCCCGTTTTTGCAGCAATACTTTACTACCCTAGTAGCCGACGGATCCTCCCTTGGTTCCTTTTCAGAGGCCAACATAGTGGTCTTTGAGAAGGAGGGGAGAGACCCACACCTGACAGCCAATTACCGACCCATCTCCCTGCTTAACGCAGATTATAAAATCTTCGCCACTATTCTTTCTACTCGGCTCTCTCACAAAATGACCACTTTAATACATCCAGATCAATGTGGATTTATTCCCGGCAGATCAACTGCTGATAATGCCAGGACTCTTTGTCATGTACTAACTAATATGGCCTCCCACGATCGTCCATTGGTTGGCCTTTCCCTAGATGCCGAAAAAGCCTTTGACCGGCTAGAATGGCCATTCCTATTTGCGACCCTCCGTTGGTTTGGTTTCGGCGATAATTTTCTCCGTTGCCTTCAAGTGCTATACTCTCAACCAACTGCTAGTGTCTGTGCCAACACATTGAAGTCCCAGCCATTTTTACTGCAAAGAGGCACCCGTCAGGGGTGCCCACTTTCCCCCTTACTTTTTGATCTTGCGTTAGAACCCCTAATCCTGTTAATCCGTCAGTCTCCACATATCCACGGCGCTCCTTTTCCCCGTCGGGATATAAAAGTCTCAGCGTATGCAGATGATCTTATGCTTTTTGTTTCCTTAGACTCCGTATCTGTTGTTCTGGATCTAATTGACCGCTATTCTCAACTTTCAGGTTACAAAATTAATTGGACCAAATCAGTCGCCTTTCCCCTAAACCACCAGGTTCACCAAGCAGACTTGCAAACCTTTCCTTTTGTATGGCAGCCCCGTATGGTAAAATATTTAGGGGTACATTACTGTTATCCTCTCGAAGAAACCGTCGCTTTTAATGTCAAAAATTTAATCACCAAGGTCCGTGAGCTCACCCAACGTTGGTCTCCACTTACTCTTACGTGGTGGGGCCGTATGGATACCATAAAGATGATGATTGTTCCCAAGGTTAATTATGTCTTAGAAATGTTACCGTGCCTTCTCCCTCGACACACCTACAAAGATATCGAGGGCCTGTTGATCAGATTTTTGTGGCAGAACAAACCGCCTAGAATAGCGAAACATAAACTTCAGTCAGATAAGGAACATGGTGGGATAAGATTTCCTGATTTTTTCAACTATCACCTCTCTTTTCTTCTCAAACAGGGTGCCCGTTGGTTGGACGCTTCTTTCCCGTCCAGACCAATATGGTTAGATATAGAAGAAGACCTCTGTAAGCCCATTCCACTTCGCTATCTCCCTGGAATGACTTTCCCACTGGATGCCCACTATCCACCAATGCTCCTGGATACACTTCGCTCCTTCAATGTTCTCATCAGCTCCCTAGATTCCCTAGCTTGCCCACTAGATAGGCTTCCAATTTGGCATAATGCTCGATTCCAAAGTCAACATAAGCCGGTGGCCTGGAGTCCCTGGTATTCCAGAGGCATCTGGACTCCCAATCAACTGTTTCACAATGCTCGCTGGAAGTCCATTAATGAGCTCCATTGTGAGTTTGGCCTTCCTTCTAAATACTATTTTCAACTGCTTCAGTTGCAGCACTGTCTCAAGAGTGCTGGGGTTTTTTCCCCCACTAACTCCTCATGACCAAGGGATAACTGAGGTGGTCTCCTTTATTGGGGCTCAGTCCGGTGTTGCTTCCACCTTTTATAAAACTCTTTGTGCTCCTCAGAATGCTGTCCCCCCTTCTGCACAGCAGACTTGGGAGCGAGAATTGGGTGTAACTCTAACCCCTGAACATTGGAACCTCTTCTGGAGCAAAGTGGTTCGTGTTTCCCGCTCGGCTTCCTTAACCCAGACGCTTTTCTTCTTTGCCCATCGCTGTTTCTATACCCCTGATAGACTGGCCAAATGGACTTCCACTCTGAGTAATCAATGTTGGACTTGCCATGCAGCTACAGGCACCCTCACTCATGTCATGTACGAATGCCCCGCACTACAACACTACTGGAGCCGGGTCTGGGGTCGTATTCAATCTATCTTACACTTTACTGAACCACTCTCCTGGAAAATAGTGGGACTCCGTTCTGCAGCGGGCATCCCCTCTCTCCCGAAGTCTGCTTACTTCCTCCTTGACTTTCTAATGGGTATTGCCATATCGTTAATCATGAAATATTGGAAAAATAGCTCTTCACTGAGTCCTCTAGAATGGTGGAATTGTGTCTGTCTATATAGTAAGTTTGAACAAATTCCTCGTAGGGCTACCCCTTCCCTTCAGGCCCGCTACCAGGTGTCTAAATGGAAATTACTCACAGATTTCGTGCAGTCGGCCAAATGCTCGCACTTGACTGTCTAGTTATATCTCTCTCTTGATCCATAGTATATCATGACTGTTATGTTTATGTTCTAACATAATTGCTATGGACCCCATGCCTGGGTTAATATCTTTTCTTTTCTTTTTTTTTTATTATCTAGGGAAGAAGCATAGGGGGGGAGGGTTGATGGGGTTATTTTCCGGTTTATTCCATTTTATTTTGATGCAATCATCCTTGTTTTATTACTGTGTGTATTGTTATTGTTATAAAATGAAAATAAAAGTTTAAAAAAAAAAAAGAAAGGCTTTTTGCCCTCTGCTTCTTCCACAGGAGGGAAGAGGTCTTCCAGGAGAGACGGGTGAGGGTTACGTACTCCATCACAATCTCCGCTGCTTTGTTCTCCATCAGTTTGCCGAAATGTTTGCCCAAGCGCGGTACATCAAGCAGCTTTTCCTGGACCCATTGTTCGAGGTCAGAGGACTGGAGCCAGGCCTGATGCCTGGCCCTAATACCTGCAGCCGCTACCCGAGCAGAGGATTCGATGCTGTTGTATGCAGCGCAACACAGGTACTTTGAACAGTCCCCCACTAATTTCAGGAGGAACTGGAAGTGGCGGAGGTAATTGTCGTTGAGGCCTGCCTGGAAGCCCCCGAGTTCCTTCGTGAGGTCATGAAGAAACATACCTATATATAGCTGGTAAGCCTGGATGTGGCAAGTCAGCATGGAGCCTTGGTAGGCCTTTTGAGTGAGAATCCCTACCCAACGGGACCGAAGAGTGGGTTTCTGAGCTCTTCTGGTTCCACATGGCAGATTCCACTACCACTGAGGTATGGGGAGCTGGACTTTCCGAAAGCCGGGTCCCCGCTGGACCCTGTACATGGTGTCTAGGTGCTTGTTGATAATGGGGATAGACTCAGGTATCTCACACATGCGGAGGAGCAGCCGGGAAAGAATGGGTGGGACCGGAACCATGAGGGATTCCCTCGGCAGGGCCTCGTATTGTAATAAATCGAGTTCCTCCGCATGAGGCTCCTCCTCAGATTGCGTAGAGAGCGCCAGGGCTCGAGCCATGTCCCGCACAAACTCCAGAAAGGAGGTATCCTCGGGAGGCTACCACCGCTTCTGAGCAGGTGGGGAGGGATCTAAGAGCAGCCCAGAAATTACTACCAGGTCACTCACTTCTCTAGCTATGTACTTTGACTTGATTCATCATTTTTGATTTGACACGTCAAAAAAAATGTCATGCCACAGTATGTATTTATTGAAATCAAGGCAGTACCGATACCTGGTAAGCTTAATTATACAAAATAATTCTGTGTAGGTAAAATTATATAAATGCATGTGGCTGAGCAAACTACAGAAAGTTCTGTTTTCTTTTCAACAATTTTCATTTGTTTCAGTTTAAAAATGTTGGATATTTTATCCTGACTGGTCACAATGTAATTTGGAGTACAACTCCTGTAATGAAAAAAAATTCTGATATGGCTCTCTAGATGTGTACGTCTGTAGTTCAAAGGCTTATAAAAGACATTTCTTGGATAACTGAGGGGGAACATGGCACCCAAGAGATAATACCAGGGTTTGTTTTTTATTCTTTTTAAACAATCTGCTTGGTATTATTTTAGATTTAGACAAATAGGTCAACAGTCAAAAAAATACACCTAAGACATCTCCAAGCATGTTTTATCCTTTTTAATATTTTTGTCCTCACTATTTATGATTGATATGATACTTGATACTTTTCAGTGGCAAGCAGTGTACTTAGATTTTGCGTTTATATCATTTTTATAATCTCATTTTACTAACTTCAAAATGTATAGACACTGAGAACTAGGATCAAGTAAACAATTATTCAGTGGATCTACAGTATAAGCCAGAGAATCAGTACATACCGGGTATTAAAGTACCAAACAAACATGATCTGCTTTGTTAAAATTCCCTGGACAGAAGAATTTGGTTGCAGGTGATCACTGGTCATTAAAGTTATTTTGCTGTGCTGTATTCACATAAATCCTTGAAGCAGTGCCTCCTACCTTTGAAAATGTCAATTCTATATCACTCTGTGTACATATCCCAAAATTGGACTTGTGCTCTGAAAAACATGTGCATCATTTTTGGAAAATTTGCATGTTGGTCCTCTTAAAAAAATATCACAAATTGCAAAGAATCCATCTTTCTCCTAGATCAATGGCTAGTAGATCTTTGCATTTCATATTGTATCTTGATCTGCATCTCTTCAGGTTGTTGCTTACTGAGTCTATGGTTTTTGCTATCTGGTTAGCTGCTGAATATTGCCACTAATTGGATAGCAAGCGTTCTGCCTGGCAAAACTGGATATTCAGAGCCAGATGCTGGATGAGCTCTGGCACTGAATGTACGGTTTTAATTAAAATGGCAGTAGCCAGGTGCTTTAAAAGTGATGAATATCATTCCCCATGTTTTCAACTAACTGTAGGGGCTGGTATCACCATATTGAATGCTGCCTGCAACTTCCCCCATGATTGTGCTACCAAATACCAACTCATCTCCATCATGGTTGCCTTTATATTTCAAGGCTGCTGGCATACCACCTGACATATCACTGCCCAACTGAGTCCCCAGCCTAGGATCAGTGCCCTGATTGCCTTCTCTTGTACTAAGCTAGAAAGGGTGCTGTTTGTGCAAGTGATGCTACATGTCACTGTTGGTAAGATGCCCCATCAGCTTCCCTCTACATGCCTCACACCTCCGAGCTTTTATAAGAAATCTTCTCTACTTCCTTGAGGGGAGGGGCTGTTGCTATTGCTGCTACTGGACTTGTGGCAGAGACAGATGAGAGGATAAAGGGCTAGGGGCATCTTTCCACTCTGTACTCTACCAATAGGATTCTCTTAGCCCCTGCAGTGCCAATAACTGTTTAGATTTCCTCACCACTTAAAAGAATAACAGGATTCTTATGACTTTCTTTCACCAATAAACGTTCAGTATCTGGTTAGTCTAGTCCTTACCCATAAAGATTTATCAGATTCCTTCTCTGCCAATATCATCTGCATGTAATTCTTAGCAGGAGATAGGGTGTGCATGCTCCAGCTGCCCTGCTGTGTTGCTTTTACCTGCATGCCTTTCTCCAGTCTCCACTCCCCTACCATGGCTCTGCCTTCCTTGACCTTCCTTTGGCTGTTATTTATCAATGCCTTGACAAATCCACTTCTACTTTTCTCTCTAACTTTGACTCATGACTGTCCTTTTTTCTTGATTCTTCTTCCCCCTCCCTTACACTTTGTGATTTTAATTTTCATATCGACAACCCTTCTGACCCTTATGCTTATAAACACCTCTCCCTTACCTCCTCATTCAACCTGCAGTTTTGCTCTGCTGCCCCAACTCATCAGCGTGGTCATTGTCTCGACCTTGTTTTCTTCTCTAATTGTACATTTTCTAATTTCTTTAGCACAGTTCTTCCCTTATCAGACTGTCACCTGTTAATCTACACTCTTTATTACTCCCCGCTTCAATCTCAATCTCACCCAATCTCATCCTACCTTTTTAGAAATCTTCATGTTATTGATCCTTTAACTCTATCCACTAGTGTCTCATCACCTCTTTCTTCCACTTTGTCCTCTAAATCTGTTCATGAAGTTGTAGCTTCCTATAATTCTGCTCTCTCCTCAGCTCTGGATAATCTTACTCTGCCAATCCCATGTTCTGTTAGGCACACTTCACCCCAGCCCTAGCTGTCTACAACTACCCGTTACCTACAATCCTTTGCCCGCTCAGCTGAATGCACTTGGCTCAAATCCCACTCCCTTTCTGTCTGTCTTCACTTCAAATTCATACTTTCTTACTTCCATTGCACTGCTAAGCAAAACTATTTTGACCATCTGACTAATTCTCTTGCCTCTGACCCCCGCCATCTCTTCTCAATTCTCAAGATGCTTCCACCTCTTATCCCTCCCTCTCTTTCTGTCCAAACTGTAGCTGACTAATTCCATAGTAAAGTCCATAATATTACACTCCAATTCTAAGGGAACATGCAGGAAGTCAATCCTCACATATGGGTGATGCACCACACATGCGTGGTCCACCTCCTGCACAAGGATGCCATCTTGCCTCAGTCTCCTTTTTTCCACAGAGCGCTCTGGACGTCTGTCCAGTTTCACCCGGAACAAGTGTGATTTTTTTTTTGTAATTTCTATCCGGTTTGCATACTAGTTCCATCCCGCCCCCGAGCCAGCTCGCATCGGTGTCGCTCCTCAAGTTCATTCCTTGTTTTTTCCTGTTTTTTTTTTAAATATATATCTCAAGTTGTTCCTCGACCGGCGTTAGTGCCCTTTTTCGGCCGAAGGCCTTGTCCTCCTACCAGGTGGCAGGGACCCCTTTTTTTCGATGGTCTCCAGCAGCTTCAAGAAGTGCAATTGGTGCAGCAAAATGATGTCCCTCACCAATCTGCATGACTGCTGCCTCTGGTGCCTCAGCCTGCAGCACAACAACTCAGACTGCGAAATTTGCAGAACCATGACCTGCCGGCATGAATGTTGGCGGCGGACCCAGCGCAGCTTAGAGGGAACATGGGTTACTGGGACTGGAAATAGGCTGATGGAAGGAAGTGAAAAAAACAAAAGACGAGACAAGAAATGGCAGATGTACTATAGACCATAGAAAGAGAGCTAAGAGAAGACAGGAAAAGAGAAGCCTCAGATCAGGATCAGCATGATCAGAGAATAAAATAGTCAGACAACAAAGGTAGAACATTTTTTTTAATTTTCAATTTAATGATTGGACTTTGTACTACCTTTATATTTTACACAGCATGGGGAACTGCATCTCTTATTTATGTGATGTTGCACTGCAAGTGGAGTCTGGCTTCTTGAGGTTTCGGTTTAATTCTTGTCTATATATTTTTTTTTTGTTTTGTGCTCATTTATTGATAAAGGTGTGTGTGTGTGGGTGGGCATCGGCAGAGCATGACTAGCCACAGGTGGCAGGGTTTTTTTCAAAAGGTTGGCAAGCCTACTATCAGCTGGCAATTCCTGTACTCTCATACAGTTTTGGGACTGTGGACTGGCCTCTCAAAGATCTTGAAAAACTGGATGTACGAACATGAAAACTCCTCCATGCCCATGAATTAATTTACAAGAATCAGTGTATGCCAAGACTATACATCCCTAGAGCTGAAGGAGGGCTAGGCTTCATAGAGATTGATTACACATACAGAGCTACTATCATAGGTCTCCAGGCCTAACTGCATCTTTGGATCCAAATGTGCAAGAATTGCTGGAATATGAAAATAAACATCTAGAATCTGTCTCCATCATCAAATTTGGACAGGCGTTCCAATGACTAGAAGGAATGAGTGATAATCCACAAGCATTACACAAAGAAGAAAGTACCAGAATTTGCAAAACAAGAAAAAAAAACTCTTCAAAGAATTAGATCAACAAACAAGGAAAAACAAGTGGCAAACGCACAAATACAGTGGAAAATACAGAGTGTAACTCTGGGAATCCTTTGTCGATCAAGACCAGACACATGAATGGTTGAGGATGGCTGAACTGAATCCGAAGGATGAGAGGTTGATAGTTGCAGCCCAGGAAAGCAGCTTACAGAGGAGATGGTTTACAGCAAGCATTGAAAAAACTGCAAAACAGACATATGTCGATTCTGTGGGAAAGAGCTGGAAATGGTGACTCACCTCATTGGTGGCTGTTAAGTTCTGATGGCAGAAAATTCCTATACAGAAAGGCACAATAAAGTAGCACGCCTTATTCATTGGAAACTCTATAAGCACTATAGCATCACTGTGCCTGAAAAGCACTGGAATCATGACCCCAAAAGTATTACAGAGAGTGAAGAGGTTATGATCACCTGGGATACTCCCATTCTGACCAATAAAAAGCTGGATGCAAGGAAGCCGGATATGGTGGTAAAGGAGAAAAATACCAGAACGGTGTTGATTACAGACGTGTCAGTTCCAAGCGATCACTCTGTGAATCGTGTTGCGAGTGAGAAAATCTTCAAGTACCAAGAAATGCAGTCGGAGACCACGAAAATGTGGCAAAAAGATGAAGAGTTATTTCTCATCGTGTTGGGTGCCACAGGTCTAATTAAGAGGAATTTCCAACCACATCTTGATAAATTACCCATACACGTAACATCCTACGAACTCCAGAGGGAGGCTCTCTTTGAGACGAGCATTAGCAGTAAATTTGAGAGACTGAGATCATACTCCACATACCCTGGCTTAGAAGTGGGGTTCATGACTTTCATGGTATGCGCAAAACTCACCCAGTTGGAGAAACTGCCCTGAAACAATACTACCAATAAAAGAGTGTGTGCCTTTGTGCACCATATTCCAACTTTTTCTATTTTGTGTCTGATTATTTTGGTTTTATCGGGATTGGTTGGAGATGTTTTTAATGTGTATGTATGACAGGTTGTGGTGGAGGGTGAGCGAATTGAGGTTTGTATGGAGAGAGGGCAATATGCTACAGGTTTCTTGACAAGGAGGGTGGTTAATTTAGGAGGTTTGAAACTTTGGATAGTTCAGAAACTTGTGTATGTTCCTTTACAGAAATGGGTGTACCAACGCTACTTGTTTAGATATTGGGCTACTGAATGTGGGTTCTGTCATCTCTAAGGATGTTTTAGTGAAAGATCTGATGAAGATAAGGGCTTGGATATCCATTGCCTTTAGAGTTGCTAACTGGCTCCAGATGCGCTCGACAGGTTTCATCCAGCTCTGGGTTTACTCCATTGCATGCAGGGACTTGTAGTCTTGTTTTCCTTATGAAGGAAAACAGAAATCGGAATACATGTTCCTGCATGCATCTGGAGCCAGTTGGCAAGCTTAATTGCCTTACAAAAACTTGAGTGGGAAAGGAGTAATGAATTCTTGGAGGAGGGGTGTTTTTAAGCTAGTATGAGGTTTTTGCAAAGTGACTGCTTTCCCCATTTATACAGACAGAACATATTAAATTTACTTTTCATTTGGAAAGTGGGAACAGGAGGGGATGTTTGTGAACGGCAATGGAGATCTCCATTTCTTGGTCAGAGCACAGTCTGTTATCTGGTCGGTTTGAATTTAAGTCTAGGAGTCCAACTTTAGTATTTCAGCGGAGGACAATGTATACAAGGTCTTTAGTAAACTATGTTATTTCCTCGGGTTTCATTGGTGGCAGCTGCCTTGACTGGTAGTCCAGAAAATAAACTAATACTGACCTGGAATTCAATGTTTCAAAATAATGTGGGAGAACTGACCCAAAAGCAGGTAATTAAGACACATACTAGTTGTTCATATGTAAACTGTGCTGATTTCAAAAGGTGCAGTATATAAAACCAAATAAATAAAAATAAATACTCTTGCCGCCTTGATGGGCAGACTAGATGCACCATACTGGTCTTTATCTGCCATCATATACTATGTTACTATGATACTCATTGTTCAGAAATGGGGATGGTACCATGCAATAATAACTGAAACAGCAGAGGCACCACCTGGAGAGACTGTAGAAGAAAGACAAATCAAGCAACTCAGTGACAGAACATAATAAACATTCCTATTTTTATAGAGCTGCAATTGTTCAAGTGAAGCGAGATTGGATAATTAAATGGCCAGAGGAACTGCATAATAGATCTAGGGCACTATTTTAGATTATCCACAAATTGAAGAAATCAGCTCTGTTTGGTAAATAGAACATTCCTCCATTCTATCTGCTCATGTTAGCGTGTTTTTAATGACAATATTGATTAGGCTGCAGGGTTCTCACCCTTAAGGAGAATTTCTGCTGCTAACTCTAAGTTCCTTAGTTCCTTCAGCTTCTTTACCAGGATTCCAGGGTGATGTTTTTGATCACTTGTTTTCTAATATTATAGGGCCTAGGAGCCAATTAACTAGTGTTACTCCAACTATCCAAATGGGTGGTTGCTTCTGTGCTCAGTGGGTCAAATCTTCTATTGTAGATTAGAAATCTTGCCCTTTTTTTTTTTGCTAAGGGATAGTATGCAGCGGTAGTTATTCCCCTGCTGACTCAGATTGTTCAGTGATGATTCTGAGCTGACTTGAAATCTGCTGTGGTATGCCCTTTGTTGAAAAACAGGAATTTGCATTACAACAATTCTGCTTCTTTTCATGCAATTTCCGACCTGCCTTCTGTGGGGAAGTTAATTTAAAAAGTGGCAAAATGAGAGACTAACTGGGTATTTCAAGAGTAGGGTCTCTGTCCAAAATTTAGAATTTGGATTCTGCAGAGGCCAAAACACCAAATTATGTTGGTGTCTATGCTCAGAGATATATACCAAGGTCCATCAAGCCCAGTATCCTGTTTCCAACAGTGGCCAATCTAGGTCATAAGTACCTAGCAGTTTCCCCAAAAGACACAGGCTCCACAATGCTTGTACTGGGGGTCAAGCAGTGATATCCCAGGTCCCTTTTAATAATGGTTTATGGACCTTTCCTCCAGGAACTTGTCCAAACCTTTATTAAACCCAGCTACACTAACAGCTTTTACTACATCCTCCGGTAACAAATTCCAGAGTTTGATTACACGTTGAGTGAAAAAATATTTTCTCTTATTAGTCTTAAATAGGTTACACTGTAGCTTCATTGCATGTCACCCAGCCTTTCTATATTCTGATGACATAAACAATCAATTTACTTTTACCCGTTCCACTCCATTCATTAATTTATAGACCTCTATCATATCTCCCCTCGGCCGTCACTTTTCCAGGTTGAAGAGTCCTAACCTTTTTAGCCTCTCTTCATAGGGGTATCCTTCCATCCCCTTTACCATTTTAATGGCTCTTCTCTGTACCTTTTCTAATAATGCTATATCCTTTTTAAGATACGGCGACCAGAATTGCACACAATATTCAATGTGTGGTCGCACCATGGAACGATACAGAGGCATTATAATATCTTTTGTTTTATTTTCCATTCTTTTCCTTATGATACCTAGCATTCTATTTGCTCTCTTGGCCGCCGCTGCACACTGGGCGGAGGGTTTCAACATGTTATCCGCGATGACGCCTAAATCTTTTTCCTGGGTGGTAGTTCCTAATTTGGAACCCTGCATCATGTAACCATAGTTTGGGTTGTTCTTTCCTAGGTGCATAACTTTGCACATCCACATTAAATTTCATCTGCCATTTAGATACCCAGTCTTCCAATTTTTCACAATCCTCATGGATTTTAACAACTTTAAATAGTTTTGTGTCATCTGCAAATTTGATAACTTCACTCGTTATTCCCATTTCCAGGTCATTTATGAATATGTTAAAAAGCAGCGGACCCAGCACAGATCCCTGGGGTACTCCACTATTCACCTTTCTCCATTGGGAAAATTGGCCATTTAGCACTACTCTTTGCTTTCTATCTTTTAACCTATTCCTGATCCACAATAGTACACTGCCTCCTATCCCATGACTTTTTAGTTTTGCCAAAAGTGTGGTTGTGACTTTGTTTGAAATGGTAAATAGTTTGGGGGTTCCTATGGATTTACCTCCAGACCACCAGGTCTCAGCACCAGTGCATTCTACCTTTTTATTGTTACATTTGCCGAAGCAGGTGCAGAAATTTGTGGAGCATGACAATTTGATTACTTTAAATCATGCCTCTGTGTCATCTAGAATTGATTTTTTTCATTCAAGATGCAATCAGACTCTGGAATTCATTGTCGGAGGATAGAAACATAGAAACATGACGACAGAAAAAGAGCACATGGCCTATCTAGTCTGTCCTTCCATATCAACAACTACAAAAGTCCCCTTTTTACCTTTAGAGATCCTCTGTGTTTGTCCCATGCTTTTTTGAATTCAGTTACTGTCCTCATCTCTACCACCTTCACTGGGAAACTATTCCACGGATCCACTACTCTTTCCGTAAAGAAATATTTCCGCATATCACTCCTGAATCTATCTCCCTTTACACTCATCCCATGTCCCCTCATAGCAGAACTTGCTTTCATTTGAAAGAGGCTCTCTCCCTGAACATTTATGCCACGGAGGTATTTGAACATCTCAATCATATCACCTCTATCCCACCTTTCCTCTAAGGTGTACATATTAAGATCCTTAAGTCTGTCCTCATATGCTTTATAATGAAGACCACTAATCATTTTAGTAGCCACCCTCTGCACCGACACCATCCTGTTCACATCTTTTTGAAGGTGCGGTCTCCAGGATGTAGTAGAAGCTATTAGTGTAGCTAGGTTTAAAAGAGGTTTGGACCCGTTTCTGGTGGAAAAGTCCATTAACCATTATTATAGCAGACTGGGGATATCCACTGCTTACCCCTGGGATAAGTAGCATGGAATCTGTTAGTCTTGTGGGACCCTAACAGGAGCTTGTCACCTGGATTGGCCCCAGTATATTGGGCTTGATGGACCTTTGGTCTGACCCAGTATGGCATACCTTATGTCCTTATGATTACTATAATAGTTTGAACTCTGGTCTCCCACAATAACAATTGCAGAGACCATACTTGCTGCAAAATGGATAACCAAATTGATTTGTGATTTTAAAAAATAGGAGTGATTGTGTAACACCCCCTCCCCCCTTATTGTTAGTGCTAAGCTGGCTGCTGCTATTTTATAGAATTCTGCTGAAACCTTATTATCTGGCTTTTTGGAAGTTAAATATGGAACACCCAGATCACTTGACGGAGAATTATTACCTTATGTCTCTCTGAAAAGGTTTGGGTAGATGACTGTCTGAAACTGGTTGGTATTTGACTTGAAGGTGCCGTGTGAGTATGCGAGGCGAAAGAAGTGAGAATGGATGATTTTTTAATTGCTATGAATTTTTTGCTACTGTAACTCACATTCAACTTCTTTTTGATGAAGCGTATAATTAAACAAAATAAGCAACTCTCTTCCAGGCAACAAAACTGTCACCACAATAACAAATGATAAAAAAGCAAAGGCCATCTACTTATCTTATAATGAGCAGCAACAGTGACATGCTGACTCTCATTTGCGTACTCTGGGATAGAATTCAAGAGGAAAGTACCCACATAAGAGAATGCTTAACCCTAGTAAATACAGTAAGAAAGTAAGGCAATAAGTGTAATTGGTACAATTCAAAAAATATATATTTGAAACTGTTGTGACCTGCAACCTACAAAAATGTCAACATCAAGAGCTTGTAGAAAAGGGCCATGATGCCCTCTCTTTGGGGCTTTAAGGGACAGATTACATGGAAAGATGGCGAGTTCCAAATTGTGGAGCCATAGAAACATGATGGCAGAAAAAGACCGTATGGCCTATCTAGTCTTCCCTTTTATATCAATTACAATAGTCCCCTTTTTTCCTTTAGAGATCTTCGTTGTCCCATGCTTTCTTGAATTCAGATACTGTCCTCGTCTCTACTACCTCCACTGGGAGACTATTCCATGCATCTAGCACTATTTTCCTAAAGAAATATTTCCACATATTACTCCTGAGTCTATCCCTTTACACCTTCATCCAATGTTCCCAAATAGCAGAGTTTGTTTTCACTCGAAAGTGGCTCTCCTCTTGTACATTTATGCCTTTCCTCTAACGTATACATATTAAGATCTTTAAGTCTGTCCTCATATGCTTTATAAAAGAGACCACTAACTATTTCAGTAGCCACCTTTTGCACTGAGTCCATCCTGTCGATATCCTTTTAAAGGTATGATGGTCTCCAGAATTGCACACAATACTCCAAATGAGGTCGCATTTAGAAAGACTTATATAGAGGCACTACCACCTCCTTTTTTCTGCTGACTATTCCTCTCCCTATGCACCCAAGCATCCTTCTAGCTTTAACAGTTGCCTTTTCTACCTCGTTAGCCACTTTAAGACTAAAAGAAACACACACACCCAGGTCCTGCTCTTCTTTTGTGGACAGAAGTACTTCGCCTCCTATACTGTACTGCTCTCTTGGATTTTTACAGCCCAAATTCATGGCCCTGCATTTTTTAGCAGTAAATCTCAGCTGCCAAATTCTTGACCATTCTTCATGTAATCTACTCCTTCCTGGGTGTCTACTCTATTGAAGATTTTGGTATCATCCACAAAGAGGCAAATCTTAACCAACAGCCCTTCCGCAATATCACTAACAAAGATGTTAAAAAGAATTGGACCAAAGACAAATCCCTGCGGCACACCACTGGTAACCTCCTTCTGTTCAGAGTAAGATCCATTTACCTGTACCCTTTGTCACCTCCCACTCAACCAATTTCTAACCTATTGGAAACTTTAGCGTCCATCCCTAGGATGCTCAGTTTGTTTATAAGTCACCTGTGCAGTACGGTGTCAAAGGCTTTACTGAAATCTAAGTACACCACTTCTAGGGCTGTCCCTCAGTCCAACTCCCTGGTTTCCTAGTCAAAGACATTAATCAGATTTGTCTGACAAGACCTGCCTCTGGTAAACCCATGCTGCCTCGGATCCTGCAATTCATTGGACTCCAGAAACGTCACTATCCTCCCTTTTAGCAGCATTTCCAATAATTTACTCACCACAGTGATTGGCCTGTAGTTTTCAACCTCATCTTTACTTCCACTTTTGTGTAAAGGTACTACATGTGCATATCTTCAGTCCTGTGGGACCATTCCTTACTTTAAATATGCATTAAAAAATTGAGTCAGTGGAGCCGCTAGAATGTCCGCAAGTTCCTTCAATATTCTCGGATGTATCCCATCCGGTTCCATCGCTTTGCTTACTTTTAGTTGAGCTAGTGCCTCACAAAAACAGTCTTCTGAAAATTCAAGATCCCCATCACTTCTGGTCCTATTTGTGGGTGTTTTCTGAGGTCCTGCTCCTGAGCCTTCATCTGTGAACACAGAACACAAACATTTGTTAAGCAATTCCGCTTTATCCTCATCAGATTCTATATATTCCTCCCCATTATCCTTGAGTCTGACAATACCACTTTTGCCCTTCCTCATCTCACTAACATATCTCAAAAATGTCTTATCCCCCCATTTTATTGCATTGGCTATTTCTTCTTCTTTTTCTATTTTTCCTCTCCTAACTACTTTCCTAGCTTTTCTAAGTTTTACAAATATAGATGTCTGTCGTCCTCTCTCTGTGATCTCCTGTATTTTATGAAGACCACCCTCTTTATCTTCACCTTTTCAGCTACTTCTGTTGAGAAGTCGGCTGCCATACAAACTCTTCTGGCGTAAGTGACCTGTCCACTGGATGGTCCAACAAGCAGCACCAAAGAAAACGTGGCTCAAACATATCAAGGAAGACCTAAGGAACCAATGATTGACCATCAATAAGGCCAGAAATGTTGCCAGTGATCGCCCAGGTTGGAAGCGCATTGTGAGCAACCCACGGAATCCAGTGGCACCTATAGCAGCATATTGGCTGAGAGGGCAGCCTTCTCTCCAAATGCCAGCTAGGGATTAAAAAAGAAGAAGAGAACCATAGTGGCTTCCTTTTACATGTATTTACCTTTCTAACAAAAAGGCTTGTTAAAATATCTCCTTTCAGTTTTGTCCATTGCTTTTCTACACCCCCCAGCTGTTCCCATCCCACTAACGACTCCTTGAAGTATTGCCCCTTCTTGGCAAAGTTAGTTTTCCTAAAGTCTAAGACCCTCACTTATGAATGGATTTTACAAGCACTAGTCCTAATACTGAACCACACCATCTGGCCTACCCTAGGCCTGTGGATAACAGGAGGTCACTGTGAGTGGACTCCATTTTGATTCTGAAAACTCCATTTTAAGAAAAATGAACAGACAAAACCAAAGAGACTCTGTACCTATTTGCTTCAGAGATAATTAATTCAAAAGAGAATGGTTGCATTTACAAGAACAGAACAAAGCTGTGCAAAAAATAGAAGCAGCACAAAGACACTGAATCTCTCCAGTGTTGTCCCTTTTTTTCTAACTAGGGGGGATGAAAGACAAAGCCCACCAACAGTTATGCCGCTGGTAGACATGAAATCCTACTTTCTTTTAGGGATGAAATAGTATGTTAAGCAGACTGATATATCCAGAGATGAATGAACACCACACATCAGCAGGTTCATTTGTGGTTTCCAACTATCTGATAATTGCCTAAGAATATCTCTGACTGACAGACTGGCTGCAGATGTCTGCAAAATATGTGGCTATCAGCTTGCTCCTGGCATTGTGTATTGGGGTAGAGGGGCAGTGAGATTATGACGTGCAGAATGACATGACCCTGCAAAGGTCATATACACCTAGAATCCCCTCCAGTAACTACATCATTTGGAGTACAGCCTGAGATCTGATTAGGCCAGTGCCTCCAATGAATACAGACCAGTGTCATGGAAGTCAGCTTTGCAAAAGTAATAAAAGGGATAACATCGGAAGCGGAAGGAACAGGAGGGCCATCATCAGAGAGCAGAAAAAGCTGCAATGACAAAGAAAGAACAGAAGAAAAATGTCAATCACAAGGAAGAAGGCAGGAAGGAGTCACGAGGAAAAGGCTGCCTGGTACACTCCACATTCTTGGAACAATCTTGCGTGAGACAAATCCATTACTGATGCTTTCTGGCAGAAGGAAAGAATTTTCCTTTTTCTGTTTTGCTAGCCCTGCAAAAGTCTGGGAAAATCCAAACTTTCTGCCTCAGAAATAAAAGATTTAAAATAAAATATAGAACAAAAATCTTTCCTTGTCCTGCTAAACACAAAGGACGCTAAAAGTGTGGCTCTGTTCATTTCCTCCATAGCAGATATCTACAGGAGTGCTGCCACATCCATGCTGTGATTTGCAAGGGAAGATTTTTGTTTTCCTCTACTTTCCGTGAATATTTTGCCACTGGAGGAAACATTTCCTTAGGGATCTTAACAATATCAATAAAGTATTTTCTCTGGGATTCCAGGAGAACCCATGGGAAATTCATATGAAATTGAGATGCCTCTGATTATTCGCCAATATTTCCAATTTACTATGTTCAATCAATTTTTCTTGCATCACTATTGAAATAACCAATGGCTGTTTCTGAGATTTCTGATCTAGGCTAGTCAGTCTCTCTCGAAAGTCCCCCTCTTGTGCTTTCATGCAATAATACCTGCAATTTCAATCTAGTAGAGAGCACCCCAATTTCTCTGAAGCACTGTGTCACACCAATCTTTTTTTTCTTATCAATAAAGCATAGTTACTCACCTGTAACAGGTGATCTCCGGGAACAGCAGGAATTTAGTCTTCACATATGGGTATCGTCGGTACCGACGGAGCCTGCGCAAGAACGCTCCCCAGCGTCCAATTAGAAAGCTTTTGGGAGCATCCCACAGCGCCTGTGTGCTGCCTTCCCGCCTTTCCCAACTGCCTCTCTCCAGTTGAGTTTTAAAGCTGAGACAAAGAGAGAGAGAGAGGGAAAGAAAAGAAAAGAGAGATACAACTCCTAGGGGAGGTGGGTGGGTTGTGAAGACTAAATTCCTGCTGTTCCTGGAGATCACCTGTTACAGGTGAGTAACTATGCTATCTCCAGGAACAAGCAGGAATGTAGTCTTCACATATGGGGACTCCCTAGCTACAGATACCAGGGAGACCCCCCAGAAGTTGTGTGCCCTTGTGAAAAGGCTCCACTTCCCCCCAAGGATCTCTGGCATCCTACCAGGAATGGTGGGTAGGAGTTGATGGAACAGGTGTTGTAGAACAGCCTGACCAAACAAGGCATCCCAGCAGGAGTCCTTGTCTAAGCAGTAATGGGGCTGTGAAGGTATGAACCGAGGCCCAAGTAGCTGCTCGACAGATGTCGTCGACAGACACAGAGTGTAGATGAGCTATTGAGGCTGCCATGGCTCTCACATTGTGAGCTGTGACATGGCCTTCCAGAGAAAGGTTTTTACTCTGATAGGTAAAAGAAATGCACTGTGCAATCCAATTGGACAATGTTCTCTTAGAGACTGGAAGACCCAAATGAGAAGGATCAAAAACAACAAAGAGTTGAGTGGACTTTCTATGTTGCTGAGTCCTTTGTAAGTAAACAGCAAGTGCTCTTTTACAGTCCAAAGTATGAAGATTCCTTTCTGCATTTGAAGCATGAGGCCTTGGAAAAAACACAGGTAGGTAAACTGCTTGGCATAAAGTGTGGATGAGTCCTAAGGACTACCTTATCATGATGGAACCTCGTATAAGGAGGATCAGCCACTACTGCTTGCAATTCACTGATGCGACATGCTGATGTGATTGCAATGAGAAAGAGAACCTTCCAGGAAAGGAACTCTGAGGTAGTAGCTAGAGGTTCAAAAGGCGGCTTCATGGCCAAAAGGAGGAAAACACAGCAGTCGGTCAATCCAGCAATCCGCCGAGAAGATTTCAACCATTCAACAAAGAACTAATCCTGAAATCTGCAATCCCACTAATAACCTCACCAGCACACAATCCCGACGAACTAGTCTCCGACTGGAATGAGATACTCAGCTCAATCGCTGTTCGCCCATCAAATAACAAATCTCAAGGGAAACGACACACAGCAGCCTGGTACTCTACTGAGTTGAAAGCCTCACTTGCGACACTAAGAAAACTTGAGAGACGCTGGCGCTGCTCACGCTCAGAAGTAGACCAAAGTGCATACAACTTACAACTCATAGCACACCGTACCGCAGTGACTGAAGCCATGAGACGTTACCACACCGACACTTTAAAGAGATCCCTCAACAAACCTCGTGACCTGTTTGCCCTTGTTAAGCGACTTACAACAGAACCTGCATCAGAACAAGCAAACGGAATCCATCCTCAAACATATGCGGACTATCTACAAACCAAACTCTGTCAGATAGACAACAACCCTGCGTCCAGCACTATCCCTCAGCCTTATAATCAAACACCACTCACCACCTTCACGACTCCATCCAAACAACGCATCGAAGACACCATAACAGCCATCAACACGACTACCGCACAATCTGATCCATACCCGGCTTTCTGGATCAAAGAACTACGGACTGACCTCAGTCCCCTCATATCCAGACTCATGGAACAATCGTTCACAACGGGTGCTTTCCCACGCACCCTCAAACACACATCAATAAGACCTCTACTAAAAAACAACAACTCGACCAACAGAAACCAGAATCCTACAGACCGATAGCAAGCATACCAATGCTAGCAAAAATAATGGAAAAGGAAGTCCAGAGACAAATACAAGATCACATTGATTCCAATGCACCACTGGATCCATGCCAACATGGATTTAGAGAAGCCCACGGGGTTGAAACCCTTCTTACCACACTCTTCAGCAGCATAATATCAGGCATCGACAATATCCGCCAAGGCTTTGTCCTTGTCTTCCTTGACATCGCGGCAGCATTTGATTCCGTAAGCCATGAGCGCCTCCTAGAACGCCTCAAAGAGAAAGGAATCTCCGGTAAAGCACTCGAGTGGTGCAAGTCCTACCTCTCGGACAGATGGCAGCAGGTACGATCCGGAAACACATCATCAGATCCATTCCACCAAAGCCAAGGCGTCCCACAAGGATCCTCCCTCTCCGCCTTGCAGTTCAATATATACATGCAACCTATCTGCAACCTGATCCGGTCTTTCAACGTTAACTGCATGATATACGCAGATGATGTGCTATTATACACGCTTTTTGCAACAGAAAATCTCGACCTCTCATCAATAACATGCTGCATAAATGAAATATCCAATTGGCTACAATCCCAAAACCTCCAGATTCAACACAAGAAAACGGAGGTGATGTTCATTACAAGGAACCGTAACTTCACTGCGCCGGCAGTACTAAAAGTGAAGGACGCAGACCTCCAGATCAAATCCGCAATCAGGTACCTCGGCGTCACACTAGACCAGAACCTAAATATGCAGGCACATATAAGTAACACTGTAAGGGCAGTATATCATAAAATTAGATCCCTTAGATACCTGCGATCTCTGCTTGAACCAGATGATTTCAGGACCATCTATCAGGCACTAATCATCCCGCATTTCGATTTTGCGAATGCAATACTGCAGGGACTCCCCCAAACCACCCTAAACCCACTGCAAATGGCAATGAACACCGCAGCAAGAGTTCTACATGGAGCATCCAGGAAAGACCATGTCTCACCCATTATGAAACAACTCCACTGGCTCCCGATTCAAGGTAGAATTACATTTAAGACCTTGCTACTCACCTTCAAAGCCACCAAAGGTCTCTCGTCAGCATCACTAACAGAGCTAATCCAGATAACACCCCACAATAGGGACAGAAGATCAGTAGCACAAAACACCTTGATAGTCCCAAGATCAATAACTCAATGCACCAAGTCAACATCCAGCAGGGCCTACAAATTTTATGCACCAATGATCTGGAATAACCTCCCTCACAACATCCGAACAATCACAGACATATTCCAATTCAGAAAGGCCGTGAAACACTACCTCTTCCTCCTACACTACCCGGAAACCAATAGATGCTCAGTACCAACTGCTGAAACCACCCAAATCTCCACTGTCTAAAAGCATACGAGCACATGACTAGTCTGTGAATTGTATATATTGTTATTGTATATAGTTCCCCTGTTAGCCAAGTTGAATCTCCTGTTCATATGTAAACACAAAGTACTATTGGAAATGTGTGTGTTCATTGTTTACTGTAAACCGCGCTGATGCTGAATAGCGCAGTATAAAAGAGACTATAAATAAATAATAAATAAATAAATAAAATGAGCTGTCCAAGAACCAGATTTAGGTCCCATGCTACCAGTGGTGGCCTAATGGGAGGCTTAGTTAGAAGGAGGCCTCTCATAAATCTCGCTATAAGAGGATGAGAGGCTATAGGTTGTCCATTTAAAGGCTTGAAAGAAGCTGAAATAGCACTTAAATGGACTTGTATTGAGTTAGTCTTAAGTCCTGAATTAGATAAATGAAGGAGATACTCCAAAAATGATTCCAGAGGTATCGCCAGGGGGTCAAGACCCTTCTGCGAACACCATATGGAAAACCTTTTCCACTTGAAAGCATAAGAGCGTCTTGTGGAAGGTTTCCTGGAAGCATAAAGGATATCCTTCACTTGTTGAGACAGGTTAAGACCATGAAGGTCTAGGCCCTCAGCAACCAGGCCCTGAGATGCAGAGAGTGGGGGTAGGGATGCCACAACATCCCATCGTCCTGAGACAGGAGATCTGGAGCAGATCCTAACTCCAGAGATGGAGCTTGAGAGAGATGTAGGAGCAGAGGGTACCACACCTGCCGAGGCCAATGTGGAGCTATGAGAATCATATGGCCTCTGTCTCTCTGAAGCTTGAATAGGGTTTTGGGAATTAGGGGAATGGGTGGAAAGGCATATAAGAAGTCGTGACCCCAATGGAAGAGGAAAGCATCCCTGGCCTGAGACCCCTGAGCTGGAATTCTGGAACAGAATCGGGGAAGTTTGGCATTTCAACGGAATTGCAAAGAGGTCTATGTCCGGAGTTCCCCAAATTTGAAAAATGTTTGCTACCTGGTCTGCATGAAGAGACCACTCGTGTGGAAGCAGAACTCGACTGAGTCTGTCTGCCCAGGAGTTTTGAATGCCTGGCAGATACACCGCAAGGAGATGAATCTGATGCTCTCTGGCGAGGGCCCATAGTTGCAAAGCTTTGTTGCAAAGTGACAGAGAGCCTGTTCCTCCCTGCTTGTTCAGATAGAACATAGCTACTTGATTGTCCATCTGAATTAGGACTGTCTTGTAGCTGAGCTGGATGTGGAACACTCGAAGAGCAAGGAAGATTGCTCAGAGTTCCAAGAGGCTGATGTGTAGATGGGTCTCCTGTGGAGTCCAGGTGCCTTGGGTAGAGAGATCTTGCAGGTGAGCTCCCCAACCCACCTGTGAGGCGTCTGTTGTTAGAGTGACCTGGGGTGGGGGCTGTTGGAAAAGGGACCCCACCAACAGGTTTTGGGTTGACTGCCACCATTGTAGGGACAAAATAAGGTGACTTGAGCTTGCTATTTTGTCTGATAGGCAGCCTGATGCTTGGGTCCACTGAGTGGATAGAGTCCATTGGGCTGCTCTCATATGGAGGCGAGCATAGGGAACTACATGCACAGTAGAAACATAGAAACATGACGACAGAAAAAGACCACAAGGCCCATCTAGTCTGTCCTTCCATAACAACAACTACAACAGTCCACTTTTTACCTTTAGAGATCCTCTCTGTTGGTCCCATGCTTTTTTGAATTCAGTTACTGTCCTCATCTCCACCACCTCCACTGGGAGACTATTCCACGGATCCACTACTCTTTCCGTAAAGAAATATTTCCGCATATCACTCCTGAATCTATCTCCCTTCACCCTCATCCCATGTCCCCTCGTAGCAGAACTTGCTTTCAATTGAAAGAGGCTCTCTCCCTGAACACTATGCCACGGAGGTATTTAAACATCTCAATCATATCACCTCTATCCCGCCTTTCCTCTAAGGTGTACATATTAAGATCCTTAAGTCTGTCCTCATATGCTTTATAATGAAGCCAATTAATCATTTTAGTAGCAACCCTCTGCACCGACTCCATCCTGTTCACATCCTTTTGAAGGTGCGGTCTCCAGAATTGCACACCATACTCCAAATGAGGTCGCACCAAAGACTTATACAGAGGCATTATCACCTCCTTTTTTCTGCTAGCCATTCCTCTCCGTATGCACCCAAGCATCCTTCTAGCTTTTGCCGTCGCCTTTTCTACCTGTTTAGCTACTTTGAGATCATCAGACACAACCACGCCTAGGTCCCGCTCTTCTTTAGTGGACAAAAGTACTTCACCTCCTATACTGTATTGCTCCCTTGGATTGCTGCAGCCCAAATGCATGACCTTACATTTTTTAACATTAAATCCCAGCTGCCAAATTCTAGGCCATTCTTCAAGCTTAGCTAGATCCCTCCTCATGTTATCTACACCTTCCTGGGTGTCTACTCTATTGCAGATTTTGGTATCATCCGCTGCTGATCGCTGGAAGTGGCGGTATATAAGTGAATGCTAAATAAATAAATAAATAAATAAAGAGGCAAACCTTACCCGACAGCCCTTCCGCTATATCACTAACAAAGATGTTAAAAAGAATCGGACCAAGGACAGATCCCTGGGGCACACCACTGGTAACATCCTTCTCCTCAGAGTGAGCTCCATTTACTTGTACTCTTTGTCGCCTCCCACCCAACCAATTTCTAACCCAAGCAGTAACTTTAGGGTCCATCCCTAGGGTGCTCAGTTTGTTTATAAGTCGCCTGTGAGGAACAGTGTCAAAGGCTTTACTGAAATCTAAATACACCACATCTAGAGCTCTCCCTCGGTCCAACTCCCTGGTCACCCAGTCAAAGAAATCAATCAGATTTGTCTGACAAGACCTGCCTCTGGTGAATCCAGTAGATGCCATGTGGCCTAGCAATTGTAAGACTTCCCGAGCAGTGAGATGAGTCTTTAACACTGCTTGGGAAGCTAACTGCACAATGCGAAGGCAACGGGGCTGTGGAAGATAGGCTCTTGCTTTCCTGGTATCCAGCATAGCTCCTATAAACTCTAGAGATTGAGTGGGAGTTAGGTTGGATTTTGGGATGTTTATGACTAGGCCCAAATACTGAAGGATATGCATTGTGCAAGATTGGGAAATTCTGGCCTCTGTCTCTGATGGGGCTCGAATGAGCCAGTCGTCTAAGTAGGGGAAGACGAATATTCCTAGAGTGCGAAGAAATGCTGCCACTACAGCCATGCATTTCCTAAACACCCTTGGTGCTGAGGCCAGACCAAAAGGAAGAACGCTGTACTGGTAGTGCTTCCCCTGAAATAGAAACCGAAGGAATCTTCGGTGAGTTGGATGGATGAGAACATGGGTGTACGCATCCTTGAGATCTAGAGAACAAAGCCAATCCTGACTCTGAAAGTATGGCAGAAGAGTTCCTAGAGAAATCATCTTGAACTTCTCCTTGAATAGGAATTTGTTCAATTCTCTGAGGTCTAAAATGGGTCTGTGTCCCCCTGTTTTCTATGGAATAAGGAAATAGGGGGAGTAAAACCCTGTACCCTGTTGGGAAATGGGTACGTTTTCTATTGCCCCGTGGGCAAGAAGTAAATTGACCTCTTGACCCAACTGATTCTCGAGTGAAGTCTGAGAATTGAACTGTCTTACAACTGTAGGAGGGGGCATGTTGAGAAAATGAAGCTTGTACCCCTCCTTTACAATGGAGAGAGTCCATTCTTCTGCTGTTATCTGCTCCCATCTGGGGGCAAAATGACACAACCTTCCTGGAATGGTGGAGGGCTCTGGCCAGGAAGGCCAAGTTCTCTAGATGGGAGTCAAAGCCCCTGTGGAGGCTGAGTCTGCGGGCCGGTTGAGGCTTAGCAAACTTTGTTTTTCTTTGTTTTGGTGGCTGCTGTCCCTTTCGGGCAGACTGACCTGTAGAATGCCCCTGCTGGGTATAGGAGGTGTAAAACCTCTTCTTTTTAGAGAAGAATGGTTTCTTGTAGGATTTTCTCCTTGCAGGATCAGCTGTAGCCTTAGTCTATCCAAAGTGGTATTATCAGCATCCAGCTCATTAGCTTTCTCTTGCCAATTTTTGCCAAAGAGATTTTCGCCTGTGCAAGGGATATTCCCCGGTTTGTCCTGTACCCAGAGTTCTAAGTCAGATGCCTGGAGCCAGGCAATCCTATGAGCACCTATGGCAATGGCAGGCGTTCTGCTTATGCACTCAAAGCAGTAAAAAGCTGCACGATTAACAAACTTGGAAACATCTTGGGCATGTTTGACAAGTGAAAGATAATCTTGCCTCTTATCATCAGGAAGGAGAGGGCTCATAAGCTCTAGATCTCCTGTAACCTCCTTAAGGAACATTCCCATATATAAAATGTAGGAACTAATCCTGGCAGAAAGCATAGAGGCCTGAAAGGTTCGACGCCCAAAGGCATCAAGAGTCCTACATTCACGTCCTGGCGGATTAGATGCATGTCTTTTTGCACTCTTGATCCTTCTCATAGCTGATTCCACTACCATGGAGTGGTGTGGTAACTGGGTTTTCTGAAATCCAGGACAAGGAGGTACTCGATACATGGTATCAACTCTATGAGAATGAGGAGAGGTGGTAAGAGGTGTTTCCCACATTCTTAGCATGAGATCATGCAAGATCTCATGAATAGGCAAAGTAGCTGCCTCTTTGGGAGCTTTAGGATATTGTAAAATCTCCAATTCCTTTGCTCTGGGCTCTGTTTCAGGAGCCACTGTGATGGAAAGACCTCTAGCCACCTCCCGAATGAAATCCTGAAAGGATATATCCTCTGGAGGAGACATCCTACGTTTAGGAGAGGAAGGCTCTTCAAAGAGAAGTACTCCGGTACCGACAGAGCTGTCAGAATTCTCAGAATCACCAGAGGATTCAAAATATCTCCTGTCCGGCTGCTCTTGCAAAGCACAATACCGGTACTGATCGAAGTCGGTACCGGAGGGGTCCGGTACCGGCCTGTCGATACCGGAGGAAACAGCATGACTCGGTGTGGGCAACACAGTCGCCGATGTCGATGCTATCGGTACCGGTGTCGACACATCTGAAGCGGTCCCGAAGGCACCGAAGCCGCAATGAGAGCCGCCAGACTGCGTTCATTAGCCAAGAACCTCTGGTCTATTGACGCTGCTGATGCCTGGGTGTCGGTACCAGACGAAGCGGCTGGTACTCCAGAGCATGGCACCAGTAGTTCTGCCGAGGCTGAGGCCTCAAGAACATCCTGGAGCCCCGATAGTGCTTTGGAAGCCGAAGCCTCCCGCCGGGGCAATTTTGCCGGTAGAAGTACCTCAAGGGCAACGCCAGAGGCATCTCGATGCTTGGAAGGAGATCTACCCTTTGAGGACCGGCCAGATTTATGTTTGGTTACCTGAGATCCATGGGAGGAAGATGAAGCCCTGGAAGACAACGATGCCACGGATGCTGCATCGGAGGGAAAAAGGGTGCTAAGCTTAGCAGCTCGGTTTTGCCGACCCTTCTTCGACATCATCTCACAGGCAACACACTCCGAGATGGAGTGGTCAGGACCTAAACATTTAAGGCACCACTCGTGAGTGTCGGTGACGGAGATGGTACCGCCACACTTAGAACACTTTTTAAAACCCGAGGCGGGTTTTTCCATTCTGAAGGAAAAGTTGGGCCTAGTGCCCAAAATGGCGCCTGATGGAAAAAAGACTGGGAAGTCCAGAAAAAAGATAATTTATTTTTTTTTTTTTAAGAAAGAAGGAACCGGTATAGCGTCGAGGAAGGCAGACGCTACCACAAAAAAGAATGAAAAAGATGGGATAATTTCTGCGGTGACAGAAAAAACGACCTGCTGGCTCCGCGGAAAACGAAGAACTGGAGAGAGGCAGTTGGGAAAGGCGGGAAGGCAGCACACAGGCACTGTGGGATGCTCCCAAAAGCTTTCTAATTGGACGCTGGGGAGCGTTCCCGCGCAGGCTCTGTCGATACCGACGATACCCATATGGGAAGACTACATTCCTGCTTGTTCCTGGAGATATCTATTTTCTTTCAGCTGAGCTGCAATTTATTAATTCTGATCAAGTTACAGCTTAATCCAGATAAATATTAACTAACATTCTTGTCAGAACATTATTAGGGCAATTTTATAACCAGGAGCCTGGCTTAAGGCACCCAGAACACATCTATCTTAAGCCTATTTTATGAAGACGAGAAGGAGCTTATTTATCCTTATAAAATAGGGCTGCAAGTGGCCAAAAAGACACCTTAAATCTATGCACAAGCACTTACACTGGCCCCACGGCTGATATAAATGCTCATGCTTTGATTTCTAAAAAAATGTGTATAAGTTATAGTATTTTCATTTCATTTATTAGGTATTTTACCTGCCTTTCTAAAAACACACGGCAGGATACAATAATTTTATAACTTATTTATGCAGATTGGTGTTGTGCCCTTGCTCGATCAATATGCACACTCACACCGAAAGAACATGCCATCAGTCTGAGGCCACGCTTACAAAACAGTAACCAGCCTAAAGTACGCACATAAAGGCCCATCCAATCATGTAAGTAGTTGAAAATGCAAGACTTAAGCACGTTGGTAACATGTAACTTTACACGGATTATTATAAAATTATGTCCCACATGTATAGATATGATAGCAGATCCTAAAATTCTCAGAAGTAATCTTTGGGGATCTTCACAAGTAAGAGAACAAGAAGAGTAGGAAAAATCCTCTATGCTCTCTAACACCTCCACTTAAATGAGATTTAAATGCAGTTAAACGCAGATTTACCTTCTCAGATTTAGAAAGCCAGATCAATATGATACTATGATCAGTTGTATCAAATACTCCAAAAAGATCTAAAAGGACTAGTAGAGAACATTTTCCCTAGTCTAAACCTTGAAAATAATCATCAAGTAATGCCACTTAAGCTGTCTCATTAGTAAACCCAAGCAAAATCCATATTAAAGAGGGTCTAAGCAGTTTATGTGCTCCAAACATTTCTGAAACTGCATAGCTATGGCTCATATAATTAATTTCCCTAATAAAAAAGAGATATTAGAAACTGTTCTGTAATGACTGAATCATTAACATCAAGTGCTGATTTTTTAAGCAAAGGACATAGTGACGCTTCTTCTAATGAACCAGATGTGGAAAAGAGCTGCCTGATATTTGTAAGAAATACTTCCTTAGAGAATTTTAAAGTCCTGGTTAGGCATGTGTCAAGAAGGCATGCAGTGGGTCTAATTCTTTGTAAAGCTCATTTACTTTATTACAACTTACTGGTTAAAAGAATTAAATAGGGCTAGGATATCTTCCCCAGTGGACTGTCACATTTGAGTTAGCCAAATCACAATGGATAGAAATAATCTTTTTTAGCAGAGGTCAGATAAGATGTGACTGGTTATATGGAATCTCTCTATTGAGAAGCACCAAGTTGCTACAATCCGGAGAAAAAGTAATTGTTCTTAATTGCGCGTATCAGTTTATTATAGAGCTAATTTATGTAGCAATCTATCTGACTCTAAGAGGGATTTATGCCATTGTTTCTCTAAATATATTACCTATTTGTTTTCAGATACGAAGCTCCACTGCAAATTAAAGGGAAGATTTCAAGGGAGAAAGAAAATGGCTTTTTTTGAGGAACAATAGTGTGTAGTATTTATTGCTTTACATAGATTCACATAGTTACCAGTGAGCCAGCAAATACCCCTCTACCTCTTTATCATGGATCCAAAGAAAAAGCTACCCAAAGCTCTTAAAAAGGAAGCTGGGCTCATATTGTCCCAAGAATGCATTAGTTTAAAAGAGCCACTATTTTTGCTATCAGGGGCAAACCAGAGAGCTTAAAAGTTACTATTGGTGCCAGTCGAATGGCATCTATTTTTTGATCTATACATGGGTCAGATTGAAAAAATCTAACATATAGCCAGCAATATGATTTGATTTGCATACATACTTTCCAAAAGCTCAAAATATCCACAGCAGAAAAAAATCCATGGGTGGATCTTACATTGCTTTACTTGACAAGAATACTGAAGTTACCTACTGTAAACCATTTGAGGGACACCAATGCTAAGTTGAAGATGACCTTAGTCAAGTCAGGAAGTAAGGTAGAGAGGTATGAGGGGTGTAATAGTCCAAAAGGATCCTATATTTGCAACACATGAAGTGGACCTTTTTCCTTGAAAGCTCATGTTTCAATGAAGGTGTCAACAGCTGATTTCTGATCGTTCAGGAGGGGGAACTATGTTAATCTTGATTATTTGATCATAAAAACAAGCATTCAGAGCCAACATATGTCACACATGAAACATATTGAATAAATATTCCAGAAAGAAAGTATGCTTTTTTTTTGTAATGGATGTTGTACTTATGAATTTTCCATTGATAACCCAATAATGTACAATACCGTAAGTATTTCCGTACCACAGATTACATACAGTCTAAGGGCCTCACTTATTAGCCTATCTTAATATGTTAATGCATGTTAAAATAAGTTAAACACTTAGGAGTCCATTTTCAAGGGAACTTATCCAGATAGCAGACCTTCCTAGCTGGTCTAGTGCTGGTTGAGTGATAGTGCCACTGAATGTTTTCTGTGATCAACTCGAACCTATGTACTACTACTACTATCATTTGTATAGCACTACAAGGCATACACAGTGCTATACATATAGATGTAAGACCCAGTCCCTCCTCATCAGAGCTTACAGTCTAATCAAGACAAAACACATAGCAAACCTGGGGATTAGAATAAGGCAAAATACACATACGTAGAATGAGGAGCATCAGGAACCAAAGCAGCCTCAAAGAGGTAGGTCATTAGCTGGGACCTGAATAGGGCCAGAGAAAGAGCCTGATGCACAGACTCAGGTAGTTTCTTCCAGGAATATGGAGCAGCAAGGTGCAAAAGACTGTCTGAAGTTGACAATGAGAGAGAAGGGCACAGATAAAAGGGATCTGCCAGAAGAGTGGAGTTCCTGAGGAAGGGTGCAGGGAGAGATAAGAGAAGAAAGGTAATGAGGAGCCGCAGAATGAATGCACTTGTAGGTAAGGAGGAAAGGTTTGAACTGGATGCAGAAATGGAAAGGAAGCCAATGAAATGACTTGAAAAGAGGAGTTACATGAGCATGACGACACCGGCAGCTAAAGCACAGTTACTTACCTGTAACAGATGATCTCTGGGAACAGCAGGAATAAGTCTTCACATATGGGTATCGCCGGTACCGATGGAGCCTGCGCGGGAACGCTCCCCAGCGTCCAGTAAGAAAGCTTTTGGGAGCAGCGCCTGCGCGCTGCCTTCCCGCCTTTCCCAACCGCCTCTCTCCAGTTCGAGTTTTAAAGCTGAGACAAAGAGAGAGAGAGGAAAGGAAAGATAGATAGAGAGATACAACTCCTAGGGGAGGTGGGTGGGTTGTGAAGACTTATTCCTGCTGTTCCCAGAAATCACCTGTTACAGGTAAGTAACTGTGCTATCTCCAGGAACAAGCAGGAATGAGTCTTCACATATGGGGACTCCCTAGCTGTAGATGCCAGGGAGAAACCCCAGGTTGAGTGTCCTTGAAAAGGACTCTACCTCCTCCCATGGATCTCTAGCATCCGACCAGGGTAGGTGTTGGACCAGGGTAGGTGTCCGACCAGGGTAGGAGTTGATTAAGAATGGAACAGGTGTTTGAGAACAGCCTGACCAAACGAGGCATCCCGGCGGGAGTCCTTGTCCAAACAGTAATGGGCTGTGAAGGTATGAACCGAGGCCAGGTGGCCGCTCGACAGATTTGGTCAATGGACACAGAGTTTAGATGAGCCATTGAGGCTGCCATGGCTCTCAAATTGTGAGCTGTGACATGGCCCTCCAGAGAAATGTTCCTACTCTGGTAAGCGAAAGAAATACACTAAGCAATCCCGTTGGACAGTGTACTCTTAGAGACTGGAAGTCTTAAAGGAGAAGGATCAAAAGCAACAAAGAGTTGAGAAGACTTTCTATGTTGCTGTGTTCTTTGTAAGTAAAAAGCGAGAGCTCTCTTACAATCCAAGGTATGAAGATTCCTCTCTGCACTTGATGCATGAGGTCCTGGAAAAAAGACAGGTAAATATACCTCTTGGTTCAGATGAAAAGGCGAGACCACTTTAGGCATAAAGTGTGGATTGGTCCTGAGGACTACCTTATCATGATGGAACCTTGTATAAGGTGGATTAGCCACCAAAGCTTGCAACTCACTGATGCTGCGTGCTGAGGTGACTGCAATGAGAAAAACAACTTCCAAAGAAAGAAATTTCAAGGAGGTGGTGGCTAAAGGTTCAAAGGGTGGCTTCATAAGCTGGCCAAGAACCAGGTTTAAGTCCCATGCCACTGGAGGTGGCCTAATGGGAGGTTTAGTTAAAAGAAGGCCTCTCATGAATCTTGCTATAAGAGGATGAGAGGAAATAGGTTGTCCATTGAGAGAGTTGAGGGACGCTGCAATAGCACTCAAATGGACTCTTACTGAATTTGTTTTCAGACCTGCATGGGATAGATGCAGGAGATACTCTAGTAGAGAATTCAGAGGTATTGCAAGAGGGTTTAGACCCTTCCCTGAACACCAAATGGTAAATCTTTTCCATTTGAAAGCATAGGAACGTCTAGTAGAAGGCTTTCTAGAGGCATGAATAACATCTCTGACTTGCTGAGAGAGATGAACATCTTGAAGGTCTAGGCCCTCAGCAACCAAGCCCTGAGATGGAGCGACTGGGGGTTTGGGTGCCATAACGTTCCCTCTTCCTGGTACAAAAGGTCTGGTGCAGAGCCCAAGTCCAGGGAAGGAGCTTGAGAGAGATGCAGAAGTAGAGGGTACCACACTTGGCGTGGCCAATGTGGTGCTAGGAGGATCATGGTCCCTCGATCTCTCTGAAGCTTGAATAGTGTTTTGGGAATTAGGGGAATTGGTGGAAAGGCATAAAGGAAGTCTTGACCCCAGTGAAGGAGGAAGGCATCCTTGGCCTGAACTCCCTGACACGGAATTCTGGAACAGAACCGGGGAAGTTTGGCATTCCACGGAATTGCAAAGAGGTCTATGTCCGGGGTTCCCCAAATTCGAAAAATCCTGGCTACCTGGTCCATCTGGAGGGACCACTCGTGTGGAAGCAGAACTCGACTGAGTCTGTCCGCCCAAGAGTTTTGAACGCCTGGAAGATATACTACCAGAAGATGGATGTGATGCTCTCTGGCGAAGGCCCACAGTCGGAAAGCTTCATTGCAAAGCGACAGAGAGCCAGTCCCGCCTTGCTTGTTTACATAGAACATGGCTACTTGGTTGTCCGTATGGATGAGGACTGTCCTGTAGCTGAGCAGGGAATGGAACACTCTGAGAGCTAAGAATATTGCTCTGAGTTCCAAGAGATTGATATGCAGAGAAGTCTCCTGTGGAGACCAGATGCCCTGGGTGGAGAGATCCTGCAGATGAGCTCCCCAACCAATAGGAGAAGCATCTGTTGTCAGAGTTGCTTGGGGTAGCGACTGCTGAAAAGGGGACCCCAACAACAGATTTGGAGGGGACTTCCACCACTGGAGAGACCAAAATAGGCGACTGGAGTTTGCTATTTTGTCTGATAGGCAACCTGATGCCTGAGTCCATTGGGTGGACAAAGTCCATTGAGCTGCCCTCATGTGAAGGCGAGCATATGGAACCACATGCACGGTGGATGCCATGTGGCCTAATAGTTGTAACATTTCTCGAGCAGTTAAATGGGACTTTAACTGCATCTGGGAGGCTAACTGCACCACGCGTAGGCAACGGGTCTGAGGAAGATAGGCCCTTGCAGTTGTGGTATCCAGCAAGGCCCCTATAAACTCCAGAGACTGAGTAGGGGTGAGATGGGATTTTGGGATATTTATTAGGACACGCATTGTGCAGGTTAGACAAATCTGGGCCTCTGACTGGGATGGAGCTCGAATGAGCCAGTCGTCCAGATATGGGAAAACGAATATTCCTAGAGTGCGTAGAAATGCAGCTGCTACTGCCATGCATTTCGTGAACACCCTTGGTGCAAAGGCCAGACCGAAAGGAAGCACCCTGTATTGATAGTGCTTTCCTTGAAAAAGGAACCGAAGGAACCTTTTGTGTGTTGGATGGATGAGGACATGGGTGTACGCATCCTTGAGATCTAGAGAACAAAACCAGTCCTGACTCTGAAGGAATGGCAGCAGAGTACCGAGAGAAATCATCTTGAATTTCTCTTTGAATAGAAACTTGTTCAATTCTCTGAGATCTAATATGGGTCTGTAGCCCCCTGTTTTCTTTGGAATAAGAAAATAAGGGGAGTAGAACCCTGAGCACTGTTGAAGAAGAGGTACTTCTTCTATTGCCCCTTGGGCAAGAAGGGTAGCAATCTCCTGACCCAGAAGGTTGAGGAGAGATGTTGGAGAATTGAACTGTTTCACCATGGTGTGGGGAGGAAGATTTAAGAAATGAAGCTTGTACCCTTCCTTTATAATGGAGAGGGTCCATTGCTCTGCTGTGATTTGCTCCCATCTGGGAGCAAAGTAAGCTAACCTTCCTGGAATGGTGAGGGGCTCTGGTTCTTCCAGAGCTAGAAAGGCTAAGTTCTCTAGTTGCAAGTCAAAGGCCCTGAGGAGGCTGAGGCTGCTGGGCCGTGGGAGGCCTGGCAGCCTTTGACTTTGCCTGTTTAGGTGGTTGCTGACGCTTTGCAGCAAAACGACCTGCAGAAGATGCCTGCTGACCATAAGCAGGATAATATCTTCCCTTTTTAGAAAAAGGTGTCTTTTTGAACAATCTTTTCTTAACAGGAGCAGAGGTAGACTTTGAAAGTCGATCCAAAGCAGAGTTCTCAGCATCCATCTGAGTGGCCTTTGCTTGCCAATCCCTGCCAAAAAGGTTTTCACCTGTACAAGGAAGATTTCCCAGTTCATCTTGGACCCAGAGTTCCTAATCAGAGGCTTGTAACCAAGCAATTCTGCGTGCACCTATGGCAATAGCCGAGGCTCTGCTTACACACTCAAAAGAGTCAAAGGCTGCACGGTTGGAAAATTTTGAAACATCTTGGGCATGTTTAAGCCAAGTGAGAAATTCCTGCCTTTTATCTTCTGAAATAAAAGGGGCTAAAGTCTGCAGATGATCTGTGACTTCTTTTAGAAACATCCCCATATAGAGACTATAGGAGTTGATTCTGGCAGCAAGCATATTAGCTTGGAAAACCCTTCAGCCAAAAGCATCAAGGGTCCTGCATTCACGTCCTGGAGGATTAGATGAGTGTCTCTTTGCACTCTTTATTTTCCTCATGGCAGACTCTACCACAATAGAGTGGTGAGGAAGCTGAGACTTATGAAAGCCAGGACAAGGAGGGACACGGTACATGGTGTCTAACCTACGAGAATGAGGAGAGGTGGTAAGAGGAGTCTCCAACATGCTCAACATGAGATCATAGAGAATCTCATGAATAGGTAAGGTAGCTGCTTCTTTAGGAGCCTTAGGATATTGCAAAATATCTAATTGCTTGGCTCTAGGCTCTGACTCAGGGGCCACTCTAATGGAGAGGCCCCTAGCCACTTCCCTAATGAAGTCTTGGAAAGACAAGTCTTCTGGAGGAGACATTCTTCGTTTTGGAGAAGCAGACTCCTGAGGAAGAAGTACCGGTGCCTCGACAGAAGCCTCCGACTCATCAGAGTCTTCGGAGGAATCGAAGTATCGCCTGTCTGGATGCTCCTGTAAAGCCCGATACGCGTACCGAGTGGGATCGACATCGGGAGAAAGCGGTACCGGTTCGGTACCGATGGGCATCATAGGACAGGGTAACGTTGCAGTCGACACCAAAGCCGATGTAATCGGTACCGGCACCGGGAACGATGCCGGTGTCAGTACCGGCAACGGAGATTGTTGCGGTACTGGAGGCGTCGAAGCCTGCATAAATGCCGTTAGGGTGCGTTGCATGGACAGAATCTTCTGATCCATCGACGCCACCAGAGTCTGGATGTCGGTACCAGTGGAGGCCACCGGTACCCCAGAACATGGCAACAGGTGATCGGTCGAGGCCGAGCCATCGAAGTCAACCTGTGACCCCATAGACAATGCTTTGGAAGCCGTAACGTCCCGCCAGGTTAATTTTGCCGGTGCGGAATCCTCGAGGACAAGCCCGGAGGCATCTCGATGCTTAGAGGGAGATTTGCCCTTCGAGGACTGGGTAGATTTATGTTTGGTTACCTGAGATCCATGGGAGGAAGAAGCAGCCCTGGAAGACGTCGATGCCACCGAGGCTGCATCAGAGGGAAACAGGGTACTGAGCTTGGCTGCTCGGTTCTGCCGACCTCTTTTAGACATCATGGTACAGGACACACAATCCGTGATGGAATGGTCAGGACCCAAACATTTTAGACACCAATCATGGGTGTCGTTGACAGAAATAGTACCGCCACATTTCGTGCACTTTTTGAACCCGGAAGCGGGCTTCTCCATGAGGAGAAAAATGTTCAGGCCTAAGGCCCAAACAGAAAATGCACAGTTGAAGAAAGAAAAGGTTTTTTTTGGTTTTTTTTTAAGAAAGAAAAGAAAAGACCGGCGGTACCGGTCTGACGTCAAAGAAGGCAGACGCAACACAGAAAAATAAAGAAAAAAATAAAGAACTTCTTCTGCGGTGACAGGAACACAACCTGCTGGCTCCGCGAAAAAGAAGAACTGGAGAGAGGCGGTTGGGAAAGGCGAGAAGGCAGCGCGCTGGCGCTGTGGGATGCTTCCAAAAGCTTTCTTACTGGACGCTGGGGAGCGTTCCCGCGCAGACTCCGTCGGTACCGACGATACCCATATGTGAAGACTCATTCCTGCTTGTTCCTGGAGATTGCATGCAACTGAGTTTTGAGCAGACTGAAGGGGAGAAAGATGATTCAGAGGGAGACCAGTGAGGAGCAGGTTACAATAGTCAAGATGGGAGGTGACAGATGGTCACGTGTTGTGGTGGGAGAGAATAGACATGTTCTGAGCTCTCTCCTCCCAGGTTCTATCCCCTTGGCGCATATCTATACCGATTCAAACTGTGCTTTCAAGAGTATCTGGGGAGATATAGTGACCAGACTCCAGCCTGAGTTCTCTAGAACATTCTACACCTCCACCCGCTGGTGAAATCAGCAAGCAAAGACCGTGAAAGGGTCACCTCAGGCCATCCCAAAATAGCGGAGGTGCTGGCATTCCCGGCCTCCTCACTACATTCCAATCTATGGCACTGATAAGGACTCTGGGCTCTAAACTTGATGAACTAAACAATAAAATGGATACAATAGCACAATCATTGGTCGTGGTTGGGAATCGACTACAGCAGGCTGAGTATCGCCTCTTTCAGTAGGATGACGAATTGCTGGCGGAAAGAAAGGAGATCAAATACCTAGTGACGCTGACAGACTGCTAAGCCAACAATCTGGAAGACCTGGAAGACCTGAGAACCATAGCCGGAGCAACCATCTGGTTTGCAAGGATGCTGGGGTTAGCAAAAAATGTAGTTACTCACCTGTAACAGGTATTCTTCAGGGACAGCAGAAATCAGTCCTGAAGTGGGGAGGTGGATTTAGGGGGGAACAATAGAAAGCTCAGTTTTGGCCATGTTCAGTTTCAGATGGATACTGTCAGGGCAATCCCAAGGGCAGAACTAGGGAAGTCCCTTGATTTATATGTATTGTGGAAAGTTTCAATGCTACTATGCGGATAGCTACCTGGATAGCTTAGAACAGCAAAACACCGAGCTAAAGAACTATCATAAAAACATAAGATATGCCATACTGGATCAGACCAAGGGCCATCGTCCAGTATCCTAGTTCCAACAGTGGCCAATGTAGGTCACAAGTACCTAGCAGTTTCCTCAAAAGACACAGGTTCCACAATGCTTGTATTGGGGCAAAGATTAAATTAGACTTACCTGCTAATTGTAGTTCCTGGAGGAACTCCAGTCTAGTCCCGGAATCTCTGGGCTGTGATCCTCCTCCAGCAGCTTGGAGACTGAGAAGTGTCATTCTTGTGACATCACTGGTATATAAGCCCGGTAGCCGCCTCTCTTCACCAGTTACCTACTGACAAAGCAGACTCACCGGAGCAACCATTAAGTAGCAACTATACCAGAACAATAACGTAAACCATGAAACGCCCCCTGCAGGACGCCAACTAAACTATACACATAATTTAGTGAAGTGCACTCTGTGTGCTGTGGTCTACCCCCCCCCTCCCGTGAAGGGCGCAGACCCCCCTTAAACACTCCCCAAAAAACACCCCATTCGCTAGGGACCCCCTGGCAAAAAACAGCCCCTTGTAACTCTTACCTGTTAGCTTAGACCTGCTTCAGGTCGTAGTCCACTCATTTACCAGGGCGGGATACGGGACTAGACTGGAGTTCCTCCAGGAACTACAATTAGCAGGTAAGTCTAATTTAATCTTCCTGATAGTCCCTCCATTCTAGTCCCGGAATCTCTGGGGATGTAACAGAGCAGTGAATAGATTCAACAGGAGGGTCCTGCTAGACCAGCCTGAAGCACCGCCGATCCAAAACAGGTGTCCCTCTACGCCTGAACGTCCAGACGGTAATGCCGCACAAAGGAGTGCAAAGAAGACCAGGTCACCGCCTTACAGATTTCCACTGCCAGCACCAAACTACACTCCACCCACGAAGCTGCTTGCACCCTAGTGGAATGGGCTCTCAGCCCCTCTGGCACCACCTGGCCTTTCAACAAATACGCTGACGCGATGGCCTCCTTTACCCACCGGGCAACAGAAGCCTTAGATGCCGCTTCGTCCTTTCTTGCTCCCTGAAACAACACAAACAATCTATCTGACCTACGAAAAGTAGCCGTTCTGCGGATATACTGCTTCAGAGCTCGCCGAATGTCCAAGAGATGCAACTGCCTCGTTGCCGGATCCTCGCCCTGTCCTGCGAATACCGGTAAAGATACTGACTGGTTCATATGAAAAACCGACACCACTTTCGCCAAAAAGGATGGTACCAGCCTCAAAACCACCTTAGAATCAAAGAAAACCAGAAAGGAACTACGACAGGACAGCGCCTGCAATTCTGAGATTCATCTCGCCGAGGCAATTGCCATCAAAAATATCACCTTCAGAGTAAGATTCTTCAGAGTTGCCTTCGCCAACGGTTCAAAGGGCGGTCTTCCTAATGCCCCCAAGACCAATGGAAGATCCCAAGTCAGCACAGCTTGCTTACGGGGCGGTCTCAACAGGGTTACTGCTCGCAAGAACCGCTTCACATCCTCTTGCCCTCCAATCGGCTCACCCTGCACCTTACCCTGATAACAGGACAGCGCCGCTAACGAAACCTTCAATGATGCAGCCGCCAAGCCCTTCTGGAAACCATCTTGCAAAAAGGCCAGCACTTGCAAAATCGACGCTTTCAAGGGCACGAAACCCTTATCCGCACACCACGCCTCAAACACGCGCCACACTCGGACATAAGCCAACGACGTAGACCGGCGTCGAGCCTTCAGTAAGGTGGAAATAACGTCTCCGGAATATCCCTTCGCTCTTAACCTAGCCCTCTCAAGAGTCAAGCCGTAAGCGAGAATCAATCTACCTGCGGCATGCAGAGGCCCATGCGTCAGAAGATCCCTTTGAGTCGGAAGCTGCCAGGGCTTCTCCACCAACAACCTCACCAAATCCACGTACCACGGCCACCTTGGCCAATCTGGCGCCACCAAAACCACCAGACCAAGGGGGAAACACGTAGAGGAGCTGCTCCTCCGGCCATGCCTGTACATGCGAATCCAGGCCTTCCGCCATTCTTTCCTTTCTTCTGCTGAAGAAACGCTCTACCTTCGCGGACTGAAACATTGCCATAAGATCCATCACTGGCGGCCCCCAGCGATGTACTAGCATCGCGAAGACATCCGGATTTAGAACCCACTCCCCCGGGTCCACCTGTACGCGACTCAAGAAGTCGGCTTCCACACTGTCTACCCCTGCAACATGCGCCGCCGACAAAGCCCCGAGATTGTCCTCGGCCCATTCTAATAAGCTCTCGGCCTCGGCTTCTAATGCTACGCTGCTGGTGCCGCCCTGACGGTTGATGTAAGCCACCGCGGTCGCATTGTCCGAAAACACCTGAATGGCTTTTCCCCGGAGTGCTGGCCGAAACTCCCGCAGCTCCAGTGCCACCGCTCTCAACTCCAGCCTGTTGATAGACCAGCTCTGCTCTAGCCTGGACCACTGTCCCTGCACAAACTGACCCTGAAAATGAGCTCCCCAGCCTATCCGACTGGCGTCCGTAGTTAAGGGCAGCCACGCCGGGGACTCTAGGGGCATCCCCCTTTCCAGACACCCCAGACGCAACCACCACTGAAGCGCCGTGCACGTCAGTGGCAGGCACGGCAACCGCTGCGAAAGCTGATCCCTCTGATACGACCACCTCCTCAACAGCACTCTCTGCAGCAGTCTCATGTGCGCTCTTGCCCACGGAACTACCTCGAGCGTCGCCGCCATGGTGCCTAGCAATTGCAGGTACTGCCAGGCCGTGGGGCTCTATCTTCTGAGAAAGTGCCTGACCAACGTTCGGAGTCCCAGCGCCCGCTGCGGCGGCAGAAAGACTGGCCCCACTCTGGTATCGAAGCACGCCCCCAGGTATTCCAGCCTCTGAGACGGCTCCAATTTGCTCTTTGCCATGTTGACTACCCAGCTGAGGCTTTGCAAAAAGGCCACCACCTTGGCTGTAGCCGCTACACTTTCCTCCCGAGACTTCGCTCTGATCAACTAATCGTCCAGATAAGGATGTACCAACACTCCTTCTTTCCGCAAAGCCGCCGCCGGCACCACCACCAACACCTTTGTGAAGGTACGTGGCGCTGTCGCCAGGCCAAACGGAAGCGCCTGAAAATGGAAGTGTCCCATAGGAACGGCAAATCTGAGGAATTTTTGATGCTCCTGCCGTATAGGAATGTGAAGATACGCCTCCGATAGGTCTAGGGATGTTAGAAACTCGCTCCTTCTTACCGCCACGATAACAGACCTGAGAGTCTCCATGCGAAAATGAGATACCCTTAGACACCGATTGACTCTCTTGAGATCCAAAATAGGCCAAAAAGTCCCTTCCTTTTTTGGAACTATGAAATAAATAGAGTACCGACCGCACCCTAATTGGGCGGATGGGACCGGCACAATTGCATTGAGGGAGAGCAGTCTCTGCACCGTCTCGCCCACCACCTTGCGCTTTTGGCTCGACCTGCACGGAGACTGAACGAAGGAGTCTGTTACCGACCGCTGAAACTCCAACGCATACCCTTCTCGAATTACCTCTAACACCCACTGATCTGATGTTACTTGGACCCAGTCAGGGTAAAAATCCCGTAACCGACCCCCCACAGGAACTAACCCCACCGGGGCCCGCCTGACTTCATAAGGCTTTCTTGAAACTTGAGGACACCCCAGAGGCCGCAAAACCTCTGCCTGCTCCGCTAAATCCATGAAACCCCTGGTTCCTACCGGGGAAGCGGCCGCGCTGATTCTGATTAAACCTAGGGGAGTGGAACCACCGAAAGTCCCGCTGCTGACCCCGCGGCGCGGAGTTGGGCCGCCCCTGCTTCTGCCACCCTTGGACTCCCCTAAATCCTTTACCAACTTATCCAAATCCTCACCGAATAGCAGCTTCCCCCTGAAGGGAAGCTTACTCTACCGCGCCTTAGAAGAGCCATCTGCCACCCAATTTCGTAGCCAAAGACATCACTGTCCCGCTATTGCCGACGCCATACTCTTTGCCAACCCCCTAATAAGGTCATAATGGATATCGGCTTAATACGCCGCCCCAGACTCAAGCCTAGCCGCCTCCTGCTCCTCGGATTTGGCCTGGGCCCCCTGAAGATGCTGAGCCTATCGAAGGCAAGCCCGAGCTACTCAGGCCCCACATATAGACGCCTGCAAAGAGAGCGCATTAACCTCAAAGACCTGCTTCCACAAGGCCTCCATCTTCCGGTCCTGAGCATCCTTGAGCGCCGCACTCCCCTCTACTGGAATTGTGGTCTTTTTTGTAACTGCAGATACCGCTGCATCTACTTTGGGAGACTTAAACAAGTCCCTCTCCTGATCCATAGCGGGTAGAGCCACGCCATAACTCTAGCACCCTTCAATGCTGCCTCCGGCATGTCCCACTCTTCTTGAATCATCTCCTTAAACACTCTATGTATGGGAAACGCTCTTTGCGTCTTATGAAACGCTTGCAACAAGGGATCTTCTAACTCTGAACCCTCGGCCGGACCTTCGGGCGAGATATTCAGAGTCTTGAGCGACTCAGCAATCAGAGCCGGCAATTCCTCTCTGCGAAACACCCGTGCTTGGTCCTCCTGATCTGCAATCTCACTTTCCTCCAGCTCCTCATCTAGGCCCGTGTTGGGATCCGGATCCTCCAACACTAACCCCTCAGACATGACCAAACCGTCCAGCCGGTCCCCATCTATCCTGGGCCGTTTTGCCCCCATGCCCGGCACCACCCCCGATGAAAGTGGACCTGGCCTCTTATCCCCCAGCCCCACCTCCACCGGGCCGGTAGCGGGCATAGGAGATGAGCAAGATAAAGCCTGCCGAAGAAGGGCAACAAAGTCTGGAGCAAAAATTGCTGTCAGGCCTCCCGGCAACTGAGGCTGTGCCACCAGAGGTTCAAGGACCAACGAGGAACTGGGCACTGGCTCCCGCGTAACTGCTGCATCTAGGAGAGGCTCCCCAGGGCCCGTCCCGTCCCTGCCCCCTCCTGAATCCCCTCATCAGACGCGTTGTGTTCCATAGCTGTCTCTTGCGTGCAGCCCCTGCACACTCCCTCCAAGGACACGGAGCCCCTTCTAGCCCCACACATCAAGCAAATTGGTCTAGAAGGCATTGTGCAGAGAGGCACAGTTTACCTCTACTGAAACTTTTTTTTTTTTTTTTAAGAAATGCTATGTTCCACAGAAAATCTCCCCAGCCGTAAACTGAAGAAAAATTATCTAAACGAGGCTCTGCGGCCGAGAAATCGCGGTTTCAAAAACTCTGCAACAGCAGCCTGCGCTTCCCGCGCTAAACCACGCGGTCAGGCCTTGCCGCTAACTGCTCTGCACTGTCCGACACAGTTCTCAGCCCGTCTCAGGCCTCTTACCTGTCGGGTGCCCCCTGCGAATAAGCTAATTACTGTGCTGCATTCTGTGCCGTGCTCTACCGATTGCCAGGAGCCGCAGACACAAACTGATCAGGACCGGTCTCGAAACTGAGCTGTCTGCGTGACCATCGGCTGCAGCAGCGTTTGCAGGCAAGACTTCTGCCGCGTGAGCACTCGGTCTGCCGGCACCTCCCCCAACAAAGGGATCTGGCACCGGAGGCTGCTGTGACTCGCTCTCTCAAACTCCCCTAACTTCTACCCCCCAAAGAGCAGAAATACAGTGAGAGGGGATGGGAGAGGAGAGTGAAAGAGAGAGGGGGCAGGCAAGGGGAAAGGCAGGAGATTGAAATTCACCAGAAAGGAAAGGGAACCTAAGCAGCAGAGCAGCCTAGATCAAATCCTGAAACCCCCCCTAATCCTTACAATCACCTTCCAGAAATATTAACCTAAAAACTATGTGATGTCTAATCTTCACTTAATGGTTTCTCTAATGAGCTCAAAATCCCTGGGCTCAGACAATCTCCAGCTGCTTGGAGAATGAGATAACTGGTGAAGAGAGGCGGCTACCGGTGATGTCACAAGAATGACACTTCTCAGTCTCCAAGCTGCTGGAGGAGGATCACAACCCAGAAATTCCGGGGCTAGACTGGAGGGACGATCAGGAACAGTGGATTTCCCAGATCACCTTTAATAATGGTCTATGGACCTTTTCTCCAGGAACTTGTCCAAACCCTTTTTAAACCCCGCTACACTAACAGCTTTTACTACCTAACGAATTCCAGAGTTTGATTACACATTGAGTGAAAAAATATTTTCTCTTATTAGTCTTAAATAGGTGATACTGTAGCTTCATTGCATGTCCCCTAGTCTTTCTATAAGCTATCCAGATAGCTTTCCACATAGCAGTACTGAAAATCGCTGCTATAGGAATAGCGGCTGCAGTTGATTGCAAAGACCATTCAGTACTAACTACTATCTGGATAAAGAGTAGTTACTCACCTGTAACAGGTGTTCTCCAGGAGCAGCAGGAATCAGTCCTCACATATGGGTGACGTCGGCGCCGACGGAACCCTCGCGGAGCAATTTCCCCAGCTTTCAAAGAAAGCCTTTGGGAATTGCAGCGCGCATGCGCGGTCGCCTTCCCGCCCAAGGGTGCCATCTTGCTCAGTCTGATGACATAGCTAAAAGACAGCAAAAAAAATTAGCAAAAACGAAATGATAGGATTGCAACTCCAAGGGGAGGAGGGAGGGTTGTGAGGACTGATTCCTGCTGCTCCTGGAGAACACCTGTTACAGGTGAGTAACTATTCTTTCTCCAGGACCAAGCAGGAAGTCAGTCCTCACATATGGGACTCCCAAGCTTAAGGCTACCGGAGACCTCAAGCACAAAAATGAGCTCCCTCTAGCTCAGCAGTATAGAAGGAAGGAATCTTCTCTGAAAACGCCCCCGACCGGTAGCCCAACACCAGGGCCGGAGGGTAGGAGTTGCCTAAACCTCAAAGAGATTATGGAGGACTGCCTGACCGAAAGCACTGTCCCTGCGGGACTCCCTCTCCAGGCAGTAATGTGCCGCAAAAGTCTGGCTTGAAGACCAAGTAGCAGCCCGGCAGATGTCTGCCAACGGAACAGAGCGGAGGTGTGCCACTGACGCAGCCTTCGCCCTAACACGATGAGCCGTGACTCGACCCTCCAACGAGAGGCTGGCTGCCCCCATAAGCCCAGGCGATACAGTCAGCTACCCAGATGGACAAGGTACGCTTGGAGACAGGTAGCCCCAAGTTATTGGGGTCAAAAGAAACGAAGAGCTGAACAGCCCTCCTATGCTCCCGCGTACGGTCAAGGTAGACGGACAAGGCCCTCCTACAGTCCGGGGTATGCAGGACCATTTCAGCCCGGCTGGAGTGCGGCCTGGGAAAGAAGGTCGGAAGAACCACCTCCTGGTTGAGATGAAAAGGAGAAACCACTTTTGGATGAAACTTAGGGTGAGTCCGTAAGACCACCCTATTCCTGTAGAACCTAGTGTAAGGAGGATCAGACACTAGGGCCTGCAGTTCACTAACACGCCTAGCAGAGGTAAGGGCTACCAAGAACAAGGTTTTCCAAGAAAGAAAACGAAGAGGGCAGGTAGCCATAGGTTCAAAGGGCGGACAGGTAATCCGCTGCAAAACCACATTCAGATCCCATTCAGGGGCTGGTGGATGCAAAGGAGGCTTAAGCAGAAGGAGGCCTCAGAGAAAATGAGCCACCAAAGGGTGGTTGGACAGAGGCCTGCCATCTACCGGTGCGTGATGTGCAGAGAGAGCACTGAGGTGGACTCTGACAGAGTTGGACTTAAGGCCCAGATTGGAGAGGTAAAGCAAATATTGCAAGACCACTGCCACCAAGCAGGAGAAGGGATTCTCAGACTGCTGAGCACACCACACGGAGAAGCGACGCCACTTAAGAGCGTAGGACTTCCGGGTGGAGGGCCACCTGGAGGCCAAGACGACCTCTTCCACCTCCCGAGGCAGCAGGAGGGGAGCAAGGACTACCCTTTTAGCAGCCAGGCCATCAGATGAAGGGACCGGAGGTTGGGGTGTAGGAGAGACCCGTGGTCTTGTGTCAGGAGATCGGGTTGAAACCCCAGAGGAAGAGGAGTGTCCACCGCCAGCTGCATTAGAAGCGGGAACCAAGGTTGCCTCGGCCACCGGGGAGCTACTAGGATCAGCGAGGCTTTGTCTCGGAGAACTTTGAAGAGCGTTCGAGACACCAGCGGCATGGGAGGAAAGGCATACAAGAGGCCTGTGGACCATGGAATCAGAAAAGCATCTGGCGCTACTCTGAGAGGATGAGGTTGTAGAGAGCAGAATCTGGGTAGTTGCCGGTTCAGAGGACTGGCAAACAGATCCAAGGTGGGGAGTTCCCACTTGAGAAAGATCTGATGAACCACTAATGGATCCAATCTCCACTCGTGTGGTTGGAGGATCCTGCTTAGTTTGTCTGCCAGGTAATTTTCTTGACCTGGGAGATAGACCACTTTGAGGAGTATGCCGTGGCCGACTGCCCAAGAGCACAGCCGTCGTGCCTCCTGACAGAGAAGGAAGGAGCCTGTGCCTCCTTGTTTGTTCACGTAGAACATTGCTACTTGATTGTCCGTCTGGACCAGTACAGACTGGTGAGAAGTGAGGTGGGAGAAGGCTCTCAGAGCTAGGCGGATGGCTCTGAGCTCCAGGAAGTTTATCTGCTGCGCAGACTCCCAAGGAGTCCAGAGGCCTTGAGTACATGTCCCTTGGCAATGTGCTCCCCATCCCAGGAGAGAAGCATCGGTTGTTAGTACCTGAGAAGGAGGAGGAGAGATTGAAAATTCACTCCCAGTACTAGGTTTGGCAGATGAAGCCACCACCGCAGAGAAGAGACCAGCAGGTCCGAGACTTGTACTGAGTCCGTCAGGCTCCCCGTGGCCTGATGCCATTGCGTGCGAAGGCACCACTGGGCAGGTCGCAAGTTCAGGCGGGCATTGGGGGTCACATGGACCGTGGAAGCCATATGGCCGAGCAGTCTCAGAAATTGCCTGGCAGAGACCAGGGAATTGCTGCGAAAGTGGCTGGCGAGATTCATGAGCCTGTGGGCTCTGTCCAGAGGCAGGAAGGCCCGCGCCTGAAGTGTGCTTAACCTTGCGCCGATGAATTCGAGATCTTGAGAGGGGAGCAAAGTGGACTTTGCGAAGTTTATGACAAAGCCCAAGTGCTGGAGCAGAGACACAGTGCGATGAGTGGCTTGAGTGGCCTCTTGGGAAGACTGGGCCCGGATGAGCCAGTCATCCAGGTATGGAAACACAAAAAGGCCTTGAAGTCTGAGATAGGCCGCCACCACTGCCAGGCATTTGGTGAAAACCCGGGGGGGCGGAGGATAGGCCAAAGGGCAGGACCCTGTACTGGTAATGATTTCCTCCCACAACAAATCTGAGATATTGTCTGTGGTCTGGATGAATGAGGATGTGAGTACAGGCATCCTTTAGATCTAAGGAGCATAGCCAGTCTCCCTGCTGGAGGTAGGGCAGCAGGATTCCAAGGGAAAGCATCTTGAACTTTTCCCTTGCCAGGAACTTGTTGAGGTTTCGCAAGTCCAGGATGGGTCTGAGGCCTCCTGTTCTTTTTGGTATCAGAAAGTACCTGGAATAAAAGTCGTGATCTCTCAGGTGGTGGGGCACCGGTTCCACAGCCTGTTCCTGAAGAAGACTTGCCAACTCCTGAAGGAGTAAGTCCCTGTGCAGAGGGAGTCTTGGAGGCTCCCCTGGAAAGTAGGAGGGAGGTACCTGGTGAAAGTGTAGAAGATAGCCTTTCTGAACTATATGAAGTACCCAGGTATCTGATGTGATGGCTGACCACCTGTGGGCAAAGTGGACCAGCCGGCCTCCTGTGCTGAGAGAAACCAGCTGAGGGGAAGAGGCTATGCTGATGGAGTCAAAAACCCCCACCCTGCTGAGCAGGGGCCGGCGTAGTGGGCTTGGGGGCCTGCTGCCTACGGGACCCATTACCCCGTCCCTTGGCCTGCTGACCCTTTTGGGGAGCTGCTGAGGCCTGATACTGAGGGTAGTATTTATAGGCAGCCGCCTTCCTCGGGTAAAAAAGCTTTTCCCCCGAGCCCTTCTTCTTCTGAGAAGGGGCAGAGGTTTTTCTGGACAGCCTAGTTCTGGTCAGAGTCTCGGTCTCGATTTGTGCAGCCTTTTCAGCCATGGGTTTGCCAAAGAGGCTTTCACCTCTGCAGGGGACATCGACCAACTTGTCCTGGACCCATGGCTCGAGGTCGGATGACTGAAGCCAAGCCTGTCGGCGGGCACCGATGCCGGCTCCGGCTACTCGAGCCGATGCTTCGAAGCCATCGTAGGCTGCTCGAGAGATAAACTTTGAGCACTCTCGAATCCCAGTGGACAAGGCTTGGAACCTCTGCAAAGGTTCCTCGGAGAGACCAGCCGAGAACCCGGCAATTTCCTTTGCCAGATCTCGTAGATACATGCCCATATAGAGCTGGTAGGTCTGGACTCGAAAAGCAAGCATAGAGCCCTGGAAACACTTTCTACCGAGGGCATCCAGGCTCCGGGCCTCCCTACCGGGAGGCACCAAGGAGTGCATTTTTTGACTCTTGAGTCTATGCATGGCCGATTCCACCACCATGGAATGGTGCGGTAGTTCTGCCTTTTGGAAGCCGGGGCTCTTGCGGACTCGATAAATGGAATCGACCCGCTTGCTTAACACCGGCGCCGGGTTCTCCCACATGCGGAAGAGAAGTCGTTCCAGCATCGGAGGAACCGGTACAGTAAAGGCCTCCTTCGGGGGAGAATCATACTGGAGGGCATCGAGCTCCTCGGCTCGAGGCTCCTCCTCGGGATCCGCGGGGAATGCCAAGGCCTTGGCCATATCCCGCACGAAGTCCGAGAACCGGGTGTCCTCCGGGGGGGACCGTCTCCGAGGTTCGGACTTGGGCGAGTCCGATGGGACACACCGAGTCCGAAAACTACCAGGGGACTCTTCGTCTTCCGATTCCCAGTCAGACTCCTCGGAGGAGGATTCGAGTGGCTCCGGTCGGGCGGGCACCTCTGCCCCGACGCCGAAGGAGTCGGCGTCGACGACCTCGGTCCCGAACGGAAGGCCGAGGGAGACCGCGACCGAGGATCGACTCGAGCTCGGATGGACTCGAGGATCGGCTCGGTCTCTGGGGTCGACCTGGACGTCGACGTCCCGGTGGCCGGGGCAGACGCATTGGCAAGGCCAGCGATCAATGCCCGCTGCTGGTCCATGAAGGCAGCCAAACTGCTCTCCAAGGCCGTCAACCTGAGTCCAAGCTCAGGAGACCCAGCAGCCCCTGACTCGGGCCCCGACGGCGTCGGGCCCGACGTCAGCTCCTTCGGAGGCGAGTCCACGAGGACCACAGTACTCACGTGTCCAGGCGACTCCATTTCGAGACAAGGATGTTTCGAAGGCCTCTCCGACTCCGAGGACCCGGGACGGCTGTCGGGGCTATGCGACCTGGCCCTCGAGGAACCAGGAGCGTCCACCGACGCCGCCCTCGTGGGTTTTTTCTTCCTATGATGTTCCCGGGTAGGAGACCCCCGCTCAGAGGAACTCCGACGATGCTCAGGACCGGAGTCCCGGGACGTCGAAGCCTCTGACGAGGTCCGGGCCCGGCCGGACGCGGAGTCAGAGAAGATTCGTTCTCGTTGATGCTGCCGACTCCTCAACGCTTTTGAGGACATCTTGCCACACGGACCACAGATCATCGGGTCATGATCGGGTCCGAGGCAGCGGAGGCAGCAGTCGTGTGTGTCGGTAAGAGACATGAGTTTCTTACAGCGATCACACTTCTTAAACCCGCTGGCAGCCATCGAGGGAAAAAGGGCCCCTACGAGGTCAAAAGACAGGGCTGCCAGTGAAAAGGAAAAAAATGGCGCGAACGCTTGTCACGAAGGACAAAAAACCGAAAAATAAAGAAACGGACCCGATACCGGCGTAGCGGTGTGATAAGGAGGCTTATCATAGTTCAGGAAGGAGCGATAATAGAGGTGAATTGGCTCTGAACAAGCAACCTGTCTTTGCTGGTAGAAATAATAAAACAGAATGCTTCCATAAAAGACTACCAGTCCCAGAATGCACCAGGTTTCCAACAGCCACTAGAAGAGCTGAAGTGGGGAAACGTGTGTTCAATCAGGAGAGCTATGAGGTAATCCCCAAGCACTCATCTCCAAGGGCAGGGCTTGATTCAGCACAGCTGCGCTGTGCTAGGGTGGAGCATCCCTCTAAACAGGTTAAAAGTAAAGCCTATTCTACACAGCAGAATCATCAAGATCTTCATGATCATCATCAGCAGCAGAATCTTCATGATCATCATCAGCAGCAGGAGCAGAGGCAGCAGAAGCCAGAGCTCACGGACAGAGAGAGCAAGAAACACTTTGGAAGAAAGAAGAGAAAAGCTTCTTGGAGGTCTAAAGGAGTCCATAGCAGTATGTATGCTGGGAGGCATTCCAGAGGCAAGCATACTCCATTGGACTGGGGAAAGCCAGAGGAGTGGGGTTACAGAGCCAGGAATCCCCGGTCGGCACCGGTGAGGGAGACGGCTGCATTTGGAAGGGGCCCTAAGACCAGTGCAAGAAGGTATGTGAAGAGAGACCCAGTGTCCAGGGATCTGGATTGGAAGGCTGGACATCAAAACTGGACTACATACTGGCCAGGATATTTGGAGAGGAACCCTAACAGCAATGGAAGCTCAGGTATGAACACTGATCTATGCCCTAGCTTTTCACTTGGAAGACAGCAGGGAGACAAGTATTGTCCTGAGAGTGCTCCATTAAGAAATACCTCTGTGCCAATCCATGATATTGATTCTATGATAGTTGAAGAAGGAGGAAATATTGTAAATGAACAGTGTGAATACATGGATTGCTCTCTGTCTAAACTTCTGTGGTAATATACTTTTACAAAATACAACCATCACAAAGAAATATAAACTTGTTCTTTGATCTACTCAGAAAAGCTTTTGAGCAGGATTTGAGCCACGTTTAGAAAGTAAACCAGACAAGAGGTTTGCAGCTGGTTAATTGTTAGCAATTGAGCCTTGCCTAATTGCCTGTGAGCTCTGAAGAGACACTTCTGGGTGTGTGTGAAAATATCAGAAGTTAGCCTTGAAAAAGAACAGTTTTTCATTACTTTGTGGGTTTTGTTTGTTTTTGAAGCACTGCTAAAAAGATATTAGCAGGAGCCCACAGAAAAGACCTTTCTGTTCCCATCAAGGTCTTTATGATTTGATTTGATTGCTTAAGAAGTTCAGTTGTTGTTGTTCCTGATTTTTGTTTTTCTAAGTATAATACTGAAAGCAAGTATCCTTTTCTGTGCTACCAAGCAAATCTGTGTTGGGAGAAATAACCCCATAAATAAAATATATCTTCTTTGCTTTACACTCGAGCAAGCACAACTAATTTATTTGTGAACGGTTGATTCTGGTATGAATGGACTACATTTCCCACAATCCTTTGCAAGTCATATTAATATTTGCCTTTGCCAAGACTGTGGACATTCTCACCCAGCTCCCCCGTTTACAAGCGGGTCCGGGAGGGAAAAAGGATCCGGCGTCGAACCGAAAGAGAATAAAAAATAAGAGAGAAAATCAACTTTTTCAGCGGTGATCACAAACAGCGTCTGTAGGGCTCCGCGGAAAAAAGAAGACTGAGCAAGATGGCACCCTTGGGCGGGGAAGGGGACCGCGCATGCGCGCTGCAATTCCCAAAGGCTTTCTTTGAAAGCTGGGGAAATTGCTCCGCGAGGGCTCCGTCGGCGCCGACGTCACCCATATGTGAGGACTGACTTCCTGCTTGGTCCTGGAGAATGGGACTATCTTTTATTTATTTATTTATTTAAGCTACAATGGCCAGCATAAAAAAAATGCTGACAGCTGCAGTTAAATACTTACTCATTAATTAGTAAATAGACCCGAAAGAAAATAATGAGACTTCTGTTAAAAAACAGAAGTTACATCACAATAACACTTATCAGTCCTAAATGTTTAATTTAGCTTGACTGTTTGCTTTCTTTACATCATCATATTTCACTTTTAACACCTCTTTTACATGCAAAAGAGTTTTATTTTTGAGCCTTTCTTCAGATCGTTCAAGGCACTTAATCATCTACTGTCAAAAATGCCTAGCTTAAACACAGAGAATGACGTCAGATAAAAGCCATATGGCCTATCCATTCTGCCCATCCATACCAAATACTAAAATTTACAAACCCTTCCTCTCTTTTAGAGATCCTTTGTGCTTGTCACCTGCTTTCTTGAATTCAGATACAGTTGTCACCTCTACAGGGAGACTTTTCCATGCATTCACCACTCTTTTGGTAAAGAAATATTTCCTTAGATTACTCCTGAGTCTATCACCTTTCAGCTTAATCCTATGCCTCCTCATTACAGAGCTTCCTTTCAGTTGAAAGGGATCAGCCTCCAATGCATTCATGTCATGGAAGTATTTAAATTCATCTATCATATCTCCCTTCTACTACCTTTCTTCCAAACTATATATATTGAGATCCTTAAGTCCATCCCCACAACTATTTTAGTAAATGCACTTTTGAATCAATTCCATTCTTTTTGATCTCCAGAATCACACACACAGCTACAACACTCCAATTAAGGTCTTACCAGAGAATTACTGTATACAGAGGCAGTACCACCTCCTCCTTCCTTCTGGCCATTCCTCTCCTTAGGCAGCCAAACAATCTTTCTGCCAATTGCCATTTTGACCCATTTGGTCATTTTAGATCAGCAGATATGATCATACCCAGGCCCTGCTCTTCCTTCGTGCACTAAAGAACTTCACCCACTCTACTGTACTGCTCCTGTGGGTTTCCGCAGTGCAAATACACGAGTCTCTAAAAATGTGCCTTTGGGCATGCATTAGTGCGATGATGGTGCCTTTGAGCATGTATTAGTGCTATTTTCACTGTTGAATGCTCCCATTCTGAGGGTCACTTATTAATGACAGGGATATGTTTAGATATTTCACTATGGAGAACCTCTTCTGATTTTTTTCTGGTCCATACTTAGTATTGTACAACTGTTTTCAGAGATGACCAATGCAAGCATAAACAGGATGTCTTCTATTGCCATGCATGTGTTGTGATGCAAGGTATGTCATGACAAACATATCACTTTCTACTTGCATTTATACTATCTTAGATTACTCTGCAGTGTTCTGGTCATACAACAGATTGGTATATATTGTCTAGTTTGCACCAACATTTATGTATCATTAGTATTCATTTGTAGTTTGCATCAGCACAACACTGTCAGTGAGAGGAGTGGCTTAGGAGATGCATGTTTTACAGGGGGTGTGGCCATTTACGGATATATAGTGGAGATGGGCGGGATTGAAAATGTCCATCTGTTCAGAATATGGTGAGCACGGGGACGTACGAAGTCATTTGCTTTGCACAGTCATGTTTCGTACTCCACAGTGCTTTGTGCATGCCGCACCAAAAATGTCTATGTCCCCAATTCTGAAATTGACGGTGTGTCTATCCTGAGTTGTTTAAACAAGCCTGCTTTTGATTTGAACGTGCCCATGACCTGAACTTGCATGTTCTGGAATTGGGCTCTATATCAACTGGCTCCCCATTATCAATGTTTGAAAAAACATGTAGCAGACTGATGAAGCAAGACTTCCCTTGGCTAAATTCATGTTGGCTTTGTCCCATTAACCATGACTATATGTTCAGTAATTTTGTTCTTTATAATGGTTTCTACCATTTTGCCAGGCACTGATGTCAGACTCACCAGTCTATAGTTTCCAGAATCACATCTAGAACCCTTAATAAAAACTGGTGATACATTGGCACTGACTTATTTTCAGGTACAATAGATGATTTTAATGATAGTTTACAAATTACCAATAGTATAAAAGAATGTAACAAGTGCCATACTGGGTCAGACCAAAGGTCCATCAAGAACAATGTCCCCTTTCTAACAGGTTATCTCCTTAAATATTTAAAATTTAATAATATTTAGTTGGCTCTTATCTAGTAGTCCAACCTTATTTTGTAGTGTTCTAGGTGGTATTGGCCATCTATTTTTTGTTCAACTCTTTCTAACAAGTACCTGAAATACTCCAAAAGTAGCCAGTTCCATGCTACATATCCCAGGGATAAGCAGTAGTTTTTTTCTTGGTCTACTTTAATAACCGTTTATGGACTTTTCTTTCAAGAATTTGTCTAAACCTTTTTTAAACACAGCTACACTACCTGCTTTTACCACATCCTCCTGCAATGAGTTCCAAAAGTTAATTATATGCTGAGAGAAAAAGTATTTTCTCTTATCTGTTTTAAATGCAAAAGCTTTGGAGCTTCATGGCGTGTCTCCTATCCTTGTATATAAATTAGTTCAAATTTACCTGTTCTATTTCACTCAGTATTTGTATAGATCCTTATCATATGCCCACTCCGCCATCTCTTCTCCAAATTGAAGAGTCCTAACCTCTTTAGCCTTTCCTCATAGGTAAGTCATTCCATCCCCTTTATGATTTTGGCCACTCTTTTCTGTATTGCTTCTAATGCTAGTCAGGACCATACCTAGCCTTGTGCGAACGGTACAGCCGCACAGGGCGTAAAGGCTTGGGGGGGGGCACATTTCAGCTGCCTGCTGTTGCCCTGCCGCCGCCACTTTTTCTTCTCTCAGCGGCAGCAGGGCAAAAGCAGACAGCCGAAATGTGCCACCCAAGCCTACACCAATACCATGGTCAGATCACCATGCTGTATTATTCAAGCTCCACCACGTCACTCAACAGACAGGTCGAAAAACTGTACAACCAAACAGACACTTCAAAGCTTTTAACAAAGAACACTTCCTAAAAGACACTGTGCAATCCCTACCCCAAGATTTCACCAACTTGGACGAAGCCATCAATGCATGGAATACCACCATCTCTGCCGCATCACAACTCCCACCCCGAAAGAGCGCACAACACAACAATAACAGGCCAAAATTTAAACCATGGTATTCTAACACAATAAGAGAACCCAAAAGAAAATTACGATAACTGGAACACCGTTGGAAATGGAACAAATCAGAAACTACATTGAAGCAATACCAGGAAATGCAAAAAGAATACAACAATCTAATAAATAAACAAACAATACAACACAAACCTCATGTTAATAGCCTGTAATAAACCCAAGGAGCTCTTCAACATCGTTTGCACCCTTACAAATGACCCAACTATGAAAGATGAAATCAAGATACACCCTCAAACCTTTGCTGATTATCTAATATCCAAGAACAATCTCACTACACCACATATGAACATCCCTCATATGGACATAGTAGCTACAGATGAGGATCCCACAATTACAAATCAATGGAAGAACATCAGCATCCCATCAACTAAACAAATAGAAAAAACATCACTGCTCTAAACACCACCACCTCCCCATCAGACCCCCTGCCTGGTGGAATTGGATTAAATCCACCAAAGACGACTTCAAAACATACATCCAAAAGATAGTAAGCACCTCTCTTACTCAAGGCTACATGCCCATAGCACTCAAGCAATCTACTATTCACCCTATTCGTAAAAACACCTCCACCAACAGTACTGACCCCTCAGCCTACCGCCCAATATCCAGCCTACCATTCCTGGCAAAAATAACCAAAAAAATTGTTCATAGACAGCTCCAAGACCATATAGATGAACATGCCCTACTAGTTCCCCACCAGCATGGATTCCGTCCAGACCACAATGTTGAGACACTCCTCATACATCTATTCGATAACATAATCAAAGGAATAGGCAAGATAAAGAGAGGCTTCCTACTAATTTTCATTGACATATCGTCCGCCTTTGACACAGTTTCTCATCACATCGTATTGAAGCGACTAATGGAGATTGGCCTACAAGACACCACCATCAAATGGTTTCAATCATACCTCGAAGACAGACAGCAAAAAGTAACATCTGGTAACCTCACATCAGCACCCTTCCGTACAACTCAAGGAGTACCCCAAGGCTCCTCTCTATCTGCTCTTCTTTTCAATATCTATATTCAGCCCATATGCGAAATATTCAACAAATACAAGATACAATATACCATTTATGCTGATGATATCATGATATCATACAACTGGATGCCCCAGACTACACTACAATATCAACCTGTATTCATAAAATAACGAACTGGCTTACTAACAACAACTTAAACATAAACATAAAAATTCTGAAGCTATCATCATTACAAGAGATTCTTCATTCACGCCTCCTATCCCGATCAACATCTCAAAAATACTCCGATTACTATAAAAGACGAAGTTCGATATCTTGGAGGGATTCTAAACAAACAACTTACCCTTCAACCGCATATAAACAAGATATCCAAATCAGCCTTCTTCAAACTAGCAATGCTACGGAGACTTAAACCTCTCCTCAATAAAAAACATTTCCGCACAGTATGCCAGGCGATCATCACACCTATACTGGACTACTGTAATCTCCTTTACCAAGGATTACCTAAACAAGCCACTCGTCCCCTTCAAACAGTACAGAACACTACTGCTCATATCATTGCTGGCGCCTCATCACAAGACCACATAACTCCCATCCTACATGACCTGCACTGGCTGCCAATCTCTTCTAGGGCAAAATATAAATCAGCACTCACCATCTTCAAAATTAAAAACAACATGTCAGCTGGAATACTACAAGAACTCATCGGACCCAAAGAAAGCAGAAGACCAAACAGAAACAGCACCAAAAACACAATACCAACCCCCACTCTCTTCACAAGAACCAACAAATCAACTTCCATGTGAGCCTTCTCTCCGGTTGCCCCTGCTATTTGGAATGTCCTTCCAGAAAAACTAAGATCAACAACCAACTTAAAAGATTTCAGGAAATTACTCAAAACCACTATTTTCACTGAACAATTCAACGAAGACCCCCAAACACACTAACCACTCCACAAACCGATTTTTCACTATCAATGCCTACTACACCAATCAACCTTCCTAAGACACTTACTAAGAAAAGTAGAATCGATGATAAAAGAAACAATTTAAGTTATCAAAGTCACAATGATACTGCTTAAAACTGCAAGTTCTCCGTTACTGTTAAATGTGTAAGTTCTTTTTAAAGTTAACGTTCAAATGTTTAAATTAAAGTTCTCAGTTATTGTTTAAATTACAAGTTCTTTGTAATGTTAAGTTATTGTAAACCGCCTTGATTAAATGAAAAGGTGGTATATAAAAAATGTTAAATAAATAAATAATAAATAATGAACAAATGAATGATGAAATGCTCAAAGAAATCAGGGAAGCTAACAAAAGTTACAGAACAGTAATAATGATGGCTGACTTCAATTACCCCAGCATTGACTGGGTCAGTGTCATGGCAGGACATGCTAGGGAGATAAAGTTTCTAGATGAAATAAATGACTGCTTCTTGGAGCAGCTGGTTCATGAACCAACCAGAGGGGAAGCCATTTTGAATCTAGTCCTTAGTGGAACACCAGATCTGGTGCAAGAGATAAGGGTGTTGGGGCCACTTGGCAATAGTGATCACAGCATGATCCTGTTTCATTTAATTAATGGAGGAGGGATTGTAAGGACATCCACAATACTACCTTTTAACTTTTGAAAGGGAGACTATGATAAAGTGAGGAAAACAGTTTAAAAAAAACCTAAAAGTAGCAGCTGCAAAGGTTAAAAACTTACATCAAGCTTGGATGGTGTTTAAAAATACTCTTAGAAGCGCAGATCAGCTGTATTCCACACTTTAAGAAAACTGGAAGGAAGTCCAAAAAATTGCCAGCATGGTTTAAAGGTGAGGTCAGAGATGCTGTTGTTGCCAAAAAAGCATCTTTCTGGAAATGGAAAAAAAGAGCCAAATGACGAAAACGGGAAACAGCACAAGCACTGACAAATTAAATGCAAGGTATTGATAAGGCAGTCAAAGAGAGAATTTGAGAAGAAACTTGCTGTGGAAGCAAAAAATGTGTAATAAAGACTTTTTCATGTAAATTCGTAGCAAAAAACATGTGAGAGAGTCAGTTGGACCATTAGATGATAGAGGGTAAAAGGAGCACAAAGAAGGGACAAGGCCATAGTGGAGAGACTGAATGAATTCTTTACTTCGGTCTTTACTGAGGAAGATGTAGGGATGTTACCCATGACCGAAGTGGTATTTAAAGGTGATACTGTGGAAGAATTGAAAGAAATATTGATACATCGGGAAGATGTATTACAACTATTGATAAACTGAAGAGTAGCAAATCACCTGGACCAGATGGTATACATCCAATGGTGTTGAAAGAACTAAAATATGAGATTGCAAACCTGCTATTAGTAATATGTGAACTATCATGAAAATCATCTGTAATACCTGAAGACTGGAGGATGGCCAATTTAACACCAATTTTAAAAAAGAGCTCTAGGGGTGATCCGGGAAACTACAGACCTGTGAGCCTGACATCAGTACCTGGAAAAATGGCAGAAACCATCACAAAGAACAAAATTACTCAACATATAGATAGTCATGGTTTAATGGGAGACAGCCAACAGCTTTAGACAAGAAAGATCTTGTCTTACTAATCTGTTATGGTTTTTTTGAAGGTGTGAATAAACAGGTAGACCAAGGTAAGTTGGTTGATATAGTGTATCTGGGCTTTCAAAAAGCCTTTGACAAGGTCCCTCATCAGAGACTTTTGGCAAAGCTAAAATGTCATGGGATAGGAGGCAGTGTGCTATTGTGGATCAGGACCTGGTTAAAAGATAGAAAGCAGAGGGTAGGGCTAAATGGCCAATTTTCCCAATGGAGAAAGGTGAATAGTGGAGTACCGCAGGGATCTGTGCTAGGTCCGCTGCTTTTTGAGATATTCATAAACGATCTGGAAAAGGAAACAACAAGTGAGGTTATCAAATCTGCAGATGAGACAAAACTATTTAAAGTTGTTAAAACCCAAGATGATTATGGAAAATTGCAAGAGGATCTTGATCTGGGCGTCCAAATGGCAGATGAAATTTAATGTGAACAAGTGCAAAGTTATGCACATAGGAAAGAACAACCCAAACTATGGTTACACGATGCAAGGTTCCACATTGGGAACCACCACCCAGGAAAAAGATTTAGGCTTCATCATGGATAACATGTTAAAACCCTCTGCCCAGTGTGTAGCAGCTGCCAAGAGAGCAAATAGAATGCTAGGTATCATAAGGAAAGGAATGGAAAATAAAACAAAGGATACTGTAATGCCTCTATCGTTCCATGGTGTGACCGCATCTTGAATATTGTGTGCAATTCTGGTCGCAGTATCTTAAAAAGGAAATAGCGTTATTAGAAAAGGTACAGAGAAGAGCCACCAAAATGGTAAAGGGGATGGAAGGATACTCCTATGAAGAGAGGCTAAAAAGGTTAGGACTCTTCAACCTGGAAAAGAGACGGCTGAGGGGAGATATGATAGAGGTCTATAAATTAATGAATGGAGTGGAACGGGTAAACGTAGATCGATTGTTTACGTCATCAGAATATAAAAAGATTAGGGGACATGCAATAAAGCTACAGGGTAACCTATTTAAGACTAATAAGAGAAAATATTTTTTCACTCAACCTGTAATCAAATTCTGGAATTTGTTACCGGAGGATGTAGTAAAAGCTGTTAGTGTAGCTGGGTTTAAAAAAGGTTTGTACAAGTTCCTGGAGGAAAGGTCCATAGACCATTATTAAAAGGGACCCAGGATATCACTGCTTGACCCAATACAAGGTATGGACTGAAGACCAGGAGGCGGACCGGCAGATGTCCACCATCGGGACAGAGCGCAAATTTGCCACAGAGGCAGCCATGGCCCTGACAATGTGCGCCGTGATGCAACCTTCCAGCGGAAGCCTTGCCTGCTCATAAACGAGGGCCATACAGTCCGCCACACATATGGACAGCGTATGCTTGGTCACCGCCTTCCCCAGCCTACTGGGGTCGTAGGAGATGAAAAGCTGAGATTTGCGGTGGCCCTGAGTGCATTGAATATAGAAGGACAAAGCCCTCTTACAGTCCAAGGTGTGAAGGACCGTCTCTGCTCAACGAGTGAGGTCTTGGAAAGAAGGTAGGGAGCACCACTTCCAGATTGAGATGGAAGAGCGATACTACCTTCGGCAGGAATTCGGGGTGGGTGCGAAGCACCACTTTGTTCTTGTAGAACCTGGTAGAGGGCCCCTGAAGCTCGCTAACTCTGCGAGTGGAGGTAAGCACAACCAGGAAAACCACCTTCCAAGAGAGGTAGCAAAGGTGGCAGGTAGCCAGAGGCTCGAAGAGCGGGCGAGTGAGCTGCCCCAGCAGTACGCCGAGATCCAATTTGGTCGCCGGATGGCGAACCGGAGTCTTCGATAAGAGCAGGCCCCGAAGAAAATGAGTCACCAAAGGTTGGACCGAGAGGGGCTTACCATCCAATGGATGGTGGTGTGCCGCCAGGGCACAAAGGTGCACTCGGATGGAGTTAGACTTGAGCCCGGATTGAGAGAGGTGGAGAAGGTATTGTAACACCAGTGTCACCAGGCAGGAGAAAGGGTTAGCGCCATGCTCAGCACACCAAACCGAGAACCTGCACCATTTGAGGGCGTAAGCATTTCTAGTAGAAGCCTTGCGAGAGGCCAGCAGAATGTCTTCCACCTCAACTGGAAGGTTGAAAGGGGCCAGAGTCACCCTCTCAGCAGTCATGCTGTCACCGACAGGGACCTCAGGTTGGGGTGCAAGAGAGAGCCCCCCTCCTGAGCATTGTTCCCTCTAAGCTGTGCGCGTGTGCGCGCGCACACACCTTGCCGAACCAGCGCACATACTTTACAACAGAGCGCACAAAAATTACGGTTCTGATTCTGATAGAAAACAACCCAGACATCTTAAAATTTAAAAGATTTTCCGCTTCATTTAGTAATCGTCTATTTTCCTTTAATTTGATTAAAATCAATGTGGTGTACATACTGTATTCTGACGTGTAGTCAAATATTAAAGTATATAATTCCGAGTGTCGTTATGTGGCGCACAAAAATTTAACCTTCCTTCAAAAGCTGCACAGCTGATTTTTTTATGCGCACACAGCCTACAGAAAATTAGAGGGAGCATTGCTCCTGAGATAGGCGTCCTAGGGGCGGTCCCAAGGGAATGGGGGTCTCCACCGTCAACTGGAGGAGCATGGCTGCCTGGACCATCGAGGAGCAAGGCCCTGTCGCGGAGGGTCCTGAATAAGGTCTTGGCGATCAGCGGCGTAGAAGGGAAGGCGTACATGAGGCCTTCCGACCATGCCGGAAACAGAAGTGGGGCAAATGAAAGTTGTCCGGGCTGGCGAACAGGTCCATCACGGGTTCCCCCCAGAGCTGGAAAAGACTGGCAGGTTGTTCTGGCCTGGCAGGTACACTGACCGCAGGAGGAAACCCTGTTGGACTGCATATGAGCAGAGAACCAGTGCCTTCTGACAAAGGGTACCAGACCCCATGCCCCCCTGTTTGTTCATGCAGATCACCACCACCTGGTTGTTGGTCTGGACCAGCATTGGCTAGTGAAGAAGGCGGTGACAGAAGACTTTCAGGGCTAAGTGTATGGCTCGAAGCTCCAGGAGGTTGATCTGCTGGGTGCTCTCATGATGCCCTGAGTGCGGAAATCTCCACAGAGGGCTCCCCAGCTGAGCAGGGAGGCGTTCGTGGTGAGGACCTTTGAGGGACATGGGGCCTGAAAAGGCATACCTACCTTGAGTTGCTGGAGAGACTGCCACCAAACCAGGGAGTTCGCTAGTTGGCGGGTCACAGAGACAGAGTTCCAGAGACACCATTGTGCTGCCCTCGTGTGGAGGCGAGCATCGGGGGTGATGTGGACCATGGAGACCATGTGCCCAAGGAGGCGCAGAAGAAGCCGAGCAGGCACCGAGGGATGGTTGGCCCGATCCCTGAGCAAGAATGCATTCAACTGGAGAATGTCGATCTTTGCCCCAATAAACTCCAGACACTGTGTTAGGAGGAGGTGAGACTTGGGGTAGTTTATGACAAACCTCAAGTGTTGCAGGACCTGGATGGTGCGTGCAGTGGCCTGCTGCATCTCTGAGGCCGTGCCTCCATTTATGAGCCAGTCGTCCATACAGGGAAAGATGAAGACCCCCTGGAGATGGAGGAAGGCGGCCACAACTGCCAGGCATTTTGAGAAGACTCTCTGGGCAGAGGCCAAGCTGAAAGGGAGCACCCTGTACTGAAAATGCCTGCCCCTACTATGAAGCGCAGGTACTGCCTGTGGTTGGGGTGAATGAGGATGTGGCCCTTCAGTGGGGCACGAAGGCAGTCACTCCGTCACCCGAAAAACGACAATAGTCAATATCAGGCCGACGAAACGCCTACAACTGAAACACACAACTATCCAGGTGCCAACACCACAAAATTGATATGCCAGCAATGAGAACAGCACTAAGCAGAAAAAAGTGGAACGTGAAAAATTAGCAAGGTAATCACCCCAAGCACAACTATGACTGCAACCCATTACCTACCAATATGCCTCCTCCTCGCCCAACTCCTTCCCAATCACACACCCTCCCACTATACACCTGCAAACACCACATGGCTACCACCACTACCACTAATATACACCCACCCCCTACAAGAAACATGGAAGAACACATACAAAAAAGCCAGACAAAGAAATACTACAAAAGACAAGGCAGACAACCACGCACAAGCCCAAAAGGCACCCAGATTCTCAAACAAACCCCTACATATCTCCATTGAACTCATCAATGCCAGGTCCATAAGAAACAAGATCAACACCCTAGCAGACCACATAGAGGCACTGCAACTGGACATTCTCTGCATCATAGAAACATGGCTCACACCCACTGACAACGTAATCCTCAACCAGTTAGTACCCGCCAATTACTCAGCCTTCAACTGTCCACGCACCCACAGGAAAGGAGGAGGAGTACTGATTATCGCAAAGAACAACCTAAAGCTCAAATCACGAGCCACCACAGATACAAATCAATGCAACACAATCATTGTTGAGAACAAACAACTAGCACTATGCCTCACCTATAGAACTCCTCATGCCCCTCGGATAAACTTTCCACCATACTGGAATCTATTTGTGCAGTCAACACCATCCACAAACCTCTACTATTACTCAGAGACTTTAAACTCAAATCTGCCACAACCAAAGATGCAGAAGCCTTTCAGACAGCAATGGACTCCCTACAATACACTCAACTAATCAAAGCCCCACCCACAGACATGGATCTTACCCGATCTCAGCTTCGCTCCCATCTACTGGAAAGTAACAACTGCACAAGGCCCTCGATCACACCAGTGCCCTGATCGGACCACCATAGAATAGAAATAACACTTGAACTACAAGGACTAGGACCCATCAGCCATCAAGACAACCCACCCCCACACAGAAGATTCAAAAGCTTTGACAAGGACCAATTCCGACTAGACACCCTACCACACCTGATCACAAAATCAGATGACACAGATGAACAAATCAACAACTGGAAGAATACCATCACATCTGCTGCCAAAGCCACCGCACGCAAAACCTAAAAAGCCCAACACGCCAAAAAACGGCATGCCAAAAAACGGCACACCCCCCTGGTACTCAAAAGAAATCCAAAATGTAAAAAGAGATCTAAGAAAGCTAGGACGATGGAGATTCACCAAATCAACCAACACACAAGATCTATACCAATCAAAACAAAGAATATAACAACCTCATCAACCAAAAGAAAAGAGAATACGAGAAACCTGATTCTAAAATCCGCCAACAAACCTAGAGAACTCTTTGAAATACTGAAAACCCTCACCAATGAACCTAATCCTGAAAAATCTGACCAAATAGAGCCACAGACCTTCGCAGACTACCTCCAAGAAAAACTCACTGCCCTACATCAACCAATCATGTGCACCACCACTAAACCAACACCACAAAAGAAAACCTGGGACAAGTTCAGCATCCCATCAACGGATCAAATCTCCCACATCATCGCCTCAATCAACACCAGCACCGCCCCAACAGACCCATGTCTAGTGGTCTGGATCAAGGCTGTAAAGAAGGACATCATACACACCATACACAACATAGTGCACAACTCCCTAACCCAAGGCATCATGCCAAACACTCTAAAGCTTCCACACAAAAAATTCACCATTAAAGCTCCCCCAACATTATTTATAATCTTTTGTCAAAGCGAGTCGAAGGAGGGTAAGAATTGTATGTCAAACCCACTCCAGACGACAAGCTGCTTTTTTAATTTTATAAGGTACTCTACCTCGAAAGCATTTTTAACTTTAAACTTATCTGCCCAAAGTTCAAACCACAGTCGGTAAAATCGTTGTCTTTTGAAGATGCAATGTTCTGCACGACGTGCACATTTCGGAAAATAAATTCCTGTATCAAGTGCCTTCTCATCTGTATCAGCAAACAATGCAACCATAAAACAAAAAAACGCCGTCTCGCAGCCGTCTGTGGTCTGGCTTTGTCCTTCGACTCGCTTCGACAAAAGATTATAAATAATGTTGGGGGAGTTTTAATGGTGAATTTTTTGTGTGGGATTATTTAATTATTCACTATCTTAGGTTTGTGGAAACACACTAAAGCTAGCAACAATACGACCAATCCCAAAAAAATCCCAACTAAATAAGAACAATCCAGCCACTTACAGATCCATCTCAAGCCTCCCTCTACTAGCGAAAATTATCGAAAAGGTGGTTCAACACCAACTCCAGGATCACAATGACAACCATGCCCCGCTGGACCCAAATCAACACGGCTTCCGTCCAAACCATGGTGTTGAAACACTACTGATATACCTCTTTGATGATCTGATACAAATCATCAACAACATTAAGAGAGGCATCATCATGATCTTCATAGACATCTCAGCAGCTTTCGACACTGTGGACCACAGCACACTTCACTCGAGACTTCAGGACATCGGCCTACACGGCAGCTCAAAGTCAAAAGTGGCACCATCACCTCCCAACCAATAAGAATCAATCAGGGTGTACCCACAAGGATCCACCCTATCTGTGCTATTATTTAACCTCTACATTCAACTGATCTGCAACATAATCAAGAACCACAATATACAATACACTATCTACGCAGATGACATCATGATATACACTCCAATCAATCTTGACAACCCAGACTACACCAAAATTTCAGACTGCCTCCAGCAAATGACACTCTGGATGCTAGAAAACAACCTGACCATAAACTGCAACAAGACAGAAGCACTAATCATCACCTGAAACGCCATCTTCACCCCACCTTCCGACATCAGACTGAACAACATCATCATACCAATAAAGACCGAAGTAAAGTACCTTGGAGTGACACTCAACAAAGACCTGAACCTACAGTCACACATCAGCAGAACCACCAAAAATGCATACCTCAAAATGAGAATAATCCGACGCCTCAAGCCAATTCTCTCTCAGGATCACTTCCGCTCCGTCTATCAAGCTCTAATCACACCCATATTAGACTTCAGCAACCCCATCTACCTTGGACTCTCAAAACAAACACTCCGGCCCCTGCAGATGGCTCAAAACACTGCCACCCGATTAATAACGGGATCATCAAGACACAATCACATCACCCCCATTCTCAACCAACTCCACTGGCTCCCTATCAGCTCCTGCATCAGATATAAGGCAATACTAAATATATTTAAAATCAAACACAACCTCTCAGCAAACAGCCTACTACCCTCATCAAATCCGACACAAGCACCAGACCAAGGAGGAGAGGCACCTCAGGATCCATTAGCACCCCTGTAACATTTACCAAAGCAAGGCAATACATGACAAGAACACCACTATCCATGGCTGCCCCCGCTCTCTGGAACTCCCTCCCGGATGACCTACGATCAACTACAGACATCAAGGACTTCAGGAAGCAACTCAAAACCACGCTCTTTATTGAACACTACAGCAACATTATATAATCTACCTATACTATAGCCCATGGCTACCTAACATTCCACCCCCCCTCCATCCCTGTATATAACAACCTGTACATAGCTTATCCTGTATATAGCTGTATATAACAACCTGTACATAGCTTATCCTGTATATAGCTATATATAACTACCTGTACATAGCTTATACTGTATATAGCTGTATATAACTACTTGTACATAAATTATCCGGTAAATACCTCACCAAGAAATCATTGCCTTCACTCCCACAACCACTCTACTGTGTTAACACCGTATGCCTACCCCTACTAACTCTATTCTTTGATTTTTTGATGTGTAAACCGCTTTGATTTCAGGACAAAGCGGTATATAAATCCTTTTAAATACATAGCCAATCTCCCTGCTGGAGATATGGCAGCAATGCTCCAAGGGAGAGCATCTTGAACTTATCCTTCACCAGGAATTTGTTGAGGTTAATCAGGTCAAGGATGGCCTTAGGCCCTCTGTCCTTTTTGGCACGAAGAAGTACCTGGAGTAGAACCCCTTGCCCTTGAGATGGTGGGGCACTGGTTCCACTGCTTTGTCCTCGAGAAGACCTGCCAACTCCTTTTATTTATTTTATTTATTTAGTATACATTTGTATACCGCTACTTCCAGCGATCAGCAGCGGTTTGATTACAGATTGGAAATTGTCAAATCATAACAGGAAATTTTTGAGGTATAAACACATTGATTAGACAGGAAAGCACAGCACACAGATAACTATTTTACAGGGAACATGGGCTATGGAGGGTTAAGTGGCTTGCCCAAGACTACAAGGAGCACCTGTGGGACTAGAAACCCCAGTCCTTCCGGCCCAAGGTTGCTGTCCTCTAGTGGGATTTGAACCCCCGACCTTCCGGCCCGAAGTACCTTGCCCCAACCACTAGGCCACTCCTCCACTCCTTCAGTAGAAGGTCCCGGTGGAGGGGAAAACTAAGGGGCTCTCCTGGGAAATAAGGGGGAGGTGTCTGAGTCAGGCGGAGCAGATAACCCTCCCTGACTACCCGAAGTGCCCAGGAGTCTGTGGTGATGGTCAACCACCTCTGGGCATACAGGGTCAGACGTCCCTCTGTGGGCTGCTGATCTCCTTGGGGTAGATAGGCTATGCTCAAGGAGTCAAAAACTCCCCCCTGGCTGGGCTGGAGCTGGTGCCTGTGGTTTTGGAGCCTTCTGCTTACGAGAGCCATGCCCATGTCCCTTGCCTGCTGATCCTGTTGGGGAGCTGGGGAGGCCTGAAAAGGTGGGTAGTTTCTGTAAGCAGCTCCTTTCTCGGGTAAAAGGACTTCCATTAAGGAGGGGCAGCAGTCTTTTAGGAGAGCATGATCCTCGTCATGAACTCGGTCTCCAGCTCGGCAGCCTTGTCGGTCATGGGTTTGCCAAAGAGGTTCTCTCCTTGGAAGGGGACATCGACCAACTTGTACTGAACCTACTGCTCGAGGTCAGACGACTGTAGCCAAGCTTGGCGGAGTGCCCAATGCTAGCTGATGCTACTCGAGCCGCCTACTCAAACCCGTCATAGGCCACTTGAGATATGAATTTGGAGCATTCCCAGACTGCCTTGGCCACGTTCTTGAACTGCTGCAAGGGTTCCTCAGAGAGAACAGCTGAGAACCCAGCGAGTTCCTTCACCAGGTCTATCAGGTACATGCCCATGTACAGCTGGTAGGCCTGGATGCAGCCGATGAGCATTGAGTCCTGGTAGCACTTTCTGCTGAGGGTGTCCACGGTGCAGGCCTCCCTGTCGGGGGGCACCGAGGAGTGTCTCTTCTGGATTTTCAGTTGATGCATGGCCAATTCCACCACCATGGAGTTATGCGGCAGCTCTGACTTTTGAAAGCCTGGGCTCTGGTGGAGCAGATAAATCGAGTCGAGCCGTTTGCTCACCACCAGTACCGAAGCTGGTGTCTCCCACATTCAGAGTATCAGCAGTTCCAGGATGGGAGGAATGGGCACCGTAAGCGATTCCTGCGGAGGAGCCTCGTACAGGAGGATTTCCAACTCATCCGCCCGAGGGTCTTCCTCCAACTCCATAAGGAACGACAGGGCCTTTGACATATCCTTGACGAAATCAAGGAAGCCCATATCCTCCGGCGGGGACCACAGTCAACGTTCCAAGATGGGAGAATCGGACAGAATATCATGGTGACGACAGGTATCAGGGGACTCTTTGTCCTCTGTCTCCCACTCAGAATAGTCCACCGAGGACTCGTAGGAGGGCTGCTCCGTGGGACTCGGGGTCCCCAATGCTTCGCGGCCAGTGCCAAGCATACTTGCCCAGCATGACCACAGTCCCATCGAGTGGGACTCAGATCACAACCTCGGCCGAGGATAAACTCGAAGCCATAGGACCTCAAGGATTGGCTCGGCCTCCGGGGATGTCTTGGACGTTGAGGGCCCGGTATTCGGGACGGATATACTGGTCATGCCGGACAACAGCGCCCGGCTGCTCATCCATGAAGGCAGACAAACTGTGCTCCAGGGCCACCCACCATTCTGGACTCCAGGTCAGAAGGCTCCGCAGCCTTTGGCGCAGGCACCAAGGAACTCGGGCCAGATGCCGGCTCTCCCGAAGGAGACTCCTCGACGAGGATGGTGTCTGGGGACTGAGGCCGGTCCGCAGTTGGATCCTTCCTGGGGATCTTTGCAGGCCGCTCCTTCTCTGAAGCCTCAGACAAGTGTCTTGGACTGTGGGACCGGGTCCGGGGGGCACCTGACCAATCGGAACCGTCCAACGACACAGCCTTCGAGGTTTTCTTCTTTCTGAGGGCCCATGGTGGGGCTCGGGTTTGGGGAGTTCCGCCCAAGGCTTCAGATGAGGCCCTGGCCTTCGGAGGCACCGGTGACGCGGGGAAAAACTAATTGTGCTGCTGCTGGCGGCTCTTAAGGGCCTTACTGGACATCTTTTTGCAGAGACTACAGGCTGCCGGGTACTGGTCTGGCTCAAGACATCGGAGACAGCAGTCATGTGTGTCGGTCAAAGACATAATTTTAAAGCACCGATCACACTTCTTAAAGCCATTGGTAGCCATAGGTGAAAAAGTACCCCTGCGAGGTCGAAGACTCTCCAGGTTCCCAATTGGAAAAAAGGTGTGAAGGCATCAGGAAAAGAAAGAATGAAACTACAAAAAAGGACCCAAACTCAATGCCTAGGCAACGAGGTCAGGTGGCAGGAAGAGTACCGGTGCGATACCAGAGGCAAGTACGAAACTCAGAGAAAAAAAATCAACTTTTTCTGGGGAGAAGCCAGACGAACGTCTGAAGGGCTCCATGAAAAAAAGGAGACTGTGCAAGATGCACCCTTGGGCGGGAAGGGGACCACTCATGCGTGGTGGCATCTCCCAAAGGCTTTCTTTGAAAGCTGGGGGGATGCTTCCGCGAGGGTTCCGTCGGTGCCAACATCACCAATATGTGAGGATTGACTTCCTGCTTATTAACGGAGAACTGTGCAATCCATTATGTTAGTATTTTATAAAGACAAATAGGAGTCAATATGTCTTTATAAAATAGGTCACCAAGGATTATTGGGTAGGAAGACACCTATTATAAAATTATCTTCTTTCAGTGTTTCATAAACACTATGTTGATTTTGGAATCCTACATTGCCAAGGATTCTAGAAATATGTACTTGCAACTTCATCACAAGAAGCAGCTAAAGCTGTATATCAGCACTGTATCACGAATTCTCCTGGCAAGAGGATACTTATAGGCTATAGGGACAGCATACCTTCTTAAGAAAAATTACTGGCTTCCAATATTATATTGCATTAAATGCAAACTTTTACTTTTGGTCCATAAGTCATTCTATTCAGAGCTTCCAGTGTATCTATCTGATTTGCTCAAATCTTAAGTACCATCTAGGTCTCTTTGTTCACAAGGACAGATTCTTTTAGTGATTCCACCAAATAATTTGGTCCTCGATGAAATGACTCATCGGGCAGCTTTTTATTTATTGGCCCCTGCTCTTTGGAATTCTATTCCATTATACATAAGAATGGAGCCTGTGTTAAAGTAGTTTAGGAAAGCTCTGAAAACATACTTCTTAAATTTGGCATTTGGGCAAGATTAGAAGGGTTTCACTGCTGGGGCTCATCCTGAACTTGGCTGCATTTTAAGTGGGGTATGGTTATTTATTTATTTATTTAACAATTCTTTTATACCGCGCTATTATAATCAGTGCGGTGTACATAGAACAAGAACATACTACAATGCATACAAGTAACATTGAGTTTTACATTGAACAGTTTTACATTGGTTATTTGTTGATTTCCTTTGATGAAAAATGTATGCTATTGATATTCTGGATATTATGTTAATTGTATTAATTAACCTGTATTTTGGTATGTTTTATACTGTAAACCCGGGACTCCTTCTCCAGGCAGTAATTTGCAGCGAAGGTGTGAATTGAGGACCAGGTGGCGGCCCGGCAGATCTCCAGCAAGGGAAATGAGTGGAGGTTTCCACAGAAGCTGTCATGGCCTGGATGCTGTGAATCGTGACGCTCCAGGGAAAGACTGGCCTGTCCGTAGGTGAAGGCAATGCAGTCCGCCACCCAGGTGGACAGAGTATGCTAATTTTCCCAATAGAGAAAGGTGAATAGTGGAGTACCCCAGGGATCTGTGCTGGTCCGCTGCTTTTTAACATATTCATAAATGACCTGGAAATGGGAATAACAAGTGAGGTTATCAAATTTGCAGATGACACAAAACTATTCAAAGTTGTTAAAACCTATGAGGATTGTGGAAAATTGCAAGATGATCTTGATAAATTGGAAGACTGAGCATCCAAATGACAGATTAAATTTAATGTGGACAAGTGCAAAGTTATGCACCTAGGAAAGAACAACCCAAACTATGGCTACACGATGCAAAGTTCCACATTAGGAACCACCAATCAGGAAAAAGATGTAGGCATCATCATGGATAACATGTTAAAACCCTCTGCCCAGTGTGTAGTGGCAGCCAAGAGAGCAAATAGAACGCTAGGTATCATATAGGTATCATCATAGGTATCCTGTTCGATGTAAAAACCAAACAGCATGTTGTTGTGGTCGTTATGTTATAATGTAAACCGCGCTGATGCCGAATAGTGCGTTATATAAGAAATTGTAATAAATAATAAATAAATAAATAAGGAAAGGAATGGAAAATAAAACAAAGGATAATATATAATGCCTCTGTATCGTTCCATGGTGCGACCGCACCTTGAATATTGTGTGCAATTCTGGTCGCCGTATCTTAAAAAGGATATAGCGTTATTAGAAAAGAAACAGAGAAGAGCCATCAAAATGGTAAGGGGATGGAAGGATACCCCTATGAAGAGAGGCTAAAAAGGTTAGGGCTCTTCAACCTGGAAAAGAGACGGCTGAGGGGAGATATGATAGAGGTCTATAAATTAATGAATGGAGTGGAACTGGTAAACGTAGATCGATTGTTTACATCATCAGAATATAGAAAGACTAGGGGACATGCAATGAAGCTACAAGGTAACCTATTTAAGACTAATAAGAGAAAATATTTTTTCACTCAACGTGTAATCAAACTCTGGAATTTGTTACTGGAGGACATAGTAAAAGCTATTAGTGCAGCTGGGTTTAAAAAAGGTTTGGAGAGGAAAGATCCATAGATCATTATTAAAAGGAACCCAGGATATCACTGCTTGATGCAATACAAGCATTTTGGAACCTGTGTCTTTTGGAGAAACTGCTAGGTACTTATGACCTAGATTGGCCACTGTTGGAAACAGGATACTGGGCTTGATGGACCTTGGTCTGACCCAGTATGGTATATCTTATGTTCTTGGAGACCGCTATGCCCAGATGATTAGGATCGTAGGAAATGAAGACCTGCAAGGACCGGTGATGGGGTTTGGTATACTCTAAATAACAGGCCAAGACCCGCTTATAGCCTAGTGTATGGAGAGTGGCCTCCACCCTACTGGCATGAGGTCGTGGAAAAAAGGTGATAAGCACCACTTCCTGGTTGAAGTGGAATGGGGAGACCACATTAGAGAGGAACTTAGGGTGTGTCCAGAGCACCACCCTGTTCCTATGAAACCTCATATAGGTGACATGAGTCATCAGAGCCTGGAGTTCAATGACCATGCGTGCAGACATAAGCGCCACGATGAAGACCATCTTCCAGGACAGATACTTAAGATAGCAGGAAGCCAGCAGCTCAAAGGGAGGAGCGAAGAGCTTTGAGAGGATCACTGGTGGTCGATAGGTGATCAAGAGTGCAGGATGGGTAGAAGTGAGCTACAAGAGGCTGGACAGAGAGGGGCTTCTCCTCGATGAGGTGATGGTGTGCCAAAAGTGCACTGAGGTGAACCCTGATGGAGTTAGACTTCAGACCAGCATTAGACAGGTGCAGAAGGTACTGCAGCACCAGCTAGACAGAACAGGAGAAGAGGGTGGCACCCCTTTCTGCACACCAAACTAAAATTCTACGCCACTGCTAGGTGTACCCCCGTCAGGTGGAATCCTTGCGGGATGCCAGCAGGACCTCTTCCACTTCCCTGGGCAAGTCAAACTGGGCCAGGGCTACCCTTTCACCAGCCAGGCCATCAGGGCCTAGGACCCCAGATTGGGGTTCAGGAGAGAGCCATCCTCCTACAAGAGCAAGTCTGAGGTGCCCAATCCAGGCTGAGGAGCAGTGGAAACCATAGCTGCCAGGGCCACTGGGGGGCTAAGAGAATCAGGGTGACCCATGAAGCTGAACCTTGGAAAGGCAATGAGCAGCATGGGAGGGTAGGTATAGAGGAGCCTTCCATCCACAGAATGAGAAACGCATCAGCCACCATCCGGAGGGGTGCGGCGCTATGGAGCAGAAGTGGGCCAGCTGAGTATTGGCCGGACTGCCAAAGAGTTCCTGTAATGAAAGTGAGTTAAAGTTAACTACTGATTATGTGTCAGCAGTAAGTCAGGGGTTAATGAAACCTCAGTTTTGTAGGAAAGAAATGCCTGTGCAATTTTGTGAGAAACATCTTGCATAACTACATCATGAGAAACTTATTAGAGGGAGTCCTGATACAAGGATGGTGAAGTGTCTTCCCATAGCAACTGTACTTTTTCTCACAGACAAAATATATTGAAGGTCAGGACATCTATCAGAGTTCTGAGCTTCTAAACCAGGGGTCACCAACCTCCAGAGGGCCGCGGGCTGCACAGCCGACTACCGGCAGACTCACGGGCCGCACCCCCCTCCCCCCCCCGCGCGAAAAAAAACCTGCTCATACCTGTACTTTGATTATTCCATGTCAGCTCCCTCCCTTCTTCTGCAGCCGCAGCTCCCTGCCTCTTAGGGAACCGCGGCCGTGCTTGTAAAATCATCGCGGAGCCCTTCCTGTCTTGACGGGCTCCGTGCAGCATTGTCCCGCCTCTAAAGGAAGTTGTTTACCACTTCCTTTGGAGGCGGGACAATGCTGCACGGAGCTCGTCAAGACAGGAAGGGCTCCGCGATGATTTTACAAGCACAGCCGCGGTTCCCTAAGAGGCAGGGAGCCGCGGCTGCAGAAGAAGGAGTCGGTGAGTTTGCCTTGGCGGGCCGCACCGGGGTAGAGTCTCGCGGGCCGCACGGAGGGACCTCGCGGGCCGCATGCGGCCTGTGGGCCGCAGGTTGGTGACCCCTGTTCTAAACCATGGGATGGGAGATGCCCCTCTCTTGAGCATTCTCAGGTGTCTGGCCAGCATCTTGATTATGTTTAATGGATAGCTGATCCTATTCTGTGTGTATATCAACTGATGGAAAATTACTGGTTGCTCTTGTAACAAGATATAAAAAACAGGGCCTCCTGACATTCAGACAGAAGAGAAGACCTCAACTACGCAGTGGACGCGCACACTGCCTAGGGTTTTCCCAACTGGGGACCTCTCTCTCCTGCCTGGCTGAATTCAGGGCCTTTTCAGTCAAAGTGTTGGCATGAGATGAAGCTCATAATCCTGTCGGTGATGTATCTTAAGTTTTATATACAGCTTAACTAATCATAGGTGGATAAGTGAGTTACTTGCCTTCAAGTTTGTCAGACGGCTGCCTAGGGTGAGAACTTACACAATCTTGACGATGCATATATTCATATGATTCTTGCAAGGTATTGTGGGTAATGTAGTTCTTTCACTCCCAAACACAGCTGAAGACAATAATTGAGTTGTGAAACCAGTGGTAAGGCCAATAAAATACTTCTTTTATTGATGGGGTTTAATTCACCCAGCACAAATATGCTTGGTAGCAATATAAATGAGGTTACTTGCTTGCAGTGTTTAAATGGATAACAAAGTCACAAAGCAAATCAGAAAACAACCTTCAGCTTGTCAGGCAATTAGCTAATGTTTTCTTAGCAAATAATTACCAAATAAAAAGGCACAAAGAAATGAATAAACTTTGCTTGTTAGGTTAACTTCTGCTTATTTTCCACGCAGATCCCAGCAGTGATTCTCCCTTGCTCACACACACAATCAGGTGCAGCTTTAATTACTATCAATTGACCAGCTGAAAGCCTTTAGCTGGCTGGCTGCTACTGTGTGAACCCAAATCCTGCTTTTAAGAGCTGTTTGCAGTGGAAATAAAGAACAAAGTTAGGTTTCTTTGTGATGGCTGATGTGTTTGCTCACAGAAAGCTAGCAATAGCATTTAGATAGAGAACAGTCCATGTAAGTAATAGTTTCATCTGCTGTATCTCCCCCTTCATCAATCAGCATAGGGTCACTATCATACATTGGCACAGATGAGTCTTTCATTAAGGCACTATCATGAGAATGCTTATTCCCTTGCTGCCATTCTCTATTATAGATAGGGTCTGGATCAGTGTTCATACCTGAGCCTCTCCTGCTATCATAATTCCTCTCTGTATAGCCTGGCCACTAAGTAATCCAATTCTGATGTCCAGCCTTCCAATCTTGATCCCTGGACACTGGATCTTCCCTCACATACCTTCCGGCATAGGTCTGAAAGTCCTTTCCACGTGCGGTCTTCTCTCTTCCAGGTAGCCACTGGTGATTCCTATCTCTGCCATTCCATTCCTCTGGCTGATTCCAGTCTAATGGACTCTGCTGGCATTTGAAATACCTCCCAGTATAGGTACTGCCTTGGAATCTCCCAGACCTTCCAATAGCCTTCCTTCTTTTCCTTCCAGAGAGTTTCCTTCTCTCTCTATCCGCTTGGCTTGGCTTCTGTTTCTCCAAGTGATGTTGGTGCTTGTAGCCGTTGCTGTATCTTTTCCTGAAGCTCTTCCTGAAACTGTCTCTGAAGCTCTTTCTGTAGCTGTTATCTGAAGAATAAGCTCTATTCTTATTCTGTTCTAATGTGTGCTCCTCCCTAACACAGCGCAGCTGTGTTGAATCAGGTCCTGCCCTTTGAGTTGAGTGCTTAGGGATTACCTCATAGCTCTCTTGATTGCACACACGTTTTCTCACTTCAGCCCCTCTCCTGGCTGCTGGAAACCTGGTGCATTCTGGGACTGGTAGTCTTTTATGTGAAAACTCTGTTTTCTTACTTCTACCAAAACTGACAGGTTGCTTGTTCAGGGTCACATCATCTTTTCTATAGCTCCTACCTGAGCTATGATAAGCTTCCTTATCACAAGTTACCATTTTATGTTTTATAAATAAACTAATTATCTCTATTCTAAAGTGTGTTAGTCTTTATTTTACACTCTTTCTAGGCAAGACAGTTCCATCACGGGAAGGTCCCAGTGATAGAACAGTCAGTTGGCCACCCACGGGTTGAGCCACCACTCGTGGGGCTGGAGAACCCAGCTCTGACGGTCCACCAGAACATTGTCCTGGCCAGGGAGGTACATTGCCCTGAAGAGCATCGCACTCTCATTGGCGAAGGTGCAGAGATGGACTGCTTCCCAGCACAGGAGGGACGATCCCCTTTCTTATTAATGTAGAACATTGCCACCTGCTTGTCTATCTGAATCAGAACAGATTGGTTCCATAGGTGGTGCTGAAAAGCTCAGAGAGTGCAGGCAATGGCTCAGAGTTCTAGGAAGTTGATTTGCTGGATGCCCCTGATGCCAACCACAGGCCCCGAGTGTGGAGGTCGCCGCGGTGGGCTCCCTAACCCAACTTGCAGGTAGCCATGGTGAGGACTGTCTGAGGGGTTGGGACCTGGAAGGGTATCTCTGACAGCAGGCTCCACGAATGTTGCCACCAGGTGAGGGGACGGATGACGGTCACCCTGTCCTGCAGGCACCCATTCACCTGGGACCACTGGGAACAGAGGGCCCATTGTGCTTCATGCATGTGGAGACAGACGTTGGTCGTGATGTGCACAGTCGAGGCCATGTGCCCCGGGAGGCGTAGCATGAGCCAGGCAGAGGCTGAATTTCGGCACTGAACCTCCTTCGTGATGGCCGCTAGGCACTGGGCCCTGTCGAGGGGGAGGTAGACTCTGGCCTGGACTGTGTCTAGTAATGCCTCTATGATCTCCAGGCGCTGGGTCGGCTGCGTAACTTGGGGTAGTTGATGACAAACTCCAGATGCTCCAGAGTGAGAATGTTGTGGTATGTCGCCTGCTGCACTTCGACAGCTGTGCCACCTCTGACAAGCCAGTTGTCTAGACACGGGAAGACAAACACCTCCTGCAGCCGCAGGTCGGTGACAACTAGCACCAGGCGGTTAGTGAACACCCTTGGGGCCAAAGCCAAGCTGAAAGACATGACCCTGTATTGGTAATGGCATCCTCCGATGACATGGATGAGCAACATTGGATAATAGTCAGTAGGTTTGATGAATCTCGGCAAACTCTCAGTAGCATTTCAGATTCTGGCACCTGGCAGATGACACACCTCTCTGGACATCAAGTCTGGTTGGCAGATGGACGCCTCAGTACCTCTCATTAGAGAGTCACATAACCACCACTACCCTTTACTTCCTTGTGCCAAGTGATTTTAAAACTTTGAGGTGCTCAAGCTGTGGTTCTTCCCATTTCATGGAATGCTTCCACCTCCTCCACTTCCAGGGCTGCATATTGGTTCAATTCAAGGGCTGGAGGATTTGGAGTGTTGATATTGCAGACTCTGGTGACTCGTGTCCAACCTTCTCCATTCTGTAGCCTCCTATCTTCACCTCTGTCAGAGAACTTGGATGTTTCAAGAAGCATCTCATCATTGTACGTCTCAATGTTTCGAATGCTTCTCAGCCTCGCCACCTCTTCTCACAGCTCCTCCACTTGTTTCCTGAGATCCTGCACATGGAACTGGTCCTTCAAATGGTATTGAGATCTCTGTCTGGACAGAGGCAGAAGCTCTAACAGGAGCAACAGCTTTAGCAATACAATTTTTCCCAGACATTGTTTAGTTGATGGAGTACTTGTTGAAGTAAAAGAGACCTACCAAAGTCCCTACCTGGTCCTCAGCTGTCCTTTAAGAGAAAAAGCATTTAACCTCTTAAGTGTGTTCTAACAGCGATGTTCTATGTCCCTGTGTGTAGTTACTTAGGGAGTTTCCCTGTAAAGCAAGAATGCTCACATGGGATGGGTGAGTAGGGAGGGATCTAATATCTGATGAGGTCAGTAGCTTCAAAGAATTAGCTGTGAATGGGTAGCTGGAATAAAGACATTTAACTCTAACTGACAAAGCTTTGCCCAACACCACAAACAAAAATAAAAATTCCCCCTTTGGAGTATAGAAAAAATACATAAGGGATCATTCCGAGGTACGAATAGTGGGCATGGACTATTCAGCTCCTCTGCCAACCCCAACTAACTTCCCCACACATTGTATGGGGAGGTTAGGCGGGGGCGGGAAAGGGGCGATGCAGGAGTGGAGTTAGGGCAGACAGTGGGCTGTCTGCGGAACCGGACGTACAGGGCCGATTCCAATGTCAGCCCTGTATGGGGAACTTATCCCACCCGTGAGGTAGAATAAGTTCCACTAGTCGAGTGGATCTGGCAGGCCCAGAGCACAGCAAAGGTGGGAAGGGGCAGAGGAGATTCCCTGCAGCCTGACCTTGGGGGGGCCAGATCAGGGGTTGGACTGCAGGGAATGAAACGTCTTGTCCAGCTGCCGGGGACTGTGGCTCCTGAATGGAGTCACGGCACCATGGCAACCGGATGCCATGGTGCCACAGCTCCATTCAGGGGTCCTGAGTGAGTTATCCGGGTAAGTCCTGTAAGTGCAGGCCGACTGGAATCAGGGTCCTGGTCTGGTCGCACAGGCCTGGACGTGATTCTGATCCCGTGGGGCTAGACGTGCCCTCCGGGATCATAATACCATCTAACTCTGTACATCTGGTTCCAACTGGGCACACAGAGGGCCAGGACATCCAGGACGGAATTGCACCCTTAGCTTTTAAAAAGGAACACCAAAACCATTTTAAGAATTAGCTTTAAAAAATAACACCAAAACTCCTTTGAGAGCTTTCAGACAGAATATTACCTTGCTTGTAATGGAGTCCATCAGGAATGTCAGTATCTGAAAGGCCCTATAGACCTTACAATCTAATCAGTGCTGTATAAGGGTCTAATAGGCTTTTCAGGTAGATCGGTTGTTTACACCATCAAAAAGTAGAAAGATCAGAGAGACAATGAAGCTACAATGCAACCCATTTAAGAATAAGAAAAAATATTCTTTTACTCAACGCGAATCAAACTTTGGAATTCTTTACCGGAGGATGTAGTAAAAGTTGTTAGTGTAGCTGGGCTTAAAAAAGGTTTAGACAAGTTCCTGGAGGAAAGGTCCATAAACCATATTAAAGCCGATCCGGTAAATCCACTGCTTGCCCTTGGACAAGTATTGTGGAACCTGTGCGCCTCTTTGGGAACCTGGCAGGTGCTTGTGGCCTGGATTGGCCACTGATAGAAACAGGATACTGGGCTTGATGGACCATGGTCTGACCCAGCAAGGCATTTCTTATGTTCTTATGTTCTGTGCACTCATTCGCATTCCATAATGTTGAAAGCCTTGCATAAAAGATCACACTTTTACAGGTATGGCAGTTCTTTTTGATGTAGCCGATGACCTATGTAGCCTCTCTGTGGTAGGCTCCATCTCTGGCTCTATTCAAATCTAGGCTAAATATCCACCTCTTTCAAGACTGTTTTTGGATCCTGACCTCCTTGTTCTCCTGTTTACCTCCCATGCGTGATATAAACATTTCTTCTTAGTTCTACTCTAGTCCCCTGTTTGTTGTGTGTCTGTCTTGGTTAGATTGCGAGCCATTTTGAGCAGGCTCTTACATGTATGTGTACAGCGCTGCACATGCTGTGTAGCGCTATACAAATGATAAGTTCCCATGTTCCCTGTAAGTACTAGTGTATGTGTCTCTTATCCCCTCGTGTTAAATGTATCCCCCAACCGCTTTGACCCGGTGAAAAGCGGGATATAAATGCAGCTAAATAAATAAATAAGTAGTACTAACCTCTTAGCTTCTTTAAATAAGTAATCCCAGACTCAGAAATAAATGCTCAAAGAGAGAGAAGTTGTTTATTTAAAAAAAATCCCAAAACAGCATAACAGAATGTAGACAGCAAAACCTAGCTCTCTCAGTACAGGTTAATTGTGAAGCAGTTTTCTTACTACCAAGGATCAATCTAGGCCCATTAGCCCTCAAAGAAAAAAAACAAATTCACGTCTCCTGGAGCAAAGAGCCATGTTTGTTTTCTTCTAGGTTTTGATTTAATTTATTAAATTTGATATGCCCCTTTAACAAGTTATATAGAGTAGTTACTCACCTGTAACAGGTGTTCTCCAAGAGCAGCAGGAATCAGTCCTCACTTATGGGTGACGTCGGCGCCGACGGAGCCCTCGCGGAGCAATTTCCCCAGCTTTCGAAGAAAGCCTTTGGGATTGCAGTGCGCATGCGCGGTCCTCTTCCCGCCCAAGGATGCCATCTTGCTCAGTCGAATGACATAGCGGAAGACAGCAACCATAAGAATGACTGCAACTCCAGGGGAGGAGGGAGGGTAGTGAGGACTGATTCCTGCTGCTCCTGGAGGACACCTGTTACAGGTGAATAACTACTCTTTCTCCAGGACCAAGCAGGAAGTCAGTCCTCACTTATGGGACTCCCTAGCTTAAGGCTACCGGAGACCTCAAGCTGGAGAAAGAAAGCTCCCTCCAGCTCAACCGCACAGAAGGAAGGAATCTTCTCTGAATACGAATCCGGCCGGTAGCCAACATCGGGGCCGGCGGGTAGGAGTTGCCTAAACCTCAAAGAGATTGTGGAGGACTGCCTGTCCGAAAGCACTATCCCTGCGGGACTCCCTCTCCAGGCAGTAGTGAGCCGCAAAAGTCTGGCTAGAAGACCAAGTAGTGGCCCGGCAGATGTCTGCCAACGGAACAGAGCGGAGGTGTGCGACAGACGCCGCCTTCGCCCTGACACGGTGCGCCGTGACTCGACTCTCCAAAGAGAGGCCGGCTGCCCAATACGCCCAGGCGATGCAGTCAGCTACCCAGATGGACAGAGTACGCTTCGATACAGGTAACCCCAACCGATTGGGGTCAAAGGAAACGAAAAGCTGGGCAGCTTTCCTATGCTCACGCGTACGGTCAAGGTAGAAGGACAAGGCTCTTCGACAGTCCAGGGTATGCAGAACAGTCTCAGCTCTGCTGGTATGTGGCCTGGGAAAGAAGGTCGGAAGAACCGCCTCTTGATTGATGTGGAAAGAGGAAACCACCTTAGGAAGAAACTTAGGGTGAGTCCGTAAGACAACCCTATTCCTGTAGAACCTAGTGTAAGGGGGCTCCGACACTAGGGCCTGTAGTTCACTAACGCGCCTAGCGGAGGTGAGGGCTACCAAGAAGAGAGCTTTCCATGAGAGGAAGCGGAGGGGGTAGGTAGCCATGGGTTCGAAAGGCGGACAAGTAAGCCTTTGTAAAACCACATTGAGGTCCCAGTCAGGAGCCGGAGGGCGCAACGGGGGCTTAAGCAGAAGCAGGTCCCTGAGGAAACGCGCCACCAAGGGATGCGAGGAAAGGGGCTGGCCCTCCACCGGCGAATGATGTGCAGAGAGAGCACTGAGGTGGACTCTGACAGAGTTGGACTTGAGGCCTAGATCGGAGAGGTGCAGCAAGTATTGCAGTACCACCGACACTAGGCAGGCGAAGGGGTCCTCAGAACGCTGAGAACACCAGGCGGAGAAGCGACGCCATTTGAGTGCGTAAGACTTCCGGGTAGAAGGTCGCCGAGACGCCAGGACGACAGCTTCCACCTCCGGGGGGAGCGAGAGCGCGGCCAGGACTACCCTCTCAGCAGCCAGGCCATCAGGTGAAGGGCGCGTAGGTTGGGGTGCAGAAGAGTACCCTGATCTTGGGTCAGAAGATCGGGCTGAAACCCCAGAGGGAGAGGGGTGTCCACCGCTAACTGCAGGAGCAGAGGAAACCAGGGTTGCCTCGGCCATCGGGGCGCTATCAGGATCACGTAGGCCCCGTCCCGGGCAACCTTGAAAAGCGTCCGGGACACCAGCGGCGTGGGAGGAAAGGCATACAGTAGGCCTGTGGACCACGAAATGAGGAAAGCATCCGGGGCCACTCTGAGGGGATGCGGATGCCGAGAGTAGAACTGGGGAAGCTGCCGGTTCAGGGGACTGGCAAAGAGGTCCACGGTGGGGGTGCCCCACCGGAGGAAGATTTGCTGGGCAACGCCGGGGTTCAACCTCCACTCGTGGGGCTGCAAGACCCGGCTCAGCCTGTCGGCCAGGCAATTCTCCTGCCCGGGCAGGTAAACAGCCTGGAGGAGAATGTTGTGGTCGACAGCCCAGGAGCACAGTCGCCGGGCCTCCTGAAAGAGCAGGAGGGAGCCCGTGCCCCCCTGTTTGTTCACGCAGAACATGGCCACCTGATTGTCCGTCTGCACCAGTACAGACTGGCAAGAGGTGAGGTGAGAGAAGGTCCGCAGAGCTAGGCGGATCGCCCGCAGCTCCAGGAAGTTGATTTGTTGAGCCGCCTCCCAAGGAGTCCAAAGGCCTTGAGTGCGCGCTCCCTGGCAATGCGCTCCCCATCCCAAGAGAGAGGCATCGGTCGTCAGCACCTGGGAGGGTGCGGGAGACTGAAAGGGCATACCCCGTACCAGGTTGGGCAGGTGCAGCCACCACTGCAGAGAGGAGACCAGGCGGTCGGAGATCTGTAGAAGGTCCGCCAGACCTCCTGTGGCCTGATTCCATTGAGTGCGGAGACACCACTGGACGGGCCTCATATGCAGACGGGCGTTCGGCGTGACATGGACCGTGGAGGCCATATGACCGAGCAGTTGCAGGAACCTCTGGGCCGGAACCGGAGACGCACTATGGAACCTGCCGGCCAAAGCTATGAGCCTGTCGGCTCGCTCTCGAGGCAAGAAGGCACAAGCTCGCAGAGTGTCGAGCCGAGCTCCTATGAACTCGAGATCCTGAGAGGGGCGCAACGTGGACTTCCCGACGTTTATGACGAAGCCCAAGTGCTGAAGCAGAGCCACCGTACGCTGTGTGGCCTGCGCGACCTCTGGGGCCGACTGCACCCGTACGAGCCAGTCGTCCAGGTAAGGAAAAATGAACAGGCCCTGAAGCCTCAGGAAGGCCGCGACCACCGCCAGGCATTTTGTGAACACCCTGGGGGCGGAGCACAAGCCGAAAAGCAGCACGCGGTACTGATAGTGTTTCCCGGCCACTACAAATCTGAGATATTGTCGGTGGTCCGGATGAATCAGGATGTGAGTATAGGCATCCTTTAGATCCAAGGAGCATAGCCAATCTCCCTGCTGGAGGTAGGGCAGCAAGATTCCAAGGGTAAGAATCCTGAACTTTTCCCGCTGCAGGAACATGTTGAGGTTGCGCAAGTCCAGAATGGGTCTGAGGCCTCCCGTCCTCTATGGGACCAGGAAGTATCTGGAGTAGAACCCCTGACCCCACTGAGGTTGGGGCACTGGCTCCACAGCCTGCTCCTCCAGTAGATCCTGCAGCTCCTGAAGGAGTAAGTCTCTGTGCAGAGGGGGCCTCGGAGGCTCCCCCGGAAAGTAGGGGGGAGGCACCTGGTGAAAATGCAAGAGGTAGCCCCTTTGAACCACCTGCAGCACCCAGGAATCGGATGTTATGGCTGGCCACCTGTGAGCGAAGTGGATCAGCCTGCCCCCCGTGCTGAGCGACGGGCGCGGAGGGGGAGAGGCTATGCTGGCATAGTCAAAAACCCCCACCCTGCGTGGCAGGGGGCTGTGCAGCGGGCTTGGGGGCCCGCGGCCTGCGGGGGCCATTCCCCTGACCCTTAGTCTGTGGGCACTGAGTGGAAGCCGCCGGTACTTGGTATTGAAGGTGGGATTGCTTATAGGCAAGCACCTTCCTCGGGTAAAAAGGCTTCTTCCCCGGACCCTTCCTCTTCTGCGTGGGAGTGGAGGTCTTTCGAGACAGTCGAGTCCGAGTGAGAGTATCGGACTCGAGTTCCGCCGCCTTATCGGACATTTATTTATTTATTTATTTATTTAACACTCATTTTTATACCGCATCTTCCATAGATCAGTTGCGGTGTACAAACAACAACATTTAACAAAGCTAAGTTTGTTTTACATAGAACATCTTAATTTTACATAGAACATCTTAACATATCAAAATGTCCCCTGCCGAAAAGGTTGTCACCTCGGCAGGGGACATCGACTAACTTGTCCTGTACCCACGGCTCGAGATCGGATGACTGGAGCCAGGCCTGTCGGCGGGCACCGATGCCGGCTCCGGCTACTCGGGCCGACGCCTCGAAGCCGTCGTAGGCCGCCCGAGAAAGGAACTTCGAGCACTCTCGAATACTATCGGACAAGGCCAGGAACCTCTGCAAAGGTTCGTCGGAGAGACCAGCCGAGAACCTGGCGAGCTCCTTCGCCAAGTCTCGGAGGAACATGCCCATATACAGCTGGTATGTCTGGACCCTGCAGGCAAGCATGGAACCCTGGAAGCACTTCCTACCGAGGACATCCAGGTTACGGGCCTCCTTACCCGGGGGCACCAAGGAGTGCATCTTTTGACTCTTAAGCCGATGCATTGCCGATTCCACAACCATGGAGTGGTGTGGCAGTTGCGCCTTCTGGAACCCGGGGCTCTTGCGGACTCGATAAATCGAATCGATCTGCTTGCTTAACACCGGTGTTGAGGCCGGGCTTTCCCACATGCGGAAGAGCAGCCGCTCCAGCATCGGAGGGACCGGCATGGTAAAGGCCTCCTTCGGGGGAGAGTCGTACTGGAGTGCCTCGAGCTCTTCGCGCGAGGCTCCTCCTCTGGATCCGTGGGGAAAGCCAAAGCATTGGCCATATCCCGCACAAAATCAGAGAAGCGCGTATCCTCCGGAGGGGATCGCCTTCGAGGCTCCGACTCAGGCGAGTCGGAGGGGACGCACCGGGTCTGAAAAGAGCCGGGCGACTCGTCCCCTTCCGTGTCCCAGTCCGACGCCTCCGTGGAGGAATCGAGGGGCTCCGTGCGGGAGAGGGTTCGTCCCGACGCCGGCGACCTCGGTCCCGAACGGGATGCCGAGGGAGACCTCGACCGAGGATCGACTCGAGCATGCATCGACTCGAGGATCAACTCGGCCGCCGGGGTCGACTTGGGCGTCGACGTCCCGGTGGTCTGGGCGGATGCACTGGCGATGCCGGTCATCCAAACCTGCTGCTGGTCCAAGAAGGCAGAGATACTGCGCTCCAAGGATATCAATCTGAGGTCAAGTCCAGAAGACCCGGCAGCCACCGACTCGGGCCCCGACGGCGTCAGGCCCGACGACGGTTCCGTAGGGGAGTCCAGGAGGACAATAGTACTCACGTGCGGCTCCACCTCGAGTCGAGGAAGTTTAGAAGGTCTCTCCGCCTCCGAGGACTCGGGGCGGCTGGCGGGGTTATGCGACCCGGCCCGCGAGGGACCAGGTGCGTCCTCCGACGACGCCCGCGCGAGTTTCCTCTGCCGACGATGCTCCCGTCCAGGGGACCCCCGCTCAGAGGAACTCCGATGGAGCTCGTGGCCGAAGTCACGAGACGTCGAAGCCTCTGACGAGGTCCGGGCCGGACCAGACTCGGGGTCAGAGAAGATTCTGTCCTTTTGCGATTGCCGACTCCTCAGCGACTTGGAGGACATCTTGCCACACGGACCACAGCTCCCAGAGTCATGGTTGGGTCCGAGGCAACGGAGGCAGAAATTATGCGTGTCTGTAAGAGACATTAATTTAGAACAATGATCACATTTTTTGAACCCGCTGGCAGCCATAGGAGGAAAAAGGACCCCCGCGAGGTCGAAAGACTGAGCCGCCAGGGGTGGAAAATAAGTGGCGGGAACGCCAGTTAAAAACTGAAAACCAAAAAAAGAAATGTGAACGGACTCGATAAGGAAAAAATCGAGGCCGGGCAGGAAAAGGACACGCGAACCAAGAAAACAACAAAGAATTAATCAACTTTTTCAGCGGTGGTAACAAACTACGTCTGTAGGGCTCCGCGGAAAAAAGAAGACTGAGCAAGATGGCATCCTTGGGCGGGAAGAGGACCGCGCATGCGCGCTGCAATCCCAAAGGCTTTCTTCGAAAGCTGGGGAAATTGCTCCGCGAGGGCTCCGTCGGCACCGACGTCACCCATAAGTGAGGACTGACTTCCTGCTTGGTCCTGGAGAATACAGTGGATTACAATATAAGAACAATAAATATAATAAAATGCAAAACACATTAAAAGCATAAATTTGAGTAAAAACATAGCTCTCAACTTTTCCTGACAATAAAAATAATTAGACTCCTCTCTAACCTACAGAGGGATAGCATGCCACAATTTGAGACCAACATATGTAAAAATTTGCCATCAGTTTGTAATCAAACTGATCTCAGACAGTAAGAGCAACTGTAACATTCTCATCGACAAGTTTGTTTACTAAAACTTACTGCACGCTACCTGCTGCGGTACCTGTGTTATTTGTATGGGCATGGAGGCAGAGTGTGGTAAGATTTAATAAACATGATCCTAGAATTTTAACCAGAATAATCCTATAACAGCTAAACATATGATTTTAAATATAATTTAAGCTTTCATCGAAATCCAATGATGCTCCTTTAATGGAGAGGGGTGGGAGGAAGAACTGCCATAACCCATCACATTTAATATCCATGAATGAATTAATATAGCAACATTCTCATCCTCTAAAAATAGGGTGTGAGTATATGAGGTTTAAAACCCCTCCCCGCCCTCTTCTAGTACAGTCTAGCTGTTTCCTATGGTGTAAAAAACAAACCCCCTCAGATTGAATTTCCTTGGAAATTTAACAAGTATACAGTAGCAAAAAAACCTTTTTTCAGCATCTCTGCCTAGAAGCAGTTTTCCTTGCTGAAGACCTTCTGATTTTACATTACCATCTCAAACCCTTCTTACGGCTGATTCTCTAGCAGTCAGAACCTCCAACTTAGGAACTTTTTTCTAACTTTTTTGAATTTTGTTCAATAAGCAATCCAATCTGCTTTCTCTGGGAATGGGCTCCACCTTAACAGGGGTGGAACCAGGCTTCTGGCGTTAACTTTTAAAAAGGAGATAGAGCAGCTTTTAAACTAGATAATAGGGGAAAGCAGACTGTCGCCCAAGAGCGCATGGTTCAGAAGGATGTATCTTTGAAGGATACTAGCAAAAGAGGGAAGTTAGGTCATCCCAATAGAAAGGTTTCCAGATACCTTTAAGTACGGAGCAGACAGAGCTGAAAGATTTCAAATTAACCGTCAACTGATAACCATATTGTTAATTTGAACAAATACAATCTAAAAAATGCCTTATGCAAATCCTAGAAGTCTAAAAAATAAGATAGGAGAATTATAATATATAGCACTGAATGAAAGGTTAGATATAATTGAAATCTCAGAGACCTGGTGAAAGGAGGATAACCAATGGGAAACTGATACCAGGCTACAAAATATATCACAATGATAGGGTAGATCAAATTGATGGAGGGGTTGCGCTCTATGTTAGATGTGATAAAGTTTTTGCTGGAAACAAAATACACTGTAGAATCTCTATGGAAAGAAATTCCATGTAAAAAGGGAAGGCAATGGCAGTGGGAGTGTACTACCGACCGCCTGGCCATAATGAACAGATGGATAATGAAATGCCAAAAGAAATCAGGGAAGCTAACACACAATAAAATCCTTTTCAAGTACATTTGTAGCAAAAAACCTGTGAGAGAGTCAGTTGGACCATTAGATGATAGCGGGGTAAAAGGGGTATTAAAGGAAGACTAGTCATAGCGAAGAGACTGAATTCATTCTTTGCTTTGGTCTTTACTGAAAAAGATGTAGGAGGTTACCCATGCCTGAAATGGTATTTAAAGGTGATGTATCAGAAGAATTGAAACAAATATCTATAAACCAGGAAGATCTATCACAACTATTTGAAAAACTAGAGTAGCAAATCACCTGGACAGGATGGTATACATCCGAGGGTGCTGAAAGAACTGAAATATGAGATTGCAGACCTACTACTAGTAATCTGTTAACTATCATTAAAATCATCTGTAGTACCTGAAAACTGGTCAATATAACAATAACTTTTAAAAAGGGTTCCAGGGGTGATCCTGGAAACTACAGACTGGTGAGCCTGATGACAGTACTGAGCAAAATGGTCCCATTATAAAGAATAAAATTATTAACATGTACATAGTCGTGGTTTAATGGGAGAAAAGCCAATATGGCTTTAGCCAATGAAGGTCTTGTCTTTCTAATCTGTTGTTTTTTTTTAAAGATGTGAATAAACAAGTAAATAAAGGTGAGCTGGTTGATATAGTGTATCTGGATTTTCAGAAAGCCTTTGACAAGGCCCCTCACGAGAGACTCTTGGCAAAATTAAAATGTCATAGGATAGGAGACAGTGTACTATTGTGGATCAGGAAATGGTTAAAAGATAGAAAGCAGAGAGTAGGGCTAAATGGACAATTTTCTCAATGGAGAAAGATGAATTATGGAGCACCCCAGGGACCTGTACTGGGTCCACTGCTTTTTAACATATTCATATATGACCTGGAAATAAGAATAACGAGTGAGACAATCAAATCTGCAGATGACACAAAATTATTCAAAGCTAATTAACACAAGAGGACTGTGAAAAATTGCAAGACGACTTTGATAAACAGGAAGACTGGATGTCCAAATGGCAGATGAAATTTAATGTGGACAAGTGCAAAGTTATGCACTTAGGGAAGAAACCCCCCCCCCTCCAAACTATGGTAACGCAATGAAAGGTTCCATACTAGGTACCACCACCCAGGAAAAAGATCTAGGCATCATCGTGGACAATATGTTGAAACCCTCTGCCCAGTGTGCAGCGATGGCCAAAAAAGCTAATGGAATGCTAGGAATCATAAGGAAAGAAATGGAAAACAAAACCAAGGATAATGTAATGTCTTTGTATTGTTTCATGGTGAGACCGCACCTTGAAGATTGTATGCAAGTCTGGCCACCATATCTTAAAAAGGATATAGCAGAATTAGAAAAGGAATAGAGAAGAGCCACCAAAATGATAAAGGGGATGGAAGGATACCTCTTATGAGGAAAGGTTTAAAAGGTGAGGGCTCTTCAACTTAGAAAAAAGACAGCTAAGGGGAGATATAATAGAGGTCTATAAATTAATGAATGCAGTGGAATGGGTAAACATAGATTGATTGTTTATTCCATCAAAAAGTAGGAAGACTAGGGGGGGACACAGAAGAAGCTACAATGTAACCATTTAAGATTAATAACAGAAAATATTTTTTCACTCAACCGTAATCAAACTGAAATTCAATCCCAGAGGATATGGTACAGCTATTAGTGTAACTGGGTTTAAAAAGGTTTGAACAAGTTCCTGGAGGAAAAGTCCATAAACCATTATTAAGGGGGACCAGGGAAATCCACTGCTTATCCCAGGATAAACATCATGGAATCTGTACACCTTTTTGGGAATCTGACAGGTACTTGTGATCTGGATTGGCCACTGCTGAAAACAAGATACTGGGCTTGATGGACCTTGGTCTGACCCAGTATGGCATATCTTATGTTCTTAAGAACCCACATCTTTTACCTTGCCCGATCATAGCTTCTGCTCTAACTTTTTGAGTTCTTCTATGGGTGACATAGATCCTTGTCCAGTAGGTTGAAATGCCTTGATGGAAATTTCTGGTATGGGACAGAAATACTTGCAGTACATCTCTTTCAGCTGATCAGCAGTTACGCTACTAATGAAATGAGAATTAGCACAGCAGTACCCCAGTTTATTCATATTCACAGTGATAGAAACAAACAAGTAGGAAGAACATAATAAAACTCTACAAACATATTTGGTCTCAAAAATAAAACATCAGAATCAAAAAGAGAAAGATGATTGGCTTGGATTATATGACAGCTAAACAATAATTTTCCTTTTAGTGCTACTTTAAATCACTTAATTAAAGTCACACTGTAAATGATAAAGGACTGAGTAGAGACTTCTAATATTACAGCAAAAAAAGAAAAAATAAAGTACTAGCAGCTACATTATGAGCCCGATGCCGACATGGACATGTCGGCCCTCTGTGCGCCCTGTCGGAACCGGACACACAGAAGGAGCTGCGATTCTGATCCCGTGGGGCACGTCTAGCCCCGCGGGATCAGAATCGCAACCAGGCCGGTACATGCAGGCCGGGACACCGATTCAGTCTAGCCTGCACATACAGGCCTTGCCCGGATAGCTCAGTCAGGACTGTTCAATGAAGCCGCAGCGCCATGGCGTCCGGTTGCCATGGCACTGCGACTCCATTGAAAACCTGCGATCCCCAGTCGCCAGATACAAAGGTGGTTTCCTCGCAGCCCAATCTCCGATCTGGCCTCCTAAGGCCAGGGCCAGGCTGTGAGGAATGTCCTTTGCCCACTCCCCCTGCCCTTTCCGCGCCCCGAGCCTGCCATCCCCTGCCAACTAGAACTTATTCCACCTCCAAGGTGGAATAAGTTCCCCATTCAAGCCGCCGGCCCCAAAAGTAAAGGGCTGAGATTGGAATCGGCCTAACGCTGCCCTCAATCCGCCCCTTTCCCGCCCCTTCTACCTTCCCTGTACAACGCACGGGGAAGGTAGAAGGGATCGGGAAAGGGTCCAAATAGCGGGAATGGACATCCCATCCCCGTTATTCGTGCCTCGGAATGACCCCATTTGAATCCTGACTTCATTTTCAACTTTTAGGTAATAATAATCGTCTTCATGCATCTAAAACTAAGATTCGACTTGGAATCCTATTTTGGAGCAGATACCACACATAGATCTTGGTCTACTTCAGAGAACTTTTAATGGTCTCTGCTCCAAAAAGCTTTAAATTTTGGTAACCAACATAACTATTGTATATAAGTAAGCTCCCATAGCAATTCACAAGCACTGCTAGGCATAAATAAATTACAAAATTATCTTAAGCAGTTAAATTCCTTTAACCTGTGTTTTTGTAAAAATGAGATTTTAAATATGCATTCTTATTTATGCTGAGATGGTAAAATGTGATATGTCAATTAAAATCAGAGCAAGATAGATAAATTTAGAACTTGAATAGAACCAATTAAATTCTATTGAACAAAGAGAAAATGTGGAGAAGCAGGCAATAGCTGAAGTTAGCACAGCAATTAAAAATCTGCTTTGAAATGCTTAAAATTGTGAAAAGCAGCAAAAAATAGCAAAAAAATAAATATATAACATAAAACTCACCCGAAATAACAAATCCAGCTGCAAGTATTATATAGAATATTGTATGTTTAAGGAACTAAAAGGACAAGTACAAATGTATATCATTGCTTTAAATTACCAATCATCAAAAGAGCAGAACATCTAATAACAGGGAAATTACTGAAGTGTTATCAGCAAGTATTAAAAAAAAACATAAAAGTTTTTCTACTTTTAAAGGCTATACTTTACTACAGGGCAAAAACATTAAAGGTCAGTTTTAACAGTATATTGTAATAGAAATCAAACATATATGTTTCAAATGCACTAACAAAAGTAAAGTGCTATGCAGAAGATCCAGTAACTCTTTTCAGGAATGTGATGCCAACAGCTATGAGTGTGCATGAATGACTGGTGTGAGTGGAGGGATATGTTTGCATGTTGACAGTATGTAGAGAGATTGTATGCAAGATGCAGGATGTGAAAATAAGGTAAGACTGGAAAGAACAGACATAGGGTGAGCATGCTAGGCTGATTTCTTAGAATGCAAAGTATGGTGAAGTGTCTAAAGAGAATTTGTGCAATCAGACATGGAAAAAGTAATACTGTTTTGTTAAAGGCAACATTTTGCCATAAGAAAGGACAGCTAGCAATTCAGACAGAGCTAAAAGACAGTCACCTTTCTATTGCATTGCATATGAAAAAGCATTTCAGGCCTCATTTCATCTATGCTTGCTAAATTAGTAATGAGAGGAAAATAAGTGACGCCATAGCTTCCACAGGAGTTGTATGGATGTGCAAGGGATTTTCTAGACTTCTGCTTTGGGCAGAAGTAATACAACTTGGTTAAAAAGCCTTGAGAGATGAATAGAAAAGGGCAAGTACTGATGAATAACTCCTTCTGAACTAGTGCATTGGTTGGATGAAGAACATTAATGCTCTCTATGGGTGGTTCTACCTCCTTCTGCCCCAAATAAGTTTTGAGCTGTGCCAAACATTTTCTACCATGCCGCATATCACATAAACAGGATTTTTCATGACATCCCAGAGAACCAAGAGAATCCAGATGAATCAGCCCTATTGTATTTTCAAAACAGTATATTTCAGTTAAAATCTTATCAGAAGTATGTTCTATTAAGAGCCAAATGTTGAAATCCTGTGGGACTGCAAGCTCATTTCCAAAGGCAAATTTCTTGCAGTTTTCCTTCGAAAATGCAATCAAAATACACAGTATCAGCATTTGCACACATATCCTTTACTACCACATGGAAGCAGGTGTAAAGTACATGTTTGAAAGCACGCCCGTGCAATTTCATTCTCCCAACCTAATTCCACCTATTTCTTGTGTGGTTAAAAGTACTTATGCTTTTCCACAACAAAAGTAGTAGAGTGTAGGAGTGGCCTAGTGGATGGGGTAAGGTACCTCAGGCCGGAAGGTCAGGGGTTCAAATCCCACTAGAGGACAGCAACCTTGGGCCAGAAGGACTGGGGTTTCTAGTCACACAGGTGCTCCTTGTGGTCTTGGGCAAGCCACTTAACCCTCCATTGCTCATGTTCCCTGTAAAATAGTTATCTCCAAGTTATAATGCCCTGTTCAATGTAATTTCAGTTTGTTCAATGTAAACCACCTTGATATTATGAAAGGCAGTATATAAGAAATGTTAAATAAATAAGCACTTTTACCCAAACGCTGGGAGAGTAATAATTAAACCGTGGAGGTTTGGCTTTTTTTATACAGGTAAAAGTGAATTTTAAGTGAATTTAAAAATGTAAACTTTTAAATACTGCCTCCTAAATGTATTGGAAAACTATGAAATACATAAGGAGAGAAATTGCTGGCTAATCTATTTACGAGCCTTTGAAATACTATTTGAACTTACTCCTAGGGGCTGAAAAATTAGTCCATCCATTTCATGGCTGACCTCTTTGGCAAAGCTTCCTTCAAGGAGCTGCAAAATAAAAAAACATCAATTACATTTTCAACAGAAAATCGATTGCCTTCCTCCTACTTTTAATTATGTACTATGATAAACCAGCTGTTCTTAACCCTTTACAGAAGCAGAATACAGTTTCATCCTCCAGCAGCCTTTCCAAATTAATCTAATGATGAAACCAAAATCCTGCTGACAACCTAGGCATTCCCACATCACTCCCGTAGGGGGTGACTTTACAAAGACTGTTCTGCATGTAAAGCATAGTTACTCACCTGTAACAGGTGATCTCTGGGAACAGCAGGAATTTAGTCCTCACATATGGGTATCGTCGGTACCGACGGAGCCTGCGCGGGAACGCTCCCCAGCATCCAATTAGAACGCTTTTGGGAGCATCCCACAGCGCCTGCGTGCTGCCTTCCCGCCTTTCCCAACTGCCTCTCTCCAGTTGAGTTTTAGAGCTGAGACAAAGAAAAAGAGAGTGAGGGAAAGGAAAAGAGATAGATAGAGAGATACAACTCCTAGGGGAGGTGGGTGGGTTGTGAGGACTAAATTCCTGCTGTTCCCGGAGATCACCTGTTACAGGTGAGTAATTATGCTATCTCCAGGAACAAGCAGGAATGTAGTCATCACATATGGGGACTCCCTAGCTTTAGGTGCCAGGGAGAGACCCCAGAAGCTGTATGTCCCTGAGAAGGGCTCCACTTTCCCCCATGAATCTCTGGCATCCTACCAGGGATGGTGGGTAGGAGTTGATTAGGTATGTAACAGGTGTTTGAGAATAGCCTGACCAAACAAGGCATCCCGGTGGGAGTCCTTGTCCAAACAGTAATGGGCTGTGAAGGTATGAACCGAGGCCCAGGTGGCTGCTCGACAGATGTCGTCAATAGACACAGAGTTCAGATGAGCCATTGAGGCTGCCATGGCTCTCACATTGTGAGCTGTGACATGGCCCTCCAGAGAAAGGTTCTTACTCTAATAGGCGAATGAAATACACTGAGCAATCCAGTTAGATAGTGTTCTCTTGGAGACTTGAAGTCCCAAATGAGAAGGATCAAAAGCAACAAAGAGATGAGAGGAATTTCTATGTTGCTGTGTTCTTTGTAAGTAAAAAGCTAGCGCTCTTTTACAGTCCAAGGTATGAAGATTCCTCTCTGCATTTGATGCATGAGGTCCTGGAAAAAAGACAGGTAGGTAGACCTCTTGGTTCAGATAAAAAGGCGAGACCACCTTAGGCATAAAGTGTGGATGAGTCCTAAGGACTATCTTGTCATGATGGAACCTTGTATAAGGTGGATTAGCTACTAGCACTTGCAATTCACTAATGCGGCGTGCTGATGTGATTGCAATGAGAAAGATAACCTTCCAAGAAATAAATTTCAAGGAGGTGGTAGCTAAAGGTTCGAAAGGTGGCTTGATGAGCTGCCCAAGGACCAGGTTCAAGTCCCATGCCACCGGAGGTGGTCTAATGGGAGGCTTAGTTAGAAGGAGGCCTCTCATAAATCTTGCTATAAGAGGATGAGAGGAAATAGGTTGTCCATTTAGAGGTTTAAGAGAAGCTGCAATAGCACTCAAATGGACTCTTACTGAATTTGTCTTAAGGCCTGCATTAGACAAATGGAGGAGATACTCCAGCAAAGATTCCAGAGGTATCGCAAGGGGGTTAAGACCCTTTTCCGAACACCAAATAGTAAACCTTTTCCACTTGAAAGCATAAGAACGTCTAGTGGAAGGTTTTCTGAAAGCATAAAGAACATCTTTCACTTGCTGAGAAAGATGAAGATCTTGGAGATCTAGGCCTTCAGTAACCAAGCCCTGAGATGCAGAGACTGGGGATTGGGATGCCATAACATTCCGTTCTCCTGAGATAGGAGATCTGGAGCAGACCCTAACTCCAGGGAGGGAGCTTGAGAGAGATGTAGAAGCAGAGGGTACCACACTTGCCATGGCCAATGTGGTGCTATGAGAATCATGTGGCCTCTGTCTCTCTGAAGCTTGAAGAGGGTTTGGGGAATTAGGGGAATGGGTGGAAAGGCATACAGGAAGTCTTGACCCCAGTAAAGGAGGAAAGCATCCCTGGCCTGAGCCCCCTGAGACGGAATTCTGGAACAGAACCGGGGAAGTTTGGCATTCGATGGACTTGCAAAGAGGTCTATGTCCGGGGTTCCCCAAAGTTGAAATATCCTGGTCACCTGTTCTGCATGCAGAGACCACTCGTGTGGAAGGAGAACTCGACTGAGTCTGTCCGCCCAAGAGTTTTGAATGCCTGGAAGATATACTGCCAGCAGATGAATCTGATGCTCTCTGGCGAGGGCCCATAGTCGCAAAGCTTCGTTGCATAGCGACAGAGAGCCCGTTCCCCCCTGCTTGTTCATATAGAACATGGCTACCTGATTGTCCGTATCAATGAGGACTGTCTTGTAGCTGAGCAGGGAGTGGAACACTCGCAGAGCCAGGAAAATTGCTGAGTTCCAAGAGATTGATATGCAGACAACTCTCTTGCGGAGACCAGGTGCCCTGGGTGGAGAAGTCTTACAGATGAGCTCCCCAACCCTTTGGAGAAGCATCTGTTGTGAGAGTTGCTTGGGGTAAGGGTTGTTGAAAGGGGCACCCCAGCAACAGATTTTGAGTGGACCTCCACCATTGGAGGGACAAAATGAGGCGACTTTGCTATTTTGTCTGACAGGCACCCTGATGCCTGGGTCCATTGGGTGGATAAAGTCCACTGAGCTGCCCTCATGTGGAGGCGAGCATATGGAACCACATGCACGGTGGATGCCATGTGGCCCAGCAATTGCAACATTTCTCGAGCAGTTAGATGAGGCTTTAGCACTGCTTGAGAAGCTTACTACACCAAGCGAAGGCAACGGGCCTGGGGAAGATAGGCCCTTGCCCTTGTGGTATCCAGAAGAGCTCCTATGAACTCTGATTAATATGAATGATAATACTTAACTTCTAGATATGATCTATAATATATTCTAAAGCCTAATAAGTACAATTATAATGTATATTAGCTATCAACTCCTTGATACCTGTCTATGTATACAATATACATGATCCTCCTACTGCTTGCTACTAAGTGTCTTTACAAAGTATTCTCCACTAAGTAACCAACCATTGTTACAAAGTAGATACAGTGTAACAACCCATGCTTAGCTGTGTCCTGAAAATTACCAAACATATTCATAGCCATTACGTTATATTCCACTGAAGTACCTATACAGATGTTATTCATTGAATTAGCTTGCTATTTGTTATACCCTATACTGATGTTTACATGCTGAAATAGCTTACTGAAGTTACTATATAACCACTCAAAAGCAGCACGGTCTCTCATTCTACAGCAGACCTCCTTACTTTTCCAGCTTACTTATATTCTTGCCGTCAATACCTTACCGCTAAACTGAGCCTTATCCCTACTTGTATAGTCACACTACAAATTAGTACCTTCCACACACCCAGCAAAGCCAACGCAACAACCGCCAAGCCACTATGGCCATCCCACTATTTACCATTACTACCTTATTCCTAGCATTAAACACTTTGCAATGCTCCATAGCCCTTTCTTCCGGGCAACACTATATCACCACCTTACCCTACCTGGGCAAGAAGAACCAATCTAACCCTTACCATTCTGCAACCAGCTTCCCACAACACCTACGACGCTCTCACCTGCTGTATGTGGACCTCAATCATCCAGACAAACTTAAAAAAGCACTACCTAAAACTCAACTCTTCCTCAACTGTGCCCTTATAAACTCACGCTCTGTGCGTAATAAATGGCCAGTGATACCAGACTTGATAGAAGTGCATAACCTGGATCTACTCATGGTGACTGAATCCTGGCTCAAGGATACTGACAAAGCTATCATAAACCAATTAATACCTTCCAACTTCTCCATCCATACTTGCCACAGGACCAACCGAAAAGGAGGTGGAGTATTCATTCTTTCAAAAACAAACCTAGAATTTCGACTTCTCACATCCAAGAGCTCCTCCCATGCGGACTTTATCACCATTGCCAATAAAGACATCACCATAAACCTTATTTACAGATCCCCTTCCTCTCCTCCTGAAGTTATCTCTACATTTATAGACTTAGCCTGCAACCCAGCCGACCCACACAGCTCCAATTGGCTGCTTGGAGACTTTAACTTACCCTCCCTGCAACCCAACCAAGCAGATGCTTTCCTAGAAGCCATGCAAACACTCGGTTTTGATCAACTTGTAAACACTTCCACTCACAATAAAGGAAACCTACTGGACCTAATTTTCGCTCCCACGCTGCATTCAGCCAAAACTCCATCCTTAACACTACTATCACCTCCATTCCCTGGTCGGATCATAAACTAATTATGTTTCAGATGCCCACTCTTCACTCTAAGCATCCACCTAACAACCCATGTACAGAATCCAAACCTACCTCTCAATTCAAACCATTGGACAAAGAGGAATTCATTAGGCACGCCTTACCTCTACTCAACCCAATACATTCTGACCTCGGAGAAGCAATCACCAACTGGAACACCACATTAAAGTCTATTGCACAACTACCAGCTTCAACCAAAAGCAACAAGACCAAACAAAACAAGAGACAGCCATCACCATGGTTTACAGCAGATCTCCGTTCATCCCTCCTCTCCCTCAGGAAACTTGAAAGGAAATGGAGAAGATCTCACTCCGAAGCCAATAAAGTAATATACTTGAACCACCTCAAACTCCACCGTGAATCTATATATCTCAAAATGAGTGAATACCATGCTAATCTTCTCCTCCGCTCACTAAATAAACCCAGAGACCTTTTCAACATAGCAAAATCCCTAATTAAAGACCCATCATCTACCCAACTAGTTCCTATCCCCCCCCAGTCCTACGCCGATTATCTCCAATCCAAGACCTCCATAACTGACACAATCTCAGTCACAACACCATCACACTCTCACTCCCCATTTCCTGCAATCACAACATTTACAACACCCTCTGAAAAAAACATTCAAGATCTCATCACCTCCATCAACACTTCTACAGCTCCAAGTGACCCATGCCCAGCATACTGGGTCAGATCGCTACGTGCCGAACTGAGCCCAATCCTAGTCAACATCATTGGACTCTCCTTTGCAACAGGCACGTTCCCATCTCTCCTTAAACAAACCTCTATAAGACCTCTACTGAAGAACTCTAGGCTTGACCCACTAAAGCCTGACTCCTACCGCCCAATCTCGAGCATACCTCTATTAGCCAAAATAATAGAGAAGGTTGTTCAGAGACAGATACAACATCACATTGATACAGCCTCACCGCTTGATCCCAGTCAACACGGCTTCAGGGAATCACACGGTGTAGAAACTCTCCTTACCACCCTAACTAATACACTGAACAGAGGTCTTGATAAAGCAGAAAACGGCTTTGCTCTAATATTCCTAGATATCTCCGCTGCCTTCGACTCAGTCAATCATAATCTACTCCTTGCCCGACTCCTAGAAAAAGGAATCGAGGGTCTCGCCTGGGAATGGTGTAGGTCATACCTGTCTGAGCGATGGCAACATGTCAGAGTCGGTCCCACCACATCCACACCTTTCCACCAACACCAAGGTGTTCCGCAAGGATCGTCATTATCTGCACTTCTGTTTAATGTATACTTACAGCCGATCTGTGACATCATACGCACCTTCAACATCTCCTCATTAATCTACGCTGACGATGTTCTATTGTTTACTCCATTTAAAGTCAGTCAACCAGACTTCACCAAGCTTATCCAATGCTTCAATGCCATCACAGACTGGTTAGCTTCTCAAAACCTCCGTATAAACTTCAAGAAGACCGAAGTTCTCTTCATATCAAGAAACAAAGCATTCTCACCTCCATCCTCTCTAAAAGTGAGAGATGCGGATCTCCCCTGTAAACCATCTATTCGCTACCTAGGGATTACTCTGGATCAGCATTTTGAATTTAAGGAACACATTCGGAACGTCACAAAGGCTGTCTACAATAAAATAAGAACGCTAAGACAACTCAGACCCATGCTACCTCACAACAACTTCCGGACCATTTTCCAGGCCCTCACACTACCTCATTTTGATTATGCTAATGTCATCTTATACGGTCTACCTAAAAACACCATTAATCCTCTACAACTGGCGATGAATGCGGCTGCTAGGGTGCTTTGTGGTCTATCAAGATCAGACCATATCACCCCGACTCTCATGGAACTACACTGGCTACCAATTCATTGCAGGATAACCTATAAAATCCTCATCATCACCTTCAAGATCATCAACAACCTTGCCCCCACGTCTCTTAACGATCTCATCTCCCTCACCCCAAAAAACAGAGAGAGAAGGACAACAACGGACAACACCCTGATTATCCCCAAGGAGTCCATCAAATGTACCCAATCAACCAAGAAAAGGACCTTCGCCTTCTATGCACCTAAATGCTGGAATGACCTCACACCTGAAATAAGAGCGATTAAAGACCTCTCTCAATTTCGTACGGCAATCAAGCACCACATCTTCCTGATCCATTTTGCACAAGCATCCAATCCTCATCGGATCAACAGCCCTCTTAAACCGACTAACTCTCACTCTTCTCCCCAATTCCCTCACATGTAATCTCTGCCCCAAGTTCTCTTATGTCCTACCTTATTCCGACCATGGTCTGCCTGTGAATACTAAAGAACCCTATACGTTTATACATAGCTCAGTTTTTACACTGTTTTTGTACATAGTTCCACTGTGTGTACATAGTTATAGTTTTATTACCCCCTATTCCAAGTTTAATTTCCCTGTTATAATGTAAGCACACCAGTGTTTTCTGATTGTGCAGATCTGTTACTTGTAAACCGCACTGAAAACAAATAGCGCGGTATATAAAAAATGTTAAATAAATAAATAAATAAAGACTGAGTGGGAGTCAGACTGGATTTTGGGATGTTTATTACCAGTCCTAAATTCTGAAGGATACGCATTGTGCAGGATAGAGAAGTCTTGGCCTCTGACTGTGTTGGAGCTCGAATGAGCCAGTCGTCCAAGTAAGGGAAGACGAATATTCCCAGAGTGTGGAGAAATGCTGCTACCACAGCCATGCATTTCGTGAACACTCTTGGTGCTGAGGCCAGACCAATAGGAAGCACCCTGTATTGGTAGTGCTTTCCTTGAAAAAGGAACCGAAGGAACCTTCTGTGGGTTGGATGGATGAGGACATGGGTGTACGCATCCTTGAGATCTAGAGAACAAAGCCAATCCTGACTCTGAAGGTATGGAAGCAGAGCTCCGAGAGAAATCATCTTGAATTTCTCCTTGACAAAGAATTTGTTCAATTCTCTGAGCTCTAAGATAGGTCTGTATTCCCCTGTTTTCTTTGGGATAAGAAAATATGGGGAATAGAACCCTGTGCCCTGTTGATGAAGAGGCACTTCTTCTATTGCCCCTTGGGCAAGAAGGATGGCAACCTCCTGACCTAACAGGTTGATGAGAGAGGTCGGAGAATTGAACTGCTTCACTATTGTTTGAGGGGGCATGCTTGAAAAATGAAGTTTGTACCCCTCCTTTATGATGGAGAGTGTCCAATGCTCTGCTGTTATTTGCCCCCCATCTGGGTGCAAAATGACATAACCTTCCTGGAATGGTGGACGGTTCTGGTCCTTCCAGAACCAGAAAGGCTAAGTTCTCTAGCTGAAAGTCAAAGGTCCTGAGGAGGCTGAGGCTGCTGGGCCGGTGGAGGCCTAGCAGCCTTTGCTTTCTTCTGTTTGGGTGGTTGCTGACGTTTGGTTGAAAACTGACCTGCAGAAGATGCCTGCTGACCATAAGCAGGATAAAATCTTTTCTTTTTAGAAAAAGATGTTTTCTTGAACAACTTCTTTCTAACAGGATCAGCAGTGGACTTGGATAGTCTATCCAAGGTGGAATTTTCAGCATCCATTTCATTGGCTTTTTCCTGCCAATCTTTACCAAACAGGTTCTCACCAGTACAAGGGATATTTCCCAATTTATCTTGTTCCCAGAGCTCTAAATCAGATTCCTGGAGCCAAGCAATTCTACGTGTCACTCAAAGCAGTCAAAGGCTGCACGGTTGGAGAATTTAGAGACATCTTGGGCATGTTTAACCCAAGTGAGAAAGTCCTGTCTTTTATCCTCAGAAGTGAAAGGACTTAAAGTCTGTAAATTATCTGTGACCTCCTTTAGGAACATTCCCATGTAGAGACTATAGGAACTGATTCTTGCAGCAAGAATGGAAGCTTGAAAGACTCTACGTCCAAAAGCATCCAGGGTTCTGCATTCACGTCCTGGAGGATAAGAGGCATTTCTTTTTGCACTTCTGATCCTTCTCATACCTGACTCCACCACGAGAGAGTGGTGAGGAAGCTGAGTCTTATGGAACCCAGGACAAGGAGGGACACGATACATAGTATCCAACCTACGAGAATGAGGAGAGGTGGTAAGAGGTGTTTCCCACATCCTTAACATGAGATCATATAGAATCTCATGAATGGGTAAGGTACCTGCCTCCTTAGGAGTTTTGGGATATTGTAAAATTTCCAACTCCTTGGCCCTTGGCTCTTGGCTCTGTTTCAGGGGCCACAGTAATGGACGGGCCCCGAGCCACCTCTCTGATGAAGTCTTGGAAAGACATGTCCTCTGGAGGAGACATCCTGCGTTTAGGAGAGGACGACTCCTCTGGAAGAAGCATCGCTGCATCGACAGAACTTTCAGAATCCTCAGATTCTTCTGAGGACTCGAAGTATCGTCTGTCCGAATGCTCCTGTAGAGCCAATACCCGTACCGACCAAGGTCGGTACCGGGAGTAACCGGTACCGGAGAATCGGTACCGGCGGGCATCTGAGGACAGGATACCGGCAGCGCAGACACCGATGCCGATGTCGATGCTATCGGTACCGGTACCGATACAGATACCAGTGCCGGTACCGGTGGAGTTGTCTGTCACGGTACCAAGGGCGTCGATGCCGCAAGGAAAGCCGCCAGACTGTGTTCCATGGTCAGAATTCTCTGGTCCATAGACGCTGCCAATGCCTGGATGTCGGTACCGGTGGAGACCACCAGTACCCCAGAGCATGGCACCAGGAGATATGTCGAGGCCGAGCCATCGAGAACATCCTGGTACCCAGATAATGCTTTGGAAGCCGAAGCCTCCCGCCGGGGTAATTTTGCCGGTGCAGAATCCTCGAGGGCAATGCCAGAGGCATCTCGATGCTTAGGAGATCTACCCTTCGAGGATTGGCTGGATTTATGTTTAGTTACCTGAGATCCATGGGAGGAAGAAGCAGCCCTGGAAGACGTCGATGCCACCGAAGTCGCATCAGAGGGAAACAGGATACTGAGCTTTGCCACTCGGTTCTGCACAGGACACACAATCCGTGATGGAGTGGTCAGGACCTAAACATTTTAAACACCATTCATGGGTGTCGGTGACAGAAATGGTACCGCCACACTTTGTGCACTTTTTAAAACCTGAGGCAGGTTTTTCCATGTTAAGGAACGTTTTTGGGCCTAAGGCCCAAAAAGGCGGGTGCACCTGAAGAAAATGGAAAACATATATATATAGATATATATAGATATATAGATATATATTTTTTTTAGAAATAGGAAAGAAAAGACCGGCGGTACCGGTAGAGTGTCGAAGAAGGCAGACGCAACCACAAAAAGAAATAAAGAAAAAAAGACATTCTTCTGCGGTGACAGGAACACAACCTGCTGGCTCCACGGAAAAAGAATACCTGGCGAGAGGCAGTTGGGAAAGGCGGGAAGGCAGCACGCAGGCGCTGTGGGATGCTCCTAAAAGCGTTCTAATTGGACGCTGGGGAGCGTTCCCGCGCAGGCTCCGTCGGTATCGATGATACCCATATGTGATGACTACATTCCTGCTTGTTCCTGGAGATAGGTTGTTGCAAAAATGGAAAATGCCTTTTATAAAATTACACCATGCTATGTGTACCAAGACAGCATGCACTTATGTGTGTGCCACTTTTAGGCATACCTGCAGCATAACTTAGAAGGAGCAGGGGTAGAGTTCTGATGTACCTGCATATATTCTATAATAATGCACAAGCTTACACACATTTACACCTGTTCCTAAGATTCCTTTCATAAGGACAATAAAATGGACAACTCCCACTTTGTTTCCAATATTCTATGGGAATTATTTTAGAAGCCTCATTCGTGATTTACACATGTAAACTGCATCCACATGTAAACAGAAATTTTAAAAAAGGCTCATTTTACACGTGGATGTCCCTATCACACTGAAATAGCAAGGGGGGGTGTTTGGGGTGTGGCCTGGGCAGGACAAAAATCAACATGTGTATTCCCCATTTCATATAGGAAATGCATGTGTAAGCCCAAAATTGTGCATATCCGGATTTACACCTGCTCCCTGAACGGATATTTAAAGAGTGCTCCCTTTGACCATCCTTTTACAGCAGGGATTCTCAACCTAGTCCTCGGGACACACCTAGCCAGTCAGGTTTTCGGGATAACCATAATGAATATGCTTGAGAGAATTTGTATAGAATGGAAGCAGTGCATGCAAATCCCTCCATGCATATTCATTGTGATTTCCCTGAAAACCTGACTGGCTAGATGTGTCCCAAAGACTGCGTTCAGAACCCCTGTGTTACAGGAGGGATTAAGGAGAATCTCCACAATCTCTGATGTTTATTTCCCCTCCAAACTGAAAAGAGGTATAAATAGAGATTGCAGTAGTTGATCAGAAGCATCTAGACCAGGAGTGGCCAACTCCAGTCCTATTGCATCACAATCCAGCCTGGTTTTCAGGACATCCCTAATGAATATTCATGAGATATATTTTCATACAAAGGAGGAGTGGTTGCAAATATACCTCATGAATAATCATTAGGGACATCCTGAAAACTAGGTTGGATCGTGGTGCATTAGGACCGGAGTTGGCCACCCCTCTAGATTTGCAAAATGGCCCAGATACAGTTATAAGTGCTTACCATTTACATATGAAAGTTGTGAAATGCCAGCACTCAGAAACACAGAAATATGACGGCAGAAAAAGACCACATGACCTACCTAGGCTGCCCTCCATATCTGCTACAATAGCCCCCCTTTTTCCTTTAGAAATCTTCTGTGTTGATCCCATGCTTTTTTGAACTCAGATAAAAAAGCATGGGACCAACACAGAAGACCTCTTAAGGAAAAAGGGGGACTATTGTAGTTGATATGAAGGGGCAGACTAGATAAAAACATGACAGCAGAAAAAGACCACATGGCCTATAGGGTGGGAGGTGGGATGTAAATGACAAGGAGACTGGGGAAATGGGGAGGGGTTATTTTAACAGCAGCAGTCCTTTAAAAGTATTGCAAATACAACTTGAGGCCCACTATCTTTATATTGCTCCAATGTTCACAGTTGCAGCATTGCAAGATGAAATTTACTGCTTGAGTCTCTAAATTTCAGTATGATTATCTCATGTTTCCTTCTTGGACTCTGGATGCAACCTCATATATAGTTTCAGAGTGGTATATTTTGAAAGATGAATTAAGTGGCAAGTAGTAAACTTACTGGACAGTTCTTTGTTGTAATAAAAAAAAAGATGAAGGGAATAAATTTCCCTAGGGGTTGTATGCATGTTGACATGAAGGCGGTCTGTCTGTTGGTGTGTTCTGAGATGGAGTTTAGGAAGAGTAGAGGCACAGTCGTGATTTACAGGCAAACTCCTAATATCTTATAAAAACACATAGGGGTATGTTTACAAAGCTGCGGTAGAGGTCTTTCCCATAGATGCTTAAGAGTAGTTACTCACCTGTAACAGGTGTTCTCCAGGAGCAGCAGGAATCAGTCCTCACATATGGGTAATGTCGGCACCGATGGAGCCCTCGTGCGGAGCATTTCCCCAGCTTTCAAAGAAAGTCTTTGGGAATTGCAGCGCGGTCCCCTTACCGCCCAAGGGTGCCATCTTGCTCAGTCTGATGACATAGCTAAAAGACAGCAAAAAAATTAGCAAAATAAATCATATGACTGCAACTCCAAGCAGAGGAGGGAGGGTTGTGAGGACAGATTCCTGCTGCTCCTGGAGAACACCTGTTACAGGTGAGTAACTACTCTTTCTCCAGGACCAAGCAGGAAGTCAGTCCTCACATATGGGACTCCCCAGCTTAAGGCTACCGGAGACCTCAAGCGGAAAAACTGAGCTCCCTCTAGCTCGTCAGCACGTAAGGAAGGAATCTTCTCTGAGAACGCCCCCGACCGGTAGCCCAACACCAGGGCCGGAGGGTAGGAGATGCCTAAACCCCAAAGAGATTATGGAGTATTGCCTGTCCGAAAGCACTGTCCCTGCGGGACTCCTTCTCAAGGCAGTAATGGGCCACAAAAGTCTGGCTTGAAGACCAAGTAGCGGCCTGGCAGATGCCTGCCAACGGAACAGAGCGGAGATGAGCCACTGACGCAGCCTTCGCCCTGACACGATGAGCCGTGACTCGACCCTCCAACGAGAGGCCGGCTGCCCCATAAGCCCAGGCGATACAGTCAGCGACCCACATGGACAAAGTACACTTGGAGACAGGTAGCCCCAACTTATTGGGGTCAAAAGAAACGAAGAGTTGAACAGCCCTCCGATGCTCCCGCGTACGGTCAAGGTAGAAAGACAACGCCCTCCTACAGTCCAGGGTATGCAGGACCATCTCAGCCCGGTTGGCATGCGGCCTGGGAAAGAAGGTCGGAAGAACCACTTCCTGAGGTGAAAAGGGGAGACAACCTTAGGAAGAAACTTAGAGTGAGTTCGCAAGACTACACTATTCCTGTAGAACCTAGTGTAAGGGGGATCAGACACTAGTGCCTGCAGTTCACTCACTCGCCTAGCAGAGGTAAGACCTACCAAAAAGAAGGTTTTCCAGGAGAGAAAACGGAGAGGGCAGGTAGCCATAGGTTCAAAGGGCGGACAAGTAATCCGCTGTAAGAACACATTCAGATCCCACTCAGGGGCTGGTGGACGCAAAGGAGGTTTAAGCAGAAGGAGGCCTCTGAGAAAACGAGCCACCAAAGGGTGGTTGGAAAGAGGCCGTCCGTCCACCGGCGAGTGGTGCGCTGACGTGAACCCTGACAGAGTTGGATTTAAGGCCCAGATTGGAGAGGTAAAGCAAATATTGCAATACTACCGCTACCAAGCACGAGAAGGGATTCTCGCCATGCTGAGCACACCATGCGGAGAACCTATGCCACTTAAGAGCATAGGATTTCCTGGTGGATTGCCGCCTAGAGGCCAAGACCACATCTTCCACCTCTCGAGGCAGTAGTAGGGGAGCCAGGACTACCCTTTCAGCAGCCAGGCCATCAGATGAAGGGACTGGAGGTTGGGGTGCAAGAGAGTCCCCTGATCCTGAGAAAGGAGATCGTGCTGAAACCCCAGAGGAAGAGGGGTGTCCACCGCCAGTTGCAGCAGAAGCGGGAACCACAGTTGCCTCGGCCACCTGGGGGCTATCAGGATCAATGAAGCCCCGTCCTTGAGGACTTTGAACAGTGTTCTGGACACTAGTGGCGTGGGAGGAAACGCATACAGTAGGCCTGTGGACTACGAGATCAGAAACGCATCCGCTGCTACTCTGAGAGGATGCGGTTGTCTGGAGCAGAATCTCGGGAGTTGCCGGTTCAGAGGACTGGTGAAAAGATCCATGGTGGGGAGGCCCCACCTGAGAAAGACCTGCTGAACCACCAACGGGTTCAACCTCCATTCGTGTGGTTGCAGGATCCTGCTCAGTCTGTCCGCCAGGTAATTTTCTTGACCTGGGAGGTAGACAGCCTTGAGGAGGATTCCGTGATTGACAGCCCAAGAGCACAGCCGTTGTGCCTCCTGACATAGGAGGAAGGAGCCTGTGCCTCCTTGTTTGTTCATGTAGAACATGGCAACTTGACTGTCCGTCTGGACCAGTACAGACTGGTGAGAGGCGAGGTGGGAGAAGGCTCTTAGAGCTAGGCGTATCACCTGTAGCTCCAGGAAGTTTATCTGTTGAGCAGCCTCCCACGGGGTCCAGAGACCCTGAGTACATGTTCCTTGGCAATGTGCTCCCCAACCTAGAAGAGAAGCATCTGTCATCAGCACTTGAGAATGCGGAGGGGATTGAAAAACCACTCCGAGTACCAGATTCGGAAGATGAAGCCACCATTGCAGAGAGGAGACTAGCAGGTCGGATATTTTTACTGAGTCCGCTAGGCTCCCTGTGGCCTGATGCTACTGAGTGCGAAGGCTCCACTGAGCAGGCCGCATGTGCAGGCGGGCATTGGGGCTGACATGAACCGTGGAAGCCATATGGCCGAGTAGTCTCAGGAATTGCCTGGCAGAGACCAAGGAATTGCTGCGAAACTGCCTGGCCAGATCCATCAGCCTGTGGGCTCTGTCCATTGGCAGAAAAGCCTTCACCTGAAAAGTGTCTAGCCTTGCTCCTATGAATTCTAAGTTCTGGAACGGGAGCAAAGTGGACTTTGCGAAGTTTATGACAAACCCCAAGTGCTGAAGCAGAGCCACAGTGCGAAGGGTGGCTTGATTGGCCTCCTGGGAAGACTGGCCCCTTATGAGCCAGTCGTCCAGGTATGGAAACACAAAAAGACCTTGAAGCCTCAGGTAGGCCGCCACCACTGCCAGGCACTTGGTGAACACCCTGGGAGCGGAGGACAGGCCAAAGGGTAGTACTCTGTACTGATAGTGGTTTCCTCCCACAACAAATCTGAGATATTGTCTGTGGTCTGGATGAATAAGGATGTGAGTATAAGCATCCTTTAGATCTAAGGAGCATAGCCAATCTCCCTGCTGGAGGTAGGGCAGCAGGATTCCAAGGGTAAGCATCTTGAACTTTTCCCTCTCCAGGAACTTGTTGAGGTTGCGCAAGTCTAGGATTGGTCTGAGGCCTCCTGTTCTTTTTGGTACCAGAAAGTACCTGGAATAAAGCACAGTTACTTACCTGTAACAGGTGATCTCTGGGAACAGCAGGAATTAGTCCTCACATATGGGTACGTCGGTACCGACGGAGCCCGTGCGGGTACGTCGGTACCGACGGAGCCCGTGCGGGAAAGCTCCCCAGCTTCTTAGAATAGAAGCTTTTGGGACCTCCCACTGCACATGCGCACTGCCTTCCCGCCTTCCTGAACAGCTCTCCTCAGTTTCGAGTTTATAGCTGAGTCAACAGAGAGAGGACAGGAAGATAGATAGATAAAAGATACAACTCCTAGGGGAGGTGGGTGGGTTGTGAGGACTAATTCCTGCTGTTCCCAGAGATCACCTGTTACAGGTAAGTAACTGTGCTATCTCCAGGAACAAGCAGGAATAAGTCCTCACATATGGGGACTCCCTAGCTTAGATGCATGGGATCCCCTGTAAAGGTTCGCCATCTTCGTATGGATCTCAGGCATCCATTCTGGGAAGGTGGGCAGGAGTTGTTTAGGAATGGAACAGGTGCTTGAGGACAGCCTGGCCAAACAAGGCATCCCGGCGGGAGTCCTTGTCCAAACAGTAATGGGCTGTGAAGGTATGAACCGAGGCCCAGGTAGCGGCTCGACAGATCTGATCTATGGAAACAGAGTGCAGATGAGCCATAGAAGTTGCCATGGCCCTCACATTGTGAGCAGTGACATGGCCTTCCAGAGAAATGTTTTTGCTCTGGTAAGCAAAAGAAATACACTGAGCAATCCAATTGGAAAGTGTACGCTTGGAGACTGGAAGTCCCAAATGGGAAGGATCAAAGGCCACAAAAAGTTGAGAAGACTTTCGATGTGGCTGAGTCCTATTAAGGTAAAAAGCGAGAGCTCTTTTACAATCCAGAGTATGAAGGTTCCTCTCTGCATTGGATGCATGAGGAGCTGGAAAAAGACAGGTAGATATACCTCTTGATTAAGATGAAAAGGCGAGACCACTTTAGGCATAAAGTGGGGATTCGTCCTAAGGACCACCTTATCATGATGAAATCTTGTGTAAGGTGGATTAGCCACTAAAGCCTGCAGCTCACTGATGCGGCGAGCCGAAGTGACTGCAATGAGGAAGATGACCTTCCAGGAAAGAAATTTCAAGGAGGTGGAAAACATTGGCTCAAAAGGTGGCTTCATAAGTTGACCGAGCACTAGATTCAAATCCCATGCGACCGGGGGTGGTCTGATGGGAGGTTTAGTGAGAGTCAGGCCTCTCATGAATCTTGCAACAAGAGGATGAGAGGAGATAGGTTGTCCATTTATATGTTTCAAGGATGCTGCAATAGCACTTAAATGGACTCTTACCGAATTCGTCTTGAGGCCTGCATTGGATAGATGCAGGAGATAATCAAGAAGAGAATTCAAAGGAAGTGCCAGAGGGTCAAGACCCTGCTGAGCACACCAAATGGAAAAACGTTTCCATTTGAAAGCATAGGAACGCCTGGAAGAGGGTTTCCTAGAGGCAGAAAGGATATCTTTCACTGGTTGGGAAAGATGAAAGTCTTGAAGGCTTAAGCCTTCAGTAACCAAGCACTGAGGTGAAGGGATTTGGGGTTTGGGTGCCACAAAGTCCCCTCCTCCTGAGACAGGAGGTCTGGCGCAGCTCCCAGATCCAAGTAGGATCCCTGGGAGAGCTGTAGAAGTAGAGGGAACCACACTTGGCGTGGCCAGCGTGGAGCTATGAGGATCATAGTTCCATGATCCCTCTGGAGTTTGAACAGAGTCTTGGGAATCAAAGGAATGGGTGGAAAGGCATATAGGAATGCCTGATTCCAATTCAGGAGAAAGGCGTCCGTAGCCTGAGCTCCCTGACACGGAGTTCTGGAACAGAACCGGGGAAGTTTGGCATTCCACGGACTTGCAAAGAGGTCTATGTCCGGGGTCCCCCATTCCTGAAAGATTCGGTTTATTTGGTCCAAATGTAGGGACCATTCGTGTGGCAGCAGAACTCGACTGAGCCTGTCTGCCCGAGAGTTTTGAACTCCTGGGAGATACACTGCTAGCAGGTGAATCTGATGCTCTCTGGCGAAGGCCCATAGTCTTAGAGCTTCGTTGCAAAGCGACAGAGAGCCCGTCCCTCCTTGTTTGTTTATGTAAAACATGGCCACCTGATTGTCCGTCTGAACTAGGACAGTGAGGTTGGCTAGGAGGGAGTGGAAGACCTTGAGGGCAAGGTAAATTGCTCGCAGTTCCAGAAGATTGATATGAAGGGTGGTCTCCTGTAGAGACCAAGTGCCCTGAGTGGAGAGAGTTTGCAGATGGGCTCCCCACCCTGTTTGGGAGGCATCTGTTGTGAGGGTTGCTTGGGGTAGCAATGGTTGAAATGGAGCCCCCAACAACAGATTCTTGGTGGAAGTCCACCAGTGGAGGGACCAAAACAGACGATCGGAGGTTTGTATTTGGTCTGAGAGCGCTCCTGACGCCTGAGTCCACTGAGTGGCCAGGGTCCATTGAGCTGCTCTCATATGAAGACGAGCATAGGGCACCACATGCACTGTGGAGGCCATATGACCCAGTAGGCGTAGCATTTCCCTGGCTGTCAAGTGAGAGCTGGACTGAGCTTGGGAGGCCAAACTCAGGAGGCGCTGGCCTCGAACATGTGGAAGGTAGGCCCTTGCAGTGATGGTGTCCAACTGGGCCCCTATGAATTCTAGAGATTGAGTAGGGATGAGTTGGGACATGGGAAGGTTTACTACCAGTCCCAGATACTGCAAAAGGCTCCTTGTGTGGTCCAGGGAAATCTGGGCCTGTGACTGAGTTGGAGCTCGGATGAGCCAGTCGTCCAGATATGGGAAGACAAAGATTCCCATGCCTCTTAGAAATGCGGCTACGACTGCCATGCATTTTGTGAATACTCTTGGAGCAGAGGCTAGACCGAAGGGGAGTACTCTGTATTGGAAATGTTTTCCCTGAAACAGAAAGCGAAGATACTTTCTGTGGGATGGATGGATGAGTATATGTGTATACGCATCCTGTAGGTCTAGAGAACAAAGCCAGTCCTGACCCTGGAGGTAAGGAAGGAGAATGCCGAGAGACAGCATTTTGAATTTCTCCTTGAAGAGAAATTTGTTCAATTCTCTCAGATCTAGGATTGGTCCGAATCCCCCTGTCTTCTTTGGAATGAGAAAATAAGGGGAGTAGAAACCGGACCCTTGTTGAGGAAGAGGAACCTCTTCTATGGCCCCTTGGGCAAGAAGAGAGGAAACCTCTTGACCCAACAGGGTTAGGAGAGATGGGGGAGAATTGAATGGTCTCACCATATGATGGGGAGGAAGGCTGGAGAAATGAAGTTTGTAACCCTCTCGAATGATAGAGAGGGTCCATTGTTCTGTTGTGATTTGTTCCCATCTGGGAGCAAAGTGAACCAACCTTCCGGGCATGGTGAGAGGTTCTGGTTGTGTTAGAACCAGAAGTGGCAAGTTCCCTAGGAGCAAGTCAAAACCCCTGAGGGGTTGGAGCCTGCTGAGCTACAGTAGCTGCTGCAGGCTTAGCTCGTGCTTGTTTGGATTGCTGACGCTTAGCAGTATAGCGAGGTTGAGAAGACTGCTGGCCAGTATTTGAAGCAACTCTGGCCTTCTTATAGTAAGGCCTTTTAAAAGACTTTTTCTTAGTAGGAATTGAAGTGGACTTTGAAAGTCTTTCCAAGGTGGCATTTTCAGCATCCATCTGGGTGGCTTTGATTTGCCACTCTTCCCCAAATAAGTTCTCACCTGTACAGGGCAGATTCCGTAAGCCATCTAGAACCCAAGGTTCCAGATCAGAGGCCTGGAGCCAAGCAAGACGTCGGGCTGCAATAGCAATGCCCGAAGCCCTACTGGCTCCCTCAAAGGAATCATATGCTGCCCTATTAGAGAACTTAGAAACCTCTAAGAGTTGTTTCACTAGGGAAAGGAATCCCTGCTTTTTATCCTCAGGGATAAAGGGGGCAAAATGCCGCACCTTTTTGGCAAGTTCCTCCAGGAACATGCCCATATAGAGACTGTAGGAATTAATCCTGGCTATAAGCATACTAGCCTGGAAAATTTTCCTACCAAAAGAGTCCAAAGTCTTACATTCCCGTCCTGGAGGGGTGGAAGAGTGCCTTTTGGTACTCCTAATCTTCTTCATTGCAGACTTCACCACAATAGAGTGGTGGGGCAATTGAGTCTTTTGGAAACCAGGAGAAGGAGGGACCCTATACATGGTGTCCAACCTACGGGAATAAGGAGACAAAGTCAAAGGATTTTCCCAGAAATCCATCAGTTGTTCTTGAAGGATTTCATGGATAGGCAGGGTAACTGCCTCCTTAGGGGCCTTTGAGTATCCCAAAATATCCAGTTTTTTGGATCTGGGTTCCTTTTCAGAGGATGTGGTAATAGAAAGGGCTGTAGCCATATCTAAAACAAAGTCCTGGAAGGACAAATCCTCTGGAGGGGACATTCTCCTTTTAGGAGAAGAGGGCTCCTCAGGTAAGTTGAGTGAAAACTCAGCAGAATCATCAGAGGAGTGAAAATCCTCAGAGGAATCGGTGCTTTCCTCTAACGCACGATACGCGTACCGATCGGTATCGATATCGGGCGTATCGGGTATGGAACCGGTATGGAGCGAAAGCCCATACGGTACCGACTTGCGTTTAGAGGTGGACGGCCTCGATACCGGCATGGCGGACGATACCGGTATCGGGCCCGGAACCGCTGAAAGCGGAACCGATGGCGTTGCAGCTTTAATGAAAGCCATGACGGCCTGCTGCATGGACTGTACAGTATCGCCCATGGACGCCATAGCTGCCTGGATGTCGGTACCGGAGTGACCCGGTACCCCAGAGCAGGCTAACAGGTGATCTGTCGAGGCCGTAGCATCGATATCAACCTGAGACCCCTGAATTGGCGTTTTTGGAAGTTGGACTTCCCGCCGGGGTTGTTTGGCTGGGGCAGGGTCCTCAAGTTCTAAGCTAAGAGCCTCTCGATGCTTTGAAGGAGATTTGCTCTTTGAGGACTTGCCCACAGAAGGTTTGGTTACCTGAGATCCATCCGGAGAAGAAGACCTGGATGACTGTGATGCTGTATTCTCTGAAGCAAACAGCACATGGAATTTGTTGGCCCGGTTCTGCAGCCCACGTTTAGACATGTGGGAGCAAGATGGGCAGTCCGGTATGGAATGGTCAGGCCCCAAACATTTCAGACACCAGTCATGGGTGTCTGTGACTGAAATAACAGCATTACATTTGGTACACTTCTTAAATCCAGGGGCTGGCTTCTCCATGAGGAGAAATTGAGTAGGCCGAGAGGCCTCTCTGAAGTGACCAAAAAGCTAAAAAATAAGAAAAAAGAATTATAATTTTTTAAAGAAAGAAAGAAAAGACCGGCGATACCGGTATCGGTATGGGGAAGGCAGGTACGCGGTCTAAAGAAACAAATAAAATAACAATTTCTTCAGCGGTGACAGGAACACGACCTGCTGGCTCCGCGGAAAAAGAGAAACTGAGGAGAGCTGTTCAGGAAGGCGGGAAGGCAGTGCGCATGTGCAGTGGGAGGTCCCAAAAGCTTCTATTCTAAGAAGCTGGGGAGCTTTCCCGCACGGGCTCCGTCGGTACCGACGTACCCGCACGGGCTCCGTCGGTACCGACGTACCCATATGTGAGGACTTATTCCTGCTTGTTCCTGGAGATAAGCCGTGACCTCTCAGGTGGTGTGGCACCGGTTCCACAGCCTGTTCCTTTAGTAGACTTGCTAACTCCTGAAGGAGTAGGTCCCTGTGCAGAGGGAGTCTTGGAGGCTCCCCTGGAAAATAGGAGGGAGGTACCTGGTGAAAATGAAGATAGCCCTTTTGGACTATATGGAGCACCCAGGTATCTGATGTGACGGCTGACTACCTGTGGGCAAAGTGGGCCAGCCGGCCTCCTGTGCTGATGTGGGCCAGCTGAGGAGAAGAGGCTATGCCTTCTGAGTCAAAAACCCCTACCCTTCTGAGCAGGGGCCGGTGTTGATGGCTTGGGGGCCTTCTGCCTATGGGGCCCATGACCCTGCCCCTTGGCCTGTTGACCCTGTTGGGGAGCTGCAGAGGCCTGATAATGAGGGTATTGTTTATAGGCAGATGACTTCCTCGGGTAAAAGGTCTTTTTCCCCGAGCCCTTCTTCTTCTGAGAAGGGGCAGAGGTTTTTCTGGACAGCCTAGTCCTGGTGAGAGTCTGTCTCGAGCTCAGCAGCCTTTTCAGCCATGGGTTTGCCGAAAAGGTTTTCACCCCGGCAGGGGACATCGACCAACTTGTCCTGTACCCATGGCTCGAGGTCGGATGACTGTAGCCAAGCCTGTCGGCGGGCACCGATGCCGGCCCCGGCTACTCGGGCCGAAGCCTCGAAGCCATCGTAGGCTGCTTGAGAGATAAACTTTGAGCACTCCCGAATACCACTGGACAAGGCCTGGAACCTCTGCAAAGGTTCCTCGGAGAGACCAGCAGAGAACCCGGCAATCTCCTTTGCCAGGTCTCGGAGGTACATGCCCATGTAGAGCTGGTAAGTCTGGACACGGCAAGCAAGCATAGAGCCCTGGAAGCACTTCTTACCAAGGGCATCCAGGTTCCGGGCCTCCCGGCCGGGAGGCACCAAGGAGTGCATCTTCTGACTTTTCAGTCGATGCATGGCCGATTCCACAACCATGGAGTGGTGCGGTAATTGCGCCTTTTGGAACTCGGAGCTCTTGCGGACTCGATAGATTGAATCAACCCGCTTGCTTAACACCGGCGTCGAGGCCGGGGTCTCGCAGATGCGGAAGAGCAGCTGCTCCAGCATCGGAGGAACCGGAACAATAAAGGCCTCCTTCGGGGGAGAGTCATACTGGAGGGCCTCGAGCTCCTCGGCTCGAGGCTCCTCCTCGGGATCTGCGGGAAAGGCCAAGGCCTTGGCCATATCCCGCACGAAGTCTGAGAACCGGGTATCTTCCGGTGGGGATCGTCTCCGAGGTTCGGACTCCAGCGAGTCCGATGGGACACACCGAGTCCGAAAAGTATCGGGTGACTCTTCGTCCTCCGTCTCCCAGCCCGACTCCTTGGAGGAGGAATCGAGCGTCTCCGGGCGGGCGGGCACAGATGCCCTCCGCCCAGACGCCGAGAGTACCGGCGTCGACGACCTCGGTCCCGAACGGGAGGCCGAGGGAGACCGTGGCCAAGGATCGACTCGAGCCCGCATGGACTCGAGGATCGGCTCGGCCTCCGGGGTCGACTTGGACGTCGAGGTCCCGGTGGTCGGGGCAGATGCACCAGTGAGACCGGCGATCAATGCCCGCTGCTGTTCCATGAAGGCAGCGAAGCTGCTCTCCAAGGCCGTCAACCTGAGTCCAAGCTCAGGAGACCCAGCAGCCCCCGACGTCGGCTCCCCTGGAGGAGAGTCCACGAGGACTACAGCACTTACGTGTCCAAGAGATTCCATCTCGATACGAGGATACTTGGCAGGCCTCTCCGACTCCGAAGACCCGGGACGGCTATCGGGGCTATGCGACCCGGCCCTCGAGGAACCAGGAGCGTCCACCGATGCCGCCCTCGTGGGTTTCTTCTTCCTGCGATGTTCCCGCGAAGGAGACCCCCACTCAGAGGAACCCCGACGCTGCTTGGGGCCGGAGTCCCGAGACGTCAAGGCCTCTGACGAGGTCCGGGCCCGTCCGGATGCAGAGTCAGAAAAGATCCTATCCTTTTGGTGCTGCCGACTCCTCAATGTCTTCGAGGACATTTTGCCACACGGACCACAGATCATCGGGTCATGATCAGGCCCGAGGCAGCGGAGGCAGCAGTCATGTGTGTCGGTAAGAGACATAAGTTTCTTACACCGATCACACTTTTTAAACCCGCTGGTAGCCATCGGGGGAAAAAGGGCCCCTGCGAGGTCAAAAGACCGGCTGCCAGGGAAAAAAGAAAAATGGCGCGAACGCTAGTCAGAAAGGACAGAAACCGAAAAAGAGAGAGAGGACTCGATACCGGCGTATCGGTCCAAGGCGGGAAAAGGATCCGGCGTCGAACCAAAGAAAAAAGAGAAAAAATAGGTAAAATCAACCTTTTCCTCGGGGAAAAACGAACTACGTCCGTCGGGCTCCGTGGAAAAAAGCAGACTGAGCAAGATGGCACCCTTGTGCAGGAAGGGGACCGCGCATGCGTGCTGCAATTCCCAAAGGCTTTCTTTGAAAGCTGGGGAAATGCTCCGCACGAGGGTTCCGTCGGCGCCGACGTCACCCATATGTGAGGACTGACTTCCTGCTTGGTCCTGGAGAATATGTCTTTATAAAACAGGCTAAAACAAGCATATACTTGGCCTTCACACATAGGCAATTTGTTACAAAATTACTCCCAGTATACCTGAAACAAAGATACCATCCAGGAAATAATAGATAAAAAAATGCCATTCAAGTCCACATAATATCAAAGACCCAATGCCCAATTCAAAGAACAAGAGAAATATTCTCAAAAACAGGATATGTATTCTTGCTAAGCACTGATGTCCTATCCTCTTGCATGAGATTTAACAACTGATAGAGAAACTACTTCTGAAAGGTGTGAAGGGACTTTGACAAAAAGCTAGTTAACTGCTCAGAATTGTAAAAAACATATTTCACCCTCCAGGACCATACCAAGAACTGTGAGAGTGGTGTGGCCACACAGGGCGCAAGTATGGAAGGGAAGTCGAACTTTCAGGAAGTCTGACAAAAGTGAATTCCTGAATGCAGATGGGTGGAATGGGGGGGAGGGGGGCACGGGCGGATGCGTGCAAGGTTCACCAGTCGCACGGGGCGTATTGCTAACTTGTATGGTCCTGAATGGGGGGGAGGGGCAGCTGCAACACCTTATGTCTGAAAAGCAGAAAGCTCCTCTTAACTTGGGTAGCCTTGGCTATATTAGGGAACTTAAGAATTATCAGATTGAAAAATAAATTGTTCTTATGATGAAAAAAATACCTAAATAAAAAAAATCAGTGTCAGAATCCATAACAAGACAAGCAATACAAGTAGTAGGAACTGACGCCACATCAACATAAGCTTCAAGCATTTCAGAGATATTAAATGCTTGATGTCGTATAGAAGTTTGTCCCACAGAATCCCTTAGAAATTAGGGGCATACTTTCTCGGGTATCTTTAAGATATCAAACAAATATTTACTGAATATTTCAATAGGTGAACAAAAGCTTAAATTTCAGAAAATGTATCAAACTAGCATTGCTTCGTCTCACCACATTCAAAAATGCTTCCATCTTATTTTGCAGAAACAAGTTCCTCTTCATCAAGGAGTCATATTCCATGGATTATTCTTATTTCTAAATCAAAAGTCCAACACTGACAGCTATTAATATTATCCTGAGCTTCATTATCATCAGAAGCATCTTGAGCTTGCATTATAGCTTACCTGAAAATAAGTACCAGTTTCCTACATAACCTCTAGATTAAGAACCAGAGGCCTGAAGGGAATAAATACACTTGTTCAGGACCTCCCCAGGTCTGGTTATCACAGCTACTTGCCCAAATTTGCCAGCTTCCACCATTCCATCAAACCAAGCAACAATTGCTCCTTTTTTGCTTCCATTTTCCAGCAGATACCAATTCCCCACCACCAAAACCCACTGTCACAGTTTGCTCCATAACTGGCTGAATTCCTGGCTTCATGGCTGCTCCCCCATTGACATCCACTGTGGCCTCCATATGCTCCATATTGCCTCGCTCATCACACAGTAGTCTGGGAGGGGGGCAGATGCTGCTTAGTGCTGAATAAACTATCAGCTTCCTAAGACAAAAGAAACTTGCCGCCTTCTGCCCAGAGTGCTGCTAGAAAGTTTCCCGAGTAGCTCAGAGTCAACAGTACTACTCTGTGAACCACATGGGTGCCAGAGGTCCAAGGACTAGGGGGAATGAAACCAAAGATTCCACTGGGTAAACTTGTGTTCTGGCTTTATGTTTCCCCATAATGAAAGCAATAGATTTAAAGAAAACTATAGACACACTCCAGAGGTTATATGGGCGCAAGGCCATCCCCAGAATTTGTTCAAGTTGTTAGCGCCCTAAGCAAACTTTAAGCCCCTCATGGATGTGAGAATCTATACTTAGTTCTGAATGTCTTGCTCTTTGCCACCTCCAGATGGTGTCCCAAGATGCAACAGGGGGGAGAGGGGGCGTGTCACGCCAGTATGAGGATGTCCAAGACTAAACGGGGGTGTGGTGGAGGCATGGCTGGGGCATTCCTAAGAACATGGACATCACTGCCTGATCTCAGAAATATCCTGGATATCCAGAATTATGTTTTAGTTTAGACCTGCTCCAGGCACAAATAAGCATTGGGAAAGTGCTCATTTTGGTTGAAAAACATCCAGAGGGTAGAGAGAAGATAGCACTCCATCATCCCCAGTACTCAGCACAATCACGATGATAGCAGCAGTGGGATTTGAACCCTGGCTTTCCTGTTCCTAGCTCACTACGCTAACCATTAGACTATTCCTGGACGTCCGGGTTCTGAAATACTATTCTGTGGACGTCTATGTAGATGCTGCCACAGACGTCCATATCAAGAATGAGCAGGTTTGTGAAATTATGTCTGCAACTGGACATGTCTGCTTTTTTTTCCAGATGTTGTGGCTTAGACATCCTTTCTAAAATGCCTCTACAAATGTTTTGGTGGTCAGGGCAAGCACTCTGTTGAACTGAAAAATGCTCTTGTTGACTCTACCGAGTCATCTTCTGTTCTTTCATCAGAATCATGCATTTGATAAATCAATGCGCACCTATTATGAAAGCTAATTTTTCAGTTTTGGTCAAAAATTACTCAGTTTGCATTTTGCTGTTTGCCTCCCTTCTAACATAGTATATGACGGCAGATAAAGAGCAGCATGGCCCATCCAGTTTGCCCTGCAAGGTGGCAAGAGTAGGTGCGCCTGTCGCTCCATGTAGGTCACCCCTTCCCATGCCTTTGTTTAGGGGTATACCCACCACTCCGTGCAGGTCACCTCTAGTTACTGAGATATCAGAGGCAGTTACATTTATTTTTATTTTATCCTGTTTCTATAAAGGGATCCACTGTGTCTGTCCCATGCCATCTTGAATCCTGTCACTGTATTTGCCCCACCACTTCCATTCAAAAGGCATTCCAAGCATCTACTACCCTTTAGTGAAAAAGTATTTCCTGATGTTGCCTTTCAGTTTACCTCCTTGCAGCGTCATGTTATGTCCTCTAGTATTACAACTTCCCCGTCTGTGAAAGTTCAGTATTTAAAGGTATGTATTATTTCTCCCCTGTCCTTCCTCTCCTCTACATATTTAGGTATTGGAGTCTCTTTGGCATTAGTACATCCTCCTTTCTGCTGGTAATTCCTCTCTATATACAACCCAACATCCTTCTGGCTTTGGCCAACGCCTTATCACACTGTTTCGCCACCTTGAGATCCTCAGAAACAATCACTCCGAGGTCCTTCTCCTGGTCCATGCACACCAATCAATTGCCTCTTATCTCATACAATTCCCTTGGATTTCTGCATCCCAAGTGCATGACACTGCACGTCTTCACATTAAATCTTAACTGCTAAGCATTAGACCATTCCTCCAGTTTTTGCAGAGCGTTCCTCATATTATCCACTCCCTCAGGGGAGTCCACTCTTTTGCAAATTTTCGTGTCGTCTGCAAAAAGACAGACTTTTCTATTCAGTCCTTCAGCAATATCGCTCACAAATACATTGAACGGTACTGGCCCCAGGACCAGTCCCTGGGGCACGCCACTAATCATCTTCCTTTCATCCGAGTGAGTTCCGTTTACCATTACCTTCTGTCATCTGTCAGTCAACCAATTTCTGATCCAGTTCACCACATGGAACCTATCCCCAGCCTGGATCAGTTTATTGATAAGCCTCCTATGAGGAACAGTATCAAAGGCTTTGCTGAATCTAGGTAGATCACATTCATCGCATGTCCTTGATATAGTTCTATTGTCACCCAGTCAAAGAACTCAATCAAATTTGTTTGGCATGATCATCCTTTGGTAAAACCATGTTGCCTCAAATCATGCAACCTATTGGTTTTGAGAAAGCCCACTATTCTATCTTTCAGGAACACCTCCATTACTTTTTCCGCCACCGAGGTAAGGCTTACTGGCCTGTAGTTTGCCACTTCTTCTCTATTACTGAAGAGGAACCTCACTGGCCCTTTTCCAGTCCTGCGGAACCTCTCCTGCCTCCAAAGATCTATTCAAAACATCCTTTAAAGGCCCTTCAAGAACCTCTCTAAGCTCTTTCAGTATCCTAGGATGTATCCCATCTGGTCCCATGGTTTTGTCCACTTTCAGTTTTGCAAGCTGCTCAAACACATCATCTTCTGTGAATGATGTATTTATTTATTTTATTTATTTGTTTTTATATACCGCGCTTTTTCAGATCAGTGCAGTTTACATATAACATGAACAATAAACTGGTTTACATAGAACAGGTGACATGGAACAAATTTACATCAAATTGGCATTAAGATGAACCGTTAACAGTAAACATTAAAAACATCAACAAGTTTGTATAGGACAGTTTAAGTTGGGTAGGAACCAATGGAGAACAGATGTATACTGGTGTTGAAGGTGGTAGCTAAGTGTTGAGTGATAGCTATCGGTTAAACTTAGGACTTGTTTAGGGTGGCTGGTTGTAAGCTAGTTGGAAAAGGTATGTCTTTAATGCCTTCCTGAAAGATGTAAGATCTGGGATGGCTCGTATCACTGGGGGTAAGACGTATCTACTCCATTTACATCTGTATATTTGTCAATCACAGGTGGTCCTTCTCCAGGATTTTCTTTAGTAAAAACAGTACAGAAGTATTTGTTTAGTATTTTTGCTTTTTCAACATCACTTTCCAAGAATCCGTTCTCAGCACTTTTGAGTCTTGCAATTTCACTTCTGATCTTCCTCTTCTCAGAAATATACCTGAAAAAAGTTTTATCACCACACTTTAGATCTTTAGCCATCTTTTCTTCTGCCTTTGATTTTGCTATCCTTATTTCTATTTTTGTCTCTTTCAGATTTATCCTGTATTGTTTTCAGTGTTCTTCTGTTTGCAAACCTCTGAATTTTGTGAAAGTTGTGTTTTTTGCCTTTATTTGTGCAGCCACTCCTTTAGAAAACCAAATAGGTTTCCTTTTCCTCTTGTTTTTATTTACTTTCCTTACATATGCATCTGTTGCCCCTTTTATTGCCTTCTTTAGTTCAGCCCACTGCAATTCCATAAGAACACATAAGAACATAAGATATGCCATACTGGGTCAGACCAAAGTCCATCAAGCCCATTATTCTGTTCCAACAGTGGACACTCTAGGTCATATGTACCTAGCAGTTTCCCCAAGGGACACAGGTTCCACAATGCTTGTATTGGTTCAAGCATTGATATCCTGGGTCCCTTCTTAATAATGGTTTATGGACCTTTCCTCCAGGAACCTGTCCAAATCTTTTTTAAACCCAGCTACACTAACAGCCTTTACTACATTCTCCGGTAACGAATTCCAGAGTTTGATTACACGTTGAGTGAAAAAATATTTTCTTTAATTAGTCTTAAATAGTTTACCCTGTAGCTTCATTGCATGTCCCCTAGGTCTTTCTATATTCTGATAAGGTAAACAATCGATCTACGTTTACCCGTTCCACTCCGTTCATCAATTTATAGACTTCTATCATATCTCCCCTCAGCCGTCTCTTTTCCAGGTTAAAGAGCCCTAACCTTTTTAGCCTTTCTTCATAGGAGTATCCTTCCATCCCCTGTACCATTTTGGTGGCTCTTCTCTGAACCTTTTCTAAAATCGCTATATCCTTTTTAAGATACAGCGACCAGAATTGCACACAATATTCAAGGTGCGGTCTCACCATGGAACGATATAGAGGCATTATAATATCTTTTGTTTTATTTTCCATTCCTTTCCTTATCATACCTAGCATTCTATTTGCTCTCTTGGCCGCTGCTGCACACTTCCCTTACCTCCTCCCACACTGCCATCTCCACCTTCAGGCACTTGGCCATTTTACTGGAGTCAGTATTTTTGAAGTCTAGGACTTTGAGCTTGCTGTGAGGGGACTCTACCTTGGCTTTTTTCTCAAACCACAATGTGGATGTTCATTGCTGCTCACATGAGCACCCACCAGGACTTTTCACACACTTTCTCCGTTGGTGAGTACTAAATCCAGCATCGGACTTTCCCTGGTAGGTTCCATCACCATTTGTCTAAGCAATACATCTTCAAAGGCATCAACATTTTTTTTTACTTCTTTCCAGATTTGCAGAGGGAATACTCCAATCCACATCAGGTAGATCAAGGTCACCCAATATGATCAATTCCCCCTTCATGGCTACCTTTGTAATATCAATAATCAAGTCTCTATCTATTTTTTTGGTTTAAGTTGGAGGCCTGCAGACTATACCAGCATGGATGATAGTGCCAGCTCCTCTTACCAACACAATCCACAGTGCTTCTTCTTCATGTCCCCTGCATTTCAGCAGCTTTAATATTCCTTTTGACCTGTAGGCTACTCCTCCTTTTCTGCCTTCTCTCTCTCTCCTAAATAAATTATAGTCAGCTATGGCTATATCCCATTCATGTGACTCGTTAAACCATGTTTCTGAAATGGCCACAATGTCCAAGTCCATTTCCACCATTAGGGCTTCCAGGTCAGGAACTTTATTGGCTAGGCTTCGAGCATTTGTGCTCATTGCTTTCCAGCATTTGTTGACTGGCTTGCCTATATTTTGCATGGATTTTGTTCTACATGCCTCTTCCCACTTGCCATTGATGTGTGGTTTAAAAGTGTGGCTCTTTCCAATGTTATTATGCTTTTGCAGGAAGTGACGTCCTGAAAGCACAGTTACTTACCTGTAACAGGTGATCTCTGGGAACAGCAGGAATAAGTCTTCACATATGGGTATCGTCGGTACCGATGGAGCCTGCGTGGGAACGCTCCCCAGCATCCAGTAAGAAAGCTTTTGGGAGCATCCCACAGCGCCTGCGCGCTGCCTTCCCGCCTTTCCCAACCGCCTCTCTCCAGTTCAAGTTTTAAAGCTGAGACAAAGAGAGAGAGAGGAAAGGAAAGATAGATAGAGAGATACAACTCCTAGGGGAGGTGGGTGGGTTGTGAAGACTTATTCCTGCTGTTCCCAGAGATCACCTGTTACAGGTAAGTAACTGTGCTATCTCCAGGAACAAGCAGAAATGAGTCTTCACATATGGGGACTCCCTAGCTGTACATGCCAGGGAGAAACCCCAGGTTGTGTGTCCTTGAAAAGAACTCTACCTAATCCCATGGATCTCTATCATCCGACCAGGGTAGGTGGGTAGGAGTTGATTAAGAATGGAACAGGTGTTTGAGAACAGCCTGACCAAATGAGGCATCCCGGTGGGAGTCCTTGTCCAAACAGTAATGGGCTGTGAAGGTATGAACCGAGGCCCAGGTGGCCGCTCGATAGATTTGGTCGATGGACACAGAGTTTAGATGAGCCATTGAGGCTGCCATGGCTCTCACATTGTGAGCTGTGACATGGCCCTCCAGAGAAATGTTCCTACTCTGGTAGGCGAAAGAAATACACTGAGCAATCCAGTTGGACAGTGTTCTCTTAGAGACTGGAAGACCTAAAGGAGAAGGACCAAAAGCAACAAAGAGTTGAGAAGACTTTCTATGTTGCTATGTTCTTTGTAAGTAAAAAGCGAGAGCTCTCTTACAATCCAAGGTATGAAGATTCCTCTCTGCACTTGATGCATGAGGTCCTGGAAAAAAGACAGGTAAATATACCTCTTGGTTCAGATGAAAAGGCGAGACCACTTTAGGCATAAAGTGTGGATTGGTCCTGAGGACTACCTTATCATGATGGAACCTTGTATAAGGAGGATTGGCCACCAAAGCTTGCAACTCACTGATGCGGCGTGCTGAGGTGACTGCAATGAGAAAAACAACTTTCCAAGAAAGAAATTTCAAGGAGGTGGTGGCTAAAGGTTCAAAGGGTGGCTTCATAAGCTGGCCAAGAACCAGGTTTAAGTCCCATGCCACTGGAGGTGGTCTAATGGGAGGTTTAGTTAAAGGAAGGCCTCTCATGAATCTTGCTATAAGAGGATGAGAGGAAATAGGTTGTCCATTGAGAGGCTTGAGGGACGCTGCAAAAGCACTCAAATGGACTCTTATTGAATTTGTTTTCAGATCTGCATGGGATAGATGCAGGAGATACTCTAGTAGAGAATTCAGAGGTATTGCAAGAGGGTTTAGACCCTTCCCTGAACACCAAATGGTAAATCTTTTCCATTTGAAAGCATAGGAACGTCTAGTAGAAGGCTTTCTAGAGGCATGAATAACATCTCTGACTTGCTGAGAGAGATGAAAATCTTGAAGGTCTAGGCCCTCAGCAACCAAGCCCTGAGATGGAGCGACTGGGGGTTTGGGTGCCACAACGTTCCCTCTTCCTGGGACAGAAGGTCTGGTGCAGAGCCCAAGTCCAGGGAAGGAGCTTGAGAGAGATGCAGAAGTAGAGAGTACCACACTTGGCGTGGCCAATGTGGTGCTATGAGGATCATGGTCCCTCGATCTCTCTGAAGCTTGAATAGTGTTTTGGGAATTAGGGGAATTGGTGGAAAGGCATAAAGGAAGTCTTGACCCCAGTGAAGGAGGAAGGCATCCTTGGCCTGAACTCCCTGACACAGAATTCTGGAACAGAACCGGGGAAGTCTGGCATTCCACGGACTTGCAAAGAGGTCTATGTCCGGGGTTCCCCAAATTCGAAAAATCCTGGTTACCTGGTCCATCTGGAGGGACTACTCGTGTGGAAGCAGAACTCGACTGAGTCTGTCCGCCCAAGAGTTTTGAACGCCTGGAAGATATACTGCCAGAAGATGGATGTGATGCTCTCTGGCGAAGGCCCACAGTCGCAAAGCTTCGTTGCAAAGCGACAGAGAGCCAGTCCTGCCCTGCTTGTTTACATAGAACATGGCTACTTGGTTGTCCATATGGATGAGGACTGTCCTGTAGCTGAGCAGGGAATGGAACACTCTGAGAGCTAAGAATATTGCTCTGAGTTCCAAGAGATTGTTATGCAAAGAAGTCTCCTTTGGGGACCAGATGCCCTGGGTGGAGAGATCCTGCAGATGAGCTCCCCAACCCATTGGAGAAGCATCTGTTGTCAGAGTTGCTTGGGGCAGCGACTGCTGAAAAGGGGACCCCAACAACAGATTTGGAGGGGACTTCCACCACTGGAGAGACCAAAATAGGCGACTGGAGTTTGCTATTTTGTCTGATTGTCCACCCAATGGACTCAGGAATCAGGTTGCCTAAGTCCATTGAGCTGCCCTCATGTGAAGGCGAGCATAGGGAACCACATGCACGGTGGATGCCATGTGGCCTAATCGTTGTAACATTTCTCGAGCAGTTAAATGGGACTTTAACTGCATCTGGGAGGCTAACTGCACCAAGCGTAGGCAACCGGCCTGAGGAAGATAGGCCCTTGCAGTTGTGGTATCCAGCAAGGCCCCTATAAACTCCAGAGACTGAGTAGGGGTGAGATGGGATTTTGGGATATTTATTACCAGTCCCAAATACTGAAGGACACGCATTGTGCAGGTTAGACAAATCTGGGCCTCTGACTGGGATGGAGCTCGAATGAGCCAGTCGTCCAGATATGGGAAAATGAATATTCCTAGAGTGCGTAGAAATGCAGCTACTACTGCCATGCATTTCGTGAACACCCTTGGTGCAGAGGCCAGACCGAAAGGAAGCATCCTGTATTGGTAGTGCTTTCCTTGAAAAAGGAACCGATGGAACCTTCTGTGTCTTGGATGCATGAGGACATGGGTGTACGCATCCTTGAGATCTAGAGAACAAAGCCAGTCCTGACTCTGAAGGAATGGCAGCAGAGTACCGAGAGAAATCATCTTGAATGTCTCTTTGAATAGAACCTTGTTCAATTCTCTGAGATCTAATATGGGTCTGTAGCCCCCTGTTTTCTTTGGAATAAGAAAATAAGGGGAGTAGAACCCTGAGCCCTGTTGAAGAAGAGGTACTTTTTCTATTGCCCCTTGGGCAAGAAGGGTAGCAATCTCATGACCCAGAAGGTTGAGGAGAGATGTTGGAGAATTGAACTGTTTCACCATGGTGTGGGGAGGAAGGTTTAAGAAATGAAGCTTGTACCCTTCCCTTATAATGGAGAGGGTCCATTGCTCTGCTGTGATTTGCTCCCATCTGGGAGCAAAGTAAGCTAACCTTCCTGGAATGGTAAGGGGCTCTGGTTCTTCCAGACCTAGAAAGGCTAAGTTCTCTAGTTGCAAGTCAAAGGCCCTGAGGAGGCTGAGGCTGCTGGGCCGTGGGAGGCCTAGCAGCCTTTGACTTGGTCTGTTTAGGTGGTTGCTGATGCTTTGCAGCAAAACGACCTGCAGAAGATGCCTGCTGACCATAAGCAGGATATCATCTTCCCTTTTTAGAAAAAGGTGTCTTTTTGAACAATCTTTTCTTAACAGGAGCAGAGGTAGACTTTGAAAGTCGATCCAAAGCAGAGTTCAGAGCATCCATCAGAGTGGCCTTTGCTTGCCAATCCCTGCCAAAAAGGTTTTCACCTGTACAAGGAAGATTGCCCAGTTCATCTTGGACCCAGAGTTCCAAATCAGAGGCTTGTAACCAAGCAGTTCTGCGTGCACCTATGGCAATAGCCGAGGCTCTGCTTACACACTCAAAAGAGTCAAAGGCTGCACGGTTGGAAAATTTGGAAACATCTTGGGCATGTTTAAGCCAAGTGAGAAATTCCTGCCTTTTATCTTCTGAAATAAAAGGGGCTAAAGTCTGCAGATGATCTGTGACTTCTTTTAGAAACATCCCCATATAGAGACTATAGGAGCTGATTCTGGCAGCAAGCATATTAGTTTGGAAAACCCTTCGGCCAAAAGCATCAAGGGTCCTGCATTCACGTCCTGGAGGATTAGATGAGTGTCTCTTTGCACTCTTTATTTTCCTCATGGCAGACTCTACCACAATAGAGTGGTGAGGAAGCTGAGACTTATGAAAGCCAGGACAAGGAGGGACACGGTACATGGTGTCTAACCTACGAGAATGAAGAGAGGTGGTAAGAGGAGTCTCCCACATGCTCAACATGAGCTCATAGAGAATCTCATGAATAGGTAAGGTAGCTGCTTCTTTAGGAGCCTTAGGATATTGCAAAATATCTAATTGCTTCGCTCTAGGCTCTGACTCAGGGGCCACTCTAATGGAGAGGCCCCTAGCCACTTCCCTAATGAAGTCTTCGAAAGACAAGTCTTCTGGAGGAGACATTCTTCGTTTTGGAGAAGCAGACTCCTGAGGAAGAAGTACCGGTGCCTCGACAGAAGCCTCCTACTCATCAGAGTCTTCGGAGGAATCGAAGTATCGCCTCTCTGGATGCTCCTGTAAAGCCCGATACGGGTACCGAGTGGGATCGACATCGGCAGTAAGCGGTACCGGTTCGGTACCGATGGGCATCATAGGACAGGGTACCGTTGCAGTCAACACCGAAGCCGATGTCGATGCAATCGGTACCGGCACCGGGAATGATGCTGGTGCCGGAGTCGGTACCGGCAACAGAGATTGTTGCGGTACCGGAGGCGTCGAAGCCTGCATAAACGCCGTTAGGGTGCGTTGCATGGACAGAATCTTCTGATCCATCGACGCCACCAGTGTGTGGATGTCGGTACCAGTGGAGGCCACCGGTACCCCAGAACACGGCAACAGGTGATCGGTCGAGGCCAAGCCATCGATGTTAACCTGTGACCCCATAGACAATGCTTTGGAAGCCGGAACTTTCCGCCGGGGTAATTTTGCCAGTGCGGAATCCTCAAGGACAAGCCCAGAGGCATCTCGATGCTCAGAGGAAGATTTGCCCTTCAAGGACCGGCTAGATTTATGTTTGGTTACCTGAGATCCATGGGAGGAAGAAGCAGCCCTGGAAGACGTCGATGCCGAGGCTGCATCAGTGGGAAACAGGGTACTGAGCTTGGCTGCTCGGTTCTGCCGACCTCTTTTAGACATCATGATACAGGACACACAATCCGTGATGGAATGTTCAGGACCGAAACATTTTAGACACCAATCATGGGTGTCGGTGACAGAAATAGTACCGCCACATTTTGTGCACTTTTTGAACCCGGAAGCGGGCTTGTCCATGAGGAGAAAAATGTTCAGGCCTAAGGCCGAAACAGAAAATGCACAGTTGAAGAAAAGTAAAGTTTTTGTTTTTGTTTTAAAGAAAGAAAAGAAAAGACCGGCGGTACCGGTCTGACGTCGAAGAAGGCAGACGCAACACAGAAAAATAAAGAAAAAAATAAAGAACTTCTTCTGCGATGACAGGAACACGACCTGCTGGCTCCGCGGAAAAGAAGAACTGGAGAGAGGCGGTTGGGAAAGGCGGGAAGGCAGCGCGCAGGCGCTGTGGGATGCTCCCAAAAGCTTTCTTACTGGACGCTGGGGAGTGTTCCCGCGCAGGCTCCATCGGTACCGACGATACCCATATGTGAAGACTCATTCCTGCTTGTTCCTGGAGATCTTGTCCTTCTCCATCCATCACCCCTTTCCCTAGTTTAAATGCCTGTCCACATACTGCCTGAATTTTTCATTTAGGATCCTTTTCCCTGCGACAGAGAGATGTAATCCATCAGCACAGTATAGTCTCTTGTTAATCCATCTGTTTCCCCTTTCACCTATATATCTAAATCCTTCTTCTATGCACCAGGTTTGGAGCCAAGTATTAAAATTGTTTATGCAATGCAACTTTTGTGTCCCCTTACCAGGAACAAGTAGAACTTCTGTGAATGCTATAGAGTCTGGAAGTTCCTTTGAACTGCAAAGGCATTGTTTCTAGCCAGATCTTTTGTACCCAAGTGGATGACAATGTCAATTTTGGAGTGCTCACTTTCTGCACTAGCTATACCAACAATTTGGTTTGTATTCCTACTGGCTTAAGAGCCTGGGAGGCATTTGACCATCTTCTCTCCTCTGAACTGTGTTCCCAAGTTGGTGCCTCTGATGATGGCATCTCCAAGTAGTAGTAGTTTTCTGTTTTGTGATTTTTTTCTTCATTGGGCATTGACTTTCTCATTTAAGGGCATTCAGTTTCCACAAATTGGGCATCCTCATTATCCAAGGCAGGGAAAGCACTATGCAGGGTTATCTCTTGATGTAGAGGGTGTCTCCATGTTACAGGTCACAACCTACCAGAGCCCACTGAGATCCATTTGTTCCTGGACTCCTTTGCTGTTTGATTCTTTGTGGGAGCAGTACTGGATTTTGTTCAGTTTTTACCCTAAAAGATATTTGTTTAATTGCAGCTAATTCTTCCCTTAGTAGAGTCAATTCTTTATGCATAGCAGATAACTTGAGGTATATAGAGCAAGTTCTTAGGCTCCAAATGATTCTTCTTAGAATGAAAGCACCACAGTTACTGCATTGAATATACAACATGCCGATTAAGTCTGTTATAAAGCGGTTCTAGAAGAAGGAGAAAAGGAGCATGTAACTCCTAATTAAAGGACAGATGTCAATGTATATGATGACTATATAGGCAATGCAACCCTGTGGGGTGAGTGGTAGGGTGGGTAGGAAGTTGTGTCCCTGGCCAGTAGATCTTATATGAACTGAGGGCACACTCAGATATCTGATTTAAAGGCTATGCAAGGAATGTAGGCAATCTAAATATTCCTAAATTTATAGCCAAATGTTAGGCTGTTTGTCACTAGACTATAGATCAAGGTGGAACAGATAGAAATGGGATGGAGACAGAAAGATAGGAAGAGTAAGGTCTTTTTTTGTGTGTGGGGGTGGGGCATTTGGTGTTTGTCCCACTCACTTGGTTCAGTTACCCTAACACACCACAGTGCCTAAGTAATCTTCTAAGAGAATAAAACAGGTTAATAAATTGGCAAGGAAAACATATATTAAAAAAAACAGGCAATTGTAAAGTCTGAAAGCTTAGCTTTGTGTAGTCTCTTGGAGCTGGCCCTTCATTTATTATAATAAGCTGTTCCCCTCAAATGTTGAAGCTCCTTCTAGTACTGAATGGGCTACCATAAATGCTCTGTCCTGCCTCTTTCTTTCCTATTTTATTATTGGCGTTCCTTTTCATGGTTTGCAGTGTGTAACCCCTCCTTTTTATTGTACACCGCTTAATGTTATTTACAATAGCGGTTTATCAAATATGAATAAAGATAAAGATAAAGAATATATTATGCACCCAGCATGCTTCAGTCCTTTTTTGACTGGTTGCTTGTCAAAGCCGTTTTTCCTTCTCTTTTGGTTGTCTGCTTAATATTTGCATTGTCCCCAATTTTAAATATTTTTTTACAGACTTATAAAACAGATTTCCTCGGGTCTGTAATGGGGCTTTAATTAAATTTTCAGATATGGAAAAGGCTCCCGAGAACACATCTCTAGGCTCTATTAACTGCTAGCTGTGAATTCCAAACCTGGAAGGTTTAGATATCAGTTTGACCTGGTACTCTGATCTTTGCCCCTTTTCTCTGCTAAACACTGGTCCCCACACCTGTGACAGTGTGAGCAAAACATCATTAAATATATTGAAGATTATGAGAGGCATTCAAATATACTTTTGAAATAAGAGACATGCACTTTGTGTAAGCTATATAAGATTCTGTATCAAGCACAACTCACTCCTCCTGTATCTAATAAATTTTGCCCTAAGACTACGGAGACTTGCTGAAGAGGTTGTTCTTTTCTGAATAATTGTAAACATATTGGATAGGATTGCGAGTATGTTTTGAAAAATTCTGGGTGGATATTTTTGATATAATAAATGGAATTGTAAGATACAACTTAATTTTAAGCAACCTCTAGTTTTCCTGGATTTTTTGCCTGCAGTTAAACCACTATTAGCATCTAGATTAGAAGCTGCTTCTCCCAAATGAACTGGCATGCCCAAAATTGACATATTCAAACAATGCAACTATTGACATTTCAGATCAGACCAATATAAGCTCTTCAGAAAACATGTTCCCCATTCTTTGGTGGCTGCGTTCCTTTAGGTACCATCCACCTCCGCCTATAATACCCACAGTTCCATCTCACACCAGAAGCAACATGGCTGTGTTCCTTCAGGTACTATGGCCTTCATAAAGGAGCCATCGGCCACAACCCTCTGCTGCTGCATCTTCTCTTACCCATACATTTAATTACTATTGTACTACTGTGTTTTGTTTGATTTGCCTTTTGTGATACCTTTTATTGCCTGCCGCTGATTGTGTGCCTTCTCTCCTTCCAGGTAACATCCGCCTCTGCCTCTGGGTTCAGCCAGAAAAATCCAAGTTATCAATGTCCCTGTTTAATGTACATTACCAAGTTTAATTACAATGTAAACTGTTGTGAATGAAATGATAAAGTCGTATAAAAAATGTTAAATTAATAAACAAACAAACAATACCCACAGTTCCCTCTCAAACCAGAAGTGACACGGCCGCATTCTTTCAGGTACAGCATAAAGGAGCCATCAGTTGCAGCGTGCATCCAAGGACTAGGTTGTGCTCCTTGGACGAGCTCCTTATTTATTTTATTTATTTAACTAGGCTTATATACCGCTTTTCTAGCGGTCAAAGCGGTGTACATTCAGGTACTGTATATATATTTTTCCCTTGTCCCCGAAGGGCTCACAATCTATGTTTTTGTACCTGAGGCAATGGAGGGTTAAGTGACTTGCTCAAGGTCACAAGCAGCACCTGTGGGACTAGAAACCACAGTCCTTCCGGCCCAAGGTTGCTGTCATCTAGTGGGATTCAAACCCCTGGCCTGAGGTAATGTGCCTCAACCACTAGGCCACTCCTCCCCTCGGGATACCTTGGTGCTGGGGGTACAGACTTCCTGGGTTCAGCAAAGTTTCACGCCCTGAAACACTCCCACACCGCTTATTCATGCTGTCAACTGGTTAAGTCCATCCGCCTCTTTTCCTCCACGGTCTCTGTGCTTCCGCTTCTTGTATGTCTTCTGCTTTTCTACAATGTCGGCAATTCCTGTTCATTGGGGCTGGTGCCCCCAGCTAGCAACCTTACCACCGCCTGGTTACATCACTCGGGTTCCTGCCCACCTTGTGTCCTGTGCCTTCCCCACCTCATCCACTGTCTCTCTGTCTTTTGTTCCCTCCTTTCTTACTCTCAGTCTGGCCCTCCTTAATTGCAGGTCCCTGTGCTCTAAATCTCTCTTCATTCATGATACTCTCCTGCAACGCTCTCTTGATATCCTGTTCCTTACAGAAACATGGTTGCGCAACAGCGAGGACCTCCTTCAGAATCACTGCCTTCCCCCTGGCTTCTCTGCTCGGACCAGTGTGGTAGAGGAGTAGCCACTCTTTATCGCTCCACTCTGCCTCTTCGTGAGATCTTCTCCCCCGCCATCCACTACCCTGAATACCTGCTACTCTGTCTAGATTCAAACACCCCCCCCCCCCCCAATTCATACTCTCCTCTTCTTGGCTCCTCCCTCACTCTGTCCTGATCTCTGGGACTCCCTACTGCTCACTCTCTTTCCCTTTTCCACTCTTACCTGATGATCCTCGGCGACTTTAATATCCACCCAGACTCTCCCAGGAGATCCAAAGACAAAATCTTCCTCACCCTTCTTTCTGACCTCTCCCTACACCAATACATCCTTTGTCCCACACACACGGCCGGGCACACTCTAGATCTTATTTTCCACACCCGTTGCTTCCCCCTATGTGCCATCCACAATCTCCACCATTTCTCTTCTCTCATCTGATCATTTCTGTGTTCTCTTTGCCCTCCCTCTCCCACCCTCCCCATCTGCGTCCACGTCCATGCAACCCCGACTCAATCATCACATCTCCCCTGCCATTCTCCAACAGTTTCTCCCCTGGGAATACCCTGTTCCTTCCTGATTTTGCTTCTCTTCTGGTTGATGCCCAGGCGCAGTCCTGGCAAACCTCTTTAATCTCTTCCCTGGACCAACTGGCACCACTTCGCCCATCTCTGACCTCGCATGCATCTAATTGCAATCTTGGTACAATAACACCCTTCTCCTTCACCATACTTACCTCTGTCACGCCAAATATCATTGGTGTAAATACCCCTCTCCCCTGGCTCTTTATCTCATTTTCGTTACTGTAATCACCAATACAGAACCATGATTTATGATGTCAAGAAGTATTACTATTCCAATCTGATCTCCTCATCCGCTAATTCCAAATGGCAACTCTACCGTTCACTCTCCATCCCCCATAGTTTGCATCTGCAGCCCCCTGCTCCTCTACTCCAGCTCCTGCTCTTCTAGCCACTTTTTTCTCCAAGAAAATCTCTACATTACGCTCTACTTTTCCTGCTTGCCCTCCCCTCGTTATCCCTGTCCCCTGCTCTCTCCCCAACCACTCCTCCTCCTCCTTCCTCCACTCCTTCTCTCTCTCACATTTGGTTCTCCTTACATTCAATCTCTTCGGCAGAGCTGTCTAAAGCTCTTACTTTCTCCCATAAGTCCACCTGTCCCCTCGATTCATTCCCCTCCCACCGGCTCAAAGAACCCTCCCCCTCGCTCTCCTCCCCTTCATCCTTTGTATGTTCAATTCTAGCCTATCCTTTGGCATCTTCCCCTCCTTATGGAAGCATGTCCTGATCTGCCCCATCCTCAAGAAACCTACCCAGGACCCCTCCATCCCTGCGCACTGGCGTCCCGTTTCCAACCTCCCTTTTCTTTCAAAAATTCTAAAAAAAAATGGTTTTTGCCCAACTTTCCACTCACCTCAATTCCACTCACGCTCTTCCCACCTGCCAGTCTGGATTTAGGCCAGGCCACAGCAGGGAAACCATTCTTCTTTCCCTTCTAAACGAGCTTTATGTTTCTCACGACCACGGTGATATCACGCTTGCCGTCTACTTAGACCTCTCTTCAGCCTTTGACCTGCTAGATCACCCCACCCTTCTCTTCAAGATTTCGGGCTTCGGGAGCCTGTTCTTTTCTGGTTCCAATCCTTTCTCTCTGCAGGATTTTTCTCCATTCAAGCCGGATCTTCTACTTCTTCAGTCACACCTCTCACCTGTGGCATCTCTCAGGGCTCTGTTCTGGCCCCTCCTCTTTTTAACACCTTCTTGACCCCCCTCGCTCTCATCATCTAACAGTCATATATATCAGCATATTTCTACGCTGATATCATCATTCTTCTCTACCATACCAGCCCCCTAGCTCTGGATCTAGCCCACATGAACTTCTGCCTACTTTGCATCTCCTCATGGTTATCCGCAAATTTCCTCCATCTTAACCCATCAAAATCTGCTGCCATCTGGTTTTCTTTTAACACCCTCTGCCCTTTACTGGCCCCTTTGATTGCAAACTCCCCCATACCCCTTCTCTTTTCCCTCCACTATCTCGGGGTTACTCTGGACATCTCTCTCTCTACTTCCATAAGCACTTGTCCTCTCTTATTCGCCACTCTTTCTTCTATGACAAATTCATGCAGTCCGCCCCTTCCTCCCTTGCTCCTCTCTGATGACGCTCGTTCTGTCCTTAGTCACTTCCAGACTCAACTACTATAACATTGCTTTAGTTGTTGTTCCACACTATCAACTTCAATGCCTTCACCTTCTCCAGAATACATCAGCCTACATTCTCACCCACTCGTCTCGCTCAGATCATGTCACCCCCCTGCTCATCCGTCTTCACTGGCTCCCCCCTCAAACATCTAATCAACGTTGGTCTATAATTCATACTGACACACCCCTAAATACCTTGCAAATCTCCTGCAATTTCACACTCCAGACCATCTTCTCAGATCCATTCATACCAACCGTTTAGTGCTCCCTTCTCTTTCATACGCACATCTTGAACTTACCTGAACTTCCGCCTTTTTCTTTTTGGGACCTGCCCTTTGGAACTCTCTGGCCACTTCCCTATCCTCAGAGCTCTCATTTACCAGGTCTAAGAACATGCTGAAAACCCATCTATTTTACACAGCCTTCGGTCCCTCCTCTCTCCCACCCTACCCCCCCCTCAACCCCCATGCTCTCCTGGCCCATAAACTGATATCTCTTTCCTCTCCCTCCATCTGCCTCTCCTCTCCTGTTATCCCTTTCCTAATACTTAGTCTCTCATTCCTCTGTCCTATTTAATTATGGTGTTCTCCTTTCTGTTTTCTATCTTCACAGCCAAATTTGTATTTGTAAACCACTCTGATGCCTTGCCTGGGCGGTATATCAAGAAAGCACAGTTACTTACCTGTAACAGGTGATCTCTGGGAACAGCAGGAATTAGTCCTCACATATGGGTACGTCGGTACCGACGGAGCCCGTGCGGGAAAGCTCCCCAGCTTCTTAGAATAGAAGCTTTTGGGACCTCCCACTGCACATGCGCACTGCCTTCCCGCCTTCCTGAACAGCTCTCCTCAGTTTCGAGTTTATAGCTGAGTCAACAGAGAGAGGACAGGAAGATAGATAGATAAAAGATACAACTCCTAGGGGAGGTGGGTGGGTTGTGAGGACTAATTCCTGCTGTTCCCAGAGATCACCTGTTACAGGTAAGTAACTGTGCTATCTCCAGGAACAAGCAGGAATAAGTCCTCACATATGGGGACTCCCTAGCTTAGATGCATGGGATCCCCTGTAAAGGTTCGCCATCTTCGTATGGATCTCAGGCATCCATTCTGGGAAGGTGGGCAGGAGTTGTTTAGGAATGGAACAGGTGCTTGAGGACAGCCTGGCCAAACAAGGCATCCCGGCGGGAGTCCTTGTCCAAACAGTAATGGGCTGTGAAGGTATGAACCGAGGCCCAGGTAGCGGCTCGACAGATCTGATCTATGGAAACAGAGTGCAGATGAGCCATAGAAGTTGCCATGGCCCTCACATTGTGAGCAGTGACATGGCCTTCCAGAGAAATGTTTTTGCTCTGGTAAGCAAAAGAAATACACTGAGCAATCCAATTGGAAAGTGTACGCTTGGAGACTGGAAGTCCCAAATGGGAAGGATCAAAGGCCACAAAAAGTTGAGAAGACTTTCGATGTGGCTGAGTCCTATTAAGGTAAAAAGCGAGAGCTCTTTTACAATCCAGAGTATGAAGGTTCCTCTCTGCATTGGATGCATGAGGAGCTGGAAAAAAGACAGGTAGATATACCTCTTGATTAAGATGAAAAGGCGAGACCACTTTAGGCATAAAGTGGGGATTCGTCCTAAGGACCACCTTATCATGATGAAATCTTGTGTAAGGTGGATTAGCCACTAAAGCCTGCAGCTCACTGATGCGGCGAGCCGAAGTGACTGCAATGAGGAAGATGACCTTCCAGGAAAGAAATTTCAAGGAGGTGGAAAACATTGGCTCAAAAGGTGGCTTCATAAGTTGACCGAGCACTAGATTCAAATCCCATGCGACCGGGGGTGGTCTGATGGGAGGTTTAGTGAGAGTCAGGCCTCTCATGAATCGTGCAACAAGAGGATGAGAGGAGATAGGTTGTCCATTTATATGTTGCAAGGATGCTGCAATAGCACTTAAATGGACTCTTACCGAATTCGTCTTGAGGCCTGCATTGGATAGATGCAGGAGATAATCAAGAAGAGAATTCAAAGGAAGTGCCAGAGGGTCAAGACCCTGCTGAGCACACCAAATGGAAAAACGTTTCCATTTGAAAGCATAGGAACGCCTGGTAGAGGGTTTCCTAGAGGCAGAAAGGATATCTTTCACTGGTTGGGAAAGATGAAAGTCTTGAAGGCTTAAGCCTTCAGTAACCAAGCACTGAGGTGAAGGGATTTGGGGTTTGGGTGCCACAAAGTCCCCTCCTCCTGAGACAGGAGGTCTGGCGCAGCTCCCAGATCCAAGTAGGATCCCTGGGAGAGCTGTAGAAGTAGAGGGAACCACACTTGGCGTGGCCAGCGTGGAGCTATGAGGATCATAGTTCCATGATCCCTCTGGAGTTTGAACAGAGTCTTGGGAATCAAAGGAATGGGTGGAAAGGCATATAGGAATGCCTGACTCCAATTCAGGAGAAAGGCGTCCGTAGCCTGAGCTCCCTGACACGGAGTTCTGGAACAGAACCGGGGAAGTTTGGCATTCCACGGACTTGCAAAGAGGTCTATGTCCGGGGTCCCCCATTCCTGAAAGATTCGGTTTATTTGGTCCAAATGTAGGGACCATTCGTGTGGCAGCAGAACTCGACTGAGCCTGTCTGCCCGAGAGTTTTGAACTCCTGGGAGATACACTGCTAGCAGGTGAATCTGATGCTCTCTGGCGAAGGCCCATAGTCTTAGAGCTTCGTTGCAAAGCGACAGAGAGCCCGTCCCTTCTTGTTTGTTTATGTAAAACATGGCCACCTGATTGTCCGTCTGAACTAGGACAGTGAGGTTGGCTAGGAGGGAGTGGAAGACCTTGAGGGCAAGGTAAATTGCTCGCAGTTCCAGAAGATTGATATGAAGGGTGGTCTCCTGTAGAGACCAAGTGCCCTGAGTGGAGAGAGTTTGCAGATGGGCTCCCCACCCTGTTTGGGAGGCATCTGTTGTGAGGGTTGCTTGGGGTAGCAATGGTTGAAATGGAGCCCCCAACAACAGATTCTTGGTGGAAGTCCACCAGTGGAGGGACCAAAACAGACGATCGGAGGTTTGTATTTGGTCTGAGAGCGCTCCTGACGCCTGAGTCCACTGAGTGGCCAGGGTCCATTGAGCTGCTCTCATATGAAGACGAGCATAGGGCACCACATGCACCGTGGAGGCCATATGACCCAGTAGGCGTAGCATTTCCCTGGCTGTCAAGTGAGTGCTGGACTGAGCTTGGGAGGCCAAACTCAGGAGGCGCTGGCCTCGAACATGTGGAAGGTAGGCCCTTGCAGTGATGGTGTCCAACTGGGCCCCTATGAATTCTAGAGATTGAGTAGGGATGAGTTGGGACTTGGGAAGGTTTACTACCAGTCCCAGATACTGCAAAAGGCTCCTTGTGTGGTCCAGGGAAATCTGGGCCTGTGACTGAGTTGGAGCTCGGATGAGCCAGTCGTCCAGATATGGGAAGACAAAGATTCCCATGCCTCTTAGAAATGCGGCTACGACTGCCATGCATTTTGTGAATACTCTTGGAGCAGAGGCTAGACCGAAGGGGAGTACTCTGTATTGGAAATGTTTTCCCTGAAACAGAAAGCGAAGATACTTTCTGTGGGATGGATGGATGAGTATATGTGTATACGCATCCTGTAGGTCTAGAGAACAAAGCCAGTCCTGACCCTGGAGGTAAGGAAGGAGAATGCCGAGAGACAGCATTTTGAATTTCTCCTTGAAGAGAAATTTGTTCAATTCTCTCAGATCTAGGATTGGTCTGAATCCCCCTGTCTTCTTTGGAATGAGAAAATAAGGGGAGTAGAAACCGGACCCTTGTTGAGGAAGAGGAACCTCTTCTATGGCCCCTTGGGCAAGAAGAGAGGAAACCTCTTGACCCAACAGGGTTAGGAGAGATGGGGGAGAATTGAATGGTCTCACCATATGATGGGGAGGAAGGCTGGAGAAATGAAGTTTGTAACCCTCTCGAATGATAGAGAGGGTCCATTGTTCTGTTGTGATTTGTTCCCATCTGGGAGCAAAGTGAACCAACCTTCCGGGTATGGTGAGAGGTTCTGGTTGTGTTAGAACCAGAAGTGGCAAGTTCCCTAGGAGCAAGTCAAAACCCCTGAGGGGTTGGAGCCTGCTGAGCTACAGTAGCTGCTGCAGGCTTAGCTCGTGCTTGTTTGGATTGCTGACGCTTAGCAGTATAGCGAGGTTGAGAAGACTGCTGGCCAGTATTTGAAGCAACTCTGGCCTTCTTATAGTAAGGCCTTTTAAAAGACTTTTTCTTAGTAGGAATTGAAGTGGACTTTGAAAGTCTTTCCAAGGTGGCATTTTCAGCATCCATCTGGGTGGCTTTGATTTGCCACTCTTCCCCAAATAAGTTCTCACCTGTACAGGGCAGATTCCGTAAGCCATCTAGAACCCAAGGTTCCAGATCAGAGGCCTGGAGCCAAGCAAGACGTCGGGCTGCAATAGCAATGCCCGAAGCCCTACTGGCTCCCTCAAAGGAATCATATGCTGCCCTATTAGAGAACTTAGAAACCTCTAAGAGTTGTTTCACTAGGGAAAGGAATCCCTGCTTTTTATCCTCAGGGATAAAGGGGGCAAAATGCCGCACCTTTTTGGCAAGTTCCTCCAGGAACATGCCCATATAGAGACTGTAGGAATTAATCCTGGCTATAAGCATACTAGCCTGGAAAATTTTCCTACCAAAAGAGTCCAAAGTCTTACATTCCCGTCCTGGAGGGGTGGAAGAGTGCCTTTTGGTACTCCTAATCTTCTTCATTGCAGACTTCACCACAATAGAGTGGTGGGGCAATTGAGTCTTTTGGAAACCAGGAGAAGGAGGGACCCTATACATGGTGTCCAACCTACGGGAATAAGGAGACAAAGTCAAAGGATTTTCCCAGAAATCCATCAGTTGTTCTTGAAGGATTTCATGGATAGGCAGGGTAACTGCCTCCTTAGGGGCCTTTGAGTATCCCAAAATATCCAGTTTTTTGGATCTGGGTTCCTTTTCAGAGGATGTGGTAATAGAAAGGGCTGTAGCCATATCTAAAACAAAGTCCTGGAAGGACAAATCCTCTGGAGGGGACATTCTCCTTTTAGGAGAAGAGGGCTCCTCAGGTAAGTTGAGTGAAAACTCAGCAGAATCATCAGAGGAGTGAAAATCCTCAGAGGAATCGGTGCTTTCCTCTAACGCACGATACGCGTACCGATCGGTATCGATATCGGGCGTATCGGGTATGGAACCGGTATGGAGCGAAAGCCCATACGGTACCGACTTGCGTTTAGAGGTGGACGGCCTCGATACCGGCATGGCAGACGATACCGGTATCGGGCCCGGAACCGCTGAAAGCGGAACCGATGGCGTTGCAGCTTTAATGAAAGCCATGACGGCCTGCTGCATGGACTGTACAGTATCGCCCATGGACGCCATAGCTGCCTGGATGTCGGTACCGGAGTGACCCGGTACCCCAGAGCAGGCTAACAGGTGATCTGTCGAGGCCGTAGCATCGATATCAACCTGAGACCCCTGAATTGGCGTTTTTGGAAGTTGGACTTCCCGCCGGGGTTGTTTGGCTGGGGCAGGGTCCTCAAGTTCTAAGCTAAGAGCCTCTCGATGCTTTGAAGGAGATTTGCTCTTTGAGGACTTGCCCACAGAAGGTTTGGTTACCTGAGATCCATCCGGAGAAGAAGACCTGGATGACTGTGATGCTGTATTCTCTGAAGCAAACAGCACATGGAATTTGTTGGCCCGGTTCTGCAGCCCACGTTTAGACATGTGGGAGCAAGATGGGCAGTCCGGTATGGAATGGTCAGGCCCCAAACATTTCAGACACCATTCATGGGTGTCTGTGACTGAAATAACAGCATTACATTTGGTACACTTCTTAAATCCAGGGGCTGGCTTCTCCATGAGGAGAAATTGAGTAGGCCGAGAGGCCTCTCTGAAGTGACCAAAAAGCTAAAAAATAAGAAAAAAGAATTATAATTTTTTAAAGAAAGAAAGAAAGAAAAGACCGGCGATACCGGTATCGGTATGGGGAAGGCAGGTACGCGGTCTAAAGAAACAAATAAAATAACAATTTCTTCAGCGGTGACAGGAACACGACCTGCTGGCTCCGCGGAAAAAGAGAAACTGAGGAGAGCTGTTCAGGAAGGCGGGAAGGCAGTGCGCATGTGCAGTGGGAGGTCCCAAAAGCTTCTATTCTAAGAAGCTGGGGAGCTTTCCCGCACGGGCTCCGTCGGTACCGACGTACCCATATGTGAGGACTTATTCCTGCTTGTTCCTGGAGATTCTAATAAAGGTAAAGATAAAAATAAAGATACATTTAGCTTGAGACCTTCTGTTATGGTTTATTTCAATATAAGTTCTCATACCTTTTTAATCTACCCTGCATTTATATCTCAACCTTTGTTGTTTTTCTATCTAGTTTAAATGCAAATCATATACACTCTGTCCAGCTTTTGAATGCTATGATTTGCCCTCATTATTGAGATAAATGTATACTAGCCTTCATGATTGCTTTTTCTTTGCTCATAACTGAATTGACAACTTTAATACAAACTGTATAATTTAACTAAAATCAATAGAACAGTGTTTGAAAGAATTAAAGTCACTGAAAACAGCAAGAATAAAATGAGAAAACAGAGACAGCTGACAGAGCTATTGCCGGAACTCAAACAATTACAGCTGTGTTAAAGGAGAATGGAAGGATGTATGGAAATACTGACATTATACAATCAAATTTACACTAAATACTTGAGAATGTTGTCTAGCATTAAATATCCTACTGCTTCTTGAGTCTTTGAAAATGAATTTTTCCATTGTCGGGACCTGAGGGCTTTGGTGTGAGATTGCATGGTTTCTACTGCTTGCAGAGGCTGACTGCTATTCAGCAAGGGCAAAGGAAGAAGATGGAGAAATCTGGACTGATTACTGGAATTGGAGGCGCAAGCAGGGAAGGGAAGGCAAGGCGAGACGGGGGTAGTGGGGGAGAGGAGGTACTGATTTGCATTGAAAAACTGTTTGATATGGAAACCAAGGGATGGTTGGGATCTACATTGTTTGCTTTATTGTAAAATGTTAATTTAAAAAATTATTTTAAAATAAAAAAGAAAATGAATCTTTAAAAAAAAATTATAAGCTCTTGAAGATTGTTTCAAGTTATAGAGACCATGAAAGGTCTTCTTGAACAACAAAGTCGACTTATCGTTTCCAACAGCTCATCCTAATGATCAAAGGAGAAAAATGTCATTAAATTTAGTGAATCGTGAGCATTAGAAACATAATAGTTCCTAATTTTAACAGAGGGGGATCGTGAAGATTTACATTTAATTACAAAAAGAATGAGGAAAGTATTTATAGAATTGGTAAAGGACTGAAATGTATTTCTGATGTGCCATATTGAAACCTCTGAATTATATTCTGGAAAGGATATGCTAGTGAATGACATTTCAACACAGAACTCAGTTTAGTAAGAAACAGTGTCCAAACTCAAAGTCCTATTTCTGCGTTTATATTAAATTGAAAACAGTAACAGACAAGCAATGTACAAAAACCACTTTGGCCATTTTCTGTAAAAGCTGTTGACAACCAGTTAATAAGAAACAAATAGAAAAGAAAATGCATTTACTCCTGTTCCCCTTTCTACCAGTGGAATCAAAGGGAATCCACAAATATGCTCTAAAGCAGCCCACTACAGAGAAAGTCCAGTCCAGTAGTTAGAGCAATAGATCTAGGAAGCAGGGCTCAAATCCCACTTCCCCCATAAACACTCCTTGTTACCTTAGGCAAGTTATTTTATTTATTTATTTATTTATTTGCAGTCTCTTTTATACCGCGCTATTCGACATCAGTGCGGTTTACAATGAACATAAGAGTTGCACATCTCAATTTCGTGATTTGTGCTTACAGTGAAACAGGTATAATAACTTGGGTATACATTAAACAGGAAAATTAAACTTGGGTATGCATTAAGCAGGTATAACAGGTAAAATAGGGTATAAATAACCAGTCCCTTAACAAGGAGACACGATGAATAAATACAGTCTACTTTATGCAACAATATAATGAGTTATGCGGCACTGCATAAGTTTCTCATGGTGGTTGGAGGGGAAGGTGTGATTGCGAGTGATCAGTCTGGGAATGTGATGTGCATGAGTTTGAGGTGCTGCATTGAGATGTGAGAGTGGGTGAGTGTGGGGAGAAGACTGCATCATCGTAGTGATGAAGAAAGAGGTGCCGTTTCAGTGCCTTCCTAAATTGGGAGAGTTCACTGATGGTTCTGATAGTTGCTGGTAGTGCGTTCCAGCAGGATGGAGCAAAGAAGGAGAAGGCTCTGGATCTAGTGAATTGAGAACACTTCGTGCTTGCCTTAGGTAATATGAGAGTATTTGCGGCATTCGATCTCCTTGCTCGATTGGGAGGTGTGATTGAAATTAGATCAGTAATGGCAGTAGCAGGGTATTTATTGATGGCTTTATGGGTCATAATTAGGATCTTGAATGAGATCCTGGCTTGTATGGGTAGCCAGTGCAATTGTTTTAGTATTGGGGTAATATGAGAACTTCTTGAGGCTCCATGAAGGATTCTTGCAGCTGAATTCATTGCAAGTTGTAAGGGGTTAGTCGTGCACTTAGGTAGACCATACAAGATCGCATTGGCATAGTCAAAGTGAGGCATTATTAGGGCCTGAAAGACAGTTCGGAAGTCATCAGGTTCTAACAGTTGACGCAAATTGCGTAGGGTCCGGATTTTATGGTACACCGACTTTGTTATGTTTTTGATATGAGCCTTCATATTAAGTTGCTGATCAAGCGTTACACCTAGGTATCTTACTGTAGTCTTGCATATGATCTCTGCGTCGCGAACCTTGATAGACAGGGGTGGAGTAAAAGCCGGATTCCTGGTTACGAAGAGGGCTTCTGTCTTTTTGAAATTTAACTTAAGCATTTGTGCATTTAGCCACTCTGTGACAGCGTCAAAGCACCTGATAAGTGGGGATAGTTCAAGATGTTCTGTCGAAATTGGCATGTACATCAAGACGTCGTCAGCATAGACCAGGCAGTTGATATTAAATGATTGGATGAGATCACAAATGGGTTGCATATAGACATTGAATAGCAAGGCGGATAGAGATGAGCCCTGTGGAACACCTTTAGTTTGGGGGAAGGAATCGGAGTTGGAGGGGCCAGAACGGACATGTTGCCAGCGATCAGTGAGGTATGAAGCGCACCATGACAAAGCTGAAGCTTGAACTCCCTTCTCTCTGAGGCGTAGCAGGAGAACTTCGTGGTCTACGGTGTCGAATGCAGCAGCAATGTCCATGAAGATCAGTGCAAAGCCTTGTCTGATGTTATCGAGACCTAAAGTTATGGTGTTGAATAAGGTTGTGAGTAATGTTTCAACACCATGTGCTTCGCGAAATCCATGCTGGCAGGGGTGCATTAGTATCTATGTGATCTTGTAATTGGCGTTGGGTAATCTTTATTATTTATTATTTTAATATTTATTATATTTATTAGTATTAATTTATTAATATTTATTAGTATTTAGCTCACGCCTTTCCAATAGTGGTTCAAAACAAGTTACATTCAGGTACATAGGTATTTCTCTGTCCCCAGAGGGCTTACAATCTAAGTTTCTACCTCAGGCAAAGGAGGGTTAAGTCACTTACCCAAGGTCACAAGCAGCGCCAGTGGAAATCAAACCCAGATCTCTTGGGTACTAGGCTGTTGCTGTAACCTATTGCCTTAGGTATTCACTTAGGTGGTGAGTTTGTTTGGACAGGGACTTGGTGTACCTGAATTGTAAAAATATTGTAAGCTGTCTAGTTGGAACAGCAGGCTTAAAATCCAACAACAAAACTCCTCCCACTGATGAGGCATCTCATGAGCAATACCACAGGAATAAGTACCCCTGCGTGTCTGCAAAGTTCTTGCACCTAATTAACAAAGTAATCTACAAACACATCAGGATGTATTCCTTCATTATTTTAGGGCACAGAATGTTTTTGCGTTGTACTTTTCACCACATCAAGCAGTTGATGCAGATGATTAAGCAAAAATGTAATTCTCAATTTTAAAAGCCACATCGAGAAATACTTTTCCACCGAAACGGTGGTGGATGCTTGGAATGGCCTCCTGGTGGAGGTGATGGGGACAAAAAAAAGTGATGGAAATCTAAAAGATGTGGGATAAGTACAGAGGATTTATATATAGCGAGAGAATGGAATTAAAGTACATAGTATTTCCACTAAAAGCAAAATTTAAATGACTTAACCTCTCTGTGTCTTTTTTGAAGTGGGTAACTTGCACCAAGCGGCAATTACAACCCAAAAAAAAGATATAGGGGGGGGCATTATCCTTTATGGAGCAGCAGGTAAAACCCTAAGCAATACAAGATTTATCAAAACTTGTTTACATGTTTCCTGGTAACATTTCAGTCTCTTAAGGGGCAACATTCTTTCCATAGCGATTGAGCTTTTTTAAACGCCGGTTGCCATGAGCAAAAGTGAAACCGGATATTCAGCAGAAGTGCTCAGGAAGCAGCTTTCGCTGAATATCTGGTTTCAGGAGTGGCTGCTGTTGGCTATCTTGATAGTGACAGTATCCAGCCATCAGCCAGATTGCATTAAGTAAGTCCTGCCTTTCTTTCTGGCCTCATATTACTGTATATGGTCATTTATCTGCTTAGCAAACTGAAACTCGCTGCTAACCGAATACGTTCTAATACCGCCCTCTCCAGATAGTAATATGGTGGTTAGAAGGAATATGCTGTGGCACTATCCAGAGAGTGCTACTGAAAATTGGCCTCCGCAGGGTTTATCCAGTTAGGAGGCACTGCTAACTGGATACATCCTTCTGCATATCGGGCCCTTAGTTCATTTGTCCTCACCATTACTTTAATGATCTTATTAAAAACGTACTCACCTATAGCTGGTGTTCTCCGGGAACAGCAGGAATAAGTCCTCACATATGGGTGAAATTACAGACAGAGCCTGCGCGGGAATGCTCCCCAGTTTCCATAGGAAGCTTTTGGGAGGGCCATCGCGCATGCGTGCCCATTTTGCTGCGCGAAGGAGCCATCTTACCTCAGTATGATGACATAGCTTAATCAAGCAAAAAAAAAAAAATCAACTCCACAGTGTTGAGGGAGGGTGGTGGGGACTTATTCTTGCTGTTCCTGGAGAACACCTGCTACAGATGAGTAATTACGCTTTCTCTGAGACCAAGCAGGAAGTAAGTCCTCAAATAAGGGACTGCCGAGCTACAAGTTACCGAAAAAACTTATAAAAAAAAACCCAATGGAGCAACCCAAAAAAACGAACCAAGAAAAGCAGCATAAGAATCACTGTAAGGTTCTGAGTGTCAGCGTCCAGCTTGGACATCGACATCAAAACGACTCTACGGTAGCCTGAATGGAAAGAAGGGCAAGAGGGAGGAGTTGAGCTAATTCCCAAAGAGGTGCTGGAGTACGGCTTGGCCTAAGTTGCTGTCGCACTGGAAATCTCCATCCAGACAGTAGTGGACCATGAAAGTGTGGACAGAGGACCACGATGCAGCCCTACAGATCTCCACTGTGGAGACTGAGCGCAAGTTCGCCACAGAAGCAGCCATAGCTCAGACATTATGAGCCATAACATGTCATTCAAGGCTCAGGCCAGCTTGTGCTTATGCAAAGATGATGAAGTTCGCAACCCAGAGAGAAAGAGTGTGCATGGAGACCGCTACTCCCAGTCTATTGTAGTCAAAGGAGACAAAAAGCTGAGAAGAATGACGGAGGGTTTTCTTTCTTTTTAGGTAGAAAGCCAGTGCCCTCTAGGGTATACAAAAAAGCCTCAGTCCTGTTGGTGTGAGGCCTAGGAAAGAAGGTGGGCAAAACTGGTTGAAGTGAAAGTAGAGACTACCTTAGGGAGAAACTTAGAGTGATCCTCTGGACTCACCCTATTTTGATGGAATCTCGTATATGGAGGATATGCCATCAGTGCTTTGAGCTTGCTAACTCTGTGTGCAGAGGTGACAGCCACTAAGATGACCTTCCAGGTGAGATATCTGAGTAGGCAGGAGCTGAGTTGCTCAAAAGGGGCAGACAGAAGCTGCTTGAGTACTACGTTAAGGTCTCACACCACAGGCAGGGGCTTTAGAAAAGTCCTAGAGAACAAGAGGCCTCTCACAAGGGGACGCACAAAGATGGGTCCTGCTATCCACCCCACGATGGTAGGCTGCCACTGTGCTGAGATGCACTCTTACGGAGTTCGATTTGAGGCCCAGATTGGACAGGTGGAGCAAGTAAGTCAGCAAAGCCTCCAATGAGCAAGAAAATTTATTTATTTATTTAGACAGTTTTGTATACCGCCTTATCCTTCAATCAAAGCGGTCACAACACAATTGGGGGATACATTTAACAGGTGGGGATATGAGACACATACACTAATACTTAGAGGGAACATGGGCAATGGAGGGTTAAGTGGCTTGCCCAAGACCACAAGGAGCATCTGTGGGACTAGAAACCCCAGTCCTTCCGGTCCAAGGTTGCTGTCCTCTAGTGGGATTTGAACCTCCGACCTTCCGGCCTGAAGTACCTTGCCCCAACCACTAGGCTACTCCTCCCTGGGTTCAGTGTTCTGTCTGTGCACCACAGAGAGAATCTATGCCAAGAAAAAGTGTAGGAAAGTCGTGTTGAGTCCTTTCGCAAAGCTAGCAGCATGTTCTTCTTCTCAGTCAGTAAGTAGAGCTCTGTGAGAACTATGTGCTCAGCATCAATCCCGGCCTATTTCCAGCATACCCTTTTTAGCGAAAATCATTGAAAAGTCAGTGCAACTTCAACTCCAAGAACACATTGATATTCATGCGCCTTTAGACGATAACCAACATGGTTTTCGCCCAAACCATGGAGTTGAAACTTTAATGATTTATCTTTTTGATTACGTTCTCCGTACCATTGATGACATTAAAAAGGGTATTATAATGATTTTTATAGACATTTCGGCTGCATTCGATTCTGTAGATCACAATAGGTTATTACATAGATTAGAGGAGATTGGTCTACATGGGGTCACATTAAAATGGTTTCAATCATATCTGACAGAGAGATTTTTACAAGTAAAGATTGGACAAAAAACTTCTCTGCCCATAAGAGTATTACAAGGTGTGCCACAAGGTTCCGCTCTTTCTTCGCTTCTCTTCAACATTTATTTGCAGCCAATTTGCAATATTCCGTTAAAAAGTGGCATAAAGTATACAATTTATGCTGACGATATTATGATTTCCACAACTATCTCCATCGAGAAACCTGATTTTTCCAGCATCACAGATTGTCTATCAAAAATGTCCACCTGGTGTAAAACCAACAATATGCAAATTAATTTTAGCAAGACAGAGGCATTATTTGTATCTCGTAACCAAAATTTTGCACATCCACCTGTCATCAAGATAGATAATTCAATTATTCCTATTAAATCAGAAGTGAAATATCTTGGAGTTACTCTAGACAAGGAATTAAATCTCAGATCACACATAAACAAGACGATTAGAAGCGCTTATTATAGAATGAAAATCATCAGAAGACTAAGGCCGCTTCTGGAAACTGTTCACTTCCGCAATGTTTGTCATGCTCTAATTACACCATTACTTGACTTCTGCAATCCAATATATCTGGGTCTAGCTAAGCAGTCACTGAAGCCTTTACAGTTAGCGCAAAACACCGCTGCTCGTATAATTTTTGGTCTATCAAGTAAAGAGCATATAACTCCTATCTTAAAGGAGCTTCATTGGTTACCAATATCATCTCGTATTAAATACAAAACAGTAATTTATATTTTCAAGATAAAGCAACAATGTTCTGCAAAAAGTCTGACGTATCTTATCCGGTCAGATATTAGCAACAGACCTAGGAGAAGTGTATCTGAAAATAGAATCAGCTCCTCAAATGACATCAGAAAAACACGCAAGGAGACCTCTAAGAGAGCTTTCTCGTTTGCTGCGACTTCCATCTGGAACTCCCTACCTAATGATCTGAGAGCAGCTCAGGACATCAAAGACTTTAGAAAACAACTGAAAACAGTTTTGTTTACGGAGCACTACGGTCATGCAATCAACTAATTAATTTTTAAGAAAGCAATTATTTTTATATACATTGTACAATAGCTCACTTTATAGTATAGCTCACAATATATATTGCACCTTTTCCCAAGACATTTAATCATATATTTACAAACTATGTATATATTATCACAGATTGTTTCACTATTACTTATTTTCTCTTTTGTTAAACCGCTTTGATTGTATGATAAGGCGGTATAAAAATCCAATTAAATAAATAAATAAATAAATAAATAAATAAATGAGAGCTAGGGAGCAGACGCTGGGGTGAAGAAGCGATCCCTCATCCTGGGAGATCAGATCCTGGTCGGCACCGAGCCGGACTCTGACAGAGGAGAAAAGGGAACCATGGCTGTCTGGACCAGTGTGGAGCAATGAGGGTTATGGTGGCCTTGTCCTCCTGGACCTGGAAGAGGTTTCTGGCCACAAAAGGAGTTGGTGGACAAGCATAAAGGAGGCCCTTGCTCCAATTCAGCAGACAGGCTTTGGGAGCTATTTGATTGCTGCATGGCATCCAGGGAAGAGAACTATGGCACCTGGGCATTATTCGGCGACGCAAAGAGGTCGATCCTCAGTGTACCCCATATCTGGAAGATGCAGCTGACAACTCACCTGTTGAGGGTACACTTGTGCGGCTGAATAGATCCGCCAGGACACTGAGCTCCCCCGGCAGATACACCACTTGGAGAAGCATGCTGTGTGAAATGGCAAACTTCCAGAGATGCACTGTTTCCCAGCAGAGGAGGTACGACCCTGTACTCCCTTGCTTGTTGACACAGAAAATCGCTACTTGGTTGTCAGTCTGGATGAGGACAACTTTGGTTGGCGAGTTGCTCCCAAAAAGCCCTGAATGCATTAGAAATGCACGCAGCTCCAGGAAGTTGATCTGGTGATGTCTTTCTGCAGTCATCCAGGGACCCTATGTGCAGAGACCATCGAGATGGGTTCCCCAGCCCTTCTTGAAGGTATCTGTAATCAGAACCCGCTGATGAGAAAGGGCTTGAAAAGGTCTGAGTAGATTTTCTAGTTGTAGCCACCAGGACAGGGACTGCTTGAGCGGTGAAGTGACGACCACCTTGTTCCTGAGACAACCTGTGATCTGTAGATGGGCTAGTTGGGTGATGTGGACCATGGAGGCCATGTGGCCAAGAATGCAGAGCATCCACCTAGCTGTGGTAAATGGACTGTCCTGCAACTTTCTGGCTAAGGCGACAAGCCGTTGGGCTCGCTCTTTGGGCAGGTAGGCCCGAGCCATGGTGCTATCTAGGAGGGCCCCAATGAACTCGAGATGTTGAGCGAGCTGCAGGTGAGACTTTGGGTAGTTGATGACAAAGCCCAGATGCTCCAGCAGCTGAATGGTGATCCTTGCCGATTGCCAGACCTTGTCTGACATCTGTCCTCTGATCAACCAGTTGTCCAAGTAGGGGAAGACAAAGATCCCCAGTGTCCATAGGAAAGTGTCGACCATCGCCAGATATTGTGTCAAGACCTTCGGAGCAGAGGCTAGGCCGAAAGATAGCACCTAATACTGATAGTGTCTTCTGCTGAGTGTGAATTAGAGATACTACTGATGAAGGGAGTGAATGGGGATATGAGTAAAGGCATCTTTTTGAGATCCAAGGAGCATAGCCAGTCTTCCAGTTGGAGGTAAGGCAACAGCATTCCCATGGAGACCATTTTGAATTTTTCCCTCAGTAGGAACTAGTTGAGGTTCCGAAGATCCAATATGGGCGTAGAACCTCTTTCTGATCTGAGGAGAAGGGACCAGCTTGATGGCCAGGTTAGTTAAGAGATCCTGAACCTCCGGCTGGAGGAGCTCTCGGTGGGAAAGTTCGAAGGGGCACTCCCCTGAGATAAAAGGAGGAGTAAGTTGATCAAAATGCAACAGGAACCCGTCCTGGACACTTGCGAGGGTCCAAGAATCTGATTTTATTGTTGGCCACCTGTGGGCAAAATGGATCTATCTCCCTCCTACCTGAGTTGGAACAGTGTTTGGAATGGGAAGGGATGCCATGCTCCTTAGGAAGGAGTCAAAACCCTCCTCCAGGCTGCGACTGTGGCACAGGCTGGGGACTTTTGGGGCTTCGAACAGCACTCCTGACATTGGCCCTGCCCCTTCTGCTGCTGCCCCTGTTGAGAGCCATGATAGGACTGATATGGTGGGCAGCCAGTGCAGTATTTCCTCTTCTCTGGATAAAAGGCCTTTTTCCCCCAAGGCCTTCTTCTTAGAGGGATCACCCATCTTACAGGAGAGGCGGGTCATTGTCAACTGCTCACATTTGAGATCTCTAGCTTTGTCTTCCACAGTCTTGCCAAAGATGTCCCCATTGAGGCAGGGGCATCCGCTAGCTTGTCCTACATCTACTGTTCTAAATCAGAAGACTGCAGCCAAGCCAAGCGGTGAACCCGATGCCCACTGCAGCCACCCGGGCCACCGACTCAAAGCCATCATAGGCTGCCCTAGTCATATACTTGGAGCACTATTTGATCTTGAAGACAAGACCACAGTAATGCTCAAGCCATTCATCGAAAAGACTGGCAGAGAAATCAATCAGGTCATCTGCTAGATCCCTAAGGCACATATCCATGTAGAGAGTTGATAGGCCTGGATGCAGGTTATTAACATGGAACTCTGGCAGAACTTCCTCTCGATGCCATCCAGGGTCCGAGCCTCCTGGCCCGGGGACACAGAGGAATAGGTTTTAGTAATCTTGATTCTCGTCTTGGCCAACTCCACGACCATGGAACTGTGAAGGACTTGTGACTTTTCAAAGCTCGGGTTCTTGTGGACTCGATACATAGAGTCCCAAACCGCCTACTCACCGGGGAGAGGGTGAGGGGAGTCTCCCACATGAGGAACAGCAGCCACTCTAAGATCCTGGGTACGGGAACTGTAACAGCCTCCTTGGGAGGAGAAGGATATTGGAGAATCTCCAACTCTTCTGCCCTGGATTCCTCCTCAGCCTCAATGGTAAAAGGCAAGACTTTGGCCGTGTCCTTCATAAACTCATGGAAGGAAATATCCTCTGGCAGGGACTTCTGGCACTCATAAGGTGATGAGGGATCCGAGGGTATGTCCCGAGGGTGCTCGGGCACTGGGGACTCTTCCTCGGTCTCCCAGCCATCGGAGTCGGAGTCTGAGAGGAAATTGGCACCAACAGTATTCAGGAGCGGTGGAGGGAATCAGAGGCTCCAGAAAGTCTGACCCAGAGGCGCTTGGTGGAGAACCCAGGGGCACCAAGTGGGACTTCGACCGTATCCCGGAGATGTCTCCCATGATTGTGATGAAACTAACCATCTGTGGTCTTTCTATGAGCGATTACCTGTGAGCACTCAAACAATGTGCTGACTCGCTCAATATCATCAATATAGAACCCCAGTTTCATTTAAGGTTACATCACATAGTTACTACACCATTAATTACTCATATCGTTAAAGGTCTCAGAACTCTTTAGTACTTATAAATGGACTTACAATATGTCCTCATTCAGTGCTTATTCACATCAAAGACCTTAAACAAAATATATCCAGTGTTCATAAAATCAGGTGGAATTGTATTCGCTCTTCAAAAAATCCAATGCTGAACTTCAAAAAGTACTTAGCTGCTCTCAGAGTGTTCTTTTTTCATATTCCTTTTCCGCTCCCAAATCCCAACGCCTTCATTCGGCGCCAATGCATTTCACTTAGATTGTTTCCTCAGGAGATCATCTCTTGTTAATTTTCACTGCAAAATAAAATCCATCTCAGTAACCTTTAAACCTCCTAAGTTCCTTAAAAACTATTCTCACTGACCATATCACCTTAATGGTAGTTAGTACACCTACCTGAACCACAAATGATATTGCACACGTTTCCCAACACAGATTTCGGAACTGATCCAAAGTACTCCAACTCCTTACGAATCGTTCCCAGAAAAAACGCCGCGCATGCGAACTAGGGAACACATTCACTTATTTAAAGAACTTACTCCATCTTCCTATTCGACAGTTTCTACTGCCGCCCCCAATGACGTCATTATCGTCACAAACTTCGGAGTAAGACTTCAATCTAATAGCCCTACTCAATTCTAACCAATCTCTATATTTAAAGAACTTACTCCTTCTTGCTATCCTTTAATTTCTACCGCCACTCCCATTGACGTCTGTCGTCAGGTGCCCCCAGTGGCCAGTGGCTGTAAGGGCATCCTGAGCATTTTTATTATTTTTAAGGAGCAATGGCTCTTTAAGGCCAAGTGCAGTTTGGTCCTTGGAGTTTTAGCTCCTTGTGAGAACAAATTATATAAGCCAAGAGTGGAGGGTAATAAGGCTTTATTTCCCCTTTAACGCAAGGGTTCACTAAGACATAAGAAAATAAAGATAGTCCTTCTTTATAAAGGGTTCCACCAAATAAGCAGGCAAACAACTGTTATAAGCTTCACAATTGAATGCAGGGTTTAACTGAGGATTCCTTCATTCCAAAGTAAATTAAACAAGCAGGCAAACAAACTGTTATAAGCTTCACAATTGACTGCAGGGTTTCTTTTATATTTACAGTTCTACTAAGGACTCAAGACTAGTAGAAGCACAAAGTACAATCCATGGATTCATCCTGAGGAATGGGAATAGTATTCTCAAACTCCATTTCCATGGACTCTGCGTCACTGGCTTCTCCCTCTGAACAAGTGCTTTCCCTTACGGCTACAAGTTTAGAGGGTCTGTCTCTGCTTCTTTGCTTCCAGTAAGACTCTTCTGTTAAGCCCTTAGGTATTGTTTTGAAAAGCTCTGCTTTGTTCCCTCTTCTCATACACTGAGCATCTGCTTTATCAGAGTTTCTAGGAGCAAGGCTTTCTTTTAAAAGTAAAGAGCCACCATACCTTGGCTTCCTGCAGCTGCTACACCTGGAGCTTTCTCTCTGACGTACTTCTCTCTGGAGACAGGTTTTCTTGTGCAGTGCTTTGCCTTCCTGAAGCCCAGGAAAACCTGGTGAGGATTCCCAACCTCTGTGCTTCTCTGTGAAGGTAGCTTTGCTATAGGAACCTCTCCTCCTTGTACCTTGTAATCCTGGTCCAGCGAACTCAGGTGAATGTAGGCTCCTTGGTTTTCTGTGCTCTTCTTTCAGTTGTTGCTGCTCTTGTTGTGCTGCTTGATTCAGCTACATTACTTGGGCTGGGAGTGTCACTCCTTCCAGCCAAACTGCTTCACCTGGCAGCCTCTCTCTGGACTCCGTCTCTCTGTGCTCTGCCCCCCTGGACTCTATCCCTCTGGATAGTCTCCGTCTGGATTCTGTCCCTCTGGGCTTGCTCTGTGTGGACTCTCTCCTTCTCCACACTCCTTCTCCTTCCTTCTGGCTGAACTGCTGCCGGCTGAGTTCCCTCCGAATGGATTCCTCCTAACTGGATTCCTCCTCCACACCACTTCCTTCTGGTTGTCTTTCCTTTATAAAGGCATTTTACCTTTGAAAGTCCCGGGCTTGCCTTCAGGTGCAGCTGGTTAACACTCATACAATCAGTGGCTGGGCACGTTGACTCAGCCTCTGTAGGATTACTCCTGCCCCCTCTAGCTGTGCCACGAGGTAATTGCATCTTCTGCACATCCACAGCTCTATGAAAGACAGGATTTTTTTCTAAACCTGCACCTTCCGTGGCGCCAGCCTCATGACACGTCATTATCATCATAAACCTCGAAGTAAGACTTCAGTCCAATAGCAAATGAAATTCTAACTAATCTCTATACAACTTCATTATCATTTATAGTACAGGATATTGCCGTGTTGCTACAATTGCAAAACACCCTACCATTACACTCATATTGATTCTCATCTTAATGACCTAACACCACTATCCCTCGTCAAACACATGCTGACCAATCAATAGTGATAATCAAAAAAATCCCCTCAATGTCCAACCCCTCAAAACTTTCCCAACATCTTAAACAAAAAATCTTAAATTTAACAAAGTACTATCTTTGTCGGAGCGAGCCGAGGGAGGGCCAGAACTGAGAGTCCAACCCCTCCAGACGGCCAACTTCTTTTATTCAATTTTAGGTCTCCAAACCCTATAAAAACCCCATCACCGAGGGCACTTATCTGTATTTTTCTTCTGCTCAATAGCTATGTCCAAATCCCTTAGTTGCTCAAAGGTCGAGATTGTTCGCACAACGTGCACGTTTCGGGATAAACCCTGTATCAAGTGCATTCAAAGATCAAATCTTGTCAGGCAACCATTTCAGCAAAAAACGCCATCACCGCGGCCAGGATTTTTCATTTATAAATGGCGTCCACCAACTGCAATAAAATAAAGGAAACCTACCAATCAAAAAAGAGGGCCCCTCCCACTGTTAGGGAGTCCCTATCATGACTGGTCCGACCAGATGGTTACATCAACATGCTCTCCCATTCAATTTCCCGATTCAGACCTTTCGGAGATACTGTGTCTAACAGAAAAATCCAACGTTGTTCCAAATGTTGGAGTTTCATCATATGATTGCCCCCCCGGGGATCCGAGGGAACAAAGTCAATCACAGTTCATCGAAAATCTTCGAAAGTGTGGCAACGTTCTAAACAGTGCTCTACCATCGGTGCTGAAAGAACTTTACATCGAATATGGGAAGCATGTTCCATCAATCTCTTTCTCACCGGGCGAATCGTCCTACCCACATAGACCAGATTGCAAGGACATACTAAAAGATAAACCACATACTCAGACGAGCAATCTGTTATCCACCTACGAGTATAAAGTTTAGACGTAAGGGGGTATGACCAATCCATGCCAGTCCATGTAGTGTCACAAAATTGACAAGTATTACAAGGGAAATGTCCCCCTTGGGAACTAGGCAAAACAGGTTGATCTAAGCACTCTGTAGTTCGTACCAGCCGATCACTCATGTTGGAACCCCGTGCAAATGCGATTCTTAAGATTTATTAAAGCAGGGGTGCAATTGTAAAATTGGCCAATGTGTCCTTAAAATTCGCATAACCGCCGAACTACGATTGGTATAAGGAAGCACCCCCACAATCGAATCCTCAGTTGATGAATCAGACATCTTATACGCGGGGTCCAACAACCACTCCCGATGAATGTGACTAGCCTGTTTTTTTGATCATCATATTTTGTATCCTCTTCAGAAGGTTTCTTTTTCCGACCAATCAATAGTGGCATTAAGCCCTGTAGGTGTTACTGATTTTAAGTTGAATATCCATTTTTGTTCTCTAATCACTAGGGTTTGTTCTTGAGAATTCCCTGCTACACCCGACTCTATTTTATCAATACAAAAGCATCGCAATTGCTCAAAAATATGCCCCTGAGTTATGCAATGTTGAACCAATGGTGCTTCTTTAATTTTGCACTTCAACCGGCTCCTATGTTCCCCCATTCTTATTTTAAACGGGCGGATAGTTTTGCCAACATACAGTAACTCACATGGGCAGACTATGACATATACTACACTAGAGGAGTCACAGGTTGTATATCTTCTTAATGGATAAGCAATCACTTTATAAGTAAAGATTTCAAATTCCATAGTAATATCACAAATATTACATCCACCGCATTTCCTATGGCACACCTCATTTTCAGATATAGGAACTAATGGAGCTATAGACTTTAATACTGTCGGGCTCAATTGTTCTTTTAAATTACGATGCCGTTGCCATATACGTGGGCCTCCAGGATGGACTGCACCTCCAACAGAGAGGATGCCGCAGTGGACAGAGTCACCCTCGGCATCAAGGAACCCAAGGGTACCAGGTCCCAGGCAGTCTGCATGGCCAGGAACACAGCTAGGCTGCGTTCAAGAGCCTTCATATGTTCGGCGAGAAGCACAGTGTACGAAGTGGTGAGAACCGGGGCAACAATGGCGGTCGCTGGTGCAGGATCCCTCGTTGAGGACTCCGCGATGGTCACAGTATTGGGAGTCCTCTGACGGACCTCCTGGTCCTTGGGAGGTAACTCCTCCCACCAGGGCAGCTTAGGAGGCCACTCCTGGCCCTTGCCCTCTCATTAAGGGAGGCTTCAATGCCAGTGCCCATGGGTCTTACTCCGGCTCTCGGCATTGCCACTCAACATTGATGGGGCAGAAGTCCATTCCTTTTCTGACCTACCTTGTCGAAGGACAGGTGCCAATCCAGTGCACCATGGCCCTTCGATTTCGAGTGAGCACGGCCACTGCACGAAGCCTCGGTGGAGGCCTTCAAAGACATTAATAATGATGTCGATGGAGATACCCGATGCTGAAGACTCAGAGGAACTAATCAGCAATTCCTGCTGTTTTTTTTGATTCTAGAGCCCCTTGCATATCATTTGCAAGCAAAGAGTGCAGGTGGTGGGGGCTCATAGTCAGGCCTGAGGCACCGAAGGCATGAGTTGCGTCAGTCTGTCATGGAGATAGTCTGGACGCACTGGGAGAACTTCTTGAAGCCACTGGCTGGCTTTGACATGTTGGGGAAGAGAGCTTCCACTGAGTAAAAGGACTCCATCTCAGCCGACAATGGAGGCATGAGAGAAAAAAAAACCTATGCGCCTAAAAAGAAAAACGAATCTGAGAAAAAACACAGCACCGAGGCACTGACGCCCCCGGAGACAGGCAGGAAGATGGTGACCAGCACATGACTGAAAAAACGTACCAAGAAATCGGAAAAACAAACCCAAATGTATCAACTAATTTCCAGGGACAGACAGAAAAAAGAAGACTGAGGTAAGATGGCTCCTTCGGGTGAGAAGATGGGCATGCATGCACAATGGTCCTCACCAAAGCTTCCTATGGAAGCTGGGGAGTGTTCCTGCATGGGCTCCATCAGTGACATCACCCTTATGTGGACTTACTTTCTGCTTGTTCCCGGAGGAATATAAATTACAACAGCGTCTTTTTAAAAAAAATTTCTATAACCTGCATTTTGCAAATATTGTAACTGTTATTCAATTATACTTCTTTCAGTTCAGGTTTGTATGAAGAGTACAAGTTGAAAAAGTCCTTTGTAAAGTTATTTCATAGATAGTACGTGGCCTATTTTTATTATAATTCAACATTAATTCTGTAGTTTGTGTACTCTTCTTTCTAAAGTCTATTCATTGAGCAAGTTACTCTTGCCTATGTTTTCTCCCACATCACCAATTCCCAACTATTTATTCTAGAAAAAATGCTAGTTAATTATGCATTACTTTGAGATATCTGAATGTTTATCATAATTCCCCTCTCCTCCAGGGCACGCAAATGTAGGGTCATAAGACAGAAGGTGAAGAGTATGACAGGGACATTCAAACATACTTTTGAAATCTAAGACACACACCTCTTACTGCCATACAGCACAGTTACTTAGCTGTAACAGGTGATCTCTGGGAACAGCAGGAATAAGTCTTCACATATGGGTACGCCTGTACCGACGGAGCCTGCGCGGGAACGCTCCCCAGCTTCACAAAAAGGAAAGCTTTTGGGAGCATCCCACAGCGCCTGCGCGCTGCCTTCCCGTCTTTCCTAACCTCCTTTCCTCCCCAGTTCGAGTTTTAAAGCTGAGACAAAGAGAGAGAGGAAAGGAAAAATAGATAGAGAGATACAACTCCTAGGGGAGGTGGGTGGGTTGTGAAGACTTATTCCTGCTGTTCCAAGAGATCACCTGTTACAGGTAAGTAACTGTGCTATCTCCAGGAACAAGCAGGAATGAGTCTTCACATATGGGGACTCCCTAGCTAGAGATGCCTGGGAGATATCCAATGGTAATGAGACCCTTTGAAGGGCTCTATCTCCTCCTATGGATCTCAGGCATCCATTCAGGGAAGGAGGGCAGGAGTTGATTAAGCATGGAACAGGTGTTTGAGAACAGCCTGACCAAACAAGGCATCCCGGCGGGAGTCCTTGTCCAAACACTAATGGGCTGTGAAGGTATGAACCGAGGCCCAGGTGGCTGCTCGACAGATCTGGTCGATGGACACAGAATTTAGATGAGCCATAGAGGTGGCCATGGCCCTCACATTATGAGCTGTGACATGGCCTTCCAGAGAAAGGTTCTTACTCTGGTAGGCGAAAGAAATACACTGAGCAATCCAATTGGACAGTGTCCTCTTAGAGACTGGAAGTCCCAAATGAGAAGGATCAAGGGCAACAAAGAGTTGAGAAGACTTTCTATGTTGCTGTGTCCTTTGTAAGTAAAAGGCAAGAGCTCTCTTACAATCCAGGGTATGAAGATTCCTCTCTGCACTTGATGCATGAGGACCTGGAAAAAAGACAGGTAAATACAACTCTTGATTAAGATGAAAAGGTGAAACCACTTTAGGCATAAAGTGTGGATTGGTCCTAAGGACTACCTTATCATGATGGAACCTTGTATAAGGTGGATTAGCCACTAAGGCCTGCAGTTCACTGATGCGGCGAGCTGAGGTGACTGCAATGAGAAAAATAACCTTCCAGGAAAGAAATTTCAAGGAGGTGGTGGCTAAGGGTTCAAAAGGTGGCTTCACATAAGCTGACCAAGAACCAGATTTAAATCCCATGCCACCAGAGGAGGCCTAATGGGAGGTTTAGTTAAAGTTAGGCCTCTCATGAATCTTGCAATAAGAGGATGAGAGGAAATAGGCTGTCCATTAATAGGCTTAAGGGATGCTGCAATAGCACTCAAATGGACCCTTACTGAATTCGTCTTAAGGCCTGCATTGGAGAGATGCAGGAGATATTCCAATAGAGAATTCAAAGGTAGTGCTAGAGGGTCAAGACCCTTCTCAGCACACCAAATGGAAAATCTTTTCCATTTAAAAGCATAGGAACGTCTAGTAGAAGGTTTTCTGGAAGCATGGAGAATATCCTTCACCTGCTGAGAAAGATTCCCACCTTGAAGGTCTAGGCCTTCAGCAACCAAGCTCTGAGGTGAAGGGACGTGGGGTTTGGGTGCCACAAAGTCCCCTCCTCCTGGGACAGAAGGTCTGGAGCAGCTCCCAAGTCTAGGGAGGGAGCTTGAGAGAGATGCAGAAGTAGAGGGTACCACACTTGGCGTGGCCAGCGTGGAGCTATGAGGATCATGGATCCTTGATCCCTCTGGAGCTTGAACAGAGTCTTGGGAATTAAGGGAATGGTTGGAAAGGCATACAGGAAGTCTTGACCACAGTGAAGGAGGAAGGCATCCTTGGCCTGAACTCCCTGACACGGAATTCTGGAACAGAACCGGGGAAGTTTGGCATTCCACGGACTTGCAAAGAGGTCTATGTCCGGGGTTCCCCACTCTTGAAAGATTCTGAGTACTTGGTCCAATGTGCAGGGACCATTCGTGTGGAAGCAGAACTCGACTGAGTCTGTCTGGCCAAGAGTTTTGGATTCCTGGGAGGTATACGGCCAGGAGATGGATTTGATGCTCTCTGGCGAAGGCTCACAATCTTAAAGCTTCGTTGCAAAGCGACAGAGAGCCAGTTCCTCCTTGCTTGTTTATGTAAAAATGGCTACCTGATTGTCCGCATGAATGAGGACTGTCTTGTAGCTGAGCAGGGTATGAAAGACCTTGAGAGCTAGAAAAACTGCTAGGAGCTCCAAGTGGTTGATATGTAGAGAGGTCTCCTGTGGAGACCAAGTGCCCTGAGTGGAGAGGTCTTGTAGATGAGCTCCCCAACCTGTTTGGGAGGCATCTGTTGTGAGGGTTGCCTGGGGCAACAACTGTTGGAAGGGGGACCCCTGCAACAGATTTTGGGTGGACATCCACCACTGGAGAGACCAAAAGAGGCGTTTGGAGGTTGCTATTTGGTCTGAGAGAGCTCCTGATGCTTGAGTCCACTGGGTGGACAAAGTCCATTGAGCTGCTCTCATGTGAAGGCAAGCATAGGGTACCACATGCACTGTGGATGCCATGTGGCCTAGCAGTTGTAGGATCTCCCGGGCAGTTAAATGGCTCTTTGACTGAATTTGGGAGGCTAACTGCACTAGGCGTAGGCAACGGGCCTGAGGAAGATAGGCCCTTGCAGTGGTAGTATCCAGCCAGGCCCCTATTTATTTATTTATTTTATTTAGTAGACACTTGTATACCGCTACTTCCTACGATCAGCAGCGGTTAACTTTACAGATCAGGTTGCACTGTACAGTACAGTAATTTGTATGATTTACATTTTGATTGGTTAAGGATTTGATTTGAAACAACGCAGGGTCATTTGATTTACATTTGATTAATTGTGTGCGGGTTTGCTTACCTATATACATATACATTAGGATGCGTGGGTGGGGGTGTGCTACGTATATACATATATACAATATGACAGATCAATTGGAGATGTCCTTGTCAAAGTGTTGGGACCATCTTGGAGCAGAGGTTACTGGTTAGGTCAGCCTATAATGGGACTGAAAAAGGTCCCTATGAACTCTAGGGACTGAGTAGGGGTGAGCTGGGACTTTGGGAGGTTTACCACAAGTCCCAGATACTGCAGAATGTGCTTTGTGCAGTCCAGGGAAGTCTGGGCCTCTGACTGAGATGGAGCTCGGATGAGCCAGTCGTCCAGGTATGGGAATACAAATATTCCCAGAGTGCGTAGAATGCAGCTACTACTGCCATGCATTTGGTGAACACTCTTGGAGCAGAGGCCAGACCGAAAGGAAGCACCCTGTATTGGTAATGCTTTCCTTGGAAAAAAAAACGGAGGAACCTTCTGTGAGATGGATGGATGAGGACATGTGTGTACGCATCCTTGAGATCTAGAGAACAAAGCCAATCCTGACTCTGAAGGTATGGAAGGAGAGTGCCTAGAGAAAGCATCTTGAATTTCTCCTTGCATAGAAATTTGTTCAATTCTCTGAGATCTAATATGGGTCTGTAGCCCCATGTTTTCTTTGGGATCAGAAAGTAGGGGGAGTAAAACCCTGACCCTTGTTGAAGAAGAGGCACTTCTTCAATTGCTCTTTGGACAAGAAGGGCAGCCACCTCCTGACCTAGAAGGTCGAGGAGAGATGCTGGAGAATTGAAATGTCTCACCATAGTGTGAGGAGGAAGGTTTGAGAAATGAAGCTTGTAGACCTCCCTTATGATGGAGAGGGTCCACTGCTCTGTTGTAATCTGCTCCCATCTGGGAGCAAAATGAGCTAACCTTCCTGGAATGGTGAGAGGCTCTGGCTGTTTCAGAGCCAGAAAGGCTATGTTCTCTAGCATCAAGTCAAAAACCCTGAGGAGGCTGGGTCTGCTGAGTTGCAGCAGCCCCTGTAGGCTTAGGCCTGGCCTGTTTAGGTTGCTGACGCTTAGCAGCAAAACGACCTGTAGATGATTGTTGGCCAGAAGTAGGATGGAATCTTCTTTTCTTGAAAAAAGACTTCTTGAAAGGTTTTTTCTTGGCAGGGATGGAGGTTGACTTGGAAAGTCTATCCAAAGCAGAATTTTCTGCATCCATCCAAACAAGAAATTCTTCCCTTTTATCCTCTGGAAGGAAAGGGAGGAAAGCGTGCAGCTTATCTGCAACTTCTTTCAGAAACATACCCATATAAAGACTATAGGAGTTGATTCTGGCAATGAGCATACTGGCTTGGAAGATTTTCCTACCAAAAGCATCCAAGGTCCCGCATTCTCTTCCTGGAGGAGCAGAGGAGTGTCTTTTTGCACTCTTTATCTTTTTCATAGCTGACTCCACCACAATAGAATGGTGAGGAAGCTGTGTTTTATGAAACCCAGGACAAGGAGGGACATGGTACATAGTGTCAAACCTACGAGAATGAGGAGAGATGGTGAGAGGAGTCTCCCATAAGTCAATCATGTGATCATAAAGGATCTCATGAATTGGCAAGGTGACTGCCTCCTTAGGAGCCTTAGAATAACCTAAAATATCCAATTTTTTAGCTCTAGGCTCTGATTCCGAGGATACTGAAATAGAAAGTCCTTTAGCCACTTCTCTGATGAAGTCTTGAAAGGACAAATCCTCTGGAGGAAACATTCTTCTTTTTGCCCTCACATCAGGACAAGCTAAAGAGATAAAGTTTCTAGATGAAATAAATGACTGCTTCTTGGAGCAGCTGATTCATGAACCAACCAGAGGGGAAGCCATACTGGACCTAGTCCTTAGTGGAACGCCAGATCTGGTGCAAGAAATAAGGGTGCTGGGACCACTTGGCAATAGTGATCATAGTATGATCATGTTTGATTTAATCAGTGGAGGACAGATAGTAAAGGAATCCACAGTACTACCTTTTAACTTTCAAAAGGGAGACTATGATAGAATGAGGAATATAGTTCGGAAAAAACTAAAAGGAGCGGTTCCAAAGGTTAAAGACTTACAGCAAGCTTGGGTGTTATTTAAAAATACTATCCTCGAAGCCCAGACCAGCTGTATTCCACGCATTAAGAAAAGTGGAAGAAAGTCCAAAACTCTGCCAGCATGGTTTAAAGGTGAGGTCAGAGAGGCTGTTGCTGCCAAAAGAGCAACCTTCAGGACATGGAAAAAAGAGCCAAATGATGAAAACTGGAAACACAAGCACTGGCAAGTTAAATGCAAAGCATTGATAAGGCAGGCAAAGCGGGAATTTGAGAAGAAACTTGCTACGGAAGCAAAAACACGAAATAAAGACTTTTTCAAGTACATTCGTAGCAAAAGGCCTGTGAGAGAGTCAATTGGACCATTAGATGATAGAGGGGTAAAAGGGGCAGTAAGAGGGGACAAGGCTATAGCAGAAAGACTGAATGAATTCTTTGCTTCGGTCTTTACTGAGGAAGATGTAGGGATGTTACCCAAGACTGAAGTGGTATTTAAAGGTGATACTGCAGAGGAATTGAGAGAAATATCGCTACACCGGGAAGATATATTATAACTATTTGATAAACTGAATAGTAGCAAATCACCTGGACCGGATGGTATACATCCCAGAGTGTTGAAAGAACTGAAATATGAGATTGCAGACCTGCTATTGGTAATCTGTGAACTTTCATTAAAACCATCTGTAATACCTGAAGATTGGAGGGTCGCCAACGTAACACCAATTTTTAAAAAGGGTTCCAGGGGTGACCCGGGAAATTACAGACCGGTGAGCCTGACGTCAGTACCAGGGAAAATGGTAGAAACCATCATAAAGAACAAAATTACACAGCATGTAGATAGTCATGGCCTAATGGGAGACAGCCAACATGGCTTTAGACAAGGAAGATCTTGTCTTACTAATCTGATCTGTTTTTTTGAAGGTGTGCATAAACAGGTAGACAAAGGTGAGTCGGTTGATATAGTGTATCTGGACTTTCAGAAAGCTTTTGACAAGGTCCCCCATCAGAGACTTTTGGCAAAGCTAAAAAGTCATGGAATAGGAGGCAGTGTACTATTGTGGATCGGGAACTGGTTAAAAGATAGAAAGCAGAGGGTAGGGCTAAATGGCCAATATTCCCAATGGAAAAAGGTGAATAGTGGAGTACCCCAGGGATCTGTACTGGGTCCCCTACTTTTTGACATATTCATAAATGACCTGGAAAAAGGAATAACTAGTGAGGTTATCAAATTTGCAGATGACACAAAACTGTTTAAAGTTGTTAAAACCCAAGAGGATTGTGGAAAACTGCAGGAGGATCTGGATAAATTGGAAGACTGGGCATCCAAATGGCAGATGAAATTTAATGTGGACAAGTGCAAAGTTATGCACCTAGGAAAGAACAACCCACACTATAGTTACACGATGCAAGGCTCCACATTAGAAACCACCACCCAGGAAATAGATTTAGGAGTCATCGTGGATAACATGTTAAAACCCTCCGCCCAGTGTGCAGCGGCGGCCAAGAAAGCAAATAGAATGCTAGGTATCATAAGGAAAGGGATGGAGAATAAAACAAAGGATATTATAATGCCTCTGTATCGCTCCATGGTACGACCGCACCTTGAATATTGTGTGCAATTCTGGTCACCGTATCTTAAAAAGGACATAGAGTTATTAGAAAAAGTACAGAGAAGAGCCACCAAATTGGTGAAGGGGATGGAAGGCTACTCCTATGAAGAGAGGCTAAAAAGGTTAGGGCTCTTTAACCTGGAAAAGAGACGGCTGAGGGGAGATATGATAGAGGTCTATAAATTAATGAATGGAGTGGAACGGATAAACGTGGATCAATTGTTTACGCTATCAGAATATAGAAGGACTAGGGGACATGTAATGAAGCTACAGGGTAAACTATTTAAGACAAATAAGAGAAAATATTTCTTCACTCAACGTGTAATCAAACTCTGGAATCTGTTACCGGAGGATGTAGTAAGGGCTGTTAGTATAGCTGGGTTTAAAAAAGGTTTGGACAAGTTCCTGGAGGAAAGGTCCATAAACCACTATTAAAAAGGGACCCAGGATATCAATGCTTGACCTAGTACAAGCACTGCAGAACCTGTGTCTTTTGGGGAAACTGCTAGGTACGTATGACCTAGATTGGCCACTGTTGGAAACAGGATACTGGGCTTGATGGACCTCGGTCTGACCCAGTATGGCATTTCTTATGTTCTTAAGGCTCTTCAGGAAGAGCTATAGACACTTCAGCAGACTCCTCCGATGCATCAGAGTCTTCGGAGGAATCAAAGTATCGACTGTCAGGGTGCTCTTCCAAAGCTCGATACGCGTATCGAGCGGTATCGACATCGGGCATCATCGGGACCGGTACGGTACCGACGGGCATCCCTGGACAGGGAACCGCTGCAGTCGGCATCCTGGTCGATGTCGATGCAGTCGGTGCCGGTACCGGAGCCGATACCGACAACAGAGTTTGTTGTGGTATCAGCAGCGTCGCAGCTTGAATGAAGGCCGTGATAGCCTGCTGCATGGATAGAACATTCTGATCCATCGACTCCATGAATGCCTGGAATTCGGTACCGGAAGGTTGCGCCGGTACCCCAGAACATTCTAACAGGTGATCGGTCGAGGCCGTGCCATCGATGTCAACCTGTAACCCCATAGGAGGAGCTTTGGAAGTCGGAGCTTCCCGCCGGGGTTGTTTTGCCGGTGCGGAATCCTCGAGGGCAAGCCCGGAGGCATCTCGATGCTTGGAAGGAGATCTACCCTTCGAGGACCGGCTGGATTTATGTTTGGTTACCTGAGATCCATGGGAGGAAGTAGAGGCCCTGGAAGACGTCGATGCCACTGAAGCTGCATCAGAGGGAAACAGCACATGGAGCTTAGCTGCTCGTTTCTGTAAACCTCTTTTAGACATCAAGGAGCAGGACGGACAATCCAAAATGGAGTGGTCAGGACCCAAACATTTAAGACACCATTCATGGGTGTCGGTGACAGAAATAGTACCGCTGCACTTAGTGCATTTTTTAAACCCGGAGGCTGGTTTTTCCATGAGGAAAATTTCTCGTGAGGCCTAAGGCCCAAAGAGGAAAAACACACTAAGTGAGGGAAAAAATATGTTTGTTTGGTTTTTTTATAAGAAAAGAAAGAAAGACCGGTGGTACTGGTCCGACATCAGGGAAGGCAGACGCGCGACCAAAGAAATAAAATAAAATAAAGAACTTCTTCAGCGGTGACAGGAACACGACCTGCTGGCTCCGCGGAAAAGAAGAACTGAGGAGAGGCGTTTAGGAAAGGCGGGAAGGCAGCGCGCAGGCGCTGTGGGATGCTCCCAAAAGCTTTCCTTTTTGGGAAGCTGGGGAGCGTTCCCGCGCAGGCTCCGTCGGTACCGACGTACCCATATGTGAAGACTCATTCCTGCTTGTTCCTGGAGATCCAAGGAAGTAAATACTTCAAAACTTAGTTGTTCATAATATTGTTCAAGCTACCACTGCTCGTGCCTGCCTCTTCCCTCCTGAAGACGGAATCGGTGGCAGGGGGGGGGGGGGGGGAGGGGGGCAGAGGTAGGGCAGTGTGATGTGGCCAAAGTTTCTGTCTGGGGTGACAGAAACCCTTGGGCCAGCCCTGTACATAAGAGCCTGAGTATGTTTGGGGGTTTTCAGAAAATGCAATGAAATAAAATCAACTTTGGCATGAGGGAAAAGACACCAAGTTTGAAAATGGGGCAAATCAGACTTAGGGCTCCAGAAAAATAAGCCCCTCCCCCCTTCAAAAATGGACCAAACCATTTCTGTAAGAAAAGTAGTTCCCAGCTTATGTAGTATGGGAAACTAAGAACCATGAAATATAGAAGTTAGGAAATTCTCCTTTCAAACTGCCTTTCCCCTGATCTCTACTATCCCCAGCCCCTGCAACTACTTCCTGGTAAACACAACTCTATCCCCCCAAAGCTGCCTTCTGTGAATTACTTCTGTGCTCTTGCAATAACCCCGACATACCCATAACTGTCCTTTCTCTCCTCCACCACCATGAAGAATGAAGAGAGCCACCCTCCAACCTCTCTCCTCTAAATCAGAAACAAACACAGGGTGCAGAGTGGTTGGAAAGAATTTGCATGTTTTCTCCCACTTGTTTTTTTATTTATTCACTAGACTAACCACCTATCCTCTTCAATAAAATGAGCAAAAAGCTGGCGGTACTTCATGCTGGCCCAAGAAAAGAAAATGGCGTAAACCTTTTTAATGATAACCACAGAAAAACAAGGTTGGTTTTTTTACACCTCAGACAATATGCTAAATCTCTAGAATTAGAAAACCAGGCATTAAGCCTTTGTGTTTTTTATGCACCTCTGCCTGGAACAAACTAACAGTGTCAGTATTTCAGGCTCCTTTTCTAGACCTATTCAAATTCAAGCTAAAACCCCACCTCTTCGAGGTCGCTTTTGGATCCTGATGCCCTTTACTCTCTTCTTCACCACTTATGTGTATCTTACCATACTCTAGTCCCCTGTTTTGTGAAGTTCTTCATCTTGATTATATTGTACGCTCTGATGAGCAGGGGACTGTATCTTACATCTACATGTATAGCGTTTTGTATGTCTTGTAGCACTATACAAATGATAAAAAAATAGTAGTACTACATAGCTCAGAAAACTTCCTCCAAGAGGTTCTATTAAAGCAGTAGTTCTCAGTCTGGGTCCTTCATCTTTTTCTAGGTCTTTCCACATCTCTAGAGCAGGTCTGAATTTCAGAATATTCAAAACATAAAAATTAACCCAAGTCTGTAGACAAACCACATGCAAATATATCTTTAGGAATATTCATACCAACTATGCATCAATAGGAAGCTCACTAGCAGTTCTTTCTAAACTTTTTGCTTGCCATCCGTTTTAATATGTGAAACATTAATGCATTCCAACCCTACTTTCTTCATGTCTATGCTAATTTATTTGTTTGTTCATTTATTTATTATTTAGCTCACGCCTTTCCAATGGTAGTTCAAGGCGAGTTACATTCAGGTGCTTAGGTATTTCCCTGTCCCTAGAGAGCTTACAATCTAAGTTTGTACCTGAGATAATGGAGCACAAGTGGAAAGCAAACTCAGATCTCTTGGGCACTAGGCTACTCCTCTACTTCTAGTGTCAGCTAACAATGCTACTACAGGCCCCACCTGCTGCTGAACCCACACAGGCCCAGTTATATTGCCCCATCATTCTGAGCAGGCTAATAACCTTACTTTTTTTTTAGAGGCTGTGGCTGTAACCCTAAATGACGATTTTATGACCCCATATGGGATCATAACCCACAGTCTGTTAACTACTGCTAACAATTAAGACCCACAATTAAGAACACATACATAGCCAAGGACCTCTACAATTCTCCAAGTTGCCACACAATCATAGTTACAGTACACACATGTATTTATTTTGCTAACTGAAAAAGATTCTTAGAACATTCACTGCTCATGTTACAGTTCAATCTTTTTGCCTTATTAGGGGGTCTCGCATTATAAGCTGATATGAATGTCTCTTTGTGTGTGTGTGTGTGTGTATGTATGTGTATATATATATATATATATATATATATATATATATATATATATATATAAAGCAACCAAAGTATCTGTAAAGTACTATAGAACAGATACCCAGACTGGCAGAGCTTTCAGGTTTGAAAAAACCCCTTTGGCTCGGACCTCACTACTGCTATGCAGACAATGCTGAGCATTACGGTAAGACGGCTGTTTATTTCTTCTCACGCTTTACATTCTAATGCAGGATTCATTGGTTTCTCTTTTCATTTTTAATTTTAAAGTTTGGCAGATAATCTTCTTTAGATATTGTGTCTCGTTGAGGTAAACAGTGCACAAGGTACGTTCTCAATACCATATATTTTGGCACAATGTATTTTGGTTCTTTGAACGCGATTTTGACAACTAAGCTCTAGTCATTATTTTTGCATTCATCATAGAACCACAATTTTAAAGATATTTAATGGCAATCTATAATATGTGATCACTTTTATTTGGATTTGCTACATGATCTATGTTGATATCCTATTTAGAAAAGTTCAATTTGATCTTTCTGTTTTTTTAATTAGTTCGGCGGCAACGCCGACATAGCAGTACTATCTGCTCTTTTTTCCAACTCTAAATGTATCATAGCTTGACATACTATTGTTCTTACATTGTACATCCATAACATATGATCCCCCTTAGTTGGTTGAAAAGCACTAGTTATGCTGATATTTCAGCTAAAGTAGACAGATTCATTTGTTTGTGTGATTCGGCGGGTAAACGCCAATGTAGCTGTCCTCCAATTTTAAACGCATTGACATTTGGAAAGTATAGTTCTCCTATATTATATCCTCAATAATAATTTCACTGATATAACATTATATTATAACTGCATTACAAGAAAGATTAACAAATTTTTTTTTAGTACAATGCTTACTCATGCGTCCCGTTTTGGGATAGCCATTCTCAAAGCTCTTAAATAAATCATCTTTTTAGGTTTGAAAATTGGTATACCATGATTCATTTTATTTTGATATTCCAACACGATACATTAATATTTGATACAATGCCTTTTTGAAAAACTTTCAGGATATCCTTGCTGTTTTGTTTTTCATAGTGCTCCTCCCTTATTATGGCTCCTTTTGAAGAAGTTTTTTTGAGTCTTTTTGGTTTTGTTTATATTGATATCATTCTCGGGGAATTCCTTCACATATGTGGCTTTTTCCTTGCAAGAGGTGTTTTACCATATATTATGATTTTTATTCTCTTAAAAAAATTTTCATTTAAAGATGCTTGTGTGATTTAGATGTTGACGATAAAATAATAAATATTATTCATGTTTATATGTGTTTACCTTTGGTAATTCTCTTTTTAAATATGTTCTATTTATTTATTTATTTTCTTAAAGCAAACTATTTATTAATGATCTCACATGGTATTAATATCAATTATGTTACTGTCAGTATTAATCTTTTTATTATCTGATATGTACTATTTATTTGGCTTTTTACTCTTCTTTTTAGTGTCATATGGTCCTTATGTAATAGAGACCCTATACAAAGAAGGTATTGGTAGTCACATTTATACTCTAGGTACGTCCTCCTCATCTCATCTGCTGTCTTGCTCTTTAAGTTGCATTTAGACACACAGTACAGTTTACATATATGTATTTTATCTTTGTGGCCAGTTTTTATGATTATGTATGTTAGCGGTATGTCTTTCCAGCTATTCTTATTGATTTAAATTTTTATATATTAATTTTTATATTGTTTATTAACTAATTAATTTGTTTTAACTGTTTATTGTTCTGTTCTTTTGAGGTTTGCACCCTCATAATACCCCCCTGAAGAAGGCCGTAAGGCCGAAACGCGTAATGGGGAAATAAAGAAAGTGTTTTTTTCAAACCTGAAAACTCTGCCAGTCTGGGTACCTGTTTTTCTCATATTCATATTATATATATATATATATATATATATACACACACACACACACACAATTTTAAAAAATCACATCTTGTTGCTTTATATTTTTGTAGAAAATGCATTCCTGGTCATTCTTTAGCCTGATCACACCATCTGAATTAGCCACTTCTTTGTCAGCTGCCTGTAAGACCACCTGCTCTCTCGATCCCATCCCCTGGACTTGCTTCCTTGAACCCTAAATGGGTCTACTTCCCCCTCTCTTATCTATGCTAAATGCCAGCTTGACATCATGCCATTTCCCTGCCCTTTGGAAGCACACCCTTGCCCGTTCTATCCTTAAGAAGCCGTCCCTTGACCCTGCTCTCCCTGCCAACTGGTGCCCTGTGTCTAATCTTCCTTTTCTGTCTAAGGTTCTTGAACTCTTCATCTTCTCTCAGCTTTCATCGCACCTTCTCACCATTAACACACTTCATCCGCGAGAGTCAGGTTTCAGGGAAGGCCATGGTGTGGTATCCATTCTCCTTTCCATGCTAAATGAACTACACGTTGCACATGAACGGGGTGATTTCACTGTGGTAGTTTCCCTTGACCTGCTTTCGACCTTGTTGACCACTGCACTCTCCTGTCCCGCCTGTCTGACTTTGGCATTGCTGGCACTCCCTTCAAATGGTTCTGATCTTTTTTGAATACCCGCTCTTTTTCTGTTCTCTCTGGCACCTCATTCTCCCCTCTGCAGTACCCCTGTCCTGTGGTGTTCCTCAAGGTTCGCACTTGTCCCCCCTCCTGTTTCATGCTTTTCTGGCACCCCTCTGTCTTCTGGTTCAGCAGTTGAGTGTCTCAGCATAATACTACGCTAATGACATTCTCTTCTTATACTGTGCCCCTTCAGCTGCCCCTGACCTCTCTACCCTAATCGCCTGTCTAGCCCAGATCCATTCCTGGCTCATCACTAATTTTTTTCACCTTAACCCTGCAAAACCCTCAGCGACCTGGATAACGTTTGGCTCTCACCCCCCAACACTGGCTCCTGTCCTGGCTTCCACCAATATCCCCTTGGTGTTTTCCCTTAGGTATCTTGGGGTTATCCTGGATTCTGACATGTCCTTCACCGAGCACATCTCCTCTGTATCACACCGCTACTTCTTCCACATTTGCCAGATATGCTCTGTCCATCCGTTTCTCTCCCGAGGCTTTGTCCACACTACTCATAATCCTAGTCATCTCCCGGATTGATTATTGCAACGTAGTTTTAGCTGGTCTTCCTCAGTGTCATCTCCACAGGTTACAGCTTCTCCAGAACACTGCTGCATGTATCCTTACTCATTCTTCCCATTTTGATCATGTTTCCCCTCTTCTGGCACATCTGCATTGGCTTCCCGTTCGTTACTGCATCCAGTATAAAATCCTTATCATGGCTCATAAGGTCATTCACACTCCAACCCCATTATCTCGCAGGCCTCATTCATTCCCACTAACTTCCCCAGCTCCTGCATTCCATTCACATGCACCATCTTGTCCTTCCCTTTGTATCCCAGACACACTTGGAGAGCACCTGCCATGATGCTTATTTTCTGGCCCCTGCCTTAAGGAACTCCCTCCCTCTTGCCCTCCGGTCTCGGTTGTCATTTCCTAGGTTTAAGGTGGCCCTGAAGACTCACTTTTTTAAGCTGGCCTTTTCCACCTCTTCTCAATTATCCTCCCCTCCGCATTAGCTAGTTTCTTGGGAACCTTCCTTTCTCTTTGTCATATTCTGTTTGTCTAGGCCCCTCTTGGTGTCCTGTTCTCTCTGTCTCTTAACTCCTGTTCTTTCACTGTCTTCTTTCTTTCCTTTAATTTAATTGGCGTTCTTTTCCTTTAGGTCTTTGCGGCCGCATATTTTGGCTTTCTTTAAAATTTTTATTGTAAACCGCTTTTATCCTCCGGCCCTAGTGATAAATCAAGCAATGCTATAAATAAATAAATAAAAGTCATATGGTATAATAATGTACAATTCTGCAATATTTAATTTCAATCTAAGAAGGATCAGCGATTACAACTCTCCACAGCACTAATGTTCTTTGCAGTAGGTATTGAACCTAAACCTGCTGTGCCCTGCTGTTAAAAGGAAATCAAATTTTCTGAAGAAAGATGTCAGGAACAGCTGAACTGTAAATGTAAATTACTTAACTCTGCCACCTGAAGATTTGGCTTTTCAATGTGCAGCCGAACAGCAGCAATGGGGATTAGCCCAATAGCCAAAAACCATGCATGAACAAATATGAAAGAAATCAGTCCTTGGCTATTAATGATATGATAGACATTTAAATACTTAAAGGGTATGGTGCTGTTGAGTTGTTGTTGTTGTTAAGTGCCATCGAGTCGGAGTCGACTTATGGCAACCCTCTGGATAGCTATCCTAAATTCTGTTCGGTCTTCAGTCAGGCGGCTCATTGTTGACAGAATGGTACCCGTAGCTGCTGTTATTGTATCAATCCATCTCATTGCTGGCCTTCCTCTTTTGCGTTGACCTTCTATCTTGCCAAGCATAGCTCAACTTAAAGTAGACAAAGCGATGGGACCAGATGGGATACACCCTAGAATACTGAGGGAACTTGGGGACGTTCTAGCAACTCCACTGACTGACCTTTTCAATGCCTCGTTGGAGTCGGGAGTGGTGCCAAAGGACTGGAGAGAGGCTCATGTGGTGCCTTTACATAAAAGCGGAAGTAAGGATGTGGTTGAAAACTACAGGCCGGTTAGTTTAACTTCGGTGGAACGCTGCTGAAAGAGAAAATAGTGAGGTTTCTGGAGTCCAGCGGATTATAGGATCCGAGGCAGCATGGATTCACCAGAGACAGGTCTTGTCAGACAAATCTGATTGATTTCTTTGACTGGGTGACCAGGGAGTTGGACCGAGGGAGAGCTCTAGATGTGGTGTATTTAGATTTCAGTAAAGCCTTTGACACTGTTCCTCACAGGCGACTTATAAACAAACTGAGCACCCTAGGGATGGACCTTAAAGTTACTGCTTGGGTTAGAAATTGGTTGGGTGGGAGGCGACAAAGAGTACAAGTAAATGGAGCTCACTCTGAGGAGAAGGACGTTACCAGTGGTGTGCCCCAGGGATCTGTCCTTGGTCAGATTCTTTTTAACATCTTTGTTAGTGATATAGCGGAAGGGCTGTCGGGTAAGGTTTGCCTCTTTGGTGATGATACCAAAATCTGCAATAGAGTAGACACCCAGGAAGGTGTAGATAACATGAGGAGTGGAGGAGTGGTCTAGTGGTTGGGGCAAGGTACTTCAGGCCAGAAGGACGGGGGTTCAAATGCCACTAGAGGACAGCAACCATGGGCTGGAAGGACTGGGGTTTCTAGTCCCACAGGTGCTCCTTGTGGTCTTGGGCAAGCCACTTAACCCTCCATAGCCCATGTTCCCTGTAAAATAGTTATCTCCAAGTTATAATGCCCTGTTCAATGTAATTTCAGTTTGTTCAATGTAAACCGCACTGATGCAGAATAGAGCGGTATATAAGAGAATGTAAATAAAATAAATAAATAAAATAAATAAAATAAATCTAGCTAAGCTTGAAGAATGGTCTAGAATTTGGCAGCTGGGATTTAATGTTAAAAAATGTAAGGTCATGCATTTGGGCTGCAGCAATCCAAGGGAGCAATACAGTATAGGAGGTGAAGTACTTTTGTCCACTAAAGAAGAGCGGGACCTAGGCGTGGTTGTGTCTGATGATCTTAAAGTAGCTAAACAGGTAAAAAAGGCGACGGCAAAAGCTAGAAGGATGCTTGGGTGCATACGGAGAGGAATGGCTAGCAGAAAAAAGGAGGTGATAATGCCTCTGTATAAGTCTTTGGTGCGACCTCATTTGGAGTATAGTGTGCAATTCTGGAGACCGCACCTTCAAAAGGATGTGAACAGGATGGAGTCAGTGCAGAGGGTGGCTACTAAAATGATTAGTGGGCTTCATTATAAAGCATATGAGGACAGACGTAAGGATCTTAATATGTACACCTTAGAGGAAAGGCGGGATAGAGGTGATATGATTGAGATGTTTAAATACCTCCGTGGCATAAATGTTCAGGGAGAGAGCCTCTTTCAATTGAAGGCAAGTTCTGCTACGAGGGGACATGGGATGAGGGTGAAGGGAGAAAGATTCAGGAGTGATATGCGGAAATATTTCTTTACAGAAAGAGTAGTGGATCCGTGGAATAATCTCCCAGTGGAGGTGGTAGAGATGAGGACAGTAACTGAATTCAAAAAAGCATGGGACCAACACAGAGGATCTCTAAAGGTAAAAAGTGGACTGCTGTAGTTGTTGATATGGAAGGACAGACTAGATAGGCCATGTGGTCTTTTTCTGTCATCATGTTTCTATGTTTCTCTAATGATCTCTCTCTTCACATGATATGTCCAAAGTATGAAAGTCGAAGTCTTGTCATCTGAGCTTCTAAAGAAAGCTTAGGTTTGATCTCCTCTAGTACCAACTGGTTTGTTCTTCGGGCAGTCCATGGTATACACAGTATTCGCCGCCAGCACCATAATTCAAAGGCATCAATTTTCTTCCTGTCTGTCTTTTTCACTGTCTAGCTTTCACATCCATATGATGTTATTGAAAATACTATGGCTTGAACAAGTTGAATCTTTGTATGGAGAGACACATCTCTGCTCTTGAGAATCTTATCTAGGTCTTTCATGTCATTCTGCCAAGAGCAATGCGTCGTCTGATTTCTTGACTGCTTGTTTCTTCTTTATTGATAGTTGATCCAAGTAGGTTAAAGTTGTTCACAATTTCAATTTCTTCTCCTTCAACGATGAACCTGTTGATTATGCCAGTTGTCATGATCTTTGTCTTCTTTACATTAAGGAGCAGGCCCATTTTGAGACTATGTTCTTTGACTGCGAGAAGCAAATGTTTCATATCATCTTGACTTTCAGCCAGTAATGTGGTATCATCAGCATAGTGAAGGTTGTTGATGAGTCTTCCACCAATCCTCACACCTCTGTTGTCTTCATACAATCCTGCTTCTCTGATGATTTGTTCTGCATATAAATTAAACAGGTAGGGGGAAAGTATGCAGCCTTGTCTTACACCTTTGCTTATTTTAAACCATTCTGTTTCTCCTTGTTCCGTTCGAACTGTTACTTCTTGATCAATGTACAGATTGCGCAAGAGAACGATCAGGTGTTCTGGTATACCCATGCTTCTTAATTTGGCCCAGAGTTTCTCATGGTTTACACAGTCAAAAGCCTTGCTATAGTCGATAAAGCACAAATAGATCTCCTTTTGGTATTCTTTAGTCTTTTCAAGGATCCATCTCACATCCGCAATGATGTCTCTCGTTCCTCGCCCTTTCCTGAACCCTGCTTGTACTTCAGGTAGTTCTTGTTCCAGGTATGGTTGTAGTCTCTTTTGAATAATCTTCAGTAGAATCTTGCTGGCATGTGGGATCAGAGCGATTGTACGATAATTTCCACAGTCAGTTGGATCACCTTTCTTTAGTATTGGTATAAACACAGATCTTTTCCAGTCAGTTGGCCATGATGTTGTCTTCCATATTTCTTGACAGAGCCTTATTAGTACGGTAACAGCTGCATCAGATTGCTGCAATACTTCTATGGGAATGCTATCAATGCCTGGTGCTTTGTTCTTTGATAAGGCTTTCAATGCTGCTTCAAGTTCTTCTTTCATCACCAATGGTTCCCGATCATAAGGTACAGGTTGAAACGGCTGTTGGTCCACTTGATCTTTATCATATAAAAACTCTGTATATTCCTTCCACCTTTTTTTGATCTTCTCAGCATCAATCAACATAGAACCTTGAGCATCTTGTAACATTCCAATTCGAGGCTGGAACTTTTTCTTTAACTCTCATAGCTTTAAGATAGCCGATCTTGTTCTTCCTCTAATAGTCTCTGCTTCTATTTCCTTGCAAGTGTCATTGTAGTACTTTTCCTTGTCCTGTTGTGCTGCACGTTGGAAATCTCTGTTGAGTTCTGCGATTGTCTTTCTTCCTCCTCTGGCTTTAGCTTCTCTGCGTTTCTTGGAAATTTTCAGAGTTTCTTCCATCATCCATTTTGGCCGTTTTTGCTTTTTCACCTTTTGTGGCGATTTCTCGCTTTCTTCCAACACAACCTTCTTGATGTCATTCCATAACTCTTCCAGAGCTCTGTCATTTGTATCTAAAGCAGCAAATTGATTTTGCAGGCAGTCTTTAAATTCCAGTGGTATATTCTCATGGTCATATTTTGCTGCATTCAGGAGGGGTTTGCTCTTTTTCAACTTTATCTTGAGTTTGCATACTAGTAGTTGATGATCTGTACCACAGTCAGCTCCAGGTTTTGTCTTTGTTGATGTTACAGAGCTTTTCCATCGTTGACTTCCACAGATGTAGTCAATTTGATTTTTATACAATCCATTGGGTGAAGTCCATGTGTACAGTCGCCGCTTGTGTTGCTGGAAGAAGGTGTTTGAGATGAATAGATTGTTGGTCTTGCAGAATTCTATCAGTCTTTCTCCAGCTTCATTTCTGTTGCCAAGTCCATATTTTCCAACTACTTTGCCGCCTTCTTTGTTGTCAACTTTTGCGTTCCAGTCACCCATGACTATCAGGATATCCTGTTTGCATGTTCTGTCAATTTCAGCTTGTACGTGTTCATAGAACTCTTCAATTTCATTCTCTTCTACAGCTGTTGTTGGGGCATATACTTGAATTATAGTTGTGTTGATAGGCATTCCTTGTAGACGAAAAGGGATTAAGCGTTTGCTGACTGCATTGTATTTCATTACAGTTCTTGCAAGTTTCTTCTTTATTATAAATGCAATATCATTTCTTCTTTGTCTTTCATTTCCAGCATAGTAGACCATGTGATCATCTGATGCAAAGTGCCCGATGCCAGTCCATTTCAGTTCGCTGACACCCAACAGATCAAGTTGTACGCGTTCCATTTCATTCTTGACCACCTCCAACTTCCCTTGGTTCATGCTTCGTACGTTCCATGTTCCAATGTGTAAGACATCTTTACAGCTTCTGACTCTCATTTCATGCGCAGCTACATCAGCAGTCAGACTTCCTGAGGGCTTTGATCCAACCACATCATAAATGCTGGCTTTACTCTGAAAAGTCTTCAGCTCTTCCCCAGTAGCTAGTTGAGTGCCTTCTGACCTGGGGGTCTCATCTTCCAGCACCACAGCACAATTTGTTTTGTTGTAACTATCCATTGGGTTGTCATGGCAAGATACAGAAGTAGATTGTCGGGCCTTTCTTCCGCACAGTTTAAGTTTGGTGTTGTTGCCATTGTCACAGAAATGTGATCCTCCGCCGTCAACATTATCCCATTCTGCTGCTGCCCAGATGGGTGGTTTGTCTTGGTCTGGCACCTTAGCTGAGACCTGTCCATCTTGGGAGACCCTGCCAGTAGTTAAACTACCGATAGTTTAGCTCTCAGCATCACTGATGCACACAAGCCCTCACAGCACGACAAGCTGCAAACCAAGTGAGAGCTGTTGAGTTAATGCTGACTAATGGCAACCCATCTCCTGGGGTTTGCGACTGGAAGTAGATTACAGAGCATTTCTTCTGCACAGTATGTCTACAGCACCTGGTATTCCAAGGTGGTATTCCATCCAAGCCTGACCCTGCTTAGTTGCTGAAATCAGCCAAGATCAGGCTCATTCAGGGCAGTGAAGCCATTTAAAGGCGTGAAGTGTATTAGCTTAATTGTTAGAGCACTGGCTTTGGAACCAAGAGACTAGGGTTCGATTCCCACTAGCACTACTTGTGGCCTTGGGCAAGCCACTTAACCCGCCATTGTCTCAGAAAAATCCAAGTTATCAATGTCCCTGTTTAATGTACATTACAAAGTTTAAGCTACAATGTAAACTGCTTTGACTGAAATGATAAAGCGGTATAAAATAAAACCCTGATAAATAAATATTAATGATCAAATAATCATTAATACGAGGTATGACCAAAAAGTAGCGAGACTTGGGTAGCTATATAACAATACGTCGCACCACGATGCTATTAAGCATGCAGTGACCTCGTTATGTGCAGTGTAGCGTAGTGTGGCTGCAGTACACCTGTACTTTTTTTAATCACATGATGTTTGGTGTCGTGTAAAAGCAGTTCGCCGGATTTAAAATGAGTGAAAAAATTAAACACGGAATTTGCATTAAATTCTGCCAGAAACTTGGAAATCTGTGAAGAGAGACTTATGACAAGTTACAGCAAGTGTATGGCGATGAATGCATGAGTTATGCTTGAGTTTATGACTGGTACAAATGTTTCCAAGAGGGCTACCAAAGTGTTGACAATAATGAATGTTCTGGAAGGCCACGCACGAGCAAGAATGATAACAAAGTTGAAACAGTGTGTGCCACAATATGTTCAAATCGTCGACTATCAGGGAGCTTGCTGAGGACATGGATATCAGTTTCGGGTCAGTATAGTCCATTCTTACTGTCGATTTGGAGATGAGACATGTGTCTGCAAAATTTGTGCTGAAACCCCTGTCCCCTGACCAAAAAGATAGACTATCTGAAGTCAGGGAGTTGTTGGAATACGTTGAAAATGGCTCCGATTTTATCAAAAAGATTATTACTGGTGATTAATCACGGGTTTATGGTTATGACCCGGAAACTAAGACTCAGTGTTCACAATGGAAGACTCCAGACTCTTCCAGACCCAAGAAAACTCATCAGGTGTGGAGCAAAGTCAAGGCCATGCTCACAGTTTTCTTTGATTACCAGGGTAGTGTTCATCATGAGTATGCTCCAAAAGGCCAAACCATCAAGAAGGAGTACTACTTCCAAGTTCTGACTCATTTGAGACATGCAGTTCGTCGTAAGAAGCCAGAGATGAATAGGAATGGTAAATGATTGCTTCATCACGAAAATGCCCCAGCTCATTCATCACATCTTGTTCAGCAGTTCTTGGCCAAACACCAAATTGGGCAAGTCAATCAGCCTCCGAACTCACCTGACCTCGCATCCTGTTACTTTTTCTTGTTTCCAAAACTGAAATTACCACTGAAAGGAAGGAGATTCAATGACTTGGAGACCATTAAGCAAAATTTGACACAGAAGCTTCACAGCATGACGAAAGAGGCATTTCAAAATTGTTTCCAGCAGTGGCAGGAACGCTGGAGGAAGTGTGTTTTATCGGAAGGGATTACTTTGAAGGAGACTGAGTGCAATAACTGTCAGTGTTATACTTCTTTTGTTATTGTATTAGTCTTTACTTTTTGATGGCACCTCATTCTTAAAGGGTATTAATAAACAGACCTCTCTCAAAAATAAGGAAGCTGTAGACCAAGAAGGCAAGAAATGAAGCTGAAAGGAGGTAAATTTAAAGGCAATATCAGGAAAACATTTTCATGGAAGGAGTGGTGGTGGGTACAACTCTAGCCACTTTACTGTGCAGACTGAATGAATCATGCTGGTCTTTATCTGTCATCTGTTACTATGTAATCAGAGGGAGATTGTGTCAGAGTAATCTAAATGATTTCTTTGATTCCGTGAATCGAGAATTAGATCAGGGAACATAAGAACTACCATACTGGGTCAGACCAAAATCCATCAAGCCCAGTATCCTGTTTCCAGCAATGGCCAATCCAGGTCACAAGTATCTGACAGGTTCCCAAAAGATACACAGGTTCCACAATGCTTGTCCTGGATAAGCATTGGATTTCCTAGGTTCTCTTTAATAATGGTTTATAAACCTTTCCTCCAAGAACTTGGAGTGGAGGAGTGGCCTAGTGGTTGGGGCAAGGTACTTCAGGCCGGAAGGTCGGGGGTTCAAATCCCACTAGAGGACAGCAACCTTGGGCCGGAAGGACTGGGGTTTCTAGTCCCACAGGTGCTCCTTGTGGTCTTGAGCAAGCCACTTAACCCTCCATAGCCCATGTTCCCTGTAAAATAGTTATCTCCAAGTTATAATGCCCTGTTCAATGTAATTTCAGTTTGTTCAATGTAAACCGCACTGATGCAGAATAGCGCGGTATATAAGAGAATGTAAATAAATAAACCTTTTTTAAACCCAGCTACACTAAAAGCTTTTACTACATCCTCCGGTATCGAGTTCCAGAGTTTGATTATTCGTTGAGTGAAAAAATATTTTCTCTTATTAGTCTTAAATGGGTTACATTGTAGCTTCATTGCATGTCCCTTGTGATAAGGAAGCTTATCATAGTTCAGGAAGGAGCTATAATAGAGGTGAAGTGACTCTGAACAAGCACCCTGTCTGTTCTGGTAGAAATAATAAAACAGAATGTTTCCATAAAAGACTACCAGTCCCAGAATGCACTAGGTTTCCAACAGCCATTAGAAGAGCTGAAGTGGGGAAACGTGTGTTCAATCAGGAGGGCTATGAGGTAATCCCCAAGCACTCATCTCCAAGGGCAGGGCTTGATTCAGCACAGCTGCGCTGTGCTAGGGTGGAGCATTCATCTAAGCAGGATAAAAGAAAAGCTTATTCTACAGAGAATCAGCATCTTGATCAGAAGCATCTTGATCCTCATCATCAGCAGAAGCCAGAGCTGACGGACAGAGAGAGCAAGAAACACTTTGGAAGAAAGAAGAGAAAAGCATTTGGGAGGTCTAAAGGAGTCCATAGCAGTACGTATACTGGGAAGCATTCCAGAGGCAAGCATACACCATTGGACTGGGGAAAACCAGAGGAGTGGAGCTGCCGAGCCAGGAATCCCAGGACGGCACCTGTGAGGGAGAAGGCTGCACTTGGAAGGGACCCTAAGACCAGTGTCAGTGAAGGTATGTGAAGAGAGATCCAGTGTCCAGGGATCTTGATTGGAAGGCTGGACATAAGAACTGGACTACATACTGGCCAGGATATTTAGAGAGGAACTCTAACAGCAATGGAAGCTCAGGTATGAACACTGATCTATACCCTAGCTCTTCACTGGGAAGACAGCAGGGAAACAAGTATTGTCCTGAGAGTGTTCCATTGAGAAATTCCTCTGTGCCAATCCATGATATTGAACCCATGATAGTTGAAGAAGGGGAAGATGTTATAAATGGGGACTTTGAATACATGGATTGCTCTCTGTCTAAACTTCTGTGGTAATATGCTGTCACAAAAATACAACAACCATCACAAATAAATATAAACTTGTTCTTTAATCTACTCAGAAAAGCTTCTGAGTAGGATTTGAGCCACGTAATAGAAAATAAACCAGCCAAGAGGGTTTCAGCTGGTAATTGTTAGCAATTGAGCCTTGCCTAATTGCCTGTGAGCTCTGGAGGGACACTTCTGAGTGTGTGTGAAGATACAGGAAGATATCCCTGAAAAAGAACAGTTTTTTTCCTACTTTGTGGGTTTTGTTTGTTCTTTGAAGCACTGCTAAGGAGAATTAGCAGGAGCTTACAGAAAAGACCTTTCTGTTCCCATCAAGGTCTTTATGCTTTGATTTGATTGCTTAACAAGTTCAGCTGTTGTTTTTCCTTATTTGTTTTTCTAAGTATAATACTGAAAGCAATTATTCCTTTTTATGTGCTACCACGTATATCTGTGTTGGGAGAAATAACCCCATAAATAAAATATCTTCTTTGCTTTACATTCGAGCAAGCACAACTAATTTATTGTGAACGGCTGAGTCTGGTATGAATGGACTACATTTCCCACAATCCTTTGCAAGTCATATTAATATTTGCCTTTGCCAAGACTGTGGACATTCTCACCCAGCGCCCCCGTTTACACCCTTAGTCTTTCTACTTTTTGAAGTAAATAACCAATCTACTTTTACCTGTTGCACTCCATTAATTCATTTTTAGACCTCTATCATATCTCCCCTCAGCCGTCTCTTTTCCAAGTTGAAGAGCCTTACACTTTTAAGCCTTTCCTCATAGGGGTATCCTTTCATCCCCTTTATCATTTTGGTGGCTCTTCTCTGTACCTTTTCTAATTCTACGGTATCTTTTTTAAGATGTGGCGACCAGAATTGCAAACAATATTCAAGGTGTGGTTGCACCATGGAATGATACAGAGGCTTTATAATATCCTTCGTTTTATTCTCCATTTCTTTCCTTATGATTCTTAGTATTGTATTTGCTTTCTTGACTGACACTACACACTGGGCAGAGGGTTTCAATGTATTATCCATGATGATGCCTAAATCTTTTTCGTAGGTGGTGGTTCCTGATGTAGAGCCTTGCATCATGTAACCATAGTTTGGCTTGTTCTTTCCTAACTGCATAAGTTTGCGCTTTTCCACATTGAATTTCATCTCCCATTTGGACGTCCAGTCTTCAGTTTATCAAGATCTTCTTGCAATTTTTCACAATCTTGAGTTTTAATAACTTTGAATAATTTTGTGTCATCTGCAAATCTGATCATCTCACTCGTTATTTCCATTTCTAGGTCATTTATCAAGATGTTAAAAAGCAGCAGGCCCAGCACAGATTTCTGGGGTATTCCACTATTCACCTTTCTCCATTGAGAAAGTTGTCCATTTAGCCCTACTCTCTGCTTTCTATCTTTTAACCAGTTCTTGATCCCAAAAGTACACTGCCTCCTATCCCTTGACTTCTTAATTTTGCCCAAGAGTCTCTCATGAGGGACCTTGTCAAAGGCTTTCTGAAAATCCAGATAGACATAGGTGAGCCAGTCAATATAGTTTATCTGTTTATTCACATCTTCAAAAAAATATGACTTTCCTTGGCTTAATCCATGTTCTTTCCCATTAAACCATGACTTTCTTCATGTTTACTAATTTTATTCTTTATAATGGCTTCTGCCATTTTGCCCGGTACTGATGTCAGGCTCATCAGTCTGTAATTTCCTGGATCATGACCTCGAATATGGCTTAACCCGCTGGAATCTTAAGTAAAACCTGTGTCGTTGGATACTGTCTCTGGTCTCCATGCACACAGGCTAATATTACCATCTTTGCATAGTCAATTTGAAATTGGATTACTGTTTCCCAGAGTATGAGGGTCCGTCCACTCCCAAAGTCTATCCAGGCCTGGAGGCGGATTCCCTCAAACACCACTGGAATCACAAAGTGCTCTGCCCCGGGGTGGAGAGTGCCCACTAAAGCGCAGGTTTGAGGGATCGTTAGCCTGACATTCATAGGTTCTTCCGTAAACAGGGGACATTCCTGAGCAAAGTATCCCAGACTCCATACCTAAAACAGGTGAAGGGGTCGTGGCTGGGGACATACCCTCGCTAAGAGGTGACTTTGGGGGTTGGAACTTGGGAGCCAACATTCATTCTGGCTTCCCCTTTCATCTTCCTGGACTGATGAATGACTTCTTCCCCTTCTCACTGTCTGCTTCAGTGACCAGCTGGGCTTCATGATATCACTCGGCTATTTCCAGTGCACTCTCCAGTTGGGGTGCTGATGTACCCACTGTTTCATTGGGGCGGTCAAACCCTTCAAAAACTACTCCAATAACACAGTCTTGGCTATCTTGGGCCTGGTCTTTCCTTTCATATCTAGATTTCCAGTGGTACTATATTATGATTTATCTCAGTAAAGGATTCCTACTACACTTGTTTCAGCACAGCCAGGAAGAGGTAGATCAGCACTGTATCATAGATTTAGCCAAGGAAAGTCTTGCCCCACTAATCTACTATATTTTTTGAAGGTGTGAATAAACAGGTAAATAAAGGTGAGCCGGTTGATATAGTGTATCTGAATTTTCAGAAAGCTTTAGACAAGGTCCCTCATAAGATGACATTTTACTTACCAGTTAATGTACGTTCCTTGAGTCTTACTAGAACAGTCCAAACAAGTGGGTTGGGTTCTTCTACTAGCAGATTGGTAGAGACAAAAAAACAATAAAAAAACAAGGTTTCAATGACATCATTCTCATGCCTCTATTCGCTTCAGTCACCAGAGATCCCTTCAGTATTCGTCCCAAAGCATATGGGAGATACACAGCAAGCCTCACACAACCTTAACTGTGAGCAACAATGAACAATCAACAGTAGAGAACTCACAGAAAAGTAAAAATAGAAGTTGACAGCAGATAACGAACCTGCAGAGCTAAGTATAAAAATCATAGCGCATCCAAGGATACTTCAGCAGAAGAACAGAAAAATACAATTTCAGGGAAGGGCCCTGGATTGGTCTAGCAGCACTCATGGAAAGGACATGAATTGGTAGGTAAAATGACACCTTCTATATCATAATGCTAGACCAGTCCAGACAAGTGGGAATGTACCAAAGCTACAACACTACTGAGCAGGAAGAAGATACAGCAGCTTGCAAAACCCTTAAGCCAAAGGCTGTGCCCACCCACACATGGAAATCCAAGATGTAATACTTGATAAAAGTGAAAAGTGATGCCCATGTTGCCCGACAATGTCTGCAGGGGCTACCAAGCTCCACTTTGCCCACAAGGACGATTGTGATTAGGTAGAATGGGTATGCAAACCTTCCAAAATGGCTGATTCCACAACAGATATGCCAAGGAATTGGCCTCCTAAATCAAGTACCCCAAAGTCGACTTGGCTGCAGCTTCATCCTTGCACAGGCCAGCAAACAGTACAAAAAGATGGTCAGACTTACGAGGGGATAGACCATCTTTAGGTACCAAAGGAGAGCCCTCCGGACACCCATCAGGTGAAGATCCTTATCTTTTCCCTGACACTGCCCCTTCGGGGACGGAAGGCAGGAAAACCACCCACCTCTTCACCGTTGCATTCAGATCCTGAGTTCCATCCTCAACCTACCCTAACCCCCATTTACATTTATGACCAAACCACAGACCAAGCTGTACCTAACTGTACCACACCGTATCCTCTGCTGAACTGACTAATGCTCCGTACTGTTCTAACTAGATTGTAAGCTCCAATGAGCATATGACTGACGGGCAGGGACTATCTCTTGTATGTTAGCCACCACTTGTAGGCTTACTGTGCAGCGCTGCATGCGTGGCACTATATATGTGCTAAGTAGTTCATGTGAAAGGGAGAAAGCACATTAGGCAAGTAATGAGGCACAGGCCAAATGGAAATGGTTTCCACCGAAAAGGACAGATAACAATCTCAGCAAGACAGAGGCTGCAGCTCGGAAATCTGCTGTGCAGAATAAAGTGCGACAAATTAACCAGTTTTGAACACCAAATCCTTTAAGGTAGAGTGCTTGAATGGCTCAAAGAGGGCTACCATCAAGGCCCTGAGCACCAGACACAGATCCCAGGAAGGGATCACAGACCGAAGGGGAGGATGCAGATGCCGAATCCCCTGTACAAAAAGGAAAAGGGAGAAGTCTGAATGTAAGGCCAAGGACTTGCCTGCCACCAGACCACAGAAACAGGCCAGGGCTGCCACCTGAACTTTCAGGGAGCCCTCCTCTTGGCCATCCTTCAGAAAGGCCAACAGAGAGGACACCTTGGCTGCCTCAGGAACCAACTGCCGTACACCACACCAGCATTCAAAGAGGCACAATATCCGTACATATGCTAGCTTAGCAGATCTCCTCCAGGCACCAAGCAGTAGAGATCACTGCTGGAGCACAGGCCTTACACGCTAGCAGTCTCCTTTCAAGAGCCATGCCATAAGCGAGAAGGGAGCAGGGTTCTCTATGACGATTGGTCCCTGCTGCAATAGCCCCTGAGACAGAGGCAGCTGAAGAGAAGGCACCTGCAGGAGCCACATCAGGTCTCCAAACCACCTCCTCTGCGGTGAATCTGGCGTGACCAGAACAACCCTGCCGGGGTGGTGCTCTATGCAACGAATCACATGGCCCATCAGGGGCCATAGAGGACACATGTACAGCAGCCACTGATATGAGGAAGGCTGGGTCAAGACATCGATGCCATCGGACCCCATCTCTATGTGGCAACTGAAGAAGCGGCAAACTTTGCAATGGAGTGCGTCACATCAGATCCATTTCGGGTGACCCCAGCGGCACAGAATCAGCTGAAAAGTCTCCTGTCTCAACTCCCACTCTCCATGATTCAGAGAGTGCCGGTTGAGAAAGTCTGCTTCCACATTGTTCACCCTAGGCAAACAGGAGAGCCATTTCCAGATCCACCCCAGCTCTCCTTATGCAGCCTTGCCAGTTGACATAGGCCACCGCCATGGAGCTGTCTGAAAACACTCGAAACATCCAGTCCTCAACAAAGGACCAGAAACACAGAAGAGCCAAACAGATGGCCCCCACCTTGAGGTGGATGATGGTCCACACCACTTCTCTGCGGTTCCAACGATCCTGGGCTGTACTGTCTTGGCAATGGGCTCCCTGGTCGAAGAGGCTGCCATCTGTCGTCAGCAGGATCCAGGAGAAATTGTTCAGTGGTACGCCCTTCATCAGATGACAGGGCTACCACCACCACCACAGGCTGGCCTTCATCATCAATGGGAGCAGAAGCCTGCACTTGAACTCCTGAGAACTCAGAACCATCAAGTCATCAAGAATTGCCGAAGCAGTCGCATGTGAGCACACGCCCATGGTGCCATCTCTATGGTTGCCACCATCAATCTGAAGATAATCCCAGACTCTGGGGGCCCGCCGGCAATCCAACCATCTTCTGATCTTCTTTCCTCTGGCAGGAACACTATGCCCACTCGAGTGTCGAAATGTGCTCCCAGCAACTCCAAGGACTAGGAAGGCAAACGCTGTCTCTTTCCCCGATTGTTCACCTAGCCAAGGCTTTCAAAAAAGGACACCACTTTGGATACCACCTGAGATGCTTCTGAAAGGGAACGGGCACTGATGAGTCACCCAGATAAACATGGACACAGACACCACAACTGCCACCACCATGAACTTGAAGAAAGACCTTGCGGCGGTGAATAGCCCGAAAGGAAGGGTAGCGAACTGATAGTGAGAGCCAAGCGTGGCAAAACACAGATACTACTGCTGATCTGCCAGGATCAGGATATGAAAATAGGCCTCGGCCAGATCCAGAGAAGCCAAGAATTCCCCTCGACACACTGCTTAAATTACGGAGTGCAATATTTCCATCTGGAAGCGCAAGATGTACAAGTGCTCGTTGACTGCTTTCAGATCCAAAACGTGTCAGAAGAAACCGTCCTCCTTTGGCATCACAAAATAGATGGAGTATCTGCTTTCCCCTGTTCGTTTGGGGGGATGGGCACCATAACCTTCAAGCGCAGCAACTTGTCCAAAGTGGTTCACACAGCGGCACCTTGATTGCAGACCCACATGGGTAAATGACCAAGGCATCAGGAATCTGCACTTTGCATTCCAGAGCACAGCCAAACTGAATGGTGTCAAACACCCAGAAATCCTTGGAAACCCGGGCCCATTCTTGAAAGAAAGGTGAAGCATGTCTCCAACTGAAGGAACCAGTGAATGAGCCCCAAACCTTTCACTGCACAGCCTGGGAGGGTCCTCCTCTGGAAGGGTTCGAGTCCCTGGGCCCACGTGCTCCATAAAAGAACTGACAACGACCCAAGGCCCTGAAGCAGAAGAGAAGAAAGGTTTTCCAGGTCAGTAATGACAATAGTCCCAAGAACCCTGGGAATATGGCCAGTGCGCCCTTGGTGGTTGGGCAGAGGCTGACGAGAAAGGGGCACCAGCCCACTTTACAGGCCCCTTGGACCTGTCTTCCAGGAGGTGGCAAGATTTTGTTTCACCTCTTACCAGCTTCTCCAAATCAGTTCTAAACAGAAGCTTCCTCTTAAAGGCCATTTCAGCCTACTGGCTTTGGAGGATGTGTCCACTGCTTAGTGCCAGAGCCAAGTCCAATACCATAACACCATTGTCAGGGCTCCATCCCTGGTCGCCAAATGTACCAGGTCAAACATGACATCAGAAAGGAAGGCCACAGTCGACTCTAAAAGAGGGGTAGTATCATCAGGCTGAAGAGGCTGAATCCACTGAAGCAGGGGCTCAAGATGTCAGGCTGGTACATACCGCCAGCTGTAGAACAGCTGCTGCCATGGTGAACTGGTTCCTCAGCAAGGAATTCATCTTGTAGTCCAGAATATCCTTTAAGGCCGATTTGCCTTCCACAGAAATTGTGGTCCATCTGGTAACCGCCATGACCTGCGCATCCACTTTGGGAATGTCAAACCACTCAATGTGTTCTTCCTCCGGGAGAGACATCTTCCTCCAGGGAGACATCTTCTTATACACCCTTAACCCTTTAGGTAGAGAGTCAGGGAGTCCTACTCTTACCGGATCATATCCTTGATCACCCCCGAGGACGGAAAGATAGCTGTTGATTTCCGCACCCCTTAAAGGAGTAGGAGGTACCTTCGGCTCCTGTTTCGTGCTAGAAACATCCATCAAGTTCAAGGCACAGGAGACCCTGGTAATCAATACCGCCACCTCCTCCTACCAGAATAGTCGGATCATGCCAGCCTCTGCATAATCTTCTGAAGGTGAGAGCACTTCCTAATCCACATCAGAGCCTAGATATGAGCCATCTGAATTTGAGGTATAGTCAACATCTTTGATAGCTTCCAGCTGTTCCACATCTCCAGGGAGTGCCCCTTGCTGGGAAAGCTTAGCCAAAGGCAATCAAAGAGAGCTTCTACTTTCAGCCTGCCCGACACAAGACTGTATTCTGGAGCACCCAGAAACCTTAGGATCTGAATTACCACACAAGGATCAGGCCTGTTGTAGAAAGGAAAAGAAATCCAATGAGGATAATCCAGAGTCTGGAAGCTCTCCTCTCAGATAAGGCTTCAACAACACCAGGGAGCATAGCACCACAGATCCCCTAGAGGATGAAGAGTGGCTCACAACATGGTCGCCGGAGCCCCCGGAGAGCTGAATATCCTTGCCCACAACAACATCCATCACCTCCTGCACGGAGGCAGGTAACGGCAGACTAACTGCATCTCTTGGCGGAGAGGTGGAAATCAGCCTCTCCAGGGGCAACTCAGAAGCTGCCATGCAGGAAGGGTAGAGTCCAGAATCCAAGGATGAGGCTCCTCGCTTGCCATAGGTCAAACAATGTTTCCTGCAAGAAGACATAGAGAGTTAGGGTAAGTATCACAAGAGCGCATGCTAAGGCTGCTTCGGCAAGCAAGAATGCTTTAACTGTGCTTTTATAGAGTATGCGTTAAAGGTGTTAGGGAAGGAGAATGCATTGGAGCCGCTCGGGAAGAACACACGTTAGAACCACACGACAACCAGGCGAACAATAGGTAAAGGAAATGTTACCAATACGTGAGAGAATGGTAGGAATCCCCCACACAGCACCAACAGTCGCTAGCAGTCCACCTTGAATTGCATTCCTCAGAGACGGGACTGTGAGCCCCCAACAAGGACAATGGTGAGGTCAACCCTTCGTACTCACCCCGAGACACCCAGGCAGAGGATCCGTGCTGGGCTCAGTACTACTCCCCTGAAAGCTGTGCAGCACTATGTGTGAGGTGGCTAGCAGGTAGATCTCTGAGAGTCTTCTTTAATCTTCAGGAGAGAGCAGGGAGGACAGAGGTGGGAGAGGGTGCTGAGGTTGTTTAAGGCTGCTGCACTGTTCCAGAACCTTCCAAATCTATCTAATTTGTGGCCACTCAAGAGGCCCTTATCATGATAAGGGTGTAGAGCTTAACCAATTTTCCATTCTCCTCTGGCTACCAAAAAGACTATAGTCTAGTGGAGCCTCCCACGTCAAGAGAGAAAGTTGCCTTTCTGTACTCAAGGTTGCTGTTCACGAATGTTTAATCAATCTCTTTTCCTCCCAATTCTCCAAATTTTTACAGAGAAGAGAAAATCCATCCATCATCTGCTTGAATATGTTATGGTCTATTGACCATAGTTATTAAATGTAATCATTCTGTTTGATGTTACTATGGTTCTATTTAAAACAGTTAATGTTTTTGTCCGCTATGATTCCCAGATAAAGCGGCATTAAAAAAAAAAACAACAGAAAAATAAACAAATAAATATGGGTGAACCCAGATTTCTTGCTTGCTAAGGAAAGTCACTACCATCATCATTATCAAGATCTTTGAGAATGTGCAAAAGGCCGTGGCCAGATGAAAGTGCTGGGCAAGAAACTTGAAATGGTAGCCCAGGATGCATAAGTGGAGGGACTTCCGATGCTGTTCCTGGATGAGAATGTGAAAGTATGCTTTGGACAGGTCCAAGAAGGAAGAATTCTCACTTCTGGACTAATGTAATGATCAATCTGAGTGTCTGCATGTGAAAATGAGGCACTCTTAACTGGGGATTGACCACCTGGAGATCCAGAATGGGCCAGAAGAACCTGCTGTTTTGGGGATCACAAAGTAAATAAAGAGTAGTTACTCACTTGTAACAGGTGTTCTCCAAGAGCAGCAGGAATCAGTCCTCACATATGGGTGACGTCGGTGCCGACGGAGCCCTCGCGGAGCAATTTTCCCCAGCTTTCAAAGAAAGCCTTTGGGAATTGCAGCGCGCATGCGCGGTCCTCTTCCCGCCCAAGGGTGCCATCTTGCTCAGTCAGATGACATAGCGAAAAGACAGCAAAAAATTAGCAAAAAAACGAAAGCATAGAACTGCAACTCCAAGGGGAGGAGGGAGGGTTGTGAGGACTGATTCCTGCTGCTCCTGGAGAACACCTGTTACAGGTGAGTAACTACTCTTTCTCCAGGACCAAGCAGGAAGTCAGTCCTCACATATGGGACTCCCCAGCTTAAGGCTACCGGAGACCCTAAGCTCAAAACGGAGCTCCCTCAAGCTCAGTAGCACAGAAGGAAGGAATCTTCTCTGAATACGCCTCCAACCGGTAGCCCAACATCTGGGATGGAGGGTAGGAGTTGCCTATACCTCAAAGAGATTACGGAGGACTGCCTGTCCGAAAGCACTGTCCCTGCGGGACTCCCTCTCCAGGCAGTAATGGGCTGCAAACGTCTGGCTTGAAGACCAAGTAGCGGCCCGGCAGAGGTCTGCCAATGGAACAGAGCGGAGGTAAGCCACTGACGTAGCCTTCGCCCTAACTCGATGAGCCGTGACTCGACCTTCCAACGAGAGGCCGGCTGCCTCGTAAGCCCAAGCGATACAGTCAGCAATCCAGATGGACAGAGTACGCTTGGAGACAGGGAGCCCCAACTTATTGGGGTCATAAGAGACGAAGAGCTGAACAGCTCGTCTGTGCTCCCGCGTACGGTCAAGGTAGAAGGTTAACGCCCTTCTACAGTCCAGGGTATGCAGGACCGTTTCAGCTCGGCTGGAGTGTGGCCTGGGAAAGTAAGTCGGAAGTACCACCTCCTGGTTGATGTGAAAAGGGGAAACCACTTTGGGAAGAAACTTTGGGTGAGTCCGTAGGACTACCCTATTCTTGTAGAACCTAGTGTAAGGAGGATCAGAGACTAGGGCTTGTAGCTCACTAACGCGTCTAGCAGAAGTGAGGGCAACCAAGAACAAGGTTTTCCAAGAAAGAAAACTAAGATGACAGGTAGCCATAGGTTCAAAGGGCGGACAGGTAATCCGCTGTAAAACCACATTCAGATCCCAGTCAGGGGCTGGTGGGCGCAAAGGTGATTTAAAGAGAAGGAGGCCTCTGAGAAAACGAGCCACTAGAAGGTGGCTGGAAAGAGATCTTCCATCCACCGGCATGTGATGCGCAGAAAGAGCACTGAGGTGGACCCTGACCGAGTTGGATTTAAGTCCAAGATTGGAGAGGCAAAGCAAGTACTGCAAGACCACTGATGCTGAACAGGAGAAGGGATCTTGAGACTGCTGAGCACACCAGACGGAGAACCGACGCCACTTAAAAGCGTAGGACTTCCGGGTGGAGGGCCGCCTGGAGGCCAAGACGACTTCCTCCACATCTGGAGACAGCTGGAGGGGAGCAAGGACTACCCTTTCAGCAGCCAGGCCATCAGATGAAGGGACCGGAGGTTGGGGTGCAGGAGAGTCCCCTGATCCTGTGACAGGAGGTCGGGTTGAAACTCCAGAGGAAGAGGAGTGTCCACCGCCAGCTGCATCAGAAGCGGGAACCAAGGTTGTCTCGGCCACCGGGGAACCATTAGGATCATCGAGGCTTTGTCTCTGAGAACTTTGAAGAGTGTCCGAGACACCAGCGGCATGGGAGGAAAGGCATACAAGAGGCCTGTGGACCATGGAATCAGAAAAGCATCCGCCGCTACTCTGAGAGGATGCGGTTGTCGAGAGCAGAATCTGGGAAGTTGCCTGTTCAAAGGACTGGCAAACAGATCCATGGTGGGGAGGCCCCACTTGAGAAAGATCCGCTGAACCACCAACGGATTCAACCTCCACTCGTGTGGCTGGAGGATCCTGCCTAGCTTGTCTGCCAGGTAATTTTCCTGACCTGGGAGATAGACAGCCTTGAGGATGATGCCGTGGTGGACGGCCCAAGAGCACAGTTTCTGCGCCTCCTGACAGAGAAGGAAGGAGCCTGTTCCGCCTTGTTTGTTCACGTAGAACATTGCAACCTGATTGTCTGTCTGGACCAGCACAGACTGGTGAGAAGTCAGGTGGGAGAAGGCTCTGAGAGCTAGGCGGATGGCTCTGAGCTCCAGGAAGTTTATCTGCTGAGCAGACTCCCAAGGAGTCCAGAGGCCTTGAGTACATTTCCCTTGGCAATGAGCTCCCCAGCCCAGGAGAGAAGCATCGGTCGTCAGGACCTGAGAAGGCGGAGGAGGCTGAAAAGCCATTCCTAGCACTAGGTTTGGCAGATGAAGCCACCATTGTAGAGAAGAGACCAGCGGATCGGAGATCTGTACGGAGTCCGCTAGGCTCCCAGTGGCCTGATGCCATTGTGTGCGAAGGCACCATTGAGCAGGGTGCATGTTTAGGCGGGCATTGGGGGTCACATGGACTGTGGAAGCCATATGGCCGAGCAGTCACAGAAATTGCCTGGCAGAGACCAGGGAATTGCTGCGAAAGTGGCTGGCAAGATCCATGAGCCTGTTTGCCCTGTCCAGAGGCAGAAAAGCTCGCGCCTGAAGCGTGTTCAATCTTGCGCCGATGAACTCGAGATCCTGAGAGGGGAGCAAAGTAGACTTTGCGAAGTTTATGACAAAGCCCAAGTACTGGAGCAGAGCCACAGTGCGGTGCGTGGCGTGAATGGCCTCTTGGGAAGACTGTGCTCTGATGAGCCAGTCGTCCAGGTATGGAAATACAAAGAGGCCTTGAAGTCTCAGATAAGCCGCCACCACTGCTAGACATTTGGTGAACACCCTTGGTGCGGAGGATAGACCAAAGGGTAGTACTCTGTACTGGTAATGATTGCCCCCCACAACAAACCTGAGATATTGTCTGTGGCTGGGGTGAATGAGGATGTGAGTGTAGGCATCCTTTAGATCTAAGGAGCATAGCCAGTCTCCCTGCTGGAGGTAAGGCAGCAGGATTCCAAGGGTAAGCATCTTGAACTTTTCCTTTGCGAGGAACTTGTTGAGGTTGCGCAAGTCCAGGATGGGTCTGAGGCCTCCTGTTCTTTTTGGTATCAGAAAGTACCTGGAGTAAAACCCTTGACCCCTCAGGTGGTGGGGCACCGGTTCCACAGCCTATTCCTGAAGAAGACTTGCTAACTCCTGAAGGAGTAAGTCCCTGTGCAGAGGGAGTCGAAGAGGCTACCCTGGGAAATAGGAGGGAGGTACCTGGTGAAAGTGAAGAAGATAGTCCTTTTGAATTATATGAAGCACCCAGGTATCTGTGGTGATGTTGGACCACCTGTGGGCAAAGTGGACCAGCCGGCCTCCTGTGCTGAGAGAAACCAGCTGAGGGGGAGAGGCTATGCTGATGAAGTCAAAAACCCCCACCCTGCTGAGCAGGGGCCGGTGGTGCAGGCTTGAGGGCTTGCTGCCTACGGGACCCATTACCCCGTCCCTTGGCCTGCTTACCCTGTGGGGGAGCTGCTGAGGCCTGATAATGAGGGTAGTGTTGATAGGCAGCCGCCTTCCTCGGGTAAAAGGGCTTTTTCCCCGAGCCCTTCTTCTTCTGAGAAGGGGCAGAGGTCTTCCTTGAGAGACGAGTCCTGGTGAGAGTCTCGGTCTCGATCTGTGCAGCCTTCTCATCCATGGGCTTGCCAAAGAGGTTTTCACCTCTACAGGGGACATCGACCAACTTGTCCTGCACCCATGGCTCGAGGTCGGATGTCTGAAGCCAAGCCTGGCGGCGGCCACCGATGCCGGCTGCGGCTACTCGAGCCGATGCCTCAAAACCATCGTAGGCTGCTCGAGAGATAAACTTTGAGCACTCCCGAATACCAGTTGACAAGGTTTGGAACCTCTGCAAAGGTTCGTCGGAGAGACCAGCAGAGAACCCGGCTATTTCTTTAGCCAGGTCTCGGAGATACATGCCCATGTAGAGCTGGTAGATCTGGACTCGACAAGCAAGCATAGAGCCCTGGAAACACTTCCTACCGAGGGCATCCAGGCTCCGAGCCTCCCGACCGGGAGGCACCGAGGAGTGCATCTTTTGACTCTTAAGTCTATGCATGGCCGATTCCACCACCATGGAATGGTGCGGTAGTTGTGCCTTTTGGAACCCGGGGCTCTTGCGGACTCGATAAATGGAATCGACCCGCTTGCTTAACACCGGCGACGACGCCGGGCTCTCCCACATGCGGAAGAGAAGTCGTTCCAGCATCGGAGGAACCGGTACAACAAAGGCTTCCTTGGGGGGGAGAGTCATATTGGAGGGCGTCGAGTTCCTCGATTCGAGGCTCCTCCTCGGGATCCGGGGGGAAGGCCAAGGCCTTGGCCATATCCCGCACGAAGTCCGAGAACCAGGTATCCTCCGGGTGGGACCGTCTCCGAGGTTCAAACTCGGGGGAGTCCGATGGGACACACCGAGTCCGAAAAGAACCAGGTGACTCTTCGTCCTCGGATTCCCAGGATGACTCCTCGGAGGTGGAGTCGAGCGGCTCCGGTCGGGCGGACATCGATGCCGTCCGCCCCGACGCCGAGGGAGTCGGCGTCGACGACCTCGGTCCCGAACGGGAGGCCGAAGGAGATCGCGACAGAGGATCGACTCGAGCCCTCATGGACTCGAGGATTGGCTCAGTCTCCGGGGTCGACTTGGACATCGACGTCCCGGTGGTCAGGGCAGAAGCACCGGCGAGGCCAGCAATCAATGCCCGCTGCTGGTCCATGAAGGCAGCGAAACTGCTCTCCAAGGCCGTCAACCTGAGTCCGAGCTCAGGAGACCCATCAGCCCCCGACGGCGTCGGGCCCGACATCAGGTCCTTCGGAGGCGAGTCCACGAGGACAACAGTACTCACGGGAGCGGGCGAGTCCATCTCGAGACGAGGATGTTTAGACGGCCTCTCCATCTCCGAGGACCCGGGACGGGAATCGGGGCTATGCGACCTGGCCCTCGAGGAACCAGGAGCGTCCACCAACCCCGCCCTCGCGGGTTTCTTCTTCCGATGATGTTCCCGGGTAGGAGACCCCCGTTCAGAGGAACTGCGACGATGCTCAGGACCAGAGTCCCGAGACGTCGAAGCCTCTGACGAGGTCCGAGCCCGGCCGGAGTCAGAGAAGATACGTTCCCGCTGATGCTGCCGACTCCTCAACGCTTTTGAGGACATTTTGCCACACGGACCACAGATCATCGGGTCATGATCGGATCCGAGGCAGCGGAGGCAGTAATCGTGTGTGTCGGTAAGAGACATGAGTTTCTTACACCGATCACACTTCTTAAACCCGCTGGCAGCCATCGGGGGAAAAAGGGCCCCTGCGAGGTCAAAAGACCGGGCTGCCAGTGAAAAAGAAAAAAGGCGCGAAATCTGTCACGAAGGACAAAAAAACGAAAAATAAAGAACGGACTCGCAACCGGCGTTGCGGGTCCAGGCGGGAAAAGAACCGGCGTCGAACTGAGAAAAAACAAATAAAATCAACTTTTCTGCGGGGAATCAGAAACAACGTCTGTAGGGCTCCGCGGAAAAAAGAAGACTGAGCAAGATGGCACCCTTGGGCGGGAAGAGGACCGCGCATGCGCACTGCAATTCCCAAAGGCTTTCTTTGAAAGCTGGGGAAAATTGCTCCGCGAGGGCTCCGTCGGCGCCAACGTCACCCATATGTGAGGACTGACTTCCTGCTTGGTCCTGGAGATCCAGTGCTACAGAGGGCATGGGTACAATAGCCTGCAACTGCAGAAGAGGCTAGAAAGTCTCCTTGACCGCCTCTCTCTCAGTCATGGAGCCAAAAGGAAACTCCACAAGGACGTCTTGGAGACATTCTGCAAATTCCAGAGCATATCCCCTTTAGAGAGTTTCAAAACCCCAATGGTCCAACATGGTGTGTGTCCATTCCAAGTAAAACAGATGGAGAAGCCCTCTGAGTGCCAGTACCTTGCAAGGGACCCGCAGAATCTCAATGCAAGGGCTAACCAACACTAGAGGAGGGCCCTGCTGAGTCCCAAACACCACTAGGATGCCCAAAAGGACTAGCCCTTTCTAGGTTTAGAACCAGAAGATGATGATGCTGCGCCAGGGTCTTTATCGGCTCATTGCACCCCCATGTTTCCCAATGAACCCTATGTAAGGAACTGTTAGGACCTCTGGGCCTATCCTCCAGGACCCTCTGTGAATAGCTCCTCCAGAGCCCTCCCCAAAGAAAAGCCTGCCCTTAAAGGGATGCTTACTCAGATTAAGTTAGGACGCTGCATCTGCCATCCAATTCAAGAGCCAAAGCCACAGCCTTACAAACACTCCTAATCAAGTTGTACAGGACACCTGCAACAAATCCAACTGCCCATCAGTGTTGAGAGAGGGCAGAAGGTATAGTCTACTAAAATGATAAAGGATGTGGACAGGTCTGTGGATGTGAGGATGCCAAGGGTGAAGTATCTGGAGAGGCCTTGACTTACCAACCCTCCTTGAGTGCCCCATAGGATCTGCCTGAACCCTCTCCAGCCCACCATTGCTGAAACTCATGGATAACAGTGCTGGACAACCAGGTTTTCCTCAATCTCTGTTTCTCTCTCTCATGACCTCCCCCCCAGGCTTCATGCAGTGACTCTCTCATATAACCCCCAACACCAGGCTTCACCTATTTTCACTCGTACCCCTCTTCATACAGTCCCCTCTTTCACTCACCCATTCTTGTCTTCAGCTGCAGCACCTAAAAAATGCTGGAGTTCAGGCTTCTCCTATCACAATCAGCTCTCTGAATAGTTGAGCCACTCAGGCTGATCTCCCGGTTTCTAGTCTCATGAGACCTCAGACTTACCACCTCCTGCCATATGTATTGGTGACAGCGCACAGTAGGTTACAGTACACCATCTTCATGGGGCCCTACCTGCCCCTTCTGTATCCCCTAATAAGAATTTCCATGTTTGGTATTCAATGTGCAGTCAACATGCGCACACTGGCAGTAAGAAAAAAGGCTTTTCTCCTGGCAGGCCGGAACGTATACTTGGGGGGGTGGAGAGAGATATCTAAGCACATTCTAAAATAGGGCCGCGAGCACGTCTTTATGCCCAGATAAGCAGATGTCCATATGAGTCCCTTGAAAGTTTCTGAAAATGTGTGAAACCCCTCATCTGTTCAACTCATTACTCTGCCTGTCCCCGTCTTTCCTTTATGTGGCAGACACATGTAGTGTGGAGATGGATCAATTTTACAAGGAACTTACACGTACCCACCTTCTCTGCTGCCTCTCCCACTATTATCTCAACGTCAATTGGCATAACCCAGGGCTCTGTCTTGGGACCTCTCCTTTTCTCTCTCTACTCCCAGTCCTTTGGTGCACTCATTTCCTCCCATGGTTTTCAGTACCATCTTTCTGCTGATCACTCTCAGGTCTATCTTTCTGCAGCTGAAATCTCTCCAGGAATCCAAACCCGGACCGCTACCTGCTTATCTGACATTGCTGCAAAGATATCCTGCCACCGTCTGAAACTGTGTATGGCCAAAAACCAAACTTCTTATCTTTACCCTATACCTATCTCCACCTTCCTCTTTTCTCTATTTCTGTGGACAATACTCAACTCTTCTCCGTTTCCTCGTCTCACAACCTTGGGATAATCTTTGTCTCTTCTCTCTCCTTCTCCACACACATCGAATCAATAGTTAAATCTGTCTTTTCTTTATCTATAACATCAGCAAAACTTGTCCCCTCCTTTCTGAACACACTTCTAAGACCTTTATCCACTCTCCAGTCACCTCCCATCTAGACTATTGCAGCCTGTTCCTTGCTGGTCTCCCTCTAAATCATCTCATTTAACTTCAATCTGTTCAAATCCCAGCTGCACAGCTGATCTTCTGCTAGCGTCGCTATGCTCATATAACCCCTATTCTCAAGTCATTTCATTGGCTCCCTATCCATTTCCACATCCAGTTAAAACTGGCCTATTAAGTGCATTCACTACCTTTCTTATCGTCTCTCACCCTACAATTCTCCTCGGAAACTCTGCGCTTCTGGTAGATCCCTTTTATCTATGCCCTTCTCTACCACTGCCAACTCCAGAATTTATTGTTTCCACCTTGCTGCTCCTTGTGCTTGGAACAAACTACCTGAATCAGTACATCAGGCTCCATCTCTGGCCCTATTCAAATCCAGGCTACAAACTCATCTCTTTAAAGCTGCTTTTGGATCCCGATACCCTTCATCTCCTTTTTATTTCCTATATGTATCTTTACCCTTCTCCTAGATATACCCTACTCTTCAGTTGTTGTGTTGTCTGTCTTGACTAGATTGTGAGTACTGATAAGCAGGGATTGTCTCTTACATGTCTCTGTACAGTGCTGCATATGCCTTCTAGCTCTGTATAAATATCATGTAGTAGTAGCAGTAGACGTCCCACATTTCACCTACTAGGCCTTTATAAAATATGTCTTCACGTGTTCCAAAAGTTATATGGTCTTGTTGTTCTTGCTAAGTGCCGTCGAGGTAGTGCCAACACACGGCGACCCTTTGGATAACTGTCCTAAACTGTGTTCGGTCTTCGGTCAGGCAGCTCATTGTTCATAGAGTGGCATCTATAGCTGCTGCTATTGTATCGATCCATCTCATTGCTGCCCTTCCTCTTGTGTTCACCTTCAACTTTGCCAAGTATGTCATCTTTCTGTAATGATCTCTCTCTTTGCATGATGTGTCAAAAATATGAAAGTCAAAGTCTTGTCATCTGAGCTTCTAAAGAAAGCCTTAGTTTGATCTCTAGTACTGACTGGTTTATTCTTCGGGCAGTCCATGGTATACACAGTATTTTTTGCCAGCACCATAATTTAAAGGCATAGATTTTCTTCCTGTCTATCTTTCTCGCTGTTCAACTTTCGTATCCATAAGATATTATTGAAAATACCAAGGCTTGGACAAGTCAAATCTTTTTAGAGAGAGAGAAATCTCTGCTCACAAGAATCTTGTCTAGGTCCTTCATAGCCACTAAGTCAAGAGCAATGCATTGTCTGATTTCTTGTCTGTTGGTCATTTCTTTATTGATTATTGATCCAAGTAGGTTAAAGTTGTCCACTATTTCAATTTCTTCCCAAACAACATAGAAACATAGAAATATGATGACAGAAAATGACCAAATGGCCTATCTAGACTGTCCTTCCATATCAACAACAGTCCCCTTTTTCCCTTTCAAGATCCTCTGTGTTTGTCCTATGCTTTTTTGAATTTAGATACTGTCCTCATCTCTACCACCTCCACTGGGAGACAATTCCATGGATCCACCACTCTTTCTGTAAAGCAATATTTCCGCATATCACTCCTGAATCTATCCTCCTTAACCCTCATCCCATGTCCCCTCGTAGCAGAACTTGCTTTCAACTGAAAGAGGCTCTCCCCCTGTGCATTTATGCCATGGAGGTATTTAAACATCTCAATCATATCACCCCTATACCACCTTTCCTCTAAGGTGTACATATTAAGATCCTTAAGTCTGTCCTCATATGCTTTATAATGAAGACAACTAACCATTTTAGTAGCCACCGTCTGTACTGACTCCAGCCTGTTTATATCCTTTTGAAGGTGTGGTCTCCAGAATTGCACACTATACTCCAAATGAGGTCGCATCAAAGACTTATACAGAGGCACTATCACCTCCTTTTGTCTGCTAGCCATTCCTCTCCGTATGCACCCAAGCATCCTTCTAGCTTTTGCTGTCGCCTTTTCTACCTGTTTAGCTACTTTAAGATCATCAGACACAACCACGCCTAGGTTACACTCTTCTTTAGTGGACAAAAGTACTTCACCCCCTATACCATATTGCTCCCTTGGATTGCTTCAGCCCAAATGCATGACCTTACATTTTTTAACATTAAAACCCAGCTGCCAAATTCTAGACCATTCTTCAAGCTTAGCTAGATCCCTACTCATGTTATCTACACCTTCCTGGGTGTCTACACTATTGTAGATTTTGGTATCATCCCCAAAGAGGCAAACCTTACCCGACAGCCCTTCCGCTATATCACTAACAAAGATCTTAAAAAGAATCGGACCAAGGACAGATCTCTGGGGCACACCACTGGTAACATCCTTCTCCTCAGAGTGAGCTCCGTTTACCTGTACTCTTTGTCGCCTCCCACCCCCCAACCAATTTCTAACCCAAGCAGTAACTTTAGGGTCCATCTCTAGGATGCTCAGTTTGTTTATAAGTCGCCTATGAGGAACAGTGTCAAAGGCTTTACTGAAATCTAAATACACCACATCTAGGGCTCTCCCTTGGTCCAACTCCCTGGTCACCCAGTCAAAGAAATCAATCAGATTTGTCTGACAAGACCTGCCTCTGGTGAATCCATGCTGACTCGGATCCTATAATCCGCTGGACTCTAGAAACCTCACTATTTTCTCTTTCAGCAGCGTTTCCAATAATTTACTCAACACCGAAGTCAAACTAACCGGCCTGTAGTTTTCAACCACATCCTTACTTCTGCTTTTGTGTAAAGGCACCACATGAGCCTCTCTCCAGTTCTTTGGCACCACTCCCGACTCCAACGAGGCATTAAAAAAGTCAGTCAGTGGAGCTGCTAGAACATCCCCAAGTTCCCTCAGTATTCTAGGGTGTATCCCACCCGGTGCCATCGCTTTGTCTACTTTAAGATGGGTTAGTTTCTCACAAACACAGTCTTCTGAAAATTGTTCAAGATGTCCCTCGCTTCTGTTCCTGCTTATGGGTGTTTTCTGAGGTCCTGCTCCTGGTTCTTCATCTGTGAACACAGAACAAAAATATTTGTTAAGCAATTCCGCTTTATCCTCATGAGCTTCTACATATTCCTCCCCTTCACCCTTGAGTCTGACAATATCACTTTTGCCCTTCCTCTTCTCACTAAAATAGCTGAAAAATGTCTTATCCCCCCCATTTTATTGCATTGGCTATTTCCTCCTCTTTTTGAATGTTTGCTTTCCTGACTACTTTGCTAGCTTGGCTAAGTTTTTCCAAATATAGATGCCTGTCTTCCTCTCTCTGTGATCTCTTGTAATTCATGAAGGCCTCCCTCTTTTTCTTCACCTTTTCAGCTACTTCTTTCGAAAGCCTTAGTGGTCTCCTTTTCCTTTTACCTTTATTTACCATTTTATTAAAAAGGTTGCTTGCCCTTAAAATATCCACTTTCAGTTTTGCCCACTGTTTTTCTACATTCCCCAGCTGTTCCCATCCCGCTAACGAATCCCTGAGGTATTGGCCCATCTTCGCAAAGTTACTCTTCCTGAAGTCTAAGACCCTCACCTTTGAATGGATTCTAACAGCCCTAGTCCTAATACTGAACCACACCATCTGGTGATCACTGGATGCAAAATGATCTCCCACTATAACATCAGAAACACTTTCACCATTGGTAAGCACCAAGTCCAGTATGGCCCCTTCACGTGTGGGGTCTGTTACCAATTGCCTGAATAGTTCTCACTGTAGCGAATCCAGGATCTCTTTACTTATTTATTTATTTATTTATTTAACATGTTTTGTATCCCGCCTTTTCCTTCAATCAAAGCGGTTAATACAGCACAGAGTTAAACAAAGGTGAGGGAAACATACATTGCATTATCATTACATCACAGCAAAACACTAGGAGTACAAACAGGGAACACAGTACATAACTTACATTACATTTCCTTACATTAACTACAAACAGCATACCGCTGAACAGAATGAGCATATAGAATAAGCATATAGCAGCAGATAGTGGGTCCCGCACGGTCCACCACCTAAGGGCCACGCCAAAGGGCCCTCTTGCGAGGCCCTCAGGCGCGGGCCCGCAAGGCGCAGGCGCGCCTCTGGTGCAGCGGTTTAAATGCCGTTCTGAGGCAGATGATTGGCAGTTCGTGTGGAAGTGCGGAGGAGCTGCCGCTCAACTCCCCGATCTTGTAACTGCTGTTGCCGCTCTCCCCGATCTCTGGAGAGCCTCTGGTGCAGCGGTTTAAATGCCGTTCTGAGGCAGATGATTGGCAGTTCGTGGGGAAGTGCGGAGGAGCTGCCGCTCAACTCCCCGATCTTGTAACTGCTGTTGCCGCTCTCCCCGATCTCTGGAGAGCCTCTGGTGCGGCGGTTTAAATGCCGTTCTGAGGCAGATGATTGGCAGTTCGTGGGGAAGTGCGGAGGAGCTGCCGCTCAACTCCCCGATCTTGTAACTGCTGTTGCCGCTCTCCCCGATCTCTGGAGAGCCTCTGGTGCGGCGGTTTAAATGCCGTTCTGAAGCAGATGATTGGCAGTTCGTGGGGAAGTGCGGAGGAGCTGCCGCTCAACTCCCCGATCTTGTAACTGCTGTTGCACCTCTCCCCGATCTCTGGAGAGCCTCTGGTGCGGCGGTTTAAATGCCGTTCTGAGGCAGATGATTGGCAATTCGTGGGGAAGTGCGGAGGAGCTGCCGCTCAACTCCCCGATCTTGTAACTGCTGTTGCCGCTCTCCCCGATCTCTGGAGAGCCTCTGGTGCGGCGGTTTAAATGCCGTTCTGAGGCAGATGATACTGCAGCTGGAATGCGCCAATCAACATCCGGCATATTGAAATCCCCTATCAGTAGCACTTCCCCTTTCCTAGCAATGCTGCATATGTCTTCAATTAACTCTCTGTCCACCTCTTCTCTTGTGAGGAAGGTCTGTATATCACGCAAATGCAAACAGATTTCTCTTTCCCTCTTTCTAGTTTAACCCACAATGCCTCCTCTCTCCCTTTTAATCTCTGTAATTCCAAAGCTTTAATAGTATTTTTTACATATAGTGCCACTCCTCCTCCCCTTCTTCCTACCCTGTCCTTTCTGAATAAAGTAAAGCCAGGTATAGTTACATCCCAGTCATGGTTTTCTGTGAACCATGTTTCTGTAACTGCCACTAAATCCAAGTCAGCCACTCTCACCAAAGCTTCCATATCAGGGATCTTATTTCCCATGCTATGGGCATTTATACACACTGCTTTCCATATGTTACCCCTGTTACCCATTTCCATAAAGGTATTTAATGTATCACTTACCTGGGGGCTTTCTTTACCCATCCCCAATGAATCTAGTTTAAAGCCCTCTTCAGTATATTAACCAGTCTATTACTCAAGATGTGTCGACCTTTCTTGGACAGATGGATGCCATCTCTGCTCTGCAACCCTTGGAACAGCATCTCATGGTCTAGGAAACCAAAATGCTCTCAATGACACCATCCACGCAGCCATGCATTCATCTCCAGGATGTGAGCCTCTCTGCCTTGGCCTTTACCCGCAACAGGGAGGATTGAAGAGAACACCACCTGTGCACCTAACTGCTTCACTCTCTGTCCCAGAGCCATGAAGTCACTTTTGATACACTCAGATTGATACCCTGCAGTATCATTTGTTCAGACATGGATTACCAACATTGGGTAATAGTCAGTGTTCTTGATGAGTCTCGGCAAACTCTAACATCTTGGATTTTGGCACCAGACAGACAGCATACCTCTCTGGACATCAAGGTTGGTTGGCAAATGGACGCCTCAGTACCCCTCAGAAGAGAGTCACCAACCACCAATACCCTTCACTTCCTTGTGGTCACTGATTCTGAAACTTAGGGGTACTTGAGTTCTGGTTCTTCCCTTTCCAGGTATGCTTTCACCTCCTCCACTTCCAAGGCTGCATAATGGTTCTTCAATTCAAGGGCTGGAGAAGTTGGATTGGTGATTCTGCAGGCCCTGGTGACTTGTGCTCAACCTTCGTCATTCTATCGGAACCATCTTCTCCTCTGCTGGAGAGCTTGGTTGCTGCAAGAAGCATCTCATCAATGTACTTCTCACTGTCTTGAATGCTCCTCAGCCTCGCCACCCCCTCTCTGAGTTCCTCCACTTGTTTCCTTAGAGCTTCAGCATGCAGGCACCCTGCACATGGAACTGGTCCTTCAACTGGCATTGAACGATGAACTTATTAATTTTACCAGTTGTTAGAATCTTTGTCTTCTTTACATTAAGGTGCAGGCCCATTTTAAGAATATGTTCCCAGATCTTGAAAAGCAAATGTTTCAGATAGTCTTCACTTTCAACCAGTAATGTGGTATTATCAGCATAGCGAAGGTTGTTGATGAGTCTTCCATCAATATTCACACCTCGGTTGTCTTCATACAGTCCTGCTTCTCTGACGACTTGTTCTGCATATAAATTAAACAGGTAGAGGAAAGGTATGCAGGCTTGTCGTACACTTTTTCTGATTTTAAACCATTCTGTTTCTACTTGTTCCATTTGAACTGCTGCTTCTTGATCAAAGTAAAGGTTAACATAAGAAATGCCATAGACCAAGGTCCACATAGCCCAGTATCCTGTTTCCAAAAGTAGCCAATTCAGATCACAAGTACCTGTCAGGTTCCCAAAAGGGCACACAGGTACCATAATGCTTGTCCCCGGGAAAACAGTCAATGTCCCAGGTCCTCTTTAAATAGTTTATGGACCTTTCCTCTAGGAACATAAGATATGCCATACTGGGTCAGACCAAGGTCCATCAAGCCAGGTATTCTGTTTCCAACAGTGGCCAATCTAGTGTCATGAGGTAGACAGCACAGACCCTGAGATATTAAAGAGTAAAATAAAAGAAGAGCTTACCTTACAGCCACATGTACAGTTGCAGCATACACAATGCAGAAAGGCAGGGAAAGGAGAAACAAACTTTCCTCATGGCCTTAGTGACGCAGTAAGAATTCAGGGTCCCAATCAGGTTCACCTGGAGCCAGAGTCACGTTCCACATCTGATGAGCAGAGAGATAAAACCAGGTGGGAAAGCACACGGGGGGGGGGGGGGGGGGGCGCATGCGGGAACTCAGGCCTAGGGAGCTCAGGCCCGAGAAGCTCAGGCCCGAGGAGCTCAGGCCCAGGGAGTTCAAGCATCTGGAGGAAAAGGCTGGAGTTCAGCATTCAGGGCTGCAGCCAGAGCTGGAGTTTGAGCTCGAGGAAAAACAGTCCAGGAGATTGAGAGGTCAGTCTCAGAGAGAAGGTGAGACAAGAACTCCAGAGCAGTTTCGGAAAGACACGTTGCCTTGGAGAATCAGGGCAGAAGAAAGGCAGGCTGAAAAACTCGAGAGAGCTAGGAAAGACAGTGGCAAAGTCTTCCCAGTCAGAGGGGTCAACAGAGAGCAAAGGTCACGTACAGGGAAGCTCACTGAAGACAGGAAGTGAGTGCTGCTCAGCCAGGCACAGCAACCGATGCTCACAGAGAAAAGCAGGGAGCCAGTCAGAGAGAAAACCTTGGCTGGAAGAAGAAGGGCTGGAAACCATCTTCTCACCGAAGAGAGATAAGTACCCTGTCTTTTGTAAAGGGAAAGAAGTGGGTCCTTATAAGAGAAGCCGGGCTTACAGCAAGCTAGAGAATCCCTATTGGCATAGGACGTGGGAGGAAATCCCCAGCATAGCTCCTGCTAGCTTAGACACCCTAAAGCAGCTCCAACTATCAGAAGCTGAGGTCTCCCGAGGGCAAAGCTCTGAGAGCAGTTTCACCAGTACTCAGTGCCCATATACAGGACCAGGTCCCGACCTTATGCAGTGGGAAAGCTCTATCCCAGAAAACATCTCTGAGCCCATGGAATGTGCTTTGTGTGTAACAGATGACACAGAATCTCTGTGTTAAAAGGGAGTAGGAAAGGAATTGTGTTTTTGCACATAGGGACAGCACAGTTACTTACCTGTAACAGGTGATCTCTGGGAACAGCAGGAATTAGTCCTCACATATGGGTACGTCGTCACCGACGGAGCCTGCGCGGGAAAGCTCCCCAGCTTCCCAGAAGAAAGCTTTTGGGAGCCTCCCACAGCGCATGCGCGCTGCCTTCCCGCCTTTCTCACCAACTCTCCTCAGTTCAAGTTTAAAGCTGAGACAATAGAGAGAGAGTAAAGGAAAGACAAAGAGAGAGAAAGATACAACTCCTAGGGGAGGTGGGTGGGTTGTGAGGACCAATTCCTGCTGTTCCCAGAGATCACCTGTTACAGGTAAGTAACTGTGCTATCTCCAGGAACAAGCAGGAATAAGTCCTCACATATGGGGACTCCCTAGCTAAGATGCCTGGGAGATCCCCAAGGGTATGAGACCCTGAAAGGTTCCTCGTCTTCCTATGGATCTCAGGCATCCATTTAGAGAAGGAGGGCAGGAGTTGTTCAAGAATGGAACAGGTGTCTGAGGACAGCCTGACCAAACAAGGCATCCCGGCGGGAGTCCTTGTCCAAACAGTAATGGGCTGTAAAGGTATGAACCGAGGCCCAGGTGGCTGCTCAACAGATCTGATCGATGGACACAGAATGAAGATGAGCCATAGAGGTGGCCATGGCCCTCACATTGTGAGCTGTGACATGGCCTTCCAGAGAAAGGTTCTTACTCTGGTAAGCAAAAGAGATACACTGAGCAATCCAATTGGACAGTGTTCTTTTAGAGACTGGAAGTCCTAGATGAGAAGGATCAAAAGCAACAAAAAGCTGGGAAGACTTTCTATGTTGCTGTGTCCTGTGTAAGTAAAAGGCAAGAGCTCTTTTACAATCTAGAGTATGAAGGTTCCTCTCTGCAGTGGATGCATGAGGAGCTGGAAAAAAGAAAGGTAAATATACCTCTTGATTAAGATGAAAAGGTGAGACCACTTTAGGCATAAAGTGAGGATTTGTCCTAAGGACTACCTTATCATGATGGAACCTTGTATAAGGTGGATTAGCCACTAAGGCCTGCAGCTCACTAATGCGGCGAGCAGAAGTGATTGCAATAAGGAAAATAACCTTCCAGGAAAGAAATTTCAAGGAGGTAGTGGCTAAGGGTTCAAAAGGTGGCTTCATAAGCTGACCAAGAACCAAGTTTAAGTCCCATGCACCGGAGGAGGTCGAATGGGAGGTTTAGTTAAGGTTAGGCCTCTCATGAATCTTGCAATAAGAGGATGAGAGGAAACAGGTTGTCCATTGATAGGCTTAAGGGATGCTGCAATAGCACTTAAATGGACCCTTACAGAATTTGTCTTAAGGCCTGCATTGGAGAGATGCAGGAGATATTCTAAGAGAGAATTCAGAGGAAGTGCTAGAGGGTCAAGACTCTTTTGAGCAAACCAAATGGAAAATCTCTTCCATTTAAAAGCATAGGAACGCCTAGTGGAAGGTTTCCTGGAAGCATGAAGGATATCCTGCACTTGTTGCGAAAGATTGAAGTCTTGAAGGTCTAGGCCTTCAGTAACCAAGCTCTGAGCTGAAGGGACTTGGGGTTTGGATGCCACAAAGTCCCCTCCCTCCTGAGACAGAAGGTCTGGAGCAGCTCCCAAGTCCAGGGAGGGGGCTTGGGAGAGATGAAGAAGTAGAGGGTACCACACTTGGCGTGGCCAGCGTGGAGCTATGAGGATCATAGATCCTTGATCCCTCTGAAGTTTGAACAGAGTCTTGGGGATCAAAGGAATGGGTGGAAAGGCATACAGGAAGTCCTGACCCCAGTGAAGGAGGAAGGCATCCATGGCCTGAACTCCCTGACACGGAATTCTGGAAGAGAACCGGGGAAGTTTGGCATTCCACGGACTTGCAAATAGGTCTATGTCCGGGGTACCCCATTCCTGAAAGATTCTGAGTACCTGATCCATGTGCAGGGACCATTCGTGTGGGAGCAGAACTCGACTGAGTCTGTCCGCCCAAGAGTTTTGAATTCCTGGGAGGTATACTGCCAGGAGATGGATTTGATGCTCTCTGGCGATGGCCCATAATCTGAGAGCTTCGTTGCAAAGCGACAGAGAGCCGGTTCCTCCTTGCTTGTTTATGTAAAACATGGCTACCTGATTGTCTGTTTGAATGAGGACTGTCTGGTAGCTGAGGAGGGTATGAAAGACCTTGAGAGCTAAGAACACTGCTCGAAGCTCCAAGTGATTGATATGAAGAGAGGTCTCCTGTGGAGACCAAGTACCTTGGGTGGAGAGGTCCTGCAGATGAGCTCCCCAACCTGTTTGGGAGGCATCTGTTGTGAGGATTGCTTGGGGCAACAAAGGTTGGAAGGGGGACCCCAGCAACAGATTTTGAAAGGACATCCACCATTGGAGAGACCAAAGGAGACGTTTGGAGTTTGCTATTTGGTCTGAGAGAGCTCCTGAGGTTTGAGTCCACTGGGTGGACAAAGTCCATTGAGCTGCTCTCATGTGTAGGCGAGCATAGGGGACCACATGTACTGTCGAAGCCATGTGGCCTAGCAGTTGTAGCATCTCCCTGGCAGTTAAGTGACTCTTTGACTGAATCTGGGAGGCTAGCTGCACTAGACGTTGGCAACGGGCCTGAGGAAGGTAGGCCCTTGCAGTGGTGGTATCCAACCAGGCCCCTATGAATTCCAGAGACTGAGTAGGGATGAGCTGGGACTTTGGGAGGTTTACCACCAGTCCCAGATACTGCAGAATGCGACTTGTGCGGTCCAGGGAAATCTGGGCTTCTGACTGAGATGGAGCTCTGATGAGCCAGTCGTCCAGATATGGGAAGACAAAGACTCCCAGAGTGCGCAGAAATGCAGCAACTATTGCCATGCATTTGGTGAACACTCTTGGAGCAGAGGCCAGACCGAAAGGAAGGACTCTGTATTGGTAATGTTTTCCCTGGAACAGAAAACGTAGGAATTTTCTGTGGGATGGGTGGATGAGTATATGGGTGTACGCATCCTTGAGATCTAGAGAACAAAGCCAATCCTGACTCTGTAGGTATGGAAGGAGAGTGCCTAAAGAGAGCATCTTGAACTTCTCCTTGTACAGAAATTTGTTCAATTCTCGGAGATCTAGAATAGGTCTGTATCCCCCTGTTTTCTTTGGGATGAGAAAGTAGGGGGAGTAAAAACCTGACCCCTGTTGAAGAAGAGGAACTTCTTCTATGGCCCTCTGGGCCAGAAGGGAGGTTACCTCCTGATCCAGAAGGTCGAGGAGAGATGTGGGAGAATTGAAATGTCTCACCATGGTGTAGGGAGGAAGGTCTGAGAAATGAAGTTTGTAGCCCTCTCTGATGATGGAGAGGGTCCACTGCTCTGATGTGATTTGCTCCCATCTGGGAGCAAAATGAGCCAACCTTCCTGGAATGGTGAGAAGTTCTGGCTGTTGTAGAGCCAGAAAGGTTAAGTTCTCTAGCACTAAGTCAAAACCCCTGAGGGGCTTGGGACTGCTGGGTTTAGGCCTGGCCTGTTTGGGTTGCTGACGCTTAGTAGCAAAGCGACCTGCAGAAGACTGTTGACCAGAAGTGGAAGTATATCTGCCCTTCTTGTAAAAAGACTTTTTAAAAGACTTTTTCTTGGCTGGAGTGGAGGTAGACTTAGAAAGTCTATCAAGAGCAGCATTTTCTGCATCCATTTGAGTGGCTTTAATCTGCCACTCTTTGCCAAATAGGTTTTCACCTGTACAGGGTAGATTTCCTAAACCATCTTGAACCCAGGGTTCTAGATCAGAAGCCTGGAGCCAAGCAATTCTACGAGCAGCTATAGCAATGCCTGAGGCTCTGCTGGCAACCTCAAAGGAATCAAAGGCTGCTCTGTTGGAAAACTTTGAAATGTCTTGCGTATGCTTAAGCCAAAGAAGGAATTCCTCCCTTTTATCCTCTGGAATAAAAGGGAGAAAGTTGTGCAGCTTTTCTGCAACCTCCTTCAGAAACATACCCATATAAAGGCTGTATGAATTGATTCTGGCAGTAAGCATGCTAGCTTGGAAGATCTTTCTACCAAAAGCATCCAAGGTCCTGCATTCTCTTCCTGGAGGAGTAGAAGAGTGTCTTTTGGTACTCTTTATTCTCTTCATAGCTGACTGCACCACAATAGAATGGTGAGGAAGCTGAGTTTTTTGAAAACCAGGAGAAGGAGGGACACGGTATATAGTGTCCAATCTACGAGAATGAGGAGAAAGGGTGAGAGGAGTCTCCCAAAATTCAAGAAATGTTCTTGGAGAATTTCATGAATTGGCAAGGTGACTGCCTCTCTGGGAACCTTAGAGTATCCCAAAATGTCTAATTTTTTTGCTCTAGGTTCTTTTTCAGAGGTTACTGAAATAGAGAGTCCTTTAGCTACTTCCATGATGATGTCTTGAAAGGACAAATCCTCTGGAGGAGACATTCTCCTCTTTGGAGAAGAGGGCTCCTCAGGAAGAGCAAGAAATACTTCAGGAGAGTCATCCGATGAATCGGAATCATCAGAAGACTGGAAGTATCGTCTGTTGGCTTCCAGGGATCGATATGCGTATCGACCGGTATCGACATCGGGCGTACCCGGAACCGGATCGGTATCGGGAAAAGCCACGGAACCGGGAACCGGAACCGGTATCCTGGTCGATGTGGATGCCCTGGGTACCGGTATCGATTGTGGTACCGGAACCGAGGTCGGTACCGCTTGCTGCAGTACCATTGGCGTCGCAGCCTTAATGAAAGCCATTATGGCCTGCTGCATGGATTGAACCGTATGATCCATGGACGCCACGACTGCCTGGATGTCGGTACCGGAAGAGTGTGCCGGTACCCCAGAGCAGTCTAACAGGTGATCGGTCGAGGCCGTGCCATCGATGTCAACCTGTAACCCCCATAGGAGCAGCTTTGGAAGCCGGAGCATCCCACTGGGGTTGTTTGGCTGGGGCAGGGTCCTCAGGGTCAAGCCCGGGGGCATCTCGATACTTAGAGGGAGATTTGCACTTTGAGGACCTGCCAGAGGAATGTTTGGATACCTGAGATCCATCAGGAGAGGAAGACCTGGAAGATGTCGATGCTGGAGTATCTGTGGAAAACAGCATATGAAACTTGGCTGCTCGGTTCTGTAAGCCACGTTTAGACATCAGGGAACAGGACAGGCAATCCGGAATGGAGTGGCCAGGCCCCAAACATTTAAGACACCATTCATGTGTGTCGGTAACAGAGATGGTACCGCTACACTTGGTGCATTTTTTAAAACCAGAAGCTGGTTTTTCCATGAGGGAAAATTGTTCTCTAGGCCTAGGGGCCTAAAGAGAGAAAATTTCACCAAGTAGTGAAAAGAAAATATATATATATTTTTTTTCAAAAGTAAAAAGAAAAAAGACCTGCGGTACCGGTCCGGTAGTCGGGGAAGGCAGCGACGCGGCCAAAGAAACAAATTAAAATAAGAACTTCTTCAGCGGTGACAGGAACACGACCTGCTGGCTCCGCGGAAAAGAAGAACTGAGGAGAGTGGGTGAGAAAGGCGGGAAGGCAGCGCGCATGCGCTGGGGGAGGCTCCCAAAGGCTTTCTTCTGGGAAGCTGGGGAGCTTTCCCGGGCAGGCTCCGTCGGTGCCGACGTACCCATATGTGAGGACTTATTCCTGCTTGTTCCTGGAGATTGTGATGGACTCTCTTTGCTGAAGAAGAAGCATAATTATTGTTTGTAAGAATCCTTTACACCGGTGAAGCAACCGTTCAATTTAGGTTGTCCTTATTTGAAGACATCCTCAAGGGAAAGGGAATAAAACCTAACCTTAACTTTCACTCTGGACACGACTACAGAGTCTTTATTCCACAACTTCAGGCTATACCCAGGTCTAGCCAACCGCCTAAGACCGGCTTAGTCTCACACTAGGTCATATGTACCTAGAAGTTCCCCCAAGGGACACAGGTTCCACAATGCTTGTATTGGTTCAAGCATTGATAAACTGGGTCCCTTCTTAATAATGGTTTATGGACCTTTCCTCCAGGAACTTGTCCAAACCTTTTTTAAACCCAGCTACACTAACAGCCTTTACTACATCCTCCGGTAACAAATTCCAGAGTTTGATTACACGTTGAGTGAAAAAATATTTTCTTTTATTAGTCTTAAATAGTTTACCCTGTAGCTTCATTGCATGTCCCCTAGTCTTTCTATATTCTGATAAGGTAAACAATCGATCTACGTTTACCCGTTCCACTCCGTTCATTAATTTATAGACTTCTATCATATCTCCCCTCAGCCGTCTCTTTTCCAGGTTAAAGAGCCCTAACTTTTTTAGCCTTTCTTCATAGGAGTATCCTTCCATCCCCTTTACCATTTTGGTGGCTCTTCTCTGAACCTTTTCTAAAATCGCTATATCCTTTTTAGATACGGCAACCAGAATTGCACACAATATTCAAGGTGCGGTCTCACCATGGAACGATATAGAGGCATTATAATATCTTTTGTTTTATTTTCCATTCCCTTCCTTATCATACCTAGCATTCTATTTGCTCTCTTGGCCGCTGCTGCACACTGGGCCAAGGGTTTTAACATGGTATCCACAATGACGCCTAAATCTTTTTCCTGGGTGGTAGTTCCTAATGTGGAACCTTGATTCGTGTAACCATTGTTTGGGTTGTTCTTCCCTAGGTGCATAACCTTGCACTTGTCCACATTAAATTTCATCTGCCATTTTGATGCCCAGTCTTCCAATTTATCAAGATCCTCTTGCAATTTTCCACAATCCTCTTGGGTTTTAACAACTTTAAATAGTTTTGTGTCATCTGCAAATTTGATAACCTCACTCGTTATTCCACTTTCCAGGTCATTTATGAATATATCAAAAAGCAGCAGACCCAGCACAGATCCTTGGGGTACACCACTATTCACCTTTCTCCATTGGGAAAATTGGCCATTTAGCCCTACCCTCTGCTTTCTATCTTTTAACCAGTTCCTGATCCACAATAGTACACTGCCTCCTATCCCATGACGCTTTAGTTTTGCCAAACGTCTTTTATGAGGGACCTTGTCAAAGGCTTTCTGAAAGTCCAGAAACACAATATCAACCGACTCACCTTTGTCCACCTGACTATTCACTCCTTCAAAAAAACATAACAGATTAGTAAGACAAGATCTTCCTTGTCTAAAGCCATGTTGGCTGTCTCCCATTAGGTCATGACTATCTACATGCTGAGTAATTTTATTCTTTATGATGGTTTCTACCATTTTTCCCGGTACTGACGCCAGGCTCACCGGTCTGTAGTTTCCTGGATCACCCCTGGAACCTTTTTTAAAAATTGGTGTTACATTGGCGATCCTCCAATCTTCAGGTATCAGAGATGATTTTAATGATAGTTCACAGATTACTAATAGCAGGTCTGCAATCTCATATGTCAGTTCTTTCAACACCCTTGGATGTATACCATCCGGCCCAGGTGATTTGCTACTCTTCAGTTTATTTAATAGTTGTAATACATCTTCCCGATGTATCGATATTTCCTTCAATTCTTCTGCACCTTTAAATACCACTTCAGTCATGGGTAACATCCCTACATCTTCCTCAGTAAAGACCGAAGCAAAGAATTCATTCAGTCTCTCCGCTATCGCCTTGTCGCCTCTTAGTGCTCCTTTAACACCTTTATCATCTAATGGACCAACTGACTCTCTCACAGTTTTTTTTGCTACGAATGTACTTGAAAAGGTCTTTACTTCGCGTTTTTGCTTCCGCAGCAAGCTTCTTCTCAAATTCTCCCTTTGCCTGCCTAACCAATGCCTTGCATTTGACTTGTCAGTGCTTGTGCTGTTTCCAGGTTTCGTCATTTGGCTCTTTTTTCCATTTCCTGAAAGATGCTTTTTTGGCAACAACAGCCTCTCTGACCTCACCTTTAAACCATGCTGGCAGTTTTTTGGACTTCCTTCCACTTTTCTTAAAGCGTGGAATACAGCTGGTCTGGGCTTCCAAGATAGTATTTTTCAACAACAGCCAAGCCTGAAGTACGTCTTTAACCTTTGCAACTGCTCCTTTTATTTTTTCTTAACTGTTTTCATCATTTTATCATAGTCTCCCTTTCGAAAGTTAAAAGGTATTACTGTGGATTTCCTTACTATCCCTCCTCCACTAATTAAATCAAAGGCAATCATGCTATGATCACTATTGCCAAGAGGCCCCAACAACCTTATCTCTTGCACTAGATCTGGTGTTCCACTAAGGACTAGGTCTAATATGGCTTCCCCTGTGGTCGGTTCATGAACCAGCTGCTCCAAGAAGCAGTCATTTATTTCATCTAGGAACTTTATCTCCATAGCATGTCCTGACGTGACACTGACCCAGTCGATACCGGGTAGTTGAAATCACCCATTATTATTACTGCGCTGTAACTTTTGTTAGCTTCCTTGATTTCTTTGAACATTTTATCATCCATTTGGTCATTCTGGCCAGGCGGTCGATAGTACACCCCCACTGCCACCGCCTTCACACTTTTACATGGAATTTCAATCCATATAGATTCTACAGCAGATTTTGTTTCCTGCAAAACTTTAATCCTTTCTGACTCAATGCCCTCTCTAACATAGAGAGCAACCCCTCCACCAATTTGATCAGCTCTATCATTACGATATAGTTTGTACCCAGGTATCACAGTGTCCCACTGGTTGTCCTCCTTCCACCATGTGTCTGATATTCCAATCATATCTAACCTTTCATTTAGTGCTACATATTCTAACTCTCACATCTTATTTTTTAGACTTCTAGCATTTGCATACAAGCATTTCAGAGAATGTACTTTATTCATATTAATTTGGCTATTGTTAGACATGGGTAATTTGGGATCTTTAAGCTCTGTCTGCTCCATACTTGAGGGCATTTGGGCTAGTTTACTCTTTTGTGGAACCTCTGCTTTTGGTAGTATCCTTCAAAGATACATTCTTCCGAACCATCCGCTCTTCGGCGACTGTCGGCTTTCCCCTATTATATAGTTTAAAAGCTGCTCTATGTCCTTTTTAAAGGTTAATGCCAGCAGCCTGGTTCCATCCCGGTTAAGGTGAAGCCCATCCCTTCGGAAGAGCCCCTCCATTCCCCAGAATGTTCCCCAGTTCCTAACAAATCCAAAACCCTCATTTCTGCACCATTGTCTCATCCACGCATTGAGACTCCGAAGCTCTGCCTGCCTTTTGGGTCCTGCGCGTGGAACAGGAAGCATTTCGAAGAATGCTACCCTGGAAGTTCTGGATTTCAACTTCCTACCTAAAAGCCTAAATTTGGCCTCCAGAACCTCCCTACCACATTTTCCTATGTCATTGGTACCGACATGTACCAAGAGAGCAGACTCCTCCCCAGCACTAAGACCTTATCTAGGTGGCGCGTGAGGTCCGCTGCCTTCGCACCAGGCAGGCATGTTACCAGGCGATACTCACGTCCACCAGCCACCCAGCTATCTACATGCCTAATGATCGAATCACCAACTATAACGGCTGTCCTAAACCTTCCCTCATGGGCACATGGCCCTGGAGAAGCTTCTTCGGTGCGAGAGGGTTTTACATCACCTGGAGGACAGGTCCTAGTTACAGGATCACTTCCTGCCACACCAGGGTGATGCTCTCCTGTTACGTGACCTCTCTCCTCCATGGCAACAGGGATGCTGCCAGACTGGAGGTGGGACTTCAGGACTATATCCCTGTAGGTCTCGTCTATGTACCTCTCTGTCTGTCTTATGCTTTCCAAGTCTGCTACTTTAGCCTCGAGAGAACGGACTCGTTCCCTGAGAGCAAAGAGCTCCTTGCACCTAGTGCACACGTAAGACCTCTCGCCAACTGGGAGAATATCTAACATGTGACACTCAATGCAAAAGACTGGAAAGTCCCCATCCCGCTGCTGGACTGCTGTCTGCATCTTAGTTTTAAGTTTGTGTTTAGATCTAAGTTCTTTATTTACTAAGGGTTGCTATGGATATTTATAATAATAAAACTGTACGTAATACGTGTAATATACCTTGTTCACTTGAAGCTTAACTAATCTCAGGTCCTTAATGTATGATTAATTTGGGTAACGAGCTTCACCTGAGAGCACCTCCTGCCTTTTAAGATGTGTAAGTACCTATAAAGCTACGATTATCCCAGGGGTGGGTGGTTGTGGGGAGGGAGGGAGGGAAAGCACAGATACTTACCTGTAACAGGTGATCTCTGGGAACAGCAGGAATAAGTCTTCACATATGGGTACGTCGGTACCGACGGAGCCTGCGTGGGAACGCTCCCCAGTTTCCCAAAAAGGAAAGCTTTTGGGAGCATCCCACAGCGCCTGTGCGCTGCCTTCCCGCCTTCCCTAACCGCCTCTCCCCAGTTCGAGTTTTAAAGCTGAGACAAAGAGAGAGAGGAAAGGAAAAATAGAGAGATACAACTCCTAGGGGAGGTGGGTGGGTTGTGAAGACTTATTCCTGCTGTTCCCAGAGATCACCTGTTACAGATGCTATCTCCAGGAACAAGCAGGAATGAGTCTTCACATATGGGGACTCCCTAGCTAGAGATGCCTGGGAGATCCCCAAGGTTATGAGACCCTGGGACGGGCTCTATCTCCTTCTATGGATCTCAGGCATCCATCCAGGGAAGGAGGGCAGGAGTTGATTAAGCATGGAACAGGTGTTTGAGAACAGCCTGACCAAACAAGGCATCCCGGCGGGAGTCCTTGTCCAAACAGTAATGGGCTGTGAAGGTATGAACCGAGGCCCAGGTGGCCGCTCGACAGATCTGGTCGATGGACACAGAATTTTGATGAGCCATAGAGGTGGCCATGGCCCTCACATTATGAGCTGTGACATGGCCCACCAGAGAAAGGTTCTTACGCTGGTAGGCGAAAGAAATACACTGAGCAATCCAATTGGACAGTGTCCTCTTAGAGACTGGAAGTCCCAAATGAGAGGGATCAAAGGCAACAAAGAGTTGAGAAGACTTTCTATGTTGCTGTGTCCTTTGTAAGTAAAAGGCAAGAGTTCTCTTACAATCCAGGGTATGAAGATTCCTCTCTGCACTTGATGCATGAGGACCTGGAAAAAAGACAGGTAAATATACCTCTTGATTAAGATGAAAAGGTGAGACCACTTTAGGCATAAAGTGTGGATTGGTGCTAAGGATTACCTTATCATGATGAAACCTTGTATAAGGTGGATTAGCCACTAAGGCCTGCAGTTCACTGATGCGGCGAGCTGAGGTGACTGCAATGAGGAAAATAACCTTCCAGGAAAGAAATTTCAAGGAGGTGGTGGCTAAAGGTTCAAAAGGTGGCTTCATAAGCTGACCAAGAACCAAATTTAAGTCCCATGCCACCGGCGGAGGCCTAATGGGAGGTTTAGTTAAAGTTAGGCCTCTCATGAATCTTGCAATAAGAGGATGAGAGGAGATAGGCTGTCCATTGATAGGCTTAAGGGATGCTGCAATAGCACTCAAATGGACCCGTACTGAATTCGTCTTAAGGCCTGCATTGGAGAGATGCAGGAGATATTCCAATAGAGAATTCAAAGGTAGTGCTAGAGGGTCAAGACCCTTCTCAGTACACCAAATGGAAATCCTTTTCCATTTAAAAGCATAGGAACGTCTAGTAGAAGGTTTTCTGGAAGCATGGAGGATATCCTTCACCTGCTGAGAAAGATTCCAACCTTGAAGGTCTAGGCCTTCAGCAACCAAGCTCTGAGGTGAAGGGACTTGGGGTTTGGGTGCCACAAAGTTCCCTCCTCCTGGGACAGAAGGTCTGGAGCAGCTCCCAAGTCTAGGGAGGGAGCTTGAGAGAGATGTAGAAGTAGAGGGTACCACACTTGGTGTGGCCAGCGTGGAGCTGTGAGGATCATGGATCCTTGATCCCTCTGGAGCTTGAACAGAGTCTTGGGAATTAAGGGAATGGGTGGAAAGGCATACAGGAAGTCTTGATCCCAGTGAAGGAGGAAGGCATCCTTGGCCTGAACTCCCTGACACGGAATTCTGGAACAGAACCGGGGAAGTTTGGCATTCCACGGACTTGCAAAGAGGTCTATTTCCGGGGTTCCCCACTCTTGAAAGATTCTGAGTACTTGGTCCATGTGCAGGGACCATTCGTGTGGAAGCAGAACTCGACTGAGTCTGTCTGCCCAAGAGTTTTGGATTCCTGGAAGGTATACGGCCAGGAGATGGATTTGATGCTCTCTGGCGAAGGCCCACAATCTTAAAGCTTCGTTGCAAAGCAACAGAGAGCCAGGTTCCTCCTTGCTTATGTAAAACATGGCTACCTGATTGTCCGTATGAATGAGGACTGTCTTGTAGCTGAGCAGGGTATGGAAGACCTTGAGAGCTATAAAAACTGCTCGGAGCTCCAAGTGGTTGATATGTAGAGAGGTCTCCTGTGGAGACCAAGTGCCCTGAGTGGAGAGGTCTTGTAGATGAGCTCCCCAACCTGTTTGGGAGGCATCTGTTGTGAGGGTTGCCTGGGGCAACAACTGTTGGAAGGGGGACCCCAGCAACAGATTTTGGGTAGACATCCACCACTGGAGAGACCAAAAGAGGCGCCTGGAGGTTGCTATTTGGTCTGAGAAAGCTCCTGATGTTTGAGTCCACTGGGTGGACAAAGTCCATTGAGCTGCTCTCATGTGAAGGCGAGCATAGGGTACCACATGCACTGTGGATGCCATGTGGCCTAGCAGTTGTAGCATCTCCCTGGCAGTTAAATGGCTCTTTGACTGAATCTGGGAGGCTAACTGCACTAGGCATAGGCAACGGGCCTGAGGAAGATAGGCCCTTGCAGTGGTAGTATCCAGCCAGGCCCCTATGAACTCTAGGGACTGAGTAGGGGTGAGCTGGGACTTTGAGAGGTTTACCACAAGTCCCAGATACTGCAGAATGTGCCTTCTGCAGTCCAGAGAAGTCTGGGCCTCTGACTGAGATGGAGCTCGGATGAGCCAGTCGTCCAGGTATGGGAATACAAATATTCCCAGAGTGCGTAGAAATGCAGCTACTACTGCCATGCATTTGGTGAACACTCTTGGAGCAGAGGACAGACCGAAAGGTAGCACCCTGTATTGGTAATGCTTTCCTTGGAAAAGAAAACGGAGGAACCTTCTGTGAGATGGATGGATGAGGACATGTGTGTACGCATCCTTGAGATCTAGAGAACAAAGCCAATCCTGACTCTGAAGGTATGGAAGGAGAGTGCCCAGAGAAAGCATCTTGAATTTCTCCTTGCATAGAAATTTGTTCAATTCTCTGAGATCTAATATGGGTCTGTAGCCCCCTGTTTTCTTTGGGATCAGAAAGTAGGGGGAGTAAAACCCTGACCCTTGTTGAAGAAGAGGTACTTCTTCTATTGCCCCTTGGGCAAGAAGGGCAGCCACCTCCTGACCTAGAAGGTCGAGGAGAGATCTTGGAGAATTGAAATGTCTCACCATGGTGTGAGGAGGAAGGTTTGAGAAATGAAGCTTGTAGCCCTCCCTTATGATGGAGAGGGTCCACTGCTCTGCTGTAATTTGCTCCCATCTGGGAGCAAAATGAGCTAACCTTCCTGTAATGGTGAGAGGCTCTGGCTGTTTCAGAGCCAGAAAGGCTAGGTTCTCTAGCATCAAGTCAAAAACCCTGAAGAGGTTGGGTCTGCTGAGTTGCAGCAGCCCCTGTAGGCTTAGGCCTGGCCTGTTTAGGTTGCTGACGCTTAGCAGCAAAACGACCTGTAGATGATTGTTGGCCAGAAGCGGGATGGAATCTGCCTTTCTTGAAAAAAAGACTTCTTGAAAGGTTTTTTCTTGGCAGGAATGGAGGTTGACTTTGAAAGTCTATCCAAAGCAGAATTTTCTGCATCCATTTGAGTGGCTTTTATTTGCCAGTCTTTGCCAAATAAGTTTTCTCCTGTACAGGGAAGATTTCCCAAGCCATCCTGGACCCAAGATTCTAGATCAGAAGCTTGGAGCCAAGCAATTCTGCGTGCAGCTATGGCAATGGCCGAAGCCCTGCTGGCACCCTCAAAGGAGTCAAAAGCTGCACGGTTGGAAAAATTTGAAATATCTTGAGTATGCTTAATCCAAACAAGAAATTCTTCCCTTTTATCCTCTGGAAGAAAAGGGAGGAAAGTGTGCAGCTTATCTGCAACTTCTTTCAGAAACATACCCATATAAAGGCTATAGGAGTTGATTCTGGCAATGAGCATACTGGCTTGGAAGATTTTCCTACCAAAAGCATCCAAGGTCCTGCATTCTCTTCCTGGAGGAGCAGAGGAGTGTCTTTTTGCACTCTTTATCTTTTTCATAGCTGACTCCACCACAATAAAATGGTGAGGAAGCTGTGTTTTATGAAACCCAGGACAAGGAGGGACACGGTACATAGTATCCAATCTACGAGAATGAGGAGAGATAGTAAGAGGAGTCTCCCATAAGGCAATCATGTGATCATAAAGAATCTCATGAATTGGCACGGTGACTGCCTCCTTAGGAGCCTTAGAATAACCTAAAATATCCAATTTTTTAGCTCTAGGCTCTGATTCAGAGGTTACTGAAATAGAAAGCCCTTTAGCCACTTCTCTTATGAAGTCTTGAAAGGACAAGTCCTCTGGAGGAGACATTCCTCTTTTTGGAGAAGAAGGCTCTTCAGGAAGGGCTATGGATACTTCAGCAGACTCCTCCGATGCATCAGAATCGTCGGAGGAATCAAAGTATCGATTGTCGGGGTGCTCTTCCAAAGCTCGATACGTGTATCGAGCGGTATCGACATCAGGCGTCATCGGGACCGGTTCGGTACCGATGGGCATCCCTGGACAGGGAACCGCTGCAATCGGCATCCTGGTCGATGTCGATGAAGTCGGTACCGGTACCGACACTGGTGCCGGTACCGGAGCCGATACCAACAACGGAGTTTGTTGTGGTATCAGCGGCGTCGCAGCTTGAATGAAGGCCGTGATAGCCTGCTGCATGGATAGAACATTCTGATCCATCGACGCCATGAATGCCTGGAATTCGGTACCGGAAGGTTGCGCCGGTACCCCAGAGCATTCTAACAGGTGATCGGTCGAGGCCGTGCCATCGATGTCAACCTGTAACCCCATAGGAGGAGCTTTGGAAGCCGGAGCTTCCCGCCGGGGTTGTTTTGCCAGTGCGGGATCCTCGAGGGCAAGCCCGGAGGCATCTCGATGCTTGGAAGGAGATCTACCCTTCGAGGACAGGCTGGATTTATGTTTGGTTACCTGAGATCCATGGGAGGAAGTAGAAGCCCTGGAAGACGTCGATGCCACTGAAGCTGCATCAGAGGGAAACAGCACATGGAGCTTAGCTGCTCTGTTCTGTAAACCTCGTTTAGACATCAAGGAGCAGGACGAACAATCAAAAATGGAGTGGTCAGGACCCAAACATTTAAGACACCATTCATGGGTGTCGGTGACAGAAATAGTACCGCTGCACTTAGTGCATTTTTTAAACCCGGAGGCTGGTTTTTCCATGAGGAAAATTTCTCGTGAGGCCTAAGGCCCAAAAAGAAAAACACACTAAGTGAGGGAAAAATGTGGGGTTTTTTTTGTTTTTTTTTAAATAAGAAAAGAAAGAAAGACCGGCGGTACCGGTCCGACGTCGGGGAAGGCAGACGTGCGACCAAAGAAATAAAATAAAACAAAGAACGTCTTCAGCGGTGACAGGAACACGACCTGCTGGCTCCGCGGAAAAGAAGAACTGGGGAGAGGCGGTTAGGAAAGGTGGGAAGGCAGCACGCAGGCGCTGTGGGATGCTCCCAAAAGCTTTCCGTTTTGGGAAGCTGGGGAGCGTTCCCGCACAGGCTCCGTCAGTACCGACGTACCCATATGTGAAGACTCATTCCTGCTTGTTCCTGGAGATATAACACTTATTAAAAGAGGGCTGCTACACAGTACCCTGTCTTGTGCTGCTGAGGTAAGCTATATTCTGATTGATTTAAATTGTAGCTCTTAGCTGCTGCTAGGCTCTAACTTCTTATGAAATTTAAACTACAAGCTCTCTGCTGGGTTCTAAATTTAACCAGAAAGCTCTCTTCTGTGTTTTAAATTTAAGCTAAAAGTGCTTTGCTGATGCTAGGCCCTGAGTGACTATTAAATTTAAACTACAAGCTCTCTGCTGGGTATGAAATGTAACCAGAAAGTTCTCCTCTGTGTTTTAAAACTAAAAGTACTTTTCTGATGCTAGGCCCTCAGTGACTATAAACACAGATGATTTCCAGTCAGCAGGCCATGATGATGTCTTACAAATTTCCGGATGGAGCTTTGTCAGTATAGTTGTTGTAGCATTGAAATAGGAATGTCATCAGCACCTGGCGCTTTGTTCTTTGATAAAGCTTTCAATACTACTTTGACAACTTCTTTCATCACCAATTGTTCCTGATCATACAATACAGGTTGAAAGCTGTTGGTCTAAATGTTTATGGTATAATAACTCTGTATATTCTTTCCACCTTTTTTAATCTTCTCAGCATCATTCAACATGGATTCTTGAGCATCTTGTAGCATTCCAATTCAAGGCTGGAATTTTCCCTTTAATTCTCATAGCTTTAGGAATGCTGATCTTGTTCTCTTCCTCTAATAATTAGTTTCTGATTCTATTTCCTTGGATGCATCATTGTAATACTTCTCCTTATCTCATCTTGCTGTACGTTGGAAATCTCTGTTGAGATTGCCTGTCTTTCTCCTCTGGCTTTAGCTTCTCTGCGTTGCTGGGCAATTTTCAGAATTTCTTTGGTCATCCATTTTGGTCTTTTTTGTTTTTTCACTTTTTGTAGAGACTTCTCACTTTCTTTGAGCACAACTTTCTTAATGTCATCCCATAACCTGTTTGGTGCTCTGTCATTTGTATCCAAAGCAGCAAATTAATTTTGCAGGTAGTCTTTAAATTCCGGTGGTATATTCTCAAGGTCATATTCGGCTACATTCATGAGTGGCTTGCTCTTTTTCACCTTTAACTTGAGTTTGCATACTAGTAGTTAGTGATCTGTACCACAGGCAGCTCCGGGTTTTACCTTTTTTGATGTTATTGAGCTTTTCCAACATTGATTTCCACAGATGTAGTCAATTTGATTTTTGTACAATCCATTGGGTAATGTCCATGTGTACAGATGCTGCCTGTGTTGCTGGAAGAAGGTGTTTGAGATAAATAGATCGTTGGTCATGCAGAATTCTATTAGTCTTTCTCCAGCTTCATTTCTGTTGCCAAGTCCATATTTTCCAACAACTTTGCAGTCTTCTTTTTTGCCAACACACGACTATCAGAACTTCCTGTTTGCATGTTCTGTCAATTTCAGCTTGTACTTGTTCATAGAACTCATCCACTTCTTCTTCTTCTGCAGCTGTTGTTGGGGCATATACCTCAGACTAATAGAAATTAAGCATTCACTGATTGCATTCTATTTCATTAAAGCTTTTGGAAGTTTCTTCTTAATTATAAAGGCAACACCAATTTTTATTTGTCTTTCATTTCCAGCATAGTATACCATGTGATCATCAGATGTGAAGTGCCCGATGCTAGTCAATTCAATTCTTGTACTAGACAACGTGACTCCAATTGGGTTTTATAGAGCAATGTAAATGTCAATTACAGATGCAAAAATTGCTCAACTCACTCACATATTCAGAAAATACTGTATCACTTAGGGAATAGGTCTCAGACTAAGCGGGGAAGGGTCATATCAGGTAAAAACCTTTAGAACTCCAAACCCCTAAATTGCATCAAGGACCATAATTTTCCCTTTAAATATAGTCTTTTAAATCCAGCCACTATCCTGGTATAACTCAGCTGTTTCCTGAAACGCCATATGAATGTGCTCCATAATATTCCTGGATTGGAAGAAAAAAACATTCGATGTGTGTGGCAGCGGCATAAAAATTTAAAGGAACTCCTTAGTCCGACGGTGTTAAGGCCTTTGCCCACTCACGTAAGTGATTTACAATGGGGCCACACTAAATGTGGGAGTTGTAGCATCTGTGATGTTACGTTGGAACTAACTGAATTTCAGTATCAAGGAAAGACATACGCCCTGAAAAAACAGACTACCTGCGGATCTGCATATGTAGTATACACTATTCAAATAGACTACCTGCGGATCTGCATATGTAGTATACGCTATTCAATGTCCTTGCCAACTGTTGTACATCAGGAAGACTATTCGACCTTTCAGAATCCGAGTTAATGAACATCATAGCAGGTTGCGCTGTAGGAAATTGGAAGCGCCAATAGTAGCCCATTGCCTAACTTTTCATCACCAATTTGATCAACTTCGTTGCTTCTGTGTAGATCAAGTGACTGCAAGCTTTGCGGGCAAGACCAGAGATCAAAGCCTGTTGATATGTGAACAAAGATGGATATACACACTACGATCTACTCATCCAGGAGGTTTGAATGCTCAAATTGATTGGGCGGTATGTGTGTGAAGAAACATATGAGAAAGTGAGGCTGACTGATAACAAACAGTAAGATCGACGTGCTTGCAGGGGATCTGCAGAAGCAACATAGTCTGCTATGATAACAGCAGCCATTTAATAATGTAGGCTGCGCTAATTATTTTGTATGAATAAGAAATGGCTGGTGGAACATCTTTGTTAGGATTAACTAGTTAAGCGTCCAATGTAAAGAGCTAATTGAATATAGCTGTGACCACGATGAAGGAGCCAATAGGTGGAATTTGTATAAAGAGGGCTTTTTCTGATGACTACGCATGCGCGGCATTTTTTGACAATGATAAGCCCGTGATGAGAGCTCGTGATGATTTCTCCTGTTGATATGCTGAATTGGTTTTTTCAAAGAAATGATTGTCTGAAATGAATGGAAGTAAGAAAATTACTGACTTTGCTTGTTTGTATTATTTAGAACGTACAGAGCAGAACAGTCGCTGCATGTTTACAAAAAGCTGAATTCCCCCGAAGAAACCGCATGGGCGGTGAAACGCATCAGCGCTCAGGATTAGCATTGGGATCTGGGATCGGTGTCTTGACTCAAACAGTTTTTACAGATAAGCAAGTTTTGCTATTTTTCATGTGGTTAAATGAGTCATGACTATGTAAACAGCTGAGTTATACCAGGATAGTGGCTGGATTTAAAAGACTATATTTAAAGGGAAAATTATGGTCCTTGATGCAATTTAGGGGTTTGGAGTTCTAAAGGTTTTTACCTGATATGACCCTTCCCCGCTTAGTCTGAGACCTATTCCCTAAGTGATACAGTATTTTCTGAATATGTGAGTGAGTTGAGCAATTTTTGCATCTGTAATTGACAGTCCATTCAAATCGCCAACACCCAACACATCAAGTTGTACACGTTACATTTCATTTTTGACTACCTCCAACTTCCTTTCATTCATGCTTCGTACATTCCGGGTCCCAATATGTAAGACATCTTTGCAGCTTCTGACTCTCATTTCATGTGCAACTACATCAGCAGTCAGACGTCCCAAGGACTTTGATCCAACCACATCATAAATGCTGGCTTTACTCTGAAAAGTCTTCAGCTCATCCCCAGTAACCAGTTGAGTGCCTTCTGACTCAGGGGTCTCATCTTCTGGCACTACAGTGCAATTCTCTTAGTTGTGAATATCCATTGGGTTTTTGTGGTAAGATACAGGCATAGACTGCCAGGCCTTTCTCCGCAGGTATTACTAATGTTATTGTTATTGTCACAGGAATGTGATCCTCTGCCGCCAACACCATCCCATTCTGCTGCTGTTCAGATGGGCGGTTTGTCTTAATTTGGAACCTCAGCTGAGACCTGTCCATCTTGGGGAACCCTGCCAGTAGTTATGCTACCGATAGCTTATCTCTCTGCATCACTGATGCACACAAGCCCTCACAGCACAACAAGCTGCAAACCAAGTGAGGGGTTATATGGTCTACTGCACTTTAATTTATGTAAGTATATGAAAGAGTCACATCCCACAGTTGCAACTTTCATATAAAACTGCAGAGCTTGGATACAGTATCCCTGCTATGTTTATGCCTTGATCTATCCTGTAAAGATAGGGTAAAGTATATTTTGAAGAGATATTAATCTATGCATCTCACGTAAAACACTTTGAGACTACTGTAGAAGGCAGTAAATAAGCAAATATTTTTTTTTGCTTGTTTTATCATATTTAACGAATAATTCAATAAGACAATTATAGAAGAAACAAACTAAAACAACCACATTCAATCAGTGGTGTAGTTTGCAGGGGGGGAGCGAGAGGGTATTGGCCCCTCCCCCACAAATACTGCAGGGCATAGCTGTTTGAGCAGAGTGCTTCCTTCCTTCTTGCATCCCCTCAAACCTCCACTCTCCTTGTTGCCAGCGGAGTCAGCCCTATGCAGGTGCAAGAATTCTTTCTGCACAGGGCCTATCCCTGCCTCATGGCATTGTCTGAATCTGGCTTGACTGGATGTTCTAGAAAGGTGGCTGGCTAGATGACTTGACTCTTCCCTGAGAGGACTGTAGGCAAACCTGCCATACATACACTGCAGCTGAAGGAGTCGAGTATCTGCCAATGTTCCCGCAAAATGATGGGCTTCTGTTGTCATCGATCGCTGGTGAACCAGTGCAGCCCCCCTCCTCCCACTGCCCTTAACACAGTGCCTTAGTACACAGATTTGCAGGCTGAGATTTTAAAAATCTGGGCAAGCCCCACATGTGTTGCTGCCACTACTGGGTCTGCACCTCTGCGGTTCTTCTGCCTCCCATCTGGCCCAAAATTCCCAAGACTGTGAGCTCCCCACCTCTTATTCCCCAAAGCAAAACAGGCAAACTAACCCTATGTAAGTAATACAACAAAAAGAAAAGCATTCACTGAATTAACCCTCTTAGCCTGCAAAAAGAAGAAAGCAAGAATAAGAAAACTAAAAAGAAGAAATCACATCAAATTCATATTACAAATCACATACCTGTAAGAGACATGCAATATATCTAATTTCTAGTCCTAATCAGCTGTTTGAAGAGTACTAACAGATGTATCTTAAACTGGTTTCTCTCTCAAGAAAAGTTTAAGATGATCTGACTCCTGAAAAATATACCTTTGACTTGAATATTACATTAGATATTTACAGTGAAACAGAATAAAAAAAATTGAGCCCCAATAGCCATGGGCATAGGATATTGTGATGAAGCAGACGCCAGTAAACCCATGGAGGTAGAAGAAAACACTGATCTCTTTAAAGGAAATGATATACATAAAGTGCAGTTAGTGAGAAGTGCAGCTAGAGAGAGCATGCACAGGGATTCAGAAGGTAGGCTGACACGCCCAGGTTGGGATAATGCAAGATCTAATTCAAAGCATAATCAGATACACCTGGTCAAAGGGACAGAATCCTTACCTAAGAAACAGCTTTATAAGCAAAGCATAGACAAGCCAGAGGGGAGAGGAGTGGCACGAGCTGCAGGAGCTGCTGATAGAGAAGAAAGAGAAAGGAGACGGCTCCAAAGAGAGGAGAAAAGGCAGTTGGACTTGCAGCCCTTACAGAAAAGGAACAAGTTCCAGGAGAGCCAGTTTCAGGCTGGGAAGCTCCAGAAGGAAGTCTTCAGGAAGGACAGAAGGAGAACCTGGAAAGTGCCTGGTAGGGAGAATACCAGAGACGCAAACCCAAGAGTTCAGAGGTACCTTCGTGTTTCTTCCCCTGTATGTGAGCCACAAGGAGTTCAGAGGTGGGTGAACAAGACTCAGCCCAGGAGTCTAAGAGACACAGATCTGAACCAGGAACTGAGGCCAGGTCACAGAAAAGCCTGGAAGCCAGGGAGCCGTAGGGGCAGCCAAAGCAGCTGGAGGAAGGTTTGGGAACCTATAGAAAGAGTGCTTACCAAAAGTCCTGTTGCATATCTGCCAGACCGGGTACAGCCAGGCTGGAGAGCCTTAGAAAGAAGCTCTTAAGTAAAACCAGGAATATATGGGGAAAGCTCAGGGGCACCAGATATCTCAGCAGAACAAGAGGCTATGCAGATAGACCCTGCTGAACCTGACCCTTTGCTAACTGAATGCCCTATGGACTGTACGCTTTGCTATGCTGGGAGTTTAGAATCCTTGAGAGAAATATAGCATGCAGGATATACTTTTGAAACACAGTTTTGTTTGACAAGCTGAAAGAAGCAGCATTGCTTTTGTTTGTATAACCTGTTTTGTTTGAACCCTGCATAATTGACAAAGACTGTGAAGCATATCTAAGTTTTTGACCTACCGGTATGTAAATACCTTATGTGAAAATCCTGAACAAGGGGAAAATCCTGTTGTCTTCGTTGGAACCTTTTGTGCATTAAGGGAATAAAACCCTATACTTTACCATTCACATGGCTTACACAACTATTCATTATGAAGAAAGGGACTATTAGTACCAGCATGCTTCTGGGCTAACAAATGTTTCTACCTTCAATACAACAATAATGTCCACCCTGACCTTTAAGCACGCGGCTAAAGGGACGGGGTTGTGACAATATAAAGCAAAACATTTTTGCATTTATCCTGTGTAAGAACCAAAACATTTAGAAAAAATGAAGGTCTCAAACAAAAATAGAATACTAAGGGTTGGTCAAACTTTAGGTATTGGGAAAATTGCTAATTGCTGGTCCTACATTACACTTGGGGATAGTCAAACTGCTTAATTTCCTTGTGTAGCCTTAACAGTTTTCTGAGTGTGCCCACAGGTCAGGTATAAGCCTACTGGGGCTGGGACACTTATAAGACAAATCAGCTACTTGGAATAGAAATACTTACTTTGCAAGGGACCAACAGAGGCCTTTGCACAGGGGGCTGATAGAACTACAAAGGTATATTTTGGGTAATTCTGGTTCATTGTCTGCTTGAAAGGCATCTCCCAGGGAGGGGCTACTTTAGATCATCAGGCACTGTGGCTTCACCTACAGGTCACAGCCAGTCTGAAAGGCCAGAGCTGCACAAGACACAGATAAGCTTTCTCCTTTCTATCTCTGCTGGTTTTTGTTTATTGCAAATATAGAATGCTAAGGGTTGGTCAAACTTTAGGTATTGGGAAAATTGCTAATTGCTGGTCCTACATTATGTTTGGGGATAATCAAACTGCTTGATTTCCTTGTGTAGACTTAACAGTTTTCTGAGTATGCCCACAGTTCAGGTATAAGCCTACTGGGGCAGGGACACTTGGATTCACGCCCACCCAACCCACCCCTGGGGCTGCATTGCCTACATAGTGGCCAATAGCTTGGGATACACCCACATTCTCTTAACCAGCATGTCTTGTATTCAGTGCAATATCTGCGGTACTTTCATTCCAAGAAGAATCATTTGGAGCTTAAGAGCATGTCCTATGTGCCGAAGGTCATCTGCCATGCATAACGAATTGACTCTACTAAGAGAAGACATAGCTACCATGCATAAAGAATTGTCTCTACTGAGGGAAGAACTGACTGCAATGAAGCACACCTCTTCTAGGATACAGACTGAACAAAGTCCACCACTGCTCCCACAAAGAGTCAAACACACCAGGAACAAATGGAGCACAGTGGGTTCGGGTAGATTGCGATCTGTGACACAGAGACATCCTATACACCAAGAGATATCCCTGCAAAATGCATTCTCTGCCTTGGTTAATGAGGATACCCTATCCAAAGAAACTGAACGGCCCTTACAGGAGTCAGTCAATGCTACTCAGTCTCCTACTAAAGCACCAATTATGAAGAAAAACTCACCAAACAGAAAACTACTACTACTTGGAGATTCCATCATCAGAGACACCAACTTGGGAACACAGTTCAAAGGAGAGAAGATAGTCAAATGCCTCCCAGGCTCCTGAGCTGGCAGGAATACAAACCAAATTATTGATGTACTTAGCGCAGAAAGCAAACACTCCAAACTTGATGTTGTAATCCACTTGGGAACAAATGACCTGGCTAGAAATAGTGCCTCTACAGTCCAAAAGGACTTCCAATCTCTGGGAGAAAAACTCAAGCCCATTGTTAACACTGTAGCATTCTCAGAAGTTCTACCTGTTCTAGGTAAGGGGGCAAAAAGGCTAAATTGCATTAACAGCTTTAATACATGGTTCCAGACCTGGTGCAAACGAGAAGGATTCAGATTTATTGGCGACTGGGAAAACACATGGACCAACAAGAAACTATACTGTGCTGATGGACTACACCTCTCTGTCGCAGGGAATAGAATCCTACGTGAAAAATTCAGGCAGTATGTCGATTTGCATTTAAACTAGAAGAAGGGGGTGACGGACAGGGAAGGTCAAGTTCTTGACGTCGCCCCCTGCAAAAGCAGAACAACAGAAACAACCACACTTTTAAACAACACATCAAAAGCAACTGGAAAGAAGTGGCTAGAATAAAATCAATGTAAAATACACACAAGCCAGTAAAATGCTGGTAAGCAATGAGCACAAATGCTTGAAGCTTAGCCAACAAACTCCGGACCTGGAAGCCCTAATGGTGGAAAAGGACTTGGACATTGGGGCCATTACAGAAACATGGTTTAATGAATCACATGATTGGGATATAGCCATACCTTGCTATAATCTATTCAGAAGAGACAGAGAAAATGGAAAAGGGGGAAGAGTAGCCTTGTATGTCAAAAGCAATATCAAAGCTACTGAAATGCAGGGTCCATGGGGAAAAGAAGAAGCGGTCTGGATCATGTTGGAAAGAGGAGATGGCACTGTCATCCATACTGCTGTAATCTACAGACCTCCGACTCAAATTGAAGAGATAGATAACGAATTGATTATAGATATTGCCAAGATAGCAACAAAGGGGGAAGCAATCATATTGGGTGACTTTAATCTATCCGATGTGGATTGGATTACTCCTTCTGCAAATCTGGAAAGAAGCAAAAAAATTGTGGACGCTATCCAAGATGTGTTACTTAGACAAATGGTGATGGAACCAACCAGGGAAAGCTCAACACTGGATTTGGTGCTCACCAAGAGTGATAGCGTGTCTAATGTCTGGGTGAGTGCCCCTGTGAGCAACAGTGATCATCACACGGTGTGGTTTGAGATAAAAGCCAAGGTGCAATCCAATCATAGCACGCTCAAAGTCCTAAACTTCAAAAACACTGACTTTGATAAAATGGCCGAGTACCTAAAGGAGGAGCTGACAGGGTGGAAGGGGATAAGGGAAGTGGAAAGGCAATGGGCTAAACTAAAAGGGGCAATAAAAGGGGCAACAGATAAATATGTAAAAAAAGTAAATAAAAACAAGAGAAGGAAACCTACTTGGTTTTCCAAAGAAGTGGCTGCTCAAATAAGGGCAAAAAATACAGCTTTCGCAAAATTCAAAAGCTTGCAAACAGAAGAACACAGAAATGAATGCAGGATCAAACTCAAGGAGACAAAAAGAGAAATAAGGATAGCAAAATCAAAGGCAGAGGAAAAGATGGCTAAAGATGTTAAGTGCAGCGACAAAACTTTCTTCAGGTATATTCGGGAAAGGAAGAAGATCAGAAGTGGAATTGGAGGACTCAGAAGCGCTGGAAATGGACTCGTGGAAAATGATATTGATAAAGCGAAATTACTAAAAAAATACTTCTGCTCTGTTTTTACTAAAGAAAATCCTGGAGAAGGATCACCTGTGACTCCCAAATATAAAAATGGAAATGAGGTAGATACCACACCATTCAGAGAGGATGAGGTTTTAGAACAACTTGCAAAACTGAAAGTAGACAAGGCCATGGGACCGGATGGGATACATCCCAGGATACTGAAAGAGCCCAGACAGGTTCTTGCAGGGCCGTTAAAGTGTAGTTACTCACCTGTAACAGGTGTTCTCCAGGAGCAGCAGGAATCAGTCCTCACATATGGGTGAAATCGGCGCCGACGGAGCCCTCATGTGGAGCATTTCCCCAGCTTTCAAAGAAAGCCTTTGGGAATACAGCGCGGGTGTCTAACGCCCCTATAAACTCTAAGTTCTGAGAGGGGAGCAAAGTGGACTTTGCGTAGTTTATGACAAAGCCCAGATGCTGAAGAAGAGAGAGTGCGAAGAGTGGCCTGTCGGGCCTCCTGAAATGACTGGCCCCTGATTAGCCAGTCATCCAGGTACGGGAAGACAAAAATCCCCTGATTCCTGAGAAAAGCCGCCGCCACCGCCAGGCATTTGGTGAAAACTCTGGGGGCAGAGGTTAAGCCAAAGGGAAATACCCTGTACTGAAAATGGTTTCCTCCCACCACAAATCGGAGATATTGTCTGTGGTCTGGATGGATGAGGATATGCGTATAAGCATCCTTTAGGTCTAAGGAGCATAGCCAGTCTCCCTGCTGGAGGTAGGGCAGAAGTATCCCAAGGGTAAGCATCTTGAACTTTTCCCTCTCCAGAAACTTGTTCAGATTTTGCAAGTCTAGGATAGGTCTGAGGCCTCCTGTTCTCTTTGGTACTAGGAAGTACCTGGAGTAGAAGCCTCAACCTTCCAGGTGGTGTGGCACCGGTTCCACCGCCTGTTCCTTTAAAAGACTTGCCAACTCGAGAAGGAGAAGGTCCCTGTGTAGAGGGAGTCTGGGAGGCTCCCCTGGATAGTAGGATGGGGGTAGCTGGTGGAAATGGAGCATATAGCCCTTCTGGACTATGCTCAGTACCCAGGTATCTCCTGTGATGGCTGGCCACCTGTAGGCGTACAGGGTCAGCCGACCTCCTGTGCTGAGTGGAGCCACCAACGGAGGAGAGGTTATGCTCTAGGAATCAAAAACCCCCTCCCTGCTGTGCAGGAGCCGGAGCTGGAGGCTTGGGGGTTTTCTGCCTACGGGGACCATGCCCCTGCCCCTTGGCCTGCTGGCCCTGTTGGGGAGCTGGAGAGGCCTGATATTGAGGGTAGGTTTTGTAGACAGCACCCTTCCTCGGGAAAAAGGGCATCTTTCCCGAGCCCTTCTTTTTGTGAGACGGGCAGAAGTCTTTCTGGACAGTCTTGTCCTGGTGAGAGTCTTGGCCTCAATTTCTACAGCCTTCTCAGTCATGGACTTGCCGAACAGGTTGTCACCTCGGCACAGGACATCAACCAACTTATCCTGTACCCATGACTCCAGGTCCGACGACTGTAGCCAGGCCTGACGGCGTGCACCGATGCTGGCCGCGGATACCCGGGCCGAAGCCTCGAAGCCATTATAGGCTGCTCGAGATATAAACTCGGACTCCAAAAAAATTCTTTTACGTTGATGCTGACGGCTCCGAAGCGCCTTCGACGACATCTTGTTGCACGGGCTACAGATCAGCGGGTCATGGTTGGGCCCGAGGCATCAGAGGCAGCAGTCGTGTGTGTTGGTGAGAGACATAAGTTTCTTGCACCGATCACATTTTTTGAACCCACTGGCAGCCATCGGGGGGAAAAAGGGCCCCTGCAAGGTCAAAAGACAGGGCTGCCAGTGAAAATAACAGAAAAAGCACGAACGCTAGTCACAAAGGACAAAAACCGAAAAAGAAGTTCTGGACTCGATACCGGTGTACCGAGCCGAGGCGGGATGGGGAACCAGCGTCGAACCAGATAAAGAGACGCGAAAAATCACAGAAAAAAACCCTACTTTTCCCGGGTGACACAAACTACGTCCATTGGGCTCCGCGGAAAAAGAAAGACTGAGCAAGATGGCACCCTTGGGCGGGACGGGACCGCGCATGCACGCTGCATTCCCAAAGGCTTTCTTTGAAAGCTGGGGAAATGCTTTGCACAAGGGATCTATCGGCGCCGACGTCACCCATATGTAAGAACCGACTTCCTCCTTGGTCCTGGAGAAAGGATGTTTTCAACAGAACCTTGGAAACAGGAGAGGTTCCTGAGGACTGCAGAATGGCTGACGTCGTACCTCTACACAAAAGTGGTGACAGGGAAGAAGTCTCAAGCTACAGGCCCGTGAGCCTTACCTCGGCATTAACCTTTAAAAAGGAGATAGAGCAGCTTTTAAACTAGATATTAGGGGAAAGCCGACAGTCGCCCAAGAGTGGATGGTTCGGAAGAATGTATCTTTGAAGGATACTACCAAAAGCAGAGAGGTTCCACAAAAGAGTAAACTAGCCCAAATGCCCTCAAGTATGGAGCAGACAGAGCTTAAAGATCCCAAATTACCCATATCTAACAATAGCCAAATTAATATGAATAAAATACATTCTCTGAAATGCTTGTATGCAAATGCTAGAAGTCTAAAAAATAAGATGGGAGAGTTAGAATATATAGCACTAAATGAAAGGTTAGATATGATTGGAATATCAGAGACATGGTGGAAGGAGGACAACCAGTGGGACACTGTGATACCTGGGTACAAACTATATCGTAATGATAAAGCTGATCAAATTGGTGGCGGGGTTGCTCTCTATGTTAGAGAGGGCATTGAGTCAGAAAGGATTAAAGTTTTGCAGGAAACAAAATCTGCTGTAGAATCTATATAGATTGAAATTCCATGTAAAAGGGGGAAGGCGATGGCAGTGGGGGTGTACTATCGACCGCCTGGCCAGAATGACCAAATGGATGATGAAATGTTCAAAGAAATCAAGGAAGCTAACAAAAGTTATAGCGCAGTAATAATAATGGGTGATTTCAACTACCCCGGTATCGACTGGGTCAGTGTCACGTCAGGACATGCTAGGGAGATAAAGTTCCTAGATGAAATAAATGACTGCTTCTTGGAGCAGCTGGTTCATGAACTGACCAGAGGGAAAGCCATATTAGACCTAGTCCTTAGTGGAACACCAGATCTAGTGCAAGAGATAAGGTTGTTGGGGCCACTTGGCAATAGGGATCATAGCATGATTGCCTTTGATTTAATTAGTGGAGGAGGGATAGTAAGGAAATCCACAGTACTACCTTGTAACTTTCGAAAGGGAGACTATGATAAAATGAGGAAAACAGTTAAGAAAAAACTAAAAGGAGCAGTTGCAAAGGTTAAAGACGTACATCAGGCTTGGCTGTTGTTGAAAAATACTATCTTGGAAGCCCAGACCAGCTGTATTCCACGCTTTAAAAAAAGTGGAAGGAAGTCCAAAAAACTGCCAGGATGGTTTAAAGGTGAGGTCAGAGAGGCTGCTGTTGCCAAAAAAGCATCTTTCAGGAAATGGAAAAAAGAGCCAAATGACGAAACCTGGAAACAGCACAAGCACTGGCAAGTCAAATGCAAGGCATTGATAAGGCAGGCAAAGGGAGAGTTTGAGAAGAAGCTTGCTGCGGAAGCAAAAACGCGAAGTAAAGAACTTTTCAAGTACATTCGTACATTCGTAGCAAAAAAAAACTGTGAGTGTGTCAGTTGGCTCATTAGATGATAAAGGGGTTAAAGGAGCATTAAGAGGCGACAAGGCGATAGCGGAGAGACTGAATGAATTCTTTGCTTCGGTCTTTACTGAGGAAGATGTACGGATGTTACCCATGACTGAAGTGGTATTTAAAGGTGCGGAAGAATTGAAGGAAATATCGATACATCGGGAAGATGTATTACAACTATTAGATAAACTGTAGCAAATCACCTGGGCCGGATGGTATACATCCAAGGGTGTTGAAAGAACTGAAATATGAGATTGCAGACCTGCTATTAGTAATCTGTGAACTATCATTAAAATCATCTCTAATACTTGAAGATTGGAGGATAGCCAATGTAAGATCAATTTTTAAAAAGGGTTACAGGGGTGATCCGGGAAACTACAGACCGGTGAGCCTGACGTCAGTACCGGGAAAAATGGTAGAAACCATCATAAAGAATAAAATTACTCAGCATGTAGATAGTCATGACCTAATGGGAGACAGCCAACATGGCTTTAGACAAGGAAGATCTTGTCTTACTAATCTGTTATGTTTTTTTGAAGGCGTGAATAATCAGGTGGACAAAGGTGAGTCTGTTGATATTGTGTATCTGGACTTTCAGAAAGCCTTTGACAAGGTCCCTCATGAGAGACTTTTGGCAAAACTAAAGAGTCATGGGATAGGAGGCAGTGTACTATTGTGGATCAGGAACTGGTTAAAAGATAGAAAGCAGAGGGTAGGGCTAAATGGCCAATTTTCCCAATGGAGAAAGGTGAATAGTGGTGTACCCCAGGGATCTGTGCTGGGTCTGCTGCTTTTTGACATATTCATAAATGACCTGGAAAGTGGAATAATGAGTGAGGTTATCAAATTTGCAGATGACACAAAACTATTTAAAGTTGTTAAAACCCAAGAGGATTGTGGAAAATTGCAAGAGGATCTTGATAAATTGGAAGACTGGGCATCAAAATGGCAGACGAAATTTAATGTGGACAAGTGCAAGGTTATGCACCTAGGGAAGAACAACCCAAACTATGGTTACACAATGCAAGGTTCCACATTAGGAACTACCACCCAGGAAAAAGATTTAGGCGTCATTGTGGATACCATGTTAAAAACCCTTGCCCAGTGTGCAGCAGCGGCCAAGAGAGCAAATAGAATGCTAGGTATGATAAGGAAAGGAATGGAAAATAAAACAAAAGATATTATAATGCCTCTATATCGTTCCATGGTGAGACCGCACCTTGAATATTGTGTGCAATTCTGGTCGCCGTATCTTAAAAAGGATATAGCGATTTTAGAAAAGGTTCAGAGAAGAGCCACCAAAATGGTAAAGGGGATGGAAGGATACTCCTATGAAGAAAGGCTAAAAAAGTTAGGGCTCTTTAACCTGGAAAAGAGACGGCTGAGGGGAGATATGATAGAAGTCTATAAATTAATGAATGGAGTGGAACGGGTAAATGTAGATCGATTGTTTACCTTATCAGAATATAGAAAGACTAGGGGACATGCAATGAAGCTACAGGGTAAACTATTTAAGACTAATAAAAGAAATATTTTTTCACTCAACGTGTAATCAAACTCTGGAATTTGTTACCAGAGGATGTAGTAAAGGCTGTTAGTGTAGCTGGGTTTAAAAAAGGTTTGGACAAGTTCCTGGAGGAAAGGTCCATAAACCATTATTAAGAAGGGACCCAGGATATCAATGCTTGAACCAATACAAGCATTGTGGAACCTGTGACCCTTGGGAAACTGCTAGGTACATATGACCTAGATTGGCCACTGTTGGAAAAAGAATACTGGGCTTGATGGACCTTGGTCTGACCCAGTATGGCATATCTTATGTTCTTATGAAAAGTAATGGAGACGCTCCTGAAAGAGCGAATAGTGAACTTTCTCAAAACTAGCGGCTTACAGGATCCGAGGCAACATGGTTTTACCGAGGGACGATCTTGCCAGACAAATCTCACTGAGTTCTTTGACTGGGTGACCAGAGAACTGGATCAAGGACACGTGATGGATGCTATCTACCTGGATTTCAGCAAAGCCTTTGATACTCTCCATCATAGGAGGCTTATCAATAAACTCAGTAGTTTGGGGATGGGTCCCAAGGTGGTAAACTGGATCAGAAATTGGTTGACAGACAGATGACAGAAGGTGATGATAAATGGAGCTCACTCGGATGAAAGGAAGGTGATTAGCGGGGTGCCTCAGGGTTCGGTCCTAGGCCCGGCACTATTCAATGTATATGTGAGTGATATTGCTGAAGGACTGAATGGCAAAGTCTGTCTTTTTGCAGATGACACGAAAATCTGCAACAGAGTGGACTCCTCCGAGGGAGTGCTTAACATGAAGAGGGATCGGCAAAAGCTGGAGGAATGGTCTGATGCTTGGCAATTAAGATTTAATGCAAAGAAGTGCAGTGTCATGCACTTGGGTAGCAGAAATCCAAGGGAAATGTACGCGATAGGGGGCGAGAGGTTGGTGTGCACGGAGCAGGAGAAAGACCTCGGTGTGATTATTTCTGTAGATCTCAAGGTGGCAAAACAGTGCGACAAGGTGGTGGCAAAAGCCAGGAGGATGTTGGGCTGCATTCGAAGAGGAATTAACAGCAGAAGCGAAGGGGTACTAGTGCCACTGTATAAGTCTCTAGTGAGGCCTCACTTGGAATACTGTGTTCCGTTTTGGAGACTGTATCTTGCAAAGGATGTAAAAAGAATGGAAGCTGTTCAGAGGAAGGCGACCAAAATGATTTGGAGCCTGCATCAGAAGCCTTATGAGAAGAGAACTTGAAGATCTAAATACGTACACTTTGTAGGAGAGGAGGGATAGGGGAGATATGATTCAGACCTTTAAGTACTTAAAGAACAAACAAACCTCTTCCAGAGACGGGGAAGCTGTAAAACTAGAGGGCATGACATGAAGCTGCAAGGTGGTAAATTGAAAGGCAATGTCAGGAAAAGCACAGTTACTTACCTGTAACAGGTGATCTCTGGGAACAGCAGGAATAAGTCTTCACATATGGGTATCGTCGGTACCGACGGAGCCTGTGCGGGAACGCTCCCTAGCGTCCAGTAAGAAAGCTTTTGGGAGCATCCCACAGCGCCTGCGCGCTGCCTTCCCGCATTTCCCAACCGCCTCTCTCCAGTTCGAGTTTTAAAGCTGAGACAAAGAGAGAGAGAGGAAAGGAAAGATAGATAAAGAGATACAACTCCTAGGGGAGGTGGGTGGGTTGTGAAGACTTATTCCTGCTGTTCCCAGAGATCACCTGTTACAGGTAAGTAACTGTGCTATCTCCAGGAACAAGCAGGAATGAGTCTTCACATATGGGGACTCCCTAGCTGCAGATGCCAGGGAGAAACCCCAGGTTGTGTGTCCTTGAAAAGGACTCTACCTCCCCCCATGGATCTCTGGCATCCGACCAGGGTAGGTGGGTAGGAGTTGATTAGGAATTGAACAGGTGTTTGAGAACAGCCTGATCAAACGAGGCATCCCGGCGGGAGTCTTTGTCCAAACAGTAATGGGCTGTGAAGGTATGAACCGAGGCCCAGATGGCCGCTCGACAGATTTGGTCGATGGACACAGAGTTTAGATGAGCCATTGAGGCTGCCATGGCTCTCACATTGTGAGCTGTGACATGGCCCTCCAGAGAAATGTTCCTACTCTGGTAGGCAAAAGAAATACACTGAGCAATCCAGTTGGACAGTGTTCTCTTAGAGACTGGAAGTCCTAAATTTATTTATTTATTTATTTATTAACAATTCTTATATACCGCACTATTAGACATCAGCGCGGTTTACATTGAACAAAAAACATCCGACAATTTACATATGTCTGGTCATTACATTTAACAGGAAGTATAACTTGGCGAAATAGGGGAAACTAAATACAATGAGGGTTATCTGATGAAGGATATCCTGGTTAACTATATACAATGGTGGTACAATAGTACATGGAACAATTTACTATTTACATTGTGAAGTTGGCCTGTTGCGAGGTTCTATCTGTTTGACCACTTCTGCTATTTGCCTGGGGGTTATGTTCGGAGCTGTCAATGAGATATTTAAGGAAGAGGAAATGTTTCAGTGCCTTTCTGAACTGACTCAGATTAGGTGTTGCTCTGATTTGTGCTGGTAAGGTGTTCCATAGAGTTGGGGCACAGAATTGGAAGGCTCTGTTGGCTGTTGATCTAGTGCATCTTGTGGTATCATTTGGGATAACTAGTGTGTTTAATTCTGCTGTTCTTCGTGGCCTGTTTGGTGCGAGTGGTTGTATGAGGTTGGAGAGAGAGGAAGAGGTGAGTCCCTTAGCCGCTTTGAATGTTAGCAGTAAGGTCTTGAAGCTGATCCTCGCTTGCATGGGGAGCCAGTGTAGCTGTTTTAGAAGGGGTGTTACGTGATCTCTCCTGGATGCCCCGAGGAGTACCCTTGCTGCACTATTCATGGCTAGTTGCAGGGGGCTCAGGGTGGACCGGGGGAGTCCTTGTAGTATGGAGTTTGAGAAGTCGAAATGGGGGAGTATAAGGGCTTGATAAATGGTTCGGAAGTCATCCGGTTCAAGTAGCATGCGTAGGTGTCTGAGGGATCTGATTTTAAAGTAGATTGCCTTGACTGTATTGGCTATGTGGTTCTTCATGTCAAGGTTTTGGTCCAGCGTTACTCCAAGGTAGCGTATTGCCGGTTTTACTTGGAGTTGGGCATCCTTTACGTTAATACAACTCGGAGGGGTGAAACTGGTGTTCCTCGAGACGAACAGTACTTCCGTCTTTTTGTGTTGTATTCTCAGGTTTTGTGATAAGAGCCACTCTGATATGGTGTCAAAGCAGTTAGTCAGCGGGGTGAGGTCTAGGCCATCCAATGATATTGGCATATATAGTAGTACATCGTCTGCATATATCATGTAACTGACATTAAAGGATCTGATGATGTCGCAGATGGGTTGGATGTATATATTAAACATCAATGCAGATAAGGAGGATCCTTGAGGTAAACCTTGACTTTGTTGGAAAGGTTCCGATCTGTCCCCATCGACTCGGACATGCTGCCATCTATCGGACAGGTAAGATTTACACCATTCGAGTGCTGTTCCACCGATGCCTTTTTCCCTTAGCCGGCAGATGAGAATTTCGTGGCATACCGAGTCAAAAGCCGCTGCTATGTCTAGGAAGACGAGAGCGAAACCTTGGCGTATGTTATCCACACCCGAGATTATGTTGTTGAGGAGTGTTGTGAGTAGTGTTTCTACTCCATGGGACTCTCTGAAACCATGTTGAGCTGGATCCAGAGGGGCTGAGGTGTCTATATGATCCTGTAATTGCCTGTGCACTATTTTCTCAATGATTTTTGCTAGCATAGGTATGCTAGATATGGGCCTATAAGATTCTACTTTTTGAGGATCAAGTTTGGTGTTCTTTAACAGCGGTCTTACAGAGGTCTGCTTGAGCGTAGCGGGGAAGGAGCCAGTGGTGAAGGAATAGTTTAAGATTTTAGCTATAGTTGAGGATATGTCACATCGCAGGTCCTTTATCCAGTGCGCAGGGCAAGGGTCTGTGTGAGCAGTGGTTGTGTTCAGAGCTAGAATAGTATCTTCAATAGTTTTCTTCGAGGGGGTAGAGAATGATGCCAGTGATACTGGGTAGTCTTGTTCATCAGGAGAGTCCGGTATTAATATTTTGTTAGTCTTGCACATTTTAGATTGCATGTAAATTGCATAGTCCTGTGGATGGATCCTGCTGTGGTGCTCAGGGGTTGGCTCTTTGGCAAGCGTTTTAACTAAGTTAAACAAGTCGTGAGGTTTATTCAATGACCGTTTCAGGGTATCTGTGTGGTGTTGTCTGATTTTATCTGAGATGGCTTTACGATGCTCAGACAGGTGTTGGATGTAAGCTGATTGGTCACTGCTAGTACGTGACTTTCTCCATCGTTTTTCTAGCCTTCTTAAAATGGTTAGTGAGGTTTTTAAATCGGCTGTTAACCATGGGGCTGTAGATCTCTTCTTTGGGTTCTTGTTCGTTGGAGGGCGGATAGCGATTGTGCTGAGTTTTTTGTTCCAGGAGGAGATCACCTCATCTAGGCTTAGTGAGGTGTCATCAAAGAGTGTGCTCATTTCAGTGAGGATGCGTTCTCTGTTAAATGGGTGGAAGCTTCTGATAGTTGAGTTAGCGGGCCTGCTTTCATCTGTTTTTGTCTTGTGTGAACAGTTAGTGGTAGGCATCTGAAAGGTGATGAGTTTGTGGTCAGTCCAAGGGACTGCAGTTATCGATAGCACAATGTTTTGTGGTTGATCCAAACTTAGCTGCGGTGCGAATATGAGGTCAAGGATATTGCCTTTCTCATGAGTAGGTTCTTGCACCATTTGTGTGTATCCTAGGCTATCTAGGGCATCTAGGAATGCTGTTGCTTGAGTGTCCTGTAATGATGGTAGGTTGATATCTCCTACGATCCAATTAGGTTTATTTGGACCCTGGGTGAAGGATGCCAGATTTATTATGGTTGCTAGGTCGTCTGGATCTCCTGATGGTGATCTATAGACCAAATTTATGGAGCATGTGTTGTTTGAGACTGATACTGTTTCTAGATGGTTGTTACTGTTGGATTCATCCATTTTGAACTGGAGGTCAGCTTTGGTGATGATAAGTACTCCTCCGCCTTTTTTGTTTTGTCTGTGTCCAGTGAATGCTGTAAAGTTAGGTGGGAGAAGCTGGTTGAGGATGATATTGTCTTCAGTTGAGAGCCACGTTTCAGTGACCATGAGGATGTCTAGCTGGTGGGATATTATTACATCTGTGATCACTGGCCACTTGTTTCGAAGGAGAAGGATCAAAAGCAACAAAGAGTTGAGAAGACTTTCTATGTTGCTGTGTTCTTTGTAAGTAAAAAGCAAGAGCTCTCTTACAATCCAAGGTATGAAGATTCCTCTCTGCATTTGATGCATGAGGTCCTGGAAAAAAGACAGGTAAATATACCTCTTGGTTCAGATGAAAAGGTGAGACCACTTTAGGCATAAAGTGTGGATTGGTCCTGAGGACTACCTTATCATAATGGAACCTTGTATAAGGAGGATTAGCCACCAAAGCTTGCAACTCACTGATGCGGCGTGCTGAGGTGACTGCAATGAGAAAAATAACTTTCCAAGAAAGGAATTTCACGGAGGTGGTGGCTAAAGGTTCAAAGGGTGGCTTCATAAGCTGGCCAAGAACCAGGTTTAAGCCCATGCCACTGGAGGTGGTCTAATGGGAGGTTTAGTTAAAAGAAGGCCTCTCATGAATCTTGCTATAAGAGGATGAGAGGAAATAGGTTGTCCATTGAGAGGCTTGAGGGACGCTGCAATAGCACTCAAATGGACTCTTACTGAATTCGTTTTCAGACCTGCATGGGATAGATGCAGGAGATACTCTAGTAGAGCATTCAGAGGTATTGCAAGAGGGTTTAGACCTTTCCCTGAACACCAAATGGTAAATCTTTTCCATTTGAAAGCATAGGAACATCTAGTAGAAGGCTTTCTAGAGGCATGAACAACATCTCTGACTTGCTGAGAGAGATGAAAATCTTGAATGTCTAGGCCCTCAGCAACCAAGCCCTGAGATGGAGCGACTGGGGGTTTGGGTGCCACAAAGTTCCCTCTTCCTGGGACAGAAGGTCTGGTGCAGAGCCCAAGTCCAGGGAAGGAGCTTGAGAGAGATGCAGAAGTAGAGGGTACCACACTTGGCGTGGCCAATGTGGTGCTATGAGGATCATGGTCCCTTGATCTCTCTGAAGCTTGAATAGTGTCTTGAGAATTAGGGGAATTGGTGGAAAGACATAAAGGAAGTCTTGACCCCAGTGAAGGAGGAAGGCATCCTTGGCCTGAACTCCCTGACACAGAATTCTGGAACAGAACCGGGGAAGTTTGGTATTCCACGGACTTGCAAAGAGGTCTATGTCCAGGGTTCCCCAAATTCAAAAAATCCTGGCTACCTGGTCCATGTGGAGGAACCACTCGTGTGGAAGCAGAACTCGACTGATTCTGTCCGCCCAAGAGTTTTGAACGCCTGGAAGATATACTGCCAGAAGATGGATGTGATGCTCTCTGGCGAAGGCCCACAGTCGCAAAGCTTCGTTGCAAAGCGACAGAGAGTCAGTCCTGCCCTGCTTGTTTACATAGAACATGGCTACTTGGTTGTCCGTATGGATGAGAACTGTCCTGTAGCTGAGCAGGGAATGGAACACTCTGAGAGCTAAGAATATTGCTCTGAGTTCCAAGAGATTGATATGCAGAGAAGTCTCCTGTGGAGACCAGATGCCCTGGGTGGAGAGATCCTGCAAATGAGCTCCCCAACCCATTGGAGAAGCATCTGTTGTCAGAGTTGCTTGGGGTAGCGACTGCAGAAAAGGGGACCCCAGCAACAGATTTGGAGGGGACTTCCACCACTGGAGAGACCAAAATAGGCGACTGGAGTTTGCTATTTTGTCTGACAGGCAACCTGATGCCTGAGTCCATTGTGTGGACAAAGTCCAATGAGCTGCCCTCATATGAAGGCGAGCATATGGAACCACATGCATGGTGGATGCCATGTGACCTAATAGTTGTAACATCTCTCGAGCAGTTAAATGGGACTTTAACTGTATCTGGGAAGCTAACTGCACCAAGCGTAGGCAACGGGCCTGAGGAAGATAGGCCCTTGCAGTTGTGATATCCAGCAAGGCCCCTATAAACTCCAGAGACTGAGTAGGGGTGAGATGGGATTTTGGGATGTTTATTACCAGTCCTAAATACTTAAGGACACACATTGTGCAGGTTATAGAAATCTGGGCCTCTGACTGGGATGGAGCTTTAATGAGCCAGACGTCCAGATATGGGAAAAACAAATATTCCTAGAGTGCTTAGAAATGCAGCTACTACTGCCATGCATTTCGTGAACACCCTTGGTGCAGAGGCCAGACCGAAAGGAAGCACCCTGTATTGGTAGTGCTTTCCTTGAAAAAGGAACCGAAGGAACCTTCTGTGTGTTGGATGGATGAGGACATGGGTGTACGCATCCTTGAGATATAGAGAACAAAGCCAGTCCTGACTCTGAAGGTATGGCAGCAGAGTACCGAGAGAAATCATCTTGAATTTCTCTTTGAAAAGAAACTTGTTCAATTCTCTGAGATCTAATATGGGTCTGTAGCCCCCTGTTTTCTTTGGAATAAGAAAATAAGGGGAGTAGAACCATGAGCCCTGTTGAAGAAGGGGTACTTCTTCTATTGCTCCTTGGACAAGAAGGGTAGCAATCTCCTGACCTAGAAGGTTGAGGAGAGATGTTGGAGAATTGAACTGTCTCACCAAGGTGTGGGGAGGAAGGTTTAAGAAATGAAGCTTGTACCCTTCCCTTACAATGGAGAGGGTCCATTGTTCTGCTGTAATTTGCTCCCATCTGGGAGCAAAGTAAGCCAACCTTCCTGGAATGGTGAGGGGTTCTGGTTCTTCCAGAGCCAGAAAGGCTAAGTTCTCTAGTTGCAAGTCAAAGGCCCTGGGAAGGCTGAGGCTGCTGAGTCGTGGGAGGCCTGGCAGCCTTTGACTTGGCCTGTTTAGGTGGTTGCTGACGCTTTGCAGCAAAACGACCCGCAGAAGATGCCTGCTGACCATAAGCAGGATAGTATCTTCCCTTTTTAGAAAAAGTTGTCTTTTTGAACAACCTTTTCTTAGCAGAAGCAGAGGTAGACTTTGAAAGTCGATCCAAAGCAGAGTTCTCAGCATTCATCTGAGTGGCCTTTGCTTGCCAATCCCTGCCAAAAAGGTTTTCACCTGTACAAGGAAGATTTCCCAGTTCATCTTGGACCCAAAGTTCCAAATCAGAGGCTTGTAACCAAGCAATTCTGCGTGCACCTATGGCAATAGCCGAGGCTCTGCTTACACACTCAAAAGAGTCAAAGGCTGCACGGTTGGAAAAATTTGGAAACATCTTGGGCATGTTTTAGCCAAGTGAGAAATTCCTGCCTTTTATCTTCTGAAATAAAAGGGGCTAAAGTCTGCAGATGATCTGTGACTTCTTTTAGAAACATCCCCATATAGAGACTATAGGAGTTGATTCTGGCAGCAAGCATATTAGCTTGGAAAACCCTTCGGCCAAGAGCATCAAGGGTCCTGCATTCACGTCCTGGAGGATTAGAAGAGTGTCTCTTTGCACTCTTTATTTTCCTCATGGCAGACTCTACCACAATAGAGTGGTGAGGAAGCTGAGACTTATGAAAGCCAGGACAAGGAGGGACACGGTACTTGGTGTCTAATCTACAAGAATGAGGAGAGGTGGTAAGAGGAGTCTCCCACATGCTTAACATGAGATCATAGAGAATCTCATGAATAGGTAAAGTAGCTGTTTCTTTAGGAGCCTTAGGATATTGCAAAATATCTAGTTGCTTGGCTCTAGGCTCAGACTCAGGGGCCACTGTAATGGAGAGGCCCCTAGCCACTTCCCTAAAGAAGTCCTGAAAAGACAAGTCTTCTGGAGGAGACATTCTTCGTTCTGGAGAATCAGACTCCTGAGGAAGAAGTACCGGTGCATCGACAGAAACCTCCGACTCATCAGAGTCTTCGGAGGAATCGAAGTATCGCCTGTGTGGATGCTCCTGTAAAGCCCGATACGCGTACTGAGTGGGATCAACATCGGGAGTAAGCGGTACCGGTTCGGTACCGATGGGCATCATAGGACAGGGTACCATTGCAGTCGACACCGAAGCCGATGTCGATGCAATCGGTACCGGTACCGGTAATGATGCCGTTGACGGAGTCGGTACTGGCAACGGAGACTGTTGCGGTACCGGAGGCGTCGAAGCCTGCATAAACGCCGTTAGGGTGCGCTGCATGGAAAGAATCTTCTGATCCATCGACACCACCAGAGTCTGGATGTCGGTACCAGTGGAGGCCACCGGTACCCCAGAACACAGCAACAGGTGATCGGTCGAGGCTGAGCCATCGATGTCAACCTGTGACCCCATAGACAATGCTTTGGAAGCCGGAACTTCCCGCCGGGGTAATTTTGCCGGTGCGGAATCCTCGAGGACAAGCCCGGAGGCATCTCGATGCTTAGAGGGAGATTTGCCCTTCGAGGACCGGCTAGATTTATGTTTGGTTACCTGAGATCCATGGGAGGAAGAAGCAGCCCTGGAAGACGTCGATGCCACCGAGGCTGCATCAGAGGGAAACAGGGTACTGAGCTTGGCTGCTCGGTTCTGCCGACCTCTTTTAGACATCATGGTACAGGACACACAATCCGTGATAGAATGGTCAGGACCCAAACATTTTAGACACCAGTCATGGGTGTCGGTGACAGAAATAGTACCGCCACACTTCGTGCACTTTTTGAACCCGGAAGCGGGCTTCTCCATGAGGAGAAAATATGTTCAGGCCTAAGGCCCAAACAGAAAATGCACAGTTGAAGAAAGAAAAGGTTTTTTTTTTTTTTTAAGAAAGAAAAGAAAAGACCGGCGGTACCGGTCTGACGTCGAAGGCGGCAGAAGCAAGACAGAAAAATAAAGAAAAAAATAAAGAATTCTTCTGCGGTGACAGGAACACGACCTGCTGGCTCCGCGGAAAAGAAGAACTGGAGAGAAGCGGTTGGGAAAGGCGGGAAGGCACTGTGGGATGCTCCCAAAAGCTTTCTTACTGGATGCTGGGGAGCGTTCCCACGCAGGCTCCGTTGGTACCGACGATACCCATATGTGAAGACTCATTCCTGCTTGTTCCTGGAGATTACTTTTTAACTGAAAGGGTGGTAGATGCTTGGAATGCCCTCCCGATGGAGGTGGTGGGGGCAAACACAGTGATGGAATTCAGAGTGGCCTGGGACAGACACAGTGGATCACTTTACAGCAACAAGATTAAATCAAAATAAACTGAACCATCTAATTTCTCAACAAATAGGGGTGTCCTACATGGAGCGATGGGGGGAGGAGCGGTGGGTTCTCCCCTAAACAAACAAAGATATGGGGAGGGGTGAAGACACGGGGAGGGGTGCACCACTAAGCAAAGACATGGGTAGGTGTGCACCTACTCTCTAAAAGACATGGGAAGGGGTGCACCTACTCCTGCCACATTGCTGTGCAGATTAGATGGACCATGCTGGTCTTTATCTGCCATCATTTACTATGTTACTATATTAGAGAAACATATTTTCTCTTCAATGAAAAAAAAATCTTGCAATAATACAATGCATCTCCATTATCAAGGAGACCAATAAAATAGCTGGAACGGAGTACTTCCATGGATATCTGTAGAAACATTTAATAATCCATCAATAACTGGGCAGTTATGTATGTTATTTATTTAAAAGGTTTTTTATACCGTTCTATCATTGCTGTCAAACTGGTTTACATTGTAATTTAAACTTCGTAATATAGATTAAACAGGGAGGTGCTTTAAATTTCCCTCCAGGTAACCCCCTTACCGGAATTCGGTTGCGGAGTGAGTGGCAGAGTAGTGGGCCTGTCCATCGGCTTGAGTGACTGCTCTGTGTGCTGTGACACTGCTGCACCCTTATCTACATCGGGCAGGCACGCCCAGGGCAGCCTGCTCCTGGTGGGGGCCTTCTGGCTATAAATTAGTTGATTTCTCTTCTCCGCGACTGCGGATGCGACTGTGGGGCGTTTCTGAAGGGGCATGTCTAAAGGGGCAGGTTCTGCCCCTTTGACGCCCCTTCAACGCCACAGCGGCGTCGCACTTTGTTACATCACTTGGGAGGTTGTGGGCGTTTAATGGTATGGTATGCTTCCTTATTTTGCTTGAATTGCTCTGTTATTTTGTTTAGTTGATTCTTTATTAGGTTATGATGGGCAAACGGAAGGCTAAGGTGTTTAGCAAACCCCAGGGAGCCAATACCAGAGTTTCAAAACCGGTCGGCCCACTGGATAAGCATTTTGCTCCCCTCCCTTTAGCGCAGTCCTCTCCCGAGAGCGCTTCTTTGGGAGATCTCCTCCTCTTTCCCCTGCTTCTATAGTATCTGGTGTTTCACAGGAACCCTCAGCATCGGAAAGGAAAGTTAAAGTAATGGTTAAAATGCCTACTCTGGTCCAGTTTGTAGCTCTTGGATCTCCGGTTGAGTTTCCAGTCCTACTTCCAGATGCTGAGGTTACTTTAAAGGATCTTTGGGGGGCTTTGCAGTGTATTGATACTAAGGTGTCTTCATCATTGAGTTCTTTGTGTACTTTCTCTCAGGAAGCTGCTGTTTCCTTGCAGCAACTTGATGAGAAAGTTTCCTCGATGGATATGACTCTTACTAAATTAGAATCTCAAGTTCTTCCACTTTATACAACTAATGTTGCCGGGATTAAGGATTCTTTAATATTGCATTCTAAGATGGAGGCGCTTGAGAATTCTATGCGTGTTTGTAATTTGCGTTTTTTGAATTTTCCTCAATCTTCCCTTTTATCACCTAAGATTCTTCTGGATAAATATCTAAAAGAAATTTTAGCCATTTCTGACCCTATAGAGGTTTTACAGATTTACTATATTCCCTCAGGTTCTAAAAAGATTAACACTGCTGAGGGTGGACTTGACGAGGTAATTCCTTCTATGTCTAATTTGACCGCTTTTTTGGAGGATTCTTTAGATATCATCAGCTTACGTTTCACTTTGCTTGTCACTTTAGAATCTGTTGTGATTAAACAGCGTATTCTTAAAGGTTTCTTTAAGGCAAAGTTGGCTAAGTTTTGTGGACAGACAATTAATGTTTTTCCTGATGTGTCTCGTAGCACCCAATTACGCCAGAGGCAATTTTTATCTTTAAAGCCTCAGGTTATAGCTTTGGGTTCCACTTTTTTCTTACGATTTCCTTGTAAATGCATCATCAATTATGATGGAGCTTCTTATGTTTTTGTGGATATTACGCATCTGGAAAAATCTCTGATTGATAGACAGGGTTTAGTCAGGGAGGGTATAGTTTAATTGTAAATGGCCTCCTTTGGTGGGCTTTCTGCCTTGTTTTCTGTTTTGATATTTTTTGTTTCCTATTGATAATAATGCAACTGAATTTCCATGATGTGGACTTTATCGCTGCTTGTATTTCCTTTATATATTTGTGTGCTCTTTTGCTTATAATTGAATTCTGAAATTGTCTTTGTATTATATTTGGTTATTGTATTTGACTAAAATTCATAATTTAAAAAAAATAAACAGGGACACTGATAACTTGGATTTTTCTGAGGCAATGGAGGGTTATGTGACTTGCCCAAAGCCACAAGGAGTGCTAGTGGGAACCGAACCCTGGTCTTTTGGTTCCCAAGCATTCCCAAACTCTCCTTTTTATGCTGTGGCAAATAAATTTTAGCAATGGCAGGATCAAGCCTAAGAGGTATATCTCAGGTTTTAAACTAGGACTTTCCAAAACCGTTCTCTAACAGATTCTGGAGATGATTTAGGATAATGTATAATTCTCAAATTATACTTCCAGGTATTATTCAAAGTCTCAGACTTTAGATTTCAACACCATATTTTCCTTCATCAAAAAAAAGTTTACTTCTGATATTTTCTGTACTAGTTTGTCCAATTTTCCCGAATGAATTCTTTTTTTTCCTTAAGTCAGACATGTTATAGGAGTATCTTCAGAGGAAACTGTAAGTTCTTCCAAATATCAGGAAACGTGAGTTTCTAAAGATACTATAGCTAGCCATACAGAATCAAGTGTAACAATCTTGGGTCTTACCAGACCACTCTTCTTCCAGATTGAGCTAGTCCAGTGGAAAGATGTATAGATAGGTAGCTTTTATTATCTTCTTCCATCTAAATATTTTTAGGAGTGGTTCCAAATCACAGCTCCTCCAAATTACTGGACAGTATGAGTGCTGTCCCAGCATTTCTTTCCTGAAATTGCATAAAATCTTTGAGTTCTGAGGTTTGCTCTGCAGAGTCCCCAGGAAAGAACATGGTCCCAAGCTCTCCTTTGTTTGCAGCTTCCAATTTCTGTCTCTCTCTTTCACTGATCAAGTACCTGTGATGACAAAGAAGCTCTGTGGCATACTGGGAGCTGTAGGTAAAGGCTCATCCTCAGGACTTAAGGTCAATTTCAAACACCCCCCTGCAGCCACTAAAGGGCTTGTTTATAAAGCCGCGGTAGCGGCTTCCGCCCGGCCGCGGCTCCGATATCAGGTGGAAAATGCTACCGCAGCTTTGTAAACAAGCCCCTAAGGATTTAGTCCTTGAGGCACTTCCTCTTCTCCTCATGAATCTTTCTATCAGGCCAGGAGAAGGGTTCCAAAGGATACACCCAAACCCTTTCTTTCTCCTTAATCATGATGTTTCAGCCCACAGGGTAAGAGATTCAGAGCACATGCCCTGCTCAGAAGCTGTCTTGACCCCTCAACTAACCCTCAACATTTTTTTTTTAACATCTTTTAGTCTCCGCTCCCATCAGCACAAGTGTAGTTAACTTTCCAAGGCTTACAGCAATCCATTTTACTATTAATAAGCTGCTTTGCATGAGAGGCAGTTAATTAATATTCTTCTCATATTGCCTTGAAGTTTTCTGCATTATTTATAATATGGAATTGCACATTAATGATAATACAACTTAATACATTTTTAACCTACACTGAATTCTGCATTCAGTGATCAGTGCTCATTAACATACTTAAATAAACAGGCCCCTTTTTGTCTGAGAATACCCCTCTCCATCAGGATCCCAAATTTTACAGAATTCAATTGACAAATTCTTGCCAATTGATTAAATCGGTGTAAATATGGTAGTGTAATTAGCTACCATAAAATAAACTGATAAATTTTTTACTAAAAATATTTAGTAATGTAGTATCATTTGACCAGCAAATCATTTCTTGTTCTAGTGAACAACTGCTTCCTCTGCTTTCTCTCTCTGTAACTTAGGAAAAGTAACTAATTAAGCTGCCAAAAAGGTCAGCATGTGAAATATCCTGCTTCTTACACAAATAAGGCCGATGAATTGCAAATGTATTATCATGAGTAGTCACTGAGAAAAGCCTGCAAACAAGACTTCTTGTGGTTCTGGCAAAGCAGCTTCCTATCCCTGCACTAGCCTTTTATTCCTCATGTTCCCTTCTCTCCTGACCTTGTACTTTCTCTCTCATCTGCAAAGGAACAGATTCAGACTAGACACCAAATGTGAATATATCCATGTCATATGAATTTTAAAATATAGAATTAAACGTAATCACTACTGGCTGCTAGACCAAAAATGTCATAGATTAATGATATTTTGGGCAGCAGTGCTGTAGCATTCAGTATCCTCAATATAAATTAGAAAAGTATTTGCATAATTTTTTAAAGACTATATGTCTTTTTCACAGCTTCAGGCCGAGTAGTAAAGTTTACTTATACAAGGAATACAAAGGCATGGTTTATTTACTCTAAGGCTTTAGAATATACTAATAAATGAAAGGCAACACAATAGGTTACATCACAAAACATATCCTAACCAAAAAATACCATAAATTTAAATAACTCATATATATGTTAAAATGCTTTCCTAATATATTACCCAGAAATTTAGTGAAATTTCCTTCAAGTAGCATGACTGCCTAGTCAAATTCTTTGCTACCTTTGTAATCCACCGCAATAACAAGATGAATCCAATACGAGGCCACTTAGAATTATGTGGGCAAACTCTATATGTTTATGTTTAAGATAGCCATATGTGTTTTATTGACTACAGCAAGACTTTTGACTGTGTAAACGATGAGAAACTCTGGGCCATATTAAGAATTATGGGTATACCAGAACATCTGATAGTTCACTTGCACAACCTTTACACTGATCAAGCAGCAACAGTATGAACGGAACAAGGAGAAACAGAATGGTTTAAAATCAGCAAAGGTGTACGACAAGGCTGCATACTTTCCCCCTACCAGTTTAATCTATATGCACAACAAATCATCAAAGAAGCAGGACTGTATGAAGACAACTGAGGTGTGAAGATTGGTGGAAGACTCATCAACAACCTTCGCTATGCTGATGATACCACATTACTGGCTGAAAGTGAAGCTGATCTGAAACATTTGCTTCTTAAGTTCAAGGAACACAGTTTTGGATCAACAATCAATAAAGAAAGGACAAGCAGTCAAGAAATCCAATGACGCATTGCTCTTGGCAGAATGGCTATGAATGTCCTAGACAAGATTCACAAGAGCAGAGATGTCTCTCTCCATTCAAAGATTTGACTTGGTGTTTTCAATAGCATCATATGGATGTGAAAGTTTGACAGTGAAAAAGATAGACAGGAAGAAAACCGATGCCTTTGAATTATGGTGCTGGTGATGAATACTGTGTATATCATGGATTGTCCGAAGAATAAACTAGTCAATACTAGAGAAGATCAAACTTAAGCTTTCCTTAGAAACTCAGATGACAAGACTATGACTTTCATACTTCGGGCACATCATGAGAAGAGAGAGATCAGAGAAACACATAATGCTTGGCAAGTCCTTTGGAACTTTGGTGTGGCCCTTAGGTGGGGTCCCAGGGCGGCAGCAACAGCTTTCTTCAAACTCTGCCAGCCATACAGCAATCAGCTGCAGAAAAGATCTTCCGTAACGCCCTTCGCTGTCAGAACAAAGCCGCCGAGAATGCCAATCCAGCAAGTGGGAACCTAAGAACTAAAGAGCTCCACTAACTCCAAAACGTTATGTATAATTGGGAATCTGCTTCCACTAATAATTACTCTAAACATAACTTCAGACTACCTTCAGAAGCTTGTATCCCCTCCCCACAAGTAGACAGCAGCGATACTTGACTCAAGTTCTAGTAATAAGGACTAACTCCACTTCTATTAGTATCCTGCATTGCTCTAATGCAGAGCCAAAACCTTATCTACTAGACTCAAAGTCGAACTAACGACCAAATCCTCCCCATAAGATATTCTAGCTAAATACATATAATGAATGGAACTCTCCTCCTGCATAAACAACACTTCTGCCTTAATAACACCTCTAATCATAACTGATTCTACCAGCGGGATCACAGCCTGAAATAGCAGATATGAAGTGGATTCAAGTCACTCTACTCTTTTCCTTCACAGCAGCTCTCCTATTAAGACCAACCAGAGCACATACAGCTGGAACAACTCAATTCCAATCCTCTACAAGCCCAGACAACTTCTAATAACTCAACCACTCTTTTCCAACCCACACAAAAGACCGCCCCATCTCATCCGCATACATGCAAATGAAGGAGCTCAGACCAATGAAACAACCAAGGAACAGACTCAAACAATTAAGTGCTCCCTAATAAATGCCTGTTCCATTCGCAACAAGATTCACACCATAGCCGATTACATACAAGACCAAGATGTAGAGATCATGTGTATAACCAAATCTTGGCTCACAGATACGGACACCATCCTTTTAAACCAACTCACCCAACTCACATGGATGCAGACCAATCTACCAGATTGGGACGCAGAGGAGGGGGCTCTCTCATCCTGGCAAACAAACAACTAAACCTCAAGCCTGTCAGCAGTCTTTCCACTCCCACCCTCATCCACCCTGGAAAACAAAGACTTGATAATATGTCTAATATACAGAGCTCCTTCACCTAACACTGACGACCTCTCAACCATAATTGAGATGGCCACCAGTCAGTCTAACAAGGGCAAGCTACCAATAGTCTTAGGTGATTTCAATCTGAATTCCCTAACCTCAGCTCAAGCCTCAGCATTCCTTGAAGCCTTATCCTCACTGATCTCTCACAGATCATCGCAACACAGACCCACATTGGAGGAAACATACTGGATCTGATCTTTGCACCCACCATCCTCCAATCACATGACTCCTATATATCAAGTAAGCCCGGTGCCATGGTCAGATCACTACCTGATATCATTTAACCTCCCCCTCGACTCCCCGCACCCTAGACACCACAACTCAAACTCCTACAGGCGCTTCAATCAATTTGATAAAGACATACTAATAAATCAAGCAATCCCCAAGCTGGAAACTACCTCAACAGACCTCCCCTCACTGATACAGAACTGGAACACCACCTTTACATTAGCTGCCTCCGCGCCATCAAACCCGAGAGCCTCCAAATGGAAAAATAAAGCCTCATGGTATTCTCTGGAAATCAAACAGGCAAAGACCACCTTGAGAAGACTTGAAAAAAGATGGAGGAGAACCAAAACACAACAAGATCGACAAGAATACATGTCAAAACAGCAAGAGTACAACAAATTAATCCTTAACTGCAAGAAGCAACACAACACTAACATCATCATGAAATCTCTAAACCATCCTAAAGAGCTTTTCTCTATAGTCAAAGACCTATCAAAAGCCCCGCAGCAGTTGTTGAATTGATGTGCATCTCTTAGGGGGAGAGAATAAAGTTCCCTCCTCAAGTCTTGCTGAGTACCTTCACGTGGTGACCCCGTTGTATAACATCTATACCAAATCTCAGCAAGGCGACACTACAATTAAAGTATGTTAGGAACAAAGAAGAAAAATACATACTGGCAGCACGTCGCCTAGGATAAAAAGGTGCCCACCCGTAGCTTACCCACTAGGGCTAACGATGGTGGTTGTGATAGTGCAAGTACTGCAGAAGCAGATAACATCCCTGCCACAGATAAAGGCCATGGTGAACCTGTTCATGGACCCACTGTGGCAGGAGATAAACCACAAGAATTTATGAAAAAGTTAAGATTAAATACAGTTAAGTGGAATTCTGCAGATAGAGAGGAGATAATGTACTGCTATATTTATGCTACAAACCCTATATTTAAATCAAGAGGGTATACACAGAGAATCCGCCAAAAGCTGGAAGAAAGAGGAAATGTGCCATTACATCTTATGAACTCCAGCAGAAGGCTCTCTTTGGCACAATGCAAGTATTATGCCGAGCATTAGCAGTAAATTTGAGAGATTAAGATCATATTCCACATACCCTGGCTTAGAAGTGGGGTTCACGACTGCCATAGTATGCGCAAAACTAACCCATTAGGAGAAACTACCCCAAGACACAGATGCTTTAACTCCAGAGTCCTATGCATCCTATCTCCGAAACAAACTATCTTGCCCACAGGCCTCAACAAGTCAACCTAGCACCTCTCCATCCAATCCAAATCAACCAAACATATGGACATTTTTTTACTATGTCTCTGAAGACCTCTGCACCAATCTCCTGAAATCCTTGAACACGTCCACTTCCCGCCTAGACTCATGCCCAACCCTTTGGATAAAGGCAATGGCTCAAGAATTAGTTCCTTCACTCTGCAAAATTATAAACATCCCTCTCACAAGGGATCCTGCCACCGCCACTGAAAATCTCTTCCATAAGACCACTACTGAAGAACACCACCTTGGATCCAACATCTCCTGCCTCATATCGCCCCAAATCTAGCATACCGCTCTTATCCAAATTAATTAAAAAGATGGTCCAACGCCAGCTACAAGACCACATTGATGCTACCTTCTCTCTCGACCCACAACAACATGGTTTCAGAGAGCATCATGGGGTAGAAACTTTATTAACATCCCTTCTGAACACTGTACTCAAAGGAATCGAAGACATCAGGAAAGGCTTCATCCTAATTTTCATAGACATAACATCTGCCTTTGATTCTATAATTCACTCCACACTGCTGGACAGACTTGCTTGGTTTCATTCATACTTATCTGATAGAAGATCACAAGTCAAGATAAAATCCAATATGTCTAGACCTTTCCCACTAAAACAAGGTCTTCCACAAGGCTCTGCACTCTCGGCTCTCCTCTTCAACCTGTACATACATAGAGTATGCAAAATATTACAGCAACATAATATCCACTACCACCTATACGCAGATGATTTAATGATGTATTCCACCCCAGACATAAAGAATCCAGACTACTCCGCCATCTCAGCCTGCATGACAGCAGCCACCGAATGGCTATCACAATGCAATTTGGAAATCAACTACTAGAAATCAGAGGCCCTCATAATCACGAGAGATACCACATTTAACCCACCCGACATCTTACCAATAGGAAACAGATTAATCAAGGTATATTCCTAAGTATTTTACCTCGCTCTTTACCGGGATTGGAGACTCACTTTCCAATCCCACATCAGCAAAACAACCACAAAAGTATATTACAAAATGAAGTTTCTGCAAAACCTTCGACCTTTACTTGAGCATAACCACTTCCACTCTGTATGTCAGGCATTAATTACACTGCACCTCGACTATTACAGTCTAATCCTACACGGTTTACCCAAATGCTCAATCCATGCCTTACAACTGGCACAAAACCCAGCAGCACGACTCATCACCAGAACTAATAAACACACCTACATCACCCCCATACTCGAATCTCTCCATTGGCTCCTCATAAGTGCACATATAAAATATAAGGTAATAATGATGGCGATCAATCTTCCAGCTGCTTAGAAAACTTAAGCAGAAGAGTCCCAGACAACAGATCAAGGAGGACACAGCACCAAAACTCCCTTGCAACCTCTATGATACCTACGGACACCTCTCAGAATGCACTACATAGTCTTCGAACTCTACTTAACCATCCCTAAGGAACTCCTTTCCACACCAGCTCAGAGCAACCAATGATATTACAGACTTCAGGAAATACTTGAAAATACATCTCTTTATGGAGCACTTCAACACCATATATAGGTAGGCAAATGAAAGTTTATGTCATGTACACATTGAAAAAGAAAACATTTAGGAGGTAATGTTATAAAGTCATTCCCACACATATGTGGCCACATACTCATGTATATGGCCTCTTATAAAATCCCAATTACATTGATATGATGGCATATATTTTGCCAGTAAGTGTGCACATGGATGGAGTTTGGCAGAGCATGCAAGTACACGTACAGATTCTAAAGTAAGGTAATCAATGTGCATACTGAGCAATTATATGCACAGACATTTATACCCGCTTCAGGGCAGGGCTTAATGACCACGCAGGTAAGTAGGCACATGATAGGCCACGTATGCTAGTATATTATAAACACATGTAAAGGCACATTTTACAAAGGATATCCCAGTGCATTCTGGAATGTCCAAGCCAGAATGTCTGAAAAAAAAGCAGGTATGTCCATGTTCAGGCACAAGTTCACAAACATGGGTGTGCCCGATATGGACGACTATGTGGATGTCCACATATCATACGTATGGTATTTGAGAGCAGGGATATCTAACAGTCTACTGGTTAGAGTAGTGGGCTAGGCCCAGGAAAGCCCAAACCCCACTGCTGCTTGTTGCGATCCTGGACAAGTCACTTAACCCTCCATCTTCTCTACACCCTTTAGATGTTTTATGGCTAAAACAAGCACTTTCCTGAGGATTATTCGTGTCAGGAGCAGGTCTAAACCTGGACATCTCTGCAGACATCCCTGACATTTCTGAGATTGAATGGAGATGTCTAAGTCCATTGCACCACCCCAGACACACCTCTGCCATGCCCCTTGCCTACTTGGACGTCCCCGCAATGGAAAAGTCTTTAAAAGCCATTTGTAAAATGGCTCTGGGTGACAATTCTGTGATTTGGATGTCCACATGCACATTTCCAGAAATCCAAATCATGACTAAGGCTTTTAAAATGACCCACATAGGTGCCTAGTGTCTTTATAAAATTGCACTTAAGTAGGCACATATCTGCTCCCTTCAAGTAGGTGTCCCCTTATAATGGCACTCTTATAGCAGATCTCAGTCTTTAAAGAAAAACTACTCAAAACAGGCAATCGACATTTTTTTTTTATTCTAGGAGATAGTAGCTGAGGCCTCTCTTATTTACCCCTCCTCCCCTAAGTAGCCTTCACCTAAGTTCAAGAGTGAGGGGGGGACACCGAAGCAATTTTATTCAAGGTCTGCAGCAGCATTAAGAAACTCATTTTCATTCTTTTCCAATTGTGTGTCTATGGCAATACAAATTTAGCAAATTGGTCCTTAATAAGTCACTAAACATCACAGGCAGAAACTAGTAGCTTCCCTTCCCCGAGTATGGTGCGATAGGCAAAATAAAGATGCAATTGCCTCTTTGCTTCATATACTGTATCTCCATGGCCTTGGTCCCCCCACCAGTCTCTCTCATATATCATCTCCCCCTAGTTTTCACACAGACTCTTTCTTTCATATACCCCCCTGCATCCCTCTCTATCATATCTCTCTCTGCTGTCTTCACCAGTCTCTCTTATATATCTACCCACCCAGACCATCTCTCTATCATATATCTCCTCCAATACAGATAACCAGCCATTCCTCACCTCAAGGCAACTAAGGCCTGGTGCACCTCACTGCCCGCTGCTGCAGACATTCTCCTAATGTTTACATTAGGGATGTGCATAGCAGGAAATGTTTGATTAGTTTTCATTTTCCATAATTTTTTTCAGATTGCTGTATGTTTTCTTCAGTTAATTTCACACATTTGTTTTAGAGTTGGTATTTAAAGCTCTAAATAAACAAGCACCATTGGCAGTTACATCTGTCCTAAGAATACATTGTCCACCTTGTGCTCCAAGATCCCAAAGCTCTCTGCTATTTGATGTACTATCATTTAGGACTATTCATTTTAAAATTTTGTGTGAACATATGTTCTCAGTCGCAGTGCCAAAACTGTGGAATTCTCTTTCAGCTGAAGTGAGAACATTAACTTGTTCTGAAAGCTTTCGGAAGCAATTGAAGGTGATTTTATTCAGTCAAGTATTGAATGGGTATATTCCCTAATACTACTACTAATCATTTGCTTTTCTCTGATCAGAGAAAGGCTGAACTTTTACAGAGCTCTGCTAGTGAGTGGATTTTTGCCTCCTGGGACATCTTACTGTGAGTTCTAGCTGTTTATTTAATTATTTACTGTTTGTCTAACTGTTGTTTGTTTAATTATTTAGTGTTTGTCTTAGTGGTGTGCAAGTTCAGCCTTCTCAGCTGTACTTACCTTGCCTCTCTCAATTAACTGGGCCTTGTGTGGTAGCCATTTTGAATTAATCTCTCTCCCCAGAGCCTGCTGTTTGTTAAGCTTTTCCTGTCCTTGCCTGCCTGAGTGACTCCTCCCCCTGTTTGTGTGGTAGCCATTTTGAATTAATCTCTCTCCCCAGAGCCTGCTGTTTGTTAAGCTTTTTCCTGTCCTTGCCTGCCTGAGTGACTCCTCCCCCTGACCCCCCGCCCCCTGAGGTATCCTGTAACCTTGTTCCTGTTTTCTCCACGTGTGCATAGGCTGTTTTAGTTTGCTTTTCTCTGATCAGAGAAAGGCTGAACTTTTACAGAGCTCTGCTAGTGAGTGGATTTTTGCCTCCTGGGACATCTTACTGTGAGTTCTAGCTGTTTATTTAATTATTTACTGTTTGTCTAACTGTTGTTTGTTTAATTATTTAGTGTTTGTCTTAGTGGTGTGCAAGTTTCAGCCTTCTCAGCTGTACTTACCTTGCCTCTCTCAATTAACTGGGCCTTGTGTGGTAGCCATTTTGAATTAATCTCTCTCCCCAGAGCCTGCTGTTTGTTAAGCTTTTCCTGTCCTTGCCTGCCTGAGTGACTCCTCCCCCTGTGTGTGTGGTAGCCATTTTGAATTAATCTCTCTCCCCAGAGCCTGCTGTTTGTTAAGCTTTTTCCTGTCCTTGCCTGCCTGAGTGACTCCTCCCCCTGACCCCCTCCCCCTGAGGTATCCTGTAACCTTGTTCCTGTTTTCTCCACGTGTGCATAGGCTGTTTTAGTTTGCTTTTCTCTGATCAGAGAAAGGCTGAACTTTTACAGAGCTCTGCTAGTGAGTGGATTTTTGCCTCCTGGGACATCTTACTGTGAGTTCTAGCTGTTTATTTAATTATTTACTGTTTGTCTAACTGTTGTTTGTTTAATTATTTAGTGTTTGTCTTAGTGGTGTGCAAGTTCAGCCTTCTCAGCTGTACTTACCTTGCCTCTCTCAACTAACTGGGCTTTGTGTGGTACCCCCATCCCCCTGCTGAGGGTTCAGGACAGGGTACCTTGTAACTGCCCTCTTTAGTAGGACTTATCTCCCCCCCTCCCTCCCCAGCACCCACCCACCCCTGGGGAAATTGTAGTTTTATAGGTACTTGGACATCTTAGAGGAAAGGGGCTGCTCTCAGGTGCAGCTCTTAATCCAAATCAGTCATACACAGAGGACCTGTGATTAATTAGCTTCAGGTACACAGGGTGTATTAGGGGTATTAGATACACTTTTATTAGTATAAGCATCTACACCAATCCTTATTATATACCGATTTAAAAGACCTAAACACAAGCTTTAAACTAAGATGCAGTCAGAGGTCCAGCAACGAGATGGGGGTTCTCCAGTCTTTTGCATCGAGTGTCACATGTATGATTATCTCCCAGTTGGTGAGAGGTCCTACATATGCACTAAGTGCAGGGAGCTCTTTGCTCTCAGGGAACGAGTCCGTTCTCTAGAGGCTAGAGTAGCAGACCTGGAAGACATAAGAAAGACAGAGAAGTACATGGACGAGACCTACAGGGATATAGTCCTGAAGTCCCACCTCCAGTCTGGCAGCATCCCTGTTGCCATGGAGGAGAGAGGTCACGTGACAGGAGAGCATCACCCTGGTGTGGCAGGACGTGATCCTGTAACTAGGACCTGTCCTCCAGGTGATGTAAAACCCTCTCGCACCGAGGACGTTTCTCCAGGGCCATGTCCCCATGAGGGGAGGGTCAGGACAGCTGTTATAGTTGGTGATTCAATCATTAGGAATGTAGATAGCTGGGTGGCTGGTGGACGTGAGGATCGCCTGGTAACATGCCTGCCTGGTGCGAAGGTAGCAGATCTCACGCACCGCCTAGATAGGATCATAGATAGTGCTGGGGGGAGTCTGCTGTCTTGGTACATGTTGGTACCAATGACATAGGAAAATGTGGTAGGGAAGTTCTGGAGGCTAAATTTAAGCTTTTAGGTAGGAAGTTGAAATCCAGAACTTCCAGGATAGCGTTCTCCGAAATGCTTCCTGTTCCACGTGCAGGACCCAAAAGACAGGCAGAGCTCCGGAGTCTCAATGCGTGGATGAGACAATGGTGCAAGGATGAGGGTTTTGGATTTGTTAGGAACTGGGGAACATTCTGGGGAAAGGGGGGGCTCTTCCGAAGGGATGGGCTTCACCTTAATCAGGATGGGACCAGACTGCTGGCATTAACCTTTAAAAAAGAGATAGAGAAGCTTTTAAACTAGAAAATAGGGGAAAGCCGACAGTCACCCTGGAGCGCACGGTTCGGACAAAGGTATCCTTGAAGGATACTACCAAAAGCAGTGAGGTTCCAAAAGGGAGTATAGTAGCCCAAATGCCCTTGAGTAAGGAGCAGACAGAGCATAAAGATTCCCAATTACCCATGCCTACCAATAGCCAGATTAATATTAATAAAATACAGTCTCTAAAATGCTTGTATGCCAATGCTAGAAGTCTAAACAATAAGATGGGAGAATTAGAATATATAGCATTAAATGAGAGGTTAGATATGATTGCACTCTCAGAGACATGGTGGAAGGAGGATAACCAGTGGGACACTGTGATACCTGGATACAAACTATATCGTAATGATAGAGCTGAACAAATTGGTGGAGGGGTTGCGCTCTATGTTAGAGAGGGCATTGAGTCAGAAAGGATTAAAGTTTTGCAGGGAACAAAATATGCTGTAGAATCTCTATGGATTGAAATTCCATTTATGAAGGGGAAGGTGATGGCAGTGGGAGTATACTATCGACCACCTGGCCAGAATGAACAAATGGATGATGAAATGCTCAAAGAAATCAAGGAAGCTAACAAAAGCCACAACAGAGTAGTAATAATGGGTGATTTCAATTACCCCGGTATCGACTGGGACAGTGTCACAGCAGGACAAGCTAAAGAGATAAAGTTTCTAGATGAAATAAATGACTGCTTCTTGGAGCAGCTGGTTCATGAACCGACCAGAGGGGAAGCCATACTGGACCTAGTCCTTAGTGGAACGCCAGATCTGGTGCAAGAAATAAGGGTGTTGGGACCACTTGGCAATAGTGATCATAGTATGATCATGTTTGATTTAATCAGTGGAGGACAGATAGTAAAGGAATCCACAGTACTACCTTTTAACTTTCAAAAGGGTGACTATGATAGAATGAGGAATATAGTTCGGAAAAAAACTAAAAGGAGCGGTTCCAAAGGTTAAAGACTTACAGCAAGCTTGGGTGTTATTTAAAAATACTATCCTCGAAGCCCAGACCAGCTGTATTCCACGCATTAAGAAAAGTGGAAGAAAGTCCAAAAAACTGCCAGCATGGTTTAAAGGTGAGGTCAGAGAGGCTGTTGCTGCCAAAAGAGCAACCTTCAGAAAATGGAAAAAAGAGCCAAATGATGAAAACTGGAAACAGCACAAGCACTGGCAAGTTAAATGCAAAGCATTGATAAGGCAGGCAAAGCGGGAATTTGAGAAGAAACTTGCTACGGAAGCAAAAACACGAAATAAAGACTTTTTCAAGTACATTCGTAGCAAAAGGCCTGTGAGGGAGTCAATTGGACCATTAGATGATAGAGGGGTAAAAGGGGCAGTAAGAGGAGACAAGGCTATAGCAGAGAGACTGAATGAATTCTTTGCTTCGGTCTTTACTGAGGAAGATGTAGGGGTGTTACCCAAGACTGAAGTGGTATTTAAAGGTGATACTGCAGAGGAATTGAGAGAAATATCGCTACACCGGGAAGATATATTACAACTATTTGATAAACTGAATAGTAGCAAATCACCTGGACCGGATGGTATACATCCCAGAGTGTTGAAAGAACTGAAATATGAGATTGCAGACCTGTTATTGGTAATCTGTGAACTTTCATTAAAATCATCTGTAATACCTGAAGATTGGAGGGTCGCCAACGTAACACCAATTTTTAAAAAGGGTTCCAGGGGTGACCCGGGAAATTACAGACCGGTGAGCCTGACGTCAGTACCAGGGAAAATGGTAGAAGCCATCATAAAGAACAAAATTACACAGCATGTAGATAGTCATGGCCTAATGGGAGACAGCCAACATGGCTTTAGACAAGGAAGATCTTGTCTTACTAATCTGATCTGTTTTTTGAAGGTGTGCATAAACAGGTAGACAAAGGTGAGTCGGTTGATATAGTGTATCTGGACTTTCAGAAAGCTTTTGACAAGGTCCCCCATCAGAGACTTTTGGCGAAGCTAAAAAGTCATGGGATAGGAGGCAGTGTACTATTGTGGATCGGGAACTGGTTAAAAGATAGAAAGCAGAGGGTAGGGCTAAATGGCCAATATTCCCAATGGAAAAAGGTGAATAGTGGAGTACCCCAGGGATCTGTACTGGGTCCGCTACTTTTTGACATATTCATAAATGACCTGGAAAAGGGAATAACTAGTGAGGTAATCAAATTTGCAGATGACACAAAACTGTTTAAAGTTGTTAAAACCCAAGAGGATTGTGGAAAACTGCAGGAGGATCTGGATAAATTGGAAGACTGGGCATCCAAATGGCAGATGAAATTTAATGTGGACAAGTGCAAAGTTATGCACCTAGGAAAGAACAACCCACACTATAGTTACAAGATGCAAGGCTCCACATTAGAAACCACCACCCAGGAAAAAGATTTAGGAGTCATCGTGGATAACATGTTAAAACCCTCTGCCCAGTGTGCAGCGGCGGCCAAGAAAGCAAATAGAATGCTAGGTATCATAAGGAAAGGGATGGAGAATAAAACAAAGGATATTATAATGCCTCTGTATCGCTCCATGGTACGACCGCACCTTGAATATTGTGTGCAATTCTGGTCACCGTATCTTAAAAAGGACATAGAGTTATTAGAAAAAGTACAGAGAAGAGCCACCAAATTGGTGAAGGGGATGGAAGGCTACTCCTATGAAGAGAGGCTAAAAAGGTTAGGGCTCTTTAACCTAGAAAAGAGGCGGCTGAGGGGAGATATGATAGAGGTGTATAAATTAATGAATGGAGTGGAACGGATAAACGTGGATAAATTGTTTACGCTATCAGAATATAGAAGGACTAGGGGGCATGTAATGAAGCTACAGGGTAAACTATTTAAGACAAATAGGAGAAAATATTTCTTCTCTCAACGTGTAATCAAACTCTGGAATCTGTTACCGGAGGATGTAGTAAGGGCTGTTAGTATAGCTGGGTTTAAAAAAGGTTTGGACAAGTTCCTGGAGGAAAGGTCCATAAACCACTATTAAAAAGGGACCCAGGATATCAATGCTTGGCCTAGTACAAGCACTGCAGAACCTGTGTCTTTTGGGGAAACTGCTAGGTACGTATGACCTAGATTGGCCACTGTTGGAAACAGGATACTGGGCTTGATGGACCTCGGTCTGACCCAGTATGGCATTTCTTATGTTCTTATGTTCTTATTGTATAGTGTTATAAGACATACACAGCATTGTACAGAGACATGTAAGAGATGGTCCCTGAACAGAGCTTACAGTCTAGTCAATACAGACAACACAAAAACTGGGGACTCCAGTATGTCTAGGGGAATGGTAAGGAAATACATACGTGATCAGAAGACTAAGCGGATCAGGATCCAAAAGTAGCTTGAAGATGTGAGTTTGCCTTTGCCAGCAGTGAGTCCAACCTTGCTCCTATGAACTCCAAGTTCTGGGAGGGGAGCAAAGTGGACTTTGCGAAGTTTATTACAAAGCCCAAGCCTTGAAGAAGAGCAATAGTTCTGAGGGTGGCTTGCCTGGCCTCCTGGCATGTCAGACCCCTGAGGAGCCAGTCGTCTAGATAGGGGAAGACAAAGATTCCCTGATTTCTCAGGTAGGCCGCCACCACTGCCAGGCATTTTGTAAAGACCCTGGGAGCGGAGGTAAGGTCAAAAGGCAGTACTCTATACTGATAATGGTTTCCTCCCACAATGAACCTGAGGTACCTTCTGTGGTCTGGATGAATGAGGATGTGGGTATACGCATTCTTTAGATCTAAGGAGCATAGCCAATCTCCCTGCTGGAGGTAGGGCAGAAGTGTTCCAAGAGTAAGCATCTTGTTGAGGTTTCTGAGATCCAGAATAGGACGAAGACCACCGGTTCTTTTGGGTACCAGGAAATACCTGGAGTAGAAAGAGTAGTTACTCACCTGTAACAGGTGTTCTCCAGGAGCAGCAGGAATCAGTCCTCACATATGGGTGTCATCGGCGCCGATGAAGCCCCAGCGGAGCATTTCTCCAGCTTTCTATGAAAGCCTTTGGGAATGCAGGCACGCATGCACGGTTCACTTCCCGCCTAAAGGTGCCATCTTACCTCAGTCAAATGACATAGCTAAGAACAGCACACAAAAATGAAAAAATAAACTATGTACAACTGCAACTCCAAGGGGAGGAGGGAGGGTTGTGAGGACTGATTCCTGCTGCTCCTGGAGAACACCTGTTACAGGTGAGTAACTACTCTTTCTCCAGGACCAAGCAGGAAGTCAGTCCTCACATATGGGTGACTCCCTAGCTCTGGGCTACCGAGGAACCCAGGCTGAACAAGAGAACTCCCTCTAGTCGCAGCTGCAAAGAAAGGCTTTTCAAGGACACAACCTCCACCTGTAGCCCAACAGAGGGCAGGAGGGCAGGAGTTGCCTAAACCTCAAAGAGATTCCGGAGTACTGCCTGGCCAAAAGCACTGTACCTACGGGACTCCCTCTCCAGGCAGTAATGGGCTGCAAAAGTCTGGCTTGAAGACAAAGTTGCAGCCCTGCAGATGTCTACCAAGGGCACAGAGCGGAGATGAGACACTGAGGCAGCCATTGCCCTGACACGATGGGCCGTGACCCTACCCTGCAAAGGAAGGTCAGCCGCCTTGTAAGCCCAGGTGATACAGTCAGCCACCCAGATGGACAAGGTACGCTTGGACACAGCCAACCCCAACTTATTGGGGGTCAAAGGATACGAAGAGCTGAGTAGCCCTTCTATGCCCCTGCGTACGGTCAAGGTAGAAGGATAAGGCCCTCCTACAGTCAAGGGTATGCAGAACTGCTTTAACCTGGCTTGCATGAGGCCTACGGAAGAATGTTGGAAGAACCACCTCCTGATTGAGGTAGAAAGAGGAGACAACTTTTCGGAGGAACTTTTGGTGAGTCCTGAGGACTACCCTGTTCCTATAAATCCTGGTGTAGGGCCTGTCACAGACTAGGGCCTGAAGCTCACTTACCCGCCTAGCCGAGGTAAGGGCTATCAGGAAGAACGTCTTCCAAGAAAGGAAGCGTAGTGGACAAATAGCCATCGGCCCAAAAGGAGATCGAGTCAGTTGCTGCAAGACCACATTCAGCTCCCACTCAGGGGCAGTAGGACGGATGGGAAGCTTGAGCAAAAGCAAGCCCCTGAAAAAGTGGGACACCAAGGGGTGAGCAGATAGAGATTGTCCCTCTACCAATGAGTGGTGAGCTGCTAGAGCTGAGAGGTGGACCCGAACAGAATTGGACTTAAGTCCCTGATTGGATAAGTACAGTAAGTACTGAAGAACTTGAAGGACTAGAAAGGGGGACTGTTATTTCTGGAGAGAAATCTGCAACTGTGAGTATATACTTCTGGTAATTTTCTAAAAAGAATTCTTTGTATTAAAGCTACTTAATCTGTGAACCCACTGTTTTTTGTTGGATCAGTTAGGGCCTAGAAGCAGCAATTAAAGTTTGAATTTAAAACACAGAAGAGAGCTTTCTGGTTAAATTTAGAACCCGGCAGAGAGCTTGTATTTTAAATTTCATAAGAAGTTAGAGCATAGCAGCAGCTAACAGCTATAATTTAAATCAAATCAGAATTTAGCTTACCTCAGAAGCACAAGACAGGGTACTGTGTAGAAGCCCTCTTTTAATAAGTGTTATTACCCACCCACCCCTAGGATATTCATAGCTTTATAGGTACTTACACATCTTAAAAGACAGGAGGTGCTTTCAGGTGAAGCTCATTACCCAAAACAGTCATACACTAAGGACCTGAGATTTATTTATTTATTTTATTTATTTATTTATCTATTTCTTCTATACCGCCCCTTCCAGAGATCAGGGGCGGTTTACATGGAACAATTGCATACATTCGTATAACATTACATAGAACAAGAACTTTTTAACTTTTTACATATAACTTTTTAACTTTTTACATAAAACAGAACAGTAAGTTGTTAAAATTATTTACAGGGTGTATGCTTTTGTATACTACTGGATTTACAGGGGAATGTCAGCGAGCTGACATTGCTATTTATAGATGTTATTTACAAAAAGGTTAGGATATATGATTTAGTATTCAAGTGTGTGTGTGTGAGTGTGTGTGTGTGTGTGGGTGTGGGTGTGTGTGTGTGTGGGTGTGTGTGTGTGTGATGGAATTTATTTCCATTTTTCCGTGGGTTGTTTGGGGTGTCTTTGGGGGCTGTTTGAAGAAGGGGTTGTGTGTGTTAATTGTGTGTCTGCAGGTTTTTTTGTTAAGCTTTAGGTGAACAAGGTATATTAAACGTATTAGGTACAGTTTTATTGGTATAAATACCCATAGCAAACCCTAGTAAGTAAGAATTTAAAGATCTAGACACAAACTTAAAACTAAGATGCAGACAGCAGTCCAGCAGCAGGATGGGGGCTTTACAGTCTTTTGCATTGAGTGTCACATGTATGATTTTCTCCCAGTTGGTGAGAGGTCTTACGTGTGCACTAGGTGCAAGGAGCTCTTTGCTCTCAGGGAACAAGTCCATTCTCTAGAGGCTAAAGTAGCAGACTTGGAAAACATAAGACAGACAGAGAGGTACATAGACGAGACCTACAGGGATATAGTCCTGAAGTCCCACCTCCAGTCTGGCAGCATCCCTGTTGCCATGGAGGAGAGAGGTCACGGGACAGGAGAGCATCACCCTGGTGTGGCAGGAAGTGATCCTGTAACTAGGACCTGTCCTCCAGGTGACGTAAAACCCTCTCGCACCGAGGAAGATTCTCCAGGGCCATGTGCCCATGAGGGAAGGGTTAGGACAGCCGTTATAGTTGGTGATTCGATCATTAGGCATGTAGATAGCTGGGTGGCTGGTGGACGTGAGGATCGCCTGGTAACATGCCTGCCTGGTGTGAAGGTAGCGGACCTCACACGCCACCTAGATAAGGTCTTAGATAGTGCTGGGGAGGAGTCTGCTGTCTTGGTACATGTCGTTACCAATGACATAGGAAAATGTGGTAGGGAGGTTCTGGAGGCAAAATTTAGGCTTTTAGGTAGGAAGTTGAAATCCAGAACTTCCATGGTAGCATTCTCCGAAATGCTTCCTGTTCCACGCGCAGGACCCAAAAGGCAGGCAGAGCTCCGGAGTCTCAATGCGTGGATGAGACAATGGTACAGAGATGAGGGTTTTGGATTTGTTAGGAACTGGGGAACATTCTGGGGAAAGGAGGGGCTCTTCCGAAGGGATGGGCTTCACCTTAACCGGGATGGAACCAGGCTGCTGGCATTAACCTTTAAAAAGGAGATAGAGCAGCTTTTAAACTAGATATTAGGGGAAAGCCTATAGTCGCCCAAGAGCGGATGGTTCGGAAGAATGTATCCTTGAAGGATACTACCAAAAGCAGAGAGGTTCCACAAAAGAGTAAAGTAGCCCAAATGCCCTCGAGTATGGAGCAGACAGAGCTTAAAGATCCCAATTTACCCATGTCTAACAATAGCTAAATTAACATGAATAAAATACATTCTCTAAAATGCTTGTATGCAAATGCTAGAAGTCTAAAGAACAAGATGGGAGAGTTAGAATATATAGCACTAAATGAAAGGTTAGATATGATTGGAATATCAGAGACATGGTGGAAGGAGGACAACCAGTGGGACACTGTGATACCTGGGTACAAACTATATCGTAATGACAGAGCTGATCAAATTGGTGGAGGGGTTCCGCTCTATATTAGAGAGGGCATTGACTCAGAAAGGATTAAAGTTTTGCAGGAAACTAAATCTGCTGTAGAATCTATATGGATTGAAATTCCATATAAAAGGGGGAAGGCAATGGCAGTGGGGGTGTACTATCGAGCACCTGGCCAGAATGACCAAATGGATGATGAAATGCTCAAAGAAATCAAGGAAGCTAACAAAGGTTACAGCGCAGTAATAATAATGGGTGATTTCAATTACCCCGGTATCGACTGGGTCAGTGTCACGTCAGGACATGCTAGGGAAATAAAGTTTCTAGATGAAATAAATGACTGCTTCTTGGAGCAGCTGGTTCATGAACCGACCAGAGGGGAAGCCATATTAGACCTAGTCCTTAGTGGAACACCAGATCTAGTGCAAGAGATAAGGGTGTTGGGGGCCGCTTGGCAATAGTGATCATAGCATGATCGCCTTTGATTTAATTAGTGGAGGAGGGATAGTAAGGAAATCCACAGTAATACCTTTTAAATTTCGAAAGGGAGACTATGATAAAATGAGGAAAACAGTTAAGAAAAAACTAAAAGGAGCAGTTGCAAAGGTTAAAGACGTACATCAAGCTTGGGTGTTGTTGAAAAATACTATCTTGGAAGCCCAGACCAGCTGTATTCCACGCTTTAAGAAAAGTGGAAGGAAGTCCAAAAAACTGCCAGCATGGTTTAAAGGTGAGGTCAGAGAGGCTGTTGTTGCCAAAAAGGATCTTTCAGGAAATGGAAAAAAGAGCCAAACGACAAAACCTGGAAACAGCACAAGCACTGGCAAGTCAAATGCAAGGCATAGATAAGGCAGGCAAAGAGAGAATTTGAGAAGAAGCTTGCTGCGGAAGCAAAAACGCGAAATAAAGACCTTTTCAAGTACATTCATAGCAAAAAACCTGTGAGAGAGTCAGTTGGTCCATTAGATGATAAAGGGGTTAAAGGAGCACTAAGAGGCGACAAGGCGATAGCGGAGAGACTGAATGAATTCTTTGCTTCGGTCTTTACTGAGGAAGATGTAGGGATGTTAACCATGACTGAAGTGGTATTTAAAGGTGCGGAAGAATTGAAGGAAATATCGATACATCGGGAAGATGTCTTACAACTATTAGATAAACTGAAGAGTAGCAAATCACCTGGGCCGGATGGTATACATCCAAGGGTGTTGAAAGAACTGAAATATGAGATTGCAGACCTGCTATCAGTAATCTGTGAACTATCATTAAAATCATCTCTAATACCTGAAGATTGGAGGATCGCCAATGTAACACCAATTTTTAAAAAGGGTTCCAGGGGTGATCCGGGAAACTACAGACCGGTAAGCCTGACGTCATTACCAGGAAAAATGGTAGAAACCATCATAAAGAATAAAATTACTCAGCATGTAGACAGTCACAACCTAATGGGAGACAGCCAACATGGCTTTAGACAAGGAAGATCTTTTCTTACTAATCTGTTATGTTTTTTGAAGGAGTGAATAAACAGGTGGACAAAGGTGAGTCGATTGATATTGTGTATCTGGACTTTCAGAAAGCCTTTGACAAGGTCCCTCATGAGAGACTTTTGGCAAAACTAAAGAGTCATGGGATAGGAGGCAGTGTACTATTGTGGATCAGGAACTATTTAAAAGATAGAAAGCAGAGGGTAGGGCTAAATGGCCAATTTTCCCAATGGAGAAAGGTGACTAGTGGTGTACCCCAGGGATCTGTGCTGGGTCCGCTGCTTTTTGACATATTCATAAATGACCTCGAAAGTGGAATAACGAGTGAGGTTATCAAATTTGCAGATGACACAAAACTATTTAAAGTTGTTAAAACCCAAGAGGATTGTGAAAAATTGCAAGAGGATCTTGATAAATTGGAAGACTGGGCATCAAAATGGCAGATGAAATTTAATGTGGACAAGTGCAAGGTTATGCACCTAGGGAAGAACAATCCAAACTATGGTTACACGATGCAAGGTTCCACATTAGGAACCACCAACCAGGAAAAAGATTTAGGCGTCATTGTGGATACCATGTTAAAACCCTCGGCCCAGTGTGCAGCGGCGGCAAAGAGAGCAAATAGAATGCTAGGTATGATAAGGAAAGGAATGGAAAATAAAACAAAAGATATTATAATGCCTCTATATCGTTCCATGTTGAGACCGCACCTTGAATATTGTGTGCAATTCTGGTCGCCGTATCTTAAAAAGGATATAGCGAAAAAAAAAACTGGGAACCTTTCAAGATGGCGGCAGCAGTCTTAGCGGTTTGAGGACGCTTTTCTTCTATGGGCAGGAAACGTAAAGGCAAAACGGGGCCGTTGCCCTCATTGCCCCTGGGAGCCTCAACGCCTGTTACCGCAGTGACTGGTCCTATTGATGCTTACTTACAGCGTTCCGCTCCGAATTCAGTTCCGGGTGGAGAGTGCCGAGCTGCAGTTTCGCCGGAATCGGGTGGTTCGGCATCTGCTTTGGTGACATCTTTCTCCCCTGTGTTGAGTCCTGCGCCGAAGGTCCCACGCAGCTCTCTATTGCCGGAAGGCTTCCTGGAAGTGCTCTCTTCTGCGACGACAGGAGACGGTGTTTCTTCACGAGGGCCAGGAGAGGGAGGGCTGGTGGAGCGCGATCAGCAATCTGGTGGCGTGAGTGTTTCTTTATCAACCTCGGCGAGAATTGGAGGTGTCTCGGCAGAGGGAACAGCTGTTTCTGCGGGATGAGTCGACTTGCTGGTGCCTATGGAGGCTGAAGGTTTGCCTGCTGATTCAGGGTTGACTTTTATATTACAGCGTCCTACTGACTTTACTTTAGAATCAATATGGAATGCTATAGCCTCGTTGGGTGAAGCTTTATTCCCTCAATTTTCTTCTTTGGTTTCTCAGGTGAAAACTGTGACGACCTCTGTTACGGACTTAGAAAGGAGACTTTCAGAAGTTACTGTGACTGTGGGGGGTATACAAAATAGAGTTGTTAATGTGGAGGATCAAGTTGATGTTTTCAAGAGGAATTTTCTGTCAGTACAATATAGAATGGAGCATTTGGATAATCTTTCTCGGGCACATAACTTGCGTGTTGTAAATTTTCCTAGAGTTTCTTCCGTTTCTCCAAGAGATTATTATTATTATTATTATTACAATCTCTTATATACCGCGCTATTTGGCATCAGCGCGGTTTACATTATAACACAACGACCATAACAACATGCTGTTTGGTTTTACATCGAACAGGTGATCAAACTTGGATAACAGGGGTAACTATATACATGAGATATTTACATGGTGAGGAGTAACTTGTATAACAGGGGTCAATTATTTAACAGGGGTCAATTATTTATTATATATTATATAACAGGGGTCAATTATTTATTGTATAACAGGGGTCAAATATTTGCGTGAAATATTGGGGGTTTCTCCTGAATTAATGCTCCCTTTTTTTAAGATTTATTACCTCCCTAAGGGGAAGAGAATACCTGGTGGGGCCCTAGGGGTTGGCTTGGGTCAAGGGGAAGACAGCATAGTTACTCACCTGTAACAGGTGTTCTCCAGGAGCAGCAGGAATCAGTCCTCACATATGGGTGACTTCGGCGCCGACGGAACCCTCGCGGAGCAATTTTCCCCAGCTTTCGCAGAAAGCCTTTGGGAATTGCAGCGCGCATGCGCGGTCGCCTTCCCGCCCAAGGGTGCCATCTTAGCCAGTCTGATGACATAGCTAAAAGACAGCATAAAAATTTGCAAAAAACTTAAGCAGATGATTGCAACTCCACGGGGAGGAGGGAGGGTTGTGAGGACTGATTCCTGCTGCTCCTGGAGAACACCTGTTACAGGTGAGTAACTACGCTTTCTCCAGGACCAAGCAGGAAGTCAGTCCTCACATATGGGACTCCCAAGCTTAAGGCTACCGGAGACCCTAAGCACAAAAATGAGCTCCCTCTAGCTCGGCAGTACAGAAGGATGGAATCTTCGCTGAATTATACCCACCGGTAGCCCCCATCCGGGATGGAGGGTAGGAGTTGCTCAAACCTCGAAGAGATTTCGGAGGACTGCCTGTCCGAAAGCACTGTCCCTGCGGGACTCCCTCTCGAGACAGTAATGGACTGCAAAAGTCTGGCTCGAAGACCAAGTAGCGGCCCGGCAGATGTCTGCCAGCGGAACAGAGTGGAGGTAAGCCACTGACGTAGCCTTCGCCCGAACACAATGAGCCGTGACTCGACTTTCTAAGGAGAGTCCGGCTGCCCCATAAGCCCAAGCGATACAGTCAGCAACCCAGATGGACAGGGTACGCTTGGAGACCGGGAGCCCCAATTTATTGAGTTCAAAAGACACAAAAAGCTGAGCAGCTTTACGGTGCTCCCGCGTACGGTCAAGGTAGAAGTTCAATGCCCTTCTACAGTCCAGGGTATGCAGGACTCGTTCAGCTCGGCTGGAGTGAGGCCTGGGAAAGAAGGTTGGAAGTACCACCTCCTGAATGATGTGAAAAGGGGAGACAACTTTTGGAAGAAATTTTGGGTGAGTCCGTAGGACTACCCTATTTTTGTAGAACCGAGTGAAGGGAGGATCAGACACGAGGGCCTGCAATTCACTGACGCGTCTAGCGGAAGTGAGGGCTATCAGGAATAAGGTTTTCCACGAAAGAAAACGCAGAGAACAGGTAGCCATCGGTTCAAAAGGCGGACAGGTGATCCGCTGTAAAACCACATTCAGATCCCAGTCAGGTGCTGGCGGGCGCAGAGGTGGTTTTAGTAGAAGGAGACCTCGGCGAAACCGTGCTACAAGAGGGTCGCTGGAAAGAGGTCTGCCGTCCACCGGCACATGGTGTGCTGACAGAGCACTGAGGTGGACCTTGACTGAGTTGGACTTAAGTCCCAGATTAGAGAGGTAGAGCAGGTACTGCAAGATCACCGACACCGAGCAGGAGAAGGGATCCTGAGACTGCTGTACACACCAAACGGAAAAGCGACGCCATTTAAGGGCGTAGCATTTGCGGGTAGAAGGTCGCCGAGAAGCTAGGACGACCTCTTCCACCTCTGCCGGCAGGAGAAGGGGAGCAAGGACTACCCTTTCAGCCGCCAGGCCATTAGATTGAGAGATCTGAGGTTGGGGTGTAGCAGAGAACCCTGATCCTGTGTTAGGAGATCCGGTTGAAACCCCAGAGGGAACGGATCCTCTACCGCTAATTGCAACAGGAGTGGAAACCACGGCTGTCTGGGCCAGCGAGGAGCCACCAGGATCATGGACGCTTTGTCCCGGAGAACCTTGAACAGAGTTCGGGAGACCAGCGGGATGGGAGGAAAAGCATAGAGAAGGTTTTCCGACCATGAGAGCAGAAATGCATCTGCCGCTACCCGAAGGGGATGTGGCTGACGCGAGCAGAAGCGAGGAAGTTGCCGGTTGAGAGGACTGGCAAAGAGATCCATCGTGGGGAGGCCCCACTTCAGAAAGAGTTTCTGGACTACCAAGGGATCCAGACGCCACTCGTGCGGCTGGAGTATCCTGCTGAGTTTGTCCGCCAGGCAATTCTCCTGGCCTGGGAGATAAACTGCTTTGAGAAGAATGCTGTGACTGACGGCCCAAGAGTAGAGCTTTTGAGCTTCTCGGCAGAGAAGGAAGGAGCCCGTGCCGCCCTGTTTGTTCACGTAGAACATGGCAACTTGATTGTCCGTCTGGACAAGGACGGACTGGTGAGAAGTCAGGTGGGAGAAAGCCTTGAGCGCCAGACGAATAGCTCTGAGCTCCAGGAAGTTGATCTGTTGAGCAGATTCCCACGCGGTCCAGAGACCTTGAGTACATGCCCCCTGGCAATGAGCTCCCCAGCCCAGGAGGGAAGCATCGGTCGTCAGCACGTGAGTCGGCTGAGGCGACTGAAAAGGCATTCCGAGCACCAGGTTCGGCCGATGAAGCCACCACTGTAGGGAAGAGGCCAGCGGACTGGAGAGGCGTACTAAGTAGGCTAGCCCGCCGGTGGCTTGTTGCCACTGCTTGCGAAGGCACCATTGAGCCGGCCGCATATTCAGGCGAGAATTGGGGGTCACGTGGACGGTGGAAGCCATGTGGCCGAGTAATCTCAGGAAGCACCTGGCGGAGACCAGGGACTGGCTGCGAAAACGGCCGGCTAGGTCCATGAGCCGTTGAGCCCTGTCGAGAGGCAGGAAAGCTCGAGCCTGAGGAGTGTGCAGTCTTGCGCCGATGAACTCGAGATCCTGTGAGGGGAACAAAGTGGACTTTGCGAAGTTTATGACAAAGCCCAAGTACTGCAGAAGAGTCACCGTGCGGTGTGTGGCATTGGTGACTGCCGGAGAGGACGACGCTCTGATGAGCCAGTCGTCGAGGTACGGAAAAACATAGAGGCCGTGAAGCCTGAGATAGGCCGCCACCATCGCGAGACATTTTGTGAAGACTCGCGGTGCGGAGGACAGGCCAAAGGGCAGTACTCTGTACTGGTAGTGATTGCCGGCCACCACAAACCTTAGGTATTGGCGGTGGCTTGGGTGGATGAGGATGTGCGTGTAGGCATCCTTTAGATCCAAGGAGCATAGCCAATCTCCCTGCTGGAGGTAGGGCAGAAGGATTCCAAGGGTAAGCATCTTGAACTTTTCCCGCACAAGGAACTTGTTGAGGTTGCGCAAGTCCAGGATGGGTCTTAGGCCTCCTGTCCTTTTTGGTATTAGGAAATACCTGGAATAAAAGCCTTGACCTCTCAGGTGGTGGGGCACCGGTTCCACAGCCTGGTCCTGAAGAAGACTTGCTAACTCCTGAAGGAGTAAGTCCCTGTGCAGAGGGAGTCGCGGAGGTTCTCCCGGAAAATAAGAGGGAGGGACCTGATGGAAGTGGAGAAGATATCCTTCTCGCACGACTTGAAGCACCCAGGCATCTGAAGTGATGTTGGACCACCTGTGGGCGAAGTGAACCAGCTGGCCTCCGGTGCTGGGAGGGACCAGCTGAGGGGGAGAGGCTGTGCTGAGGAAGTCAAAAAACCCCCACCCTGCTGAGCAGGGGCTGGTGGTGCAGGCTTGGGGGCTTGCTGCCTACGGGACCCGTTACCCCGTCCCTTGGCCTGCTGACCCTGTTGGGGAGCTGGAGGGGCCTGATATTGGGGGTAGTGTTTGTAGGCAGCCGCCTTTCTCGGGTAAAAGGACTTTTTTCCCGAGCCCTTCTTTTTCTGGGAAGGGGCGGAGGTCTTCCTAGAAAGCCTGGTCCTGGTGAGAGTCTCCGTCTCGATTTGTGCAGCCTTTTCAGCCATGGGCTTGCCAAAGAGGTTCTCACCTCTGCAGGGGACATCGACCAACTTGTCCTGCACCCAAGGCTCAAGGTCAGACGACTGAAGCCAAGCCTGTCGGCGGGCACCGATGCCGGCTGCGGCCACACGAGCCGATGCTTCAAAGCCATCATAGGCTGCTCGGGACATGAATTTGGAGCATTCCCGAATACCAGATGTTAAGGCTAGGAACCTCCGCAAAGGTTCCTCGGACAGTCCAGCAGAGAATCCGGCTAGCTCTTTAGCCAGGTCTCGGAGATACATACCCATGTATAGCTGGTAGGTCTGGACACGACAAGCCAGCATAGAGCCCTGGAAACACTTCTTACCAAGGCCATCCAGGTTACGGGCCTCCCTGCCAGGGGGCACCGAGGAGTGCATTTTCTGGCTCTTCAGCCGATGCATGGCCGATTCCACTACCATGGAATGGTGTGGTAGCTGTGCTTTTTGGAAGCCAGGACTCTTGCGGACTCGATAGATGGAATCGACCCGCTTGCTCAATACCGGCGACGAGGCCGGACTCTCCCACATGCGGAAGAGTAGTCGTTCCAGCATGGGAGGCACCGGTACAGTAAAGTGCTCCCGGGCGGGAGAGTCGTACTGAAGGGCGTCGAGCTCTTCGGCTCGAGGCTCCTCCTCGGGATCCGCCGGGAAGGCCAAAGCCTTGGCCATATCCCTGATGAAGTCCGAGAACCGGGCATCCTCCGGAGGGGACTGTTTCCGAGGTTCGGACTCAGGTGAGTCCGAGGGGACACACCGTCCGAAAGGAATCAGTGGGGTCGGCTCGGGCAGGCGGAGGCGTCGGCCGCCCCGACGCCAAGGGATTCGGCGGCGACGACCTCGGTCCCGAACGGGAGGCCGAGGGTGACCTCGACCGAGGATCGACTCGAGTTCGCATGGACTCGAGGATCGGCTCGGTCTCCGGGGTCGACTTAGACGTCGACGTCCCGGCGGTCGGGGCAGCGGCGCCAGCGAGGCTAGCGATCAGTGCCCGCTGCTGGTCCATGAAGGCAGATAGTCTGCTCTCCAAGGCCGTCAACCTGAGTCCGACCTCAGGTGACCCAGCAGTCCCCGACTCGGGCCCCGACGGCGTCGGGCCCGACGTCGGACCTCTCGGAGGCGAGTCCAGAAGGACCACAGGACTTACCCGAGCAGGCAACTCCGACTCCAGGCGAGGTCGCTTCGGGAGGTGCTCCTTCTCCAAAGACCCGGGACGGCTGTCGGGGCTATGCGACCTGGCCCTCGCGGAGCCAGGAGCGTCCACCGACGCCGCCCTCGCGGGTTTTGTCTTCCGTCGATGGTCTCCGGAGGGAGAACCCCTGTCGGGGGAGCTTCGGCGATGTTCAGAGCTGGAGCCTCTGGATGCCGAGGCCTCCGACGAGGTCCGGGTACGGCTGGGGTCAGCGAAGATTCTATCCCGCTGATGCCGCCGACTCCTCAACGCTTTGGAGGACATTTTGCCACAGGCTCCACAGATCATTTCTTCATGATCCGGGCCCAGGCAGCGGAGGCAATTATCGTGTGTGTCAGTGAGTGACATATTTCTGTCACACTGACCACACCGCTTGAAACCACTGGCAGCCATCGGGGGAAAAAGGGCCCATGCAAGGTCAAAGGACCGGGCTGCCAGGGAAAAATCGAAAACGAAACTGACCAAAATCAGAAAAACCGAAAAATAAGGGAAGGACTCGCAACGGCGTCGCGAGTCCGGGCAGGAAAACGACTGGCGTCGAACCGAATTGAAAAACGAGTAAAACTCACGAAAATCAACTTTTTTAGCGGGGACACGACGGGTACGTCTGTAGGGCTCCGCGGAAAAAAGAAGACTGGCTAAGATGGCACCCTTGGGCGGGAAGGCGACCGCGCATGCGCGCTGCAATTCCCAAAGGCTTTCTGCGAAAGCTGGGGAAAACTGCTCCGTGAGGGCTCCGTCGGCGCCGACGTCACCCATATGTGAGGACTGACTTTCTGCTTGGTCCTGGAGAACTGAATATTACGGATCTGATAGAGAATTCTGGGCTTAACTCTCAGGAATCTTCCACTTTACTTATTACATTTGCTCTATTGTCGGATAAAGAGTGGATGTTGAGGTTATTTTTTAGGAAAAGGAAGCTTCCCTTTAGGGGCATGGCTGTCCGTATGTACCCTGATTTGGCTCGTGACACTCAAAAAAGACGCAGGGAGTTCCTCCTGCTTCAGTCTGGAGTCTTACAGCTGGGAGGGCTTTTCTTCCTTAAACACCCTTGTAAATGCCTGGTGAGATACCAGGCGGTTTCCTATATTTTTTATGAACCCTCTCAGCTGGTAGCCTTCATTAGTGCCAAGCGGCCAGACTCAATAGGTGACCCTCCTTAAACTCACAATATAAATTGTTCTGAATTTGACTGCTGTCTTGTTTCTTACGCATTTGGTTTAGTTTAATGTTAATAAGAGTTCCCCTTGTATGTTGGGCTAGTGGGGTTGGCATTTATGTATTAATTTCTTACTGGTCACGGGACTTGTAGTAGAGCCATGTATATTTTCTATTTTGTTATTTGTTCTGTTTTTCTTTTTGTCAACCTGTTTCCGCAGGAAAGAATTATTTTTTCTTTCTTGATTATATTGTAAAATTTCATAAATATAAAAAAAAAAAAAAAAAAAAAAAAAAAAAGGATATAGCGATTTTAGAAAAGGTTCAGAGAAGAGCCACCAAAATGGTAAAGGGGATGGAAGGATACTCCTATGAAGAAAGGCTAAAAAGGTTAGGGCTCTTTAACCTGGAAAAGAGACGGCTGAGGGGAGATATGATAGAAGTCTATAAATTAATGAACGGAGTGGAACGGGTAAACGTAAATCGATTGTTTACGTTATCAGAATATAGAAAGACTAGGGGACATGCAATAAAGCTACAGGGTAAACTATTTAAGACTAATAAAATAAAATATTTTTTCACTCAACGTGTAATCAAACTCTGGAATTTGTTACCGGAGGATGTAGTAAAGGCTGTTAGTGTAGCTGGGTTTAAAAAAGGTTTGGACAAGTTCCTGGAGGAAAGATCCCTAAACCATTAAGAAGTGACCGAAGATATCAATGCTTGACCCAGTACAAGCATTGTGGAACTTGTGTCTCTTGGGGAAACTGCTAGGTACATATGACCTAGATTGGCCACTGTTGGAAACAGAATACTGGGCTTGATGGACCTTGGTCTGACCCAGTATGGCATATCTTATGTTCTTATGTTCTTAACTACTGGCACAGTACAGGAGAAAGGATCCTTTGTACGTAGGTGACACCACACAGAAAACCTCTTCCACTTGAGAGCATAGGTTTTCCTAGTGGACTGTTTCCTAGAGGCTAGGACAACCTCCTCAACTTTCTGAGATAGGCCCCAGGGAGCCAAAACTACCCTTGCAGCCTCCAGGCCATCAAATTGAGAGACTTGAGATTGGGGTGCAGAAGGGAACCCTGGTCTTGTGTGAGAAGGTCGGGTTGCAACCTCAGAGGCAGTGGAGGATCCACCGCCAGTTGAAGCAGAAGAGGAAACCAAGGCTGTCTCGGCCACCTGGGAGCTACCAGCAGGACCGAGGCCTTGTCTTGGAGAATCTTGAATAGGGTTGGGGCCACCAAGGGCGTGGGAGGAAACGCATAGAGGAAGCCCTGAGACCAAGATATCAGAAAAGCATCCGCTGCTATCCGCAGAGGATGTGGTTGCCTGGAGCAGAACTTTGGCAGTTGCTTGTTGATGGGGCTGGCAAAGAGATCCATCAAAGGGAGACCCCATTTCAGGAAGATCTTCTGAACTACTGAAGGATGCAGCTGCCACTCGTGGGGCTGCAGTATCCTGCTCAATCTGTCTGCCAGGTAGTTGTCCTGGCCCGGAAGGTACACAGCCCTGAGGAGCATGTTGTGCTTGAGGGCAAAAGAAGAAAGGTCCTGAGCTTCCCGACAAAGGATCCTGGACCCAGTTCCGCCCTGTTTGTTCACATAAAACATGGCAACTTGGTTGTCTGTCTAAATCAGGACAGACTGTTGAGCCAGGGTAGGAGTGAAAGCTTTGAGTGCTAATCGAATAGCTCTGAGTTCTAGGAGATTGATCTACTGTGCAGCCTCCCAGGGAGAGCACAGACCCTGGGTGCACTTGCCCAGACAATGCACTCCCCAGCCTTGCAGGGAGGCATCTGTTGTTAGAATCACTGTGTAATCTGGAAACTGAAAGAGCACCCCTTTCAGCAGATTGGGTGGGTGTAGCCACCAGTTGAGGGAGTGCAGAAATGGTCTGGACATCCTTATCCTGTCTCTGAGGCTGCCAGTGGCCTGTGACCACTGAGTCTGAAGGCACCACTGTGCAGGCCTCATATGGAGCCTGGCATTGGGGGTCACATGTACTGTTGAAGCCATGTGGCCTAGAAGCCGCAGGCAGAGTCTGGCGTAGACCAGGGACCTGCTGAGAAACTGACTTGCCAAGGCCATCAACCTTCGGGCTCTGTTTACTGGCAAGAATGCCTTTGCCAGGAGAGAGTCCAACCGGGCCCCTATGAACTCCAAGTTCTGGGAAGAGAGCAAGGTGGACTTTGCGAAGTTTATGACAAACCCCAGGCGTTGTAGAAGAGCAATGGTCCTGAGGGTGGCTTGATTGGCCTCCTGACCTGTCTGACCCCTGATGAGCCAGTCGTCCAGATAGGGGAAGACAAAGATGCCCTGATTTCTCAGGTAGGCCGCCACCACTGCTTAGCACTCTGTAAAGACTCTGGGGGCAGAGGTGAGGCCGAAAGGCAGCACTCTGTACTGATAATGGTTTCCTCCCACAATGAACCTGAGGTACTTTCTGTGGTCTGGATGAATGAGGATGTGAGTGTATGCATCCTTTAGATCCAAGGAGCATAGCCAATCTCCCTGCTGGAGGTAGGGCAGAAGGGTTCCAAGAGTAAGCATCTTGAACTTTTCCTTCACCAGGAACTTGTTGAGCTTCCTGAGGTCCAAAATGGGACGAAGGCCACCGGTTCTTTTGGGCACCAGGAAATACCTGGAGTAGAATCCGTGACCTTGCAAGTGGGGAGGCACAGGCTCCACCGCCCTGTCCACCAACAGACCCTGAAGCTCCTGACGGAGAAGGTCTGTGTGCAGAGGAGGGCTTGGAGGCTCCCCTGGAAAATATGGGGGTGGCAGTTGGTGTAAATGGAGAGCATATCCCCTGTGGATGATGTCCAGCACCCAACTGTCCCCGGTGATAAGGGGCCACTGGTGGGCAAAGAGGGCGAGACGACCTCCTGTGCAGGGTTGGGAGAGCAGTGGAGGAGAGGCTATGCTCAAGGAGTCAAAAGCCCCCACCCTGCTGAGAGGTAGCAGGGGCCTAAGGCTTGGAGGTCCTCTGCCTACGGGGCCCATTACCCTGGCCCTTGGCTTGCTGACCCTGGGGGGGCAGCTTGGGCAGCCTGATATTGTGGGTACTGTTTGTAGGCAGTGCCCTTCCTCGGGTAAAAGGGCTTCTTACCCGAGCCCTTCTTTTTATGAAAAGGGGCAGAGGTCTTCCTCGACAGCCTTGTCCGGGTGAGGTGCTCGGTCTCGAGCTGAGCGGCCTTCTCGGTCATGGGCTTGCCAAACAGGTTTTCACCTCGGCAAGGGACATCGACCAACTTGTCCTGAACCCATGGCTCAAGGTCCGATGACTGCAGCCATGCCTGGCGTTGAGCAGCGATGCCGGCTGCCGCAACTCGGGCCGAAGCCTCGAAGCCATCTTAGGCGGCGCGGGACATGAACTTCGAGCAGTCCCGAATCCCCAAGGACAAGGACTTAAATCTCTGCAAGGTTTCCCCGGAGAGACCAGCAGAGAATCCGGCCAACTCCTTGGCCAGATCCCGCAAGTACATGCCCATGTACAGCTGGTAAGACTGGACACAGCAAGCAAGCATCGAGCCCTGAAAACACTTTCTACCGACGCCATTTAGGTTTCGGGCCTCCCTGCCAGGAGGCACCGCGGAGTGCATCTTCTGACTCTTCAGACGATGCATGGCCGATTCCACAACCATGGAATGGTGTGGTAGCTGTGCTTTCTGAAAACCAGGCCTCTTACGGAGCCGATAGATCGAATCGACCCGCTTGCTAAGAACCGGCGCCGAGGCCGGTGCCTCCCACATACGGAAGAGGAGCCGTTCCAGCATCGGAGGAACCGGGACAGTAAAGGCCTCCTTCGGAGGAGAGTCATACTGCAACGCCTCGAGCGCTTCAGCTCGAGGCTCTTCCTCGGGATCCGCCGGAATAGCCAAGGCAGTGGCCATATCCCGGACGAACTCCGAGAACCAGGTGTCTTCCGGGGGGGACCTACTCTGGGGCTCAGACTGTGGTGAGTCCGAAAGGACGCACCGAGTCTTATAGGTGTCAGGAGCCTCCTCGTCCTCCGTCTCCCAAGCCGACTCATCCGAGGAAGAGTCGGGGTCCGACCCCAAGGGGCCCTGGAGCACCCGCCCCGATGCCCTCGGTCCCGAACGGGAGGTTGAGGGGGACCGCGACCGAGTTTGACTCCGAGCCACGATGGACTCGAGTATCGGCTTGGTCTCCGGGGTCGACTTCGACGTCGATGTCCCGGTGGTCGGGGCAGATGCGCCAGACAGGCTGGCCATCAGTGCCCGCTGCTGCTCCATGAAGGCAGACATTCTGCTCTCCAAGGCTGTCATCCTGAGAAACTCAGCTTGGGAGACACAGCAGCCACCGACTCAGGCCCCGGCAGCGGCTCCCTGGGAGGAGGGTCCACGAGGACTACGGGGCTTACGTGTCCAGCAGACTCCGGCCCCACACGAGGAACTTTGGCAGGCTTCTCCGGTTCCACAGACCCAGGGCGACGGTCAGGGGTCTTAGACCTGGCCATCGAGGAGCCAGGGACCTCTTCCGACGACGCCCTCGTGAGTCGTTTCTTCCTCTTGCGTTCCCGGTCAGGGGACCCCCTGTCCGAGGAGCTTCGACTGCGCTCGGGATCGGAATCCCGAGATGTCGAGGCCTCAGACGAGGTCCGGGCCCGGCCGGAGGCTGAGTCCGAGAAAAGCCTTTCCTTTTGCTGCTGGTGACTTCGTAGTGCCTTGGAAGACATTTTTCCACAGGCCCCGCACGACTTAGGATCGTGGTCGGGGCCAAGGCACCGAAGGCAGCAGTCGTGTGTGTCGGTGAGAGACATTAGTTTCTTACACCGATCACACTTCTTAAAAACACTGGAAGCCATCGGGGAAAAAAAGAGTTCCCGCTAGGTAAAAAGACCGGCCTTCCAGGGAAAAAGAGAAAAAAGGGCGTGAACGCCAGCCACGAAGGGCAAAAACCGAAAAAGAGGAATTGGGCTCGATACCGGTGTACCGAACCCGGCGGGAGGGGAACCGGCGTCGAACCGGAAGAAAAAGAGCAAAAAAAAATCGCTGAAAAATCTACTTTTAACCGGGAAAACTAGACACACGTCCGGTGGGCTTCACGGAAAAAAAGAGACTGAGGTAAGATGGCACCTTTAGGAGGGAAGGGAACTGCGCATGCGTGCCTGCATTCCCAAAGGCTTTCATAGAAAGCTGGGGAAATGTTCCGCTGGGGCTTCATCAGCGCCGATGACACCCATATGTGAGGACTGACTTCCTGCTTGGTCCTGGAGAACCCTCGACCTTGCAAGTGGGGAGGCACAGGCTCCACCGCCCTGTCCACCAACAGACCTTGGAACTCCTGGAGGAGAAGATCTGTGTGCAGGGGAAGCCTTGGAGGCTCCCCTGGAAAGTATGGAGGAGGCAGTTGTTGGAAGTATAGTGCATAGTCCTTCTGGACTATCCTTAACACCCAACTGTCTCCAGTGATGAGTGGCCACTGGTGGGCAAACAGAGCGAGGCGACCTCCTGTGCAGGGTTGGGAGAGCAGGGACGGAGAGGCTATGCTTAAGGAGTCAAAAACTCCCACCCTGCTGAATAGGAGCAGGGGCCGGAGGCTTGGGGGTCCTCTGTCTACGGGGCCCATTACCCTGCCCCTTGGCCTGCTGACCCTGAGGGGCAGCTTGGGCAGCCTGATATTGCGGCTACTGTTTGTAGGCAGTGCCCTTCCTCGGGTAAAAGGGCTTTTTACCCGAGCCCTTCTTTTTGTGAGAAGGGGCAGAGGTCTTTCTAGACAGCCTTGTCCTTGTAAGGTGCTCAGTCTCGAGCTCTGCGGCCTTCTCAGCCATGGGCTTGCCAAAAAGGTTCTCACCTCGGCAAGGGACATCGACCAACTTGTCCTGAACCCATGGCTCGAGTTCTGACGACTGCAGCCATGCCTAGCGTCAAGCCGCGATGCCGGCTGCCGCAACTCGGGCCAAAGCCTCGAAGCCATCGTAGACGGCGCGGGACATAAACTTGGAGCAGTCCCGAATCCCCGAGGACAAGGACTTGAATCTCTGCAAGGGCTCCCCGGAGAGACCAGCAGAGAACCCGGCCAACTCCTTGGCCAGGTCTCGCAAGTACATGCCCATGTACAGCTGGTAAGACTGGAAACGGCAAGCAAGTATCGAGCCCTGGAAGCACTTTCTACCAACACCATCGAGGTTTCGGGCCTTGCTACCGGGGGGCACCGCGGAGTGCATCTTCTGACTCTTCAGGCGATGCATGGCCAATTCCACTACCATGGAATGGTGTGGTAGCTGCGCCTTCTGAAAGCCAGGGCTCTTCTGGAGTCGATAGATCAAATCGACCCACTTGCTTAAAACCGGCGCCGAGGCCGGTGCCTCCCACATCCGGAAGAGGAGCCGTTCCAGCATCGGAGGAACCGGGACAGCAAAGGCCTCCTTCAGAGGAGAGTCGTACTGCAGGGCCTCGAGCTCCTCGGCTCGAGGCTCTTCCTCGGGGTCCGCCAGGATAGCCAACGCAGTGGCCATATCCCAGAAAAACTCCGAGAACTGGGTATCCTCCGGAGGGGATCTACTCCGGGGTTCAGACTGCGGTGAGTCCGACAGGGCGCACCGAATCTTGAATGTGTCGGGGGACTCCTCATCCTCCGTCTCCCAGGTGGACTTGTCCGACGAGGAGTCAGGATCCGACCCCACGGGGCCCTGGAGCACCCGCCCCGACACCGGAGGCACTGGCGTCGACACCCTCAGTCCCGAACGGGAGGTCGAGGGAGACCGCGACCGAGGTCGACCTCGAGCCATCATGGTCTCGAGTATCGGCTCGGTCTCCAGGGTCGACTTCGATGTCGATGTCCCGGTGATCGGAGCAGATACGCCAGACAAGCTGGCCATCAGTGCCCGCTGCTGCTCCATGAAGGCAGACAGTCTGCACTCCAAGGCTGTCATCCTGAGACTCAGCTTGGGAGACGCAGCAGCCACTGACTCGGGCCCCGGCAGCGCCTGGCCCGACGTCAGCTCTCTGGGAGGAGAGTCCTCGAGGACTACAGGGCTTACGTGTCCAGCAGACTCCGGCTCCACACGAGGAACTTTGGCAGGCTTCTCTTGTTCCACGGGCCCGGGGCGACGGTCAGGCGTCTTAGACCTGGCCCTCGAGGAGCCAGAGACCTCTTCCGACGACACCCTCGCGAGCCGCTTCTTCCTCTTCTGTTCCCGGTCAGGGGACCCCCTGTCCGAGGAGCCACGACGGTGCTCGGGATCCGATTCCCAAGATGTCGATGCCTCAGACGAGGTCCGGGCCCGGCAGTAGGCTGAGTCAGAAAAAAGCCTTTCTTTCTGCTGCTGGCGACTTCGTAGTGCCTTGGAAGACATCTTCCCACATGGTCCACACGTCTTAGGGTCGTGATCAGGACCGAGGTACTGAAGGCAGCAGTCATGTGTGTCGGTGAGAGACATCAACTTCTTACACCGATCACACTTTTTAAAACCACTGGAAGCCATCGGGGAAAAAAGTGTCCCCGCGAGGTCAAAGGACCGGCCTTCCAGGGAAAAAGCAAAAAAGGGCGCGAACGCCAGCCACGAAGGGCAAAAACCGAAAAAGAAGAAACGGGCTCGATACCGGTGTACCAAACCTGGCGGGAGGGGAACCGGCGTCGAACCGGGAAGAAAAAAATAGCGAGAATCGCTAAAAAATCAAACTTTTATCCGGGATGACAGGACACACGTCCGGAGGGCTTCTCGGAAAAAGAGAGACTGATGTAAGATGGCACCTTTAGGCGGGAAGGGAACCGCGCATGCGTGCCTGCATTCCCAAAGGCTGTCATGGAAAGCTGGGGAAATGCTCCGCTGGGGCTTCATCGGCGTCGATGACACCCATATGTGAGGACTGACTTCCTGCTTGGTCCTGGAGAAACCTTGAACTACTGTGTAATGAAAAATGGGCAAAGATTGCACCGTCCTGCCATGCAGAGTTGGTAGACACTTATTCAAAATGACTCATGGATTAAACATTTATACAATCTAGGTAGTTAGATTTCTTGTGACGAGGTTTGCATCCTGTCAGTTGAATGAAACACGACAAGTAAATTTGTTTCACTGATCTACACAACAAACTCAGTGCTTTCAATGTTAAAGAACAATTATAGGAACATTCAAAAAGCAATTATGAAAAAGTATAGAGGGATGCTACTCAGTCTTCTGATGACTCTGCTTCCTTTTAATATGCTGTTTATTTCCTCTGGTCACAATTATCACTTGACAATGTTAAAGGGACTATCAATTTCATGATTGAATCTGCTCAATCTGAAATCTTCATCGGTCCTGTATAGTTAGTCATTCATATGCATAACTCATATGATGAAAAAAAAATAAAGTCCATCTCAAAATTAATTTCATTTCTTCAAATAATCCAATTTCATTAACTCATATAGTGAAAGAACAGCCCATCTCAAAAATCATTTTCAGTCAATAAAAAATGAGTTATCTGTTGTAGAGTATTTTATTTAACATTTCTTATATATGTAGTATCAATTCACATTTCCACAACAGAGTATCAATAGTAGTAGTATCAATTCACATTTCCACAACAGAGATCTGATATGATATGTTTCGTATCTGCATCAGGGATCAGCTCTCCTCAATGGCTTCAAAACGCTAAACTGTTCTCCAACATGTTTTGGATTTTTTATGAGGAGATATACAGAAGATGTTTATGAACTTCTTTTGAATTCTGTGTATTGTTTTGTTGGACATTCAGAACTCTTTTGAGTGAGTATAAAACACAGTGGGCTTTTGAGAACTGTCACAGAAGACTGGACTGAGCAGCTCTGGCATCTGGGAGTATCTGCTGAGCTAAGGAGAACTGATATTATAGTCCAGAGGAAAAAAGACGGTCCCTGGCTGAAAAATAAATGAATTGGGAGAAAAACCTCCAAGGGAGAGCCTCGGGCAACTGGGAGGTAACTTATATTGAGGATAGAACACTCTATGGTAGTACAATATTTTTTTTTAAGGTGGACCAATAACTTGGAAAAAGAGATCAGGACGCTCACATAAGTGAAAGGAGGCCTGTCTGTTCAGGGCTGTGTACTGTGAAGCAGTGGATAGATATTCAATAGTAATATTACTTGAAAGCTCTCAGAAAGAGTTAACACCACAGATTCAGTAGATCAGACATTCTAGAGCTTATTGCTAAGGAGATGTCCTTGGGAAAACTTTACTGAAAGTACTACTGACAATTCAGATATTGCAGAAAGACTGCGTGTTTTCAGTACTGAAGTTATAGAAGGCACTTTACCATGGTACAGAAAAACATTCAGTATAGAAATGCTTTCTGGTAGAATTAATCCTAAAAAGTTGTGTCTGGAAATACATGTATGGCTCCGTCCTGATGGCCTGTACTAATAAGACATGACCTATGAACATGGAGATACAAATTATGAATATGCATAGCAAAAATGTAATGCAATGCTTGACGTAGAAAAATAAGGTGGAAATAATATTGTGTAATGGATTTTTGAACCAATAAAAAGGTTATCAAGGTGGGTGGGAATTAGAGAGAAATTGCTGGCTGTGCAGTTCTCTCTCCCAATGCTTCAGTGACTGCTTGGAACAAAATTGTGTGTGTGAATTGTTTTATTAATTATCACTGCTTCCCTCTCATTGCTTTGAGTGAAGAGATCTGATCCCAAGAGCCCAGGTTCTGTTGCCGGTGAGGGGTGAACGCAAGTTACAGTCAATAAGTACTCTTATAGATTCTTTGGGATATGGATATAGCCTTAATTCTAAGAATAATAATCCAGAAGAAACATCACACTTACTGTTTGCAGATCACTTGACAATTTACAGTTTTAGTGATCAACAATTAGCAAAACAACTTCATGTAGTGAAATGTTTCTCAGATGACTTTTATCCTTAATGTGCTAAGTCAACCTTCCTTGAAGGAAAATTGAGCTAGACTGAGGACTGTGACATCAAAGAACTTGAACAGAAAGGTGTATATAAATACCTAGAGGTAGAGGAAAGAGCGACAATCAAGCAAAAATTACTGAGAGAAAAGATAAGTAAAGAATACTACAGATTAGTTATTTAAAAGTACTTTAACATCACAAAATAAGATATAAACCATTAATCAGCTGGCAATTCCTATACTCTCTGTTTTGGAATTGTAGACTGGTCTCTTAAAGATCTTGAAAAACTGGATGTATGAACAACAAAATTTCTCAATGCCCCTGAAGTAACCTATAAGAACCAGTGTATGCAAAGACCATACCTTCCTCGAGCCGAAGGAGGAACGGGCCCTATAGAAATAGATTATATCTACAGAGCTATTGTCATAGGCCTCTAGGCCACTTAAAAGCGTCAAAAGAGCAAAACATGTTAGAAGTGTTAAAACATGAAAGTAAACATCCAGAATCCATCTCCATTATTAAAGATGGACAGGCATCTTACAAGTAGAAGAAATGGATGAGAATGAATCTATACACAAAGGGAAGGAAGCAACAGTATTTTCAAAACAAGATAAAAAGCTCTTTGAACAATTAGAGCAGCAAACAAGGAATATGTGGCAAATCCATAAATACAGTGGAATACACAAAGCTTTATTCCAGGAAATATTCCAGGAAAGCATTATTCCAGGACAAATAAATGCTTAAGGAGAGGAGAATTGAAACTGAAAGATGAAAGACTGACAGTTGCAGTCTAGGACAGTGGATCAAGATGTTTTACAGCCTGACCGACATATAGATTTTGTAAGAAAGAGCTGAAAACCGTTACTCATTTCATAGCTGGCTGCAAAGTTCTGATGGCAGAAAATTTCTATACAGAAAGGCATGACTCATCCATTGGAAACTGTAAACACATCATCATCACTGTACCTGAAAAACATTGTGACACGACCCTAAGAGAATTACAGAGAATGAAGAGGTTATGATCACCTAGGATACTCCAATTCCAACCAATAAAAGGCAGGATGCAAGGAAACCGGACATAATGAAAAGGAAAAAAAACCATCAGAAAGGTATCAATTCCAAGTAACTATTCTGTGAATAGTGTGGAGAGGGAAAGATCCACAAGTACTACGAAATGCAGTCAGACCAAGGAAATGTGGCAGAAAGATAATGAAATATTTTCATCATTCTGGGTGCCCCACTAGTCTGATTAAAAGGAATTTTCAAGCACACCTTGCCTCTACATGTTACATTTTATCAATTCCAAAAGGAATCTATCTTTGGCATGATGCGAGTACCACAGCGAGTGTTAGTAGTAAACCTGAGAGACTTAGATCATATTCCACATGCCCTGGGGGCTTAGGAGTAAAGTTCATTACTGTCATAATATATGCAAAACTTACCCATTTGGAGAAACTGCCCCAGAAAGAACAAACAACATATAAAAAAGAAACCAGAATCATCAGAAAACTGAGTGACAACCCTCCAATTATACTTATTCATAATTACTTTTTGAATGTTTCTGTAATTGTTCTTTCACAATGAAAACACTGAGTGTGCTGTGTAGATCAGAGAAACAAACTCCTACTTTAATGCATTTTTCAAAGTATTCTTTAGGTAGCAAAGTGTGGAAAATGTACAAGGCTGAAGACTTATGATGCACTATGCTGGCTTATCTGTCCGGCTAAGACAATTTTGTGGTCACCTGATTTCTGAAAGCCTTTAGAGCAATCAGTACTACTCATAACAATAGAAGGTTTATGTATAGTTGTTTCTTAGCAGGCGTATCAATCTCTTCTAATTAGTCTCCCAGCCAAGACTGGATGCATCCATACTCAGAACAATCTAGTAAAGGAACATTTGGAAGCTCCCCCATTTTTCATGTTGGAATGCAAGAGTCTCAAGAGCTGGGATAATACAAATATGATCCTTAAGACCAATGTTCCCTCTAATTTTCTGTAGGCTGTGTGCGCATAAAATATCAGCTGTGCAGCTTTTGAAGGAAGGTTACATTTTTTGTGCGCCACATAACGACACTCGGAGTTATGTACTTTAAAATTTGACTACACGTCAGAATACAGTATGTACACCACATTGATTGCACTAGAAAATATTGTAGAACTTGTGAAAACCATAAATACACAACAACTTTTAAATTTTAAGACGTCTGTGTTGTTTCCTATCAGAATCAGAACCGTAATTTTTGTGCGCTCTGTTGTAAAGTATGTGCGCTCGCTTGGCAAGGTGTGTGCGCGCGCACACGTGCACAGCTTAGAGGGAACAGTGCTTAAGACTATGTGGTGTCATTTCACTGAAACTTCATAGTCCAGTGGACTTGCTTTATATGGAAGCATGCCGAGTCATATGCATTATAAAGGATATTAGCCTAGGTATTCTAAACATGAACCCAGCTGATGTCTTATGACTGAATTCTCTCCCCCACTGTGGTCAACATGCTATTGGCTCTATTTGTGGGAAGATGCAGCATGATCTTAGTTTCATCTACCAAAGTCCCACTAAATTCAGTTCAGATGATGGGCACAGAAGAGATGTTGGATAAATAGCTATGAACTGTAACAGCCAGGCGGTGATGGTCACCACTTTGTAGGGAAATGCATGAACCACATTTCTGTAGCAGACAGCTAGACATGAGGTGAAACCCCCACTAAACTGTGGAAAAGCTGATAGGTAGTATGTAGTATGGTATTTGTGGCATGCAGTGTGTATGAGGGGAAAGATATTTGGAAGTATGAGTTTAACGTGTATGTGGGGGGAGGTATAGGGCACTTTATTTTTGGAGTTTTATATATGCTTTTATCATGTGTTTTAATATGAGTCTCCCAATACTAAAAAGAATACAGGGAAGATCAGAGTCATATCACAAGGTTATAGGTGGTAGATTCACTGTTTGGCATTTGTTCATACTCAGTGTGATTCACTTAGGAAAGAGCCTGATTCTTTTTTTTTTTGCTAACAATGGGCTTTGTGAAAGGTAGGTTGGTGATATGAAAACAGGAATTACTAAACAACTGGATTATGGAGAATCTGCTGCATGTGGTTTTGAGCACAGAAATACCATCACTGCTTGAGCCTCTGTCCAGATGGATATAGTGCCTGTATTGGGCCAGGCGGAGAAAGGGGGAGAAGTTGACATAACGTTTAATAAAAAAAATGGAGTGTGGTATGAATGGAGCAGTAGGATAGTAATTCAGTGGAAATGATCTTGGTAAAATCATTGTTAAAAGATTCAGTTGATATTTTACTGGTATATAACCCACTTAGGGAAGGGGGGTAAGGTTGTTTAACCTTTCTAGATGAGCTGAGTATGCAATATTCCAATGCACTGATATTTGGAGATTTTAATGTGCCTGTCAACAATCAGTTGGAACGGAAGTTTAGGTTTTATACAGCTCATGGACAATTTAGAGCATGTGCAGATAGTAAGCGCTGCCATCTACAATAAGGGCAATATTCTGGAATTCTCCAATAAATGAGATTACACCATTATTATAGGTCAGATCATTATTTCATACATTTTGACTGAGTTACATTAGCAGAACAGACCTTCAGGTAAAAGCAGTGATGTGTGAAATGGTGTAAAATTCAAACTAGCAAGGGAATTTATTTGTGCATAAGAACAGGTTGCTCCACCACCACTGCAATGGGATTTAGGAGTGGGGCTGAAATGTGGCAGAAGTCATTACAGCAGTTTACAACACAGGTAATGGGACAGAGAGAAGCGGTTAATGGGAGACAGGTGGGGAGGTGGACGGTGGTATACAGGATTGAGGCTGTTACGCAGACAAGTAAAACATTCTGACCATACAGTAGATGGCAAGAGATTGGGAATCCTGTAAATCAAGTTTGATGTAGGAAAGTGACTTGCCAGAATCATTGTGAAGTGAAGGACAACAAAAATAAGAAGCGGATAGAAAAGTGCAAGATTATAAAAAGATGGGCTGAAAGATTAAGGCAGAGTGGGTAGTAAAATGGGTGTATTTTAAATGCTCAGATTTTTTGTTTCACTTTGAGACAAAGATTAATTGTCTCTCTCAGTCCTTCAGTGTTTGGGATGGGGAAAAGGAGGACAGGTGAAAGTTACTGTTACAGGAGGATGGTACTAGAAGGGGGAGTATATGTTGGGAGCAGTTGCTGAAGGAGAGAGTTATAGATCAGAGTATAGACATTGGAAGAGAGGTTTGAGTGGGATAGGATATGTGGCAGGGGACATGAGAGGAGAAGATTTGGATATTAGAGTGGGAATCAGCAGTTACTGGAGAGGAGGGCAATAGGTGGGATTCCTTTTGCCAGGTTCAGAGATTAGAGGTGGAGGACTGTTGAGTCATCCTATTAGGTGGCTCAAGGAGGGGCCCTGTTGGGAATATTTAGTTGAACAGTCTTCCACTTCTTGGACAAATTATAAATTTCTAACTGAATGAGGGGGCTGCTCCCAAGGAGTTGAAAAAGCCAGGGGTTGCTCCCACGGAGTTGAAAAAGGCTGTGATGGTATCATCAGGGCCGACCCATCCATTGCGCAAGAATGTGGTTCACACTGGGCCTCGTGCTTCAGGGGGCCCCACACGAACTTCATTCTACGCGTGTGTTCCATTTAAAGTGCCAGCTTCAGAGGGAGCAGGGGAGACCCGAAGCCCCGGCTCACCTCTGCACAGTGCCTGAGTGAAGAGCGGTATGTTTCTTCACTCTGGTAGCTGTATTCTCGTGAAGCGTGCTGAGGGCTGGGAAAGGTTAAAGGGCATTTCCTGTTTCCCGGCCCTCAGTGCACTTTACGAGAATACAGCTACCGGGGTGAAGAAACATGCCGCTCTTCACTCCGGCGCTGTGCAGAGGTGAGTCGGGGCTTCGGTCTCCCAGGCTCCCTATGAAGCAGTTCAGAGAGGCGCAGGGCTCTTTGGGGGGGGGCTAGGATAGGACTGGAAATGAGCTGATGGGGGGGGCTTGACTGGAAATGGGCTGATGGGGACTAGGCTATGACTGGAAATGCATGATGAGGGAGATAGGACTTGAAATGGGCTGATGGGGGGGATTTGATAGGACTGGAAATGGCTGATGGAGGGCTAGAAAATGAATGGAAATGTGCTGCTTGGGGGGGGCAGGACTGAAAATGGGCTGATTGGGGGGCTAGGACTTAAAATGGGCTGAAAGGGGCTAGGAAATGACTGGATATGTACTTATGGGGGGCTAGGACTGGAAAAGCTGATCGGGTGGCTAGGACTTGAAATTGGGCTGATTTGAGGGGTCTTGGACTGGAAATGGGCTGATGGGGGGCTAGGGCTGGAAATGGCATGATGGGGGGAGGGGCTAGGGCTTGAAATGGGCTGAAATAGGGCTAGGATAGGACTAGAAATGGCTGATGGGGGGTTAGGACTTGAAATGGGCTGACTGGGGGAAGCTTGGACTGGAAATGGATTGATGGGGGGCTAGGATTGGAAATGGGCTGATGGGGGATGGGAGAATGGGACTAGAAGGGAGCGGATGCTGGGGAAGGACTGGAAGGGGATGGGGCTGGGGGAGTGAGGATAGAGAGGATAAAAGATATTATGTGTGGGAGAGAAGAAAAATCTATGATTGGCCGAGCATTGGGAGAGTAAGTGGGGATTGAGGATGGAAGGGTGAAATTTGAGTGGATGAAAAAGGAATAAAGAAAGAAATGGAGGAAAGAGCAAAAGAGGAAAGATATAGAAATTACACTTACCTGGTAATTGTCGTTCCTTGAGTGACGACAGTTTAGTCCTCTACCTCTGGGTTGTGCACCTCTTCCTGCAGCTAGGAGACTGGGCATGTCAAAGTCATGACATCACTGGATATAGCCTGCTGGTATTTCCCATCAGCCTCCAGTGTACTATTGACAAAGCAAACTCAAAGGAACAACAAATAAGTAACTATACCATAACTTTAAATAACTCCCCATTCCTCAACTGGAGGAGCCTTTTTAACCGTATCCGTCTTATATTTTCTTTTCTCTTTTTTTTTTTTTTTTTAACTTTACATTCATGTCCCCCCTATGCAAACACGTTTCCTATACCATCACCTCGTTTAAATAAGAGAAAAGGAAGAAAGAACAGAGGGATAATCACTGCGATCTAGAAACTGAAAGGATCTGTCTATTCCTTGAGACTGATGCTCCACTCCGCCTGAAAATAAACTCTGAAGAAATCACACCCCTGGGCGGGAATGAGGACTAAACTGTCGTCACTCAAGGAACGACAATTACCAGGTAAGTGTCATTTCTATTTCCTTATCGTTCCTCCAGTTTAGTCCTCTACCTCTGGGATGTAACAGAGCAGTAATCATTGGGAGGGACCTATCCAGCCAACTCACCACACCGTCGACCCGGAACAGGCATCCTTTACTGCCAAAACATTTAGGCAGTAGTGGTTACTGAGGAAATGAAGAGACGACCTGGAAGCTGCTCTACCAATCCCCCCTGATGGAATGACACAGTGATTCACCCATGAAGCTGCTTGTGCCCTGGTAGCAAGAGTCAGAAAGCCCCCCGGAATCATACAACCTCGCCACCAGAAAGCTGAGGCAACCACCGCCTTAACCCAGTGCGAAATGGCCGCCTTCGCTGCTGCTTCCCCTTTGTGGGGTCCTCCAACCAGCACACAAAAACAAAGAAACGAACGCTGCACCCTGCATTTAATGTTTCCTATCGACGTAAGCTACGAATAAAAACCTCCCCTTCCAGAAAAACCGAGAACTGGAAGAGAAACCAATAGGCTCAGGAGAAAAATCAGATACCACCTTTTGGAAGGACGACAGGACTGCTCGCAAACACCACCCTCTATCCAGAAAGGGTGAAAATGGCTCATGACATGACAACGCCTAAAACTCCGAAACTCGTCGCGCCGAACAATGAGCTATCAAAGCCACTGTCTATAACAGCAAATCCTTTACCGACGCCTGGAGTAAAGAATCAAAGGGCTCTTTAGCTAACGCCTCTAAGGCCCAATCAGGATCCCCCGGCGGCACCGGAACTCTCCTTGAGGAGCGCAGTCGGATCCCAACTTAAGGAAACGCTACACATCGATCCGACCACCTAGCGCTATTCCCTTCACAGAACCTCTACAGCCGGAAACAGTCGCCCGCTGGATCCTCTAAGGAACTGTGGCGCTAGTTCCTTCAGACACTGTCCTGCAGAGAACTCAGACCAAGGATACAGACACCTTTGTCGCCCGGACTTGCCGCCGTGAACAGCAGCCTTCCAAAAGGCGCTAAGCACAGACCTATGTAGCAGAAGCAGCCTGCCTCCTTGCTCTCAACAAGGTGGCGAAGACTGCCGCAGAATAACCCTTCTTCTTCAGCCCTGCCCATTTCAAAGGCCAAACTGTAGGCGGGCACCGATCCACCTGAGACATTCGTCAAGGACCTAGCCACAGCAGAACGTCTGCTACCGACAACTTCTAGGAAAAGCCTGTTGAGTAGGCGAATGAGAAAAGCTTAGTACGGCCGTCTCGTCCAACCGGGCGCTACCAAGAGTACCTTTCTCCTAAAGCCTCGATACACCAACTAGTTGCCCTATGAGAGCCCACGGGGAAAGGACAAGACAAAGACTTAATTGGGAGCTTACTGACCCCCGACTTGGACGAACCATCAGCTGCCCCATTCCTCCACCAGATAGACCTCCGGGTGAACCCCAAGGAAGCCAATAATATTAGCTAGCGCTTGAATTAAGCCATAATGCACATTTGCCCCATAAAGCAAATCAGGCTCTAGTCAATTGAACTCCCTGATCCTTTCCTGTTCCAGGCGAGTAGACTGCTGTAAACACTGAGACCACCTGAAGCATGCACTCACCTCCCCAGGCTCCACAAATGGGAGCTTGTAAGGCCAGAGCATTGCCCCCAACGATCGCTTTCGCTTCAGTGAACCATCTACTTTCCTATCTTGCGATAAAGAAGATTGCTAGGGCTCTCTTCCATACAGTGAGTCCACACCCCCTGGTAGTGCAAGGTGTGCACCCACCCACGTAGTATCCAGGCCTGCCCCTGCTTAGCCTCAAAATGTCAATCAAGAACAGGCGAATTCAGGACAGCTGAATACTTTTTTTTTTTTTTTTTTTTTAACAAAGACACCTCTTAACCAAAAATTCCTTCAGCATATGCTAAGAGACACTCTTTCCGTGCCAACAATATGAAGTAGAAAGAACTCCCAAACACAGGCATACTAATCCACGGCCTTCCTGCTAGAGTAACGCCCCATTCCATCTGACTGCACAAAGATGGACTTTATATTTTAAGTTCAACTAGCACCTGGTGATATGAAATACAGCTCTCATTCCGCAGTGGCAGTTGAGTCAGCAAAGAAGAAGCCGAGAAACTGCAGACCAGTTCCCATTATACCACCTGGTAAAGACTCCACTTTTAGACCACTGAAGCAAAAAAGCATGCGAGAGTGCCTTGTGTCCTGCCAGTAGCTGATCAAATTGAAGTGATTCAGTGTATGCAGGGCATTGTCCAGAGAACGCAAGGTCCCTCCTCCAGGCTGACTCCACATTCACAGTCTAAACCGGCAGTCACCTTGGCTGATGCCGATCAGCGCGGAAGCCATCTTGTAAGCCCAGCATATGAAGTATGCCTACTAGAGTCTGAGCCGCTGCCATAGCTGCTAGAGAACTAGCCTGGCTGCGTGCTTCTGGCCCCCCATTAAGGCATTCGCTGAACACTAGCAGAGACTCTCCGTGCTGGAGAACCTCTGATAAAAGGAATGGGAGCATAGATAACTTCAAAGGCCAGAGTTCTATTTTGCAACGTCTCTCCGCTGAGCTGCCTTTTCCATATGTAAAATTAAACCACATATAGCCAAAATTAAGACATTACAAATCTACCGTAAAATCTTATAATTTGGGCAAAGCCAAACTAAACAGGAACAATTTTCCATTGAGAAACCACACAACTATAAAAACCCCTCTCATGACATAATGCTTATGGCAGAGCATTCCACATCTGTGGACTGGCCATGGCGCTCACCCAAGCACCTGTTACACCCGTCCAAGAGAGTTATCACCATAATTCCTTTTGACTTGAATATGTTTACAGCGGATCATAGCGCTATATCACAGCAGCTAAGCCAAAATATTACCCTGCCATATAAACTGACTTGAACGCTTTATAGGACCTTCTATGGATAGCGGAAAGAGATTTTTGTAAATCAACATAGCTATGCCCCTTTTTCTTTTTTTTAAGTATAGGACTCCAAAAACCAAGTTTCCGCCAACTCCAATGAAATCAAAGCAGATCAGCTAAAATTACCCGAACTGCTCCTATAGCTTTGCAAGAAGCTACCAGCCCCCGCTGCACCCAGTTGTCCTTCCCCCATTATCTTGGGGGATTCTGCATTGCAGGAGGCGTTGCACACCCCCTGCCAGCCTGCTGCGTCTACCAGGGAGCTGAAGAGCAAAATAGAAAGTAGAACCCCTGGAAGCAAACAGTGTCCCGTCCTTGGGATTCAAGACACAAAAGGTAAAAATCAAAAGTAAAATCAACAGTGTTAGCTAAAAATGAACGAGGCTATCTCTCACTAAAGCGAGTTTCTTTTTCTTTTTGAAATCCCACCGAAGTCCGTGGGACCCAAGCTTTCGAACACAGCCCCTAACGCTGTGCATTAACCACAACCAGAGAAATGAAATGAAATGAAACCCTGCTCTAGTAATAGATGAGAATTTCCTGGGAAGGGCATGCTAAGTGTTGCTATGAAACACACAGGCACCTCCCCCGGCCTTCCTGCAGTCAGAGAAATAGCAGTGGAATACAACGACCACCTTGCAAATGGAGGTCTTAGAGGTTGCTGCCTGTGTGAACCTGATGAGTAATATGATTTTGTATTTTACCACCCCCCCCCCACCCCAGGGATGGGGGCACTGAATACTATATGTGATACATGAGCAGCGCTGCCATTCGGCGGCCTTTAGGGCACCAGAGCCCGACCAACGATACAGAAGTTAAGAGCTTTAAATCTCGGCCATATAATCCTGATTTTGAGAACATTACAGTTGCCCTGTGGCATTTCTTTCCTGACTTGCAGATAATGGCTGCATACACACAAGTCATAGAAAGGCACTATTGAGTGTACCAGCTGCCCTCTGGTGGCCATAGACCGTAGCACAGGCACTTCTTGGTTGACAGTTTAACTGTCAGTCTATTTTTTTTTATATCCTAAGGTTTCCTAAACCTGTCCCTGTGAATTTTGGGCAACTTTCACTATAGAATACATAAAAGCACACTTCCAGGCTGTCCCTCCTTCCAACTACAAGTTAGGGCTCTGCCCTTGAACCTAAAAGCTGGCAATTTACCTAATATCCTGGGACTTAACAGATGCTCCTCAGAGACATGATTAGGAGGGAAAGAACATGTGGTATCAGGGATCAATGCCAAAACTGCTGTCCTATTTTTAAGTTTATTCTTATTTATTTTATAAAGAGGATTGACAACAGTCCCCCTTAAGGCTGAGGAACCCCCTGAGCCTAAAAAAAAAACAACCTACGAACAAAAGAAAGAAACAAACACTAGACCCAAAAATCTAGCTATTCTGCCTGTTGTTTTCCTCACACAGGCAGCTCACTGCAACTCTCGCCATGCGGTCCAAATACCTAGAGAGGAAATGGCCGCCCCTTCGCCAATGAATTTTGGCGCCAAGAACAACAGCCGCTGCAAAAATGAGGCCTCAGCAGACCGACCGAGCCCGAAGGCCTTACCACCTGCAGGGCAGAAAGCCACACAGCCTGCTCCTACCACCTTGAATTCCTCCGATCCTCAAGCCGCGCTGATGCGCCTGGCAGCCGTGGCGAGGATCGCTCAGCCGGTTCCACAGAGTAAAATTAAAACCCCGCAGCAACGGAGAGGCTCTGTCTCACACAGCTTCAGTGTGGCTGTACGGGTCCCGGAGCTCTCTCCCGTACAGTCAAGGGAGAGAGATCCGCACCGGCAAATGCCTGTAGCAAGTGAAAATAACTGAGAAGGAGGGAAGGCGAGAGCTGCTACTAATTTAAAGAGCCAGGCTCAAATTTAAAATTACTGTAAATAAGGAAATTTGCTCCTAACTAAAGGAAACTAATCCCTGATTGCCAATTAACCAAAGGTAACTGAATTAAAAGTAAAATTAAAAGTAAATTAAAGGTAAAAATCAAAAGTAAAATCAGAATAGAATTTGTCACACTAAATGCTCCTTATCTGTTCCCCCCAAGTGAGCCCAGAAGCTAGGCTCACTATGTTCCCCTGCTGCAAGGAGACTGGACACACTGGAGGCTGATGGGAGATACCAGCAGGCTATATCCAGTGATGTCACGACTTTGACATGCCCAGTCTCCTAGCTGCAGGAAGAGGTGCACAACCCAGAGGTAGAGGACTAAACTGGAGGAACGATAAAGAACAATATGTTAAAGCAGATGCAAAGAGAGAATGGAAAAAACTAGGAGAGAGAAGAAAGGACAAATGGACAGCAAACAAAGAGTAGTTACTCACCTGTAACAGGTGTTCTCCAGGAGCAGCAGGAATCAGTCCTCACATATGGGTGATGTCGACGCCGATGGAGCCCTCGTGCGGAGCATTTCCCCAGCTTTCAAAGAAAGCCTTTGTGAATGCAGCACACATGCGAGGTCCCCTTCCCGCCCAAGGGTGCCATCTTGCTCAGTCTGATGACATAGCTAAAAGAAAGCAAAAACAGAAAATAAATCATATGACTGCAACTCCAAGGGGAGGAGGGAGGGTCGTGAGGGCTGATTCCTGCTGCTCCTGGAGAACACCTGTTACAGGTGAGTAACTACTCTTTCTCCAGGACCAAGCAGGAAGTCAGTCCTCACATATGGGACTCCCCAGGTTCAGGCTACCGGGAACCCAAGCTGAAAAATAAGCTCCCTCTAGAGGCTCAGCATGCGTGATAAGAATCTTCTCTGAGAACGCCCCCGAACGGTAGCCCAACACAAGGGCTGGAGGGTAGGAGTTGCCTAAACCTCAAAGAGATTACAGAGTACCGCTTGTCCGAAAGCGCTGTCCCTGCGGGACTCCCTCTCGAGGCAGTAATGGGCCGCAAAAGTCTGGCTTGAAGACCAGGTAGCGGCCCGGCAGATGTCTGCCAAAGGAACAGAGCGGAGATGAGCTACTGACGCAGCCTTCGCCCTGACACGGTGGGCCGTGACTCGACCCTGCAAGGACAGGCCGGCTGCCCTGTACGCCCAGGCGATACAGTCTGCTACCGAAATGGACAGGGTACGCTTGGAGACAGGTAACCCTAGGTTATTAGGGTCAAATGATACGAAGAGCTGAACAGCCCTTCGATGCCCCTGCGTAAGGTCAATGTAGAAAGACAACGCCCTCCTACAGTCCAGGGTATGCAAGACCATTTCAGCCCGGCTGGCATGCGGCCTGGGAAAAAAGGTCAGAAGAACCACCTCCTGATTGAGGTGGAAGGAGGAGACAACCTTCGGAAGGAACTTAGGATGAGTCTGTAAGACCACCCTGTTCCTATAAAACCGTGTGTACGGTCTATCAGAAACCAGAGCCTGTAGTTTGCTCACGCCTGGTCGAGGTAAGAGCCACCAAGAACGTAATCTTCCAGGAAAGGAAGCGTAAATGACAGGTAGCCATCGGCTCAAACGGTGGGCGAGTAAGATGCTGCAAGACCACATTCAAATCCCACTCAGGGGCTGGTGGACGAATCGGAGGCTTGAGCAAAAGCAGGCCTTTGAGGAAGCGGGCCACTAAGGGGTGGACCGACAGAGGCTGGCCCTCCACCGGCGAGTGGTGTGCTGACAGAGCACTGAGGTGGACCCGAACAGAGTTGGATTTAAGGCCTAGGTCCGACAGGTGAAGCAGATACTGGTACCAGGCACGAAAACGGATCCTCTTGGCGCTGAGCACACCAGGTGGAGAACCTACACCACTTGAGGGCATAAGATTTCCTGGTGGATTGTCTCCTAGAGGCCAAAACCACCTCCTCCACTTCCCAAGGGAGAAACAAGGGGGCCAGAACTACCCTTTCAGCAGCCAGGTCATCAAATGGAGGGATTGGAGGTTGGGGTGCAGGAGAGATCGGGTTGCACCCCAAGAGGAAGGGGCGTGTCCACCGCCAATTGCAGAAGGAGTGGAAACCATGGTTGCCTCGGCCTTCTGGGGGCTACCAGAATCAGGGAGGCCCTGTCCTGAAGAACCTTGAATAGGGTTCGGGCCACTAGAAGCGTTGGAGGAAACGCATACAGCAGGCCCGTAGACCGAGAGATTAGGAAGGCATCTGCTGCTATTCGCAGAGGATACGGTTGTCTGGAACAGAACCTGGGCAGCTGATGGTTCAGTGGACTGGCAAAGAGATCTGCTGGACCACTAGAGGATTCAAATGACACTCGAGGGGCTGTAGAATCCTGCTCAACCTGTCTGCCAGATAATTTTCCTGGCCAGGGAGATAAACTGCCTTGAGAAACATGCAGTGCTTGACTGCAAAGGTGCACAGGGCCTGTGCTTCCTGACACAGAAGCCTGGACCCTGTGCCTCCTTGCTTGTTCACATAGAACATTGCTACTTGGTTGTCTGTCTGAATCAAGGCCGACTGGTGAGAGAGGACATGAGAGAAAGTTTGTAGAGCTAATCGAATAGCTCGCAACTCCAATAGATTGACCTGCTGTGTGGCCTCCCAAGGGGACCAGAGGCCCTGAGTGCATGCCCCCTGGCAATGTGCACCCCAACCTTGAAGAGAAGCATCGGTCGTCAGCACCTGTGTATGTGGTGGTGCATGGAAAGGCACGCCTTTGATCAGGTTCGGGAGATGCAGCCACCATTGCAGGGAGGCCACTAGTAGTTTGGACACTCTTACTCTGTCTCTTAAGTCTCCTGTGGCCTGCATCCACTGAGCTCTGAGGCACCATTGAGCAGGCCGCATATGCGGACGAGCATTCGGAGTTACATGGACCGTGGATGCCATGTGGCCCAAAAGCCTTAGGAAATGTCTGGCAGAGACCAAAGATCCCCTGTGAAACTGCTGGGCCAGAGCCATCAGTCTGTGAGCCCTGTTCTCGGGCAAATAAGCCATTGCTCGTAAGGTATCCAACCTTGCCCCTATGAACTCTACATCTTGTGAGGGGAGCAAAGTGGACTTTGCGAAGTTTATGACAAAGCCCAGGTGTGGAGAAGAGAGACAGTGTGAAGGAGTGGCTTGTCTGGCCTCCTGTGGAGAGTGACCCCTGATGAGCCAGTCGTCCAGGTATGGAAAGACAAAGATGCCCTGGTTTCTGAGATAGGCCGCCGCCACCACCACCAGGCATTTGGTGAACACCCTGGGTGCGGAGGTTAGGCCAAATGGAAGTACTCTGTACTGAAAATGCTTTACTCCCACTACAAATCTGAGATATTGTCTGTGGTCTGGATGAATGAGGATGTGAGTATACACATCCTTTAGGTCTAAAGAGCATAGCCAATCTCCCTGCTGGAGGTAGGGCATCAGTATTCCAAGAGTAAGCATCTTGAACTTTTCCCTCTCCAGGAACTTGTTGAGATTTTGCAAATCTAGGATGAGCCTAAGGCCTCCTGTCCTTTTTGGTACTAGAAAATACCTGGAGTAGAAGCCTCGTCCTCTCAGGTGGTGAGGCACCGTTTCCACCGCCTGCTCCTGTAGAAGACTTGCCAACTCCTGAAGGAGGAGGTTCCTGTGCAGAGGGAGTCTTGCAGGCTCCCCTGGAAAATAGGAGGGAGGTAACTAGTTGAAGTGGAGCAAGTAGCCCTTCTGGACTATGCTCAGCACCCAGGTATCCCCTGTTATAGCTGACCATCTGTGGGCGTACAATGTCAGCCGGCCTCCGGTGATGAGTGGAGCCAGCTGTGGGGGAGAGGCTATGCAGTGGGAGTCCAAACCCTGCTCCCTGATGTGCAGGAGCAGGAGCAGGAGCTTGCGGCTTGGGGGTTTTTTGCCTACAGGGCCCATGTCCCTGCCCCTTGGCCTGCTGACTCTGTTAGGGAGCTGTAGAGGCCTGGAATTGAGGGTAGGATTTGTAGGCAGAGGCCTTCCTCGGGTAAAAGGTCTTTTTCCCCAAGCCCTTCTTCTTTTGAGAAGGGGCAGAAGTCTTCCTGGACAGCCTTGTCCTGGTGAGAGTCTCAGTCTCGATTTCTGCAGCCTTTTCAGCCATGGGTTTGCCAAAGAGGTTCTCACCCCGGCAAGGGACATCGACCAACTTGTCCTGGACCCATGGCTCTAGGTCTGATGACTGTAGCCAGGCCTGATGGCGTGCACCGATGCTGGCCACTGCTACTCGGGCCGAAGCCTCGAAGCCATCATAGGCTGCTCGAGATATAAACTTCGAGCACTCTCGAATCCCTGATGACAAAGCTTTGAACCTCTACAAAGGTTCCTCGGAGAGGCCAGCAGAGAACCCGGCAATCTCCTTTGCCAGGTCTCAGAGGTACATGCTCATGTACAGCTGGTAAGTCTGGACACGGCAAGCCAGCATAGAGCCCTGGAAGCACTTTCTACCGAGGGCATCCAGGTTCTGGGCCTCCCGGCCGGGGGGCACCGAGAAGTGCATCTTCTGACTCTTCAGACGATGCATGGCCGATTCCACAACCATGGAGTGGTGCGGTAGCTGTGCCTTCTGGAAACCAGGGCTCTTACGGACTCGATAAATGGAATCGACCCATCTGCTGAGAACTGGCGCCGAGGCTGGTGCCTCCCACATGCAGAAGAGCAGCCGTTCCAGCATCGGAGGAACCGGTACAGTAAAGGCCTCCTTCGGGGGAGAGTCATACTGGAGGGCCTCAAGCTCTTCGGCTCAAGGCTCCTCCTCGGGATCTGCGGGGAAGGCCATGTCCCTCACGAAGTCCGAGAACTGGGTATCCTCCGGGGGGGGACCTTCTCCGAAGCTTGGACTCCAGTGAGTCCGATGGGATGCACCGGGTCCAGAAAGTATCCGGGGACTCCTCGTCCTCCGTCTCCCACTCTGACCCCTCCGAGGAGGAATCGAGCGGCTCCGGTCGGGCGGGCACATATGGGAGGCCGAGGGGGACCTTGGCCGAGGACTGACTCGAGACCACATTGACTAGAGGATCGGCTCTGCCTCCAGGGTCGACTTGGACGTTGAGGTCCCAGTGGTCGGGGCAGATGTACCGGTCAGACCAGTGATCAGCACCCACTGCTGCTCCATGAAGGCAGCCAAGCTGCTCTCCAAGGCCGTCAACCTGAGTCCGAGCTCAGGAGACTCAGCAGCACCAGACTCGGGCCCCGACGGTGTCGGGCCCAACGTCGGCTCCCCCGGAGGAGAGTCCACGAGGACAACAGCACTCACGTGACTCGGGGACTCCGGCTCCACACGAGGCATTTTGGCAGGCCTCTCCAACTCCAAGGACCTGGGACGGCAGTCGGAGCTATGCGACCTGGCCCTCGAGGGACCAAGAGCGTCCACCGATGTCGCCCTCGCGGGTTTCTTCTTTCTTTTGTGTTCCCGTGAGGGAGACCCCCGCTCAGAGGAGCCCTGACGATGCTCAGGGTTGGACTCCCGAGATATCGAGGCCTCTGACGAAGTCCAGGCCCGGCCGGACTCGGAGTCAGAGAAGATCCTTTCTCGTTGATGCGCTTTAGAGGACATTTTGCCGCACAGGCCACAGATCATCGGGTCATGATCGGGCCCGAGGCACCGGAGGCAGCAGTCATGTGTGTCGGTGAGAGACATCAGTTTCTTACACCGATCACACTTCTTAAACCCGCTGGCAGCCATCAGGGAAAAAGGGCCCCTGCAAGGTCAAAAGACCGGGCTGCCAGTGAAAAAGAAAAAAAGCGCAAATGCTAGTCTCGAAGGACAAAAACCGAAAAAGTAGCTCTGGGCTCGATACCGGTGTACCGTGCCCAGGCGGGAAGGGGAATCGGCGTTGAACTGGCAAAAAACCACGAATCTTCGAAGGAAAAAAATCTTTAACCGGGTGACTAAGACACGCATCCGTCGGGCTCCGCGGAAAAAAGAAGACTGAGCAAGATGGTACCCTTGGGGCGGGAAGGGGACCGCGCATGCGCGCTGCATTCCCAAAGGCTTTCTTTGAAAGCTAGCGAAATGCTCCACACGAGGGCTCCATCGGCACTGACGTCACCCATATGTGAGGACTGACTTCCTGCTTGGTCCTGGAGAATGGAGAGTTAGCAGAAGACTCGAAGAAACCAGAAGAAAGTGACTGGAGCAACTGCAACTGAAAAATAAAATGCCCAAACAAAAAGTAGAAAAATATCTTTTTATTTATTGAATTTATTAACTGGAATATGGCAGCTCTGGGAAATGTGCATCGCTAACGTCTTTCTTTTTGTTTAGTACAAGAGGAAATTAATTTATAGTTTTATGTCTCCAATGTTGTTGTACATTCTAAGTTTGGCTTTTGCAGTCCCCAGTTTAATTATTGTCTTCCTATTTCTAAATGGTGATCCTTTGTTCTTTGTTTGGTGACAGCCTCTTCTGCATCTGTAACCGAGCTGAGGTATTCTGTTCATGTAGTTTCTATGTGACAGTGCCACTTGTTCTCTTTTCCCAGTAGGAGATGTATTGGTATTCTCTGAGATGTATTGGTTTAATATTTGCAGTGTTGCCTTTTGATAGGTAGGATTTGGTGCTGTCCTGGTAGTGCTGTTAGGATACGGCGGGTTTGCTATGGGTTCTAAATGGGCAGTATTTATAGTACTTTATAATAAGCCTGGTGGTTGGCACTGGAGTATAGTAATGTAGACATCTGGTAGTCTTTCTTTATCCAGACACTCATTAAGAGGCATGTTTACTAAAAGTTAGGGCACATTAACATTATGCAAATATTTATGAAAATAAGGTCCCACAATGAGTCTCCACATGCGGCCCTGCGCCCCCCTTGGGCTGCTCCTGGGTATCACTTGTAAACGGGGGTGCTTGTTGTGAAAGTTCCACAATCTTGGCAAAGACATGAATTTACTTGACTTGCAAAGGATTGTGGGTCTTGTAGTTCAATCACACAAAACCAGCCGTTTAACCAGAATAAAGAATTGTAGTTGCTTGAGTGTAAAGCAGAAAACAGATTTTATTTATGGGGAGTTATTCCCTCGCACAGATATGCTTGGTAACATCAACAGGATAATTTATTCAGGAATTGTATTCAGGAAACAAAACAAATCAGGCAACTGAATTACTTATGCAACAACTTAGTAAAGACCTTGATGGAACAGAAAAGGTCTTTCTTCTAGCCCCTGCTAATAAACTTTCTTAGCAGTGCTGGAATGAAAAATAAACCCAAAAGGAAAATTCTCTTTATCAAAAAACAACTTTCTTCCTTTCACACAGTGAAGAAGTTTTCTTTCCAAAGTCCCACGTGCACTTGTGCCTTGCTCTAATCACAGGTGCTTAGCCAGCTGCAAACCATTGCTGGTCCACTCTCCACATGGCTCCAACTTTCCCCAAAGCTTTCTCTCAAAGAAACTTTTCTGGGAAGCTAAAAAAACAGTACAGTTCCTTTTGGTGTTTGATGCTTAACTAAGGATTACTTTAGAACAGCAGCTTAGACAGAGAGCAATCCATGCATTCCACTTTCTCATTTGATATTTCCCCTTGCTCTTGAAATATCATAGGATCACTTTCATACACTGGCTCAGAGGAATTCTCTAACTGATCTCTACCAGGATAGAAACTGTTTCCCTGCTGTCTTCCTTGTGCAAAGCTAAGGAACAGATCAGAGTTCATACCTGAGATCACGTTGTCATTAGGTTTCCTCTCTGGGTATTTTGGCCAGTAGGTAGCAAAGCTTCTGTGCCCAGCTCTCCAGTCAGAATCTCTGGACTTTAGGTCTCTTTTCTCATACCTCCTTAAATAGGTATTAGAGCTCCTTCTTTCTGTAGATGCAGCCGTCTCCTTTACAGGTGCTGTCCGAGGGTTCCTGGCTGTATATATCCAAGCCTCTGGTTTCTTCCAGTCCAATGAAGAATGCTTGCCCCAGGAATCTCTCCCAGCATACGTACTGCCTCGGGCTCCTTTCTTAGACCTCCTGGAAGTCTTGCTGTTCTTCCTTCTGTGTTCTCTTTGCTCTTGCTGTCCTCCTTGCTGTCTGTCTGAAGAATTTCTTCTTCCTTTAAAGTGCCTAGATGGACACTCCACCCTAGCACAGTCCAGGTGTTCTGAATCAAGCCCTGCCCTAGGAGATGTGTGATTAGGGATTACATCATTGCTTCTCTGATTAGGCACACGTTTCCCTACTTCAGCTCTCCTAGAAGCTTTCTGTAAACCAGTCCATTCTGGGTCTGGTAGTCTTTTAGATAAACACTCTGTTTTAGTGTTTTTACCAGCCAGCACAGGTTGCTTATTCAGAGCCAATTCACCTCTTGTATTATTTCTTCCTGAACTATGATAAGCTTCCTTATCACACACTTCAAAGGAAGAGTCAAAGAGGGAATCTGCAACTGGCCATTTTCTGTCTGGTTTCAAACTTATTTATTTAGTTTTAAAGAAGGTAGTCTTGAATGACTTGTCCTTATGTTTGGAGAGGAATCAACCATTCTAGCTCTCCCGGTTAGGGTTCAGAGTAAATTACAGCACTGAAACTGTGCTGTTGGCACTTGGACAATATAAGGGTAAAGGCTGACCAATGGTATGATGCGATACTGCTACAACTCTTTAAAGGCATCATGGTTATTGAGGAGACCAAATAAAGATGCTTGTGGTAGTGTGGCATGCGGTGGGAAGGGGTTTTCATTAAAAAACAGGACAGTAAGCAGTCGAGGGAAAACAAAATTATCTTTTATTCTGTCCCAGTTTGTTAATCCTTCGCAAGCTAAAACACAGGACAATCAGCAGTCCAGGGAAAACAAAGTTAGCTTTTATGCTATAGCAGCTTGTTAAATCTTCACAAGCTGGTTCTCCCAGCCCCAGAAAAAGCTCCTACACCACAGAACTCCTTTGCACAGCTTGCCTTAGGAGGACTTCTGGCTCCATGGGCCTCTCCTCCTTCCTGTACAGTCCTGAATTCTGGACTGCAGACTCTCTTAAAGAGACTGTTGATAATCCATTTGGAGAGGGACAGGTAGCATTCTATATATCCTATCACTATGCTCTTGATTCTCTTGTCACTCTTAATCAAATTGGATAGACTTTAGCCATCCTTTGAATAAAACCTTGGAGGGAAAGGTTCTCAGGAGAATAAAATACACTTCTTCTAATATATATAAAGCAAGCAAAAATGCAAAACAGTTTTCAAAGAAAATAATGATCTAGAAGAAGAAGAGGTGGCATTATGAAGCATCAATGGGTTAGACAGAGGAGTAACACCAATAAAATTTAATCATAGCAAGGTAGATGTCTCGTAGAGGAAGTGGTGGTGGATACAAAAATAGTATTGAGTTTCAAGAAACCATAGCACAGCACGGAGGATCCCTTGTTGAATGCAAGCAAAGGGAAAGTCAGAGATCAACTTGTGTCTTATGTTATTACAGCAGGAATGAAAATGGAAAGACTAGATGGACCATTTAATCCTTATATGCACTAACATTCTATAACCTATTCTTTCACATTATATTAGAAACATAGGAAAATGACGACAGAAAAAGACCACATGGCCTACCTAGTCTGTCCTTCCATATCAACAACTACAACAATCCCCTTTTTTCCTTTAGAGATCCTCTGTGTTTGTCCCATGCTTTTTTGAATTCAGATACTGTCCTCATCTCTACCGCCTCTACTGGGAGACTATTCCACAGATCCACCACTCTTTCTGTAAAGAAATATTTCCGTATATCACTCCTGAATCTATCCCCTTTCACCCTCATCCCATGTCTCCTCATAGCAGAACTTGCTTTATTTATTTATTTATTTAACTGTATTTATATCCCGCTTTTCACCGGGTCAAAGCGGTGGATTTGAATTGAAAGAGGCTCTCCCCCTGCGCATTTATGCCATGGAGGTATTTAAACGTCTCAATCATATCACCTCTATCCCGCCTTTCCTCTAAGGTGTACATATTAAGATCTTTAAGTCTGTACTCAAATGTTTTATAATGAAGACCACGAACCATTTTAGTAGCCACCCTCTGTACTGACTCCATCCTGTTTATATCCTTTTGAAGGTGTGGTCTCTAGAATTGCACACTATATTCCAAATGAGGTCGCACCAAAGACTTATACAGGGGCATTATCACCTCCTTTTTTCTGCTAGCCATTCCTCTCTGTATGCACCCAAGCATCCTTCTAGCTTTTGCTGTCACCTTTTCTACGTGTTTAGCTATTTTAAGATCATCAGACATAACCACGCCTAGGTCCCGCTCTTCTTTAGTGGACAAAAGTACTTCACCCCCTATACTATATTGCTCCTTCGGATTTCAGTAGCCCAAATGCATGACCTTGCATTTTTTAACATTAAATCCCAGCTGCCAAATTCTAGATCATTCTTCAAGCTTAGCTAGATCCCTCCTCATGTTATCTACACCTTCCTGGGTGTCTATTGCAGATTTTGGTATCATCCGCAAAGAGGCAAATCTTACCCGACAACCCTTCCGCTATATCACTAACAAAGATGTTAAAAAGAATCGGACCAAAGACAGATCCCTGGGGCACCCCACTGGTAACTTCCTTCTTCTCAGAGTGAGCTCCATTTACCTGTACTTCGTCACCTCCCACTCAACCAATTTCTAACCCAAGCAGTAACTTTAGGGTCCATCCCCAGGGTGCTCAGTTTGTTTATAAGTCGCCTGTGAGGAACAGTGTCAAAGGTTTACTGAAATCTAAATATACCACATCTAGGGCTCTCCCTCAGTCCAACTCCCTGGTCACCCAGTCAAAGAAATGAAACAGATTTGTCTGACAAGACCTGCCTCTGGTGAATCCATGCTGTCTCGGATCCTGTAATCCGCTGGACTCCAGAAACCTCACTATTTTCTCTTTCAGCAGCGTTTCCAATAATTTACTCACCACCGAAGTTAAACTGGCCTGTAGTTTTCAACCACATCCTTACTTCCGCTTTTGTGTAAAGGCACCACATGAGCCTCTCTCCAGTCCTTTGGCACCACTCCCGACTCCAACGAGGCACTGAAAAGGTCAGTCAGTGGAGCTACTAGAATGTCCCCAAGTTCCCTCAGTATTCTAAGGTGAATCCCATCTGGTCCCATTACTTTGTCTACTTTCAGTTTAGCTAGTTTCTCACGAACACAGTCTTCTGAAAATTGTTCAAGATTCCCTTGCTTCTGTTCCTGTTTGTGGGTGTTTTCTGAGGTCCTGTTCCTGGTTCTTCATCTGTGAACACAGAACAAAAATATTTGTTAAGCAATTCCGCTTTATCCTCATCAGCTTCTACATATTCCTCCCCTTCCCTCTTGAGTCTGACAATACCACTTTTGCCCTTCCTCTTCTCACTAACATATCTGAAAAATGTCTTATCCCCCCCCCATTTTATTGCATTGGCTATTTCTTCCTCTTTTTGAATCTTTGCTTTCCTGGCTACTTTGCAAGCTTCTCTAAGTTTTTCCAAATATAAATGCCTGTCTTCCTTTCTCTGTGATCTCTTGTATTTCATGAAGGCCTCCCTCTTTTTCATCAACTTTTCTGCTACTTCTATCGAAAACCTTAGAGGTCTCCTTTTCCTTTTACCTTTATTTACCATTTTAACAAAAAGGTTGGTTGCCCTTAAAATATCCCCTTTCAGTTGCCCCTACTGTTTTTCTACATCCCCCAGCTGTTCCCATCCTGCTAACGACCTCCCTGAGGTATTGGCCCATCTTGGCAATGTTTGTTTTCCTAAAGTCTAAGACCCTCACTATTGAATGGATTCTAACAGCCCTAGTCCTAATACTGAAACACACCAACTGGTGATCACTGGATGCAAAATGATCTCCCACTATAACATCAGAAACACTTTCACCATTAGCAAGCACCGTCCAGTATGGCCCCTTCACGTGTGGGGTCTGTTACCAATTGCCTGAATAGCTCTCCCTGTAGAGAATTCAGGATCTCCTTACTTCTAGATGATACTGCAGCAGGAATGTGCCAATCAACATCTGGCATATTGAAATCCCCCTATCAGTAGCACTTCCCCTTTCCTAGCAATGCTGTGTATGTCTTCAATTAACTCTCTGTCTACCTCTTCCTCCTGTGAGGGAGGTCTGTATATCATGCCAATGCAAATAGATTTCTCTTTCCCTCTTTCTAGTTTAACCCACAATGCCTCCTCTCTCCCTTTTAAGCTCTGTAATTCCAAAGCTTTAATATATATATTTTTTTTACATATAGTGCCACTCCTCCTCCCCTTCTTTCTATCCTGTCCTTTCTGAATAAAGTATAGCCTGGTATAGTTACATCTCAGTCATGGTTTTCTGCGAACCATGTTTCTGTAACTGCCACTAAATCCAAGTCGGCCACTCCCACCAAAGCTTCAACATCAGGGATCTTATTTCCCAAGCTATGGGCATTTATACACACTGCTTTACATATGTCACCCCTTTTACCCATTTCCATAAAGGTATTTAATGTATCACTTACCTGGGGGCTTTCTTCACCCATCCCCAATGAATGTAGTTTAAAGCCCTCTTCAGTAGATTAGCCAGTCTACTACTGAAGACACGTCAACCTTTCTTGAACAGATGGACACCATCTCTGCTCTGCAACCCTTGCAAAAGCATACAATGGTCAAGGAAACCAAAACGTGCTTGATGACACATTCCACGCAGCCATGCATTCATCTCCAGGATGCGAGCCTCTCTGCCTTGGCCTTTGCCCTCAACAGGGAGGATTGAAGAGAACACCACCTGTGCACCTATCTGCTTCACCCTCTGTCCCAGAGCCATGAAGTCACTTTTGATACACTCAGAGGGATACTTGGCAGTATCATTTGTTCCGATATGGATTAGCAACATTGGGTAATAGTCAGTGGGCTTGATGAGTCTCGGCAAACTCTCCGTAACATCTTGGATTTTGGCACCAGGCATACCTCTCTGGACATCACATCTGGTCAGCAGATGGATGCTTCAGTACCCCTCAGAAGAGAGTCACCAACCACCACTACCCTTCACTTCCTTGTGGTCACTGATTCTGAAACTTTGGAGTACTTGAGCTCTGGTTCATCCCTTTACAGGGATGCTTTCACCTCCTCCACTTCCAGGGCTGCACAATGGTTCTTCAATTCAAGGCCTGGAGAAGTTGGATTGGTTATTTTGCAGGTCCCGTGACTTGTGTCCAACCTTCGTCATTCTGAAGGCACCCATCTTCTCCTCTGCTAGAGAGCTTGGTTACTGCAAGAAGCATTTCATCAATGTACTTCTCACTGTCTTGTATGCTCCTCAGCCTTGCCACCTCCTCTCTGAGTTCCTCCACTTGTTTCCTGAGAGCTTCAGCATGCAGGTACCCTGCATATGGAACAGATCATTCAACTGGCAATGGGACCTCTGTCTGGACAGAGGCAGAAGCTGTAACGGGGGCAACAGCTTTAGCGATACGATTTTTCCCAGCCATTGTTCTGTTTGTGGAGCTTAAGTATCTGTTAAAGCAAAAGAGAGAGCTCTACCAGCCGGTTTCCCAGCTGTCCTTTCAGAGAAAAAGCAGTTAAATCTCTTTAATTATATTCAAAATGTGCTGTTCCATGTCCCTGTGTTTTGTTAATTGGGGAAGTGCCCTATAAAGCAAGACTGCTCACTAGGGGTGGGTGGGAGTTGGGGGGGGGTAGTGAGGAAACTGATTAGGTGTCGGTAGCTCCCAAGAGCTGAGAAAGTTACTAAAGCAGAGTTTTAAACCTAGCCCACTAAAGAAAATATTTCTCCTTTTAAACTAAAGCACCAAAAAGAATGTAACTTTATTTTAAAAATGTACCAAAACCCTTTTAAGAGCTCCCAGTCAGAGAGCTAGCAATTAAAAAAAAAAAAAAACACAGAGAGAGAGGGGAGGGGGTTCCAGGCTGGGAGAGCCCTGCCCCGATTAGTATGGGATACCGGTCAGGGGGATCTGGACACTGCCCCGCTGCTCTGAAAATCATTACGTGGAATGTGTGCGGTTTAGGCCACCCTATTAAGAGATATAAAATTTTACAGGCCTTAGCCAGGCAAAATTGTGATATTGCATTTTTGCAAGAGACCCACCAGACGGCTGAGGAGCATGATAAGCTTCGCCGGGGTTGGGTCGGGCAGGTCTGGGGGGCGCCGGCTGTAGGGAGGAAAGGGGGTGTGGCTATTTTGATCCACAAACGGGTTCGATGGGCCATTGAAGCTGAAGTGCGCGATGAGGCGGGACATTATCTGCTATTGCAAGTCAACTTAGAAGGGAAACCAGTCATCTTGGAGACGGTATATGGACCGAATTCCCTCGACCCCCACTTTTATGCTAGTGTGGCCTCCAAAGTGGAGCAGATGCCTGAGATCCCCCTGGTGATGGGAGGTGACTTTAATGGAGTCTTAGATGTGGATCTGGACACTACCAGAGGGGGGGAAGCGCGCGAAAGGGGACCGGTGACTCGGGTGTTGCGGCGCTTCAAGACTCGATTGGGGCTGGTAGACCCCTGGAGGGTTCTTCACCCTTCAGAGAAGGATTTTACCCACCAGTCTAGAGCTCATGGCTCCAGCTCCCGTATCGACTATATGCTGCTTTCCAATGGGATATTTGCGAAGGTGGGGGAGACGCAGATCGGGCCTTTCGAAATATCAGACCATGCGCCGGTATGGTTGGAACTGTGCTGGGGCGGGGGGACGGACCGATCTAGACTTTGGCGATTCCCACTGGAACTGTACAAAGACGCGCAGTTTCATAAGTTTTTAGAAAAACGCTGGCAAGAGTTTGCAGAGGTCCACCGAGGCCATCAGGGAGACCCGGAACTGGTCTGGGAGACGGCCAAGATAGTAATGCGCGGTGAAATTATTGGATTCGCGGCACGCAGACGTCGGCTGCTCGTAGACCGGATTCTCCGGCTTGAGAAGCGGGTATCCTTTCTACGTCGTCGGCTGGCGCAGGCCCCGTCTCCAGGGCTTCAGAAGGAACTGTGGGAAGCCCGGGTGAGTCTTGACGAGTTGCTACACCAGAGAGCCAAGAGGTCAATTTTATATTACCGATACCGACTACAGTGCCATGGGGATAAACCCGGGCGGCTGTTGGCCCGCTGTCTGCAAGGTCAAAGAGGCTCCAATACTGTGGCGGCCCTGCGAGATGAACATGGGAGGCTACAGCGAGACACCAAGGAGATAGCCCGGGTATTTTGGGGTTTCTTTCAGAAACTCTATACGGCGGAAAGAGGCTTACCTTCGGTAGCCTCAGAATACCTCCGGAAGTTGAATCTACCTTCGCTAATGGAGGAACAAAGCCAGCATCTGGGGCACCCAGTTACCCTAGAGGAAGTGGGATCGGTCATCACGGCGGCTAGTTGCTATAAATCGCCAGGACCTCATGGTTTGGGAGCCGAGTTTTATAAACTGCTTCATGGTTTTGTCAGTCCGGCCTTGGTTGAGGTGTATGCGTGGCGGGTGGAACAGGGTGGCTTTAGGTGGGGCAACAACCATGCCCATATCACTTTAATTCCCAAGCCAGGCAAAGACCCGGAATTACCTGTTTCTTACCGCCCGATCTCCCTATTGAACTTTGACCTTAAGATTTTTGTCAAAGTGCTGGCAAACAGACTGGCGGAATATCTAGATGTTTTGATTCATAGCTCCCAGGTAGGCTTTGTGAAAGGTCGATACATAGTACGGAATATGCGTAAAATTTTAGCGTCGTTGGAATGGGTGCATGATCAGCATCTGCCTTCTCTACTTGTGAGTTTCGATGCGGAAAAGGCCTTTGATCGGGTCGATTGGTGTTACCTAAAAATGTTGCTACCCTGGTATGGTCTCGGGGCCTCGTTTTGTGCTATGATAGATAGTCTTTATGCCACTCCGACGGCGGGAGTACTCTGTAATGGGGTGTTGTCAGAGGCATTTCCATTGGAGAGAGGTACGAGACAGGGTTGCCCCCTTTCACCCCTGCTATTTGTTTTGTCATTAGACCCACTGATTCGGGCAGTGGAGGCTTTGCCCGCGATCCAGGGGGTGCGGATTGGAACTCAAACATTTACCGTATCGGCTTTTGCAGATGACATTTTGGTGCATCTTCTGTCTCCGGAGGAGTCCTTGCCTCAGCTGCTGAAGGAATTTCAGACATATGGCCTCTTTGCTGGCCTGCGGATTAACGGGGACAAGTCGGAGGCCCTAGATGTCTCGGGTTCTCTGCAAAGAGGCTGGACGGGCAGGTTCCCCTTGAAGTGGGCTAACTCTCATTTTACCTATTTAGGTATCCGACTGACTAGTCAGCCACAGGACCTCTACAGGTGTAACCTGGACTGGATGGTGAATCGCATACGGTCCCAGCTAATGGCTTGGGGGCCATTGCCATTCTCTCTGTCCGGACGTGTGGCGGCGGTGAAGATGGTGATTCTGCCGAGGTTGTTGTATTGGCTGCAAACCCTGCCGGTATGGCTATTTCGGAGAGATTTGCATCGGGTGGAGAGGATAATTCGGGCCTTTTTGTGGCGTGGTGCGCGGGCTCGTATCCCCCTGATAAGGCTTGTGGGGAAGTGGCGAGAGGGGGGGATGGGGCTTCCTGATCTTGGCATGTATGCATTGGCCTGACAGGCACGCCATCTTGGCGATTGGCTTGGGGAGACTGCAATATACACACCCACACCTTTAGAGGAGGCTCTGGTAGCGCCTCTTTCGCTGTTAGGGGCTTTACATACACGGTCTAAAGACTTGCCAGGCCGCCTTGTGAATAGCGTCTTATTTGGTTCGGCCCAGCGGACATGGCGGTATCTGAACACCCGCTGGGGGACGCCCTGGACGGTTTCCAGCTGGCTGCCCCTGCAGGGCAGTTTGCCCCCGGTTCGGGGTCTCGGGGTTTTTGGGACTGGAGGCGGAGGGGTATCCAACTTATAGGGCACTTAAGTTGATGTCAGTGGCCGTTGTAAATCATTTCAGGCCCTCGGTCAGGAATACGACTTGACGTCCCAGCATACTTTTGTGTTCTTGCAGGCCTCTCACTATGTCTCTTCCCTACCTAGAGCAGCATTGGCGTCGGAGCGCTCTGAGCAGCTGTTGGGGTTTTTTGCATTGGGGGAGGGAACCCCTCCCACTATTGCGGGCCTGAGGGCTTGCCTGGATAGCCTTCGTACTCCAGCTGATTATCGGGGGGTGGAGGCGGCCTGGGGAGCAGAGCTGGGGTGGGAGGTTTTCCCTGACACTATCCATACCGCTTTGTGCCGGATTGCTGCTGTAGTGGAGGGGGCGAAGTGGAGAGAGGTGCAATTCAAATGCCTCACTCGAGCCTATTTTTCACCTCGCCGAGCCTTGCATAGTTGTCTGACGGAGGATGGTCGGTGCCCACGCTGTTTAGCGCCATTAGCCAACTTGCTACATATGTGGTGGGCTTGCCCCCATATCCAACCTTACTGGGCTCGGATACGAGCCTATGTCAGCGAATTATTGCAGCAGAGGTTGCGTTGGACGGGTGCTTTTGTGGTTCTAGACAGGATGGACCCCCCCTGCCCGACCCGGCGCACAGATAGGTTACTAATGCGGAAGGCTTGTCTGGTGGGTAAAGGCCCCATTTTGCGCCTATGGTGCGAGCAACGTTCTCCCACGTTTGTGGAATGGCGTAACTGTTTCCACCAGGTAATGTTGATGGAGCGGTGGCGAGCACGGGGCAGTGTCAAGCGTTGGACTATTTTCATTCAGATATGGGGCACCTATATCGAGACCCTGGGAGCTCGGTGTCGGAACGAGCTCTTGCATATCGGCCATTAGTGGGGTGGAGAGCAGGGGGTGGAGGGGCACTATGGAAGGTGGGCCATTGCAGATGAGGTAGAGGGGTGTGAGGGGGAGGGGGGTGCGACCGGCATGGGGAAGAGGGGGTGGGGGGGGGTGGGAGGGGAAATATTATAAAATACTGTATTCATCTCCTGTATGTGCTCTCCGGGTGGGGATAAGAGTTGTTTACTTCTTATGTTTGTAGGTGATGAATAAAAATAAAGTTTATATATATTTAAAAAAAACACAAATTCTTACCTTTGTTTGAAATGTATAGCCCCTTGTATAGCAAACGACATGTTTTTTTCTATGGCTAAATTCCCCTCTGCCTATTTATTTCTATAGCATTAAGAGGCAGAGACTACTACTTTAAAAAACAAAAGAGCACAGACTAAGCTTTTGGCTGAAGTGCTCACATCCATTAGTTTCAGAACCCTGCTGTGCATCGATTTCAGAATCTAATCAAGCCCAGTGTGTTTCCTCCATCTCTATTCTAGATATGCAAAATGCCATCCAGAGGTACTGGGGGAGACACATTCTAAACAGAATCATGATTGGAAGAGATATTTATTTATTTAATGGGTTCTTTTTTTTATACCGCTTCATCATTTCAGTCAAAACTGTTTACATTGTAACTTAAACTTGGTAATGTACATTAAACAAGGACATTGATAACTTGGATTTTTCTGAGGCAATGGAGGGTTAAGTGACTTGCCCAAGGCCACAAGGAATCAAACCCTGGTCTCTTGGTTCCCGAACCAGTGCTCTAACCATTAGGCTACTCCTCCACTCCAATAGGAAGCTAATTCTATTTGTATAGCTTCTGGTACTGGTAGTCTCAAGAACTTACCTTAACCCTCTTTACATAAAAAACTTTGAGATATGCAGGATTTATCAATCTGTCTCCATTTCTGGAGAACAGATTGATTCAATCCTGGTTTCAGCCCACTGCATCTATATACTTACAGCTCCGATTTTCTTAGCAAAATCAAATGAGAAATGACAATTACATGTATATGTATTGAATGGGGTGAAACTAGAACTGATTAACATGTCCTCCATGAACAGATCCAGATAAGAATCACTGAGATATTCTTCCTTCCCTTTCTTTGGTAGAATTATTTTAAAAGAGGAATAAAAGTATCTATTTTCTGAAGCCAACAACTATCTTTCGGTTGCACATTTTTAAGTTACAAATCTGAATCATACAGCTAATTTGACAGGAAAAAGATCATCATCAGCCATTTTTACGAGTAATTTATTGTTATGCAAGGAGAATCTCTCAACAAATTTGCTTCATCTCTGTATGCTATATTTCTGACGCAAAGCTATGGTGAAGTAATTGCTTCCCAGTATAGATCACTGTTTGATTTGTAATATATTCACATAGAGTTTAGAATCTTGAAAACAACTTCATGTTGCATTTCATTATTCAAGAGAAATAGAGATCTGTGATTTTCCACCTTCATAATTTAAAATTGCTATACATAAATCAAGTCAAATTTATACTTTCAACTAAGCTGACAGAAATATCTAGTTCTACCTCATTCCAATATCAGAAATGAACATTCAAAAATGATATATTGGATCGCCTTTGGAAAACCAAGTTAACTGTAAGCAAAGATTCTCTATGGCTAGCAGTAAAAGACCTTACAAATGGATGATGTCATCCTACAGAGCCCACATGGGAAAAAGTTCCCTTATATTTACATTTCTAAAGACGTTTCAACTTGGATTGTGTATGTACAGCATTTCCTGTGCTACGTCATCACGAGGGACCATCTCAGTTCTATACGTAGATTAATATGGAATACAAATTGAAGGGAAACTGGGAGGGTTATGAATGAATTCCATCCTGCTGTCCATGGAAAATACCTGCTGCAGGTAAGTAACATGATTTTCTCTGAAGACACGCGGGAGAGGTCCTCACACTTTGGACACCCCACAGGTTTCCTTTAAGATAAAAAAAAGACGAAAAAATAAAAAAGTCTGACTCTGGGTAGACAGCAAACTTGTTTTGTTGTAGGCAGCCTATTTCAGTTGCTGGTTTTGTTTTTTTTTGTTTTTGGGGGCGGGGGGGCAGGTAAGGTTTAATGAAGGCAACCTGGAAATTATAAAAACAGGCTTTAGGGAGCAGTTTTACATTCTAAACCTCAAGACTTCACAGGACAGTTTCATCACACCTATTGTCACATCAAGAACCTTTTTCAAAATAATAATGAAATGTGAAGATACAGATTGAAGTCTATGTCGCAGCCCTGTAAATCTCCATAGAGGCCAGCCTTAGGTGGATTACCAACAGTCCTGTGGCTCTCACATTGTGATCCTTAATATGACCTGCTAGGTTGAGGCCTGCTTTTAGCATTAACCAAGGAGATGTGTTGCTTTTTGCAATGGCAATTCTAGGCATATTGGAAACAAAAGAAACGAAAACCTGAATAGATTTTCTAAGGGCTTTAGTCCATTTCAAGCAGAAGCATAAGGCTATTCAGCAATCCAAAGTGACCAACACCAGGAATAGGACCTTCCAAAGTCAGCTTTTTAGCTCATATGAATCTGGCGATTCAAAGATAATTTCATTAGCTGGGTTAGAACCATGCTGAGATCCAAAGACACAACAGGAGGCTTGATAGAAGGCTTCAACAGAAGCAAACTTCACATAAAACAAAAGCAAACGAGGATGCAGAGATGGATTACTTTTTACATGATGGTGATATCTACCCACTGCAGGACCTGAGACACAGTATCAGGCAAATAGAGAAGCTAAGGTAACTGTGTCAAAATCCAGACTGAGAGAGAGCTAGGACCCTGACAACAGGATACAACATTGTCTCTTGTGCCTGCATGATCAGCATGAGAGAATATGTCTGAGTTTTATGAGACTCGACACCAAGAATAGAATCAGAGGATTGTCACCGCCATCAATCCAAGGAGCTGTAAATAATCCCAGACTTCGGGAGCCTGTTGCAAACAAAACAGCGCCAGGAAATCCAACTTTTGACTTTCTCCTTTGGCAGGAATACTCTGCCCACTCACATACTGAACTGTACTCCCAGGAACTCCAGGGACTGGGAAGGCACCAACACCCAGCCAAGGCTTTTCAAGAGGGACACCACACGGGCTGACACCTCTGACAGAGAACAACCTCGGGTGAGCCAGTCGTCCAGATATGGACGCACAAAAAAACCCTTCATGCCGCAACACTGCAGCCACCACCACCCTGACCCTGGAGAACATCCTTGAGGCAGTGGAGAGCACGAATGGAAAGGTGGAGAACTGAAAGTGCAAGCCAGTGGAGTGGAGGAGTGGCCTAGTGGTTGGGGCAAGGTACTTCAGGCCGGAAGGTCGGGGGTTCAAATCCCACTAGAGGACAGCAACCTTGGGCCGGAAGGACTGGGGTTTCTAGTCCCACAGGTGCTCCTTGTGGTCTTGGGCAAGCCACTTAACCCTCCATAGCCCATGTTCCCTGTAAAATAGCTATCTCCAAGTTATAATGCACAGTTCAATGTAATTTCAGTTTGTTCAATGTAAACCGCACTGATGCAGAATAGCGCGGTATATAAGAGAATGTAAATAAATAAATAAATAAATAAAAGCCAAGCATGGCAAAATACAGATACTTTTGCTGATCCTCCTGGATCAGGATATGAAGAAATGTTTCAGCCAAATCCAGAGATGCAAGGAACTCCCCTTGGCGCACTGCATAAACCACTGATCTCAAAGTTTCCATCCTGAAGCACAGGATGCATAACGGTGCATTGACATCCTTGAGATTCAGAATGGGACAGAAAGCCATCCTTTTTGGGCAACATGAAATAGATGGAATATCTGCCCTTGCTCCAATTGCCCAGGGGAATGGGTACCACAACCTTCAGGAGTAGCAACTTGTCCAAGGTGATCCGCACTGCTGCCCTTTTGTTTGCTGACCCATAGGGGGAGATGAAGAATACATCTGGGATTGGCTATTTGCATTCCAGGACATAGCCGTACTGAATGTATCTAGCACCCAGCGATCCTTGGCAACTTGAGTCCATTCATAAAAGAAAAAGCAAAGCCTTCCTCCAACCGGAGGTACTGGGGAATGGGCCCCCAAAGCTTCATTGCACAGTCCAGGAGGAATCTTCTCTGGAGAGAGCAGAGTCCCTGGGCCCACAAGCATCTTGATGACAGCAACCATAGCAATAGTGCCATGGGTGCACGCTCCAGTGGTCCCTTGTTAGCTCAATAGTTCCCGAGCTCTCACGAATTCAAGTGCAGACATCCACTGCTGTAGATGGTGAAGGCCAGCCTGCAGTGGTTACAGCAGCCCTGTCAATTGAGGGAAGGATGTACACTTGGACAAATGCCCCAGGATCCTGCTGATAACAGATGCCAGTCTTTCGGGCTGGGGAGCCCATTGCCAGGACCTTATAAGCCCAAGATCATTGGAACTGCAGGGAAGTGGTTTGGGCTATCAACCGCCTTGAGGTGAAGGCCAGCAGATTAGCTCTTCTACGTTTCCAGAGGCAGTTTGAGTATTTTCAGATGCCACAGCGGTGGCTTATGTTAATTGGCAAGATGGCACAAAGTGTGCCAAGGCAGCACTGGAGATGGATCTTGTGTTTGCCTGGGCAGAGAAGAATCTTCTTAACCTTGTTGGCCCAGAATATTGCTAGGATGGACAAAGCTAGGATGGACAAAGTAGAAGCAGACTTCCTCAGCCCATCCTCTCTGAATCCTGGAGAGTAGGAGGTGAGTCAGGAGGCTTTTCAGTTGATTCTGCACCATTGGAATTGCCTCAAAATGGATCTGATGGTGACCTGCTATAATGTAAAGGTATACCGCTTCTTCAGTCACCACACAGAGATGGGGTCCTAGGATGTTGACGTCTTGGTTATGGTTATGGTTTAGGCATTTGACGCCCTTTACTTACAGCGGTTTACATGTATACTAACAGGCACTTTTTTATTCCCTTGTCCCCGCAGGGCTCACAATCTAAGTGTACCTGAGGCAATGGAGGGTTAAGTGGCTTGCCCAAGGCCACAAGGAGCGGCCATGGGACTAGAGACCCCAGTCCCTCCGGCCTGAGGTTACTTGTCCCCATGCGGGAATTGAACCCCTGGCCCTCCGGCCTGAGGTAACCAGTCCCAACCACTGAGCCACTCCTCCCTCTTGACCCAGCCTTGGTCAATTAGCAGCTGCTGTACATCTTTCCACCGTGGACACTAGTGGGGCATGTGATTCAGGGTATAGAGCGTCACCCAGGCAATATTATTCTGGTAGTAGTGGACTGGTTGAGAAGAGCATAGTCAGAGACCTGATGCGGCTCCTGCAGGTGCATTGCTCTTGAAAGGAGACTGCCAGTGCATGAAGGCTACTCTCCAGCAGTAATGTACACCAGCAGCTCCTACCACCACCGAGCTCCCCGATCGCGGGTAGAGCAGGGGAGCGGGAAAGAAGGCTCATCCCCCACTCCAGCACTCAAGCCCAATCGTAGGCGAATGCAGGACATTAAATTTGGGAGCTCCAGTGGGCACACATCACACCAGCAGCTCCTACCACCACCGAGCTCCCCGATCGCAGGTAGAGCAAGGGAGCGGGAAAGAAGGCTCCTCCCCCACTCCAGCACTCAAGCCCAATCAGAGGCGAATGCAGGACATTAAATTTGGGAGCTCCAGCGGGCCCAACGCGTGGTACCAGGGAGACAGTTGCTCCATGATAATTGTGAGTGTTATGTAAAGTTTGTACTGTGTTTCCCATGTTATGTTCTCCCAGTCTCCATTTGTCGATGTAAGTATAAAGTAATGTATGTTTCCCCTACCTTTGTATAACCCTTGTACGGTATTGTGACTGCTTTGATTGAAGGAAAAAGCGGGATACAAAACTTGTTAAATAAAATAAATAAATAAATAAAGTCTACTATACTTGGTGCCCGGAGGTCTACCGAGCTAGCTTACATGTGGATATGGTGCCTCTTTGAGCACTAGTGTGGCGCACGGCACTTGACTCCTAAGACAGCCAGAGTGTCCTCCCTGTTGGCCTTACTGCAGGATGGCCTAGAGAAGGGCCTATCATGTAGCTCCCTGAAGGTTCAGGTGGCAGCTCTGACCTGTTTCTGTGGTCCGGCGTTAGACAATTCTTTGGCCTTGCACCGGACGTCTCACATTTTCACCAGGGGGTTTGGCGTCTGCGTCCTCTCCTTCAGTCTGTGATCCCTTCCTGGGTATGTCTGGTGCTCAGGGCCCTGATTGTGGCTCCCTTTGAGCAGTTGAATCATGCTGCCTTAAAAGATTTAACACTGAAGACTGTCTTTTGGGTCACAATTTGTTCTATAAGGTGGATCTCCAAGCTGCAGGCTCTGTCTTGCTGAGATCCTTATCTGTTTTTTTCAAAGAGGACATTTCCATTTGCCCTGTGCCTCCCTCCCTTCACATGAACCAGGTGGTTTTGCCTGCACTCCTTCTCAAAGGAGCGGTGTCGGGGGATGGACAGGAATCTTTATCTTGTAGATGTCTGGAAGGAGCTGCTCCAATACTTGGAGGTTATGACTTCCTTTCGTAAGTCAGACCATCATTTTGTGTTGTTTGCTGGCCAACACAAGGGTGAAATAGCAACCAGGTAGACTTTGGGGTGCTGAATTAAGGAGGCTATTGCCTTGGCATATATGTTGCAGAACCGGCCAATTTCGGAGGGTTTGCGCATCCATGATACCCAAGCACAGGAGTCCTCGTGGGTGGAGCGGAGCTCAGTAGCCTCTGCAGACATTGTCAGGCTGCTACGTGGGCATTACTTTCCACTTTTGTCAAGCAATACCGCTTGGATGTCCACATGTGGATGGACACTGCCTTCTGCTCAAGAGTTTTGTGAGGAGCTGTGTCATCTTCATGCCCAGTGGTGGTGTAGTTTTAGGATATCCCACTTGTCTGGCTTGCTCTTGCAGGACAAAATAGAAGATGACATTTTACTTACCAGTTAATGTCCTTTTCTTGAGTCCAGTCCAGGACCCACCCCTGAAACTGTATTTGCTCTGCTCTTCTGCCGCGGTACCCTTGGGTCCACTATGATTTTTATATCTCAGTCTGCAGGTTCATCTTCTATGGACAACCTTCTGTTTATGTTTTTTTGTACATAGCCCTCGACTTTTGATTACTCCTTGTGTCCCACGACTGAGGTTGTGATGCTTGCCATGTTTTCTCCCATATGCTCTGTGATAAATATTGAGGGTCCTCTGGTGGCTGAGGCGAATAGAGGCATGAGAATAATGTCAATGAAACCTGGGCTGGCTTTTCATTGGTTCTTTGTCTCCACCAATCTGCTGGTAGGGGATCAGAATCACTTGTCTGGACTGGTTTAGCAGGACTCAAGGAAAGAACATTAACTGGTAACTAAAACGTCACCTTTGTGGACAGTATTATATGCTTTTAAAGAGGTGCCTTTGTGTTGTTAACCTCTATTTAAAAAAATATTATAATAAAAAGGGAAGAATAGAAGCTCTATTTATTATTATCATCATTATTATTATTATTATATATTTAAATGACATTGAAGGACAACAGCGTCTCATGACTGTTTAGAAGGTGCTAGTTTACATTTGGGTTATCACTTTTTAGATCTAGTTGTTTTGTGCTGCTCCTTTCAGCTCAGTTAGAACTGGCTTGTTTTGGGCTGTGTCAGTATTTTCCAACCCATACTTGGAGGTACATCTAACTGGCTTGGTCTTCCGGATGTCTATAATAAATACATTTAAAATATATTTGCCTACAATGTATCTCCAGTATAGGAAAATCTATTTCATGCATATTCATTGTGACAATCCAGAAAATGTAGTTACTCACCTGTAACAGGTGTTCTCCGGGGACTGCAAGAATCGGTCTTCACATATAGGTAATGTTGGCACCGATGGAGCCTGAATGGGAAGCATCTCTCCAGCTTTCAAGGAAAGCCTTTGGGAGATGCACCACGCAAGCATGGTTCACTTCCCGCACAAGGGTTCCATCTTGCCTCAGTCTAATGACATAGCTAAGATGGCAAAAATAAAAGATGGTAAAGACCTAACTCCAAGGGAGGAGGGAGGGTAGTGAGGACTGATTCCTGCTGTCCCTGGAGAACACCTGTTACAGGTGAGCAACTACGCTTTCTCTAGGAGCAAGCAGGAAGTCAGTCCTCACATATGGGACTCCCCAGCTACATGCTACCAAGAACCTTTAACCAAAAGAAAAATGCCACGGCAACCTGCAAAGGGAGAGCCCTGAGCAGCAGCAGTTGAGTCCCGAGGGAGAGAATCTTGCAAGACCCAAGTGTCCAATGAACACTAGCACTCCGATAGCCTAAACACAGAACGGTAGGAGGGCAGGAGTTGCCTACACCCCGAAAAGATTACGGAGTATGGCCCGGCCAAAGGTGCTGTCCTGTTGGGACTCTGTCTCCAGGCAGTAATGAGCTGCGAAGGTATGGACCGAAGACCAATTGGTGGCATGGCAAATTTCCATCATAGGGATGGAATGCAGATTGGTCACGGAAGTAGCCATAGCCCTGATGCAGTGTGCCATTACTCTCTGGTCCAGTGGAATCTCCGCTTGCTTATAGGGCTTATAGGCGAGGGTAATGCAGTCCACCACCCAGGTGGACAGAGTTTGCTTAGTCACTGGGAGCCCCAGAGGGCTGGGATCATAGGATACAAAAAGCTGTTAGACTTTGCGGTGGCCCTGGGTCTGTTAGAGGTAGAAGTACAGAGCTCTCTTGCAATCCAGAGTATGGAGAACGGTCTCCCCCCTGCTGGCGTGAGGCCTGGGAAAGAATATGGGGAGCACCACCTCCTGACTGAGGTGGAATGTGGATACCACCTTCGACAGAGAGAGTGTGCGGAGCACCACCCTGTTCTTGTAGAACCTCGTGTAAGGAGACTCTGCCATCAGAGCCTGGAGCTCACTAACTCTGCGAGCTGATAAACAAAGAAACATAGAAAAATGATGACAGAAAAAGACCACATGGCCTATCTAGTCTGTTCTTCCATATCAACAACTACAACAGTACCCTTTTTTCCTTTAGAGATCCTCTGTGTTTCTCCCATGATTTTTTGAATTTAGATACTGTCCTCATCTCTACCACCTCCACTGGGAGACTATTCCACGGATCCACCACTCTTTCCGTAAAGAAATATTTCCGCATATCACTCCTGAATCTATCCCCTTTCACCCTCGTCCCATGTCCCCTCATAGCAGAACTTGCTTTTAATCAAGAGAGGTTCTCCCCCTGTGCATTTATGCCATGGAGGTATTTAAACATCTCAATCATATCACCTCTATCCCGCCTTTCCTCTTTGGTGTACATATTAAGATCCTTCAGTCTGTCCTCATATGCTTTATAATGAAGACCACTAACCATTTTAGTAGCCACCCTCTGAACTGACTCCATCCTGTTTATATCCCTTTGAAGGTGCGGTCTCCAGAATTGCACACTATACTCCAAATGAGGTCGCACCAAAGACTTATATAGAGGCACTATCACCTCCTTTTTTCTGCTAGCCATTCCTCTCCATATGCACCCAAGCATCCTTCTAGCTTTTGCCATAGCCTTTTCTACCTGTTTAGCTACTTTAAGATCATCAGACACAACCACGCCTAGGTCCCGCTCTTCTTCAGTGGACAAAAGTACTTCACCCCCTATACTATATTGCTCCCTTGGACTGATGCAGCCCAAATTTTTTAACATTAAATCCCAGCTGCCAAATTTTAGACCATTCTTGAAGCTTAGCTAGATCCCTCCTCATGTTATCTACACCTTCCTGGGTGTCTACTCTATTGCAGATTTTGGTATCATCCGCAAAGAGACAAACCTTACCCAACAGCACTTCCGATATATCACTAACAAAAATGTTAAAAAGAATTGGACCAAGGACAGATCCCCGGGGCACACCACTGGTAACTTCCTTCTCCTCAGAGTGAGCTCCATTTACCTGTACCCTTTGTCACCTCCCACTCAACCAACTTCTAACCCAAGCAGTAACTTTAGGGTCAATCCCTAGGGTGCTCATTTTGTTTATACTGAAATCTAAATACACCACATCTTGGGCTCTCCCTCGGTCCAACTCCCTGGTCACCCAGTCAAAGAAATCAATCAGATTTGTCTGAGTGCTACCAGTAAGGCAACCTTCCAGAAGAGGTACTACAGGTGGCAGGTAGCTAAAGGCTCAGACGGAGGCTTAGTGAGCTGTGAGAGCACCACATTAAGATCCCATTCCAACGCCGGAGGCGGACGGGAGGGTTTGAACAACATGAGTCCCCATAGGAACTGAGAGAGAAGGGGCTGGGCCAAGAGAGGATTCCCTTCGACAGAGTGGTGATGTGCTGTGATGGCGCTTAGGTATACTCTGAACTGGACTTCAGTCCCACCTGCGACAGATGGAGCAGGTATTGGAATACCATGTGCACTGAGCAGGAGAATGGGTTTGTCCGTTTCTCTGTGCACCACAGTGAGAAACGTCGCCACTTGAAGGCATACGCTCTTCTCGTGGAGGCCTTCCAAGAGGCCAGGAGGATGTCATCCAGGTCCCGGGGAAGGCTGAAGTGGGCTAGTGCTATCCTTTCAGCAGCCAAGCCATGAACAAGAGTGACCTCAGGTTGGGGTGTAGGAGAATGCCCAATTCCTGCGAGAGTAGTACTGGAACTCGGCCCAGGGAAATTGGCAGTACTGTTGATAAGGAGAGGAACAGTGGGAACCAGGGCTGTCTAGGCCACCGAGAGGCTATCAGCACTAGTGACGCTCTGTCTTGTTGAGCCTTGAATTAAGTCTTGGCTATCAGCGGTGTTGGAGTAAGACGTACAGGAGGCCTTCCGACCACCAGAGGAGGAATACATCTGCCGCTACCAGAGATGGGAGCGGTCGGCAGGAGCAAAAATGGGGCAACTGGCTGATGAATAGTTCCATCACTGGGACAACCCAGAGCCGGAAAAGCCGTGAGGCTACTGCTGGGTCCAGGCACAACTCGTGCGGCTGGAGCTTATCCGCCAAGATATTGTCCTGACCCGGGAGGCAGAAAGCCCTCAGGAGCATCCTTCAGCGAGTGGCATAAGAGTAGAGGGCTACTGCCTCCTCACAGAGGAGGTAGACCAATTCTCTACTGTTTGTTCACATAGAACATCGCAACCTGATAGTTGGTCTGGATCAGCACCACATGGAGCTGTAGCTGGTGGCTGAAGGCTTTGAGGGCCCAAGAATATGGCCCTCATTTCCAGCAGGTTGATCTGCATATCAGATTCCCTCTGGGATCAGAAGCCTTGTATCTGGAGGCTCCCCAACCAGGTAATGCCGCAGAAGAATTGAAAGAAATACTGATACACCGGGAAGATGTATTACAACTATTTGATAAACTGAACAGAAGCAAATCACCTGGACCAGATGGTATACATCTGAGAGTGTTGAAAGAACTGAAATATGAGATTGCAGGCCTACTATTAGTAATCTGTGAACTATCATTTATTTATTTATTTAAACAAGAAAGCGTAGTTACTCACCTGTAACAGGTGTTCTCCAGGAGCAGCAGGAATCAGTCCTCACATATGGGTGACGTCAGCGCCGACGGAGCCCTCGCGGAGCAATTTTCCCCAGCTTTCAAAGAAAGCCTTTGGGAATTGCAGCGCGCATGCGCGGTCGCCTTCCCGCCCAAGGGTGCCATCTTAGCCAGTCAGATGACATAGCTAAAAAAGACAGCATAAAAATTTGCAAAAAACTTAAGCAGATGATTGCAACTCCACGGGGAGGAGGGAGGGTTGTGAGGACTGATTCCTGCTGCTCCTGGAGAACACCTGTTACAGGTGAGTAACTACGCTTTCTCCAGGACCAAGCAGGAAGTCAGTCCTCACATATGGGACTCCCAAGCTTAAGGCTACCGGAGACCCTAAGCACAAAAATGAGCTCCCTCTAGCTCAGCAGCACAGAAGGAAAGAATCTTCGCTGAATTATTACCCACCGGTAGCCCACATCCGGGATGGAGGGTAGGAGTTGCTCAAACCTCAAAGAGATTACGGAGGACTGCCTGTCCGAAAGCACTGTCCCTGCGGGACTCCCTCTCGAGACAGTAATGGACCGCAAAAGTCTGGCTCGAAGACCAAGTAGCGGCCCGGCAGATGTCTGCCAGCGGAACAGAGCGGAGGTAAGCCACTGACGTAGCCTTTGCCCGAACACAATGAGCCGTGACTCGACCATCCAAGGAGAGTCCGGCCGCCCCATAAGCCCAAGTGATACAGTCCGCAACCCAGATGGACAGAGTACGCTTGGAGACCGGGAGTCCCAATTTATTGGGATCAAAGGACACAAAGAGCTGAGCAGCTTTACGGTGCTCCCGCGTACGGTCAAGGTAGAAGTTCAATGCCCTTCTACAGTCCAGGGTATGTAGGACCATTTCAGCTCGGCTGGAGTGTGGCCTGGGAAAGAAGGTCGGAAGTACCACCTCCTGATTGATGTGAAAAGGGGAGACCACTTTTGGAAGAAATTTCGGGTGAGTCCGTAGGACTACCCTATTTTTGTAGAACCGAGTGTAAGGGGGATCAGACACGAGGGCCTGCAATTCACTTACGCGTCTAGCGGAAGTGAGGGCTATCAAGAACAATGTTTTCCAAGAAAGAAAACGGAGAGAACAGGTAGCCATAGGTTCAAAAGGCGGACAGGTGATCCGCTGTAAAACCACATTCAGATCCCAGTCAGGCGCTGGCGGGCGCAGAGGTGGTTTAAGTAGAAGGAGACCTCGGAGAAACCTCGCTACGAGAGGGTCGCTGGAAAGAGGTCTGCCGGCCACCGGCACATGATGTGCTGAAAGAGCACTCAGGTGAACTTTGACGGAGTTGGACTTAAGTCCCAGATTAGAGAGGTATAGCAAGTACTGCAAGATCACCGACACCGAGCAGGAGAAGGGATCCTGAGACTATGTGGTACACCAAACGGAAAAGCGACGCCATTTAACGGCGTAGCATTTGCGGGTAGAAGGTCACCGAGAAGCTAGGACGACCTCTTCCACCTCTGCCGGCAGGAGAAGGGGAGCAAGGACTACCCTCTCAGCAGCCAGGCCATTAGATTGAGAGATCTGAGGTTGGGGTGTAGCAGAGACCCCTGATCCTGAGTGAGGAGATCCGGTTGAAACCCCAGAGGGAAGGGATCGTCTACCGCTAATTGCAGCAGGAGTGGAAACCACGGCTGTCTGGGCCAGCGAGGGGCCACCAGGATCATGGAAGCTTTGTCTCGGAGAACCTTGAACAGAGTTCGAGAGACTAGCGGGATGGGAGGAAAAGCATACAGGAGGCTCTCCGACCATGAGAGTAGAAAAGCGTCTGCCGCAACTCGAAGGGGATGCGGCTGACGAGAGCAGAAGCGAGGAAGTTGCCGGTTGAGAGGACTGGCAAAGAGATCCATCGTGGGGAGGCCCCACTTTAGAAAGAGCTTCTGAACTACCACGGGATCCAGGCGCCACTCGTGCGGCTGGAGGATCCTGCTGAGTTTGTCCGCCAGGCAATTTTCTTGGCCTGGGAGATAAACTGCCTTGAGAAGAACGCCGTGACTGACGGCCCAAGAGCAGAGCTTCTGTGCTTCCCGACAGAGAAGGAAGGAGCCCGTGCCCCCCTGCTTGTTCACGTAGAACATGGCAACTTGATTGTCCGTCTGGACGAGGACGGACTGGTGAGAGGTCAGGTGGGAGAAAGCCTTGAGAGCCAGGCGGATCGCTCTGAGCTCCAGGAAGTTGATCTGCTGAGCAGACTCCCACGTGGTCCAGAGGCCCTGAGTACGTGCCCCTTGGCAATGTGCTCCCCAACCCAGGAGGGACGCATCTGTCGTCAGCACCTGGGCCGGCTGAGGTGACTGAAAAGGCATGCCGAGTACTAGGTTCGGCCGATGAAGCCACCACCGGAGAGACGAGGCCAGCGTCTCGGAGACGCGCACTAGGTCTGCTAGGCCGCCTGTGGCTTGCCGCTACTGCTTGCGAAGGCACCATTGAGCAGGCCGCATATTCAGGCGGGCATTGGGGGTCACATGGACGGTGGAAGCCATATGGCCGAGCAGTCTCAGAAAGCGCCTGACGGAGACCAGGGGCTGGCTGCGAAAACGGTCAGCTAGGTCCATGAGCCGTTGAGCCCTGTCGAGAGGCAGGAAAGCTCGTGCCTGAGGAGTGTGCAGTCTTGCGCCGATGAACTCTAGATCCTGTGAGGGGAGCAAAGTGGACTTTGCGAAGTTTATGACAAAGCCCAAGTACCGCAGAAGAGTCACCGTGCGGCACGTGGCGTTGGTGACCTCCGGAGCGGACGCTGCTCTGATGAGCCAGTCGTCGAGGTACAGAAAGACATAGAGGCCGTGAAACCGGAGATGGGCCGCCACCACCGCGAGACATTTTGTGAAGACTCACGGGGCGGAGGACAGGCCAAAGGGCAGTACTCTGTACTGGTAATGATTTCCTGCCACCACAAACCTTAGGTATTGGCGGTGGCTTGGGTGGATGAGGATGTGCGTGTAGGCATCCTTTAGATCCAAGGAGCATAGCCAATCTCCCTGCTGGAGGTAGGGCAGAAGGATTCCAAGGGTAAGCATTTTGAACTTTTCCCGCACGAGGAACCTGTTGAGGTTGCGCAAGTCCAGGATGGGTCTGAGGCCTCCTGTCCTTTTTGGTACTAGAAAATACCTGGAATAAAAGCCTTGACCTCTCAGGTGGTGGGGCACCGGTTCCACCGCCTGTTCCTGTAGAAGACCTGCTAACTCCTGAAGGAGTAATTCCCTGTGCAGAGGGAGTCGTGGAGGTTCTCCCGGGAAAATAGGAGGGAGGGACCTGGTGGAAGTGGAGAAGATAGCCTTCTCTTACGACTTGAAGCACCCAGGCATCTGAAGTGATGCTGGACCACCTGTGGGCGAAGTGAACCAGCCGGCCTCCGGTGCTGGGAGGAGCCAGCGGAGGGGGAGAGGCTATGCTTAAGGAGTCAAAAGCCCCCACCCTGCTGAGCAGGGGCTGGTGGTGCAGGCTTGGGGGCTTGCTGCCTACGGGACCCGTTACCCCGTCCCTTGGCCTGCTGGCCCTGTTGGGGAGCTGCAGGGGCCTGATATTGGGGGTAGTGTTTGTAGGCAGCCGCCTTTCTCGGGTAAAAGGACTTCTTTCCCGAGCCCTTCTTTTTCTGGGAAGGGGCGGAGGTCTTCCTAGAAAGCCTAGTCCTGGTGAGAGTCTCCTTCTCGATTTGTGCAGCCTTTTCAGCCATGGGCTTGCCAAAGAGGTTTTCACCTCGGCAGGGGACATCGACCAACTTGTGCTGCACCCAGGGCTCAAGGTCAGACGACTGAAGCCAAGCCTGTCGGCGGGCACCGATGCCGGCTGCGGCCACTCGAGCCGATGCTTCAAAGCCATCATAGGCTGCTCGGGATATGAATTTTGAGCATTCCCGAATGCCAGTGGACAAGGCCAGGAACCTCCGCAAAGGTTCCTCGGACAATCCAGCGGAGAATCCGGCTAGCTCTTTAGCCAGGTCTCGGAGATACATGCCCATGTATAGCTGGTAGGTCTGGACACGACACGCAAGCATAGAGCCCTGGAAACACTTCTTACCAAGGCCATCCAGGTTACGGGCCTCCCTGCCAGGAGGCACCGAGGAGTGCATCTTCTGGCTCTTAAGACGATGCATGGCCGATTCCACTACCATGGAATGGTGTGGTAGCTGTGCTTTTTGGAAGCCAGGGCTCTTGCGGACTCGATAGATAGAATCGACCCGCTTGCTCAGGACCGGCGAGGAGGCCGGACTCTCCCACATGCGGAAGAGTAGTCGTTCCAGCATGGGAGGAACCGGTACAGTAAAGTGTTCCCTGGCGGGAGAGTCATACTGGAGGGCGTCGAGCTCTTCGGCTCGAGGCTCCTCCTCGGGATCCGCAGGGAAGGCCAAAGCCTTGGCCATATCCCTGACGAAGTCCGAGAACCGGGCATCCTCCGGGGGGGACTGCTTCCGAGGTTCGGACTCAGGTGAGTCCGAGGGGACACACCGAGTCCGAAAAGAATCAGGTGACTCTTCCTCTTCAGACTCCCAGACCGACTCCGACGAGGAATCGGTGGGGTCAGCCCGGGCAGGCCGCGGCGCCTGCCGCCCCGACGCCGAGGGAGTCGGCGTCGGCGACCTCGGTCCCGAACGGGAGGCCGAGGGTGACCTCGACCGAGGATCGACTCGAGTTCGCATGGACTCGAGGATCGGCTCGGTCTCCGGGGTCGACTTAGACGTCGACGTCCCGGCGGTCGGGGCAGCGGCGCCAGCGAGGCTAGCGAGCAGTGCCCGCTGCTGGTCCATGAAGGCAGACAGTCTGCTCTCCAAGGCCGTCAACCTGAGTCCGACCTCAGGTGACCCAGCAGCCCCCGACTCGGGCCCCGACGGCGTCGGGCCTGACGTCGGCGGTCTCGGAGGCGAGTCCAGGAGGACCACAGGACTTACCCGAGCAGGCAGCTCCGACTCCAGGCGAGGTCGCTTCGAGAGGTGCTCCTTCTCCAAGGACCCGGGACGGCTATCGGGGCTATGCGACCTGGCCCTCGCGGAGCCAGGAGCATCCACTGACGCCGCCCTCGCGGGTTTCACCTTCCGTCGATGGTCCCCGGAGGGAGAACCCCTGTCGGAGGAACTCTGGCGATGGTCCGAGCTGGAACCTCTGGACGCGGAGGCCTCCGACGAGGTCCGGGTACGGCTGGGGTCAGCGAAGATCCTATCCCGCTGATGCCGCCGACTTCTCAACGCTTTGGAGGACATTTTTCCGCAGGCCCCACAGATCATTTCTTCATGATCCGGGCCCAGGCAGCGGAGGCAATTGTCGTGTGTGTCAGTTAGTGACATATTTCGGTCACACTGACCACACCGCTTGAAACCACTGGCAGCCATCGGGGGAAAAAGGGCCCCTGCGAGGTCAAAGGACCGGGCTGCCAGGGAAAAACCGAAAACGAAACTGACTAAGTCAGAAAAACCGAAAAAGAAGAAGAGGACTCGTGACCGGCGTCGCGAGTCCGGGCGGGAAAAAGACCGGCGTCGAACCGAAGAAAAAAAGAGAAAATAACGAATAAAATCAACTTTTTCGCGGGGACACGACGGGTACGTCTGTAGGGCTCCGTGGAAAAAAGAAGACTGGCTAAGATGGCACCCTTGGGCGGGAAGGCGACCGCGCATGCGCGCTGCAATTCCCAAAGGCTTTCTTTGAAAGCTGGGGAAAATTGCTCCGCGAGGGCTCCGTCGGCGCCGACGTCACCCATATGTGAGGACTGACTTCCTGCTTGGTCCTGGAGAACTTATATACCGCAGCTTCCATAGATCAGCTGCGGTTCACAGATAACAACAGTCAACAAAGCATAGTTTGTTTTACATATAACATCAGATAACTATAAGCAATATAAAGTAAACAGAATAATGTTAAACTGAGTGGCACAGAACAGTGCAACTTATATACATTATTTACATATAGACATTATTTGGGGTATAATCATGGAAAGAAGTTCAGATTCAGATAGGGAGAGTTTTCTTTTTATGTTGTAGTGAGATGTCAGACAAAAATTGGTTAGCCTTTATCTAATTCTTTTGAGTGGATGTCTTTACTATTGTAGTGTATTGTGAAAAGATGGGTTTTCAATTTTTTGCGGAATTCATTAATCTCTGTTATCATTCTTAGTTCTTCTGGGAGGGAATTCCAGGCTATTGGGGCTGCATGGGAGAACGCTCTGTTGTTTGTTGATTTATTTGTTTTTATGAAGTCTTTGGGGTTTTTTAGTTTATTTGAATGACGTTTACTTTGAGTAGGTTTTGAGTGTTCTTTAGTGATTAATTTACTTAATGTGTGTGGTGCCATATCGAATAGTGTTTTAAATGTAGTTATCAATGTTTTGTATATTATCCTGCTTTGAATTGGCAGCCAGTGAAGGGACTCTAGTATTGGTGTTATATGTTGATGAGAATGTGTTTTCGTTATTATCCTAGCTGCTGAGTTTTGTGCAATTTGAAGCCTTTTAATGTTTTGTTTTGTTTTGTTGTGCCTAATAATATTAGATTAGCAAAGTCAAAGTGGGGGGTTATGGTGGCTTGAATTATGCTAATAAAATCATGTATGTATACAAGGGGTCTAAGTTGTTTAAGTATTTTAAGCTTGAAATAAATTTTCTTTGTAGTGTTTCTGATATGGGTGTCTAATGTTAAATGTTTATCTATAATTACTCCTAAGTATCTAACTTCGTTTTTTATTTTGATTTCCTGGTTTTGAAGCGTTATATGTGTTGGTGGGGTATAAAAACGTAAAATCATGAAAATCATCTCTAATACCTGAAGACTGAAGGATGGCCAATGTAACACCCATCTTTAAAAAGGGTTCCAGGAGTGATCCGGGAAACTCCAGACCTGTGAGCCTGACGTCAGTACCGGGAAAAATGGTGGAAACCATCATAAAGAACAAAATTACTGAACACACAGATAGTCATGGTTTAATGGACACAGTCAACATGGCTTTTGCCAAGGAAGATCTTATCTTACTAATCTGTTATGTTTTTTTGAAGGTGTGAATAAACAGATACACAAAGGTGAGTCGGTTGATATAGTGTATCTGGATTTTTAGAAAGCCTTTGAGAAGGTTCCTCATCAGAGACTTTGGAGAAATTAAAAAGTCATGGGATAGGAGGCAGTGTACTACTGTGGACCAGGAACTGGTTAAAAGATAGAAAACAGAGGGTAAGGCTAAATGGCCAATTTTCCCAATGGAGAAAGGAGAATAGTGGAGTACCTCAGGGGTGTGTGCTGGGTCCACTGCTTTTTAACATATTCATAAATGACCTGGAAATGAGAATAATGAGTGAGGTAATCAAATTTGTAAAGTTGTTAAAACCCAAGAGGATTGTGAAAAATTGCAAGAGGACCTTGATAAATTGGAAGACTGGACATCCAACTGGCAGATGAAATTTAATGTGGACAAGTGCAAAGTTATGCACCTAGGAAAGAACAACCCAAACTATGGTAACATGATGCAAGGCTCCACATTAGGAACCCCCACCTACGAAAAAGATTTAGGCGTCATTGTGGATAACATGTTGAAACCCTCCACCCAGTGTGCAGTGGCAGCCAAGAGAGCAAATAGAATGCTAGGTATCATAAGGAAAGGAATATAGAATAAAACAAAGGATATTATAATACCTCTGTATCGTTCCATGGTGCGATCGCAACTTGAATATTGTGTGCAATTCAGATCACCGTATCTTAAAAAGGATATAGCGTTATTAGAAAAGGTACAGAGAAGAGCCACCAGAATGGTAAAGGGGATGGAAGGATACCCCTATAAAGAGAGGCTAAAAAGGTTAAGGCTCTTCAACCTGGAAAAGAGACGGCTGAGGGGAGATATGATAGAGATCTATAAATTAATGAATGGAGAGGAATGGGTAAACGTAAATCGATTGTTTACGCCATCAAAACATAGAAAGACTAGGGGACATGCAAAAAAGCCACAGGGTAACCTATTTAAGACTAATAAGAGAAAATATTTTTTCACTCAACGTGTAATCAAACTCTAGAATTCATTACTGGAGGATGTAGTAAAAGCTGTTAGTGTAGCTGGGTTTAAAAAAGGTTTGGACAAGAGAGACCACGTGATGTGGTGAGCTTGGGTGGACGCTCTCTGCTTGAGCTCCGGGCTCCTGATTCCATACCGGTATACTGAGCCGTTTTTTTCCGGAGGTGTTCAACCTGCGGAACAGTCCCCCCGAATAAAGAAAAATAAAATACCGATTCTTCCTCTGTAATCCAGCCTTGGTGTAGTCGGTACGGCAGCGGCGGCTAAGGCTAATCGGCGAGATAAGGAGCGGGGCCTGGGGCAGCAGAAAATGGCTGACTCGCCCCCGAAGAGCTGCCCGTCATCCTCAGCGGCCTCAGGGTCATTGTCGGAGGAGATTTCGGCGGCGGTTTCCGCGGCGCTGGCTACACAATTCGAGGTGCTGCGGGGAAAGTTGGATGCAGTGCAACTTTCCGTCGATGCTATCGGAGCCCGCATGCAACAGGCTGAGGAGCAGATTGCGCAGACGGAGGAGGAAATGGAGAGTTTGAAGCAAGAACTGGCTCAGGCAAAGACCATGCTTCAGGCCCAGGGAGGCAAGATCGATGATCTGGAGAATCGATCGAGACGCAGCAATCTCAGGCTGCTGGGGATTCCTGAATCGGTAGGAGATGCAGACTTATTGTCTTATGTGTCAGCTCTGTGCACCAAGCTACTTGGGGAGGACGGAGAGGGGACCCGGGTTGTCCTGGAGAGGGCACACAGAGTAGGCCCCAAGAACACGCGGGACATGAGACCCCGGATTGTTTTGGTAAAATTTCTACAATTCCAGCAAAAGGAAGCCATCCTGAAGGAGGCTCGGAAAATTGGAACCGTGGAGGCAGATAATGCAAAGATTAGGATTGCACAATGCAGTATTTAAAGGTTTCTTCCAGAAACTGTATGCAGCGGGGGAGTTTGCCCCCTCTACAATGGAAAAATACTTGCAAGGTCTGACTATACCGAAGGTGACTGCGGAGCAGCGGGGCCACTTGGGACAACCAATAACCCTGCGAGAGGTGCAGCATGTCATCTCAACTGCTAGCTGTTATAAGGCTCCAGGACCGGACGGGTATGGGGCTGAATTTTACAAGCTTTTGTCGAACTGGGTGAGCCCTCTTCTAGTAGAGACCTATCGTCACAGAATAGAAGGCGGTGGTTGGCGATGGGGGGACAATCAAGCCTATATTATGCTCATACCTAAGCCGGGTAAGGACCCTCTACAGGCGGCTTCTTATCAGCCGATTTCCCTATTAAACTTTGATATGAAGCTGTTGGCGAAAATCTTGGCTGAGCGACTGGCGGGAATTTTAGGGGATGTAGTACAGGAGTCCCAGGTGGGATTTGTGCGGGGGCGCTATGCGGTGCGTAATTTACGTAAAATATTAGCGTCTCTGGAGTGGGTGCATAACCAAAAGTTGCAGTCCCTTCTGGTGAGTTTTGACGCTGAAAAAGCGTTCGACAGGGTAAATTGGGAGTATCTACAATATCTGCTACCATTGTATGGCCTAGGGCAATCCTTTTGTGATATGGTATGCAGTCTGTATGTTACTCCGACTGCCAGAGTGCTGTGTAATGGGGTTTTATCGGATTCCTTTTCTTTGCATAGAGGTACTAGACAGGGGTGTCCACTGTCCCCTTTACTGTTTGTTTTGTCCTTAGATCCGTTGATATGGAGTATAGAAGCAGATAGACAGATCTGTGGGGTGGAGGTTGGTAAGCAGGGGTTTAAAATGTCGGCCTTTGCGGATGACATGCTGGTGCACCTGCTTGCTCCCAGGGAGTCTCTTCCCCGATTGATGGAGGAGTTCCGGGTGTTTGGTAGTTTTGAAGGACTTCGGATAAATGAGGACAAATCGGAGGCCTTAGATGTGTCGGGGCAACTGTGGGGACGCTGGGGGGGGGGGGGGAATTTTCCTCTGAAATGGACAGAACAAAAGTTTAAATATCTGGGTATTGTCTTAACGAGGCTACCACAAGATCTGTACCAGACTAATTTTGAGAAAGTTTTGTCTGGGTTGCGGACTCAGCTGAGAGCTTGGAACCCTCTATCACTGTCGCTTTTGGGGAGAGTTGCGGCGGTTAAGATGGTGGTCCTGCCGCGTATTTTATACTGGATGCAGACATTACCAGTGTGGTTGTTACGCCGGGATCTGCACAGTTTAGAAAAGGAGATTCAGGGTTTTTTGTGGAAGGGGGCCAGGGCGCGTATTCCTATGTCCCGTATGGTTGGTAAATGGAATAGCGGAGGCCTGGGACTCCCGGATTTAGGGATTTATGCTTTGGCATGTCAAGCGCGGCATCTTGGGGACTGGTTGGGGGGACAGATACCTACACGCCTAGGGATTTAGAGGCGGCATTAGCGGCCCCGGTTTCTTTGATGGGGGTTTTACATGTGGAGGGTGTTCGTCTGCCGAGTCGAATCACGCGCAGTGGTATGTTCAACTCTATGCGACGCACTTGGCGACAGCTGAATAGCTTTTGGCACCGGAATTGGCAGGTGTCGAGTTGGCTGCCCATACGCGGTAATGTGCATTTCTTACCGGGTTCTGAATCCCGGGCGTTTCAGCTTTGGCAAGCCCAAGGTCTGAAGTATTTGGGCCATGTGGTGGGGCTTACTGGTCAATGCAAACCGTTTTCGGAGCTGTGTGCTGAGTTCACGCTGCCTCCTTCTCAGTATTTTGCGTATATGCAACTTGTTCATTATGTGGCTACGCTGCCCAGGGAGGAGCTAGGCGCGGATAGATCGGCACAGATTCTTGATTTTTTCGGGATTGGAGGTGATACCCCCCCGACGATAGCGGGGTTGAAGGCCAGGTTGGAGTGTTTTAGAGCTCAGCCGGATTATGGAAGGGTTGAGATGGCTTGGACGGAGGAACTGGGACAAGCGGTACCGCCGGCACTGTCCGGCTGGCTTTGGGGCGGATAGGAGGGCTGGTGGAGGGAGCCCGATGGAGGAAAATGCAATATAAAGCTTTGACTCGGGTGCATTTCTCCCCTCGACGAGCTCTGCGGAGTCATATCACGCAAGATGGGTCTTGCCCATGATGTTCTGAGCCATTGGCTACTTTAACTCATATGTGGTGGCAGTGCAGGTGCATCCTCCCTTATTGGTCACATATCAGTAAATACCTCATGGAGATACTGCAGCAGAGGTTTCCCTGGACCGGACCTCTGGTCATACTTGATCAGTTGCATCGGGCTCTTCCGGTTGGAAGGTGGGAGCGGTTACTGGTACGTAAGGCATGTCTGGTGGGGAAGGGCCCTATTTTACATTGATGGCGAGAGCGGGACCCGCCAACGTTCTTGGAATGGCGCAATAGTTTTCATCAGCTGATGCTAGTGGAGCGCTGGAGAGCTAGGGGCAAGGTAAAGAGGTGGTCCACCTTCATGCTAATCTGGGAGCCCTATATTCAGAGTTTGGGCCCCCAATGCAGGAATGAAATAGTAAATGTGGGATATTAGGGTACCAGAACAAGAAGAATGGGTTGAGGGGAACATGGGAACGGATTACGGGTAAATGTCTATGCTGGAGCTTTGTGGTTGCGACGACGGGGGTGGGGAGGTGGGTGGGGGTGGGGGGGAGGGGGTTTTGTTCGACACTATTTATAAAATTGTATAATTGTATGCATTGCTTTTTGCCGTTGTTACATAACTGTACTTGGTGTTTGCCTCCACGCGGGGATAAGAGTACACTCTGCGGAGGCTTATTGTCTGCATTGTACTGGTTGTTATGTTATTGATGGTTCATAAATAAAGTATTCAAAAAAAAAAAAAAGGTTTGGACAAGTTCCTGGAGGAAAGGTCCATAAACCATTATTAAATGGGACCCGGGATATCCACTGCATGCCCCAATACAAGCATTGTGGAACCTGTTCTTTTAGAGAAATTGCTAGGTACTTGTGACCTAGATTGGCCACTGTTAGAAACAGGATACTGGGCTTGATGGACCTTGGTCTGACCCAGTATGGCATATCTTATGTTCATTAGAGAGGCATCTGTGGGGTGGCCTTTCTGGAGGGGGGGTGCCTGGAAGGGCATCCCAGCCTGAAGGTGACCTGTATTCTGCCACCATCTAAGGGAATCTGCCAGGTGGTGGGTCACGTGCACCCTGTCCCTGAGCCTGTCTTTAGTTTGGGTCCACTGAGAGCAGAGGCACTACTGGGCTGCTTTTATGTGTAGGTGGGCATCTGGGGTCATGTGGATCATAGAGGCCATGTGTCCCAGCAGGTGGAGGAGAAGCTGGGCGGGTAGTGTCCTGCGCAGTTGCACCCCTGCGTCTAGTTCCTTGAGGCGTACTGACCCTCTCCTGAGGGAGGAAGGCTTTTGCATAAAGGGTATCCAGCTGTGCCCCTATGAACTCTAGGCATTGAGCGGGAGTGAGGTGGGAGTTGGGATAGTTTATGACAAACCCTGAGTACTGCATAGCATTTATGATGCGCGTCTGGTGGCGCATTATGCCTCTGCAGCTGGATCCCCTTTTATGAGCCAGTTGTCCAGGTAGGGGAAGACTAAGTCCTCTTGAAGCCTGAAGAGGGCTGTGACCACCATGAGGTACTTTGTAAAGACCCTTGGAGATGAGTATTGGTAGTGCTGTCCCCCTACCACGAACCGGAGGTATTTTCTGTGGCTGGGGTAGATTAGGATGTGAGTGTAGGCATCCTTTAGATCCTTGGAGCAAAGCCAATCTCCCTGCTGGAGGAATGGCAGTAGTGTTCCAAAGGAGAGCATCTTGAACTTCTCCCTAACCAGAAACCTGTTGAGCTCTCGCCGGTCCAGGATGGGCCTGAGGCCCCCAGTCCTCTTGGGGAAAAGGAAGTACCTGGAGTAGAAGCCAGTGCCCCAGAGGTGTTTTGGGACTGGCTCCACTGTTTTGTCCCAGAGTAGTCCTGCTATCTCGGTGAGGAGCAGGGTCTGGTGAAGGGAAAGCCTGGTGGGCTCTCCTGGGAAGAACGGGGGCAGTGCCTGATTTAGGTGGAGGAGATAACCTTCCTTGACTACCTGTAACACCCAGGTATTGGTGGTGATGGCTGCTCACCTGTGGGCAAACAGGGCTAGGTGCCCCCTGTGGGCAGCAGAGGACCCTCTGGGGGTGCGGGGGTCATGCCCAGGCATTCAAAAGCCTCACCCGAGCTGGGCCTGAACTGGTGCCTGGGGCTTCAGGACTTTTTGCTTTCTGGGACCATGTCCCTGGCCATTTTATTTATTTATTTATTTGGTTTTATATACCGCGCTATTTTAAATCAGTGTGGTTTACATTGTAACCACTTAGTACATAAAACAGCATAAATAGAACATTTGAACTTGTTACATAAAACATGTAGATATGGGATACCTGAACTTGATAAATAACAAGATATTAAACATCAAGTATTACAGAACAAGAACTACTTACAAACAATTGGTATTGGGTAAGTTTGGGTGAGATCATCCTAGTGAGCTATGTTATATGTTCGAAATATAGCTGAAAGAGGTGTGTCTTTATCATTTTTCTAAAGGTGGATAGGTCGGTGATTAGTCTGATTGGAGCAGGTAGGGAGTTCCAGAGTGGAGGGGCAGATAGTGAGAAGGCTCTGTGTCTGGCATATTGGGAGCATTTACTAGCCATTGTGGGACTAGTTAGAATGTTAGTCAAGTTTATTCTTCTAACTCTGCTATCGGGTGTCCAGTTTACTAGATTACTGAGGGAGGTAGCAGAAAGGTGGTGAAGGATTTTAAATGTAACAAGGAGGGCCTTAAACTTAATGCGACTGGTGATTGGAAGCCAATGTAGCTGCATTAGGAGCGGTGTAACATGCTCATGTTTGGAGGCGCCATAGATGGTTCGGTTCGTGCAGCTGTATTCATGGCCATTTGTAATAGATTGAGGGTATAGGCAAGTAGACCGTGTAGAATGTTGTTTGCGTAGTCAAAATGAGCAATGATGAGAGCTTGGAAGATGCTGTGGAAGTCAGTAGGCTCAAGTAGAGGTCTTAGTTGACGAAGAGAGCGAATTTTGCAGTAAACAGCCTTAGTGAGGTTGCTTATATGTGCTTCCATATTCAATTGTTGGTCCAATGTGATTCCTAGGTATCATATCTCACTTTAAGTCTTCAGTTTGGCGTCCTTAACCTGTATGGACTCTGGAGGTGTGAATGTTGGATCCTTTGAGATGAATAAAACTTCTGTTTTATTAGAGTTGACTTTGAAGTTGTAAGAATTTATTTATTTATTTATTTTAGTTTCTTATATACCGCACTCTTTAGTATCAGCGCGGTTTACATGAAACAAGGAACCATAAGTAACAAATATCAGTTTTTACATAGAACAGGGAAGTACAACTTGGATAACTTAGGGAGACATGCAAAACAACTATTTACATATATTAACAGTAGGCTTTGAGGAATAGCTTATGATCAATCTACGGATAGGCACTAGGATACGAAGGTATCTAGAGGAGGGGTGTGGCTATGGTGGATTATGATTGATCTGGTAGTATTGTATAAATAAGTAGTGCTTGAGTGCCTTCCTGAATTGCATGAGATCGGTGATGGCTCGGATTTCTGGAGGCAGTGTATTCCAACAATTTAGCCAGTCATATACTGCATTAAAGCAATCAATAATTTTAGTGTAGTTAGGGTTGAGTGTGGAGAACAGTGTATATAGCAACACATCGTCCGCATAAATGTGGTAAAGAATACCAAAAGCCTGTATGATCTCACAAATTGGTTGGATATATATATTAAATAGCAGGGCAGACAAGGAAGAGCCCTGTGGTACTCCTTGAGTTTGTTGATATTCTGATGATGATTGGGAGTCAATGCTAACTCGTTGTTGACGGTTTGTTAGATATGATCGACACTAGTCCAATGCTAAACCCTAAATGCCCTTTAATTGTAGTTGGTCAAGCAGGATTTTGTTAGAGACTGTGTCAAATGCTGATGCAATATCCAGAAAGATTAATATGAAGCCTTGGTTTTTATTTTATGCCCTTTATTAGGTTGTCCATGAGTGAGGTGAGGTGAGCAAGGTTTCAACACCATGTTGCATCCAGAAGCCATCTTGTTGTTGATCCAATGGTGCATAGCAGTCAATATGGTCCTGGATCTGATGTTGAACAATCTTCTCTAATATCTTAGCCAAGAAGGGGAGGCTAGATATAGGACGGTAAGAGTTTGGATCTTGGGGGTCCAGCTTAGGGTTTTTTAGAATGGGTCTGATGGTGGCTATTTTCAATGCTTCTGGAACTAGACCTTTAGTGAAGGAGAGGTTAACAATCCTTGATAGATATGGGCTTAATTCAGCGCAGGTTGATTTGATCCAATGAGCAGGGCATGGATCTGTAGGAGAGGTGGTAGCGTTGAGACTTCTTATTATGTTCTCTGTTTGCTTAGTGGAATAAGGGTAAAAAGCATTTAAGGCAGGTATATTGGTACAATCCATATTAGGAGTGGCCATGTGGGAGTCTTCTGTATTATGGAAGGTCAGTTTGTTTTTATTTTGGAAGTGTGAGGCGAATTCTTGGGGTTGAGGTAATTCAACATTTTGTTGACCTGATGGGTCCTTGGTGAGTGACTGAACTAGTCTGAAGAGAGCACGGGGCCTATTGAGGGAGCGCATAAGGATTTTGGTGTGGTATTCTCTTCTTCTCTGGATAATGTTAGTCTGGTGTTCTTGTAAGTTTTTCAAATAAATTTCTTGAACCTGTGAATGCCTGGTGTGGCACCATTTTCTCTCAAGTTTCCTAAAATGTAATAAGGACTTACGTAGATCAGCTGTGAACCAGGTGGCGGTATGGGCCCGTTTCTTGGATTGTGCTATATGGATTATAAGAACCGACTGGCTTAGGGTGGAATTCCATGTGTGTATAAGGTCCACTAAATCAGGGTTATCAGGGTTGAGATTTGGGATCAATTCTTCAATGAATGTTTCTTTGTTGAAAGGTTTAAAATGATGTGTTGATGATGGTGTTGTCATGGAGCTTGCATTTGAATTAGGGAGGGTAGATGGAATGTGGAATAGTATGGCCTTGTGGTCAGACCATGGTACTGGCATAGTTAGTGGTTGGGGGATTTTGCTGGATCTTAGGGTGTCCGAAGGAGCAAAAATAAGGTCCAATGTGTTTCCTTTCGTGTGGGTTGAGGCCTGTATTAGTTGGTTATAGCTTAGTGCATACATTGCATCAATGAATGTCGTAGCATTTTTCTTTGATAATGCTGGGAGATTAAAGTCTCCTAAAATCCAGAGAGGTCTAGAATTTGGGGAATGGTTGCAGGCTAGATCAAGGGCTATGGAAAGGTAATCTGTACAGGTGGATGGAACACGATATATGAGTGCTGAAGTTAGGTACAGATTTTCAATAGTGATGGTGTTGATGCTATTGGAGTTATATGAGAAGAGACATTGGAACTGTAATAGAAACATAGAAATATGACGACAGAAAAAGACCACATGGCCTATCTAGTCTGCCCTTCCATAACAACTACAACAGTCCCCTTTTTACCTTTAGAGATCCTCTGTGTTTGTCCCATGCTTTTTTGAATTAATTTACTGTCCTCATCTCTACCACCTCCACTGGGAGACTATTCCACGGATCCACTACTCTTTCCGTAAAGAAATATTTCCGCATATCACTCCTGAATCTATCTCCCTTCACCCTCATCCCATGTACCCTCGTAGCAGAACTTGCTTTCAATTGAAAGAGGCTCTCTCCCTGAACATTTATGCCACGGAGGTATTTAAACATCTCAATCATATCACCTCTATCCCGCCTTTCCTCTAAGGTGTACATATTAAGATACTTCAGTCTGTCCTCATATGCTTTATAATGAAGCCCACTAATCATTTTAGTAGCCACCCTCTGCACCGACTCCATCCTGTTCACATCCTTTTGAAGCTGCGGTCTCCAGAATTGCACACTATACTCCAAATGAGGTCGCATCAAAGACTTATACAGAGGCATTATCACCTCTTTTTTTCTGCTAGCCATTTCTCTTCGTATGCACCCAAGCATCCTTCTAGCTTTTGCCGTCGCCTTTTCTACCTGTTTAGCTACTTTAAGATCATCAGACACAACCACGCCTAGGTTCCACTCTTCTTTAGTGGATTGCTGCGGCCCAAATGCATGACCTTACATTTTTTAACATTAAATCCCAGCTGCCAAATTCTAGACCATTCTTCAAGCTTAGCTAGATCTCTCCTCATGTTATCTGCCCCTTCCTGGGTGTCTACTCTATTGCAGATTTTGGTATCATCCGCAAAGAGGCAAACCTTACCTGAAAGCCCTTCCGCTATATCACTAACAAAGATGTTAAAAAGAATCGGACCAAGGACAGATCCCTGGGGCACACCACTGATAACATCCTTCTCCTCAGAGTGAGCTCCATTTACTTGTACTCTTTGTCGCCTCCCACCCAACCAATTTCTAACCCAAGCAGTAACTTTAGGGTCCATCCCTAGGGTGCTCAGTTTGTTTATAAGTCGCATGTGAGGAACAGTGTCAAAGGCTTTATTGAAATCCAAATACACCACATCTAGGGCTCTCCCTCGGTCCAACTCCCTGGTCACCCAGTCAAAGAAATCAATCAGATTTGTCTGACAAGACCTGTCTCTGGTGAATCCATGCTGCCTCGGATCCTGTAATCCGCTGGACTCCAGAAACCTCACTATTTTCTCTTTCAGCAGCTTTCCAATAATTTACTCACCACCGAAATTAAACTAACCGGCTTGTAGTTTTCAACCACATCCTTACTTCCGCTTTTGTATAAAGGCACCACATGAGCCTCTCTCCAGTCCTTTGGCACCACTCCCGACTCCGAGGCATTGAAAAGGTCAGTCAGTGGAGCTGCTAGAACGTCCCCAAGTTCCCTCAGTATTCTCGGGTGTATCCCATCCGGTCCTATCACTTTGTCTACATTAAGTTGAGATAGTTTCTCACGAACACAGTCTTCTGAAAATTGTTCAAGATGTCCTTTGCTTCTGTTCCTATTTGTGGGTTCTTTCTGAGGTCCTGCTCCTGATTCTTCATCTGTGAACACAGAACAAAAATATTTGTTAAGCAATTCCGCTTTATCCCTATCAGCTTCTACATATTCCTCCCCTGCACCCTTGAGTCTGACAATACCACTCTTACCCTTCCTCTTCTCACTAATATATCTGAAAAATGTCTTATCCCCCCATTTTATTGCATTGGCTATTTCCTCCTCCTTTTGAATCTTTGCCTTCTTGACTACTTTGCTAGCTTCTCTAAGTTTTTCCAAATACAGATGCCTGTCTTCCTCTCTCTGTGATCTCTTGTATTTCATGAAGGCCTCCCTCTTTTTCTTCACTTTTTCAGCTACTTCTTTCGAAAACCATAGCGGTCTCCTTTTCCTTTTACCTTTATTTACCATTTTAACAAAAAGGTTGGTTGCAGATCTAGCCAAGATGAGTGTGCCACCTCCTCTTCTGCCAACTCTTGGACAGTTAAAAATGTTGTAGTTAGGGAGTATGAGTTGATTTAGGAGGACAATGCCAGGATTCGGTTATATAGAGAATGTCTAGGTTGTGGTTTTCAATGTAATCTATAACTGGCCATTTGTTTTTAATTGATCTTGCATTTATGAGCATGCAAGTTAGCTGTTTCTCTTCTGGGGTTTTTTGTGTGACTGACTTTCTTGAGGTCTGGCATATGATATGTATGAGATGTTGTTGTCTTGGGGTATGGAGAGTTCTTGATGTAGAATATCCATCATCTTGTCTATTACGGTCGTAACCATGTATGGTGGAGATTAGTGCTTGTTGGTGTGAGAAAGATCCAACAGGTCTGATGGAATGAGCCAGACAGCATAGGAACAGTAAGAAAGGAATCCTTTCAGGCATTTTAAAGTGTGAAAATTATAGGATTATAATGTTATTCAGGGAAGGATAGCACCTATTCTGTGCCTATATCTTATTTTTGAGGCTTGGCAGTACTAGCAGTGTAATGAACGGCTGTACAATTATACAGATGGACTAGAGCATAAAAGCATGTACAATGTGTTATACTATTGTGGTGATGCGCAGGTAGCTGAGCCTTTTAAAACTGAAAAAAAAAGAGTTTTTTTCTCATGAGCGGGGGAAGGGCTCACTACAGCATAGCTCCCAGGCAGAGAAAGAAGCTAGAACACACACTAATAGGGATAGCTTGAAGCCACACCCAGCCTCTAGAGCTCGTGCAGGCAGAGAGGGGGTGGGGCCAGAGAAGGAAACAAGCTGCAGGATATTTAAGCTGCGTCACTCAGGAAGTGAGAGAGAGGCAACAGATCCAGGAAGAGAGGATACAGATACAGCAGCTGAAGCAAAAGCAGAGAGAGGACGAGGACAAGGGAGGAAAGTTGCAGAGCCAGCAGGACGTGCTCAAGGAAAACTGCATGCTAAAAGCCAGGAGGAGAGGCCAAGAGTCCAGAGGAACCAAGGGAAGAAACAGCAGTATAAGGCTGTAGGGCCTGGAGGTTCAAAGGGGACCAGCCATAACTCCCAAGGCAAGTGCAAAGATTGTGGGCATGAGTGGAGCTGGGGAAGACGTCAGGAGTATATGACTGATTCTGAAAGTAACAGCTCAAGTCCTGAGTCTGTGATTAGGCAGTACAGAAAACCAGTTGAAAAGAGGGTTTCTGCCAGTAAAGCAACTTGTGTGTGTCCTGAACAGGAGTGGCTAAGAGGAAGAAGGGCAAGAGCTTTTGACCCGGTAAAAAGGGGAAGCCAGAAGTTAAAATGGGGGAAACTTCTTAAGCTTTTAAAAGAAGTGAAGCATAGCGTTCCAGAACGTGCCCCAAGCCCTGAGTGTTATAGCACCCCAGAAGAAATGGAAATAGAACCATACTCAGACTCTCCAATATCCTCTGCAGAATCCATGGAGTGTGGGATTTGTATAAGCCGTGTTTAATGCTTTTATAAGAAGCTGTGGGTAACAGGTTAAGAAGATAATCTGTGCTGGTGTTATTATGTGCTAAGGTGGAAAGCAGACAAGAAGTCACAAGAACCTCATTGTTTAAAAGCAGCCAATTGTATCTCTGAAGAAGCCAGGTTAACAGGGCTAGCGGTTTTAAACCAGGAGGCAGCACAGGAGAGATATCCTAATCTGCAGCAGCTGAGAGTTAAAGGTCAAAAACTGTCTTACAGAAGTTTTTGGGAAAACTGTGCATTTAAAAAGTGTTACACTGCTTTGTAAATGGAAGAAGCTAAAAAGAGTATCAAGAGTGAAGTAACTACTTGAAGAAATATTGCTGAGAAGTTTAAGGGAGAAAATATCCTGTATTTTCAGTTTGCAATATTGTTTGCCTTATCAAGGTCATTTGCCTCAGCAAGGTCATTTGCCAAAATTGGTTCCAGAAAGAAATAAATAAAAAGCAATTTAAGTTAACAAATTGTCCTGTGATCCTCTTCCACTCGAATTGCTGACAAAGCAAACCCACAACTACACAAAAGAAGAGTGATGTCCAGCGCTCCCCACTAGGCAACCGCCTAGGCGGACGGGGCGCGTCCACACTATACAGACTGACATATCAATGCAACACATAGACTATGGTTTGTATGGGGGTGTTACTTCCAGTATGTAGATCCAGGGATGGAGGTACTTATCAGGGATGTGATATCACAGTAATAATGACAGTAGTAGGTAGATCTGCTGCGTATAGCTTTTAGTACTATAGTGGATGGTATATGTTGGACTTACAGACTGTGGAGACGGTTCTTCTATGACTAACAGTACTGTTTGACGAGAAGGCTGCAGGTCTGATTTTACTCTATCTTGTTCCAGCGGATTTGCTGGGGAGGAGCGTTCCTTCCTGCTCAGCGCCCCGATGCCGATCGGGTCCCGTGTTGGCGATGTGCCATTGGTGGATTTGCTGGTGAAGGGGATTTCTCAGTGCTTTGTTGAGTTATTCGGTTTCATTTGGAGATCAGAATGTCGGTGTGGTGGTTGATTGGACTTCTGGCGTATCTTATCTGCTGTTTGTCGGTCATGCCAAAGGGCCCTCAGGCGCAGGCCCGCCTGGAAGCGCTGAAGATTTAAACTTTCCCACCAGTGTTCCTCTTCAGCCTGATTGCCTTGGAGATGAGGGGCAGGGAGGAGCTTACCTTCCTGCTCCCATCGTGGATGCCGATCGGGTCTGTGTATGCTGGCTGCAGGCGCGCCTGGAAGCGCTGAAGATTTAAACTTTCCCGCCAGTGTTCCTCTTCAGCCTGGATTTCTTGCTCGACCTGCTGAGGGCCCGAGAAGGTTGGAAGTGCGGAGTGGTACTGAAGCCCTCTTTCTTCCCTGGGGTTTTCTGATGGGGTTGCACAGAGGTCTTTTTCGAGAGCCTGGTCCTAGTCACCTACTCGGTCTCTATCTCCGCTGCATGGTCCGCCATGGGTTTCCCAAACAGACTCTCACCTGTGCAGGGGACATCGATCAGTTTGTCCTGTACCCATTGTTCTAGGTCAGACGACTGCAGCCATGCTTGACATCATGCACCAATGCCTGAGGCAACCACCCTAGCCAATGACTCAAAGCCATCATAGGCTGCCCAGGACAGGAACTTCAAACATTCCTTTACCGCTGAGGTTAGGGTCTTGAACCTCTGTATGGGGTTCTCCGGTGAGGCCTGCCAAGAATCCCCCGAGCTCCTTCGACAGTTCCTTCAGGTACATGCCTATGGAAACAGGACACTGGGCTTGATGGATCTTGGAAACAGGATACTGGGCTAGATGGACCTTGGTCTGACCCAGTATGGCATATCTTATGTTCTTATGTAGGGCTAAATGGCCAATTTTCCCAATGGAGAGGTGAATATTGGTGTACCCCAGGGATCTATGCTGGGTCTGCTGTTTTTTGACATATTCATAAATGACCTGGGAAAGGGAATAACGAGTGAGGTTATCAAATTTGCAGATGACACAAAACTATTTAAAGTTGTTAAAACCCATGAGGATTATGGAAACTTGCAAGAGGATCTTGATAAATTGGAAAACTGGGCATCGAAATGGCAGATGAAATTTAATGTGGACAAGTGCAAAGTTATGCACCTAGGGAAGAACAACCCAAACTATGGTTACACGATTCAAGGTTCCACATTAGGAACTACCACCTAGGAAAAAGATTTAGGCGTCACTGTGGATAACATGTTAAAACCCTCTGCCCAGTGTGCAGCGGCGGCCAAGAGAGCAAATAGAATGCTAGGTATCATAAGGAAAGGAATTGAAAATAAAACAAAGTATTTTATAATTATTATTATTATTAAGTATTTATATAGCACTGCAACAAACAAAGCGCTGTACAAACATATAAGAGAGACAAGTCCCTGCTCATCAGAGCTCACAATCTAGTCAAGACAAAATACAAAATAAATTACATAATACAAATAACAATTCAGCAAGACAAAGTATACAAATGTTGTTGGAGAGATCAAGATAGGGCGAATCAGGAACGAAAAGCAATAGTGACGAGGTGGGATTTCAATCTGGATTTGAAGATGGCCAAAGAGGACGCCTGGCGCACAGAGGCAGGTAGACTATTCCAGGCGAAGGGTACTACCAGTTGAAAAGAGCGAAGTCTAGAATTGGCAGTACGAGTGAAAGGCATAGATAAACGAAGACTATTAGAAGAGCGAAGTAACCGAGAGGGGGTGTAAGGAGAGATAAGAGACGAAAGGTACTGGGGGGCAGAAGAGTGAATACATTTATAGGTTAAGCAGGAGGAATTTGAAATGGATACGGAGACGGATGGGGAGCCAGTGAAGCGACATAAGGAGAGGCGTGATGTGGGAAAAACGAGACTGGCGGAAAAACAGTCGAGCAGCAGAATGTTGAATAGACTGAAGGGGAAAGATGTAGTTTGCAGGGATGCCAGCAAGAAGAAGGTTACAGTAATCAAGGCAGGAGGTGATTAAGGAGTGGACATTCATTTTAGTAGTGTTAACAGAAAGGAAGGGGCAAATTTTGCAGATATTGCATAGAAAGAAACGGCATGTTTTAGCAATAATGCCTCTGTATCGTTCCATGGTGAGACCGCACCTTGAATATTGTGTGCAATTCTGGTCGCCGTATCTTAAAAAGTATATAACGTTATTAGAAAAGGTTCAGAGAAGAGCCACCAAAATGGTAAAGGGGATGTAAGGATACCCCTATGAAGAAAGGCTAAAAAGGTTAGGGCTCTTTAACCTGGAAAAGAGACGGCTGAGCGGAGATATGATAGAAGTCTATAAATTAATGAACAGAGTGGAACGGGTAAACATAGATCAATTGTTCACGTTATCAGAATATAGGAAGACTAGGGGACATGCAATGAAGCTACAGGGTAAACTATTTAAGACTAATAAGAGAAAATATTTTTTCACTCAACGTGTAATCAAACTCTGGAATTTGTTACCGGAGGATGTAGTAAAAGCTGTTAGAGTAGCTGGGTTTAAAAAAAGGTTTGGACAAGTTCCTGGAGGAAAGGTCCATAAACTATTAACAACAAAAGACAGAGGATATCACTGCTTGACCCAATACAAGCATTGTGGAACCTGTCTTTTGGGGAAACTGCTAGGTCCGCAGTTCTGATCCGCACAAACACAGCAACCTCCCCCCCCCTTTCAACAACATCAAGGAGTACCACAGAGTTCCACACTATCCGCCATGCTCTTCAATATCTATCTACAAACACTCTGCTCGATCATACGAGAACATAACATCAACTACCATATATACCCAGACGACATAATGCTCTATGGACCAATAACAACCACCAACCCAACAAATGACCACCTGTCAGACTGCTTCATTGAGGTCTCTGACTGGCTACAAAGGAACAATCTATCCATCAACATCAAAAAAAACTGAAGCCCTCATAGTAACAAAGGACCCAAACCACCCCACCACCACTGTTCCCTCTAAGCTGTGCGCGTGTGCGCGCGCACACACCTCGCCGAGTGAGCGCACATACTTTTCAACAGAGCGCACAAAAATTACGGTTCTGATTCTGATAGAAAACAACACAGACATCTTAAAATTTAAAAGTTGCTGTGTATTTACGGTTTTCACAAGTTCTACAATATTTTCTAGTGCAATCAATGTGATGTACATACTGTATTCTGACGTGTAGTCAAATTTTAAAGTATATAACTCTGAGTGTCATTATGTGGCGCACAAAAATTTAACCTTCCTTCAAAAGCTGCACAGCTTTTTTTTTTTTTGCACACACAGCCTACAGAAAATTAGAGGGAACATTGCCCACCACCACACCTCATATTAGGAACCACCCAAATAAAGATTCAACCTCACATAAAATATCTGGGAATCACTATAGACCAGGCACTCACATTTACTCCACAGATTAAAAAGACTACCAGGACAATATTCCACAAAGCAAAAATGATACAACTGCTCAGACCACTCATTAATCCACAGGACTTCAGAACTGTCATGCAGGCTATGACGCTCCCCCACCTGGACTACTGCAACATAATCTATCACGGACTTCCTGCGACCCACACCAACCCACTACGGACTGCCTTGAACACCACCGCAAGAATCATCCGGAATGCAAAAAAACACGATCACATCACCCCAGTCCTGAGGGAATTACACATACTGCCACTCGAAGCAAGGATCAAATACAAAGCTGCCCTGCTTATCCACAAAGCCTTCTATCAAACAGACTTCCCACCTCCGCTCCCTACTACCCCAGCCCACCCACAACAGACCAACCCGACAGACCGCCAACAACATCCTTACCATCCCCTATGAACGAACAAAATATAATCAACGAACCTGCAACAGAGCTTTCGAACTATACGCACCCTCCCTCTGGAACTTATTACGGAGCCAAATCAGAAACACTGGTAATCTATCCGCGTTCCGGAAACAACTAAAAACCATCCTCTTTCATGAATACCTTGGACCAGAAACAAACAACCTTCTCTGACAACCCACAGTCCTTCTGCCAAATCCCCAAAATACCCTATAAGAGACTCATGTCTATTGTCTAAGTCTTTACTATCTGTTCAGATCATCAATGTTGGCACCCGGTGATGGCTCTACCCCCCCACCCCCTCAATAATGATTACTGTCAACCCCCCCCCCCCTTTGTTAAACCGCTTTGACCCGGTGAAAAGCGGTATATAAATGCAGTTAAATAAATAATTAAATAGGCACGTATGACCTAGATTGGCCACTGTTGGAAACAGGATACTGGGCTCGATGGACCTTGGTCTGACCCAGTATGGCATATCTTATGAGCCCTTCGGATGTTGTCCTTTTTTCCTCAGAAAAAAATCTGATTTTTTTATAGTTAAATTTGGTCCAGTTTGCGTATCGGTTCCTTCTTGCACCCGAGCCAGCTTGCCTCGGGTTTATCTATCCATTTTCCACTTTTTTCTTCGAGGTCCGCCTCGACCTGCGTTCATGCCCTTTTTCAGCCAAAGGCCTTGGACCTCTGCCAGGTGGCAGGGACCCCCTTTTCCAATGACCTCAAGTGGCTTAAAAAAGTGTAACTGGTGTGGCAAAGTTATGTCACTTACCAGTCACACGACAGCTGCCTCTGATGCCTTGGCCTCGAGCACAATGACTCCAACTGCGAGTTTTGCAGAACAATGACCCCAAAGGCCTTAAGAGTTGTCATTAGCAGCAGAAAAAAAAATTTTCATAAGTCCAACTCTGCCCCGGAGTCTCTGGTGATTCCACGCTCCAGGGCCCCTTCCAATACCTCTGTGCCCTGCGAAACCAGAGCCGCCTCTGGAGTCCCGCAGCTGTGATTCCTCTAAGCGGAAGTCCCTGGAGGTGGAGCATAAGAAGAAGAATCCCTTGAACACTGTCCCGGAAGATGGATCTGGGAAGAAGGTGAAATCCCCCCCAGGTCCCAGGCATGAGTCTGAGGAGTCGGGGCAGGAGCGGCCCTCCAAGTTATTCCACAAGGAGTCGGTGGCTCCTGCTGACAACCCTTGGGCCTCTGAAGCTATCCTCATTGAGAACACTCCCTCGACAGTACCGACACCAGGCCCAAAGTGCTCGACGCCTGCGTTTGAAGACTGCATAGCCAACTGGCATGGAGACCAGAATAGCAGCCCTAGAGAGCAGTATATCTCCCCTAGTGGCCATGCAGCGGGTGTTTATGTCCGGCTCACAGGATTCATCCGCCCCAATGATGGGACCTTCGACATCGAGGGGTTCCCCGGAAATTCAGCCATTCTGCGAGCACCACCGGCCTCGAGAGAGCTGCTGGCCCGGGTTGAGGTCCTGGTCTCGTTCTTCGGGACACCGTACCTCCCCGGCGAGCACCTGTGGCTTAGACTGACAATCCTTCGGAGCTCCTGTACTGCGGATAGTGGTCCTCAACCAAGGTGATCATGTGGCGTAGGACTCATACTCCGACTTCGAGTCCGAATGAGAGACCAAGGAAGAAGAGTTCCCGGACATGAGGCAACACTGTGACGTGTCCTCTGACCTGTCTCTTCTGATGAACTGATGCCGCTCCCCACCCTAAGACGTTGCATTCCTCAATTTTTTTTTAAGGGATATGGCCAAGGCACTCATGATCGAGACGCACGAACCGAGGAATTGGAGATACTCCAATACAAGGCATCCCTGAAGGAAACCCTTATGGTTACAGTGCCTCCGATCCTCGACCACCTCCTCCTCCGAATGTAGGAAACACCGGCATCGGTACCAATTGTCAGCAGGCGCCTCGGTGCCATCTACCGAATATGCAGGAGCCCTGGGTTTCAAAAGGCCCACTCCCGCACAACTCAATGGCCGTAGAGTCAGCCATGCGCTGGCTTAAAAGCCAAAAAATGCAATTCTCTGTAACACCCGACAGGGAGGCCCAACTCTTGATGCCCTCGACTGGAAGGCTTTTCAAGGCTTGATGCTGGCATGCCAAATCCACTCATTACAGTTTCCCCAAAAGACACAGGTTCCACAATGCTTATACTGGGTCAAGCATTGATATCCTGGGTCCCTTCTTATTAATGGTTTATGGACCTTTCCCCTCCAGGAACTTGTCCAAACCTTTTTTAAACCCAGATACACTAACAGCCTTTACTACATCCTCCGGTAACAAATTCCAGAGTTTGATTACATGTTGAGTGAAAGAGTAGCTACTCACCTGTAACAGGTGTTCTCCAGGAGCAGCAGGAATCAGTCCTCACATATGGGTGTCATTGGCGCCGATGAAGCCCCAGCGGAGCATTTCCCCAGCTTTCTATGAAAGCCTTTGGGAATGCAGGCACGCATGCGCGGTTCCCTTCCTGCCTAAAGGTGCCATCTTACCTCAGTCAAATGACATAGCTAAGAACAGCACACAAAAATGAAAAATAAACTATGTACAACTGCAACTCCAAGGGGAGGAGGGAGGGTTGTGAGGACTGATTCCTGCTGCTCCTGGAGAACACCTGTTACAGGTGAGTAACTACTCTTTCTCCAGGACCAAGCAGAAAGTCAATCCTCACATATGGGTGACTCCCTAGCTCTGGGCTACCGAGAAACCCAGGCTGAACAAGAGAACTTCCTCTAGTCTCAGCAGCAAAGAAAGGCTTTTCAAGGACACAACCTCCACCAAGTAGCCCAGCAGAGGGCAGGAGTTGCCTAAACCTCAAAGAGATTCCGGAGTACTGCTTGGCCAAAAGCACTGTCCCTATGGGACTCCCTCTCCAGACAGTAATGGGCCGCAAAACTCTGGCTTGAAGACCAAGTTGCAGCCCTGCAGATGTCTACCAAGGGCACAGAGCAGAGATGAGCCACAGAGGCAGCCATTGCCCTGACTCGGTGGGCCGTAACCCGACCCTGCAAAGGAAGGTCAGCCGCCTTGTAAGCCCAGGTGATACAGTCAGCCACCCAGATGGACAAGGTATGCTTGGACACAGCCAACCCCAACTTATTAGGGTCAAAAGAAACGAAGAGCTGAGTAGCCCTTCTATGCCCCTGCGTACGGTCAAGGTAGAAGGATAAGGCCCTCCTACAGTCCAGGGTATGCAGGACTGCTTCAGCCTGGCTTGTATGAGGCCTAGGGAAGAATATTGGAAGAACCACCTCCTGATTGAGGTGGAAAGAGGAGACAACCTTTGGGAGGAACTTTGGATGAGTCCTGAGGACTACCCTGTTCCTATAAATCCTGGTGTAAGGCCTATCACAGACCAGGGCCTGAAGCTCACTCACTCGCCTAGCCGAAGTAAGGGCTATCAGGAAGAGTGTCTTCCAGGATAGGAAGCATAGTGGACAAGTAGCCATCGGCTCAAAAGGTGGGCGAGTCAGTTGCTGCAAGACCACATTCAACTCCCACTCAGGGGCAGGACGACGGATTGGAGGTTTGAGCAAAAGCAAGCCTCTGAGAAAGCGGGACACCAAGGGGTGAACCGACAGAGAATGTCCTTCCACCAGCGAGTGGTGAGCTGCTAGAGCTGAGAGGTGGACCCGAACAGAATTGGATTTGAATCCCTAATTGGAGAAGTGGAGTAAATACTGAAGCACTACTGGTACCGTACAGGAGAAAGGATCCTCTGTACGTAGTTGATACCACACAGAAAACCTTCTCCATTTGAGAGCATAGGTTTTTCTAGTGGACAGTTTCCTAGAGGCTAGGACAACCTCCTCAACTTCCTGAGGTAGGCCCCAGGGAGCAAACACTACCCTTGCAGCCTCCAGGCCATCAAATTGAGAGCTTTGAGATTGGGGTGCAGAAGGCAACCCTGATCCTGAGAGAGAAGGTTGGGTTGCAACCCCAGAGGCAGTGGGAGATCCACTGCCAGCTGAAACAGAAGTGGAAACCAAGGTTGTATCGGCCACCTGGGCGCCACCAGCAGGACCGAGGCCTTGTCCTGAAGAATCTTGAAGAGAGTTCGGGCCACCAAGGGCGTGGGAGGAAACGCATACAGGAGGCCCTGAGACCAGGGAATCAGAAAAGCATCTGCTGCTATCCGCAGAGGATGCGGTTGCCTGGAGCAGAACCTGGGCAGCTGTTTGTTCAGAGGACTGGCAAACAGATCTATGGATGGAAGTCCCCATTTCAGGAAAATCTTTTGAACTATCAAGGGATGTAGCTGCCACTCGTGGGGCTGCAGAATCCTGCTCAACCTGTCGGCCAGGCAGTTCTCCTGTCCTGGAAGGTACACAGCCCTGAGGAGCATGTTGTGCCACAGGGCAAATGAACAAAGGTCTTGAGCTTCCCGACAAAGGAGCCTGGACCCAGTCCAGCCCTGTTTGTTCACATAAAACATGGCCACCTGGTTGTCTGTCTGAACCAGGACAGATTGATCAGCCAGGGCAGGAGAGAAAGCTTTGAGAGCTAGGAGAAGAGCCCTGAGTTCCAGGAGATTGATCTGATGTGCCGCCTACCAAGGAGACCACAGGCCCTGGGTGCACTTGTCTAGACAATGAGCTCCCCAGCCCTGCAGGGAGGCGCTGGTGGTCAGTACCACCGTGTACCCAGGAATCTGAAAGGGCACTCCTTTTAGTAGATTGGGTGGGTGCAGACACCAGCTGAGGGAGTTCAGAAAGTGTCTGGACACCCTTATCCTGCCCTGAGGCTGCCTGTGGCCTGTTACCACTGAGTCCAAAGGCACCACTGTGCAGGTCTCATATGGAGCCTGGCATTGGGGGTCACATGTACTGTCGAAGCCATGTGGCCTAGAAGCCTCAGGCAGAGTCTGGCGGAGACTAATGATCTGTTGAGAAACTGGTTTGCCAGGGTTATCAATCTTTGTGCTCTGTCTTCTGGCAAGAAAGCCTTTGCCAGGAGAGAGTCCAGCCTTGCTCCTTTGAACTCCAAGTTCTGGGAGGGGAGCAAAGTGGACTTTGCGAAGTTTATCACAAACTCTAGGCTCTGAAGAAGAGCAATAGTTCTGAGGGTGGCTTGTCTGGCCTCCTGGGACATCTGACCCCTGATGAGCCAGTCGTCCAGATAGGGGAAGACAAAGATTCCCTGTGTTCTCAGGTAATGTAATGCACTGCCAGGCATTTGGTAAAGACCCTGGGAGTGGAGGTGAGGCCAAAAGGCAGCACTCTGTATTGATAATGGTTTCCTCCCACAAGGAACCTGAGGTACTTTCTGTGGTCTGGATGAATGAGGATGTGAGTGTACGCATCCTTTAGATCTAAGGAGCATAGCCAATCTCCCTGCTGGAGGTAGGGCAGAGGTTTTCCAAGAGTAAGCATCTAGAACCTTTCCTTCTCTAGGAACTTGTTGAGGTTCCTGAGGTCCAGAATTGGGCGAAGGCCACCGGTTCTTTTGGGCACCAGGAAATACCTGGAGTAGAATCCGTGACCTTGCAAGTGGGAAGGCACAGGCTCCACCGTCCTGTCCACCAACAGACCTTGAAGTTCCTGAAGGAGAAGGTCTGTGTGCAGGGAAGGCCTAAGGGGCTCCCCGGGAAAGTATGGTGGAGGCAGTTGGTGAAAATGTAGGGCATAGCCCTTGTGGACAATGTCCAACACCCAACTGTCCCCAGTAATGAGGGGCCATTGGTGGGCAAATAGTGCGAGGCGACCTCCTGTGCAGGGTTAGGATAGCAGGGACGGAGAGGCTACGCTCAAGGAGTCAAAACCCCTCACCCTGCTGAGTGGGAGCAGGGGCCGGAGGCTTGGGGGTCCTCTGCCTACGGGGCCCATTACCTTGCAACTTGGCTTGCTGACCCTGGGGTGCAGCTTGGGTAGCCTGATATTGAGGGTACTGTTTGTAGGCAGTGCCCTTCCTCGGGTAAAAAGGTTTTTACCCGAGCCCTTCTTCTTATGAGAAGGGGCAGAGGTCTTCCTAGACAGCCTTGTCCGTGTAAGGTGCTCTGTTTCGAGCTGGACAGCCTTCTCGGTCATGGGCTTGCCAAAAAAGGTTTTCACCTAGGCAAGGGACATCGACCAACTTGTCCTGAACCCATGGCTCGAGGTCCGATGACTGCAGCCATGCCTGGCGTCGAGCCGCGATGCCGGCTGCCGCAACTCGGGCCAAAGCCTCGAAGCCATCGTAGGCGGCGCGGGACATGAACTTCGAGCAGTGCCGAATCCCCCGAGGACAAGGACTTGAATCTCTGCAAGGGTTCCCCGGAGAGTCCAGCAGAGAACCCGGCCAACTCCTTGGCCAGGTCCCGCAAGTCCATGCCCATGTACAGCTGGTAAGACTGGACACGGCAAGCATGCATCGAGCCCTGGAAGCACTTTCTACTGACGCCATCGAGGTTCCGGGCCTCCCTGCCGGGGGGCACCACAGAGTGCATCTTCTGGCTCTTCAGACGATGCATGACCGATTCCACAACCATGGAATGGTGTGGTAGCTGTGCTTTCTGAAAGTCAGGGCTCTTCCTGAGACGATAGATCGAGTTGACTCGCTTGCTTAAAACTGGCGCCGAGGCCAGTGCCTCCCACATCCGGAAGAGGAGCCGTTCCAGCATCGGAGGAACCGGTACAGTAAAGGTCTCCTTCGGAGGAGAGTCATACTGCAGGGCCTCGAGCTCTTCAGCTTGAGGCTCTTCCTCGGGGTCTGCCGGAATAGCCAAGGCAGTGGCCATATCCCGGACGAACTCTGAGAACCGAGTATCCTCCGGAGGGGATCTACTCTGGGTGTCAGACTGCGGTGAGTCCGACGGGACGCACCGAGTCTTGAACGTATCGGGGGACTCCTCATCCTCCGTCTCCCAGGCGGACTCGTCCGACGAGGAGTCAGGGTCCGACCCCGCGGGGCCCTGGAGCACCGGCGTCGATACCCTCGGTCCCGAGTGGGAGGTCGAGGGAGACCGCGACCGAGGTCGACTTCGAGCCATGATGGACTCGAGTATCGGCTCAGTCTCCGGAGTTGACTTCGAAGTCGATCTCCCGGTGGTCGGGGCAGATGCGCCAGACAGGCTGGCCATCAGTGCCCACTGCTGCTCCATGAAGGCAGACAATCTGCTCTCCAAGACTGTCATCCTGAGACTCAGCTCGGGAGATGCAGCAGCCACCGACTCGGGCCCTGGCGGCGCTGGGCCCGACGTCGGCTCCCTGGGAGGAGAGATATCGAGGACTACAGGGCTTACGCGTCCAGCAGACTCCGGCTCCACGCGAGGAACATTGGCAGGCTTCTCTTGGTCCATGGGCGATGGTCGGGATTCTTAGACCTGGCCCTCGAGGAGCCAAGGACCTCCTCCGACGATGCCCTCGCGAGTCGCTTCTTCCTCTTGCGTTCCCGGTCGGGGGACCCCCTGTCCGAGGAGCTCCGACGGCGCTCGGGATCCGAATCCCGAGATGTCGAGGCCTCAGACGAGTTTCGGGCACGGCCGGAGGCTGAGTCCGAGAAAAGCCTTTCTTTCTGCTGCTGGCGACTTCGGAGTGCCTTGGAAGACATCTTCCCACATGGTCTACACGACTTAGGGTCGTGATCAGGACCGAGGCACCGAAGGCAGCAGTCGTGTGTGTCGGTGAGAGACATTAATTTCTTACACCGATCACACTTCTTGAAACCGCTGGAAGCCATCGGGGAAAAAAAGAGTCCACGCGAGGTCAAAGGACCGGCCTTCCAGGGAAAAAGCAAAAAAGGGCGCGAACGCTAGCCATGAAGGGCAAAAACCCAAAAAGAAGAATCGGGCTCGATACCGGTATACCGAACCCGGCGGGATGGGAAGCGGCGTCGAACCGGGAGAAAAAACAGCGAGTATCACCGAAAAAAATCAACTTTTATCCGGGATGACAGGACACAGCTCCGGTGGGCTTCTCGGAAAAAAAGAGACTGAGGTAAGATGCCACCTTTAGGCGGGAAGGGAACCACGCATGCGTGCCTGCATTCCCAAAGGCTTTCATAGAAAGCTGGGAAAATGCTCCGCTGGGGCTTCATCGGCGCCGATGACACCCATATGTGAGGGCTGACTTCCTGCTTGGTCCTGGAGAAAAAATATTTTCTTTTATTAGTCTTAAATAGTTTACCCTGTAGCTTCATTGCATGTCCCCTAGTCTTTCTATATTCTGATAAGATAAACAATCGACCTACGTTTACCCGTTCCACTCCGTTCATTAATTTATAGACTTCTATCATATCTCCCCTCAGCCGTCTCTTTTCCAGGTTAAAGAGCCCTAACCTTTTTGGCCTTTCTTCATAGGAGTATCCTTCCACCCCTTTTACCGTTTTGGTGGCTCTTCTCTGAACCTTTTCTAATAACACTATATCCTTTTTCAGATACGGCGACCAGAATTGCACACAATATTCAAGGTGCGGCCTCACAATGGAACGATAGAGAGGCATTATAATATCTTTTTTTAAATTTTCCATTCCTTTCTTTATGATAGTTAGCATTCTATTTGCTCTCTTGGCCGCCGCTGCGCACTGGGCCGATGGTTTTAACATGTTATCCACAATGACGCCTAAATTTCTTTCCTGGGTGGTGTTTCCTAATGTGGAACCTTGCATCGTGTAACCATAGTTTGGGTTGTTCTTCCCTGGGTGCATAACTTTGCACTTGTCCACATTAAATTTCATCTGCCATTTTGATGCCCAGTCTTCCAATTTATCAAGATCCTCTTGCAGTTTTCCACAATCCTCTTGGGTTTTAATAACTTTAAATAGTTGTGTCATCTGTAAATTTGATAACCTCACTCGTTATTCCCTTTCCAGGTCATTTATGAATATGTGAAAAAACAGCATACCCAACACAGATCCCTGGGGTACACCACTATTCACCTTACTCCATTTGGAAAATTGGCCATTTAGCCCTACCCTCTGCTTTCTATCTTTTGACCAGTTTCTGATCCACAATAGTACACTGCCTCCTATCCCATGACTCTTTAGTTTTGCCAAAAGTCTCTGATGAGGGACTTTGTCAAAGGCTTTTTGAAAGTCCAGATACACTATATCAACCGACTCACCTTTGTCCACCTGTTTATTCACACCTTCAAAAAAACATAACAGATTAGTAAGACAAGATCTTCCTTGTCTAAAGCCATGTTGGCTGTCTCCCATTAGGCCATGACTATCTACATGCTGAGTAATTTTGTTCTTTATGATGGTTTCTACCATTTTTCCCCAATACTGACGTTAGGCTCACCGGTCTGTAGTTTCCCGGATCACCCCTGGAACCCTTTTATTGGCTTTACAGTGGCGATCCTCCAGTCTTCAGGTATTACAGATGAATTTAATGAAAATTCACAGATTACTAATAGCAGATCTGCAATCTCATATTTCAGTTCTTTCAACACCCTTGGATGTATACCATCCGGCCCAGGTGATTTGCTACTCTTCAGTTTATCTAATAGCTGTAATACATCTTCCTGATGTATCGATATTTCCTGCAATTCTTCCGCACCTTTAAATACCACTTCAGTCATGGGTAACATCCCTACATCTTCCTCAGTATAGGCCGAAGCAAAGAATTCATTCAGTCTGTCCGCTATCGCCTTGTCGCCTCTTAGTGCCCCTTTAACCCCTCTATAATCTAATGGACAAACTGACTCTCTCACAGGTATTTTGCTATGAATGTACTAGAAAAAGTCTTTATTTCGCGTTTTTGCTTCCGCAGCAAGCTTCTTCTTAAATTCTCCCTTTGCCTGCCTTATCAATGCCTTGCATTTGACTTGACAGTGCTTGTGCTGTTTCCAGGTTTCATCGTTTGGCTCTTTTTTCCATTTCCTGAAAGATGCTTTTTTGGCAACAGCCTCTCTGACTTCACCTTTAAACCATGCTGGCAGTTTTTTGGACTTCCTTCCACTTTTCTTAAAGTGTGGAATATAGCTGGTCTGGGCTTCCAAGATTTATTTATTTTATTTAGACAGTTTTGTATACCGCCTTATCCTTCAATCAAAGATAGTAGTTTTCAACAACACCCATGCTTGATGTAAGTCTTTAACCTTTGCAACTGCTCCTTTTAGTTTTTTCTTAACTATTTTCCTCATTTTATCATAGTCTCCCTTTCGAAAGTTAAAAGGTAGTACTGTGGATTTCCTTACTATCCCTCCTCCACAAACCTTTCATTCTCTACTTAAATAATCTGTCACAAATACCTTGAGCTTGCCTTCAGCTCTTCTAGAAATACCAACCTAATCTAACTATGGTTGATGTACATATGTATATAGTTACCCTGTTGCTCCAAGATTAAACCCCTGTTATAATGTAAACACAGAACAGTTTCTGACTGTGCAACCTTTGTTATATGTAAACCGCGCTGATAACAAATAGTGCGGTATATAAAAATTGTTAAATAAATAAATAATTAAATCAAATGCGATCATGCTACGATTACTATTACCAAGTGGCCCTAACACCATTATCTCTTACACTAGATCTGGTGTTCCACTAAGGACCAGAGCGGAAGCCATATGGTTTGGGGGCTGAACGTGGGAAATGAGATGTTCAGGTCGGGACGTTCATATTTTCCACCTTTTGTACAATATATATCAGGAGGCTGGTAAGAATGCATGTGTATTTGCTGACACGTACAGCGGGAGCAGTGATTTTTCACACAGAAATGTAGGGGGAAAAAGGAGTATCATTGGCAGCTTTTGTGTATAAGTGCTGACAATTCCACAACCTCCAAATGTCAGTGCCGGCACTTATACGTATAGCGGCTCGATTTTAAAAAAGTACATGTATGAGTGACACCAATTAGCAAGGGAAGTGAGAAAAAGTTTGTTTTAAACAATACACAGGGGATTAAGGGCATCCTGCATGTTAAGTCATGGTGACAACGAGCACGTCTATAAAAGCTGCACCCACTTTGGAGCCTGTGCAAAAGCCGATTGGGAAATTATTTGGAATGTGGCTTCCCCTCTGGTCGGTTCATGAACCATCTGCTCCAAGAAGCAGTCATTTATTTCATCTAGAAACTTTATCTCCCTGGCATGTCCTGCCGTGACACTGCCTCAGTCGATACCGGGGTAATTGAAATCACCCATTATTATTACTGCGCTGTAACTTTTGTTAGCTTCCTTGATTTCTTTGCGCATTTATCATCCATTTGTTCTTTCTGGACAGGCGGTCGATAGTACACCCCCACTTCCATCGCCTTCCCCTTTTTACATGGAATTTCAATCCATAGAGATTCTACAGAAAAATCTGTTTCCTGCAAAACTTTAATCCTTTCTGACTTAATGCCCTCTCTAGCATAGAGCGCAACCCCTCCACCAATTTGATCAGCTCTATCATTACGATATAGTTTGTACCCAGGTATCACAGTGTCCCACTGGTTGTCCTCCTTCCACCATGTCTCTCATATTCCAATCATATCTAACCTCTCATTTAGTGCTATATATTCTAACTCTCCCATCTTATTTTTTAGACTTCTAGCATTTGCATACAAGCATTTTAGAGACTGTATTTTATTCATATTAATCTGGCTATTGGTAGACATGGGTAATTTGGGTTCTTTAAGCAATGTCTACTCCACAGTCAAGGGCATTTGGGCTACTTTACTCTTTTTTGGAACCTCTCTGCTTTTGGTAGTATCCTTCAAGGATACATTCTTCCGAACCATGCGCTCTTCGGTGACTGTCGGCTTTCCCCTATTATCTAGTTTTTTTTCAATATTTTATTTTGCATTTTCTTGAATACAATAATCAATATCTAGTTTAAAAGCTGCTCTATCTCCTTTTTAAAGGTTAATGCCAGCAGCCTGGTTCCATCCCGGTTAAGGTGAAGCCCATCCCTTCGGAAGAGCCCCTCTTTTCCCCAGAATGTTACCCAGTTCCTAACAAATCGAAACCCCTCATCTCTGCACCATTGTCTCATCCACGCATTGAGAATCCGGAGCTCTGCCTGCCTTTGGGTCCTGCGCGTGGAACGGGAAGCATTTCGGAGAACACTACCCTGGAAGTTCTGGATTTCAACTTCCTACCTAAAAGCCTAAATTTAGCCTCCAGAACATCCCTACCACATTTTCCTATGTCATTGGTACCGACATGTACCAAGAAAGCAGACTCCTCCCCAGCACTATCTAAGACCTTATCTAGGTGGCGCGTGAGGTCCGCTGCCTTTGCACCAGGCAGGCATGTTACCAGGCGATCCTCACGTCCACCAGCCACCCAGCTATCTACATGCCTAATGATCAAATCACCAACTATAACGGTTGTCCTAACCCTTCCCTCATGAGCACATGACTCTGGAGAAACTTCCTCGGTGCAAGAGGGTTTTACATCATCTGGAGGACAGGTCCTAGTTACAGAATCACTACCTGCCACACCAGGGTGATGCTCTCCTGTCACGTGACCTCTCTCCTCCATGGCAACAGGGATGCTGCCAGACTGGAGGTTGGACATCAGGACTATATCCCTGTAGGTCTCGTCTATGTACTTCTTTGTCTTTCTTAGGTTTTCCAAGTCTGCTACTCTAGCCTCTAGAGAATGGACTCGTTCCCTGAGAGCAAAGAGCTCCTTGCACCTAGTACACATGTAAGACCTTTCACCAACTAGGAGAAAATCATACATGTCACACTCAATGCAAAAGACTGGAAAGCCCCCATCTCGCTGCTGGACTGCTGTCAGCATCTTAGTTTTAAGCTTGTGTTTAGATCTTTAAGTTCTTTACTTACTAAGGGTTGCTATGGATATTTATAATAATAAAACTGTACCTAATACGTTTAATATACCTTGTTCACCTGAAGCTTAATTAATCTCAGGTCCTTAGTGTATGACTGATTTGGATAACAAGCTTCACCTGAGAGCACCTCCTTTCCTTTAAGATGTGTAAGTACCTATAAAGCTACGATTATCCCAGGGGTGGGTGGGTGTTGGGGGGGGAAGGAGGGAGGGAAATAACACTTATTAAAAGAGGGCTGTTACACAGTACCCTGTCCTGTGCTTCTGAGGTAAGCTGTGACCAACATCCTGGGTAATTAAGAGTAGTTACTCACCTGTAACAGGTGTTCTCCAGGAGCAGCAGGAATCAGTCCTCACTTATGGGTGACGTCGGCGCCGACGGAGCCCTCGCGGAGCAATTTTCCCCAGCTTTCGCAGAAAGCCTTTGGGAATTGCAGCGCGCATGCGCGGTCCCCTTGCCACCCAGGGATGCCATCTTGCTCAGTCTGATGACATAGCGGAAAGACAGCAAAAAATTTGCAAGATATGCAATAAGAATGACTGCAATTCCAAGGGGAGGAGGGAGGGTAGTGAGGACTGATTCCTGCTGCTCCTGGAGAACACCTGTTACAGGTGAGTAACTACTCTTTCTCCAGGACCAAGCAGGAAGTCAGTCCTCACTGATGGGATTCCCAAGCTTAAGGCTACCGGAGACCTCAAGCCTAAAGAGCTTTCTGAAGCTCAGCAGTACAGAAGGAAGGAATCTTCTCTGAATACGCATCCGGCCGGTAGCCAACACCGGGGCCGGAGGGTAGGAGTTGCCTAAACCTCAAAGAGATGGTGGAGGACTGCCTGACCGAAAGCACTGTCCCTGCGGGACTCCCTTTCCAGGAAGTAGTAAGCCTCAAAAGTCTGACCTGAAGACCAAGTAGCAGCCCGGCAGATGTCTGCCAACGGAACAGAGCGGAGGTGAGCCACGGACGCGGCCTTCGCCCTGACCCGATGAGCCGTGACGCGACTTTCCAAGGAGAGGCCGGCTGCCCCGTAAGTCCAGGCGATACAGTCGGCCACCCAGGTGGACAGAGTGCGCTTAGAGACAGGCACCCCCAACCGATTGGGATCAAAGAACACAAAAAGCTGAACCGCTTTTCTATGCTCCCGCGTACGGTCAAGGTAGAAGGACAAGGCTCTTCTACAATCCAGGGTGTGCAGGACAGTCTCAGCTCGGCTGGCATGCGGCCTGGGGAAGAAGGTCGGAAGAACCACCTCTTGATTGATGTGAAAGTGGGAGACCACCTTTGGAAGGAACTTAGGGTAGGTCCGCAGGACCACCCTATTCCTGTAGAACCTAGTGTACGGAGGCTCCGACACTAGGGCCTTCAGCTCACTTATGCGCCTCGCGGAAATGAGGGCTACCAAGAAGAGAGTTTTCCAGGAGAGGAAACGAAGAGGGCAGGTAGCCATGGGTTCAAAAGGCGGGCAGGCAAGCCTTTGCAGAACCACGTTGAGGTCCCAGTCAGGAGCTGGAGGGCGCAACGGAGGTTTAAGCAGAAGGAGGCCACTGAGGAAATGCGCCACCAAGGGGTGCGAAGAGAGAGGCTGGCCTTCAACCGGTGAATGATGTGCAGAGAGAGCACTGAGGTGGACTCTGACAGAATTGGATTTGAGACCTAGATCGGAGAGGTGAAGCAAATATTGCAGTACCACCGATACTAGACAGGCGAAGGGGTCCTCAGATCGCTGAGAACACCAGACCGAGAAGCGACGCCATTTGAGGGCGTAAGACTTCCGGGTGGAAGGTCGCTGAGATGCTAGGACGACGGCTTCCACCTCTGGGGGTAGAAGCAGTGGGACTAGGACTACCCTTTCAGCAGCCAGGCCATCAGGTGCAGGGCCCTGAGGTTGGGGTGCAGAAGAGTACCCTGATCCTGGGTCAGGAGATCGGGCTGAAACCCCAGGGGAAGAGGGGTGTCCACCGCTAGCTGTAGAAGCAGAGGGAACCACGGTTGTCTCGGCCACCAGGGCGCTACCAGGATCACGGAGGCCCTGTCCTGGACAACTTTGAACAAGGTCCGGGACACCAGTGGTGTGGGAGGGAAGGCATACAGCAGACCCGTGGACCACGGGATGAGGAAAGCATCCGGCGCCACTCGAAGAGGGTGAGGGTGCTGGGAGCAGAATCTGGGGAGCTGCCTGTTCAGGGGACTGGCAAAGAGATCCACCGTGGGAGAGCCCCACCGGCGGAAGATCTGCTGGGCCACCGCGGGGTTCAACTTCCATTCGTGCGGCAGCAGAATCCGGCTCAGTTTGTCTGCCAGGCAATTGTCCTGCCCTGGCAGGTAAACCGCTTTGAGGAGGATGTCGTGATCGACAGCCCAAGAGCACAGCCTCCGGGCTTCCTGACATAGAAGGAGGGAGCCCGTGCCCCCTTGTTTGTTCACATAGAACATGGCAACCTGATTGTCCGTCTGCACCAGTACGGACTGACCGAACGTCAGGTGAGAGAAGGCCCGCAGAGCTAGGCGGATCGCCCGTAGCTCTAGAAAGTTTATCTACTGGGCGGCCTCCCAAGGTGTCCAAAGGCCTTGAGTGCATGTCCCCCGACAATGCGCCCCCCAGCCCAGGAGGGAGGCATCTGTCGCGAGCACCCGGGACGGTGGGGGCGACTGAAAGGACATGCCGAGCACTAGGTTGGGCAGGTGAAGCCACCATTGCAGGGAGGAGACCAGACGGTCGGAAATCTGTATCAGGTCCGACAGTCTCCCTGTGGACTGATGCCACTGAGTGCGAAGGCTCCACTGAGCAGGTCTCATATGTAGACAGGCATTCGGAGTGACATGGACCGTGGAGTTGCAGGAACTGTCTGGCAGGGGCCGGCGACTCGCTGTTGAACCTGCCGGCTAGAGCCATAAGCCTGTTGGCCCGTTCCAGAGGCAAGAAGGCACGAGCCTGCCGAGTGTCCAGCCGTGCCCCTATGAACTCGAGGTCCTGAGAGGGAAGCAAAGCGGACTTCTCGAAGTTTATGACGAAGCCCAAGTGCTGAAGCAGAGCCACCGTACGCTGGGTGGCCTGGGCGACCTCTGGAGCAGACTATGCTCGGATGAGCCAGTCGTCCAGGTATGGGAAGACGAAGAGGCATTGAAGCCTTAGGAAGGCTGCCACCACTGCCAGGCACTTCGTGAACACCCTGGGAGCGGAGGATAGGCCAAAGGGCAGTACTCGGTACTGATAATGGTTCCCTGCCACCACAAACCTTAGGTATTGTCGGTGGTCCGGGTGAATAAGGATGTGGGTATAAGCATCCTTTAGATCCAAGGAGCATAGCCAATCTCCCTGCTGGAGGTAGGGCAGTAGGGTTCCAAGGGTAAGCATCTTGAACTTTTCCCGCTGCAGGAACTTGTTGAGGTTGCGTAAGTCCAGAATGGGCCTGAGGCCTCCTATTCTCTTTGGCACCAGGAAGCACCTCGAGTAGAAACCGTGACCGCACAGATGCTGGGGCACTGGCTCCACCGCCCGTTCCTGAACACGACTTTGCAGCTCCTGAAGGAGTAAGTCCTTGTGCAGCGGGAGTCTGGGAGGCTCCCCCGGGAAGTAGGGGGGGGGCACCTGGTGAAAATGTAGGAGGTAGCCCTTTTGAACCACCCGCAACACCCAGGCATCGGATGTTACGGCTGACCACCTGTGAGCAAAGTGGGTCAGCCGGCCCCCGTGCTGAGCGAGGGCCCCTGGAGGGGAGAGGCTATGCTGGCATAGTCAAAAACCCCCGCCCTGCTGGGCCGGGGCCTGCGTGGTGGGCTTGGGGGCTTTCTGCCTCCGGGATCCGTTACCCTGCCCCTTAGGCTGCTGCCCCTGATGAGGGGTTGTCGAGGCCTGATAGTGTGGGTGGTGCTGCTTATAAGCGAACACCTTCCTCGGATAAAAGGGCTTTTTTCCCGAGCCCTTCTTCCTCTGAGAAGGAGCAGAGGTTTTTCTGGAAAGGCGAGTCCTGGTGAGAGTCTCTGACTCGAGCTCCGCCGCCTTGTCGGCCATGGGCTTGCCGAAGAGGTTTTCCCCTCTGCAAGGGACATCGACCAACTTGTCCTGCACCCACGGCTCGAGGTCGGAGGACTGAAGCCAAACTTGGCGGCGAGCCCCAATGCTGGCTCCGGCTACTCGAGCCGATGCTTCGAAGCCATCATAGGCCACTCGAGAAATGAATTTCGAACACTCTCGAATCCCTGTGGACAGGGCTTGGAACCGCTGCAAGGGTTCCTCGGAGAGACCGGCGGAAAAACCCGCCATTTCTTTCGCCAGGTCGCAGAGATACATACCCATATACAACTGATATGTCTGGACCCGACAAGCAAGCATAGAGCCCTGGAAGCACTTCCTACCGAGGGCATCCAGATTCCGGGCTTCCTTACCCGCAGGCACCGAGGAGTGCATCTTTTGACTTTTAAGTCGATGCATGGCCGATTCCACCACCATGGAGTGGTGCGGTAGTTGCGCCTTCTGGAACCCGGGGCTCTTGCGGACTCGATACATGGAATCGACCCGCTTGCTCAACACCGGCGTCGAGGCCGGGCTTTCCCACATGGGGAAGAGAAGCCGCTCCAGCATCGGGGAAACCGGTACAGTAAAGGCCTCCCTAGGGGGGGAGTCATATTGAAGGGCCTCGAGCTCTTCGGCTTGGGGTTCCTCCTCCGGATCTGCGGGAAAAGCCAAGGCCTTGGCCATATCCCTCACGAAATCGGAGAACCGGGTATCCTCCGGGGGGGGACCGCCTCCGAGGCTCCGACTTGGGTGAGTCGGAGGGGACGCACCGGGTCTGAAAGGAACCGGGTGACTCGTCCTCCTCCGTGTCCCAGCCCGACTCCTCCGAGGAGTAGTCGAGCGGCTCCGTGCGCGCGGGACCTCCTCCCCGACGCCGAGGCCGGCGTCGAGGACCTCGGTCCCGAACGGGAAGCCGAGGGAGACCTAGGTCGAGGATCAACTCGGCCTCCGGGGTCGACTTGGGCGTCGACGTCCCGGTGGTCGGGGCAGATGTACTGGCGAGGCCGGTGATCAATGCCCGCTGCTGGTCCATGAAGGCAGAGATACTGCGCTCCAAGATCGTCAGTCTGAGACCAAGCTCAGAAGACCCAGCATCTGCCGACTCGGGCCCCGACGGTGTCGGGCCCGACGTCGGTTCATCCGTGGGGGAGTCCAGGAGGACTATATCACTCACGTGTCCAGGAGTCTCCACTTCGAGACAAGGAAGCTTCGAAAGCCTCTCCCCCTCCGAGGGCCCGGGGAGTCGGGCCGGGCTGAGCGACCTGGCCCTCGAGGAACCAGGATTGCCGTCCGGCTCCACCCTCGCAGGCCTCTTCTCCCGCCGGTGTTCCCGGACGGGGGAGCCCCATTCAGAAGAACTCCGACGATGGTCTGAGCCGGAGAAGATACGATCCCTTTGCGACTGCCGACTCCGCAGGGCCTTCGAGGACATCCTGCTGCACGGGCAGCAACTCATAGGGTCATGCTCGGCCCCCAGGCAGCGGAGGCAGCAGTCATGCGTGTCAGTAAGAGACATGAGTCTGACACAACGATCACACTTTTTAAACCCGCTGGCAGCCATCGCGGGAAAAAGGACCCCCGCAAGGTCGAAAGACCGCGCTGCCAGGGAAGAAGGAAAAAGTGGCGGGAACGCCAGTTGGAATAAATAAAATAAAATAAAAAAACGTGAACGGGCTCAAAAGCCCGGCGGGAAGAGGACACACGAACCGAGAAAAAATTTAACGAGAAATCAAACTAAAGAAATCAACTTTTTCAGCGGCGATAACAAACTACGTCTGTAGGGCTCCGCGGAAAAAAGAAGACTGAGCAAGATGGCATCCCTGGGCGGGAAGGAGACCGCGCATGCGCACTGCAATTCCCAAAGGCTTTCTGCGAAAGCTGGGGAAAATTGCTCCGCGAGGGCTCCATCGGCGCCGACGTCACCCATAAGTGAGGACTGACTTCCTGCTTGGTCCTGGAGAAACAGTCCTTGCTTGGATAGAAGGAGTCTTTCAAAATGGCCTTTTGACCTGCCACCTGGTGTTAACACCTATTGAAAAAGTTTCACAGGTCTCTTGCCCCCTAGGTAGAAGGCCTCTTTGTAAAGGTCTCTAGAAGACTTTATTTGTTGCTCACAGAGTACTGACCCTGTTTTGCCTTTTATGCTAAGTTATATTCTGATTTTATTTAAATTACAGCTCTTTGCTGCTGCTAGGCTCTTATTATGAAATTTAAACGAAAAGCTCTCTGCTGGGTTCCAAATTTAACCAGAAAGCTCTCTTCTGTGTTTTAAATTTAAACTAAAAGTACTTTGCTGATACTAGGTCCTGAGTGACTATTAAATTTAAACTACAAGCTCTCTGCTGGGTATGGAAGGTAACCAGAAAGGTCTCTTCTGTGTTTTAAATTTAAACTTAAACTGCTGCTACTAGGCCCTGAGTGATTTAACAAAAAACACTGGGTTCACAGATTAATTAGCTTTAATACAAAGAAGTCCTTCCAGAAAATTCCCAGAAGTATATACTCACAATTGCAGATCTCCAAAAGTAGCAGTCCCTTTTTCTAGTCCTTCAAGATTGCTTTCTATCTTTTACCCTCTGCTTTCTATCTTTTAACCAGTTCCTGATCCACAATAGTATACTGCCTCCTATTCCATGACTCTCTAGTTTTGCCAAAAGTCTCTGATGAGGGACTTTGTCAAAGGCTTTCTGAAAGTCCAAATACACTATATCAACCGACTCACCTTTGTCTACCTGTTTATTCACATCTTCAAAAAAACATAACAGATTAGTAAGACAAGATCTTCCTTGTCTAAAGCCATGTTGCCTATCTCCCATTTGGTCATGACTATATACATGCTGAGTAATTTTGTTCTTTATGATGGTTTCTACCATTTTTCCCAATACTGACGTCAGGCTCACAGGTCTGTAGTTTCCCGGATCACCCCTGAAAGCCTTTTTAAAAATTGGCGTTACATTGGCAATCCTCCAATCTTCAGGTATTACAGATAATTTTAATGATAGTTCACAGATTACTAATAGCAGGTCTGCAATCTCATATTTCAGTTCTTTCAACACCCTTGGATGTATGCCATCCGGTCCAGGTGATTTGCTACTCTTCAGTTTATCAAATAGTTGTAATACATCTTCTTGGTGTAGCGATATTTCTTTCAATTCTTCTGCAGTATCACCTTTAAATACCACTTCAGTCATAGGTAACAGCCCTACATCTTCCTCAGTAAAGACCGAAGCAAAGAATTCATTCAGTCTCTCCGCTATAGCCTTGTCCCCTCTTACCCCTCTATCATCTAATAGACCAACTGACTCTCTCACAGGTTTTTTGCTATGAATGTACTTGAAAAAGTCTTTATTATGCGTTTTTACTTCCACAGCAAGTTTCTCTCAAATTCTCTCTTTGCCTGCCTTATCAATGCCTTGCATTTAACTTGCCAGTGCTTGTGCAGTTTCCAGTTTTTGTCATTTGGCTCTTTTTTCCATTTCCTGAAAGATGCTTTTTTGGCAACAACAGCCTCTACGCGGAATAAAGGTGAATGAGGCAAGATGGCACCCTTGGGTAGGAAGTGGACCACGCATGCATGGTACATCTCCCGAAGGCTTTCCTTAAAATCTGGGGTGATGCTTCTGCATGTGCTCCATTGGCGCTGACATCAGCCATATGTGAGGACTGACTTCCTGCTTGTTCCAAGGAAAAAAACCTGGTTTGGTGGGCCTTTAAGACTAGGTTGGAAAACATCGAGTTGTGGCATCATGAGCCTTCATTCACAACTGCTTAGCGTTTTCTTCTTGTTTTATATGCACATTCCTTTTGGTTAACTCAGTCCAAATAATATTTTTTTTTGCTGGACTGTTCAATATTATGCTAGAACAGATATAACTAGTACCATTATGGTCCTTTTTACTTATAATTTTTGCATAAAAATACTTTCATATCACTTCAAAAGATGTGCTGTTAAACCTAACAATTTCAGTGCTGTCATTATCCCAACACAATGCTTTGTTTCCAATTAACTCTTCTTATAACAGTTTTATGTCAGGGAAAACCATTAATAACATATCTGTATGAAGATCTCTCCAAAACCATTCATGCTGCCAATTCCATTCATTCAGTTATAAAAAACCCTTCACAGTTCGACACTACTTGGACTTGGAATGGTTAAACTTCAAAATGCCAGGTTGTCCTTTTAATGCTATAGCACTACTCCACTGACTATACAAAACCCTGAATTTAAAGGCACATCATCTTCATATTACAGTGTGCCACTCCAGCACTGCATTCAAATAGTTCTCATTGAGCATAAAGTGTCAAAGGGAATATCCTGCTGGTATACTTAAAAAAGCATATATAAGGGCATTTTATGCTCAACAAAAACTACTTTTATCATATTAAGGCAGACAGCAATTGGATGTTTTGACTTGTGTGTTACCCTATTCAACTATGGCTTCCCAAATAGCTGGTATCATCTATAAACACTAAGATAATCTAGTCATGCACATGGGCAGCAGAAATCCAAGGGAATTGTATGTGATGGGGGGGAGCAAAAGATTGATGTGCATGGACCAGGAGAAAGACCTCGGTGTGATTGTTTCTGATGATCTCAAGGTGGCGAAATAGTGTGACAAGGTGGTGGCAAAAGCCAGAAGGATACTGGGTTGTATACAGAGAGAAATTATCAGCAGAAAGGAAGAGGTACTAATGCCACTGTACAAGTCACTGGTGAGGCCTCACTTGGAATATTGTGTTCAGTTTTGGAGACCATATCTCGCAAAAGATATAAAAAGGCTGGAGGTGGTTCAGAGGAAGGCAACCAAAATGATTTGGAGCCTGCGTCAGAAGACTTATGAGAAGAGACTTTTAGACCTAAATATGTACACTCTGGAGGAGAGGAGGGACAGGGGAAATATGATTCAGACCTTTAAATACTTAAAGAGTATTAATGGACAAACAAACGGGAAAGCTGTAAGACTAGAGGGCATAAAGCATAGTTACTCACCCGTAACAGGTGATCTCCAGGAACAGCAGGAATTAAGTCTTCACATATGGGTATCGTCAGTACCGACGGAGCCTGCACGGGAACGCTCCCCAGCGTCCAATAGGAAAGCTTTTGGGAGCATCCCACAGCGCCTGCGTGCTGCCTTCCCAACTCTCCCTCTTCAGTTGAGTTTATAGCTGAGACAAAAGGAGAGAGAGAGAGAGAGAGACAACTCCTAGGGGAGGTGGGTAGGTTGTGAAGACTTAATTCCTGCAGTTCCCGGAAATCACCTGTTACAGGTGAGTAATTACACCATCTCCAGGAACAAGCAGGAATGTAGTCTTCACATATGGGGACTACCCACCTGAGAGATGCCAGGGGAATGAACCCAGCAAGCTGCAAACCCAGGGTGAGATGGGTCATGCTTCCTCCCATGGATCTCTGGCACTGAAACTCGGGATGGTGGGTAGGAGTTGTACTACATTTTAAAGAGATGCTGGAGAACAGCCTGGCCAAACGAGGCATCCCGACGGGAGTCCTTGTCTAAGCAACAGTGGGCTGTAAAGGTGTATACCGAAGTTCAAGTGGCCGTTCTACAGATGTCGTCAATGGACACAAAACGAAGCTTAGCCATAGAGGCTGCCATTGCTCTCACATTGTGAGCTGTGACATGGCCTTCGAGAGAAAGTCCCTTACTCTCATATGCAAAGGATATGCAATCTGCAATCCACCTAGAGAGAGTTCTTTTGGAAACTGGAAGTCCCAAATGTCTAGAATCAAAAGCAACAAAAAGCTGAGAAAATTTCCTATGTTGCTTAGTTCTTTGAAGGTAAAAAGCCAAAGCTCTTTTACAATCTAAAGTATGAAGGTTCCTTTCTGCATTAGAGGCATGAGGCCTAGGGAAGAATGCAGGAAGGTAAACCACTTGGTTGAAATGAAAAGGCGAAACAAACCTTTGGCATAAAGTGAGAGGATAAGTCCTAAGAAAGACTTTACCATGGTGAAATCTTGTATAAGGAGGATCCGCCACTAAGGCCTGTAGCTCACTGATGCGTCTTGCAGAAATGAGGGCAACTAGGAAGATGACCTTCCACGAGAGAAACTTTAGAGCTGTAGTGGCTAAAGGCTCAAAGGGTGGTTTCATGAGCTGCCCGAGAACAAGATTCAGATCCCATGCCACCGGCTATTAATGCTCGGATGAGTCAGTCGTCTAAGTAGGGGAAGACGAATATTCCTAGAGTTCTCAGGAATGCTGCTACCACTGCCATGCATTTTGTGAAGACTCTCGGGGCAGAAGCCAGACCGAAGGAAAGAACTCTGTATTGGAATTGTCTTCCCTGGAAAAGGAATCAAAGGAACTTCCTGTGATCTGCATGGATGAGAATATACGTATATGCGTCCTTTAGATCTAGAGAACATAGCCAGTCCTGACTCTGAAGGTATGGCAGTAGTGTTCCGAGGCAGATCATCTTGAATTTTTCTCGGAACAGATCCCTGTTTAATTCTCTGAGGTCCAGTATAGGCCTGCGTCCCCCTGTTTTCTTTGGGATGAGAAAATAGGGGGAGTAGAACCCCATACCCTGTTGGGAAATGGGTACCTCTTCTATTGCTCCCTGAGCAAAAAGTGATACAACCTCCTGACACAAAAGATCGGTGACAGGGACCCGAGACTTGAACCGTCTTATGATTGTAGGAGGGGGCATGCTGTGAAAGTAAAGTCTGTACCCCTCTCGAACAATGGACAGAGTCCAGTTTTCTGATGTTATTTGTTGCCATCTTGTGGCAAAATGGCATAACCTGCCTGGGATGGTAAGGGGTTCTGGACCTTTCAGGGGCAGAATGACCACGTTCTCCAGGAAGGAGTCAAAGCCCCTGAGGAGGCTGAGTCTGCTGAGCCGGTTGAGCTCTTGGAACTTGTGGTTTCCTCTGGTGTCTAGTTTGTTGCTGCCTCTTTTGTGGAGCATGACCTGGACAGTGGCCCGGATGGGTATAAGATGGGTAAAATCTCTTTTTCTTGTTGAAAAAGGGTTTCTTGACTGACTTTTTCTTTGCTGGGTTGGCTGTAGACTTTGATAGTCTGTTCAAGGTAGTATTTTCAGATTCAATCTGATTGGCCTTGTCTTGCCAATCCTTGCTAAAGAGATTTTCTCCTGTGCAAGGAATGTTTCCCAGTTTATCTTGCACCCATTGTTCTAAGTCTGATGCCTGAAGCCAGGCAATACGACGTGCACCGATGGAAATAGCAGAAGTTCTGCTAATGCATTCAAAGCAATCAAAGGTTGCACGGTTCATGAACTTAGACACATTCTGGGCATGTTTGACCAGAGTAAGGAATTCCCCCCTTTTTTCCTCAGGGAGAAGAGGGCTCATGAGCTCCAAGTCTCTTGCAACCTCCTTGAGGAACATTCCCATGTGAAGAATGTAGGAGCTGATCCTGGCTGATAACATGGAGGAATGGAAGCATCGATGCCCAAAGGCATCGAGTGTCCTCGATTCACGGCCTGGAGGATTGGAAGAATGCATTTTAGCACTCTTAATCCTATGCATCGCCGATTCCACTACCATTGAATGGTGTGGTAACGGAGGATTTTGAAATCCAGGACAGCTTGGAACTCGGTACATGGTATCGAGTTGTCGAGAGTGTGGAGACACCATTAAAGGAGCTTCCCACATTCTTAGCATAAGATCATGTAAGATTCTGTGAATGGGAAGGGTAGCTGCCTCCTAAGGAGCCGTAGAGTATTGAAGAGTTTCTAATTCTTCTGCTCTGGGTTCCTTCTCCAGAGTCACCATGATTGAAAGACCAAGCTAAATCACGTATGAAATCCTGGAAGGACATGTCTTCTGGAGGAGACATTCTGCGTTGAGGAGAAGGAGATGGATCCTCCGGAAGGATTGCTCTGGTACTGGCAGAGTCATCAGAATCAGAGGATTCAAAGTATCTCTGCGCCGTGTGTTCCTGCAACGCACGGTACCAGTACCGCTCGTAGTCGGTGTATCTCGGTACCCGCCCTTCGATGCCTGAGATAGACTCAAGGCTCGGCCTGGGGGGAAGCATAACGCTGAGGCAGGTGCGCTCGGTACCGGTACTGATGTCGGTACTGAAACATAGAACCATAGAAACATGATGACAGAAAAAGACCACATGGCCTATCTAGTCTGTCCTTCCATATCAACAACTACAACAGTCCACTTTTTACCTTTAGAGATCCTCTGTGTTGGTCCCATGCTTTTTTGAATTCAGTTACTGATACCTGTGGAACCATCTGTAGCGGGGTCTTAACGGTACCGAAGCTGCTAAGAGGGCTGCTAGACTGCGTTCGATAGCGAGGATTCTCTGATCCATCACTCCTGCCGATGTCTGGGTGTCTGTACCGGTGGAAGCGGGTACAACCCCAGAACATGGCACCAGTAGTTCTGCCAAGGTGGAAGCCTCTGAAACATCCTGGAGCCCCGTTAATGCTTTAGAGACCGAGGCCTCCTGCCGGGGCTGTTTTGAGGACTGGCCAGTCTTAGAAGACTTAGGTTTAGTTACCTGAGATCCATGGGAGGAAGATGAAGCCCTGGAAGATGTTGATGCAACGGACATCGTATCTGCGGCAAAAAGGGTACCGAGTTTTGCAGCTCTATTCTGCAGGCCCCTCTTAGTCATCTTTCTGCAGGAGAGATACTCCAATGGACAATGGTCAGGACCTAAACACTTGAGACACCAGTCATAGGTGTTGGTGACGGATATGGTACCGCCACACTTGGAATATTTCTTGAAACCACTAGCTGGTTTCTCCATGTTTGAAGAAAAGTGGGCCTAGTGCCCAAAATGGCGCCTAGCACCGAGAGGGGAAAGGCCCCTGAAAGAAAAAATCCTTTAGAAAGCTTGGGGGTTTTTTGGGGGTTGAAAAATAAGAAAAGAGAACTGGCGGTACCGGTAGGCGTCGAATGAAGGCAGACGCGACCACAAAAAACAAAGAAGAAAATTTCTGCGGTGACAAGGTAAGCATCTTGTCGGCTCCGTGGAAAACGAAGAACTGAAGAGGGAGAGTTGGAAAGGCAGGAAGGCAGCACGCAGGCGCTGTGGGATGCTCCCAAAAGCTTTCCTACTGGACGCTGGAGAGCGTTCCCGCGCAGGCTCCGTCAGTACAGACGATACCCATATGTGAAGACTACATTCCTGCTTGTTCCTGGAGATCATGAATTGTTGCAAGGGTGTAAACTGAAAGGCAATGTCAGGAAATACTTTTTCACTGAAAGGGTGGTGGATGCTTGGCATGCCCTCCAGATGGAAGTGGTGGGGGGCCAACAAAGTGACAAAATTCAAAATGGCATGGGACAGACATAGTGGATCCCTTTAAAGCAACAGGATAAAATCAAAATAAGCATAGCTATCTCTTATATCTGAACAAATAGAGGTGACCTACACGGAGCGGTGGGTACACCCCTAAACAAAGGCATGGGGAGAGGCGACCTGCACAGAGTGGCAAGTGCACCTATTCTTGCTGCCTTGCTGTGCAGACTAAATGGACCATGCTGGTCTTTATCTGCCATCATACTCATATACTATGTTGCTATGATTCTTTTGTAGAACACCCAATAATAGCCTTTTTGAAGGGTAAAATATTGTGGATCAAATTATAAAAGTGATTACATGGAAGAATCTCTTGCAGATATATGAAGAAAGAAAGGGACATTTGGTTGTAATAACTGTGATATGTGTGGCAATACACTGGAACAAGATCTATGGAAAGACCTAGCATCTCTACAGATTATTATAACTAAGTATGGAACTACTTGTACCATTGGTTATGTTGTATATAGTGTCCATGTATGAAATTATATGTAGGAAGAATGAAACATAACATTCGGATCTGAATACAAGAACCTAGATCTAGAATAAATATTTCAGAATAAATCAGCTCCGATGATCGAGCATTGTTTACTGCAGCAACATGAACCTATGCAGTTGAAATGGAAAGTGATAGATTATATCCTAAAAAATTGTAGAGGTGGTGATTGTGATGTTATTTTGATCTACAGAGAGCAGTTTTGGATTTATACACTGAATACCTTGGCTCTGTGTGGTTTGAATGCAGAGTTGAAGTGGTTATATCTGGGCTAGCATGATATTGAACAGTCTGACAAGAGAAATTTATTATTTGAATTGAGTTAATCAAAAGCAATGTGTTATCAGGTTTCTTGACTGCTTGTCATTTCATTATTGATTATGGATCCAAACATGTTAAAGCTGTGTACTATTTCTATTTCTTCTCCATCAAGGACAAACTTATTGATTTTTCCAGTTGCCAGGATCTTTGTCTTATTTATGTTAAGGTGCAGGCTCATTTTAAGAGTATGTTCCTTGATCTTGATAAGCAGATGTTTCAGATTGTCTTCACTTTCGGCCAGTAGCATGGTATTGTCAACATAGTGAAAATTGTTGATGAATCTTCCATCAATGTTCACACCTCGTTTTTCTCCATATAGTTCTGCTTCTCTGATGATTTTTTCTGCATTTAAATTGAATAAGTATAGGAAAATTGTGTAGGCCTTTTGTACACCTTTGCCAATTTTAAGCCATTCTGTTTCTCCTTGTTCCATTTGAACTGTTGCTTCTTGATCACTGTAAAGGTTGTGCATAAGAATTATCAGGCTTTCTGGTATGCCTATGCTTCTTAATGCGGTCCAGTGGTATTTAAAGGTGCGGAAGAATTGAAGGAAATATCGATACATCGGGAAGATGTCTTACAACTATTAGATAAACTGAAGAGTAGCAAATCACCTGGGCCGGATGGTATACATCCAAGGGTGTTGAAAGAACTGAAATATGAGATTGCAGACCTGCTATTAGTAATCTGTGAACTATCATTAAAATCATCTCTAATACCTGAAGATTGGAGGATCACCAATGTAACACCAATTTTTAAAAAGGGTTCCAGGGGTGATCCGGGAAACTACAGACCGGTGAGCCTGACGTCAGTACCGGGAAAAATGGTAGAAACCATCATAAAGAATAAAATTACTCAGCATGTAGATAGTCACGACCTAATGGGAGACAGCCAACATGGCTTTAGACAAGGAAGATCTTGTCTTACTAATCTGTTATGTTTTTTTGAAGGAGTGAATAAACAGGTGGACAAAGGTGAGTCAGTTGATATTGTGTATCTGGACTTTCAGAAAGCCTTTGACAAGGTCCCTCATCAGAGACTTTTGGCAAAACTAAAGAGTCATGGGATAGGAGGCAGTGTACTATTGTGGATCAGGAACTGGTTAAAGAAAGAAAGCAGAGGGTAGGGCTAAATGGCCAATTTTCCCAATGGAGAAAGGTGAATAGTGGTGTACCCCAGGGATCTGTGCTGGGTCCGCTGCTTTTTAACATATTCATAAATGACCTGGAAAGTGGAATAACGAGTGAGGTTGTCAAATTTGCAGATGACACAAAACTATTTAAAGTTGTTAAAACCCAAGAGGATTGTGAAAAATTGCAAGAGGATCTTGATAAATTGGAAGACTGGGCATCAAAATGGCAGATGAAATTTAATGTGGACAAGTGCAAGGTTATGCACCTAGGGAAGAACAACCCAAACTATGGTTACACGATGCAAGGTTCCACATTAGGAACCACCACCCAGGAAAAAGATTTAGGCGTCATTGTGGATACCATATTAAAACCCTCGGCCCAGTGTGCAGCGGCAGCCAAGAGAGCAAATAGAATGCTAGGTATGATAAGGAAAGGAATGGAAAATAAAACAAAAGATATTATAATGCCTCTATATCGTTCCATGGTGAGACCGCACCTTGAATATTGTGTGCAATTCTGGTCGCCGTATCTTAAAAAGGATATAGCGATTTTAGAAAAGGTTCAGAGAAGAGCCACCAAAATGGTAAAGGGGATGGAAGGATACTCCTATGAGGAAAGGCTAAAAAGGTTAGGGCTCTTTAACCTGGAAAAGAGACGGCTGAGGGGAGATATGATAGAAGTCTATAAATTAATGAACGGAGTGGAACGGGTAAACGTAGATCGATTGTTTACGTTATCAGAATATAGAAAGACTAGGGGACATGCAATGAAGCTACAGGGTAAACTATTTAAGACTAATAAAAGAAAATATTTTTTCACTCAACGTGTAATCAAACTCTGGAATTTGTTACCGGAGGATGTAGTAAAGGCTGTTAGTGTAGCTGGGTTTAAAAAAGGTTTGGACAAGTTCCTGGAGGAAAGGTCCATAAACCATTATTAAGAAGTGACCGAAAATATCAATGCTTGACCCAGTACAAGCATTGTGGAACTTGTGTCTCTTGGGGAAAATGCTAGGTACATATGACCTAGATTGGCCACTGTTGGAAACAGAATACTGGGCTTGATGGACCTTGGTCTGACCCAGTATGGAATATCTTATGTTCTTATGTTCTTATGAGTTTTTTGTGATTTATAGAATCAAAGGCTTTGCTGTAGTCAATAAAACATATAAAGATATCCTTTGGGTATTCTGTCTTTTCAAGGATCCATCTCACATCAGCATATCATCTCTCATGCTTCGCCCTTTCCTGAACCTGCTTACATTTGGGCAGTTCTCGTACCCAGTATGGTTGTAGTCTCCACTGAATGATCTTGAGTGGAATCTTGCTGGTATGTGGGATCAGAGTAATTGTGTGATAATTTCCATAGTTAGTATTGGTATGACAAACACCTTTTCTAGTCAGCTGGCCATGATTTTGTCTTCTAAATTTCCTGGCAGAACCTTGAAAGTATTGTAACAGCTGCATCTTATTACTGTAATACTTCAATGGGAATGCCATCAATACCTCAAGCTTTGTTATTTGATAATGATTTCATTGCTTCTTTGATGACTTCTTTCATCACCAACAGTTCCTGATCATAAAGTACAGGTTGAAACAATTCTTTATCCACTTGAACTATATAGTGTGATGACTCCGTGTATCCTTTCCACATGGATCTTTGAGCATCCTTTAGCATTCCAATTCGAGGCTGGAATTTTCTCTTTAATTCCCGTAGTTTTAGGAAAGCTCATCTCCTTCTTCCTCTAGTCTGATTCTCTTTCCTTGCATGTATCATTATAATACTCTCTTTATTTTGTCTTGCTGCATATTAGAAAACTCTATTAACTTCTGTGAATATCTCTCTTTCTCCTCTGGATTTAGCTTCTCTATGTTTTTGAGCAATTTGTATGTTATTCTGTCATCCAATTTGACCATTTTTGCTTTTTCACCTACTGCAGACACACTTCACTTTCCAAGAATTCCCCTCGCCAGACTGCTTGGAACACAGAGCTCAAGGTTTCCATCAGGAAGTACAGGACATGCACGTGCTCGTTGACCTCCTAGAGGTCCAGAATAGGCCAGAAAAAAAATCCTTCTTTGGCACCACAAAATAGATGGAGTATCTGCCCTTGCCCCAATCATCAAGGGGGACAGGCACCAATGCCTTCAGATGAAGCAATTTCTCTGAGGTGGTCCGCACAGTGGCACCTTGATTGCAGACCCACACAGGGAAATGAAGAAGGCATTGAGAATTGTCTCGACACAGCCAAACTGAATGGTGTTTAGCATTGTAGCTTGGTGACCCGTGCCCATTCCTGAAAGACGTGAAGCCTACCACCCACCAGAGGAACCAGGGAATGGGCCTGCAAACCTTCAGTGTCAGCCCAAGAGGGTCCACCTCTGGAAGGCACCGAATCCCTGGGTCCACGCGCTTCACAAAAAGAACTGGAAATGAGCTCAAGGCTGAAAGCAGAGGGGAAGAAAGTTTTTCCAGGATGGTAAGGGTGATAGTCTCAAGACACCTGGGAGTCCGGCCAGCGTGCCATTGTTGGATGGGCAGAGGCTGATGAAGAAGGGGCACCAGCCCTCTTCACAGGCCCTTGGACTTGTTTTCCAGGAGACAGTAAGATTTTGTCTTGCATAGGGGTCCTTCACCAGCTACTCCAAATCAGTTCCAAACAGAAGCTTCCTCTTAAAGGCCAGTTGAGCTAGCTGTTGCCCAGTGGCGGAGCCAAAGCCAACGCCATGACACTGTCATCAGGGAACCATCCCTGGCTGTCAAACGTACCAGGTCATACATGGCATCAGAAAGATAGGCTGCAGCTGATTCCAAAAGAGGGATATCATCATCAGGTGAAAGAGAGTGAATCCACTGGACCAGGGATTGAGATGTCAGGCTGGTGCATACTGCTAGCTGTAGAATAGCCGCCACTACGGTGAACTGGCTCCTCAGCAAGGAATCCACCTTGCGGTCCAGATAATCCATTAAGGCTAGTCCATCTTACACAGTAATGAAGGTCCGTTTAGTAACCACTGTGACCTGCGCATCCAATCTGGGCATGTCAGACCACTTAACGTGCTGCTCCTCTGGGAAAATCAGTGATCTTTTTATACATCCTTAACCCTTTAAGTAGGGAGTCAAGGGAGTCCCATTCTGACTGGATCATATCTTTGATCACCTCCGGGAACGGGACAGACAGTAGTGGATTTCCACAGCCCTTAAAGGAGTGGGTGTACCTTTGGTTCCTGCTTCATGCCTGAAACATTCATCAAGTTCAAAGGTGGATGAGATCCTGGTAATCAATGCTGACAGCTCCTCCTTCTGAAATAAATGGAACACATCAGCCTCTGCATAATCTTCTGAAGGTGAGAGCACTTCTTCATCCACATCAGAGCCCATCAGCATTAGAGGCATATTCAACAACTTGGGAGGCATATTCAACATCTCAGATAGTTTCCAGATGTTTTCCATCTCCAGGGAGTGCCCCTCACTGGGGATGTTTAGCCAATGGTAAGGGCTTCTACTTTCAGCTTGCCAGAATGAGGCCACAGGGTCGTAATTTCCATGCCAGAAGAACCAGGCCTGTTGCAAAAAGCAAAGAATTCTAGGAAGGACAATCCGGAGTCCGGAAGTTCTTCTCTCGGCACTGCAACACCAAGGGGCACAGCCACCACAGATCCCCTCAAGAAGGTAAAGAGGCTCAAAGCACAGTCGTTGGAGCCTCTGGCCAGCTGAATATCCTTATCCATAGCCCCAATCACCACCTCCTGACCCGAGGCAGGTACACAGTTGGACTAACAGCACCCCTCAGCTAAGAGAGGAAAGCGGGTCCTCCAGGGACAACTAAGAAGCTGTCAGGCAGAAAAGACAGAGTCCAGAGTTCAGATATGAGACTCCTTGCTTGCCACAGGTCAATATTTCCAGGAAGACGACCTAGAGAGTTAGGGTAAGTATCACTAAAACAAGGCCGAATGCCCAATAGTCTCAAGACATCCATTTGCCCAATGCTCAAGAAGCCAGAACCCGACCCACTGGATCCTACCTCTTTCAGACCAGTAGCAAGCCTCCCGTTCACAACAAAAATAATTAAGAAAATAGCTAAACAGCAACTACAAGATGATTTGGACAAGAACAACACATTCGACCCACAACAATATGGATTCAGACCCTATCATGGGGTCGAAACTCTCTTGATCTCATTACGGAATACTCTAACCAAAGGATACAAACCAAACAGTCTGGATATCCCAGTATCTTCCTGGATATATGTGCAACATTTGATACTGTCTCACACAACATCCTCCTACGCAGATTGCAAGACACCGGATGTGATAAGGTTCTACAATGGTTCCAGTCCTACCTAACTGATAGATATTAACTAATTTGAAACAGCACTACAACTTCCCCTCCATTTCAACAAACCCAAGGAATAGCACAGGGATTGACACTCTCCGCTATGCTCTTCAACATCTACCTTCAATCACTCTGCGCATTAATATGGACCCACAACATCAACTTCCATACATATGCAGACAACATCATGCTTTATAGACCTATCATGACTACAGATTCAACAAACCCACAGCTAATAAACTGTTTCAATGAACTCTCCAGATGGCTCAAGAAAACCACCTCACAATAAATCTCAAAAAGACAGAAGCCTTATTTGTCTCAAAGGACCAAACCTTCACCCCCCCCCCCCCCACCAAACACACCTCACCCTAGGAGCAACCCAAATCAGAGTCCATTCGCACATAAAATGATAGGAGTGGAGGAGTGGTCTAGTGGTTGGGGCAAGGTACTTCAGCCCGGAAGGTTGGGGGTTCAAATCCCACTAGAGGACAGCAACCGTGGGCCGGAAGGACTGGGGTTTCTAGTCCCACAGGTGCTCCTTGTGGTCTTGGGCAAGCCACTTAACCCTCCATAGCCCATGGTCCTTGTAAAATAGTTATCTCCAAGTTATAATGCCCTGTTCAATGTAATTTCAGTTTGTTCAATGTAAACCCCACTGATGCAGAATAGCGCGGTATATAAGAGAACGTAAAATAAATAAAATAAATAAAAATACCTAGGAGTCATTCTTGATCAATCACTTTCATTCAAACAGATCTCAAAAACCGCAAGGACAATATTTTTCAAAGCAAAGATGATACAGCGCCTCAGACCACTCCTAGACCCAAAGGATTTCAGGTCGGTAAAGAGCAGTTACTCACCTGTAACAGGTGTTCTCCAGGGACCAGCAGAAATCAGTCCTCACATATGGGTGACGTCAGTGCCGACGGAGCCCTAGTGCAGATCAATTCCCCAGCTTTCAAAGAAAGCCTTTGGGATTGCATCGCGCATGCACAATCCCCTTCCAGCCCAAGGGTGCCATCTTGGTCAGTCAGATGACATAGCTAAAAAGACGGCAAAATGAGAAAAAATTAATCAAAGGACTGAACATAAGAACATAAGATATGCCATACTGGGTCAGACCAAGGTCCATCAAGCACAGTATCCTGTTTCCAACAGTGGCCAATCTAGGTCATACGTACCCAGCAGTTTCCCCAAAAGACACAGGTTCGGCAATGCTGGTACTGGGTCAAGCATTGTTATCCTGGGTCCCTTCTTAATAATGGTTTATGGACCTTAACTCCAGGAACTTGTCCAAACCTTCTTTAAACCCAGCTACACTAACAGCCTTTACTACATCCTCCGGTAACAAATTACAGAGTTTGATTACACGTTGAGTGAAAAAATATTTTCTTTTATTAGTCTTAAATAGTTTACCCTGTAGCTTCATTGCATGTCCCCTAGTCTTTCTATATTCTGATAACGTAAACAATCGATCTACGTTTATCCGTTCCAATCCGTTCATTAATTTATAGACTTCTCTCATATCTCCCCTCAGCCGTCTCTTTTCCAGGTTAAAGAGCCCTAACCTTTTTAGCCTTTCTTCATAGGAGTATCCTTCCAACCCCTTTACCATTTTGGTGGCTCTTCTCTGAACCTTTTCTAATAACGCTATATCCTTTTTAAGATACGGCGACCAAAATTGCACACAATATTCAAAGTGCGGTCTCACCATGGAACGATAGAGAAGCATTATAATATCTTTTGTTTTATTTTCCATTCCTTTCCTTAAGATACCTAGCATTCTATTTGCTCTCTTGGCCGCCGCTGCACACTGGGCAGAGGATTTTAACATGCTATCCACAATAACGCCTAAATCTTTTTCCTGGGTGGTGGTTCCTAATGTGGAACCTTGCATCGTGTAACCATAGTTTGGGTTGTTCTTCCCTAGGTGCATAACTTTGCACTTGTCCACATTAAATTTCATCTGCCATTTTGATGCCCAGTCTTCCAATTTATCAAGATCCTCTTGCAATTTTCCACAATCCTCTTGGGTTTTAACGACTTTAAATAATTTTGTGTCATCTGCAAATTTGATAACCTCACTCGTTATTCCACTTTCCAGATCATTTATGAATATGTCAAAAAGCAGCAGACCCAGCACAGATCCCTGGGGTACACCACTATTCACCTTTCTCCATTGGGAAAATTGGCCATTTAGCCCAACCCTCTGCTTTCTATCTTTTAAGCAGATCTTGATCCACAGTAGTACACTGCCTCCTATCCCATGACTCTTTAGTTTTGCCAAAAGTCTCTGATGAGGGACCTTGTCAAAGGCTTTCTGAAAGTCCAGATACACTATATCAGCCGACTCACCTTTGTCCACCTGTTTATTCACACTTTCAAAAAAACATAACAGATTAGTAAGACAAGATCTTCCTTGTCTAAAGCCATGTTGGCTGTCTCCCATTAGGCCATGACTATCTACATGCTGAGTAATTTTATTCTTTATGATGGTTTCTACCATTTTTCCCAGTACTGACATGAGGCTCACCGGTCTGTATTTTCCTGGATCACCCCTGGAACCCTTTTCAAAAATTGGTGTTACATTGGCCATCCTCCAATCTTCAGGTATTACAGATGATTTTAATGATGGTTCACAGATTACTAATAGCAGGTCTGCAATCTCATATTTCAGTTCTTTCAACACCCTTGGATGTATGCCATCCGGCCCAGGTGATTTGCTACTCTTCAGTTTATCTAATAGTTGTAATACATCTTCCCGATGTATCGATATTTCCTTCAATTCTTCTGCACCTTTAAATACCACTTCAGTCATGGGTAACATCCCTACAGGTTCCTCAGTAAAGACCGAAGCAAAGAATTCATTCATTCTCTCCACTATCGCCTTGACGCCTCTTAGTGCCCCTTTAACTCCTCTATCATCTAATGGACCAACTGACTCTCACAGGTTTTTTGCTACAAATGTACTTGAAAAAATCTTTATTTTGTGTTGTTAATTCCGCAGCAAGCTTCTTCTCAAATTCTCCCTTTGCCTGCTTTATCAATGCCTTGCATTTGACTTGCCAGTGCTTGTGCTGTTTCCAGGTTTCGTTGTTTGGCTTTTTTTTCCATTTCCTGAAAGATGCTTTTTTGGCAACAGCAGCCTCTCTGACCTCACCTTTAAACCATGCTGGCAGTTTTTTGGACTTCCTTCCACTTTTCTTAAAGCGTGGAATACAGCTGGTCTGGGCTTCAAAGATAGTATTTTTCAACAACACCCAAGCTTGATGTAAAAGTATTTAACCTTTGCAACAGCTCCTTTTAGTTTTTTCTTAACTAAGTTCCTCATTTTATCATAGTCTCCCTTTCGAAAGTTAAAAGGTAGTACTGTGGATTTCCTTACTGTCCCTCCTCCACTAATTAAATCAAAGGCAATCATGCTATGATCACTATTGCCAAGTGGCCCCAACACCCTTATCTCTTGCACTAGATCTGGTGTCCCACTAAGGACTAGGTCTAATATGGCTTCCCCTCTGGTCGGTTCATGAACCAACTGCTCCATGAAGCAGTCACTTATGTCATCTAGGAACTTTATCTCGCTAGCATGTCCTGCCGTGACACTGACCCAGTCGATACCAGGGTAATTGAAATCACCCATTATTATTACTGCACTGTAACTTTTGTTAGCTTCCTTGATTTCTCTGAGCATTTCATCATCCATTTGTTCATTCTGGTCCGGCGGTCGATAGTACACCCCCCCACTGTCATCGCCTTCCCCTTTTTACATGGAATTTCAATCCATAGAGATTCTACAGCAAATTTTGTTTCCTACAAAACTTTAATCCTTTTTGACTCAATGCCCTCTCTAACAGAGTGCAACCCTTCCACCAATTTGATCAGCTCTATCATTACGATATAGTTTGTACCCAGGTATCACAGTGTCCCACTGGTTGTCCTCCTTCCACCATGTCTCTGATATTCCAATCATATCTAACCTCTCATTTAGTGCTATATATTCTAACTCTCCCATCTTATTTTTTAGACTTCTAGCATTTGCATACAAGCATTTTATAGAATGTATTTTATTCATACTAATTTGGCTATTGGTAGACATGGGTAATTTGGATCATTAAGCTCTGTCTGCTCCATACTCGAGGGCATTTGGGCTACTTTACGCTTTTTTTGAACCTCTCTGCTTTTGGTAGTATCCTTCAAGGATACATTCTTCCGAACCATCCGCTCTTGGGCTTCTGTCGGCTTTCCCCTATTATCTAGTTTAAAAGCTGCTCTATCTCCTTTTTAAAGGTTAATGCCAGCAGCCTGGTTCCATCCCGGTTAAGGTGAAGCCCATCCCTTCGGAAGAGCCCCTTCCTTTCCCCAGAATGTTCCCCAGTTCCTAACAAATCCAAAACCCTCATCTCTGCACCATTGTCTCATCCACGCATTGAGACTCCGGAGCTCTGCCTGCCTTTTGGGTCCTGCACGTGGAACGGGAAGCATTTCGGAGAACGCTACCCTGGAAGTTCTGGATTTCAACTTCCTACCTAAAAGCCTAAATTTTGCCTTCAGAACCTCCCTACCACATTTTCCTATGTCATTGGTACCGACATGTACCAAGACAGCAGACTCCTCCCCAGCACTATCTAAGACCTTATCTAGGTGGCGTGTGAGGTCCGCTACCTTCGCACCAGGCAGGCATGTCACCAGGCGATCCTCACATCCACCAGCCACCCAGCTATCTACATGCCTAATGATCGAATCACCAACTATAACGGCTGTCCTAACCCTTCGCTCATGGGCACATGAATCTGGAGAAACGTCCTCGGTGCGAGAGGGTTTTACATCACCTGGAGGACAGGTCCTAGTTACAGGATCACTTCCTGCCATACCAGGGTTATGCTCTCCTGTCACTTGACCTCTCTCCTCCATGGCAACAGGGATGCTGCCAGACTGGAGGTGGGACTTCAGGACTATATCCCTGTAGGTCTCGTCTATGTACCTCTCTGTCTGTCTTATGTTTTCCAAGTCTGCTACTCTAGCCTCTAGAGAACGGACTCGTTCCCTGAGAGCAAAGAGCTCCTTGCACCTAGTGGACATGTAAGACCTCTCACCAACCGGGAGAAAATCATACATGTGACACTCAATGCAAAAGACTGGAAAGCCCCCATCTCGCTGCTGGACTGCTGTCTGCATTTTAGTTTTAAGTTTTTGTTTAGTTCTTTAAGTTCTTTACTTACTAAGGGTTGCTATGGATATTTATACCAATAAAACTGTACCTAATATGTTTAATATACCTTGTTCACCTGAAGCTTAATTAATCTCAGGTCCTTAGTGTATGACTGATTTGGGTAATGAGCTTCACCTGAGAGCATCCCCTGTCCTTTAAGATGTGTAAGTACCTATAAAGCTACGATTATCCCAGGGGTGGGTGGGTGGGTGTGTGGGGGGAGAGAGGGAAATAACACTTATTAAAAGAGGGCTGCTACCCTGTCCTGTGCTGCTGAGGTAAGCTATATTCTTATTTGATTTAAATTATAGCTCTTTGCTGCTGCTAGGCTCTAACTTATTATTAAATTTAAACTACAAGCTCTCTGCTGGGTTCTAAATTTAACCAGAAAGCTCTCTTCTGTGTTTTAAATTTAAACTAAAAGTACTTTGCTGATGCTAGGCCCTGAGTGACTATTAAACTTAAACTACAAGCTCTCTGCTGGGTTCCAAATTTAACCAGAAAGCTCTCTTCTGTGTTTTAAATTTAAACTTAAACCGCTGCTACTAGGCCCTGACTGATTTAACAAAAAATAGTGGGTTCACAGATTAATTAGCTTTAATAGAAAGAATTCCTTTCAAACAATTCCCAGAAGTATATACTCACAATTGCAGATCTCTCTCCAGAAGTAACAGTCCCCTTTTGTAGTCCTTCAAGACTGCAACTACAGGGGAGGAGGGAGGGTCGTGAGGACTGATTCCTACTTTCCCTGGAGAACACCTGTTACAGGTGAGTAACTACGCTTTCTCCAGGGACAAGCAGGAAGTCAGTCCTCACATATGGGACTCCCTAGCTATAGGCTACCGAGAACCCATGGCTGAAAAATGGCTCCCTCTAGAAGAGCCACAGCAGCAGTGGTAGGATTTTTCTCCGAGAACACAACCCCCACGGTAGCCTGACACCAAAGGGTCGGAGGGTAGGAGTCACTTAAATCTCATATAGGTTACGGAGTACCGCCTGACAGAAAACACTGTCCCGCTGGGACTCTCTCTCCAGGCAGTAGTGGACTGCAAAAGTCTGGCTTGAAGACCAAGTTGCGGCCCGGTAGATGTCTGCCAACGGAAGAGAGTGGTGATTAGCCACTGATACGGCCTTAGTCCTGACAGAGTGGGCCGTGATTCGGCCCTGCAGCTGGAGGTCAGCTGCCCTGTACGCCCAGGCAATGCAGTCTGCCACCCAGGTGGATAACGTGCGCTTTGAGACAGGTAGACCCAGTTTACTAGGATCATAAGAGACGAAGAGCTGGGAAGCTCTCTGATGTCCCCGCGTACGCTCCAAGTAGAAGGAGAGCGCCCTGTTACAATCCAGGGTATGCAGAACCGCTTCTGCCCTGCTGGTGTGTGGCGTGGGGAAGAAGGTTGGAAGAACCACCTCTTGGTTGAGGTGAAACGAGGAAACCACTTTTGGAAGGAACTTCGGGTGAGTGCATAGGACCACCCTGTTTTTATAAAACCGTGTGTATGGCCTATCCAATACTAAAGCCTGCAGCTCGCTCACCCATCAAGCAGACGTGAGCGCCACCAGAAAGAGTGCTTTCCAGGAAAGGAACCATAGGTGACAGGTGGCCATTGGTTCAAAAGGTGGGCAAGTAAGCCGCTGCAAGACCACATTTAAGTCCCACTCTGTAGCTGGTGGGCGAATTGGAGGCTTCAAGAGGAGGCGGCCTCTGAGGACTCAGGATACCAAAGGGTGAGCTGAAAGAGGTTGCCCGTCCACAGGAGAGTGGTGAGCTGATAGCGCACTCATGTGGACCCTGACAGAGTTAGACTTGAGGCCTAATTCCGAGAGGTGGAGCAAGTACTGCAATACCTGAGGTACTTGACAAGTGAATGGGCCCTCTTTATTCTGGGCACACCACCCTTCAAACCTACGCCACTTTAAAGCATAGGATTTTCTAGTGGATTGCCTCCTAGAGGCCAGCAACACCTCTTCAACCTCCTTGGAAAGGAGTAGAGGAGCAAGTACTACCCTCTCAGCAGCCAGGCCATTAAGTTGAGGGATCTGAGATTGGGGTGTAGCAAGGAACCCTGTTCCTGGGTCAAGAGGTTGGGCTGCACCCCCAGAGGGAGTGGAGTTTCGACCGCCAGTTGAAGGAGAAGAGGGAACCAAGGTTGTCTGGGCCACCTGGGTGCTACCAGGATGACCGAGGCCTTGTCCCGAAGAATCTTGAACAAAGTGCGTGCCACCAGGGGTGTGGGTGGGAATGCATAGAGAAGGCCCTGTGCCCACGAGATCAGGAAAGCATCCACTGCCACGCTCAGCGGATGCGGCTGCCTCGAGCAGATACTAATATCAACGAGGATGAAGCTTTAGGTTTGTTACAGCACCTTCTTCAATTTGCCCCTCTGAGACTCCCGTGCCATTTCCTTCTCGATTTGATGGGTTTAGTTTTGAAACGCAACTATTTCTTGTCAGAGGGCAAGTTTTACCAACAGATATTTGGCATTGCCATGGGGGCATCGGCAGCTCCGACCCTCGCCACCCTCTATATGGCCGATTTTGAAGAACAAATTTTGTATACTTCGGCTTATTTTGAGCGCATTGTCTTCTGGTGTTGTCTTCATGATGGACTGTGCTGATGGTTTGCGTATATTTTCATCGATACTTTGAGAAGTTACGTTTTTTAGTTAATGATTTATTACCTAATAAAATGGTTGGGGTCATCTGGAGTGGTTAGTGCACTTTCTAACCTCCCTTGGCCTTATCCGACAAATGAGAATTGCTTAGTCTTGTTATTTTGGGAAGGGGTATAGTGGTAATTTGGGTATTTTTGATTTTTTCGAGCAGAACCGGGGCAACTGATGGTTTTGCCGGCTGGCAAAGAGATCCATGGATGGGAGACCCCAACGGTTGAAGATCAGCTGGGCCACATCCTGGTTCAGTTGCCACTCGTGAGGCTGAAGAATCCTGCTCAACCTGTCGGCCAGGAGGTTCTCCTGACCGGGCAGATAAACTGCCCTTAGGGACATGTGATGTGCCACTGCAAAAGAGCAAAGATCCAGGGTTTCCTGGCATAGGATGTGAGATCCTGTGCCCCCCCTGTTTGTTGACGTAGAACATTGCTACCTGATTGTCTGTCTGTATCAGCACCGACTGATGTGCAAGAAGATGACAGAAGGCTTGAAGAGCTAGGCGGATGACTCGAAGCTCGAGAAGATTGATCTAAGTGCAGCCTCTCGTGAGGACCACAAACCCTGACTGCATGAACCCTGGCAATTGGCACCCCAGCTCAGCAAGGAGGCATCTGTCATAAGCACTCTGGTGTAAGATGGAGGTTGGAATGGTACTCCCTGAAGCAAATTGGGAGGGTGAAGCCACCATTGCAAGGCTGTCACCAGTAGCTTGGAAATCGCTACTCTGTCTCTGAGGCGGCCAATGGCTTGCGTCCACTGGTCTCTGAGACTCCATTGAGCTGTGCGCATGCAGAATTGAACATATGGAGTCATATGCACCATGGAGGCCATGTGGCCCAGGAGGCGGAGGAAGACCCTTGCGGAGACCTGAGGTTTGTGCTGGACCTGCTGCACCAAGTCCAGCAACTGCCTTGCCCTGTCCAGCGGTAGGTACGCCCATGCCTGAAGTGTGTCCAGTCTTGCTCCTATGAACTCCAAGTTCTGAGTGGGGAGTGAAGTGGACTTTTTGTGATTTATAACAAACCCTATGTGCTGGAGCAGGGTGACTGTGCGAGCAGTGGCCTGCTGTGCCTCCTGTGCCGAATGGCCCCTGATGAGCCAGTCCAGGTATGAAAGATGAAGACTCCCTGGCTTCTGAGGAAGGCCACCACCACTGCTAGGCATTTGTTAAATACTCTGGAAGCGGAAGCTAGGCCAAAGGGAAGCACCTTGTACTGGAAGTGGTTTCCTCCGACCACAAACCTGAGGTATTGTCTGTGGTCTGAGTGTATGAGGATATGAGTATAAGCATTCTTTAAATCTAAGGAGCATAGCCAGTTTTCCTGGTGGAAGTAAGGCAGTAGGATCCCAAGGGAAAGCATCTTGAACTTTTCCCTCACCAGGAACTTGCTTGGATTTCGCAAGTCCAGGATGGGGCGAAGAGTAGAAGCCTTGCCCCTGTAGGTGGTGGGGCACAGGTTCCACTGCCTGATCCTGCAGCAGACCTGCCAGGTCCTGCAGGAGGAGGTTCCTGTGAAGAGGGGGCCTGAGAGGCTCTCCTGGGAAAAAGGAGGTGGGCAGCTGGTGGGCGTGAAGTAAGTAGCCCTGGTGGACTACTTGCTGAACCCAGGCGTCGGTAGTAATGGCTGGCCACCTGTGAGCGTACAGGGGAGTCTTCCTCCTGTGCAGGGCCAAACCACTGGTGGGAGAGGAGCTATGCACTGGGAGTCAAAAAACCCCTCCTGGCTGGGTAGGAGACGGAGCTGGAGGCTTGGGGGTCTTCGGCTTACGTGGGCCATGCCCCTGTCCCCTGGCCTGCTGCCCCTGCTGGGGAGCTAGGGCGGCCTGGTAAGTGGGGTAGTTTCGGTAAGCCGCAGCCTTCCTCGGGAAAAAGGGCTGAGAGATTGTCCCTGAGCCTTGCTTGAGATGCTTTCTGCACTAGTCGAGTACAATGGTCCTGAGGCAGAAATGCTATTGAGTGTCGAGTATCTAGAAGAGCTCCTATAAATTCTAGTGTTTGAGTAGGAACTAAATGGGATTTTGGAAGATTTATCACAAATCCCAGATTCTGCAGTACCTGCATTGTACGAAGGAGGGATAGATGAACCTCCTGTGAAGTGGGCGCTCTTATAAGCCAATCATCTAAGTAGGGGAAGACGAATATTACAAGAGTCCTTAGATATGCAGCTATAACTGCCATACATTTTGTGAAGACTCTTGGGGCAGAGGCGAGCCCAAAAGGAAGAACTTGTATTGGTAGTGATTTCCTTGGAAGATGAAGCGTAGATACCTCCTGTGTTCTGGTTTAATGAGAATGTGAGTATATGCTTCTTTTATTTTATTTAGCTGTATTTATATCCCGCTTTTCACCGGGTCAAAGCGGTCAATTGGGAGATACATTTAACATGAGGGGATATGACACACATACGCTAATACTTACAGAGAACATGGGCAATGGAGGGTTAAGTGGCTTGCCCAAGACCACAAGGAGTGCCTATAGGACTAGAAATCCCAGTCCCTCCGGCCTGAGATTGCTGTCCCCAGGTGGGACTTGAACCCCTGGCATTCCGGCATGAAGTACCTTGTCCTAACCACTAGGCCACTCCTCCCCTCCTAGATCTAGAGAACAGAGCCAGTCCTGACTCTGGAGATAAGGTAGAAGGGTTCCTAGTGAGACCATTTCAATTTCTCTCGGACTAGAAACTTGTTTAGGTTCCTGAGGATTAAGATGGGTCTGTACCCTCCACTTTCCTTTGGTATGAGAAAGTAAGGAGAACAGAATTCCATCCCCTCTTGGGATGTTGGAACTTCTTCTATGGCACTCTGAGGCAGAAGAGAGTTGATCTCTTGGTGCAGGAGAGCAGTGAGTGGGGGTTGAGAATGGTATTCCCCCACCCAGAGTAGAGGGGGGGGACTTTGCAGATGAAGCTTGTACCCCTCTCACACAATGGTTAGTGTGGGATAAGATACCACCTGTGGGCATAATGGCAAAGTCTTCCTGCTATGTGGAGGGGGTGGGGGTTCTCCAGAGGCAGGGTGGCTATGTTCTCAAGGAAGAAGTAAAAAAACAGGCGCAGATTGGGTCTGTGCAGCTGGTTGGGGTTTAGGAGCCGTGGCTTCTTCTGTTGCTTAGGAGGCTGTTACTTCCTCTGGGTACCCTGAGGTTCGTATTGAGAAGCTGGTTGGGGGGGGGGGGGAAGAGTAAGAAGCGTAAAATTCCTTCTTCTTAGCATAGAAAGGCTTCTTTGCCGCTGCCTTCTTCTTGGCAAGGTTGGCGGTAGCTTTGTAAAGTCTATTGAGGGCAGTATTCTCAGACTCTGAGAGGCCTTATCTTGCCAATCCTTTCCAAACAGATTCTCTCCCATATAGGGAATATTACCCAGCTTATCTTGTACCCACTGTTCAAGATCTGATGCTTGGAGCCAAGCAATCCTACGTGCACCTATATAAATAGAAGTTGCTCTGCTAGTGCATTCAAAACAGTCTAAGGTTGCCCTGTTAACAAATTTGGAAACATTTTGGGAATGTTTGACCAATGTAAGGTAGTCTGCCCTCTTATCATCCGGGACAAGAGGAGACATCGATTCCAGATCACTAGTTACTTCCCTATTTGTAACAGTTTTTCGTAGACAACAGGACTGATAAGCACACAAGTGCTTCATCTGATGGCGCCAAGATGGAACTGCTCTCCCAGAGCTCAGAACTTTATTATATACTTCTGAGCATGCGCAACCCCTCCCACAAGCAGCGGTCTCAACTCCTCAGTTTTTATCACAGCTCAAGAAAGTAGCAACTCTTAGGAGGTGGGAGGGATTTTGTCTCTTATTAATCCTGCTGTCTATGGAAAACACCTGCTACAGGTAAGCAACACTGCTTTTTCTATTGACAAGCAGGACTGGGTCAGGCAGACAAGTGGGTGACTCTCAAGCTTAGGGCTGCTCAGTGCTGCTCAGACCTGCCAGAATGCCAGAGTTGCAAGTCTAAACAGACCAAATAGCTAGCGCTGGGTGATCAAAGGCATTATCATTTACTGAGGCCTGGCTATGAAGCAAAGACAATGCAACTACCTTGCAGCCAACATTTAGTGAGGCAGACTTTAGGGAAAAACCACTGCCAATGTATGACCTGTTAGATCTGATATATTGATGGCTAACTGAAGTACAATGACAACGGAACTGTATATTAAGCTCAACAATTAAATATAACTGCTGAAATACAAATAGAAACACACATAATGCCACGGAGCTAACATGCTAAATAATCAAAATAGTATCCCTGTACTAGCTATCAGCTAAGTAACAGTTACGTCAAGCCTTGCTTCAGATTAATACTACCAGGCAACCTCGTTACAAAATTGAAATTTAATCTATACCAGCTTTCATCCAAGTAACAGCTATGCTAAACCATGCACTTCAAAACGAGCACATTAAACATGGAACATCAACCCCTTCAACACCTTCCTACACAGAAAAGCAACAAAATCCAGTATAGACAGCAACTATACAAAAGAACGTTCATCCAACAAATGTATACCATTATACTAATTCTTACCCTATGCTCTTACCAAACAAATACATATCACTACACCACCTACTTCACAGCCTTACAAGTTCCCCACATATATATATCATACCTCCCCACCATGTTGTTGTTAAGTGCCGTCGAGTCGGAGTCGACTCATGGCGACCCTCTGGATAGCTATCCTAAATTGTGTTCGATCTTCAGTCAGGCGGCTCATTGTTGACAGACTGGTACCCGTAGCTGCTGTTATTCTATCAATCCATCTCATTGCTGGCCTTCCTCTTTTGCGTTGACCTTCTATCTTGCCAAGCATAATGTCTTTCTCTAATGATCTCTCTCTTCGCTGATGTGTCCAAAGTATGAAAGTCGAAGTCTTGTCATCTGAGCTTCTAAAGAAAGCTTAGGTTTGATCTCCTCTAGTACCGACTGGTTTGTTCTTCGGGCAGTCCATGGTATACACAGTATTCGCCGCCAGCACCATAATCCAAAGGCATCAATTTTCTTCCTGTCTATCTTTTTCACTGTCCAGCTTTCACATCCATATGATGTTATTGAAAATACCATGGCTTGAACAAGTCGAATCTTTGTATGGAGAGAGACATCTCTGCTCTTGAGAATCTTATCTAGGTCTTTCATAGCCATTCTGCCAAGAGCAATGCGTCGTCTGATTTCTTGACTGCTTGTTGCTTCTTTATTGATAGTTGATCCAAGTAGGTTAAAGTTGTTCACAATTTCAATTTCTTCTCCTTCAACGATGAACCTGTTGATTATGCCAGTTGTCATGATCTTTGTCTTCTTTACATTAAGGTGCAGGCCCATTTTGAGACTATGTTCTTTGATTGTGAGAAGCAAATGTTTCAGATCATCTTCACTTTCAGCCAGTAATGTGGTATCATCAGCATAGCGAAGGTTGTTGATGAGTCTTCCACCAATCTTCACACCTCTGTTGTCTTCATACAATCCTGCTTCTCTGATGATTTGTTCTGCATATAAATTAAACAGGTAGGGGGAAAGTATGCAGCCTTGTCTTACACCTTTGCTTATTTTAAACCATTCTGTTTCTCCTTGTTCCGTTCGAACTGTTGCTTCTTGATCAATGTACAGATTGCGCACGAGAACGATCAGGTGTTCTGGTATACCCATGCTTCTTAATGTGGCCCAGAGTTTCTCATGGTTTACACAGTCAAAAGCCTTGCTATAGTCGATAAAGCACAAATAGATATCCTTTTGGTATTCTTTAGTCTTTTCAAGGATCCATCTCACATCCGCAATGATGTCTCTCGTTCCTCGCCCTTTCCTGAACCCTGCTTGCACTTCAAGTAGTTCTTGTTCCAGGTATGGATGTAGTCTCTTTTGAATAATCTTCAGTAGAATCTTGCTGGCATGTGGGATCAGAGCGATTGTGCGATAATTTCCACAGTCAGTTGGATCACCTTTCTTTAGAATTGGTATAAACACAGATCTTTTCCAGTCAGTTGGCCATGATGTTGTCTTCCATATTTCTTGGCAGAGTCTTGTGAATACGGTAACAGCTGCATCAGATTGCTGCAATACTTCTATGGGAATGCTATCAATGCCTGGTGCTTTGTTCTTTGATAAGGCTTTCAATGCTGCTTCAACTTCTTCTTTCATCACCAATGGTTCCCGATCATAAGGTACAGGTTGAAACGGCTGTTGGTCCACTTGATCTTTATCATATAAAAACTCTGTATATTCCTCCTTCCACCTTTTCTTGATCTTCTCAGCATCATTCAACATAGAATCTTGAACATCTTGTAACATTCCAATTCGAGGCTGGAACTTTTTCTTTAACTCTCGTAGCTTTAGGAAAGCCGATCTTGTTCTTCCTCTAACAGTTTCTACTTCTATTTCCTTGCAAGTGTCATTGTAGTACTTTTCCTTGTCCTGTCTTGCTGCACGTTGGAAATCTCTGTTGAGTTCTGCGATTGTCTTTCTTTCTTCAATGGCTTTAGCTTCTCTGCGTTTTTGGGCAATTTTCAGAGTTTCTTCCGTCATCCATTTTGGCCGTTTTTGCTTTTTCACCTTTTGTAGAGACTTCTCGCTTTCTTCCAACACAACCTTCTTGATGTCATTCCATAACTCTTCCGGAGCTCTGTCATTTGTATCTAAAGCAGCAAATCGAGTTTGCAGGCAGTCTTTAAATTCCAGTGGTATATTATCAAGGTCATATTTTGCTGCATTCTTGAGTGGTTTGCTCTTTTTCAACTTTAACTTGAGTTTGCATACTAGTAGTTGATGATCTGTACCACAGTCAGCTCCAGGTTTTGTCTTTGTTGATGTTACAGAGCTTTTCCATCGTTGACTTCCACATATGTAATCAATTTGATTTTTATATAATCCATTCGGTGAAGTCCATGTGTACAGTCGCCGCTTGTGTTGCTGGAAGAAGGTGTTTGAGATGAATAGATCATTGGTCTTGCAGAATTCTATCAGTCTTTCTCCAGCTTCATTTCTGTTGCCAAGTCCATATTTTCCAACTACTTTGCCTTCTTCTTTGTTGCCAACCTTTGCGTTCCAGTCACCCATGACTATCAGGATATCCTGTTTGCATGTTCTGTCAATTTCAGCTTGTACTTGTTCATAGAACTCTTCAATTTCATTCTCTTCAGCAGCTGTTGTTGGGGCATATACTTGAATTATAGTTGTGTTGATAGGCAATCCTCGTAGACGAATAGAGATTAAGCGTTCGCTGACTGCATTGTATTTCATTACAGTTCTTGCAAGTTTCTTCTTTATTACAAATGCAACACCATTTCTTCTTTGTCTTTCATTTCCAGCATAGTAGACCATGTGATCATCTGATGCAAAGTGCCCCATGCCAGTCCATTTCAGTTCGCTGACACCCAACAGATCAAGTTGTACACGTTCCATTTCATTCTTGACCACCTCCAACTTCCCTTGGTTCATGCTTCGTACGTTCCATGTTCCAATGTGCAAGACATCTTTACAGCTTCTGACTCATTTCATGCGCAGCTACATCAGCAGTCAGACTTCCCGAGGGCTTTGATCCAACCACATCATAAATGTTGGCTTTACTCTGAAAAGTCTTCAGCTCTTCCCCAGTAGCTAGTTGAGTGCCGTCTGACCTGGGGGTCTCATATTCCAGCACCATAGCACAATTTGTTTTGCTGTAACTATCCATTGGGTTCTCATGGCAAGATACAGAAGTAGACTGCCAGGCCTTTCTTCCGCGCAGTTTAAGTTTGGTGTTGTTGCCGTTGTCACAAAAATGTGATCCTCCGCCGTCAACACTGTCCCATTCTGCTGCTGCCCAGATGGTACACCAACCTATATACACACCTGATTACCACAAACCAAACATCAAGAAACCTACCAAACACATCCAAACAAATCCACGGTCACAAACAATCAGACATCAAGGACACACTCCACATACCACCCACATTTATTTATTTTATTTATTTATTTAACTGTATTTATATCCCGCTTTTCACCGGGTCAAAGCGGCGCTACATTTAAGGGTGGGGTAATTAAGTATAAGGGTGGGGCCATCACCGGGGAGGCAACATTGATGATTTCGAGATAGGACAGACTTTAGACATGGACAGTATAGTTCAGTTTTCAATCAGGGGTCCCTGATGGGTGATATCAGGGGTTGGTGCACTTTCTGGTGGGGATTGCTTCAAAGCATTCTTGGAATAGGATGGTTTTTAGCTGTTTTCTGAAGGACATTAGATCGTTGTTGTTTCTGAGGTGGCTTGGTAGAGAATTCCATAGGGATGGAGAATAAAGTTCAAAGGCTCGATTGCATGTCCGTTGAGAGCATTTGGTTCTTTTGTGAGGGACGGTGAGGGATTTGCTGGAGGCCAGTCTGGTGGTTTTTCCATGGGCTGGACGAGACAGCAGGGTGCGGAGCTGTGTGTTCTGTGTTTGGTGGATGGCTTTGTGGGTGAGTAGGATGGATTTGTATTTAGTTCGTGCTTCGAAGGGGAGTATGTGCAAGTCTCTTAGGATTGGGGTGATGTGGTCGCTTTTCCTTGCTCTCTGAATGATTCTCGCTGTGGTGTTCAATGCGGTTCGGAGGGGGTTGGTCTGTGTGGCTGGTAGTCCATGGTAGATTATGTTGCAGTAGTCCAGATGTGGAAGTGTCATAGTTTGCATTACCGTCCTGAAGTCTTGAGGTTCGAGGAGGGGTCTGAGATGTTGCACTGTTTTTGCTTTGTGGAATATAATTCCGGAGGTTTTAGTAATTTGTTGCTTGAGGGTTAGGGCTTGGTCAATGATAATGCCTAGATATCTTATTTGTGGATGTATATGAATGCTTGTGGTTCCTATGTTAAGGTGTGTGGGCGGTGTGAAGTCTGGGTCTTTTGTCACTATGAGGGCTTCAGTTTTCTTTATGTTTATGGATAGGTTATTTTCTTGAAGCCAGTCGGTCACTTCGGTGAAACATGCTGATAGATGTATATTTGTTGGATTTGCGGTTGTAACTGGGGCGTAGAGCATGATATCATCAGCATATATATGAAAGTTGATGTTATGGGAACGTATAACTGAGCAGAGTGGTTGAAGATAGATGTTGAAGAGCATGGCGGACAGCATGGATCCTTGAGGTACTCCTTGGTGTTGTTGGAAGGGGGGCGAGGTCGAGGTGCTAGTGCGGATTAGTTGTTGTCTATTAGTTAAGTAGGATTGAAACCATTGAAGTACGTTGTCTTTGATCCCAATTGAGTGCAATCTGCGTATGAGGATGTTGTGGGAAATGGTGTCGAAGGCTGCTGATATATCAAGGAAGATCATGGCATATCCAGAGTGTTTTTCTTGGGTTCCTATGATGAGGGTGTTCATTAGTGTGGTCATGAGGGTCTCGACTCCATGTAGTGGGCGGAAGCCGTGTTGCTGTGGGTCCAGTATATTGTTGTTGTCCAGGTGTTCTTGAAGCTGCTGCTGGACTATCTTCTCGATTATCTTGGCGGTGAATGGCAGGCTTGCTATTGGTCTGTAGGATGCAGGGTCTAGGGGATCCAGGTTTTGTTTTTTTAGGGATGGTCGGATGATTGTAGTTTTGAGAATGTCTGGCATGTGACCTTGGGAGAAGGATTCGTTGACAATATGGGTCAGTGGTGAGCTCAGGTCGTCTTTGGATTTCTTTATCCAGTCTGTGGGGCAGGGGTCCAGCGGAGAGGTGGTGGTGTTTAGGCGGGAGATGGTGGATGGTATTTCTTCTGTGGTGGTTTCTTTAAAGGTTGTCCATTCACTGTGCATGTTGGGGTGGTGGTTTATTGTGGTTGCCTCGGCATTCAGATGAGGGTTTTGTGGTTTTTGGAGCTGTTTGTATTGTCGGGCCAGTGACTCTGGTGGAATCTTCGGCAGCTGGTCAAAGTTATTGGGTGTTTTTGTCAGTTTTTTGACAATCTGAAAGAGTTCACGAGGTTTATTTATGGATGTGTTTATGATTTTCATGTGGTAGGCTTTTTTTGCTTTGTCAGTCTTATAGTGGTATGCGTTGAGTTGATATAGGTATTTTGTTGCCATAACCATAGGCCTGATAAATGCACACTCCATATGCAACAAAACAAACACTATTACCGATTACATCCATGAAAACAAGATTGACATCCTATGTATTACTGAATCATGGCTCAAGAATACAGACCAAGTACTACTGAACCAAATAACACCACCAGCATTCACAGCAGACAACTGCCCCAGAACCCAAAAATGAGGAGGCGGAGTACTTATCATTGCCCGAACAGACTTGAGACTCAAGACATCAACCTCCAAAAGCTCCGTCAACACTGAAAACAAACATCTATCCATCTGCCTGATATACCGACCCTCCCAACGCCCCAAAAGAGGACACATCAAACATCCTAGAGATGATATATGCAGCTAACTCACCACACAAGACGCTCATCGTACTAGGAAACTTAAACCTCACATCTGCCACAACAACAACTGAAATAGCTTTTCACAAAGCAATGGAATCCATTCAACTCAAACACGTCTTATTGGGCCCATCCCACCACTCTGGCTCTACACCAGAATGCATATTCATACCAAACGGCACCTTAGAACAAGGTCTCATGACACCACCTAAGACTACACCAATACCATGGTCAGATCACCATGCCATTACATTTGTACTCCACCAGAATATCCGACAGACAGCTCAGAAAACAGAACAACCAACCAGACACTTCAAAACATTTAACAAAGAGCAATTCATCAAAGATACATTGCAACACCTACCCCAAGACTTCACGGACCTGGACGATGCCATCACAACATGGAATACCACCATCCTTGCTGCATCCCAAATCACACCTCGAATGAACTCAAACCACAACAAAAACATACCAAGATCTACACCATAGTACACAATAAGAAAACACAAAAGAAAATTACGACAACTGGAACATCGCTGGAGACGTAACAAATCAGAAACTACATTGAAACAATACCAAGAGATGCAAAAAGACTACAATAACCTAATAAATAAACATAAACAACAATACCACACAAACCTTGTACTAAAAGCCTGCAATAAACCCAAAGACCTCTTCAATATTGTTCGGACCCTAACAAATGACCCAACCAAGAAAGATGAAAGCAAGATGCACCCACAAACCTTTGCTGATTATCTAATAGCTAAGAACAGTACCACCACACCTCCCAACAACATCTATCCTATGGATACACCAACTACAGATGGCTCCACAACTACCAATCAATGGAAGAACTTAAGCATCCCGTCAACTAAACAAATAGAACAAATCATTACTGTGCTAAACATCACCACTTCTCCATCGGACCCCTGCCCGGTGACTTGGATCAAATCCACCAAAGAAGAATTCAACAAATTCATCCAAAACGTAGTGAGTACCTCTCTCTCGCAAGGCTACATGCCAGAAACACTCAAGCAATCTACTATCCGATCCATCCCAATAACCACCTCATCCAACAGTACAGACCCATCAACCTACTGCCCGATATCCAGCCTCCCATTCCTAGCTAAAATAACTGAAAAAATTGTACAGAGACAGCTCCAAGATCACATTGACGAATCTGCCCCACTAGATCCTCACCAGCACGGATTCCGTCCAAAACATAGGGTTGAGGCACTCCTCATACAACTATTTGATAACAATCAAAACAATAGACAAAATAAAACAGGGCTTCTTATTAATATTCATCGACATATCAGCAGCCTTTGACACAGTTTCCCATCACATACTATTGAAATGCCTAATGGAGATTGGACTACAAGATACCACCATTAAATGGTATCAATCATACCTCAAAAGACAGACAGCAGAAAGTAAAATCTGGTAACCTTACCTCAAAACCCTTCAAATCTACTCCCCAAGGCTCATCACTGTCAGCTCTTCTCTTCAACATTTACATTCAGCTTATATGCAAATTATTCAACAAATACAAGATACAATATGCCATATATGCTGATGACATCATGGCATACACCCCTATTCGACTGGACTCCCCAGACTATACCAACATAGCAAACTGCATTCAAGAAATGACAACCTGGCTAACCAATAATAACTTAAACATCAACATAAAAAAAAACTGAAGCAATCATCATCACAAGAGACTCCACATTCATTCCCCCTACTTCTATCAACATATCCAATACACAAATCACAATAAAAGACGAAGTCTGATACCTAGGAGTGATTCTAGACAAGCAACTCACCCTCCAACCGCATATCAACAAGATATCCAAAACAGCCTTCTTCAAACTAGCAATGCTCCAAAGACTAAAACCTCTCCTCAATAAATAACATTTCCGCACAGTATGCCAGGCCATCATTACAACTATACTAGACTACTGTGATATAATATACCAAGGTCTACCCAAACAAACCACCCGCCTTCTACAAATAATCCAGAACACTGCTGCCTGCATAATTACAAGCACATAACTCCAATACTATACGACCTGCACTGGCTATCAATCTCATCACGGGCAAAATATAAAGCAGCATTCACCATCTTCAAAATTAAAAACAACATGTCAGCAGAGATACTACTGGAATTCATCGGAACCAAAACCAGCAACAGACCAGACAGAAACAGCACCAAGAAAAACATACCAACACCCAGTCTATTCACAAGAACCAACAAATCCACATCCATGCGAGCTTTCTCTCTTGCTGCCCCTACTATCTGGAATGTCCTCCCAGATAAACTGAAAGCAACAACAGACATAAAAGAATTCCGGAAGCTACTCAAAACTACCCTATTCATCGAACAATTCAACAAAGATCACCAACCCCCAACCACCGAAATCACCCCACAAGCAAACCTCACCCAAACAAGCAAAACCCATTCACCGACAACCTGAAAGCAACAAATGACCTCAATGACGTCCAGAAGATGCTAAAGACAATACTCTTCACAGAAAGCTACAATGATATCACATGGACTGCCCAAACACTACAATGACATCACATGAACTGCCCAAACAAAATGTAAAAATGGAAATGTAAATATAAATGTAAAAATGAAATAGTTCCTGTACAAAGCTCATAATGTATAAAACTCACCACGCAATCAACCTCCTCACACCACACACGCCTCAAATTTCACTGAATGCTCACACCCCCCCCCCCAACCACTTGATTTGTTTGCTGTGAAATTGAATTGACTTGATTTGTTTGCTGTATAATTTGATTTGATTTGTTTGCTGTGTAATCCGCTTTGATTTCAGGATAAAGCGATATATAAATCCTTTTAATTAATTAAATAAATAAATATAGTAGTGCTAAGGTTTAATGACAGCTATTTTGCAGCTCGGACAAGCACAGTCTCATTCATAAAAGAACTGAAAGTAGGATGCTAGGATATTTGGTAGAGCTCTTTTTCTAAGTGGTATTGCAATTCTGTTAGGGTCAAAGAAGAGAAAATGAAAAAATTGCATAGACTTTGAATGCAGCTGAAATTTTTGGGGGTAGCCTGCAAAGGCCCACCAAGGAGCAGTGAAACATCTTTTTGTCTGCATAGGCCAAACAAACAAAATTAATTTCACCACTGCCCCCCCTCCCCCAGATTGCATAGTTGGGGCCAAAAGGATGCTGGGATTATGGCCCTGGTGACCCTTCCCATTCCACTGCTTTTGAATCTATCTACAGACCAGAGTGCAGAGGGTGTCCCTGTGTTAACATCTATGGGGTTTGGGAGAACAAAGGACGTAGTATCTCTTCACTGCTTCAGAAGATGTGACTACCTTAGGTGAAAACTCAAGGTGAGCTCTGAGAGAAACCCATTAAGATGAGATTAGAGGTAAACTTCCAAGGTGACCAAGGTTTGAATTTATATATATAGATATAGATATAGATATATATATATTTTTTTTTTTTTAACGTAGCTTTTTATCACATTAAGTAAAGTGAGGAAGAGTGCTTTGCCTTTGAGGAAACTAAGGAGGAGTGAACCTCATAGTTACAAAAAGGCTGCTGGAACAAGGAAAGAAGCTCCAGATTAGCATGCCAATGCGGACAGAGCTTCTGGAACAGAAGATAGACAAGGATTTAGCGCACACCTTTTACTGGAATAAACATAGGCGCATTACACTCCAGTACATTAGGCATCTTTTCACCCCTGGATGGTTTAGAAAGCAAATTTGTGTCCGAGGTAACAGAATGTTAATTGTTTGCCTACGATCACAAGGAGCAGTTGTAGAATTTGAATCCAAGCGTCTTTGGTTCTCAGCCTACTGGTAGTAATCCTAGGGCAAAACCTCCACTTCATGGGGAGAAACCTTTCATGGAATCCGAGACAAGATATCAATGAGACGCTGTAACATCAGCAAGTGGAATGTGACAAACCTAAAGCACTAAGTAAACTTTAATGGAAAATATTTAGAGTCCCATATGATACACACAATCCTTAATAACTCAATTGTATGCCTACTCCCAAAGCCATGCTTTCACAGCCTTACAAAAATGTAAATAGTTATTTTCTTGATGCAAGTCTGACAGTAACTGATTACTGAAAAAAAAGGATAGAAAACCTTTCTTCACAAACTGTATGTAGGTCTAGCTGTTTGGTAACAATGTCTGGAATCCTGGAACAGAAATCAAACACTGTTGCAGTTCAGAGACTGTGAGGACTAAAGAGCTCAAGTGTGCATAAAGAATGCAGCTGTGCAGGTATGTTGGAAATGCTAAAATTGGTAGAACTTGCCAAGAGAGGGAAGTATTTACACTTCAAACAAGAAGCAGCTTACAGCTCTGGAAAAGAAAGTAGGACATAGGCATATATTGAAATGTGAAGCAGTAAGTCTTTATCATATCTACTATCTCCTTCAGGTGATTTCTGAGTAAAGAGTGTCTTGTGGAAGGAATTTTGGCCAACTCCAAGGGCACATCCCTGTCCAATAAGAGGCTCACAGCTCAGCAAGGTCACAAGCCTGCCTTGGAAAGCATAAACTATAAAATAAATCTGAAAGGTGTACTGCATAGTCCATACAAGGCGTGCTAGAAACATCAGCATCTACTAGTATGGCAACTTAACAGGCTTAAGCTGATAATGAAAGATAACCTTAAAAAAGTGAAGTTTCTGAAAGACAATATGCATTTACTTGAACTCATAGGGCCCGATTTTCTTCTGGGCGGGTTATATGCCACTACGACATATAGCCCCCTGCCTGTTCACCCTTAACCCCATATATTCAATGCCATGCTGATGTCACTGAATATCCAGATTGTGTGCCAAAGGGTCAACGCTGCAGAGCCTAACCATGTAGCGGTGATATTGGACTGCTACATGATTAGTGGGTCCGCAGCTAGAACTAGGCGCCCCAACATGCCCTGATGCTAACCGGATAGCTTTGAGGTGTTTAGGAGACATAGTCGGAGATATTCATCGGCACTAACCATATAGGTGCCATTGAATATCCCCATTTAAGGCGTTTACACTGTTTACTGTGATACAGTGGAGCCAATGGAGGTTAGTGAAAATATAGAACTCACCTCAAAATGGGCTAGGCAGAAAGATCCAGCATGGCTAAAATGGGCTGAGCACCCGGTGCCATCAGCACAGGTAGGAAAGAAAGGGTTAGAACGGAACTTTCCTGTCTGCAACAGTGACGCAGTTAGAATCCAGGATTCTAATTACCAGCACCTGCCCCCAGGAGCAGACGTTACGTGCAGAGAGGGGAGGTACAAAGGGACCTGGTTAGAACCAGGAAGTGAGAACAGCCCCGAGAACAGCCCTGAGAACAGACCTGAGAACAGCTTCGGGAATAAGGCTGAGAGCAACTGTGAGAGAAAGTCTGGGAGACAGAACAAATACCTGAGAGCAAGTAAGCAGGACTCTGCAGGGGAAGGTGACACTCCGATGCAGCTAGAGTTTCAGCAGCAATCAGGCAAGTCACGGAAGCAGAGAGGGTTCCAAAGCTCCAGGAGAAGTTTTAATCCCAGGGAAAGCATTGAAGGTCTGGGAGGTCCAAAAGCTCTCAGAGAAAGCTCCAGGCAATTACCAAGGAGCGTTAGAGAAGCGTACCACTGGCAAGACAGCCCCCAGGAGGATTTCCTGGAAGGCAGGAAGTGGAACACTAGCCCCGAGAGTTTTTACAAACCTCGGAGGAACTTGCTACACGAGGCTAGAACTTTGCCACGAGAGAAAAACCCCACAGCTGATGCCTGCAACCTAGATAAGGTAAAGAAGATAAAACCTTACATTGGGGAAGGAAGTGAAACTGGGTGTTTTTATAGTCCTTATTGGCAGCAAGGTTTTAACCTGGGAAAGGGTTCCAACTTCCAAGTGAGAGAGCCAAGAGAGACTGGCTATAAGAGAACTGATTACAGAAGAGGTTTTTACAATCCCGAGTTAGAGCAGTGCCTGGGAGAGGGGAAAGTTTACCCTCCCCCGACCAGTGAAGCTGGCACTTGTTATATGAGTGAGCCTAGCTGCGTCAGCTACCAGCCGAGTATAAACCAAGATACAAGCAGTAATAATTACATTGACCAGGAGCCAATGGATTGTACAATTTGTCTGAATGATGAAATAACCTCTTTGCGTTAGACCTCTCTGTGCAAGGAACAAGAGAGAAGAAATATGCTCAAGCTGTGTTTTGTTTAAGTTCTGCATTATTGTATTCCAAGCATTGATATTCGCCGGGGAACGGGAATAAACCCCACTTTACTTTACCACCTTGACTGTCCGACTCTCTGTCTTAAAAAGAAGTAGCAACAAGGTGACTCAAAACACCCTAGGCGACTGTCTAGGGCACTCACTGAGTCTCTCCCTACGAGGCTTGGTGACAGGAATGGCGTAGTTGGGGCGGATTTTTCAATCTGGAACAAGCCACCAGGACGTGCACAAGGCCCAGCTGAGGAGCAGAAGTTGCCACGCCCGGAAGGAAATCCAGAGGGAACCGGAGTGGACTACGGCGCACAAGTACCTTCTCAAAGCGAGACCCTCCACCTAGTCCAGGTAAAAGGTATATGGGCATAGGCTGGGGAGGATCCGGAGTGAGAAGGGGGGCTCTTTGAAAAAAAAAAAAAAAAGAGAATAATAAAAGTGAAAAGGGCAGAAAAAGTCCTTTGCCCAGGGATACCGCACTTGGTGTTTCTTGTGTTTGTGTTTTGCAGCAACAGCTAAGCGATGGATGCCCAGGAGGTGCTACGCTGGATGAGCGCCCAATTCGAAAAGCAGAGGGAGCTGGCTCAGCTGAACCAAGAACAGGCCCTGGCTGCTCTCCAGGCACAGCAAAAGCCCCTGGCCGACCTCGTGAAAACGCTACTAGAAGAACAACAAGAAAAGAAGACACCAGAAGGCTTCAGTGGGGTAGGCCCACCCCAGTGTGGGATATGGACATTTGGACATATGTCAGATGGAGACAATTTTGATGATTTTGTAGAATCATTCGAAAGAGTAGCTCTGCATGCACATTGGCCTAAGGAGCAGTGGGCGGTTAGACTCGCCGCCTCCCTAAAGGGAGAAGCTCAGGCAGCGTACCGAGCGATGCCTGCCGCATTGGCAACAGAGTACCTAGAAATTAAAAAAGCGGTACGGGATAGGCTAGGCTTAACACCAGCTGTGTACCGTAGAAGGCTTAGATCCACAAGGTTACAAGAAGGCGAAACGCCAAAAGCACTGTGCCATAGGGTGCGCAGTTTAGCCCTAAAATGGCTAGAGCCGGAGGGTAAAACCGTGGATAGCTTAATTGATCAAATTGTATTGGAGCAATATTGTGAGGCAGTGCCCTCAGATGTCAAAGCCTTTTTAACACTGCAAGACTGCACAACCTCCATACAAGCAGCGCAGCTTACTGAGCGATTTTTAGAAGCCGAGCTGAATAAAAGAATGTCTAAAAGCGCTGACTGGAAGTTGGGCTGTACCAGTCCTGCAAGGTTAAAGGAGGGTTTGCCATTTGACACATATTGTACAAAGAAATGTTTGCTTAAAAGAAGTAATTCTAATGATGGTATAACATGCTTTAAATGTGGTAAAGTAGGGCATGTAAAAAGGTTTTGCCCAAATCGCATAGCCTTGATAGCAGAGGGTAAGGAGCCTGTACCACAAGGATTCCGCCTGGATGTAGAGGTGGAAGGGGTACCAGCCAAAGCCTTGCTAGACTCGGGGGCCGATCAAAGTATGGTCTCCCGGAAGTTTTGGGACAGCATACAGGCCAAAAATGATTTTCCCCTGAGTCAGCCAGAAGGTGTAGCTAAAATTAGATGCATTCATGGCTCATCCACATGTTATCCTTTGTTCAACCTAGTGATAAAAGGTTTAGGAACACAAAAGAAAACACTGATAGCCCTAGTACCAAAACTACCATTTGATGTGGTCTTAGGTAGGGACTGGCCCCCATTTGACAAAGGGCTAAAGGGAGGTCTGCATTCAGTGGAAGCCAAAGCATCAGAAGGAGCCCAGAACCCTGAAAAAACTCCAAGGGAAAGGAAGGAGTCCAGGGAGGATTCCCACAGAGAACAGTTAAAAGAAAAGTACCAGCCAGTAAACAAGGGGGGAGGGGAAGCCCTAGTGACTTTGGTACCCGGGCCCTTGTTCGGAAAACCCCCTAAGGAAACTCTTTGTCCCAAGCAACAGACAGAAGTACGTACACCCACTAAGGAGGGTTTCACTCTAAAATTTTGCAAAATGTCCCCAGATGCTCAAAGCCCCCAAAAAGCGACAGCAGCATCCGCAGGTTTTGACCTCTGCAGTGTTGTAACCACAATAGTGCCAAAAGGGGGAAAAGCCCTAATTGCTACGGGGATACAAATCCAACTGCCCGCAGGGTGTTATGGGCGGATTGCTCCCCGGTCCGGCCTGGCGTCAAAATATTTCATTGATGTCGGGGCCGGGGTTATTGACCCTGACTATAGGGGAGAGGTCAAGGTGCTATTATTTAATTTTGGAGAGCGGGACTTTGAGGTGAAAAGTGGGGATAGGATTGCCCAACTTGTGTGCGAGCGCTTCGGGTCACCTGAGGTGACGGAGGTACCGCAACTGTCCCTTACAAGGCGGGGAGACGGCGGGTTTGGCTCCACAGGCAAAAGGGAGGTTCAAGGGTTCACCGCCACTTCAGAAGAGCCGCTGGAAGATGATCTAGGCCCCCAGGTAAAAGACTGCAAAGCAGAGGTAGCTCCAAGGATGGGAACAGAATTGTCATTGCAGCAACAGTACCAAGTAACCCAGTTGCTGGCACAATTCAGGGATGTTCTCACTCCAGTACCGGGGGAAACAACACTAGTAGCCCACGAGATTCTCACCCCTCCCGGGAAGATCGTGCGGCAACGACCTTACCGCTTACCAGAAGCGCGTAAGAAAGAGGTCGTATCACAGGTGCAGGACATGTTATCCATGGGCGTCATTGAGGAGTCGAAAAGCCCCTGGTGCAGCCCAGTGGTCCTGGTCCCGAAACCCGATGGCAGTCTCAGATTCTGCATAGACTTTCGACAGGTCAATGCCATTTCGCTCTTTGATGCGTATCCGATGCCACGCATCGAAGAGCTGCTAGATAGACTGGGGCAGGCCCGGTACATGACTACCCTTGACCTCACCAAGGGGTACTGGCAAGTACCGCTTACCCGTGCCTCCAGACCCAAGACGGCATTTAGTACGCCGCTGGGCTTATTTCAATTCAAACGTATGCCCTTTGGCCTGCATGGCGCCGCCGCGACGTGTCAGTGGTTGGTTGACCAGGTCCTGCGCCCACACCAGAGTTACGCGGTGGCTTACATGGACGACATTGTCATCCATAGTACCACATGGGAGCAACATCTTCCACGGGTGGGAGCAGTGCTAAAGGCCTTAAGGCAAGCCGGATTGACCTTGAATCCGGGGAAGTGTCTGTTCGCGGGAACAGAAGTAAAGTACTTGGGACACACGGTGGGAAAGGGGATGGTCCGACCCTTGCAAAATAAGATCGAAAGTGTACAGAATTTTCAGAGGCCCGTAAACAAGAAGCAGCTCAGGAGTTTCCTGGGTTTGGTCGGGTACTACCGGCGCTTCATACCCAGGTTTGCCGAAGAAAGCGCAGTACTGACAGAGATGTTACGGAAGAACGCCCCTAATAACCTGTGTTGGACTCCGGAAGCGGATGCCGCCGTCACATTGCTGAAGGGAAAGTTGTGCAAGGCTCCGGTCCTATATGGGGTGGATTTTGAGCGCACCTTTATCTTACAGACTGACGCATCAGAATCTGGGCTAGGTGCAGTACTCTCCCAGGAGTTTGAGGGTTCTGAACATCCAGTACTTTACTTAAGTAGGAAATTGTCCAAGGCAGAGGGCAATTACTCCACTATTGAAAAGGAATGCCTTGCTATTAAGTGGGCGGTTGAAGCGCTCCGCTTTTACCTCACTGGCCGGCATTTTGTCCTCATTACTGATCAAAAGCTCTCAGAGAAAGCTCCAGGCAATTACCAAGGAGCGTTAGAGAAGCGTACCACTGGCAAGACAGCCCCCAGGAGGATTTCCTGGAAGGCAGGAAGTGGAACACTAGCCCCGAGAGTTTTTACAAACCTCGGAGGAACTTGCTACACGAGGCTAGAACTTTGCCACGAGAGAAAAACCCCACAGCTGATGCCTGCAACCTAGATAAGGTAAAGAAGATAAAACCTTACATTGGGGAAGGAAGTGAAACTGGGTGTTTTTATAGTCCTTATTGGCAGCAAGGTTTTAACCTGGGAAGGGTTCCAACTTCCAAGTGAGAGAGCCAAGAGAGACTGGCTATAAGAGAACTGATTACAGAAGAGGTTTTTACAATCCCGAGTTAGAGCAGTGCCTGGGAGAGGGGAAAGTTTACCCTCCCCCGACCAGTGAAGCTGGCACTTGTTATATGAGTGAGCCTAGCTGCGTCAGCTACCAGCCAAGTATAAACCAAGATACAAGCAGTAATAATTACATTGACCAGGAGCCAATGGATTGTACAATTTGTCTGAATGATGAAATAACCTCTTTGCGTTAGACCTCTCTGTGCAAGGAACAAGAGAGAAGAAATATGCTCAAGCTGTGTTTTGTTTAAGTTCTGCATTATTGTATTCCAAGCATTGATATTCGCCGGGGAACGGGAATAAACCCCACTTTACTTTATCACCTTGACTGTCCGAGACTCTGTCTTAAAAAGAAGTAGCAACAAGGTGACTCAAAACACCCTAGGCGACTGCCTAGGGCACTCACTGAGTCTCTCCCTACGAGGCTTGGTGACATTACTTAGCTGTAAACTGTGAAATGCCTTTTGAATATTGGGCCCATAGAGCTAACAAGCTGCTATGTGAGCTGAAAACACTTAAAAAAAAAAAAAAACCACCTTTGAGAGTAAGAAGCTCTAGAGCAGGGGTTCTCAACCCAGTCCTTGGGACCCACCTAGCCAGTCGGGTTTTCAGGATAACCACAATGAATATACATGAGAGAGATCTGCATGCACTGCTTCCATTATATGCAAATCTCTCTCATACATATTCATTGTGGCTATCCTGAAAACCTGACTAGCTAGGTGGGTCCTGAGGACTGCGTTGAGAACCACTGCTCTAGAGCATCTGGAGAAAGATGTGCGGAGAACAGGAAAATGGAACAAGAAAAGAGGTAGGTTTAGTTTATTGTCACTAAGGAGAAATGTTCCTCAACATTCAAAAAAGCTCTTAAGAGCAGTGTATCAAGGGAATACTCGTGGGACTGTAAAGCACAGTTACGTACCTGTAACAGGTGATCTCTGGGAACAGCAGGAATTAGTCCTCACATATGGGTACGTCGGTACCGACGGAGCCTGCGCGGGAAAGCTCCCCAGCTTCCCAGAAGAAAGCTTTTGGGAGCCTCCCACAGCGCATGCGCGCTGCCTTCCCGCCTTTCCTGACCAACTCTCCTCAGTTCGAGTTTAAAGCTGAGACAATAGAGAGAGAGAGGAAAGGAAAGATAGAGAGAGAGAGATACAACTCCTAGGGGAGGTGGGTGGGTTGTGAGGACTAATTCCTGCTGTTCCCAGAGATCACCTGTTACAGGTAAGTAACTGTGCTATCTCCAGGAACAAGCAGGAATAAGTCCTCACATATGGGGACTCCCTAGCTAAGATGCCCGGGAGATCCCCAAGGGTATGAGACCCTGAAAGGTTCCTCGTCTTCCTATGGATCTCAGGCATCCATTCAGGGAAGGAGGGCAGGAGTTGTTCAAGAAAGGAACAGGTGTCTGAGGACAGCCTGACCAAACAAGGCATCCCGGCAGGAGTCCTTGTCCAAACAGTAATGGGCTGTGAAGGTATGAACAGAGGCCCAGGTGGCTGCTCGACAGATCTGATCGATGGATACAGAATGAAGATGAGCCATAGAGGTGGCCATAGCCCTCACATTGTGAGCTGTGACATGGCCCTCCAGAGAAAGGTTCTTACTCTGGTAAGCAAAAGAAATACACTGAGCAATCCAATTGGACAGTGTTCTTTTAGAGACTGGAAGTCCTAGATGAGAAGGATCAAAAGCAACAAAAAGCTGGGAAGACTTTCTATGTTGCTGTGTCCTGTGTAAGTAAAAAGCAAGAGCTCTTTTACAATCTAGAGTATGAAGGTTCCTCTCTGCAGTGGATGCATGAGGAGCTGGAAAAAAGACAGGTAAATATACCTCTTGATTAAGATGAAAAGGTGAGACCACTTTAGGCATAAAGTGAGGATTTGTCCTAAGGACTACCTTATCATGATGGAACCTTGTATAAGGTGGATTAGCCACTAAGGCCTGCAGTTCACTAATGCGGCGAGCAGAAGTGATTGCAATAAGGAAAATAACCTTCCAGGAAAGAAATTTCAAGGAGGTAGTGGCTAAGGGTTCAAAAGGTGGCTTCATAAGCTGACGAAGAACCAAGTTTAAATCCCATGCCACCGGAGGTCGTCGAATGGGAGGTTTAGTTAAGGTTAGGCCTCTCATGAATCTGGTGATAAGAGGATGAAAGGAAATAGGTTGTCCATTGATAGGCTTAAGGGATGCTGCAATAGCACTTAAATGGACCCTTACGGAATTCGTCTTAAGGCCTGCATTGGAAAGATGCAGGAGATATTCTAATAGAGAATTCAGGGGAAGTGCTAGAGGGTCAAGACCCTTTTGAGCACACCAAATGGAAAATCTCTTCCATTTAAAAGCATAGGAACGCCTAGTGGAAGGTTTCCTGGAAGCATGAAGGGTATCCTTCACTTGTTGCGAAAGATTGAAGTCTTGAAGGTCTAGGCCTTCAGTAACCAAGCTCTGAGGTGAAGGGACTTGGGGTTTGGATGCCACAAAGTCCCCTCCCTCCTGAGACAGAAGGTCTGGAGCAGCTCCCAAGTCCAGGGAGGGGACTTGGGAGAGATGCAGAAGTAGGACGGAGGAGGTACAAACCTTAAGAAGAATCTTAAGTTTGTACCTCCTCCGTCACTGCTGGTCAACAACATAGAACTGACGTCCAAACCCACGATCCGATACCTCGGCATAACATTAGATCAACACCTGGACATGACAATGCACGTGAAGAATGTGACAAAGAATATATACCATAAGATCAGAACACTACACCACCTCCGTCCACTACTGGACTATACTGATTACCGGTCAACCTTCCAGGCACTAGTCCTCCCACATCTAGATTTTGCAAACATCATCCTCCACGGGCTCTCTCAATCAACCTTAAATCCACTTCGTCTGGCTATGAATACAGCTGCTAGAGTCCTCTCTGGGTCACCAAGGTCTGCTCATATAACGCCTATCATGAAAGACCTACACTGGCTACCACTACAAGCCAGACTCTCATATAAGTCACTAGTTTTGACCTTCAAAGCCATGAATATCTACCCACCAAGACCAATCAGAAAACTAATCCATAACACCCCTGAAAATAGAAACAGAAGGACCACAACTATGAACACCTTAATAGTTTCCCAAGATGATGACATCATGTACTAAAGCTACATCAAACAGAGCTTTTTCATTATTCGCACCCAGGAATTGGAATAAACTTCCCCATGAAATCCGCGGCATCAAAAGTCTATTACAATTCCGCAAAGCCGTAAAGCATCACTTATTCACAAAATACTACCCAGAAGTGTCCATGGACACTCACACAGCCAACAGGCCTCCCACTCACACCAAACACCTTAGCACTTTAATCCAACCAGAAAACGGTTAGTCCCCACGAAAATCCACTTTACTACTATAGACTCATGCCACCCATGAATACATGTACAATATCCACTCGAGTTTAAATATGGTATATAATAAAAGCATATATATAGTATAATGTTGATTGTACATAGTTATCCCTGTTATTCCATGTTATATATTCCCTTGTTCTCTGTAAACTCGATGTTACCTATACACATTGCAGTATATTTTGTTCGATGTACACCGCGCTGATTTTAATAGCGCGGTATATAAGAGATGTTAAATAAATAAATAAATAAATAAAATAAGTAGAGGGTACCACACTTGGCGTGGCCAGCGTGGAGCTATGAGGATCATATACCCTTGATCCCTCTGAAGTTTGAACAGAGTCTTGGGGATCAAAGGAATGGGTGGAAAGGCATACAGGAAGTCCTGACCCCAATGAAGGAGGAAGGCATCCTTGGCCTGAACTCCCTGACACGGAATCCTGGAACAGAACCGGGGAAGTTTGGCATTCCACGGACTTGCAAATAGGTCTATGTCCGGGGTACCCCATTCCTGAAAGATTCTGAGTACCTGATCCATGTGCAGGGACCATTCGTGTGGGAGCAGAACTCGACTGAGTCTGTCCGCCCAAGAGTTTTGAATTCCTGGGAGGTATACTGCCAGGAGATGGATTTGATGCTCTCTGGCGAAGGCCCATAATCTGAGAGCTTCATTGCAAAGCAACAGAGAGCCAGTTCCTCCTTGCTTGTTTATGTAAAACATGGCTACCTGATTGTCCGTTTGAATGAGGACTGTCTGGTAGCTGAGGAGGGTATGAAAGACCTTGAGAGCTAGGAACACTGCTCGAAGTTCCAAGTGGTTGATATGAAGAGAGGTCTCCTGTGGGGACCAAGTGCCTTGGGTGGAGAGGTCTTGCAGATGAGCTCCCCAACCTGTTTGGGAGGCATCTGTTGTGAGGATTGCTTGGGGCAACAAGGGTTGGAAGGGGGAACCCAACAACAGATTTTGAGTGGACATCCACCATTGGAGAGACCAAAGGAGACGTTTGGAGTTTGCTATTTGGTCTGAGAGAGCTCCTGACGCTTGAGTCCACTGGGTGGACAAAGTCAATTGAGCTGCTCTCATGTGTAGACGAGCATAGGGTACCACATGTACTGTGGAAGCCATGTGGCCTAGTAGTTGTAGCATCTCCCGGGCAGTGAAGTGGTCCTTTGACTGAATCTGGGAGGCTAACTGCACCAGACGTTGGCAACGAGCCTGGGGAAGATAGGCTCTTGCAGTAGTGGTGTCCAACCAGGCCCCTATGAATTGTAGGGACTGAGTAGGGATGAGCTGAGACTTTGGGAGATTTACCACAAGTCCCAGATATTGCAGAATGCACCTGCTAGTGTTCAGGGAAATTTGGACTTCTGACTGGGATGGAGCTCGGATGAGCCAGTCGTCCAGATATGGGAAGACAAAGATTCCCAGAGTGCGCAGAAATGCAGCAACTATTGCCATGCATTTGGTGAATACTCTTGGGGCAGAGGCCAGACCGAAAGGAAGGACTCTGTATTGGTAATGTTTTCCCTGGAACAGAAAGCGTAGAAATTTTCTGTGGGATGGATGGATGAGTATATGGGTGTACGCATCCTTGAGATTTAGAGAACAAAGCCAATCCTGACTCTGTAGGTATGGAAGGAGAGTGCCTAAAGAGAGCATCTTGAACCTCTCCTTGTACAGAAATTTGTTCAATTCTCGGAGATCTAGAATAGGTCTGTATCCCCCTGTTTTCTTTGGGATGAGAAAGTAGGGGGAGTAAAAACCTGACCCCTGTTGAAGAAGAGGAACTTCTTCTATGGCCCTCTGGGCCAGAAGGGAGGTTACCTCCTGATCCAGAAGGTCGAGGAGAGATGTGGGAGAATTGAAATGTCTCACCATGGTGTAGGGAGGAAGGTCTGAGAAATGAAGTTTGTAGCCCTCTCTGATGATGGAGAGGGTCCACTGCTCTGATGTGATTTGCTCCCATCTGGGAGCAAAATGAGCCAACCTTCCTGGAATGGTGAGAGGTTCTGGCTGTTGTAGAGCCAGAAAGGTTAAGTTCTCCAGCACTAAGCCAAAACCCCTGAGGGGCTTGGGACTGCTGGGTTGCAGCAGCCCCTGCAGGTTTAGGCCTGGCCTGTTTGGGTTGCTGACGCTTAGTAGCAAATCGACCTGCAGAAGACTGTTGACCAGAAGTGGAAGGAAATCTGCCCTTCTTGTAAAAAGACTTTTTAAAAGATTTTTTCTTGGCTGGAGTGGAGGTAGACTTAGAAAGTCTATCAAGAGCAGCATTTTCTGCATCCATTTGAGTGGCTTTAATTTGCCACTCTTTGCCAAATAGGTTTTCACCTGTACAGGGTAGATTTCCTAAACCATCTTGAACCCAGGGTTCTAGATCAGAAGCCTGGAGCCAAGCAATTCTACGAGCAGCTATAGCAATTCCTGAGGCTCTGCTGGCAACCTCAAAGGAATCAAAGGCTGCCCTGTTGGAAAACTTTGAAATGTCTTGCGTATGCTTAAGCCAAAGAAGGAATTCTTCCCTTTTATCTTCAGGAATAAAAGGGAGAAAGTTGTGCAGCTTTTCTGCAACCTCCTTCAGAAACATACCCATATAAAGGCTGTATGAATTGATTCTGGCAGTAAGCATGCTAGCTTGGAAGATTTTTCTACCAAAAGCATCCAAGGTCCTGCATTCTCTTCCTGGAGGAGTAGAAGAGTGTCTTTTGGTACTCTTTATTCTCTTCATAGCTGACTGCACCAGAATAGAATGGTGAGGAAGCAGAGTTTTTTGAAAACCAGGAGGAGGGGGGACACGGTACATAGTGTCCAATCTACGAGAATGAGGAGAAAGGGTGAGAGGAGTCTCCCACAATTCAAGCAAATGTTCTTGAAGAATTTCATGAATTGGCAAGGTGACTGCCTCTCTGGGAACCTTAGAGTATCCCAAAATGTCTAACTTTTTCGCTCTAGGTTCTTTTTCAGAGGTTACTGAAATAGAGAGTCCTTTAGCTACTTCCATGATGAAGTCTTGAAAGGACAAATCCTCTGGAGGAGACATTCTCCTCTTTGGAGAAGAGGGCTCCTCAGGAAGAGTAAGAGATACTTCAGGAGAGTCATCTGATGAATCGGAATCATCAGAAGACTGGAAGTATCGTCTGTTTGCTTCCAGGGATCGATAAGCGTATCGACCGGTATCGACATTGGGCGTACCCGGAACCGGATCGGTATCGGGAAAAGCCCCGGAACCGGGAACCTGAACCGGTATCCTGGTCGATGTGGATGCCCTGGGTACCGGTATCGGTTGCGGTACCGGAACCGAGGTCGGTAGCGCTTGGTGCGGTACCGTAGGCGTCGCAGCCTTAATAAAAGCCATTATGGCCTGCTGCATGGATTGAACTGTATGATCCATAGACGCCACGACTGCCTGGATGTCGGTACCGGAAGAGTGTGCCGGTACCCCAGAGCAGTCTAACAGGTGATCGGTCGAGGCCGTGCCATCGATGTCAACCTGTAACCCCATAGGACAGGGGTCTCAAACTCAAATTGCTTTGAGGGCCAAATGAGGACTTGTAAAGTAACCCGGGGGCCGCATAAGACCCGGGGCCTCATTTGCATAAGGGGCCTCATTTGCATAAATATTTGCATAATGTTACCATACACTAACTTTTAGTAAACATGCCTCTTTAATGAGTATGGATAAAGAAAGACTAAAAGATTTAGAAACAGGAAGACAATAATTAAACTGGGAACCCCAAAAGCCAAACTTGGAATGTACAACAACACTGTAGAAATAAAACTATAAATTAATTTCCTCTTGTACTAAACAAAGCGCAAACATTAATGATGCACATTCCCAGAGCTGACATATTCCAGTTAATAAATTCAAAATAAAGAGATATTTTTCTACCTTTTGTGCATTTTTTTCAGTTGCAATTGTTCCAGCCACTTTCTTCTGGTTTCTTCATGTCTTCTGCTAACTCTCCATCGTCTGCTGTCCATTTGCCCTTTCTTCTCTCTCCTAGTTTTTTTTCCATTCTCTCTCTACATCTGCTTTAACATACTAATCTTTCTCCTTTTTCTCTTTCCTCATTCCTATTTCATCCACTCAAATTTTACCCCTCCATCCTCAATCCCCACTTACTCTCCCAATACCTGGCCAATTGTAGATTTGTCTTCTCTCCCAGACAAAATATTTTTCCCCTCTCCATTTCACTTTCCCAGCTCCATCCCATTCTAATCCTCCCCCAACATCAGCTCCCTTCTAGTTCCAGCCCCACCCAGCATCTGCTCCCTTCTAGTCCCTGCATCAGTCCATTTCCAGTCCTATCCTAGCCTCACACCATCAGCCCATTTCCAATCCTAGCCCCCCATCAGCCCATTTCCAATCCTAGCCCCCCATCAGCCCATTTCCAATTCTAGCTCCCTCCCCTCACAGCCCATTTCCATTCCAAGCCCCCTCACCATCAGCCATTTGCAGTTCAAGCCCCCCTTCCACTCAGCCCATTTCCAGTCCTAGCAACCCCCCCCCAGCCCATTACCAGTCCTAGACCCCCCATAGCCCATTACCAGTCCTAACCTCCCCATAGCCCATTACCAGTCCTAACCTCCCCATAGCGCACTTCCAGTTTTACCCCCCACCACCCCATTTTCAGTCTTACCCCCCCATAGCCCATTACCAGTCCTAGTCCCTCCCATAGCCCACTTGCAGTCTTATCCCCCATCACCCCATTTTCAGTCTTACCTCCCCTCATAGGCCATTACCAGTCCTAACCCCCCAATGAGCCCACCTCCAGTCCTAACCCCCAGTCAGCCCACCTCCAGTCCTAACCCCCATCTGCCCATTTCCAGTCCTAGCCCCCACCATAGCCCATTACCAGTCATAACCCCCCTGCCAATAGCCCACTTCCAGCCCTAACCCCCATTACCCCATTTCAGTCAGCCCCTCCATAGCTCATTACCAGTCCTAACTCCCCCCATCAGCCCACCTCCAGTCCTTCCTAACCCCCACCTGCCCATTTCCAGTCCTAGCCCACACCATAGCCCATTACCAGTCATAACCCCCCCTGCCAATAGCCCATTTCCAGTCATAACCCCCCTGCCAATAGCCCATTTCCAGTCCTACCCCCCCTGCCAATAGCCCATTTACTTTCGTTCCCCCCCTGCCAATTGCCCATTTCTAGTAATAACCCCCCTGCCAATAGCCCATTTCCAGTCATAACCCCCCTGCCAATAGCCCATTTCCAGTCCTACCCCCCCCTTTCCAATAGCCCATTTCCAGTCATAACCCCCCCTGCCAATAGCCCATTTCTAGTCCTACCCCCCCCAATAGCCCATTTCCAGTCCTACCCCCCCCCCCCATCAACCCAGGTAAATTAAAAAAAAAACCTGGCTTCTGCTGCTGCAGCAGAAAATCAGCTGTCCCGCGGCCCCTTCCCCTCTGCGCGGAGAGCCCTGAGTGTGCTCCATCAGCGGGTGCTTTTTAAGCCGCGAAGAGAGTATTTCCCTCTCGCGCGGCTAAAGCCTATTCACTTTTCAAGCCTCGCGAGAGGGGAATACTCTCTTCGCGGCTTGAAAAGCACCCGCTGATGGAGCACACACTCAGGGAACTACGGGCAGAGGGGAAGGGGCCGCAGGACAGCTGATTTTGCTGCTTGAGCAGCAGAAGCCAGTTTTTTTTTTTTAATTTTGACAGTCGATTCTGCCGCTGCCACGGCGGCAACGGCAGCAGCAGAAGCCAGGCTTTTTTGTTTCTCTCCGTCGCGGGCCGCACAATGTTCTCTCGCGGGCCGCATGTGGCCCGTGGGCCGCGTGTTTGAGACCCCTGCCATAGGAGGAGCTTTGGAAGCCGGAGCTTCCCGCCGGGGTTGTTTGGCTGGGGCAGGGTCCTCAGGGTCAAGCCCGGGGGCATCTCGATACTTGGAGGGAGATTTGCCCTTTGAGGACCTGCCAGAAGAATGTTTGGTTACCTGAGATCCATCAGGAGAGGAAGACCTGGAAGATGTCGATGCTGGAGTATCTGTGGAAAACAGCATATGAAACTTGGCTGCTCGGTTCTGTAAGCCACGTTTAGACATCAGGGAGCAGGACTGGCAATCCGGTATGGAGTGGTCAGGCCCCAAACATTTAAGACACCATTCATGTGTGTCGGTGACTGAGATGGTACCGCTACACTTGGTGCATTTTTTGAAACCAGAAGCTGGTTTCTCCATGAGGGAAAAATTTTCTCCAGGCTTAGAGGCCTAAGGGGAGAAAAATTTCACCAAGTAGGGAAAAGAAAATTTTTTTTTTTGAAAAGTAAAAAGAAAAAAGACCGGCGGTATCGGTATGGAGTCGGGAAAGGCAGACACGCGACTAAAGAAACAAATTAAAATAAGAACTTCTTCAGCGGTGACAGGAACACGACCTGCTGGCTCCGCGGAAAAGAAGAACTGAGGAGAGTTGGTCAGGAAAGGCGGGAAGGCAGCGCGCATGCGCTGTGGGAGGCTCCCAAAAGCTTTCTTCTGGGAAGCTGGGGAGCTTTCCCGCGCAGGCTCCGTCGGTACCGACGTACCCATATGTGAGGACTTATTCCTGCTTATTCCTGGAGATAAATTTATAGAATTTATCAGGTAAATGTTTTGAAACGCGAGGATGTAAGCAACCTGTATTTGCACACAATTGAGTAGGGCTAAGTCTTAAATGCTGGCTGCTTGTCAAAAGCAGTAATGTATGCTATCACCTTCATTTATTGGAAAAGCACAGCGGTGCCTGATTGAGCGTTTGAACGTGAAGTGATGAGTCCTAAAGAGGATGAAGATTAAGGTACTGAAGAATTTGATGCTGTGCAGCAAACTGAAGTTATTAAAGAAGTACTGAAGTGTCTATAATTAGAACAAGTGATAATATGATGCAAAGAGATGACCTATGGAAGAAAGTTAGCAGTGCACCACTGTAATATAAGCAGTTGATTACTTCAAAAGAGGATAGACAAGAGGGCCTTAATATCTCTTAAGAGCTGCCGGCATTGTGAAATATTGAAAGGTGGTACATAAACAATTGCAGCTCTGTATTCAAAGCTTCGGAAACAGGCCTGGATAGGCACTTTGAAAGGTATTTAATTTAATTTATTTTATTTTATTTTATTTTAAAAATATGTATCCCGCTCTATAACCTAAGCAGATCACAAAATAACATACAGAAATTATAAATAAAAACAAAATTAAACAGACAATCACTATTTGAATAGTTTATGAATTACAACGAGCCCCACAGTCTATCCTTTAGTCAGAAAACACTGTCTGAAAACTGTTTCGGACAGCACTCAATTAAAACTGTTTCTGCCAGGACAGAAGAGGTTACCAAAATTTCATGAAGGAAAACACACACTGATTTCAATGATACGCTCAGTGCCCACAGTGAAGAAGCTATAGGAGCAAGTCAAGATATTGAAATAGGAAACATTTTTCGTACAACGGTGGCAACCGCCAGCAGCCAAGATATCAAGAAGACCTGAGTTTTTTATCTCAATCTGACAGTAAGGGACAGACGTAAAGACAGAAAACATCATTTAAAAAATCAGGAGCATTGATGTAGATATGCCTGACCAATTTCCAGAAAAGCACAGTTACTTACCTGTAACAGGTGATCTCTGGGAACAGCAGGAATAAGTCTTCACATATGGGTACGTCGGTACCGACGGAGTCCGCGCGGGAATGCTTCCCAGCATCCAATCAGAAAGCTTTTGGAAGCATCCCAACACGCCTGCGCGCTGCCTTCCCGCCTTCCCAACTGCCTCTCCTCAGTTAAGTTTTAAAGCTGAGACAAAGAGAGAGAGAGAGCAAGGAAGGGAAAGATAGAGATAGAGAAATGCAACTCCTAGAGGAGGTGGGTGGGTTGTGAAGACTTATTCCTGCTGTTCCCAGAGATCACCTGTTACAGGTAAGTGACTGTGCTATCTCCAGGAACAAGCAGGAATGAGTCTTCACATATGGGGACTCCCAAGCTCAGATGCCCGGAGGGAATCCTAGCATGTTGCAAGTCTAGAACGAGCCATGCTATTCCTCAGGACCTCAGGCATTCTGGGGATGGAGGGTAGGAGTTGAATACAGAAAAGGAGCTGTGGAACAGCTGGCTAGAACAAGGCTTCAGAAGGGGAAGACCCTGTATCGAGGGCATTTGGTAGTAAAATATTGTGATCTGGGCCTCCCTCGTTGGCATTGCACAGGTGCACTGAGCTACATATGGATCTGATAGAAGAGCCCGTGAATGTGCTCAAGGGGTATCTCACGGAGAAGTAGAGGTAATAAAGTAGAACAAAAACAAGTGGAGGTCAGAACCCTTCAGGGTGAGAAATAGCCCCAGGGGAAAACTGGGGTAGTCTAAGAGGTAGAGCTTCAGCGGAGACGCAGAAGGTACTATTAAAGAAAGCTTAAGCTGTTTTGGTCCAAGAGAAAAAATGAGTCTGACCCAACTGGACTGGGGTTGGATCAGTCCATGTAGGGGAGAAAGGCTATGGAGACCCTTGAATCTGATAAGAAAGTAAAGACAGACTCAGGAGCGCTAAGCTTTAGAGCAACTGACGCTCTGCAAAGTCTTTCCTAAATGGGGTCAATTAGGAAAGAAAAAAGGTACATAGAGAGCTTCAGGAGTACCTAACCTAAAAAGGTTATGGTAAAGATAAAGGTTGTTAATTACCACAGGAAGTGGTTATAGGTGTAGCCCCCTAAGTATGCTGGCACAGCATTGATAGGGGTAGTGCCCATCTGTCAGGATCATATAGGAATGTAAGGATATCTGAACCTAACAGACAGATAGATAAGTAGATGGATACAGATCTATCTAAGATATATCTCATTATATCTGTATATATATATATATATATATACATACACATATAGGGTATATATGCATATATCTATAAAGAGATATATATATGGGCAGAAGACACACAGATAGATATAGATAAGTATATATCTGTATCTATATATACGTAGATGAATAGGCAGGCATATAGAGACATGTCTCCAGGTATATGGATGGAGAGATGTCCGGAGAACCCCATCCCCCCTTATAGGGAGAGAGGAAGATTCATCTGACAGCAAGAAGGTTGATACCTGCTTGAGTAGATAAATAGAAAAAATCATCATCTCCTGGTTATGACTGGCATAGTCAGAGGAGGGTGTCCCTGACAAGAAGGCAACTTAATTCTTTGTAGAATTTGGGCTCTTGAATAACCAGGATGGCCTACGTGAAAATGGCAGAGGATAACGCCAGTCTGCAGACAGGAAGTCCAGATATCTCCAGAATTGTAGTATGGAGATTGGATAGAAGAGGCCTCTGGAGGAAGATACCCTAGTGATCCGCCTATGAGGGCAAGATGGGTATTAGGTATCCTCTAGTTGCCAGTGAAGAATTTATCCCTGACGGCAAAACCCAAGGCGATATGGGCCAAGCCAGGGAATTGGCCCTTCTTTTAGGCTTTCACGTAATAAAAGGCCTGAGGCTTATGCCTCAACAGAGATTTAAAATAAGATGGAAAGGGTAGAGAATACCTGCCAGGCATGAACATGACTGGGTGAAACCCTTTTTAACCATCTGGGGTTATCTGTTAGGCAAGATACTAATGCTCTCTAGCAAGGGCCCATAGTGCAAAGCTACTTTGTAGAGTTGCAGAGAGCATGCTGCAGGTTGGTTAGAAGAAAAAACTGGCTGTGGACGATCCTTGGTGAGGAATGTGGAAAGCCAGTAGGTAACCAACCATTCTGCCAAGGACAAGGGGGCAAAGAATAGAAGTTAACCAACCAAACAGTGATAACAGGGTTTCCCAAACTAGGTTGATACCCTGTTTGGGACTTAGCACTGAGGTTAGGAGGATTGCTAGTGGAGGAGAAGCCCTGGTTGTGTAGTGAACAAAACCTGTGGCCTAACCACTAGGAATTTTTGCATCTGAAGCAACTATCAGGGCAGCATGGAGAGTTTCTTTTCCCTCCTCTTTTTTTTTTTTTTTTTTTTTAGATTGGTAAAAAGAAAACAGACATGGTAGGATTTCCTATTGTCTGAGGAGCTGCCCTAAGGTAACAAGGGGGAAGACAACTCCAGAGGGGAGAATCCCCTGGTAGAACAGATAGGAAGCTTATCATAGCTCAGGAAGGAGCTATAGGAAAGGTGAAGTGACTCTGAACAAGCAACCTGTCAGTTCTGGTAGAAATAAGAAAACAGAATTTTTCTATAAAAGACTACCAGCCCCAGAATGCACCAGGTTTCCAACAGCCATTAGAGGAGCTGAAGTGGGGAAACGTGTGTTCAATCAGGAGGGCTATGAGGTAATCCCCAAGCACTCATCTCAAAGGGCAGGGCCTGATTCAGCACAGCTGCGCTGTGTTAGGGAGGAGCACTCATCTAAGCAGAATAAAGGTAGAGTTTATTCTACAGAGAAGGAGTATCTTGGACAGCTTGAGCTTGATCATCTTCATCATCAGGAGGATCATCAGAAGCAGAAGCCAAACCGGACGGACAGAGAGGGAAAGAAACCCTTTGGAAGAAAGAGGAGAAAAGCCTTTGAGAGGTCTAGAAGAGTCCAGAGCAGTACGTATACTGGGAGGCATACACCATTGGACTGGGGAAAGCCAGAGGAATGGTGCTACAGAGCTAGGAATCTCCAGACGGTACCTGTGAGAGAGACGGCTGCACGTGGAAGGGACCCTAAGACCCGTGCCAGAAGGTATGTGAAGAGAGATCCAGTGTCCAGGGATCTGGATTGGAAGGCTGGACATAAGAACTGGACTACATACTGGCCAGGCTATATAGAGAGGAACTCTAACAGCAATGGAAGCTCAGGTATGAACACTGATCTATGCCCTAGCTATACCCTTGAAAGACAGCAGGGAAACAAGTATTCTCCTGAAAGTGCTCCATTGGGAGATTCATCTGTGCCAATCCATGATATTGAACCCATGCTTGTTGAAGAAGAGGGGGTGATAGCAGATGAAGAATCTGTTTACATGGACTGCTCTCTGTCTAAACTCCTTTGGTGATTTTCTGTTATAAAGTACAGCAACCATCACAAAGAAATACAAACTTGTTCTTTAATCTACTCAGAAAAGCTACTGAGTAGTATTTTTAGCCACGCAGTAGAAAGCAAGCCAGCTAAGGGGTTTCAGCTGGATAACTGCTAGCAATTGAGCCTTACCTAATTGCTTGTGAGCTCTGTGAGAATCACTTCTGAATCTATGTGGGAAGATATAAGAAGTTTATCTGAAAAGAACAGTTTTTTTTTCTTTGTGGCTTTTGGTTTGTTGTTTGACATTGCTAAGAGAATATTAGCTAAGCCTACAGAAAAGACCAGTTTGTTATCAACCAGGTCTTATTTCTTTTGCTTTGATTGCCTGACAAGTTCAAATGTTGTTTTCCTTATTTTGTTTTTCCAAGTTTAACACTGAAAGCAAGTAACCTGATTTATGTGCTACCAAGCATATCTGTGTTGGGAGAAATAACCCCATAAATAAATATCTTATTGGCTTTACCCAAAGCACAACTAATTATTGTGAGCAGCTGTGTCTGGTGTGAATGAACTGCATTGCCCACAATCCCTTGCAAATCATATAGATATATGCACTTGCCAAGACTGTGAAGATTCTCACCCAGGCAGCCGTCTGACAGACTCTTAGAGAAAAGATGTCTCATGAAGAGATATCTAGGTAGGTTAGGATAAAATTAGTGCAGATACTTCAAGTGAAAAGAAGCAGACGGCCATCCTAACCCCCCAACCGAAAGGGGCAATGATCTATTTGAAACCCTGCGATTGCTGGCTTTGTTGACCCTGTTGAGGTTGTGGATTCCTCAGACCAGGGCGATGTTTCCCCTGCTTGGGAACATCTGAATGATGGGCAGATGATAGGTAAAACCTTCTCCCCTTAGGGGAAGAAAGTTTGGTAGGACATTTCCTACCTACTGGAAAAGAAGAAGGCGTAGAACAGCCTCTGGAAAAAGGAAAGTCAGTGGAAAACTGAGTAACCTGAAGTAAAAACTCCTTGTTGAAGAGATTTTCTCCAGTGCAAGGAGTATTTCCCAGTCTTTCCTCTGCCCATTTGTCCAAGTCTGAGGCTTGAAGCCAGGCTCTACGTCGTGCCCCTATAGCTATAGCAGAAGTCCTGCTAACAGACTCAAAGGAGTCTAGGGTAGCACGAGTAAGAAACTTAGACATATTCTGAGTATGACTAACCAGTGAGGAATAGTCTGTACATCTGGGCTCTTGAAGAAAAGGAGTCAAAAGATGTAATTGCTTTGTGATCTCCTCAAGAGATAGACCCACATAAAAAATATATGAGAGAATCCTTGCTGAAAGCATGGATTGTCTGGAAGATTTGATGTCCAAAGGCATCTAGTGTCTTAGACTCACGACCTGGCGGACAAGAAGAGTGCTTTTTATTACTCTTCACTCGCCTCACTGCTGATTCTACCACAATGGAATGATGAGGAAGTTGAGTCCTTTGAAACCCTGGAGAGGGGGGCACCTGATATAGAAGATCAGTTGCTCTAGAAGGTGGGGGTAACTTTAAAGGAGCTTCCCACATTCGTAGAAGGAGATCCTGCAAAGAATGATGCAAAGGAAGCATTATGTTCTCCTTTGCTTTGTTAGGAACAGAGAGGTATTCTGTATTCCCATGTGTAGGATCTTGTCCAGGAATAGGAATGGCAAGTGATTTTGCCATATCCAGGAGGAAAGTCTGGAAAGAAGGATCCCTAGAGGGAACTTCCCCTGGATAGGCTAGATCTGATGAAGAACTAGCGTTGGCACCGAGGGATCTATCTTAGGCTTAGATGGGGTCGCTGGTCCTGCAGGTCAGGACCAGCGACAGTCGGTAACAGATCGTCCATGCTAGGGATCAATTCCAAACACGGCATTGAGGGAAGCGAGCCTGACGAGAGAAGCATGGAGGGTACCGACAACAAAGGTAATGTGGATATCGGTGCCGACTTCGGTACCGTATCTGATACTGGAGGATGAAGGCCAGCCGGTGGCAACTCTAACGGTATCGGAGGAACCGAGAGTTGCGGATCCGAAGTATCGGAACCGAGCCTTCGGTACCGATGGGAGTCGGTACCCAAGCGAGTCGGTACCCAGTCCTCCAGACTGGAGATCGATTCTAGACTTGGCATCGAAGGAAGCGAGTCTATCGATGCACGTCTGGAGGGTACCAACATCGGTACTAGTATCGGTGTCGATACCGATACTGGAAAGTCGGTCTGAAGCGTATCCACCGGGCCCGTAGGTACCGAGGACGCCAGACGATGATCCTTGGTGAGGCATGTTTCATCCAACACCAGTGACGATGCCGGGGTATCGGTACCGCTCAGAGCGGATGCCACCACCTGGCATGGCTCAGGTATGTTCTGTGAGGGGTGAACCTCAGGAACAACCTGAAACCCCACACAGGCTTTGGAGGCCGAAGACTCCCACCGGGGTTTTGAAACCAGTGAATTCTCGAGGACAAGGCCATAGGCATCTCTATGCTGTGCATGAGAAGTGCCGCTCGAGGACTGGCTAGTCTTAATAGACTGTTTTTGGGTTACCTGATCCTGTGTAGAAGATGATATGGTCGGTGCCCTGAAGCTGGAAGGGGACCGTGTGTTGAGAGGAACTCGATGTTGAAAAATGCTTCTCACAGTACTGGTGCCCGAAGGCTCCGGAGGAAAATGGTCAGGACCCAAGCAGGTTAGACACCAATTGTGAGTGTCTAAAAATAAAGTTGTACCGCCACAGTTTGTACATTTCCTAGGGAAAGTGGCTGGCGGTTCCATGAGGAAAAATGGAGAGGCCTAGAAGGCCTGAGAACCGTGAGACACTAAGAAGAAAAAATATATTCCTTAAGGAAAAATTTTACAAGAAAAGAAGAAATACCGGCGGTACCGGTGGCGTCGGGGAAGGCAGCCGCGACCACAAGAAAACTAAAAAATAAAAGAAGAATTTTCTGCGGTGACAGGAGGATGTCCTGCCGGCTCTGCGGAAAAACGAAAACTGAGGAGAGGCAGTTGGGAAGGCGGGAAGGCAGCGCGCAGGCGCGTTGGGATGCTTCCAAAAGCTTTCTGATTGGATGCTGGGAAGCATTCCCGCGCGGACTCCGTCGGTACCGACGTACCCATATGTGAAGACTCATTCCTGCTTGTTCCTGGAGATAAAACAGTATTGAGAAATTGGCGTTTTGAAGGAGATGAGCAATACCCCTCCTTTTGCATATGCCCGCTTAATGGTTTCTTAAGGACCAAAATTGAAGAAAAATCCAGACGAGTGTGACAAGTCATTGGTTATCTTGAAGCCTTATACTGAAGCTGTAAGATTATGACATGCAAACTTAAAGGACCTGAGAGAGGAAATGTGTTCATTTGAAAAAGGGCCCGATTCTGTGCCACAAATAGCAGGGATGGATGCCCCCGCTATTTGTGCCTTCTCTCCCCACGTCTAACTTCGCCGCCGGTTGTGCGGGGAAATTAGACGGGGGCAGGGAAGGGGCGGTTCGTGGGAAGAGTCTGGGCGGTCGCCAGCCCTGGACGTCCAGGGCTGGTGACATGTGCGGGGAAGTTATTCCACCATGAGCCTGGACATGTTTTTTTTTTTATGCCGGGCACGGATGTGGCAGGGGGGGGCTGGAGGCCATTCCCCGCAGCCCGACCCTGGCCTTAGGAGGGCAGATCGGGGGTCAGGTTGCAGAGAATAAGCACTTTTGTCCAGTGGCCGCAGCTCCATTTAAAAGCCCTGACTGAGTTAGTCGGGCAAATCATGTATGTGCAGGCAGGATGGAATCACAGTCATGGCCAACACGTACATGACTGTTCGTGATTCTGATCCCGCAGAGCTAGACGTGCCCCGCGGGATCAGAATCGTGATCCCCTCTGTACGTCTGGCTCAGACTGGACGTACAAAGGGGATCTATGTCTGGAACGGAATAGGGCTCAAAAGGTCCATGGGCTACAATGCACAGATCAGTAGAATAGAAGAATCCACCATTGCCTCAGGAATAAACTTAAATCGAAGTCTTCCAGGGACAGGGAAATAGCTACTGTAGCTCGCCTTGAACTACTACTGGAATGGCATGAGCTAAATACTAAGAGTATTGGAGTGGAGGAGTAGCCTAGTGGTTAGAGCAACTGCCTAGTACCCAGAAGATCAAGGGTTCGATTCTCACTGGCACTCCTTGTGACTTTGGGCAAGTCACTTTAACCTCCATTGCCTCGGAAGAAAAGGCTGGCAATCAACTTCCGGTGATACATTGCCAAGAAAACCCAGAGGTAGCTGGGTCGCTATGAGTCAACACTGACTCGATGGCACTAAAAAAAAACAAAAAAAACAAAACAAAAAAAAAAACTAAATAAATAAAACCCTGACCTGGACTTGGAAATGACAAATGAAGTGATTAAATTTGCAGACACAATCAAATTAAAAAAGGTTTGGACAAATTCCTGCCACCCTAAGTGTTATCTGGATAGAAGCTGAATATTGCCAGTAGCTGGATAGTCACCAGCGTGGACTGCAGCATTTGGATGTTCAACACTGGCCACTATCCGGATACCAGTGCTGAATATCTATAATTAAATATCACTGCTGATCGCCACAATGTTTAAATATTGGTTGCTCTGAATATTGGGCCCATATTTTTAGCTATTTTGTGAAAATAAATACTTTTAGTTACTTACTTTCCTTTCCCATGAAACATAACTTTTGGACCATTCCGGTGACTCAGTATTGTCATACAGAGGGTCCTAGCTCTAGTCTTCTGCTCCCTAAGTTAGCTTGTGATGCTGTGGAGCCGCAGGAAAAGTATAGTTACTCACCTGTAACAGGTGATCTCCAGGAACAGCAGGAATTTAGTCTTCACATATGGGTATCGTCGGTACCGACGGAGCCTAGGCGGGAACGCTCCCCAGGGTCCAATTAGAAAGCCTTTGGGAGCATCCCACAGAGCCTGCGTGCTGCCTTCCCACCTTTCCCAACTGCCTCTCTCCAGTTGAGTTTAAAGCTGAAACAAAGAGAGAGAGAGGGAAAGAGAAAGAGATAGAGAGATACAACTCCTAGGGGAGGTGGGTGGGTTGTGAAGACTAAATTCCTGCTGTTCCCGGAGAGTTACAGGTGAGTAACTATGCTATCTCCAGGAACAAGCAGGAATGTAGTCTTCACATATGGGGGACTCCCTAGCTTTAGATGCCAGGGAGAGACCCCAGAAGTTGTGTGTCCCTGTGAAAGGGCTCCACTTCCCCCCATGGATCTCTGGCATCCAACCAGGGATGGTGGGTAGGAGTTGATTAGGTATGGAACAGGTATTGGAGAACAGCCTGACCAAACAAGGCATCCCGGCGGGAGTCCTTGTCCAAGCAGTAATGGGCTGTGAAGGTATGAACTGAGGCCCAAGTGGCTGTTCGACAGATGTCATCGATAGACACAGAGTGCAGATGAGCCATTGAAGTTGCCATGGCTCTCACATTGTGAGCTGTGACATGGCCCTCCAGAGGAAGATTCTTACTCTGATAGGCAAATGAAATACACTGCGCAATCCAGTTGGACATTGTTCTCTTGGAGACTGGAAGTCCCAAATGAGAATGATGAAAAGCAACAAAGAGTTGAGAGGACTTTCTATGTTGCTGTGTTCTTTGTAAGTAAAAAGCTAAAGCTCTTTTACAGTCCAAAGTATGAAGATTCCTTTCTGCATTTGATGCATGAGGCCTTGGAAAAAACACACGCAGATAGACTGCCTGGTTAAGATGAAAAGGCGAGACCACCTTTGGCATAAAGTGTGGATGAGTCCTAAGGACTACCTTGTCATGATGGAACCTTGTATAAGGTGGATCAGCCACTAGTGCCTGCAACTCACTGATGCGACGTGCTGATGTGATTGCAATGAGAAAGATAACTTTCCAAGAAAGGAATTTCAAGGAGGTAGTAGCTAAGGTTTCGAAAGGTGGCTTCATGAGCTGGCCAAGAACCAGATTTAAGTCCCATGTCACCGGTGGTGGCTTAATGGGAGGCTTAGTTAGAAGAAGGCCTCTCATAAATCTTACTATGAGAGGATGGGAAGAAATAGGATGTCAATTTAAAGGCTTGAAAGAAGCCGCAATATCACTTAAATGGACTCTTACTGAGTTAGTTTTAAGTCCTGCATTGGATAAATGAAGGAGATACTCCAGTAAAGAGCGTCTTGTGGAAGGTTTTCTAGAAGCATAAAGGATGTCCTTTATTTGCTGAGGAAGGTTAAGATCCTGAAGATCTAGGCCTTCTGCAACCAAGTCCTGAGATGCAGAGACTGGGGATTGGGATGCCATAACATTCCATCCTCCTGAGACAGGAGATCTGGAGCAGAGCCTAACTCCAGAGAGGGAGCTTGAGAGAGATGTAGGAGTAGAGGACACCACACTTGCCGTGGCCAATGTGGAGCTATGAGAATCATACGGCCTCTGTCTCTCTGAAGCTTGAACAGGGTTTTAGGAATCAGGGGAATGGGTGAAAAGGCATAAAGGAAGTCTTGACCCCAGTGAAGGAGGAAGACATCCCTGGCCTGAGAACCCTGAGCCGGAATTCTGGAACAGAACCGGGGAAGTCTGCAATTCAATGGACTTGCAAAGAGGTCTATGTCCAGGGTTCCCCAAATTTGAAAAATCTTGGTCACCTGGTCTACATGCAGAGACCATTCGTGTGGAAGCAGAACTCGACTGAGTCTGTCTGCCCAAGAGTTTTGTATACCTGGAAGATAAACTGCCAGGAGATGAATCTGATGCTCTCTGGCGAAGGCCCATAGTCGCAAAGCTTCGTTGCAAAGCGACAGAGAGCCTGTTCCCCCCTGCTTTTTAACGTAGAACATGGCTACTTGATTATCCGTATGAATGACTGTCTTATAGCTGAGCAGGGTGTGGAACACTCGAGCAAGGAAGATTGCTCTGAGCTCCAAGAGATTGATATGTAGATGAATCTCCTGTGGAGTCCAGGTGCCTTGGGTGGAGGTGTCTTGCAGATGAGCTCCCCAACCCATCGGAGAAGCATCTGTTGTGAGGGCTGCCTGGGGTAAAGGTTGTTGAAATAGGGACCCCAGCAACAGGTTCTGAGTGGACTGCCACCATAGGAGGGACAAAATAAGGCGATTTGTGTTTGCTATTTTGTCTGACAGGCACCCTGATGCCTTGGTCCATTGAGTGGATAAAGTCCACTGGGCTGCTCTCATATGGAGGCGAGCATAAGGAACCACATGCACTGTAGAAGCCATGCGGCCTAGTAGTTGTAGCATTTCTCGGGTAGTGAGAAGAGGCTTTAGCACTGCTTGAGAAGCTAACTACACCATGCGAAGGCAAAGGGCCTGGGGAAGATAGGCCCTTGCTTTTCTGGTATCCAGCCAAGCTCCTATGAACTCTAGAGACTGAGTGGGAGTTAGACTGGACTTTGGGATGTTTATGACCAGCCCTAAATACTGAAGGATATGCATTGTGCAAGATAGAGAAGTCCTGGCCTCTGCCTCTGATGGGGCTTGAATGAGCCAATCGTGTAAGTAGGGGAAGACAAATATCCCTAGACTGAGGAAAAATGCTGCTACCACAGCCATGCATTTCGTGAACACTCTTGGTGCTGAGGCCAGGCCAAAAGGAAGCACCCTGTATCGGTAGTGCTTTCCTTGAAAAAGGAACCAAAGGAACTTTCTGCGAGTTGGATGGATGAGAACATGTGTACACGCATCCTTGAGATCTACAGAACAAAGCCAATCCTGACTCTGAAGGTATGGCAGCAGAGTTCCCAGAGAAATCATCTTGAATTTCTCTTTGAACAGGAATTTGTTCAATTCTCTGAGGTCTAAAATAGGTCTGTATCCCCCTGTTTTCTTTGGGATAAGGAAATAGGGGGAGTAAAACCCTGTACCCTGTTGAAGAATGGGTACTTCTTCTATTGCCCCTTGGGCAAGAAGGATAGTGACCTCTGATCTAACAGATTGACGAGAGAGGTCTGAGAATTGAACTGTCTTACCATTGTGGGAGGGGGCATGCACAGAAAGTGCAGTTTGTACCTTTCTTATAATGGAGAGTGTCCAATGCTCTGCTGTTATTTGCTCCCATCTGGGGGCAAAGTGACATAACCTTCCTGGAATGGTGGAAGGCTCTGGTCCATTGAGGGCCAGGAAGGCTAAGTTCTCTAGATGCAAGTCAAAGGCCTTGTGGAGGCTGAGACTGCTGAGACAGTTGAGGCTTAGCAGTCTTTGCCTTCCTTTGTTTAGGCGGTTGCTGACTCTTTCAAGCAGGCTGGCCTGCAGAACGTCCCTGCTGGGAATAAGAGGGATAAAACCTCTTCTTTTTCGAGAAGAAAGAAATCTTTCAAGAAGCCTTTCTTGCAGGATCAGCTGTGGCTTTGGATAACCTATCCAAAGTGGAATTGTCAGCATCCAACTCATTGGCCTTCTCTTGCCAATTTTTGCAGAATAAAATCTCACCTGTACAAGGGATATTGCCCAGTTTGTCTTGAACCCAGAGCTCCAGATCGGATGCCTGGAGCCAGGCAATTCTACGTGCGCCTATAGCAATGACAGAGGTTCTGCTTATGCACTCAAAACAGTCAAAAACTGCACGATTGACAAACTTAGAAACATCTTGGGCATGTTTGACCAATGTGAGAAAATCCTGCCTTTTGTCCTTAGGAAGAAGAGGGCTAAGAACCTGTAAATCTCCTGTGACTTCTTTAAGGAACATTCCCATATATAAAATATAGGAACTGATCCTGGCAGAAAGCATGGAAGCCTGGAAAGTACGATGTCCAAAGGCATCCAAGGTTCTACACTCACATCCTGGAGAATTAGAGGCATGCCTCTTTGCACTCCTGATCCTTCTCATAGCTGACTCCATAACAATGAAGTGGTGGGGAAGCTGAGTTTTCCGGAAGCCAGAACAAGGAGGGACTCCATACATGGTATCCAGTCTGCGAGAGTTAGGAGAGGTGGTAAGAGGTGTCTCCCACATTCTCATGATGAGATCATGTAAAATCTCATGGATAGGCAAGGTAGCTGCCTCTTTAGGAGCCTTGGGATATTGTAAAATCTCCAACTCCTTAGCTCTGGGCTCTGTTTCAGGAGTCACAGTGATGGACAACCCACGAGTCACCTCCCTGATGAAATCCTGAAAGGAGATATCTTCTGAAGGAGACATCCTACGTTTAGGAGAGGAAGGCTCCTCCGGGAGAAGTATCCCGGTACCGGCAGAGCTGTCATAATCCTCAGAGTCCTCCGAGGATTCGAAGTATCGTCTGTCCGGATGCTCTTAAAGAGCCCGATACCCGTACCGACCGGTCGGTACCGGGGGTAATCGGTACCGGTGTATCTGCACCCGAAGGCATCGCATGACTGGGTGCCGGCAAAGCCGATACCAATATCAATGTCGATGCTATTGGTGCCGGTACCGGTTGAACCGTCTGATGCGGTTCCGAGGGCGTCGATGCCGCAAGGAGAGCCGCCAGACTGCATTCAATAGCCAGGAACCTCTAGTCTATCGACGCTGCCGATGCCTGGGTATCGGTACCAGAAGCAGCCGGTACCCCAGAGCATGGCACCAGTAGTTCTGCCGAGGTCGAGGCCTCGAGGACATCCTGGAGCCCCGATAATGCTTTCGAAGCCGAAGCCTCCCGCCGGGGCAATTTTGCCGGTATGGAACCCTCAAGGGCAATGCCAGAGGCATCTCGATGCTTGGAAGGAGATCTACCCTTTGAGGACCGGCTGGACTTATGTTTAGTTACTGAGATCCATGGGAGGAAGACGAAGCCCTGGAAGACATCGATGCCACCGAGGCTGCATCAGAGGGAAAAAGGGCACTGAGCTTGGCAGCTCGGTTTTGTCGACCCCTCTTGGACATCATGGCACAAGCCATACACTCGGAGATGGAGTGGTCAGGACCTAAACATTTAAGACACCACTCGTGGGTGTGGGTGACGGAGATGGTACCGACACACTTGGTGCATTTTTTAAAACCTGAGGAGGGTTTCTCCATAGTGGAGGAAATTTTGGGCCTAAGGCCCAAAATGGCGGGTGCACTTGGAAAGAAAGTTTGGAAAAAAGATTATTATTATTTTTTTTTTTTTGAAAAGAAAGAAAGAACCACCGGTGGTACCGGTATAGCGTCAAGGAAGGCAGACGCGACCACAAAAAAATAAAGAATAAGGAAACAATTTTCTGCGGTGACAGGAACACGACCTGCTGGCTCCATGGAAAACGAAGAACTGGAGCGAGGCAGTTGGGAAAGGCGGGAAGGCAGCATGCAGGCGCTGTGGGATGCTCCCAAAAGCTTTCTAATTGGACGCTGGGGAGCGTTCCCGCGCAGGCTCCTTCGGTACCGACGATACCCATATGTGAAGACTACATTCCTGCTTGTTCCTGGAGATAAAGGTTTTAGAGCCCATGACTGTGAGGTTCTAGAAGAAAGCCATGGTGCAGACCCTAGCCAAGGACTGTTGTTGCAATGACTGGAAAAAGTGAGTTGAGACGAGATTTAAAATTAGGAAAGAAACTGAGATAGTGAACAGAAAGCCCAAAGGAGGAGGAGGAGGAGGAGGAGGAAATTGCTGCCCTTGTCCCAAAAATGGTATCCATTCCCGATGGGAAACATGCATGTAATCTTCAAATGCATGCTTATGTTTCCCTCTGTTAACGTTTCCGTGTCACTTTACTCTAACGGTTTGTTATTTCGTATTCCTTTTTTCACTGAGGAGTTTTTGAAAGGCATGGCAGACAGGCCACCAAATAAAAACTAATAATAATTGTGTCACTTTGGAAAATGAATCTATTTACTTCCGTTAAAGGAATTTAAAGACTGGAATTTAAAGACTGCCTGCAAAATCGATTTGCTGCTTTAGATACAAATGACAGAGCTCCGTAAGAGTTATGGAATGACATCAAGAAGGTTGTGTTGGAAGAAAGCGAGAAGTCTCTACAAAAGGTGAAAAAGCAAAAACGGCCAAAATGGATGACGGAAGAAACTCTGAAAATTGCCCATAAACGCAGAGAAGCTAAAGCCAGAGGAGAAAAAGACAATCGCAGAACTCAACAGAGATTTCCAACGTGCAGCAAGACAGGACAAGGAAAAGTACTACAATGACACTTGCAAGGAAATAGAAGAAGAAACTGTTAGAGGAAGAACAAGATCGGCTTTCCTAAAGCTAAGAGAGTTAAAGAAAAAGTTCCAGCCTCGAACTGGAATGTTACAAGATGCTCAAGGTTCTATGTTGAATGATGCTGAGAAGATCAAGAAAAGGTGGAAGGAATATACAGAGTTTTTATATGATAAAGATCAAGTGGACCAACAGCCGTTTCAACCTGTACCTTATGATCGGGAACCATTGGTGATGAAAGAAGAAGTTGAAGCAGCATTGAAAGACTTATCAAAGAACAAAGCACCAGGCATTGATAGCATTCCCATAGAAGTACTGCAGCAATCTGATGCAGCTGTTACCGTACTCACAAGGCTCTGCCAAGAAATATGGAAGACAACATCATGGCCAACTGACTGGAAAAGATCTGTGTTTATACCAATACTAAAGAAAGGTGATCCAACTGACTGTGGAAATTATCGCACAATCACTCTGATCCCATATGCCAGCAAGATTCTACTGAAGATTATTCAAAAGAGACTACAACCATACCTGGAACAAGAACTACCTGAAGTGCAAGCAGGGTTCAGGAAAGGGCAAGGAACGAGAGACATCATTGCGGATGTGAGATGGATCCTTGAAAAGACTAAAGAATACCAAAAGGATATCTATTTGTGCTTTATCGACTATAGCAAGGCTTTTGACTGTGTAAACCATGAGAAACTCTGGGCCACATTAAGAAGCATGGGTATATCAGAACACCTGATCGTTCTCTTGCGCAATCTGTACATTGATCAAGAAGCAACAGTTTGAACGGAACAAGGAGAAACAGAATGGTTTAAAATAAGCAAAGGTGTAAGACAAGGCTGCATACTTTCCCCCTACCTGTTTAATTTATATGCAGAACAAATCATCAGAGAAGCAGGATTGTATGAAGACAGCAGAGGTGTGAAGATTGGTGGAAGACTCATCAACAACCTTCGCTATGCTGATGATACCACATTACTGGCTGAAAGTGAAGATGATGTGAAACATTTGCTTCTCACAATCAAAGAACATAGTCTCAAAATGGGCCTGCACCTTAATGTAAAGAAGACAAAGATCATGACAACTGGCATAATCAACAGGTTCATCGTTGAAGGAGAAGAAATTGAAATTGTGAACAACTTTAACCTACTTGGATCAACTATCAATAAAGAAGCAACAAGCAGTCAAGAAATCAGACGACGCATTGCTCTTGGCAGAATGGCTATGAAAGACCTAGATAAGATTCTCAAGAGCAGAGATGTCTCTCTCCATACAAAGATTCGACTTGTTCAAGCCATGGTATTTTCAATAACATCATATGGATGTGAAAGCTGGACAGTGAAAAAGATAGACAGGAAGAAAATTGATGCCTTTGAATTATGGTGCTGGCGGCGAATACTATGTATACCAAACCAGTCTGTACTAGAGGAGATCAAACCTAAGCTTTTTTTTAGAAGCTCAGATGATAAGACTTCGACTTTCATACTTTGGACACATCATGCGAAGAGAGAGATCATTAGAAAAAGACATTATGCTTGGCAAGATAGAAGGTCAACGCAAAAGAGGAAGGCCAACAATGAGATGGATCGATACAATAACAGCAGCTACGGGTACCAGTCTGTCAACAATGAGCCGCCTGACTGAAGACCGAACACAATTTAGGATAGCTATCCAGAGGGTCGCCATGAGTCGACTCAGACTCGACGGCACTTAACAACAAAGGTCATCACAGCCCCCAGAACCTTTAGTGCAAGTTATAGATACTGTCCAGTTATAAATGGAAGAACTGCTGGGATACTGGATGTACTGCAGCTGGTGACTATTTTTCAAGGCGAACCAACCCATTTTTCTGTTGAGTATACATTTAGCAATTATTTTGAGCTACAAGTAAATTTCAACTTTTCATCTCCTTTCTCAATTCCCCACTGCTAATATCAAGAGATAAATGGCTTTGAACATAAATTTGAGGCTCTCTCTATTCCTTGAAAACTCATGCTAGCAAAATGCACCATGGGGCCTCAGTCCTGCCTGAATCATCTCTTATAAGGTTTATTTTGTTTCTAATTTCCTGCATTTCTGTGGAACAATTATTTTAACAGCATGTGTATGTGTGTTTATGATCTTTGCAAATAGTTGAAAGACAGGTTGCAATACCATAAACATATTGTTTTAAGTTGTCATGTAATTCCAGACTTGCTAGCTTTCTACAAAAGCATATCCTACTAGAAAGCAAACAAGTCTATTACGGTATGACCATTTAGAATGGTGCATTTTATTACTCCAACTATATATATATATATACACACACATATATATATATATATATATATATATATATATACACACACAAACACACACACACGGTGCATTTTATTACTCCAACAATAAATAAATATAAATATAAATAGATATAGATATATAGATTTTTGTTTTGTCATGACGCCAGCCCTCCGCCTAGGGCTAAGAGGGTTGGAGCTGCCATTATGTCATCTGATAAAGGGTAGTTGTGAGTCAATTAGTAAGGCAAAAATGACAAGGAATTTATTCCCAACACAAAATAATTCAGTGCAGAACAAAATAGGACAATCTTCAGGTGTTTGCTCAGAGTTATTTACAGAAAATTAAAGTAACTGCATTTCTCACAGTCTCTGCTCCAAACATGTGCAGTGCATATCCCATGTAATCAAAAACAGCCTAACAAAAACAGCTTCTGCTTCCAAAGAAAAATACTTCTTTTCCTTTGCTTTCACTCAGCTCTTTTATACGGGTTTTTAGTGCAGGGACTCAATATCATCTGCCACACAAAACGTGCAATCCATAGGAACTTCCCCTAGGTCAATATCATTACTGTCCCATTGCATTTCTTCAAACTCAGGGCTTACTGAGTTTGGCTTTAAATTGTTATAGCAGGGTTTCTGGTAACCTCCCTCTGCTAACTCTGGTATTTCCCCTGGACACAATTCTGTACAGTAAGGTTTAGCAATACCTTGGGCTGTGGAGACTCCTCTCTGGCTTTCAGCTAGCTCTCTCCAGCTGTAAGGAATTACTTTCTGCTCTTCTGTTTGCACTGCCTGTCGAGAGCACTGTCCTGGCCCTCTGCTCCTGGGTGAGTTTTTCAAACTCCTTGCTTTAGAGCTGGGTTCCCACCTAGGCAAACTCTGAAGCCTTTCATCCAGCCCCGAGGACAGAAGGGTTCTCTGCTCTTTCTCCCTCAGCAGGTTCCTGACAACAGGCTGTACCTTCTCTCCTTCTGTTCTGCCAGCTTCAATTTCAGCCCTGCAGATAGGTTCCTTAAAAGGTCTCCAACTCTGGGAAGTTTCTGAGCCTCTCCAACCACGTCTCCTCCAATCTAGAGCACTTGGCCTTTTCTCAGAAGCTTTTTCTCTCTTCCTCCCTTCGGAAGCTCTGACTCTTCCCCTGCTCTCCTCCTAAGCTTCTAGCTGGGGTTTAAATTTCTGTTCCCTGAGGCTTGGCTCTGCCTTCCTGCACATGTGAGGTGTGAGTAATCAAGATCCAAGCTTGCTGCTACATCAGAGCTTGGGTGTGTCAGCTCAGCTCCTGTCTCCCTCTGCTTGCCTCTCTCTTGCCAATACTGAGACGTGTGTGCTGGCTGACTGTCAGTATCTTTAAAGGTAAAATCCTTCTTTCCTTCTATTTCCATATGCTCTGCAAGGGCTTCTACATCACAATATACGCGCACACACACACACGTCTGTGATGTCTGTCTGTCTTGCAAGTGTGTGCAGGCCTGTTGTTGACTGGGATGGATACACAGAGGGCATAGATGCATGGGGATGTAGGTATGGTTCAGTAAGGAGTGCAGGTAGGCTATATGCAGGGTAGGTGAGTGTGTGTGTAGGGGAGGGGTTGTGAGATTTACAGCAGAGTGTGAATATTTGTATAAAGAAACAAACAGAACACTTGTGGGTAGATTAAGTTCCAGGGATAGGGGGTGGAGCTCCTCCTTCAAAGTGCTTGGCTGTCAGCTCCAACTTATCTTGGGCTTACAGAGCCTGGGGAACTCCACCAGCACTGCCACCTCTGTCAGCAGACAACTATTAAGGCAGCCTTTCTCCCACAAGCATCTAGGTTTTGCTTGCTTATTGCTAATGCCACTTGTAATCGTAGCATGGCAGATGGATGGAGAGACAAACTGAAAACATAGGTGTTTTTTTCATTTCATAAGATGTGCTAAAAACTGTAGCTTTGGTAGAACAGGGTGTTCCACAAATTTATTTAAAAATGAGCATTTTTCTCAAGGATTTAGTTAACCCATTAAAAATAGACAGAGATGTCTTGCTTGTTTGCTCTAGAGTGATTTTTCTTTTGGTAAGACTCATGTACTGTCACAAAGGAACATGGGAAATCAGCAGCTCCTGCCCCCATGTGCTGATTCTCAATCTTTTGCTCCCCTGCTTCTTTACTTCAGTACAGCACTGTTACATGCATTACAAGCTTCCCTGCTCTTCAGTTTTCTGAAATGTCTTAGTGACCACTTGTACCAATTATATTTTGGTTTCCATTGTTGGCCATTCCCATGGGTGACAGATGGTGCTCACTAGTAAATTGCCAAGTTGTGGGATAGCACAACAGTACAAACCCCATTACTTGTTGAACTTCACCTGATGTTAATTGCATTTTGAATGCTGCAGATGATTCATGGATGATTATCAGTCTCAAACATATTAGCTGCTGGCATGATATTAGCTACTTCAGTTCTTGCACAGAACAAATCTATTTTTCAATAACTGAGTATTTTCTTTTTTTTCTATGAAAATGTTACTGATGATTAACTTGTAACATTTATTTTTCACCTGTGGTTGTGTTATACTGTGACTTTGTATGATCACACCAAAAGCATAAAAAATTCATTTTCAGCAGTTAATTGTATGTCACAAGTCCCCAGTCATCTCAGGTAGTCTTTAATCAGAGGCAAATCAAGGTTGGAAAATAATGCATCTCCTGCTGCCAAGTAATAAAGAGAAAAATATTACAAAGAAAAATCTGAAGAGCTGAAAACAAAAATTGACTATGGAATATAGTGATGCTAAAATTGAGGTTGTAGGCTCTTTACTAAATGTTTGCCCCTTGTTTTTAATTAAGACGCAAACAAAAAATATGTCAGAAAGCATATCTTGTATGCTTATTCAGCATCTTCAAATTAAAAAAATTGATTCTATGCTTTCCTGAGGCAAAGAAAATGCAGAACAGTGTAGTTACTCACCTGTAACAGGTGATCTCCGGGAACAGAAGAATTTAGTCTTCACATATGGGCATCGTCGGTACTGACGGAGCCTGCGTGGGAACGCTCCCCAGTGTCCAATAGGAAAGCTTTTGGGAGCATCCCACAGCGCCTGCGTGCTGCCTTCCCGCCTTTCCAACTGTCCCTCTCCAGTTGAGTTTATAGCTGAGACAAAAGAGAGAGGGAGAGAGAGAAAGAGAGAGGGAGAGAGAGCTACAACTCCTAGGGGAGGTGGGCGGGTTGTGAAGACTAAATTCCTGCTGTTCCCAGAGATCACTTGTTACAGGTGAGTAACTATGCTATCTCCAGGAACAAGCAGGAATGTAGTCTTCACAAATGGGGACTCCCTAGCTGCAGAGGCCAGGGAGATAGCCCAGGAAGTTGTCAGCCCTTGTGAAAGGGCCCCACTTCCCCCCATGGATCTCTGGCATCCTACCAGGGACGGTGGGTAGGAGTTGATTAAGTCTGAAAAAGGTGTTGAAGAACAGCCTGGCCAAACAAGGCATCCCGGCGGGAGTCCTTGTCTAAACAGTAGTGGGCTGTGAAGGTATGTACCGAAGACCAAGTAGCTGCTCAACAGATGTCGTCAATAGACACAGAGTGAAGATGAGCCATTGAGGCTGCCATGACTCTCACATTGTGAGCAGTGACATGGCCTTCAAGGAGAAGGTTCTTACTCTCATAGGCAAAGGATATGCACTGTGCAATCCAGTAGGACAGTGTTCTTTTGGAAACTGGAAGTCCCAAATGACTAGGATCAAAAGCAACAAAGAGTTGAGAGGACTTTCTATGTTGCTGTGTCCTTTGCAAGTAAAAGACCAAAGCTCTTTTACAGTCTAAAGTATGAAGATTCCTTTCTGCAATTGAGGCGTGAGGCCTTGGGAAGAATACAGGAAGGTAAACCGCTTGGTTTAATGAAAAGGTGACACCACCTTTGGCATAAAGTGTGGATGAGTCCTAAGGACTACCTTATAATGATGGAACCTTGTATAAGGAGGATCAGCCACCAGCGCTTGCAATTCACTGATGCGACGTGCTGATGTGATTGCAATAAGAAAGATGACCTTCCAGGAAAGGAATTTCAAAGAGGTAGTAGCTAATGGTTCAAAAGGCGGCTTCATGAACTGCCCAAGAACCAGATTTAGTCCAATGCTACCGGTGGTGGCTTAATGGGAGGCTTAGTTAAAAGAAAGCCTCTCATAAATCTCGCTATGAGGATGAGAGGAAATAGGTTGTCCATTTAGAGGCTTGAAAGAAGCTGCAATAGCACTCAAATTAACTCTCACTGAATTGGTCTTAAGCTCTGCATTAGACAAATGAAGGAGATACTCCAGTAATGATTCCAGAAGTATCGCAAGAGGGTTAAGACCCTTCTGCGAGCACTATATGGTAAACCTCTTCCACTTAAAAGCATAAGAGCGTCTTGTGGAAGGTTTCCTGGAAGCATAAAGGATATCCTTTACCTGCTGAGAAAGGTCAAGACCGTTAAGTTCTAGGCTTTCAGCAACCAGGCCCTGAGATGCAGAGACTGGGGATTGGGATGCCACAGCATCCCGTCCGCCTGAGAAAGGAGATTTGGAGCAGATCCAACTCCAGAGGCGGCGCTTGAGAGAGATGTAGGAGCAGAGGGTACCACATTTGCCGTGGCCAACGTGGAGCTATGAGAATCATATGACCTCTGTCTCTCTGAAGCTTGAACAGGGTTTTGGGAATTAGGGGAATGGGTGGAAAGGCATACAGGAAGTCCTGACCCCAATGGAGGAGGAAAGCATCCCTGGCCTGACAACCCTGAGCCAGAATTCTGGAACAGAACCGGGGAAGTATGGCATTCAGTGGACTTGCAAAGATGTCTATGTCCGGGGTTCCCCAAATTTGAAAACCTTTGGCCACCTGGTCTGCATGGAGAGACCATTCGTGTGGAAGCAGAACTCGACTGAGTTTGTCTGCCCAAGAGTTTTGAATGCCTGGAAGATACACCGCAAGGAGATGAATCTGATGCTCTTTGGCGAGGGCCCATAGTCGCAAAGCTTCGTTGCAGAGCGACAGAGAGCCTGTTCCACCCTGCTTGTTCACAAAGAACATGGCTACTTGATTGTCCGTCTGAACTAGGACAGTCTTGTAGCTGAGCTGGGTGTGGAATACTCGAAGAGCAAGGAAGATTGCTCTGAGTTCTAGGAGACTGATGTGTAGATAGGTCTGCTGTGGAGTCCAGGTACCCTGGGTAGAGAGACCTTGCAGGTGGGCTCCCCAACCCACCTGTGAAGCATCTGTTGTTAGAGTGGCTTGGGGTGGGGGTTGCTGAAAAGTTGACCCCACCAGAAGGTTTTGGGGTGACTGCCACCATTGGAGGGACAAAATAAGGTGATCTGAGTTTGCTATATTGTCTGACAGGCAACCTGACGCCTGAGTCCATTGAGGGGATAAAGTCCACTGGGCTGCCCTCATATGGAGGCGAGCATAACGAACCACATGCACAGTGGATGCCATGTGGCCTAGTAATTGTAACATTTCCTGAGCAGTCAGGTGAGGTTTTAGCACTGCTTGGGAAGCTAACTGCACAATGCGAAGGCAGCGGGGCTGCGGAAGGTAGGCCCTTGTCTGTCTGGTATCCAGCAGAGTTCCTATAAACTCTAGGGACTGAGTGAGAGCAAGGTTGGATTTTGGGAAGTTTATGACATGTCCCAAATACTGAAGGATGCGCATTGTGCGAGAGAGAGCAACCCTGGCCTCTGGCTCTGAAGGGGGTTGAATGAGCCAGTCGTCTGAGTAAGGGAAGACGAATATTCCTAGGGTGCAGAGAAATGCTGCCACCACAGCCATGCATTTTGTGAACACCCTTGGTGCAGAGGCCAGGCCAAAAGAAAGAACCCTGTATTGGTAGTGCTTCCCTTGACACAGAAAGCGAAGGAACTTTCGGTGAGTTGGATGGATGAGAACATGGGTGTACGCATCCTTGAGATCTAGAGAACAAAGCCAATCCTGACTCTGAAGGTATGGCAGCAGAGTTCCTAGAGAAATCATTTTAAACTTCTCTTTGAACAGGAATTTGTTCAATTCTCTGAGGTCTAAGAGGGTCTGTGTCCTCCTGTTTTCTTTGGAATAAGGAAATAGGGGGAGTAAAACCCTGTACCCCGTTGGGGAATGGGTACCTCTTCTATTGCCCCTTGGGCAAGAAACACAGTGACCTCTTGACCTAACTAGTCGTTGAGAAAGGTCTGAGAATTGAACTGTCTTACCACTGTAGGAGGGGGCATGCTGAGGAAATGAAGCTTGTACCCCTCTCTTACAATAGACAGAGTCCAATTTTCTGCTGTTAACTGACCCCATCTGGGGGCAAAATGACATAACCTTACTTGGATGGTGGAGGATTCTGGGCCGTTCAGGGCCAGGAAGGCAAAGTTCTCTAGATAGGAGTCAAAGCCCCTGTGGAGGCTGAATCTGCTGAGCCGGTTGAGGCTTAGCTGCTTTTGTCTTTCTTTGCCTAGGTTGTTGTTGTCCCTTTTGGGCAGACTGACCTAAGCAATGCCCCTGTTGGGTATAGGAGGGATAAAACTTCTTCTTCTTACTGAAGAATGGTTTCTTAGAGGATTTTTTCCTCGCAGGATCAGCTGTAGATTTAGACAATCTATCCAGAGTGATATTGTCAGCATCTCTCTCATTAGCTTTTTCCTGCCAATTCTTGCCAAAGAGATTCTCTCCTGTGCAAGGAATATTCCCTAGTTAATCCTGATCCTAGCAGAAAGCATGGAAGCTTGGAAGGTTTGACATCCAAAGGCGTCAAGAGTCCTACACTCACGTCCTGGAGGATTAGATGCATGCCTTTTTGCACTCTTTATCCTTCTCATAGCTGACTCCACCACCATGGAATGGTGTGGTAATTGAGTCTTCTGAAACCCAGGACAAGGAGGAACTCGATACATGGTGTTGAGTCTTCGAGAGTGAGGAGATGTGGTTAGAGGTGTTTCCCACATCCTTACATGAGATAATGCAAGATCTCATGAATAGGTAAGGTAGCTGCCTCCTTGGGAGCTTTAGGGTATTGCAGGATTTCTAATTCCTTTGCCCTAGGCTCTTTTTCAGGAGCCACTGTGATGGAAAGACCTTGAGCCACATTTCGGATAAAATCCTGAAAAGACATATCCTCTGGTGGAGACATCCTACACTGAGGAGAAGAGGAATCCTCAGGAAGAAGTACTGTGGTATTGGCAGAGCTTTCAGAGTCTACAGACTCATCCGAGGATTTGAAGTGTCTCCGATCTAGGTGATCATGCAAGGCACGGTACCAGTACCGATTGAAGTCGGCATCTGAGTGGTCCGGTACCGACATGTCAATACCATATGGATACGCATGACTCGGTCCCGGTAGAATTGTCTGAAGCGGTTTCAGAGGCAACGAGGCCGTAAGAAGAGCCGCCAGACTGCGTTCAATAGCCAAGAATCTCTGGTCTATCGACGCTGCCGATGCTTGGGTATCAGTACCGGATGAAGCGGCCGGCACCCCAGAGCATGGCACCAGTAGTTTCAGAGCCCCGTTAGTGCTTTGGAAGCCAAAGCCTCCCGCCGGGGCAATTTTGCTGGTGAAAGTCCCTTAAGAGCAAAGCCAGAGGCATCTCGCTGTCTAGAAGGAGATCTACCCTTTGAGGACCGGCTAGATTTATGTTTAGTTACCTGAGATCCATGGGAGGAAGATGAAACACGAAGACGTCGATGCCACGGAGGCTGCATCGGAGGGAAAAAGGGGTGCTAAGATTAGCAGGTCGGTTCTGCCAGCCCCTTTTGGACATCATCCCACAGGCAACACACTCTGAAATAGAGTGGTCAGGACCTAAACATTTGAGGCACCACTCATGGGTGTCGGTGACAGAGATGGTACCACGACACTTAGAACACTTTTTAAAACCCGAAGCGGGTTTTTCCATTCTGAAGGAAAAGTTGGGCCTAATGCCCAAAATGGCGCGTGGCACCTGAGAGAAAATTACTGGAAAGACTCCAGAAGAAAGTTGTTGTTTTTTTGTTTTTTTAAAGAAAAGAAAGAAGAAGAACTGGCGGTACCGGTGCAGCATCAAGGGAAGGCAGATGCGACCACAAAAAAGAAGAATAAAAGGGATTTTTTTCTGCAGTTTTTAATGCACAGCTATTAGTTATTTGCAGTTCTTTTTTTTTTTTTTTTTTTACAGATTCAAGAAAAGAAAACTATGAATATGGCAGGTGCAAAAGTCTGGACACCCTTTCAGTCACTACTTTGTAGGTATGCGTGTATTTATTTACAAAGATTTATAAATCGCTTATCTGGGAACCCCTATTCAAGATGGCATACATAAACACATACATGCTTATAAGACAAACAGAAAAACAGATAACACAACAGCTAACCAACATCCCAATCCACATCATAATCAATGACACGACACCCCTAAACCATCCCCATAACGCCAAGAATCATCCAACATCTTCCTCCTTATACATCATAAGCTTCCTTAAATAACAAACCCTTAAGCTGTTTATGAACTTGAAGAATATTCTGCTGCAGTCTAACTGACAGAGGAAAGGCATGCCAAAGGGTAGGGGGCCATACACAGAAAAAGCAATTCTTACTGATGTCAGTCTTCCCTCTGAAACAGGAGGAACCTAATTTGGTTTTGAGAAGCAGAATGCAAGGTCCTGACCACCTGATAGGCATTCACTCACTGTCTCAGATAATCAGGGGACTTCCCATTCACCACTTTGAACATCAGATGCAAGATCTTACATCGTAATACCTCCTTTGGCAGAATTAACAGTTTCCAAACATCTCCTTTAGCTAAGTAAGTGTATTTTCCATTCATGTTTTTGTACATCTCTATCCTCGGTGATCAGTGTCACAGCTAGCCTGAACCAGAAACAAACATACTGAGCTTGATGGATCTTTGGTTTCCAACAGTGGCTAGTACAAGTCAAAAATACCTGGCAGGATCCCAAAAATGTAGCAAGAATCTATGTTCCTTACCCCAAGGAAATATGCATGGCTTTTCCCAAATCTACCTCAATAACAGTTTATGGACTTTTCCTCCAAGAACTTGTCCAAATCTTTTTTAAAACCTAGTTACCTTAGCTTCTTTTAAAAGGTCCTCCAACAAAGAATTTCAGAACTTACAGTACTTATGCACTGAGTAAAAACATATTTGCTCCTATTTGTTTGTAAATACACTACCTTAGTAACTTCATAGCATGTCCCTAGTCTTTGCACTTTCTGAAAGAGTAAACAATCAATTTGCATTTAACCGTTCCATTGCACTTAAGATTTTATAAACCTCTATCATATCTTCTATCATCTATCTCTTCTACAAGTTGAAGGGCTCTAACCTCTTTAGCCTTTTCTAATAGGGGAGTTGATCCAGCACCTTTATCATTTTGGTCTAATTCTATATTTTTTGGGATGCAGCTACCAAGACTGCATACAATACTCAAAGTGTGGTTGCACCATGCAGCAATACAGAGGCTTATTTTATTTATTTATTTATTTAGCTGCATTTATATACCGCTTTTCACCGGGTCAAAGCGGTTTAACACTGGGGGGGTGGACAAAAATCAGTGAGGGGGGAGCCGTCACCGGGGCCAACATTGATGATCTAAACAGGTGGTGAGGACATAGGCAACAGACAAAGGTCTCTTATAGAGTAGATTGGGGAGTTCGGTTGCGGGGCTGTGGGATGTCAGTGGAGATTGCTTGCTTCTTGTCCAAGGTATTCCTGGAAGAGGATGGTTTTTAGTTGTTTTCGGAAGGCAGATGGATCAGCGGTGTTCCTGATTTGATTCGGTAATGTGTTCCAGAGGGAGGGTGCGTATAGTTCAAAGGCTCTGTTGCAGGTTCGTTGATTATATTTTGTTCGTTGATAGGGGATGGTAAGGACGTTGCTGGTGGTCTGTCGGGTTGTTCTGTTGTGGGTGGGCTGGGGTAGTAGGGAGCGGAGGTGGGAAGTCTGTGTACAATGGAGGGCTTTGTGTATAAGCAGGGCAGCTTTGTATTTGATCCTTGCTTGAAGTGGTAGTATGTGTAGTTCCCTCAGGACTGGGGTGATGTGGTCGTGCTTTTTTGCTTTCTGGATGATCCTAGCGGTGGTGTTCAGGGCAGTCCGTAGTGGGTTGGTATGGGTTACAGGAAGTCCGTGATAGATTTGTTGCAGTAGTCCAGGTGGGGGAGTGTCATGGCTTGCATGACAGTTCTGAAGTCCTGTGGATCAATGAGTGGTATGAGCCGTTGTATTATCTTTGCTTTGTGGAAGATGGTTTTAGCAGTCTTTTTTATCTGTGGAGTAAATGTGAGAGCTTGGTCTATAGTGATTCCCAGATATTTGGGATTGAATCTTTATTTGGGTGGTTCCTAATATGAGGTGTGGATGTGGGGTGAAGTCTGGGTCCTTTGTTACTATGAGGGCTTCCGTTTTTTTGATGTTGATAGTTAGATTGTTTCTTTGGAACCAGTCGGAGATCTCAATGAAGCAGACTGATAGTTGTTTATTCATTGGGTTGGTTGTTGTGATTGGTCCATAGAGCATTATCTCGTCTGCGTATATGTGGTAGTTGATGTTGTGGTTTCGTATGATCGCGCAGAGTGGCTTTACAATATTTTGGGTTTTCTTTTCTCTTCCTTTTCTAATGGGGTCCGATATTCAGCACTGGTGGCTAGGAGCAAGTACAGCTCTTAGCCATTGGTGCTGAACATTAAGCCAAGATATTCAATGTGGGTCATATGCACAAAAAGCACAGTTACTTACCTGTAACAGGTGATCTCTGGGAACAGCAGGAATTAGTCCTCACATATGGGTACGTCGGTACCGACGGAGCCTGCGCGGGAAAGCTCCCCAGCTTCCCAGAAGGAAAGCTTTTGGGGCCTCCCACTGCGCATGCACGCTGCCTTCCCGCCTTCCTGACCAACTCTCCTCAGTTCGAGTTTAAAGCTGAGACAATAGAGAGAGGAAAGGAAAGAGAGAGAGATACAACTCCTAGGGGAGGTGGGTGGGTTGTGAGGACTAATTCCTGCTGTTCCCAGAGATCACCTGTTACAGGTAAGTAAGTGTGCTATCTCCAGGAACAAGCAGGAATAAGTCCTCACATATGGGGACTCCCTAGCTGAGATGCCCGGGAGATCCCCTGAAGGGTATCAGACCCTGAAAGGTTCCTCATCTTCCTATGGATCTCAGGCATCCATTCAGGGAAGGTGGGCTGGTGTTGTTCAAGAATGGAACAGGTGTCTGAGGACAGCCTGACCAAACAAGGCATCCCGGCGGGAGTCCTTGTCCAAACAGTAATGGGCTGTAAAGGTATGAACCGAGGCCCAGGTGGCTGCTCGACAGATCTGGTCAATGGACACAGAGTTTAGATGAGCCATAGAGGTGGCCATGGCTCTCACATTGTGAGCAGTGACATGGCCCTCCAGAGAAAGGTTCTTACTCTGGTAAGCAAAAGAGATACACTGAGCAATCCAATTGGACAGTGTTCTTTTAGAGACTGGAAGTCCTAAATGAGAAGGATCAAAAGCAACAAAGAGCTGGGAAGACTTTCGATGTTGCTGTGTCCTGTGGAGGTAAAAGGCAAGAGCTCTTTTACAATCTAGAGTATGAAGGTTCCTTCTCTGCACTGGATGCATGAGGAGCTGGAAAAAAGACAGGTAAATATACCTCTTGATTAAGATGAAAAGGGGAGACCACTTTAGGCATAAAGTGGGGATTGGTCCTAAGGACCACCTTATCATGATGGAACCTTGTATAAGGTGGATTAGCCACTAGAGCTTGCAGTTCACTGATACGGCGAGCTGAGGTGACTGCAATAAGGAAAATAACCTTCCAGGAAAGAAATTTCAAGGAGGTAGTGGCTAAGGGTTCAAAGGGTGGCTTCATAAGCTGACCAAGAACCAAGTTTAAGTCCCATGCCACCGGAGGAGGTCGAATGGGAGGTTTAGTTAAGGTTAGGTCTCTCATGAATCTTGCAATAAGAGGATGAGAGGAAACAGGTTGTCCATTGATGGGCTTAAGGGATGCTGCAATAGCACTCAAATGGACTCTTACCGAATTTGTTTTGAGTCCGGCATTGGAGAGATGCAGGAGATATTCCAAAAGAGAATTCAAAGGAAGTGCTAGAGGGTTAAGACCCTGTTGAGCACACCAAATGGAAAATCTTTTCCATTTAAAAGTGTAAGAACGCCTAGTGGAAGGTTTCCTAGAGGCATGAAGGATATCCTTCACTTGCTGCGAAAGATTGAAGTGTTGAAGGTCTAGGCCTTCAGTAACCAAGCTCTGAGGTGAAGGGACTTGGGGTTTGGGTGCCAAAAAGTCCCCTCCTCCTGAGACAGAAGGTCTGGAGCAGCCCCCAAGTCCAGGGAGAGGGCTTGGGAGAGATGCAGAAGTAGAGGGTACCACACTTGGCGTGGCCAGCGTGGAGCTATGAGGATCATGAACCCTTGATCCCTTTGAAGTTTGAACAGAGTCTTGGGAATCAAAGGAATGGGTGGAAAGGCATATAGGAAGTCCTGAACCCAATGAAAGAGGAAGGCATCCTTGGCCTGAACTCCCTGACACGGAATCCTGGAACAGAACCGGGGAAGTTTGGCATTCCACGGACTTGCAAAGAGGTCTATGTCCGGGGTCCCCCATTTCTGGAAGATTCTGAGTACCTGATCCATGTGCAGGGACCATTCGTGTGGAAGCAGAACTCGACTGAGTTTGTCTGCCCAAGAGTTTTGGATTCCTGGAAGATATACTGCCAGGAGATGGATTTGATGCTCTCTGGCGAAGGCCCATAATCTTAGAGCTTCGTTGCAAAGCGACAGAGAGCCAGTCCCTCCTTGTTTGTTTATGTAAAACATGGCTACTTGATTGTCCGTATGAATAAGGACCGTCATGTTGCTGAGGAGGGTATGAAAAACTCTGAGAGCTAGAAAGATTGCTCGAAGTTCCAAGTGGTTGATATGAAGGGTGGTCTCCTGTGGAGACCAAGTGCCCTGAGAGTTTGCTATTTGGTCTGAGAGAGCTCCAGATGCTTGAGTCCACTGGGTGGACAAAGTCCATTGAGCTGCTCTCATATCTAGGCGAGCATAGGGCACCACATGTACTGTGGAGGCCATGTGGCCTAATAGTTGTAGCATCTCCCTGGCAGTCAAGTGACTTCTGGACTGAGTCTGGGAGGCTAAGTGCACTAGACGTTGGCAACGGGCCTGAGGAAGATAGGCCCTTGCCGTGGTGGTATCCAACCAGGCCCCTATGAATTCCAGGGACTGAGTAGGGGCGAGTTGAGACTCTGGCAGATTGATCACAAGTCCCAGATACTGTAGAATGCGTCTGGTGCGATCCAGGGAAGTCTGAGCCTCGGACTGAGATGGAGCTCGGATGAGCCAGTCGTCCAGGTATGGGAAAACAAAAATTCCCAGGGCTCGTAGAAATGCAGCTACTATTGCCATGCATTTGGTAAATACCCTTGGAGCAGAGGCTAGACCGAAGGGAAGTACTCTGTATTGGAAATGTTCTCCCTGGAACAGAAACCGTAGGAATTTTCTGTGGGATGGATGGATGAGTATATGTGTGTACGCATCCTTGAGATCTAGAGAACAAAGCCAATCCTGACTCTGTAGGTATGGAAGGAGAGTACCTAGAGAAAGCATCTTGAATTTCTCCTTGCATAGGAATTTGTTCAATTCTCTGAGATCTAGAATAGGTCTGTACCCCCCTGTTTTCTTGGGAATAAGAAAATAAGGGGAATAAAACCCTGACCCCTGTTGAAGAAGAGGAACCTCTTCTATTGCCCTTTGGGCGAGAAGGGTGGTCACCTCCTGACCTAAGAGATTCAGGAGAGAAGGGGGAGAATTGAAACATCTCACCATGGTATGGGGAGGAAGGCTGGAGAAATGTAGTTTGTAGCCCTCTCTGATGATAGAGAGGGTCCACTGTTCTGATGTGATTTGCTCCCATCTGGGAGCAAAATGAGTTATCCTTCCTGGAATGGTGAGAGGATCTGGATGTTTTAGATCCAGAAAGGTTAAGTTCTCTAGAGTTGAGTCAAAAACCCTGAGGGGGTTGGGACTGCTGGGCTGTAGCAGCCCCTGCAGGTTTTGCCCTGGCCTGTTTAGGCTGCTGACGCTTAGGAGCAAAGCGAGCTGCAGAAGATTGTTGGCCAGTATTTGTAGCAAATCTGGCCTTCTTATAGAAAGGCTTCTTGAAAGATTTTTTCTTAACAGGGGCAGAGGTAGACTTAGACAGTCTATCTAAAGCAGCACTTTCTGCATCCATTTGGGTGGCTTTGATTTGCCACTCCTTACCAAACAGATTCTCACCTGTACAGGGCAGATTTCCCAACCCATCCTGGACCCAGGGTTCTAGGTCAGAGGCCTGGAGCCAAGCAATTCTGCGAGCCACTATGGCAATACCTGAGTCTCTGCTAGCACCCTCAAAGGAGTCAAAGGCTGCTCTGTTGGAGAACTTTGATATATCCTGTGTATGCTTTAGCAAAAGAAGGAACTCCTCCTTTCTATCCTCTGGGATAAAGGGGAGAAAATGGCGTATTTTCAATGCAATCTCCTTCAGAAACATGCCCATATAGAGGCTGTATGAATTGATTCTAGCAATAAGCATACTTGCTTGGAAGATTTTTCTACCAAAAGTATCCAAAGTCCTACATTCTCTCCCTGGAGGAGTAGAAGAGTGTCTTTTGGTACTCTTTATCCTTTTCATAGCTGACTGCACCACAATAGAGTGGTGAGGGAGCTGAGTTTTTTGAAAACCAGGAGAAGGAAGGACACGATACATGGTGTCCAACCGACGAGAATGTGGAGATAGGGTGAGAGGAGTCTCCCATAAGTCCATCATGTGTTCTTGAAGAATTTCATGAATGGGCAAGGTGACTGCCTCTTTGGGAACCTTAGAGTATCCTAAAATATCCAATTTTTTGCTCTAGGTTCTTTTTCAGAGGTTACTGAAATAGAGAGACCTTTAGCCATTTCAAGAATGAAGTCTTGAAAGGACAAATCCTCTGGAGGAGACATTCTCCTCTTTGGAGAAGAGGGCTCTTCAGGTAGAGTTAGGGATACTTCAGCAGAGTCATCTGATGAATCAGAATCATCAGAAGACTCGAAGTATCGTCTGTTTGCTTCCAGGGATCGATAAGCGTATCGACCGGTATCGACATCGGGGGTACCCGGAACCGGATCGGTACCGGGGAAAACCCCGGAACCGGGAACCAGAATCGGTATCCTGGTCGATGTGGATGCCTTGGGTACCGGTATCGGTTGTGGTACCGGAACCGGAGTCGGTACCGCAAATGGCGTCGCAGCTCTAATAAAAGCCATAATAGCCTGCTGCATGGATTGAACTGTATGATCCATAGATGCCACGACTGTCTGGATGTCGGTACCGGAAGAATGAGCCGGTACCCCAGAGCAGTCTAACAGGTGATCGGTCGAGGCCGTGCCATCGATGTCAACCTGTAACCCCATAGGAGGAGCTTTGGAAGCCGGAGCTTCCCGCCGGGGTTGTTTGGCTGGGGCAGGGTCCTCAGGGTCAAGCCCGGGGGCATCTCGATACTTGGAGGGAGATTTGCCCTTTGAGGACCTGCCAGAGGAATGTTTGGTTACCTGAGATCCATCAGGAGAGGAAGACCTGGAAGATGTCGATGCTGGAGTATCTGTAGAAAACAGCATGTGAAACTTGGCTGCCCGGTTTTGTAAGCCACGTTTAGACATCAAAGAACAGGATGGGCAATCCGGAATGGAATGGTCAGGCCCCAAACATTTAAGACACCATTCATGGGTGTCTGTGACTGAAATAGTACCGCTGCACTTGGTGCATTTTTTAAACCCAGAGGCTTGTTTCTCCATGAGGGAGAATTCTGTGAAGGCCTAGAGGCCTCACAGAACAAACACACCAAGTGGGGAAAATAAGATATATTTTTTTTTTTTTTGTAAAGAAATAAAGAAAAAAGACCGGCGGTACGGTCCGGAATCGGGGAAGGCAGACACGCGGCCAAAGAAACAAATTAAAATAACAACTTCTTCAGCAGTGAGAGGAACACGACCTGCTGGCTCCGCGGAAAAAGAAGAACTGAGGAGAGTTGGTCAGGAAGGCGGGAAGGCAGCGCGTATGCGCAGTGGGAGGCCCCAAAAGCTTTCCTTCTGGGAAGCTGGGGAGCTTTCCCGCGCAGGCTCCGTCGGTACCGACGTACCCATATGTGAGGACTTATTCCTGCTTGTTCCTGGAGATAATTCCATTCCATACATTTCTACAGGCTTTATATAACATGTGAAAAGTACTATTAATTGATATTGGATAAAAAGGAGAAAGGGATCTCAGACTACCACAGGGTAATTACCTTAAGCACAAGATACCAAAGTACTCAACGATCCTAAAAAACACCTTCAATTATAAATTAAATCTGGTTTTTATTCTTTTTTCTTCTTAATATATATCAATTTTATTCTTGCATATAATTTTATATCAGTGCCTCTCCCCCCGCAGAGCAGAAAAATTTGCTTGACCATACATAACAGACTCAAAACACTGATCAGAGTGAGAAAATCACTATACAGCGCTTTTCAAAATCACAAACTCAGCAGTAACACTTATCTCCACGTGTCTATATCAATTTAATTTATAATTGAAGGAGTGTTTTTTAGGATCGTTGATGTGCTACGGGTATGCCATGGCCTGAGTACTGAGATCCTTTTCTCCTTTTTATCCAATATCAATAGTACTTTTCAAATATGATATAAACCCTGGAACAATGTGTTTTTGAGGATATAAGAATCTCTTTGTTCAGCCACTGGTATTTTTTCTTGGAGGAGTCATATGCAACCCCAGCACTGAATATCCAGGGTCGCCGCACAGCCTCCGCAGCTGCAGATGCTAACCAGGTAGCGACAGCATTACATTGCTACCTGTTTTGATCCTACATGTAAAGCTAGGACAGCTTTTGCTGCAGGTCGCTACCCTGTTAATGACTGTTGCCACCCACAACACGCCACGGAATGCCCACAACACACCTTGATGCTAAGCGGTTAGCAACAAGGCGTACAGCGGCATTAGTTGGAAATATCCCCTTCAGCGGTATTTTACACAATTTACAGGTCTGTTAATTGTGTAAATGCCTTTGAATAATGGGCCCATAATTTCTAACATTCTATTTGCTTTTTAGGTTACTTCCACACACTCTGCAGAGGATTTCAACATATTGTTGCAGGTCTTCTGCTCTTCCCTAGTGATCACTGCAAATGACAACATTATAGCAGAGGGCTAGGGGTAGAAAGTGCTTGTTCCCCCTCCCTCAATGGACAAAAAAGGAAAACAGCTAGCAGGATTGAGATCAGGTAGGAATTTGGAAATGGAAGAGAAAAGGGACTCGGAATGCTAGGTATATCTGTTGGCTTTAATTTGATAGTCCTTTGATTTTGTTTTGTTTTTGATTTTATTTTTTCACAATTTATGTTGAGGGGGGCTATTCAAAGGTATTTATGCAGACTGAACCACTGAATATTCCAAGCTTGTGCCGCTGAATGCTATGATACTAAGTGACTAGCATCAAGGTGTTCTGAGGGAAGCACTGTGGGTTAACTGAGCAGCAGCAATATTCAGCTGCTGCCCAGTTAACCCTAACTGGCTAAGGTTAGAACAGCTGAATGGCTGTACTGACTTTATCTGGTTTTGCAATCTGGCCAGCAGCTGAATACCAACATTGACTAGACTGCAAATTGCAATCTGAGCAACCCGGATAGTCAATGTCAGGCCCAGATATGGCCCCAGAATTGAATATCCGTGGCAAAAATAAAGCAGTAATGGCCAACTGCTTTAAGTGTGTTGAAAAACCGCAGCTGAAAATTTCCACAATTGTTTTTAACTTTTGTATATATTTTACATTTTATGTTTACGATTTGGTGTGTCACTATGGTAAGTGGCTAAGTAAATTGAATTTATTTATTAATTATTTATTTCTAGCTTTTCTATACCGCGCTATTTGACATCAGTGCGGTTTTACAGTCAACAATTTTACACAAGGCGGGGAAGTGCCTTGTGCTTACATCAAACAGGACATATTAACTGGGATTCATAACATTGAACTATTTACATCTGAACAATGGCAGCTTACTAGTGTCGCTGTTACATTCTTATAGCTGTTGGGTGGTTGTGTTTGTGCAAGGTGTAGGGGAACCGTTGGATTGCGAGTAGTATGAGAGAAATAAATGATGTTTTATGGCTTTCCTGAATTGTGAGAGATCATTGATTGATCTTATGTTGGACGGGAGATTATTCCAACACCTTGGAGCGTAGAAAGAGAATGCCCTGTTTCTAGTTGTTTGCTTGCATTTCGTCACTTCGATCGGGGTTACCAGTGTGTTAGCACCTATTGACCTTCTTGACCTATTTTCGGGGGTATGCGTAATGAGTGCCGTGATGGACGAGGGGGATATCCTATTGATGGCTTTAAACGTAATGAGCAGTGCCTTGAATTAAAGAGAGTGGGAACTTATTGACTGAATGAGAATGGGGGGAGGGGTAATCAGGAGAGAAACTGAGTGGGGAGACTCAGGGATTAGGTGAATCGCGGGAATGAGGTAATTAGGTAGGGCTATATGTAACAAAGTAACATAGTAAATGATGGCAGATAAAGATCAGTATGGTCCATCTAGTCTGCCCAGCAAGGCGGCAAGAGTAGGTGCACCTGACACTCCCCATGCCTTTGTTTAGGGGTGTACCCACTGCTCTGTGAGGTCACCCCTATTTGTTGAGACATAAGAGATGATTTTATCCTGTTGATATAAAGGGATCCATTGTATTTCTCCCATGCCATTTTGAATTTTAATTCTGTCACTGTATTTGCCCCCACCACTTCCATCAGGAGAGCATTCCAAGCATCCACCATCCTTTTAGTGAAAAATTATTTCCTGACATTGCCTTTCGGTTTACCCCCTTGCAGTTTAATGTTATGCCCTCGTGTTTTACAGCTTCCCTGTCTCTGGAGAGTATTGAAAGGTCAGAATCATATCTCCTCTGTCCCTCCTCTCCTCCAGAGTGTACATATTTAGGTCTTCAAGTCTCTTGAAGCTACAGTGTAACTTATTTAAGACTAATAAGAGAAAATATTTTTTCACTCAACGTGTAATCAAACTCTGGAATTCGTTACCAGAGGATGTAGTAAAAGCTGTTACTGTAGCTGGGTTTAAAAAAGGTTTGGATAACTTCCTGGAGGAAAAGTCCATAAACCATTATTAAAGAGAACCTTGGAAATCCACTGCTTGCCCCAATAAAGCATTGTGGTACCTGTGTCTTTTGGGGAAACTGTCAGGTACTTGGCCACAGATTGGCCACTGTTGGAAAAAGGGCTTGATGGACCTTGGTTTTACCCAGTATGGCATATCGTATGCTCTTATGTTCTCACAAGTCTTCTGATGCAGGCTCCATACCATTTTGGTTGCTTTCCTCTGAACTGTTTCCAGTTTTTTTATATCCTTTGCAAGATATGGTCTCCAAAACTGAACACAATATTCCAAGTGAGGTCTCACCAGCGACTTGTACAGTGGCATTAGTACCTCCTCCTTTCTGCTGGTAATTCCTCTCTGTATGTAACCCGGCATCCTTCTGGTTTTGGCACCACCTTGTCACACTGTTTTGCCAACTTGAGATCCTCAGAAACAATCACTCCAAGGTCCTTCTCCTGGTCTATGCACATCAAACTCTCACCCTCTATCGCATACAATTCCCTTGGATTTCTGTTTCCCAAGTGAATGACACTGCACTTCTTCACATTAAATCTTAACTGCCAAGCATTAGACCATTCTTCCAGCTTTTATAGATCTTTCCTCATGTTATCCACTCCCTCAGGGGAGTCCACTCTGTTGCAAATTTTTGTGTCATCTGCAAAAAGACAGACTTTTCCACTCAGTCCTTAAGCAATATCACTCACAAATACATTGAACAGTACCAGTTCCAGGACCAAACCTTGGGGCACACCGCTAATCACATTCCTTTCATCCAAGTGAGTTCCGTTTACCATCACCTTCTATCATCTGTCAGTCAACCAATTTCTGATCCAGTTCACCACCTTGGGACCCATCCCCAAGCTGTTGAGTTTATTGATAAGTCTCCTATGAGGAACAGTATCAAAGGCTTTGCAGAAATCCAGGTAGATTATATACCCTTGATCCAGTTCTCTGGTCACCCAGTCAATCAGATTTCTTTGGCAAGATCGTCCTTTGGTAAAACCATGTTGCCTCAGATCATGCAACCTTCGAGAAAGTACATTATTCACTTTTTCAGGAGTGCCTCCATTACTTTACCTGCCACCGAAGTAAGGCTTACTGACCTGTAGTTTGTCACTTCTTCCTTATAACCACTTTTGTGAAGTTACCACATCAGAAGTGTATTAGATGTGCTGGGATCGAAAATAATATTTCAAACAAGTTTACCATAATACACATACATTTTAATACCCATACAAAAGAGTAAAGCTATCATGGTAACCTTTATATCTAACTACATAACATTAATGTGGGGTTTTAAAATAATTCCAGACCTCATAAGAACATAAGATATGCCATACTGGGTCAGACCAAGGTCCATCAAGCCCAGTATTCTGTTTCCAACAGTGGCCAATCTAGGTCATATGTACCTAGCAGTTTCCCCAAGAGACACAAGTTCCACAATGCTTGTAACTGGGTCAAGCATTGATATCTTCGGTCACTTCTTAATAATGGTTTATGGACCTTTCCTCCAGGAATTTGTCCAAACCTTTTTTAAACCCAGCTACACTAACAGCCTTTACTACATCCTCCGGTAACAAATTCCAGAGTTTGATTACACGTTGAGTGAAAAAATATTTTCTTTTATTAGTCTTAAATAGTTTACCCTGTAGCTTCATTGCATGTCCCCTAGTCTTTCTATATTCTGATAAGGTAAACAATCGATCTACGTTTACCTGTTCCACTCCGTTCATTAATTTATAGACTTCTATCATATCTCCCCTCAGCTGTCTCTTTTCCAGGTTAAAGAGACCTAACCTTTTTAGCCTTTCTTCATAGGAGTATCCTTCCATCCCCTTTACCATTTTGGTGGCTCTTCTCTGCACCTTCTCTAAAATCGCTATATCCTTTTTAAGATACGGCGACCAAAATTGCACACAGTATTCAAGGTGCAGTCTCACCATGGAAAGATATAGAGGCATTATAATATCTTTTGTTTTATTTTCCATTCCTTTCCTTATCATACCTAGCATTCTATTTGCTCTCTTGGCCGCCGCTGCACACTGGGCCGAGGGTTTTAACATGGTATCCACAATGACGCCTAAATCTTTTTCCTGGGTGGCGGTTCCTAATGTGGAACCTTGCATCGTGTAACCATAGTTTGGGTTGTTCTTCCCTAGGTGCATAACCTTGCACTTGTCCACATTAAATTTCATCTGCCATTTTGATGCCCAGTCTTCCAATTTATCAAGATCCTCTTGCAATTTTTCACAATCCTCTTGGGTTTTAACAACTTTAAATAGTTTTGTGTCATCTGCAAATTTGATAACCTCACTCGTTATTCCACTTTCCAGGTCATTTATGAATATGTCAAAAAGCAGCGGACCCAGCACAGATCCCTGGGGTACACCACTAGTCACCTTTCTCCATTGGGAAAATTGGCCATTTAGCCCTACCCTCTGCTTTCTCTCTTTTAACCAGTTCCTGATCCACAATAGTACACTGCCTCCTATACCATGACTCTTTAGTTTTGCCAAAAGTCTCTGATGAGGGACCTTGTCAAAGGCTTTCTGAAAGTCCAGACACACAATATCAACCGACTCACCTTTGTCCACCTGTTTATTCACCCTTCAAAAAAACATAATAGATTAATAAGACAAGATCTTCCTTGTCTAAAGCCATGTTGGCTGTCTCCCATTAGGTTGTGACTATCTACATGCTGAGTAATTTTATTCTTTATGATGGTTTCTACCATTTTTCCCGGTACTGATGTCAGGCTCACCGGTCTGTAGTTTCCCGGATCACCCCTGGAACCCTTTTTAAAAATTGGTGTTACATTGGCGATCCTCCAATCTTCAGGTATTAGAGATGATTTTAATGATAGTTCACAGATTACTGATAGCAGTTCTGCAATCTCATATTTCAGTTCTTTCAACACCCTTGGATGTATACCATCCGGCCCAGGTGATTTAGCACAGTTATTTACCTGTAACAGGTGATCTCCGGAACAGCAGGAATTAGTCTTCACATATGGGGTTCGTCAGCGCCGACGGAGCCCGCACGGGAATGCTCCCCAGCATCCAATCAGAAGGCTTTTGGGAGCATCCCTCGCGCCTGCGCGATAGCTTCCCGCCCTTCCCACTGCCTCTCCCCAGTTGCGTTTAATAGCTGAGACAGAAGGAGAGGAGAGGAAGGAAGAGAGAGAGAGTTACAACTCCTAGGGAAGGTGGGTGGGTTGTGAAGACTAATTCCTGCTGTTCCGGAGATCACCTGTTACAGGTAAGTAACTGTGCTATCTCCAGGAACAAGCAGGAATGAGTCTTCACATATGGGGACTCCCTAGCTGAGGGTGCCAGAGGAGATCCCAGAATGCGCGTCCCTGGACAGGGCGGCATCGCCCAACTTGGATCCCCGGCATCCCCGGAGGGATGGAGGGTAGGAGTTGAGAAGAGTTGCCAAGGCACAGCAACCGAAGACTACAGGGGAGTCTTCAAACCACGTCAATTACACAGGTACACTAAAAAACTTTTTTTTTAAACTGCCTCTAATGTTTCGATTGATTTTTACGTTTTTTGGTGCGCTGAATCCAAATCTGGTAACCAATTTGCTCCATCACGTACAGATTTTTGCTACATTGGGTTAGCAGTTTGAGGTGAACGTTTCAGATTGAGTGCGATCGAGATAAAAGTTTCTTGGATGAATTCTTTATACTAATTGTTTAGTAGTTATTCAAATAAGAATAAAGAAAATTGTAACAAGGCAGCACATAAGAATAGAGTAATGTCAACAAAACACACTGTGATGGTAGCAAAATTGTCTGCACTTAAAACAGCCACATACATGTGCACAAACATTGAGCATATAAGAGCGAGGTTAGACACAAAGCAAAGCAAAGAAATGTGCAAAAAATGTTGTACAGGTATGTATGTAAGAATAGAAAATGCAAACCGCACCATTGCAATACATGAAGACAAACACCCGATGGTGTGAAAATAAAATTCTAATAAATGAGATCCGACACTGTGGTAATAACTAGCAAACTTTTATTTCAAAGTTTAGTAAAAACACGATATTTGTCAACACAGTTTAGATTTTAAAGTCATTCTTGGGTCAATCAATCTCCTGGTGGGCCCGTTTCTTCTTCCCCGAATGCTTCTCTTGGTGCGCTGCTTGGCGTATTTTTCATCTGGGGTTTCCCGCAGCAGCAACCAGCAGAAATCAGCCATCATAGTGGTGTTCCATCTTCCTTGGTACCTTCTCTCTGCGTCCTTGATGTCCTGGTGAAACCTTTCACCTTGTTCTTCACTGTACGCCCCCAAGTTTTCGGGAAAGTAGTTCACATGGGAGTGCAAGAAATGGACTTTCAGGCTCATGTTACAGCCTTGTTCTTTGAAGGCATTGAGCATCCTGGCAACAATATCCTTATAGTTCTCATCCCGCCTGTTCCCCAAAAATTTGAGAACAACATCCTTGAAGGAATCCCAGGCTTCTTTTTCCTTCTCAGACATCGTTTCAGCGAATGCTCCATCTGAAATGAGTTTCCTTATATCAGGGCCAACAAACACTCCTTCCTTTAGCTTTGCTTCAGAAAGTCGGGGGAACTTTGAGCAAAGGTACCGAAAGCACTCACCATCTTTTGGAAGGGACTTGATGAATTGCTTAATGAGACCCAACTTAATGTGGAGAGGTGGTAATAGAATTTTATCACGAGGTACCAAGCTCTCATGAAGAACATTTTTCTCACCGGGTCTCAAATACTCCCGAATTGGCCAGTCTTTTTTCCCCCAGTGTAGGTCGCGGGCCCGGCTATCCCACAAGCAAAGGAAGCAGGGATATTTGGTGAAACCGGATTGCTGCCCTAATAGCATGGATAGAATTTTAAAGTCTCCACAAATCATCCACTTATGCTCATCATAACGAATCTTCTGAAGAATCAGGGCCAAATTCTCGTATTTTTCTTGGAGAATAACAGAGTGAGCAATAGGAACTGAAGCGAATGTGTTGCCATTATGAAGAAGAACACCTTTTATGCTGTCTTTTGACGAATCAATGAACAGCCGCCATTCAGCAGGATCATACTTGAGTTTAAACTTTTCCATCACTCCGTATATATCGTTGCAAAATACCAAATCTTCCTCTTTGCTGAAATACTTCAAAAATTGTGTCTCGCGCGGTTGCGGTACCAATAAAAAGTTGTTCCTGGTGACAATAGATTTTTCTGTTTAAGCCGAGAACCTAGCAGTTGGGCAGCATCTTTTGGGAGTCCTAAATCCCGGACTAAATCATTCAATTCAGCTTGAGAGAAAAGTTCAGGTTTCGGATCTGGTTCAGTTTCAAACTCGGAAGTACTGGACTCATCGGGAAAAGCCATCTGATGAGTCTCATCATGATCAGAACCGTCCACACAAATATGATCCAAAGATTTTGGTGGTTCAGGCACAGGTACTTTGTTGCTATGAGGCATAGGCCTAATTGCTGAGGGAAGGTTGGGGTAACTTATTACGTTCTTATTTTTTAAGTTGTATCCCTTCACAATGCAAGAGCAAAAATAGCAGTCACTGCTGTGGTCTCTTTGTTCACGCCACATCATAGGTATTCCGAAACGAAATGCTTGTTTTTTACCTTTCATCCATAAGCGTAGATCTTCCTCACATGTCTTGCACACTTTGTGAGGAGCCCACGGTTTGTCTTGATCGCCTAACTTCAAACCGAAATAGGCGAAATATACTTTTTTAATAAATGCAGAAATGTTCCTCTGCTGCTTTTTCACGGTATATTCCCCACAAATAAAACAAAAACTGTCCGGAGAGTTTACGCAACCTCTGGCTCTGTGAGCCATCACAAATACACAGCACTGCAAACTACAACTGTAGTGAACCACTTCGGAATAAAGCTGGATTACGACTGAGCAAACAAAAGGTAATAATGAACTTGCAAGAAACTGAAATTTGACAGGAACGTTCATGTCACAACCACCGTGTTTGAGCGAGCGAGCGAGCGAACGAGGCGAGGCGAACAGGAAAGAACATGCGCCAGCGCGAGTACTGGATTTAGTCCCCCGCCTCCCAATTGTCCTGTTAATGTATAAAATGAATACAAAACACTCTAAAATATCATGAGGGAGTGTTTCTAGTTAGTTAACCATTACAACCTCTATTTTGGGCCAAGAAAATAAACTGCAGTCGGCTAAAAAGAAATTATGTGAACATTCCTTATATGGGTAAGAAATCTAATTTTGCAAGAAAACGTGACGTGATGGAACATTTTGGCTATATTTCCTGGATTCAGCACCCCAAAATCTATAGGAATCAGTTGCAAAACTGGAGGTAGTTTTTTGGTAGTGTACCTGTGTTATCATTAAACCGTTAATGATCTAGCACAATCTAGAGCTTACCTACTGGATTGTAGAAGGCAGAGCTGCGACGGGTACTGCAGATGCAGTAGAGAAGTCTTCAAGGGAACTCCACCGCAGAGAGGATGAAGTTCCCAGTCCGGGCGGGCTGGAGACGCAGGTGTCAACCGGCACCGGAAAGACGGCAGGTCTTCACGAGGAGTTCTAAGAAGCTGAGAACTCCAGTAGGAGCAGAGTCCCCAATCCGGAGGACTAATCAGAAGACTGACCGATCTGGGAAACCCAGCCCGGAGAAGAACAGAAGTGTACCCCGGGATACCGAGGGGTACACTGTCTACCCTAGCCGGCAAGGGATAGGAAGACAATGGGTTCGAAAACCTCCAGACAAGGAGGCGGAAACCAAGGGGCTGTTGACATCACAGCAAGTTTAAGCATAACCGGTCCGAGCACCCGAGCCGCAGAACGCAGGCAAGCAGGCCGGCCGGACCCCGTAAGAAATAACAAAACGTCAGTACCGACAATTGGGGGATAGTCGGTAAGACACAGGGCGCTATCACATTTCCCAAAAAGCGCCCACCTGTACCGATATATATCCAATAACAGGTATAGATGTATATCGGGCTATAGGTCGGCCCGGGAGCACCCACCCAGGTTACTAAACCGGTATGGACATGTGAGAACGATACTGCCAACTCGGACCGGCCCTTGATCCACAGGAGGGCGCCTACCTGGAAGGTGGCGGGAGGAAGGGCCATCCAAAGTGATGGGCCGATGTGCGTGGAGCAGGGCAGATCGGCGAGAGTAGCAGTATGGTTGCGTGACTGCCAGATCAGTTGGGGAGGAGCACATCAGGAGTACGTAGGCCCCTGAGGCATCCACCTGACAGCCACCCAAAACGTGTCCTCCGTGCCACAGGGAAGGCAGGAGGATAGAAAACCCTATAGCCACGGCGTGACCGTGGGGCCATCTCCGGCCTATATATAAAAAAAACACTCGGGGTTAGGGCCAACGTCCTCCGCCGCTCCGAAGAGTGCAGGGAGCGGAGCCGGGGATCGGCATGGGTAAGTGGGACCCCTGTCCACCGTAACCTGACGGACCCAGGGATTTCTCTGCGAGAGCGGAGACACAGACCAGGGGGGGGGGTGGTCCGGCCCTGTCGAGGAATGGTTCGGCCACGCTCGGAGAGTAGTGGCTAAGGCCTACCACTGGGAGTAGGAGATTCGGTGCGCGATCCCCTCAAACCGGGGGAACCAGGCAGAGGGGAATCCGAGGGATGTACCCGAGGGTAAGTCCGAAGAAGACTAGCATGGCCCTGAGGAGCCAGGCTAACCTAGCGTGGGAAGGGTCCCCGCCCCCCCGGGGGAGGGGGCTCCATACCTCCAATCAAGCAGCCGAACCGCTTGTCACACTGAAAGAACCCCAGTGTAGAACTGGACAGTAACTTCATGTAAGAGGAGTTAAGCGCAAACTGCCGCATACCGTAGCCTAAGGCTGCCTGGCATGGGCAGCCTGGCGCGAGCCCTGGCACTGCTGACCGGTGTGAGACGTCCCTGGTATGGGCGCACCCGGCAGGCGGGCAGAGGGATGAAACCTCCTCCTCTTCAGACAGGAGGGTCGGGAAGGACATTTCCTACCCCCGGGAGAGGGGGAGGGCCGCGGGTGGCCAGTGCCAAACAGGTCGGCGGAGCACCGAGCAACCTGACGCAAAGCCTCGTCATTGAAGAGGTTCTCCCCGGTGCACGGGGAAGTACCCAGGTTATGTTGCGCCCAGCTGCACAAGTCGGAAGCCTGCAACCAGGCTGTACGACACGCCCCTATGGCTGCCGCAGAGGACCTGCTAACTGACTCGAAAGAGTCCACGGCAGCCCGAGAAAGAAACGAAGAGATATTCCTGCAATGGTAAAGAAGCAAGGAATAGTCAGGGGCCCGAGGGGCCGACACAAAGGGAGACAAAAGAGATAACCTCTCGGTGACCTCCCGAAGCGCCAGGCTCATATAGAAAATATATGAGAGAATCCTGGAAGCCAACATGGACGTTTGGAAGGTTCGCCGCCCAAAGTTGTCCAGAGTTTTAGACGCACGATTCGGGGGGCAAGAAGAATGTTTCTTCTTGCTTCCGACCTTCCTCAGGGCCGATTCCACCACAATGGAATGATGGGGAAGCTGGTGCGTCTGGAAACCCGGAGAGAGGGGCACCCGATACCGGGCATGCATGGCTGCAGGCGGCGCCGGTACCTGTAAGGGCGAGCGCCAAATCCTGAGCAGGAGATCCCGCAGGGAGGGATGTAAAGGAAGCATTACGGCTGCCTGTTCCGCAGTACCCGGACTTAGTGAAGGGCCCGGGATAGGAATGGCGAGCAAGTCCGCCATGTCAAGGAGGAAGTCCTGAAAAGACGGCTCTCCCAGGCTATCCCGGGGGAGGCCGAGGTGGAGGGGCCCGCTTGAACACCAGGGGACCCACCGTGCTGGTGCACGGGAGGAATCGCTCTAAACAGAGGAGGGTACTGACAGTCCCAATTCGAGGCAGTCGGTACTGCATCGTCAGGGCCCGGGATTGACTCCAAGTGGGGCATCGAAGGGAGCGAGATCCCTGACGGGCCCGCGGGCCTCGGCCTCGGCCCCAATTCCGGGGGCGGGGCCGCCCCCGGGGCAATCCGCAAGGGCGGCTGGAGTGGTGCCGAGGCCGCTGGAGAGCAGGGGAGCACAGCACTGAGCCGTCGGAAGAGGCCGGGGTCAGATCCGAAATGCGCCGGAGCCACGCTTTCCAGACTGGAGATCGATTCGAGGCTGGGCATCGAACCGAGCGACGCCTCCTTAGGGTGCCCCGGTGTCGGCGGCCACGCCGGTGCTGCCACTCCCGCGAATGGAGTCGGGGTCACGACGGTCGGCACCGAGGGCAACGAGGTCTTCCCAGGCCGAAACTCGGCGAAGAGGGAAACCCCCAAAGTCAGCTCCGACGCCGGGAAAGAGGCCCTTCTAGGCGCCGGGGTTCTGCCCGCGCCTGTTTTATTGAGCGGGAAACCTTTACGGGGCGTACTACGCGGCCTCGAGGGTACCCAGGTAACCCGCCGACGAGCCCCGGCGGGGAGCGAGACGCCCAGCCCCGGCTCCGCAGCCGCGGCGCTTCTTTGGGTCGACTCGACCGAAGGACTCGGGTCCCGCGGGCAGACTCTAGTGACGAGTGGAGCACTCGACGCCCGCGTAGATGCCGGGAGGTCGGTGGCATCTGGGGGAGGCCCCGGCCCCGCGCAAGGTGGGGGTGCCGACCCGCCCGACCAGGATAGATCGATCGGCTCCGCAGGTGGAGCCCGGAGGCGACCCCTGGTGAAGAACGGGGCCCTTGTTCCCGAGACCGCTGCGGGAGGGGCGGAGCTGCTCAAGGCCAGTACCACCCCCGCGGAAGCCGGGGATGAGTCGATCGGCCCTGGTGGAGCCGAGGGCACCCGGTGCCGATCCCCGGCGGGGAGTGGGGCCACCGACTCCGACGCCGTTGCCGAGGACTTGGTCCTGCTCGAAGCGGTCACCACCTCCGCGCATGGCAGGGGTGTGGGCACGCCATACCGGGTCAGGTTGGTCCGACGATCCCCGGTGAAGAGTGGAACACTCGACGCCGATGCCGATGCCGGGGAATCGGTACCGCCGAAAGCGGGTACCGCCCCCGCGCAGGGCCGGGATGCCGTAGAGCCAGACTGGGTCGAGTCGATCGGCCCCGAAGGCACCGAGGACACCAGTTGACAGTCCCTGGCGAAGAGTGGAACACTCGACGCCGGCGCCGATGCCGAGGGATCTGCACCGCTCGAAGCAGGTGCCACCCTCGGGCATGGCTCGGGAATGTTCTGTGAGGAGCGAACCTCAGGAACAACCCGAAACCCCGTGGAGGCTCTGGAGCCCGAAGACTCCCTCCGGGGTGTAAGGGACTGCAGGGAAAGGCCGGAGCCGTCGTCATGCGGCGCATGAGACTCACCCCTCAAGGCTCGGTTAGTCTTAACAGACTGTTGTTGGGTTACCTGATCCTGGCGAGGAGAGAAAGCCGACGACCGCACCTCAGAGGGAAAGACGTCATCGAGGGACACTCGAAACAGGGAGGGTCTTCTCCCGATGCTGAAGCCCGGGGAACCGGGGGAGAAGGTGTCAGGGCCCCAACAGGAGAGACACCAGGTGTTGGAGTCGGAGAAGAAGACAACGTCTCCACAGTGGGGGCACTTCTTAGGGGAAGAAGGCTCCATGCTGGAAGCCCGGTAGGCCTCAGAATAACACGAGGAGGATGCTCCTCGAAGGAAAATAAAGGAAAAACAAAAAATAAGGGGGCACCAGCGGTGCCAGAGTCAGCGGGGAAAAAAACCGCGACCACAGGAAACAAGAAAAGAAGAAAAAAGTTTCTCTGGTGACAGGAGGTACGTCCTGTCGGCTCCGCGGAAAAACGAAAACTGGGGAGAGGCAGTGGGAAGGGCGGGAAGCTACCGCGCAGGCGCGAGGGATGCTCCCAAAAGCCTTCTGATTGGATGCTGGGGAGCATTCCCGTGCGGGCTCCGTCGGCGCCGACGAACCCCATATGTGAAGACTCATTCCTGCTTGTTCCTGGAGATGCTACTCTTCAGTTTATCTAATAGTTGTAAGACATCTTCCCGATGTATCGATATTTCCTTCAATTCTTCTCTTCCCTCCCCATCTCCCTAACATCCCAGAAAGCATTGCCCTTTCCTTTCATCCTCCATAACCCAACAAGCACTCTTGCTCCTTCCACTCATATCCTAGAAACCACTTTCCAGCTCTCTCCTCCAGAACCCAGCAAGTCCACCAGCACTTAAAATGTTTTGCATCTGTTTGGTTACTGACTGCTTCTTACACCTTCAGGTGTTGTCAGTTTGGTTTAGGAGTTAAAGACTCTCAAGGTCAACAAGGGCTTTAAGACACTAAGAGAGCAATTGTGCAGTGGCAGCTTACACCACCATCTCTGCTCAGATACCAGCCTGATAACCCTGGGTGGAGTGCCAATGCATAGCACCAGCTGACATCCCCCCTTATCCTATATGGACTAAACAGCAGCCACAGCTCATAACATCATCAGTTTCCAGCGCAGAGTCCAAGCGGGCTTGGATTAAGGTATACAGGGCCAGTCCAATCACTGGGCAAACTAGGTGGTAGCCTAGGGCTGCAGTTTCTGGGGGGGAAGGGAGCACCACCAAAGATCTGCTACAGTCATAGCAAAGCAATAGGTCCTGGCAACCACACAAACTCAAGAGAGTCATCAGTGCATATGTTTACCTGCAGGAAGTATGCAAATACATCATTTACCCTTGTAAGTGTCTTTCTGAAATCTCCCTCATTATATTTACAAAATAAAATGTAATATTTAAAAATATGATGGCCAAGCATGCATTTTTATAGTATTGTTGTGGGAGGGATGGTGTTGAAATGATTACAATTCAGTTTAATAATTAATATTGGTATTGGTATTAATAAAAAATATTGGTAGGAGGAGCAATAGGGGTCTAAAAGCTAATTTCAAGGGGTACAAGGCTGAAGTTTTGCTAGGGTACCTAATACACTTGCACTGGCCCTGAAGGCATATCTGATAAGACTCTCTCAACCTTTGTGCCCTAGGAACAGGCTTTAATTCTGCCCCGACCTTTCCCACTCCTCTAATTTTATGGATCCTGATCCTCGACTTTCACTCAAGAAAATTTGTCCTCATATTTTCTCTGAGCCTTGTTCGCACTAGCTTTATATCAGTCATTTGTCTTCAAGTTACTTTTAAAGAAAATGCAACTCCTAGCACCTACTGTACTTCTGACAGATACTTGAATGTTTTTATCATATCCCACCCAGTCCTACAACTCCTCCTTCCTATGCTTTGTGTTCCAGACTATGTACCATTTTGGTAGCCTTCCTCTGAATGCTCCCTTCCTTTCAATATTCTTACAAAGGTATGGCCTCATACTGCTCCCAACTCTGTCCAGTTATATGATTACAAATGACTGAAGTCTCAAAAAGCGACCTCACTTGATGGTCCTCCTATCCCTATTGTTTCCTCTTTACAATATCGCGGGCTATTCTTGACACTTCCATTACTTTTCACGATCACATTAGCACAGTAGTGAAGCGCCCTTTTTCACTCTTCACCAGATATACTCCATTCGGCCATTTCTTCCAGATTAATCTGTCATCACCATGCTCCCTACTCTGGTTATTTCACACATGGACTATTGCAACATAATTTATGCCAGTTTACCACAATACCAACTCAAACGCTTTCAATCTGTTCAAAATACAGCTATTCGCCTTCTTTATCATGCTACAGTACCAAATTCGACCATGCCTCTCCCCTGTTCATCAAATCACACTGGTTGCCTCTTACATATCGGATTCATTCCAAAATTCTCTCTCACACATAAGATCCTGCACTCCGGTACCCCCATTTATTTATCATCTCACCTCATCCTGCATGCCCCTCCTCAGATTCTTTACTCAATTCATGCAAACTTTCTCCATCTCCCATCACCCTTACAAGTCCACTTCAAAACCACTTGGCACGCGGCTTTCTATTTCTTAGGACCTCACTTATGGACATTCGTCTTGAGTCTTCATACCCCAAGTTCAAATCCGCCCTGAAAACTCACCTATTTCAGCTTGCCTTTGATCTCCGTCCACAAGTACCCTTGGATTCTGCTCCAAACCCCTATGTCGCCTCCCTATTTTCCCCACTATCTCCTTCTTATCTTTCCTGTAATTTTAATGGAGTTCCTTTTCCTTTTTATTTGTTTTTAATTTGCTTATTGTAAAGCTCTCTGTTGGTACAAAGGGCGATATATCAAATTTTAATAAACCATAAACCATAACAATAAACCAAAACTTTGTAAAAGAGTTTTCTTGCTATACACATACATATTCAATTCCATTCATTACATCAATAAAGTCATTTAATAATACCTCTTTAAATAAGTTGCATCTAGTCACCATGCTTTTCTCAGTTTTATTCCTTCTCAGCCTTTATAGATTGCACTACAGAGCTGCACAATAGGGAGTTAAAAACTGATCTGTGAATGACATTGCATACCTGACCAGAAATGTATCCAAAAAAAGATGGCGGGTATGCAAAAATCTACTAAATTTTCAATCACTAATACATCTGCAGATTTCTTCAAAGCATTAAGAATTATTATAGTTTTAAACTCATAAAATAAAAATTTCATTATGAATTAAAGAAATACATGTTACTATAATTCTTGCTTCATGTAATTTAAAATATATACAAAAGAAAAATCAATTTGAAAGCACCTTTCAGAAGAAACAAAAGTCAAAATTTAAAACAAAGAACTCAGACTGCTTCCTCAGTGAGAGCGCAGGTAATATGCAGCTGCAGCAAAGTAATACACGTATTAATACACATGTTTAGAACACATCTTAGCTCAAGAATTATTGTACAGATTACCAGCATTCAAGTAAAATACCTGAAAAATGTACCTTTCTTGCAGTGTAGATGTCAAAAAATGGCTTGTTTCGGACACTGAATGGCTCTTGTGTTTTGTCTATAAGTCCATTCTTCATTTTTTCATGCCTTGGAAATATAATTTCTTTCTCAATACATGATAGTCGAATGTTAAAATCACATTCTCCAACTGGCTGACCCTGCAACATTCAATAAAATAGAAATCAATTAGACTCAAAATATTTGTTCACAAAGTAATTTTTTAAATTACTATTTATTGAACTTGAAAAGTAGGGATTATTAGCATATACTGTGAACTAAATGACAATGGCAGAACCTCTACTTCAGAATATGAATTACAGAAATCCATATTTTGTTCAAAAGTCAGAAGGTAAAGCAAATGTAAACATCAAATTCAGAATATTAGGCACTGTCAGATTTTCTTGGAATCTGAGCCAGGTTAAACAATAGGAGCCGGCCACAGAGAACTCAGTCTCAATGCCCCCCCCCCCCAAATCCCCCCAAAAAAGGTGTATCACAGCTTCTTTTTTAAGGACCTGATTTACTGTTTTCCCAATTTCAACGGGAAAAGAAAGCTTAATAAATCAGACCCTTGACAAGCCATTAGACAGTGACAACAGAAGGCAGTGACACTTCTCTCCCTCCCCTTCCCACCAACCTCAATGAAAAAGTTGTCAGCAGCATATTGGTGATCCTTTAAACTGGTACCCAAGGCAACTTCTTTTTTTGCTTCACAAATCACCATGGCCTGGTAAAAGGCAAAGCAAAAAAAAAAAAATCTTACATAACCCAGTCCCTCTCTCTCCCTCAGCACCCCATCACCTGTCTGTCTGTCTCTCACAGCCCTCCACTATCACACCAGTCTGTCTCTCTCTCTCTTAGAGTCCCTCCCCACTATCACCCCAGTCTGTACGTCTCTCTCTCTCATAGTCCCTCCCCACTATCACCACAGTCTGTCCATCTCTCTCTCTCCTTTCCCCCCTCCCCTATCGATCACCCAATCTGTTTCCTGCTCTCATTACCCCCCTCCTCAGCCATCACCCAATGTTTTTCTCTCACATTTTCCCCTCCCTCAGCCATCACCTGATCTTGCTCTCTCTTTGCCCCCTCCTCAAGCCATCATCCAATCTGTTTCTCTCTTCTTGCCCCTCCCCAAACCATGACCTGATTTGTTTCTCTCTACTTGCTCGCCTCTCCCGGCCATCATTCAATCTGTTGCTGCACTTGCTGTCCTCCCTCGGCCCCCATCCGATCTATGCTGTTTGCTGTCAGCTTTGCATGTAGCTCAAACTGCACGGTGTAGGAAGTTTGCTGATCTCGTGAGACTTGAAACCGTGAGATCAGCAAACTTCCTCCACCGTGCAACTGAAGCTGCATTCAGAGCCGATCGCAGTGCAGCAAATGGTTAAGAATACATAGGTATCAGAAAAGGGTGGGTCACATGGGCCTTGTCCCACCAAAGTTCTGCCTGACTGCAGAGAGAAGAAAGCAGATTCCTTCAGTCTGCCTACGGGAGATTGGATCTCCATGTCACCTGAGGTCAGTGCCTTCAAGAGCTTGCCCACCTCTTTGAACTTGGGAGCTAGAGGAGAAGAAAAAGAGCTCTAGCACCAGAAAACAAGCTTTGCCTAAGAATAAAAAAAAAAAAAAAAAATCTTTTTGCAATACAGCTATAAATTACTAGGCAATGCAGCTATTAAAAATGAAATAAAGACTCCTTTAAGAGCTCTCATGCAGAGCGTTTGTATTCACGAACCACAGTATTACCTGGTATGCAATGCAGACCCTCTAAGAATGGCTCTTAATGTGGAACCTAGCATCATGTAGCTATAATTTAGGTTATTTTTCCCTATGTACATCCACTGATTGTGTCTGATGATCTTAAAGTAGCTAAACAGGTAGAAAAGGCGACAGCAAAAGCTAGATGTATGCTTGGTTACATAGGGAGAGGAATGGCCAACAGAAGAAAGGAGGTGATAATGCTTCTGTATAAGTCATAAGAACATAAGAACATAAGACATGCCATACTGGGTCAGACCGAGGTCCATCAAGCCCAGTATCCTGTTTCCAACAGTGGCCAAACTAGGCCATACGTACATAGCAATATCCCCAAAAGACACAGGTTCCACAATGCTTGTACTGGGTCAAGCATTGATATCCTGGGTCCCTTTTTAATAGTGGTTTATGGACCTTTCCTCCAGGAACTTGTCCAAACCTTTTTTAAACCCAGCTATACTAACAGCCTTTACTACATCCTCCGGTAACAGATTCCAGAGTTTGATTACACGTTGAGTGAAAAAATATTTTCTCTTATTTGTCTTAAATAGTTTACCCTGTAGCTTCATTACATGTCCCCTAGTCTTTCTATACTCTGATAGCGTAAACAATTGATCCACGTTTATCCGTTCCACTCCATTCATTAATTTATAGACCTCTATCATATCTCCCCTCAGCCGTCTCTTCTCCAGGCTAAAGAGCCCTAACCTTCTTAGCCTCTCTTCATAGGAGTAGCCTTCCATCCCCTTCACCAATTTGGTGGCTCTTCTCTGTACTTTTTCTAATAACGCTATGTCCTTTTTAAGATATGGTGACCAGAATTGCACACAATATTCAAGGTGCGGTCGTACCATGGAGCGATACAGAGGCATTATAACATCCTTTGTTTTATTCTCCAACCCTTTCCTTATGATACCTAGCATTCTATTTGCTTTCTTGGCCGCCGCTACACACTGGGCGGAGGGTTTTAACATGTTATCCACGATGACTCCTAAATCTTTTTCCTGGGTGGTGGTTTCTAATGTGGAGCCTTGCATCGTGTAACTATAGTGTGGGTTGTTCTTTCCTAGGTGCATAACTTTGCACTTGTCCACATTAAATTTCATCTGCCATTTGGATGCCCAGTCTTCCAATTTATCCAGATCCTCCTGCAGTTTTCCACAATCCTCTTGGGTTTTAACAACTTTAAACAGTTTTGTGTCATCTGCAAATTTGATAGCCTCACTAGTTATTCCCTTTTCCAGGTCATTTATGAATATGTCAAAAAGCAGCGGACCCAGTACAGATCCCTGGGGTACTCCACTATTCACCTTTTTCCATTGGGAATATTGGCCATTTAGCCCTACCCTCTGCTTTCTATCTTTTAACCAGTTCCCGATCCACAATAGTACACTGCCTCCTATCCCATGACTTTTTAGCTTCGCCAAAAGTCTCTGATGGGGGACTTTGTCAAAAGCTTTCTGAAAGTCCAGATACACTATATCAACCGACTCACCTTTGTCTACCTGTTTATGCACACCTTCAAAAAAACATATCAGATTAGTAAGATAAGATCTTCCTTGTCTAAAGCCATGTTGGCTGTCTCCCATTAGGCCATGACTATCTACATGCTGTGTAATTTTGTTCTTTATGATGGTTTCTACCGTTTTCCCTGGTACTGACGTCAGGCTCACCGGTCTGTAATTTCCTGGGTCACCCCTGGAACCCTTTTTAAAAATTGGTGTTACGTTGGCGACCCTCCAATCTTCAGGTATTACAGATGATTTTAATGAAAGTTCACAGATTACCAATAGCAGGTCTGCAATCTCATATTTCAGTTCTTTCAACACTCTGGGATGTATACCATCCGGTCCAGGTGATTTGCTACTATTCAGTTTATCAAATAGTTGTAATATATCTTCCCGGTGTAGCGATATTTCTCTCAATTCCTCTGCAGTATCACCTTTAAATACCACTTCAGTCTTGGGTAACATCCCTACATCTTCCTCAGTAAAGACCGAAGCAAAGAATTCATTCAGTCTCTCTGCTATAGCCTTGTTTCCTCTTACTGCCCCTTTTACCCCTCTATCATCTAATGGTCCAATTGACTCTCTCACAGGCCTTTTGCTACGAATGTACTTGAAAAAGTCTTTATTTTGTGTTTTTGCTTCCGTAGCAAGTTTCTTCTCAAATTCCCGCTTTGCCTGCCTCATCAATGCTTTGCATTTAACTTGCCAGTGCTTGTGCTGTTTCCAGTTTTCATCATTTGGCTCTTTTTTCCATTTCCTGAAGGTTGCTTTTTTGGCAGCAACAGCCTCTCTGACCTCACCTTTAAACCATGCTGGCAGTTTTTTGGACTTTCTTCCACTTTTCCTAATGCGTGGAATACAGCTGGTCTGGGCTTCGAGGATAGTATTTTTAAATAACACCCAAGCTTGCTGTAAGTCTTTAACCTTTGGAACCGCTCCTTTTAGTTTTTTCCTAACTATATTCCTCATTCTATCATAGTCTCCCTTTTGAAAGTTAAAAGGTAGTACTGTGGATGCCTTTACTATCTGTCCTCCACTAATTAAATCAAACATGATCATACTTTGATCACTATTGCCAAGTGGTCCCAACACCCTTATTTCTTGCACCAGATCTGGCGTTCCACTAAGGACTAGGTCCAGCATGGCTTCCCCTCTGGTCGGTTCATGAACCAGCTGCTCCAAGAAGCATTTATTCCATCTAGAAACTTTATCTCTTTAGCTTGTCCTGCTGTGACACTGACCCAGTCGATACCGGGGTAATTGAAATCACCCATTATTACTACTCTGTTGTGACTTTTGTTAGCTTCCTTGATTTCTTTGAGCATTTCATCATCCATTTGTTCATTCTGGCCAGGCGGTCGATAGTATACTCCAACTGCCATCACCTTCCCCTTCATAAATGGAATTTCAATCCATAGAGATTCTACAGCAAATTTTGTTCCCTGCAAAACTTTAATCCTTTCTGACTCAATGCCCTCTCTAACATAGAGCGCAACCCCTCCACCAATTTGATCAGCTCTATCATTACGATATAGTGTGTATCCAGGTATCACAGTGTCCCACTGGTTATCCTCCTTCCACCATGTCTCTGAGAGTGCAATCATATCTAACCTCTCATTTAGTGCTATATATTCTAACTCTCCCATCTTATTGTTTACACTTCTAGCATTGGCATACAAGCATTTTAGAGACTGTATTTTATTCATATTAATCTGGCTATTGGTAGGCAGGGGTAATTTGGAATCTTAATGGTCTGTCTGCTCCTTACTCAAGGGCATTTGGGCTACTATACTCCCTTTTGGAACCTCACTGCTTTTGGTAGTATCCTTCAAGGATACCTTTGTCCGAACCATGCACTCCTGGGTGACTGTCAGCTTTCCCCTAATTTCTAGTTTAAAAGCTTCTCTATCTCTTTTTTAAAGGTTAATGCCAGCAGTCTGGTCCCATCCTGATTAAGGTGAAGCCCATCCCTTCGGAAGACCCCCCCTTTCCCCAGAATGTTCCCCAGTTCCTAACAAATCCAAAACCCTCATCCCTGCACCATTGTCTCATCCACGCATTGAGACTCCGGAGCTCTGCCTGTCTTTTGGGTCCTGCACGTGGAACAGGAAGCATTTCGGAGAACGCTATCCTGGAAGTTCTGGATTTCAACTTCCTACCTAAAAGCTTAAATTTAGCCTCCAGAACTTCCCTACCACATTTTCCTATGTCATTGGTACCAACATGTACCAAGACAGCAGACTCCTCCCCAGCACTATCTATGATCCTATCTAGGCGGTGCGTGAGGTCCGCTACCTTTGCACCAGGCAGGCATGTTACCAGGCGATCCTCACGTCCACCAGCCACCCAGCTATCTACATTCCTAATGATTGAATCACCAACTATAACAGCTGTCCTGACCCTCCCCTCATGGGGACATGGCCCTGGAGAAACGTCCTCGGTGCGAGAGGGTTTTACATCACCTGGAGGACAGGTCCTAGTTACAGGATCACTTCCTGCCACACCAGGGTGATGCTCTCCTGTCACGTGACTTCTCCTCCATGGCAACAGGGATGCTGCCAGACTGGAGGTGGGACTTCAGGACTATATCCCTGTAGGTCTCGTCCATGTACTTCTCTGTCTTTCTTATGTCTTCCAGGTCTGCTACTCTAGCCTCTAGAGAACGGACTCGTTCCCTGAGAGCAAAGAGTTCTTTGGTGCAACCTCATTTGGAGTATTGTGTGCAATTCTGGAGACCGCACCTTCAAAAGGATATAAACAGGCTGGAGTCAGTATAGAGGGTGGCTACTAAAATGGTTAGTGGTCTTCATTATAAAGCATATAGGACAGACTTAAGGATCTTAATATGTACACCTTAGAGGAAAGGCGGGATAGAGGTGATATGATTGAGACGTTTAAATACATCCATGACATAAATGCATAGGAGGAGAGCCTCTTTCGATTGAAAGCAAGCTCTGCTACGAGGGGACATGGGATGAGGGTGAAAGGGGATAGATTCAGGAGTGATATGCGGAAATATTTCTTTACGGAAAGAGTGTTGGATCCATGGAATAGTCTCCCAGTGGAGGTGGTGGAGATGAGGACGGTGTCTGAATTCAAAGCAGCATGGGACAACATAGAGGATCTCTAAAGGAAAAAAGGGGACTGTTGTAGTGGTTGATATGGAAGGACAGACTAGATAGGCCATGTGGTCTTTTTCCGTCGTCATGTTTCTGTGTTTCACTTTGCATTTGTTCGCATTAAATTTCATCTGGGATTTGGATTCCTAATTTTATTTATTTATTTTATTTATTTATTTATCTATTTCTTCTATACCGCCCCTTCCAGAGATCAAGGGCGGTTTACATGGAACAAGTTAACAATTTTGTATACTTCAGTATACATTTACATTGAACAGGAACTTTCTAACTTTTTACAAATGATAAATGCGATAAACTGTCCAAACTATTTACATTGGTTATTTACAAGTGGTTATATACAATGTGTAATCAGCCAGTCTTTCAATGTCCTCCTGCAATTTCTCCCTGAGATAAGCAGCATGGAATCTGTCTACCTGTTTGAATCCTGCGAAGTACTTGTGACATGGATTGGCCGCTGTTGAATAAAGGATACTGGGCTTGACAGACCTTTGGTCTGACCCCGTATGGCAAATCTTATATTCTTATGAATGCTTAAGAAGAGGTGAACTTAAACCCAAACATAAGAGATTGATAGTTTCAACATAGGACAGTGGACTATGGAGAAAATAGCTCACAGCAAGCATAGTAAGAATGGTAAGATAGATAAATACAGATTCTGTGAAAAAGAACATGAAACTGCTATATGCCTTGTTGCTATCAGTGATGTGTTCTAGGAAGGCCTATAGAGAGAGATATAATAAGGTAGCACAGTTCCTACACTGGAAACTATGAAAGGTATAACATTGCCGTACCAGAAAAAAAATTTGAATTATAACCCTAAGAGAACTGTGGACAATGACGAAGGTGTGACTATCTGAGACATTCTAATTCTAACTGATGTAATGTTTGATGCAAGAAAATCAGATACTGCTTTTTTTTGTTTCCAAAAATTTACCTAATCACCAATCAGGCTCTACAATCCTTTGTATGGTAAAGCAGAAAAATACAATGGCACTGCTAATGCAAGCATTTTATGCCAAAGAACTATTCTGTGCAATAGAGAGAAAGAAAATCCTAAAGTACCACCACGGACATCAACTTGGCCCGCCCAGGCCAACACTTACAGTGGCACTGCCTACAACCAGGACTTCAATTGCTCAGATAACTGCTCCATTTGATCTATCTTTCTTTTTTTTTTTTTAGGTTACTCAGCAATCGAAAGGCATAGCAGAGGGCTAACAGCAAAACACCGCTGTTCCCATAAAAAATGTCTCGGGCTAGTCCACCATAGCAGTGTCTGCTGCTGCCTACCACCGTGGTCCACTGAAGCAGATTATAATGCAATGCACAGTCTGACTATTGTGGCCCTGAAATGCACTTCAAAACAACAGCATGCTGCCGTAAACAACTAATACTCCTGCTGGAATCCCTGCAAGCGCACCTATGGCAATAGACTGCTCCCACCCGAAGCCTAGACCGGCCGTGGATTCTATGATGCTCAGCCCCCATCCCATTATCGGGAAGGCTGGCCACACAGACTGCATCAATTGGCCTTCTCCCCACTCAGGGGGATACTAGCCACAGAGGATGCATTGAACAGTCTTCTCCCCATTAAAGGAGACGTTGGTCACAGATACTCTGCTGGATGGATACTGAAGCTGAGCAAAAAACCCCCGTCAAATCCTATTTTTTTATTTTTTTTTTTAACTGAGCTTACCTTAGAGCGATCCAAAGTAAGTTAGAGCCCCACTAGCCGAAGTATACCGTTTCTTCTTTTTGTCCTCCCAGCCTCCGTCCACTAGATCGGGAGGAAGACCCTTCAATAAAGAGACATTCCTCTTGAATGTTCTTGATCACCTCAAACTGACACCAACAATCTGGTTGAAATAATAGACACGTGGAACAACACCCTAGCTCAAGCCTCACTCCTCCCATCTTCCTCTAAACCCACTAAGAGGAAGCACACAGCGACATAGTTCACTCCCGATCTGCGTGAATCCTTTTCCCTTCTCAGAAAGCTTGAGCGATACTGGCAGCACTCCAGGTATGACATCGACCACGTCGCCTACCTTGCCAAATTACAAGAACACCAAAAAGCAGTTTATTTCAAGAGAAGGGCATATCTTCCGGTGACGTCACCAGACTACATGGCGGTACCATAGAAGGGCTCCGTCACTGAAGCCTGCAAAAAGGAGATAGAGCACCCCAAGCAACAGTGGAGTAGTGGCGAGATGCTGGGGAAGTGAGCTAATTAATCCCCGAAGACGTCCAACTAGCGATTGAGTGAGCAGCAGCAGCTAAAAGTGACACCAGTGTTGGCAGCTTGTGGGAGTGGAGAGAGGCACCACGTGGCAGCGACGAGCGGAGAGAGAACAGGCCGAGGCGACAGCAGGCTGTGGAGGCGATAGCTGCGGGAGCCTGGCTGATGCTGGGACAGTGAAGCGAGCTGTTGCCTGAGCCAGATCGGAGTGATCGGGTGGAGCGTGGGGCAGGCTGGAGCAGAGATCGGGAGAGAGGAGATCGGCGGGGCAGTGGTGAGCTGAGAGCAGCAGGAAGATCGAAGAGAGACAGAGCCTCTATAAGAGCACAGAGTTGGAATAGAGCGAGCAGCGCGGAAATAAAGGCAAGAGAGCAAGACAGAGAATCCAGTGCTGAGATGGCATTGCAGCCGTCGGAGCAGAGGGGAGTCTGAGCTCGGGGACCACGTGGCAGCCTGGAGAGAGGGAGAAGAAAGCGAAATCAGCAGAAAACATGGCAAGCACCCCGGAGAGTGAAGGAGGTGCAGACGAGGAGACAGCAAAGTGAAGGCAGGTAGAGCGCTGTGGTGGAATGGAGCACAAGAAGGTAATGGGAGAGAGAGGCCTGCCGCAGTGGAACTTGAGAAGCAGAGCGAAGCACAGCTCAGTAAAAGAGCAGGGAAGCACCCCAGGGCCAAGTACAGCACTGAATAAAGGTGAAAATCCGCAACAGGGGCAGAGTAAAAGTCTGGAACCGGGAAGGAAGATTGATTATCTTTTGTAAAGTGAAGCCAGGTCCCCAGAGAGCCCGGGGGGAAGAGACACACCGATAGAGTGAATAAATAGACAAACACGAAAAGAGCCACAGCAAGTGCTGAGCAGAAGCTGACGATTGAGGACAACCTTGAGTACTTGGTGCAGGGGGAGAGAGTCTGGATGGAGAAAGCAAGAGGTGGGATGTCAGCCAAGAAAAAACTAGCGGAATTTAGATCTTCCTATGTGATCCCAAAAGGAAGAAAAGATGGGGAGAAGGACAACAAAATGGTGGCTGAACATGTGGATAAACAGGAAGATGAGATGGAGGGACTAGGGACTCCAGGAGTAGCTGACATGATTAAGATGTGGTTAGAGAAGTTGAAAGAGGAACTCAAAGCGGAAATAAGTGAAGTTAAAAATGAGCTAAAAGAGACTTTACAATCTTTAAGACAAGACATTGTGGAGCTGGGAACCAGGGTGGACGAAACAGAACAGCAGGTGGAACAACAAGGGGACGTAATGGAGGCTCTACAAAAAGGATGGGAAGAGTTAAAGCAAGCCCAGGAAGAAGTGAAAGAAAAAACAGAGGACCTGGAAGACCGCTCCCGGAGATGCAATATACGAGTGCGAGGCATCCCCGAGGACGTCAAATATAAAAACTGCGAAGAAGTAATTACTAAAGTTTTTGGCCACATGCTACAAGCTGCAGCTTTAGAGGAGGGAACAATGGATGAACCTCTACAAATAGAGCGAGTGCATAGGGGGTTAGGGCCCATAAGGGACAACCGACCAAGAGACATTGTGGTATGCATGAACTCCTTCAAAATTAAAGAGCGCATTTTGAGGGCTGCCAGGAAATTGGGGCATTTCAAGTGGGAGGAACACGCCGTGGAATTGTTTCAGGATTTGTCCCTTGGAACACTACAACGCCGGAGAGAGCTGAAGGAGGTGACGGCCTTCCTGAGGAGGGAGGGGATGCGTTACAAGTGGCATTTACCCTTTCGGACTACTGATAACAGTGAAAGGGGTATCCAGGAAGGTGAAGACCAGCGAGGAAGCATGGACTGCATTACGAAAATTGAGACTAACCAATCTCCCGGATGAGGTAGCGGGGTCAGCAAATACAACAGCAACCATAAAATCTGCATCCAGGGGGTAAAGTTCGAGATGACACAGAGTTCCGGCCAGTGGTCGGAGGTTAATGCATCTAACCAAAGGAAGTCACGGAGGGACAGCGGTGACGAAGGAAGCTGGCTGACGAAGATGGTACTGGGATGCTGAGCTTTAAAAGACCTAACCAAAGACATGGGGTGATAGATAATGCTCAGTGAACTGTAAAACGATGTGATTTAAAGGGATAGTGTGTAAGTGGTAGGGAGGGGGGGAGTGAGTAAGGGGATTGATTGTAGTGATGAGATAATGAGGATAAAAGCTAACTAAAAGAGAAGGGGAGGAGGGGGGCTATACGGGGGAGGTGGGAAGCATGACGGAGGGTAGTAAAAAATAAGGGGAAGGGGTTGGGGGGAGGAGAACTAGCAGGGATAAGGCAGGTGGTGGTCTGATTGTCAGACACAATTTATGGAAGTCGAGTCTCTATGGAGGAGACAGGAAAAAGTAGGGGGGAGGAAGGGATTAAGAGGGAGGGGGAGGCAGGGGTTAAGAGTGGTAGGGCCAAGAGAGAAGGGGGGGAACCAGAAGCAAAGGTGAGCTAAAAATAGTTTCGTTAAATGTAAAGGGGCTTAATTCCCCATTTAAACGACAAAAATTGTATACAGAAATTGCACGCCAGAAGGCAATGATAGTGATGATACAGGAAACGCATTTGACAAGGGCAACAGAGTACCTGGTTAAATCCAGGGGATATGGAGAGCACAGTTACTTACCTGTAACAGGTGATCTCCGGAACAGCAGGAATTAGTCTTCACATATGGGAGACGTCGCCGACGGAGCCCGCACGGGAATGCTCCCCAGCATCCAATCAGAAAGCCTTTGGGAGCATCCCCCGCGCCTGTGCGGTGGCTTCCCGCCCTTCCTACTGCCTCTCCCCAGTTGAGTTTCATAGCTGAGCCAGAAGGAGAGGAGAGGAAGGAATAGAGAGAAAGAGATACAACTCCTAGGGGAGGTGGGCGGGTTGTGAAGACTAATTCCTGCTGTTCCGGAGATCACCTGTTACAGGTAAGAGTAACTGTGCTATCTCCAGGAACAAGCAGGAATGAGTCTTCACATATGGGGACTCCCTAGCTGAGGATGCCCGGGGGAGATCCCGTAAGCCCGGCCCAGGACGGGATGGCATTTGCCCAACCTGAATCCCCGGCATCCCCCGAGGGATGGAGGGTAGGAGTTGAGAGGAGAAGAACAGCAAAACCCAAAGACTACAGGGAGAGTAGTCATTAGAGTGCATGGAGCATCATTAAGTTTTTAATGAATTAATGACTTAGTACCATGTAAAGCTTACCCACTGAGTTGTAAGAAGTAGGACTGTGATGGAGGTACTGTAGAAGCAGTAGCGAGGTCTTCAAGGGAACTTCACCGCAGCGAGGAGGAAGTTCCAAATCCGGAAGGCCAGGAGATCCAGGAATCAGCTGGGTCAGGAGAAGGACAGCAGGTCTTCAAGGAAGCTTTATACAAAGCTGAGCACTCCCTTAGGAGTAGAGTCCATAACTCAGAGGACTAACAGTAGAAGACTGGCCGATCTTGATAGCCCATTCCGGAGAAGAGTAGGGGTGTACCCCGGAGCAGAAGGAGTACACAGCCTGCCCTAGCTAAGAGATAGGGAGACAAGGGTCTGAATCTCCGGGAGGAGGGCATAACTGAAAATAGAAGCTGTTGACTTCACAGAAGTAGAGTACAACCAGTCCGAGGGCCGATCTAAGGAATAGGCAGGCGGACTGGCCGGACCCCGGAGGTGGGGGGGGGGGGGGGGAGCGTGAGTACCGGCCATTGGGAAAAAAATCGGCGGCAGAACACAGGCACTGTGGACATCCCCCAAAACGCGCCTATCGAGCAGGCGATATCTGTGGAGAACGCCCCCCCCCCCCGCAGTAATGCAGGTACGCTGAGAAACCTACCTCCATGAGCATAACACTGGTAAGGCGGACCTGCCAGTGATCCACAGAACGTCCACCTGGGGAGGTGGCGTCAAGATCCGTCTGGGAGAGGGATCTATTCCGGTGGAACACGGGCAGATCGGCGAACGGTAGCGTGAAGGACAGAGGATAGCATCAGTCCGGAAGAACACACCAGGGGGCTCGAGGCCCTATAGGTGTCCCCAGGACCTGCACGCAGAAACTCGCCCCCCGCACTAATCGAAGGACATGAGGGCATAGCCCCTGGTAAGCATAGGGGAACTATAGTGGCTGGAAGGAAAATTCCGGTACGGAAGCAATCAGCAGGGGATACTGCCGAGAAGGGTTCGGGGACGTACCTAAGGGTAAGCCAGCTGACCGTGGGCCAGAGCTATCATGGAGTAGAGGTGGTCTCCCTCTACCAATGGAAGGAGAGTACCTGAACCCCTGGATAAGCCCCCGAACCATTTGCCCTACTGAACGAACCCCAGAGTAGAGCTCAATTGTAAACTTCTGGTAAGAAGGTAATTGCAGGCAGCCGCCCACCGGAGCCTAAAACTGCTTGGTATGAGAGTTCTGGTGCGGCCCCGGGGACTTCAACCCAGGGCGAGGGGTCCCTTGCTTGGGCGCACCTGGCGGTTGGGCGGAGGGGTGACATTTCCTCTTCCTAGGGAAGGAGGGCCTGGTGAGGCGCGCACCACCGCCGGGGGGAAGCCGGGCCCTAGGATGGCTTCTAACGCTGGGAAGGTTAGCGAAGCACTGCGCGACCTGACGTAAGGCTTCGCTATTGAAGAGGTGATCTCCGTCACAGGGAGAATTACCCAGGTTATGCTGTGCCCGTCTACACAACTCGGACGCCTGCAACCATGCTGTACGGCGTGCTCTAATGGCAACAGCAGAGCATCTGCTGACCGACAGGAAGGAGTCTAGAGAAGCACGAGAAAGGAACCCAGAGATATTCCTGCAGTGATAAAGAAGCAAGGAATATTCAAAGGCCTTGGTTGCAGACAAGAAGGGAGACAACAGAGATAATCTCTCGGTGACCTCCCGGAGCGACAGACTCATATAAAAAATATATGAAATAATTCTGGACGCCAGCATAGACGTTTGGAAGGTTTGACATCCTAGGGTATCTAGCGTCTTCGAGGCGTGGCCTGGCGGGCGAGAAGAATGCTTTTCCTTGCTGCCGGCCTTCCTCAGCGCCGATTCCACCACAATGGAACGATGTGGAAGCTGGTGCTGCCGAAACCCCGGGGAGGGAGGCACCCGATACAGAGCATGCAACGCAGTCGACGGTGCCGGAACCCTCAAAGGCGACCGCCAAGCCCCCAGCAGATCATCCTGCAGGGAGGGATGCAGAGGAAGCATCACGGCGGCCCGTTCCGCAGGGCCTGGAGTTAGGTCCGGGATAGGGATGGCCAGCAAGTCCGCCATGTCAAGGAGGAAATTCTGAAAAGACGGCTCTCCCGGAGGGGCTATGCCGTGGGAGGCAGTGGCGGGAGAGGCCGCCAGGGCACCGAGAAGCCTCTCGGGCTGCTGCCCGCTGGGCAGAGGAGGGGACAAACAGCCCCGGACTGGGGTTGACCACCACAAGGCGTCGTCGGCTCCTGGAATTGATTCCAAGCTAGGCATCGAAGGGGTCGATGGCGCCGACGGAGCCGCCGGAATCGGCCTCGGCCCCGAACCCGGGGGCGGCGCTGCCCCGGCAACTGAAGCGGTTCTGTGGCAGCCAGAGGGCAGTGTCCACCAAGAAACAGCAAAATACCACGTGGGTAACAGGAACCAGTCAGAAAACGTGGCAGGAGGTTCAAAAGTAACCTTTATTGATCCACGGATAAGGTGCGCCAAACCCAACACAGGCCGTGTTTCGTACACCACTTCCTCAGGGGTTATAGGCTCACACTGCACCAAGCCAAATTCAGAAAAACCTTTTGCTGAGCAGAGGCACGGATCCCACCTGCCTCTAGTGCGCGATGCAATTATAATTGTGTGTGAAAAAACGCATATAATAGATGATCCGAACTCAAAGACCACTCGATACCACCATGACACACGGCCTGTGTTGGGTTTGGCGCACCTTATCCTTGGATCAATAAAGGTTACTTTTGAACCTCCTGCCACGTTTTCTGACTGGGAGCCGGAGGGCAGTGGCCAACGATCTCCGCTCTGCGTCGCGGGAGGGGACAGGGGCCGATCCCGAGACGTGTCGTGGCCAAGTCTTCGAGGCTGGATACCAATTCCAGGCTGGGCATCGAACCGAGCGATGAAATCAACTCCCTTCTAGAGGGCCCCGGCGGGGGCGGCCGCGCAGGCAGTGCTGATCCCGGGGAGCGGATCGGAACCGCGTCGATCGGCGTCGCGAGCATCAAGGGCCCCCGAGGACGAAGCTCGGTGGAGAGGGGCCCATCCGACGCCGGCGCCGATGTCGGGCACTGCCAGATGCCGGGCCCCCTCTCGAGCCCGCCTGACCCGGGGGGAAATCCTTCTGGGACATACGACCCGTCCCCGAGGGTACCCAGGTCACCCGTCGACGAGCCCCTGCGGGAAGGGAAGTGCCAGACTCCTGCGCCGACGCCGGGGTACCGTTGCGGGACGGCGCGGATCCAGGCTGGATCGAAGTGATCGAAGACCACGGGGCCCCCTTTCTCGGAAAGGGTGGGGCCCTCGACGGCCGCAACGATGCCGGGGGGTCGCCCGTCTGGGGCTGATCGACATACCCCGAGGCTCCCGGGGAAGGCCGACGGCGGTCCCTGGCGCTCGATGCCCCTGCCGTCTCCGGCGGAGCGGTGCCGCACAAACCCGGTATCACCCTTGCGCAGGGCTGGGATACCGGCAACCCAGCGTGGGTCGAGGCGACCGGCCCCGAGGCCAGATGACCATCCCCAGCGAAGAGTGGAACCGCCGACGCCGACGCGCCCAAAGCGGGTACCACCTCCACGCATGGCCTGAACGTAGGGCCGCCAGACTGTGTCGAGTCGGTCGGCCCTAGAGCTGCCGAGGGCAGCGGCAGGTGACCCCCGGTGGGGAGCGGGTCACTCGACCCTGACGGGTCGGCACCGCCGGGAGCGGATACCACCCCCGTAGGAACGCCATACCGGCAGGAGTCGGTTGGCCCCGGAGGCGCCGAGGACCGCGGCTGACAGCCCCCGGTGAGGAGCGGAACGCTCGACGCCGGCATTGAGGGGTCGGCACTGCCCATAACGGATACCACCCCCGCGCATGGCAGGGATGACGGAACGCCAGGCTGGACCGATTCGATCGGCCCCGGACGATCCTCAGTGAGTAGCGGGACGCTCGACACCGACACCGATGCCGGGGGGTCTGCACCGCTAGAAGCGGGTACCTCCCTCGAGCATGGCTTGGACATAGGGAGGTCAGACTCGGTCGAGTCGATCGGCCCCGGATGCGCCGAGGATACCAGCTGACGATCCCTGGCGAAGAGTGGAACACTCGACGCCGGCGCCGATGCCGGGGAATCGGCACCGCTCGAAGCGGGTACCTCCCTCGAGAACGGCTCGGGAATGTTCTGTGAGGAGCGAACCCCAGGAACATCCCGAAACCCCGTAAATGCTTTGGAGCCCGAGGACTCCCGCCGGGGTATAGTAGCCAAGGGGGACTTGAGGTGTTGGCCGGAGTCGTCGCCATGCCGCGCATGAGACTCGCCCCTCAAGACTTGGCTAGTCTTAACAGACTGTTGCATGGTTACCTGATCCTGGAGAGAAGAAAAACCCGATGACCGCGCCTTGGGCGTGAAAACGTCATCGAGGGATACCCGAAAAAGGGAAGGTCTTCTCCCGACACTGTAGCCCGGAGGACCCGGGGGGAAAGGGTCAGGCCCCAAACAAGAGAGGCACCAGGCATTGGAGTCCATGTGGAAAACTAAGTCCCCGCAGTGAGGGCACTTCTGGGGCTCCATGCTGTAAGCCCAGTAGGCCTCGGCGCCCAGAGGGAAAAAAGGTCCCGCTAGGCGACGAAAATAAGTGAGAAAAGAAAAACAAAAGGGCACAGAGGTGCCGCTGTCGGCGGGAAAAGCCGCGACTACAGAAACAAGAAAAGAAAAGAAAAAAGGTAAAAAGTTCTGCGGTGGCAGGAGGGACGTCCTGCCTGCTCCGCGGAAAACGAAAAACTGGGGAGAGGCAGTAGGAAGGGCAGGAAGCCACCGCGCAGGCGCGGGGGATGCTCTCAAAGGCTTTCTGATTGGATGCTGGGGAGCATTCCCGTGCGGGCTCCGTCGGCGACGTCTCCCATATGTGAAGACTCATTCCTGCTTGTTCCTGGAGATTATGTATACATGCATCTAACACAGTGGAAAAGAAAAAAGGAGGGGTTGCCATACTAATTGATAGAAGGTTAAAGATGCACTTGCAATCGATTGTGCGAGACAAAGAGGGGAGATATGTGTTGTTGTGTTTAAAGATGGGGAAAGAATGGTATTGTATAATGAATGTCTATGCGCCTACAGGGGCACAAAGTGAATTCTGGATAAAACTGAATGAGGTGAGGAAATTGGGGGAGGGTATTCTAATTTGTGGAGGTGATCTCAATTTAACATGGAACCCGGCTATAGATGCCACGAGAAAAAGAGAGGGTAAAAAGGTGGATAGGCATAGATATTGCAGCTTTGTAATGCAGCATTGCCTGATAGATGCTTGGAGATTCCATCACCCAGGGAAGGGACAATTTTCTTATTTCTCACCAGTACATGGCTCATACTCAAGAATAGATGCAGTATGGATCTCAAAGGAGGTGGGGGGGGAGGATTAAGGGGGGGGAGGATTAAGGGGGCGGAGATGGACTCAATTACATGGTCGGACCATGCACCAACTGAGGTAAGATAGGGAGAGGGGAAAGGCATAGAGTTCTGGAGGCTTAATGAGTCATTATTAGAAGATGGGAGGGTAAGAGAGGACATTGAGAGGGAGACGAGGGAATATTTTAAGTGGAATGATAATGAGGAGGTGGCTTGAGGAGGAGTGTGGGATGGGTATAAGGCAGTGGTGAGAGGAATTTTAGTTAAATGGGGGGCACAGAAAAGGAAGGAAAGGGAGGGAAGAGAGAGGGAATTGAGAGAACGATTGGTGGAATTGGAAGAGTTAGATGCGTAGGGACATCATGGAGCATAGAGCTCAGATGTTGGCAATATGAACTCAGATAAATGATATGCAGGCAGAAAGGATAAGACATCAGATGCAGTTGTTGCGGCAGGACTTTTTCGAGGGAGGTAATAAAGCGGGGAGATATATGACGCAGAAATTGAAACAGAGGGAATTGCACTCTCATATAATGAGAATTCGAAATCTGGGAGTTGGTAACTAAGGATGGGGAGATTAGGGAAGCATTTAGGGCATATTACCAGGGGTTGTATGAAACAAGGGATCCTCCACAGAGGGAGAGAGTACAAAGTTATCTCGACTCCCTAAACTTGCCTAAGCTAGAGGAGGGGGAACAAGAAGAGCTAAGTAAGGCCATACGAGGGGACGAGGTGCAGAGGGCGATAAAACAGTTGAAATTAGGTAAGGCACCGGGACTGGATGGGCTTACAGCAAGATTCTACAGAAGGTTTGGAGAACTCCTAAATGCACCCTTAGTGAGATTATTTAATTTACCGAGGGAGGGAGGGGTGCTAGCGGATACAATGGGGTGGGCGGGAATAACAGTAATACATAAAGAGGGGAAAGATCCGCAAGAATGCTCATTGTATAGACCGATATCGCTGCTTAATTTAGACGCTAAATTGTTAGCTAAAATCCTTGCCATGCGCTTAAATAAGATAATAGGGAAGCTGATTAATTATGATCAAGCGGGATTTATTCCCGGTAGATAAGTAGCAGACAATATTAGAAAGATATTGAATATGATATGGTTCATTGAACAAAGTGGGGAAGAGGCCCTGCTCTTGTCAATGGATGTGGAAAAGACTTTCGACCAGGTGTCGTGGCCTTTTTTCTTTCAGGTAATGGAAAGAATGGGGCTGGGGGAAGAATTTATAAATTGGGTAAAAGCACTGTACCACCAGTTGAAAGCTTGTGTTAGGGTGAATGGGGCTTATTCTGGATTTTTTGGGCAGGGGAGGGGAACGAGACAGGGATGCCCTCTATCACCGTTACTATTTGCAATATCACTGGAACCATTCGCGCAGAGGGTGAGAGAACGGGCAGATGTAATGGGAATACAGGTAGGACGGGGAGAATATAAAATATCCCTGTTTGCAGACGATATAATATTGAGCGTGGCTAGACCCCGTTTAAGTATTCCAATATTAATGTGGGAATTAGAAGAATATGGTAGGCTGTCGGGATTTACCTTTAATTGGAGAAAATCAGAAATTTTAAACTTATCTGTAACTAGAGATGTACAGGATATATTGCAAAAGAAATACCCATTTAAATGGGCTCGGGAGAAAATTAGATATCTAGGCATCCAAATAAGCAATAGACTGGAAGCTTTATATAAGTTAAACTATTTGAAGATATTTGGGCAGATAGAGAGTTCGCTAGCAGGGTGGGAGTGGGGATACCTTTCCTGGTTTGGGCACATAGCAACCGTAAAGATGATGGTATTGCCACGACTGTTGTTCCTGTTTCAGAGGTTACCAATAAGAGCCCTGCAAAATAAGTTAAAACAGGTACAAAGACTTGTAAATCGATTTGTATGGTCAAATAGGAGGCCAAGAGTAGCTTTGGCAGTAATGCAACGAGCCAAAGGAGAGGGGGGGGGGGGTTAGGAGTACCAAACTTTAGAAAATACTATGAGGCAGCACAACTGAAAACGATCTATGAGTGGCTAAGAGGAAGACAGAAACAGTGGGTCCAAATGGAAGAAGAGTTATTAGGGGGAGGGGGTCTGGAAAGACTGGTATGGAGGGGTAATAAAGGTTTTGACAATAAACCCCAAAATCCCATTATTATGCACAGTTTGAATGTGTGGAAACAAAACAGACAATTATTGGTCCAGGCTAAAGTTTATACACAGGGAATGACATTGGAGGCCTGTTTTGATAGGGGTCAGTGGCCTAGGGTACATAGACTACGTAGATGGGCGAGGGGGCTGACGCATATCTCCCAAATAATAAGTACGAAGGGGGTTTTAGAGTTTGCGGGCATCAAGGATTTATATGGATTAATGGAAAGTGATTACTACGCATATCTACAAATTAGTCACTTTGTAAGACAACAGAAAATATGGACAGATTTATGGGAAAATAGGGGATGGAGGGGAGAGTAAACTGGGATATATGCTGAAATGGAAAGAGGACTTGGAGGTGAGTTGGAATAAAGAGGTGTGGGATAAGGTAATACAGACCGTGGCCCTTATTTCTATTGCTACTCAGATAAAAGAGAATACTTATATAAAGTGCTATATCGATGGTACTGGACACCAGTAAGCAAAAAAAAATCAGGAAGTGGATATGATGACCGCTGTTGGAGGGGTTGTCAAGAGAGAGGGGATTGGTTACATATGTGGTGGAAGTGTGAATGGCTACAGGCCTATTGGGTAAAGATTATAGATATGATCTATGGCATGACAGGCTTTAGACTGCACAGGCGACCAGAGGTATGTTTATTGCATCAACTGGAGGAAGATATTCCCAGAAGGGACGAGGGAGTGCTGCATCATTGTATAGTAGCAGCAAGATGTGAGACAGCACAACACTGGGTGGGGCCAAGTAAACCACAACCTGCAGGATTTGTCAGACGAGTGGCTGAGGTGACTTTGATGCACAAATTGACAGAGCTGAGACAGGGGAAAGGGGAGAGGAGTGTCGAACCATGGAAGGGGGTGTGGAAGTGACTGGAACCCTGGAGGGTGGGAGAGAGGGAGCGGCATCTTAGCTAAATAGGATTAAAATATTGGGGGCAAGGTCAGAACTCAGGGTGAATGAGAGCAAACCATGGCATGAATGAGGGGAGAAGGGGGGAGGGGAGGGGGGAAGGGGGAGGGGAGGGGGGAAAGGGGGGGGAGAAGGGGGGAGGGGAGGGGGGAAAGGGGGGGGAGAAGGGGGGAGGGGAGGGAGAAGGGGGGAGGGGAGGGGGGAAAGGGGGGGAAATTGCACAGAGAGCTGAATAAGGGGGATGTACAGGTAAGGGGGGAAACTATGTTATGATGGGTCAGCATTGAGGAGAATGTATAATGTGGAGAACAAAGCGTTTTGTAAATTTCATTGAAATGTTCATTGCAGTGGTTAATAAAAATTTAAAATGGAAAAAAAAAGAGAGAGAAGGGAATACCGCACCAACACCCTTTTGCGCTCGCTTAACAAGCCCCGCGAGCTCTTCAATATTGTGAGATCCCTTACAGATGACGCCTCCAAGAACCAACCAGCAATTACCCTGCCACAGAGGGAATGGGAGAAAAAGAACATTTACTGCTAGAGGCTAAAGACATCCATAATGGTCCCCCACATGAGCAGAGAGAATTGGGCAGACTCTCTTGGGGAGATCTTTCAATCATTACTGCCATTCAGATAGTACACTTCAGGCTGGCCTGGACTGGCAACTTGAGGGACCAAAGATAGGTGGTTTGTTGATGGGGCTGACGAATTCCAATCTTGCCTGATGACCACAAAACTCACTAGCTTAACATGGTATGGGTGTGCTCAGGGGAAAAAAAGACTGAGCCCCAACCAGCTGCAGCTCAGGAGGGGCTGCCGACATCCAGTGAGTGGGATTACAGGCTCCCAAGGGTGCCTTGAGACAACTCGAGCCTATGAAAAGCTCCACTAGTTTGCCCCTATTGCAACAGAGGACACTCATGGCTCCCCTTCATCAGAGGGCAACACCAGATTATATGCACAGCCTCATAAAGTCCCCTGATCCTTCTAAGCCTGTCCTCCCAGTGTGACTATGGTTGAGCTTCTTCTTCCAGGGATAAAGTGACCTGTAACAGGAAGTGCTCCATCTCAGACCAAAGCCATCCTCAAAAGAACACCAGAACTACTAACTAGCCAGTACCACAGCCAAGGAGCTCGGAGAAAGCGTACTTACTCACCTGTAACAGGTGTTCTCCAGGGACAGCAGGAATCAGTCCTCACTTATGGGTGACGTTGGCACCGATGGAGCCCGCATGGAGCAATTCCCCAGCTTTCAAAGAAAGCCTTTGGGATTGCTGCCAAGCATGCGTGGTTCTCTTCCCACCCAAAGGTGCCATCTTTCTCAGTCAGGTCCCATAGCTAGAGCCCTTCTAAGCAGATGGCAAGGGAAGGATAAAAAAACTGCAACTCTTAAGGGGAGGTGGGAGGGTAGTGAGGACTGATTCCTGTTGTCCCTGGAGAACACCTGTTACAGGTGAGTAACTACACTTTCTCCAGGAACAAGCAGGAAGTCAGTCCTCACTTATGGGATTCCCCAGGTACAGGCTACCGAACCCGTAGTTCAAAAACGCCTCCGCGAGGCCGCGAGCAGGAGCAGGAGCAGAAGACGATGGCTGAAGGAGCCCAAGTCCTCGGGTCCTCAGGTGTGAGCTCTCAGTAGCCGCGGAAAGGTCGGAGGTCAGGAGTTGCTTATACCCCGAACAGATTACAGAGTACAGCCTGGCCAAAGGCGCTGTTCTGGCAGGACTCCCTCTCCAGGCAGTAGTGAGAAGCAAAAGTATTCGCTGAGGACCAGGTCGCAGCCCAGAGGACGTCCGTCAGAGGCACTGAGCATAGCAAATCCACCGAAGCTGCCTTGGCCCGGACATCGTGTGCGGTCACTCGCCAATCCAGCGGGGCACCCGCCTTTGCCTGGGCGAAGATGATGCAGTCCGCCACCCAGATGGAGTGGGTGCGCTTGGTGACTTCCTGTCCCAGGCGGTTGGAATCGTAGGCAACAAAGAGCCGATCGGACATGCGATGAACCTGGGTGCGCTGCAGGTAGAAAGTGAAAGCCCTTTTGCAGTCGAGTGTATGCAAGACTGCCGATGCCCATCGGTATGAGCTCTCGGAAAGAAAGTCAGTAAGACTATCTCCTGATTGAGATGGAAATCCGAGACAACCTTCGGTAAGAACTTGGGGGTGAGTACTGAGGACCACCCTGCTCCCATAGAACCTGGTGTAGGGAGCTTCAGCCATGAGGGCTTGGAGTTCACTGACTTGCCGAGCCGAGGTCAGAGCCACCAGGAAGGCCACCTTCCAGGACAGATGCCAAAGCGAGCATGTTGCCATCGGTTTGAAGAGTTATCGCGTAAGCTGCATGAGCACGATGTTCAGGTCCCACTCAGCCGGTGGAGGCCAGATGGGAGGCTTGAAAAGTAAGAGGCCCCACATGAAGCGGGAGACCAGGGGCTGCCCGAGAGGGGTTTACCCTCAATGGGGAGGTGGTTAGCTGAGATGGCGCTCAGGTGTACCCTCAGACGACACAAGGAGCAGGAGATGTTGGAAGAACAAAGGGTCTTTATTGTGCAAAGGGAATCCCAACGCGTTTCGGCAACGCCTTCCTCAGGGGGAGTATCACTAATAAATATAAAAAGTTGTATAAACATTAATAAATAAAAACAATTAGAAAAAACAATTAAAAATATAGTTAAAAACAGTTAAAATATGAAAGCACCGGCATGACATACAACATAGAATAGTCTAATGATAACAATGTGAACAAAGCGCAAAGGCAGGGCTGAGGGAACAAAAATCCACGGGCTCGACAGTTTACGTACCTAGCGTTACAACCACATTATCCCCTTATATATTGCTACAATTTTTAGTTCCTTTTCTTTCACTAATCAACATGCACCGTGTGCCATGGAGTAAGTCCTCTTTTAAGTGGGGGTTTGCTGACATGAGCTCTACAGGAATTTTACATCACTATTCAATTTTTCCCTCGAGTTCGTTTTTCATGTCCTCTCGCGTTCACATTTACATTTGTCTAATATGTGCTACATGGTTTTTGCTTTTCCTGTGGTCTATATTTTCAAATAATTAGCCTTAGCGTCACTTATAATTTATATAGTTGCCGCGCCGACACGGCGTTTTACATTCACCTTGGTTGGATGGCAATGTTTCTTGGTTGTCATTTTTTCTGCACTCTTAACAATTTCTTTGTTCAGTTTGACACTCACCTTTGTTACTTCAGGCATTTAGTTCACCTACGTGACAATTGGTATACTGCCAACTATTGTATTCTTTACACAGTGTTTCACACTTCCATGTTATATGATGGGATTTAATGCGTGTAACATTGGTACGAGTAAGTAGGTTTTAATCCCTTGCACTACTAAGCCCCCTCCTTCAATTTTAACTTTAATTGTTTTTAGTATCTTTTTTATTATTGTATAGTTTATTTTCTTCTTTTACTCTTAGTTTTCATCTACCACATGGTTTTTATACCTAGTTGGCCATGGTACACCATAGTTTTACTTGGCTCATCAACCCACATATAGTTTTACTATTGTTCTTTGTTAATAGTTTTAATGCAATGTGCTTGTTATTTAATATTTTTTCATATGATTTTATCAACAAGGCTCTGTCCTTTTTTATCTGTTTTACCTATATATTGTTTCCCATTATCAATGCATGTTTGGTATTATTATATTATTACATCTATTGTTATATCTATATTGAAATTTTATTGGTTTAGTTATTCATGATTATTGTCCTATTTATTTGTATATGTTGGTCTTAGTTTTACTATTTTATAATATATTTATATTTTAGTTTTTTGATTGCATATTAATTTTTTACATTAATTTTCATAGTTATTTATTTAGTGTATTTTATCTTTGTGTTCTTATTTTTTCCTTTTAATAATGCGTTTATTGCATATGGGGGGCTCAAGTTTACTATTACACAACAAACTAACTTTTTAGCTTTTTTTGCACAATATTTTTATCATTATGTTATAGTTTGTTCATTTTTGTATTTTTATTTTGTATTTTTTTTATTTTTCTTAGTAGAAATGCATGTATCACACAATTACGTACATTTTTTTAATGGTACAGTCATTGCTTCATATTTATATTTATTGTTATATTCAATTGCACATGCTATTTTTGGTTTTACCACTTCACAATAGATCACCATTTTAGCTTTATGTTTGCATATTTATTTCCATAGTTTATCATTTTATTCTTGATGTACAATATGCAATCATGGGCTGTTATAGTTTTAGACATAGTACTCTTTCACATCATTTTTATTATTTTTTATGATTCATTATCAATATCAATAAGCTTGTTTTCTCGTTGTTCTATATAGGTCGATATGTTGTTTTTTTGTTCCCTCAGCCCTGCCTTTGCGCTTTGTTCACATTGTTATCATTAGACTATTCTATGTTGTATGTCATGCCGGTGCTTTCATATTTTAACTGTTTTTAACTATATTTTTAATTGTTTTTTCTAATTGTTTTTATTTATTAATGTTTATACAACTTTTTATATTTATTAGTGATACTCCCCCTGAGGAAGGAGTTGCCGAAACGCGTTGGGGTTCCCTTTGCACAATAAAGACCCTTTGTTCTTCCAACATCTCCTGCTCCTTGTGTCTGCTTGTACTGCCTGCAGGAGGTTGCTCCTCCTTGTGGCTCAGGTGTATCCTGACAGAGTTGGACTTCAGCCCCTCTTTCGAGAGGTGGAGGAGGTACTGGAGAACACCCCGGACAGAACAGGAAAACAGGCTGATCTGGAGCTCGGAGCAGCAGATCGAGAAATGTCGCCACTTAAAGGCATAGGCTCATCTGGTTGAATCCTACCTCGACGCGAGAAGGACCTTCTCGACCTCCCCTGGGAGGTGCAGCAGGGCTAAGGAGACCCGTTCAGCCGCCAGGCTGTAAGGGACGAGGCCAGGTTCAGGTGAAGCACCCGGCCCTCCTCCTGCGTTAGCAGGCTCGGGGCGCAGCCTAGGGGGAATGGAGGCTTGGACGAGAGCCAGAGCAGAAGCAAGAACCAAGGCTGTCGAGGCAACCAAGGAGCCACAAAAATGATTGAAGCTCGCTCCCGCTGGACCTTGTGGAGGGTCCTCACAATGAGAGGAGTGGGGGAGAAGGCGTAAAGAAGCCCGGAGGTCCAGTTAAAGAGGAACGCATTCGGGGCCACCCTACTCAGGTGCAGAACCGGTCCACAGAAGCGGGGAAGCTACGTGTTCACCAGGCTGGTGAACAGGTCCATGGACGGAGTCCCCCACTGATGGAACAAGAGGTTGGCCACCTCTGGATCCAGGTGCCACTCGTGTTGGAGAAGGATTCTGCTGAGTTTGTCCACAAGGACATTCTCCTGGCCCAGGAGACAGACCATTCTAAGGGTCATGCCCCAGTGAACGGAAAAGAAGCAAAGGAGGACCGCCTCCTGGCAGAGGGGGCGGGAACTTGTTCCTCCCTCCTTGTCTATGCAGAACATTGCTACCCTGTTATCGGTCTGCATGAGCACCGACTTTCCCCTCAGATGGTACTCAAAGGCCCTCGGGGCCCACTGGACCGCCTGAAGCTCAAGCAGATTGATCTGCTGCTGTGATTCCTCGGGCGACCACTGTCCCTGGGTACGTAGGTCACTGCAGTGGGCTCCTCAACCCATTAGAGAGGCATCAGTCGTAAAGACGAGTTCATGCTGCGGGGACTGGAAGGGCATGCCCTGGAGGAGGCTTTGAGGATCCTGCCACCAATCCATGGAGCTGTAAAGGACGCGGGAGACCTGGATGGGGTCCCAGAGGTGGTCGGAGGCCTGGCTCCATTGTGACCTGCCTTGGACCTTGGCTGCCAGGGCGCGGAGACGATCCACACGGTCCTGGGACAGGAAGGCGGTCACCCACTCCGTGTCGAGGAGTGAGCTGATGAACTCCAGGGTCTACACCAGTTCGAGGGGGGACTTGGAGTAATTGACCAGGAAGCCGAGGCGTTCGAGGAGGAGGATCGTGCATGATGCCCCCGTGACGAGCCAGTCGTCTAGGTAAGGAAAAACGGGTATGCCCTGCCGCCAGAGGTAGGCGGCGGCCGCGGAAAGGCACTTAGTGAAGACGCGAGCCCGAAGTGGAGCACCCTGTATTGGTAGTGCTCCCCCTGTACTATGAGGTGTGAACCAGAATGTGGGCATAAGCGTCCCTGAGGTCCAAGGAGCATAGCCAAGCGCCCCGTTGGAGGAAGGGCAGCAGGACACCAAGCGATGGCATTTTGAACTTCTTCCGCACCAGAAACTTGTTTAGGTTCCTGAGATAGAGGATGGGGCATAGGCACCCCGTCTTCTTCTGAACAAGGAAGTATTGGGAGTAGAACCCTCGACCTCGAAGGTGCAGCGGTACCTTTTCGACAGCCCGCTGACCGAAGAGGTTGGTCAGCTCTTGTTGCAAGCAAGCCTGGTGCGAGGAAAGCCGAGAAGGCTCCGCTGGGGAGAAGGGAGGCTGTCCAGATGAAGACGGTAATCATCCTGGACCACCCGGAGGATCCAGGTGTCCAACGTGATCTATGCCCATTGGGGGGTGAAAAGGGACAGGCATCCCCCCCATAGGCAGAAGATCCGCCAGGGGGCAAGAGGCTATGCCTTCGGCTCAAAACCCCTGAGCAGGGTGGGGTGGCGCCGGTGGTTGGGCCTTGGGCCCTTTAGGTTTGCAATGGCCGTGTGCTCCCCCCTTGCCCTGTGTGCCGGTGGTCGGTGTGGGGGTGGGTGGGGGACCCTTGATCAGATGGGTAGGGCGGGTATCCCCAGTAGGGGAGTCTCTTTCTCTGGAAGAATGGCTTCTTCATGTGCTGCTTCTTCCGTGGGAGAGAAGAGGTCTTACATGAGAGGCAGGTTCGAGTTACAAACTCCGTTTCAATCTCGGCCACCTTATCCTTCATGGGCTTGCTGAACAATTGTTCACTGAGGCAGAGGACATCCAACAGCTTCTCTTGGACCCACTGCTCCAGGTCTGAAGACTGGAGCCATGCCTGGTGCCGGGCCCCGATGCTGACCACCACCACTTGGGTGGAGGACTCAAACCCATCATACGCAACGCGGGAGAAGTACTTCGAGCAGTCTGCGACCGACCTCTGGAGGGTCTGGAACCTGAGAAGGCGTTCACCTCTGAGACCTGCAGAAAAACTGCCAAGCTCTTTGGCGAGGTCGCGCAGGAACATGCCCATGTACAGTTGGTAAGCCTGAATGCGGCACATCAGCATGGACCCCTGATAGGCCTTGCACCCAAGGGCATCGAGGGCTCTGAAATCCCTGCCAGGTGGGACCAGAGAATGTGACTTTGGGCTCTTTTGCTCCTGCATCGCCGATTCCACTACCATGGAGGCGTGTGGAAGCTGGGTCTTCCAGAACCCTGGGCCATGCTGGACCCTATACATGGCATCGAGCCGTTTGCTCACAATGCGAACCGAGGCAGGTGCCTCCCACATGCGGAGGAGCAGTCGGGACAGAATGGGAGATACTGGGACCATATGAGACTTGTAAACGGGGGCGCTGGGCGTGAATGTCCACAGTCTTGGCAAAGGCAAAATACTATTATGACTTGCAAAGGATTGTGTGGAAAGTAGTCCATTCATACCAGAATCAGCCGTTCACAAAATAATGAGTTGTGTTGCTCGAGTGTAAGTAAAGAAAAATACATTTTATTCATGGGGTTAATTCTCCCACACAGATTTACTTGGTAACACAAAAGGATACTTGCTTTCAGTATTATACTTAGGAAAAACAAATCATGATATCAGCAACTGAACTTCTTAAGCAATCAAACAAACAATAAAGACCTTGATGGGGAAAAAGAAAAGGTCTTTTTGAGTGCTCCTGCTAATAACTTTTAGCAGTGCTCCAAAAGCAAAAACAAAACGTAAAAAGTAACCAAAAACTGTTCTTTTTCAAGGATAACTTTCTTGTATTTTTACACACAAACAGTAGTTTCCTTTCAGAGCTCACGTGCGACTGTGCATGGCTTAATTACCAATAATTAGCCAGCTGCAAACCCCTTTGCTGGTTCACTTTCTCTACGTGGCTCAAATCCTACCCTAAAGTTTTCTTGTAAACTTTTCTGGGTAGATAAAAGAACAAGTTAGAGTTCCCTTTTGATGGTTTTTGTATTTGTGAAAGTATTTTACCACAGCAGCTTATTCAGAGAGCAATCCATGTATTCATTCTGATCATTTAAAATATCTCCTTCTTCTTCAACTATCATAGAATCAATATCATGGTCTGGCTCAGAGGAATTCCTTAATGGAGCACTCTCAGGACAATACTTGTTTCCCTGCTGTCTTCCAAGTGAAGAGCTAGGGCATAGATCAGAGTTCATACTTGAGCTTCCTTTGCTGTTAGGGTTCCTCTCCAGATATCCTGGCCAATAAGTAGTCCAGCTTTTATGTCCAGCCTTCCAATCAAGATCCCTGGACACTGGGTCTCTCTTCACATATCTTCTTGCATTGGTTTTAGGGCCCCTTCCAAATGCAGCCGTCTCCTTCAGAGGTGCCGTCCGGGAATTCCTGGCTCTGTAACCCCACTCCTCTGGCTTCCTCCAGTCCAATGGAGTATGCTTGCCTCTGGAATGAGTCCCAACACACGTACTGCTGTGGGCTCCTTCTTTAGACCTCCAAGATGTTTTCCTCTTTTTCCTTCCACACTGCTGCTGCTTCTTGCTCTCTCTGTCCTTGAGCTCTGGGTTCCTCATCTGATTCTGTGTAGAATATGTTTTACTTTTAACTTGCTTAGAGGGATACTCCACCCTAGCACAGCTCAGCTGTGCTGAATCAAGCCCTGCCCTTGGAGATGAGTGATTGGGGATTACCTCATAGCTCTCCTGATTGAACACATGTTTCCCCACTTCAGCTCTTCTAGAGGCTGTTTGAAACCTGGTGCATTCTGGGACTGGTAGTCTTATGAAAACATTCTGTTTTAGTATTTCTACCAGCAAAGACAGGTTGCTTGTTCAGAGCCAATTCACCTCTATTATAGCTCCTTCCTGAACTATGATAAGCTTCCTTATCACAGACTCCCGAGACAAAGACTCATACTGTAAGATGTTGAGTTCCTCTGCCCTCGGTTCTTCCTCAGCCTGCATGGCCAGATTGAGAGCCCGCGCCATGTTCCGCACGAACACCAAAAAGGAAGTGTCCTTGGTAAGGCGAACACCTCTGGGAGTTGGGGGGGGCAGGTCCGAAGGAAGGTACCTGTGGGCGCAGTTTTCCGGGGAGGTATCCCTGTCCGACTCCCAGCCCGAGAGGTCCGAGGAGGAGTCCGAGTCAGGCTGGTCACCCTGACCAGAGGCCAAGGCCCACTTGGAGCCGGAGGCAATGGCCTTGGAGGACCTCGCCCCCAAGGAACGGGACAGCGAGTGAGACCAGTGCTGAGGAACCTCACGAGGCCAACAGCTCTCAAGGGTTTCCAGGGCATATTTAGGTATCCCCCTCGGGGGGGACCTTGTTCTTGAGGCGTGGGCCAGCCGTGCTGAGCAGAAGCGCCTGCTGGGCAGCTAAGAAGGCAGAAATGCTGCACGTTCTAGTGCCAGCATCCTCGACTCCCACACGGGCGTGGGTCCTGTGACGCCGATGTTACCGGGTCTGGCGTGGAGGAGACCCTCAGGAGACCGGGCATCATCGCCAGAGGCCTCCGTGTCTGTACGAGGTACCTTTCGAGGCCACTCCTTATCAGACTCTCAGGAACGCCGGGGAGGGCTGAGTGACCGAGTGTGAAATCGTTTGTGCTTGTCCAGAGCCCCCGACAGCAACTTCGAGGTCTTCTTCTTCTTACGCCCCTCCACCTCAGGGGACCCTTGATCGGAGTGCTGTCTTGAACCTGGGGCCAATGCGAGGGATCCCGTAAGCAGAGGGACAGCCAAGGAGGCCACCGGGGATTCCGGGGCTGCCTTACGGAAAATGTCATTGAACTTCTGCTTACGACTTAGCAGGGCCTTGACAGACATTTTCTTACAGAGAGAGCAGAGCTCCAGGTTATAGTTGGCCCCCAGACACTGGAGATAGCAGTCATGGGAGTCTGTAAGCAACATATTCTTGGAGCATCTGTCACATTTTTTAAAACCGGTAGCCATTGGGGCAAAAGGGGCCCCTGCTAGGTCGAAGACCCTTGAGGCCAGCGGTTGGAAAGGGCACGAAAGGGCCCAAAGAGAAAAAATTACCGAAGGCTGGAAATAAAAAACGTCCCTTTGCCGAGAGGAACAAGAGCAAATGGGAAGACGGGAGAGGACTGGTACTACCGGAAGAAAGAGGGCCAGAGGCCGAAAATGAAAACACTTTTTCCGAGGGATGAGGACATGCGTCCAAAGGGCTCTGCAGAAAAAGGGAGACTGAGCAAGACGGCACCTTTGGGTGGGAAGAGGACCATGCATGCATGGCAGCAATCCCAAAGGCTTTCTTTGAAAGCTGTGGAATTGCTCCACGTGGGCTCCGTCAGTGCCGACGTCATCCATAAGTGAGGACTGACTTCCTGTTTGTTCCTGGAGAAAATCTGAACCAGCCTCATCAAGTAGCTGCCACCTCAGCGGACCGCTGCAAGCCTGCTGGTCTCCAGGAGGAGGCTGGGCTCACTGACCATCTGTTCCTTTTTTTTCTTTTTTTTAAATTTGCTTTTCAATGAATTACAATTTCACCATCTGTTCCAATCTAAACGTTCCTAGGAACAAATATGCAACCTTGGGAGCAAGGGGCCATAGCCTTTATGCCGGAGTCATCAGACCTCTAGCAGAGTGTGGAGCACTCATCTGAGGGCTAGTTTCCAGGTGTGCTCCCAGCACCATCCAAAAGTTGAAGGAAGTAACTGTAAAGGCTTCCTGATGACCACGAAGCTTCCAAACTGAGATTCAAAAACCACAGCAACCCTTGCTCCTGGGACAGTTATATGCTTCATAATGGCTGGGAACCAAACTTGCACCAAAGGGGGCCCAACAGGCTGGTCCATCTCACCAATGGCCGAGGGAGCAGCAGAGACAAGACTTTAGGACCTTGAGGACCCAGCTCGAGGTTTTTCCCCTTAAAAGTCCATACACTACCACAAGGGACCTGGAAAAGGTGGAACATTGCAGCACCATGGGTTCACCAAGGACAAAGGGAACCAGTCTGCTACCCTAACCAGAAAGCCAGTCCAGAAACATAAGCATAATGTCCCCCAGAGCTTAAATAGAGCATGGTCATGGAAAGACAGATCCTACAAGAATCCCAGCTAGCCTGTGGGGAACTCCTCAGACTTATCATGTTGCTGAGCTTGCGGGGAAAAGGAGGAGCACAAGAGTGAAGGGGGACATGGCCTCTCTAGCTGACCCTGATAAGAGTGTTCAGGTCCTCCAGATCCTCGGAGGGTACACTTGGACCACAAATGCCCTGACAGGAGTCTGAAAAGCAGCAAGCCAACTGAATACAGCCCTAAGGCAGCTTCAGGAGCTGCAATGCAAGACAGCTCATAAGCGGGGTCCTGACTCTCCAAAACGGCTACTTATACGGTGCAGAGCCATATCTATACCATAAAGTATTAAGCCAGATTAAGCATACGCAAAAGAACTCAATCTACAGATATTGACAAATAGAGAAAACTACTTGCGTTCAGTCAAAAGCGAGACCACCTTGTATATCAAAACATGAAAGTTTTAACGCCGCGACAGCTCACTAGCTCGAATCTTCAAACAGTCAATTGCTGTTTGCAAGAGACGCCGGCTTAGATCGAGTTTCTTTAAGCACATTTATAATTAAATTGTATTTAGAATGAATATGGTTTTATAATGCATAAATATAAATTCCCCCCTTTTTACATACCAGTACAGATAGCAGCTAGTTTTATGTTTTTCTGCCTGTAAAGCACAGTTACTTACCTGTAACAGGTGATCTCTGGAAACAGCAGGAATAAGTCTTAACATATGGGTACGTCGGTACCGACGGAGCCTGCGTGGGAACGCTCCCCAGCGTCCCAAAAAAGGAAAGCTTTTGGGAGCATCCCACAGCACCTGCACGCTGCCTTCCCGCCTTTCCTAACCGCCTCTCTCCAGTTCGAGTTTTAGGCTGAGACAAAGAGAGAGAGAGAGGAAAGGAAAGATAGATAGAAAGATACAACTCCTAGGGGAGGTGGGTGGGTTGTGAAGACTTATTCCTGCTGTTCCCAGAGATCACCTGTTACAGGTAAGTAACTGTGCTATCTCCAGGAACAAGCAGGAATGAGTCTTCACAAATGGGGACTCCCCAGCTAGAGATGCCTGGGACATCCCCAAGGTTGTGAGACCCTGAGATGGGCTCTACCTCCTCCCATGGATCTCAGGCATCCAACCAGAGATGGAAGGCAGGAGTTGATTAAGCATGGAACAGGTGTTTGAGAACAGCCTGACCAAACAAGGCATCCCGGCGGGAGTCCATGTCCAAGCAGTAATGGGCTGTGAAGGTATGAACTGAGGCCCAGGTGGCCGCTCGACAGATCTGGTCGATGGACACAGAATTTAGATGAGCCATAGAGGTTGCCATGGCCCTCACATTGTGAGCCGTGACATGGCCCTCCAAAGAAAGGTTCTTGCTCTGGTAGGCGAAAGAAATACACTGAGCAATCCAATTGGACAGTGTTCTCTTAGAGACTGGAAGTCCCAAATGAGAGGGATCAAAAGCAACAAAGAGTTGAGAAGACTTTCTATGTTGCTGTGTCCTTTGTAAGTAAAAGGCAAGAGCCCTCTTACAATCCAGGGTATGAAGATTCCTCTCTGCACTTGATGCATGAGGGCCAGGAAAGAAGACAGGTAAGTACACCTCTTGGTTAAGATGAAAAGGTGAGACCACTTTAGGCATAAAGTGTGGATTGGTCCTAAGGACTACCTTATCATGATGGAACCTTGTATAAGGTGGATTAGCCAATAAGGCCTGCAGCTCACTGATGCGGCGAGCCGAGGTGACTGCAATAAGAAAGATAACTTTCCAGGAAAGAAATTTCAAGGAGGTAGTGACTAAGGGTTCAAAGGGAGGCTTCATGAGCTGACCAAGAACCAGATTCAAGTCCCATGCCACTGGAGGTGGTCTAATGGGAGGTTTAGATAAAAGAAGGCCTCTCATGAATCTTGCAATAAGAGGATGAGAGGAAATAGGTTGTCCATTGAGAGGCTTGAGAGATGCTGCAATAGCACTCAAATGGACCCTTACTGAATTCGTTTTGAGGCCTGCATGGGAAAGATGGAGATACTCTTGTAAAGAATTCAAAGGTATTGCTAGAGGGTTAAAACCCTTCTCAGCACACCAAATGGTAAACCTTTTTCATTTAAAAGCATAGGAACGCCTAGTAGAAGGCTTTCTGGAAGCATGAAGGATATCCCTCACTTGCTGGGACAGATGCCAATCTTGAAGGTCTAAGTCTTCAGCAACCAAGCCCTGAGATGGAGAGATTGGGGGTTTGGGTGCCACAACGTTCCCCCCTCCTGAGACAGGAGATCTGGAACAGATCCCAAGTCCAGGGAGGGAGCTTGAGAGAGATGCAGGAGTAGAGGGTACCACGATGGCCATCGTGGAGCTATGAGGATCATAGTCCCTCGATCTCTCTGAAGCTTGAACAGGGTCTTGGGAATTAGGGGAATTGGTGGAAAGGCGTATAGGAAGTCTTGACCCCAATGAAGGAAGAAGGCATCCTTGGCCTGAACTCCCTGACACGGAATTCTGGAACAGAATCGGGGAAGTTTGGTATTCCACGGACTTGCAAAGAGGTCTATGTCCGGGGTTCCCCAAATTTGAAAGATTCTGACTATCTGGTCCATATGAAGGGACCATTCGTGTGGAAGCAGAACTTGACCGAGTCTGTCTGCCCAAGAGTTTTGAACTCCTGGAAGGTATACTGCCAGAAGATGAATTTGATGCTCTCTGGCGAAGGCCCACAATCTCAGAGCTTTGTTGCAAAGCAACAGAGAGCCAGTCCCTCCCTGCTTGTTCACATAGAACATGGCTACTTGGTTGTCCGTGTGAATGAGGACTGTCTTGTAGCTGAGCAGGGTATGGAAGACTCAGAGAGCCAGGAAGATTGCTCTGAGTTCTAAGATGTTGATATGTAAAGAGGTCTCCTGTGGGGACCAAATGCCCTGGGTGGAGAGGTCGTGAAGATGAGCTCCCCAACCCTTTGGAGAGGCATCTGTTGTAAGGGTTGCTTGGGGTAACAACTGTTGGAAGGGGGACCCCTGCAACAGATTTTGAGTGGACTTCCACCACTGGAGAGACCAAAAGAGGCGCCTGGAGGTTGCTATTTTGTCTGACAGACCCCCTGATGCCTGGGTCCATTGGGTGGACAAAGTCCATTGAGCTGCCCTCATGTGAAGGCAAGCATAAGGGACCACATGCACAGTGGATGCCATGTGGCCTAGCAGTTGTAACATCTCTCGAGCAGTTAAATGGGTTTTTAACTGAATCTGGGAGGCTAACTGCACTAAGCGTAGGCAACGGGCCTGGGGAAGATAGGCCCTTGCAGTTGTGGTATCCAGCAAGGCCCCTATGAACTCTAGAGATTGAGTAGGGGTGAGTTGGGACTTTGGAATTTTTATCACCAGTCCCAGACACTGCAGAACACGCATTGTGCAGGTTAGGGAAGTCTGGGCCTCTGACTGGGATGGAGCTCGGATGAGCCAGTCGTCCAGATATGGGAATACGAATATTCCTAGACTGCGTAGGAATGCGGCTACTACTGCCATGCATTTTGTGAACACTCTTGGAGCAGAGGCCAGACCAAAAGGAAGTACCCTGTATTGGTAGTGCTTCCCTTGATAAAGGAACAGAAGGAACCTTCTGTGTGTTGGATGGATGAGGACATGGGTGTACGCATCCTTGAGATCTAGAGAACAAAGCCAATCCTGACTCTGAAGGTATGGAAGGAGAGTACCTAGAGAAATCATCTTGAATTTCTCCTTGCATAGAAACTTGTTCAGTTCTCTGAGATCTAATATGGGTCTGTAGCCCCCTGTTTTCTTTGGGATAAGAAAGTAGGGGGAGTAGAACCCTGAGCCCTGTTGAAGAAGGGGTACTTCTTCTATTGCCCCTTGGGCAAGAAGGGTAGTAATCTCTTGACCCAGAAGGTCGAGGAGAGATGTCTGAGAATTGAACTGTCTCACCATGGTGTGAGGAGGAAGGTTTGAGAAATGAAGTTTGTACCCTTCCCCTATGATGGAGAGGGTCCATTGCTCTGCTGTGATTTGTTCCCATCTGGGAGCAAAGTAAGCTAACCTTCCTGGAATGGTGAGAGGCTCTGGTTCTGCTAGAGCCAGAAAGGCTAAGTTCTCTAGATGCAAGTCAAAGGCCCTGAGGAGGCTGAGGCTGTTGGGCTACAGGAGTCCTTGCAGCCTTAGGCTTGGCCTGTTTAGGTTATTGACGCTTTGCAGCAAAACGACCTGCAAAAGATGTCTGTTGACCATAAACAGGATAATATCTTCCCTTCTTGGGAAAATATGGCTTTTTGAACAACCTCTTCTTGACAGGATTAGAGGTAGACTTTGAAAGCCTATCCAAAGCAGAATTTTCTGCATCCATCTGTGTGGCCTTTGCCTGCCAATCCTTGCCAAAAAGATTTTCACCTGTACAAGGAAGATTTCCCAATCCATCTTGGACCCAAGGTTCCAGATCAGAAGCTTGTAACCAAGCAATTCTGCGTGCACCTATGGCAATAGCCGAAGCTCTGCTGGCACCCTCAAAAGAGTCAAAGGCTGCACGGTTGGAAAATTTGGAAACATCTTGGGCATGCTTAAGCCAAGTGAGAAACTCTTCCCTCTTATCTTCTGGAAGAAAAGGGAGGAAAGTTTGAAGATGATCTGTAACTTCTTTTAGAAACATCCCCATATAGAGACTATAGGAGTTGATTCTGGCAACAAGCATACTGGCTTGAAAGATTTTTCTGCCAAAAGCATCTAAGGTTCTACATTCTCTCCCTGGAGGAGTAGAGGAGTGCCTTTTTGCACTCTTTAACTTTTTCATGGCAGACTCCACCACAATAGAGTGGTGAGGAAGCTGAGTCTTATGAAACCCAGGGCAAGGCGGGAAATGGTACATGGTGTCTAGCCTACGAGAGTGGGAAGAGATAGTGAGAGGGGTCTCCCATATGCTCAACATGTGATCATAAAGGATCTCATGAACTGGCAAAGTGGCTGCCTCTTTAGGAGCCTTGGGATATTGCAAAATATCCAACTTTTTGGCTCTAGGCTCTGACTCAGGGGCCACTGAGATAGAGAGCCCCTTGGCCACTTCTCTTATAAAGTCCTGAAAAGACAAGTCCTCTGGAGGAGACATTCTTCTTTTCGGAGAAGAAGGCTCTTGAAGAAGGAGTTCCGATGCTTCGACAGAAGCCTCCGATGCATCAGAGTCTTCGGAGGAATCGAAGTATCGCCTGTCTGGATGCTCCTGTAGAGCCCGATATGCGTACCGAGTGGTATCGACATCGGGAGTGATCGGTACCGGTTCGGTACCGATGGGCATCATCGGACAGGGTACCGGTGCAGTCGACACCGAAGCCGATGTCGATGCAATCGGTACCGCACCGGAACCGAAATCGGTACCGGCAACCGGGCCTGTTGCGGTACCAGCGGCGTCGCAGCTCGAATGAATGCCGTGATGGCCTGCTGCATGGTCAGAATATTCTCATCCATCGACGCCATCAATGTCTGGAAGTCGGTACTGGCAGATTCCACCGGTACCCCAGAACATTGTAACAGGTGATCGGTCGAGGCCGTGCCATCGATGTCAACCTGTGACCCCATAGGAGGAGCTTTGGAAGCCGGAGCTTCCCGCTGGGGTAGTTTTGCCGGTGCAGGATCCTCGAGGGCAAGCCCGGAGGCATCTCGATGCTTGGAGGGAGATCTACCCTTCGAGGACCGGCTGGATTTATGTTTGGTTACCTGAGATCCATAGGAGGAAGAAGCAGCCCTGGACGACGTCGATGCCACCGAAGTCGCATCAGAGGGAAACAGGGTATTGAGCTTAGCTGCTCGGTTCCGTAAACCTCTCTTAGACATCAAGGAGCAGGACGCACAATCCATGATGGAATGGTCAGGACCCAAACATTTAAGACACCAGTCATGGGTGTCGGTAACAGAAATGGTACCGCTGCACTTAGTGCATTTTTTAAACTCGGAGGCGGGCTTTTCCATGAGGAAATTTCTCTTAGGCCTAAGGCCCAAAGAGACAAAAACATACACTAAAGTGGAACGGAAGAATTATTATTATTATTTTTTTTTTTTTTTAAGAAAAGAAAGAACATAAGAACATAAGATATGCCATACTGGGTCAGACCAAGGTCCATCAAGCCCAGTATTCTGTTTCCAACAGTGGCCAATCTAAGTCATACGTACCTAGCAGTTTCCCCAAGGGACACAGGTTCCACAATGCTTGTATTGGTTCAAGCATTGATATCCTGGGTCCCTTCTTAATAATGGTTTATGGACCTTTCCTCCAGGAACTTGTCCAAACCTTTTTTAAACCCAGCTACACTAACAGCCTTTACTACATCCTCCGGTAACAAATTCCAGAGTTTGATTACACGTTGAGTGAAAAAATATTTTCTTTTATTAGTCTTAAATAGTTTACCCTGTAGCTTCATTGCATGTCCCCTAGTCTTTCTATATTCTGATAACGTAAACAATCGATCTACGTTTACCCGTTCCACTCCATTAATTTATAGACTTCTATCATATCTCCCCTCAGCCGTCTCTTTTCCAGGTTAAAGAGCCCCAACCTTTTTAGCCTTTCTTCATAGGAGTAGCCTTCCATCCCCTTTACCATTTTGGTGGCTCTTCTCTGAACCTTTTCTAAAATCGCTATATCCTTTTTAAGATACGGCGACCAGAATTGCACACAATATTCAAGGTGCGGTCTCACCATGGAACGATATAGAGGCATTATAATCTCTTTTGTTTTATTTTCCATTCCTTTCCTTATCATACCTAGCATTCTATTTGCTCTCTTGGCCGCCGCTGCACACTGGGCCGAGGGTTTTGACATGGTATCCACAATGACGCCTAAATCTTTTTCCTGGGTGGTGGTTCCTAATGTGGAACCTTGCATCGTGTAACCATAGTTTGGGTTGTTCTTCCCTAGGTGCATAACCTTGCACTTCTCCACATTAAATTTCATCTGCCATTTTGATGCCCAGTCTTCCAATTTATCAAGAACCTCTTGCAATTTTCCACAATCCTCCTGGGTTTTAACAACTTTAAATAGTTTTGTGTCATCTGCAAATTTGATAACCTCACTCGTTATTCCACTTTCCAGGTCATTTATGAATATGTCAAAAAGCAGCGGACCCAGCACAGATCCCTGGGGTACACCACTATTCACCTTTCTCCATTGGGAAAATTGGCCATTTAGCTCTACCCTCTGCTTTCTATCTTTTAACCAGTTCCTGATCCACAATAGTACACTGCCTCCTATCCCATGACTCTTTAGTTTTGCCAAAAGTCTCTCATGAGGGACCTTGTCAAAGGCTTTCTGAAAGTACCGGTCCGACGTCGAAGAAGGCAGACGCGCGACCAAAGAAATAAAATGAAATAAAGAACTTCTTCAGCGGTGACAGGAACACGACCTGCTGGCTCCGCGGAAAAGAAGAACTGGAGAGAGGCGGTTAGGAAAGGTGGGAAGGTTGGGACGCTGGGGAGCATTCCCGCGCAGGCTCCGTCTGTACCGACATACCCATATGTGAAGACTCATTCCTGCTTGTTCCTGGAGATTGTAAGTTTTGTAAATTTAACGAATTAGAAATATATATTTACTACGGCAGTTGATCCTGTACTGCACACATATATATTAATTTTTATATTGATTTTTTCCCACTCAGTTCGCATAAGTATGTTAATTTTTGGATACCTTTTTATCCCTCCCCCTTTTTTCTGTCGTATTTTTAACAAAATCCTTGGAAATGGATTTATATTGCATAGGCATTATTATTATTCTTTAAATATTTAAATTTTTCATGCACGTGTTAGTTTACTTTTGCGGTTTTGTTTCAATCCGCAGGTTAAGCACAGTTACTTACCTATAACAGGTGATCTCTGGGAACAGCAGGAATAAGTCTTCACATATGGGTACGTCGGTACCAACGGAGCCTGCGCGGGAACGCTCCCCAGCGTCCAAAAAGAAAGCCTTTGGGAGCATACCACACGCATGCGTGCTGCCTTCCCGCCCATTCACTTCCCTCTCATCAGTTGGGTTTGTAGCTGAGACCGAAGGAGGGAAGTAGACAAATTAGAGAGAGAAAGAGAGAGAGAGAGAACAATTCCTAGGAGAGGTGGGTGGGTTGTGAAGACTTATTCCTGCTGTTCCCAGAGATCACCTGTTACAGGTAAGTAACTGTGCTATCTCCAGGAACAAGCAGGAATGAGTCTTCACATATGGGGGACTCCCAAGCTAGAGATGCCTAGTGGAGGTCTCAGCATGTTGCAAATCTAACAGATGGGCCATGCTATTTCCCAGAACCTCAGGCATCGAAGGGATGGAGGGTAGGAGTTGCATTAAAAGGGGTGTGCTGTGGAACAGCTTGACTAAACAAGGCGTCTAGGCCAAAGTTTGAAGCTCTTTGTCCTTGGAGCAGAATAAGGCTCTAGGAAAGAGAGGAGATAAATCTGACTGGTTTGCAGAAAAAGGATGGGTCTTTAAGACCCCTCTATCCAAATGAAAGAGAGAAACGTTTGTGGTAGGCGGTGTAGCCTCCAATTTCTTGAAGATCAGTAATGTCTTCCCTAAGTGATGTCACTTAGGATAATGACTTTACATGGAGAGCTTCAGATGCAACGTAACCGGAAAGGTTACGGTAAAAGAAGGTAGTTTCTACTTAGAAGGAGAGGTCTAGATTTCTTTACAAATTCTAGCCTTTGAACAACCAGAAATGGAGACCTACGTGAAGGGGTGCAGAGGAGATCCTTAGTCTTAAGACAACAAGTCTGGATCCTTCTATAACTTCAGTGTGGAGAAGAAGACGCAATATAAGGAGATACCATGTTTGCCCCTCTATGAGGGCAATATGAGTATCATGCGTTCTTTGTTCAGCATAAGCTTCAATGAAGTATTGGGAATTAGAAGGAATGCACTAGACAAGGACCGACTGCAGTGAAAAGGAATGCATCCCTGTTGCAAGAGTTCCACTGGAGATGTGAAACAACCCAGGGAATTGAGCAATTCTTTATGCTTTCACGTGGTCTAAGCCCTGGTTCCTTTTCCTTATAAGGAAATTTTAAGGAAGATGGTAAGAGTAGGGAAAGCCTCTTTAACCATCTGGAAGCTACCTACCAGGAATGGCTCTGACGCTCTCTGGCAAAGGCCCATAGTTGCAGAGCTTTTTTGTATAATTGCAGAGAGCATGTTGTAGGTTGCTTAGGTGAGATCTGGCTATTAATTGCCAGTATGCAACCTAATCTATTCTGTTGGAGCCAAAAAGAATTGAAGATGGCTAAGAATAGTAGACAGGCCGGTTGCCTGCAATGACAAATTGTCCAAGTAGGTTTTGGAACCTTTCTTGGAATTATCTGTTATTAAGGTAGCAGAAAAAGTTAGGTCCTATAAATTGGAAAAGGACCGACAGACATAATTAGGAGTGGTAAAACTCAACTATGGTATGATAAGCTGTCTTAAAAGAAATATTTGAGAAGATTGCAAAGGGGAAGAAAGCTCTGTAGAGAAACCACTTACTGGGTATAGCACAGTTACTTACCTGTAACAGGTGATCTCTGGGAACAGCAGGAATAAGTCTTCACATATGAGTCTTCACATATGGGTACGTCGGTACCGACGGAGCCTGTGCGGGAACGCTTCCCAGCGTCCAATCAAAAAGCTTTTGGAAGCATCCCACCACGCCTGCGTGCTGCCTTCCCGCCTTTCCCAACTGCCTCTCCTCAGTTAAGTTTTAAAGCTGAGACAAAGAGAGAGAGAGAGAAGGGAAAGATAGAGATAGAGAATACAACTCCTAGGGGTGGTGGGTGGGTTGTGAAGACTTATTCCTGCTGTTCCCAGAGATCACCTGTTACAGGTAAGTAACTTTGCTATCTCCAGGAACAAGCAGGAATGAGTCTTCACATATGGGGACTCCCAAGCTAAGATGCCTGGAGTCCCAGCATGTTATGGATTGGAACATGCTACACCGCATATGGCCAGGAATCCTCAGGATGGAGGGAAGGAGTTGAAACAGAAAGGTGCTGTAAAAGACAGCTAACCTAGCATAGGACTGCAGACAAGAAGTCCTTGTGTGGATGACAATTATCATCAAATATACTGAAAATGAAATATTGCAGTATGGACCTCCCCTAACAGGATTGGAGAAAAGTAAGGAGGTTCATGAGATCTACTGCGGATCAAGTAGAGGAACCTCAAGGAGGACCTCACTGTGAAGTGGAGGTAATAAACCTGTTGGAAAAAAACAGTGGAGGTCAGAATCCTGAAAGGTGAGAGGTAACCCCAGGGATCAACTGGGGTAGTACAAAGACGGTAGGCTTTCAGCGGAAGGCTTTATGGAAAAAGCCCAAACTCTTTTGGCTGCAGAGTGGCTCACTCTTAGGATCAAAAAGAGGAAAGGCTGACCGATTTGGGCAAACCGGCCTAGTCCTTGTGGGAAGAAGGGGGATGGAAAAAACCTTGTATCCCAAAAAGAAAGGACAGGTGTCTGAGGCGTTAGAGCCTCAGAGTAACTGAAGATCCGCAATGTCTTTCCTAAGTGGTAGTAGCTAGGAAAGATACTGGAACATGGAGAGCTTCAGGGGTACCTAACCTTTAAGGTTATGGTAGAAAGGTTGTTAACTACCACGGGAGTGGTTGTGTGTGTAGCACCCCAAACATGCTGAAACAGCATGGGTATGGGTAGAGCCCAACTGTCAGAATCATATAGAGACATATATATCTATATGAGCATAGACAGTCAGATAGATAAGTATGTAAATACATATCTACCTATAATAAATATCTCAACAGATGCACATATATATACATATATATATATATATAGATATATACATATAGATATATAGGTAGACATATAAGAATATATATCTATAATGAGATATAGAAGGGCAAAACATATACACACACAAATGACAGACATATATATCTATAGATATATATATATAGATATGAATATATAGGCCTATATATAGGTGTCTGCAATTAAGCAGACAGAGATATGCCTATAGAAAGTATATTCACATAGGAGATGTGAAGAGGAAAGATTCATCTAATAACAAGAACGTGGAACCTACTTGAGAAGATATATAGAGAATCTATTCCCCCTGGTTATGATGGAAGGAGTCATAAGAACATAAGAACATAAGACATGCCATACTGGGTCAGACCGAGGTCCATCAAGCCCAGTATCCTGTTTCCAACAGTGGCCAATCTAGGTCATACGTACCTAGCAGTTTCCCCAAAAGACACAAGTTCCACAATGCTTGTACTGGGTCAAGCATTGATATCCTGGGTCCCTTTTTAATAGTGGTTTATGGACCTTTCCTCCAGGAACTTGTCCAAACCTTTTTTAAACCCAGCTATACTAACAGCCCTTACCACATCCTCCGGTAACAGATTCCAGAGTTTGATTACACGTTGAGTGAAAAAATATTTTCTCTTATTTGTCTTAAATAGTTTACCCTGTAGCTTCATTACATGTCCCCTAGTCTTTCTATATTCTGATAGCGTAAACAATTGATCCACGTTTATCTGTTCCACTCCATTCATTAATTTATAGACCTCTATCATATCTCCCCTCAGCCGTCTCTTTTCCAGGCTAAAGAGCCCTAACCTTTTTAGCCTCTCTTCATAGGAGTAGCCTTCCATCCCCTTCACCAATTTGGTGGCTCTTCTCTGTACTTTTTCTAATAACGCTATGTCCTTTTTAAGATACGGTGACCAGAATTGCACACAATATTCAAGGTGCGGTCGTACCATGGAGCGATACAGAGGCATTATAATATCCTTTGTTTTATTCTCCATCCCTTTCCTTATGATACCTAGCATTCTGTTTGCTTTCTTGGCCGCCGCTGCACACTGGGTGGAGGGTTTTAACATGTTATCCACGATGACTCCTAAATCTTTTTCCTGGGTGGTGGCTTCTAATGTGGAGCCAAGGGAAAAATCTCCCTGACAAGGAACAGACTAGATTGCTGCAAGAATGCTAGCGAGTGAAATAACCAGGATGGTTACGTGAAAAGCAGAGGATAATATCAGTCTGCAGGCAGCAAGTCCCGAGTCCTCCAGAACTCTAGCATGGTAAATGGACAGAAGATGCATAGGAATGAGATACCATGTTGACCTACTTGAGGGGCAAAAAGGGTATCATGTGTTCTTTAGCTAAATATGCGCTGTCCATGAAAGCTTAGGATACCATGAGGACGAGCTGCAAGGAAAAAAAGAGCATATTCCCGGTGGGACTCCTGAGGATCAAACCAGGGAATTGAACAACTCTTTAAACTTTCACGTAAGAAAAAGCCCATGTCCTTTGTTTTAAAAAGGAGATAGTAGGGTAGGAAGAACCCTTCCAGTCATGAGGGGCATAACTGAGGAAACCTTTTCCAACCATTTAGGACAGCTGTTTGAGAAAATCCTAATGCTCTCTAGCAAGGGCCCATGGTTTATGTTTATGTTTATGTTTATGTTTAATAAAACTTGATTGACCGCCCTTCACAATAAAATCAGAGCGGTTTACAATGCATAAAAATCATTAAAAAAATAGGGCGCAAAGCCAGTAAAAGAAAAGGAAGTTACATATTTTAAAAGTTACATATTTTAAAAGAGAGAGACAGAAAGAGCAAGAGAGGGTAGGAGGAGAGGAGAAAAGCTATAGAGAGGGGGGAGAAGTGGGGAGGTTAAAGGCTAGGGAAAAGAGGTGGGTTTTTAGCTGCTGTTTAAATGCTGAGTGGGAGGACTCTAATCGGATAGCAGAGGGGAGGGAATTTCATAATGTGGGACCTATAAAGAAAAAAGCTGAAGAACGGGTAGATTGTAAGTGGGCAGCAGAGGGGGGGGGAAGGATGAGCCGGTTTAAGTGGAATGAGCGGGGGGTATATCTGGGAGTGTGAAAGTGGATTAAGTCAGCTAGATATTGTGGGGAGTTGGTGTGGAGAGCCTTGTGAACCAAAGTAAGTAATTTGTATTGGGAACGGAAGGGAACAGGTAACCAGTGTAAGTGGATAAGAAGAGGGGTTATATGGTGAGAGTGAGATGAGTGAGAGAGAAGGCGGGCTGCGGTATTTTGGATTCTTTGAAAACGGTGTAAATGAGAGGAGGCCAAACCAATAAGGACGGAATTAGCAAAATCAACCCTGGACATAACAAGAGAGAGAAGTAGGGTAGATAAGGCGGAAGAGGAAAGAAAAGGGCGGATAGCACGGATTTGGCGCAGAAAATAAAAGGAAGTCTTTGTAATGTGTGAGATGTGAGCGTGAAAGGAAAGATCTGAATCAAAGAGAACACCAAGATAGCGGAAGGTAGTGACTAAGGATATGGGAGTGTTGGAAAGGGACGGAGCTAACGAGGGGGGGGGGGTGACCGTAGGGGAACCAGATAGCGGTGGTTTTGGCCAGGTTAAGGTGAAGACAATTTTGGGTTAACCAGTGGGTGACAGCAGTGAGGCAGTTGTTGAGAGGAGTTAGATCAGGGAGGAGTGGGGAAGTGTGATGAAGAAGAAGGATGTCATCGGCATAGTAAAAAGCGGAGATCCCAAATTGTTGAATGACAAGTGTGAGGGGTACCAGGAAAAGATTAAAGAGAAGGGGGGCCAGGACAGAACCCTGGGGAACCCCACATGGTAAAGGGAAGGGGGCGGAAGGTAGAGAAGAGGGTGATGTGGCTAGTACAGAGGCAGACCGGGCGTGAAGAAAAGAGTGAAACCAATTAAAGACAGTGCCGTGAACACCAGCTTCATGGAGACGGGCTAAGAGAAGAGAGTGATCGACCAGATCAAAAGCCGCAGAAAGATCAAGTGCTACCGCAACCGAGATATCACCCCGCTCATGTGCTACATGCAAAGAGTTTGTGAAAGCAAGAAGAATAGTTTCGACGCTGTGACCTGGCCGGAAACCTGATTGCCGAGGGTGAAGATAGTTAGTGGAGTCTAGATGGAGGAAAGCTTCTCTGTAGAATTGCAGAGAGCATAATGCAGGAGAAGTAGGAGACAGAACTGGCTACTGGAAAAGCCAGTACCTACGTCAACTATGCCGCCAAACCCAAGGGAATTGGAGATGGCAAGAATAGAAGACAATCCGAGGAGCCTGTAGTGATAAGATTTGCCAAGAAAGCTGAATCCACTGTCTTGGAGTCACTACTAAGGCCAGAAAGAATGTAGTGGAGGACAACTCTGGATGCTTGTGGAGAAGAACCAGTGGTCTAATCACTAGGGCTCCTGCATGGGCAGCTGCTAGTAAGACAGCAGAAAGAATCTTTCTGTTTAAAAACAGAAAGAACAGACAGAACAGGAGTAAGAAAACTCTGGAGCTGTCTGATAAGCTGCCCCAAGGCAAAAAAGAAGAAGGGAGTTAACTCAGAGAGGAAAACTCCACACTGGAATAGTGAGAAACCTAGAGGGGCTGAAGAAGAAGCCCTCCAGTGTAATAGTACCACTCTTACAGAGGAAATGCTTGGTAAGAGGGTAGAGAAGATGGAGCTGAATGGAGACTTACAATGTGGTAAGTCTGTAGAAAGGAAAAAATTCATGCTGGTACAGAAAACTATCGTTTGATAGTTGTTAAACCTCTTTCCCTAGCAGGAAGAAGAGGAGAAAGCTGTGACCTATAGGCATGAACATCCTAAGAGCTCATATAACAGAGAAAAAATGGATGTCTTGTGAAAAGAGATCCATGCCTAGCGTTTAGAATGAAAGCAGTGGAAGGCTTCTACTGAGAAGAAGCCAACTGCAGGTTCTAAACCCCAAGAGACACAAAAAAATATGATGATGATTAATCAGAAACCCTGCGGATGCTGGGTTTGCTGAGCCTGGTGAGAGTTTGGATTCTTCAGACCAGGGCGATGTTTCCCCTGTTTGGGAACATCTGTATGATGGGGGAGATGAATAAAACCTTCTCCCCCTAGGGGAAGAAAGTTTGGTAGGACATTTCCTACCTACTGGGAAAGAAGAGGGCGTAGAACAGCCCTTAGAAACAGGTAAGTCAGTGAACCACTGAGTAACCTGACGTAAAGACTCCTTATTGAAGAGATTTTCTCCAGTGCAAGGAGTATTACCCAGTCTTTGTTGTGCCCATTTGTCTAAGTCTGAAGCTTGGAGCCAGGCTCTACGTCGTGCCCCTATACCTATAGTAGAAGTCCTGCTAACAGACTCAAATGAGTCTAGGGAAGCACGAGTAAGAAACCAAGAGATATTTTGAATATGACTAAGCAGTGAGGAATAGTCTGCACTCTTGTGTTCTGAAAGAAAAGGAGTCAAAAGATGTAATTTCTTTGTGACCTCCTCAAGAGATAGACTCATATAAAAAATATATGAGAGAATTCTTGCTGAAAGCATGGATGTCTGGAAGGTTTGACGTCCAAAGGCATCTAGTGTCTTAGACTCACGACCTGGCGGATAAGAAGAGTGCTTTTTCTTACTCTTCACCCGCCTCATTGCTGATTCCACTACAATGGAATGATGAGGAAGTTGAGTCTTTTGAAACCCTGGAGAGGGGGGCACCTGATATAGGAGATCAGTTGCTCTGGAAGGTGGGGGTACCCTTAAAGGTGCTTCCCACATTCCTAGAAGATGATCCTGCAAGGAATGATGCGAAGGAAGCATTATATTTTCCTTTGCTTTGGTAGAAACAGACCCTTGTGTAGGATCATGTCCAGGGATAGAAATGGCAAGTGATCTTGCCATATCCCGGAGGAAACTCTGAAAAGAAGGATCTCCAAAGAGAACCTCCCTTGGACAGGTTAGATCTGAAGAACTAGCCTGGGCACCGAAGGATCTATCTGAGTATATAGGAATATAAGATCCTGCACGGTGCAGTATGGGATCCTTAACGGATGGATGCTGGTACTGGAGGTCAGGACCAGCGACAGTCAGTACCACATCGTCCATGCCAGGTATCAACTCCAAACTTGGTATAGAAGGGAGCAATCCTGTTGAAAGAAGCATGGAAGGAGCTGGCCACGATGCTACTGTGGATACCTGTACCGATAACGATACCGGTACCGCTGTCGGAACCGAACCCGACACCGACATCGGTGCAGCAATTGGTGACAGCCCAATCGGTACCGAGGTAACCGAAAGCCTTCGGCAGTCACCCTTGGTACCGAGCGTCCGGTACCGATAGGTGTCGGTACCAAGACGTGTCGGTACCCAGTCTTCCAGACTAGAGATCGATTCCAGACTCGGCATCGAAGGAAGCGAGTCTATCGATGCACGTCTGGAGGGTACCGACATCGGTGGTAGTATTGGTGCCGGTACCGATACTGGAAAGTCAGTCTGGAACGTATCCACCGGTCCCGTAGGTACCGAGGACGCCAGATGACGATCCCTGGTGAGGAGTGTTTCGTCCAACGCCAGTGCTGATGCCGGGATATCGGTACCGCTCGAAGCGGATGCCACCACCGGGCATGGCTCAGGTATGTTCCGTGAGGGGTGAGCCACAGGAACAACCTGAAACCCCTTATAGGCTTTGGAGGCCGAAGACTCCCACCGGGGTTTTGAAGCCAATGGGCTCTCGAGGGCAAGGCCGGAGCCGTCTACATGCTGTGCATGAGACCTACCACTCGAGGGTTGGCTAGTCTTAACAGACTGTTTGTGGGTTACCTGATCCTGTGTAGAAGAAGAAATCGTCGGTGCCCTGAAGTTGGAAGGGAACCTCATATCGAGGGAAACTCGATGTTGAAAACCTCTTCTCACAATACTGTTGCCCGAGGGCTCCGGAGGAAAAATGTCAGGACCCAAACAGGTTAGACACCAATTTTGGGAGTCTAAAACTAAAGTTATACCGCCACAGTTTGAACATTTCTTGGAGAAAGTGGCTGGCGGTTCCATGAAGGACATGGAGAGGCCTAGAAGGCCTGAAAAACTGTAAGACACCTCAGAAGAAAAAATATTCCCTTAAAGGAAAAATTTTACAAGGGAAGAAAAAAGAAACACCGGCGGTACCGGTGGCGTTGGGGAAGACAGCCGCGACCACAAGAAAACTAAAGAATTAAAAGAAAAATTTTCTGCGGTGACAGGAGGACGTCCTGCCGGCTCCGCGGAAAAACGAAAACTGAGGAGAGGCAGTTGGGAAAGGCGGGAAGACAGCACGCAGGCGTGGTGGGATGCTTCCAAAAGCTTTTTGATTGGACGCTGGGAAGCGTTCCCGCGCAGACTCCGTCGGTACCGACGTACCCATATGTGAAGACTCATTCCTGCTTGTTCCTGGAGATAATCAATAATGAGTGCATGAAACAAAGCTTGTAGCAATTCAAAGTCCAAAAAATGTCTGAAGTGGCAAACTTTCCTAAGTTAAAAAAGAAAGAAATTTTGAGGCCAAATGAAGACTGATTAGCTAGTATATACCACTCAGTGCAATGACTGTCTCTGTCATTGAAAACAGAGTCCCTGCTATTGCGGGCTGTAATGGAATAGAGCATTTTTTCTGGAGAACCAAACAGCCTCAGACTTCTGGTGCTTCAGTCTCAGTGTGCATGTCCTAAGCAAATGATCAACCAGTATTCAGAACTGCTCCAATTCCCTATGGGGCTATTCTGAACCATGAATAGAGCGATGGATGTCCTGTTGGGATGGGGATGTCCATACCTGCTATTCATCTGCCCGAGGTGGAATAAGTTCCCCCTAGACGGGAGGGGACGGCAGGCCCAGGGCTTGTCAAAGGGTGGGTGGGCCACAGAAGATTCCCCACAGCCTGACCCTGGCAGGAGGCCAGATCGGGGTTTGGGCTGCAGGGAATGAATCCAGTTGGCGGTGGTCGGGGATTGCAGCTCTTGAATGGAGCTGCAGTGCCATGGCAACCGGACACCATGGCACCACAGCTCCATTCAGGAGCCCTGATTGAGTTAGCAGGGCAGGAGCCTGTACTTGCAGGCTGCCCGGAATTGGGTCTGGGCCTGCACGTACAGGCTTAGACAGGATTCTGATCCTGCTGGGGATAGACGTGCCCCACGGGATGAGTATCCTGTCTACCTCTGTGCATCCAGTTCCGACCAAACGCACAGAGGCCAGGACATCCAACATGGAATAGGCCTCCACATCTCCAAGTGATGAGCTTTCAGCACAGGAAGCTTAAGAGTCCCAGTGGCTCACTAAACATCTTATCACTTTACTTATATAGTCAAACAAATAATATTAATATGAAGTAGAAGCCTCAGAACTGTGCCCTCTATGCTCGCAGAGAGGAATATTTGGGAATCCCTGCTTCCAAACTGAAAGCAGCTTGGAATGTGATCTAAAAGGGCCTTGTATCCATGTCTTCCTTTCACTAAGAGGTCTGGGGGAATAGGAGAGGCCCTCTAAGACCAGCACAGAATGAATGTCTCAGTATATGATGTGATTTCAAAAAGACAGCAGTTTACCTACAGACCGGCTACAAATATAATCATAATAGCACCTAAAGACAACTTTTACATTTATTAGTGAGGACTGTGGGGGGAGGGAAAGAGGAAAAAAATCAGCGAAGTGAAGACTGCCACTTTATTAAACATTTTGAGGATGAAGTTCTTGTGCAGCATATCCACAATGTTTATTCATGTATAATTTACCTGCCTTGAAAAATAATGTTAGAAAAATGTTGGCTTCTAAGCCCAAAGTGGTATTTTGAATAATCTGAATAATCTAAATACATCCACGTAAGATAACTGCAAGTATATGTCTCGATTTACAGGCTCATAATACAACATATGCCACTGCTATGTTAACAGCTCTAATGGTTTAAGAACTAGCACAGGCTCAAACAGTCGCCTGTGGGAATTATTACTACTTACAATTCAAAGCACATACAACTGACATCTGCATTTTGAGAAAGAAATTCCATTATAAGATTCCCCTATCTTCCTACAGCCCTGAAGCCTAAAATTTTAGGCTAATGATCCAATATATATTTTTCTTCCGACAGCAGAAGCTTTAATGTTACCATCTTAGTTTCATTAAAGATGGCTCCAAGAAAAAGTTGATAAAAAGGTAAAATACTTTTAGTTCTATTTTAATAGGTTTGATAGGCTTCAAATTAATGCATTACTCTCTCTGTGAAAAGTACTGGAAAACTGAAGGAGAAATTTTCCATACCTGTTAATTTCCTTTCTTCGATTTCTGCTAGAGCAGTCCATGCGAGTGAATTATGCACCCCAGCCAAAAGATGGAAGCAGATTAGAGCAAACTTTAAGTGATGTCACTGCCTGTATAAGTGGTGGTGCAGCACTGGGATTTGCCAGTATGACAACTTCCAAGAAGAACAGTATGCCTCTAAAAACTCAAGCGAAAACATTAAACCAAAACAATAACATTTTACAGCATATTTGGCTCTTAACAAATCGTGAAACTGTGTAAGACAATAAGAATATAAGATATGCCATACTGGGTCAGACCAAGCATCCCTCAAGCCCAGTATCCTGTTTCCAATAGTGGCCAATCCAGGTCACTAGTATGTGTCAGGATATCAAAAGGTATACAGATTCTATGCTTCTTGTCCAAGGGGTAAAAAGTGGATTTCCCCCGGTTCCTCTTTAGTAATGGTTTATAGACTTTTCCTCCAGGAACTTGTCTAAACCCCTTTTGAACCCAGCTACACTAACAGCTTTTGCTATATCCTCTGGTAAAAAAGTCGAAAGTTTAAAAAAAAATCTCTGATTTGTCTTGAATGTGCTATAGTGCAGCATTCATTGGTGTCTCCTAGTCTTTCTACTTTTTGAAGGAGTAAACAACCGATCTGAGTGGAGGTGTAGCCTAGTGGTTACAGCAACTGCCTAATACCCAGAAGATCAAGGGTTTGATTCCTACTGGCACTCCTTGTGACCTTATGCAAGTCATTTTACCCTCCACTGCCTCAGAAGAAAAGGCCTGGCAATCTACTTCCGGTGAAACATTGCCAAGAAAACCCAAAGGTAGCTGGGTCACCAGGAGTCAACACTGACTTGACAGCACTAAAACAAAAACAAAAAAACACCGATCTACCACTCCATTCATTATTTTATAGACCTTTATCCTTCTTTCCAGTCTTAATATACCACCCAGACAAGAGCATCAGCTGCGAAATGGAAGAACGGAAAAGAACGCCAATATTAGACAGGACAGATGAAACATAAGACAGTCATAGTTACAGAATGAGGGAGAGGGTAGAGGAGAGCAGGATGAGGGAAGGAGTATCAAGTCAGGGCTGAGGGAGAGCATCAGTTTGAGACTGAGGGAGGGGGAGATCAAAGGCAAGGTGAAACAAATGGGTTTTCAATATATTCTTGAATTTCTGAAATGAAAATTCTGTGTGGAGTGTGGTGGGAAGACAATTCCAGAGGCCCCAAAAAGAAGATGGCAGAGTTGCGGATGAGTTCTAAGTATTTATGTGAGACGGGAGGAAGAAACAGGCGGTTAGTGTGAATGGACCATAGGAGGCAATGTGGAGTGTGAAAATGGATGAGGTTGGCAAGATATTGTGGGGAACCGGTGTGTATGACTTTATGAATGAGGGTGAGTATCTTAATTAATCCTGTATCTGAGCGGAAGCCAATGGAGGTGAATATGCAAGGGGGCGATGTGATCCGATCGGGAAGAGTGTGTGAGAATGTGGGCTACTGTATTTTGGAGAAGCTGTAGACGATGAAGTTGGTAATGGAGGAGACTTGCTAGGACAACATTACAATAATCGAGTCTGGAAATGACCGAAGATAGTAGGAGCGCAGTCAGGGAGGGGAGGGAGAGGAAGGGGCGGACTGCACGGATCTGACATAAAGAGGCAAAGAAACAGCAGATAAGAGAAACCAGGTAGTCATGAAAAGATAAATGGGAGTCCAGGTTGACCCTAAGATATCAGAGGGGAGATAGGAGAGTGCGCAAGTAAAGGGGTCAATGTAAGGGAAGGGGCACCAAAAGTGAATCAGATGGCAGTGGGTTGGAAGGGTTGAGGTGAAGATAGTTTGAGGTCAACCAGGAAGAGACGCGGAGTAGGCAGGAGTTCAGAGGAGCCAGGTCAGGGGTCAAGGGACTAGTGTGATAAAGAAAAATAATGTCATTGACATTAAAGCCCTGATCAGCATCCTGAACAGGGAGCAGGAAAGGAGACTCCTCCTACTCCCTGGAGAGAAGAACCAATCAGGACTCCATTTAAACCGCTAAAATCAGAAGCGCTGAAGGCACAAACAGTGCCATTACAGCCCCGATAGGCACAGGGAGCAGGAAATGAGACTCCTCCCACTCCCTGCAGAGAAGAACTAATCAGGTCTCCATTTAAACCATTAAAAATCAGGAGCCCTTTGGCGTGGCCCTTAGGTGGGGAACGGAGACAGGAGAACAATGCTGGATGCCTACAGCAGTGTTGAAACTATCACAATTAAACCATAAGTTTTCATGAAATCATACTCCGTACATAAAACACAATGGCACTGCTCTTTTCATAAACTTTATCACAACCTCTTACCAAAGCACAGTATGTTTATGTTTATTTCATTTGCTTAACCGCTCTTCAGTGAAAGTCAGAGCGGTGTACAATACATAAAACAACAGAGTAGGGCACTAGGCCAGAAGTATTGAAAGGAAGTTACAATTCTTAAATAGGAAAGAGAGAAGGCTAGTAAAGAGCAGTGGAATATAGGAGAGGAGGTTAGGGTCAGGGGTGGGGAGGTTGAAGGCCAGGGAGAAGAGAAAGGTCTTTAGGTCATGTCTAAAGGTGCAGTGATGGGGTTCAAGACGGAGAGAGGTGGGAAGAGAGTTTCAAAGGGCAGGGCCTGTATAGAAGAAGGCGGAGGAACGAGTGGACTGGAGGTGGGCAAGGGAGGGAGGGGGAAGGCTAAGACGGTTGAGGTGAAAGGACCGAGGGGTGTGTCGAGGGGTATGGAAGTGGATGAGGTCTGCCAAATATTGTGGAGTGGAGGTGTGGAGTGCTTTGTGGATGAGAATAAGTAGTTTAAACTGGATACAATAAGAGATGGGAAGCCAATGAAGCTGAAGGAGAAGGGGGGTGATGTGGTCTCTAGGGGAGGAGTGAGTGATAAGCCGGGCGGCAGAGTTTTGAATTCTATGAAGCCGGGTTAATTGAGACATGGGTAGACCAGTGAAAACAGAGTTAGAAAAGTCGACGCGGGACATGACAAGTGATAGGAGTAAGGTTGTGAGAGCGGAAGGAGAAAGGAAAGGGTGGATTGCACGAATTTGACGAAGAAAAAAGAAGGTGGTCTTGGTGATATGAGACACATGAGCGTGGAAGGAAAGGTCAGAGTCAAAGAGAACACCGAGGTAGCAGAAAGTGGAGACCAGAGATATGGGGGTGCCAGAGAAAGAGGGGGCTAATGAGGGGGATGGGCGACCGTGCGGAAACCAAATTGCAGTGGTTTTTGTGAGGTTGAGGTGAAGACAGTTCAAGGTCAACCAGTCAGTGACGGCGGTTAGACAGGAGTTAAGTGGAGTGAGATCAGGGCATGAAGGGGAGGTATGATGGAGAAGAACGATATCATCTGCGTAATAGAAAGCTGATATCCCAAATTGTTGTATCACCAGGGTGAGGGGAGCTAAGAAGAGATTGAAGAGGAGAGGGGCCAGGACAGAACCTTGGGGAACTCCACAGGAGAGGGGAAAAGGGTCTGAGGGAGAAGTGGAGGGAGAGGAGGAGAGGACTGCACCGGACCGGGAGGAGAGAAAAGAATGGAACCATCGATAAACTGTGCTACAAAGGCCGGCTTCGCGTAGGCGAAGCAGAAGGAGAGAGTGGTCCACCAAGTCGAAGGCGGCGGAAAGATCAAGAGCTACCGCCACCGAGATATCACCACGGTCGTGTGCTACATGCAGGGAATTAGTGAAGGCTAGGAGGACAGTTTCAACACTGTGACCGTGACGGAAACCTGACTGACGGGGGTGAAGGAAGTTGATAGAGTCAAGATGGTGGGAGAGCTGTGCGAAGACAACCTTTTCAAGGAGTTTGGAGAGAAAAGGGAGGTTAGAGACTGGACGGTAGTTGGCAGGATCCAGAGGGTCAAGTGAGGGCTTTTTAAGGATTGGGCGGATGAGTGCATGTTTCCAGGAGTGAGGGAACGTTCCTGTGGAAAGACTGGAATTTAGCATAGAAAGGAGATAGGGGAGGGAGTGAGTAGCCAAGAGGAGGGGATGGGGTCAAGAGGACAGAATGTTTTGTTGGAGGAAGAGATAAGATGATGGAGCTCACTCGTGGTGGTTGGGGTAAAAGAAGACCATGTGTGCGAGAGTTGGGACACAGGAGGGGGAGGGAATAGGAGGGGGACAAGCAGGCAGGGATGCCCTCAGGGCGGAAATTTTGGAGCTGAAGGATGAGGCTAGAAGTGAGGGAGCAGGGCTGGGATGGGCAGGCATGGTGGAAGTGGAGGGACGAAGAGCGGTAAGAGACTTGAGAGTGGAGTAGAGGTGACGAGTTTGGTTAGGAGCGTTAGAGATGGTAAATAAATTAGACACATGTGCACTGTCATACTGCATATAATTTGAAGTATTTAGAAACAACTATTGAACTATTTTACTTTTAATCATTACTCGACATGCATAGTTATATACCAATCCTGCAGTCGCACAAAAGTAATACATTTCTTCACCCATATCAAAACAATATATACAGGAGGCACAATAGACTACTTCAAATTAACTCATCAAGCACTATGAATCAAATAAAGATTAATCACCTAACCATACATCCCCTGAAATGTGCACTGATCAAATGTGCATTCCATACGGAACAAATACCACATCACCGATTATATAAATGAACAACAATTGGATATAATGTGTATAACAGAAACATGTCTCACAAACACAGATCAAGTAATATTAAACCAAATATCTTCTCAAACATATGAAACCTACAATTGCCTGAGAATCAATAAAAGGGGAGGCGGAGTTCTCATCATCACAAGAAAATCCCTGTTTCAACACCCTTTCAACTTGAAGCACAGAGAGCTGTAACATCGCAATCATTTCAAACAAATACATAGCTTTTTCTCTCATATACAGAGCACCCGGGTACCAATAACAATGACCTCTCACTATTACTTTGAAGAAATTTGCTACAATTCTAATCCACAGAAGTCTCTCATCATCCTAGGAGACCTTAACATACCGTCTACAACCACAAGATATGGCAAAGCCTTTACACAAGCAATTGAAGACCTACAATATATAGGCGTGGAGGAGTGGCCTAGTGGTTGGGGCAAGGTACTTCAGGCCGGAAGGTCAGGGGTTCAAATACCACTAGAGGACAGCAACCTTGGGCCGGAAGGACTGGGGTTTCTAGTCCCACAGGTGCTCCTTGTGGTCTTGGGCAAGCCACTTAACCCTCCATAGCCCATGTTCCCTGTAAAATAGTTATCTCCAAGTTATAATGCCCTGTTCAATGTAATTTCAGTTTGTTCAATGTAAACCGCACTGATGCAGAATAGCGCGGTATATAAGAGAATGTAAATAAATAAATAAATAAAATATAAACAAATAATAAACACTCCAACCCATAAAAGAGGAGGAACCCTTGATCTTATCTTTATACCAATAATTCTCCTAGATAGGAAACTTATACAACCTCCAACAGTGACGCCCGTCCCATGGTCAGGCCACTACATCATAACCTTCCAGATAACCACTTCTATACCAAACACACCCACAAAAGTAATAAATACACAAAGAAGATTCAAACAGTTCAACAAAGAGAAGTTTCTACAACAGGTCTTACCACAATTAAACTATGACTCAGCAAACCTAGAAGAGATAATAAACAGCTGGAACTCCGCAATTCACAAGGCGGCCATTGCCCCACTTAAGAAAACAGGCGCCATCAGAAAGAACACTGCACCATGGTATTCCAGTGAGGTCAACACCTTGAAACAAGCCCTGCGAAAAACGGAATGAAAATGGAGAAAAACGAAAGATGTGCAAGATAAAATCAACTATACTAACAAGATGCAAGAATACCAGTCTCTAATAATTGCTTGTATGAGGGAATACCACACAAATCTAATCATGGGTTCACTAAATAAACCACGAGAGCTATTCAATATAATAAAAACCTTGACAAAAATCAAACATGAAGAGCACAATCTAATTGAACCCCAAACCACTTCCTTCAATCAAAGCTCAAGCCTAATCTAAACCAAATGAAACTATTAATAACGGAAAACCAAACAATAACTGAGCAAGTCTGCCTGTGGAACTCATTTTACAAACCATCCATAAAAGAATTAAAACTAATTATAACCAATCTCAACACCACAACCTCCTTTCTTGATCCTTGTCCAGTATCCTGGATCAAAATGACAACTGAACAACAAGTCCCCATCTTACTTAAAATAGTACAACTTTCACTCACACAAGGAGCTATACCCCCATACTCAAACAATCAATAGTAAGACCAATTATAAAGAGGAATATCCTAGATTCTGATAACCCCAGTTCATAATGACCCATCTCAAGTCTACCTTTTACAGCAAAGATAATTGAGAAAGTGGGCCAACTGCAATTACAAGACCACCTTGACATGCATGCCCCTCTTGATCCCACCAACATAGGTTCAATCCCAAAAACAGCGTAGAAACACTCATTACTTCACTCTTGAATAGCCTAATTGCCAGACTAGATGATCCTAAACAATGCTGCAAACTGATATTCCTAGTTATAAAAGATGAAATTAGACTTACCTGCTAATTGTAGTTCCTGGAGTGTAGCCAGTCTAGTCCCGGACCTCTGGGTTCCCTATCTTATCCAGCAGCTTTGGAGACTGAGAAACTCCTTTTTTCATGACGTCACCGGTATATCCATTCGGGATCTGCCTCCTGCCATCAGTAACCTATTGACAAAGCAGACTCACCGGAGACACAAGTAAGTGTTTAACAAATTAACCTGAATTAATTCAGAACCTTGAAACCAAATTTGAAACTATTGACATACAGAACCTAAAGCTCTGTAAACTACTGTGACTTTAACTGATGCAGGCTTCTCCCTCACGGAAGGAAAGAAAACCCCTGTATGACAGATTTAGCTTCGTACCCTGAATCCGGACTGCGATCATCCCGGAACTGCCCCAATTACTCAGAGAAATGCAATATCCAAGAGAATCTTACCTGTAAATGAGGCTAATACTTCAGGCTACTGTAACACTACAGATACCGGGCAGGGATACGGGACTAGACTGGCTACATTCCAGGAACTACAATTAGCAGGTAAGTCTAATTTCATCTTCCTGTTCGTGTATCCAGTCTAGTCCCGGACCTCTGGGTAAGTACCAGAGCAGTAACCAATTCAAGCCTGGGAGGGTCCTGGAAGACCAGTCTGAAGTACAGCCGCACCAAACGTAGTGTCAACTGTCCTTTGAACATCCAGGCGATAATGTCTCACAAATGAGTTTAAGGATGACCAAGTTGCCGCTTTGCAAATCTCCAGCGGCGGGACCCAACGGAGCTCCGCCCATGAAGAAGCTTGAGCTCTAGTGGAATGAGCCCTTAGCCCCTCTGGCACTGACTTACCTTTCAGGATGTAAGCCGACGCAATGGTCTCTTTAATCCACCTTGCAATGGATGCTTTTGAGGCCGCTTCGCCCTTCCTAGGGCCCGCGAAGAGAACGAAAAGCCTATCCGACCTACGAAAGCCGGCCGTCCGAGAAAGGTACTTCTTTAACGACCGCCGAACATTCAAACTGTGTAAGCTGCCTGTTCCGGATTCCCTCGCGGACTGTGAAAACACCGGTAATGAAATTTCTTGATTCATATGAAAAGGCGAAACCACCTTAGGGAGAAAGGTAGGAACAGTTATTAGAACCACCTTCGAAGAGAAGAACAACAGATAGGGCTCTTTGCAGGAGAGAGCCTGTAATTCCGAGATTCTCCGCGCTGAACAAATAGCCACGAGAAACATGACTTTCAAAGTGAGATCTTTGAGGGACGCCCGAGACAGTGGTTCGAACGGCTCGCCCTGCAAAGCATCTAAGACGGAGGGCAAATGCCACTGAGGAACAACCGGTCTCGATGGGGGCCGCAAGAGCGATCCCGCCCGCAGAAACCGCTTAACATCCCCATGACAAGCGATCGTTTGCCCTCCGATCTTTCCCCTGTAGCAGGACAGGGCCGCAACCTGCACCCGCAACGACGAAGGGGCCAAACCTTTTTTGAAGCCATCCTGCAGAAAATCCAAGATCTGAGAAATGGATGATTTTAACGCCACATACTGCCTGTCCGCACACCAAGACTCAAAGACTCTTCAGACCCAAACATATGCCAGCGACGTAGACCTCTTCCTGGCTTTCAACAGAGTAGCTATAACCGACGCCGAGTAGCCTCTCGTTTTTAACCGTGCCCTTTCAAGAGCCAGGCCGTAAGCGAGAATCGATCCACATGGGGCATGAGAAGGGGCCCCTGCGACAGAAGATCCGGCTGGTTTGGGAGCCTCCATGGCTTTGCCACTAGCAGCCGTAATAGATCCCCGTACCAGGGTCTGCGAGGCCAGTCTGGAGCTATTAGAATTACATGACCTCTGAACAACTGGATCCGTTGTAGCACTCTGCCTATGAGGACCCACGGAGGGAACACATACAGGAGCTGTTCCCGCGGGAAAGTCCTGACTGAGGGCATCCAGACCTTCCGACATCCTTTCCCTTCTTCTGCTGAAGAACCGGTCTACTTTCGCCGACGCGAACGTTGCCAGGAGATCCAGAACCGGCGTGCCCCATCTGCGGACGAGCATCTGGAAGACTTCGGGATGGAGGACCCATTCCCCCTGGTCCACGCGGACGCGACTGAGAAAATCCGCTTGCACATTGTCTATTCCTGTGACATGCGCCGCTGACAGGTCTAGAAGATTCGCCTCTGCCCACTCGCACAGGGCTGCGGCCTCGATTTCCAGCACGGCGCTGCTGGTCCCCCCCTGCTTGTTGACATACGATACCGCTGTGGCATTGTCGGAAAACACCCGAACCGCTGCACTCTTGACGAGCAACCGAAACGCCAGTAGCGCTAAAAATACCGCTCGCAGTTCCAGCCTGTTGATCGACCAGGCCCTTTCCTGGGGGGACCAGTGCCCCTGCGTGAACCTGCCTTGACAATGAGCGCCCCATCCGGACAGACTGGCATCGGTCATCACTGAGATCCAGGCCGGCGCTTCCAAGTTCTTCCCCGCCGCTAAGGACGCAGGACACAACCACCATTGGAGCGACTGGCGCGCCTCCTCCGGACAGGGCAATCTCCAGGATAACGGATCCTGTTGATGCGACCACCGGCAAAGCAAAGCCCGTTGCAACGGTCTCATGTGTGCTGATGCCCAAGGAACCGTCTCTATGGACGCGGCCATCGTACCCAGCACCTGGAGATAACGACAGGCCAAAGGCGCCCGGTAGCGAAGGAAACGGGTCACCAGACGACGGAAACCCTGTGCTCTTTCGTTCGTTAGAAACACCTTCCCTACCTGTGTGTCGAAGCGGGCTCCGAGATATTCGAGATTCTGAGAGGGAGTCAAATGACTCTTTGCCAAATTGACAATCCAACCGAGCTCCTCCAAAAAAGCTACTACGCGAGCCGTGGCTGACACACTCTCGGACCTTGATTTTGCCCGAATTAACCAGTCATCAAGATACGGATGCACCAGAATGCCTTCCTTTCGCAGCGCCGCCACCATGACCACCATGACCTTGGTGAAGGTGCGTGGGGCCGTCGCTAAACCGAACGGCAACGCGCGAAACTGAAAGTGGCCGAAAGGGACTGCGAATCGGAGAAACTGATGGTGATCCGGCCGTATGGGAATGTGGAGATAAGCTTCCGACAAATCCAGGGAAGTAAGAAACTCCCCCTTTTGGACGGCCACTATTACCGACCGAAGGGTCTCCATATGGAAATGTGACACGCGGAGACACCGATTCACCCCCTTGAGGTCCAAGATGGGACGGACGCCTCCGCCCTTCTTTGAGACAATGAAATAGATGGAGTATCGACCGCCGCCGAGTTGGTCGGGAGGGACAGGCACTATTGCTCTGAGCTGCAACAGCCTGTGGACCGTCTCCCTTAAAGCCGCGCACTTGGCGGGGGACTTTCCGGGAGACTGCACAAAGGCGGGAGGAACTGGCTTCAGCAGCTTCAGTGCGTATCCCTCTCGAATAACTTCCAGAACCCACTGGTCTGAGGTTACCCGGGGCCCAGGCAGGATAAAAGTCTTGCCACCGACCCCCTACCGGCAGCAAGCTTGCCTGGACCCCCCTTATCTCATTGTTGCTTTTTGGCCGGGAAGGCAGAGGAAGAGGAAGGGCCAAACCCCCTTCCTGTCCCTCGAAACCCCTGGAATCCGTGACCTCTGTTAGAGTAACGTCCCCTCTGACTGGGGCTAAAGCGCTGAGACCAGATCCGCCGAAAATCTCTCAACTGCCCTCTTCCAGCCTGAAACTGCCAGGCTGGTTTGGCCTTGTCTTCTGGCAACTTACCCTCTTTGGACTCACCCAAGTCCTTTACCAACTTCTCTAAGTCCTCCCCAAACAAAAGCCGCCCTTTAAACTGGAGCTTGCTCAAACGAGCCTTGGAGGAACCATCTGCTGCCCAGTTGCAAAGCCACAAATAACGTCTCGCCGCTACTGCCGACGCCATGCTGTTGGCCAAGCTGCGCATAAGATCATACTGCACATCGGCTGCCCCGGACTCCAACTTAGCCAGCTCTCCAGAACCTTCGCCCTCTTGGCAGTCCTGTACTCGCTGCGACCAACGGAGACAGGCCCTAGCCACCCACGCTCCGCACATGGCCGCCTGAAGCGATAAGGCATTTACATCAAAGACCTGACGCAAGAGCACATCCAACTTCCTATCTTGCGGGTCCTTGAGAGCTGCACTACCCTCCACCGGGATGGTAGTTTTCTTGGTTACCGCCGAAACGGCTGCATCCACCTTAGGAGAATTAAAAACCTCCCTATCCTGATCCAACAAAGGATAGAGGCGACCCATGACTCTGGACCCTTTCAGAGGAGCTTCCGGCACGTTCCACTCCTCCTGAATCATCTCCCGGAACACCCTGTGCACCGGGAACGCCCGCTGAGTCTTTCTGAACACCTGCAGCAAAGGATCTTCCAGGGTGTCATCTTCGGCTGCTCCTGGAACCGGCATATTCAAAACTTTCAGGGATTCCACTATCAAGGCTGGAAGCTCTTCCCGTCTGAAAACGCGCACCACCCTGGCTTGGTCCTCCCTTTCAGACAGCTCACCTTCCTCCAGTTCTTCTTCACCGTCTAAGTCGCGGGTGTCATCATCTGACAACTGACCCTCGGAGGCTAGAGAACAATCCGCCGGTACCCCTTCAGTACGCGGTCTCTTGGCTCCGACGGAGGGATCCTCGGCCTGGGAAACCAGCGCGGGTCTCTTCTGCCCAGCTGACGTCCCCGGCCGCTGCACCTGCTGCGAACCAGAAAATAAAGCGTTTTGCAACAGCGTGACAAAATCGCTTGAAAATATGGCTGTCCAGTCTTTGGGCAAAGGAGCCGGAGGCTGAAGAGCATCCGGGGCAGAAAAGGGGCCCGCCACCGGCTCTTCCTGGGCTGCCTCAACTAAGGGAGTGGAAGCATCGCCGGACTCAGCCAGCTGGACCTCCTCTTTATCAGACTTGGAGAGGTCTATGCTAGAATCTCTCACGCAGGTTTTGCAAACTCCTGAGTAACTTTCCGCAAGCCACAAACCAAACAAAATGGCTTGGAGGACATTGTAGCCCTGAGCACAAGTGAAAAAACGTTTTGCCCTTTGAAACCGTTTCACCCTCCCCAGGGCAGACACAAGTGCTTTAAGCACCGCGGGCTGAGCTGAAACCCCCGAAGTTGTGTTTTGTTTTGTTTTTTATCAGACCCCTCCCCTAAGGGAGAAATGCCTGTGACTGATACCCCAAGACAAATTTAAGGAGCAAGGGTAAAATCGTCCGAGCAGGGCCAGCCGGTCGCGCTGAGAGCCGGCGCTCACACTCGGCCGCGCCACGCGGCTAGGCCCGACGCGCCAAGGCTGCGCGCCAAAAATATGCTCCCCTTCAGATGAAGTAAGCTCTGGCCTGCTTATCTTTGCCGGAATCGGAGCAATCAGACCATGAAATTCCATGGGGGCGAACCGCTTACCAGCGGTCTCGGAGCATGACTGACAGACAAACGGTCTAGCAGCCTGCTCCGGTAAAATCTGTGTACGATCGGGGAGGAAGTGACGTCACCGGAGCCGATGGCGGCTTGAAGGAGCTGCTCCGGCACCGATCCAGCCATTATTAATTAAAACGCAGCCCCCCGGAGGCGGAAAGCGGTGGCCCTGAGTGCGGAAAGCGGCAGGGGGTGACCGCGATCGCTGGAACGCCGGCGGCGGTGAACTTCAGCGGCAGAGAGCCGCATGTGCGAGAGGCCTGCACAGCCGCGTGGCGGGCAGGAATGGCGCCCGGAGGCATAGTGAAGGAGGTGTAAGAGGCCGGCGGCAGACCGGGTCCTGCGCTCCTAAAAAGCTTCGCAGCTCTTCCGAGGGAGGAAATCGTGGTGCACAGTGGAGCTGGAGGTGGCCAGAATCGTGGGGCACAAGATCTGGAGGTGAGCAGGGGCTGAGGAGGGAGCCCATAGGCCCTGAGACAGCAGAAACAACTGTGAGTCTGCAGAGCTGAAGTCAGAGGGCACTGAGAAGAACTGGTGACCGCCGGGTAGCCGCAGGACGCTGCAGTTTAGAGAAGTGTACCAGAGCTTCGTGAGGCTGCTCATAGTGCCAGCAAGTATGAATATTGAAAGATCAGTGCAGTGCCAGACTGCGTAATCTGGTGCAGAGATGACCACCAGAAGAAAAGCGGCAGATCTCAGAGAGTATGTGTACTCAGGGTCGCACGGAGGGAAGGGTGAAGCAGGACAGATGGAGAACAAAAAGCCTTCAGATGGGCACGGAGAGCAGGGCGAAGAAGTGGAGATGGAGAATGTAAAAGCTCCGGGAATGGAAGCTACGCAAACTGTCACAAGAGCGGAGCTTAGAGACTGGTTTCTTGAAATTAAAAATGAGGTGCAGTCCGTGAAGAACGAGTTGAATGAGGTGCTGGGTCCCCTGAAGGAGGAAGTTGGAGAGCTGGTGTGCAGAATGGGAGACCATGAGAATAGGTTACAAGAGCTTGAACAACAACAGGAAGGGGAGACACAACGAACTGTGAAGTTGGGATCACAGTATGAAGCTTTGCTATATAAGCTGGAGGATCTGGAGAACCGTTCATGACGCAACAATTTGAGACTCCGCGGAATACCAGAGGAAAAAGAGTTTCTGGACAGTGAAAAGGTTGCGCGATCGGTGTGCCTGGAAGCTCTCCGGCAAGGAGGTGAGGAGGCTATGGATATACAACTTGAAAGAGTACATCGTGCACTGGGAAAACCAGTTGGTAACAAACCACGAGATATCATCATCTGCCTAGCACGTTATAAAATTAAAGAGAAAATTGTTCACAAAATACGGAGAGAAGGAGCTCTCATGTGGCAAGGGTACCCAGTGCACATATATGAAGACCTTTCTGCGGGCACATTGCAGAGGAGGAGGGCAATGCAACCTGTTACGCAACTTTTGCGGAGAGAGGACATTAAATATCGTTGGCTTCATCCATTTGGACTCTCGTTTACTGTTAAAGGGCGGACGTGGCGGATACAGACACTGGAGGAGGCAATGCCGGCCCTTCGGGAGGCAGGACTGAGCACCAAGGCGGAAGGCCTGGGGGCAGGTACCTCAACTGGTGGGCGGCGGGGGCAGTGTGGGGGCAGCCCGGAGCACCGGCATAAACGAACGGCAAAACCAGGGCAGGAGCTGCAAGACGACCGGCTGACAGAAGACACTTGAAGAAACTTGCGGACTGAAAGAATGCAGGTCTAAATGTTGCAGGGTGATGGTGGAGTGTTATGTTTTAGAATGAACATATTGGTATCATACAGGTATTATGTATTGCAATATGGGGAAGAGAAGGGTGGGGAGGTGGAGAGCGGGTGGAGAAGGGGAAGGAGTAGGCGGATGGGAGGGGAAGGTGGATGGAGATGTGGTAGAGTAAAAGGGGGGAAGGACTAAGTGAGTGGGGGGAGAGGGGGTAGGAAGGAGGGGCACAGGGGGAGTGGGAGGGAAGGTAGAGAGGAAAGGGGGGATGAGAGTATGGGTAGGTGGCTGAGGGAGGCGGGAGAGGGGGCTGGTGGAAGGGAGGGGGGCAGGGGGGTGTGTAAGTATCAGGCTGGGGAAGGTAGGGGCGCACTACTCCTGAGTTATCCTCTGGAAGTGATGGAGGATACGGGAGGGATGGGGAGGGAGGGGAGGTGGGGGGGCGATGCCTTGAGGAGGTCGAAAGGGGTTCGAAGTGTGAGGGGGGAGGAGGAGGGGGGAGGAAAGGGGTAGGAAGGGAGGGTGGGGGGATTTTGGGAGGGGGGGTGTGGGAAGCAGAGGAAATTACAGATTATGACATTGAATGTAAAAGGGTTGCGTACAAGACAGAAACGACGGTTGGTGGAGATGGAGGGTAAAAGAATGGGTGCTGATATTATGTGCATATAGGAAACACATTTGCGGGTGGGGCAGGAATATTTGCTGGAATCTCGGCAATACTCCAAGGTGGTTCTGGCGGGCCAGAGACTAAACTCTCGGAAAGGGGGGGTGGGCATCTTGGTAGGGGGAGAGTACCATAATATGGTGAAGGAGATTAAACGGGGGAAAGGAGGTAGGTGGGTGGGGGTGCTATTGCAAATTGAAAAGGAGGAGGTATGGGTGATAAGTTTGTATGGCTCCAATGAGAAGCAGGGGGAGGCATATGAACAACTTTTGCAGGAGTTGGAGGGAGTTGGGAGTATTCCAATAATAATGGGAGGGGATTTCAATCTGATGTGTAACCCCAGAATTGACACAAGTGGGGGGGCAGGGGGGCGGAGAGATAGACAAAGCTTGCATAAATTGAGAGAAAGTTTGGGCCTGGTAGATGTTTGGAGAAACTGGCATCCGGGGGAACGGAAATACACATACTATTCCCCAGTGCATAGCTCCTATAGTAGGTTGGATATGATATGGGGGGGTGGAATCTGGTTGGAAAGAATACAGGAAGTAGAACATGGTTTGATCACTTGGTCGGATCACGCCCCGGTGAGTGTACGCTTTGATATGGGCAGGAAGGATGATAGTTTAAAATTTTGGAGACTCAACAATTCCCTGTTAGAGGAGGAGAAGCATGTGGGGAAGATTAAGGTTAATATACAGGACTACCTCCAATTAAACGATACAGGGGAGGTGTCTATGGGGGTGCTCAGGGATGGCTTAAAAGCGGTGATTCGAGGACAGTTGGTTAGTTTAGGGGCGCGGGTGAAGCAAGAAAAAGGGGCAGTGGAAAGTGCATTATTGCAACAGCTGCGGCGTTTAGAGGGGGCACATCAGAGGGTGTCGGATCCATGCACACTTGCGGAGCTTAATAGGGTAAGAGCGGAGTTGAGTAAATTGCGGGCACAAGAGATAGCATTCCATCTAGCAGTATTGAAGCAGGCCCATTTTGAAGGCGGTAATCGGGCGGGGAGGATACTGGCAAGTCGCCTGAAGGGGAGGAGGCAAGCAGTGCATGTTGAGGGCATTCGGAATAATAAAGGGGAATGGATACACACCTCAAAGGGAATTAGGGGGGTGTTTCGGGAGTACTATAAGAAATTGTATGAAAGTGAACTGGAGGTGGGGGAGAAGGACACAGCAGAATTTCTGGAGGAATGTGGCTTGTCACAGGTGACCGAGGAGGAAAGGGAATATCTTGGGCAGGCAATTCAGGAGGAGGAGGTGAGGAGGGCTATAACCACGCTGAAAGTGGGGAAGGCGCCAGGGTTAGATGGGTATACGGCAAAGTTCTATAAGGTCCTATCAGAACAGATTACGCCCCTATTTACCAAGGTAGTCAATATGGTGCTGCAGGGGGAGGGCCTTCCGCGAACAATGGCGGAGGCGGGTGGGTATAACAGTTTTGCCGAAACCAGGCAAAGATAAGGGGGTATGTGGCTCCTATCGACCCATCTCCTTGATAAATTTAGACGCAAAGCTACTGGCAAAAATTTTGGCAAATAGAATTCAGGATGTAGTTCCGCACCTGATTCACCTGGATCAGACGGGTTTTGTGAAGGGGCGTCAGGGTAGTGATAATGTGAGAAAAGTTTTGAATGTGATGTGGCAACTTCAGCGTACCACCGAGGAGGCAGTGCTAATCACCGTAGACGCAGAAAAGGCTTTTGACCGGGTGGAGTGGTCTTTTATGTTTCAGGTTTTAGAGACCATGGGGTTTGGTGGGAAGTATATCAGTTGGATAAAAGCGCTCTACCAGGGACCGCGCGCCAGGGTTAGGGTTAATGGTGGGTACTCTGAAAGTTTTGAGCTCCACAGAGGTACCAGACAGGGGTGCCCCTTATCGCCCTTATTGTTTGCATTGACTATTGAGCCGCTGGCAGCGTACATCAGGCGGGCGGGGGATATTAAAGGAGTGAGGATACGTGGGAGGGAGGAAAAGATTGGACTGTTTGCAGATGATGTTGTCTTTACCCTGACTCAGCCCCTTACAACATTACCAGTGCTCTTGACGGCTATACAAAGGTACAGCCGCTTAGCGGGATATAAAATGAACCAAGGGAAAACGGAAGTGTTGGGATTTAATTTGGCGCCCAGGGTGGAAGAGAGCTTGAGGCATCACTTTAAGTTTAGGTGGGTGGAGGGGAGATTTAGGTATTTGGGGATCCAGTTGGGGACCCCTATTTTTAAGATTAAGCAATGGAATTATCAAGGTCTGGTTGAGAATATCAGACAGGATTTATCCCGTTGGAGGGGGTTGTATCTGTCATGGATGGGCCGCATCGCGGTGGTGAAAATGAATGTCCTCCCAAGGCTATTGTTTGTGTATATGTCCCTGCCGTGTCGGTTGGTTAGAAAGGAAATAGATAAGATGCAAAATATGCTTCTGCAGTTTATTTGGGATGGTAAGCACCCGAAAGTCGCCCGGGCGACCATGTATAGGTTAAAAGCGGAGGGGGGATTGGGGGTCCCCTCGCTGCTCCGGTACTATGAAGCGGCGCAACTTCGGGTGCTGTTTGCATGGAAGGCAGGGGTGGAGCGACCTGGATGGGTGGAAATGGAGGAGGCGGAGGGGGCCGAGGTGGGAGCATGGATTTGGGACCCTGGTGGGGGAGGGATGGAGGAAGGTGATGGGAATCCCTATCGCGAACTAACAAGACAGGTTTGGGTGAAATGGAAGGGGCACCTGCTAGGGGGGAAACAATACTCCCGCGAAACTCCAATTCAGACCATAATGAAGAGTAGGATGGGGGAGGCGGCTAGGGTTTTTCGGGGGTGGGGGGAGAAAGGGTTACGGAGACTGGGTCAATTGGTGGGGGATGGGGGGAGAATCAGGGGTTTTGAGGAGTTGCAACAGCAATATTGTTTGGAGGAGCCAGATAGATATGCTTATGTTAGTCTGTGGTACTGGCTCCAGCAGAGGGAGGTGAAGCAAGACTGGATGGCGAAGAGTACGCCATTTGAGGAGATGATGGGGACTCAAGAGATGCCCAATCGGATTATATCAAAGTTATATAAAATATTGGGGGAATTTCAACAGGGAGCTATACGGGGCCAGTTGCAATGGGAGGAGGAGCTGGGGGGGCAGTGGGATGATGAGAGGTGGGAAAGAATTTATATTCGAACCCATAAATTAGCTCCGGGAACAGCCATGCTGGAAAACAGCTATAAGCTAAGGTTAAGAATGTATTGGACCCCGGTGTGGCTACATGCCCTCTACCCCGATAGCTCGGATCGATGCTGGAAGGGGTGTGGGGCTAGAGGAGATTTGATACATATGGTGTGGGGCTGCCCGAGGGTTCGGGATTATTGGAGTGAGGTGGAAAGCCTTACGGCAGCCATTACAGGGGTGAAGGTATGTTTTACCCCTAGTATGGTGATATTGAACGAAGAGGTGCTGGGAGAGGGAGGGAGAGAATTGGGCAGACTACAGGGGTACTGTGTCATCGCAGGGCGGATGTGTCTTCTACGATGGTGGAAGAAACAGGATGTCCCCCCAACAGCGGCGGTGGTGGGACGCATGGAGCAGCTTAGGGGGTATTGTGCAATAGAAGCCCATCAAAAACACAATGTCCACAGGTACAATAAGGTGTGGGAAAGATACGAACATTGGAGGGAAGAGGGGGGGGGGCTAGTATAATGTTGCGGGTATTGTTTCAATATGCAATTTCTGATCCCTCAAATTGTAGGGGTATAGGGTGGGAAGTTTCCTGTATGCACTTATTGTTAAGATCTGCATTTGTTGCTCTTAGTAGGTCCACAGCTGATCGTACTGCGGAAAGGAGATCTTATGACTCTGGGATGAGGGAGGGTTTCAGGTTTGGAGGCTTAATGTTAGCGGGAGGGGGGGTGGTAGGGGGGGGATGGTACTGGGTAGGGGGGGGGAAGGGGGGGGAATATTGTGTGGTATGTGGTTTTTATGCTTGTATGGTCCACATTGGAAGAATATTTGCCTGGTCGGTAGAGGCTCAGTTGGTGCAGTGTGGTGAGGTGTTTGGCCGGAGGTGAGACTCTTTGGCCGGGCAAATGTGCGGTACTGTAAGTTTGGGGGAGGAACTGCATACTGTATAAAATGTAAAATGCACAATGTACAAAGTGTAAAGAGTATATAGGGGTTAACAGAGAAAACGGAGATGCACTAAGAGCGGGGATCTCTCCTATCGGTTGATGATGATGAAAGGAATGTATTAGGGTATATGAGTTGGGGGGGTTCCAGATGTATGTTATGTATTGCCTGTTGTGTTGAGTGCTAATAAAAAATTTTAAATACAAAAAAAAAAATGCTGAAAATGTAATACATGTGCATGATTTTCCCTTCCTTCTTTATAGTTTGAAGAGTGTGATTTGTGGCGCACAATACTCAAAAGCTAGCCAAAAATGTATTAAATGGGCACAATAAAAGGCTATCACCTAAAAAAAAAAAAAATAAAAAATCTGTGTACGATCGCCCCGAGCCTACCAGCGCGCTTACAGGCAAACGTCTGTGTGGCGCTGGCTAGGCTAAGCTCCGTGTCGCTCCAGACAACAGTGCCCGCAAAGAACTCAGAGCCCCTATAAATAAGGCAAGCTCTGCTGAAACTGCTTCTGCTAAATACTGCAGAAAACCACAAGAAATGGAGAGGGAGGGAGGGGGGAGAGCAAGGAGAGATGGAGCGAGATGCCTGCAACTAATCCCTTAAAGGCACAGCTCTTTAAATTAACTTTTCCCTCTCACTAGACTAACAATCCTGTCAAATACTAATCAGCATAACTCAATTACACTTAATTGTTTCTCCAGTGAGCCCGGGACTCCGGGCTCCTATCTCACAAGCTGCTTGGAGACTGAGGTAACTGATGGCAGGAGGCAGATCCCGAATGGATATACCGGTGACATCATGAAAAAAAGGAGGAGTTTCTCAGTCTCCAAAGCTGCTGGATAAGATAGGGAACCCAGAGGTCCGGGACTAGACTGGATACACGAACAGGAAGCTGCATTTGACTCAATAAACCATAACATACTTATCACGCGTCTAAATGAAATCAGACTACAAGAAACAACACTAAAATGGTTTACATCATACCTTACCTGCAGAAAAATACAGGTAAAATCTGGAACACGCCAATCAACCTCAATAGACCAACTACAGGGAGTTCCGCAGGGCTCAGCACTTTCTGCTCTGCTGTTTAATATATATTTACAGCCTCTCTGCAGCATAATAGCTAAATACAAAATAAACTACAATAGCTATGCAGATAATGATATGGTTCACATGTCATTCAACATCGACCAACCTGACTACACAAATATAACAGCATGCATAGAAGAAATGACGATTTGGCTACTAGAACAAAATCTGCTGATAAAACTACAAGACAACTGAGGCAATCTTCATAACAAAGAATTCTTACTATGTTCCACCAAAATCAATGCAAATATCACGTAACTTCATAGAAGTGAAAACGGACATCAAATACTTGGGGATATACCTTGACCAAAAATTAAACTTCCAAACTCATACAAAAGCTGCTTACCTCAAATTAAGAATAATACAAAAGCTCAAACCTCTTCTAAACTCCAATGACTTCCGCACAGTCTGTCAAGCATTGATACTGCCCGTCCTGGACTATTGTATCATCATCTATCAGGGGGGTCTACCTATCCAATCTATCTACCCTTTGCAATTACTCCAAAATACAATGGCTCGTATTATAACTGAGAAATCAAGAACCAATCACATTGTAATTAATGTTGCCATCAGTTACTGTAGTCAGTATCTACTCACATTCTGCTGTAATCAATGTTGCCATTTTTTTACTGTAGCTAGTATCCACTCTCATCCTACTGTATTTTTACTGTTGTCACTATTTACAGTTGCCAACAGCTACTCTCATTCTACTTTAATGCTACTGTGGTACCTTCTTCTATTGACATTAATCACTACCTTCACTCAACAGAGTTTACTGTTGCCAATACCATTCAATTTTCACTGTTGTTTCAATTATTACTGTGGTCAGTATCCTCACAGAAAGCACCAGAATCACAGAATCCCTCACAGAAAGTTACCTCATCCACTTCAACAAAACCTCCAATGGCTCTACCATTTAATACCCTGGCGATCTGCCTCTTCCTTCTCACAAGCTGGCTCAACGAAGCCCTTGCCTTATATCACACGGCTCACCAAATTCCAATACTTCTGAGTCATGGAAAAAGAAGGGCAGAATCTTCCTATCCCAACTCAAGAATGGAGACCCCCACACGCCACTCTCACCTGATACATATAGCCCTTCAACAACCAAAGAAAAATAAGCAAGAGGAACCCCCTCAACCCTTTTACTTAAACTGTGCTCTCATAAATGCACGGTCTATCCGCAAGAAATGGCCAATCATCACTGACACAATTTCTTCTCATAATCTAGATGTCCTCATGATAACCGAAACCTGGTTATCTGACGCGGATAATGTAATCCTTAACCAACTCATACCCCCCAACTTCTCTGCCCATTCCCAACATAGAGAGAGCAAGAGAGGAGGAGGCATTCTCATACTTACCAAGAATGACCTAAATTTCCACACCGTGGACTCCACAAGCTCAAACAGCATGGACGTATTATCCATCACAAATGAACAATGCCTCATCAATTTAATTTACAGAGCGCCCTCACCCTCCACGGACGACCTGCCTTACATTCTAGACCTAGCAGCTAACTCACGCAAGCCCAACATTCCCAACTGGATATTAGGAGACCTCAATCTCCCAACACTACATCCCAGCCACGCCTCAGCCCTTCTTGAAGCAATCAACGAACTGGGATACAAGCAAATTATTGACACCCCCACGCACGAGAGAGGAAACATCCTTGACATGATCTTTGCCCCTCTTACAGCTCTCGACTCCAACAATAGACTTGACAACTCTGTAACCCCAGTACCTTGGTCAGACCATAATTTAATCACCTTCCCCATCCTCATCAATGGCAAACAGTCACCACACAGAAACAAAAATTCCATTGACTCAACAAGAGTATCATCTCGGAAATTCAAAACCCTCAACAAAGAACATATAGTTATGGAAACCCTCCCTCTCCTACATGACACCTCTCTCAATCTGGAAAATCTGATCACATCCTGGAACAGCACTATCAGTACCATTGCACTACAACCAGTCCAGGGTAACAACCCAAAGAAAAGAAAATCTTCTCCTTGGTTCTCCCCTGACCTACGAGCCTCCCTCACACCTAAGAAAACTGGAGAAACGATGGCGTCGCTCACACTCCTCAGAAGACCAAGCAGCCTATAAAGCACATCTATCTGTGCACAGGGAGTCAGTCATGGCCAAGATGAAACAATTCCATACCGATATGCTGAAAAGATCACTAAATAAACCACGCGATCTCTTCAACTTAGTCAAAACCTTATCTAAAGAACCTTCACCAAAACATCCTGAACCCATCCATCCCCAAGCATTCGCCGATTTCCTGCAATCCAAGTTGCTTCAAACCAACAACATTGCAACAATCTCCTCTCAAGTCACCATATGCATATCAAACCTATCCATGTTCTCCACACCATCCAGAAAACATGTTGAAGACACCATCGCTGCTCTTAACACGACTACTGCACAAACTGACCCTTGCCCAGCCCACTGGATAAAGGAACTACGCCAAGATCTCAGCCCCATCATCACTAAAATGATGAACTTATCCTTTACAACCGGCTCCTTCCCACCAGCCCTCAAGAGAACATCCATAAGACCCCTCTTGAAAAACCACAAACTCGACCCACAAAAGGTTGAATCTTATAGACCCATAGCTAGCATACCCCTACTAGCGAAAATAATTGAAAAGGAAGCTCAAAGACAGTTACAGGACCACATTGACACCGTCTCCCCCCTGGACCACTGCCAACATGGCTTCAGAGAGTTCCACGGCGTTGAAACCCTCCTCACCACTCTCTGCAACAACATCATCACAGGCATTGATAACATCCGCCAAGGCTTTGCTCTCATATTCTTAGACATTGCTGCGGCTTTTGACTCTGTACATCACGATCTGCTAATAGGGCGACTAAAAGAAAAAGGCATCAATAACACTGCCCTGGAGTGGTGCAAGTCATACCTTGATCAGAGATGGCAGTACATTACCTCAGGGACCACAACATCCACACCTTACCACCAAAAGCATGGCGTACCACAAGGATCATCCCTATCCTCACTCTTTTTCAATATATACATACAACCGGTTTGCAATATCATCAGGTCCTTCAAGGTTGAATGCTTGATATACGCAGATGACATCCTCCTATATATGCCTTTCTACACAGTTCATATGGACCTTTCCCCGCTAGCTAAATGTTTTGATGCAGTATCCGAATGGCTTCAATCCCAGAACCTCCGAATTCAACACAAAAAGACCGAGGTTCTCTTCATCACCAGGGACCCACTCTTCACCCCCCCATCCCATATAAAGGTGAAAGAAGCTGAGCTCCAATCAAAACCTTCCATTCGCTACCTTGGAGTCACTTTTGACCAACGCATGGATCTGAAACTACACATAACCAACGTAGTCAGAGCAATCTACCTCAAGATCCGGACTCTTCGACATCTTCGCCCCCTGCTTGATCCTGATGACTTCAGAACTATATTTCAAGCCTTAACCTTACCACACCTTGACTATGCCAATGCCATTCTCCAAGGCCTCCCACACTCCACATTAAACCCTTTGCAACTCGCCATGAATACCGCTGCCAGAGTCCTCTACGGAGCATCAAGAAGGGACCATATAACACCCATCCTAGAGCAACTCCACTGGCTCCCCATACATGGCAGAATATTATTCAAAACATTACTACTAACATTCAAGGCCACTAAAAGCATCACCTCCTCCTCGCTAATAGACCTCATTCAGGCCGTCCCACCCAACAGATCCAGAAGAACGATATCAACAAATACTCTAATCATCCCAAAAGCAGCGACAAAATGCCTATCAGTGACATCTAACAGGGCCTTCAGATTCTATGCCCCTAAGTACTGGAACGCTCTACCCCCAGAGATTCGTGCTATCACTGATCTATCCCTTTTCAGAAAAGCACTCAAATCCCACCTCTTCCCCCAATATTACTTGACCAACTAACCAATCTTATTCACTACCCAAACTAAGAACAAATCCTGTTATGTATACTTGTAAATACTCTTGTAAATGCTCTTGTAAATAGTTGCAGTAATGACGTCCCATGTTTTATCCAAGTTCTCTGACCTTGTTCTCTGTAAAACCTAACAGTTTGTTGTTATGGTATGTTGTTATATTGTGAACCGCGCTGATTCTGAATAGAGCGGTATATAAGAGCCTGTAATAAATAAATAAATAAATAAATAACCCCAACACTGAAACAACTCCACTTGGTTCCCTATAATTACCAGGATCAAATACAAAGTTATACTCACTATCTTTAAAATCTTCCACCAACTATCACCACCTATACTACAAACTCTCATAAGCAAAGACTCTGAAAGCAGAAGAAAAAGGAAAAACAATAAAAACCAATTAATAATACCCATAAACAAAACTAAAGCAAAACAAACAACTTGCTTAAGAGCCTTCTCAATATTTGTTCCATCACTCTGGAATGCACTCCCAGAAAGCATAACATCAATGACTTATGGGAATTTTGAAAAGCATTAAAAACACATCTATTTTTGGAATTCTATGGGCCAGAGACTGAAACATCAGGTGGAACATACCCATTACAATAAAATATGAACTCATCCACACCTCTTTATGGACTATACCCCTGTTTCATCCAAGTTCTTGTTCTATGTAAAGCTCCTTGTTTATTGTTGAATGTAAACTGCTTTGAATATAAAAAAGTGGTATAGAAAAATTGTTAAATAAATAAAATAAATAGTATGCCGATATATCTGATTGTTGGACAATGAGGGCAAAAGGGACCAGGAAAATATTAGAGGGGGGCAGCCAAGACAGAACCATGGGGAACACTACAGGGAAGAGCGGTGACTGGAGAGGTGGAGTGATCAGACTGGATAGAGAAGGACCAGATCGTCACATAAGCCAAAGTAGTAGAAGCCCTCAAAACCTTAAGGAGGGTGCCAACTACCAAAGTAACATAGTAAATGGCAACAGATAAAAGACCTACATGGTCCATCTGGTCTGCCCAGTAAGGTAGCTAGAGTTGTAGAGTTGCACCTACTGCTCCGTGCAGGTTACTCTCCCTCTATGCCATTGCTTAAGGTTGTACCTGCCACTCTAAGCAGGTTACCCCATCTCTGTTCATGAAGTTACATACATTTGCTTCAATTTTATCCTCTCGTTGTATAGTGATCCTGTGTGTCTGTCCCATACCTTTTTGAATTCTGTCACTGGTTTTGCTCCCGCCATCTTTTTTGAGAAAGCATTTCAGGCATCCACCACCCTTTCCGTGGAAAATTACTTCCTGATGTTGCTTTTAATTTTACCTCCTTGCATCTCCATTTCATGTCCTCTAGTACTATCGTTTACCTGTCTTTGAAAAAAGTTTGTTTATTAACACCCTTTAAGTATTTAAACATCTGTATCAAATCCCCCTGTCCCTGCTCTCGTTTGCTTCTATCTTCTGGATAGCTGCAAAACCCACTCATCTGGACTGGTCTAGCAGGATAAGGAACAGAAACTTTTCTGCCTTTCTGATAGCAATACCGGCTTTCACTGTCCTGTGGGCAATCATGATCATAGTTAGAATAACAGGTTTTAGGTGTTATAACTGCAAATCTTTATTCTTTCTTTAACTTATACTTGTGACATCAATATTTCACTGTTTCAAACTAGTAATTGTTGCTGGTATTGCAAAATATTATTTCCTCTGCAGTCTACTATTCTACTGAACATTTGTATTGCGCTACAAGATGTATGCAGCGCTGCACAAACACATATAAAAGACGGTCCCTACTCATCAGAGCTTACAATCTAGTCAAGACAGACAGTACAGTACAGTAGTTGTAGACATGGGATACATCCAGAGGGAATGGAAAGGGAGACCAGGTGAGTCAAGATCCGAAAGTGGCAGTGAAGAGGTGAGTTTTCAGTCAAAGTGAAACTAATTCAAATGGAGTTTATTTGGTAAGAAAGTTCTGTAAACCTATTATGCAAGCTCTTAAATTTGGCCCACATTAAGGAATGCAGAGTTCAATATTGTTTATAATGTTTTTTTCGGCATTTAAAACCATATTGTTAGGTTTCCCATTGCTAAAGGTTCCGCTTAAGTAAATGCTAGTATTAGGTTTGTTACTTACATGTAGAGATAAAAATGTTATTATTATGCAATTAACTGCAGCTTAGTGATGGAAAAATGATTACTTGCTCAATAGAAATGTTACTTTTTACTGAAAAAGTTACAATAGCAGCTTATTTTTATTCTAGACATGTACCTTACATTGCAATTTTCTACCGTATGTATATGAAGCTGCAAGGAGGCAAACTGAAAGGCAACGTCAGAAAATACTTTTTCACTGAAAGGGTGGTAGATGCTTGGAATGCCCTCCCCATGGAAGTGGTGGGGGCAAATATCGTGACAGAATTCAAAATGGCTTGGGACAGACACAGTGGATCCCTTTGTAGCAACAGGATAAAATCAAAATAACCTTAACTGTCTCTGCTACCTCAACAAATAGGGGTGACCTGCAAGGAGCGGTGGGTACACCTCTAAACAAAGGTATAGATAGGGGTGACCTGTATGGAGCGGCAGGTGCACCTACTCTTGCCACCTTCCTGGGCAGACTGAATGGACCATGATGGTCTTTATACTGTAGTCATATACTATGTTACTATATATTTTACACTTTAAAAATAATCAGTCCCTGGCAGAAACAGAAGAAATATTCAAAATCACAATGTGCATAATGTACACACATGTTAAAACATCATTAAAAATCCATTTCATATCATTTCAGTGGCAGTTTCCCATTTGACCATGGCAGTATGAATGAATTTTAAATTTCATGTTTCTTTGCACCGACATCCAGCTTTTTCAAACATTCTAAACACTCCTCAAGCTTCCACTGTGGAATCAGAGCAAACTGCAATGTGTGATGGTTCCTACCACGTATATTTAATAACCTGCAGCATAGACTTGGACAGAACACAAACAGGAAATTTAAAAAAAAAATCTATGAAGTCTGCATAAAAGCTAGCTTTCTCATAGGTGTCTACAAAAAAATTTGTTGGGATAGCAAAAACACTGACATGCATCAAGTTTATTGATCTGAATTGTCAGTGTCAATATGTGCTGGCAAAGACTACAAAGAAGAGAAGCAGATTTGTTATCATTGATAAAGATTTTCACAATATCTTTTGAACATTCATCCACTCTGTCAACTAAGCTGCTGGTTTCATACTGAAAAGCTGCTAAACAAAACAAACCATTATGGTATCTTTTTATAGCAAATGAGCTGAACATCACAGACTTGTTTATTGGCAAGAGGATTCAATATAGGAGCTTTTGACTAACAGAGGGATAGGATGGCAGATCAAGACTGCAATCTGCCTTTAGTCTGCCCATATCTCTGTCCTTTTGCAATATTGTTGAACCTACTTCATCTCTGAAAGAAACATGAAGATCTGGAAAAACCTGAAAAATTTTGGAAAATAAAGGGTTTCCCCCAAAGATGGAAAAATTGAAAAAGCCCCCTTATTTTCAAATATTTCTCTTTCTCTTATCTTTTATTTTTATTTAACCAGTTTTCTATACCACCTTATCCTTCAATCAAAGCGATTTTACATTATGCAATTACTATTGGATACATTCCCCTGTCCCCAAAGGGCTCACAATCTATGTGTACCTGAGGCAACTGAGGGTTAAGTGGCTTGCCCAAGGCCACAGGAGTGCCTATAGGACTAGAAACCCCAGTCCCTCCAGCCTGAGATTGCTGTCCCCAGGTGGGACTTGAACCCCCAGCCCTCTGGCCTGAAGTACCATGTCCTAACCACTAGGCCACTTCTCCCAATCCCTCTTAGAATATGTGAAGTGCTTCCAAGGCATGTTTCTAAAACATTACCATTACCTGCCCATCTCAAAATGCCTATTAAGTAACATAAGAACATAAGATATGCCATACTGGGTCAGACCAAGGTCCATCAAGCCCAATATCCTGTTTCCAACAGTGGCCAATCTAGGTCATACGTACCTAGCAGTTTCCCCAAAAGACACAGGTTCCACAATGCTTGTACTGGGTCAAGCATTGATATCCTGGGTCCCTTCTTAATAATGGTTTATGGACCTTTTCCTCCAGGAACTTGTCCAAACCTTTTTTAAACCCAGCAACATGCAATATGAAGATGTAAGACAGACAATGGAAATATTAAAGGGAGGATTTTCAGCGATGGTAGCTAGCCCTTGTAAAGTGGCTCACTGTTGCCTCTGAACTTTAGATCTAGATATTCAATGCCAGGGCCATATCTGTCCTCTGGCACCGAATATCCAGGTGAGCAGGATAGCGGTGAAGCTAAAAAGGAAGTGATATTCAGCTGCTGTCCGGTTAGCTTCTGTGGTGAAGGTTAAGCCAGCTTTTAAGGTGCCTTTCACCACTTAGAGATAACTGGGCAGTGGCTAAATATTACCACTGCCTGGTTATCCCTAGATGTCGCCTCGGCTCCTTTCCGCAGAATGCTCCGATGATAGCCGACTAGCTTAGAGGTGTTTAGCAGCAGCACCTGGGGATATTCAGTGGCACCAACCGCATTAGTGCTGCTGATCATCCTGGTTGTCACGACCCCTAAGTAATTACAGTGCTAAGCGAAGTATTGTGGTTGCTGAGTTAACAGGTTGGAGGTGATACCATTTCATTGGATTAACTTAATTCAGGCCTTGACAAATTCTCTTGGAATCTAGGAGTCAGCCTAAAACATTAGAAGCCGGCCACCAAAACCTAGATCATAGTGCACATCCCCACTCTCCAAAAACATGTATTACAGTTACTTTTTTAGGTTTTAATGCTTGATTTACTAAGACTTAGCCATTTTCTATGGGGAAAAGCTTAATAAATCAGGGTCTGTGATAAGGAAGCTTATCATAGTTCAGGAAGGAGCTATAAAAGAGGTGAATTGGCTCTGAACAAGCAACCTGTCTTTGCTGGTAGAAATACTAAAACAGAATGTTCTCATAAAAGACTACCAGTCCCAGAATGCACCAGGTTTCAAACAGCCTCTAGAAGAGCTGAAGTGGGGAAACGTGTGTTCAATCAGGAGAGCTATGAGGTAATCCCCAATCACTCATCTCCAAGGGCAGGGCTTGATTCAGCACAGCTGAGCTGTGCTAGGGTGGCGTATCCCTCTAAACAAGTTAAAAGTAAAACATATTCTACACAGAATCAGTTGAGGAACTCAGAGCTCAAGGACAGAGAGAGCAAGAAGCAGCAGCAACGTGGAAGGAAGAAGAGGAAAACATCTTGGAGGTCTAAAGAAGGAGCCCACAGCAGTACGTGTGTTGGGAGTCATTCCAGAGGCAAGCATACTCCATTGGACTGGAGGAAGCCAGAGAAGTGGGGTTACAGAGCCAGGAATTCCCAGACGGCACCTGTGAAGGAGAAGGCTGCATTTGGAAGGGGCCCTAAGACCAGTGCAAGAAGGTATGTGAAGAGAGACCCAGTGTCCAGGGATCTTGATTGGAAGGCTGGACATAAAAGCTGGACTACTTACTGGCCAGGATATCTGGAGAGGAAACCTAACAGCAAAGGAAGCTCAGGTATGAACACTGATCTATGCCCTAGCTCTTCACTTGGAAGACAGCAGGGAAACAACTATTATCCTGAGAGTGCTCCATTAAGGAATTCCTCTGAGCCAGACCATGATATTGATTCTATGATATTTGAAGAAGAAGGAGATATTTTAAATGATCAGAATGAATACATGGATTGCTCTCTGACTAGGCTGCTGTGGTAAAATACTTTCACAAATACAACCACCATCAAAAGGAACTATAACTTGTTCTTTTATCTACCCAGAAAAGCCTGTAAGAAAGCTTTAGGGTAGGATTTGAGCCACGTAGAGAAAGTGAACCAGCAAAGGGGTTTGCAGCTGGCTAATTATTGGTAATTAAGCCATGCACAGTTGCACGTGAGCTCTGAAAGGAAACTATTGTTTGTGTGTGAAAATAGAAGAAAGTTATCCTTGAAAAAGAACAGTTTTTGGTTACTTTTTGGGTTTTGTTTTTGCTTTTGGAGCACTGCTAAAAGTTATTAGCAGGAGCCCTTAAAAAAAGACATTTTCTGTTTTCCCATCAAGGTCTTTATTATTTGGTTGTTTATATCATGATTTGTTTTTCCTAAGTACAATACTGAAGCAAGTGTCCTTTTGTGTTACCAAGTAAATCTGTGTGGGAGAATTAACCCCATGAATAAAATATATTTTTCTTTGCTTACACTCGAGCAACACAACTCATTATTTTGTGAACGGCTGATTCTGGTATGAATGGACTACATCCCCCACAATCCTTTGCAAGTCATAATAGTATTTTGCCTTTGCCAAGACTGTGGACATTCACGCCCAGCGCCCCCATTTACAGGTCTTAATGGATCACTTGGCACAGTGCCAACAGAAGGCAGTGGACCCACTCACCCTCCTTCCTCTCCCACCACCCCCACTAACCCTTTAAGCTACTTGGGGCATTTTTTCCAAATGGATTAATTTTGCAGATACCATGACAGTCATGAACCTCACTTCTAAGCCAGGGTATATGGAGTATGACCTCAGTCTCTCAAATTTACCGCTAATGCTCAGTGTAGTACTTGTATCATGCCAAAGAGAGCTTCCTTCTGGAGTTCGTAAGATCTAATAGGTATGGGAAGTTTGTCAAGATGTTGTGATAAAACCCAGAAAGTGGAGCCTTTTGTGGTGGTGCAGGGACCTTTACAGCCATGGGGTAAACCTGGGAAGCTCCACCTAGAACATCAGGCTGGAAAGGTCAGAACCACTCCAGGAGGACCTGCCAGGATTCTGATCAGGCTCAGTATCCCTGACTCACCAAACATTATGAGCTAGATCCAAAAGGAGGCAGGAAGGGGGAAGGGAGGCTGGGTCCTAGCTATATAAAGGCTCCCAGATCTCAGATGGAGGGGGGGAGAAGAGATGCCCAGGAGGAACCTACGGAAGCTATTGAATTTGGGGAACAAGATACCACTGAACCCATGGACATTTAAGGTACTGTAAGAAGCAGCCCATGGGAGGGTTCAGGTGAATAGTGCACAACCTGAAAGAAGGGAGGGAGGGCTGCTTTCACAGCCAATAGAGCTGTGAGATACACTAACTGTTTCGTCTGGTGAAGGGAGCTAAGAACTGTTCCTCTTATCTGAGGATTTTGAGAGAGGGATGAAAAGACTTTGCTGCAATAGTTGTGCTATGGCATGTGGATTTGCTGTACTGTTGAGGAGTGTCTGAAGCCATGACTCTTTCCGGAGCTGCTGCACAGAAGCGCACGCTGTCCTGAGCCTTGGACTTTTGTGGGACTCCCCTATCCCCCATTCGGAGTACACTTCGAATGATAGATAGGCTAAGACAAAGTGTTTGTTGAAGTTTTTCAAAAACCAGGATTGTGACATCTGGGAGTGGAGTAGACACTTCGAAAGCTGCTGCCCCACCAAAGGTGGACTTCACAATGTGCCTGTAAAGCCTTCTTTATCAAGTCTGTTACTCCCAGTACAATGGGAAAGATTTCTATATCTTTCTTCCATATTTCTTTCGCCTCTGTCTGCATTTCTTGGTACTTCAGGATCTTCTTCCTCTCCACACGAATCACAGAATATCACTTTGTACCGACACTTCTATTATCACTGCTATTCTGGTATTCTTCTCCTTTACCACTACTTCAGGTTTCCTCACATTCAGTTTCTTATCCGTCAGAATGGAAATATCCCAGGTGATCAGAACCTCCTTATTCTCTGTTATTTCCTTAGGGTCATGATCCCAGTGCTTTTCAGGGACAGAGATGTTGCAGTGTTTACAGAGTTTCCAGTGGAGGAGGCGTGCTATTTTGTTGTATCTTTCTGTATAGAAATTTTCGGCCATCAGAACTTCACACCCTGTGATAAGGTGAGCCACTGTTTCCATTTATTATGAAAAATACTATAGGCTATCTGCTGCCTTCCCCTGTCCTCTATAAACTAAAGGCACTGTAAATCACCATGGGAACTGAAAAGAGATTGACCTATTTGTATCTGTCCTCTTAAGGCAATCAGAGCACACTGATTTTCAGTCTGAAGGACTACAGAGAGAAGCTTCTCTTGCTGAGAAAGATTCTGCATGTGTAAGAATTTACTAGCTAGGAATTTCTCTGACTCTTGGGTTAAAGAGTATTCTTTGGGTTTAAACTGATAAGATCTCTATTTATTTTACAATTCTGTGTTTTATAAAGTCAGTCAGGGCACTATGTAGCAAGTCAGCTTTTACTAAATGTTTCATCCCCTCCCACGCACCCTGATTCTCACACAATTCAGGCAGAATTCAAAAGATAATAAGCACCTCTCACTCAGGGCCAAATGCCTAAAGAACTCAAGCAATCTAACATAGAAACATAGAAATATGATGACAGAAAAAGACCATATGGCCTATCTAGTCTGTCCTTCCATATCAACAACTATAACAGTCCCTTTTTTACCATAGAAACAAAGAAATATGATGACAGAAAAAGACCACATGGCCTATCTAGCCTATCTACTATCCGACCTATTCGTAAAACCACCTCAACTAATAGTACCAATCCTTCAGCCTACCGCCCAATATCCAGCCTCCCATTCCTGGCTAAAATAACTGAAAAGATTGTTCAGAGACAGCTTCAAGACCATATCAACAAATATGCCTCTCTGGATCCCCACCAGCATGGATTCTGCCCATACCACAGTGTTGAGACACTTCTCACACATCTATTCGATAACTTACTCAAAGGAATAGACAAGATAAAGAAGAGTTTCTTATTAATCTTTATCGACAAATCATCCGCCTTCTACACAGTTTCTCATCACATCCTACTGAAGCGCCTAATGAAGATTGGCCTCCAAGACACCATCAAATGGTTTCAATCATACCTTGAAGACAGACAACAGAGAGTAACATTCGACCACCTCAACTCAGCACCCTTCCACACAACTCAGAGAGTCCCCCAAGACTGCTCACTATCTGCCCTTCTCTTCAATATTTACATTCAGCCTGTATGCAAAATATTTAATAAATACAAGATACAATATGCCATATATGCCGACGATATTATGGCATATACCCCAATCCATCTGCACTCCCCAGACTATACCACTATATCAACCTGCATACAAGAAATGACGACCTGGCTTACTAACAAGAACTTGAACATCAACATAAACAAATCTGAAGTGATCAACATTACACGGGAATCCGCATTCACCCCTCCTACCTCAATCAACATCTCAAATATACCGATTACAATAAGAAATGAAGTTCGGTACCTTGGAGTGACACTAGACAAACAACTTACTCTCCAAGCGCATATCAACAAGAGGTCCAAGACCGCCTTCTTCAAACTAGCAATGATCCGAAGACTAAAACCTCTCCTCAATGAAGAACACTTCCATACAGTAATGCCAGGCCATTATTACACCTGTGCTGGACTACTGTAATCTCCTCTTCCAAGGACTACTCAAACAATCCACTCGACCCCTTCAACTAGTCCAGAACACCGCTACCCGTATTATCATTGGCGCTTCACAACAAGACCATATAATTCTCATCCTGCATGATCTGCACTGGTTACCAATCTCCTCATGAGCAAAATATAAATCAGCTCTCATCATCTTCAAGATTCAAAATAACATGTCGGCAAGAATACTACAAGAACTCATCGGCACCAAAGCAAGTAAAAGACCTGACAGGAACAGGACTAAAAACACCATACCACCCCCTAGCCTGTTCATAAAAACCAATAAATCCACATCTAAGAGGGTTCTCTCTCTTGCTGCCCCCGCTATTTGGAATTCACTCCCTGAAAAGCTAAGGTCCAAAACTAACATAAAAGATTTCCAGAAGTTACTCAAAACCTTCCTATTCGTCAAACAATTCAATGAAGACCCCTAATCACAGTAATCATTCCACGATACCCCACCCGCCTATTTACAGAAGTTGTACTATCTACACCATCCATCCACCCACCACTCTTGTTATGATGTATATAAGTTTAGTTTCAGAACTTCCATCTGACCCCTCCCCTTCGTTTTCCTTAGAAACTCTTATGAGATTGTTTAAGTTTTGAAATTTTGATGTTATTTGTTTACACTTGCAAGTTCTATGTAAAAGTTAAAGTTAATGTATACCGCCTTGATTAAATGAAAAGGCGGTATAGAAAAATTGTTAATTAAATAAATAAATAAAATAAATAATCTTACATTTACAGGTTTTTGAACCTATTAAAGGGAAAGAGATGGTCAACTTCACTTTCAGGTTTAGCTGTATATCTTCATCAGAAATAGATTGATTAATCAACTCCTGATGAAGATATCCAACTGATGAGGTGAACAAAGTCCCATCAACTTATTAAGTATAGTTACATTGGTAAAAGAATCCCTAGCAACTTTAACAACTTAAATATCTAAACAAATACTTAAAACTAAGATACAGATAGCAGTCCAGCAGTGAGATGGGGGCAATTTAATCTTTTGCATTAAGTGTCACGTGTATGATTTTCTCCCAGTTGATGAGAGTTCTTATATGTGCACTAGGTGCAAAGAGCTCTCTGCTCTCAAGGAACAAGTCAGATCTCTGGAGGATAGAGTAGCATACTTAAGAGGAGCTAATGAAGAAAGAGAAGTACATAACTGAGACATACAGGGATGCAGTACTGAAGTCCCACTGCAGCTTCTCTGCTGCCATGGAGGACAGATGTCACGTGAAATGAAAGCATCACCATGCTGTGGCAGGAAGCGATCCTCTAGCTAGGACCTGTCCTCCAGGTGATGTAAAACTGCCTTGCATTGAGGAAGTTTCTCCAGAGCCATGTGTACATGAGGGAAGGGTTAGGATAGTCGTTATAGTTGGCAATTTGATCATTAGGCATGTAGATAGCTGGTTGGCTGGTGGAAGTGTGGATCGCCTTGTAACATGACTACCTGGTGCAAAGTTAAAGGACCCCACATGCCACCTAGACAAGGTTTTAGACAGTGCTGGGTAGGAGCCTGCTATCTTGGTCCATGTTGGTACAAATGACATAGGGAAAGTGTGGGAGGGCGATTCTGGAGGCCAATTTTAAGCTTTTAGGTAAGGTTGAAATCCAGAAATTCCAGGGTAGCATTCGCAGAAATCCTTCCTGTTCTACAAGCAGGACCTAAAAGGCAGGCAGAGCTCTGGAATCTCAATGCATGGATAAGACGATGGTGCATGGAAGAGGGCTTTGGATTTCTTAGGAAGTGGGCAACACTATGGGGAAGGGGGGCTTTTCCGAAAGGATGGGCTTCATCTTAACTGGGATGGAACCGGGCTACTGGCATTAACCTTTAAAAAGGAGATACAGCAGATTTTAAACTAGATAACGGGAAAGTTGACAGTTGCTGAAGAGTGCATGGTTCAGAAGAATGTATCCTTGAAGGATACTAGCAGAAGAGGGAAGGTTAGAGCATCCTGATAAAGAGTTCCAATAAAAATTATAAGAACATAAGATATGCCATACTGGGTCAGACCAAGGTCCATCAAGCCCAGTATCCTGTTTCCAACAGCGGCCAATCTAGGTCATACTTACCTAGCAGTTTCCCCAAAAGACACAGGTTCCACAATGCTTGTATTGGATCAAGCATTGATATCCTGGGTCCCTTTTTAATAATGGTTTATGGACCTTTCCTCCAGGAACTTGTCCAAACCTTTTTTAAACCCAGCTACACTAACAGCCTTTACTACATCCTCCGGTAACAAATTCCAGAGTTTGATTACACGTTGAGTGAAAAAACATTTTCTCATATTTGTCTTAAATAGGTTACATTATAGCTTCATTGCATGTCCCCTAGTTTCTATATTCTGATAACGTAAACAATCGATCTACGTTTACCCGTTCCACTCCATTCATTAATTTATAGACCTCTATCATATCTCCCCTAAGCTGTCTCTTTTCCAGGTTGAAGAGCCCTAACCTTTTCAGCCTCACTTCATAGGAGCAGCCTTCCATCCTCTTTACCATTTTGGTGGCTCTTCTCTGTACCTTTTCTAATAACGCTATATCCTTTTTAAGATACAGCGACCAGAATTGCACACAATACTCAAGGTGCGGTCTCACCATGGAACAATAAAGAGGCATTATAATATCCTTTGTCTTATTTACCATTCCTTTCCTTATGATACCTAGCATTCTATTTGCTCTCTTGGCCGCCGCTGCACACTGGGCTGAGGGTTTTAACATGTTATCCACAATGACGCCTAAATCTTTTTCCTGGGTGGTGGTTCCCAATGTGGAACCTTGCATCGCGTAATCATAGTTTGGGTTGTTCTTTCCTAGGTGCATAACTTTGCACTTGTCCACATTAAATTTCATCTGCCATTTGGATGCCCAGTCTTCCAATTTATCAAGATCCTCTTGCAATTTTCCACAATCCTCTTAGGTTTTAACAACTTTAAATAGTTTTGTGTCATCTGCAAATTTGATAACCTCACTCGTCGTTCTCTTTTCCAGGTCATTTATGAATATGTCAAAAAACAGCGGACCCAGCACAGATCCCTGGGGTACACCACTATTTATTTATTTATTTCTTTATTTCACATTTCTTATATACCGCGCTATTTGTCATCAGTGCGGTTTACATTGTAACAATAAAACACATAGGCCAGTTAATTTGGCTTTCGTTTACAGATAACAGGGAGTTAAACATGGAGGTAAACAAGGTGAACTATATACAATCTTTGAAACTACCTGTAGGGACATATGTCAGCTTTATGTATTCATATAGGATAGGTGTGGGGTTGTGAGGGTAGGTGTGGGAGGGGGGGGGAATTGGGAAAATTGGCCATTTAGCCCTACCCTCTGTTTTCTATCTTTTAACCAGTTCCTGATCCACAAAAGTACACTGCCTCCTATCCCATGACTTTTTAGTTTTGCCAAAAGTCTCTGATGAGGGACCTTGTCAAAGACTTTCTGAAAGTCCAGATACACTATATCAAGCAACTCACCTTTGTCTACCTGATTATTCACACCTTTAAAAAAAACATAACAGATTAGTAAGACAAGATCTTCCTTGTCTAAAGCCATGTTGGCTGTCTCCCATTAGGCCATGACTATCTACATGCTGAGTAATTTTGTTCTTTATGATCGTTTCTACCATTTTTCCCGGTACTGATGTCAGGCTCACCAGTCTGTAGTTTCCCGGATCACCCCTGGAACCCTTTTTAAAAATTGGCGTTACATTGGCCATCTTCCAGTCTTCAGGTATTACAGATGATTTTAATGATATAGTTCACAGATTACTAATAGAAGACGCCTTTTACGTACAGAGCAGACAGAGCTGAAAGATTACAAATTACCCTAGTCAACTAATAATCATATTGTTAATATGAGCAAAATACACCTATAAAATGCTTATATGCAAATGCTAGAAGCTAAAAAAATAAGATAGAAGAGTTAGAATATAAAGGACTAAATGAAAGGTTCCATATAATTGGCATCTCAGAGACCTGGTGGAAGGAGGACAACCAATGGGACACTAATACCTGGATACAAATTATATCACAATGATAGGGCAGATCAAATTGGTAGAGGGGTTGTACTCTATGTTAGAGAGGGCACTGAATAAAAGTTTTGCCGGAAACAAAATACATTGCAGAATCTCTATGGACAGAAAGTCCATGGAAAAAAGGGAAAGGCAATGGCAATGGGGGTGTACTATCATCTTGCCTGAGTACAGAAAAAATTTGCTGATTTTCTACTGCTTGGCTGTTGTCACCCCTCCTAACCAAAATGGACTCTGCGGAAACTGACAACACCCCAAGCGGGAATCGGGACTGAACAACAATTAGCAGGTAAGTCTAATTTCTCTTTCCTTATCGTTCCTCCAGTACTGTCCCTCACCTCTGGGTTGTAACAGAGCAGTAAATTAATGGGCGGGACCTGTCCACGCGGACCGCAAAACCGCAGACCCGAAACAGGCATCTCCCACCGCCTGAACATCTAGGCGATAATGTTTACTGAAAGTATACAAGGAAGACCACGTGGCTGCTCTGCAAATCTCAACCGGAGGAACCAAGCTATGTTCCGCCCATGAAGTCACTTGCGCCCTAGAATGAGCCCGCAGCCCCAAGGGCAGCTGACGACCTTGCAAGATATACGCTGACACTATTGCTTCACGGACCCATCTGGAAATTGAAGCTTTGGCCGCCGCTTCACCCTTACGCAGACCTCCAAAGAGAACGAACAAATGCTCAGATTTGCGGAAGGACTCCGAGACCTTCAAGTATCGTCGAAGAATCCTCTTTATTTATTTATTTACAGTCTCTTTTATACCGTGCTACTTGACACCAGTGTGGTTTACAATGAACATTAAACTACACATCTCAGTTTAGTGATTTGTGCTTACAATGAACAGGTATAATAACTTGGGTATACATTTATATCTCACAAACGCAAACTATGGTCTGACGCGTTCTCATATGAGAAACCCAATACTGGCAAAGATACCAACTGATTTACATGAAATGACGAAACTATCTTTGGCAGAAAAGACGGAACGGGATGCAACACCACTTTTTCCCTAGAAAAATTCAGGAATGTTTCCCGACAGGACAAGGCCTGCAATTCCGAGATTCGACGTGCAGAGCAAATGGCTACCAAAAATACCGTCTTCAAAGTCAAATCCTTTAGAGAAGCCTGATGCAAAGGTTCAAAGGGTTCCCTTGTCAAAGCCCCTAAAACCAGGTTGAGATCCCATGGAGGAGAAACCATCCTGCGCGAAGGACGTAGACGGGAAATCGCTCTCAAGAAACTACCACATTGGCATGGGCACCCAAGGCGACTCCTTGAACTTTACCTCGATAACAAGAGATAGCTGCCAGCTGTACTCTTAACAAACTGGCCACCAAACCCTTATCAAAACCATCTAGCAAGAAACTCAACACCAATGGAACTGACACTGTGGCCGGCCGAACTTGACGTTGCTCACACCAGTCCTCAAAAACACACCATACGCGTATATATGCCAAGGAAGTTGATCTCTTTCTGGCCAAAAGTAAGGTGGCAATAACTGCACTAGAATAACCTCTCTTCCTTAACCTTGCCCTTTCAAGGGCCAAGCCGTAAGTGAGAACTGATCTACCTGAGGCATTCTCAGAGGACCCTGAAGCAGAAGATCTTCCCATGCTGGCATCCGCCATGGTCTCCCGTCAAGAAGACGCACCAGATCGGCATACCACAGCCGACGAGGCCAATCTGAACCCACTAAGACTACTCTCCCCTGATGGGCCTCAATGCACCGAATCACTCGCCCTATGAAAGCCCAAGGAGGGAAAAACGTAAAGGAGACCATGCGTGGGCCATTGCTGCAGTAAGGCATCTAAACCTTCTGACATCCTTTCTCGCCTTCTGCTGTAAAAGCAATTTGCCTTGGCCGACTGAAAGGTCACCATGAAATCCATTATCGGAGATCCCCACTTGATGACTATTTGAGCAAACACCTCCCGATGAAGCTCCCATTCTCCGGGATCTACCCTTACTCAGCTGAGATAGCCCGCCATCATATTGTCCGATCCCGCAATGTGTGCCGCCAACAGCGCCTGGAGTCGAGGCTCTACCCAAGCGAACAGACTTTCCGCCTCTTCCTCCATTGCCACGCTTCCCATGCCACCTTGACGATTGAGGTATGCTACCATTGCCGCATTGTCCGATAGCACTGGAACTATTCGACCCTGTAAGTTGGTCTCGAAGGCACGAAGCGCCAGAGCTATCGCTTGCAACTCCAGACGGTTGATCGACCATGTGAACTCCTGAACTGACCAGAAGCCCTGCGTGAATGACCTCCAACACCCACTGGTCTGATGTTATCTGGACTCAGGCAGGAAAAGACTCCCGAAGCAGACCCCCTATCGGATGAAATTCCTGCCTGGGCCCTCCTCGCTTCATTATGCTTTCCTAAATCCCGAGGAAGAGGGGCTCGCAAAACCTCTGCCTGCTCTCCGGAAGCCTCTATAACTTTGACCTCGAGAGGAAAACCTTCCTCTTTGAAAGCCTCCCAAGCGGGAGGTACGAAAATGCTGAAAATCCTGAGGTTGACCCCATAAAGCTAACTGAGTCTGCCCCGGCTTCGGCTTGTCCTCTGAAAAGCGACCTCCTTTTGATTCCCCCAAATCCTTGACTAGCTTGCCCAGATCGTCTCCAAACAACAGCTTCCCTTTAAAAGGGAGTTTGCTAAGACGAGACTTGGAAGAACTGTCCGCCGCCCAATTCCTTAGCCAAAGATTCCAGAGAGCATCTACCAAGGAAGCCATGGAATTCGCTAAACCTCTAATAATATCATAGAGTACATTGGCTAAATAAGCTGACCCTTGTCACATCCGCTAACTGCTCCTGCATCTGCTGCACCAGCTGTTGCAAACGCTACCAGCAAAGGCATGCTCTCGCTAGCCAAGCCCCACAAATAGAGGTTTGTAGACACAGAGCATTAACTTCAAAAGCTTGCTTTAATAGGACATCCACCTTCCGATCCTGTGCATCCTTCAAAGCCGCTCTGCCTTCTACCAGAATGGTAGTCTTCTTCATGATCACCGAAACTGCTGTATCTATATGCGGAGAACGAAACATCTCCCGTTCTTGATCAGACAAGGGATAAAGACGATTCATAGATCTCACACCATGCAAACCTGCCTCCAGCAAATCCCATTCATCCTGAATCATCTGCTTGACGACCCGGTGAATGGGAAAAACCGCTTGGGACTTTCGCACCACCTGTATGAGAGGATCCTCCAATCCCTCCTCCTCCGCTGGTGCCCCCGAAGAAAGGTTGAGCACCTGAAGCGACTCCGTAATGAGCGCTGTTAACTCCTCTCTCCGGAAGACCCGGATTATTCTGACTGCTGAATTCACCTTCCTCTAGCTCCTCTATTCCTGCTTCTGGCTCCATATCGAAGTCCTCTCCTTCCGGCCAGTCCAGCCCCAGAGTCTGATCCTCCACCGACCAAGACCTCTTAGCCGGCCTACCGTCACCACTTCCAGACCTTTCTGTGGCTGCTTGGGTTCCTGCGGCCCCACGAAGCGTCGCATCGGCGACCGCCCCGTTGGCGTAAACAGTAGGCCTGATGAAGCAGTAGCACAAAATCCAGGGTAAACCCTCCTAGAGCTGCTCCCGCCATTAGAGGCTCAGCGGAAGAACTTGGCAACGCCAGGCTTGTAGTAATAGGAGTAGCCGGGAATCCAGAAGAGACTCCCCCTCCGCAGCACCTGTAGGACCCTGCATCCCCAACGGAGCACTCTCCGTAGCCTTATCCTGGAGTTCTTGCTCCATATTAAATGCTTCAGCAGTGCCGCCACGACACACTCCAGCGTCTGAGACCGCGCCCCGATGGGAGCCACAAACACTAGGTACTGGGGGCGCGTAGGCATTAGCACTACGGGATCCGCAAACACGGCTATTAAAACCCGGGATCCCACAGTCCATCAAAAATGGTTTAGAAACAAAAATGTGAAGCAGCGTTAATTTTTTTTTTTTTTTTTGTGCCGGCCCTTTAAGAACTCAAACACTGAAACTTCAAAGAAATAAAGCAATAAAGGAATTAAAAAAAATGTCCTACAAACCAGCTAAAACCTTTACCATTGAAAAATGACTGTGAAAGAAATCAGCCTTGAAAGCAAAAAAATGCAGGAAAAATGACCCGCGAATCTCCTCAGCCCTGGTACCAGTTAAAATGTGGTACCAAGGTGGCAGCAGGCCCCGAATGTTCCCCCGATCCTAAAAAGTGTAATCTGAGCACTCACCTTTGCCTCCAGGCCCCCTACCTCCGTCTGAACATTGCTGACAAAAAAGGAAGGTCTGACTGCAGCACAGCTCTGATGAGACTGCAAACGAGCAGCTGCAGCAGTCCAAGAGCTCTGACGATGATTTCCACACAGCTCACAAGTGCTAAAATTGAGCCGGCGCGAGGATGGCAAAAGTACTGGACAGCTCCCCTCCATGCAGACCAGAAGGGGAGAGCAGATAGAACAGTCAGAAATGACCGGGAGAGTGAGAGGTAATCCTTCCCAAACCCCTCCGTATCTCCCCTTTCACCTCTTTTTTTTTCAATGAACTTTAACAAATCTAAAGCAAAAGAACTAAGGTATAAGGATAAAAGAAAGATTAAAATCCTATCTAAACAACCTAAAGCTCCTTATCTGCTCCTCTAGTGAGCCCAGCACCTAGGCTCACTACCTCCAGCTGCATGGAGACTGAGCACACTGGAAGCTGGTGGGAGGTGCCAGCAGGATATGTACAATGGTATCACAAGTCTGCAGGCCCAGTCTCCATGCTGCGAGAGGAGGTGCACTACCCAGAGGTGAGGGACTGAACTGGAGGGATGATAAGGAACACTGTGTAGCTCTTTAAAGGGTTTGGTTTGTCTGTTTGTTTCCATTTGTAATAGCTAATTGTTTTTCTGCTGCATTGGCTAGCAAGTTGTAGCTGTATTGCAAAAGTGGAATTTTTTGTTTTCTTGGGCAAAACTTTTTTTCTGCTGCTAAAGTTCTTTTTCTCCTCCTCTAGCCCTTAAGTTCAAAGAGGTAGGCAAGCTCTTTCAAGTCACTGACCTCCTAAGCTGTTAGATCCCTCCCTTCGCATCCCAGCTCAACATTCAAGACTCAATTAGCTTGTTGACAAAAGATAACAGATTTTTGTTGTTTGGTAGGGAAAATCTAGGAAGCAAATAGTTCCACGTTTGGATATCTACTAAAAATAAAGCATAGTTACTCACCTGTAACAGGTGATCTCGGGGAACAGAAGGAATTTAGTCTTCACATATGGGTATCGTCGGTACCGACGGAGCCTGCGCGGAACGCTCCCCAGCGTCCAATTAGAAAGCTTTTGGGAGCATCCCACAGCGTCTGCGTGCTGCCTTCCCACCTTTCCCAACTGCCTCTCTCCAGTTGAGTTTAAAGCTGAGACAAAGAGAGAGAGAGAGAGAGAGGGAAAGAAAAAGATAGAGAGATACAACTCCTAGGGGAGGTGGGTGGGTTGTGAAGACTAAATTCCTACTGTTACCGGAGATCACCTGTTACAGGTGAGTAATTTTGCTATTTTCAGGAACAAGCAGGAATGTAGTCTTCACATATGGGGACTCCCTAGCTTTAGATGCCAGGGAGAGACCCCAGAAGTTGTGTGTCCCTGTCAAAGGGCTCCACTTCTCCCCATGGATCACTGGCATCCTACCAGAGATGGTGGGTAGGAGTTGATTAGGTATGGAACAGGTGTTGGAGAACAGCCTGACCAAACAAGGCATCCCGGCGGGAGTCCTTGTCCAAGCAGTAATGGGCTGTGAAGGTATGAACCGAGGCCCAAGTGGCTGCTCGACAGATGTCGTCGATAGACACAGAGTGCAGATGAGCCATTGAAGCTGCCATGGCTCTCACGTTGTGAGCTGTGACATGGCCCTCCAGAGGAAGATTCTTACTCTGATAGGCAAAGGAAATACACTGAGCAATCCACTTGCACAGTGTTCTCTTGGAGACTGGAAGTCCCAAATGAGAAGGATCAAAAGCAACAAAGAGTTGAGAGGACTTTCTATGTTGCTGTGTTCTTTGTAAGTAAAAGGCTGAAGCTCTTTTACAGTCCAAAGTATGAAGATTCCTTTCTGCATTTGATGCATGAGGACTCGGAAAAAACACAGGCAGGTAGACCACTTGGTTTAGATGAAAAGGCCTTGGCATAAAGTGTGAATGAGTCCTAAGGACTACCTTGTCATGATGGAACCTTGTATAAGGTTGATCAGCCACTAGTGCCTGCAACTCACTGATGCGACGTGCTGATGTGATTGCAATGAGAAAGGTAACCTTCCAAGAAAGGAACTTCAATGAGGTAGCAGCTAAGGGTTCAAAAGGTGGCTTCATGAGCTGACCAAGAAGCAGGTTTAAGTCCCATGCCACTGGTGGTGGCCTAATGGGAGGCTTAGTTATAAGAAGGCCTCTCATAAATCTTGCTATAAGAGGTTGGGAGAAAATAGGTTGTCCATTTAGAGGCTTGAAAGAAGCTGCAATAGCACTCATATGGACTTTTACTGAGTTAGTCTTAAGTCCTGCATTGGATAAATGAAGGAGATACTCCAGTAATGATCCCAGAGGTATCGCAAGGGGGTTAAGACACTTCTGCAAACACCATATGGTAAACCTTTGGAGTGGAGGAGTGGCCTAGTGGTTGGGGCCAGGTACTTCAGGCCGGAAGATCGGGGGTTCAAATCCCACTAGAGGACAGCAACCTTGGGCCGTAAGGACTGGGGTTTCTAGTCCCACAGGTGCTCCTTGTGGTCTTGGGCAAGCCACTTAACCCTCCATAGCCCATGTTCCCTGTAAAATAGTTATCTCCAAGTTATAATGCCCTGTTCAATGTAATTTCAGTTTGTTCAATGTAAACCGCACTGCTGCAGAATAGCGCGGTATATAAGAGAACGTAAATAAAATAAATAAATACTTCAAAGCATAAGAGCGTCTTGTGGAAGGCTTCCTGGAAGCATAAAGGATATCCTTTACTTGCTGAGGGAGGTTAAGATCATGGAGGATTGGGATGCCATAACATTCCGTACTCCTGAGGCAGGAGATCTGGAGCAGACCCTAACTCCAAAGAGGGAGCTTGAGAGATGTAGAAGCAGAGGGTACCACACTGCGATGCCCCTGCCCCGCCTTAGGGCTAAAAGACAGGAGCGGCCTATTGCCTCGTGAGGAATGGAGTTAAAAACTGTTCCCTGGTAATGCTGGGTAATGTAGTTCTTGTGCTCCTTTCACTCCGAAATAAGTGTAGTTGTGCGCCAGAGACGGTAAGGCTTGTTTGCAAGTATTTTATTGTTGTTGGGGAGATTCTTCCAGCGCATCACAAATTCATACACATGAACAAAAACTGGTGCTTTAACATGAACAGAATAAACTTAGGAATAAAGTCAACTAAAGTAGAATTCAGCTTTAACTTCAGCTTTACTTCTAGGGAGTTTGACTCAGCTCTGCCCCAAGAGGTGATTCCCATTTAATGCAGCCTCTTTACATGCACTGTTACGTTCACAGTGGGAGCTTAATTCAGGTGCAAGTAATTAAGGTTTCCAAAGCATGGCAGTAGAAACAGCTCCGTTGTATTTTACTCATACACAGCACAGCAAGCTTCTTTACTCTGGTATTTCCATACAACACAATGAACAATCCATACTATTACAGTCAGGTAAGTCAGAATCAGTTTGCATTAATTCTTCAGACTGTATAGAATTAGTATCTTCATTCAGTACTGGTTGTCTGCCTGCTTTTAGATCTAGAAACTCTTTAAAACTTTGGAGAAGCAATTCAACCTGTTGGTTGCTAGATAAGCAATTGTCAGCAGCTATTAAGCTTCTCTCTTGGTCAGTAATGTTTCCCTTCTCCCCTCTCAGGCTAAATAAGTCAGGGTAACATTTAGGCTCTCTTAGTAAGGCTTCAAACATAGGAGAATTGAGTTTACCTTCACTCTTGTAACTCCTAGGAAAACTGCTTACTTTTTGCCAAGCCCCTCTCGTCCTAGGTAGCTCAGACGTCTTCCAGCTGTGAGGGTTCCTGTGTCTCTCTGGTCCCAACTGTATTCCAAAGAATGAGTTTTCTTTCTCACTTGCCTGCCGTGGAGGCTTCCTCTTCCAGGGCTCTGCCTTCTTCCAGGAGTCTAATCCAGGGCTACGTCCACTTTCCTCAGGACTTTCATTTACAGCCCTTGAAAAGATCCTTGCAGGTCTTCTTTTATTACCAGGGTCAAACGTACTGCCACACTGCTTCCTGGTCTTCCATTCACTCTCTGACTCACTCTCAGCTGACGTACCCAACGTCTTTCCACAGCTCGTCCTCTCACAGGTCCTTTGCTCTGAGGTCCTCTGCTCAGAGTTCCTTGTGCAGCTCTGTGCACTGCTCTGCCTACTTCGGCTCAGTCCTTTGCTGCTCTGTTTGCTCCTCCTGCACTCTGCTCCCTTTGCTCTCTTCGCACCCCCTAGCAGGGTCATTCTCAGGTTTAAAACGAGGTTCTCTTCCAGGCACGCCCCTTCCAACCACTGGGTGTGCCCAATCAGGACTACTCAACTCCTCCCCTGGGCTGGTATCCATTCTTAGCTCAGCAGAAAGGAGTTTTTCTTTCCTTCCAGTATTGTCAATCTGGCATAAATCCTGTTGCCCTTCAGGATTTTCCTCGGTCTCCATTGCCTCAGGAGGGCGCTCTTCACCACAGATCCCCCCCCCCCTTAAGATATCACGGGCTGGCTTCTGACCAGAGGCACAGCACGTGATTCTACTTAGGGATTTGGAGATGGTCTGTGTTTTTTCTACAACTTTTATGTCGTGAACAACGGTGGCTACGTGAGCTAGGGCTGTCCTATCATGCCAAGGCTTCAAGAGATTGATGTGGTATACTTGTTGGCGTCCTCTCTTATTCTCCACAAGATAAGATACTGGACCCACCGGCCGGACTACCTTACATGAGCCTTTCCATTGGCTCTCAAATTTCGGGTCTGGGCCTGCCACCATCACTATAACTTTGTCTCCGACGGCTAACTGGCGCGGCCGTGTGAATTGGTCATAATAAGTCTACTGCCTTCGCTGATTGCTCCTTAGATTGACCTCTGCCACTTGTGTGGTGCGGCGTAAGCGACCTTTTAGATCCTTTAGGAACTCAGGTACTCCTACCTCATGTACGTCGGGCTCTACCCACTGTTCTTTTAGGATATCCAATACCACACGGGGTGATCGACCGTACATTAGCTCATATGGCGCTGTCCCTAGGGATGACTGCTTCCTCTCCCTACAAGCATAGAGGATAAACGGGAGCATATTATCCCAATTGGCCATATCTCCTTCCAGACTGCGGCGCAACATTCTTTTAATAGTCTGATTTCGTCTTTCCACTAGCCCATTGGTTTGTGGATGATAGGCTGAGGTCTTAATATGGCGGATGTCAAACGCTTCCCAAACTTGGGCTAAGTACTTAGATAAGAAGTTGCTTCCCCTATCTGTAAGAATTTCGCGAGGGAAGCCAACCTCGCAAAACAGTTTTATAAGTTCAGCCATCACGGCCTTAGCTGATATACTACGTAGTGGAATGGCCCAAGGAAACCGGGTTGCTTGGTCAATGATCACTAAAATATACTGAAACCCCCTAGGTGTCTTGATTAAAGGACCAACAATGTCCATAGCCATTCTATGGATGGGTTCTGTAATAACCGGGGATGATATCATCGGGACTTCTTTCGGATGGATGGCAGAGACCCGCTGGCATGTTGGACAGGCTTCGCAAAACCTTGCTGTTTCTTTAAAAACACTCGGCCAATAGAACCTCGCCAGGATCTGATCCAATGTGCTTCGGATGCCCTTGTGTCCTCCGACCGGATGGTCGTGGGCCAGCCTCAAAACTAAGTTTTTGAAAGTTGCGGGCACCACCACCTGTTTGCGTGTGTCACCAGTATAGGGATCCTTGCTCTCTCTGTACAGTATTCCGGTATCCAGAAAAAATCTGGGTAAGGTATCCCTATCACTCTGGGCCCATTTAAACGCCTGACTTAAAGCAGGGTCAGCTAGTTGCTCGTTGGGGAATGTTGGAAATTTCCCAACTAGTTCTTCTGGCACCCAGGGCAATTCTCGGCCAGCCTGAGTTTCTGCCCTATGCTGAGAGCGATCCTGTCTCTCATTACGCTTCTGCGCTTTCGTTTTCTTATCTTTTCCTCCTGGTGCGGCTATCAGATCCTCATGCGAAGGAAGACTTCCAAAGGCTTCATCAGTAGGATCTTCTCTATTTTCCGAGTCCTTAGCCTGGGCTCTTGTAGCTACCATGGCTCCCTTAGGTGTTAGGCCTTGTCTCATTTCCTTATAAAAATGGGGCCAATCCCTTCCTAAAACCATAGGGTTCGGAAGATTGGGCACTACTGCAATGGGAACTTTCCTAACAACTCCTAGCGCTTTCACCTGGAGGTTGTACACGGGGTATAACGAAGTGCCTCCGTGAACACAGCGGATTTTTACATTGTGGACAGGCTGAATTGATACCCCCGATGCTTGGACTTGCTGCCACAGCGCCTTGGAGAGCATTGTCTGCTCCGCGCCAGAATCAAGTAACGCAGTGGTGGCAATTCCCTGCACCTCTACCTCAATGAGAAATCCTTCTCTGGCCTTCTGTGCATTTACTGCTACTAAGGCAGTTTTAAAACAATTTTTCTGCACATGCCCTTCTCGCCCACATTTGAAACATTTTCTAGGCGGAATCATAGCCTTCATGGTTGGCATACACATTTTTCCTGTTTCCTTTTTAAACCCCCACCTCCTTTCTGATTCGGGTATCGCTGCCCCCTTTGAAGCGCTACTGCCTTCGTGAGCCATTAATTTGGCTTCCAGGAAGCGCTCTGTGAGATCAACCGCCTCTTGTGGGGTCTTGCAGCTCTGCAGAATCAGGAAGGTTCTTATTTCGGCAGGTACAGCATTCATATATTGCTCTACAACCAGACTGTCTATTATAGATTCTTTGGATCTACCCCCTGGATTAAGCCATTTGTTTAACAACATACGTATTCTATAACATAAGGCTTTCGGGGTTTCATTCTGTTTTAACTTTACTGCTCGCAGGAGAGTATGATAAGCTAGCGGTGTAAGGCCCAGCCTTTCCCTGACCACTCTTTTCACCTCCTCATAATTTCCAGCGAGATCAGGTGGCATACTTCTATATGCGGCCATAGCTTCGCCCGTAAGGGAAGCCGCAAACCTAATGGCCCAACATTCTTTCGGCCATGCACTTAACTGTGCCACTCTCTCAAAGCATTCAATGTAGTCATCTATATCATCAGTGTCCTTCAATTGCCAAAAATTGAACAGTGTTCCTGCGTTTAAACTAAGCGCAGCGGCAGCGGAAAAACCTGGGGGAGCGGTTGGTATCTCCGGTGGTTTCTTCTGCTCAGCTACCCAAGCTTGTAGCATATCCAATAAGGGTTGCTGCTGAGCTTGAAGGGTGGCAGCATTTCTTGCCTGGGACTCCAAGGCTAAGTCCCTCTGTCTCTCCAGTTGCGTGGCCATCCACTTGAACACTTCAGCTGGATCCAGAGACATCTTCGAAACGTCTGTAAAGACAAACACAAAGAAAAAAAAACCAAGTGCGGTATCTCACAAAAAAAAAAAAGCTTTTCCTTTTTTTTTTTTTTTTTCAACTGGCCTAGCAATCACCCCTTAGCCCTGTATCCTGACCTTTCCCTAGGTGGATACTTATTACCTGGCTCAGGTGTTGCTTCAAGCTTTCTCAGTCACGTTGCAGCCAGTAGTCCTCAGACGCTGTGACTCCTTCCCTTCAGGATGGTCTGCAGCCGGGGTCTTTCTGGGCAGTTGCTCTCCTGTAGCTTTTTCTGTGTGGCACCTTGCGCATGCGTGGAATCCTGCCAACGTAGCCACTTGCGACGCCCCTGCCCCGCCTTAGGGCTAAAAGACAGGAGCGGCCTATTGCCTCGTCAGGAATGGAGTTAAAAACTGTTCCCTGGTAATGCTGGGTAATGTAGTTCTTGTGCTCCTTTCACTCCGAAGTAAGTGTAGTTGTGCGCCAGAGACGGTAAGGCTTGTTTGCAAGTATTTTATTGTTGTTGGGGAGATTCTTCCAGCGCATCACAAATTCATACACATGAACAAAAACTGGTGCTTTAACATGAACAGAATAAACTTAGGAATAAAGTCAACTAAAGTAGAATTCAGCTTTAACTTCAGCTTTACTTCTAGGGAGTTTGACTCAGCTCTGCCCCAAGAGGTGATTCCCATTTAATGCAGCCTCTTTACATGCACTGTTACGTTCACAGTGGGAGCTTAATTCAGGTGCAAGTAATTAAGGTTTCCAAAGCATGGCAGTAGAAACAGCTCCGTTGTATTTTACTCATACACGGCACAGCAAGCTTCTTTACTCTGGTATTTCCATACAACACAATGAACAATCCATACTATTACAGTCAGGTAAGTCAGAATCAGTTTGCATTAATTCTTCAGACTGTATAGAATTAGTATCTTCATTCAGTACTGGTTGTCTGCCTGCTTTTAGATCTAGAAACTCTTTAAAGCTTTGGAGAAGCAATTCAGCCTGTTGGTTGCTAGATAAGCAATTGTCAGCAGCTATTAAGCTTCTCTCTTGGTCAGTAATGTTTCCCTTCTCCCCTCTCAGGCTAAATAAGTCAGGGTAACATTTAGGCTCTCTTAGTAAGGCTTCAAACATAGGAGAATTGAGTTTACCTTCACTCTTGTAACTCCTAGGAAAACTGCTTACTTTTTGCCAAGCCCCTCTTGTCCTAGGTAGCTCAGACGTCTTCCAGCTGTGAGGGTTCCTGTGTCTCTCTGGTCCCAACTGTATTCCAAAGAATGAGTTTTCTTTCTCACTTGCCTGCCGTGGAGGCTTCCTCTTCCAGGGCTCTGCCTTCTTCCAGGAGTCTAATCCAGGGCTACGTCCACTTTCCTCAGGACTTTCATTTACAGCCCTTGAAAAGATCCTTGCAGGTCTTCTTTTATTACCAGGGTCAAACGTACTGCCACACTGCTTCCTGGTCTTCCATTCACTCTCTGACTCACTCTCAGCTGACGTACCAAACGTCTTTCCACAGCTTGTCCTCTCACAGGTCCTTTGCTCTGAGGTCCTCTGCTCAGAGTTCCTTGTGCAGCTCTGTGCACTGCTCTTCCTACTTCAGCTCAATCCTTTGCTGCTCTCTTTGCTCCTCCTGCACTCTCTGCTCCCTTTGCTCTCTTCGCACCCCCTAGCAGGGTCATTCTCAGGTTTAAAACGAGGTTCTCTTCCAGGCACGCCCCTTCCAACCACTGGGTGTGCCCAATCAGGACTACTCAACTCCTCCCCTGGGCTGGTATCCATTCTTAGCTCAGCAGAAAGGAGTCTTTCTTTCCTTCCAGTATTGTCAATCTGGCATAAATCCTGTTGCCCTTCAGGATTTTCCTCGGTCTCCATTGCCTCAAGAGGGCGCTCTTCACCACAACACTTGCCGTGGCCAATGTGGAACTATGAGAATCATACGGCCTCTGTCTCTCTGAAGCTTGAACAGGGTTTTGGGAATTAGGGGAATGGGTGGAAAGGCATAAAGGAAGTCTTGACCCCAGTGAAGGAGGAAAGCATCCCTGGCCTGAGAGCCCTGAGCCGGAATTCTGGAACAGAACCGGGGAAGTTTGGCATTCAACAGACTTGCAAAGAGGTCTATGTCCGGGGTTCCCCAAATTTGAAAAATCTTGGCCACGTGGTCTGCATGTAGAGACCATTCGTGTGGAAGCAGAACTCGACTGAGTCTGTCTGCCCAAGAGTTTTGTATGCCTGGAAGATACACTGCCAGGAGATGAATCTGATGCTCTCTGGCGAAGGCCCATAGTCGCAAAGCTTTGTTGCAAAGCGACAGAGAGCCTGTTCCCCCCTGCTTGTTCACGTAGAACATGGCTACTTGATTGTCCGTATGAATGAGGACTGTCTTGTAGCTGAGCAGGGTGTGGAACACTCGAAGAGCAAGGAAGATTGCTCTGAGCTCCAAGAGATTGATATGTAGATGAGTCTCCTGTGGAGTCCAAGTGCCTTGGGTGGAGAAGTCTTGCAGATGAGCTCCTCAACCCATTGGTGAAGCATCTGTTGTGAGAGTTGCCTGGGGTAAAGGTATTGAAATGGGGGCCCCAGCAACAGGTTAAGGTGATTTGTGTTTGCTATTTTGTCTGACAGGCACCCTGATGCCTGGGTCCATTGAGTGGATAAAGTCCACTGGGCTGCTCTCATATGGAGGCGAGCATAAGGAACCATATGCACGGTAGATGCCATGTGGCATAATAGTTGTAACTTTTCTCGAGCAGTGAGATGAGACTTTAGCACTGCTTGAGAAGCTAACTGCACCATGCAAAGGCAAGAGGTCTAAGGAAGATAGGCCCTTGCTTTTCTGGTATCCAGCAAAGCTCCTATGAACTCTAGAGACTGAGTGGGAGTTAGACTGGATTTTGGGATGTTTATGACCAGACCCAAATACTGAAGGATACGCATTGTGGAAGATAGAGAAATCCTGGCCTCTGACTCTGACGGGGCTCGAATGAGCCAGTCGTCTAAGTAGGGGAAGACGAATATTCCCAGAGTGCGAAGAAATGCTACTACCACAGCCATGCATTTCGTAAACACCCTTGGTGCTGAGGCCAGGCCAAAAGGAAGCACCCTGTACTGGTAGTGCTTTCCTTGAAAAAGGAACCGAAGGAACTTTCTGTGAGTTGGATGGATGAGAACATGAGTGTACGCATCTTTGAGATCTAGAGAACAAAGCCAATCCTGACTCTGAAGGTATGGCAGCAGAGTTCCCAGAGAAATCATCTTGAATTTCTCTTTGAACAGGAATTTGTTCAATTCTCTGAGGTCTAAAATAGGTCTGTGTCCCCCTGTTTTCTTTGGGATAAGGAAATAGGGGGAGTAAAACCCTGTACCCTGTTGGTGAATGGGTACTTCTTCTATTGCCCCTGGGCAAGAAGCATAGTGACCTCTTGATCTAACAGGTTGATGAGAGAGGTCTGAGAATTGAACTGTCTTACCATTGTGGGAGGGGGCATGCACAGAAAGTGAAGCTTGTACCCCTCTTTTATAATTGAGGGTGTCCAATGTTCTGCTGTTATCTGCCCCCATCTGGGGGCAAAGTGACATAACCTTCCTGGAATGGTGGAAGGCTCTGGTCTATTGAGAGCCAGGAAGGCTAAGTTCTCTAGATGGAAGTCAAAGGCCTTATGGAGGCTGAGACTGTTGAGACGGTTGAGGCTTAGCATTCTTTGCTTTCCTTTGTTTAGGTGGCTGCTGACTCTTTCGGTCAGATTGACCTGCAGAACGCCCCTGCTGGGAATAAGAGGGATAAAACCTCTTCTTCTTGGAGAAGAATGGTTTCTTGAAAGATTTCTTTCTTGCAGGATCAGCTGTGGCTTTGGATAATCTATCCAAAGTGGAGTTGTCAGCATCTAATTCATTGGCTTTCGCTTGCCAATTTTTGTCAAATAGATTCTCACCTGTACAAGGGATATTGCCCAGTTTGTCCTGCACCCAGAGCTCCAAATTGGATGCCTGGAGCCAGGCAATTCTATGTGCACCTATGGCAATGGCAGAGGTTCTGCTTATGCACTCAAACCAGTCAAAAGCTGCACGGTTAACAAACTTAGAAACATCCTGGGCATGTTTAACCAGTGTGAGAAAATCCTGCCTCTTATCATCAGGAAGAAGAGGGCTCAAAATCTAAATCTCCTGGGACTTCCTTAAGGAACATTCCCATATATAAAATATAGGAACTGATCCTGGCAGAAAGCATGGAAACCTGGAAAGTACGACGTCCAAAGGCATCCAAAGTTCGACACTCACGTCCTGGAGGATTAGAGGCATGCCTCTTTGCACTTCTGATCCTTCTCATAGCTGATTCCACTACAATAGAGTGGTGAGGTAGCTGAGTTTTCTGGAAGCCAGGACACGGAGATACTCGATACATGGTATCCAGTCTACAAGAGTGAGGAGAGGTGGTAAGAGGTGTTTCCCACATTCTCAACATGAGATCATGTAAGATCTCATGGATAGGCAAAGTAGCTGCCTCCTTAGGAGCTTTGGGATATTGTAGAATCTCCAACTCCTTTGCCCTGGGCTCTGTTTCAGGAGTCACAGTAATGGACAGACCTCGAGCCACCTCCCTGATAAAATCCTGAAAGGAGATATCTTCTGGAGCAGACATCCTGCGTTTAGGAGAGGAAGGCTCCTCTGGGAGAAGTACTCTGGTACCGACAGAGCTGTCAGAATCCTCAGATTCTTCCGAGGATTCAAAGTACCTTCTGTCCGGATGCTCTTGTACAGCCCGATACCCGTACCGACCGAAGTCGGTACCGGGGGGAATCGGTACCGGTGTATCGGTACCGGAAGGCATAGCATGACTGGGTGCCGGCAATGCAGACACAGATGTCGATGCTGATGCTGTCGGTACCGGTACCAATACCGGTGCCGGAGTCAGTGCCAGTACCGGTTGAACTGTCTGACGCGGTTCTGAGGGCGTCGATGCCGCAAGGAGAGCCGCCAGACTGCGTTCAATAGCCAGGAATCTCTGGTCTATCGACGCTGCCGATGCCTGGGTATCGGTACCGGAGAAAGCAGCCGGTACCCCACAGCATGGCACCAGTAGTTCTGCCGAGGTCGAGGCCTCGAGAACATCCTGGAGCCCCGATAATGCTTTGGAAGCCAAAGCCTCCCGCTGGGGCAATTTTGCCAGTACAGAACCCTCAAGGGCAACGCCAGAGGCATCTCGATGCTTAGGAGGAGATCTACCCTTTGAGGACCAGCCAGACTTATGTTTAGTTACCTGAGATCCATGGGAGGAAGTTGAAGCCCTGGAAGACATCGATGCCACAGAGGCTGCATCGGAGGGAAAAAAGGGTGCTGAGCTTAGCAGCTCGGTTCTGTCGACCCCTCTTGGACATCATGGCACAAGCCATACACTCCGAAATGGAGTGGTCAGGACCTAAACATTTAAGACACCACTCATGGTTGTCGATGACGGAGATGGTACCGCCACACTTGGTGCACTTCTTGAAACCCGAAGCAGGTTTTTCCATAATAGAGGAAATTTTGGGCCTAAGGCCCAAAAAGGCGCGTGCACCTGTGGAAGAAAAATTTGGAAAAAGGATTATATATATTTTTTATTTTTTTTTTAAAGGAAAAAAGAAAGGACCGGCGGTACTGGTATAGCGTCGAAGGCAGATGCGACCACAAAAAAGAAGGAGAATAAGAAAAAATTTTCTGTGGTGACAAGAACGACGACCTGCTGGCCCCGCGGAAAACGAAGAACTGGAGAGAGGCAGTTGGGAAAGGCGGGAAGGCAGCACGCAGGCGCTGTGGGATGCTCCCAAAAGCTTTCTAATTGGACGCTGGGGAGCGTTCCCGCGCAGGCTCCGTCGGTACCGATGATACCCATATGTGAAGACTACATTCCTGCTTGTTCCTGGAGATACAATTTGCTATTCTTGAAGGAGCTTTGCTTAGGTAATTTTACAAAGGGAACACATTAATCTGTATACCTAAGATATATATCATCAAAATTGACTAGTGTAAAGTAATAACTGCTTAACAAGGAAGCAGAGCTGCACACAAGAACTGCGCTGTTAGAACACACATAAAAAAGGTTAGCTGCTTTTTCTCTTAAAGGAAACTGAGGAAAAGATAAGGACTTTGGTAGGTCTTTCTCGTTTACTTCAACAGGTACCAAAGCTCCACCAACTAAATGATGGCTGGGAAAAATCATATTGTCAAAGCTGTTACCCCTATTACAGCTTCTGCCTCTGTCCAGACAGCCAGCCAAATGCCAATAAAGGGACTGGTTCCATGTTAAAGATGCCTGCAAGCTGAAGCCCTTATGAAGCAAGTAGAGAAGCTCAGAGCAGAGGTCGCAAGGAAGAGCAGCATTCAAGACAATGAGAAGTACATTGGTAAGATGCTTCTTGAAGCAACCAAGCTCTCTGACAGAAGTCAAGATAGTATGCTACAGAATAAAGAGGTTTGGACATGATTCACCAGAGCCTGCAGAATCGACAATCTAACTCCTCCAGTCCTCAAAGAACCAGTATGCAGCCCTGGAAGTGGAGGTGAAAGCATCCCAGGAAAAGGGGATGGCTGCGACTTCATTTCTGTCTGCAGGAGATGGGATCCCCACAGGCAGACATCGCCAGGACTGGCCAAGTGCTCTGAGACCTAGGCACTAGGTCTGATTTTTTTAGTCGCCATGTTGACCTGGCGGCTGGGGTTTGTCAAGCCCCGAGTTTACCTCTCAAAAGCTAGTCACAAATGAATTGACTCCCTTTATCAGGTCAGTGAAGAAATAATATAGTTACATTGGGATTAAATAGCATAGTGCCAGCTAGTGCACAAGTTGTCTGCATAAGTCACTGCATTACCATGAAAGAAAAGGAGTGGGGAAAAAGAACTAGGGGACGATAGAGGTGCATGTAATGGTAACATTTAGCAGTTCAGATAGCTCATATATGTTTGAAAATATGCATAGCACATCAGGCTCACATGTGAAAGAGCAGAAAAGTTTGTTCCAATCCATGTTAATCTTCAGTTTTAAATAATCTTAGCCTAATTATTCCTACTGCACATTTCCAAAACCACAATGTTGAGTTCAACATGCCGTGTCCAGATTTGCTGGGTGGTATTCTCATCCCTTTAATTACCCCAGGCCTCAAAAATAACACAATTCCCATCTCCATCTCTAGTCCTAAAAGTGAGCAAAGTTTTGGAATCGCAGCCTTAACAGTTTCTAAAATAGAAGGTAGAGAAAAGTACAAAAACATACACAAAGTCACATGTGACTCAACTTCAATTTATTTATTTATTGAACAGGATTTTTTTATACTGCCTTTAAGTCAAAGCAGTTTAGAGATAACAAAATGGCTCAACTGATGATTATTATTATTGGACACTGATATCTAGAGATAAGCTAGAGATTCTACTACTTTCACAAATTTGCAAGAAAGCTGCAGTGGGCTACTGTACTTGGGCTATATCCCACTGTTTCACATCAGGCACCCGTCTTATGTCTATAGCATGCAACAAGGAAGAAGGGCAGCCTGAAGATCTTTCCTTCCAGTGGGATTAGATCATGGTGGACATAAGTGGAAGATAGGTATTAGTCCAATGTGAGGTGTATGTAAGTCCGAGTGAGTAATTAACGCAGAGGTAAAACAGGCATATCACGATGGTAAGGGGTGTCTCTCCCCTTGAGAGCTTGTTAATGGCTTATATGTCTGGGAAGGCTTGTGAGGAGAATTGGCAGGATAATTGAGGAAGTGAGTGTGGCTTGGCTGGTACCAAGATGTCCGAAGGCATCGTAGGTTGCTGGAGATACACTGTGTGCTTCCATGGCTATTGGCCGTGTATTGTTCAAGGCGTTATGTTATGAAAGTGTGCTGCAGTAGTATTTAGCATTAGAAAGGAAAGCTGATACCTGCTGAGTGCATTGGTATTCAAGCTGAGGCTTCAGGAGCCAGTAGATGAATTGTCTTGTGTTGGTTCTCAAAGATCCTGTCAAAGGGCCATGTCTAAGGACCCTTTGGCATGGCCCTTAGGTGCAGGCCTGCGAGGCGCATGCACAACTGTCTCAGTTCATTTAAATTGCAGTTGCTGGCGCTGTTGTGTGATATAGCCCGTTGGGGAGGAGCTTACCTCCACACAGTTATGCAGGGGTTCTTTAATGTCTCCGATAGTAGCTGTATCGTACTGCAGAGAGCTCAGAGGAGTCCCGATGATGTTAACAAGACCTTGGGGGCTGCCTTTCGGCTTGCTGGAGAGCTGGGAGTCCCCGCGGGCACACCAGATTAGAATGAACTACTTAGCAGGTTAGAAAGTCACAGAAAAGTGTAGTGATAGAGATGATGTCTGGGGCCTATAAGTGGTTTGCATTCATTATGTGCTCAAGGTCCATTCATCTTATCTAATTTTGAGATATTCCAAGGGTGTTATATGTACGGTTGAGGCCCTGAGCACATTGTTCTCACACAATCCATGCTGATTTCTGTTGACTCTGTTGTACTACTGTACCTCCACCATGGACACAGGATTGATGATCCTTTCTTTTGGAAGAAAAGCTTTTGTTGAACATATCTAGCAGAATATGATTCCCAATTGAGTTGATGGACTTAAATAAGACTTGGGATAATTTATGACAAAACCTAGCAACTCCAAAACACAGATGGTTGAAAGAGTGCACAGATCTTTTAATTCCTTCCTGAGATGTACTCTTGATGAGCCACTCATCCAGACAGGGAAACATTGTGCACCCCCTGTCTGTCTAGCTACACTATGAGTATTGTGAGGCATTTGGTGAAAACCCGAGGAATTGTCATGAGGCCAAAAGGCACAACGCAGAATTGGTAGTAGTGTTTTCTTATTATGAATCTGACATACATGCTGTGACTTGGATGTATCTAAATGTGTGTATAAGCATCCTTTGAGTTCAGAGAATATAAACAATTTCCTTTTTGTAGACAGAGAATGAGGGTGTCCAGGGAAACCATTCTGAACTTTCCTCTTAACAGGTGCTTGCTCAGGGCCCTTAGGTCTAGGATGGGATGGAATCCTCTCATCTTCTTTGTGATCAGGAAGTACCTTAAATATTATTTATTTATTTATCAGGTTTTCTATACCGCCTTTTCCTTCAATCAAAGAGGTTTACATTACACTACAAGGTCATACAAAGGCAGGGGTGGGGGGAGATATGCAGGGATCTTTCATTACAATAAAGAGTAGTTACTCACCTGTAACAGGTGTTCTCCAGGAGCAGCAGGAATCAGTCCTCACTGATGGGTGACGTCGGCGCCGATGGAGCCCTCGTGGAGCAATTTCCCCAGCTTTCGAAGAAAGCCTTTGGGAATTGCAGCGCACATGCGCGGTCCCCTTCCCGCCCAAGGGTGCCATCTTGCTCAGTCTGATGACATAGCGAAAAGATAGCAAAAAAGTTAGCAAAACAATGGATAAGAATGACTGCAACTCCGAGGGGAGGAGGGAGGGTTGTGAGGATTGATTCCTGCTGCTCCTGGAGAACACCTGTTACAGGTGAGTAACTACTCTTTCTCCAGGACCAAGCAGGAAGTCAGTCCTCACTGATGGGACTCCCAAGCTTAAGGCTACCGGAGACCTCAAGCAGAAAAATGAGCTCCCTCTAGCTCAGCAGTACAGAAGTAAGGAATCTTCTCTGAATACGCTTCCGGCCGGTAGCCCAACACCAGGGCCGAAGGGTAGGAGTTGCCTAAACCTCAAAGAGATTGTGGAGGACTGCCTGTCCGAAAGCACTGTCCCTGCGGGACTCCCTCTCCAGGCAGTAATGAGCCGCAAAAGTCTGGCTTGAAGACCAAGTAGTGGCCCGGCAGATGTCTGCCAACGGAACAGAGCGGAGATGAGCCACTGACGCAGCCTTCGCCCTGACACGGTGAGCCGTGACTCGACTCTCTAAGGAGAGGCCGGCTGCCCCATAAGCCCAGGCGATAAAGTCTGCTACCCAGATGGACAAAGTACGCTTGGAGACAGGCACCCCCAACCTATTGGGGTCAAAAGAAACAAAAAGCTGAACAGCCTTTCTATGCTCCCGCGTACGGTCAAGGTAGAAGGATAAGGCCCTCCTACAGTCCAGGGTATGCAGAACTGTCTCAGCCCGGCTGGTATGCGGCCTGGGAAAGAAGGTTGGAAGAACCACCTCTTGGTTGAGATGAAAAGGGGAAAACACTTTTGGAAGAAACTTTGGGTGAGTCCGTAAGACCACCTTATTAGAGTAGAACCTAGTGTAAGGAGGCTCAGACACTAGGGCTTGCAGTTCACTAACGCGCCTAGCGGAAGTAAGGGCTACCAAGAAGAGAGTTTTCAAAGAAAGGAAACGAAGAGGGCAGGTAGCCATAGGTTCAAAAGGCGGACAGGTAATCCGCTGCAAGACCACATTGAGATCCCAGTCAGGGGCTGGGGGGCGCAAGGGAGGCTTAAGCAGAAGGAGGCCTCTGAGGAAACGCGCCACCAAGGGGTGTGCGGAAAGAGGCCTGCCGTCCACCGGTGAATGATGTGCAGAGAGAGCACTGAGGTGGACTCTTACAGAGTTGGACTTGAGGCCGAGATTGGAAAGGTGAAGCAAGTATTGCAGAATCACCGATACCAAGCAGGAGAAGGGGTTCTCAGATTGCTGAGAACACCACACAGAGAAGCGACGCCATTTAAGGGCGTAAGACATCCGGGTGGACGGACACCAAGAGGCCAGGACGACATCTTCCACCTCCGGAGGAAGGAGCAGCGGAGCTAGAACTACCCTTTCAGCAGCCAGGCCATCAGGTGAAGGGCCCGGAGGTTGGGGTGCAGGAGAGTGCCTTGATCCTGAGTCAGGAGATCGGGCTGAAACCCCAGAGGAAGGTGAGTGTCCACTGCCAGTTGTAGCAGGAGTGGGAACCAGGGCTGTCTCGGCCACCTGGGCGCTACCAGGATTACCGAGGCCCTGTCCCGGAGAACCTTGAAAAGCGTCCTGGACACGAGTGGCGTGGGAGGAAAGGCATACAGTAGGCCCGTGGACCACGGAATGAGGAAAGCATCCGCCGCTACTCTGAGCGGGTGCGGGTGCCTGGAGCAGAACCTGGGAAGTTACCGGTTCAGAGGACTGGCAAAAAGATCCATGGTGGGGAGGCCCCACCGGAGGAAGATCCGCTGAACAACCAGCGGGTCTAATCTCCACTCGTGTGGCTGCAGAATCCTGCTCAGTTTGTCGACCAGGTAATTTTCCTGTCCAGGCAGGTAAAGCACAGTTACTTACCTGTAACAGGTGATCTCTGGGAACAGCAGGAATTAGTCTTCACATATGGGTACGTCGGTACCGACGGAGCCTGCACGGGAACGCTGCCCAGCTTCCAATCAGAAAGCTTTTGGCAGCATCCCTCGCGCCTGCGCGCTGACTTCCCGCCTTCTCCAGAGCCTCTCTTCAGTTGAGTTTCAAAGCTGAGACAAAGGCGAGAGAGAAAAGGAAGAAGAAGATAAAGAGATGCAACTCCTAGGGGAGGTGGGAGGGTTGTGAAGACTAATTCCTGCTGTTCCCAGAGATCACCTGTTACAGGTAAGTAACTGTGCTATCTCCAGGAACAAGCAGGAATGAGTCTTCACATATGGGGACTCCCTAGCTGGAGATGCCAGGGGGAGATCCCATAAAAATGCAAGAGCCTGGATCAGGGGTGCATTTTGTCTCCAGGAATCCCCGGCATCCAATGTGGGATGGAGGGTAGGAGTTGACAATAAAGGAGCTCTGAGGAAAGAAACAGCATAGCCAAGGACTAGAGGGTCCTACAGACTACAGGAGTCCTTGGTATATATGATGAGTAGCATTAAACACATTTAATGTACACTTAAAATATGCAGCTTACCTACTGTATTGTAGGAAGTAGGAAGCAGGATGGAGTCTACTGGATAAGCAGTGGCGGAATCTTCAAGGTGACCTCCCAGTAGTGAGGATGAAGGTCCAGACCTGGAGGTAGTAGACGATCCAGGTGTCAACTGGGTAGGATTAGACGTCAGGTCTTCAATGGAAAGCTTTATGGAAAAAAGCTGAAAACTCCTTTAGGCATAAGGTCATTAACATTGAGGACTAAAGGAAGAAGACTGACGGAGTTGGAGAACTAGCCCAGTCCTGGCGGGAAGAGGGGAACTGGAAAAACCCCTATTCCCAAGGAGAACAGCTGTGTACTCAAAGATAAAGATGTACACTGTTTTTCCTAGCTGGCGAGAGATAGGAAAAATATTGAAGCTTGATGCTTCAAGGACTTAAAGAAAAAATGGAAGATGTTAGCACCACAGTGGTTATTGGTGCCTAACAATTTCTGCATCGTAATATGGTATGCGAAGTAGGGCGATAGATTGTCTAAAACCTCTAGGAGGTAAAACATTTAGTATAGACAGTAAGGGTGATAATGTGTAAGACATATCAACCCTTAAGAAGCCCCTCAACAGACACATATATATAGATATATAGATATATATGTGGATGGAATATATATACATATATCCAGATGTGTATATTAGAATATGGGTGGAGAAATGTATCAAAATATATATATATAGATAGATAGATATAATATACCCAAATATAGATACATCTGTGGGGCATGGTTTTGCACCACCAGAGTAATGATATAGGTATGTAGACATATATGGAGATGCTACATACAAGACAACAGGTTGAAGATACATGTCTACCACCCAGCCCCATAATTGTACATGGGGAATATAAAAGAAAAAGATTCTGCGCTCTACAAGAGGGTGAACCCACTTGGGATATGTATAGAGAATCTATTTCCGTGGATTGAGGGATGCAGGAAGGCAATCCAACAAGATAACTGTGATGTTCGCGTGAAAACAGATGATCATATGAATCTGTAAGGAACAAGGCGGGAGTTCCACAGAACACTGACATGGCAGATGTGCGGAAACGCAGAAGAAGATACCAGAGGGACCTACTGGAGGGACCCAGAGGTAGCATGCGTAAACATCAGCCTTGGATTTTCATGCAGAAGAACTGATATCTCGTGTTAACACCCCAGGCTAGAGGGTGTGGAGAACCCTCACAGGCATGGGAAGGGTTTATAAGCTTTTCCCTAATAATAGAGAAGCTTCAGAGACAAGGTCAATGCTCTATAGCAAGGCCCTCATAGTAGAAAGCTTCTCTGAAGACTGCAGAGAGCATTGTGCAGGAGAGATATGAGACAAACTGACTGAAGTCAGGTGTGTTGCCATATCCTAGGAGAGGAGATGGTTAGAATAATGTGAGAAAGCCTAAACGAGTAGGAGGATCCAAGATAGATGACGAATAGCTTGGAATCACTACTGAGGCTAGAAAAAATTTTGAACAAGGAACTGGAACTTGGAAAAATTACCAGTAATACTATTACTGTAACTCCTGCAGGCACAGCTGCTGACGGAAACAGCAGAGAGATTGTCCTGTGCCCAATAAAGAAAAACAGACAGGAAAAGAGAGGAGATATCCCTTCTCCTTGTCTGAGGAACGAGCTTGCTAGAGAAGCTTTTCAGTATGGTACTCCTCAGTCAGGGAAAAAACCCGGTTGAGAGGGTAGTAATTTGAGGGTGACGTACCTATAGGGTAAGTCAACTGAAGGAAAAAATGTTCAGTTTGGACAGAACTATCAGGGGATAGTTGCAACTGCTCTTCTGGAGAGTCTGTAGTCCCTGAATAAAAACTTTTCGACAGGTTAGTACACTGAAAAAGAAAAGCACAGTGAATAAACTTCTAATGGGTAGAAGTGAACTGTAGGTTATAATTCCCGGCCCTTATGGTTGCTGGGAATGCTGAGACTGGCCAGAGCTGGAGGACTTCAGACCAGGCTGAGGCGTCCCTCCTTGTTTAGGTACAGCCGAAAGATGGGCAGGAGATGAATGAAACTTTCTTTTCTTAGGGAAAGAAGGTTTGGTAGGACATTTCCTACCCCTTGAAGAAGGAGGTGGCTTAGAATGGTCTTTAGTGGAAGGAGAGTCAGTGGAGCATTGAGCAACCTGACGTAAAGCCTCCTTATTGAAGAGACCTTCTCCTGTACAAGGAGAATGAGCCAGTATAGTTTGTGCCCATCTGCTCAAGTCTGAAACTTCAAGCCAGGCTCTGCGACGTGCTGCAATAGCAATAGCAGAGGATCTGCTAATGGACTCAAAAGAGTCTACAGAAGCACGAGACAGGAACCAGGATATATTTCGGCTGTGATTGATGAGCAAGGAATAATCAGTAGCCTTGGGCTCTGGTAAAAAAGGGGTCAAAAGAGACAATTGCTCTGTGACTTCCTGGAGTGTTAGACTCATGTGAAAAATATCTGAAAGAATTCTGGAGGCCAGCATAGAGGTTTGGAAGGCCTGACGACCAAAAGCATCGAGTGTTCTTGAAGAACGACCTGGCGGATAAGAAGAATGCTTCTTCTTGCTCTTAACTTTCCTCAGTGCTGATTCCACTACAAGGGAACGATGAGAAAGTTGAGGCTTTTGAAACCCTGGAGAGGGTGGCACCCGGTACCGAACCTCAATGGCTGTAGAAACTAGAGGAAGTCGTAAGGGCGATTTCCAGAGCCTCAGAAGGAGATCCTGCAGAGCAGGATGTAAAGGAAGCATCATATTTTCCATTTGTGCCGGTGAGCCATGAGTAGAATCACAACCAGGGATAGATATATTAAGAAAGGTTGCCATATCCCGGAGAAAAGCCTGAAAAGACTGATCTCCTATGGGAACTATCCCTGGTAACACTAAAGAAAGAGACCTAGTAGATGGACAGGGATACTGGCATGTTAACTTAGAGGCAGTGGGTACTGCATCAATGCCAGGTATCGGTTCCAAACTAGGCATCGGTGCAAGAACAGGCATAGACATCGATACTGATAGAGGATTAGCAGTTGAAGTTGCCATCGGGGACTGCTGCAGTGGTACCGAGATCATGAGAGAGTTATGGCTAGGATCTTCGGAACTGCCCATCTGGAAACGACAGGAGTCGGTTCCGGGATGCGTCGGTACCCAGTCCTCGAGACTAGATATCGATTCAAGACTCGGCATCGAAGAAAGCGAGACTATCGATGCATGTCGCGAGGGTTCCGACGCCGGTGGCGGCATCGGCGATGCCGATACCACTAAGGCAGCCTGGGTTACATCGATCGGTACCGACGGTACCGAGGATACCCGATAACCCCCCCTTGCCAAGGGTAAGGCAGTCCACCTCGATGCTGATGCCAGGGTATCGGAACCGATCGATGCCGGTACCGTCCCGAAGCATGGCTGAGATTGAGAGACGTCAATGCGGTGCGTTTCGATCGGTCCCGAAGGTACCGAGGATGCCCGATGACGATCCCTGGTGAAGAGTGGAACACTCGACACCGGTGCCAATGCCGGAGGCTCGGTACCGCTCGAAGCGGATACCACCCCCGCGCATGGCTCAGATATGTTCTGTGAGGGGTGAGCCCCAGGAACAACCTGAAACCCCTTTAACGCTTTGGAGCCCGAAGACTCCCGCAGGGGTAATGCCAATGGATTCTTGAGGGTAAGACCGGAGCCGTCACCATGCTGGGCATGGGACATACCACTCAAGCACTGACTAGTCTTAACAGACTGTTTGTGGGTTACCTGATCCTGTGAAGTAGAGAAACCGGGTACCCTCACTGCCGAGGAAAAAACGGTATCGAGGGAAACTCTAAAGAGTGAAGGTTTCCTCACAAAATTATCCCCTGACAAGTCAGGGGAAAAAGGGTCAGGACCCACATAGTTGAGACACCAACTATTGGTGTCTAAAAAGAAACAGGTGTTTCTACATCGAATGCACTTCTTAGGAAAAGAAGGCTCCATAATGAAGAGGCCTGGTAGGCCCAACAAGTTAAGGCAAAAAACTGAAGAAAAAGTTTCTCAGAATTTAGTCAAAAATCCACCGGCGATACCGGTGGCAGCGGGAAATACAGCCGCGACCACAAGAAAACAAAAAACTAAAGTAATTAAAGAAATTAACAAGAAAAGTTTCTGCGGTGACAGGAGGACGTCCTGCCGGCTCCGCGGAAAAACGAAAACTGAAGAGAGGCTCTGGAGAAGGCAGGAAGTCAGCGCGCAGGCGCGAGGGATGCTGCCAAAAGCTTTCTGATTGGAAGCTGGGCAGCATTCCCGTGCAGGCTCCGTCGGTACCGACATACCCATATGTGAAGACTCATTCCTGCTTGTTCCTGGAGATACCGCTTTGAGCAGGATGCCATGGTCGACTGCCCAAGAGCACAGTCTCCGAGCCTCCTGACATAGGAGGGGGGAGCCGGTGCCCCCCTGTTTGTTGACATAGAACATGGCAACTTGATTGTCCGTCTGGACTAGTACAGACCGATGAGAGGTGAGGTGAGAGAAGGTCCGCAGAGCTAGGCAGATCGCCCTGAGCTCCAGGAAGTTTATCTGCTGAGCAGCTTCCCAAGGGGCCCAAAGGCCTTGAGTACATGTCCCTTGGCAATGTGCTCCCCATCCCAGGAGAGAGGCATCTGTCGTCAGCACTTGGGAAGGTGGAGGAGACTGAAAAGTCATGCCGAGAAGCAGATTTGGCAGATGAAGCCACCATTGCAGAGAGGAGACCAGGCGGTCGGAGATCCGTACTAAGTCCGCAAGGCTCCCTGTGGCTTGATGCCACTGAGTGCGAAGGCTCCACTGAGCAGGCCTCATATGTAGACGGGCATTCGGAGTGACATGGACCGTGGAAGCCATATGGCCGAACAGCCGCAGGAATTGCCTGGCCGAGACCAGGGAAGAGCTGTGAAAACTGCTGGCCAGAGCTGCGAGCTGGTTGGCCCGTTCCAGAGGCAAGAAGGCACGAGCCTGCAGAGTGTCCAACCGTGCTCCTATGAATTCTAGATCCTGAGATCTAGATCTAGTGGACTTTGCGAAGTTTATGACAAACCCCAAGTGCTGAAGCAGAGCTACAGTGCGACGAGTGGCCTGAGTGACCTCCAGGGAAGACTGTGCCCGGATGAGCCAGTCATCCAGGTAGGGAAAGACAAACAGGCCTTGAAGCCTCAGGAAGGCTGCCACCACTGCCAGGCATTTGGTGAACACCCTGGGAGCGGCGGACAGGCCAAAGGGCAGTACCCTGTACTGATAATGATTTCCTTCCACAACAAATCGTAGATATTGTCTGTGGTCCGGATGGATAAGGATGTGAGTATAAGCATCCTTTAGATCCAATGAGCATAGCCAATCTCCCTGCTGGAGGTAGGGCAGCAGGATTCCAAGGGTAAGCATCTTAAACTTTTCCCTTTGCAGGAACTTGTTGAGGTTGCGCAAGTCTAGGATGAGGCCTCCTGTTCTTTTTGGTATCAGAAAGTACCTGGAATAAAAGCCGTGACCTTTCAGGTGGTGGGGCACCGGTTCCACAGCCTGTTCCTGAAGAAGACTTGCTAACTCCTGAAGGAGTAAGTCCCTGTGCAGAGGGGTCCTTGGGGGCTCCCCAGGAAAGTAGGAGGGAGGTACCTGGTGAAAATGCAAAAGGTAGCCCTCTTGAACTACCTGAAGCACCCATGTATCTGATGTTACGGCTGACCACCTGTGGGCAAAGTGGGCCAGCCGGCCTCCCGTGCTGAGAGAAGCCAGCAGGGGGGAAGAGGCTATGCTTACGGAGTCAAAAACCCCCACCCTGCTGAGCAGGGGCCTGTGTAGTGGGCTTGGGGGCCTTCTGCCTATGGGACCCATTACCCTGTCCCTTAGCCTGCTGACCCTGATGGGGAGCTGCTGAGGCTTGATATTGTGGGTGGTGGTGTTTAAAGGCAGACACCTTCCTCGGGTAAAAGGGCTTTTTCCCCGAGCCCTTCCTCTTCTGTGAAGGGGCAGAGGTCTTTCTAGACAGGCGAGTCCGGGTTAGAGTCTCTGTCTCGAGTTGCGCAGCCTTTTCAGCCATGGGCTTGCCAAAGAGGTTTTCACCTCTGCAGGGGACATCGACCAACTTGTCCTGCACCCATGGCTCGAGGTCGGATGACTGAAGCCAAGCCTGCCGGCGGGCACCGATGCCTGCCCCGGCTACTCGAGCCGATGCCTCGAAGCCATCGTAGGCTGCTCGAGAAATAAATTTTGAGCACTCTCGAATACCAGTGGACAAGGCCTGGAACCTCTGCAAAGGTTCCTCGGAGAGACCAGCAGAGAACCCGGAAATTTCCTTTGCCAGGTCTCGGAGATACATGCCCATGTAGAGCTGGTATGTCTGGACTCGACAAGCAAGCATAGAGTCCTGGAAGCACTTCCTACCGAGGGCATCCAGGTTCCGGGCCTCCTTGTCGGGAGGCACCGAGGAGTGCATCTTCTGACTCTTGAGTCGATGCATGGCTGATTCCACCACCATGGAATGGTGCGCTAGCTGTGCCTTCTGGAACCCAGGGCTCTTGCGGACTCGATACATGGAATCGACCCGCTTGCTTAACACCGGCGTCGATGCCGGGCTCTCCCACATGCGGAAGAGAAGTCTTTCCAGCATCGGAGGAACCGGTACAGTAAAGGCCTCCTTCGGGGGAGAGTCATACTGGAGGGCCTCGAGCTCCTCGGCTCGAGGCTCCTCCTCGGGATGCGCAGGGAAGGCCAAAGCCTTGGCCATATCCCTCACGAAGTCCGAGAACCGGGTATCCTCTGGGGGGGGACCGTCTCCGAGGCTCAGACTCGGGCGAGTCGGAGGGGACGCACCGAGTCTGAAAAGAACCGGGTGACTCGTCCTCCTCCGTGTCCCAGCCCGACTCCTCCGAGGAGGAATCGAGCGGCTCTGTGCGGGCGGCCGCCGAGGCCGGCGTCGACGACCTCGGTCCCAAACGGGAGGCCGAGGGAGACCATGGCCGAGGATGGACTCGAGGATCAGCTCGGCCTCCGGGGTCGACTTGGACGTCGACGTCCCGGTGGTTGGGGCAGATGCACCGGCGAGGCCAGCGATCAATGCCCGCTGCTGGTCCATGAAGGCAGCGAAACTGCTCTCCAAGGCCGTCAGCCTGAGTCCAAGCTCAGGAGACCCAGCAGCCCCCGACTCGGGCCCCGACGGCGTCAGGCCCAACGGGCGAGTCCACGAGGACTACAGTACTCACGTGTCCAGGAGACTCCACTTTGAGACGAGGATGCTTCGAAGGCCTCTCCGACTCCGAGGACCCGGGGCGGCTATCGGGGCTATGCGACCTGGCCCTCGAGGAACCAGGAGCGTCCTCCGACGCCGCCCTCGCGGGTTTCTTCTTCCGACGATGTTCCCGGGCGGGAGACCCCCGCTCAGAGGAGCTCCGACGACGCTCGGGGCCGGAGTCACGAGACGTCGAAGCCTCTGACGAGGTCCGGGCCCGGCCGGACGCGGAGTCAGAGAAGATTCGCTCCTTTTGAGACTGCCAACTCCTCAATGCCTTCGAGGACATTTTGGTACACGGACCACAAATCATCGGGTCATGATTGGGTCCGAGACAGCGGAGGCAGCAGTCGTGTGTGTCGGTAAGAGACATAAGCCTCGTAAACCGATCACACTTTTTAAACCCGCTGGCAGCCATCGGGGGAAAAAGGGCCCCTGCGAGGTCAAAAGACTGGGCTGCCAGAGAAAAAGAAAAAAGTGGCGGGAACGCCAGTCACGAAGGACAAAAACCGAAAAATAGTGAACGGACTCGACACCGGAGTATCGAGGCCGAGCGGGAAAAGGACACGGTGTCGAACCGAGAAAACAGAATGAAAAAAAAAAAATCAACTTTTTCAGCGGTGATCACAAACTACGTCTGTAGGGCTCCGCGGAAAAAAGAAGACTGATCAAGATGGCACCCTTGGGAGGGAAGGGGACCGCGCATGCGTGCTGCAATTCCCAAAGGCTTTCTTCGAAAGCTGGGGAAATTGCTCCGCGAGGGCTCCGTCGGCGCCGACGTCACCCATCAGGGAGGACTGACTTCCTGCTTGGTCCTGGAGAACCAGTTTTATATACCACTTTATCATTACATCAAAGTGGTAGACAATGGGTCTACATAGAATAAGGAGTGTCAAGACATACATTAAGTTACATTTGATATATGGTTTACAGTCATACATCAATACAGAATATATGAAAAGAATATCATCTATAGCAGGCATGTCCAACAGGTAGATCGCGATCTATCTGTAGATCGTGGAGGGATCAGAGGTAGATTGCCAGCCCTACTTGGCTCCATCTCTCTAGCAGCTCGCCCCATCGCTAGGAGAGAGCTCATGCCGGCAGATCATCTGCCGAGAGCTTGCGGCCACTGCTGATCCTTTCCCTGTCTTTTTTCCCTGGCTGTGGGAATCTTGCCTGCGGGTGTATTGGGGGCACTTGTTTTCGTGCCAATAGTTTGTGGGTACCCCAGGGGGCCGCCGCCCGCGCCCCGCAACGAGACGCCACAGGCCCAGCATCATACCTGGTCTCCTGCCTCTCAGAATCACCCATTCCTGCCCCCGCCCCAACACCCCTTAGAAGTATGTTATATACTGGGCGATATCCATTCGCCCGGGCTTTACCTGAATACACTTACCGTATTAGTTGTGTCGTGTGCTGGTCGTTGGTCGCTTTATAGTTCGCTTTCATTAAACATTTTCGGGCAGACACAACAAAGTGTCAAGAATTTGGTGATTTTGGTGGGCTTTTCCAATTTTGTTCTAACTTGCCTATGCCTTGCCTTCGAATTGGTTCAAACCACTGTGACTTTTGCTTGCCTCTGCAATTTTATTTTGCCTAGCCTTTTGCGTTGATTCTACACTGCAATTTTATTTCGCCTTGCCTTTGCGTTGATTCTACACTGTGTGCAGAATTGATTAAATCGCGTGTGGTGGTATTTGAACTTGTTTGGCGGTATTTGATTTTATCTGGTTTGCTGGACAGGTGTTTGAGGTTTTTTGATGATTGTTTGGTGGTATTTGATTATTGGTGCCACTATGATGAATTCTTATTTTTACTTTTAGAACTGCATGTGTGGTTTTGGCATCTCCAGTCCTTGTATTGCACATCATCCAGAGGTCTTCAGTTCCTGTTGATCTTTAATACTTTGGGACAGTGACAGTTTTGGACCAGATTCAGCCTTCTTACATCCAGCCACCCCAGTATAACAAAGATGAGTGTTCCAAAGAAGAGCAAAACCTACCACTTTCATGATGAATGGTGTGACATGGAAGCCTATACAGAGCCTATGATAATAGAGGAAAAAGAGGAATTTACCTTAAAACCTGTTAGGCAGCCAGCACACACAGCTCAGAAGGAGCAAAGAAACAGTGGAACAGGATTACCACACACAAGCCATGACGCAGCAAGAGGTTTAGGATCTGATTATTATCACCTGTCCAGGAAAGCACAGGGAACGGGTAGTGGAGAGGGAGATAAAAGCTGCTGGGTAGATCCAGCAGAGGTCAGTGGCAGTGCGAGCAGCAGCCGTGCAGGAAGCAGAGGTCACAGAGAGGGAAGTCTGCTGAATCCAGGAAGCAGTGGGAGTAGCCCTGGAACAGGAAGCAGCAAGGGAAAGGCTTCAGAAGAACATGGCCATCGAAGTGCTCAGAGTGCTAGCAACTGGAGGTCTGAAGTGGAGCCTGCTTACAGCCAAGAGGTAGAAGCTATAACTCCAGAGAGAAGGAGAGACCAAGCTGAGGTCAGAAAGCTGTCCAGACTGGGAGAGCAGGGGAGTCCACAGTCCTCATTACCAGAGAGAAAACCTCACCATTTATACAGGTGGGAACCAAGCTTTATCAAAGGGAAAGCTAAAAAGTCTGTTTGTACCAGAGGATCAGAGCAGTACACAGAGCATGAATTAACTGCAGGAAGATATAAAACAATTCCTAGCCGTTGGAGGTTAGAGGAGGAGAGCCAGAGAGGACATACTGCAGTAACAGGTATTCCAAAACCTACTTGCTTACTCTTGTAGTCCAACTGAGTCCTCAGAGAGAGGCTTATACAGAAACAGCTATGAGGATTTAAACCCAAGTGTAACACCGGGTGAATGTGAGCTGATGCAGTGGGAAAGTAATAACAATATTCCTGAATGTGCTCCCATGGACTGTACGTTATGCATGTCGGATGATGTTGAATCCTTGCGCTGAAGACCTGTAAGCTACAAAGAAAAAGAACATATTTTTCTTTGGAAGTACTGTTTTGTTTCCAAGTTTTGTTGTACAGAAAGATATCCTTGAGGGAAGGGGAATAAAGCCCGTATCTTTGTTTTGCCTTATCACTCGACTGAAGACTATTTTGTTCTGCAAGATAGAAGGCAACTATAACCCCGGGGCCCTAGGCGAAGGCCTATACGGGACCTGTGGGGTCACAATGGGAAATGGACTACTACTTCATCATGGTGAAAGACAAGTGTTGTTGTCTAATTTGTAACGCCCCAGTATCCTTGCCCAAAAAGGGTAATCTGGAACATCATTCTAAGGCTCTGCATAGCAATAAGTTTGATGCTGATTTTCCACCCAAAAGTGAAATTCGTAAACTGAAGCTCAAAGAACTTAAATCAAAATTGGCTACTCAGCAACAGCTGATGGCGAAGCCAAGGTCACATTTGGTCAATGCAACCATAGCATCCTTCAAGGTCAGCAACCTGATCGCAAAGAAATGCAAACTTTTCAATGAAGGGGAATTTGTAAAAGATTGTTTTCTTGAAGCAGCTGACAATCTTTTTGAAGGATTTAAAAATAAGAAAGAGATCATAGCTGCTATTCAAGATGTACAATTGTCAAGAAACACTGTCGTGCAGCAAATAGAAAAGATGTGTGGAGACACAACTGAACAATTGTTGGAGGATGTTTCAAATTGTGTTGCTTTCTCACTCCATCTGGATAAATCTACAGACATAAGAGACATAGCCCAGTTACTAGTCTTTATCCAGATGATTTTTGAAGACTTCAGTGTTAAAGAAGAACTACTTGGAATGATTTCTTTAAAAGGGAGAACTACCGGTCAGGAAATATCCAGTTCTTTCCATTCTTTTGTGACAAAGTGTAATCTTCCATTGCATAGACTTGTTTCCATCACTAATGATGGAGCAAGAGCAATGACAAGTGAGGTTAACGGTTTCATAGCCCTCTGTAGACAGCATGACAACTTCCCAGATTTCCTTTCTTACCACTGCATGATTCACCAGCAAGTTTTGGCAAGCAAGAGACTCAATACAAAGATTGTCATGGACATCACTTTCAAAATTGTAAATTCAGTTCATGGAAGATCACTTCAAAGACGGCTTTTCAATCTTACTCTTGATGAAGGGGCAGCGGAAATCATTTTGCACACAGATGTAAGGGGGCTAAGTAGGCACAAATTTCTGCAAAGATTTTGTGATTTGCTGAATGAAATAAGAAGTTTTTTGAAGGAGAGGGGAGATGACCAAGCAGAGTTGGAAGATGAGGAGTGGTTATGTGATCTGGCACTTCTCGCTGACTTTACAGGTGAACTAAGTAATATGAACCTTGAACTACAAGGTACAGTAAAAACAAATGCATTGGCGAGATGATTACAGTTTCATCCTACAAGAGCAAATTTGACCTAATGATGACTGACCTTGCAAACAACACTTTTGATCATTTTCCTAATACGCTGGACCATCTGGGACAATATCCAAATTTTGTTTTTCAGAACGAGAAGTATGTGACAGAAATCTGTTCTGTTATCCAGGAATTCGAAAATAGATTCTGACTCTTCCAAAAAATTGGAACAGTTGTGGAGTACTTGTCATACCAATTCAAAGTAGATGTGGACATTAAAGAAACTGCAGCTGCTATGAGAAAAATTACTCATTGAACAAGCCATCTCTTGAAAACAAAATATTAACACTTAAAATGACATTTTTCTCAAGACTCGTGCTGAGCAAGAATCGTTTTGGAAGCTAGTGCCTAGAGACAAATTTCCCAACTTGAGAAGATGCAGTGAAGCTGTACACTCCTGTTTTCAGTTCAACTTATTTGTGTGAATCTGCATTTTCCCATATGAAAATGACAAAGAGTACACAACATTCCAACATGACAGATGAAAATCTCCAGGATTCCCTGAGACTGGCCCTCACGCAATATTCACCCAACTTCAAAAAGCTGGTGGATGAAATGCAGGCTCAGACATCTCACTAATGAGCAAGAGCGAAATATTAAAGATTGTGCATGATCAACCTGGATCAATATTCAACCTAAATTTAACACAAATTACTCAATAAAAGTTAAAGAAAGTTATTAAGACAGTTAAAGAAAGTTATTACTCAATAAAACTTCAAGAAAAAATGTACTTTCCATTTCCCCTCGCAGTTCTTACTGGATCTTCGTCTCTCTGTTTTGTTTTTTGCTTAATTTGCTTAACAGCTGATCACATCCAAGTAAATGACAGAAGGTTCATTAAAAATGGGGGGGTGGCGCGGAATCCTCCAACTTTATTGGGTTAAAATTTAATTTGAAACTAATTTGAAACTTAATTTTCATGGTGGTAGATCACCGGTACTTTTGGCCGGAAAAAGTAGATCACGACCTGTTCGAAGTTGGACATGCCAGATCTATAGAATAAAAAAGGGATAGGGAATATAGTGAGAGGAAATCAAGAATGAAACAGCAGTATATAATCCCTTCCCTTCTTCCCTTCCACCCAGTGGGCAATTTGAAACCATGCCCAATAGATGAAGGCTGCATCCTAGAAAGACAATTTTTTTTTAGCACCCATCAATTAGAGGTTACAAAGAGTCAATGAATGGCATAAAACTCTAGCCTCCTTCCTATTGGAAGATTTTTCAGTACAGATACAAGACAAATAGCTATGTTCTTATAGAGATAATCAAAGCACTGTCCCTGTTTTGGCTGAGGAATTGGTTGGGGTTTCTGAGCCCTCTTCTGACAAGGTGGGAGTGAGAGTTCTGGCTAGTCTGAAATGAATAAGAGGGTAGGAGGATAGCTACACCTTTGAAAGTAATTGACTTCTGCTCTGGCACCTTTACAAGAAGGCAGTTAGTTCAGAAGTGGGTCTGAAAAGGAAGGATCTTAAGGACATAACTATGCTGCACAATTCAGGTTGCAGCTTCTTCTACTTATCTCTATGGCATGCACGTCAGAGAGCAATCTCCTTGATGTGATATACTAAGTCTAAAGCCTGGAGTTATGAGAGTATTTAAGTACCAAGGCTCATTGAGAAGGCTCTCAATATTGTATCGAATAAGAGTACCGCATTTTCCGGCGTATAAGACGACTTTCTAACCCCTGAAAATATGCTCAAAATTCGGGGGTCGTCTTATACGCCGGTATAACTTTTTTTTTTTTTTTTTTTTTTTTTTTAACTCTGCGGAAAATTATCAGCTTAGACTGTACGCAACCCAAACCTTAGTAGGGGATCCCCGTTTTCTACCTCGTCTGTTTTTCATGCTATGGAGGCAGATGCCACGGGTTCCGTGAAGGCCGAGAACAACGTGAGCTTGGAAAGCGTCGGTGGATTCAACTGCTGTAGTATCTGCAACAGCACTTGTGATTGTAATTGCCGCTGCAGTTGTTGTGAAGCTGGGGAAGGGCATCCCTGCCCCTGTCGCGACGCCGGTGGTGCCATGGCTAGCCCTGTCTCCGTCCGTGGTGCCGAGTCCTTGTTGCAGCAGCAGCAGTGCAAATTGAAGGTGGAAGACTTTGAGACGGTGGCCACTGTGGGTGAGTTGAAGTGCCCCTGTATTGGGCAGTGAATGGCGACGTGCATGTGTGTTTTGGCTTCTTTCTTTAAGCTGATGCTTCGGAAAGAGGAAGCTGATCACGTTTTGATGCAATTCTTATATCCTGCTTTTACAAGACGGTTTTGTAGTAGCTCCGAGAGTCGTATCTTATTGTCCACTCTTGGAGGGATGCTACTAAGATACATGGGCACAGATTTTTGAGGACCTGCTGAGGAGCATTTTTGGTGTGCGCTGGAAGAGGGGTAGTCTTATACGGCGAGTATAGGCCAAACCCTATATTTTCACAGGAAAAGTAGGGGGTCGTCTTATACGCCGGAAAATACGGTATATAACATGAGAAATAGCATACTGAGCCAGACCAAGGTCCATCAAGCCCAATATCCTGTTTCCAACATAGTCAATCCAGGTCACAAGTACCTAGCAGGTTCCCAAAAAGGCACATAGGTTCCACAGTGCTCATCCAGGGGGGTAAGCAGTAGATTTCACTCTATAATAATGGTTTATGGACCTTTCCACCAGGAAGTTGTCCAAAACTTTTTTAAACCCAGCTACACTAGCAGCTTTTACTACATCCTCCAGCAACAAATTCCAGAGTTTGATTACGCACTGAGTGAAAAAATATTTTCTCTTATTAGTCTTAAATGGGTTACATTCTAGTTTCATTGTGTGTCCTCTAGTCATTCTACTTCTTGATGGTGTAAACAACCGATCTATGTTTACCCGTTCCACTCCATTCATTAATTTATAGACCTCTATCATATCCCCCCTCAGTCATCTCTCTTCCAAGTTCAAGAGCCCTAACTTTTTAAGCTTCTCCTCATAGGAATATACTTCCACCCCCTTTACCATTTTTGTTGTTCTTCTCTGTACTTTTTCTTATTTTGCTAAATCCTTTTTAAGAACTGCACACAATATTCAATGTGCGGTGGCACCACAGAACGATACATAGGCATTATAATATTCTTGGTTTTATTCTCCATTCCTTTTCTTGTTATTCCTAGCATACTATTTCCTTTCTTGGCTGCTGCTGCACAGTGGGCGGAGAATTTCAATGTATTATCCACGATGACGCCTAAATCAATGTATTATCCACGATGACGCCTAATCCACGATGACTGCTAAGTAGTGGCAGTCACCAGTCAGCATGTGGCCTATGAGCCAGTGAAAATTCACAGGCCCTTGCCATTCCTGGGTAAACTCTCTGTTAGACTGGAAACCTATGCTAAGTAGTGGGGTCTGTAAGCACACACTGCGCACACACACAAAGGACAATGTGCTGACTGCAGCTGCTGTTGTTGCCACCTTCCTGCTTTAGATGAGTGGCAGGAGGGAAAGGAGGCTGGAGATCTGCTACTTTGACTTCATCATCTGCGGTCGCGTGAATTTTCACTTGTTAAAATGGGGTCATTAGGATTCAAATCAGTGCGCCACCTGTTTGGGCCATGCTATATATGTCCCCAAAAGGTAATGCACAAATGATATACATACTACATGTTAATTTCTACCCTGAATGTGCACTACCTGCAAAACCGTAGCACATTTTAGAAAACATGTCCTTTAAAAACACATAGAACTTGAAACTGGCATTACATATTAATATTGCATGAAAGGGCGTCTTCAGTTACCAATGTGTGATTTTCGGATGATCTTGGAGTGCCGAGGTCACTATAAAAGCAGATTTACTTCTCAGTCTTTTTGACTAGGACCAAATAAAATTGTGAATCATTAACTGAGAATTAATCCTTCTCGATTTTGACTAATCCTTCTGAGAACTCATGTAATATGGAAAATAACATTCTGCAACTCAATTCAACACAGGGCACAAAACAGTTTGCACCCAGTCCAAACACAGGGAATTAAACTGCCCATTAAATACATTTTAAAAACAGATTTATTTATATCCTGGTTGAACAGCTGCACTGATACTAAAAGGCATGCTTTCTATACGAGTTCATAGTTGCCGAAAGAAAGAAAACCAAAAAAGCACTTACACTGAATTTAATGATGTCATATATCAAGTACCGAGGTACCGCCTGCCCATTTACCTTGTCAACAATCATTTCCTTAAAGAAAAAAAAACATAGAAAAAATAGAAAAATTAGAAAAATTACTTTTTTAAATCTTATACTACAATAGGGTGATTTTATGACACAATGCTAAAAAGACATCCAAAAAGCAGACCATTTTGTAAAGGCAACATACACATCTATAGGCACTTATAAAAACAGTTTCCCAGAACCAGCCCCATTAAGGTACAAATGCACAAATTTACACCTGCTCTAAAAATGGTGCAAATGTGTACATGTAATCTATAGTGATAATTTTATACGTCACTTAGGTATATACACTAACAATGCACATAAATCTGGGTATTTTAGTCGTATACTGTACATGCGTAAGTAGCCACTTATGCACATAATTTGCAGTCGTGATTCTGTAACTATGCATGAACATTCAATTGCATGTACTTTCATTGGGTGTGCACAGGAGTGCAATTTGGGAAAATTGCAAGGATATGCATGTAAATTATAAAATCCTATAAACTAGACACATTCCTTACGAATTTAGGCGTTTTGGGCAATTTATGCTAGCATTTTATAAAATCAAGAATGCAGGTACTCGACTTTATAATACAGGCGTGAAAAATGCACATAAAAATGCATGTGAACTATACGTTTTTTAAAATTATCCTGTGTGTATGTACCTATGCATTTTATAAAGCATGTGCATATACATCACAACTCTGTCTTCTGGAACACCTACATACAGATCATATAAAATCAGAGACACTCTTTCTATGTGCTTACTTTACACATACGAGTGGTTGTGCAAATTTTATACCAGCCTTTTTCTCCATGTAAAAAAGGCTTTATACACAGAAAAATCTCTGTAAAATTAGCCCCAATATGTAATGTTATTAAAGAGGCGCCCAACAAGTAAAAATACGATCAATTAGGTCAAAGCATTTTTCTGCATATATGCATATGCAGCATTACATTCACAACAATGTAGAGAGCTACCAGAAGGCACTAATATCAGACCATTTTCTCCTTAAATTTAATTTAAAAACGTATATAACACAATCTTGCCATTGCTGCAACAAGGCAGTATACAAAAAGAAAATAAATCCATATCCTAACATATATTGTGGAAAACTTTAAATGTAAAAGAAGTACCATCATTACATCCATTAAACAAAGAAAAAGTGAATATCAAATTAATGCAAGGATTTTCCAATGTTCTTCAACTATGACACTATTTTTAAAAATAGCTCCAAGGGGTGGCCCAGAGCTGATGTCACTTTCAGGTTAAATGGCAGAAACTATTCTAAAAAAAACAAAATTAGTGACCATATAGACAGCATAGATTAATGGGAGTGAGTCAGCATTGGTTTAGCAGAAGTCGTCGTGCCTTATCAATTTAGCAGATATTTTTGAAGGTGTAAACAAATATGTGAATAAAGGAACGCCAATTGATATAGTTTATTTAAATATTCACAAAACATTTGATGTAGTCCCTCATGAAGTACTCCTGAGGAAATTAAAACGTCCCAGGATAGGAGGAAGTGTCCTATGGTGGTTTAATAACTAGTTAAAATTGGGGGTGGGCATTTATCATGTTAATAATGCGTTTACATTTTCAAAAATTTAACTATCACCAATACGATAAATTTTTTAAAAAATTGCACCACTTTATTTGACACTCTCTCCCCCTCTTTCCCCCCTCCCTTATGTCCTGCATCTCATCCTCTTCCTCCCCCTGAAGTGTTTTGGTTCCCTTGCATTAAATGAAATATCCCCAGCAGCTGCGGAAAATCACTAATTCTCCCTTTCACTGGCCACAAAGCCTTCCCTCTAGCACGTTATGCCCCCTTGCAGGTAATTTTCTGGAGCTCAGAAAAGGGAAGGCTTCAAAGCAAACAAGAAGGAGTCCTGGGTATTTTAGCAGTATACTGGAAGAAGTCCTGATTTGCTCCATTGTCATAACCAGAGATGCTTCATCTAAGGTAAATGAGCCAAAGCTGGATCTGTAGGAAAAGAGAGGGAAGAGGAAGAGATACTGGGACCCAAGAAGGGGAAAGGAAGAGATGCTAGACCTACAAGACAAAAAGGAAGGGGGGAAGGAAAAGATCCTAGACCCACAGGACAAAGGTGGGGGGAAAAGAAGTGATGCTGGACTGATGGGTGGAAGAAAGAACAATTAAAATTTTTAATTACATTTCAATGAAACTTTCTGATCGATGCCCACCCCTAGTTAAAATACAAGCAACTGAGAGTAGAACTGAAAGGCCATTTTTCAAATGGATAAAGGTCAATATTAGAGTGCCTTAAGGAGCTGTACTAAGACCTGAGTTCTTCCACATATTCATAAAAGATTTGAAAAAGAGCAATGACAGAAGTAATTGAATTTGCAGATGACACCAAATTATTCAGTCATTTGCCTCCTTGCTGGACCAGATGGGTCCTCATGAGGGTGAGGTCCTGAAGTCTTGCTGCACCTAATGTCCTTCCAACAGGAGGTGCAACTGGGCTTTACATCAGTATCACACTCCATGAGTGACATGGTGGTGCATCTGGAGGGCTTGCAGGCCAAAATATGTTCCATAGGTGCAGTCCACGCTTTAAAAAAAGTGGAAGGAAGGCCAAAAAACTGCCAGCATGGTTTAAAGGTGAAGTCAGAGAGGCTGTTCTAGCCAATTAACAAAAACAGGAAACAATATAAGCACTGGCAAAGATGCAAAGCATCGATAAGGCAGGCAAAGCATAGTTACTCACCTGTGTAACAGGTGTTCACCGGGGACAGCAGGAATCAGTCCTCACCTAAGGGTGACATCAACACTGACGGAGCCCTCGCGGAAGCATCCCCCCAGATTTCAAAGAATGCCTTTGGGAGATGCTACCATGCATGTGTGGTCCCCTTCCCACCCAAGGGTGCCATCTTGCAAAAATAAAAGATGGCAAAGAAGCAACTCCAAGGGGAGGAGGGAAGGTTGTGAGGACTGATTCCTGCTGTCCCCGGCGAACACCTGTTACAGGTGAGTAACTTATGCTTTCTCCAGGAACAAGCAGGAAATCAGTCCTCACATATGGGACGCCCCAGCTACAGGTTACCAAAGCCTATAGTGAAAAAACTCGGTTGCCCTCAAGAGGAGCCATGAGCAGCAGAAATCGAGTCCGTGACTACAGACCCCTGTGTAGGACCCCTGTGTTCGATGAAAACCAGCACTCTGGTAGCCTGAACACAGAAGGGTCGGAGGGTAAGAGTTGCCTAAACCCCGAAAAGGTTACGGAGCACAGCCTGGCCAAAGGCACTGTCCAGTCAGGACTCCCTTTCCAAGCAGTATTGGGCTGCAAAGATATGGACTAATGACCAGGTGGTGGCCCGGCAGATGTCCACCATCGGAACGTAATGCAGATTTGCCATCGAGACCGCATTGGCCCCGACACGGTGTGCCGTGACACGGCCTTCCAGTGGGAATCCAGACTGCTCATAAGCGAGGGCAATACAGTCCACCACCCAGATAGACAGTGTACGTTTGGTCACTGCTTCCCCCAGACGACTGGTGTCATATGAGATGAAAAGCTGAGAAGCTTTGTGGTAGCCCTGAGTATGTTGGATGTAGAAGGACAAGGCCCTCTTACAGTCCAGAGTGTGAAGGACAGTCTTTCCATCGGGGCCCAACGGCATAAAAACCGCCGTTGCCAGGGCCCAGGAGCAGCAGCGCTTTCGACGGGGGTGTGAGCAGGAGCTCCCCCTTCCTCCCAGAGCCCGCCTCTTTCCATCGGGGCCCAACGGCATAAAAACCGCCGTTGCCAGGGCCCAGGAGCAGCAGCGCTTTCGACGGGGGTGTGAGCAGGAGCTCCCCCTTCCTCCCAGAGCCCGCCTCTTTCCATCGGGGCCCAACGGCATAAAAACCGCCGTTGCCAGGGCCCAGGAGCAGCAGCGCTTTCGACGGGGGTGTGAGCAGGAGCTCCCCCTTCCTCCCAGAGCCCGCCTCTTTCCATCGGGGCCCAACGGCATAAAAACCGCCGTTGCCAGGGCCCAGGAGCAGCAGCGCTTTCGACGGGGGTGTGAGCAGGAGCTCCCCCTTCCTCCCAGAGCCCGCCTCTTTCCATCGGGGCCCAACGGCATAAAAACCGCCGTTGCCAGGGCGCGCCCGCGCCTTGCGGGCCCGCGCCTAGGCGTTGGTCCATGGCATCTGTTCCTGGAGTCCTTGATGAGGTATGAATGCCCTTCCATATATCAGGGTAATGTGCTGTGCCATGTCCTTCTCTTCCTCTTGTCTGTTTGACTGTCTCTGTCCTCTACTCTGTCCTATCTTATAAATGGCGTTCCTTTCTTGTTTCCCTAAATGATGTAATATTGTATACCGCTCTATGCCTTCGGGTCTGAGCGGTATATCAAATTCCAATAAACATAAACATAAACATACCTACTGGTATGAGGTCTTAAAAAGAAGGTGGGAAGTACCACTTCCTAGTTGAGGTGGAAGGACGATACCACTATTGGAAGGAATTTAGAGTGTGTGCAAAGCACCACCCTGTTCTTATACAACCTGGAATAGGGCACCTCTGCCACCAATGCCTGAAGCTCGCTAATTCTGCAAGTGGAGGTGAGTGCGACCAGGAATGCCAGGAACATTCCACAAGTGATATCGTAGATGGCAAGTAGCCAGAGGCTCAAAGGGCAGACGAGTGAGCTACCCCCACACCACAATGAGGTCCCACTGGGTCACCGGAGGGCGAACTAGGGGCTTCAATAAGAGCAGACCCCTTAGGAAGCGGATCACCAGCGGCTGGACCAAGAGGGGGTTGCCATCCACTGGGGGTTGGTGCACCGCCAAGGCACTGAGGTGCACGCTGTACCTTTTGGCACGAGGAAGTACCTGGAGAAGAGTCCCCTACCCTTGAGATGTTGGGGCACTGGTTCCACCGCTTTGTCCTCGAGAAGACCTGCAAGCTCCTTCAGTAGAAGGTCCTGGTGAAGGAGACACATGAAGGGCTCTCCTGGAAAATAAGGGGGAGGTGGCTGAGTCAGATGAAGGAAGTAACCCTCCTTGACCACTTTAAGTGCCCAGGAGTCTGTGGTGATGGTTAGCCACTGTTGAGTATAGTGGATCAGACATCCCCCTGTGGGCTGCTGACTTCCTTGGGATGGAGAGGCTATGCCTAAGAAGTCAAAAGCTCCTCTTCAGGGACAGGGGTTTGGGGGCCTTCTGCTTAAAAGGGCCATGTCCCTTGGCCTGCTGACCCTGTTGGGGAGCCAGGGAGGCCTAAAAAAGTGGGTAGTTTTTGTAAGCATCCCCTTTCCTCGGGTAAATGGGCTTTTTACCCGAGCCCTTCCGGCGGGCAGAGGCAGTGGTCTTCTTAGAGAGCATGGTCCTCATCATGAACTCGGTCTCCAGCTCGGCAGCCTTGTCAGTCATGGGCTTGCCAAATATGTTCTCTTCTTGGAATGGGACATCGATCAATTTGTTCTGAACCCATTGTTCAAGGTCTGACTGTAGCCAAATCTGGCGTTGGGCACCAAAGCCCGCCGCTACTATTCAAAGTGTTGACTCGAATCTGTCATAGGCTGCCCAAGACAAACTTGAAGCACTCACAGAAGGCCCAGGTGCTTGAACCACTGCAGGGGTTTCTTAGACACACCAGCTGAGAACCCGGCGAGCTCTTTCGCCAGGTCTCTCAGGTACATGGCCCATGTATAGCTGGTAAGCCTGGATGCAGCCAGTGAGCATCGAGCCCTGGTAATACTTTCTGCTGAGGGCATCCAAGGTGTGTGCCTCGCTGCTGGGGGACACTGCGTCTTCTGACAGTCGACGCATGGCCGACTCCACCACCATGGAATTGTGCAGCAGTTGTGACTTCTGGAAGCCCGGGCTCTGGTGGACTCAATACATCAAGTCGAGCTGCTTGCTCACCACCGGCACCGATGCCGGTGTTTCCCACAGAAGGAGCATCAGCCATTCCAGGATGGAAGGGATGGGCACCATGAGTGATTCGCTCAGAGGGGCCTCGTATTGGAGGATTTCTAATTCATCCACCCAAGGGTCCACCTCTGATTCAGTCAGGAATGATAGGGCCTCAGACATGTCTTTGACAAAGTCAAGGAACCCCGTGCCCTCTAGTTGAGACCGCCACCGGAGCTCCAAAGCAGGAGAGTCCGAGGGGACGTTGCAGTGGTGACGGGTGTTGAACAACTCCTCATCCTCCATCTTCCACTCAGAGTGGTCCTTCGAGGACTCGAAGGAAGGATGGTCTGTGGGCCCGGAGACCAAACCCGGCCCACGACCCTCCGAGATCGGCGCCAAGTGCACTGGCTGGGGATGATCGCAGCCTCTTTGAGCGGGAACTGGATCGAGACCTCGGCCGAGGATCAATTCGAGGCCAAAGGACCTCGACGATCGGCTCTGCCTCTGGGGATGTCTTCGACATCGAGGGCCCGGTGGCCGAGGCAGATGAACTGGTAGTACCGGTTATCAGAGCCCACTGCTGGTCCATGAAGGCAGACAAACTGCGCTCCAGGGCCGCTATTCTGGACTCCAGACCAGAAGGCTCTGCAGCCATCAGCGCAAGCACCGAGGGACTTGGACCCGACACCGGTTCCCCTGAAGGGGAGTCCTCAACAAGGATGTTGACTGGTGACCGAGGTTGGCCCAAGGTCGAGTCCTTCTGGTGAACCTTTGCAGGCCAATTCCTCTCCGATGCCTCGGATGAGCGTCTCGGACTGCGGGACCTGGCTCTGGACATACCCAGCATGTCTGAGCTGTCCAGGTACGCCACCTTCGAGGCTTTCTTCTTCTTGGGTTCTCACGAGGGAGACCCCCTCAGGTTTGGAGGGGCCCGCCTAAGATATCGTGGCTTCAGATGAGGCCCTGGCCTTCGGACGTACCGGGAACTCGGGAAAAAACTTATTGTGCTGCAGTTTGCGGCTCTTAACTTCACTGGCTTCTGATAGACTACCGCATTCATAGTAAACATAGTAAATGACAGCAGATAAAGACCAGTATGGTCCATCTAGTCTGCCCAGTAAGATGGCAAGAGTAGGTGCACCTGCCGCTCTGTGCAGGCCACCCCTCACCATGTCTTTTTAAGGGGTGAAACCAGTGCTCCGTGTAGGACACCCCTATTTGTGAGAAATTAGATAGTTAAGTTTATTTTGATTTTATCCTGTTGCTGTAAAGGGATCCAATACAAAATCCTCACTCTTGTCCATTATGTCATTTATACCCATACTCCACAATACCTAGTGGACCTTCTTCAATTCTCCAATCAATACATGTTAATCGTCTTCATCTCCCTTTCCCCTCTTGTGCACATCTTCACATCACACGCTCCTCAGCTTTCTTCTTCCTGGGTCCGTCTCTATGGAACTCCCTTCCCACCATCCTCCATTTAGAATGGTCCTTCTCCAAACTCAAGTCCCTCTTAAAAACCCACCTTTTCTCCTCCGCATATGACCTACCCTCTCCTCTCTGGCTCCTCTGTTTCTAAGTTGTTTCTATTCTGTATGATTGTGTTTCACTTTCTTATCTTATTTGTAGTTCCTTTCCTCTTCAAAGACTCTGGTCTTACTTTGTTTGTAAATTGTACATCGCCTTGATGTTTGAAGGGTGGTATATCAAGTGTTGCAACAAATATAAATATTCAGCAGGTCCTGCAACAGTATCTTAAGCAGACTCTGGAATTTAATAAATCAGATCACCTCTTTGTCCTTTTCGGGGGACCCCGCAAAGATGAGGCACCATCAAAGGCGTCCACTGTGAGTTGGCTGAAGGCGGCTATTGCTTCCGCTTATTTGCTTAAGCGTCGTATGGGACTGGAGGCGCGGGCCCACTCGACCGAGGCTCAGGTGGCTTCATGGGCAGAGTTCGGGCTAGTACCTCCGATAGACATCTATAAGGTGTTGGGGTGCTTCATTAGTGCTTCATCGGTTCAAAGCTAAAACTGGAAGTCCTAATCATATGTCAGATAAGTACAACTAAAAAGCGCAGTTACTCTCCTGTAAAAGGTGTTCTCCGGAGACAGCAAGAATCAGTCCTCAAATATGGGCGACATTGGCGGCGACAGAGCCTTTGCAGAAGCTCCCTATGTGGGAGACACTGGCATCGGTGCCAGTGGTGAGGAAGCGTCTCGACTCGATGTATCAGATCTGCTGGAGCCAGGGCTTCCAGAAGCCATAGCTGCCACCCAACTCCATAGTGGTGGAGTCGGCCATGCGTCGTCTGAAGAGTCAGAGACGCACTCCTCGGTGCCCCGGCAGGGAGGCACGCACCCTGAATGCCCTCGGCAGAAAGTGCTACCAGGACTCAATGCTCATTGGCTGGATCCAGACATACCAGTTGTACATGGGCCATGTACCTGAGAGACCTGGCAAAGGAACTCGCTGGGTTCTCAGCTGGTCTTATCGAGGAACCCCTGCAGTGGTTCAAGAACCAGGCAAAAGCCGTCCATGAGTGCTCCAAGTTTATGTCTTGGGCAGCCTATGACGGCTTTGAGTTGGCGACTCGAGTAGCAGTGGTTGGCATCAGTGCCCAACGCCAAGCTTGGCTACAGTTGTCTGACTTTGAACACTGGGTTCAGGACAAATTGGTTGATGTCCCATGCCAAGGAAAGAACCTTTTTGGAAAACCCATGACCAACAAGGCTGCTGAGCTGGAGACAGAGTTCATGACTAAGACCAGGCTCTCTAAGAAGACCGCTGCCCCTCCCCAATGGAAGGACTTGGGTAAAAAGCCCATCTACCTGAGGAAAGAGGCTGCTTACAGAAACTATCCACCTTTTCAGGCCTCCCCTGCGCCCCAGGCAAGGGCAGCAGCCCAAGGGACATGGGCAAGGTCCTCATAAGCAGAAGGCTCCCAAACCCCAGGTGTTGGTCCCGGCCCAGCCAGGGGGAGCTTTTGACTCCTTGGGCATAGCCTCTCCCCCCCAAGGTGGTCAGCAGCCCACAGTGGGACATCTTCTTCACTATACCCAAAGATGGCCAGCCATCATCACCGATTCTTGGGCACTCCAAGTGGACAAGGAGGGCTACCTCCTCCACGTGGCCTAGACACCTCCCCCTTTCTTTCTGGGAGAGCCTCCCAGGTCTCCCCTTCACTGGGACCTTCTACTGAAGGAACTGGCAGGTCTACTCGAGGATAGAGCAGTTGAACCAGCTCCCCACCATCTCAGGGGCAAAGGGTTCTACTCCAGGTACTTCCTCATACCAAAAAGAACAGGGGGCCTAAGGCCCATCCTCGACCTGTGCAATCTGAACAGATTCCTAGTGAGGGAGAAGTTCAAGACGCTCTCCCTTGGAACATTGCTGCCTTACCTCCAGCAGGGCGATTGGCTATGCTCCTTGGATCTGAAGAATGCCTACACACACATCCTCATTCACCCCAACCACAGGTAGAACCTGAGGTTCATGGTGAGGGGCAGCCATTACCAGTACAGGGTGCTGCCCTTAGGCTTGGCTTCTGCCCCAAGAGTCTTCACCAAGTGCCTGGCAGTCATGGCTGCCTTCCTCCGCCTCCAGGGCATCTTTGTCTTCCCCTACCTGGATGATTGGCTCATAAAGGGAGGCACTGTCTCAGAGGTGCAGCAGGCAACCACACGTACCATCCAGGTCCAGCAGCATCTGTGGTTTGTAATAAAATACCCCAGGTCCCACATCCTCCCGATACAGTGTCTGGAGCTCATAGGGGCAAGACTAGACACCCCCCCAGGCAAAGACCTTCCTTCCAGGGGACTGAGCCCAATGCCTCAGGGCTCTGGCCCTGGACATACGAACACCATCCCTCAGTGTTCGCTTGGCTCCTGCCACGCCTACTTGGACACATGGCCTCCATAGTCCATGACAGCCTAGATGCCCACCTCCACATGAGGGCCGCACAGTGCTGCCTTCGCGACCAATGGACGCAGTCTTAGTGACCCGCCAGCTGGCGGAATCCCTCACCTGGTGGCAAAATCCCCAGTACCTCAAGGCAGACTCCATGCTCCTTAAGGGTTCACACGACGGACACCTCCCTGCTGGGATGGGGAGCCCACTTAGAGGAACTCCGTACCCAGGGCAGCTGCTTGCAGGATGACAGCAACCAGCAGATCAACTTCCTGGAATTGCAGGTGATATACCTAGCTCTCCCGAACCTTTTGCCTCCACCTACAGCGCCAACAAGTGTTGGTCCAAACAGATCAGATGGCTATGTTATGTGTGAACAAGCTAGGAGGCATGGGGTCCCGTGCCCTCTGCTTCTACTCAGTCCAACAGGGAATACTCTTACAGGCAGTATACCTGCCAGGCCAGGACAACGCACTGGCCGACAGATTAAGCAAGGTCCTCCAGCCGCACAAGTGGTAGCTGGACCCCAGAGTGACCAGCCGGCTCTTTCACCTTTGTGGGGAACCATGGATTGACCTGGTTGCCAGCCCGGACAACTACCAGTTGCCCTGCCTCTGCTCCTGGAAAGCCCACCCTTCCCGGGTGGCGGCAGATGCGTTTCTCATCTCGTGGTCGGAAGGTCTCACATATGCTTTCCCAACCACACCACTAATTGCCAAAACATTATTCAGGACTCTCTGTGACAAGGCCTCACTGATCCTGATAGTCCCTCGATGGCCCAGGCAGCCGTGGTTCCCGCTACTCCTCCAGCTGTTTGAGGAGACTCCTATCCCATTAGGGAGCTCCCCAGGGCTCCTATCGCAGGAGGGGGACTCTTTTGCACCCCAACCTGGGGATCCCGTCACTGACAGCGTGAATCTGAAAGGGTGACCCTAGCACCTTTCAACCTCTCAGATGATGTGGAGGAGATCCTGCTGGCTTCCCGTAAGTCCTTCACCAGGATAGCATACGCCTTTAAGTGGCGCAGATTTTCAGTTTGATGCGCGGAGCACAGGATTAGCCCATTCTCCTGCCCGGTGTTGCAGTACCTTCTCCATCTCTTGCACTCCGAGCACAAATTGAACTCTGTCAGTGTGCACCTCAGTGCCCTGGTAGCACATCACCACCTGGTAGATGGCAGAACCCTCTCTGCCAGCCATTGGTGACCCGCTTCATGAGGGGACTCCTTTTATCAAAACTCCTGGTATGCCCCTCAGAAACCGAGTGGGACCTCAATGTCGTACTGGCGCAGCTTACTCACCCGCTTTTTGACCCTCTGGCTACCTGTCACCTTCGATACCTTTTGTGGAAGGTGGTGTCCCTGGTTGCACTCACCTGTGCTCGCAGGGTTTGCAAGCTCCAAGCCTAGTGGTGGAGGTGCCTTACACCAGGTTCTACAAGAACAGGGTTGTGCTTCGCACACATACCAAATTCCTTCCACAGGTGGTATCGCCTTTTCATCTCAACCAGGAGGTGGTGTTGCCCACCTACTTCCCGAGGCCTTATGCCAGTAGGGTGTAGACTCCATACCTTGGACTATAAGAGGGCCCTCCCCCTTCTACATTCAGCATACTCAGGGCCACCATAAAGCCTCTCAGCTTTTTGTCTCATATGACCCCAGTAGACTGGGGAAGTGGTGTCCAAGGATACGCTGTCTATCTGGGTGGCGGACTGTATCACCCTCCCCTATGAGCAGGTGGGGCTTTTGCTGGATGACCAGATCATGGTGCACCGTGTCAGGGCCATGGCGCACCGTGTCAGGGCCATGGCGGCCTCGGTGGCAAACCTGCGCTCCTTTCTGATGGTGGATGTCTGCCGAGCCACCACCTGGTCTTCTGTCCATACCTTCGCAGCTCATTACTGCTTGGAGAGGCAGTCCTGATGGGAGAGTGCCTTTGACCAGGCTGTGTTCCGTAATCTTTTCGGGGTCTGGGCAACTCCTACACTCCGTCCCTTCTGTGTTCAGGCTACCAGAGTGCTGGTTCCTGTTGGACACATGGGTCCTACTGCAGTCTGCACTTGTGAACTCAATTGTTGCTGCTCACGGCTTCCCCTGAGGGTAACCATGATTCTTCTCTATGGGCGTTCGGTAGCCTGTAGCTAGGGAGTGCCATATGTGAGGACTGACTTCCTGTTTGTTCCTGGAGAAAGCATAGTTACTCACCTGTAAGAGGTGTTCTCTGGGAAAAGCAGTAATCAGTATTCACAACCCTCCCTCCTCCTCTTGGAGTTGCTTCTTTACCATCTTTAATTTTTGCCGTCTTTTAGCTATGTCATCTGACCGAGCAAGATGGCACCTTGGGTGGGAAGGGGACTATGCATGCATGGTGGCATCTCCCAAAGGCTTTCTTTGAAAGCTGGGGGATGCTTCCGCAAGGGTTCTATTGACACCGACATCACCCATATATGAATATGTGAGGATTGACTTCCTGCTTGTTCCCAAAGAATGTAGGAGTTTATAGACAGAGAAGGCGAAATTAGACCTTACCTGCTAATTGTCTTTCCTTGAGTTTTCTCCAGGCCAGTCCAGGGAACGATAGGGTTGTCAATCCCCTTCAGTAGCTGAGGACTGTAAACCAAAGTTTTGCTACCAGACTAAGCCACTCCCCCTTGCTGCAATTCTCCAGTCTCCTATTGCCCAAGCAGCCAAGAACTGCACTGTGAAACTCGCAAAATAAAGAACTATGCATAAGTCCCCGAGGCAAAAACCTCTGAGATCAAACTAAGGAACGGACCGGCAAAATTATTATTATTTTTTTTTCCCCCTCCACGGCCAACTGGAGGGAGCCCAACAATCCACGCCAACCAGACATCCCGCTCTGAAGACAGGTAGGACACCATTACAGGCAGCGTGCTTTAACCAAAAACAGAATAGGAAACCGCTGAGTCCAGAGAAAACCCCGGGTGGGCTCTGGACTGGCCCGGAGAAAACGCAAGGAAAGACAATTAGCAGGTAAGGTCTAATTTCGCCTTCCTTCTCGTTTCTCCGGGCCAGTCCAGGGAACGATAGGGCAGTACCAAAGCAGTATCTACAGTTGGGAGGGACCGGCAAGCCCCGCTACGATAGCAGCAGCGCCAACCCTCGCATCCTCCCTGGCACGAATATCCAATCTGTAGTGCTTTGTAAACGTATGCAACGAAGACCAGGTGGCGGCTCGGCAAATATCTACTGGAGGAACGGCGGCATATTCTGCCCAGGACGCCGCCTGACCCCTTGTAGAATGGGCCTTGAGACCCTCTGGAGGCGCCCGCCCCGTGAGCTCATACGCCGAGATTATGGCCTGCTTTATCCATCTGGAAATGGTCGCTTTGGAAGCTGCCATGCCTTTACGCGGCCCCCCGAAAAGCACGAACAATCTATCCGATTTCCGGAAAGGCCTAGTAGCCCGTAGGTATCTCTTCAAGACCCTGCCGAGATCCAAACTCCTGAGCGCACTATCCATCGGAGAGCCTGTACGGTCGGAAAATACCGGCAATGCCACCGACTGATTTAAATGAAAAGATGAAACTACCTTCGGAAGAAACGAGGGCACCGGACGCAAGACCACCTTCTCGGCCAAAAACTTGCAAGTAAGGCTCTCTACAGGAAAGTGCTTGCAAGTCAGAAATTCTTCTCGCTGAACATAAGGCCACCAGAAATGCCGTCTTCAAGGACAATTCCTTCAAGCCCCCCGATGACGGCTTGGTAAACGGAGGCTGTGTTAGAGCCTCCAGAACGCTGTTCCAATCCCACGCTGGAACCACCTGGCGAACCGGAGGCTTGAAAATACCTGCTGCCCGGAAAAAACGGCGAATATTGCCGTGCGCAGTCAACCGACGGCCGTGCACTGCACCTCTATAGCAGGCTAGAGCCGCCAAATGGACTTTGAGAGTGTTCAGTGCTAAGCCCTTATCCAGACCACTCTGTAGGAAGGATAATATGTGCGAGATCGCCGCTGAAAAGGCAGAATACTACACCACGAACACCAAGTCTCGAACACGCACCATACGCGGACATAGGCCAACGACGTGGACTTTCTGTGCGAACCCAACAGGGTGTCTATTACGGGAGCCGAGTATCCTTTACGTCTCAGTCGGTCCCTTTCAAGAGCCAAGCCGTAAGCAAGAAGCGATCGACCTGCGGCATCAATATCGGACCTTGATTCAACAGGTTGCAACGGACCGGAAGACGCCACGGAGAATCCACCAACAGTCGAACTAGATCCGCATACCACGGCCTCCTGGGCCAATCCAGAGCGACGAGAATCACTCTCCCGGCGTGACGCGCAATGCGCTGGACTACTCGACTGATGAGAGGCCACGGAGGAAACACATACAGCAGAAGATCTGCCGGCCATGGCTGAACGAGGGCATCGAGGCCCTCCGACATGTGCTCCCTGCACCTGCTGTAGAACCGAGACGCCTTGGCATTGGACAGAGTAGCCATGAGATCCATCGCTGGAGGCCCCCAGCGTTGGGTAATTCCATGAAACACCGCTGCATTCAGCTCCCACTCTCCGGGATCCAGAAGATGTCGACTGAGGAAATCCGCCTGCACATTGTCCTTTCCTGCCACATGAGCCGCCGACAAGGCTAGGAGATGACCTTCCGCCCAATGCAGCAGCTGTTGACTCTCCTCTAGCAAGGCCGCACTGCCAGTGCCACCCTGCCGATTGATATAGGAGACCATTGTCGCATCGTCCGAGAAAACCCAGACCGCTCTTCCTTCGAGCAAGGGCTGGAAGTGTTGAAGTGCGAGGCGTACCGCTCTGAGCTCCAACCGATTGATCGACCAAGAGCTTTCCAGCAGCGACCAAAGTCACTGCGTCACTTGAGCCTGACAATGAGCCCCCCCCGCCCGCTAAGCTGGCGTCCGTGGTGAGCAACACCCAACTCGGATCTTCCAACGGAACCCCTGCTCGCAGATGACCGGCATCCAACCACCAATGCAGACTGAGTCGCACTGCTTCTGGGCAAACCAACCGTTGCGAGAGAGGCTGATGCTGAGGAGACCACCTGGTCAGCAAGGACTGCTGCAGAGGCCTCATATGCGCCCTGGCCCACGGAACCAGTTCCAGAGATGCCGCCATGGACCCCAGGAGCTGCAGGTATCGCCAAGCCGAAGGCGCCGGCAGCTGCAAGAAAGCCTGAACTTGGCGTAGGATCTTTAGCACCCTGTCTTCGGGCAGGAACACCGACCCCACTTGCGTGTCGAACAATGCTCCTAGGTACGTAAGCCGACGCCCCGGGGTCAGATGACTTTTCGGGAGGTTGACTACCCAACCGAGCTGCTCCAGGACTTGCAGCACCCAAGTAGTTGCTGCTACGGCGTCCGGAAGAGAGTTCGCCCTGATCAACCAATCGTCCAGATAAGGGTGCACCCGAATACCTTCCTTGCGTAGTGACGCCGTTACCACCACCATGACCTTCGTGAACATCCTCGGAGCCGTCGCTAAGCCGAATGGCAAGGCTCGAAACTGAAAATGGCCCCTGGGCACCGCAAACCTCAAAAAACGCTGATGATCCGGCCTGATCAGAATGTGCAAATAAGCTTCCATGAGATCTACAGACGAGAGGAATTCTCCCTGTCTCACCGATCGAATGACGGACTTGAGCGTCTCCATCCAAAAATGAGTTATCCTCAATGAGCGGATTTACATGCTTGAGATCTAGCACGGGCCGAAAAGAACCCTCTTTCTTGGGTACCACGAAATAAATCGAGTATCGACCTAGTCCGAACTGGTCTTGGGGTACGGGTACCACCGCCTGCAGTTGTAATAACCGTTGAAGCGTATCGTTGACAGCCTTCCTTTTCTGTTCCGTTCCTGCGGAAGACACCATGAAGGCGTCCTGTAACGGGTGCACAAACTCTAACGCATACCCCTCTTGAATGATTTCTAGCACCCACTGGTGTGACGTAATCGCGGTCCAGGCAGAGAGAAACCCCTGCAATCGACTCCCAACAGGTCTCACTACCTGGACCGGCCGACCTTCATTGAGGCTTTTTTGCGTAACTCTGCTGAGCATTGAAATAACCTCTGCTGAAGCCTCTGGCACCTCGAAAGGATTTATTGCGAGGACCGAAGCGAGGCTTAGGATAGGGAGCAAAGCGAGCCCGTCTGAATCGGCGAGAATCCCGACCGTGACCCCGAGCCACTAAGTTCGCCCTAGGCGTCTTAGGACGGTCTTCAGGCAAGCGACCCCCTTTGGAGTCCCCAAGATCCTTCACTATCTTTTCCAAGGCTTCCCCAAAAAGCAGCTTGCCTTTGTAGGGGAGCTTGCTGAGCCGGGCTTTGGAGGAAGCATCGGCTGCCCAGTTACGTAGCCAAAGAAAACGTCGGGCAGCAATCACCGAAGCCATGGATTTTGCGGAGATTCGAACCAAGTCATAGAAGGCGTCCGCGAGGTAAGCCGCCGCCGATTCCAACTTAGCGCCCTCCACCGCCGAGCCTTCGGCGGCCTCTGTAGCAGAGTCCCCTTGGAGCCAACGGATGGAAGCTCTGGACACATAAGCCCCACAAATGGAAGTCTGCAAAGCCAACGCCGACGAATCAAAAGCCTGTTTCAGGAGTACCTCAAACTTACGATCCTGCAGGTCCTTAAGCGCTGCACCCCCTTCAACGGGTATCGTGGTCTTTTTTGTTACAGCCGATACCAAGGCGTCAACCTTAGGCATCTTTAATAACTCGCGCTCTTCCATAGGAATCAGGTACAGACGTCCGAGCGCGCGAGCACCCCTAAGCGTAGCCTCGGGAAACTCCCACTCCAACTCCACCATGTGTGTAATCACACGGTGCACCGGAAAACAGCGCTGCTCAGCCTTAAACCCCTGCAACAATGGATCCTCTAACGGCTCCTGCGGCACCGAGGGCATCACAAGATTGAGCGCCGCCAAGGACTGCAAAATAAGCGGTCCCAGTTCCTCCTTACGGAATACTCTAAAGACATTCGGGTCCTCGCCCGGGGTTAGCTCACCCTCTTCTAGCTCCATAGGCCAGGCGTCGATGCCTGTCTCCGAGAGGATTTCCCCATCCTCTAGCGCCTGAGGCATCGAGACCTGCTGCTCTGCAGTGTCTAGCCCAGGCTCCAGTAAGGCCGTGTTCTGGGAGGGACCCTCTCCCGGATCCATTATAGCCCCCTCAGTCTTTAACCGGTCTGGCACTAGGAGCAGGCAAGGAGGAACTAACTACTTGTGAGGCTTTTAATAAACAAGCCTTATGCAATGCCAATATAAAGTCCGGCAAAAATAGAGAAGAAATCCCCTCCTGAGCTTCAGGATAGGGTGGAGCTGTGCTGGCAGGCGCCGCAGACGCTTTATGTGATTTAGCCTTCCTCATAACATGCTTTGTCTGCTCTGCGGGAGAAACGGCCGGCTCCCCCAACATGGCCGCCGCTCCCGCCTTTTCTGAGGCGATCTGAGGCCTCTCACTTTCTTTCATCCCCGGCTTGCCTTCCATTTCGCCGGGCGAAAACACACGGGGAAAGAGCTCACTAACGCTAACTAGGGAAACCGGTAGCTGCCACAATCACCGCCGCTGAACTACAACGCGAACTGCCGTCCGACGCTTACCATGCCGACTCCGAGGCTGTGCCCCTCCCGCTAACCGCGGCCGCAAGCCCTGAGCCGGTACATGATGTGGGGCAGGAAAGCAATCACATACCTGCAGAGGAGCGCTAGCGTTCGTGTCCCCGTTTTCCCGCAGCTAGCGGGAGTCGGAGACCACGATCTCAGGCAAGGACGGGTGGATTCTGGGGCTCCCAGGCCAACGTCCTGAAATGTACAGCGCACAGCCTAGTCGAGGCAGGCTCTGCCTCTCACGCTGGTTAAATCAGCCTGCCTTTTGTCGACTGCTGGTTAGTTAGATCAGAGAAGCCTTGGCAGGGAAAATAGCATAGCCCAGCTCAGCCAGAGCCAAAGTGCTAACTGATGATCCTATTCACCGAACTATCCGCTCCTGAAGTAGGGAGAGACACTGAACCTACGTCCTGTTCAGCTGCTGAGGACTGTAAGACTGGAGAATTGCAGCAAGGGGGAGTGGCTTAGTCTGGTAGCAAAACTTTGGTTTACAGTCCTCAGCTGCTGAAGGGGATTGACAACCCTATCGTTCCCTGGACTGGCCCGGAGAAACGAGAAGGAAATTAGACTTATCTGCTAATTGTTATTCCTAAAGGAACTCCAGTCCAGTCCCACACCTCTGGGTAGCGTACCTCTTCCAGCAGCTTGAAGATTGAGCATGTCATCTCTTGTTGACACCAGTGTACATATACAGCTGGCACTGCCTACCAGCCCTAGTAACCTATTGACAAAAGCATACTCACAGGAAGTAGTAAAAACATTGAAAAACAATTCTACCCCTAAATAACCTGGTTCCCCCACTAACTAGGAAGGAATCCCACTCCCCCCCCCCCGAATGAGGAGGCTTACCTGTGGAGTGCCTGAGTGACACCATGCAACATAGAGCATGAGACTGGCAGCTCTCAAAGTCTGTCCCCCAACACTGCACCCCCCTACTCCCTGGCCATTTTCTCCACGTGAACCAGCTTCAGGACCGGGGTGACAAGACAGATTATACTCACTCAGGGAGGGATCCGAGACTGGACTGGAGTTCCTCAAGGAACAACAATTAGCAGGTAAGTCTAATTTCTCTTTCCTTACCATCCCTCCAGTCCAGTCCCGCCCCGCACCTCTGGGATGTAACAGAGCAGTAAACTAATGGGAGGGACCTGCACAACCGGCCTGAAACACTGCCATTCTGAAACAAACATCCCTCACCGTCTGGACATCCACGTGATTATGCCTGGCAAAAGTATGAAGCGAAGACCAAGTTGCCACCCTACAGATCTCCACTGGTGGCACTAAACTATACTCTACTTCTACTACTACTATTCAGCACTTGTAAAATGCCACGCACGCAGTGCTGCACAGCTGACCTACAAGAGGTAGCCAGCATACAAGAGACAGTCCATGCCAGTCAGAGTCAAGCTCATCAGAGCTTACAATCTAGTTAGAACAAAACATAAGTTAGAACAGTATAGAGCATTAGTCAGTTCTGCGCAAGGTAGAGCACTGGTCAGTTCTGCGCAAGGTACGGTTTGGTCAGTACTTTGGTCATAAATGATGATGGGGGTTAGGGTAAGATGAGGAAGGAGTCAGAATCTGAATGCAACAGTGAAGAGGTGGGTCTTCAATTTGTATCGGAAGAGGGCCAAGAATGATGCCAGGCGCACAGACGCAGGTAGGCTGTTCCAGGCGTAAGGTGCAGCAAGGTGAAAGGAGAGCAGTCGGGAGTTCGCAGTGCGTGTGAAAGGCATTGATAGAAGTAATTTGTGTCCCTTGGGGAAACTGCTAGGTACATATGACCTAGATTGGCCACTGTTGGAAACAGAATACTGGGCTTGATGGACCTTGGTCTGACCCAGTATGGCATATCTTATGTTCTTATGTTAGCAGAGCGCAGATTTCGAGAGGGGATGTAGGGAGAGATAAGAGGTAGTTAGGGGCCATAGAGTGGATACACTTATAGGTTAGCAGGAGATGCTTGAATTGGATGCGGGATTGGACAGGGAGCCAGTGAAGTGAACTGAGAAGAGGAGTAACATGGGCATGGTGAGGTTGGCAGAAGATCAGTCGAGCAGCGTGATTTTGTATAGATTGGAGGGGAAGGAGGTGGCTAGCGGGAAGACCAGTGGGAAGTAGGTTGCAGTAATCAAGGTGAGAGGAGATTAAGGAGTGGATAAGCGTTTTGGTAGTGTGTTCAGAGAGGAAGGGGTGGATTTTGCTGATGTTGTAGAGAACGACGCGGCAGGTCTTAGCTACAAGCTGGATATGAGCAGAAAAGGAGAGAGAGGTGTCAAAGATAACCCCCAGATTGCGGGCCGAGGGAACAGGAAGGATAGTAGATCCATCCACATAGATTGAGAGAGAGGGAAGTGGGGGGGGGGGGGGGAGGAGTTAGGTGGAAAGACAAGGAGTTCAGTCTTGGCCATGTTCAATTTTAATCGGTGATGAGACATCCAGGCAACGATGTCCGAAAGACAGGCAGAGATCTTGGACTGGGCTGCCGGGGAAATATCAGGTGTAGAGAGGTAGATTTGGGAGTCATCGGCATAGAGATGGTATTGAAAGCCATGGGAGGAGATGAGCGCGCCTAGGCCTTGGGTATAGAGAAAGAAGAGGAGGGGGCCCAAGACAGACCCCTGGGGTACTCCTACATGGAGTGGGGTAGGGGAGGAGGAGGAGCCACCAGAGCAAACAAATCGCTACCAGGAATACTATCTTTAGGGTCAAATCCTTCAGCGAGGCCTAACTCAACAGCTCTAAGAGCTCCACGGTAAGCGTCATTAGCACCAAATTGAGATCCCAAGGTGGTACCACCAATCTCCGCAGAGGTCCAAGGTGGCTCACCACCCTCAGAAATCTCAGTACGTCTGGGTGCATACCTAACGCCACCCCTTGGACCTTTCCTCAATAACAGGAAACCTTATCAAAACCAGTTGGCAAGAATGTTAGGATGTCTGGAACGGACACTGTGGATGGGCAAGGCTACCTATCCCTATGCCATGACTCAAAGATGCATCATACCCAGATGTAAGCTAGACAGATAGACCTTTTTCAGGCCTTTAGCAAGGTTGCTATTACAGGGCCCAAATACCCTTTCTTCTTCAGTCTCGCCCTTTCAAGTGTCATGCCGTAAGTGGGAATCAAGCCACCTGAGGCATGCATGCCAACTCCTGCATCACGAGATTCTCTCGAGCCGGAAGCTACCACGGCCGGTCCACCAGAAGCCTCAGCAGGTTAGCATACCACGGGCGCTTTGGTCAATCTGGGGCGATTAGAATAACACACTCCCAATGTGCCTCTATTCGCTGCACGATCTGGTCTATGAATGCCCACAGAGGAAACACAGAGAAAACCCTCCTCGGGCCACCTTTGCACTAGAGCATCCAGATCCTCTGACATCCTCTCTTCTCCTGCTGAAAAAGCGGCTCACCTTGGCTGACTCGAATGTCACCATTAGATCCATGACTGGTGTGCCCCACCGGTGCACCACCTGCTTAAAAACCTCCGGGCTGAGACTCTACTCGCTGGGGTCCAAGTGCACTCGGCTTAGGTAGTCCACCATCATGTTGTCGACTCCCACTACATGCGCTGCAGATAACGCATGGAGCTGACTTTCCGCCCAGTTGAACAGCAGTTCAGCCTTTCCCTTCAAGGCTACGCTGCCCATGCCTCCCTGGAGGTTGATGTAGGCTACCGTGGTCACATTGTCTGACCCAGACCACTTTCCCCTGCAACCATGGCTTGAAGCTCCATAGCACCAGAGCCACCGCATGCATCTCCAGCTTGTTGATTGACCAAAGGGCCTCTTGCGGACTCCACTGTCCCTGAGCAAAGCGACCTTCACAATGGGCCCCCCAACCGGACAGACTGGCATCAGTCATCAACGCGATTCATCTCGGCGACTTGAGGGGCATGCCCCCCCTACCAGGTTCCCGGGGCAAAGCCACCACCAGAGAGCTCTCTTGGTCCTCTGCGGACAGGGGAGCATCTGGACAAATATATCCCTTACCAGCAGGACAAACCGCTCTAGCACCATGGCGACGCTCAGCCCACACTTGAGTCGTCGCTCTGCCCACACTTGAGTCGTCGCTCTTGATGCGAGCTGGTCTCCTGGTCCGAGCTCTCTATGTCGACGTCTCCCTTCCACCCGGAGCTGGAGAACCGTCGGCTTTAGCATCAGCAGGGCTCTCCCCCGTACCGTCCAGGGGGAAAGAGATCTGTCAAGGGAAACTGTGCAGGTAAGGCAAGAAACCAGACAGGGTAGGGTTTTTTTGTTTTTTTTTAAACGTCAACACTACACTGATATAACCCAAAGCAATAAAAGAATAGGGGCCAAATTAAATTCTACAGACTGTTCTAACCTAACTTCTCCTTAACTATTCCTCAAGTGAGCCCAGACCTAGGGTCACTACGTCCTCCTGCTGCATGGAGACTGGACACACTGGAGCTGATGGGAGAGACCTGCAGACTACATCCAGTGATGTCACATTTTTGACATGCCCAATCTCCAAGCTGCAGGAGGAAGTACACAACCCAGAGGTGGAGGACTAAACTGGAGGAACGATAAGGAAACTCTTGTTCGTCCCTTCAGTGAATCCAGCACACTGTCTCACCTCCTCCAACTGCTTGGAGACTGAGCATATTGGGCTGGTAGGTGGTGCCAGCTGTATATGTACACTGGTGTCATCAAAAGATGACACGCTCATTCTCCAAGCTGCTGGAAGAGGTACGCTACCCAGAGGTGCAGGACTGGACTGGAGGGACGATACGGATTTTTTTTTTTAATAGCAGGAGATTCTAGACCCCTATATCGGAGAATGATGCTAGTATCACTTTAGGACAGAAAATAAATCATCTCTATTGAAAAACTAAGCATGCAAATCATAAACATTCATGTGTACCTCAAGACAAAATGCAGTACTTCACATAATAGAATTTGTCCTGCAATTACATAATGAAGTAGCTAGCAGTCCCTTCTTTAGCACTAATTAGCTACAATCTGTTAAACCAGACAGCCACAATTTTCATCCCCTGGGTAAGAAAGCAAACCTGTCAGTTTCAATTTTCAACATAAAGCAAAGGGTGGCAAACATAGTTAGTCAGTGCCAGGCAAATTCTACCAGATATCTTCCTTTTTTATTTCAACAATTCTTAGGCTTTCATTTTCCTATTCTTCTCCACCCTGGGAAAATAATTTATCTTTATGGCCAATAATTCCTATTAACTTTCATTAGTTTTAATTGACCATACCTAAAAATCAATAGAAGTCCATTTAAGCTGTGAAAAAAATGGATTTGGGATGAAAAGTGCTTTCACTTTTATCTCACTGAGCTTCTGCCAACCACAATATTTTAATCTCTTTAGGCCATGCTTTTCTTAATGAAATCATTTGTAAGATCTATTTTTCAATTTTATTTTATACCTATAGAGCTGGAAAATTTTCTTACAGTATTTACACAAGACTAATTGTTTATGCATCTTCAAAGCAATGTAAAATGAAACTATCAGTTAGGTCTGCCATGTCCAGAAAACCTAAGTGGCCATTTGTAAAAGCTTGCTTCACAAAAAAATCAATTTATCAAGGCCCAAAGCACATAGCTTAAACGTGACTAAGGCTACAAAGTTATTTGTTATAGTCATCATCAAATTTCCATAATACAAAGCTTTCATTCCTTCCAGACCTGTATTGATTGGCTACTATTTTCCTTTCCTTCTATATTTATCCAATACTCAATTCTACCCACTCAGGTGATCCTAATATTGCCAACTCTCCAATATTTTAATGGAACTGGTCTAAATTTGGTGTGGGGTAAAAGACACATTGAGTTCAAAAATAGGGCAGATAGGGTCAGGTGTTCCAGAGAAATAAAGCTCTCCTCCTCCCACTCTAAAAAAAAAAAAAAAAAAAAAAAAAAGGCCCAAAGTCAAATTAGCAGAACAAAGGGATGCCGAAACTACTATCCTGCGGTTCATGTTTTAACATTAACAAGGCCATTTGGAGAAGCAGTTCTAGTTTTTGCAGCATAGAAACTTTGATATATTGAAAGAAATGCATGTTAGGGACTTGCTCTTTCAAACTGCCTCTCCCAGTTATAGACACACACATCCACAGACAAACAAAACACAGTCGCACAACTATATACAAAGCACAGACACACAAAGATTGGAAATAATTCCATGAGGTATGCTCCACATGCTTACCCCAGCATGCAAGTTTCTCTACCTTCCACTGCTGCCATACCCCTATCCCTGCTGGGCTGGCTGTTAGCGATTCAGATAAGTATTTCATTTTCTTTATTGTAAATTTTATCGTGAAATCTAGGTACTAAACCATATACCTTTCTTTATGAATCGTGACATCTAGCAGGTAATTTTTGTAAGGCGTGTATTTTTTCACACATGGGTACGCATGTGAATCATGGTACTTGGGAGATTAACATGCACAAAATACTTGGTCAATACTACTTTGAGTAGGTATGTCAGGCCAATGGCGCATACTTTCCTATGGACAAACATGGGCACAGTTTGCACGAAGCATTGCCAGAGCACAAATTTACACACAAGTTATAGAACACAATACTTGTGCACATTCTTGCAATATCTAGATGTAAAGCACAGTTACTTACCTGTAACAGGTGATCTCTGGGAACAGCAGGAATAAGTCTTCACATATGGGTACGTCGGTACCGACGGAGCCTGCGCGGGAACGCTCCCCAGCTTCCCCAAAAGGAAAGCTTTTGGGAGCATCCCACAGCGCCTGCGCGCTGCCTTCCCGCCTTTCCTAACCGTCTCTCCCCAGTTTGAGTTTTAAAGCTGAGACAAAGAGAGAGAGGAAAGGGAAGATAGATAGAGAGATACAACTCCTAGGGGAGGTGGGTGGGTTGTGAAGACTTATTCCTGCTGTTCCCAGAGATCACCTGTTACAGGTAAGTAACTGTGCTATATCCAGGAACAAGCAGGAATGAGTCTTCACATATGGGGACTCCCTAGCTAGAGATGCCTGGTAGATTCCCAAGGTTATGAGACCCTGAGAAGGGCTCTACCTCCTCCTATGGATCTCAGGCATCCATCCAGGGAAGGAGGACAGGAGTTGATTAAGCATGGAACAGGTGTTTGAGAACAGTCTGACCAAACAAGGCATCTCGGCGGGAGTCCTTCTCCAAACAGTAATGGGCTATGAAGGTATGAACCGAGGCCCAGGTGGCCGCTCGACAGATCTGGTCGATGGACACAGAATTTAGATGAGCCATCGAGGTGGACATGGCCCTCACATTATGAGCTGTGACATGGCCCTCCAGAGAAAGGTTCTTACTCTGGTAGGCGAAAGAAATACACTGAGCAATCCAATTGGACAGTGTCCTCTTAGAGACTGGAAGTCCCAAATGAGAGGGATCAAAAGCAATAAAGAGCTGAGAAGACTTTCTATGTTGCTGTGTCCCTTTGTAAGTAAAAGGCAAGAGTTCTCTTACAATCCAGGGTATGAAGATTCCTCTCTGCACTTGATGCATGAGGACCTGGAAAAAAGACAGATAAATACACCTCTTGATTAAGATGAAAAGGGGAGACCACTTTAGGCATAAAGTGTGGATTGGTCCTAAGGACTACCTTATCATGATGGAACCTTGTATAAGGTGGATTAGCCACTAAGGCCTGCAGTTCACTGATGCGGCGAGCTGAGGTGACTGCAATGAGGAAAATAACCTTCCAGGAAAGAAATTTCAAGGAGGTGGTGGCTAAGGGTTCAAAAGGTGGCTTCATAAGCTGACCAAGAACCAGATTTAAGTCCCATGCCACCGGAGGAGGCCTAATGGGAGGTTTAGTTAAAGTTAAGCATCTCATGAATCTTGCAATAAGAGGATGAGAGGAAATAGGCTGTCCATTGAGAGGTTTAAGGGATGCTGCAATAGCACTCAAATGGACCCTTACAGAATTCGTCTTAAGACCTGCATTGGAGAGATGCAGGAGATATTCCAATAGAGAATTCAAAGGTAGTGCTAGAGGGTCAAGACCCTTCTCAGTACACCAAATGGAAAACCTTTTCCATTTAAAAGCATAGGAACATCTAGTAGGTGGTTTTCTGGAAGCATGGAGGATATCCTTCACCTGCTGAGAAAGATTCCAACCTTGAAGGTCTAAGCCTTCAGCAAACCAAGCCCTGAGGTGAAGGGACTTGGGGTTTGGGTGCCACAAAGTCCCCTCCTCCTGGGACAGAAGGTTTGGAGCAGCTCCCAAGTCTAGGGAGGGAGCTTGAGAGAGATGCAGAAGTAGAGGGTACCACACTTGGCGTGGCCAGCGTGGAGCTATGAGGATCATAGATCCTTGATCCCTCTGGAGCTTGAACAGAGTCTTGGGAATTAAGGGAATGGTTGGAAAGGCATACAGGAAGTCTTGACCCCAGTGAAGGAGGAAGGCATCCTTGGCCTGAACTCCCTGACACGGAATTCTGGAACAGAACCGGGGAAGTTTGGCATTCCACGGACTTGCAAAGAGGTCTATGTCCAGGGTTCCCAACTCTTGAAAGATTCTGAGTACCTGGTCCATGTGCAGGGACCATTCGTGTGGAAGCAGAACTCGACTGAGTCTGTCTGCCCAAGAGTTTTGGCGAAGGCCCACAATCTTAAAGCTTCGTTGCAAAGCGACAGAGAGCCAGTTCCTCCTTGTTTGTCTATGCAAAACATGGCTACCTGATTGTCCGTATGAATGAGGACTGTCTTGTAGCTGAGCAGGGTATGAAAGACCTTGAGAGCTAGAAAAACTACTCGGTGCTCCAAGTGGTTGATATGTAGAGAGGTCTCCTGTGGAGACCAAGTGCCCTGAGTGGAGAGGTCTTCTAGATGAGCTCCCCAACCTGTTTGGGAGGCATCTGTTGTGAGGGTTGCCTGGGGCAACAACTGTTGGAAGGGGGACCCCAGCAACAGATTTTGGGTAGACATCCACCACTGGAGAGACCAAAAGAGGCGCCTGGAGGTTGCTATTTAGTCTGAGAAAGCTCCTGATGCTTGAGTCCACTGGGTGGACAAAGTCCATTGAGCTGCTCTCATGTGAAGGCGAGCATAGGGGACCACATGCACTGTGGATGCCATGTGGCCTAGCAGTTGTAGCAACTCCCAAGCAGTTAAATGGCTCTTTGACTGAATCTGGGAGGCTAACTGCACTAGGCGTAGGCAACGGGCCTGAGGAAGATAGGCCCTTGCAGTGGTAGTATCTAGCCAGGCCCCTATGAACTCTAGGGACTGAGTAGGGCTGAGCTGGGACTTTGGAAGGTTTACCACAAGTCCCAGATACTGCAGAATGTGCCTTGTGCAGTCCAGGGAAGTCTGGGCCTCTGACTGAGATGGAGCTCGGATGAGCCAGTCGTCCAGGTATGGGAATACAAATATTCCCAGAGTGCGTAGAAATGCAGCTACTACTGCCATGCATTTGGTGAACACTCTTGGAGCAGAGGCCAGACCGAAAGGAAGCACCCTGTATTGGTAATGCTTTCCTTGGAAAAGAAAACGGAGGAACCTTCTGTGAGATGGATGGATGAGGACATGTGTGTACGCATCCTTGAGATCTAGAGAACAAAGCCAATCCTGACTCTGAAGGTATGGAAGGAGAGTGCCCAGAGAAAGCATCTTGAATTTCTCCTTGCATAGAAATTTGTTCAATTCTCTGAGATCTAATATGGGTCTGTAGCCCCATGTTTTCTTTGGGATCAGAAAGTAGGGGGAGTAAAACCCTGACCCTGTTGAAGAAGAGGTACTTCTTCTATTGCCCCTTGGGCAAGAAGGGCAGCCACCTCCTGATCTAGAAGGTCGAGGAGAGATGTTGGAGAATTGAAATGTCTCACCATGGTGTGAGGAGGAAGGTTTGAGAAATGAAGTTTGTAGCCCTCCCTTATGATGGAGAGGGTCCACTACTCTGTTGTAATTTGCTCCCATCTGAGAGCAAAATGAGCTAACCTTCCTGGAATGGTGAGAGGCTCTGGCTGTTTCAGAGCAAGAAAGGTTAAGTTCTCTAGCATCAAGTCAAAAGCCCTGAGGAGGCTGGGTCTGCTGAGATGCAGCAGCCCCTGTAGGCTTAGGCCTGGCCTGTTTAGGTTGCTGACGCTTAGCAGCAAAACGACCTGTAGATGATTGTTGGCCAGAAGCAGGATGGAATCTGCCTTTCTTGAAAAAAGACTTCTTGAAAGGTTTTTTCTTGGCAGGAATGGAGGTTGACTTTGAAAGTCTATCCAAAGCAGAATTTTCTGCATCCATTTGAGTGGCTTTTATTTGCCAATCTTTGCCAAACAGGTTTTCTCCTGTACAGGGAAGATTTCCCAAGCCATCCTGGACCCAAGATTCTAGATCAGAAGCTTGGAGCCAAGCAATTCTGCGAGCAGCTATGGCAATGGCCGAAGCTCTGCTGGCACCTTCAAAGGAGTCAAAAGCTGCACGGTTGGAAAACTTTGAAATATCTTGAGTATGCTTAAGCCAAATAAGAAATTCTTCCCTTTTATCCTCTGGAAGAAAAGGGAGGAAAGTGTGCAGCTTATCTGCAACTTCTTTCAGAAACATTCCCATATAAAGACTGTAGGAGTTGATTTTGGCAATGAGCATACTGGCTTGGAAGATTTTCCTACCAAAAGAATCCAAGGTCCTGCATTCTCTTCCTGGAGGAGCAGAGGAGTGTCTTTTTGCACTCTTTATCTTTTTCATAGCTGACTCCACCACAATAGAATGGTGAGGAAGCTGTGTTTTATGAAAACCAGGACAAGTAGAGACACGGTACATAGTGTCCAACCTACGAGAATGAGGAGAGATAGTGAGAGGAGTCTCCCATAAGTCAATCATGTGATCATAAAGAATCTCATGAATTGGCAAGGTGACTGCCTCCTTAGGAGCCTTAGAATAACCTAAAATATCCAATTTTTTAGCTCTAGGCTCTGATTCAGAGGTTACTGAAATAGAGAGCCCTTTAGCCACTTCTCTTATGAAATCTTGAAAGGACAAGTCTTCTGGAGGAGACATTCTTCTTTTTGGAGAAGGCGGCTCTTCAGAAAGGGCTATGGATACTTCAGCAGATGCCTCCGATGCATCAGAATCTTCGGAGGAATCAAAGTATCGACTGTCAGGGTGCTCTTTCAAAGCTTGATACGCGTACCGAGCCGTAACGACATCGGGCGTTATCGGTACCGGTTCGGTACCGATGGGCATCCCTAGGAAGGGAACCGCTGCAGACAACACCATGGCCGATGTCGATGCAGTCGGTACCGGTACCGGTATTGGTGCCGGTACCTGGGCCGATACCGACAACGGAGTTTGTTGTGGTATCAGCGGCGTCGCAGCTTGAATGAAGGCCGTGATAGCCTGCTGCATGGATAGAACATTCTGATCCATCGACGCCATGAATGCCTGGAATTCGGTACCAGAAGGTTGTGCCGGTACCCCAGAGCATTCTAACAGGTGATCAGTCGAGGCCATGCCATCGATGTCAACCTGTAACCCCATAGGTGGAGCTTTGGAAGCCGGAGCTTCCCGCCGGGGTAGTTTTGCCGGTGCAGGATCCTTGAGGGCAAGCCCGGAGGCATCTCGATGCTTGGAAGGAGATCTACCCTTCGAGGACCGGCTGGATTTATGTTTGGTTACCTGAGATCCATGGGAGGAAGAAGCAGCCCTGGAAGACGTCGATGCCACTGAAGCTGCATCAGAGGGAAACAGAACATGGAGCTTGGCTGCTCGGTTCTGTAAACCTCGTTTGGACATCAAGGAGCAGGACGAACAATCCAAAATGGAGTGGTCAGGACCCAAACATTTGAGATACCATTCATGGGTGTCGTTAACAGAAATAGTACCGCTGCACTTAGTGCATTTTTTAAACCCGGAGGCTGGTTTTTCCATGAAGAAAATTTTTCGTGAGGCCTAAGGCCCAAACGAGGAAAAACACACTGAGGGAAAAATATGTTCTTTTTTTTTTTTTTTTTTTAAGAAAAGAAAGAAAGACCGGCGGTACCGGTCCGACGTCGGAGAAGGCAGACGCGCGAACAAAGAAATAAAATAAAACAAAGAACTTCTTCAGCGGTGACAGGAACACGACCTGCTGGCTCCGCGGAAAAGAAGAACTGGGGAGAGACAGTTAGGAAAGGCGGGAAGGCAGCGCGCAGGCGCTGTGGGATGCTCCCAAAAGCTTTCCTTTTTGGGAAGCTGTGGAACGTTCCCGCGCAGGCTCCGTCGGTACAGACGTACGCATATGTGAAGACTCATTCCTGCTTGTTCCTGGAGATGCATTTATACCAGTCCTAGGGCTGGCATAAGTACTCTTGCCTAGTTCAGCAGGCATTTTTGACCACTTGCAATACAAAGCAATGCAATGTATGCCTTCATGTCAATGCTCACTCCTGATAACCCAGCAGCTCCTGGGTAGTGTGATTGGAAAAAGCTTTCCAGGCCTTTCTTCTGAGGCAATGGAAGGCTCAGTGACTTGCCCAAGACCACAAGCAGTGCTAGTGGGAATTGAACCTTTGTCTCTTGGTTACAAAGCCAGTGCTCTAACCACTTGGCTATTCCTCCACTCCTCTGACTACTTATGCTATGCTCCTCTTTTATAAGGTTAAGTGCACGTATACCATACTTTCTAAAACAGACATGAAATATGCATGTTTAAACATGCATAAATCTAGGAGACCAGAGACTGAACTAGGTAGTTTGTTACTGGTTGCTATGTGTCTTCTAGAGAAGCACAACAATACATGTTGCCTTGGGACAATTGCATCCTGTGGTTAAACTCGAACATCCATTCTTTGAAATCTGTTGACAGTGACATCTAATGGTTAGACAATGTCACATTTTGTTTCATTTTATTATTTTTTCCATACCAATAGAAAGTTTTAATACCACTCTGTTCAAGCTTTCCAAACCCTCTCACCTACCAAGTCAGAGACATACACATATACATGCAAAGGTTGGAAAAAAAACCCTGCATGAGTCATGCATTCCCCACTTGTTTTAAAAATTAACAGTTGTATCCATATTGTTAAGAAACAGAAAAGACCATAGAAAGATAAGACATTCTTAATGAGTATTCAATGCAGAAAAGAAAACAGACTCCCAATCCCATGCCTAAGAGAAAGAAGCAGAATAACTACAAAACAGCCGCCTTATACCTTTGACAACAGTTGTGATATTCTGCCATAGGATATAATAATGACATGCTCCATTGTTTTTGTTTCTGTTTTTATTAACAAAATACCTTTTCTAAGCTCTGGGATAAGACACAGTTAACCCAAATAGTACTAAGTCTCTTATATGTGGTCTACAGGCGACTAGCCGTATTCAAGTGAAATGTCATTCTAACTCACAGTTCTCTTGCATATAAGTCTATAAAATGAACCATAATCACCCCAACCTTACTATTTGTATACCTTGCTTGATAAATCTGACATTGCATGCTAAGTTTGCACTAGTGCTCAATTTGCTCAATCAAAATACTTCTGGCAACTAGCTATTGTCTTACTAAAGCCCCATAAGATTCAATATATAAGGGAAAAAACACTCTCCGCTAACAATATATAATTAAAATATGTAGGAAAGATAAAAAAAAATCTATGACGACTTTTTTTTAGTACTGTAATTCAATTACAGGAAAATAAATATGTATAATGTGATAAGGAAGCTTATCATAGCTCAGGAAGGAGCTATAGAAAAGTTGAAGTGACTCTGAACAAGCAACCTGTCAGTTCTGGTAGAAATAAGAAAACATAATTTTGCCATAAAAGACTACCAGTCCCAGAATGCACCAGGTTTCCAGCAGCCATTAGAGGAGCTGAAGTGAGGAAACGTGTGTTCAATCAGGAGGGCTATGAGGTAATCCCCAAGCACTCATCTCAAAGGGCAGGGCCTGATTCAGCACAGCTGCGCTGTGCTAGGGTGGAGCACTCATCAAAGCAGAATAAAGGTAGAGTTTATTCTACAGAGAATTATCCTCATCAGCTTGGAGATCCTCGTCTTGGAGATCTTCATGATCTTGGACAGCTTCATCATCTGGAGGATCATCAGAAGCAGAAGCCAGAGCGGACGGACAGAGAGGGCAAGAAACCCTTTGGAAGAAAGAAGAGAAAAGCATTTGGGAGGTCTAAAGCAGTGTTTCCCAACCCAGTCCTACGGGGCACACCGGCCAGTCAGGTTTTCGGGATATCCCTAATGACTATGCATGAGATATATATGCATTAGAGATATCCTGCCAACCTGACTGGTTTGTGGCCCTCCAGGGCTGGATTTGGAGACCCCTGCCAAACACCTCTGTCATCTAAGATTGTGAGTGGGCAAGGTGCAGATGTCCAAGACATCAAAAAGGTATATAGAATGTGTCACATTCCTCCTCACTTCTCACCACCACCAAAATATTGTCTATTAGACAACTTTTTGGTGGTGGTGAGAATCGAGGAGGAATGTGTCACATTCTATATACCCTTTCGATGTCTAGGACATCTGCACCTTGCCCACTCACAATCTTAGATGATAGAGGTGTTAGGCAGGGGTCTCCAAATCCAGCCCTGGAGGGCCACAAACCAGTCAGGTTGGCAGGATATCTCTAATGCATATATATCTCATGCATAGTCATTAGGGATATCCCGAAAACCTGACTGGCCGGTGTGCCCCGTAGGACTGGGTTGGGAAACACTGGTCTAAAGGAGTCCATAGCAGTACGTATACTGGAAGGAATTCCAAAGGCAAGCTTACACCATTGGACTGGGGGAAGCCAGAGGAATGGTGCTGCAGAGCTAGGAATCTCCAGACGGTACCTGTGAGGGAGACGGCTGCACTTGGAAGGGACCCTAGGACCCGTGCCAGAAGGTATGTGAAGAGAGATCCAGTGTCTAGGGATCTGGATTGGAAGGCTGGACATAAGAACTGGACTACATACTGGCCAGGCTATTTAGAGAGGAACTCTAACAGCAATGGAAGCTCAGGTATGAACACTGATCTATGCCATAGTAACATATAGTAACATAGTAAGTGACAGCAGATAAAGACCAGCATGGTCCATCTAGTCTGCCCAGCAAGATGGCAAGAGTAGGTGCACCTGTCGCTCTGTGCAGGCAACCCCTCCCCATGTTTTTGTTTCTGTTTAGGGGTGAACCCACCACTCCATGTAGGACACCCTTATTTGTTCAGACGCTAGATAGTTCAGAAGTTAGATGGTACCGTTTATTTTGCTTTTATCCTGTTGCTGTAAAGGGATCCACTGTGTTTGTCCCATGCCGTTTTGAATTCCATCACCGTGTTTGCCCTCACCACTTCCATCGGGAGGGCATTCCAAGCATCCACCACCCTTTCAGTGAAGAAATATTTCCTGACATTGCCTTTCAATTTACCACCTTGCAGCTTCATGTTATGCCCTCTAGTTTTACAGCTTCCCCGTCTTTGGAAGAGGTTTGTTTGTTCATCATTTCTCTTTAAGTATTTAAAGGTCTGAATCATATCTCCCCTGTCCCTCCTCTCCTCCAAAGTGCACATATTTAGGTCTTCAAGTCTCTTCTCATAAGGCTTCTGACGCAGGCTCCAAATCATTTTGGTCGCCTTTCTCTGAACAGTTTCCGGTCTTTTTACATCTTTTGCAAGATATGGCCTCCAAAACTGAACACAGTATTCCAAGTGAGGCCTTACCAGTGACTTGTACAGTGGCATAAGTACCTCTTCCTTTCTGCTGGTAATCCCTCTTTGTATGCAGCCCAACATCCTCCTGGCTTTTGCCACTGCCTTGTCGCACTGTTTTGCCACCTTGAGATCATCAGAGATAATCACACCAAGGTCTTTCTCCTGAACTGTGCATACCAACCTCTCACCCCCTATTGTGTACTTTTCCCTAGGATTTCTGCTACCCAAGTGCATGACACTGCACTTTTTCACATTAAATCGTAGTTGCCAAGCATTAGACCAGTCTTCCAGCTTTTGTAGATCTTTCCTCATGTTATCCACTCCCTCGGGGGAGTCCACTCTGTTGCAAATTTTTGTGTCATCTGCAAAAAGACAGACTTTTCCATTCAGTCCTTCAGCAATATCACTCACAAATATATTGAACAGTGCCGGGCCCAGGACCGACCCCTGAGGCACCCCGCTAATCACCTTCCTCTCATCCGAGTGAGCTCCATGTACCATCACCCTCTGTTGTCTGTCAGTCAACCAATTTCTAATCCAGTTTACTATCTTGGGACCCATCCCCAAGCTACTGAGTTTATTGACAAGCCTCCTATGAGGAACAGTATCAAAGGCTTTGCTGAAATCCAGATAGATGACATCCATTGCATGCCCCAGATCTAGTTCCTTGGTCACCCAATCAAAGAACTCAATCAGATTTGTTTGGCAAGACCGTCCTTCGGTAAAACCATGTTGCCTTGGATCTTGCAACCTGTTGGTTTTGAGAAAGTTCACTATTCGCTCTTTTAGGAGTGCCTCCATTACTTTTCCTGCCACCGAGGTAAGGCTCACGGGCCTGTAATTTGACACTTCTTCCCTGTCACCACTTTGGTGTAGAGGTACAACATTAGCCATTCTCCAGTCCTGAGGAACCACTCCTGTTTCCAAGGATCTGTTGAAGACATCCTTTAATGGTCCTGCAAGATCCTCTCTGAGCTCTTTCAGTATCCTGGGATGTATCCCATCCGGTCCCATGGCTTTGTCCACTTTCAGTTTAGCAAGTTGTTCTAACACCTCATCTTCTGTGAATGGTGTGGTATCTACTTCAGTCCTATTTTTATATTTGGGAGTCACAGCTGGTCCATCTCCAGGATCTTCTTTAGTAAAAACAGAGCAGAAGTATTTGTTTAGCAATTTCGCTTTTTCAGTGTCACTTTCCACAAGTCCTTTCCCAGCACTTCTGAGTCCTGCAATTCCAACTCTGATCTTCTTCCTTTCCTGAATATACCTGAAGAAAGTTTTGTTGCCACCCTTAACATCTTTAGCCATCTTTTCTTCTGCCTTTGATTTTGCTATCCTTATTACTCTTTTAGACTCTTTGAGTTGGATCCTGTATTCATTTCTGTGTTCTTCTGTTTGCAAGCTTTTGAATTTTGCGAAAGCTGTGTTTTTTGCCTTTATTTGCGCAGCCACCTCTTTGGAAAACCAAATAGGTTTCCTTCTCCTCTTGTTTTTATTTATTTTTCTTACATATTTATCTGTTGCCCCTTTTATTGCCGCCTTTAGTTTGGTCCATTGCAATTCCACTTCCCTTATCTCCTTCCACCCCGTCATCTCCTCCTTTAAGTACTCGGCCATTTTATTGAAGTCAGTGTTTTTGAAGTTTAGGACTTTGAGCTTGCTATGATTGGTCTGTACCATGGCTTTTATCTCAAACCACACCGTGTGATGGTCGCTGTTGCTCACAGGGGCACTCACGCAGACATTCGACACGTTATCACTGTTGGTAAGCACTACATCCAGCGTTGAGCTTTCCCTGGTTGGTTCTATCACCAGTTGTCTAAGTAATGCATCTTGGAGAGCATCCACAATTTTTTTGCTTCTTTCCAGATGTGCAGAAGGAGTAATCCAATCCACATCAGGTAGATTAAAGTCACCTAATATGATCGCTTCCCCCTTTGTTGCTATCTTGGCAATATCTATAATCAATTCGTTATCTCTCTCTTCAATTTGAATCGGAGGTCTGTAGACTACAGCAATATGGATGACAGTGCCATCTCCTCTTTCCAACGCAATCCAGAGCGCTTCTTCTTTTCCCCATGTTCCCTGCATTTCAGTAGCTTTAATACTGCTTTTGACATACAAGGCTACTCCTCCTCCTTTTCCATTTTCTCTGTCTCTTCTGAATAGATTATAGCCAGCTATGGCTATATCCCAATCATGCGATTCATTAAACCATGTTTCCGTGATGGCCACGATGTCCAAATCCGTTTCCACCATTAGGGCTTCCAGGTCTGGAATTTTTTTGGCTAAGCTTCGAGCATTTGTGCTCATTGCTTTCCAGCATTTACCTGGCTTGTGTGTATTTTGCATTGATTTTATTCTGCCCACTTCTTCCCACTTGTTTTTGATGTGTGATTTAAGAGTGTGGCTGTTTCTGATGATGTTCTGCTTTTGCAGGGGGTGGCATGCAGATGTTGACCTTCCACATCCGTCACCCCCTTTTCCTAGTTTAAATGCATATCCACATACTGCCTGAATTTTTCACTTAGGTTACTTTTCTCTGCGACAGAGAGATGTAGTCCATCAGCACAGTATAGTCTCTTGTTGGTCCATCTGTTGCCCCAGTTGCCAATAAATCTGAATCCTTCTTGTTGGCACCAGGTCTGGAGCCATGTATTAAAGTTGTTAATGCGATGCAGCCTTTTTTGTCCCCTTACCAAGAACAGGTAGAACTTCTGAGAATGCAACAGTGTTGACAATGGGCTTGAGTTTCTCTCCCAGAGATTGGAAGTCCTTTTGGGCTGTAGAGGCACTGTTTCTAGCCAGGTCATTTGTGCCCAAGTGGATAATAACATCTGGTTTGGAGTGCTCACTTTTTGCGCTAAGTATTTCAACAACTTGGTTTGTATTCCTGCTGGCTGAAGAGCCTGGTAGGCATATGACTATCTCCTCTCCTTTGAACTCTGTTCCCAAGTTGGTGCCTCTGATGATGGAATCTCCAAGTAGTAATAGTTTTCTGTTTGGTGAGGTTTTCTTCATATTTGGTGCTTTAGAAGGAGATTGGGCATTGGTTGACTCATTTAAGGGCCCTTCAGTTTCTTTGGGTTGGGCATCCTCATTAGCCAAGGCAGAGAAGGCATTTTGCAGGGATATCTCCTGATGTGTAGGATGTCTCTGCATTACAGGTCGCAATCTTCCGGAACCCACTGTGATCCATTTGTTCCTGGGGTGTTTGATTCTTTGTGGGAGCGGTGGTGGACTTTGTTCAGTTTGTATCTTAGAAGAGGTGCGCTTCATTGCAGCCAGTTCCTCCCTCAGTAGAGACACTTCTTTATGCATGGCTGCTAGGTCTTTCCTTAGCAGAGTCAGTTCTTCATGCATGACAGCTGACTTTAGGCATATAGGACAAGCTCTTAGGCTCCAAATGATTCTTCTTTGAATGAAAGTACCACAGTTATTGCACTGAATACACGACATGTTGATTAAGCAGTCCCAGAAGAGGAAGAATAATAAGAAAAGTTGAAGATGTGGGCGTTACCCAAGTTAGGAACAACAGATGGCACGTATGTGACCACTATATAGACAATGTAGCCCCTCGGGTGGATGGGGTGAGGGGTAGGGTGGGCGGGAACCTAAGTGTCTCTGGCCAGTAGGCTGTTCCTGAACAGTGGGCACACAGCAAGGGAGTAGGTAAGGGAACCCACCCAGAAGGGCGAATAGATAGATAAATACCCTTGAAAGACAGCAGGGAAACAAGTATTCTCCTGAAAGTGCTCCATTGAGAAATTCCTCTGTGCCAATCCATGATATTGAACCCATGATTGTTGAAGAAGGGGGAGAGGTTTTAGATACAGGCTGTAAATACATGGATTGCTCTCTGTCTAAACTCCTTTGGTAATTTACTGTTACAAAGTACAACAACAACCATCACAAAGAAATACAAACTTGTTCTTTAATCTACTCAGAAAAGCTCCTGAGTAGGATTTGAGCCACGCAGTAGAAAGCAAGCCAGCTAAGGGGTTTCAGCTGGGTAACTGCTAGCAATTGAGCCTTATCTAATTGCTTGTGAGCTCTGAGGAAATTACTTCTGAGTCTATGTGTGAAGATATAAGAAGTTAACCTGAAAAGAACAGGTTTTCCCTATTTTGTGGGTTTTGTTTGTTGATTAAAGCACTGCTAAGAAAATATTAGCTAGAGCCTACAGAAAAGACCAGTTTGTTACCAACCAGGTCTTTATTCTTTTGCTTTGATTGCCTGACAAGTTCAGCTGTTGTTCTCCTGATTTTGTTTTTCTAAGTTTAACACTTAAAGCAAGTATCCTGTTTTATGTGCTACCAAGCATATCTGTGTTGGGAGAAATAACCCCATAAATAAATATCTTATTGGCTTTACACTCAAGCACAACTAATTATTGTGAACGGCTGTGTCTGGTGTGAATGGACTACATTTCCCACAATCCCTTGCAAATCATATTAGTATATGACTTTGCCAAGACTGTGAACATTCTCACCCAGGCATCCGTCTGACAATAATCACTTAATTTGTTTATATTCTTACCACAGACACGGTTAGGAGAACATTATTTTTCATAGCATCATGACAATTTGATTGCAAATTGAATTTAGATTTTGGATTTTAAATATATTACTCGTCTTTTCCAAATTGAGCTCAAGGCAAGTTAGATTCAGGTATAAACGTTATTTTCCTACTGAAGAGGGCATAAGAACATAAGATATGCCATACTGGGTCAGACCAAGGTCCATCAAGCCCAGTATCCTGTTTCCAACAGTGGCCAATCTAGGTCATATGTACCTAGCAGTTTCCCCAAAAGACACAGGTTCCACAATGCTTGTACTGGGTCAAGCACTGATATCCTCGGTCCCTTCTTAATAATGATTTATGGACCTTTCCTCCAGGAACTTGTCCAAACCTTTTTTAAACCCAGCTACACTAACAGCCTTTACTACATCCTCTGGTAACAAATTCCAGAGTTTGATTACACGTTGAGTGAAAAAATATTTTCTTTTATTAGTCTTAAATAGTTTACCCTGTAGCTTCATTGCATGTCCCCTAGTCTTTCTATATTCTGATAACGTAAACAATCGATCTACGTTTACCCGTTCCACTCTGTTCATTAATTTATAGACTTCTATCATATCTCCCCTCAGCCGTCTCTTTTTCAGGTTAAAGAGCCCTAACCTTTTTAGCCTTTATTCATAGGAGTATCCTTCCATCCCCTTTACCATTTTGGTGGCTCTTCTCTGAACTTTTTCTAATAACGTTATCCTTTTTAAGATATGGTGACCAGAACTGCACACAATATTCAAGGTGCGGTCTCACCATGGAACGATACAGAGGCATTATAATATCTTTTGTTTTATTTTCTATTCCTTTCCTTATGATACCTAGTATTCTATTTGCTCTCTTGGCCGCCGCTGCACACTGGGCCGAGGGTTTTAACATGTTATCCACAATGACGCTTAAATCTTTTTCCTGGGTGGTCGTTCCTAATGTGAAACCTTGCATCGTGTAACCATACAATCTATGAGCCTCATTTAAGTACATTGTCAGGTACTACTGAAAATAATTTGGCTTGCGTTTGTTGTTGTTGTTGTTAAGTGCCGTCAAGCCGGTGTCGACTCATGGCGACCCTCTAGATAGTTGTCCTAAACCATGTCCAGTCTTCAGACAGGCAACTAATTGTTGATAGAGTGGCATCTGTAGCTACTGTAATTGTATCGATCCATCTCATTGCTGGCCTTCCTCTTTTGCGTTGACCTTCTACCTTGCTAAGCATGATGTTTTTCTCTAATCATCTCTCTCTTTATATGGTGTGTCCAAAGTATGAAAGTCTAAGTCTTGTCATCTGAGCTTCCAAAGAAAAATTAGGTTTGATCTCCTCTAGTACTAACTGGTTTGTTCTTTGGGCAGTCCACAGTATACACAGTATTCTTCACCAGCACCATAATTCTAAGTCATTGATTTTCTTCCTGCCTGTCTTTTTCACCATCCAACTTTCACATCCATATGATGTTATTGAAAATGTCCAAGCCATGGTATTTTCAATATCATCATATGATATGGATGTGAAAGTTGGACAGTGAAAAAGACAGGCAGGAAGAAAAACGATGACTTAGAATTATGGTGCTTTGTCCAAATCAAATCTTTGTGTGGAGAGAGACATCTCTGCTCTTGAGAATCTTGTCTAAGTCCTTCACAGCCATTCTGCCAAGAACAATGCGTTTTGATTTCTTAACTGCTTATCCTTTCTTTATTGATTATAATCAATTTATATGATCCAAGCAGATTAAAGTTGTCCACTATTTCTATTTCTTCTCCATCAATGATGAACCTATTGATTTTACCAGCTGTCAGAATCTTTGTCTTATTCAAGTTAAGGTGCAGGCCCATTTTAAGAACAGGTTCCTTGATCTTGAGAAGCAAATATTTCAGATGGTCTTCACTTTCAGCCAGCAATGTGGTATCAGCAGCATAGCGAAGGTTGTTGATGAGTCTTTCACCAATCTTGATTGTCTTCATACAGTCCTGCCTCTCTGATGATTTGTTCTGCATATAAATTAAACAAGTATAGGGAAGGTTTGCTGCCTTGTCGTACACCTTTGCTGATTTTAAGCCATTCTGTTTCTCCTTCTTCCATTTGAATTGCTGCTTCTTGATCAACGTAAAGGTTGTGCAAGAGAACTATCAGGTGTTCTGTTATACCCATGCTTCTTAACATGGCCCAGAGTTTCTCATGGTTTATATAATCAAAAGCCTTGTTGTAGTCAATAAAACACATATAGATATTCTTTTGGAATTCTTTTGTCTTTTCCAGGATCCATCTCATACCCCAATGATGTCTCTCATTCCTTGCCCTTTTCTGAACCATTGCACTTCAGGCAGTTCTCGTTCCAGGTATGGTTGTAGTCTCTGCTGGATGATCTTGAGTAGAATCTTGCTGGCAATTGGGATCACTGCGATTGTGCGATAATTTCCACATTCAGTTGTATCACCTTTTTTCAGTATTGGTATAAACACAGATTTTTTCCAATCAGTTGACCATGATGTTGTCTTCCAAATTTCCTGGCACAGCTTTGGAACTGTTAACAGCCGCATCTGATTGCTATGATACTTCAATGGAAATGCTACTATTGCCCGGTGCTTTGTTCTTTGATAATGCGTGCAACAAGGCTACATACTTTCCCCCTACCTGTTTAATTTATATGCAGAACAAATCATCAGAGAAGCAGGATTGTATGAAGACTGGTGGAAGACTCATCAACAACCTTCGCTATGCTGATGATATCACATTACTGGCTGAAAGTGAAGATGATCTGAAACATTTGCTTGTCAAGATCAAGGAACATAGTCTTAAAATGGGCCTGCAAATTAATGTAAAGAAAACAAAGATCTTGACAACTGGCAAAAAACGTAGTTACTCACCTGTAACAGGTGTTCTCCGGGGACAGCAGTTATCAGTCCTCATATATGGGTGACGCCGACAGAGCCTGCACTGAGCAAATCCCCAGCTTTCAAAGAAAACCTTTGGGAGTTGCTACCATGCATGCGTGGTCCCCTTCCCGCCCAAAGGTGCAATCTTGCTCAGTCAAATGACATAGCTAAAAGATGGCAAAACAAAAACAATGAAGATAGGAGGACTGCAACTCCAAGGGGAGGGGAGGGTTGTGAGGACTGATTCCTGCTGTCCCTGGAGAACACCTGCTACAGGTGAGTAACTACGCTTTCTCCGGGAACAAGCAGGAAATCAGTCCTCACATATGGGACTCCCCAGCTACTGGCTACCATGAACCAATAGCACAAAAGGGCTCCCTCAATGAGATCCGCAAGCAGCCGCAATGAAATAGGACCTGCGTACAAGGCAAAATAACACCCCGGTAGCCTGAACACAGAAGGGTTGGAGGGCAGGAGTTGCCTAAACCTCAAAAAGGCTATGGAGTACAGCCTGGCCGAAGGCACTGTCCCGTCGGGACTCTATCCAGGCAATAATGAGCTGCGAAGGTATGAACCGAAGACCAGGAGGTGGTCCAGCAGATGTCTGCTAGAGGAACGGAGCACAAATGAGCCACTGACGCCGCCAAGGCCCTGACCTTGTGAGCCGTGACACAGCCCTCCAATGGAAGCTTTGCTTCCTCATAAGCCTGGGCAATACAGTCTGCCACCCACGTGGACAGCGTATGCTTGGTCACCACCTCCCCCAGCTTATTGGGGTCGTAGGAAACGAAAAGCTGAGAGGCCTTCTGATGGCCTTGAGTACGTGCGTCATTTTTCTATGTTTCTATAAAGGAAAACAAGGGACTGTTGTAGTTGTTGATATGGAAGGACAGACTAGATAGGCCATATGGTATTTTTCTGTCGTCATTTTTCTGTTTGTATGTTGAATGTAGAAGGACAAGGCTCTCTTACAGTCTAGGGTATGGAGAACCACCTCAGCCCAACCGGCATGCGGCTCTGGGAAAGAAGGTAGGGAGGACACCACTTTTGGAAGGAACTTGGGGGGTGTGCAAAGCACCACCCTATCCTTGTAGAACCTGGTATAAGGCCTCTCCGCCACGAGGACCTGAAGCTCACTCACCTTTCAGGCGGCAGTGAGCGCGACTGGTTAAAAGATAGAAAGCAGAGGGTAGGGCTAAATGGCCAATTTTCCCAATGGAGAAAGGTGAATAGTGGTGTACCCCAGGGATCTGTGCTGGGTCCGCTGCTTTTTGACATATTCATAAATGACCTGGAAAGTGGAATAACGAGTGAGGTTATCAAATTTGCAGATGACACAAAACTATTTAAAGTTGTTAAAACCCAAGAGGATTGTGAAAAATTGCAAGAGGATCTTGATAAATTGGAAGACTGGGCATCAAAATGGCAGATGAAATTTAATGTGGACAAGTGCAAGGTTATGCACCTAGGGAAGAACAACCCAAACTATGGTTACACGATGCAAGGTTCCACATTAGGAACCACCACCCAGGAAAAAGATTTAGGCATCATTGTGGATACCATGTTAAAACCCTCGGCCCAGTGTGCAGCGGCAGCCAAGAGAGCAAATAGAATGCTAGGTATGATAAGGAAAGGAATGGAAAATAAAACAAAAGATATTATAATGCCTCTATATCGTTCCATGGTGAGACCGCACCTTGAATATTGTGTGCAATTCTGGTCGCCGTATCTTAAAAAGGATATAGCGATTTTAGAAAAGGTACAGAGAAGAGCCACCAAAATGGTAAAGGGGATGGAAGGATACTCCTATGAAGAAAGGCTAAAAAGGTTAGGGCTCTTTAACCTGGAAAAGAGACGGCTGAGGGGAGATATGATAGAAGTCTATAAATTAATGAACGGAGTGGAACGGGTAAACGTAGATCTATTGTTTACGTTATCAGAATATAGGAAGACTAGGGGACATGCAATGAAGCTACAGGGTAAACTATTTAAGACTAATAAAAGAAAATATTTTTTCACTCAACGTGTAATCAAACTCTGGAATTTGTTATCGGAGGATGTAGTAAAGGCTGTTAGTGTAGCTGGGTTTAAAAAAGGTTTGGACAAGTTCCTGGAGGAAAGGTCCATAAGCCATTATTAAGAAGTGACCGAAGATATCAATGCTTGACCCAGTACAAGCATTGTGGAACTTGTGTCTCTTGGGGAAACTGCTAGGTACATATGACCTAGATTGGCCACTGTTGGAAACAGAATACTGGGCTTGATTTACCTTGGTCTGACCCAGTATGGCATATCTTATGTTCTTATGTTCTTATGACAATGAAAACCACCTTCCAGGAAAGATAACTGAGGTGACACGTAGCCATCGGTTTGAAAGGCAGCAGGGTGAGCCGCCCCAATGCCACATTGAGATCCCATTCGGTCGCCGGAAGGTGGACCAGGGGCTTAGGCAGGAGAAGACCCATAAGGAACTGGGACACCATTGGGTGAGCTGAGAGGGGCTTCCCGTCCACCTGTTGGTGGTTCGCCGCTAGGGCACTGAGATGCACTCTGACGGAGTTGGACTTGAGCCCCGTCCTGGAGAGGTGGAGAAGGTATTGCAACACCATAACCACCAGGCAAGAAAAGGGGTTGACCCCCTGTTCAGCACACCAAAGTGCAAACCCATCTGGTAGACATTCTGCATAAAGCCAGCAAAACATCCTCCATGTCCCTTGGAAGTAGGAGCGGAGCTAGTGACACCCTTTCAGCAGTCACACCGACAGCGAAAGGGAGAAGAGGTTGGGGTGCAGGAGAGAGCTCCCCTCCTGGGAAAGGAGCTGCGGAGCTGTCACCAAGGGGATGGGAGCCTCCACCACTAGCTGCAGGAGGAGTGGGAAACACGGTTGCCGAGACCACCGTGGAGCTATCAGAATGACTGAAGCTCTATCGCGAAGAATTTTGAACACGGTCTTGGTGATCAGAGGTGTCGGAAGAAACACATACAGAAGATCCACCGACCATGAGATTAGAAAAGAGTCGGCAGCCACCCTGGCAGGGTGTGGTTGCCTTGAGCAGAAGTGGGGTAACTGGTGATTGTCCGGGCTGGCAAACAGGTCCGTCACCGGTTCCCCCCAGATCTGGAAAGGTCCGCAGGCCACTCCTGGGTCCAGCTGCCACTCATGCAGCTGGAGCAGCCTGCTGAGTCTGTTGGCCAGCCAGTTGTCCCGACCCAGCAGGTACACTGTCCTGAGGAGAATGCCCTGCCAAATTGCATAAGAGCACAGGTCCAGGGCTTCCCGACAAAGGGCACGGGACCCCGTGCCCCCTTGTTTGTTCACATAGAACAAGGCAACCTAGATGTCCGTCTGTACCAGGACAGACCTGAGGCCCATGGACCGCCAGAACACGTTTAGGGCGAGATGGATTGCACGCAGTTCGAACAGATTGATCTGTTGGGCACTCTCGTCTGGGGACCAAATGCCCTGGGTGCGGTACCCCTGGCAATGGGCTCCCCAGCCCAGCAGGGAGGCATCTGTGGTGAGGACCCTCAGGTGGTGAATGGCCTGGAAGGGCATCCCCATCTCCAAGTGATGGGGCGAGAGCCACCAGGTCAGGGACTGAGCCCGGCGCCTGGTCACTTTGACTCTGTCTTGGAGATGTCCCTTGGCCTGGGACCACTGGTCCCTGAGGCACCACTGCGCAATTCGCATGTGGAGGTGGGCATCTGGAGTGACATGGATTATGGAGGCCATGTGCCCGAGGAGGCACAACAGGTGTCTTGCTGGCACTGAGGGATGGTGCTGTATGTCTTTGGCTAGCGCAATGAGCCTGCCTACCCTGTCTGCATGCAGGAAGGCCTTTGACTGAAAGGTATTGATCCTTGCCCCAATGAATTCCAGCTCTTGAGCCAGGCGAAGGCTGAATTGGGGTAATTGATAACAAAACACAAGTGCTGAAGGACCTGGGTGATGCATGCCGAGGCCTGCTGCACCTCAGGGGCTGTAGTGCCCCTGATGAGCCAGTCATTGAGATAGGGGAAGACAAAGATCCCCTGAAGCCTGAAAAAGGCAGCGACCACCGCCAGGCACTTTGTGAATACCCTGGGGGCCGAGGAGAGGCCAAAGGGAAGCACCCTATATTGAAAATGATGGCCCCCCACCACAAAGCATAGGTATTGCCTGTGGTTTGGGTGTGTTAGGATGTGTGTATAGGCATCCTTTAAATCTAAAGAGCATAGCCAGTCTCCCTGGCGGAGGTAAGACAGCAATGTTCCAAGGGAGAGCATCTTGAACTTCACCCTCACCAGGAATTTGTTCAGGTTGCGCAGGTCAAGGATGGGCCTTAAGTCCTCTGTCCTCTTTGGCACGAGGAAGTAACTGGAGTAGAACCCCTTACCCTTGAGAAGGTGGGGCACTGGTTCCACCGCTCGGTCCTCGAGAAGACCTGCCATCTCCTTCAAAAGAAGGTCCCGGTGAAGGGGAAGCTGGAAGGGCTCTTTGGGGAAATAGTGTGGAGGCACTTCGGTTGGTGGAGGAGGTAACCCTCCTTGATCATCTGTAATGCCCAGGAATTGGTGGTGATAGCTCCCCACCTGTGGGCATACAGGGTTAGCCAACCTCCTGTGGGCTGCTAAGCTCCGGTTGGGAGAGGGGCCTTGATGCAGGAGTCAAAAGCTCCCTCCAGGCTGGGCCGAAACCGGATCCTGGGGCTTGGGAGCTTCTGCTTACGTGGGCCATGCCCCTGTCCCCTGGCCTGCTGCCCCTGCTGGGGAGCTGGGGGAGCCTGGTATGGGGGGCAGTTTCAGTAAGCAGTGACTTCTTCACGTAAAAAGGCTTTTAACCCGAGCCCTTCTTTCGGGAAGGGGCAGAGGTCTTCTTAGAGAGCCTAGTCCTCGTCATGAACTCAGACTCCAATTCAGCGGCCTTGATGTTCATGGGTCTGCCAAAGAGGTTCTCCCCCCAGCATGGGACACTGACCAACTTGTTGTCCTGCACAAATTCTTCAAGGTCCGACGACTGTAGCTAAGCTTGACGGCATGCACCGATGCCCGCCGCGGCTACCCTAGCCGCCAACTCGAACCCGTCGTAGGCCGCTCAAGACATGAACGGAGCATTCACAGACGATTTTGGACAACCCCCTGAAGCACTGCAAAGGCTCCTCTGAGAGACCAGCTGAGAACCCGGCGATCTCCTTTGCCAGGTCTCTCAGGTACATGCCCATGTACAGCTGGTAGGCCTGGATCAGACAATTAAGCATCGCGCCATGGTAACACTTCCTGCTGAGGGCATCCAAGATGCGGCCTCCCTGATGGGTGGCACCTAGGAGTGCATCTTCTGACTTTTCAGTCGATGCATGGCCGACTCCACCACTATGGAGCTATGCGGCAGTTGTGGCTTCGGAAACCCAGGACTCCGGCAGACCCAATACATCAAGTCAAGCCGCTTGATGATCACCGGCGTTGACGCCGGCATATTCCACATGCGGAGCATAAGGCGTTCCAGGATGGGAGGAATGGGCACCATGACGGTCTCCCGAGGAGCAGCCTCGTACTGGAGGATCTCAAGTTCGTCGGCTTGAGGATCCTCCTCGGACTCCATCTGGAAAGCCAAAACCTTGGACATATCCCGAACGAAGTCCCAAAACCCCATGTCCTCCAGCGGGGATCTTCTCCAAGGCTCAGATACAGGAGAATCGGACAGGACATCTTGGTGTCGACGAGTGTCCGGTGACTCCTTGTCCTCGGACTCCCAAGCAGAGGCCTCCAAGGAAGACTCGTGGAGCTCTTCGGGCCTCGAGGGGCCCAGTGCCGTCCGCCCCAAAGCTCGCCGGCTTACCGGTGATGACCTCGGTCCCGATGAATGGGAGGTCAAGCGTGACCTTGGCCGAGGATCTACTCGGGCCCACAAGGCTTCGAGGATCGGCTCAGCCTCCGGGGTCGACTTCGACATTGAACACCCGGTGGTCGGGGTGGAGGAACCGGACGTGCCGGATATTAACACCCACTGCTGCTTCAGGAAAGCAGTGATACTGCACTCCAAGGATGCCATCCTGAACATCAGTTCCGGAGGCTCCGCAGCCCTCAGCTCATGCACCGATGCGCTCGGGCCCGAAGCCAGTTCCCCCGGAGGGGAGTCCTCGACTAGGATAGAATGTACTTTGCCAAGGAAGGACCACGACCAAGTCCTTTTGAGGAACCTTGGCTGGGTGCTCGGGACTGCGCGACCAGACCCAGAAGGAACCAGGCCGTTCCGAGCCATCCAGAGACACTGCCTTCGAGGATTTCTTCCTTCTTTTCGATTCCCTCGAGGGAGACCCCCTCTCCGAGGACCCTCGATGGCGCTCGGGTTCAGAATGCTCCTCCCAAAGTGTTAAGGCCTCAGACGAGGTCCTGGCTCTCGGAAGCATGGGGGAATCAGGAAAAATTTTATCATGCTGCTGTTGGTGGCTTCTCAAGGCCTTCAAGGACATCTTTTTGAACAGGCCATAGACTGCCGGGTCGTGGTCCGGGCTGAGGCACTGGAGGCAGCAGTCATGCGCATCGGTGAGGGATATGATCTTCCTGCACCTATCGCACTTTTTAAACCCACTGGTAGCCATGGGGGAAAAAAGAACCCAAGCAAGGTTGAAGACCCTTCGGGCTGCCAGCAAGAAAAAAAGGGCACGAAGACGCCCAAGAGAGAAAAATAGAAAAATAGAAAAGGGGCCGGCCCGATACCGAGGTACCGGGGTCAGGCGGGAAAGGGTACCGGTGCAAGACTGGAGACACCAAGAGGCAGAAAAAAATCAACTTTTTCCAGGACAGGAACAGACTACGTCTGATGGGCTCCACGGAAAAAAGGAGACTGAGCAAGATGGCACCTTTGGGCGTGAAGGGGACCACACATGCGTGGTAGCAACTCCCAAAGGTTTTCTTTGAAAGCTGGGGATTTGCTCCGCGCGGGCTCCGTCGACGTCACCCATATGTGAGGACTGACTTCCTGCTTTTTCCCGGAGAATCAATAAGTTCATTGCTGATGGAGAAGAAATTGAAATAGTGGACAACTTTAACCTACTTGGATCAATTATCAATAAAAAAACAACAAGCAGTCAAGGCAGGGAAGGACCTAGACAAGATTCTCAAGAGCAGAGATCTTTCTCGATACAAAGATTTGACTCATTCAAGCCATGGTATTTTCAATAACATCATATGGATGCGAAAGTTGGACAGTGAAAAAGACAGACAGGAAGAAAATCTATGCCTTTGAATTATGATGCTGGCAACGAATACTGTGTATACCATGGACTGCCCGAAGAACAAACCAGTCAGTACTAGAGGAGATAAATCCTAAGTTTTCTTTAGAAGCTCAGATGACAAGACATCGACTTTCATACCTTGGTTACATCATGCGAAGAGAGAGATCATTAGAGAAAGACATCATGCTTGCAAGGTAAAAGGTCAATGCAAAAGAGGAAGACCAGCAGTGAAATGGATCGATACAATAACAGCAGCTTGGAAGCGTGCACTGATGCCAGCCGACACTACTCAAGCCACCGACTCAAACCCGTCATAGGCCACCTGAGACATTAATTTGGAGCATTCATGGACAGCTTTGGCCAGGTTCTTGAAATGCTGCAAGGGTTCCTCGGAGAGACCAGCTAAGAACCTGGCAAGTTCCTTCGCCAAGTCTTTCAGGTACATGCCCATGTACTGCTGGTATGCCTGGATGCGGCCGATGAGCATTGAGCCCTGGTAGCACTTTCTGCATCCAGGGTGCGGGCCTCCCTGCCGGGGCATAGAGGAGTTCGTCCTCTGGCTTTTCAGCCAACGCATGGCCGATTCCACTACCATGGAGTTATGCGGCAGCTGTGACTTTTGGAAACCCGGACTCCGGCAAACTCAATACATCGAGTTGAGCCGTTTGATCACCACCAGCACTAAAGCCGATGTCTCCCACATTTGGAGCATCAGCTGTTCCAGGATGGGAGAGATAGGCACTGTGAGCGATTTCCACGGAAGGGCCTCATACTGGAGGATTTCCAACTCATCTGCCCGAAGGTCCTCCTCTGACTCGGTCAGGAATGCCAGGGCCTTAGATTTGTCCTTTATCACAAGAATATAGGTCCTTTAGTAGAGGGTTTTAGATGCCTAATAAAGATGTCTAACCCCTCATAAAATAAAAAGAGATAGTCCAATCAGCTGTTTGCTATGTTTGTCTCACTATGCACTATTTGTCTCACTATGCACTCAACAGTAATATGGACAAATCTCAGCATAAAAAAGAACCAATGGTCTCAGACATAGATAGCAAACCACTCCTGGATATGGATTTACCAAAGGAGTGATGCCCAGTTGCATCAATGACCATTAAAAAGGTTCTTTCAGGAATGCGTAATTGTAAACATTCGTGTTAATCAATCAGACTTCTCTTAATATTCTTTTTATCAAAATTCAGAGATTGTGCTTTTTTATTTTAATTCTCTTATATACCGCGCTATTCTGCATCAGTGCGGTTTACATTGAACAAACTGAAATTACATTGAACAGGGCATTATAATTTGGAGAAAACTATTTTACAGGGAACATGGGCTATGGAGGGTTAAGTGGCTTGCCCAAGACCACAAGGAGCACCTGTGGGACTAGAAACCCCAGTCCTTCCGGCCCAAGGTTGCTGTCCTCTAGTGGGATTTGAACCCCCGACCTTCCGGCCTGAAGTACCTTGCCCCAACCACTAGGCTACTCCTCCACTCCATAACAAAGGAAATTTGAGCAGTCCCAACGCCACCATCCCGGTACTCTCAATGCATTTCGATTCTTCATCAGGGGATTGGTTTTGCCAGACTATCTCTGTGGAAGGAGGAAAACCAGTAGGAGAAATAAGCCTCTTCAAAAATCAATTTTTACTTGTTATTAAACATAACTGAAATTCCAATGAAGCAAATAATCTCACCATAGGTTTAGATTCAAACGAGCTCAATGATGTGCAGTCTCACACGTTCCAAAGCTAAGCACTTTCTTCAAAAAACGCCGCGCATGCGGATTGAACAGGCAGACAGGAATTTCAAGCCGTCTTTGATTACGTAATCATGACGTCAATCCCTCTATATCGGAGTAGTAAAGTAAAAACTCCATTTCGCCATTATACTGAAACCTCCTAGGGTAGTCAGGACTGACCTTCCTCATAAAAATGTTTTAAATACAGGCGCTCCATTCCACCATTGTATTGAGGCCTCCTGGGATAACTAATTGTAATTGATGGATCCACATTTGTTCTTGAATCAACAGGCTTTTCGCCCTAGATCTACCCATCCTACCGGTCGCTACCCAGTCTATCCCAAAACATTTTAATTCCTCAAAAACATGATGGTATTGGATACAGTGGGGTACAAGAGGAGCTTCCTGCACTTTACATTTAAGCCTGCTTTTATGTTCATTCAATCGAACCCGTAATGATCGAACAGTTTTGCCTACATATAACAAACCACAGGGGCATCGAATGGCGTACACCACATGATCAGATTCACAAGATGTAAAATGTTTCAGATTATAAGTACGGCCATGATAGGAGAAAGAATGTGTTTTTCAGAAACAGAGCATATGTTACAATGACCACAAATTCTATGTCCTGCTGGTGGATCACAACCAGCCCGTGGAAAAGATCTTAATTTAGCCGGGCTCAATTTCTCCTTTAAGTTAGTGTGCCGTGTCCAGACACAGGATTTTTTTGTCTTGGAAACAAGGAAAAACATTTAAAACATTCTGATGCTGTTTGAAAATTCGCTTGATTCTACCACTAAGCGGAGAGAATTTAGTAATAAAATTAATGACAGTATCATCGGTGTTATCTGCAGTAGCACGAGGATGCAACAGTAACGTTCTGTTATTATAAAGCGCTCTTCGATAAGCTACCTTGAGGATCTACGGGGGATACCCTCTTTGTTGAAATTCTCTCATCAAAGTTTTTGCTTGGTTTTTATAATCATCTATACTTGAGCAATTTCTTCTATACCGTATAAACTGTGAAAACGGTAAACTGTCTCAAAGCTGTTTTGGATGCTTGCTGTGGTAGTGAAGTAATGTGTTTCTGTCCGTCGGTTTTTTTATGTACTGATGTCACCCAACCTTGTGGGCTTTTTTGAATGACTACATCAAGAAAAACAATATGCTGTTCATGAAAAATGTAAGTAAATTTAATATGAGAATTTACTCCATTCAACCATTCTACAAACTCTTGTAACTTTGCAGCAGTACCCTTCCACAACAAAAAAACGTCATCGATGAATCTTTTCCACAGCATCAAATGGTGCTTATGTGGTGAAATAGGGAGCCATTGGTTCTCGTATGCATCCATATATAGATTTGCCACAGAAGGGGCACAGGTGGCTCCCATGGCCACCCCCGTTTGTTTATACATGACTTCCTCAAATTCAAAATAGTTGTTGAAAATCGTAAGTTCAGCTAACTGAGATATAAATTCAAGATGTTTCACAGAGAGATCTCCTCGAGCCCTTAAGGAAGACAAAATCACTTCATAAGCGGCTTTCTGGGGGATATTAGTGTATAAAGCGGACACGTCCATAGTGACCATCAAAATCCCTGGAACGGAAGCCCAATTGGAATATTCTGATAACATATTCAGAAAATGGGAGGTATCTTTAATATAAGACGAAATGTGTTTCATTAAAGGTCGCAAGTAGGAATCGATATAAATAGATAACGGCTCCAATACTGTGCCTTTCGTGGAAACAATCAGTCTCCCCGGGGGATTATGGGCATCTTTGTGTATTTTAGGGACTAAGTAAAACCTAGCCACAGAAGGAGAGGGCTCATTAAGAAAATTCATTTCCTTTCGAGAAATAAGGCTATGATCCAAAGCATAAGAGGTAATATGTTTAATCTTTTTCTGAAGATGAGGTGTAGGATCATGCGTTAATTTTTGATATGTGTCTGCTTGAGAAAGTCGGCATTCAGCTTCTGTCAAATAACATCTATCCATTACCACTATAGCTCCCCTTTGTCAGCTCGACGTATGACAATATCAGGATGGTTTTGTAATTCTTGCAAAGCTATATTTTCAGCTGGCGTAAAAATACGGGAAACTAGATTGGTTGATTGTTCTAGTTTCTTCACATCCATCAATACTAAATCCCGAAAGAGAATTAAAGTTGGATGTAAAGGTCCAGGTGGCATCCATGTCGACTTGAGGGGTAGTGGAACCCTAAAATTATCTGAAGATGGATTCTCCTTCGGTTTATCTATTACATGATCTGCAAAAAATAATTTCAAATGAAGTTTTCTCATTAGACTTTCTATATCAATTCGATTAGATTTGTCCTTGACAAAATCAAGGAAGCACAGAAGAGTCAGATGGGACATTCAGGTGGCGATGGGTATCACGGGACTCCTCATCCTCCATCTCCCACTTGGAGTAGTCCGTCGAGGACACGTGGGAGGGCTGCTCCGTGGGGATGACCACAGTCCAGTCGAACAGGACTCAGATCGTGACCTCGGCCGAGGATCAGCTCAGCCTCCAGGGATGTCTTGGATGTCGAGGGCCCGGTGGTCGGGGCGGATGAACCAGTCGTGCCGGACAACAGCACCTGCTGCTGGTCCATGAAGGCAGACAAACTGCACTCCAGGGCTGCCATTCTGGACTCCTGACCAGAGGGCTCCGTAGCCTTCGACGCAGGCACTGAGGGACTCGGGCCTGATGCCGGCTCCCCCAAATCCTCTATGAGGATAATGTCTGGGGACCGAGGCCGGTCCGCTGTCGGATTCTTCCGGGGGACCTTCGCAGGCCGCTCCTTCTCAGATGCCTCGGACGAACGTCTCGGACTGCGGGGCCAGGCTCGGAGAGCACCCAGCCGGTTGGAATCATCCAAGGACGCCGCCTTCAAGGGTTTCTTCTTCTTCCTGTGTTCCCTCGAGGGAGACCCCCTTTCTGAGGACCCACAAGGTTCTGCCGAAGATATCAGGGCCTCAGACAAGGCCGTGGCCTTTGAAGGCACCGGGGACTCAGGGAAAAACTTATCATGCTGCTGCTGGCAGCTCTGAGGGCCTTACGGGACATCCTCTTGCAGAGACCGCAAAGATGCCGGGTCGTGGTCTGGCCCAAGGCAGCTGAGACAAAAGTCATGTGTGTCATTCAAAGACATCATTTTAGAGCATCGATCACAAAGCCACTGGTAGCCATGGGGGGAAAAAGTACCCCTGCGAGGTTGAAGACTCTGGGCAGCCAGTAGGAGAAAAAAGGCGTGAAGACGCCAGGAAAAGAAAAGAATGAAAAAACTTCAAAAGAGAGACAGAACTCGACGCCGAGGCAATGAGGTCAGTAGGCGGCAAGACTACCGGTGCAATATGGAGGGGAGTACAAAACTCGGAAAGAAAAATTAACTTTTTCTGGGGACAAGCCAAACAAACATCTGAAGGGCTCTGCAGAAAAAAGGAGACTGAGTAAGATGGCACCCTTGGGCGGGAAGGGGACCACGTATGTGTGGTGGCATCTCCCAAAGGCTTTCTTTGAAAGCTGGGGGAATGCTTCCGCGAGGGCTCCATCGGTGCTGGTGTCACCCATATGTGAGAACTGACTTTCTGCTTGTTCCCGGTGCTGAGCGTGGCAAATAGGAATGAGGCACAACTGACGTCATTCTGAACGTAAAAGGACAAAAAGTGTAGCTTTGATGTTCATATCAAACTTACATTCTAAATGAAACACCTCAGATTAAGGCAAGACTCTTATTCATCAGTGACTGAGATGGCCCTGGCACACCTGATGTACTTCTTAAAACCACTGGCTGGTTTCTGGGACATCTCTGGGAATACGGCTGTGACAAGGTCGAATGGCTCGATGATGCCAGCATAAGTGAAATATTATATAAGGCAAAAAACGGAAGGGAAAACCCCCCCCAAATAAACAAGAGCGTCAGCACTGGGGCCAGTGCTACAAATGACACGCAGTGAAAACTACTATCGAAATGACCCACAAGGGGGGTAGAAAGCAAAAACGTTTTCCAGCGATAGCTGGGACACGTCTTAGGGCTTCGCAGAAAAAGAAGGCTGGAGAAGATGGTGCCACGGCAGGCGAGAAGGCAGGCATTCACGTGCGGTAGAGCCCCCCAAAAGCTTCCAATGGAAGCTGGGGAGTGTTCCCGCACAGGGCTCCCATCAGGGACATCACCCATACGTGAGGATTTACTTCCATCTTGTCCACGGAGAACTATATATAAACATACAAGAGAGTTATTCACAAACACACACAAAACAATGTCGCTTTGTAAAGGACACTGCACCACTATGGCAGCTCTTACACGATTTCACCTTTCATCAGAACGGTTCAAGCAAATTTAACACAAAATATCCGCTTTAATAACAGAGATAAAGTTCAATCAAAGCAGTTCACTGCATCTGAGCTTTAAATAGCAGTCATCCATACAATAACGCTCCAACTCAAATGTTCCTCCTATGTAGCACACTGCCTTTTGGGTAGTGTAGTCCACAGTGGTTAACTCCCCTCCTCCACAGATCTGGCTTCCAGCCAGACTGTGCCTATGTATTAGAACATAAAGTTCAAGCAATGTCCTTTTTCAACCGTCTCTACAAACTCCACTCAGACAGCTCCTCTGTGCTCCAGCACTAATCAGGTGCCTCTCCATGGCAACATTTAAGCCTCTGCACAGCTGTAGGGTAATTAGCCTCACACTGTGTTGCTTTTCTCTGGCAGCATCAGCTACAAACATAGCCAGCCCATACAGTACAATTCAATAAAGTTCTATTTCACAGTCTCTTTATTCCTGCAGCACAGCACCATACCCTTGCAAACCACAGCCCATTATGCCTCCAAACTCTCATATATAATTCCTGAGTGGGGAGCGGACAGCACCCCCCCCCTCTCTTTAGCAGACAACTAGTATATTCTACCTTCACCCAAAAGCTGTCCCACTTTCTCCTGACATTGGACTGAAGGAGTACTTGGAGCTCTTGTCTCCATATCTGGAGCGCAATACCATGGCTTTTGGCTCATCCCATGCTTCAGTAACTAAGGCTTGGCTGTCTCAAGCTCTATTTCCTCTCCATTGTCTTGTGGTGCTAGCTAATCCTGAGCCTCCCAACTCTCTGGCAGCTGAGCTCTTATCCTGCCCCTGAGCAAACAGTTCCTGCTCACCTTTGCTCATGTGCTTCTCCCCCTCTGTGACTGGGAAGATATGAATGAGGAACCTGTCCTATGGCTCTGCCCCAGCATTTCTGTTCTCCCCAGCGTTGCCCTCTCCTGAGTTTAACCACACTCTGTGCAGCCTGGGGAGGACTTTAAGTGACAGGGACTTCCTTTAAGCTATTCCCAAGTGCTTCTGGGATTTGTAGTGTCTCCCGGGTCCTTGACCTTGCCATAACATATATATCTATATATATATATATATATATATATATATATATATATACACACACAGACATACAAAACAGATAAGCATACAAGAGAGACATACACACACATACTAAACAGATAAACATGTACAATAGAAATATATGCACACACACAAATACAAAAACACAAGATACAAATAAACACACAGAGGGGTTGAAAAAAATTCAATGAGTTGTGCTCTGCATGCTTTCCCCAACTGTGTTTATCTAGAAATAGACAGAAAGGGGCAATAAAATATTTTGAAAAGTGTGCCAATATAAAAGTATAAGTGAGATCTGGAGAAAGGTGACATTTTACTTACCAAATAATGTCCTTTCCTTGAGTCCTGCTAGACCATTCCAGACAAGTAGGTGGCATTCCCTTACCAGCAGAACAGTGGAGACAAAGAACCAATGAAAAGCCCAGGTTCCAATGACATCATTTCCATGCCTCTATCCGCCTCAGCCACAAGAGGTCTCTTCAGTATCTGCCCTAACCATATGGGAGAACATAGCAAGATGCACACAACCTCAACGTGGGCAACAATGAGTAATCAAACAGCAGAGAGAACTATGTACAAGAAAGCATAAACAGAAGGCTGTCAGTAGAAGATGGACCTGCAGAACCATGGATATAAATCATAGCGGACCCAGGGTACCACCGCAGAACAGAACAAACACAGTTCAAGCAAGCAGGCCCTGGACTGGTCTAGCAGGACACAAGGAAAGGACATTATTTGGTAAGTAAAATGTCACCTTCCATATCGTCTTACTAGACCAGTCCAGACAAGTGGGACTTACCAAAGTTATGCCTCCACTGGGCAGAAAGAAACCACATCAGCTTGCAAAACCTTAGAGCAGAGGTTCCCAACGTCCGTCCTCGGGGAACCCCAGGCCAGTCAGGTTTTCAGAGTACCCACAATGAATATGCATGAGATAGATCTGCATACAGTGGAAGCAGTGCATGCAGACCTATCTCATGCATATTCATTGTGGGTACTCTGAAAATCTGACTGGCCCGGGGTTCCCCGAGGACCGACGTTGGGCACCTCTGCCTTAGAGCCAAAAGCCATGTCTGCCCGAGTGTGGACATCCAAAAGGAAAAGCTTGACAAAGTAGAAAGTGATGCCCACATTGCCACCCAACAATGTTCTGAGGGGCTACCGAGCTTCACTTTGCCCATGATGATGCTTGCGCTAGAGTAGAATGGGCACGCAGACCATCCGGAACTAGATGGCTCCGCAACAGATCTGCTGAGGCAATGGCCTTCTTAATCCAGCGCCCCAATGCAGACTTAGTCGCCGTTTCACTTGCACAGGCCAGCAAACAAAAAGATGATCTGACTTATGAAAAGAATTCGTAATCATCAAATATCAGAGAAGCACCCTCCAGACATCCACAAGACCAAGATCCTGATCCTTCCCCCAGCACTGCTCTTTAGAGGAGGGGGGGCAAACAAACTACCTGGTTCACATGAAACTGAGAAATCATCTTAGGTAAGAAGGAAGGCATGGGCCGAATGGAAAGAGCCTCCTCAGAAAAAAATAGGTAAGGATCTGCAGCTCAGAAATCTGTCTTGTGAAACAAATTGCAACCAGGAAGATATCTTGAACGTCAAATCCTTCAAACTTCAATGGCTCAAAGGGCTCTAACATCAAGGCCCTGAGCCCCAGACACAGATCCCAAGAAGGGACCAGAAACCAGAGGGGAGGAAGCAGACACCGAACCCCCTGAAGAAAGTATGAAACATCCAGGTGTAAAACTAGAGATTTATCAGGCCAAAGCTGCCATATGTCGCACCATCACTCAAAGAGGCACCAGACCTGCATGTATGCCAGGTTGGTAGACCTTCTCCAGGCTTTGAGCAAAGTGAAACCACTGCCGGAGAGTAGCCCTTACATGCTAGCCATCTCCTTTCAAGAGCTAAGCCATAAGCGAGACGACGGATCTTCCAGGACGATCGGTCCCTGATGCAATAGGCCCCTGAGATGGAGGCAACAAAGAGGTAGTGCTTGCAGGAGCCACATTAGATCTCTGAACCACGCTCTCTTCAGCTAATCCGGCACCACCAGAGTAATCCTTCCCAGGTGGGGCTCTATATATGCTGAATAACATGCCCCACCAGAGGCCACGGAGCAAACACAAACACCTGGCAACTTGGCCAAGGCTGAGCCAGGGTGTCAACACCCTCGGACCTCATCTCTGTGCAGTGACTGAAGAAGTGGCACACTTTGGCACTGGAGTGGGTCGCCATAAGATCCATCTTGGGGTGACCCCAGGGGTGCAAAATCAACTGAAATGCCTCCAGATGCCTGGATCCAGAGTGCCAGCTGAGAGAGTCTGCTTCCACATTGTCCATCCCAGCAATGTGCTGAGCTGACAAAGTTAAGAGATTCTTCTCTTTCCAGGAAAAGAGGAGAGCCATCTCAAGAGCTACCTCGGCACACCTTATGCTGCCTTGCCGACTGACATAAGCCACACTGTGGTATTGTCTGAAAACACTCGATCCACCTAGCTCTTGACTAGGGGCCAAAACGCAAGAGAGCCATCCTGATGTCCCGCGCCTTGAAGTGATTGATGGACCACACTGCCTCTATGTGGATCCAACAGCTCTCAGCCATTCGGTCTTGGTAATGGGCTCTCCAGCCCAAGAGACTGGCATCCATCATCAGGATCCATGAGCTATCATCCAGCGGCACGCCCTTCTTCAGATGACTGGGCTGCTGCCACAATCACGGGCTGACCTTCAACATCATCGGACGTGAGAGCCTGAGCTTGACTCCTGAGAATTCGGGGACCACCGAATCAGCAAGGACCGTTGAAGTGGCCGCATATAAGCACATGCCCATGGCACCATCTTGATTGTCACCATCATAACTCTGAGGAGTTGAAAATAATCCCAGACTCTGGGAGCCTGCTGCGAACAGAACAGCACCAGGCAATCCAGTAACCTTTTGACTTTCTCCTCTTACAAGAAGACGCTGCCCCTTCATGTATCGAAACATGCTCCCAGTAACTCCAGGGACTGGGAAGGTATCAACTGACTCTTTCCCTGATTGATCACCCAAGCTGAGGCTTTCCAAAAAGGACACCACATGAGTCACTACCTGAGGTGCTTCTGAAAAAGACTGTGCTCGGATGAACCAGTCATCCAGATACGAGTATACTCTAATCCTTTGGCGCCGCAACCACCACCACCACGACTTTGAAGAATGTCCTTGGGGCAGTGGAGAGTCCGAATGGGAAGGTGGCAAACTGAAAGTGAGAGCAAAGCATGGAAAAATGCAGATTCTTTTGCTAATCTTACCGGAATGGGATATGAAAATATGCCTCAGCCAAATCCAGATGCCAGGAACTCCCCTCAGCACACATTTGAATCACGGATTCAAAAGTTTCCATCTGAAAGCATGGAATGCGCAAGTGGTCATTGACACTCTTGAGGTCCAGAATGGGCCAGAATGATCAGTCATTTTACAGCACCACAAAATAGATGGAATACCTGTCCGATCATCTGGGAGAAAAGGCACCACAGCTTTCAGGAGTAGCAACCTGACCAAAGTGATCCATACAGAAGCCCTTTTGTTCACAGACCACAAGGAGAGATGAGGAAAGCGTCCAGGATCAGCTCTTTACATTCCAGGACATAGCCACTTGACATACCAGGTTGTACATGGCATCAAGTATTAATAAATGAAATGAAATGAAATAACCGTACTCAATAATGTCTAGCACCCAGCGATTCTTGGTGGTTCGGGCCCATTCCTGAAAGAAATGGAATCAAGGAATGAGCACCAAGATCTTCACTGCGGAGCCCAGGAGAGTCCTCCTCTGGAAAGGACTGAGTTCCTGGGCCCACACATTCCACAAAAGGACTGAGAACAAGCCCAAAGTCCAAGAGGCAGAAGGGAAGAAAGGCTTTCCAGACCAGTAGAGATGGGAGTCCCAAGAGCCCTGGGAGTCTGAGGAGTGGGCAGAAGCTGACAAAAAAGGGGCTCATGCACACTTCACAAGCTTCCTGGACCTCTCCTCTGGAAGGTGATAGAATTTAATCTCGCCCAAGTCCTTCACCAGCTTCTCAAAATCGGCCCCAAAAAGAAGCTTCCCTTTCAAGGCCAGTTGCGTCAACCAGGCTTTGGAAGATGTGTCTGCTGCCCATTGTCTGAGCCAAATCCAATGCCGTGTTGTCACCATCAACAGGGTACTATCCCTGGCTGCTCGACATACCAGGTCATACATGGCATCAGAAAGGAAGGCAGTAGCAGACTCCAAAAGAGAAGTAGCATCATCCGGTGAAAGAGACTGAATCCACTGACATAGTGCTGGGAACGTCAGGCCTGCACATACTGGATAGCAACCACAACGGCAAACTGGTTCTTCAACAAGGTTCAGAGTATCCTTTAAGACTGATCAGCCTTCCACAGGAATGGTGATCCGTCTGGTAACTGCTGTGATCTGTGCATCCACCATGGAAATATCAAAATCACACAACGCACTCCTTCTCCAGGAGAACATACATCTTCTTATACACCCTTAGCCCCTTAGGCGGGGAGTAGGGGGGATTCCACTCTGACTGAATCATGTCCTTCATCACCTCCAGGAACAGGAAGATAGTGATGGATAGTGGTGGATTTCCACACCCCTTGATGGAGTGGATGCACCTTTGGCTCCTGTTCCGTGTCTGAAGCAAGCTCAAGGTGGATGAAACCCTGGCAATCAACGCCACCAGTTCCTCCTTTTGAAACAGGTGAATAACAGCGGCCTCTTCACAATCTTCCGAAGGTGAGAATACTTCTTCGTCCACATCAGAACAGACACATCTGAAGCCAAATCTCAGACAGATCCCAGCTGAACCCCACCTCCAGGGGGTGTTCTTTGGCAGGGATGCTTAGCCATATGCAATCAAACATGACTACCACTCTCAGCCTGCCCCTCAGGAGACTCTGCTTGGGATAACCCAGCTGCTGCAGGGTCTGAATTTCCACATCAGAAGGACCAGGCCTGTTGTAAAAAGGAAAAGAATTCCGGGGAGGACAATCCGGACTCTGGAAGCTCTCCTTGTGGACAAGACCTTCTACATCAGGGGACACAGCTGCCGCCGATCCCCTAGAGCAAGGGTCTCCAATTCCGGTCCTGGAGGGCAGCAAAAAAGTCAGGTTTCAGGTTTTTCCTAATGAATATGCATAAGATAAAGCACAGTTACTTACCTGTAACAGGTGATCTCTCGGAACAGCAGGAATAAGTCTTCACATATGGGTACGTCGGTACCGACGGAGCCTGCGCGGGAACGCTCCCCAGCTTCCCAAAAAGGAAAGCTTTTGGGAGCATCCCACAGCGCCTGCGCGCTGCCTTCCCTCCTTTCCTAACCAACTCTCCTCAGTTTGAGTTTAAAGCTGAGACACTAGAGAGAGAGAGGAAAGGAAAGATAGAAAAGAGATACAACTCCTAGGGGAGGTGGGAGGGTTGTGAAGACTTATTCCTGCTGTTCCCAGAGATCACCTGTTACAGGTAAGTAACTGTGCTATCTCCAGGAACAAGCAGGAATGAGTCTTCACATATGGGGACTCCCTAGCTAAGATGCCTGGGAGATCCCCAAGGATATGAGACCCTGAAAGGGGTCTGCGTCCTCCTATAGATCTCAGGCATCCATCCAGGGAAGGAGGGCAGGAGTTGTTTAAGAATGGAACAGGTGTCTGAGGACAGCCTGACCAAACAAGGCATCCCGGCGGGAGTCCTTGTCCAAGCAGTAATGGGCTGTGAAGGTATGAACCGAGGCCCAGGTGGCTGCTCGATAGATCTGGTCGATGGACACAGAATTTAGATGAGCCATAGAGGTGGCCATGGCCCTCACATTATGAGCTGTGACATGGCTCTCCAGAGAAAGGTTCTTACTCTGGTAGGCGAAAGAAATACACTGAGCAATCCAATTGGACAGTGTTCTCTTAAGAGACTGGAAGTCCCAAATGAGAAGGATCAAAAGCAACAAAAAGCTGGGAAGACTTTCGATGTTGCTGTGTCCTATGTAAGTAAAAGCAAGAGCTCTTTTACAATCCAGAGTATGAAGATTCCTCTCTGCACTGGATGCATGAGGAGCTGGAAAAAAGACAGGTAAATATACCTCTTGATTAAGATGAAAAGGTGAGACCACTTTAGGCATAAAGTGTGGATTTGTCCTAAGGACTACCGTATCATGATGGAGCCTTGTATAAGGTGGATTAGCCACTAATGCCTGCAGTTCACTGATGCGGCGAGCTGAAGTAACTGCAATGAGGAAAATGACCTTCCATGAAAGAAATTTCAAGGAGGTAGTGGCTAAGGGTTCAAAAGATGGCTTCATGAGCTGACCAAGAACCAAATTTAAGTCCCATGCCACCGGAGGAGGCCTAATGGGAGGTTTAGTTAAAGATAGGCCTCTCATGAATCTTGAAATGAGAGGATGAGAGGAAATAGGTTGTCCATTGATGGGCTTAAGGGATGCAGCAATAGCACTCAAATGGACCCTTACTAAATTTGTTTTAAGGCCTGCATTGGAAAGATACAGGAGATAGTCTAAAAGAGAATTTAAAGGTAGTGCTAGAGGGTCAAGACCCTTTTCAGCACACCAAATGGAAAACCTTTTCCATTTAAAAGCATAAGAACGCCTGGTGGAAGGTTTTCTAGAAGCATGGAGGATATCCTTCACTTGTTGAGAAAGATTCCAGTCTTGAAGGTCTAGGCCTTCAGTAACCAAGCTCTGAGGTGTAGGGACTTGGGGTTTGGGTGCCACAAAGTCCCTTCCTCCTGGGACAGAAGGTCTGGAGCAGCTCCCAAGTCCAGAGAGGGGGCTTGGGAGAGATGTAGAAGTAGAGGGTACCACACTTGGCATGGCCAGCGTGGAGCTATGAGGATCATAGATCCTTGATCCCTCTGGAGTTTGAACAGAGTCTTGGAAATCAAGGGAATGGGTGGAAATGTATACAGGAAGCCCTGACCCCAATGGAGGAGGAAGGCATCCTTGGCCTGAAATCCCTGACACGGAATTCTGGAACAGAACCGGGGAAGTTTGGCATTCCATGGACTTGCAAAGAGGTCTATGTCCGGGGTTCCCCATTCTTGGAAGATTCTGAGTACCTGATCCATGTGCAGGGACCATTCGTGTGGAAGCAGAACTCGACTGAGTCTGTCTGCCCAAGAGTTTTGGACTCCTGGGAGGTATACTGCCAGGAGATGGATTTGATGCTCTCTGGCGAAGGCCCACAATCTTAAAGCTTCGTTGCAAAGCGACAGAGAGCCAGTTCCTCCTTGCTTGTTTATGTAAAACATGGCTACTTGATTGTCCGTATGAATGAGGACTGTCTTGTAGCTGAGGAGGGTATGAAAGACCTTGAGAGCTAGAAAAACTGCTCGAAGCTCCAAGTGGTTGATATGAAGGGAGGTCTCCTGTGGGGACCAAGTGCCTTGAGTGGAGAGGTCCTGTAGATGGGCTCCCCAACCTGTTTGGGAGGCATCTGTTGTGAGGGTTGCTTGGGGCAACAACTGTTGGAAGGGGGACCCCAGCAACAGATTTTGAGTGGACATCCACCATTGGAGAGACCAAAAGAGACATTAGGAGATTGCTATTTGGTCTGAGAGAGCACCTGAAGCTTGTGTCCACTGGGTGGACAAAGTCCATTTAGCTGCTCTCATGTGTAGGCGAGCATAGGGTACCACATGCACTGTGGAAGCCATGTGGCCTAGCAGTTGTAGCATCTCCCGGGCAGTTAAGTGGCTCTTTGACTGAATCTGGGAGGCTAACTGCACTAGACGTTGACAAAGGGCATGAGGAAGGAAGGCCCTTGCAGTAGTGGTATCCAACCAGGCCCCTATGAATTCTAGGGACTGAGTAGGGATGAGCTGAGACTTTGGGAGGTTTACCACAAGTCCCAGATACTGCAGAATGCGCCTTGTGCGATCCAAGGAATTCTGGGCCTCTGACTGAGATGGAGCTCGAATGAGCCAGTCGTCCAGGTATGGGAAGACAAATATTCCCAGAGTTCGTAGAAATGCAGCAACTATTGCCATGCATTTGGTGAACACTCTTGGAGCAGAGGCCAGACCGAAAGGAAGAACTCTGTATTGGTAATGTTTTCCTTGGAAAAGAAACCGTAGGAATCTTCTGTGAGAGGGATGGATGAGGACATGGGTGTACGCATCCTTGAGATCTAGAGAACAAAGCCAATCCTGACTTTGAAGGTATGGAAGGAGAGTGCCTAGAGAAAGCATCTTGAACTTCTCCTTGCATAGAAATTTGTTCAATTCTCTGAGATCTAAGATGGGTCTGTATCCCCCTGTCTTCTTTGGAATGAGAAAATAGGGGGAGTAGAACCCTGACCCTTGATAAAGAAGAGGAACTTCTTATATTGCCCCTTGGGCAAGAAGGGTAGCTACCTCTTGACCTAGAAGGTCGAGAAGAGATGTGGGAGAATTGAAATGTCTCACCATGGTGTGGGGAGGAAGGTCTGAAAAATGAAGCTTGTAGCCCTCTCTTATGATGGAGAGGGTCCACTGCTCTGATGTTATTCGCTCCCATCTGGGAGCAAAATGAGCCAACCTTGCTGGAATGGTGAGAGGCTCTGGCTGCTTTAGAGCCAGAAAGGCTAAGTTCTGAGGAGGTTGGGCCTGCTGAGTTGCAGCAGCCCCTGTAGGCTTAGGCCTGGCCTGTTTAGGTTGCTGACGCTTAGTGGCAAAGCGACCTGTAGAAGATTGTTGGCCAGAAGTAGAAGGAAATCTGCCCTTTTTAAAGAAAGACTTTTTAAAAGGCTTTTTCTTGGCAGGAATGGAGGTTGACTTTGAAAGTCTATCCAGAGCAGAGTTTTCTGCATCCATTTGAGTGGCTTTTATTTGCCATTCTTTGCCAAATAGGTTTTCACCTTTACAGGGAAGATTTCCTAAGCCATCTTGAACCCAGGGCTCTAAACCAGAAGCCTGAAGCCAAGCAATTCTGCGAGCAGCTATGGCAATGCCTGAGGCTCTGCTGGCACCTTCAAAAGAGTCAAAGGCTGCCCTGTTGGAAAACTTTGAAATGTCTTGGGTATGCTTAAGCCAAATGAGGAATTCCTCCCTTTTATCCTCTGGAAGAAAAGGGAGGAAAGTGTGCAGTTTTTGTGCAACTTCCTTTAGAAACATACCCATGTAAAGGCTATATGAGTTGATTCTGGCAATAAGCATACTGGCTTGGAAGATTTTCCTACCAAAGGTATCCAAGGTCCTGCATTCTCTTCCTGGAGGAGCAGAAGAGTGTCTCTTTGTACTCTTTATCCTTTTCATAGCTGATTGCACCACAATGGAATGGTGAGGAAGCTGAGTTTACTGAAATCCAGAACAAGGAGGGACACGATACATAGTGTCCAATCTACGAGAATGAGGAGAGAGAGTGAGAGGAGTCTCCCATAGATCAATCATGTGTTCATAAAGAATCTCATGAATTGGTAAGGTGACCGCCTCTTTAGGAGCTCTAGAATAGCCTAAAATATAAAATTTTTTAGCTCTAGGCTCTGATTCAGAAGTTACTGAAATAGAAAGTCCTTTAGCTACTTCTCTTATGAAGTCTTGAAAGTACAAGTCTTCTGGAGGAGACCTTCTTTTTGGAGAAGGCGGCTCTTCAGGAAGGGCTATGGATACTTCAGGAGACTCGTCTGATGTATCAGAATCAGAGGAATCGAAGTATCGCCTGTCAGGGTGCTCTTCCAACGCTCGATACGCGTATCGAGCAGTATCGACATCGGGCGTCCCCGGTACCGGATCGGTACAGGTAAGCAGCCCTGGACAAGGAACCGCTGCAGCCGGTATCCTGGTCGATGTCGATGCAGTCGGTACCGGTATCGGTGCTGGTGCCGGTACCGGAGCCGATACCGAGAACGGAGTTGTTTTGGTACCAGCGGCGTCGCAGCTTGAATGAAGGCCGTAATAGCCTTCTGCATGGACAGAACATTGTGATCCATCGACGCCATGAATGCCTGGAAGTCTGTACCAGGAGATTGTGCCGGTACCCCAGAGCATTCTAACAGGTGATCGGTCGAGGCCGTGCCATCGATGTCAACCTGTAACCCCATAGGAGGGGCTTTGGAAGCCGGAGCTTCCCGCCGGGGTTGTTTTGCTGGCGCAGGATCCTCGAGGGCAAGCCCGGAGGCATCTCGATGCTTAGAGGGAGATCTACCCTTCGAGGACCTGCTAGGTTTATGTTTGGTTACCTGAGATCCATCAGGAGAAGAAGACCTGGAAGATGTCGATGCTACCGACGGTGCATCAGCGGGAAACAGCACATGGAACTTGGCTGCTCGGTTCTGTAACCCCCGTTTAGACATAAGAGAGCAGGACGGACAATCTGGAATGGAATGTTCAGGACCCAAACATTTAAGACACCATTCATGGGTATCTGTAACAGAAATAGTACTGCTACACTTAGTGCATTTTTTGAACCCGGAGGCTGGTTTTTCCATGAGGGAAATTTTCTTGTGGGCCCTGAGGCCTAAGAAGAAAAATACACCAAGTGAGGAAAAATATCGATATTTTTTTTTTTTTTTTTAAAGAAAGAAAAGACCGGCGGTACCGGTCCGGAGTCGGGGAAGGCAGACACGCGACCAAAGAAATAAAATAAAATATAGAACTTCTTCAGCGGTGACAGGGCTCGACCTGCTGGCTCCGCGGCAAAGAAGAACTGAGGAGAGTTGGTTAGGAAAGGCGGGAAGGCAGCGCACAGGCGCTGTGGGATGCTCCCAAAAGCTTTCCTTTTTGGGATGCTGGGGAGCGTTCCCGCGCAGGCTCCGTCAGTACCGACGTACCCATATGTGAAGACTCATTCCTGCTTGTTCCTGGAGATATTTGAATAGAATAGGGGAAGTGCATGCAAATATTTATTTATTATTATTATTTATTACAGGCTCTTATATACCGCTCTATTTAGCATCAGCGCGGTTCACAATATAACAACATACCATATTGAACAAACTGTTTGGTTTTACAGAGAACAAGGTCAGAGAACTTGGATAAAACATGGGAAGTCATTACTGCAACTATTTACAAGAGTATTTACAAGTATACATGACAGGATTTCTTCTTAGTTTGGGTAGTGATCAAGATTGGTTAGTTGGTTAAGTAATATTGGGGGAAGAGGTGGGATTTGAGTGCCTTTCTGAAAAGGGATAGATCAGTGATAGCACGAATTTCTGGGGGTAGAGCGTTCCAGCATTTAGGGGCATAGAATCTGAAAGCCCTGTTGGATGTCACTGATAGGCATTTTGTCGCTGCTTTAGGGATGATTAGAATATTTGTTGATATTGTTCTCCTGGATCTGTTGGGTGGAGCGGCCTGAATGAGGTCTATTAGAGAGGAGGAGGTGATGCTTTTAGTGGCCTTAAAAGTTAATAATAATGTTTTGAACAATATTCTGCCATGTATGGGGAGCCAGTGGAGTTGCTCTAGGATGGGTGTTACATGGTCCCTTCTTGATGCTCCGTAGAGGACTCTAGCAGCTGTATTCATGGCGAGTTGCAGGGGGTTTAATGTGGAGTGAGGGAGGCCTTGTAGAATGGCATTGGCATAGTCAAGGTGTGGTAAGGTTAAGGCTTGAAATATAGTTCTGAAGTCATCAGGATCAAGCAGGGGGCGAAGATGTCGAAGAGTCCGGATCTTGAGGTAGATTGCCCTGACTACGTTGGATATGTGTAGTTTCAGATCCATGCGTTGGTCAAAAGTGACTCCAAGGTAACGAATGGAAGTTTTTGATTGGAGCTCGGCTTCTTTCACCTTTATATGGGATGGGGGGGTGAAAAGTGGGTCCCTGGTGATGAAGAGAACCTCGGTCTTTTTATGTTGAATTCGGAGGTTCTGGGATTGCAGCCATTCGGATATCTCATGCATATCCTGAAACCTGACTGGTTTTGCAGCCGTCCAGGACCGGAATTGTATACCCCTACCTTAGAGGATGGGGAGTGGCCCACAGCACGGTTGCCGGAACACCCAGCCAGCTGGTTATCTTTCTACACAAGTACCAACAGCCACCTCCTGCCTTAAGGCAGGAATAGCTGGCCTAACTGCATCTCCCAGCCAGGGGGGAGGGGGAAAGTGCTCCAAGGATGACTCAGAAGCTGTCATGCAAGAAAAGCAGAGTCCAGAAGTCAGAGATGAAGCACCTCACCTGCCACAAGCCAAACAATGTTTCCTGGAAGAAGATATAGAGAGTCAAGGCAAGTATCACAACTGCGCACACTAAGGCACACAAGAATACCAGAGACTCATTCATAAACGAAATCATTCCACAACTTCAACAGGAACACGACACCCTTGACCTAAATATAGAAGAATGGAACATAATAATATCCAACGCAGCATCTGCCACAGCTATCAAAGAACCACAAACACGCAAGAGATCTAACACCCCATGGTACTCACATGAAATCAGAGTTGCAAAACGCGCACTCAGAAGACTGGAAAGAAAATGGAGACGGAACAAATCACACAACCTCCTAACCCAATACAGAGACAAACAACAGGAATATAACAATCTAATAAATGAGCATAGACAGCAACACCATACCAACCTGATCATGAAAGCTACTAGCAGACCAAGAGAACTCTTTAGCATTGTCCAAAAGCTCACCAAGGATGACACGCAACAAAGCACCCACCATCTTGACCCACAAAAATATGCAGACTACATGAAGTCAAAAAACACCAACCAAACATGCTCTACTACACCACAAACAAACGATCACACGATAAATAAACATCAAACATGGGAGAGCTTTAACATACCAACAAAGCAGCAAGTACAAGACATTATAGCTGGACTAAACACTACAACTTCACCGTCAGACCCAAGCCCAGTAACATGGCTCTAAGCTTCAAAAAGCCAACTCTCTCATGACATTCAAAAAATGGTCAAAGATTCACTCCAACAAGGATACATGCCGCAACCCCTAAAGCACGCAATGATATGACCAATACTTTAAAGTAGCAATCTGAGCCCCTCCGAACCAAAATCATACCGTCCCATCTCCAACCTGCCATTCCTTGCTAAAATCTTGGAAAAGGCAGTGCAAATGCAACTCCAGGACCATATTGATATTAATGCCCCACTGGACATATATCAGCATGGATTTAAACCCCAACACGGCGTGGAAACACTACTAACCTCCCTCTTTGACAACCTACTAAGAGGCATGGACAACATAAAAAACGGCTTCCTGCTAGTGTTCATGGACATCTCGGCGGCCTTCAACACTGTGTCCCACAACAAGCTATTGCAACAGATAGGACTATGCAAGAATACCCTGAAGTGGTTCACATCATACTTGGAAGGGCAAACGCAACAAGTCAAATGTGACCAAAAGAAATCACTACAATTCCCCGTCACACAGGGAATACCTCAAGGCTCAGCCCTATCATCAATGCTCTTTAACATCTACATACAGCCCATATGCAACATCATCAAGCACCACAAACTTCACTATCACATTTATGCTGATGACATCATGGTGTACGCTCCAATCAACATACTAGCACTAAACACAACAACAATAACCAAATGCCTCAAAGACATGAATGACTGGCTCAGAGCCAACAACTTAACGGTCAACTATGATAAAACTGAAGCAATGTTCGTCACCAGGAACCCCACCTTCATACCTCCACAAACTATCAGCATCCTAGACAAACACATAGTAGTCAAAGAAGTAGTTAAGTATCTGGGCATCACACCAGACAGAGCTTTAAACCTGAAATCCCACATCACCAAAACCGCAAACAAGGCCTATCAACGACTGAAAACAATCAGACAAATCAAACCAATGCTCCGCCAGGACCACTTCCGCACAGTGTGCCAAGCATTCATCACACCACTGCTTGATTACGGAAACTCACTATATCAAGGCCTACCTCAGCAGACCCTCCACCCACTACAGCTGGTACAAAACACCACAGCACGCATCATTACAGACATACCAAGGACCGAGCACATCACTCCCGTTCTACAGCAACTGCACTGGCTCCCAATGGTGACAAGAGCTAAATAAAAAACAATCATGATCATCTTCAAAGTCATTCACCATCTCTCAGCACACGTACTCCAAAACGTCATAACAAGAGACATCAGCAATAGACCAAGAAGAACCAAAAACGACAACATGATCAGCACACCTGCAGGCTATCACAAAACCAAACAAACATCAAAAAGAGCACCATCACTACTGGCATCCACACTATGGAACTCCCTCCCAACGAGCCTGAGAGCATTAAATGACCTCAAAGACTTCCGCAAAAACCTCAAAACATATTTACTTATAGAAACATATGAGCATCCAGGCAACATCCCATACCCAAACTGAAATACCACCTACCCTGCCAACTAAACACGCACCCATCCTATCCACACACCATGTTTATCATACCATGTTATTAAATACCTTCATGTTAAATGTTACCTTTAATTGTACTGTCTAAATGCTGTTATGTAACTGTACTGTCTAAATGTTTACATGTACCTTAATGTTAATTGTAACCCTCCAATTGTGATGTGACGTGACCACCTTGATTGAAGGATAAGGTGTGGTATACAAGTCTGTCTAAATAAGGCCGCAACGGTCCAGAAGGTGCATGTTAACTGCGCCTACACAGCAAAGCACAGTTACTTACCTGTAACAGGTGATCTCTGGGAACAGCAGGAATAAGTTTTCACATATGGGTACGTCGGTACCGACGGAGCCTGCGCGGGAACGCTCCCCAGCGTCCAATCAGAAAGCTTTTGGGAGCATCCCTCAGCGCCTGCGTGCTGCCTTCCTGCCTTTCCAACTGTCTCTCCTCAGTTGAGTTTTATAGCTGAGACAAAAAGAGAGAAAGAGGAAAGGAAGAGAGATAGAGAGATACAACTAAAGGGAGGTGGGTGGGTTGTGAAGACTTATTCCTGCTGTTCCCAGAGATCACCTGTTACAGGTAAGTAACTGTGCTATCTCCAGGAACAAGCAGGAATGAGTCTTCACATATGGGGACTCCCAAGCTAAGATGCCTGGAGCCCTAGCATGTTGGTGATTGAAACATGCTCCACCTCATATGCCCAGGCATCCCGAGGATGGAGGGTAGGAGTTGAAGAAGAGAGGAGCTGTAGGAGACAGCTGACCTAAGATAGGACTACAGACAAGGAGTCCCTGTATATATGATAAGCATCATGAAATATATTGAAATGAACAATCACCATATGGACCTCACCTACTGGATTGCAGGAAGTAGAGAGGCTGATGGAATCTACTGGGGATCCAGTAGAAGAATCTTCAAGATGACCTCACTGAAGTGAGTTGAAGGTCAAAATCTGGAACTGGCAGGTGACCCCAGGATTCAACTGGGGAAGTACAAAAACGGTAGGTTTTTAGTAGAAAGCTTTATGGAAAAGCTGAAAACTCTTTTGGCTACAGAGTTAATTATAGTTAGGAGCAAAAGAGGAAGACTGACCGAGTTGGACAAAACTGGCTTAGTCCTTGAGGGAAGAAGGGGTATGGAGAAAACCCCGTAATCCCAAGGAAGGACAGATGTCTGAGGAGTTGGAAACCTCAGATCTACTGAAGATCCCCCATGTCTCTCCTAACTGACGAGAGGTAGGAAGATAAAGGAATAGGGAGCTTCAGGGATACCTGAACCTAAGGTTATGGTAAAAGCTGTCAGTACCACAGCAGTGGTTGTGTGCATAGCCGAAACATACTGTGAAATAGTATGAACATATGAAAACCCACTGTCTGGAACAGATAGGAAGGAAAAAACACCTTGAGGAGCACAGACAGTTAGAGAGATAAGTATGTGAATACATATCTACCTAAAAGAAGTATCTCACCAGATACATACATATATATGTGTGTAGATATATATATAGAGGCATATATATATATATATATATATATATATATATATATATATATATATATATATATAGATAGATAGATAGATAGATATGTTTATGGCGAGATCCAGGGGGTATAGCAGATGCACACATGGCTTACAGACATATGCATCTAAAGAAAGCATATAGACATATGTACATATATGAATATATATATAGGTCTAAAGAGAAATGTCTGCAAGTAAGCAGAAAGAGATATGTCTACAGGAATCTTCACATGGGAAGATGTGAAGAGGAATGATTCATCTCATAACAAGAAGGTGGAACCTACTTGAGAAGATATAGAGAATCTATTCTCTCTGGTTAAGATGGAGTAGAATGCTACCCAGTAAAATAGCCAGGCTGGTTGCGAGAACACAGAGGATAATATTAGGCTGTAAACAGCAAGTCCTGAGTCCAGTAGAACTCTAACATGGTGAAGGGACAGAATACGCATAGGAAGAGACACCAGGTAGACCCACTTGAGGGACAAGGGGTGGGGTATCATGCGTTATTTAGTTAAATATGTGCTGTCCATGAAGGATTAGGATACCATGAGGACGAGCTGCAAGGAAAAAGAGCATATTTCCTGTAGGAATTTGGTAACTCTTTAGACTGTCACGTAGGAAAGGCTTATATCCTTTATTAAAAGGAAATAGAAGGGTGTAAGAACCCTCACAGTCATGGGAAGTGACTGGGGAAGCCCTTTTCAACCATATAGGATAGTCATTAGAGAAAAAACCCGCATGCTCTCTAGCAAGGGCCCATAGTGGAAAGCTTCTCTGTAAGATTGCAGAGAGCATTATGCAGGAGAGTTGGGAAAGAAAACTGGCTGTTGGAGACAACCAGCTGCCAGCTCAACTATGCTATGAACATAAGTCAACTTAGATCCAACTCATTCAACTTTTCACCATTATACTACTACTCAGTATTAATTCAACTCGTCTTTATATTAAGCCTCAGACAGCACCCTTATTTTCTTCGTTACACTAGGAGACTTTTGAATCGTCTCCTAAACGTGTATAGGGTTTAGTACATCAACGGCTTAACAAATAGGTGAAGATTCTCTGACCAGTTCTATAAATGTCTTACAGATGCTACCAATTTAAATTTCATTAAAGAACTACTTAGCTTCTAGTGAGATGACTGGTCTGTCTTCTTTTTTTGTTTTTTTCTGAAAATTTTCTTTTAATCCTTGTTTTTTCTTTGCCTTTTCTTGTATGGTAAGAAAAAGGCAGTGCCCCAACGCCTATCTTTACAGGCGCCCTTGCGTTTCACCACATAGGGTTTCTCAAGGGGACCCAATTCCAATTTATTTTCTAAAAAAGATAAAAAAGATAAAAAGGACGTTGTTATTGACTACGTAGTATTATTGAACTTAAGCATTTAACAAAATACATCTTATTGCAAGCTGTCTCCTTTAATTTATGACTGTCTCCTTTCGTTCGTTAATAGAAAAGTATGGAAATAAAAACCTGAAGATGACACAGCGAGTGTTTTCAGAAGGTCTGTTTCCCCTCCCTTCCATGTCTTCTATGGGAAATCTTAGAACGCCACGCATGCGTTCTAAGGACTGGAACCAACTTTTAAATTTTCCCGGACCTACCAGGTGATAACCGGTTAATGTATCAGGAACAAGCAGACCAATCTATATTCAAATTAAGCCCTCCCGGATGTACTGTGTCCAGAGTGTAAATCCACCACTGCTCCCGATAGAGCAAAAACTTATCTCGAGATTTCCCCATATTGCCATGTAACACTTGCTCTATGACCCAACAACGTAGCTGGGCAAAAATATGATTTTCCATTATGCAATGTTCAACTAACGGAGCTTCTTTTCGTTTACACCGGAGTCATGGCTCCTATGGCTATAGCAGAGGTTCTGCTAACAGACTCAAAGGAGTCTAGGGAAGCACGAGAAAGAAACCTAGAGATATTCTGGCTATGACTAAGAAGCAAGGAATAGTCTGCAGCCTTGGGCTCTGAAAGAAAAGGAGTCAAAAGAGATAATTTCTCTGTGACCTCCTGAAGGGATAGACTCATATAGAAAATATATGAGAGAATCCTTGTTGCCAGCATAGATGTTTGGAAGGTTTGACGTCGAAAGGCATCTAGTGTTCTAGATGCACGACCTGGCGGGAAATAAGAATGCTTCTTCTTGCTTTTTACCTTCCTCATTGCTGATTCCACTACAATGGAATGATGGGGAAGTTGAGTCTTTTGAAACCCTGGAGAGGGGGGCACCTGATACAGATGCTGTAGAAGGTGAGGAAGCCCTTAAAGGTGTTTCCCATATTTTCAGAAGAAGATCCTGTAAAGAATGATGTAAAGGAAGCATTATATTTTCCTTTTCCCCAGAAAAGCCTTGTGTAGGATCATAGCCAGGGATAGGAATAGCCAGGAATTTTGCCATGTCAAGGAGAAATTTCTGAAAAGAAGGATCTCCAATGGGAACAATCCCTGGACAGGCTAAACTCGAAGAACTAGGCTGGGCACCAGTACTTGTCCGGTGCAAAACAGGATCTCTAATGAATGGATACTGGGACTGGCGGGTATGACCTGAAACCGTCAGTACTGTATCGTCCATGCTAGGTATCGACTCCAAACTAGGTATAGAAAGGAGCGATCCTGGTGAAAAAAGCATGGATGGAGCTGGTCCCGATGTTCCAGCAGGTACCAGCATCGACACCGATACCGGTAGCTGAGCCGGAATCTAAGGCGATACCGACATCGAAACAGTCATCGGAGGCTGCTCAAATATCCTCAGTACCGCGCATCCGGAATCGGTGCGGGTCGGTTCCGAGACGCGTCGGTACCCAGTCTTCCAGACTAGATATCGATTCTAGACTGGGCATCGAAGGAAGCGAATCTATCGATGCATGTCTAGATGGTACCGACGGCAGGGGTCGTATCGACGGAGCTGCTGATACTGGAAAGTCAATCTGGGTATCGATCGGTCCCGAAGGCACCGAGTACACCAGATGACGATCCCTGGTGAGGAGTGGATCGCTCAACACCAGTGCCGATGCCGGGGTATCGGTACCACTCGAAGCGGATGCCACCCCCGAGCATGGCTCAGGTATGTTCTGTGAGGGGTGAGCCCCAGGAACAACCTGAAACCCCTGAAAGGCTTTGGAGACCGAAGACTCCCGCCGGGGTTTTGAAGCCAATGAGATCTTGAGGGCAAGGCCGGAGCCGTCATCATGCTTGGCATGAGACCTACCACCCAAGAATTGGCTAGTCTTAACAGACTGTTTGTGGGTCACCTGATCCTGTAGAGAAGAAATGGTCGGTGCCCTTACACTGGAAGGGAAAACTGCATCGAGGGAAACTCGAAATGGAGAATTTCTTCTCATAAAATTGTAGCCTGATGGCTCTGGAGGAAAGGGGTCAGGACCCAAACAGGTTAGACAGCAGTTATTGGAGTCTAAAAAGAAAACTGTATTTCCACAGTTAAGGCACTTCTTAGGAGAAGAAGGCTCCATAATGGAGAGGCCTTACAGGCCCAAAAATTCAAGATAGAAACAGAGGGAAAAACTCCCTGAGTTTTAGGAAAAAGAAAAGAAAAAACCACCGGCGGTACCGGTGGAGTCGGGGAAACAGCCGCGACCACAAGAAAACAAAAAGTAAAAGATTTAAAGAAAAAATTTTCTGCGGTGACAGGAAGACGTCCTGCCGGCTCCGTGGAAAAACGAAAACTGAGGAGAGACAGTTGGAAAGGCGGGAAGGCAGCACGCAGGCGCTGAGGGATGCTCCCAAAAGCTTTCTGATTGGACGCTGGGGAGCGTTCCCGCGCAGGCTCCGTCGGTACCGACGTACCCATATGTGAAGACTCATTCCTGCTTGTTCCTGGAGATAGTACATTACAGGCAGTTGTAAAGGAACATGTGTTGGAGCCACTTGAGCAGAACACATGCATGGACCGCATGACCACCAGGCACACTATAGTAAAGACACTACTAACGGGTGCAGGAAAAGGCAGGAAACCCCACATCATGCCAACGGTTGCCAGCGGTCCATATTGCGCCCCAGACGGACAGAATCGGGAGCCCCCAACAAGGACAATGAATGAGATCAAGCCTTGGTACTCACCTCCTGAGAGCCCCAGGCATAAAATCTGTGCCAGGCTCATCTCTACTACCCTAAAACTGTTTCTTTTGCTTTGCAGGCACTGTGTTTAAGATGGCTGGCAGGCAGATTCCTCTGAGAGCCTTCTACGATCTTCAGGAGAGAGCAAGGGGGGGGGGACAGAGAAGGAGAGGGGGGCTTGAGGTTGTGTGAGGCTGCTGAACGCTTCCAAATCCTTCCAAATTTCCAGCTGCTCAACAGGCTCTTATGATAAGAACGCAGAGTTGAACCAATTTTCTCTCCTCCTATGGCTACCAAAAAGACTGCAGTCTAGAGGAGCCTCCCATGTCACACTCAAAAGAAATATCACCCACAAGGTGGTCGTTCATGAGGGTTTAAATCAATCTTTCCTCTCAATTATTCAGATTTTCTTCAGAGTGGAGAAAATTCATCCACCATCTGCTGGAGACAAAAGAATATTTATTTATTTATTTAATTTATTTATTTTGATATACCACGCTTTTTCAGATTAGTGCAGTTTACATATAACGTTAATAAAGAGTCCTCTGATGATTGAGGCAGATAAAGGTATGGGAGTGAATTCATTGAAACCCGGGCTTTTCATTGGTTCTTTGTCTCTACCAATCTGCTGGTATAGGAACACCATCCACTTGTCTTGATTGGTCTAGCAGGACAATATGGAATAAGTCATTCTAGTTAAAAAGAGCAAGTCAATACCACTTTGTTACCAAGTGCGACAAATTTTAGTATATTTCATCCATTATTCCAGGGTTTACTTATAGGAAAATATATCCCAGGGTGCTAAAAGAACTGAAATATGAGATTACCGATCTACTTTTAGTAATCTGTACACTATCATTAAAATCATCTGTAGTATCTGAAAACTGGCCAATGTAATGCCTCCACCCAGGAAGCTGCCTTTGCCCTGGTAGAATGGGCACACAGCCCTGGAGGTACTGTCTTGCGCTTCAGCAGGTATGCCAAGGAACTCGCCTCCTTCAGATACTATGCTATGGAAGCTTTCGATGCTGCATAGCCTGGTGCAAGCCTCTGAACAGAACATAGAGCCTATCTGAACAACAGAATGCCTTCGTACACTTCAAGTATAGGCACTTGGGTGTGTCAATTTTGGAGATATCAATTTTAAAAAGCACTAATGAAAAAATGGTACAATTTCATGTGGCAATTCAACAACTAGCTTTAAATTTTGTATAATACATTATTTACCTAGCTGTAATTTCTAGGTAATTACTGAAATATGTTTAAGTGCTCTGATAATAGTTTTTGTGTGTTTCCATTGCATATTAATGCTTTTTATGCCTCAATTATCAATTAATCTTACTTATTTACCCATATCGACACTGCCTCTGCCAATTCTTTTTTTTCTGCTACAGCCAGCCAAATCTGATACCAGAATCACTTCAAAACCAATTAATTTCAGTATCCCTGCAGTACAGGCCAGATGTACAGAGCTCCTAACCATCTGCTGGAGACTAAGTAATACTGGCCAGCTAATTGGTGCAGAGCCCTTATGGGATGACATCAGCAAAGTTTGTCATGTTCAGTCTCCATCTGCTGGTTGGGGGGCACAACCCACGCATCTGGACTGGACTAAAAGGATGATATGGAATTACAAATGACCTGGAAATGGGAACAACAAGTGAGGTGATCAAATCTGCAAATGACAAAAAATTATTCAAAGTAGCTAAAACACAAGAGGATTGTGAAAAATTACAAGAGGACTCTGAAATCTGGGAGACTGGGTGTCCAAATGGCAGATGAAATTTAATGTGGACAAGTGCAAAGTTATACACTTAGGGAAGAACTGAAAACTACGGTTACACAATGCAAGGTTGCACTTTAGGAATCACCACCCAGGAAAAGGATCTGGGCATCATCGTGGTCAATACATTGAAACCCTCTACACAATGTGTAGCCACAGCCAAGAAAGCAAATAGAAAGCTAGGAATCATAAGGAAAGGAATAGAGAATGAAGCCAAAAATATTATAATGCCTCTATAATCATTCCATGGAGCAACTGCACCTTGAATATTGTGTGCAATTCTGTTTATCATATCTTAAAAAGGATATAGCAGAATTTGAAAAGGTACAAAGAGCCAGCAAAATGGTAAAAGGGGATGCAAGGATATCCGTATGACGAAAGGCTTAAAAGGTTATGGCTCTTCAACTTGGAAAGCATAGTTACTTACCTGTAACAGGTGATCTCTGGGAACAGCAGGAATAAGTCTTCACATATGGGTACATCGGTACCGACGGAGCCTGCGCGGGAACGCTCCCCACCTTCCCAAAAAGGAAAGTTTTTGGGAGCATCCCACAGCGCCTGCGCGCTGCCTTCCTGCCTTTCCTAACCGCCTCTCCTCAGTTCGAGTTTTAAAGCTGAGACAAAAGAGAGAGAGAGGAAAGGAAAGGCAGATAGAGAGATACAACTCCTAGGGGAAGTGGGAGGGTTGTGAAGACTTATTCCTGCTGTTCCCAGAGATCACCTGTTACAGGTAAGTAACTGTGCTATCTCCAGGAACAAGCAGGAATGAGTCTTCACATATGGGGACTCCCTAGCTGAGATGCCTGGGAGAACCCCAAGGATATGAAACCCTGGGAAGGGTTCTACCTCCTCCTATGGATCTCAGGCATCTATCCAGGGATGGAGGGTAGGAGTTGATTAAGAATGGAACAGGGGTTTGAGAAGAGTCTGACCAAATAAGACATCCCGGCGGGAGTCCTTGTCCAAGCAGTAATGGGCTGTGAAGGTATGAACCGAGGCCCAGGTGGCTGCTCGACAGATCTGGTCGATGGACACAGAATTTAGATGAGCCATAGATGCGGCCATGGCCCTCACATTATGGGCTGTGACATGGCTCTCCAGAGAAAGGTTCTTACTCTGGTAGGCGAAGGAAATACACTGAGCAATCCAATTGGACAGTGTCCTCTTAGAGACTGGAAGTCCCAAATGAGAGGGATCAAAAGCAACAAAGAGCTGGGAAGACCTTCTATGTTGCTGTGTTCTTTGTAAGTAAAAGGCAAGGGCTCTTTTACAATCCAGAGTATGAAGATGCTTCTCTGCATTTGATGCATGAGGAGCTGGAAAAAAGACAGGTAAATATACCTCTTTATTAAGATGAAAAGGTGAGACCACTTTAGGCATAAAGTGTGGATTGGTCCTAAGAACTACCTTATCATGATGGAACCTTGTATAAGGTGGATTAGCCACTAAGGCCTGCAGCTCACTGATGTGGCGAGCTGAGGTGACTGCAATGAGGAAAATAACCTTCCAGGAAAGAAATTTCAAGGAGGTGGTGGCTAAGGGTTCAAAAGGAGGCTTCATAAGCTGACCAAGAACCAGATTTAAATCCCATGCCACCGGAGGAGGCCTAATGGGAGGTCTAGTTAAAGTTAGGCCTCTCATGAATCTTGCAATAAGAGGATGAGAGGAAACAGGTTGTCCATTGATAGGCTTAAGGGATGCTGCAATAGCACTCAAATGGACCCTTACTGAATTCGTCTTAAGGCCTGCATCGGAAAGATGCAGGAGGTATTCCAATAGAGAATTCAAAGGTAGTGCTAGAGGGTCGAGACTCCTTCCAGCACACCAAATGGAAAATCTTTTCCATTTAAAAGCATAGGAACGTCTAGTGGAAGGTTTTCTGGAAGCATAGAGGTTATCCTTCACTTGTTGAGAAAGATTCCAGCTTTGAAGGTCTAGGCCTTCAGTAACCAAGCTCTGAGGTGAAGGGACATGTGGTTTGGGTGCCACAAAGTCCCCTCCTCCTGAGACAGAAGGTCTGGAGCAGCTCCCAAGTCCAGAGAGGGGGCTTGGGAGAGATGCAGAAGTAGAGGGTACCACACTTGGCATGGCCAGCGTGGAGCTATGAGGATCATAGATCCTTGATCCCTCTGGAGTTTGAACAGAGTCTTGGGAATCAAGGGAATGGGTGGAAAGGCATACAGGAAACAATGACCCCAGTGAAGGAGAAAGGCATCCTTGGCCTGAACTCCCTGACACGGAATTCTGGAACAGAACCGGGGAAGTTTGGCATTCCACGGACTTGCAAAGAGGTCTATGTCCGGGGTTCCCCATTCTTGGAAGATTCTGAGTACCTGATCCATGTGCAGGGACCATTCATGTGGGAGCAGAACTCGACTGAGTCTGTCTGCACAAGAGATTTGAATTCCTGGGAGGTATACTGCCAGGAGATGGATTTGATGCTCTCTGGCGAAGGCCCACAATCTTAAAGCTTCGTTGCAAAGCGACAGAGAGCCAGTTCCTCCTTGCTTGTTTGTGTAAAACATGGCTACTTGATTGTCCGTATGAATGAGGACTGTCTAAAGACCTTGAGAGCTAGAAAGACTGCTCGAAGCTCCAAGAGATTGATATGGAGAAAGGTCTCCTGTGGGGACCAAGTGCCTTGGGTGGAGAGGTCTTGTAGATGAGCTCCCCAACCTGTTTTGGAGGCATCTGTTGTGAGAGTTGCTTGGGGCAACAATTGTTGGAAGGGGGACCCCAGCAACAGATTTTGAGTGGACATCCACCACTGGAGAGACCAAAAGAGACGATTGGAGGTTGCTATTTGGTCTGAGAGAGCTCCTGATGCTTGAGTCCACTGGGTGGACAAAGTCCATTGGGCTGCTCTCATATGTAGGCGAGCATAGGGTACCACATGCATTGTGGAAGCCATGTGGCCTAGCAGTTGTAGCATCTCCCAGGCAGTTAAATGGCTCTTTGACTGAACCTGAGAGGCCAACTGCACTAGGCGTAGGCAACAGGCCTGAGGAAGATAGGCCCTTGCAATGGTAGTATCTAGCCAGGCCCCTATGAACTCTAGGGACTGAATAGGGGTGAGGAGCTGGGACTTTGGGAGATTTACCACAAGTCCCAGATACTGTAGAATGCGCCTTGTGCAGTCCAGGGAAGTCTGGGCCTCTGACTGAGATGGAGCTCGGATGAGCCAGTCGTCCAGGTATGGGAATACAAATATTCCCAGAGTGCGTAGAAATGCAGCTACTGTTGCCATGCATTTGGTGAAGACTCTTGGGGCAGAGGCCAGACCAAACCGAAGCACCCTGTATTGGTAATGTTTTCCTTGGAAAAGAAACCGTAGGAATCTTCTGTGAGATAGATGGATGAGGACATGTGTGTACGCATCCTTGAGATCTAGAGAACAAAGCCAATCCTGACTTTGAAGGTATGGAAGGAGAGTGCCCAGAGAAAGCATCTTGAACTTCTCCTTGCATAGAAATTTGTTCAATTCCCTGAGATCTAATATGGGTCTGTATCCCCCTGTCTTCTTTGGAATGAGAAAATAGGGGGAGTAAAACCCTGACCCTTGTTGAAGAAGGGGAACTTCTTCTATTGCCCCTTGGGCAAGAAGGGTAGCCACCTCTTGAACTAGAAGGTCGAGAAGAGATATGGGAGAATTGAAGTGTCTCACCATGGTGTGGGGAGGAAGGTCTGAGAAATGAAGTTTGTAGCCCTCTCTTATGATGGAGAGGGTCCACTGCTCTGATGTAATCTGCTCCCATCTGGGAGCAAAATGAGCTAACCTTCCTGGAATGGTGAGAGGTTCTGGCTGTTTTAAAGCCAGAAAGGCTAAGTTCTCTAGCATCAAGTCAAAAACCCTGAGGAGGTTGGGTCTGCTGAGTTGCAGCAGCCCCTGTAGCCTTAGGCCTGGCCTGTTTAGGTTGCAGACGCTTAGTAGCAAAGCGACCTGTAGAGGATTGTTGGCCAGAAGTAGAAGGGAATCTGCCCTTTTTGAAAAAAGACTTCTTGAAGGGTTTTTTCTTGGCAGGAATGGAGGTTGACTTTGAAAGTCTATCCAGAGCAGAATTTTCTGCATCCATTTGAGTGGCTTTAATTTGCCATTCTTTGCCAAAGAGGTTTTCACCTGTACAGGGAAGATTTCCTAAGCCATCTTGGACCCAGGGCTCTAAATCAGAAGCCTGGAGCCAAGCAATTCTGCAAGCAGCTATGGCAATGCCAGAAGCTCTGCTGGCACCTTCAAAGGAATCAAAGGCTGCCCTGTTGGAAAACTTTGAAATGTCTTGAGTATGCTTTAGCCAAATGAGGAATTCATCCCTTTTATCTTCTGGTAGAAAAGGGAGGAAAGTGTGCAGTTTATCTGCAACCTCCTTTAGAAACATACCCATGTAAAGACTATAGGAGTTGATTCTGGCAATAAGCATACTGGCCTGGAAGATTTTCCTACCAAAAGCATCCAAGGTCCTGCATTCTCTTCCTGGAGGAGTAGAAGAGTGTCTCTTTGTACTCTTTATCCTTTTCATAGCTGACTGCACCACAATGGAATGGTGAGGAAGCTGTGTTTTATGAAAACCAGGACAGGGAGGGACACGATACATAGTGTCCAATCTGCGAGAATGAGGAGAGATAGTGAGAGGAGTCTCCCATAAATCAATCATGTGTTCATAAATAATCTCATGAATTGGTAAGGTGACTGCCTTTTTATGAGCCTTAGAATAACCCAAAATATCTAATTTTTTTGCTCTAGGCTCTGATTCAGAGGATACTGAAATAGAAAGACCTTTAGCCACTTCTTTTATGAAGTCTTGAAAGGACAAGTTCTCTGGAGGAGACATTCTTCTTTTTGGAGAAGGCGGCTCTTCAGGAAGGGTTATAGATACTTCAGCAGACTCCTCTGATGTATCAGAATCACCAGAGGAATCGAAGTACCGTCTGTCAGGGTGCTCTTCTAACGCTCGGTACGCGTATCGAGCAGTATCGACATCGGGTGTCATCGGAACCGGATCGGTACCGATGAGTGTCCCTGGATAAGGAACCGCTGCAGTCGGTATCCTGGTCGATGCCGATGCAGTCGGTACCGGTATCGGCACTGGTGCCGGTACCCGAGTCTATACCGACAATGGAGTTTGTTGTGGTATCAACGGCGTCGCAGCTTGGATAAAGGCACTGATAGCCTGCTGCATGGACAGACAATTCTGATCCATCGACGCCATGAATGCCTGGAACTCGGTACCGGAAGGTTGTGCCGGTACCCCAGAGCATTCTAACAGGTGATCGGTCGAGGCCGTGCCATCGATGTCAACGTGTAACCCCATAGGTGGAGCTTTGGAAGCCAGAGCTTCCCGTCGGGGTTGTTTTGCTGGTGCAGGATCCTCGAGGGCAAGCCCGGAGGCATCTCGATGCTTAGAGGGAGATCTACCCTTCGAGGACCGGCTGGATTTATGTTTGGTTACCTGAGATCCATTGGGGGAAGAAGCAGCCCTGGAAGACGTTGATGCTACCGAAGCTGCATCAGCGGGAAACAGCACATGGAGCTTAGCTGCTCGGTTCTGTAAACCCCGTTTAGACATCAGAGAGCAGGACGGACAATCCGAAATGGAGTGTTCAGGACCCAAACATTTAAGACACCATTCATGGGTGTCTGTAACAGAAATGGTACCGCTGCACTTAGTGCATTTCTTAAACCCGGAGGCTGGTTTTTCCATGAGGAAAATTTCTTGTGAGGCCTAAGGCCCAAAAAGAATAATACACTAAGTGAGGGAAAAATATATAGTTGTTTTTTTGTTTTTTGTTTTTTAAAGAAAAGAAAGAAAAGACAGGCGGTACCGGTCCGGAGACGGGGAAGGCAGACACGCGACCAAAGAAAGAAAATAAAATAAAGAACTTCTTCAGCGGTGACAGGGCTCGACCTGCTGGCTCCGCGGCAAAGAAGAACTGAGGAGAGGCGGTTAGGAAAGGCGGGAAGGCAGCGCGCAGGCGCTGTGGGATGCTCCCAAAAGCTTTCCTTTTTGGGAAGCTGGGGAGCGTTCCCGCGCAGGCTCCGTCGGTACCGACGTACCCATATGTGAAGACTCATTCCTGCTTGTTCCTGGAGATAACAGATGGCTGAGGGGAGATATGAAAGAGGTCTATAAAATAATGAATGGAGTGGAACAGTTAAATGTAGATCGGTTGTTTACTCCTTCAAAAAGTAGAAAGACTAGGGGGCACACAATGAAGCTACAATGTATGACATTTAAGACAAATCAGAGAACATTTTTTTCACTCAACACATAATCAAACTCTGGAATTCGTTAACAGAGAATGTAGTAACAGCTGTTAGTGCAGCTGGGTTTAAAAGAGGTTTAGACGAGTTCCAGGAGGAAAAGTCCATAAACCATTATTAAAGAGGACTGACAAAACCAAACTCAGGAAGAACTAACCAGCAGATTACAAATACTATACTGATTGTGCCATATGAAAGAACTAAATTCAACCAGCAAGCCTGCAACCATGCATTTGACCTATATGCACCTTCTTTATGGAATTCTCTCCCAGCTAAAATCCGATGCATCAAGGAGCTATCAACATTTCGGAGACAGCTAAAAACCCACTTATTCAGAGAACATCTGGGCTTCGAGCAGAGCATCACCTGTTGATACTCCTCCCAGAAGAAACACCAAAAACTGAGATTGGGAATCAAAACTAAGAACTGCTGGGCAAACAGGATTGTAAATGTGTTAGATAGGTAAACCGATGGGTAACTCTCGATTGTAAATATCCCATCCCACCCCTCTCGGTGATGAGTTCCCCCTCCACCTAATTATGTTACAATTTATTTAAAGTACCCCCTCCTCCATTTCTGTATATTGCAAGCCACTTTGTTGAATTGTAAACCGCTTTGACCAGTTGAAAGGTGGCATATGAGCACAGCTAAATAAATAAATAAGACTGGGGAAATCTACTGCCTACCCCTGGGACAAGCAGCATGGAATCTGTATACCTTTTGGGAACTTGACAAGTACTCGTGACCTGGATTTACTACTCTTGGAAGGACACTGGGCTTGATGGACCCTTTGTCTGACTCAGTATGGCATATCTTATGTTCTTATATACTGTATCTGCCGTCATTTACTATGTTATGTTACTATGTTACTGTAGGTGCTTATTTTTCTAGCTAGCCTCCAACACATTTCTGAGCTATTTAGGTTGACATGACTGTTTAACAATTAACCACTACACTTGTTTAGATAGACAGAAAAATATTCTTATGACATACATAAGCAGTGCATGCCTTACCCCATCCAACAGAGTGTTTGCTAAATGGATGCGAAGGTCTTTACGAAAAGGGAACTCCAAGTTAGACACATGAAACACAGAATTATCTCGATCAATCATAAAAACTTCATTCCTGCCATCAATCAACATCATGTATCTGCAAGAGAAAAATTTAAAGATGATTATACCATCACCCACAGGCCGCTTGTAGCTGAATGGCATAACATTTGATTAATTAACAACCTTCAGAGAAAAACAAATTTCAAGCTCATTAAAATGCAGCACCTGATACTTTATAAACTAGGCACATCCTTGCATTTTTTTTGTATTTTGTATCTATTTCTTCTAAGGAGCAACTAAGAAGTTAATTTCTGGTAAAAGGTTTCACCAGGAAGGAAGAATTAATTAGACCTTACCTGCTAATTAGTGTTCCTGAAGGAACAACAGTCCAGTCCCTTACTTCCGGGGTTGCGCAACCCTTCCAGCAGCTTGGAGGCTGAGTCTATCCTTTTGAGGATGGGATGGGATAAATACCACTGGTACCACCCACAGATCCCAGTACTATAATGACAAGTAGCTTTAACCAGAAACCAAAACATTAAAACAACCAAAAACAGCAAACTAATAAGTCTCAGGAGTATATCCCCAACCCTCCCTCTTTCGGCTGTGGAGGAAGAAAGGAAGGGAGGAGGCGGAAGAGGGAGTGGAAGGGACGGAGGGGACCTTGTCCGGAGTTTACTTCTCCATGACCTTCTTGGCTTGCTTCAAGGAATCTTATGCTGCTCTTCGGTTCTGACTTCGGTCCACCGCTCTTCACGAGCCCCCTGAAATACTCCGATACAAAACCACACTGGGAGGGAACAGGGACTGGACTGTCGTTCCTTCAGGAACACTAATTAGCAGGTAAGGTCTAATTAATTCTTCCTTATCGTCACTCCAGTCCAGTCCCTTACTTCTGGGATGTAACAGAGCAGTTCACGTTTGGGCGGGTTTCGCTATCCCGGACCAAAGTACTGCCTCACCAAAACGAGCATCTGCTGAACTCTGAACATCCAGCCTGTAGTGTTTGGTGAAGGTATGCAGCGAAGACCAGGTAGCCGCTCTGCAAATGTCTATCGGCGGGACTAAGCTATACTCTGCCCACGAGGCCGCCTGCAACCGCGTCGAATGTGCCCGCAGACCTCCTGGAACCTGCCTACCCTTCAGGATATAGGCCGAAGCAATAGCCTCCTTGATCCACCTGGAGATAGATGCTTTTGCCGCAGCCTCCCCTTTATGGGGCCCTCCAAATAGAATGAATAAACGTTCAGACCTCCGGAAGGGCGCCGTGCGGGAGAGCTAAAGCTTCAACGCTCTCCGAACGTCCAGGAGTCGCAACTTTCCAGCATAACCCTCTTGCTCCTCTGCAGAGAAGGCCAGGAGCGACACTGACTGGTTCACATGGAAAGGCGAAATGACTTTGGGTAAGGAGGGCACTGTCCGCAAGACCACCTTATCTCCGAAGAACGAAAGGAAAGGGGGCTGCGAAGACAACGCTTGCAGTTCGGATACGCGTCTGGCGGAGCAGATGGCGACGAGGAAGACCGTCTTGAGAGTTAGATCCTTTAGGGATGCTCTCTTAGCCGGCTCGAAAGGCTCGCTGGTGAGGGCATTTAACACCAGATTGAGATCCCAAGGAGGGACCGCCGACCTTTGCTGCGGGCGCAGACGCCTAACCGCTCTTAGAAACCTGGAGACGTCTGCGTTATCCCCTAAGGACTTGCCCCGTAGCTTACCTCTGTAACAAGAGATAGCAGCTAGCTGGACCCGCAAGGAGCTGGGCGCTAGGCCCTTATCGAATCCCGCTTGTAGGAATTCTAGGACCTCCGGGACAGAGGCCGAGAGAGGTTTCTTCTGGCGCTCCTCACACCAGGCCTCAAAGATGCGCCACACTCTTATGTAGGAGAGACAGGTCAAACGCTTGCGTGAGCTCAATAAGGTAGAGATTACCGAATCCAAGTACCCCCGCTTCCAGAGCCGCGCCCTTTCAATAGCCAGGCCGTAAGCGAGAATCGATCCACGTGAGGCATCAGGACCGGCCCCTGTCTCAAGAGGTCCTTTCTGCAGGGGAGACGCCAGGGGCGGTCGACCGATAATCTCACTAGGTCCGCATACCAGGGGCGCCGGGGCCAGTCCGGAGCAATGAGGATTATCAGACCTCGGTGGGCTTCCACTCGCTGCAGGAGCCTTCCTATGAGGGCCCAAGGGGGGAATACATACAGGAGGCCCTCCGAAGGCCACCTCTGGGCTAGGGCGTCTAGGCCTTCGGACATCCTTTCCTTTCTTCGGCTGAAAAATCTGCTTGCCTTGGCCGAAGCATACCGTGCCATGAGATCCATGACCGGAGGGCCCCAAAGGGCTACTACCTGATCGAAAATCTCCTGGTCCAGCTCCCACTCCCGTGGTCGATTCTGAACCTGCTGAGGTAGTCGGCCGTAGTGTTGTCCGTTCCGGCTACATGCTGGGCCGAGAGAGCCATTAACTTGCCCTCGGCCCACTGGAACAGGCTGTGTGCTTCCTTCTCCAAGGAGGGACTGCTTGTACCTCCCTGGCGGTTGATGTAAGCCACCGCGGTGACGTTGTCTGAGAAGACGCAAACTGCCCTCTGAAGGACTAAGGGCTCGAGAGCCCTTAGTGCCAAGGATACCGCTCGCAGCTCCAGCCTGTTGATGGACCAATGAGACTCCAAAGAGGTCCACAGACCCTGGACGAACTGGTCCTCGCAATGGGCTCCCCAGCCCGCTAGACTGGCATCCGTCGTCAGCAGTAACCAATGCGGTGGTTCGAGGGGTATCCCGCGGGCCAGATTCTGAGGACACCGCCACCACTGCAGTGCACTCTTGGTGCGAGAAGCACAAGGTAGTCGCATAGCTAACGGGTGAAGTTGGTGAGACCACCGGCGCAACAGGGCCCGCTGTAGAGGGCGCATGTGAGCTCTGGCCCACGGGACTACCTCTATAGTAGCCGCCATGGTTCCCAGCAATTGGAGGTAATGCCACGCCGTCGGGTTCCGTCTGGCCAGGAATTGCTCCACCAGGATCCTTAGGTCTCTTACCCTCTTTTTGGACAGAAACACTCCTCCTATTCCGGTGTCGAATCTCGCTCCGAGGTACTCGAGCTCTTGAGAGGGCACCAATTTGCTCTTTCCCGATTGATGACCCATCCTAACTCCTCCAGGACTTCCACCCCTCTGGCAGTGGATGAGCGACTCTCCTCTTCCGACTTCGCCCGGATCAGCCAATCGTCCAGGTAGGGGTGAACCAATACTCCCTCTTTCCTGAGAGCCGCCACCACCACTACCATTATCTTGGTGAAGGTCCGCGGGGCCGTCGCTAGCCCGAAGGGTAGTGCCCTGAATTGAAAATGACCTTTTGGTACCGCAAATCTCAGGAATTGCTGGTGCGAACTTCGAACCGGGATATGCAGGTAGGCTTCCGTCAGATCCAAAGACGTCAGGAACTCTCCGCCCCTTACGGCCACGATGACCGACTTTAGGGCTTCCATCCGAAAATGAGGCACTTTGAGACAGCGATTGACTTGCTTTAGATCCAGGATCGGGCGAAACGAACCTTCCTTCTTTGGAACTACGAAATAAATTGAGTATCGACCGGAACCGCATTGGTGCGGTGGGACGGGAGATACCGCTCCGAGCGCTCTGAGTCTTGAAAGTGTGATCTCTATCGCCGCTCTCATTTCCGGAGATCCGCATGGAGACTGAACAAAGGCCGGGAGTATCTGCTTTGCAAATTCGAGAGCATAACCCTCTCGGATCACTTCTAGGACCCATTGATCGGACGTGACTTGGGACCAGGCGGGGAGGAACTGCCTTAAGCGGCCCCCCACCGGCAGCTCTCCCACCTGGACCCCCGTTTTCTCATTGTGGTTTTCTAGGGCCAACGGAGGAGGAGGAGGCACAAAAACCTCTCCCTGCTCCCCGAAACCCCCTGAAACTCTGTCCCCTTGAAGAGAAACGGCCCTTAGGAAAGGGATTCACCCTGGCTGGACGAAACCTTCGGGGATCCCTAGGCTGGCTCCGCCCTGGGGCTAGTGCACGAGCTTGCTTCGGTCTGTCCTCCGGCAGCCTGCCCCCTTTAGAATCGCCAAGGTCCTTTACTAATTTATCTAAGTCCTCTCCAAACAACAACTTCCCCTTGAACAGGAGACGACTCAGGCGCGCCTTTGAAGAGGCATCGGCTGCCCAATTTCGCAGCCATAAGTATCGCCTGGCTGCTACCACCGATGCCATGTTTTTAGACAGACTCCTGATAAGGTCATACCGACTGTCCGCTAGGTAGGCAGCTCCGGACTCCAGCTTAGCTGAAATTGACTGAGTATCCCCGGGGGAACCCTCTGCCCGCTGAAGCTGCTGAGCCCATCTCAAACAGGCCCGGGCAACCCAAGCCCCGGAAACCGAGGCCTGTAAAGCGAGAGCACTGATATCAAAGGCTTGCTTCCGCAGCGTGTCCAATCTTCTATCCTGAGAATCCTTCAAGGCCGCTCTGCCCTCGACCGGGATCGTCGTCTTCTTTGTCACCGCAGATACCGCTGCGTCCACCCTGGGCGATCTCAGCAGTTCTCTGTCCGGTTCCGGCAGGGGGTAAAGTCTTGACATAGTGCGCACGCCCCTTAAACTGGATTCTGGCTGATCCCACTCCTCCTGGATCATCTGACGTACCACTTTGTGTACGGGAAAGACCTTTTGGGATCTCCTGACCGCCTGGATCAAAGGATCTTCCAACGCTTCCTCCACTGTAGGAGCGTCGGAGGTTACATTGAGCACCTTGAGGGACTCGTTGATTAGCGCCGGGAGCTCTTCCCGCCGAAACACTCTCACAATGCGGGATTGGTCCTCTTCTGGAATCTCTCCCTCTTCGAGTTCTTCTTCTTCTTCTTCTTCTCCCGGCTCCTTGTCCGAGACCTCCTCCTCAGGCGTATCCTGGGAAAGGGACGAGAGGGGCTCCTCACTCACCAGCCTTGCGCGCTTGGGAGGGGCCTCAGAGAACTGGTGGCCAGTCTTCAATGGCCTAGTCCCCAGACTTTCTAGCGTTGGTCCTGAGTCCGCAGCTTCAATTCCTTTCTTGCGCATACAATAAGCCTTGTGCAGCAAGAGGACAAAGTCCGGGGAGAATAGGTCATTGGCACTTCCCTCCTCCGTTGCCGTTAGGGGGAGGGGAGGAGGGGGGCCGTCACTCCCGAGGTAGAAGGTGGAGGAGAATGGGGTTCCCTTTCCAGAGGGTCCCCCGACGACTGTGCCGTATGAGACATAGCTAGTTGAAGATCTTGCTCCACCGAGACAGCCTCTGCCGCACAACCCCTGCAGACTCCTGCCTCGGCTGTACCCTTGCGAGTGCCACAGGACGGGCAACGCGCTTTGCCAGTCATGTCCTCTTTGTAGCTCAAAGAGCAACTTGGCAGAATTAAGAAATAAACCCAAAATTAGGAAATAAACAAATTAACCGAAATTAAATTAAATTAAAATTAATTTGAAATGCAAATTAAAGATTGTGGAATTTCTGAAAGGGGAGGCTAAGCTCCCCAAAACGCTATATCCTCTCCCTGCCTGTAAACTACCAGGGCGGGAGAGTACTGAAGAAAAAACCAAAAACAGAAACTAGCTTAATTAAGCTAAAAACAAAGTATCCCCCATTACAACTCTTCCCCAGTACTTGCGATTTAGCCGCGTTGAAACAGCGCGTTGATGGGCGGAAGGCCGCTGTCCTCCGGGGGCTCACACGTGGTAGGCCGAAGCCACGTGGAGCGCTACCCGGTCGGCGTTTCTGCTGAACTCTCCTTCCTTGTCTGCAGAGTTCGATCGGCAGCAGGAACCGGCTTTGGGAGAGGCGAACGGCCCCGACGCTCCTGAACTGTCGGGACCCAGCCGGAGGAGTGGGGTGACATCGCGCTGCCGCCTCAAGCGCTCAACCGCCAGAGGGCTTCGGCGCGAGGCAAGGCAGTACTCCGGTGAAGGAGACCCCAGCCGGGGGAAGTGGATTTGCGGCTCTCCCCCCGCAGACGAAGGAGCCTCTGTCGGAAGGTTCAGGTACCATGGAGACCCCAGGCTCCTCTGTCCCGTACAAGGCCCGAATTCCTCTTCTGTGCAGGAGGGGGGAGGGGGGGAGGGGGGAAACGGAGAATTAAAGGAGCAGTTCCAAGGAAATGCTAAGTCTTAAAGTTAAAGGAAGAAATTAAATAAAATAGATTAAAATTAAATTAAACTAGCCAAATTAAATTAAATTAAATTAAAGAATGGAGACTCCAGTAAGCCCTTGGCTTACGGAACCCTCCAGCTGCTTGGAGGCTGAGAATACTGGGATCTGTGGGTGGTACCAGTGGTATTTATCCCGTCCCATCCTCAAAAGGATAGACAGCCTTCAAGCTGCTGGAAGGGTTGCGCAACCCCGGAAGTAAGGGACTGGACTGAAGTGACGATAAGGAAAAATTATTATTTATTTTTATGAAGGCCTTTTTAATCATAAAGCACTGTATTATCATTAAACAGCTAGTTAGTGATTCTCAAGATTTATGTATGTGGAAGATCAAAATATGTGAATGTATGACTATGGAAATCATGACAGCACAATCTATTGGAGATAAATTTATTTGTTTGTTTGTTTATCTAACATCTTTTAAATACTGTCTTTCTACAAGTCAAGATGGTTCATATTTAACTCAGCGCTTGAGCATTAAACATCTTTAACCAAATATGCTCATTACATTTAACAATAGCATAACAGGTATTAAGGACAGTAAAATGCAATGTGTGCCTTTGAGTCAGTCCTGACTCCTGGCGACCCAGAAGCTCCTGGGTTTTCTTGGCAGTGTCACTGGAAATAGATTGCCAGGCCTTTCTTCCGAGGCAATGGAGGGTTAAGTGACTTGCCCAAGGCCACAAGGAGTGCTAGTGGGAATCAAACCCTGGTTGCTTGGTTACCAAGCCAGTGTTCTAACCAATAGACTACTCCTCCACTCCATTAAGGACAGTAAGGGGCAATAAACCTAACTATGTACAATGAGATAAGAATTATTGCTTGTTGCGGGAAGAAGTTCCTATTGAGAATCTTGATCGTAATGCTCCAAGAATAGCAGGGTTTTCAACTTCTTGTGGAAGTCGCCTGTGTCTTCGATGAACCTTGTTTGGTGTGGTAGAGAGTTCCAAAGTGGTGGGGCATATAGTGAGACTGTTCTGCTGTTAGACCTTTGTTTACTCATGGGTTTAGCTGGTGGTATGTCGAGCAGGCCGTGTGTATTTTGTCTCCTGAGCCTTCTCTGAATATGGAAAATGGACAGTGATTCTTTTGCAGAACAGACCCAAAATTCCATTTATAAAAATTAAGTGTTATTACTTGGAAGAAAAGGCCTGTCAATCTACTTCCGGTAATACATTGCCAAGAAAATCCAGAGGCAGTTGGGTCACCAGCAGTCAGCTCCTGGCAAAATAAATGGACTCTAATATATGAGAATTTTTAAATAATCATCTATGAGTATAAACTGAATTTACCTGTGTATTCTGCTTACACCTCTTTGTAAGGGGGCTTTCCCTTATTCACCATTATGAACACAATAAATTTTGCAAAGGGATAACAAAAGCCTGAAAAAAAGTTAAAAAACTAGAATGTGGAAGGAGAGAATGGGGTCAGAGTTCAAGACTCCTTGTAAGAGCACAATTCACCATTACAGAACTTTTAAGTTCTGCATAAACAGCAGCTTCTAGTTTCCGGTTCAAGTGTACAGATTTAAATGCCCTCTCACTATGGAACATCAGAGATGAAAATGATTAAGAGGAAGAAGAAACCAAATTTCAGCAGAACAGAATTCCACCTCTTAGTGGAAGCCATATTGCCCTTAGATAGCAGAAAAGGGAATCTGGAAATACAGGTTTCCTTCTAAGTAAATCTTCTCTGGTGATACAATGCCCAATTATCACCCAAAAAGAAAAGTGGTCAGTGAAATGGCTTTGGACTATATATGCCAACATATCTGCAATATAAAAGAATCAAATAAAACAAGACCAATTAAAAAAGGAAATAGTAGGAAATAATATAAAAACTGGGACATTGCCAGGACATGATTATTTTAGACAATGATCTCAATATAAGAGGAGTAATAAATAAATCCCAATCATCATGCATACTCACTCATACAGCTTCAACATTTATCTATTATTTTAAAGAAAACCATGCAGCTGACAACAAGCACAGAGAAACCTTCAGATGTTCGCATTTATAGGGATACCCTTAACAAAGAAATAAACACCTGCAAATGATACATTCAAATACAGAATAACTACACAACCAATAACATAATTGCCTATTTAAACAATAAGGGGGTCATTCCGAGCCACGAATAGCAGGGATGTAAGCCCCGCCTGGACGAACATTCCTGCTATTCGTCCCCCTTGCAATGTTCCCTGTACAAACAGCGGAGTTGTAAGTCCCCCTGGACGTGGGGTAGCAGTTGCGGCCAGTGGGGACAAAGCAGGGAGGCATGCATGAAGTTCCCCGTAGCAGGACCCTGGCCATGGGAGGCTGGAGCGGGGGTCGGGCTGCAGGGAAAGGACAATCTTGGAGGTGGCTAGCATTCGTGGCTCTGTAATGGAGCCATGGCAACAAGACGCCATGGCACTGCGGCTCCATTACAGAGCCATACTGAGTTAGCCGGGTATGCAGCTGGGCATGCAGCTAATCAGAATCAGGGCCAGCCTGCACGTCCAGAATGGTAGACCCGATTCCACCCGGCCGCACAAGGGGTTGGGTGTCCAGGAGAGAACCAACCTCCATGTGGACAATTAGGCAACAGCTAGAGAGGTGCACTCTATTTCACTATTGAGCCCTTGAAGCTCCAACGAGCTCAGGCGATAAATCCACCTTTGTTCTAAATAACTCAATCTACATAAGGAATCACCTCCTCACCAATCGCCAACAACCTGGTCAATCACTCTCCAACTAAATTGTGAAGCCTCATGTTTATATTCAACAAAATGAGAAACCATCAGAGCTGATATGTGGCATTGGAAATCCTGCAAAAATGTTTCTTCAAACACTTGCGAATGGGTTGGGTCGTTCGATCTACATATAATTTAGAACATGGACAAATGATAATGTATGTTTATGTTTATTTTATTTGATATACCGCCCTTTGGAAAAACAGAGCGGTTTACAATATACAAAACTTCATAAGAAAAAGGCACGAGGCCAGAAGGAAGAAAGGAAGTTACAATTATTGATAGGTAAACAGGAAAGAAAAAGAGAGTAGGACGAGACTGGAGGTCAGGTTACACAAAGGGGGAGGGAAGGTCAAAGGCGAGGGAGAAGAGGTGGGTCTTTAGATCCTGCTTAAAGGTGAGGTGGTGGGGCTCTATACGAAGGGAGGTGGGGAGTGAATTCCAGAGGGCAGGGCCTGCGAAAAAAAAGGCTGAGGAGCGGGTGGACTGAAGGTGTGCAAGGGAGGGGGAGGGAAGATGGAGGCGATTGAGGTGAAATGAGCGAGGAGTGTGTCTGGGGGTATGGAAGATGATGAGATCCGCCAGGTATTGCGGGGTGTTGGTATGAAGTGCCCTATGAACAAGAGTGAGCAGCTTAAACTGAAAACGAAAGGGGACCGGTAGCCAGTGAAGATGAGCAAGTACGGGAGCAGCGTGGTCACGTGGAGAGGAGTGAGTGATGATGCGAGCAGCAGTATTTTGAATCCTCTGTAGTCTGTTGAGTTGGGATTTGGGAAGGCCAGTGAAGATGGAATTAGAGAAGTCTAGGCGTGACATGACTAGTGACAGTAACAGCGTGGTGAGGGTGGGCGGGGTGAGAAAAGGGTGAATTGCACGAACTTGACGCAGAAAGAAGAAAGAGGTCTTGGTGATATGTGAGACGTGTGCCTGGATTGGCACATGTGTAGATAATATTACATGAAATACAAGATGTTGTATAACACGAGCCATATTGCTCATGCGTGGTCAGATGAAACCACTGTGATCCGGCTAATGTACTGGCACACCATCGACAACGATCACAGCCCACATGGGTCCCTTCAACAGGCAACGGAGTACTCATCTGCAAATAGTTGTTAATGTTCTTACCCCAGTTTATAGGCAAAACAAGGGGCCAACTCCGATGCACTATCTAAAGCCTGCAGGGTGCACCATTATGTTTGATCAAACCAGCTATGCAGGGGGCTCATGTTAGAATAAGGCAGAACACAAACCAATCATTCTTCAGAAGACTGGTTAGAATTCACTGGTAATAACAACCAATCACAATGAGCATATTTGGCTCTTTTAAACACTCATGTAATGGCAGATAAAGGATACTCTTTTACCAACAGCAATTGTTGAAGATCTTTAGGTTTCCCAAAAAATGTCATCAAACGAAGAACAAATTTGTTACAAGCACAGGAACTACCAAATAAACAGGCTTTTCTTAAGGTGCCGAGGGTGATTGCTCTGAAATCGCAATGTGTTTCTCTTGACAGTTTTAAGGTATAAAGAAGTAGATAACACAGGTACACTAAAAAAATTTTTTTTAAACTGCCTCTAATGTTTCGATTGATTTTTACGTTTTTCGGTGCGCTGAATCCAAATCTGGTAACCAATTTGCTCCATCACGTACAGATTGTTTGCTACATTGGGTTAGCAGTTTGAGGTGAACGTTTCAGATTGAGTGCGATCAAGATAAAAGTTTCTTGGATGAATTCTTTATACTAATTGTTTAGTAGTTATTCAAATAAGAATAAAGAAAATTGTAACAAGGCAGCACATAAGAATAGAGTAATGTCAACAAAACACACTGTGATGGTAGCAAAATTGTCTGCACTTAAAACAGCCACATACATGTGCACAAACATTAAGCATATAAGAGCGAGGTTAGACACAAAGCAAAGCAAAGAAATGTGCAAAAAATGTTGTACAGGTATGTATGTAAGAATAGAAAACGCAAACCGCACCATTGCAATACATGAAGACAAACACCCGATGGTGTGAAAATAAAATTCTAATAAATGAGATCCGACACTGTGGTAATAACTAGCAAATTTTTATTTCAAAGTTTAGTAAAAACACGATATTTGTCAACACAGTTTAGATTTTAAAGTCATTCTTGGGTCAATCAATCTCCTGGTGGGCCCGTTTCTTCTTCCCCCGAATGCTTCTCTTGGTGCGCTGCTTGGCGTATTTTTCATCTGGGGTTTCCCACAGCAGCAACCAGCAGAAATCAGCCATCATAGTGGTGTTCCATCTTCCTTGGTACCTTCTCTCTGCGTCCTTGATGTCCTGGTGAAACCTTTCACCTTGTTCTTCACTGTACGCCCCCAAGTTTTCGGGAAAGTAGTTCACATGGGAGTGCAAGAAATGGACTTTCAGGCTCATGTTACAGCCTTGTTCTTTGAAGGCATTGAGCATCCTGGCAACAATATCCTTATAGTTCTCATCCCGCCTGTTCCCCAAGAATTTGAGAACAACATCCTTGAAGGAATCCCAGGCTTCTTTTTCCTTCTCAGACATCGTTTCAGCGAATGCTCCATCTGAAATGAGTTTCCTTATATCAGGGCCAACAAACACTCCTTCCTTTAGCTTTGCTTCAGAAAGTCGGGGGAACTTTGAGCAAAGGTACCGAAAGCACTCACCATCTTTTGGAAGGGACTTGATGAATTGCTTAATGAGACCCAACTTAATGTGGAGAGGTGGTAATAGAATTTTATCACGAGGTACCAAGCTCTCATGAAGAACATTTTTCTCACCGGGTCTCAAATACTCCCGAATTGGCCAGTCTTTTTTCCCCCAGTGTAGGTCGCGGGCCCGGCTATCCCACAAGCAAAGGAAGCAGGGATATTTGGTGAAACCGGATTGCTGCCCTAATAGCATGGATAGAATTTTAAAGTCTCCACAAATCATCCACTTATGCTCATCATAACGAATCTTCTGAAGAATCAGGGCCAAATTCTCGTATTTTTCTTGGAGAATAACAGAGTGAGCAATATGAACTGAAGCGAATGTGTTGCCATTATGAAGAACACCTTTTATGCTGTCTTTTGACGAATCAATGAACAGCCGCCATTCAGCAGGATCATACTTGAGTTTAAACTTTTCCATCACTCCGTATATATCGTTGCAAAATACCAAATCTTCCTCTTTGCTGAAATACTTCAAAAATTGTGTCTCGCGGTTGCGGTACCAATAAAAAGTTGTTCCTGGTGACAATAGATTTTTCTGTTTAAGCCGAGAACCTAGCAGTTGGGCAGCATCTTTTGGGAGTCCTAAATCCCGGACTAAATCATTCAATTCAGCTTGAGAGAAAAATTCAGGTTTCGGATCTGGTTCAGTTTCAAACTCGGAAGTACTGGATTCATCGGGAAAAGCCATCTGCTGAGTCTAATCATGATCAGAACCGTCCACACAAATATGATCCAAAGATTTTGGTGGTTCAGGCACAGGTACTTCGTTGCTATGAGGCATAGGCCTAATTGCTGAGGGAAGGTTGGGGTAACTTATTACGTTCTTATTTTTTAAGTTGTATCCCTTCACAATGCAAGAGCAAAAATAGCAGTCACTGCTGTGGTCTCTTTGTTCACGCCACATCATAGGTATTCCGAAACGAAATGCTTGTTTTTTACCTTTCATCCATAAGCGTAGATCTTCCTCACATGTCTTGCACACTTTGTGAGGAGCCCACGGTTTGTCTTGATCGCCTAACTTCAAACCGAAATAGGCGAAATATACTTTTTTAATAAATGCAGAAATGTTCCTCTGCCTCTTTTTCACGGTATATTCCCCACAAATAAAACAAAAACTGTCCGGAGAGTTGACGCAACCTCTGGCTCTGTGAGCCATCACAAATACACAGCACTGAAAACTACAACTGTAGTGAACCACTTCGGAATAAAGCTGGATTATGACTGAGCAAACAAAAGGTAATAATGAACTTGCAAGAAACTGAAATTTGACAGGAACGTTCATGTCACAACCACCGTGTTTGAGCGAGCGAACGAGGCGAGGCGAACTGGAAAGAACATGCGCCAGCGCGAGTACTGGATTTAGCCCCCCGCCTCCCAATTGTCCTGTTAATGTATAAAATGAATACAAAACACTCTAAAATATCATGAGGGAGTGTTTCTAGTTAGTTAACCATTACAACCTCTATTTTGGGCCAAGAAAATAAACTGCAGTCGGCTAAAAAGAAATTATGTGAACATTCCTTATATGGGTAAGAAATCTAATTTTGCAAGAAAACGTGACGTGATGGAACATTTTGGCTATTTTTCCTGGATTCAGCACCCCAAAATCTATAGGAATCAGTTGCAAAACTGGAGGCAGTTTTTTGGTAGTGTACCTGTGTAATTTACCAGCATTAACTGATACAAGAGCATCTAGAAATTCAATCACTGTCAGAATATTTCATGGAAATTTTCAAAAACTGATTTTGCTCATTAAGCCAACTGGCAAATTTCTGCAAATGTTGCAAAGAACCATACCAAATCACAAAAATATCATCCAGGAAACACTTCCATAGACCAATATGTGCTAAACATACAGAAGAATAAATATCTAAATCTTCAAAATGGGCCTAATTCTCCAGTTATTGGTGCACCAAGAGTTATTGGTGCACCAATGTTGCAGCAAGAGTCATCATGGAAAAAAGCATCACAGATCACATATCACCAGTACTAATAGAACTGCATTGGCTCCCGGTAGCCGCCCGCATCATCTTCAAACTACTCATAACAACGTTTAAGCTCATTCACAACATTGCACCCTCCTACCTCGACAACCCAATCACTATACAACCGCACAACAGGAACAGAAGAACCATAAATCTCAACACTCTCTGTGTCCCGATCAGCATAAGATCTGTCAAAGCAGAAACAAGCAACAGAGCATTCACATATACAGCACCAATCCACTGGAACCAACTCCCACACGAGTTACGACTGACAAATAACTTGAGTGAATTCAGAAGGAAACTCAAAACCCACTTATTTCAGGCTCACTACAACCTGACCTAAGTGTGACACCTTACCTCAACGAGTTTGCTTTTGCCTGCCATGATGGCATTCGAAATACCCTCAGCATATGGATTACCTGTATGTAATCTTGTATATATGTATATTTTACGCCCCTCCCACGCACCTACAATCAAATGTATTTTTTAGATTTGTGAGCCCCAATTCAATGTACAAAGTATCTAATCACTATTTCCTGTGTTATGTAAATCATTGCTCAATCAAAATGTGTATCTTAAAAATCACTGTATTGTACGATACATTATGATTCTGTAAAGTAAACCGCTGCTGATCGCAGGAAGCAGCGGTATACAAATGTTTACTAAATAAATAAATAAGTTATTGTTTAAGTGGGCAATTATGTTATTGGTTGTGTAGTTATTTTGTATTTGAGTGTATCACTTGCAGGTGTTTATTTCTTTGTTAAGAGTATCACAATATATCGTGATGCCAGTTCCTGCTTTGCCAAAAAAACAGCTGATTGCTTGTTAAGCTATGGTGGCTGATTGTCATGTGTAAGACTTCCCCTAATGTAAGGCTCTAGATAGCCTGAAACATGTCGCTATCTCGAGTTATGATGTTATCCTAAGATTCAGCTAAGAGTTTTAAAATTGTGTTCACTGAAAATTATTGGTGTCAGTGAGTTGGTTGGTTACACAGATGAGACCAATGAATTAGAATGCTGGGACCAGTTGATTGGAGGCTTGTTCCTTTGGTATAGTCCTAAAGCAAACATCTGAATGTTTCTCTGTGCTTGTCAGCTGTATGTTTTTTCTTTAAAATAATGGATACATGTTGAAGCTGTATGAGTGAGTATGCTTGATGATTAGGACATGATTATTGGCACCCTTATAAACAATTCAAATTGGTTTGAACAGAACCACATTCCAATTGCAGTAAAATTAGATCCACGTGATCAATTGTCAGTACTCGCATGACTTGAATCAACCAATAAATGATAGCTCTAATGTTTAAAATGGCCACATTCACTCCCTGTTCCAGTTTCACAATGGTGAAGACAGGAGAGCTGCCTGAGACCATCAGAAAAGCCATGATCTCCTAACCTCAAACTTCAGAGGGGTATAAGGCCAACTCCAAAGATCCTGTGTCTACAGTTCACAATGTTATTAATAAGTTTTCTGTTCATGGAACTGTCAAGAACCTCCCAGGATGCAATGGGAAGAGGAAGATTAATCAAAGTAGTCTTCAAAGGTTAGTGCAAACTGTTGGAAAAATATCACATACAACATCCCAAGACCTTGAGTAATCTGGAGTGGCGATTTCAACCCGCATCATATTTCTCGCAATAAATAAAGGAGGACTTCATGGGCGAAGGCCAAAGAGGATCCCACTGCTCAAAGACAAACATAAAAAGGCATGCCTGATCTTTGCTCAAACCTTCCTTAAGAAACCACAATTCTTCTAGGAAAATTTTCTGTGGACAGCTGAAACCAAACTTGAGCTCTATGGCAATGCAGACTAGCGATACATTTGCAGGAGAAGAAATGAAGCTTATAAGGAAAAAAACACCCTTCCTACAGTTAAATATGGTGGAGGTTCCATAATGTTGTGGGGTTGTTTTGCTGCCTTAGGAACTGGAGGCCTGGAACACATTAAAGGTATTATGAAGTCAGAGCTAGCAAGGTATTCTAGAGTGAAATGAGCTACCTAGTGTCTGAAAGCTAGGTCTGGGTCAAAGGTCATGGGCCCTTCAGCAGGACAATGACCTAAAATATACATCCAAAAGTACAAAAGAATGGTTAAAAAGGAAAAAATGGACTGTTTTAAACTGGCCAGCAAAGAGTCCTGATCTCAATCCAATCCAGAACCTTTGGAAAGAGCTGAAATATGACATTGGTAAAATGAATCCTGGAAACATTCATGAGCTGGAACAAATCGCAGTTGAAGAGTGGGAGAAACTATGAAACTTATAGATGGCTACAAGAAATGTTTGGAGGCTGTCATCACTGCCAAGGATTGTGCAACCAAATATTAGTGAAGGTGCCATTAATCCTGTCCAGGTCATATTTTGTTTTTTTTCTCAGAAATTACTACATCTAAGTTGCACAGATAATTTTTTTGTTGTATATCTTTGAACATACTATTACAATATTATGACGGCATACAGTTGGAATATTTCCAATTATTTTTCAAAATATTGTACACAACATACCTAAAATGCAAGGGTGCCAATAATGTTGTCCACAACTGTAGGTGCAGAGACCAGGTTGTTTAGATGGGGCAGGCTTGCAGTGACAGAAGAGGCTAAGGAGAAGGAGGAGAAAAAAAAAGAGGAAAAAAAATGCAAAACACCTCTCAGAAATGAACAAAATTAGACTAAAAAAAAAACAATTTTTCTCTGGCATCTAAAAATTGCAGTTTATGCCCGAGATTTTAAAAATGACTGGCAGGTATGTGCAAGACGTATACAAGCTCAGTAGCAGGATATCACAATGTACCCTCCAAAAATACAAAGAGGAATATTCTGAGTCCCAGTTCATAATATAACCAGTTGTTTTTTTTTTTTTTACAAAGTCATCTTCTTGATGGCCAGCTAAGTCACCAGACTGGAAAGTTGTCATCCCATACATCAGCTAGGCTTAACCAAGACACAAGCTTAAACAAGGGAGAAAGAGAAAAAGATTCAAATAGATCTATGCTGAAAAGATCAGCCTGCAGAATATCAGAGGAGCCAAGGACAGAGCAGAGAAGTGCCCAGGATTCCAGCTGCTCAGACGAAAGGGAGAGGCTCACAGGAAAGCTGTGGGTGGAAGGGATCTGTTTATTGGATTTATCTCTCACCAAGACAAGGTATGATTTTTATTAATTTACTAACAATTAGTATTTCCCTATTGAAGATGAAAATAAATATTTTCCAAATTATATCTCCACAGATATTTTTTTTTTTTTTTTGAGATCTAAAATAGTTTGGAGCTGCCTAAACCTCAAACATACTATACTCTGAAGGGAACTGGTTATGGGAGTTATTGGTCTTTTTGCAACTTTACTGCAGAATGAACATCAAGAAGAGCAGGGAGTAAGGTGCATAGCCCAGGACTCAAAGAAGGTATATAAGAAGAGAAGAAGAATACCAGCAGACTGCTTCAGGTCCAAGGACTTTGAAATGCTATACCTTTTGCATATAACAACTTGCTATCATTGCTTTGCTCCTTTTTTTAGGTGTGTTTTGCATAAGCAATATAGCGCCTATTGGGGAGGCTCTAGCCAGATGGGTGAAGTTGTGTGTGCCCATATGCATCTGTCTGTTTGTGCATCCTCTCCCTCCCAAAGCAGCAGGTTGAAGAGCCAGTGGAAGTCCAGTCCCACTGGTGTGAAAAGCAGGCTGTGGTCAGAAGTCGCTGGAGTCCCTGGGTCCCACCAACATGAACAGTAGGGCTGCAGCCTAGCTGCCTGAGAGATGAGAAGGGGCAGGTAAGAAGTGGAGCATGGAGAAAAGGGGATGGGTTAGGGAAGGGCAGGGAAAGCCTAAGGGAATGGGTGGGACTAGGGGGAGGGAGAAATGGGGAGGGGAGGGGTTAGAGGAGGAACTGATATGAGGGAGTAAAAAGCAAGGAAGGGAGTGAGTGCAAAATTGGTTGGGAGAGGAAGGAGTGGGGAAGGGTATGGGGAGGAGGTGGGAGAAAGTACACATCTGGGTGAAGGGAAGAAGAGTATGTACAGGAAAGAAGGTATTGAAGGGAACAGATGGAAAACACTCATAACACATATATACCTGCATGCATGGACCCCCCCCCCAACATGCCCTATTGACCCCCATACACACACACATCCTGACACAACCCCCATCAGTCACACACACACACATGCACGGACTGTTCATGGCAAACATATATGCACGCATCCCCTGAACCCCCATAATACACCAACACACAAACACGTTTGCATCTCCATATCCCCCCCATGACACACATACGCGCACATGGTCTATGGTTTATTTCTCCGTTTGATATAGCGCCTTTAACTAGCGACAACAAGGAGAAATTTCACTTACCGTTAATTTCCTTTCCTGGAATACTGCTAGACCAGTCCAGACAAGCAGATTATGCACCCCTGCCAGCAGATAGGGAGACAGAGAAAAAAACTCCAGAGCTGTGATTGGTCAGGCTCTAGGTGACATAGGTATACCCCTAGCAGGGCCGGCCCGTCCATTGAGCGAGAATGTTTTTTGCACAGGGCCCCGCGTTTCAGGGGGCCCCGCGCAAAAAACATTCTGATCCAACATTAAAATTTAAAAAAAAAAAAAAAAAAAGCTGTCGCTGCCACTGCCGGGGCCGCCGCGGCAGAATCGAGTGTGCCGCGGGGCCCCCCCTGCCCAGCAGAGCAAGCCCTCCCGGTATCACCTCTCTCACTCAGCTGCCTCCAGTCACACGCGCCGGCTTTCAGAGCGCGAGGGGAGTTTCTCCCTCGCTGCTCTGTTAAGCCCGCGGGGGCTGATGGGAAGTCCCATCAGCCCCCGCGGGCTTAACAGAGCAGCGAGGGAGAAACTATCCCCCCGCGCTCGGAAAGCCGGCGCGTGTGCCGGGCGGCAGCTGAGAGAGGGGACCCCGGGGCGGGCAGGCTCGGCGGGGCCGGGGGGGCCCCGCGGCCCACTCGATTCTGCCGCGGCGGCCCCGGCCCCGGCAGAGGCCGCGACAGCTTTTTTTGTAAAAATAATTTCGCTGGGGGGGGGGTTAGGAGTGGTGATGGGCTGGGGGGGTTAGGAGTGGTAATGGCTGTGGACTGTTGTGGGGGTTAGGACTGGTGATGGGCGGGGGGGGTTAGGAGTGGTAATGGCTGGTGGCTGTTGGGTGGTTAGGACTGGTGATGGGCTGTTGGGGTGTAGGAGTGGTAATGGCTGTGGGCTGTTGGGGGGGTTAGGACTGGTGATGGGCTGGGGGGGGTTAGGAGTGGTAATGGCTGTGGGCTGTTGGGGGAGTTAGTTCTGGTAATGGGCTATGGGGGGCTAGGACAGGAAATGGGCTGATGGGGGGGATTAGGAGTGGAGATGGTCGGGGGGGGTTCGGAGTGGTAATGGCTGTGGGCTGTAGGGGGGGTTAGGACTGGTGATGGGCTGGGGGGGGTTAGGAGTGGTAATGGCTGTGGGCTGTTGGGGGGTTAGGACTGGTGATGGGCTGTTGGGGATTAGGAGTGGTAATGGCTGTGGGCTGTTGGGGGGGTTAGGACTGGTGATGGGCTGGGGGGGTTAGGAGTGGTAATGGCTGTGGGCTGTTGGGGGGTTAGGACTGGTAATGGGCTATGGGGGGCTAGGACAGGAAATGGGCTGATGGGGGGGTTAGGAGTGGTGATGGGCTGGGGGAGGTTAGGAGTGGTGATGGGCTATGGGGGGGCTATGGGCGAGCTATGGGGGGCTATGGGCTACGGGGGAGCTAAGTCTATATGGGCTGATGGGCTTAGGACTGGAAGTGGGCTATGGGGGGGGCTTAAACTAAAAATTGGGTGATGGGGGATTAGGACTGGAAATGGGCTGGTGGGATTAGGACTGGGAGTGGGCTATGGGGGGCTAGGACTGGTAATGGGTTGGGGGGGTTGCTAGGACTGGTAATGGGTTGGGGGGGTTGCTAGGACTGGAAATGGGCTGGGGGATTAAGACTGGAGGTGGGCTGATGGGGTTAGGACTGGTAATGGGCTATGGGGGGCTAGGACAGGAAATGGGCTGATGGGGAGGGGTTAGGACTTGAGGTGGGCTGTTGGGTGGGGTTAGGACTGGAAATGGGCTGATGGGGGGTTAACACTGGAGGTGGTCTGATGGGGTTAGGACTGGTAATGGGCTATGGGGGGGGTTAGGACTGGTAATGGGCTATGGGGGGGCTGGGACAGGAAATGGGCTGATGGGGAGGGGTTAGGACTTGAGGTGGGCTGATGGGGTTAGGACTGGTAATGGGCTGTGGGCTGTGGGCTGATGGGGGGGTTAGGACTGGCAATGGGAAATGGCGGGCTTAAGACTGCAAAAGGCCTGATGGCTGATGGGGGCTGTCTGGTAATGGTCTATGGGGGGTTAGGACTGATAATGGACTATGGGGGGGGGCTAGGACAGGAAATGGGCTGATGGGGCGGGGTTAGGACTTGAGGTGGGCTGATGGGGTTAGGACTGGTAATGGACTGTGGGCTGATGAGGGGGGTTAGGACTGGCAATGGGCTATGGGGGGCTGACTGGAAATGGGTTGATGGAGGTTAGGACTGGAAGTGGGCTGATGGTGGGTTAGGACTGGAAGTGGGCTGATGGGGGGAAAGGACTGGAAATGAGTAATAGGGGGGCATTAAACTGAAAATGGGGTGATGGGGGGTTAGGACTGGAAGTGGGTTGATGGGGGGGGGCTAGGCCTGGTATTGGGTTGGGGGGTTGCTAGGACTGGAAATGGGCTGATGGGGGGCTAGGACTGGAAATGGGCTGATGGGGGGCTAGGACTGGAACTGGGCTGATGCAGGGACTAGAAGGGAATGGATGCTGGGTGAGGCTGGAACTAGAAGGGAGCTGGTGTTGGGGGAGGATTAGAATGGGATGGGGCTGGGAGAGTAAAATGGAGAGGGGAAAAATATTTTGTGTGCGAGGGATAAAAAATCTACAATTGGCCGGGTATTGGGAGAGTAAGTGGGGATTGAGGATGGAGGGGTAAATTTTGAGTAGATGAAATAGGAATGAGGAAAGAGCAAAAGGAGAAAGATTAGTATGTTAAAGCAGATGTAGAGGGAGAATGGAAAAAAAAACCAAGAAGACAGAAGGAAGGACAAATGGACAGCAGATGGAGAGTTAGCAGAAGACACGAAGAAACCAGAAGAAAGTGGCTGGAACAATTGCAACTGAAAAAAAATGCACAAAAGGTAGAAAAATATCTCTTTATTTTGAATTTATTAACAGGAATATGTCAGCTCTGGGAAATGTGCATCATTAATTTTTGCGCTTTGTTTAGTACAAGAGGAAATTAATTTATAGTTTTATTTCTACAGTGTTGTATATTCCAAGTTTGGCTTTTGGGGTTCCCAGTTTAATTATTGTCTTCCTGTTTCTAAATTGTGATTCCTTGTTTGGTGATGGTCTATGTTGTGCATGTGTAACTGAGCTGAGGTATTCTGTTTATATAATTCCTATTTGACATTGCCACTTGTTCTTTCCCCAGTAGGTCATGTATTGTTGTTCTCTGAAATGTATTGGTTTAATATTTGCAGTGTTGCCTTTTGATAGTTAGGGTATGGTGCTTTGTGAGTCCTGGTAGTGCTGTTAGGATACGGCGGGTTTGCTATGGGTTCTAAATGGGCAGTGTTTGTAGTAGTTCCTAATGTGCCTGGCGGTTGGTACTGGATTATAGTAATGTAGAAACCTTTTAGTCTTTCTTTATCCATATACTCATTAAGAGGCATGTTTACTAAAAGTTAGTGTATGGTAACATTATGCAAATATTTATGCAAATGAGGCACCTTATGCAAATGAGGCCCCGCACCGAGTCTCCGCACATGGCCCCGCACCCCCCTTGGGCCGCCCCTGACCCCTAGGGGTCCTATTCAGTAACAATGTAACAAGCCAAAAAGGCAACATCTCAGGGACAAAATGCAACTATGAACCCTTAAAAAAAGAACCAACTCAACCCCTCAACGCGAACGAAAAACGGAAGAGGAGGATCAAATATCATTTCCAAGGGAAGAAGCCTGAAATGACTGCTTTGACACATTCCCAGTAAACAAACTCCGGATGTGCTCGCGGAGCGTATGACTGTCGGCTGCTCTGCACAAGTACCAGTGCCTCTGACAAGCTGGGTGGGTTCTGGACTGGTCTAGCAGTATTCCAGGAAAGGAAATTAACGGTAAGTGAAATTTCTCCTTCCAGATCATACTGCTAGACCAGTCCAGACAAGCGGGAAGTACCTAAGCTAATTACCCTCAGGGTGGGCAGATAGAACCACCGACAGCACCGCAACTCCGAAACGACTGTCCTCTCAGGCCTGTATATCCAACCGATAGTGGTCGTCCTTGTCCTCTTTTGTTCAGCACTATCGGTTGGATATACAGGCCCGAGAGGACAGTCGTTTCAGAGTTGCGGTGCTGTCGGCAGTTCTATCTGCCCACCCCGAGGGTAATTAGCTTAGGTACTTCCCGCTTGTCTGGAGTGGTCTAGCAGTATGATCTGGAAGGAGAAATTTCACTTACCGTTAATTTCCTTTCCTGGAATACTGCTAGACCAGTCCAGAACCCACCCAGCTTGTCAGAGGCACTGGTACTTGTGCAGAGCAGACGACAGTCATACGCTCCGCGAGCACATCCGGAGTTTGTTTCCTGGGAATGTGTCAAATATCGAGAGGAAGGATGTGGGACCTCTCGGCCCATGACGTGGATTGGGCTCGAGTGGAATGAGCTCGAAGCCTTTCTGGAAACGGCTGGCCTTGGAGAATGTAAGCCAATTGAATGGCACGACGCAGCCACCTAACGATAGAAGGCTTGGAAGCAGCCAAACCCTTGCGCGGCCCCGAAAGGAGAACAAAAAGATGGTCAGTCTTGCAAAAGGAATTGGTAACTTTCAAATAGCGAAGGAGAACTACCGGACGGGTCGGAGGACGAAGCAGTTTGACCCCTTTCAGAAACCGAGATGCATCAGCGTGGGAAGCAAGGGATCTACCGAGCACCGGACCCCGATAACATGTCAAGGCAGAAATGTGCACTCGAAGCAAACCGAGCGCCAACCCTTTATCAAGACCAACCCTTTATCAAGACCGTCCTGTAAAAAGGCAAGATTATCAGGAATTGAGGTACGCCATGGGGACAAGTGATGACATGAGCACCAAGCCTCGAAGACGCGCCACACTCTCACAGCAGCAGCAGCGGATGTTGAAGACCGTCGTGCGCTAAGGAGGGTAGCCACCACCTTAGGTAAATACCCCTTACGGGTCAAACGGCGGCATTCAAGAGCCAAGCCGTAAGCGAGTAGGGAGCTGGATTTTCCATGAAGATCGGTCCCTGTCTGAGGAGTCCAGAGGGAGCTGCCAGCCGCAATGGCGACCCCTGTGAAAGCCTTAGGAGATCGGCATACCAAGGTCTTCTTGGCCAATCCGGGGCCACGAGGACTACCGGCCCCCTGTGCGACCGAATTCGCTGCAGGATCCTGCCGATCATGGACTAGGGTGGAAAAACATAAAGAAGCTGGTTTTCCGGCCAAGTCTGAGTCAACGCATCGATGCCGAGAGTCCCGCGTTCTCTCCAATGGCTGAAGAAATTCGGAACTTTGGCATTCGCTGCCGACGCCATGAGATCTATCACCGGCGACCCCCATTTTTGAACTATCCTCTGGAAGGCTAGCGGGGCCAGTTCCCACTCGCCGGGGTCAAGGGTATTGCGACTCAGAAAGTCCGCCTTCACATTGCTGGTTCCTGCAATGTGTTGGGCGGAGAGGGCTTGGAGATTTCTCTCTGCCCAAGGAAGAAGAGCCATCTCGTTCGACACTCCAGTGCACTTGGTCCCTCCTTGATGGTTGATGTAGGAAACTGTGGTCGCGTTGTCGGATAGTATCCGAACCGCTTTCCTGTGCAGAAGAGTGTGAAATCTCAGTAGAGCCAGACGTACTGCTCGTGCCTCTAGTCGATTGATCATCCAGCGGGATTCGCGTGCTGTCCAAGTGCCCTGCGCAGTGTGAGATCGACAGTGCGTGCCCCAACCGGACAGACAGGCATCCATTGTTAGAACGATCCAACACGGAGTCTCTAAGGGAACCCCCTTCAGGAGGTTGCTGGAGGAGAGCCATCACCGTAGGTTTAGTCTGACCCTGGAGTGAAGCGGAAGGCGAATTTGGTAGTCTTCCGAAACTGGCGACCATCGTGTCAGGAGAGCTTTCTGTAGACAGCACATGTGCACTCTGGCCCAAGGCACGAGATCTATGGTCGCCGCCATGAATCCCAGGACTTGAAGGTAATCCCATGCTCGAGGCGAGACCTGTGCTAGGAGACTGCGAAATTGAGAAGTTAACTTGAGGAATCGAGGCATTGACAAAAAGACCCGACCTAAGGCTGTTTTGAATCGAGCCCCCAAAAATTCGATCTCCTGGGACGGCTGAAGACAACTCTTGTCGCGGTTGATTACCCAGCCGAGGTTCTCGAGAAAGGCAACAAGCACCGAGACTGTGCTGCAAGCCTTGGGGAGAGAGTCTGCGCTAATGAGCCAGTCATCCAGATAAGGATGAACTCTGATGCCGCGGCTGCGTAAGGCCACAGCTACTACCACCATTACCTTGGAGATGGTTCGAGGCGCCGAAGCTAGACCGAAGGGCATCACCCGAAAATGGAAATGTTGACCGAGTACCGCGAATTGAAGGAATCGCTGATGCCCCTCTCGAATGGGAAAGTGAAAGAATGCTTCCGCGAGATCGAGGGAAGCTAGAATTTCCCCCTTGCGTACCACTTGAATAACGGATCGCAGAGTCTCCATTCGAAAGTGTGGTACCCGCAGACTGCGATTGACGCCTTTTTTTGGCACCACGAAATAGATAAAGTAACGACCTAGTCCTCTTTCCAACAGTGGAACTGGACAAATGGCATCTAAACGCTGGAGTCTTTGAACGAAGCAACATCCACTGCCCATGGACGCAGCCAGAGCCATCTCCGAGCTACTGTCACCGGTGCTACGGAGCGAGCTGACAGCCGCAAGAGATCATAGAAGGCCTCTGCCAGGAATGCAGCGATGGATTCTAAACGAGCCAACTCGGGATCACCTGGAAGCTGCTGAATCCATCGAAGGGAGGCCCGTGCTGCTAGACCTCCGCATACCACTGCTTGAAGGGAAAGAGCAGATGACGAAAAACCCGTCTTTAGCAGACTCTCAACCTTTTCGGTCTTGCTGGTCGTGGAGTGCCGCTCCACCCTCAACCGGAATTGTGGTATGCTTGGTGACCCCGGTCACTAACGCATCAACTTTTGGGTATGTCAGCCAACGGTCCAAGTCAGATGGAGACCAAGGGTATAACTGACCAATACCGCGTGCCGTACGTAGAGAGGACTCTGGAGAGTCCCACTCTCGAGATACTATTTGCTGTAACTCGGCTGGAAAGGAAAAAGCTTTGGAAGGCTTACGAATGCCCTGTAAAATGGGATCCGGCTGCAACAGGGTTTGAGAACTCTGAGGATCAGGCGTGTCGGCTAGGCGTAGCGACTCCATCACCTGTGTGATTAGGGCCGGCAACTCCTCTTTCTGAAAAAGTCTGATATCTTGAGAGTCCTCGTGAACTGTCAGCGAACAATCAGATGGAGAATATTCCCCATCTTCTTTCTCCAACGAGTCAGGGCTCACCTCCGAAGATTTAAAGTCTTCTTGAATATCCGTAGTGTCCCGGCAAGCCACATGCAATGTTCCTGGGAGGACGTACTGCTTTAAGGTCTGAGGACTTTTGGGACCGCTTGCGAGACCCCGCCATATCCTTGTCTGCTACTGGGCGGGTGCTGGAGGTATACCAAAAGACTCCGAATGCCACAGGTGCCATGCTTGGCGGAAGAGCATCAGGAACTCACTGTCAGTCAAAGCTGCTGTGGCTTCCAGCGGCTGTGGAAGCAAAATGGGAGCTGACCGAGTCCTTTCTGCAGGTAGACCCTGCTGCAGGGGCTCTAAGGAGGGGGGAGTTAAGGCGCTGATGTCCCCAGCTGGCAGCACAATGGGAATGGAGGAAGAAGATTCTCCTGGATGCAGCATGCAGGTGGAACACAAGCAATCTATTAACTCCCTCTTCTTATTATTACATATAATACAGCTGTGCAGAGAAACAGACAGAGGCTTAAACCTTTTTTTTTTTTTTTTTTTTTTTAAAAAAATCAAGGTAGGCTTAGGGAAACAGAAGACTCTTCAAAGAAAGGGGATTTTGAAACTCCCTGTGTCTTCACAGCATGTTTAAATGTTTTGAAATGGCTGCCCAGAGCTGCTCCCTCCAAAAAAACACTGAAGAGAAATCTCTCCCGATTTTCAAAATGGCCGCCGGCACAGAAAAACTGCAAAATAAAAGTTTCCTAAGATCTAAAAACCTTAAAAATGCAGCAAAATTGCTGGGGAAGAGGCAAGGAGTGCTGCTAGCAACTTAAAAATTCAAATCCTGACGAACCCTGAATCACCAGAAACGGAGGGGAGAAGGAAACTGTCAGTTATTCACTGTGCTGGTACAGAGGAGCTGAGTTCCCATGGAGGAAAAGAGAAACTTTCAAAGTCAGTGTAAGGTAATTACAGTGACTGAAAGGTAGGGAAATTAGAGTTTGATCCCTCTGCAGCCACTTCGAACCTCATGGCAGGGGCTGGAAGGTGTTTCTCAGGGGGGATGGAGAGAAGGGGAGCTGCACTGACAGTGAAATCAGGAACTCAAACCCTGCTGTATTGCTGATTACAGAAAATACAGCTATTAAGGAGGGAAGCCTGGGAAACACCTCTTGTGTGCTCTGGGTGCATCCAGGAAATAAAAATGAAGAAAAGAAAATAGGAACTTTAAAACCCAGTTTAACAGACCCCGACGAAACCGGAAGTGAAGGAATCAGGTCAGAGACAGTCGGTCCCGATGCAGTTGAAATAAACCCAGGGCAACTGAGGCAAGTAAGAAAACAGTTTACTTACAGTTTCTCTCAGAAACTGATACCTGATCCTCCTGCTAATGTCTAAGCCCTCGTCACAAAGACTCAGTGCTGCTTAAAGAAAATCGGGAGCTCTACTGAAGCCAGGCTCAGGAGCTCCACAAGTTTATCTGGGGAATCAAGTTGCTGGGAAACCCAGAGTAACACCTCTTGTGTACTCTGAGTGCATCCAGCAGCCTCAAGATACAGTGAAAAAGGAAAAAACAAATTGTAGAACAAGCTTGAAGAACACCCTCATCTGCTGAGACAGAGAAAATACTGAATAGGACCCCTAGGGGTATGCCTATGTCACCCAGAGCCTGACCAAACACAGCTCTGGAGTTTTTTTTCCTCTGTCTCCCTATCTGCTGGCAGGGGTGCATAACCCGCTTGTCTGGACTGGTCTAGCAGTATGATCTGGAAAACAGTTTACAAAATAAAATAAAAACAATTCATTCAGATAACATATACCTAAAACTTAAATAAAATAGGAAAAGGGAGGAAGGAAAACTTTGGAGGGAAAAAGAGAGTGAAAGGGAAGGCAAGACAGCACAGATCCCCATAGGCTTGTTAAAAAAAAAGTAGCTTTTTAAACTTTTCTTAAATGATTTCAATGAAGTATGTAGACAAGAATGGAATTCCATAGGGCAGGAGAAAAAAAGAAAAAAAAACAGATTGAGAAGGCTGAAAGGCAACAATTTAAAGGCTGCAGATCAGGAAGATGGGGTCAAGATATTCATGCACCCCCAACCAAGATCATATCAAGGGCTGTGCAAGCAAAGAAGGAGCCACCAATATTATCACTGGGCTTTCAGGAAGCTCATAGAGTGAGTTATTGCATATGGATGGGTGAAGGAGGGGCACCAGATACGTTAATCACACAGGGCGCATTTTTAGCTTTGTACAGACCTACCCCCTATAACATGCACAAAGTCACATAATCCCAGATACCTCCCATGACACACACAAATCCCCAGCATTCCTCCCATGATAAACACACATTGCATGCCTGATTCTGTGAATGGGGGAAATACATCAATGTATCATACTGCAAGTGTACACGTTTCAAATTATTTTTTTCTTTGAATTGTCAATGCTTAATTTGTGGGGGATCAACAATAAAACTGTTTTTATTTAAACCTATCCATGGAGCCCCTTTTGCCTTTTTTACCTTTTTCATGTTTTTGCTTCAACCTGGATCTTGAGCTACAGGGTAAACTATTTAAGACTAATAAAAGAAAATATTTTTTCACTCAACGTGTAATCAAACTCTGGAATTTGTTACCGGAAGATGTAGTAAAGGCTGTTAGTGTAGCTGGGTTTAAAAAAAGGTTTGGACAAGTTCCTGGAGGAAAGGTCCATAAACCATTATTAAGAAGGGACCCAGGATATCAATGCTTGACCCAGTACAAGCATTGTGGAACCTGTGTCCCTTGGGGAAACTGCTAGGTACGTATGACCTAGATTGACCACTGTTGGAAACAGAATACTGGGCTTGATGGACCTTGGTCTGACCCAGTATGGCATATCTTATGTTCTTATGTTCTTATTTTCTTCCTCTATGCCTCAGACCCTTTTACATTAGAGCACTGCAGTGTTTTTTTTCTATTAATCTCCTTGCTTAAAGCACCAAGTGCCTTTTCTTTCCATTATGCAGGACCTCCAGGGCTATCCTGATCTCCTCTTTAAGAGGATGGCTACAGCTGCAATGATTTACAATCAGTCAAGGAAGTCAAAATGCTTTGAGAGTATCTCAAAATATTGTGCAGTATATCTGATAAACAGATTAAAAATTAAACTTTCTTCTTTCACCTTCATCTACTATGTTACTATGAACCGGAACACTTGGTGCATTCCTCTGCTAGCTGCACCCATATCCCTGCATATCCTGCAACAACCTGTGCTCCTCAGCAGCACTACAAGGGTCAGAGGTCAAAAAAAGATAAGAGGTACTCTCTGCATACTAGCCCAGTACCTCACCAACAGAGCCAACTGCATGGGTTTGGCAAGAGCAACCACCCTGGGAATTAAGCCAGAGGAAGAGGGCCTTTAGAATCAGTGTGAGAGTTAAAAAGGTAAAAGAAGTGTCAAATGCAACCGCTGCCCAGGGCATCATTTTGTCTAGCAATTATTATGAGAATGAAGCTTCAGGGGTCACTGATGGATTTTTGCTGGAATTTTTTAATATTGTGCTACAGCCACTGCACAAAAACAGAAGAGATAAAAAGATGGCAGGCTAGGAACAAGCTTTCTCAATAAGAAAATCTCAACTAGTTTCATGCAAGGGAAAAAGCAGACTACAAAGAGTGAAAAATAAAACTTTGAGGCCGAATGTAAAGGTTAGTGATATATAACAGAGATGTTTTCCTCCCACTTGATAACAGCATGAAGCATTCCATTAACTTTCTTTTATTGACCATTATTGAAAAGGTAGAATGGCATTGCAATGAGTTTAGATTCATACCATCAGTCAAACTAAATTTATGTTTCTTTTTTGACTTTTCTAAAATTTCACAACCACTTGAAAAAGACACATATTTTTCAAAACTGAAACCAATTTTGCAAAGATGATATGTGCACTTTGCAGTACCTGTCACAGCACATCTTGCACACATAGAAATGAATATTGTTTGAGCTGCCTTCTAATGAAATGCATCTTGCAGAAATAAATCACGCTGAATTTTACTATGGACAGCCAGAGTTCAGTGACACAAAATAGGCATACTTCATCATAAATGAGAATATTCACTTTCTTTTGTTCTAAATGAGTTGCTTTTTAAGATGAAAGATGTTTTCCATATGTTAAGCTATTCACATCATGCTCCCTGCAATGGTACAATTCTTATCTGATTTCTAAACAGATTTATGCTAATAAGAATGCAAAATGGAAACAGCATAAGGAGCCTGCCATGCCAATCATACAGAGTATCAGCCTTTTAATGAGTAAGTAGTCACAAAGACTGATCATCATGGTATATTTGAGAAGAAATTGATGCCCTCAGTGTCTGTGGGGTTCTATGCCTCATTACGGCACACAGAGCAAGATGAAATAAGGCACTTAAAGTGAATTTGCATAAAAATACCAGCAGCAGCATACCAGTTCGAAGTTCCTCTCTCAAGCCAATGCAAAATAGATAACAAATTCTAAGGCTTAACTCCTTAAAAACTGGAAAGAAGACAGACATTGAAATCATGTGGTTCTCTACACATCAATGCTTTTCTTTACTCTAAAAACATGTACATATCTTTTAGGTTAAAGTAACAGCCTCACTAGATGGGTGGAGTGACTTATTACAATTGTATACACTCTCTACACTCAGTCCTTCAGTGCACTTATTTCCTCCTATGGTTTTCAGTACCATCTTTATGCTGACAACTCTCAGATCTACCTTTCGGTGCCTGAAATCTCTCCAGGAATCCAGGCTTGGATCTCTGCCTGCTTATCTGCCATTGCTGCCTGGATGTCTCACAGCCGTCTGAAACTGAACATGTCCAAAACTGAGCTCCTTATCTTTCCCTCCAAACCCACCTCCCCCTTATTTTTATTTATTTATTTATTTAAGATTTCTTATATACCGTCTTTCATGATATCAAGGTGGTTTACAATGAACAAACTGAAATTACATTGAACAGGGCATTATAACTTGGAGATAACTATTTTACAGGGAACATGAGCAATGGAGGGTTAAGTGGCTTGCCCAAGAACACAAGGAGCACCTGTGGGACTAGAAATCCCAGTCCTTCCGGCCCAAGGTTGCATAACACTATACTCCTCTCTGCTTCCTCAGCTCACAACCTTGGAGTCATCTCCGACTCTGCTCTCTCTTTCTCTGCACGCATCCAACAGACAGTTAAAACCTGTCTCTTCCTTCTCTAACATTGGCAAAATATATTCCTTCCTTTCTACACACACTACTAAGACACTTATCCATTCCTTAGTCACCTCTCATCTAGACTATTGTAACCTACTCCTTGCTGGTCTCCCTCTGAATCATCTCTCTCCCCTTCAATCTGCTCAAAACTCAGCTTCACAGCTAATCTTCAGCCAGCCTCGATATGCTCATGTAACCCCCTCTTATCAAGTTGCTTCACTGGCTCCCTATTCATTTCCATATTCGGTTCAAATTTCTCCTATTGATCTATAAGCGCACTCATTCTGCTGCTCCTTACTACCTTTCTTCTCTTATCTCTCCTTATACCCTCCTCGGGAACTTCACTCTTCTGGTAGATCACTTCTATCTGTGCCCTTCTCTTCTATTGCCAGCTCCAGACTTCAATCCTTCCATCTTGCTGTTCCTTATGTTAACTGTGCTCAGACTTCATCTCTGGCCCTTTTCAAATCCAGGCTGAAAACTTCTCTTCGAACCGCTTTTGGATCCTGATCCACTTAGTCTCTTATGTGTTTCCTTACCATTCTCCTAGATATATCCTTGCCCTCAGCTGTTGTGATCTCTGTCTTGACTAGACTGTAAGCTCTGATGAGCAGGGACTGTCTTTTACATGTGTCTGTACAGCACCGCATACACCTTGTAGCGCTATACAAATCATAAGTCGTAGTAGTAGTAAAGGGTGGCTGCAAAATAAACATAACTCTTATATCTCAACAAATAGGGGTGACCTACACGGAGTGGTGGGTACACCCCTAAACAGAGGCATGGGAAGGGGTGACCTGCATGGAGTAGCAGGTACACCTACTCTTGCCGCCTTGCTGGGCAGACTAGATGGATCATACTGGTCTTTATCTGCCGTCATATACTATGTTACTATGTTAGGAGAAAGCATAGTTACTCACCTGTAACAGGTGATCTCCGGGAACAGCAGGAATTTAGTCCTCACATATGGGTATCGTCCGTACCGATGGAGCCTGCACGGGAACGCTCCCCAGCGTCCAATTAGAAAGCTTTTGGGAGCATCCCACAGCGCCTGCATGCTGCCTTCCTGCCTTTCCCAACTGCCTCTTTCCAGTTGAGTTTTAAAGCTGAGACAAAGAGAGAGAGAGGGAAAAGAGATAGATAGAGAGATAGGGGAGGTGGGTGGGTTGTGAGGACTAAATTCCTGCTGTTCCCGGAGATCACCTGTTACAGGTGAGTAACCATGCTATCTCCAAGAACAAGCAGGAATATAGTCATCACATATGGGGACTCCCTAGCTTTAGATGCCAGGGAGAGACCCCAGAAGTTGTGTGTCCCTGAGAAGGGCTCCACTTCCCCCCATGGATCTCTGGCATCCTACCAGGGATGGTGGGTAGGAGTTGATTAGGTATGGAACAGGTGTTGGAGAACAGCCTGACCAAACAAAGCATCCCGGCGGGAGTCCTTGTCCAAGCAGTAATGGGCTGTGAAGGTATGAACCGAGGTCCAGGTGGCTGCTTGACAGATGTCGTCGATAGACACAGAGTGCAGATGAGCCATTGAGGCTGCCATGGCTCTCACATTGTGAGCTGTGACATGGCCCTCCAGAGAAAGGTTCTTACTCTGATAGGCGAAGGAAATACACTGAGAAATTCAGTTAGATAGTGTTCTCTTGGAAACTGGAAGTCCCAAATGAGAAGGATCAAAAGCAACAAAAAGTTGAGAGAACCTTCTATGTTGCTGTGTTCTTTGTAAGTAAAAGGCTAAAGCTCTTTTACAGTCCAAGGTATGAAGATTCCTCTCTGCATTTGATGCATGAGGCCTTGGAAAAAACACAGGTAGGTAGACCACTTGGTTGAGATGAAAAGGCGAGACTACCTTTGGCATAAAGTGTGGATGAGTCCTAAGGACTACCTTGTCATGATGGAACCTTGTATAAGGTGGATTAGCTACTAGCGCTTGCAACTCACTAATGCGACGTGCTGATGTGATTGCAATAAGAAAGATAACCTTCCAAGAAAGGAATTTTAAGGAGGTAGTAGCTAAAGGTTCGAAAGGTGGCTTCATGAGCTGCCCAAGAACAAGGTTTAAGTCCCATGCCACCGGTGGTGGCCTAATGGGAGGCTTAGTTAGAAGAAGGCCTCTCATAAATCTTGCTAAATGAGGATGGGAGGAAATAGGCTGTCCATTTAGAGGCTTAAAGGAAGCTGTAATAGCACTCAAATGGACCCTTAATGAGTTAGTCTTAAGTCCTGCATTGGATAAATGAAGGAGATATTCCGGTAATGATTCCAGAGGTATCGCAAGGGGGTTAAGACCCTGTTGCGAACACCATATGGTAAACCTTTTCCACTTGAAAGCATATGAGCGTCTTGTGGAAGGTTTCCTGGAAGCAAAAAAGAATATCTTTTACTTGCTGAGGGAGATTAAGATCATGAAGATCTAGGTCTTCAGCAACCAAGCCCTGAGATGCAGAGAATGGGGATTGGGATGCCATAACATTCCGTTCTCCTGAGATAGGAGATCTGGAGCAGACCCTAAGTCCAGGGAGGGAGCCTGAGAGAGAGTAGAAGCAGAGGGTACACCACACTTGCCGTGGCCAATGTGGAGCTATGAGAATCATATGGCCTCTGTCTCTCTGAAGCTTGAATAGAGTTTTGGGAATTAGGGGAATGGGTGGAAAGGCATACAGGAAGTGTTGACCCCAGTAAAGGAGGAAAGCATCCCTGGTCTGTGCCCCCTGAGCCAGAATTCTGGAACAGAACCAGGGAAGTTTGGCATTCCACAGACTTGCAAAGAGGTCTATGTCCGGGGTTCCCCAAATTTGAAAAATCTTGGTCACCTGGGTCTGCATGCAGAGACCACTCGTGTGGAAGCAGAACTCAACTGAGTCTGTCTGCCCAAGAGTTTTGTATGCCTAGAAGATACACTGCCAGGAGATGAATCTGATGCACTCTGACGAGGGCCCATAGTCATAAAGCTTTGTTGCAAAGCGACAGAGAGCCTGTTCTCCCCTGCTTGTTCACATAGAACATGGCTACTTGATTGTCCGTTTGAATGAGGACTGTCTTGTAGCTGAGCAGGGTATGGAACACTCGAAGAGCAAGGAAGATTGCTCTGAGTTCCAAAATATTGATATGTAGATGACTCTCCTGTGGAGACCAGGTGCCTTGGGTGGAGAGTTCTTGCAGATGAGCTCCCCAACCCATCGGAGAAGCATCTGTTGTGAGAGTTGCTTGGGGTAGGGGTTGTTGAAAAGGGGACCCCAGCAACAGGTTTTGAGCGGACTTCCACCACTGGAGGGACAAAATAAGGTGACTTGTGTTTGCTATTTTGTCTGACAGGCATCCTGATGCCTGGGTCCATTGAGTGGATGGAGGCCAGCATAGGGCACCACATGCACGGTGGATGCCATGTGGCCTAGTAGCTGTAACATTTCTCGAGCAGTGAGATGAGACTTTAGCACTGCTTGAGAAGCTAACTGCACCATGCGAAGACAACGGGCCTGGGGGAGATAGGCCCTTGCCTTTCTGGTGTCCAGCAAAGCTCCTATGAACTCCAAAGACTGAGTGGGAGTTAGACTGGATTTTGGGATGTTTATGACCAGACCCAAATACTGAAGGATACGCATTGTGTAGGCTAGAGAAGTCCTGGCCCCTGACTCTGCTGGGGCTCGAATGAGCCAGTCGTCTAAGTAGGGGAAGACGAATATCCCTAGAGTACGGAGAAATGCTGCTACTACAGCCATGCATTTCATGAACACCCTTGGTGCTGAGGCCAGGCCAAAAGGAAGCACCCTGTATTGGTAGTGCTTTCCTTGAAAAAGGAACCGAAGGAACTTTCTGTGGGTTGGATGGATGAGAACATGGGTGTACACATCCTTGAGATCTAGAGAACAAAGCCAATCCTGACTCTGAAGGTATGGCAGCAGAGTTCCGAGAGAAATCATCTTGAATTTCTCTTTGACAAGGAATTTGTTCAATTCTCTGAGGTGCAAAATATGTCTGTATCCCCCTGTTTTCTTTGGAATAAGGAAATAGGGGGAGTAAAACCCCGTACCCTGTTGAGGAGTGGGTACTTCTTCTATTGCCTCTTGGGCAAGAAGGATAGTGACCTCCTGATCTAATAGGTTGATAAGAGGTGTCGGAGAATTGAACTGCCTTATTATTGTGGGAGGGGGCATGCTTGAAAAATGAAGCCTGTACCCCTCCTTTATGATGGAGAGTGTCCAATGCTCTGCTGTTATCTGTCCCCATCTGGGGGCAAAGTGACATAACCTTCCTGGAATGGTGGAAGGCTCTGGTCCCCCGAGAGCCAGAAAGGCTAAGTTCTCTAGCTGCAAGTCAAAGGCCCTGTGGAGGCTGAGACTGCTGGAACGGTTGAGGCTTAGCAGTCTTTGCTTTCTTCTGTTTGGGTGGTTGCTGACCTTTCCTAGCAAGCTGACCTGCAGAACGTCCCTGCTGAACATAAGCAGGATAATATCTTTTCTTCTTAGAAAAGAATGGTTTCTTGAACATTTTCTTTCTAGCAGGATCAGCTGTGGACTTGGATAACCTATCCAAGGTGGAGTTGTCAGCATCCATCTCGTTGGCCTTCTTCTGCCAATCTTTACCAAACAGGTTCTCACCAGTACATGGGATATTTCCCAATTTGTCTTGTACCCAGAGCTCCAGATCGGATGCCTGGAGCCAAGCAATTCTACGCGCACCTATGGCAATAGCAGAAGTTCTGCTTATGCACTCAAAGTAGTCAAAGGCTGCACGGTTGGCAAATTTAGAAACATCTTGGGCATGTTTGACCAAAGTGAGAAAATCCTGTCTTCTATCCTCAGGAAGAATAGGACTTAAAGCTTCTAAATCATCTGTGACCTTCTTCAGGAACATTCCCATGTAAAGACTATAGGAACTGATCCTGGCAGAAAGCATGGAAGCTTGGAAGACACGACATCCAAAAGCATCTAGGGTTCTGCACTCACGTCCTGGAGGATTAGAGGCATGCCTCTTTGCACTCTTGATCCTTCTCATAGCTGATTCCACTACAATAGAGTGGTGAGGAAGCTGAGTCTTTTGGAAACCAGAACAAGGAAGGACTCGATACATAGTATCCAGTCTGCGAGAATGAGGAGAGGTGGTAACAGGTGTCTCCCACATCCTTAACATGAGATCATATAAAATCTCATGAATGGGCAAGGTAGCTGCCTCCTTAGGAGTTTTGGGATATTGTAGAAATTCCAACTCCTTGGCTCTTGGCTCTGTTTCAGGGGCCTCAGTAATGGACATACCCCGAGCCACCTCACTGATAAAATCCTGGAAGGAAATATCCTCTGGAGGAGACATCCTGCGCTTAGGGGAGGAGGGCTCCGCTGGGAGAAGCATTCCTGCATCGACAGAACTGTCAGAATCCTCAGATCCTTCTGAGGACTCGAAGTACCATCTGTCCGGATGCTCATGAAGAGCCCGATACCCGTACCGACCGAAGTCGGTACTGGGAGTAATAGGTACCGGGGTATCGGTACCGGAGGGCATCGGATGACTGGGTACCGGTAAAGCAGACACCGATGCCGATGCTATCGGTACCAGTCGAATTGTCTGTTGCGGTTCCGAGGGTGTCGATGCCGCAAGGAGAGCCGCCAGACTGCGCTCAATAGCCAGGACTCTCTGGTCTATCGACGCTGCCGATGCCTGGATATCGGTACCGGAGAAGACCGCCGGTACCCCAGAGCATGGCACCAGTAGTTCTGCCGAGGTCGAGGCCTCGAGAACATCCTGGAGCCCCGATAATGCTTTGGAAGCCGAAGCCTCCCGCCGGGGCAATTTTGCTAGTGCAGAATCCTCAAGGGCAACGCCAGAGGCATCTCGATGCTTAGAAGGAGATCTACCCTTTGAGGACCAGCTGGACTTATGTTTAGTTACCTGAGATCCACGGGAGGAAGAGATAGCCCTGGAAGACGTTGATGCCACCGAAGCTGCATCAGAGGGAAACAGGGTACTGAGCTTAGCAGCTCGGTTCTGCCGACCTCTTTTAGACATCATGGCGCAGGACATACAATCCATGATGGAGTGGTCAGGACCTAAACATTTTAAACACCATTCATGGGTGTCGGTGACGGAAATGGTACCGCCACACTTGGTGCACTTTTTGAAACCTGAGGCAGGTTTCTCCATTGTAAGAAAAGGTTTTTGGGCCTAAGGCCCAAAAAGGCACGTACACCTGAAGAAAAATAGGAAAAATCATATTTTTTTTTTTTAAGAACAGAAAATAATAAGAAAAAAACGGCGGTACTGGTAAAGCGTCGAGGAAGGCAGACGCGACCACAAAAAAGAAAGAAAGAAAGAAGAATTCTTCTGCGGTGACAGGAACAACAACCTGCTGGCTCCGCGGAAAAAGAAGAACTGGAGAGAGGCAGTTGGGAAAGGCGGGAAGGCAGCACGCAGGCACTGTGGGATGCTCCCAAAAGCTTTCTAATTGGATGCTGGGGAGCGTTCCCGCACAGGCTCTGTGGGTACCGACGATACCCATATGTGATGACTACATTCCTGCTTGTTCCTGGAGATTAACAGATATCAATGAAATAGATATTCATATCAGAACCTATATATCAAGTATGCCAGTTCTTAGCATCACACAAAGTCAAAAGCACATGTATCACTGAAAATTGTTAACTACTTAAAATGCTATAATACTCATCTTAAACAGTGGTTTTCACTAACATCCACTCCAATAATTTCAGCCTCCAATGCCTGGTTAGACACAACATCTTTCCCCAGGGCCTCACTCAAAAGCAAGACTTTCTTATACTGCCGTATTAATTCTTCAGGCTCTTCTGGTAGCTCAGATTTTATTTTCATTGAAAAGCTCCTTCCAGCAGTGCTGGAGCCAGCTATCTCAACCCTTCACTCTACATAGTGCTAGGGCAGGGGTTATCAACCTTTTTTGTACCATGACCCCTTTTACCATTGGTCAACTTGTGGTGACCCCCAATGATAAAATCAAATGCGTCTCTCTTCCTTTTTCGTTAACACATTGTCGCTGTAATCATTTGTTGAATTATTAATATATTATAGGCCTTTGCAATATGTTTTTATTTATAAAATTTACTTATTTAAACCACAACAACAAGTAACAATATTTGATTTCAAAATTATGATGATTTTCACTAATATGAAATAAAATTATTTTTTCTACCTTTGTTGTCTGACCAATTTATTCTCTGATCATGCTGGTCCCAATCTGAGGCTTCTGCTTTCCTGTCTTCTCTTCGCTCTCTTTCTGTGGTCTATGATCCATCTGCCATTTCTGATCTCTTCTTTCGTTTTCTTCACTTCTTTCCATCAGCCTATTTCCAGTCCTAGTAACCCTCCCCAGTATCAGCCTCTTTCCAGTCCTCACTCCCAGTACCTTCCAATGTCAACTTGCATTCCCGTGACTGCCACTGGTGTCCATTCCCTTCCAGTCCCCCTCCTTCCCCACTGACCAGTCCTTTCTAGTACAAATACCATGGCAGCCCCTCTCAGATCCATTCCCTTCCAGTTCCATTCTCCCATCCCCTCATATCAGCCCATTTGTAGCCTTAGCCCCCAGTTTTCTTCCAGGGCCAGCAGCTCTATCCTCCCCTCCACACAATCAGCCCATTCCCAGTCGAAGCCCCCAATCAGCTCGCTTCCAGTGCTAGTCCCCCCCTCAACCCCATTACCAGTGCTAGCCTCCCCTAATCAGCCCAATACCAAACCTACCCCCCATCAGCTCATTACCAGTCCTAGCCTCCTTTAATCAGCTCATTTCCAGTGCTAGTCACTCCTCAACCCCATTACCAGTGCTAGGCTCCCCTAATCAGCCCATTACCAGTCCTAGCCTCCTCTAATCAGCCCATTTCCAGTCCTAACCTCCCCCATCAGCTCATTACCAGTCCTAGCCTCCCCTAATCAACTCATTTCCAGTGCTAGTCACTCCTCAACCCCATTACCAGTGCTAGGCTCCCCTAATAAGCCCATTACCAGTCCTAGCCTCCCCTAATCAGCTCATTTCCAGTGCTAGTCCCTCCTCAACCCCATTACCAGTGCTAGCATCCCCTAATCAGCTCATTTCCAGTGCTAGTCCCTCCTCAACCCCATTACCAGTGCTAGGCTCCCCTAATCAGCCCATTACCAGTCCTACCCCGCCCCCCATCAGCCCATTACCAGTCCTAGCCTCCTCTAATCAGCCCATTTCCAGTCCTAACCTCCCCCATCAGCTCATTACCAGTCCTAGCCTTCCCTAATCAGCTCAATTCCAGTGCTAGTCCCTCCTCAACCCCATTACCACTGCTAGCCTCCCCTAATCAGCTCATTTCCAGTGCTAGTCCCTCCTCAACCCCATTACCAGTGCTAGGTTCCCCTAATCAGACCATGACCAGTCCTACCCCACCCCCCATCAGCCCATTACCAGTCCTAGCCTCCTCTAATCAGCCCATTTCCAGTCCTAACCTCCCCGATCATTTCATTTCCAATGCTAGCCCCCCATCAGTCCATTACTAGTCCTACCCCCCTATCAGCACATTACCAGTCCCAACCCCCCCTTGATCAGTCCATTCCCAGTCCTAGCCTTCCCTAATCAACCCATTACCAGTCCTAGTCTCCCCCATCTGCCCATTATAATCCTAACCCGCACTGTCTCTCCCCTCTGTCCAGCATTTATCCCGTCTGTCCAGTATGTCCCAGTCTCTTCCCTTTGTCCATGTCAGTCCCCCTCCCTTCCTCCATCCATCCATCAATGTCAGCCCCCCTCCCTCACTCCCTCTCTCCATGTCAGCCCTCCCTCCCTCCATCGTCAGCCCCCCTCCATGTCTCCATCTATCCATCCATGTCAGCCCCCCTCCCTCCCTTCCATGTCAACCCCCCTCTCCATCCCTCCCCTCCCTCCATCCATCCCTCCCCTCCCTCCATCCATCCCTCCATGTCAGTCCCCTCTTTGTCCATGTCAGCCCCCCTCCCTCCATCTATCCATCCATCCCTCCATGTCAGCCCCCCGTCCTCCATCCATCCATCAGCTCTCCCCTCCCTCCATGTCAGCCCCCCTCTGTCCATGTCAGCCCCCCTCCTTCCCTCCATCGATCCCTCCCTGTCAGCCCCCACTCTGTCCATGTCAGCCCTCCCTCCCTCCATGTCAGCCCCCGCTGTCCATGTCAGCCCTCCCTCCCTCCCCTCCATGTCAGCCCCCTCTGTCCATGTCAGCCCCCTGCCTCCATCCACCCGTCAGCCCTCCCTCCCTCCATCTGACAATCAGCTCTCCCCTCCCTCCATGTCGGCCCCCTCCCTCCCTCCCTCCATCCATCCCTCCATGTCAGTCCCCTCCCTCCCTCATATCAGCCCTGTTGCAGGTTCTCTGCCCCCTCCTCCCCTCTCCCTGTCTGCCTGCTACTGCCCTGTTCTTCTGCAGTCACGGCTCCCTGCCTCTTAGGGAACCGCGGCTGTGCCTGCTGTGAGTGAAGCCGTTGCAGAGCCTGTCTCTCGATGGGCTCCGTGCAGCACGCCATTGTCCTGCCTCCAAAGGAAGTGGTAAACAACTTCCTTTGGAGGCAGGACAATGCTGCATGGAGCCCATCGAGAGACAGAAAGGCTCCACAACGGCTTCACTCACAGGCACAGCCGCAGTTCCCTAAGAGGCAGGGAGCCGCGGCTGCAGAAGATTGGAGTCTGTCAGTTTGCCGCTGCCGAGAAGCGGATTTGGCAGCGGCAACAACTTGTGCGGTTTTTTTTTTTTTTTTTTTTTTAACAGCGGAGTGAGGCGACCCCCACTGAATCCTGTGGCAACCCCCATGGGGGTCGCGACCCACAGGTTGAGAACCGCTGTGCTAGGGTATCCTTTTTCCTCCCCAGTAAGAAAACTACTGATCCAAAGTCTAGGAATGTTACCATAATCACTCAAAAAGTACCTTTCGCTTTCCTACTAGAGCAGCGTTTTTCAACCATTTTCATCTCATGCACACTGACAAGGCGCTAAAATTGTCAAAGCACGCCATCAGTTATTTTGAGAATATATTTTATCATTTTAATAATGAGTTAAGATTGTGCTTAACCCTTTCGTGTCCACATAATTGTTTTGTAACTGAAATCGTTTTGGGTTTTTTTTATTAAGATTTGAGCTAAATGATGCAGAATATAAAGTTTTTTGGAAAAAAATTTATTTCTAAGAAACAATATTTACTGTTGCTATATGGCAACTACGGTCCTGAATGGCTGAAAATTAAAAACAGTCTTGGCATCAGTTTCATTTACTGCTGGGTGTGATAGTTTAAATAACAGGTTTTTTTCAGATGTCAAGCACAGATACACATCACATTTCACACACAGTGTGCAGATTTATTGGAAATATAGAATCCGGTGAAAACCTTTGGGGAAAATTTGAAGGTTGCCATATGGCAACAACAGCCATGAAAGGGTTAAATTTTAGTCATTGTTATTTAAAAAAAAATCAGTGGGAAATCTGTGCTTGGTGATGTTTCATGATGTCTCTTGTCTGAGGGCGGATGCTTGACAAGCATACCCTCAAGTCCTCCTCCAGTGTTTGACGCTGCAACATGTTCTTGGCTCTTCATTGTGTTCAAAGCAACTTTATTGCACCAGGTCTCATCACTACGAAGTAGGTCAACTAGCTCAGACTCTTCTGAAAAAAAATTAGCTCTTCCCTTAGTTCATACAACCTTGAAAGCCATCTTACTCCTGTGTGCAGTAGCGCAAGCTTAAATGGAATAACAAATTTAATTCAAACAGCTGCTGACTGAAGAATGACACTGGTCCCGCCTTCCCTCAAACTTCCTCAGTGGCTCTGCTAATAAATGATCCTCCCCCAAACTCCCACGGCACACCTGCGGACCATTTGTGGCACACCAATGTGCCATGACACAGCATTTAAAAATCACTGCACTAGAGTATAAGAGATCTATCAACAGAAATGTAAATACCACGTAGTGTATGTATCCCTGCTTAGAACTTACATTTCCTAACAAAAAATGTATGTGCTATCTCAAGTAAATAAATTCTATAATATCCTGCATTTGGAAAAAAAAAGGCAATGACAAGACCTGTGCAGTGGGAAACCACAAATAAATCACTTTTATACAGGTTGTAGGCCTGCCCCCAGTCTCTGGTACATACTATATTATCAAGGTCATTATGGTATGCACATTAACCCAGAATACAGGCTTATTCTGCTTTTATCAGCAACATCTAAAACAAGGGTTCCCAAACCTGCCTCCCAGCCAGTCAGGTTTTCAGGATATCCACAATGAATATGCACGAGAGAGATCTGCATGCACTGCCTGAATTGTATGCAAATCTCTCTCATGCAGATTCATTATGGATATCTGGAAAACCCAACTAGCTGAGGAGGCCCCAGGACAGGTTTGGGACCCCCTGATCTATTATTAGGTAGAAAGAGAATAAGATCAAAATTTATCACCACCAAGACTTTTTTTCAGGGGTCACTCTCTAGTACAGAGTATCAGAACTTTTTTCCATTATCTGTTAAAACTGATTCACAGTTCCTAAGTATTCACAATTGTTTCTTCGCAAATATTTACATTGCAATTCACTGTCTTTAGCATCGTGTGGCCATATGTGATTCCTAAATATTTAAAAGAGGACTGCGCGTATTGAAAGGGATAGTCTTGTAGACTTTGTGGTTCTACATGTGAATTAAGAGGGATTATTGTTGTTTTGATCAGGTTTACTTTATATCCTGATATGATAGAGTACTTATCAATGATTTGTAAAAGCGTTGGTAGGGAGCTAGGTTCCAGAAAGAGCAGAAGATCATCTGCATATGCTGATAATTTACACTGTCCATCTGCCAACTCGATCCCTTTAACATCTTTGTGCTGTTGAATGGCCATCGTTAGGGGCTCTAACGCCAAGTTAAAGAGGAGTGGTGATAGAGGGAAACCTTGCCTGCTGCCTCTGTGTAGCTCAAAAGAAGTAGAGAGAGTTGAGTTAGCCGCAATTTATGCCATGGGCTTGATATATAGTAGCGATATCCTTTTTATGAATTTTTCCTTTATTCCAAACCACCGTAGCGTCTGAAAGAGGAAAGGCCATTCTAATCTATCGAATGCCTTTTCGGCATCTAGTTCTAACCCAATTAATGGCTCAGGCATTGCTTGAGCCTTAGTCAAAATATGCACCAGCAATCTGCCATTATCAGTGGTGGACCTTCCCGATACAAAACCACATTGGTCTGTATGAATAAGTGTGTCTAGAACTTTGCTCAATCTACTGGCTAACACTTTAGCATATATCTTGTAATCAGCATTCAAAAGAGATATTGGTCGATAGTTTTACACTCTTTGAGGATCTCGTTCTGGTTTTGGATGTATCACAATAGTAGCCTCCGCAAAGGCTCCCACCTTCGGGTCTTCCTCAAACAGTCCACTATAGTAAATTTGGAGCATGGGTAACAGCTGCTCTTGAAATACATGGTAGAATTCTAGTGGTATGCCATCTGGACCCGGTGCTTTGCCCCTGGCTAACTGCACAATTGCCTTGCGGATTTCCGCAACCTTGATGTCCTTCTCGAGTGACTGTGCTTGGGCCTCCGCCAATTTTGGTCCCTTTATATCAGAGACCATATCTTCATAAGCTTTATCTTCCCATGCTGCCTCTGAGCGGTAGAGGTTTTCATAGAACTCTCTGCAGCACCCCAGTATTTGCTCATCTTGGACAAGCAACTCACCAATGAAGTTTTGCAATGCTGTAATACGAGTCACAGTTTTTTTCACCTTAAGCATCTTAGCCAGTAGTGACCCAGCTTGGTTGTTTTCATGATACTATTTACTTTGCTGTACATTTATACTAAATTGGGCCTCTGTATTGAGAATAGAATTATACCTATATCTTAACTTTCAAAGTCTAACCAAGACCATGGGGTCTGCTTTCTTAGCAAGCAGACGTTCTCCAGCCTTTATCTGAGCATCCAATTCCTTCAATTTCTTTTTTCTTGCTTTCCTTTTTTGTATCGAGAAAGTCGTTATATGCGCTCGAAGGCTTCCCACCATCCCCATACAGAGGTGTCTGTGGGCAGATTAAACTGCAAGTACACCTCTATTTCGTTTCGCATATAATTAATGAATTCTTCATCTACCAGCAGGGATTTGTCCATTGTCCATTTTGACGATATCTGTCGTGTATCCGTATTGCTCAATGTTATGGATACCGCCGTATGGTCTGATACTGTTTCAGCATGTATTTCGGAACTGATTACCTGAGGGATCAATTTATTTGTTACCAGAAAATAATCAATTCTAGTTTGAGTGTTGTGCAGAAGAGAATAAAATGTATATTCTCTATCTTTTGGATGCAGAAACCACCAAGGGTCTACTAGACCCAGAGATTCTACCATGTCCTGTAGCACTCCGTGGGACTTGATTTTTATCTGTGATATTTTATCTGAGAGGGCATAACATGAAGCTGCAAGGTGGAAAATTGAAAGGCAATATCAGGAAATACTTTTTCCCTGAGAGGGTGGTGGATGCTTAGAATGCCCTCCCGATGGAGGTGGTGGGGGCAAATATGGTGACAGAATTCAAAATGGCATGGGATAGACACAATGAATCCATTTATAGCAACAGAAAAAAATCAAAATAAACTGGACCATCTAACTTCTCAACAAATAGGGGTGTCCTGCATGAAGCGGTGGGTTCACTCCTAAACAAAGACATGGGGAGGGGTGGCCGGAGGGGCGGCCTGCACAGAGTGGCACCTACTCCTGCCATCTTACTCCGGCCTTCTTACTGGGCAGACTAGATGGACCATACTGGTCTTTATCTGCCATCATTTGCTATGTTACTACGTTACTATTTATATGGCATCCGATCTACAAGAGTATCCCATACTAAACTGAAGTCACCTCCTAATATTATTTGCGTAGATATTACCTCTGTTAACTCTGCCGTTATTTGTGTAAAGAAATTGGGGTCATCCTGATTCGGTGCATAAATATACATTAATGTGTATGTAGTTTGGTCTAATTGCAAAATAACTCTAGCCCATCTTCCATTAGGATCGATTCTGGTTCCTTTAACTGTGGGTAGGAGCGCTTTCCGTGCTAGTATCAACACTCCCCCTTTTTTTCCTGAGGCCGGCGCAGCTACTACTACTTGATATTTTGTCGTCGTCATTTTCTGGAATTCTTTTACAGACAAGTGTGTTTCCTGTAAATATACAATGTCAGCTTTTCCTGGCAACAATACGTTAGTATCTTTTTTCATTTAATTGGATTTGTAACCCCCTTTACATTTAAGGTAATCAGTTTTATATTAGCCATTATCACGTCTCTCCATTCCTCTCAGAGTATCAAGTCCCTCTCCTTCCTCTATTTCCTCCTTTACCATAACATGCGTTTCATTGGGTCGGATCAGCCAGCTTAACATTTCCAACTTATTAACAAAATTGTTTGGTGAAAAACCATCCACTACTGAGCAGAACGGGTCCTTTTTACTTGACCGCTGCCAATATTGTTATCTATCCAAATATCTCCACATTTACCATCTGACCATCTAGTCACATTTGCTGTTCTAATTAGCTAACTTATACTGCCTTCTTTGAGCTACAGTACACATTAGTTGGCTATACCATACTCCCTGACACATTTGTTCTTGTTCAGATAGTCAGTCTAGCAAGCATAAATCACTGTCTGCCTCCATTTAACTTTTTTTCTTTTTTTTTTTTTTTTTGAGTACATCACTGACCACATCTCTTCATCTTCCTAGCATCTTTTACTATCTACTCAATAGCAGTGTCATTCTACAGATAGCACTCTCACATTTGTTCACAGTAGAATATGCTACGTGTTACATTCTCTTTAGTAGGCAAACTTTCAATTTTGCCGAGACCCTTGCCTTTCTCCCATTATGAAACCAACATATTTTTAACTACCAATCTTCATATTTTTAACTACCAATCTTCATATTTTCCTTCTATTTACCCCAGTAAGTCACAATTCCATTTTATTTATTTAGACAGATTTGTATGCCCCCTTATCCTTCAATCAAGGTGGTCACGTCACAAGTGGAGGATTACATTTAACATTAGGGTACGTGTAAACATTTAGACAGTACAGTTATGTAACAGTATTTACAGACAGTACAGTTTAGATAAAATTTAACATAAAGGTATTTACTAACGTGGTGTGATAAATTTGTGCGTGTGGATGGGATGGGTGTGTATTTAGTTGTTGGTGGTAGTAGTGTTGCTGTTTGGGTAGGGGATGTTGCTTGAATGCTCATAGGTTTCTATAAATAACCATGTTTTGAGGTCTTTGCGGAAGTCTGTGAGGTCTTCTAAAGCTCTCAGGCTTATTGGTAGGGAGTTCCATAATGAGGATGCTAGTAGTGATGGTGCTCTCTTTGAAGTTGTTTGTTTGGTTTTGTGATAGCCTGCAGGTGTGTCGATCATGTTGTTGTTATTGGTTCTTCTTGGTCTATTGCTGATGTCTCTTGTTATAACGTTTTGGAGTACGTCCGCTGAGAGATGGTGAATGACTTTGAAGATTATCATGATTGTTTTGTATTTAGCTTTTGCCACCATTGGGAGCCAGTGTAGTTGTTGTAGGACGGGAGTGATGTGCTCGGTCCTTGGAGTGTCTGTAATGATGTGTGCTGTGGTGTTTTGTACCATCTGTAGTGGGTGTAGTGTCTGATGAGGAAGGCCTTGATATAGTGAGTTTCCATAATCAAGCAGTGGTGTGATGAGTGCTTGACACACTGTGCGGAAGTGGTCTTGACGGAGCACTGGTTTGATTTGTCTGACTGTTTTCAATCGATGATATGCCTTGTTTGCAGTTTTGGTGATGTGGGATTTTAGGTTCTCTGTTCTTGCAAGAAGGTCTTTAACGCTGCCGCGTCCACAAAATTCCTTGTAATATTATGCAAAGTCACACGCATTGTTCCTGGGTAATATAAGCCATATCTTGCTTGCAGTTTCTGCAGCAGCAGCCTGCAGGCCAAAAGCTGCTTCCACCACTCCATTGTTTGTTTGCTCAGATCTGGAAAAAACGCTAATTTTTGTCCCTGCACTTGCAGCGCAGTGCTCTTTTTAGCAGCTTGCAAAATCTGTAGTGCTTGGGGGTATCGAAACACCTTCATAATGATTGGCCTCGGGTACTTCGCACCACTTACTATATGCGAAGGGACCCTGTGCGCGCGCTCTAATTCAAAAGGTGTATCAAATGTAATTTGTAGCAATTCTGGTATCATCTTTTCCAAGCATTTTATCGGATCCATACCTTCCACTCCTTCTGGCACCCTGACCATTCTTATGCTGTTTCGCCTTGCTCGGTTGTTTTGGTTCTCTATTTGGCTCTCCAAAAGTGTTATGCACTTCGTGAGAGGTCCCATCTGGGCGAGTATGCTGTCTTGCCTTTGTATTTGCGTTTCAACCTTGTTCATGCGTTTATTCATTTCTTGCAGATTTCCCTTGACTGTACTTGGATCTCCTTGTATGCACTCAAGTGTAGCCGCGTTGATCCCAATCACTTCTTTAACGTGCTTCAGTTCGGCTAATATCTCTCGGAGGCCCTCCGCAGTTGTCTCCTTCTCAATCGCCGCCATTTTCTACAGGGAGCCAGCGTACTGCTTTGACTGCTTCGGCGCCGTTCTGGTCCCCGGCTGAAAATCCAGACGCACCGGTTTCAGCGTCGTCATTCTCTACTGTTTCTCTACTTCTCCTGCAGTCTGAAGACGACGATCTTCGAATCTATTTGTTGGAGATTTGCTCAGGAATCTGCGTTGGCAACGGGAGCTACAGTTCTATGCTGCCATTCTGTTCCGCAGATGGATCCACCCCCCACAGTTCCCAAGTATTAATGAAAGAACCTAAGATGTGTGAACCCCAAACTACACAGATTCTGCCCCTCATTGGAGGGGCAATGTCTTCAGTCAATCCCTGCAGGCCCACAGAAGATCATCTGCACTTGCTTGCAAGAGAATGTGGAGGCAAATGCTGCAACCAGTATATAATTGCCCAGCCCCTCCCAAACATGGAAGAAATGGGCCACAAGGCAAACGATCTGGAAAATAAAGACAGAAAATAAACACATTTTGGTTTAATGATTTGAATATGTGCCAGCTTCGAGAAATGCAATGTGCAGCATTTCTGATATCTTTATATTTTGCACAGCAGAGAAAGAAATTGTATTTTATTTATTTCAATTTAGCGCATGCTTGTTCACTAGTAGCTGAACCACAAACTACAACTCTCCAACCTCAGGCCTCAACCCATAAAAAACTGTGGGGAACATTCAGTATCCCATCTATCCAACATGTAGAAGACATCATAATACCACAACGCACCTTCAGACCTATGTCCTGTCACATGGATAAAGTCATCAAAAGAACAACTCAAGCACTTCATCCACAAAATGACAATCTTATCTCTCACTCAAGCATACATGCCTACAGCACTCAAACAGGTTAACATACGACCTATACTCAAAGACACGTCCCTCAACAAAATTGATCCAGCTGCATACCGACCAATCTCCAGCTTGCCATTTAACACCAAAATCATAGAAAAGGTGGTCAAAAAGCAATTTCAAGACCACTTAGACCAACATGCACCTCTGGACCCACATCAACACGGGTTCAGACCCAACCATGGCATGGAGACCCTTTTAACATCACTATTCGACTGCATCATCAGAGGAACAGACAATGTCAAATCAGGATTTATCCTTATATTCATAGATATATCCTCCGCATTTGATACTGTCTTCCACAGCATCATGCTAAGATGCCTTCAGGAAATTGGCCTTGGCATAGTTCAATCTACTTCAGTAATTAGCAACAGGTCAAATGCGGAACAAACAAATCTACACTTCTACCCATACATCAAGGAGTACCACAAGGCTCATCTCTCTCATCACTCTTATTTAACATATACGAGATTAAATACCTAGGAATCATCTTGGACAAGCATCTCACCATGCAACACCACATAAAAAGAACCACTGCAAACGCATACCATAAAATGAAAATCATCCGGAGGCTAAAACCGATCCTTGACCAAGATCACTTCCATACCATTTGCCAGGCAATAATCACTTCAACATTTGACTACTGCAAAACGCTTTACTGGGGGCTCCCAAAACTAACCATCATGCCACTCCAAATAGCACAAAACACTGCAGCACAAATCATGACAGGAACACTCAAACATGAACATATTACCCCTATATTCGACCAGTTAGATTGGCTCCTAATACAAACCCACATCAGATTCAAGGCAACCTTAACCATCTTCAAAATCATCCACCAATTAACAGACGACACCCTACACGATCTCATAACAAGAGATACAAGCACCTGACCCAGGAGACAAAGCAACACGAATATGATCATCACACCTCACGAGTTTCATAAAACCAATCAATCCACATCTGCAAGGGCACTCTCACTCTACGCTCCGTCAATATGGAATTCACTTCCAGATAATACATGTGCAACAACTGATAACAAAAACTTCAAGAAGCAGCTCAAAACTCTACTGTACACACAACACCTGGGGCACGTTACCTAACCTTCTAACCAACAAAACATCCAAACTACCACCTACTGACCCTAGGCCATAAACCAACAACCTTTCCTCAATGCTACGAACTTGAACTGTACATAGTTTGGGCAAATATATGACCCTATACAAATGTTAACTTGTTACTGGTCCACCCCCTCCACCTCTTTGAGCTTTATTATATAATGGTTATGTGTTCCTTCTTTAATAGTTAAATGTCCTATCGAGTTCCTATGTAAACCACTTTGATTGAAGGATAAAGTGATATAAAAAAAATGTTAAATAAATAAATAAAAATAAGTACGTGACTTGTCCAAGGTCACAAGGAGTGTCATTGGGATTTGAACCCTTGCCTCCCTGATTCTCAGTCCACTGCTCTAACTACTGGGCTACTTCACTTCAGAAATGCATTTCCGTTTCTATTAATCTAATATTGTACTGTATGTAGAATCATGCTTTTTGGAACTTGCAGTTCAGTTTTTGCCTGCACACTTCTATTTCTAATTTGTTTTGAATTTAATGAGGCTTTATACATGTTCTGCATATGTGACAAAGGTGAGGTATTATGTTAGAGCTTAGGAGGATAATGAATGCTCCTTGTATATTTATTTATTTATTTAAATCATTTCTATACCACGCTCTTTAAAATCAGCGTGGTTTATAGGTAACAACAGTTTGTACAAAGCAGCGGAACATGCAATGTACATTACAGAGAACAGGTATTGTAACTTGGGTTTTAAACTGGGGTAACTATATGCAACTGAGCTATTGTGTTACCGGTATGCTTGTGGGGACACGACACGCTCTAAACTATTTACAATTTGGATAACTATTTACAGGTTGGGCAGTTGTTTTTCTGAATGTGGGTTGTGTCAGAATGGCATGGGTGTGCTGGTGATGGCGTTATGATGGGTGGAGGGTATGTTGGGTTATGATGTATCGCTGATGTGGGAGTAGTGTAGGAGGAACAGGTGGTGCTTTAGGGCCTTCCTAAATTAGACGAGGTCGGTAACAGCTTGGATGGTGGTTGGGAGGGCTTCCAGAACATTGGTGCGTAGAAAGCAAAGGCTCTGCTCTTTGTTGCCAGGGAGCCTTTTGTTATTACATTGGCGATAACGAGTGTGTTTACAGCGAATGTCCTTCTGGACCTGTTTGAGGGGGTGGGAAGGACGAGGTCCGTGAGGGAGATGGAGGATTGTTTGTTGATGGCCTTGAAAGTCAGCAGTAGCACTTTGAAGGTGAACCTGCAGTAGATCGGAAGCCAGTGGAGATGTTTCAAGATTGGTGTTATGTGGTCTCTTCTTGAGGTTCTGTGCAGGATGCAGGCGGCAGTGTTCATTGCCAGTTGTAGGGGGCTCAGAGTGCTCTCAGGGAGTCCGTGCAGGATGGCGTTGGCGTAGTCGAAGTGGGGGGGGGTTACCAGTGCTTGAAAAAGCATCCGGAAATCATCTGGTTTCAGTAGGGGTCTTAGCTGGCGAATTGTTTGTATCTTGTGATATATTGCTCTGATGGTGTTGCTTATATGTGCTTTCATGTCGAGCTGCTGGTCTAGTGTGTTGCCCAAGTAGCGGATGGTGGGCTTGCTTGGAAGCTCGGCGTCTCTTACTTTTTTTTAAGCAGGAGGGGTGAAAGAGTGATTCCTGGTGATGAAGAGGATATCTGTTTTGTTAAAATTTATTCTGATGCTCTGCGTCTGGAGCCAGTCCGTGACTGCGTCAAAGCATTTTGCTAATGTAGAGAAGTCAGGCTGGTCGATTGAGAATGGTGTGAAGCGCAGTATGTCGTCGGCGTATACCAGGCAGGAGATATTGAAGGAATGGATGATTGAGCAGATGGGCAGCATGTATATATTGAAGAGAAGGACAGAGAGTGATGAGCCTCGGGGAACACCTTGTTTTTGTTGAAAGGGCTCAGAGGTCATGGAGTCTGTTCGTACCTGTTGCCATCTGTCTGTCAGGTATGACTTGCACCAACTCAAGGCTGAACCATGGATTCCCTTTTCTTAGAGGCATGCCAGGAGCATCTCGTGGTTCACAGAGTCGAATGCGGCAGCAATGTCCATGAAGATTAGCGCATATCCTTGTCTGATGTTATCAATCCCTGAGATTAAGGTACTGAATAGAGTGGTGAGGAGCGTCTCGACACCATGTGATTCTCTAAAGCCATGTTGACATGGGTCGAGAAGAGCAGTGGTCTTGACGTGGTGTTGGATTTGGCGTTGGACGACTTTCGCTATTATTTTGGCCAGCAGGGGGATGCTGGAGATTGGTCGATAGGATTCCGCCTTATGAGGGTCCAGTTTGTTGTTCTTGAGAAGGGGCCAGATGGACATTTGTTTTAGCATTAGTGGGAATGCCCCTGTTAAAAAGGATAGGTCCATAATCTTAGTTAGGAATGGGCTAAATTCGGCTCGCAGCGATCTTATCCAGAATGCTGGGCAGGGGTAACGTTTGGGGCTGTGGTGGTGTTGATGGATGTGATGATGTCCTCAATGCCTCTCACAGAAGGTGGTGTGAAGGAGGACAGCAGTGTTAGATGGTGTGGCTTGAGACCAGTTATGGTAGTCGTGGTGGGGTTGGTTTGGCTGGTTTTGGCCTGTAGGTAGCCCGCGAATTCCTGGGGGTTCAGCCGGCTTGGTTGGGAGGGAGAAGGCTCCCTCGTCAGGGTCTTCACAATGTTGAAGAGGTCATGGGGTTTGTTTAGGGAGCGTCGCAGGAGTTCATCTTCCTTGAAATTGCTTCTCGGTGTCCCTTTAGGTGGATGGTGTACGCTGCCAGGTGATCTGAGAATCGTGAGCGCCGCCATCGTCTTTCGAGCTTCCTGAGGAGTAGTAGTGAGGTTCGTAGTTCTGAAGAGTACCATTGTGCTGATTTTCTCCTTCTTGGTGGCTTGTTTGCAGCAGGTAGGTGTGCAATGGAGCCTAGGCTGTTGTTCCAGGTGGATATCATTGCATCAAGATTGGGTGATGCCAAGCTGAGGTTTGGTAGGACTTTGCTAGTGATCTCTTCTTTGTCGAAGGGCCAGAACCGTCTTGTGGGTGCTGCGGAAGTCTGGTCTGCCTTATGAGAAGCGTTGTGATCTTGATGTATGGGCATCTGAAATTTAATTAAGCTGTGGTCGGACCATGGTACTGGATTGATGGATATCCCAAGGTTGTAGTTCAGGCTTATGGCTGGTAGTGGAGCAAAGACCAGGTCCAGTTTATTTCCTTTTGTGTGGGTAGGGGCATTGATTACCTGTTTGTAACCCAGCTCATTGAGTGCCTCGAGGAAGGCTTTGGAATGGGTGCTTTGGAGAGCTGGCAGGTTAAAATCCCCCATTACCCAGTTTGGTATGCGTGGGTTCTTGGGGTTACAGGTGAGGTCAATTATGGTCGAGAGATCATCAGAGGAGGAAGACGGGGGTCTGTAGATTAAACTGATGGAGGTGTCTTTGTTGGTTATGGTGATTGAGTCCAGGTGGGTTGTACTATTGGAAATGAGCAGCTGAAATTGTAGCTCCGTCTTTACTAAGATGAAGATGCCTCCGCCTCTGTGGTTAGTTCTATGGCTTGTGTGGATTGAGAAGTTGGGTGGATGAGTTGGTTGAGGAGGACCGAGTCTGAGTTGGACAGCCATGATTCTGTGACTAGTAGCATGTCGAGGTCATGGTTGGTTATAAGGTCAGAGATGGCTGGCCATTTCCTGCAGACTGAGCATGCGTTTATGAGGGCGCATTTTAGGTTTCGGGATTTCGGTGCTTCTCCATATGGGTCTTTGTGGTATGTTGAAGAGATATGTATTGTAAGTGTGGATGTAGGTTGTGCTTGTTTTCTGTAGAAGGTCGGCGGGGGCTACCTGTACATCTCTTACCTAGGCCATGTAGGACTGGGATGGGGTTGTGGATGGTGGTGATGGCGACGGAACTGTAGAATAGGTTGGCGAGGAGGTAGCAGCTGGTGAAGGCTAGTAGGGAGGATACCATTTTGAATTGTAGGTGAGCTAAGCTGGTTAGGGACCTACTGACAATGTAGGTTCTAGCAGGTTTAGACAGTATGTATTCAGATCTTGAGGGCTATTTATGCACTTTAGATGATTACATCAGAAAATTCTATCTTGGTCTTGTGTGGTTACTTTGTCAGTACAGGTAATTCCGTGGATATGTTTAGCAGGATTATCACTTATGCATCATAGAGTATTACAGCCCACTTATGCATCATAGTATATTACAGCAAGTAAAACCGTCTGGCTAGTACTTTGTGGCTACTTTGTCCGTACGGACCATTCAGTGGATACGTTTAACAGGATTACCACTTATAAACCATAGGATGTTGCAGCAAGTAAATCTGCCTAGCTAGTATCATAAGTATAATATGGTAGTGAGATCTAACAGGATTGTTCCATAGCTAATTTTACAGAGTTTAAATAGGTCTCCTCGGTCTACTTCACACTGGTTAGAGCAGCTAGGCAACCTGCGTTACTGAGCTCATTGTGTCCGTTTAAATTTGTTTACATAGTCATAGTATATAGAATAAGTTACCATTGGAGATTCCTACATTAAATAATCTACTAACCTTTAGGAAGCATATTAAAACTTTGTTCCTCCCATTTCAGGATGATGATTAATTTTAGCTGTTTGGGTCAATTTGCTCGATCATTGTAACTGGCTCTTGGTATAGTTTTGCTATTCTCTTTTATCGTTGAGTTAGGTGGTCTTTATTAGTCAATCATTTGTTTTTATGTATATTGTAAACTGCTATGTTTGACTCTTGAACCATAATAGTGGTATATGCATTTTTAATAAATTAAATTAAATAGAACAATTAGCTCAAAGGAGTTTGGGTTAGTATAAGGACTGTCAGGGACCAGAGTTCATGATCATATGGCTGGAACCACAAGGGCTACAGAGTCCGAACATAAGCTCTGATAATGAGACTACAGAAACATCGACTGGACCAGCAACATCCAAGGGTGTTGAAAGAACTGAAATTTGAGATTGCAGACCTGCTATCAGTAATCTGTGAACTATCATTAAAATCATCTCTAATACCTGAGGATTGGAGGATCGCCAATGTAACACCAATTTTTAAAAAGGGTTCGAGGGGTGATCCGGGAAACTACAGACCGGTGAGCCTGACATCAGTACCGGGAAAAATGGTAGAAACCATCATAAAGAATAAAATTACTCAGCATATAGATAGTCATGACCTAATGGGAGACAGCCAACATGGCTTTAGACAAGGAAGATCTTGTCTTACTAATCTGTTATGTTTTTTTGAAGGAGTGAATAAACAGGTGGACAAAGGTGAGTCGGTTGATATTGTGTATCTTGACTTTCAGAAAGCCTTTGACAAGGTCCCTCATGAGAGACTTTTGGCAAAACTAAAGAGTCATGGGATAGGAGGCAGTGTACTACTGTGGATCAGGAACTGGTTAAAAGATAGAAAGCAGAGGGTAGGGCTAAATGGCCAAATTTTCCCAATGGAGAAAGGTGAATAGTGGTGTACCCCAGGGATCTGTGCTGGGTCCGCTGCTTTTTGACATATTCATAAATGACCTGGAAAGTGGAATAACGAGTGAGGTTATCAAATTTGCTGATGACACAAAACTATTTAAAGTTGTTAAAACCCAGGAGGATTGTGGAAAATTGCAAGAGGATCTTGATAAATTGGAAGACTGGGCATCAAAATGGCAGATGAAATTTAATGTGGAGAAGTGCAAGGTTATGCACCTAGGGAAGAACAACCCAAACTATGGTTACACGATGCAAGGTTCCACATTAGGAACCACCACCCAAGAAAAAGATTTAGGCGTCCTTGTGGATACCATGTTAAAACCCTCGGCCCAGTGTGCAGCGGCAGCCAAGAGAGCAAATAGAATGCTAGGTATGATAAGGAAAGGAATGGAAAATAAAACAAAAGATATTATAATGCCTCTATATCGTTCCATGGTGAGACCGCACCTTGAATATTGTGTGCAATTCTGGTCGCCATATCTTAAAAAGGATATAGCAATTTTAGAAAAGGTTCAGAGAAGAGCCACCAAAATGGTAAAGGGGATGGAAGGCTACTCCTATGAAGAAAGGCTAAAAAGGTTGGGGCTCTTTAACCTGGAAAAGAGACGGCTGAGGGGAGATATGATAGAAGTCTATAAATTAATGAACGGAGTGGAACGGGTAAACGTAGATCGATTGTTTACCTTATCAGAATATAGAAAGACTAGGGGACATGCAATGAAGCTACAGGGTAAACTATTTAAGACTAATAAAAGAAAATATTTTTTCACTCAACGTGTAATCAAACTCTGGAATTTGTTACCGGAGGATGTAGTAAAGGCTGTTAGTGTAGCTGGGTTTAAAAAAGGTTTGGACAAGTTCCTGGAGGAAAGGTCCATAAACCATTATTAAGAAGGGACCCAGGATATCAATGCTTGAACCAATACAAGCATTGTGGAACCTGTGTCCCTTGGGGAAACTGCTAGGTACGTATGACCTAGATTGGCCACTGTTGGAAACAGAATACTGGGCTTGATGGACCTTGGTCTGACCCAGTATGGCATATCTTATGTTCTTATGTTCTTATGTGTCTTATGAGTCTAACCAGACACACCCTTGCTGAATAAACAGCTCTCGGTGGGCCTGACCTGTGTTTACTGCCACCCAGCTTCTCTTCATTGCCTAGTAAAGTGCCTTCATTTACCCTTCTTGCTACTATAAGAACATAAGATATGCCATACTGGATCAGACCAAGGTCCATCAAGCCCAGTATCCTGTATCCAACAGTGGCCAATCTAGGTCACAAGTACCTAGCAGTTTCCCCAAAAGACACAGGTTCCACAATGCTTGTATTGGGCAAGCAGTGGATATTCTGGGTCCACTTTAATAATGGTTTAGGGACCTTTCCCCTCCAGGAACTTGTCCAAACCAAATTCAAATCCTCCAGCTCCTCAACCATGTCCAGTTCCATTTTGCCATAGTTACTCCAATTAACTCCTGCTCCACATCTGTTTCCAATTGTTGTCCTGCTAATGCTACTCCTGGTTCTTGCACGCCACCCTGTCCTGGGCCTAGCCTCTCCACTCACACTCCTGGCCCAGGATAGGCCCCTAATAGCTTGAACCAGTTCTTACCCAGGTACTAGGTTAAAATGGACCAAGGACTTCCGAAGGATGCTCAAGACCATACTGTTCACAGAATGCTACGAACCCTCCCAGTGACCATAGACCTGGCTACAGGCTTGATCACAGACAGTCCGCAACTGACTCAATCAACTGTACATAGTTTATCGATGCACATAAGCCCCTCCATCACCCCTCCCACCCCGACCTTCATAAACGTATACAACCTAGTTCTCTGTAAACCACTTTGATTGAATGATAAGGTGGTATATAAAACTAGTTAAATAAAACAATAATTTAAAAAAATTAAAAAAAATGGAGCCAACCGATTGCAGAGAATCAAAGAAACCTCACATAAGCTTTGTAAGCTGTGTAAAGACAGCTTTAGGCCCTTCAGGAAAGTGTGAAAGTTCTCCAGCCCTCGGGTCAAGCAAAGACAATGGGCTGTCCTGCCCCTGGAACTGTATACACCATTCCTATTCGTCTCTCCGGGCCAGTCCAGAACAGATGGGTAGTCAAATCTCCCTCCTCTAGCAGCTGAGGACAGAATTCCAATTCTTTTATTGCTAGGTTACACATCGCTCCCTTGGCAACAGCAGCCAGTCTTTTTTGTCCTCAGCAGCTGAGATGGATGTGTGAAGATTTCTCTCCCCACCTGTTCTCTGTTATTATTCTTTATTTTTCTTATTTTATGGAAGAGTTCTCATTGAAGAGGTAGTGCTGTGCCCTAGCAGGGTGTTTAAGCACTTGGCTCTGATTTATGTTGTTTTTATACGGTAACATCAGTACTAGCAGCTGGTTAAACGATTCAGAGTATGGGACAGAGCCTGTCTCCTCTACTCTGCTAAAGGAAATTGGTAAGAGCAGGTCTGGGGGCCCCAGTTACTATTTTCTTACCTAGTAGGCTCTTCATTTACAGGATCGCTGGCAGCGGTTTCTAAGGAGCTAGAGAGCCTGTCTGTTTACCGGCATTAGTATCAGTTATTTTTGATTTAGAGCTGTGCCGCGGATGTTTGCTCACCTCTCTCTGTCACTCGGTTTCTCCAGTACGGTTTCTTTTTTGAAGTTTTCCTGTGCCTTTCGGTTTTACAAAGTGCCTTCGGTGCCTGTACACTTGCTCTGCGTTATGCAGGACAATAAAGGAGATTCGCAACTCCATTCTTCTTCGCTGCAGCCGTTGGCTGAGAACGCGGGAGCGGCGGCCATCTTTGCAGCGCCTTCCGTTCCTTCTGCTCCATTGCCCAAAGCAAGTAAAAGGAAAGCAAAATCTCGTCATGTGGCAGAAGCTCATGCTCAGCCTGTGTTGCCTGTAATTTCAGAGGCGCAGGATCCTTTGCTTTCAGCTGATTTCATCCTCGCGTTTCATAGAGCTTATTTGTTAAAAAAAATCTCAGGCTTCTCTTCCGGTTTTATTGGACCCTCCACAATTGGCACAGATGGGGGTTTCTAATCAATCTGCACAGATGGGGGTTTCTAATCAATCTGCATCTTGTGAAGAAGTAAACAGATGTAAAAGAGTCTAAATTGGATTCAGTTTCTTTAGAGGCTGAGACTTTAGAGCCTGAACAAGGGGAACTTATGTCTGAGCAGGGTTTGGATTTTTGGCCCGCGGATTTAGAGGAAGGAGAGTTGGGTCCGGGTGAGGATCCAAATATCTTTAGGGTGTTTAGAAAAGAGGAGTTACCAGCTTTGATTGCACAGTCCCTTACAGCGCTAAGTATCATTCCGCAGGTGGTTCAACAAGAACCTTTGGAAGACCCCTTGCTGCAGGGTTTCAAAACGGAGCAAAGATGTTTTCCTCTGCATCGGGTGATCAAACAGATGATAGAGTCTGAGTGGGAATGCCCTGAGGCTTCATTAAGAGGAGCTAGAGCTTTGACTCGGTTGTATCCTATGCCTCAAGAGGAAAAGGAGCTTCTACGTATGCCAAAGGTGGATGCACTGGTGTCTGCTGTCACCAAAAAAACTACCATACCTGTAGAGGGGGCCGCGGCTCTTAAAGACATGCAGGATCGTAGATTAGAGGGTCTGTTGAAACAGGCTTTTGATGCCAGTGCTCTGGCGCTTCAAGCGTCTGTCTGTGGAGCATATGTATCCAGAGCTGCGATTAGGTGGGGCCAGCAGACCTCTGCTCCGACTGATGCAGTGGCTCCTTCTAGTGAGGGGGCGAAATTGGAGTCGGCAGCGGCATATTTAGCAGATGCCTTTTACGATTTGATTCACATTTCTGCGAAGTCTATGGCTTCCATGGTTGCTGCTCGTCGTTTTCTTTGGTTACGGAATTGGGCAGCAGATGCCTCCTCCAAGGCACGTCTCAGTAAACTCCCTTATAAAGGAAAGCTTCTTTTTGGAGAAGCGTTAGAGAAAATTGTTAAAGATTTAGGAGACTCCAAGGGAGGGCGTTTGCCCGAGGACCGTCCTAAATCAGTTAAGCAGGGCTCCTTTACTAGGGGTCAAGGGCGAGAATTTTGCCGTTTTAGGGGAGCTCGCTTTACTCCATATCAGCGAGGTCAATTTCCTTTTCGGGGGCAGTCCTTTCGAGGCGCTAGAGGTTCCGGTAGAGGCTTCTTTGGAGCTCCTTCCGCTACCATTAAAAAACCGCAATGAAGCGAGGCCGGCCCAAGCGGAGTTTCCGGTGGGTGGTCGGTTACAGGAGTTTCTCTCCGCTTGGGTCGCCATTACTTCCGACAAGTGGGTACTGCAGATTATTCGCGAGGGCTATGCTCTCGAGTTCAATTGTCATCTGACCGACGCCTTCGTTTTTTCTCCGTGCGGGTCGGACATCAAAAGGAGAGCAGTCCACGACACGTTGCAGCAGTTGTTGCAGCTCCGGGCAGTGGTTCCAGTTCCATTAGACCAGTACGGCTTTGGTCGATACTCGATTTATTTTGTGGTTCCAAAAAAGGAGGGCTCTTTTCGTCCCGTGTTGGATTTAAAGCACGTGAACCGTTGCTTGCGAGTCTCTCATTTTCGAATGGAGACATTAAGGTCTGTAATCCGCTCGGTAAGGCCGAGGGAGTTCCTCTCTTCCATAGATTTGACGGAAGCTTATCTGCATATTCCTATCAAGCCAGATCATCAGCGCTTTCTTCGGTTTGCAGTACCCATGGGTCATTTTCAGTTTCGGGCCTTACCGTTCGGCCTAGCGACGGCGCTGCGCACTTTCACCAAGGTACTGGTGGTGGTGGCGGCGGCGCTACGCAGGGATGGCATTCAGGTTCATCCTTATCTGGATGACTGGTTGATTCGAGCGTCCTCGCGAGAGGAGTCGCTAAAGGCGACAGCGCGAGTAGTGTCCTGTTTGGAGAATCTAGGTTGGGTTGTGAATCAGGCCAAAAGTCGGCTGGAGCCGGTGCAGCAGCTGACTTATCTCGGAGCATTCTTCGACACGGGCCGAGGTATGGTTCTGTTGCCTTCAGAACGAATTCGAAAGCTTCTCGCGCATGTGTCGGGGTTTTTGCTCGCAAGAGCGCCGACAGCTTGGAAGTACTTACAGTTGCTGGGGCTAATGGCAGCGGCCTTGGATTTGGTTCCATGGGCCAGGGCACACATGCGACCGCTCCAGCAAGCTCTTCTTTCGCGTTGGTCTCCACAACGGCATCCCCTTTCTCGTCGCTTAAGCTGTCCCGATCATGTCAGGGTCAGTCTTCAGTGGTGGTTGGTTCCAGACCATCTTCAGGCGGGAGTTCCCTTAGCGCTGCCGGAATGGGTTTTGGTGACTACCGATGCCAGTCTGTCCGGTTGGGGAGCACACTGTTTGAATCACATAGCGCAAGGCTCTTGGACGGCGGAAGAGAGCCTGTGGTCCATCAATCGCCTGGAGCTGAGAACGGTGCGTCCAGCGCTGTTAGCGTTCGCAAGTCTTCTGGAGGGGAAGTCGGTGCGCATCTTCTCCGACAATTTTGTGGCGGTCTCATACATAAATCGCCAAGGCGGGACAGGAAGTCTTCTTCTTCTGGAGGAGAGTCAACGCTTGTTTCACTGGGTGGAGTTGCACCTTTCGGCGCTCTCGGCAGCTCATGTGGCAGGAAAGGACAATGTACAAGCGGACTATCTCAGCCGATATGTGCTAGATCCGGGAGAGTGGCAACTCAATGCCGAAGTTTTTCACGAGCTCACAATACGTTGGGGTCAACCGGTAATGGATCTGATGGCAACTTTGGACAATGCAAAGGCGACTCGCTTTTTCAGCAGACGCAGGGAACATATGTCGGAAGGTCTCGACGGTCTGGTACAGCCCTGGCCGTTGGGACAACTTCTGTATGTGTTTCCTCCATGGCCGTTGGTGGGTCTCGTTGTGCAGCGAGCTGTCATGCACCAGGGTCTGTTGATTCTTGTTGCTCCAGATTGGCCTCGACAGCCTTGGTATGCCGATCTAATGCGTCTTTTAGCGGCTCCACCGTGGAGGTTGCCCGCTCGGGCAGATTTGCTACATCAAGGGCCTGTTTGGATGCCTCAGGCGGATCGATTCTTGCTTACGGCATGGCTCTTGAAAGGCAGCGCTTGCGCCGAAAAGGTTATTCAGTTTCGGTAATCAACACCTTGTTGCAGTCTCGTAGAAAGTCCACATCATTGGCATACATTCGGGTGTGGCGAGTTTTTGAAGCTTGGTGTTCTGATCGCCGTTTGAAAGCTCGTCTATCTTCTATTCCGGATGTTCTGGATTTTCTTTAATGCGGTGTTGAGAAAGGTCTTGCTCTGAGTACCTTAAAGGTGCAGTTAGCGGCCCTGGCAGTTTTTCGTGGGCCGGTTCGCGGACTACGTCTTTCCTTTCATCCCGATGTTCTCCGTTTTCTTAGAGCGGCTAAGCAAATTCGTCCTCCGTTTCGTCAAATTGTTCCTCCTTGGGATTTGAACTTAGTATTAGAGGCTTTAACACAGTCTCCCTTTGAGCCTCATTCTTCACGTTCACTAAGAGAATTGTCCTGGAAGACAGCTTTTTTAGTGGCATTGTGTTCAGCTAGACGCATTTCGGATCTGCAGGCTCTTTCATGCCGCCCGCCTTTTCTTCAGTTTTCTGAGGAAAAAGTGGTCTTGCGTCCGGTACCGTCCTTTCTCCCAAAAGTACTCTCTGCTTTTCATGTGAATCAGTCGGTTTCGCTTCCCACTTTCGCTAGCTCGGGAGCAGATTCTGTCGATCGAGCTCTGCGGAAATTGGATATGGGTCGTGTACTTCGTAGATATCTACGGGAGACCGAGTCTTTTCGTAAGACTGATCGGTTATTTGTGTTGTTTGCAGAGCCATCTAAGGGTCAACCTGCATCCAAGGCTACCATTGCACGATGGGTAAAGCATGCAATACGGGTTGCGTATGAAGCCAGAGGTAAACCGGTTCCGGTAGGTCTTCGGGCTCATTCTACAAGGGGTCAAGCTACTTCGTGGGCAGAATCGGCCTTGGTTCCCCCGGTGGATATTTGTCGTGCGGCGTCATGGTCTTCTCTTCATGCCTTTTCACGTCATTATAGGTTGGATGTTCTCGCTAGGTAAGATGCGTCGGTGGGGGCTTCAGCAGTGATAGCGGGGCTCTCGGGTCCCTCCCAGGGTTAGGTACTGCTTTGGTACTACCCATCTGTTCTGGACTGGCCCGGAGAGACGAATAGGAAGGAGAAATTAGAGCTTACCTGCTAATTGTCTTTCCTTGAGTTCTCTCCGGGCCAGTCCAGAACCCTCCCTATAATTTTCATTCTTTATTATTAGTATTTTCTTGCGTTTCTTTTATGTCGGTTTTTTTCGGTGTTACATGAATGGAAACTTGTTTTTTGTGGTTATTGTTCATTTAAAAAAAAAAATTAAAAGCCATTACTTTGGCTATTTTCCCTCTCAAGTGCTTTCGTGGTCAAGCATGAGACACAGAGCAAATTTATATACCTTCAATGGGACTCTTCCGCTGTTTTCTTCTTATTGATTTGTTATTGGCTGCTTGCTACGTAAAGACTGGCTGCTGTTGCCAAGGGAGTGATGTGTAACCTAGCAATAAAAGAATTGGAATTCTGTCCTCAGCTGCTAGAGGAGGGAGATTTGACTACCCATCTGTTCTGGACTGGCCCGGAGAGAACTCAAGGAAAGACAATTAGCAGGTAAGGTCTAATTTCTCCTTACCAGAGAGGTTTGACAGCAGCTGGGAAGAAATGAATTGGTTCATACATCAGTGCAAGTGTTGGTTCTGACTTCATCCATATATGTACCCATCTGACTCCCTCAAAGGTAGCTTAATTAGTCTACTCAAAAAGGCCGCCCTGGCTTGGATCACTCTCTTGCTGGAACAAAATGAACCTGTCCTGAACAATGTGGAACACTTTATGCCTGCCCTTTCCCAGGTTTTTGGGGAATCAGACCAATTAGCAGAGAATAACATGACAACCCTCTGTCAGGGCCAACGAACAGTGACAGAGTACGCTAAAGAATTCCAGCGCAGGACTAATGACCTTGACTGGAATGAGTTGGCCCTCTGTTGCCATTTTTGATGGGGGTCTTCCTGCTCTGATTAAGGATGACCTAACACAAATGAATCCTCCGGCCTGCCCAGAGAAGCCATTCATGCTGTGCACCCACAAAGAAAGATGCCTATCAGAATGTATCCTAGAAAGACATGCTGAGAGGATTGAACTAAATCGCAGTTTCATGCCCCTAGAAAGACTACAATCTTTAGAAGAGCCCATGCTAATGGTATAATAAGATGGTACCTGTCAGCAGAGGAGAAGGAACGATGCCACCAGGAAGGACTCTTGTCTTTACTGTGGTCAAAAAAGTAGGCCACAGAATCGTAAGCAGCCCCAGAAGGAAGAGAACAGAGCAAATACAAACTAACCTTCAAAGGCTCAACTTCTACTACTACTACTTATCATTTATATTGCGCTATAAGGCATAGGCAGCACTGTACATGTACAAATAAGAGACAGTCCCTACTCATCAGAGCTAACAATCTAATCAAGACAGAACACACAACAACCGGGGATTAGAGTAAATCAAGGGGAATGGAAAGAAATAGATAGGTGATAAGCACAATGCTGCTTCGACTTCTTTCATCATCAATGGTTCCCAATCATAAGTTATAGGTTGAAATGGCTGTTGGTCCACAATCTTTATGGTATGACGACTCTGTATATTCTTTTCACCTTTTCTTGATCTCCAGTATCATTCAAATGGATCCTTGAGCATTTTAGCATTCCAAATTGAGCCTTATAGAAATAAATTATACTTACATAACTATTATCATTGCCAAATAAGCAAAAAGGGTTCAAATATGAAAATAAACATACAGAATCTGTCTCCTATTATCAAACTTGGACAAGCATTCCTACAAATGGAAGAGATGGGTGTGAATGTGCTGGTATACATAGGGAAAACAGCAACAGAATTTGCAAAACAAGAGATAAATCTCTCCAAAGAATTAGATCAGCAAACATGGAACAACTGGGAAATGCATAAATACAGTTGGAAACCATTCATTGATCCAAATCGGACACGTGACTGTTTAAGAATAGGTGAATGGAAACTGAAGGATGAGAGCTGCAGCCCAGGATAGTGGATTATGGACAAGATGGTTCACAGCATGCATAGAAAAAACTAGGAAAACTGACATAGGCAGATTAAGTTGTAAATGGTTACTCAACTCATAGCTGGCTGTGAAGTTTTAGTAATAGAAAACCAATATACAGAAAGGCACAATAAGGCAGCACATTTCATCCACTGCAAAATCTCTAAAATCTGCAATATCACTATACTAGAAAAGCACTAGGATTATAACTCTCGGAGGATTATGGAGAATGAAGAAGTTATGATCACTTGGGACATTCCCATTCTGACTGATAAAAAGCTGGAAGAAGAAAGCCAAGTAAAGGAGAATAACATCAGAACGGCATTGAGAGATTCCAGCTCCAAGCGATTATTCTGTGAATTGTGCAGAAAGGGGAAGACCCACAAGTACCAACAAATACACGCAGAGGCCAAGAAAATGCGGCAGAAAGACAGAAATATTTGCCATTGTGTTGGGTGCCAGGGACTTGATTAAGAATTATTTCCAAGCACACCAAAACTACCTATATATGTGACAGCTTATGAATTCCAAAAAGACGCTTTCTTTGGCACAATGTAAGTACTATGCTAAGCATTAGCAGTAAATTTGAGAGACTGAGACCATACTCCACATTAGGAGCAAGATTCATTACTGTCAATACTGTATATGCCCCTATGGACGTGATGGGAGCAAATACAGTGATGGAATTCAAAATGGCATGGGACAGACAAAGTGAATCCCTTTATAGCAAGAGGATAAAGCACAGTTACTTACCTGTAACAGGTGATCTCTGGGAACAGCAGGAATTAGTCCTCACTTATGGGTACGTCGGAACCGACAGAGCCTGCGCGGGAAAGCTCCCCAGCTTCCCAGAAAGGAAGCTTTTGGGGCCTCCCACTGCACATGAGCGCTGCCTTCCCGCCTTCCTGACCAGCTCTCCTCAGTTCGAGTTTATAGCTGAGACAATAGAGAGAGGAAAGGAAGATAGATAGAAGATACAACTCCTAGGGGAGGTGGGTGGGTTGTGAGGACTAATTCCTGCTGTTCCCAGAGATCACCTGTTACAGGTAAGTAACTGTGCTATCTCCAGGAACAAGCAGGAATAAGTCCTCACTTATGGGGACTCCCTAGCTAAGATGCCTGGGAGATCCCCTCCCAAGGGTTCACCATCTTCGTATGGATCTCAGGCATCCATCCAGGGAAGGTGGGCAGGAGTTGTTCAAGTATGGAACAGGTGTTTGAGGACAGCCTGACCAAACAAGGCATCCCGGCGGGAGTCCTTGTCCAAACAGTAATGGGCTGTGAAGGTATGAACCGAGGCCCAGGTGGCTGCTCGACAGATCTGATCTATGGATACAGAGTGAAGATGAGCCATAGAAGTGGCCATGGCTCTCACATTGTGAGCTGTGACATGGCCTTCCAGAGAAATGTTTTTACTCTGGTAAGCAAAGGAAATACACTGAGCAATCCAATTGGAAAGTGTACGTTTGGAGACTGGAAGTCCCAAATGAGAAGGATCAAAAGCCACAAAAAGTTGGGAAGACTTTCGATGTGGTTGAGTCCTGTTGAGGTAAAAGGCGAGCGCTCTTTTACAGTCTAAAGCAGGGGTCTCAAACTCAAATTGCTTCGAGGGCCAAATGAGGACTTGTAAAATAACCCGGGGGCCGCATGAGACGTGGGACCTCATTTGCATAAGGGACCTCATTTGCATAAATATTTGCATAATGTTACCATACCCTAACTTTTAGTAAACATGCCTCTTAATGAGTGCATGAATAAAGAAAGACTAAAAGATTTCTACATTACTATAATCCAGTGCCAACCGCCAGGCACATTAGGAACTACTACAAACAAACACTGTCCATTTAGAACCCATAGCAAACCCGCCATATCCTAACAGCACTACCAGGACTCATAAAGCAGGTTGGCCACAGGTGAATTGGCCGCAGGTAAAGGTGTTTATAACAATCTGATGCAAGGAATGCTTCAAAGCTGTGTTAGAGATGCCATTTGGCTTCAACACAGCCAAGGGGGTCAGATGTGGTTCCTGTAGATAAGTGCACTTTTTACACCACAGTCCCTCTTCTAATAAAAAGAACACATGTACACACACAAATGCATATGTATACATGTGTACGATATGCACACAAACACATTAATTAAAAAAAAATCTCTTATACAACTTTCTCCCACTAAAAAGGACTGCAATTAAAAATCTGCAGAACTGAATCATCAGCCCAGCAAATAAAGGTGGCACTGTACTGGTCATGGATACATAGGAAGATACAGAAGAGAAGTAGGCAATTGCCAAAAAATAAATACATTTCAGAAAAAAAATTAGCAAGGAGCCAACACAGGAATATACAAACAGAAAAATGTCAACATATCTCCAAGGCAGCTACAGTCTCTGCAGAAAATCCTGACATCAATCCATCCCTCTATTGTTAACTTCTACATACTAAATAAAATCCATAAACCCTGGCAGACAGATTATATCAAATACTGGCATACTTAGAGAAACTATCTAAAAAGGGTATCCTCAAGCCCTAGTGAAAACACAAACAGCTTCTATAACTCAAAAGACCCTGCGTCAGACCAAAACTTCCCCACAGAATTCTAAGGACCGTGGAAGGACAAACAATCCCAGTGGAACCCATTTTAAAGAACCCATTTTAAAGAACAGACCAGGGTCTCACGTCGCAACTACTGATTGGTTACTGCTCAAGCCAATGGAAAGGAGAAAGCAACAATGCAGACCCCTGACCAATAGGCTAAATTCACATAGGACTGTGCCAATCAAGTTCCAGGTTCAATCCCGATGTAGCAACCGTATTCCATCTGAAAATCCAACGCTGTTCGCATGATTGTAAAGCAGCCTCCCGATCACCACCTCTGATTGGGGGAGGAATCCAATCCAAAACACGCCATTGAAATTGGGAAAAGCGGCGGCTTTCAGAGCCGCGAAGAGAGAGAGTTTCTCTCGCGCGGTTCTGAAGAGCAGCGAGAGAGTCTTCAGAACCGCGCGAGAGAAACTCTCTCTCTTCGCGGCTCTGAAAGCCGCCGCTTTTGGAGCTGATGAGGAGAGGACTCTGCCAGGCAGAGGAGCCCGCGGGACGCTTAATGCGGCGACGGCAAGTTTGGATTTTTTTTTTTTTTTTACATGCCGGTAAGTGCTTCGCGGGCCGCATAAGATGCCCTCGCGGGCCGCGTGTTTGAGACCCCTGGTCTAGAGTATGAAGGTTCCTCTCTGCACTGGATGCATGAGGAGCCGGGAAAAAGACAGGTAGATATACCTCTTGATTAAGATGAAAAGGCGAGACCACTTTGGGCATAAAGTGGGGATTCGTCCTAAGGACCACCTTATCATGATGAAACCTGGTATAAGGTGGATGAGCCACTAAGGCCTGTAGTTCACTGATGCGGCGAGCCGAAGTGACTGCAATAAGGAAAAGGACCTTCCAGGAAAGAAATTTCAAGGAGGTAGAAACCAACGGTTCAAAAGGTGGCTTCATAAGCTGACCTAGAACTAGGTTCAAATCCCATGCTACCGGAGGAGGCCGGATGGGAGGTTTAGTTAGAGTCAGGCCTCTCATGAATCTTGCAATAAGAGGATGAGAGGAGACAGGTTGTCCATTTATAGGTTTTAAAGATGCTGCAATAGCACTCAAATGGACTCGTACTGAATTCGTCTTAAGGCCTGCATTGGAAAGATGCAGGAGATAGTCTAATAGAGAATTCAAAGGAAGTGCTAGAGGGTCAAGACCCTGTTGAGCACACCAAATGGAAAAGCGTTTCCATTTGAAAGCATAGGAACGCCTCGTGGAGGGTTTCCTAGAGGCATGAAGGATATCTTTCAATGGTTGAGAAAGATTGAAGTCATGAAGGCTTAGGCCTTCAGTAACCAAGCTCTGAGGTGTAGGGACTTGGGGTTTGGGTGCCACAAAGTCCCCTCCTCCTGAGACAGAAGGTCTGGCGCAGCTCCCAGTTCCAGGGAGGGTCCCTGGGAGAGATGCAGAAGTAGAGGGAACCACACTTGGCGTGGCCAGCGTGGAGCTATGAGGATCATCGATCTGTGATCCCTCTGGAGTTTGAACAGAGTCTTGGGAATCAAAGGAATGGGTGGAAAGGCATATAGGAATTCCTGACCCCAATGTAGGAGAAAGGCGTCGTTGGCCTGAGCTCTCTGACACGGAGTCCTGGAACAGAACCGGGGAAGTTTGGCATTCCACGGACTTGCAAAGAGGTCTATGTCCGGGGATCCCCATTCCTGAAAGATTCTGCATATCTGGTCCATATGCAAGGACCATTCGTGTGGAAGCAGAACTCGACTGAGTCTGTCTGCCCGCGAGTTTTGAACCCCTGGAAGATACACTGCCAGAAGATGAATTTGATGCTCTCTGGCGAAGGCCCATAATCTGAGAGCTTCGTTGCAAAGCGACAGAGAGCCTGTCCCTCCTTGTTTGTTTATGTAGAACATGGCCACCTGATTGTCTGTATGGACTAGGACGGTCAGGTTGACAAGGAGGGTATGGAAGACTTTGAGGGCAAAGAAGATTGCTCGCAGTTCCAGGAGGTTGATGTGAAGGGTGGTCTCTTGTGGAGACCAAGCACCCTGAGTGGAGAGGTGTTGAAGATGGGCTCCCCACCCTGTTTGGGAGGCATCTGTTGTGAGGGTTGCTTGGGGCAACAAAGGTTGGAAGGGGACCCCCAACAACAGATTTTTGGTGGACATCCACCATTGGAGGGACCAAAACAGATGCTTTGAGGTGAGTATTTGGTCAGAGAGCGCTCCTGATGCTTGAGTCCACTGGGAGGCCAAGGTCCATTGAGCTGCTCTCATATGAAGACGAGCGTAGGGCACCACGTGTACCGTGGAGGCCATGTGGCCCAGAAGTCGAAGCATTTCTCTGGCTGTCAAGTGACTGCTGGACTGAGCTTGGGAGGCCAAGCACACCAGACGTTGGCCCCGGACTTGAGGTAGGTAGGCCCTTGCAGTAGTGGTGTCCAACTGGGCCCCTATGAATTCCAGAGACTGAGTAGGGATAAGTTGAGACTTGGAAAGGTTTACCACCAGTCCCAGATACTGCAGAATGTGCCTTGTGCGGTCCAGGGAAATCTGGACCTCTGACCGAGATGGAGCTCGGATGAGCCAGTCGTCCAGATATGGGAATACAAAAATTCCCAGACCTCTTAGAAATGCGGCAACAACTGCCATGCATTTGGTGAACACTCTTGGAGCAGAGGCTAGACCGAAGGGAAGTACTCTGTACTGGAAATGTTTTCCCTGAAACAGAAATCTTAGATATTTTCTGTGGGATGGGTGGATGAGTATATGTGTGTACGCATCCTTGAGATCTAGAGAACAAAGCCAATCCTGACTCTGAAGGTATGGAAGGAGAATGCCTAGAGAAAGCATTTTGAATTTCTCCTTGTACAGAAATTTGTTCAATTCTCTCAGATCTAGGATAGGTCTGAATCCCCCTGCCTTCTTTGGTATGAGAAAATAAGGGGAGTAGAATCCTGTCCCTTGTTGAAGAAGAGGAACCTCTTCTATTGCCCCTTGGGCAAGGAGAGAAGAGACTTCCTGACCCAACAGGTCCAGGAGAAATGGGGGAGAATTGAAGTGCCTCACCATGGTATAAGGAGGAAGGTTGGAAAAATGAAGTTTGTAGCCCTCTCTGATGATAGAGAGGGTCCATTGCTCTGATGTAATTTGCCCCCATCTGGGAGCAAAGTGAGCTAACCTTCCGGGAATGGTGAGGGGCTCTGGTTGTTCTAGAGCCAGAAAGGTTAAGTTCTCTAGGGGCAAGTCAAAACCCCTGAGGGGGTTGAGCCTGCTGAGGAGTGGCAGACACTGCAGACTTTGACCTTGCCTGTTTAGGCTGCTGACGTTTAGCAGCAAAGCGAGGCTGAGAAGATTGTTGGCCAGTATTTGTGGAAAATCTGGCCTTCTTGTAGTAAGGCCTCTTGAAAGACTTTTTCTTGGCAGGAGTAGAGGTAGACTTAGAAAGTCTATCTAAGGTAGCATTTTCTGCGTCCATTTGAGTGGCTTTAATTTGCCAGTCTTTACCAAATAAGTTCTCACCTCTACAGGGCAGATTCCGTAAGCCATCTAGGACCCAGGGTTCTAGGTCAGAGGCCTGGAGCCAAGCAAGTCGTCGGGCTGCAATGGCAATGCCCGAAGCTCTACCGGCACCCTCAAAGGAATCAAAGGCTGCTCTGTTGGAGAACTTAGAAACATCTAGAAGCTGTTTCACTAAAGAAATGAACTCCTTCTTTCTATCTTCAGGGATAAAGGGGGCAAAATGCTTTACCTTTAGGGCAAGTTCCCTTAGAAACATGCCCATATACAGACTGTATGAATTAATCCTGGCTATAAGCATACTAGCCTGGAAGATTTTCCTACCAAAAGAGTCTAGGGTCTTACATTCTCGCCCTGGAGGGGTAGAAGAGTGCCTTTTGGTACTCTTAATCTTTTTCAGCGCAGACTTCACCACAATGGAATGGTGAGGCAGCTGAGTTTTTTGAAAACCAGGAGAAGGAGGGACCCGGTACATGGTGTCCAACCTACGAGAATGAGGAGACAATGTTAGAGGAGCCTCCCATAAGTCCATCAAGTGTTCTTGAAGGATTTCATGGATAGGCAGGGTAACTGCCTCTTTAGGAACCTTAGGGTATCCTAAAATATCCAATTTCTTTGATCTAGGTTCTTTCTCAGAGGATGTAGTAATAGAAAGTCCTTTAGCTACTTCTATAATGAAGTCTTGAAAGGACAAATCCTCTGGTGGAGACATTCTCCTCTTTGGGGAAGAGGGCTCTTCAGGAAGAACAAGAGAGAGCTCATCAGAGTCATCAGAGGAGTCAAAATCCTCAGAGGAATCAGAGTATCCTCTATTCGCTTCCAACGCACGATACGCATACCGGTCGGTATCGACATCGGGCGTACCGGGCATGGGATCGATATCGGGTGAAAACCCGGATCCGGCATGCACCGATCTGCGTTTGGAAGACGATGGCCTCGGTTCCGGTATGGAAGCCAATACCGGAACCGGACCCGAAACCGCTGAAAGCGGTACCGAGGGCGTCGCAGCCTTAATGAAAGCCAGGATGGCCTGCTGCATGGTCTGAACAGTATTGTCCATAGACGCCACTGCTGCCTGGATGTCGGTACCGGCATGGGCCGGTACCCCAGAGCAGTCTAACAGGTGATCGGTCGAGGCGTGCCATCGATGTCAACCTGTAACCCCATAGATGGTGCTTTGGAAGCCAGAGCTTCCCGCCGGGGTTGTTTGGCTGGGGCATGGTCCTCAGATTCAAAATTGAGAGCCTCTCGATGCTTTGAAGGAGATTTGCTCTTTGATGACCTGCCCGAAGAAGGTTTGGTTACCTGAGATCCATCCGGAGAGGAAGACCTGGATGACTGTGATGCTGGATTATCTGAAGCAAACAGCACATGGAATTTGTTGGCCCGGTTCTGCAAACCACGTTTAGACATCTGGGAGCAGGATGGGCAGTCCGGAATGGAGTGGTCAGGCCCCAAACATTTAAGACACCAGTCATGGGTGTCTGTAACAGAAATAACAGCACTACACTTGGTACACTTCTTGAAACCAGGAGCTGGTTTCTCCATGAGGAGATTTTGTGTAGGCCTGAGGCCTAACAGAAGTCACCAAGTTGTGCTAAAAAATAAAAGCTTTTTTTTTTTTTTTTTTTTTAGAAAGAAAAGAAGAGACCGGCGGTACCGGTTTCGGTATGGGGAAGGCAGGTACGCGGTCTAAAAAAAGAAACTAAAATAACAATTTCTTCAGCGGTGACAGGAACACGACCTGTTGGCTCCGCGGAAAAAGAGAAACTGAGGAGAGCTGGTCAGGAAGGCGGGACGGCAGCGCGCATGTGCAGTGGGAGGCCCCAAAAGCTTCCTTTCTGGGAAGCTGGGGAGCTTTCCCGCGCAGGCTCCGTCGGTTCCGACGTACCCATAAGTGAGGACTTATTCCTGCTTGTTCCTGGAGATAAACAAAATAAACTTAAATATCTTTTATACTTTAACAAATAGAGGGGGGTGACCTCCACCAAGCGACAGGTACAACCCTAAACAAAGTCAGAGAGAGGGATGACCTGCACGCAGCAGCGGGTAACAACTACTCTAGCCACCTTACTGGGGAGGTTAGATGGACCATGTTGGTCTTTATCTGTCATCATATACTATGTTACTATGCCATGGTATGTGCAAAGCTAACCCATTTGAAGAAAGCCTTTGACAAGGTCCCTCATAAGAGACGGAGAAATTAAAAAACATGGGATACTGCACCCTGATCACCCGCTAGACCCAGGATAAATTCACAGGGATCCAGGAGAACCTTTTCCCCTACCACCTTTCCCTGAACCTATACAGACGGGAGGATAACAGAGTTAGGAGGAACGGAGGGATGGTGCCCACGATGCACTGCTGAACAGCATGCTTTTATTTTGTTGTGTTTTAGTATTTGAAATGTTTGCAGCTATTAGGCCGTAGTTGTTCCTTTGCAGAGAGAGGAAGGGATGGCTTATTTAATGGTTGATTGTGGTAGTAGGGAGATCAGAATAGACATGGAGGGAAGGAAGTAGCTGGTGGACATAGAAATTACACTTACCTGGTAAATGTCGTTCCTTGAGTGACGACAGTTTAGTCCTCCACCTCTGGGTTGTGCACCGCCTCCTGCAGCTTGGAGACTGGGCATGTCAAAGTCGTGACATCACTGGATATAGCCTGCTGGTATCTCCCATCAGCCCCCAGTATATTATTGACAAAGCAAACTCAAAGGAACAACAAATAAGTAACTATACCATAACTTTAAATAACTCTCCATTCCTCAACCTGAGGAACCTTTCTAACCTTATCAGTCTTATATTTTCTTTTTTTTCTTTTTTAATTTTTTTTTTAACTTTACATTCACGTCCTCCTTATGCAAACACGTTTCCTATACCATCCCCTCGTTTAAATAAGAGAGAAGGAAGAAACAACAGAGAGGGATACTCACTGCGATCTAGAATCAGAAAGGATCTGTCTACTCCTTGAGACTGATGCTCCACTCCACCTGAAAATAAACTCTGAAGAAATCACACCCCTGGGCGGGAATGAGGACTAAACTGTCGTCACTCAAGGAACGACAATTACCAGGTAAGTGTAATTTCTATTTCCTTATCGTTCCTCCAGTTTAGTCCTCCACCTCTGGGATGTAACAGAGCAGTAATCATTGGGAGGGACCTATCCATTCAACTCACCACACTGTCGACCTGGAACAGGCATCCTTTACTGCCAGAACATTTAGGCAGTAGTGGTTACTGAGGGAATGAAGAGACGACCTGGAAGCTGCTCTAACAATCCCCCCTGGTGGAATGACACAGTGATCCACCCATGAAGCTGCTTGCGCCCTGGTAGAAAGTCAGAAAGCCCCCTGGAATCGTACAACCTCGCCACCAGAATGCTGAGGCAACCACCGCCTTAACCCAGTGCGAAATGGCCGCCTTCGCTGCTGCTTCCCCTTCGCGAGGACCTCCAACCAACACACAAAAACAAAGAAACGAACGCCGCACCCTGCATTTTATGTTTCCTATCGGCGTAAGCTACGAATAAAAACCTCCCCTTCCAGAAAAACCGAGAACTGGAAGAGAAACCAATAGGCTCAGGAGAAAAATCAGATACCACCTTTAGGAAGGACGACGGGACTGGTCGCAAACACCACCCTCTATCCAGAAAGGGTGAAAATGGCTCATTACATGACAACGCCTGAAACTCCGAAACTCGTCGTGCTGAACAAAGAGCTATCAAAGCCACTGTCTATAACAGCAAATCCTTTACCGACGCCTGGAGTCAAGAATCAAAGGGCTCTTTAGTTAACGCCTCTAAGGCCCAATCGAGATTCCACGACGGCACCCGAACTCTCCTTGAGGAGCGCAGTCGGGTCCCAACTTAAGGAAACGCCACACATCGATCTGAACACCTAGCGCTATTCTCTCCACAGAACCTCTACAGCCGGAAACAGTCGCCAGCTGGACCCTCTAAGGAACTGGCCGCTAGTTCCTTCAGACACTGTCCTGCAGAGAACTCAGACCAAGGATACAGACCACCTTTGTCGCCCAGACTTGCCGCCGTGAACAGCAACCTTCAAAAAGGCGCTAAGCACGGACCTATGTACCAGACGCAGCCTGCCTCCTTGCTCTCAACAAGATGGCGAAGACTGCCGTAGAATAACCCTTCTTCAGCCCCGCCCATTCAAAGGCCAAACCGTAGGCGGACACCGATCCACCTGAGACATTCATCGCAGACCTAGCCGCAGCAGAACGTCCGCTACCGGCAACTTCTAGGAAATGCCCATCGAGTAGGTGAATGAGATCAGCCTAGTACGGCCGTCTCATCCAACTGGGCGCTATCAAGAGAACCTTTCCCCGAAAGCCTCGATACGCTAACTACTTGCCCTATGAGAGCCCACGGGGAAAGGACAAGACAAAGACTTTTAACTGGGAGCTTACTGAGCCTCGACTTGGACGAACCATTAGCCGCCCCATTCCTCCACCAGAGAGACCTCCGGGTGAACCCCAAGAAAGCCAATAATATTAGCTAGCGCTCAAATTAAACCATAATGCATATTTGCCACATAAAGCAAATCAGGCTCTAGTCGATTCAACTCCCTGATCCTTTCCTGTTCCAGGCGAGTAGACTGCCGCAAACACTGCGACCACCTGAAGCATGCTCTCGCCCCACCAGGCTCCACAAATGGGAGCTTATAAGGACAGAGCATTGCCCCCAAAAATCGCTTCAGTGAACCATCTACTTTCCTGTCTTGCGCTAAAGAAGATTGCTAGGGTTCTCTTCCTTACAGTGAGTCCACACCCCCTGGTAGTGCAAGGTGTGCACCCACCCACGTAGTACCCAGGCCTGCCCCTGCTTAGCATCAAAATGTCCATCAAGAACAGGCGATTCAGGACAGCTGAATACATTTTTTTTTTCCACAAAGACATCTCCTAACCAAAAATTCCTTCAATATATGTTAAGAGAAGCTCTTTCCATGCCAACAATATGAAGTAGAAAGAACGCTCAATCACAGGCATACTAATCCACGGCCTTCCTGCTAAAGTAACGCCCCATTCCGTCTGACTGCACAAAGATGGACTTTATATTTTAAGTTCAACTAGCACCTGGTGTTAGGAAATACAGCTTTCTCATTCCTCAGTTGCAATTGAGTCAGCAATGAAGAAGCCGAGAAACTGCAGACAAGTTCCCATTATATCACCTGGAAAAGACTCCACTTTTAGACCACTGAAGCAAAAAAGCATGCGAGAGTGCATTGTGTCCTGCCAGTAGCTGATCGAATTTATCAGAGAATGCAAGGTCCCTCATCCAGGCTGCCTCCACATTCACAGTCTAAACCGGCAGCCATCTTGGCTGATGCCGATCAGCGTGGAAGCCATCTTGTAAGCCAAGCATATGATGTATGCCTACTAGAATCTGAGCTGATGCTATTGCTGCTGGAGAACTAGCCTGGCTGCGTGCTTCTGGCTCCCATTAAGGCATTCGCTGAACACTAGCAGATACTCTCCGTACTAGAGAACCTCTGATAAATGGAATGTGAGCATAGATAGCTTCAAAGGCTAGAGTTCTATTTTAAAACCTCTCTCCGCTGAGCTGCCTTTTCCATATGTAAAATTAAACCACATATAGCGAAAATTAAGACATTACAAATCTACCGTAAAATCTTATAATTTGGGCAAAGCCAAACTAAACGGAAATATTTTCCATTAAGAAACCACACCACTATAAAACCCCTCTCATGACATAATGCTTATGGCAGAGCATTCCACATCTGTGGACTGGCCATGGCGCTCACCCAAGCACGTTTTACAACTGTCCAAGAGAGTTATCACTATAATTCCTTTTGACTTGAATATGTTTACAGCGGATCATAGCACTATATCACAGCAGCTAAGCCAAATATTACCCTGCCATATAAACCGACTAACGCTTTATAGGACCTTCTAAGGATAGCGGAAGGAGATTATTGTAAATCAACATAGCTATGCCCTTTTTTTTTTTTTTTTAAAGTATAGGACTCCAAAAACCAAGTTTCCGTCAACTCCAATGAAATCAAAGCAGATCAGCTAAAATTACCTGAACTGCTCCTATAGCTTTGCAAGAAGCTACCAGCCTCTGCTGCACCCAGCTTTCCTACCCCTCTTATCCTGAGGAATTCAGCATTGCAGGACGCATTGCGCACCCCCTGCCAGCCTGCTGCATCTGCCAGGGAGCTGAAGAGCGAAATAGAGAGTAGAACTCCTGGAAGCAAACAGTGTCCTGACCTTGGGGTTCAGGACGCAAAAGGCCACCGAATAAATCAACAGTGTTAGCTAAAAATGAACAAGGCTATCTCTCACTAAAGAGAGTTTCTTTTTCTTTTTCAAAATCCCACCGAAGTCCGTGGGACCCAAGCCTTCGAACACAGCCCCTTAACGCTGTGCATTAACCATAACCAGAGAAAGCACAGTTACTTACCTGTAACAGGTGATCTCTGGGAACAGCAGGAATAAGTCTTCACATATGGGTATCGTTGGTACCGACGGAGCCTGCGCGGGAACGCTCCCCAGCGTCCAATAAGAAAGCTTTTGGGAGCATCCCACAGCGCCTGCACGCTGCCTTCCCGCCTTTCCCAACTGCCTCTCTCCAGTTCGAGTTTTAAAGCTGAGACAAAGAGAGAGAGAGGAAAGGAAAGATAGAGAGATACAACTCCTAGGGGAGGTGGGTGGGTTGTGAAGACTTATTCCTGCTGTTCCCAGAGATCACCTGTTACAGGTAAGTAACTGTGCTATCTCCAGGAACAAGCAGGAATGAGTCTTCACATATGGGGACTCCCTAGCTGTAGATGCCAGGGAGAAACCACAGGTTGTGTGTCCTTGAAAAGGACTCTACCTCCTCCCATGGATCTCTGGCATCCGACCAGGGTAGGTGGGTAGGAGTTGATTAAGAATGGAACAGGTGTTTGAGAACAGCCTGACCAAACGAGGCATCCCGGCGGGAGTCCTTGTCCAAACAGTAATGGGCTGTGAAGGTATGAACCGAGGCCCAGGTGGCCGCTCGACAGATTTGGTCGATGGACACAGAGTTTAGATGAGCCATTGAGGCTGCCATGGCTCTCACATTGTGAGCTGTGACATGGTCCTCCAGAGAAATGTTCCTTCTCTGGTAGGCGAAAGAAATACACTGAGCAATCCAGTTGGACAGTGTTCTCTTAGAGACTGGAAGTCCTAAATGAGAAGGATCAAAAGCAACAAAGAGTTGAGAAGACTTTCTATGTTGCTGTGTTCTTTGTAAGTAAAAAGCGAGAGCTCTCTTACAATCCAAGGTATGAAGATTCCTCTCTGCACTTGATGCATGAGGTCCTGGAAAAAAGACAGGTAAATATACCTCTTGGTTCAGATGAAAAGGCGAGACCACTTTAGGCATAAAGTGTGGATTGGTCCTGAGGACTACCTTATCATGATGGAACCTCTCGTATAAGGTGGATTAGCCACCAAAGCTTGCAACTCACTGATGCGGCATGCTGAGGTGACTGCAATGAGAAAAACAACTTTCCAAGAAAGAAATTTTAAGGAGGTGGTGGCTAAAGGTTCAAAGGGTGGCTTCATAAGCTGGCCAAGAACCAGGTTTAAGTCCCATGCCACTAGAGGTGGTCTAATGGGAGCTTTAGTTAAAAGAAGGCCTCTCATGAATCTTGCTATAAGAGGATGAGAGGAAATAGGTTGTCCATTGAGAGGTTTGAGGGACGCTGCAATAGCACTCAAATGGACTCTTACTGAATTCGTTTTCAGACCTGCATGGGATAGTTGCAGGAGATACTCTAGTAGAGAATTCAGAGATATTGCAAGAATGTTTAGACCCTTCCCTGAACACCAAATGGTAAATCTTTTCCATTTGAAAGCATAGGAACGTCTAGTAGAAGGCTTTCTAGAGGCATGAATAACATCTCTGACTTGCTGAGAGAGATGAAAATCTTGAAGGTCTAGGCCCTCAGAAACCAAGCCCTGAGATGGAGAGACTGGGGGTTTCGGTGCCACAACGTTCCTTCTTCCTGGGATAGAAGGTCTGGTGCAGAGCCCAAGTCCAGGGAAGAAGCTTGAGAGAGATGCAGAAGTAGAGGGTACCACACTTGGCGTGGCCAATGTGGTGCTATGAGGATCATGGTCCCTCGATCTCTCTGAAGCTTGAATAGTGTTTTGGGAATTAGGGGAATTGGTGGAAAGGCATAAAGGAAGTCTTGACCCCAGTGAAGGAGGAAGGCATCCTTGGCCTGAACTCCCTGACACGGAATTCTGGAACAAAACCGGGGAAGTTTGGCATTCCACGGACTTGCAAAGAGGTCTATGTCCGGGGTTCCCCAAATTCGAAAAATCCTGGCTACCTGGTCCATGTGGAGGGACCACTCGTGTGGAAGCGCTACTCGACTGAGTCTGTCCGCCCAAGAGTTTTGAACGCCTGGAAGATATACTGCCAGAAGATGGATGTGATGCTCTCTGGCGAAGGCCCACAGTCGCAAAGCTTCGTTGCAAAGCGACAGAGAGCCAGTCCCGCCCTGATTGTTTACACAGAACATGGCTACTTGGTTGTCCGTATGGATGAGGGCTGTCCTGTAGCTGAGCAGGGAATGGAACACTCTGAGAGCTAAGAATATTGCTGAGTTCCAAGAGATTGATATGCAGAGAAGTCTCCTGTGGAGACCAGATGCCCTGGGTGGAGAGATCCTGCAGATGAGCTCCCCAACCCATTGGAGAAGCATCTGTTGTCAGAGTTGCTTGGGGTAGCAACTGCTGAAAAGGGGACCCCAGCAACAGATTTGGAGGGGACTTCCACCACTGGAGAGACCAAAATAGGTGACTGGAGTTTGCTATTTTGTCTGACAGGCAACTTGATGCCTGAGTCCATTGGGTGGACAAAGTCCATTGAGCTGCCCTCATGTGAAGGCGAGCATATGGAACCACATGCACAGTGGATGCCATGTGGCCTAAGAGTTGTAACATTTCTCGAGCAGTTAAATGGGACTTTAACTGTATCTGGGAGGCTAACTGCACCAAGCGTAGGCAACGGGCCCTATAAACTCCAGAGACTGAGTAGGGGTGAGATGGGATTTTGGGATATTTATTACCAGTCCCAAATACTGAAGGACACGCATTGTGCAGGTTAGACAAGTCTGGGCTTCTGACTGGGATGGAGCTCGAATGAGCCAGTCGTCCAGATATGGGAAAACAAATATTCCTAGAGTGCGTAGAAATGCAGCTACTACTGCCATGCATTTCGTGAACACCCTTGGTGCAGAGGCCAGACCGAAAGGAAGCACCCTGTATTGGTAGTGCTTTCCCAGAAAAAGGAACCTTCTGTGTGTTGGATGGATGAGGACATGGGTGTACGCATCCTTGAGATCTAGAGAACAAAGCCAGTCCTGACTCTGAAGGTATGGTAGCAGAGTACCGAGAGAAATCATCTTGAATTTCTCTTTGAATAGAAACTTGTTCAATTCTCTGAGATCTAATATGGGTCTGTAGCCCCCTGTTTTCTTTGGAATAAGAAAATAAGGGGAGTAGAACCCTGAGCCCTGTTGAAGAAGAGGTACTTCTTCTATTGCCCCTTGGGCAAGAAGGGTAGCAATCTCCTGACCCAGAAGGTTGAGGAGAGATGTTGGAGAATTGAACTGTCTCACCATGGTGTGGGGAGGAAGGTTTAAGAAATGAAGCTTGTACCCTTCCCTTATAATGGAGAGGGTCCATTGCTCTGCTGTGATTTGCTCCCATCTGGGAACAAAGTAAGCCAACCTTCCTGGAATGGTGAGGGGCTCTGGTTCTTCCAGAGCCAGAAAGGCTAAGTTCTCTAGTTGCAAGTCAAAAGACCTGAGGAGGCTGAGGCTGCTGGGCCGTGGGAGGCCTGGCAGCCTTTGACTTGGCCTGTTTAGGTGGTTGCTGACGTTTCGCAGCAAAACGACCTGCAGAAGATGCCTGCTGACCATAAGCAGGATAATATCTTCCCTTTTTAGAAAAAGGTGTCTTTTTGAACAATCTCTTCCTAACAGGAGCAGAGGTAGACTTTGAAAATCAATCCAAAGCCGAGTTCTCAGCATCCATCTGAGTGGCCTTTGCTTGCCAATCCCTGCCAAAAAGGTTTTCACCTGTACAAGGAAGATTTCCCAGTTCATCTTGGACCCAGAGTTCCAAATCAGAGGCTTGTAACCAAGCAATTCTGCGTGCACCTATGGCAATAGCCGAGGCTCTGCTTACACACTCAAAAGAGTCAAAGGCTGCACGGTTGGAAAATTTGGAAACATCTTGGGCATGTTTGAGCCAAGTGAGAAATTCCTGCCTTTTATCTTCTGAAATAAAAGGGGCTAAAGTCTGCAGATGATCTGTGACTTCTTTTAGAAACATCCCCATATAGAGACTATAGGAGTTGATTCTGGCAGCAAGCATATTAGCTTGGAAAACCCTTCAGCCAAAAGCATCAAGGGTCCTGCATTCACGTCCTGGAGGATTAGATGAGTGTCTCTTTGCACTCTTTATTTTCCTCATGGCAGACTCTACCACAATAGAGTGGTGAGGAAGCTAAGACTTATGAAAGCCAGGACAAGGAGGGACACGGTACATGGTGTCTAACCTATGAGAATGAGGAGAGGTGGTAAGAGGAGTCTCTCACATGCTCAACATGAGATCACAGAGAATCTGATGAATAGGTAAGGTAGCTGCTTCTTTAGGAGCCTTAGGATATTGCAAAATATCTAATTGCTTGGCTCTAGGCTCTGACTCAGGGGCCACTGTAATGGAGAGGCCCCTAGCCACTTCCCTAATGAAGTCTTGAAAAGACAAGTCTTCTGGAGGAGACATTCTTCATTTTGGAGAAGCAGACTCCTGAGGAAGAAGTACCGGTGCCTCGACAGAAGCCTCCGACTCATCAGAGTCTTCGGAGGAATCGAAGTATCACCTGTCTGGATGCTCCTGTAAAGCCCGATATGCGTACCGAGTGGGATCGACATCGGGAGTAAGCGGTACCGGTTCGGTACCGATGGGCATCATAGGACAGGGTACTGTTGCAGTCGACACCGAAGCCGATGTCGATGCAATCGGTACCGGCACCGGGAACGATGCCGGTGCCGGAGTCGGTACAGGCAATGGAGATTGTTGCGGTACCGGAGGCGTCGAAGCCTGCATAAACGCCGTTAGGGTGTGCTGTATGGACAGAATCTTCTGATCCATCGACGCCACCAGAGTCTGGATGTCGGTACCAGTGGAGGCCACCGGTACCCCAGAACACGGCAACAGGTGATCGGTCGAGGCCAAGCCATCGATGTCAACCTGTGACGCCACAGACAATGCTTTGGAAGCCGGAACTTCCCGCCGGGGTAATTTTGCCGGTGCGGAATCCTTGAGGACAAGCCCGGAGGCATCTCGATGCTTAGAGGGAGATTTATGTTTGGTTACCCGAGATCCATGGGAGGAAGAAGCAGCCCTGGAAGACGTCGATGCCACCGAGGCTGCATCAGAGGGAAACAGGGTACTGGAGCTTGGCTGCTCGGTTCTGCCAACCTCTTTTAGACATCATGGTACAGGACACACAATCCGTGATGGAATGGTCAGGACCCAAACATTTTAGACACCAATCATGGGTGTCGGTGACAGAAATAGTACCGCCACATTTTGTGCACTTTTTGAACCCGGAAGCGGGCTTCTCCATGAGGAGAAAAATATTCAGGCCTAAGGCCCAAACTGAAAATGCACAGTTGAAGAAAGAAAAGTTTTTTTGTTTTGTTTTTTAAGAAAAAGAAAAGAAAAGACCGGCGGTACCGGTCTGACGTCGAAGAGGGCAGACGCGACACAGAAAAATAAAGAAAAAAATAAAGAACTTCTTCTGCGGTGACAGGAACACGACCTGCTGGTTCCACGGAAAAGAAGAACTGGAGAGAGGCGGTTGGGAAAGGCGGGAAGGCAGCATGCAGGCGCTGTGGGATGCTCCCAAAAGCTTTCTTATTGGATGCTGGGGAGCGTTCCCGCGCAGGCTCCGTCGGTACCGACGATATCCATATGTGAAGACTCATTCCTGCTTGTTCCTGGAGATATGAAATGACATGAAATCCTGCTCTAGAAACAGGTGAGAATTTCCTGGGAAGGGCATGCTAAGTGGAGCTATGAAACACACAGGTCCCCCCCCTGCAGTCAGAGAAATAGCAGTGGGATACACCGACAACCTTGCAAATGGAGGTCTTAGAGGTTACTGCCTGTGTGAACCTGATGAGTAATATGATTTTGTATTTTACCCCCCCCCCCAGGGATGGGGGCACTGAATACTATATGTGATACATGAGCAACGCTGCCATCCGGTGGCCTTTAGGGCACCAGAGCCCAACAAACGACATAGAAGTTAAGAGCTTTAAATCTTGGCCATATAATCTTGATTTGAAGAACATTACAGTTGCTTGTTTAGTCACTAACCCCTGAGAGCCCATGAGGTTGCCCTGTGGTTATTTCTTCCCTGACTTGCAGAGAATGATCAATCTGATATGGCTGCATACACATGGTCACAGAAAGGCACTATTGAGTGTACCAGCTGCCCTCTGGTGGCCATAGACCGTAGCACAGGCACTTCTTGGTTGACAGTTAACTGTTATATACTTTTTTATATCCTAAGGTTTCCTAAACCTGTCCCTGTGAAACCACAGGCATTTGGGCAACTTTCACTACAGAATACACAAAGGCACACTTCCAGCCTGTCCCTCTTTCCAACTACAAGTTAGGGCTCTGCTCTCGAACCTAAAAGCTGGCAATTTGCCTAATATCCTGGGACTTAACAGATGCTCCTCAGAGACATGATTAGGAGGGAAAGAACATGTGGCATCAGAGATCAATGCCAAAACTGCTGTCCTAGAAAACTAAGAATAAACTTAAAAATAAAGAGGACTGACAACAGCCCCCTTAAGGCTGAGGAACCCTCCAAGCCTCAAAAAACCTACAAACAAAAGAAAGAAACACTAGGCCCAAAAATCTAGCTATTCTGCCTGTCATCTTCCTCACACAGGCAGCTCCCTGCAACTCTCGCCATGCAGTTCAAATACCTAGAGAGAAAATGGCCGCCCCTTCGCCAATGAATTTTGGCGCCACGAACAACAGCTGCTGCAAAAAGGAGGCCTCAGCAGACCGACCGAGCCCAAAGGCCTTACCTGCAGGGCCGAAAGTCACGCAGCCTGCTCCTACCGCCTTGAATTCCTCTGATCCTCAAGCCACGCTGATGCGCCTGGCAGCCGCGGCAAGGACCACTCAGCCGGTTGCACAGAGTAAAATTAAAATCCCGCAGCAACGGGCAGCCGTGTTGTGAACTCGTTGCAGACGTTGAAGTTGGGATTGGGGGAGACCGGCTAAAGAAACGTTGCAATAATCGAGGCGTGAGAGAACAAGGGAGATGAGGAGGGTGAAAGAGAGTAAGGGACGAACAGATCGAAGTTGTCTTAAGGTGAGAAAGCCTTCTATACACACAGCACATGATGTCTATATGTCTATAAGTTCTGACTGCATATGTATCATTAAACTTATGAAAAGAAGATATTGTATTGAAATTAGCAGAACTACTACTCACACTCACAGACCAAAACCCCTTATCCCAACATATAATTCAGATTTTTAATGTATATAAATCACTTACCATGAACTTAATCCCAACTACAAACAATCAGCAGAGACTCAGTAGTGAGTAGACAAACAGACTAAACAATGGGTAGGAGAAAAGCCTCAGATAACTTAACCTCCCTCTATGTGGCTACTCAAAGCCATAGGGGAACAAACAGCTCCACATCCTAGGCTGAAAAACTCCTCCCATCAACAAATTCAAAAATATTTTTATTACAAAATACTTAAAAACCTCTAAACATCATCTACAGCAGAAGGTACCCCAGGGCGCCCTGACAGTAACAACAACTCAAATGGTATTATAACACCAATTCTATAGCCGCTATTTAAACCGTAATCACAGAGCAACACTATGGCCACCTATAAAGGAATAAAGTAAGGAGCAGTCACAAAACTTCTCAAATACAGCTCAAAGCCTGGAATCGGTGGTGATGGGACTTAAACCTCTGTAGGGGGATCCCCATCGAGGCCTGACGAGAATCCCCCGAGCTCCTTCGATAGTTCCTTCAGGTACATGCCGATATAGAGTTGATAGAACTGCATCCGGCAAGTTAACATCGAGTCTGAAAGGCCTTCCGGCCAAGGGCGTCGAGGGTTCGGGCCTCCCTGCCATGTAGCTCTGGAATGAGCTTTTTGGCTTTTGAGCTGACTCCATGACCATCGAGTTGTGGGGGAAGATGGGTCTTTTGGAACCCAGGGCTTTGGCGTACCCAATACATGGCGTCAAGGCGCCTACTGCCAATTGGTACAGACGCTGGTGTTTCCCACATCCGGAGGAGGAGGCGGTTGAAGATCAGAGGCACCGGTACCATAAGAGTTTCCTTAGGGAGTGTCTCGTATTGGAGTATCTCCAATTCTCGGTGCACGGGTCTTCCTCGGCCTTGGTCTCAATAGTGAGAGCCTTGGCCATGTCCTGCACAAAACTGAGGAAAGCGACACCCTCAGGTGGGGAACAGCATCGGGGCATCAGAGGAGACAGGTCCAAGGGCACGTCTCTCTATCACCTCATATCCGAGGACTCTTCGTCCTCAGTCTCTCATTTGGACTCGAAGTCCGAGTATGAGTCCAATGCCGCGCAGTCAACTCAGTCGAGGTCCGTGACCTCTGGAGGATCTGCGGTCCGAGCCATGGGAGCTCGCCGGGGAGGACTAATTCTCCAAGGAACGGGACAGGTACCTCCTCCAGTGCCGGGGAATCTTTCGAGGCCAGTAGCACTCGAGAACCGTCTTGACATCCGGGGAAGCCCCCAATGTCGAAGGTCCCATCGTCGGGGAGGATGAACTGGATGAGCCAGACAAACGTCTGCTGCATGGCCACGAGGGCAAATATACTGCTCTCTAAGGCCACCATCCTGGTCTCCATACCAGTTGGCTCTGCAGCCTTTGACACAGGCCCGGTGTCAGTACTGTTGAGGGGGAATCCTCAATGAGGATGGCCTCGGAGGTCTGAGGCCGGTCTGCGGGTGCAGATGACTCTTTGCGAGGCAAATTGGGAGGTAGCTCCCGCTCCGACTCCTTGGACTCATACCTGGGACTGCGAGGGCTGGAGTGGGATTTCCCCTTCTTCCCAGACCCATCCTCCGAGGCGGTCTTTGAGAGTTTCGTCTTCTTGCATTCCACCTCCGGAAATTTCCACTTGGAGGGACCATGGCCAGGCTTTGCCAGGCACCGAGGTATTGAAGGGGGCCCTGGAGTGTGGCTTCGCCAGAGACTCTGGCACAGAGTCAGACTTCTGGAAAAATATTTCCTGCTGCTGATGACGGCTCTTTAGGGCCTTTGAAGTCCTAGTTCTGTAGAGTTTGCAGTCAGAGTCGTTATGTTCTGGGCCGAGGCATCGGAGGCAGCAATCATGTGGGTCAGTGAGAGACATCATTTTGCTACACCAATCACACTTCTTGAAGCCACTAGAGGCCATCAGAAAAAGGGGGTGAGTGCCGGTCGAGGGACACCTCAATGAAAAAAAGAGAAAAACGAATGAATGAACTAGAGGAGAGATGCAGAGACGAGCTGGCTCGGGGGCGGGAAGGAACTGGTTCGTAAACCAGACAAAACTTAACAAAAATCACACTTTTTCTGTGGGAAACTGGACAACATCCAGAGGGCTCCGTGGAATAAAGGAGTCTGAGGCAAGATGGCATTCTTGGGCGGGAAGGGGACCACACATGAGTGGGGCATCTTCCAAAGGCTTTCTTTGAAAGCTGGGAAGATGCTTCCGTGCGGGCTCCGTCGGTGCCAACATCACCCTTATGTGAGGACTGACCTCCTGCTTATTCCCGGAGAAGAGGAATGGATCTGTGAAACGATGATAAAGGTTGAAAATACAGGTACTAGAGAGGAAGTGAAAGGGAGTATGGGGAAAGCACAGTTACTTACCTGTAACAGGTGATCTCGGGGAACAGCAGGAATTAGTCCACACATATGGGTACGTCGGAACCGACGGAGCCTGCGCGGGAAAGCTCCCCAGCTTCCCAGAAAGGAAGCTTTTGGGGCCTCCCACAGCGCATGCGCGCTGCCTTCCCGCCTTCCTGACCAACTCTCTTCAGTTCAAGTTTAAAGCTGAGACAATAGAGAGAGGAAAGGAAAGAGAGAGAGAGAGAGAGATACAACTCCTAGGGAAGGTGGGTGGGTTGTGAGGACTAATTCCTGCTGTTCCCAGAGATCACCTGTTACAGGTAAGTAACTGTGCTATCTCCAGGAACAAGCAGGAATGAGTCCTCACATATGGGGACTCCTCAGCTAAGATGCCTGGGAGATCCCCAAGGGTATGAGACCCTGAAAGGTTCCTCGTCTTCCTATGGATCTCAGGCATCCATTAAGGGACGGAGGGCAGGAGTTGTTTAAGAATGGAACAGGTGTCTGAGGACAACCTGACCAAACAAGGCATCCCGGCGGGAGTCCTTGTCCAAGCAGTAATGGGCTGTGAAGGTATGAACAGAGGCCCAGGTGGCTGCTCGACAGATCTGATCAATGGATACAGAATGAAGATGAGCCATAGATGTGGCCATGGCTCTCACATTGTGAGCTGTGACATGGCCTTCCAGAGAAAGGTTCTTACTCTGATAAGCAAAAGAAATACATTGAGCAATCCAATTGGACAGTGTTCTTTTTGAGACTGGAAGTCCTAAATGAGAAGGATCAAAAGCAACAAAAAGTTGAGAAGACTTTCGATGTTGCTGTGTCCTGTGGAGGTAAAAGGCAAGAGCTCTTTTACAGTCTAGAGTATGAAGGTTCCTCTCTGCATTTGATGCATGAGGAGCTGGAAAAAAGACAGGTAGATATACCTCTTGATTAAGATGAAAAGGTGATACCACTTTAGGCATAAAGTGGGGATTTGTCCTAAGGACTACCTTATCATGATGGAACCTTGTATAAGGTGGATTAGCCACTAAAGCCTGCAGTTCACTGATGCGGCGAGCAGAAGTGATTGCAATAAGGAAAATGACTTTCCAGGAAAGGAATTTTAAGGAGGTAGTGGCTAAGGGTTCAAAGGGTGGCTTCATAAGCTGACCAAGAACTACATTTAAGTCCCATGCCACCGGAGGAGGCCGAATGGGAGGTTTAGTTAAAGTTAGACCTCTCATGAATCTTGCAATAAGAGGATGAGAGGAAACAGATTGTCCATTGATAGGCTGAAGAGATGCTGCAATAGCACTCAAATGGACCCTTACAGAATTGGTTTTAAGCCCTGCATTGGAAAGATGCAGGAGATATTCGAGTAAAGAATTCAAAGGTAGTGCTAGAGGGTTAAGACCTTTGTTAGCACACCAAATTGAAAATATTTTCCATTTAAAAGCATAAGAACGCCTGGTGGAAGGTTTCCTCGATGCATGGAGGACATCCTTCACCTGTTGAGAAAGATTCAAGTCTTGAAGGTCTAGGCCTTCAGTAACCAAGCTCTGAGGTGAAGGGACTTGGGGTTTGGGTGCCACAAAGTCCCCTCCTCTTGAGACAGAAGGTCTGGAGCAGCTCCCAGATCCAGGGAGGGTGTCTGGGAGAGATGCAGAAGTAGAGGGTACCACACTTGGCGTGGCCAGCATGGAGCTATGAGGATCATGGATCCTTGATCCCTCTGAAGTTTGAATAGAGTCTTGGGAATCAAGGGAATGGGTGGAAAGGCATATAGGAAGGCCTGACCCCAATGAAGGAGGAAGGCATCCTTGGCCTGAGCTCCCTGACACGGAATCCTGGAACAGAACCGGGGAAGTTTGGCATTGTACAGACTTGCAAAGAGGTCTATGTCCGGGGTCCCCCAATCCTGAAAGATTCTGAGTACCTGATCCATGTGCAGGGACCATTCGTGTGGAAGCAGAACTCGACTGAGTCTGTCTGCCCAAGAGTTTTGGATTCCTGGGAGGTACACTGCCAGGAGATGGATCCGATGCTCTCTGGCGAAGGCCCACAGTTTTAGAGCTTCGTTGCAAAGCGACAGAGAGCCAGTCCCTCCTTGTTTGTTTATGTAGAACATGGCTACTTGATTGTCGGTATGAACAAGGACTGTCATGTTGATGAGGAGGGTATGAAAGACCTTGAGAGCAAGGAAAATTGCTCGCAGCTCCAAAAGGTTGCTATGAAGGGTGGTCTCCTGTGGAGACCAAATGCCCTGAGTGGAGAGGTCTTGGAGATGAGCTCCCCAACCTGTTTGGGAGGCATCTGTAGTGAGAGTTGCTTGGGGTAACAAAGGTTGGAAGGGAGCCCCCAACAACAGATTTTGAGTGGATATCCACCACTGGAGAGACCAAAAAAGACGTTTCGAGGTTGCTATTTGGTCTGAGAGAGCTCCTGATGCTTGGGTCCACTGGGTGGACAAGGTCCATTGAGCTGCTCTCATATGTAGGCGAGCATAAGGCACCACATGAACTGTGGATGCCATGTGGCCTAGCAGTTGTAGCATCTCTCTCTGACAGTCAAGTGGCTTCTGGACTGAATCTGAGAGGCCAAGTGCACTAGACGGTGGCAACGGGCCTGAGGAAGATAGGCCCTTGCAGTGGTAGTATCTAGCCAGGCCCCTATGAATTCTAGGGATTGAGTAGGGGTGAGTTGAAACTTTAGCAGATTGATGACAAGTCCCAGATACTGCAGTATGCGTCTGGTGTGGTCCAGGGAAGTCTGAGCCTTGGACTGAGATGGAGCTCGGATGAGCCAGTCGTCCAGGTACGGAAAGACAAAGATCCCCAGAGTGCGTAGAAATGCAGCTACTATTGCCATGCATTTGGTAAAAACCCTTGGAGCAGAGGCTAGACCGAAGGGGAGTACTCTGTATTGGAAATGTTTTCCCTGGAACAGAAACCGTAGGAATTTTCTGTGGGATGGATGGATGAGTATATGTGTGTACGCATCCTTGAGATCTAGAGAACAAAGCCAGTCCTGACTCTGTAGGTATGGAAGGAGAGTACCTAGAGAAAGCATTTTGAATTTCTCTTTGTATAGGAATTTGTTCAATTCTCTGAGATCCAGAATGGGTCTGTACCCCCCCTGTTTTCTTGGGAATGAGAAAATAAGGGGAGTAGAAACCTGACCCTTGTTGAGGAAGAGGAACCTCTTCTATTGCCTTTTGGGCGAGAAGAGTGGTCACCTCTTGGCCCAACAGGTACAGGAGAGATGGGGGAGAATTGAATGGTCTCACCATGGTATGGGGAGGAAGGCTGGAGAAATGTAGTTTGCAGCCCTCTCTGATGATAGAGAGGGTCCACGGTTCTGATGTGATTTGTTCCCATATGGGAGCAAAATGAGCCAACCTTCCTGGAATGGTGAGAGGTTCTGGCTGTTGCAGAGCCAGAAAGGTTAAGTTCTCTAGAATCAAGTCAAAAACCCTGAGGAGGTTGGGACTGCTGAATTGTAGCAGCCCCTGTAGCCTTTGTTCTGGCCTGTTTAGTTTGCTGACGCTTAGGAGCAAAGCGAACTTGGGAAGATTGCTGGCCAGTATTTGTGGAGAATCTGGTCTTTTTATAGAAAGTTTTCTTAAAAGGTTTTTTCTTGGCAGGGGTAGAGGTAGACTTAGAAAGTCTATCTAAAGCAGCATTCTCTGCATCCATTTGAGTGGCTTTGATTTGCCACTCTTTCCCAAACAGATTTTCACCTGTACAGGGCAGATTGCCCAAGCCTTCTTGTACCCAGGGTTCGAAATCAGAGGCCTGGAGCCAAGCCAGTCTGCGAGCAGCTATGGCTATGCCAGAGGCTCTGCTTGCCCCCCTCAAAAGAGACAAAGGCTGCTCTGTTGGAGAACTTTGAAACATCTTGAGTGTGCTTTAGCAAAAGAAGGAATTCCTCCTGTTTATCCTCTGGGATAAAGGGGAGAAACTGACGTATCTTTAATGCAATCTCTTTCAAAAACATGCCCATATAGAGGCTGTATGAATTGATTCTGGCAATAAGCGTGCTAGCTTGGAAGATTTTTCTCCCAAAAGCATCCAGAGTCCTACATTCTCTTCCTGGAGGGGTAGAAGAGTGTCTTTTGGTACTCTTTATCTTTTTCATAGCAGACTTCACCACAATAGAGTGGTGAGGAAGCGGAGTCTTTTGAAAACCAGGAGAAGGAGGAACCCGATACATGGTGTCCAAACGTCGAGAATGTGGAGATAGGGTGAGAGGAGCCTCCCACAAATCCATCATGTGTTCTTGAAGAATTTCATGTATGGGTAAGGTGGCTGCCTCTTTGGGAGCCTTAGAGTATCCTAAAATATCTAATTTTTTTGCTCTAGGTTCCTTTTCAGAGGATACAGATATGGAGAGTCCTTTAGCTACTTCAATAATGAAGTCTTGAAAGGACAAATCCTCTGGAGGAGACATTCTCCTTTTTGGAGAAGAGGGCTCCTCAGGAAGAGTAAAAGACACGTCAGCAGAATCATCATATGTATCAGAATCTTCAGAGGATTCAAAGTATCGTCTATTTGCTTCCAGAGATCGATACGCGTACCGATCGGTACCGACATCAGGCGTACCGGGTATCGGAGCGGTATCGAAGAAAGCTCCGGAACCGGAGACCGGAACCGGCATGCTACTGGAAGTAGATGCTCTGGGTACCAGTATCGGTTGCGGTACCGGAATCGGAGTCGGAACCGATTGTCGCGGTACCGATGGCGGTGCAGCATTAATGAAAGTCAGTAAGGCCTGCTGCATAGATTGTACCGTAGTACCCATAGCCGCCACAACTGCCTGGAAGTCGGTACCGGTGTTAGCCGGTACCCCAGAGCAGTCTAACAGGAGATCGGTTGAGGCCGTGCCATCGATGTCTACCTGTAACCCCATAGGAGGAGCTTTGGAAGCCGGAGCTTCCCGCCGGGGTTGTTTGGCTGGGGCAGGGTCCTCAGGGTCAATTGCAAGGGCCTCTCGCTGCTTAGAGGGAGATTTGCCTTTTGAGGACTTGCCCGAAGAATGTTTGGTTACCTGAGATCCATCAGGAGACTAAGACCTGGAGGATGTTGATGCTGGAGTATCGGTAGAAAACAGCATATGAAATTTAGCTGCTCTGTTCTGTAAGCCCCTTTTGGACATCAGAGAGCAGGATGGACAATCCGGAATGGAATGGTCAGGCCCCAAACATTTAAGACACCACTCATGGGTGTCTGTAACTGAAATAGTACCGGTACACTTAGTGCATTTTTTAAAACCAGAAGCTGGTTTTTCCATGAGGGAGACCTGAGAAGGCCTAGAGGCCTCACAGAAAAAATACACCAAGTGTAGAAAAAGTAATTATATATATATTTTATTTTTTTTAAATAAACGAAAAAAGGACCGGCAGTACCGGTCTGGAATCGGGGAAGGCAGACACGCGGTCAAAGAAACAAATTAAAATAACAATTTCTTCAGCGGTGACAGGAACACGACCTGCTGGCTCCGCGGAAAAAGAAGAACTGAAGAGAGTTGGTCAGGAAGGCGGGAAGGCAGCGCGCATGCGCTGTGGGAGGCCCCAAAAGCTTCCTTTCTGGGAAGCTGGGGAGCTTTCCCGCGCAGGCTCCGTCGGTTCCGACATACCCATATGTGAGGACTCATTCCTGCTTGTTCCTGGAGATAAGAGAGAATAAACCTGAAAAATGCCACAAAAAACCCCCCACAGAAAATTCGTATTCAATCACAAAGAGCTGGAGCTGGTGAAGGGACAAGAGGGTAGAGAAAGGTATATGAGAGCTGGGGAGGTGGTTAAGTAAAAATGACAAAGGTGTTTTAGGGACTGAGTGAAAGTGAAGAGGAACATAAGAATGGGGAAGGAATGGGTTGCTTGAGAGGAGTGAGAGTGGAAGATAGACGTTAGTAGCTAGGAAAAAGGTGAAGTGATATCTAGTACGAATGAACAGAGAGGCATAGAAGAGAAAATGGAGAAAAATGAGGAAAGCGAAAGATCTAATTTCATTTCATTTGACTTTTACTCATGCATTTCCTGTAGTAGTTCAAGCTGAGTTACATTCAGGTATGTTGAAGTAATACCAGTAATACAGTCAGGTATGCTGAAGTGGTACCAGAATTTGTATATATATATATATTATATGATAAGCTGTAGGGCAAAGCATCCTTGTTATAATCTGTATTTGTACCAAAACAGTTTAAAAATGTTCTTGAATTTGCAGACCACTCAACCTAATATTGTTAAACCGTGTACATAAAGCACATCAGGTCCCAGATTTGTCACTGCTAAAACTTTTGTGAAAAAAAAATATTAAATAACGTTGATGTCAATAAAAGTTTACAAAAAAGTAAACTCTGTTAGGATGAATTAACTCTTATGTTTACTAAGCTGGAGTAATAGTTAACACATGCAATTTGTAGCTAGGTCCCATGTTATTTAATGGGACCTAGTCAGGACCAGCCCAAATATTTATTTATTTAAATATCAGGCAAACTAGGTATCTGCCTAGGAAGGAAACTTGGGGGGGGGGAGGGGAGGGTGAAGCAGCAAAGAGCAAGGCATTCCTAACTTCTAAGCAATTCCCGGATGCCTCCCTCACCTACAATATACTGTAATCTGTTCAAGTTGACTAGTGAACTGCTTTGATTGAAGGATAAGGCGGTATAGAAATCCTGTTAAATAAATAAATAAACAACCAACCAACCAACAGATTTTGATAGCTGGGGGGGAGGGGGGAAAGGAATATACAGATTATGGTCTACCTAGGGTGTCAATATTTTGAACCAACTATGAGCCAGCCCTGGATCTAGTTACAAATGGCACATGATAACTGTTAGCCTAGTTAGCAACTATCCTCTTAATATTTCTCTTGCATCAATTTTAATTACAATAAAATTATATCTTGGCTCTTTTTTGTTCAGCAGCAAACTGTAGTGTTATTTATCAATTTCATTACATTCCTGTTAAATATATGAACATGGTCTCTCAGGTGTGTCACAACAGAAAATAGGTTAGACCAATTCAATAAAAAAGTATTACATGCAACTTGCTTGTAGACTTTTCTTTTATATATTTGAATGGATGAATGTAGCAACCACATTACTTTATATTTCAGCTTTGAAATTAAAATCATTACTGAATCAAACTACTAGGCCATTATTTCTTAGCAGAATCATCTAAACAATACAACTCATCTAAAATGACTGCTCCTTTAGTGCGAGTCACAGCTTTGCCTGAAGGATTTTCCAGCATCTTTAAAGATCATGCTAGAAAAATTATGGCATTTCTCCAATTTATCTATTAAAATATCAAATTGGGGAGGGGAGGCAAGATGATGGCTGTCAGGTCTGCCCAAGATGGGCATTGCTGCTTTACTCCTCAGTTTCCTCACTCGGAATGATTTCTCCAAATGGGTTAATTTTGCGCATACAATGACAGTCATGAACCTCATTTCTAAGCCAGGGTATGTAGAGTATGATCTCAATCTCTCAAATTGACTGCTAATGCTCGGTATAGTACTTGCATTGTGCCAATGAGAGCCACCTCCTGGAATTCGTAAGATGTAACATGTATGGGCTATCTATCACAGTGTGCTTGAAAATTCTTCTTAATATAGCTTGTGGCACCCAACACTATGGGAAGTATTTCTGTATCTTTCTGCCACTTTTCTTGTTCTCTGACTGCGTTTCTTGGTACTTCAGGATCTCCTCCATCTCCATGAGATTCACAGAAAAATCACTTGAAACCATAAGAACATAAGATATGCCATACTGGGTCAGACCAAGGTCCATCAAGCCCAGTATCCTGTTTCCAACAGTGGTCAATCTAGGTCATACGTACCTAGCAGTTTCCCCAAAAGACACAGGTTCCACAATGCTTGTACTGCGTCAAGCATTGATATCCTGGGTCACTTCTTAATAATGGTTTATGGACCTTTCCTCCAGGAACTTGTCCAAACCTTTTTTAAACCCAGCTACACTAACAGCCTTTACTACATCCTACTGTAACAAATTCCAGTTTGATTACACGTTGAGTGAAAAAATGTTTTCTTTTATTAGTCTTAAATAGTCTACCCTGTAGCTTCATTGCATGTCCCCTAGTCTTTCTATATTCTGATAACGTAAACAATCGATCTACGTTTACTCGTTCCACTCCGTTCATTAATTTATAGACTTCTATCATATCTCCCCTCAGCCGTCTCTTTTCCAGGTTAAAGAGCCCTAACCTTTTTAGCCTTTCTTCATAGGAGTATCCTTCCATCCCCTTTACCATTTTGGTGGCTCTTCTCTGAACCTTTTCTAATAAACGCTATATCCTTTTTAAGATATGGCGACCAGAATTGCACACAATATTCAAGGTGCGGTCTCACCATGGAACAATATAGAGGCATTATAATATCTTTTGTTTTATTTTCCATTCCTTTCCTTATGATACCTAGCATTCTATTTGCTCTCTTGGCCGCCGCTACACACTGGGCCGAGGGTTTTAACATGTAATCCACAATGACGCCTAAATCTTTTTCCTGGGTGGTGGTTGTTCGTAATGTGGAACCTTGCATCTTGTAACCATAGTTTGGGTTGTTCTTCCCTAGGTGCATAATTTTGCACTTGTCCACATTAAATTTCATATGCCATTTTGATGCCCAGTCTTCCAATTTATCATTTTGCAATTTCCAATTTGCAATTTTCCACAATCCTCTTGGGTTTTAACAACTTTAAATAGTTTTTGTCTCATCTGCAAATTTGATAACCTCACTCGTTATTCTCTTTTCCAGGTCATTTATGAATATGTCAAAAAGCAGTGGACCCAGCCCAGATCCCAGGGGTACACCACTATTCACCTTTCTCCATTGGGAAAATTGGCCATTTAGCCCTACCCTCTGCTTTCTATCTTTTAACCAGCTCCTGATCCACACTGCCTCCTATCCCATGACTCTTTAGTTTTGCCAAAAGTCTCTGATGAGGGACCTTGTCAAAGGCTTTCTGAAAGTCCAGATACACTATATCAACCGATACCTCTATTTTCAGTAGCGTTCTGGTGTTTTTCTTCTTTACCACTATGTTGGGTTGCCTCATATCCAGTTTCTTATCCATCACCAGGTTATCCCAGGTGATCATAACCTCTTGTATCTGTAATTCTCTTAGGGTCATGATCCCAGTGCTTTTCAGGCACAGTGATGGTGTAGTGTTTACAGAGTTTCCAATGTATGAGGCATGCTACTTCGTTGTGCCTTTCTGTATAAAACGTTTCTGCCATCAGAACCTCACAGAGAGCTATGAGGTGAGTCACTGTTTCCAGCTCTTTCTTACTGAATCAACATATGTCTGTGTTGCCAGTTTTCTCAATTCTTGCTGCAAACCATCTCGTCTGTTATCCACTATCCTGGGCTAGAACTATCAATCTCTCATCTTTCGTTTCAGTTCATCCCCCCTTAATCATTCATGTGTCCGATCTTGATCAACAAAAGGTTCCTGGAGTAACACTTTGTACTGCCCACTGTATTTGTGTATTTGCCACTTGTTTTTCATTTGCTGATCTAATTCTTTCAAGAGTTATTTCTCTTGTTTTGCAAATTCTATTGCTTCCTTTCCAGTGTGTGCTTGTGGATTCTAGTCATCGGAAGTCTGATGATGGAGACAGATTCTGGACATTTACTTTCACATTTTAGCACTTTTTGCATATTGGGGATCCAATGATGCTGTTAGGTAGGCCGGGAAGCCTATGATATTAGCTCTGTATGTGCAATCAATCTCTAAGAGGCCTAGCCCTCCTTCAGCTCTAGGGATGTAAAGTCTTAGGATACACCGATTCTTGTAAATTACCTCATGGGCATGGAAGTGTGGTCTCCAGAATTGCACACAGTACTGCAAATGAGGTCCTACCAGAGACTTATATAGAGACACTATGACCTCTTTTTTTCTTCTGGCCATTCCTTCCTCTATGTACTATGTACTATGATATTAACATAATGTGCATGACAGAAAGCGTAGTTATTCACCTGTAACAGGTGTTCTCCGGGGACAGCAGGAATCAGTCCTCATATATGGGTGACATCGGCACCGACGGAGCACGCGCGGAAGCATCCCCCCAGCTTTCAAAGAAAGCCTTTGGGAGATGCCACCACGCATGCATAGTCCCCTTCCCGTCCAAGGGTGCCATCTTGCTCAGTCAGATGACATAGCTAAAAGATGGCAAAAACAAGATGGTAAAGGAGCAACTCCAAGGGGAGGAGGGAGGGTTGTGAGGACTGATTCCTGCTGTCCATGAAGGACACCTGTTACAGGTGAGTAACTATGCTTTCTCCAGGAACAAGCAGGAAGTCAGTCCTCACATATGGGACTCCCCAGCTACAGGCTACCAAATGTCCATAGCAAAAATAGGGGCTCCCTCATGGGGAGCCGCAAGCAGCAGCAAAGGAGTCCGTGTACACAGACCACAGTAGGACTCGTGTGTCCGATGAAACCAGCATTCCGGTAGCCTGAGCAAAGAAGGGTCAGAGGGTATGAGTTGCCTAAACACCAAAAAGGTTATGGAGCACAGCCTGGCTGAAGGCACTGTCCCGTTGGGACTCTCTTTCCAGTCAGCAATGAACTGCGAAGGTATGGACTGAAGACCAGGTGGCGGCCAGGCAGATGTCCATCATGAGGACAGAGCGCAAGTTTGCCAACCAAGGCTCAGACATGGTGCGCCATGACATGGCCTTCCAGTGGGAGCCCCGCATGCTCATAGGCGAGGGCGATACAGTCCACCACACAGGTGGACAGCGTACGCTTGGTTACTGCCTCCCCCAGCCTACTGGGGTCAAAGGGGATGAAAAACTGAAAAGCTTGCGGTGGCCCTGAGTGCGCTGAAAATAGAAGGACAAAGCCCTCTTACAGTCTAAGGTTTGAAGGACCGTCTCCGCCCGACTGGAGTGAGGTCTTGGAAAGAAGGTAAGCAGCTCTACTTATTGGTTGAGAATGAAGGGTGATACTACCTTTGGCAGGAATTTGGGGTGCGTGTGAACTACCACCCTGTTCTTGTAGAACCTGGTATAAGGTGCCTCCGCCACAAGGACCTGAAGCTCGCTAACTCTGCGAGCGGAGGTGAGCGCAACCAGGAAAACCACCTTCCAAGAGAGGTAGTGAAGGTGGCAGGTAGCCAGAGGCTTGAAGGGTGGGCAAGTGAGCTGCCCCAACACTAAGCTGAGGTCCCATTCATTTGCTGGAGGGTGAACCGGGGGGCTTCGATAAGAGCAGGCCCCAAAGAAAATGGGTCTCCAAAGGTTGGACCGAGAGGGGCTTACCATCCACTGGGTGATGGTGTGCCACCAGGGCACTAAGGAGCACTCTGACAGAGTTAGACTTGAGCCTGGAACGAGAGAGGTGGAGAAGGTACTGTAACACCAGTCCCACTGGGCAAGAGAACGGGTCAGCCCCTTGCTCGGCGCACCAAGCCGAGAACCTGTGCCATTTGAGGGCATAAGTCTTCCTAGTAGAGGCCTTGCGAGAGGCCAGCTGAACCACCTCAACTGAAAGGTTAAAGGGGCCAGAGTCACCCTCTCAGCAGCCACGCTGTCAGCAACAGGAACCCCAGGTTGGGGTGCAGAAGAGAGCCCTCCTCCTGAGACAGGAGTCCCAGGGTGGTCCACAAGGGGATGGAGGTCCCAACCGCCAAACGGAGGAGCAGCGGGAACCATGGTTGCCTGAGCTATCAGGATGAGCAAGGGCCTGTTGCGGAGGGTCCTGAACAAGGTCTTGGTGATCAGCAATGTGGGAGGGAAGGTGTACATGAGGCCTTTCGACCATGAGACAAATGCGTCCGCTGCCATCCTGGAGGGGTGGGCCTGCTGGGAATATAAGCGGGGCAACTGGAAGTTGTCCGGGCTAGCGAACAGGTCCATCACAGGTTCCCCCCTGAGATGCAAAAGACGAATGGCTACCCTGGTATCCAGCTGCCATTCGTGCAGCTGGAGGACTCTGTTCAGCCTCTCAATCAGAAGGTTGTCCTGGCCTGGCAGGTATACTGCTTGCAGGAGGACACCCTGTTGGATTGCGTATGAGCAGAGGACAAAGGGTACAAGACCCCGTACCCCTGTTTCTTCACATGGAACATTGCCACCTAGTTGTCCATCTAGTCCGGCACCGACTGGTGATGCAGGTCGTGGCAGAAGACGGGCAGGACTAAGCATATGGCTCGGAGCTCCAGGAGGTTGATCTGCTGGGTGCGGAGCTCCCCACAGTGTGCTCTCCAGCCGAGCAGGGAGGTGTCCATGATGAGGAACCTTGAGGGGCTCTCGGCCTGAAAAGGCATGCCTGCCTCGAGATACTGGAGAGATTGCCACAAGACCAGGGAGACAGCCAGTTGGCAAGTTACAGAGACTCTCTCGAAGGTGAGCCGTGGCCTGAGACCACTGGTCCCAGAGGCACCACTGTGGCGCCCTCATGTAGAGGTGAGCGCCTGGGGTGACATGGACTGCGGAGGCCATGTGCCCAAGGAGGCACAGAAGAAGCTGTGCGGGCACCGAGGTATGATATTGTATGTCCCTTGCCAGAGTCCTGAGAAAGTTGGCTCAGTCCCTAGGCAAGGTGACTGACTGCAGAGTGTCAAGCTTTGCCCCGATGAACTCCAGACAATGTGCCAGGAGGTGGTGAGACTTGGGGTAGTTTATGACAAACCCCAAGCGTTCCAGGACCTGGATGGTGCGTGAGGTGGCCTTCTGCACCTCTGAGGCCATGCCTCCGTTTATGAGCCAGTTGTCCAGATAGGGGAAGACAAAGACACCTTGGAGGCATAGGAAGGAGGGGCTGAGGCCAAGTCGAAGGGGAGCACCCTGTACTGAAAATGCCTTCCCCCACTACAAACCACAGGTACAGCCTGTGGTTGGGGTGAATGAGGATGTGAATATAAGCATCCTTGAGGTCTAAGGAGCATAGCCAAGCTCCCTGCTGGAGGTATGGCAGCAATGTTTCAAGGGACGGCATCTTGAATTTCTCCCTCACCAGGAATTTGTTGAGGTTGCACAGGTCGAGGATGGGCCTCAGGCCCCTGTACGTTTTGGCACGAGGAAGTATCTGGAGTAGAACCCCTTGTCCTTGAGATGGGGAGGCACCGGTTCCACCGCTCTGTCCTTGAGAAGACCTGCCAACTCCTTCAGAAGAAGGTCCTGTTGAAGGGGAGACCTGAGGGGCTCTCCTGGGAAATGAGGAGGTGTCTGAGTCAGGCAGCGGAGGCAACCCTTCCAGACTACCCAAAATGCCCAGGAGTCGATGGTGATGGTCAACCACCTCTGGTCACAGAGGGTCAGAAGTCCCCCTGTTGGCTACGGATCTCCTCGGGGTAGATAGGCTATGCTCAAGTTGTCAAAAACGCCCCCCCCCCCCCCCCCCCCCCGGCTGGGCCAGAGTGGGTGCCTGGGGTTTTGGAGCTTTCTGCTTACGAGAGTCATGCCCATGTCCCTTGGCCTGTTGACCTTGTTGGGGAGCTGAGGAGGCCTGATAAGGTGGATAGTTTCTGTAAGCAGCTCCCTTCCTCGGGTAAAAGGACTTTTTACCCGAGCCCTTCCATCAGAGAGGGGCAACGGTCTTTTTGGAGAGCCTGGTCCTCGTCATGAACTCGGTCTCCAGCTCGGCAGCCTTGTCGGTCATGGGTTTGCCAAAGAGGTTCTCTCCTTGGCAGGGGACATCGACCAATTTGTCCTGAACCCATTGCTCGAGGTCGGACAACTGTAGCCAAGCTTTGTGCCGTGCACCGATGCCCACCGCCGCTACTCAAGCCGCCTACTCGAACCATAGGCTGCTTGAGACATGAATTTGGAGCATTCACGGACTGCCTTGGCCAGGTTTTTGAACCGCTGCAAGGGTTCCTTGGAGAGACCAGCTGAGAACCCGGAGAGTTCTTTCACTAGGTCTCTCAGGTACATGCCCATGTACAGCTGGGTAGGCCTGGATACGGCCGATGAGTATTAAGCCCTGGTAGCACTTTCTGCCAAGGGCGTCCGGGGTGCGGCCCTCCCTGCCGGGGGGCACAGGGTAGTGCGTCTTCTGGCTTTTCAGTTGACGCATGGCCGACTCCATTACCATGGAGTTATGCAGCAGCTGTGACTTTTGGAAGCCCGGGCTCTGGTGGACTCGGTACATCGAGTCACACTATTTGCCCACCAACAGTACCGAAGCCAGTGTCTCCCACATCCGGAGCATCAGCCATTCCAGGATGGGAGGAATGGGCACTGTAAGCGATTCTCTCGGAGGAACCTCATACTGGAGGATTTCCAACTCATCCACCCGAGGGTCCTCCTCCGACTCCGTAGGTAACGTCAGGGCCTTTGACATATCCTTGACGAAATCAAGGAAGCCCATATCCTCCGGCAGGGACCACCGTCGAGGCTCCCAGATGAGAGAGGCAGATGGGACATTGCAGAGGCAACGGGTATCGAGGGACTCCTTGTCCTACATCTCCCATTCAGAGTAGTCCATTGAGGACTCATAGGCGGGCTACTACACGGGCTCCGAGGCCTCCGATGCCCTGCGGCCAGCCGGCCCCGGCATACTTGCCAGGGATAACTACGGTTCTGTCAAGCGGGACTCGGATTGCAGCTTCAGCTGAGAAGGGCCTCGAGGATCGGCTCGGCCTCCGGGGACATCTTGGACATTGAGAGCCTGGTAGTCAGGGCAGATGAACCGGTCATGCCAGACAACAGTGCCTGCTGCTGGTCAATGAAGGCAGACAAACTGCGCTCCAGGTCCGCCATTCTGAACTCCAGACCACAAGGCTCCGCAGCCTTCGGCGCAGGTACAGAGGGATTCAGGCCCAATGCCGGCTCCCCCGAAGGGGAATCCTCGACAAGGATGGTGTCTGGGGACCGAGGTCGGTCCACGGTCGAATCCTTTTGGGGGACCTTTGCAGGCCACTCCCTCTCCGAAGCCTCGAACATCTTGGACTGCAGGACCGGGCCTGGGGAGCACCCAGACAGTTGGAACTGTCCAGGAATGCTGCCTTTGAGGTTTTCTTCTTCTTCCTGGGTTCCCTCGAGGGAGACCCCTTTTCTGAACACCCACGATGGTGCTCGGGTTTGGGAGGTTCCAACTGAGACGTCGGGGCCTCAGACAAGGCCTGGCCTTTGAAGGCACCAGGGACTCAGAGAAAAATTTATCGTGCCACTGCTGGTGGCTCTTGAGGGACTTACTGGACATCCTTTTGCAGAGACCGCAGGCTGCCAGGACGTGGTCTGGCCCAAGGCAGCGGAGACAGCAGTCGTGTGTGACGGTCAAAAACATCATTTTAGCGCACCGATCATACTTCTTAAAGCCACTGGCAGCCATGGGGGAAAAAAGTACCCCTGGCGAGGTCGAAGGCTCTCCGGGCTGCCAGTTGGGAGAAAAAAATGTGTGAAGACTCCAGGAAAAGAAAACTACAAAAGTAGACCCAAACTCGATGCCAAGGCAACGAGGTTGGTGGCGGGAAGAATACCGGAGCGATACCGGAGATGAGTACGAAATTCCTAAAGAAAAATAAACTTTTACTAAGGACAAGCCAGACAAACGTCTGAAGGGCTCTGTGCAAAAAAGGAGACTGAGCAAGTTGGCACCACTGGGCATGAAGGGGACCACACATGTGTGGTGGCAACTCCCAAAGGCTTTCTTTGAAAGCTGGGGTATGCTTCCGCGAAGGCTCTGTCGGTGTCAACATCACCCATATGTGAGGACTGACTTCTTGCTTGTTGCTAGAGAATCCTAAGTTTACTGACACCGACAGTGTACTCCTAAACCAGCTAATCCTCTTCAACTGCCCAAAGCTCACATAGAGAAGGGGAGGAGTGTTCATACTGGCTCGATCACAATTAGGCTTCCACAGCACAGAGTCCCATAAGACACAGGGCTTGGACATGCTCACAATATCCAAAAGATGCACAATGCTGTGCCTAGTCTACCAATCACCTTCTGTCAAAGCAGAACTATTCACATCCCTCCTGGAATCAGTGTGATGACTTCAACCACTCCTCGACCATCTCCAGATGTTCAGAATCATTTCTGGAAGCAATGGAAGCATTAAATTACAGTGAGATTATAAGTTGTTCAACCCACCTGGAAAGGAAGTACTCTGGGCCTTATTTTTGTACCTAGTCTCGGAATGGGTGGATTCCAGTCCTGCTCTCCCACAGTTATCCACTGTTTCCTAGTCTGATCATAAAGCAATTACATTTCTTATTATCAGCCCCTAAACACACACACAACTAATCAATTGCAGTCACCTAACTGTAGATTCCATTCTCTTGACAAACCAGCTTTCCTGAATAGTGTACTGTCCCAGCTCACGCATGACTCAAATAACACTGACTCGCTAATCCACAAATGGAATGAAGTCAGCAGAATTCACCACAGTCCCTCAAATAACTAGAACAATGAGGAAGTGTCATAGTGCCACGCAGTACACTGCAGAACTAAGAGGTACCAAGCGCAGACTCAGACAGATGGCAAGAAGATGGCATCAATCGAAAAACTTAAGCGAACATGACGATTACTGACCAAGATCCAAGAGTATTGGGACTTGACGAACAGGATTAAGAGAGAATACCACTCTAAAATACTAATACACTCACTAAACTGACCCAGAGAGCTTTTCGAGATAGTAAAATCTTTTATGAAATGCCCCACTGAACAACCAAGAGCAAGCAATCTACCTCCACAAACACTAGCGGAGCACCTCCTGAGCAAGACCACTGTTAGCAGCAAGGGTCTAGGCAGGCCCCTACCATGACAGAACCAGGCCCCCACCTCCACCACCTGGAGGAGCTTCAACCCTACCTCACTAGAACAGGTGCTTATCAAGAACCCCCTCCTCAACCCAAACTTTCCCACTTTCTATAGGTCAATCGCAAGCTTGCCTTTCCTGGCAAAGATCATCGAAAAGGTGGTACAAAACCAATTGATACAAAACCAACCAACATGGTAAAGGCGATCTACCACAAAATCCGGACGCTTCGGCACCTGCGACAGTTGCTAGAGCCAAAAGACTTCCGGACAGTCTTCCAAGCACTAATAATGCCACACTTCGACTATGCCAACGCAATACTGTACGGCCTCCCGAAAATCACGCTTAACCCCCTACAGCTTGCAATGAATGCAGCTGCCAGAATCCTGCATGGAGCGTCCAGGAGGGACCATATCACCCCAGTTCTGAAACAATTGCACTGGCTGCCGGTACAATGCAGGATCTCCTTTAAGATCTTGACGATGACCTACAAGGCCATCAACAAGTGCTCCTCCACCTCCCTCACAAATCTCGTCCAGACCACCCCCCTTAACAGTAAGGAGGTCAGCTGCCATCAATACTCTTATACTCCCAAAGGCGATCACCAAATGTTCTCAGTCCATGAGAAACAGAGCCTTCACTTTCTATGCACCCTCCTGTTGGAACGCCCTGCCACCGGCCATACGGGCCACCAATGACCTCGCCCAGTTTAGAAAGGCACTGAAACACCATCTGTTCCTCCAATATTATGCTGAACCAGATGACGTCTCACAGCCAGCCACACCCCATGACCCAGATCAGTGCCCCCAGCATAGACACCTCATTCACCTCCAACCCGGCCTTTGAGAGCCCCACTCCCTCAAATTTACCACCTTGTGTATAGGAGACCCTAAACAGTAGATAATAATGAAATGTCCACACACCCCACGACAGCCAGATAAGATGTACATTGCTACGCTGTTAACCCTGTAGATAAGGCTTAGCTGCCCTATAATCTGCAATAGCCAAAATGTACATAGTTACCCTGTTAGCCCTGTATATAGAACCTCGTTCATTGTAAGTCCCCTGCAGACTAGCCTGCACTGGACAAATGTGTTGCATGTAAACCGCATTGATTTCAAATAGCACGGTATAGAACAGCGATGGCGAACCTATGGCACGCGTGCCAGCTGTGGCACGCGAAGGCCTTGCAGCTGGCACGCGTGAAGGTCCGCAGAAAAAGAAAAAGCGGGCTCTGGCTGCTGCCGCGGACACGGACGCGGCAGCATGCAGTGTCCCGCGGGGCCCCCTCCGCCCGCTAAGCCCCTCTGCAAGGGCTTTCAGATTCGCGAGGGAGACAGCGTCTCCCTCGCGTCTCTGTTAAGCCCGCAGGGGCTAATGGGAAATTTCCCATCAGCCCCTTTAGACGCGAGGGACTGATGGGAAATTTCCCATTAGCCCCTGCGGGCTTAACAGAGACGCGAGGGAGACGCTCTCCCTCGCGAATCTGAAAGCCCTTGCAGAGGGGCTTAGCGGGCGGAGGGGGCCCCACGGGACATTGCATTCTGCCGCTGCCGCGGCAGAAGCCAGAGCCAGCTGCTTTTTTTTTTTTTTTTAATTTGCCATGGGGGGTGGGTTAGGACTGCTAATGGGCGAGGGGGGGGGTTAGGACTGCTAATGGGCTAGGGGGGGGGTTAGGACTGCTAATGGGCTAGGGGGGGGGGGTTAGGACTGCTAATGGGCTAGGGGGGTTAGGACTGCTAATGGGCTGGGGGGGTAGGACTGCTAATGGGCTGTGGGCTGATGGGGGCTGTCTGGAAATGGGGTGATGGGGGGTTAGGACTGGTAATGGGCTATGGGGGGGGGTTAGGACTGCTAATGGGCTAGAGAGGGGGGGTTAGGACTGCTAATGGGCTAGGGGGGGTTAGGACTGCTGATGGGGAGGGGTTAGGACTTGAGGTGGGCTGTTGGGTGGGGTTAGGACTGGAAATGGGCTGATGGGGGGTTAACACTGGAGGTGGTCTGATGGGGTTAGGACTGGTAATGGGCTATGGGGGGGTTAGGACTGATAATGGGCTATGGGGGGCTGGGACAAGAAATGGGCTGATGGGGAGGGGTTAGGACTTGAGGTGGGCTGATGGGGTTAGGACTGGTAATGGACTGTGGGCTGATGGGGGGGGTTAGGACTGGCAATGGGCTATGGGGGGCTGACTGGAAGTGGGCTGATGGGGGGTTAGGACTGGAAGTGGGCTGATGGGGGGTTAGGACTGGTAATGGGTTATAGGGGGGGCTTAAACTGAAAATGGGGTGATGGGGGGTTAGGACTGGAAGTGGGTTGATGAGGGGGGGATAGGACTGGTATTGGGTTGGGGGTTGCTAGGACTGGAAATGGGTTGGGGGGCTGCTAGGACTGGAAATGGGCTGATGCAGGGACTAGAAGGGAATGGATGCTGGGTGAGGCTGGAACTAGAAGGGAGCTGGTGTTGGGGGAGGATTAGAATGGGATGGGGCTGGGAGAGTAAAATGGAGAGGGGAAAAATATTTTGTGTGGGAGGGATAAAAAATCTACAATTGGCCGGGTATTGGGAGAGTAAGTGGGGATTGAGGATGGAGGGGTAAATTTTGAGTAGATGAAATAGGAATGAGGAAAGAGCAAAAGGAGAAAGATTAGTATGTTAAAGCAGATGTAGAGAGAGAATGGAAAAAAAAACCAAGAAGACAGAAGAAAGGACAAATGGACAGCAGATGGAGAGTTAGCAGAAGACACGAAGAAACCAGAAGAAAGTGGCTGGAACAATTGCAACTGAAAAAAAATGCACAAAAGGTAGAAAAATATCTCTTTATTTTGAATTTATTAATTGGAATATGTCAGCTCTGGGAAATGTGCATCATTAATTTTTGCGCTTTGTTTAGTACAAGAGGAAATTAATATATAGTTTTATTTCTACAGTGTTGTTGTATATTCCAAGTTTGGCTTTTGGGGTTCCCAGTTTAATTATTGTCTTCCTGTTTCTAAATTGTGATTCCTTGTTTGGTAATGGTCTGTTCTGCATGTGTAACTGAGCTGAGGTATTCTGTTTATATAATTCCTATTTGACATTGCCACTTGTTCTTTCCCCAGTAGGTCATGTATTGTTGTTCTCTGAGATGTATTGGTTTAATATTTGCAGTGTTGCCTTTTGATAGGTAGAGTATGGTGCTTTGTGAGTCCTGGTAGTGCTGTTAGGATACGGCGGGTTTGCTATGGGTTCTAAATGGGCAGCGTTTGTAGTAGTTCCTAATGTGCCTGGCGGTTGGTACTGGATTATAGTAATGTAGAAACCTTTTAGTCTTTCTTTATCCATATACTCATTAAGAGGCATGTTTACTAAAAGTTAGTGTATGGTAACATTATGCAAATATTTATGCAAATGAAGCACCTTATGCAAATGGAGCTTTAATTGACGTGCTGGCACTTTGAGGAAATTCTTTGGTTTTGTGCGGCAGTTTGGGCACTCGGGCTCAAAAAGGTTAGCCATCACTGGTATAGAAGAAACATTAAATAAATAAATAAAATAAAAATTGCAAGAGTACCTCATCTCCCATGCACCACCTGACCCACAACAATATGGATTCCGACCAAATCACGGAATAGAGTTGCTCTTAACAGCACTCACAGATAGACTCATGATGGGTATGGATAAATCACATCAGGGTTTTGTCATGATATTCCTAGACATTGCTTCCACATTCGACTCAGTCAATCACAACATCCTTATATCTCGACTACTATACCTGGGGCTAAGGTATATACTCAGAAGTGGTTCCAAACTTATCTTACCAGGGAGACAACAGCAGATAAAGTGAGGATCATTTAGGTCTGCCCCCTGCAGCAAACAGCAAGGGGTACTGCAAGGTTCTGCCTTATCTTCCCCGATTTTCAATGTCTATCTTCAGCTAATCTGCTCGCTCATCAGGCATCACAACATTCTTTATCACATATATTCGGACAACATAATGCTATATATACCATTCTCCACCAGATGCCCTTCTTACTCCCTGCTATTAACATGCTTCTCGGTAGTTATTAATTGACTTTCCAAGCACAACTTAGGCATCAACTACAAGAAGACTGAGGTTCTCTCTATTTCACACAAGATCCAACCTTCCACCTCTCAACATCACTGAAAATCCCGAGTCACATTAGGGGTAAAAACTCAAATATGGTACCTAGGAATTATTTATTTATTTATTTATTTAACATTTCTTCTATACCGCGCTATTAAAATCAGCGCGGTGTACATCGAACAAAAACACTGCAATGTATACAAACAACATTGAGTTTACAAAGAACAGGGAATTGAACATGGGATCGAAACCGGGGAAACTAAATACATATTACCCTTGACCAATGCCTCATCATGCAACCACTCATCAGTAGCATCTTAATAATCATATACCATAAGATGAAAATGCTTCAGCAGCTTAAATTTCTCCTAGACTTAAGTGATTTTCATAAAGTCTTTCAGAACTTGGAATTCACCCACACATGTAATATAATCCTCCACGGCCTGCCTAAATGCACACTATACCCACTACAGCTAGCAGAAAACACATTGTACTTCCAGATGTGAATGCATTACACCAGTTCTAGAACAGCTTCACTGGCTCCCCATTACCAGCTGAATAAAATATAAGGCCATTCTGACTATCTTCAAGGTATCCCACAATTTATCATCAGAATACTTACAATCACGTTTACACAGAGTTCTGAATAATAGATCAAGAAAGGCAACCATGCAAAATACAGTTATCGTCCCCCCCCCCCCCCACTCAGAGTAAGGAGTAATCAATCAACCTCCAATCGTGTATTCTCATTATTCGTACCTTCCCTCTGGACCAGCCTCCTCGACAATATACCCTAAATAGATGACATCAAGGAGTTCTGCAAGGATATCAAAATTCACTTCTTCAAAGAATACTTCAATAGTGAAACATGAACAGACTGTCTCGTCCCACTGCCTCCCTAGTTTCCACGCCCCCTCACACATAATGTTCTCAGTCCCCGTACTCTCTCCCCTCCCTTGTTGTAAGTGCTGGAAAGTGTATGTATCATATGAATGTTTCTCGTCCAAGTTTAGGACTCTGTTCTATGTAAAAATTGTTGTCGTATTTATTGATTGTAAATCGCTTTGGCTCTAAAATAAGGCAGTACACAAAAGCAGCTAAATAAAATAAAATAGATAAAAAATAAACACAATAAATAAAATAAGCTGGAGTAGAGGAGCAGCAGGCTATGAAACAAGGAAACCAGGGATTAAAATTGCACTGACATTCCTTGTGGCACTGGGCAAGTCACTTAACCCTCCCCACTCCAGGAGGAGGCTCTCTTTGGCATGATGCAGGTACTATGTCAAGCATTAGCAGTAAATTTGAGAGATTGAGATCATACTTGGCTTAGAAATGAGATTCATGACTGTCATGGTATGCGCAAAACAGCCATTTGGAGAAACTGCCCCCCAAGGCACAAATTTAGAATTTAAGCCCTACAAGAAAGCATAGTTACTCACCTGTAACAGGTGATCTCCGGGAACAGCAGGAATTAAGTCTTCACATATGGGTATTGTCGGTACCGACAGAGCCTGTGCGGGAACGCTCCCCAGCGTCCAATAGGAAAGCTTTTGGGAGCATCCCACAGCTCCTGCGTGCTGCCTTCCCGCCTTTCCAACTCTCCCTCTTCAGTTGAGTTTATAGCTGAGACCAAAGGAGAGAAGTAGACAACGAGAGAGATAGATAGAGACAACTCCCAGGGGAAGTGGGTGGGTTGTGAAGACTTAATTCCTGCTGTTTCCGGAGATCACCTATTACAGGTGAGTAACTACGCTATCTCCAGGAACAAGCAGGAGTGTAGTCTTCACATATGGGGACTCCCCAGCTGAGAGATGCCAGGGGGATGACCCCAGCAAGCTGCGAACCCAAGGTGAGATGGGTCATGCTTCCTCCCATAGATCTCTGGCATCGAAACCCGGGATGGTAGGTAGGAGTTGTACTAGAACTGAAAGAGATGCTGGAGAACAGCCTGGCCAAACGAGGCATCCCGGCGGCAAGAGTCCTTGTCTAAGCAATAGTGGGCTGTAAAAGTGTGTACCGAAGCCCAAGTGGCTGCTCTACAGATGTCGTCAATGGACACAGAATGAAGATTAGCCATAGGGGCAGCCATTGCTTTCACATTGTGAGCTATGACAAGGCCTTCGAGAGAAAGTCCTTTACTTTCATATGCAAAGGATATGCAATTTGTAATCCACCTAGAGAGAGTTCTTTTGGAAACTGGAAGTCCCAAATGACTAGAATCAAAAGCAACAAAAAGTTGAGAAGATTTTCTATGTTGCTTAGTTCTTTGAAAGTAAAAAGCCAAGGCTCTTTTACAATCTAAAGTATGAAGGTTCCTTTCTGCATTAGAGGCATGAGGCCTAGGAAAGAATACAGGAAGGTAAATCGCTTGGTTCAAATGGAAAGGCGAAACCACCTTTGGCATAAAGTGAGGTTGAGTCCTAAGAACTACCTTATCATGGTGAAATCTTGTATAAGGAGGATCCGCCACTAAGGCCTGTAACTCACTGATGCATCTTGCAGAAGTGAGGGCAACTAGAAAGATGACCTTCCACGAAAGAAACTTTAGGGCTGTAGCGGCTAAAGGCTCAAAGGGCGGTTTCATGAGCTGCCCGAGAACAAGATTCAGATCCCATGCCACCGGCGGTTGCTTAATGGGAGATTTTGTTAAGAGTAGACCTCTCATAAATCTTGCTACGAGTGGATGAGAGGAAATAGGTTGTCCATCCAGAGGTTTGCGAAAAGCAGCAATGGTACTAAGATGGACCCTTACTGAATTGGTTTTAAGACCAGAATCTGATAAATGGAGGAGATACTCCAGTAACGATTCCACGGGCACCGAAAGGGGGTTAAGTCCCCTTTGAGAACACCATACAGAGAACCTATTCCACTTAAACGCATAGGATCGCCTTGTGGAGGGCTTTCTGGAAGCCACAAGGATATCCCTTACCTGTTGAGAAAGGTTGATATCCAGAAATCCTAGGCTTTCAGCAACCAGGCCGTGAGGTGCAGGGACTGGGGATTTGGGTGCAATAGGGTCCTGTTCTCTTGGGAAAGAAGATCTGGAGCATATCCCAACTCGAGGTGTGGCTTGAGAGACACGCAGAAGCAGAGGATACCATGTTTGTCGTGGCCAACGTGGAGCTATGAGTATCATATGACCTCTGTCTCTCTGAAGCTTGAATAGTGTTTTGGGAATGAGGGGAATGAGTGGGAAGGCATAGAGGAAGTCCTGACCCCAGTGGAGGAGGAAAGCATCCCTTGCCTGACAGTTTTGAGCCGGAATTCTGGAACAGAATCGGGGAAGTTTGGCATTCTGTGGACTTGCAAAGAGATCTATATCTGGCATTCCCCAGATTCGAAACACTCGAGCAAGCTGGTCTGAGTGAAGAGACCATTCGTGTGGCAGCAGTATTTGACTGAGTTTGTCTGCCCAAAGATTTTGAATGCCCAGAAGATATACCACTAGAAGGTGGATTTGAAGCTCTCTGGTGAGGGCCCACAGTCGCAAAGCTTCCTTGCATAACGACAGAGAGCCCATTCCGCCCTGCTTGTTCACATAGAACATGGCTACTTGATTGTTGGTCTGGACCAGAACTGTCTTGTAGCTGAGATGGGCCTGAAATACTCCAATAGCATGGAAAATGGCTCTGAGCTCGAGGAGGTTTATGTGAAGACAAGCCTCCTGTAGGGTCCAGAGACCCTCAGTTGAGAGATCGTGCAAGTGAGGCCCCCCCCAACCCAACTTGGACGCATCTGTTGTTAGGGTAGCTTGGCATAGAGGCTGCTGGAAAGGAGAGCCTATGAGAAGGTTTTCCAGTGATTGCCACCATTGCAGGGATGAAATGAGACGTGTGGAGTTTCTGATTTTGTCCGTTAGCCGACCTGAGGTCTGTGTCCACTGAGAGGATAGGGTCCACTGGGCTGCGAGCATATGAAGGCGAGCATAGGGAACCACATAGGCAGTGGATGCATTATGCCCCAGAAGCTGAAGCATCTCCCGAACAGTCAGGAAAGCTTTCATAGCTGCTTGGGAGGCCAGCTGTACTATACGAAGACAACGTGGCTGTGGCAGGAAAGCCCTTGACTGCCTTGTGTCTAGATGAGCCCCTATGAATTCTAGAGATTGAGAAAAGGTGAGATGAGATTTTGGGAGGTTTATGATCAGTCCCAAGTACCGAAGGATTCGCATAGTGCGAGAAAGAGCAAACCTGGCTTCTGGAGCTGTTGATGCTCGGATAAGCCAGTCATCTAAGCAGGGGAAGACGAATATTCCTAGAGTTCACAGGAATGCTGCTACTACTGCCACGCATTTTGTGAAGACTCTTGGGGCAGAGGCCAGACCGAAGGGAAGAACCCTGTACTGGAAGTGTCTTCCCTGGAAAAGGAATCAAAGGAATTTCCTGTGATCTGCATGGATGAGAATATGCGTATATGCATCCTTTAGATCTAGAGAACATAGCCAGTCCTAACTGTGAAAGATATAGCAGGAGTGTTCCGAGGGAGATCATCTTGAATTTTACCTGGAACAGATACCTGTTTAATTCTCCGAGGTCCAGAATAGGCCTATGTCCCCCTGATTTCTTTGGGCTAAGAAAATAGGGGGAGTAGAACCCCGTACCCTGTTGGGATATAGGTACCTCTTCTATTGCTCCCTGAGCAAGAAGTGATGCAACCTCCTGACCCAAGAGATTGGTGACAGGGACCTGAGAATTGAACTGTCTTATGATTGTAGGAGGGGGCATGCTGTGAAAATGAAGTCTGTACCCCTCTCGTACAATGGACAGAGTCCAGTTTTCTGATGTTATTTGTTGCCATCTTGTGGCAAAATGGCATAACCTGCCCGGGATGGTAAGGGGTTCAGGACCTTTCAGGGGGCAGAAAGACTAAGGGGCTTGTTTAGAAAGCCGCGGCTTTCTAAACAAGCCCCTAAGTTCTCTAGGAAGGAGTCAAAGCCCCTGAGGAGGCTGAGTCTGCTGAGCTGGTTGAGCTTTTGGAACTTGTGGCTTCCTCTGCTGTCTGGTCTGTTGCTGCCCCTTTTGGGGAGCATGAGCTGGACAGTGGCCCTGATGGGTGTAAGATGGATAAAATCTCTTTTTCTTGTTGAAAAAGGGTTTCTTGACTGACTTTTTCTTTGCTGGGTTGGCTGTAGAGCGTAGTTACTCACCTGTAACAGGTGTTCTCCAGGAGCAGCAGGAAGTCAGTCCTCACTTATGGGTGACGTCGGCGCCGACGGAGCCCTCGCGGAGCAATTTTCCCCAGCTTTCAAAGAAAGCCTTTGGGAATTGCAGCGCGCATGCGCGGTCGTCTTCCCGCCCGAGGGTGTGCCATCTTAGCCAGTCAGATGACATAGCTAAAAAAGACAGCATAAAAATTTGCAAAAAGAACATAAGCAGACGATTGCAACTCCAAGGGGAGGAGGGAGGGTAGTGAGGACTGATTCCTGCTGCTCCTGGAGAACACCTGTTACAGGTGAGTAACTACGCTTTCTCCAGGACCAAGCAGGAAGTCAGTCCTCACTTATGGGACTCCCAAGCTCAAGGCTACCGGAGACCCTAAGCACAAAAATGAGCTCCCTCTAGCTCAGCAGCACAGAAGGATAGAATCTTCGCTGAATTATCACCCACCGGTAGCCCACATCCGGGATGGAGGGTAGGAGTTGCTCAGACCTCAAAGAGATTACGGAGGACTGCCTGTCCGAAAGCACTGTCCCTACGGGACTCCCTCTCGAGACAGTAATGGACCGCAAAAGTCTGGCTCGAAGACCAAGTAGCGGCCCGGCAGATGTCTGCCAGCGGAACAGAGCGGAGGTAAGCCACTGACGTGGCCTTTGCCCGAACGCAATGAGCCGTGACTCGACTTTCTAAGGAGAGTCCGGCTGCCCCATAAGCCCAAGAGATACAGTCCGCAACCCAGATGGACAGAGTACGCTTGGAGACCGGGAGCCCCAATTTATTGGGGTCAAAAGACACAAAAAGCTGAGCAGCTTTACGGTGCTCCCGCGTACGGTCAAGGTAGAAGTTCAAAGCCCTTCTACAGTCCAGGGTATGGAGGACCGTCTCAGCTCGGCTGGAGTGTGGCCTGGGAAAGAAGGTTGGAAGTACCACCTCCTGATTGATGTGAAAAGGGGAGACCACTTTAGGCAGAAACTTTGGGTGCGTCCGTAGGACTACCCTATTCTTGTAGAACCGAGTGTAGGGGGGATCAGACACGAGGGCCTGCAATTCACTTAAGCGCCTAGCGGAAGTGAGGGCTATCAAGAACAGTGTTTTCCAAGACAGAAAACGGAGAGAACATGTAGCCATAGGTTCAAAAGGCGGACAGGTGATCCGCTGCAAAACCACATTCAGGTCCCAGTCCGGCGCTGGCGGGCGCAGAGGTGGTTTAAGTAGAAGGAGACCTCGGAGAAACCTCGCTACGAGAGGGTCGCTGGAGAGAGGTCTACCGTCCACCGGCACATGATGTGCCGAAAGAGCACTGAGGTGAACTTTGACGGAGTTGGACTTAAGTCCCAGATTAGAGAGGTGTAGCAAGTACTGCAAGATCACCGACACCGGGCAGGAGAAGGGATCCTGCGACTGTTGGGTACACCAGAGTGCAAAGCGACGCCATTTAAGGGCGTAGCATTTGCGGGTAGAAGGGCGTCGCGAAGCCAGGACGACCTCCTCCACCTCCGCCGGCAGGAGAAGGGGAGCAAGGACTACCCTCTCAGCAGCCAGGCCATGAGGTTGAGAGACCTGAGGTTGGGGTGCAGTAGGGACCCCTGATCCTGAGTGAGGAGATCCGGTTGTACCCCCAGAGGGATCGGACCCTCCACCGCCAGTTGCAGCAGGAGCGGAAACCACGGCTGTCTGGGCCAGCGAGGGGCCACCAGGATCATAAAGGCTTTGTCTCGGAGAACCTTGAAAAGAGTCCGAGAGACCAGCGGGATGGGAGGGAAAGCGTACAGAAGGCTCCCCGACCATGAGATCAGAAAAGCGTCCGCCGCAACCCGAAGGGGGTGTGGCTGACGAGAGCAGAAGCGAGGAAGCTGCCGGTTGTGAGGACTGGCAAAGAGATCCATCGTGGGGAGGCCCCACTTGAGGAAGAGCTTCTGAACTACCAAGGGATCCAGACGCCACTCGTGCGGCTGGAGGACCCTGCTGAGTTTGTCCGCAAGGCAATTGTCTTGGCCCGGGAGATAAACTGCCTTGAGGAGAATGCCGTGACTGACGGCCCAAGAGCAGAGCTTCTGAGCCTCCCGGCAGAGGAGAAAGGAGCCCGTGCCCCCCTGTTTGTTCACGTAGAACATGGCAACTTGATTGTCCGTCTGGACAAGGACGGACTGTTGGGAAGTCAGGTGGGAGAAGGCCTTGAGAGCTAGGCGGATCGCCCGGAGCTCCAGGAAGTTGATCTGCTGAGCAGACTCCCACGTGGTCCAGAGGCCCTGAGTACGCGCCTCTTGGCAATGCGCTCCCCAGCCCAGGAGGGATGCATCGGTGGTCAGCACCCGGGTCGGCTGAGGTGACTGGAAAGGCATACCGAATATCAGGTTCGGCTGCCGGAGCCACCACCGGAGAGACGAGATCAGCGGCTCGGAAACGCGCACTAGGTCTGCGAGGCCGCCCGTGGCTTGTCGCCACTGCCGGCGGAGACACCATTGAGCAGACCGCATGTTCAGGCAGGCATTGGGGGTCACATGGACGGTGGAAGCCATATGGCCGAGCAGTCTCAGGAGGCGCCTGGCGGAGACCAGGGGCTGGCTGCGAAAGCGGTCGGCTAGGTCCATGAGCCGCTGAGCCCTGTCGAGCGGTAGGTACGCTCGCGCCTGAGGAGTGTGCAGCCTTGCGCCGATGAACTCGAGATCCTGTGAGGGGAGCAAAGTGGACTTTGCGAAGTTTATGACAAAGCCCAAGTGCTGCAGCAGAGTCACCGTGCGGCACGTGGCGTTGGTGACCTCCTGAGCGGACGCTGCTCTGATGAGCCAGTCGTCGAGGTACGGAAAGACATAGAGGCCGTGAAGCCGGAGATGGGCCGCCACGACCACGAGACATTTTGTGAAGACTCGCGGTGCGGAGGACAGGCCAAAGGGCAGTACTCTGTACTGGTAATGATTTCCTGCCACCACAAACCTTAGGTATTGGCGGTGGCTTGGGTGGATGAGGATGTGCGTGTAGGCATCCTTTAGATCCAAGGAGCATAGCCAATCTCCCTGCTGGAGGTAGGGCAGAAGGATTCCAAGGGTAAGCATTTTGAACTTCTCCCGCACAAGGAACTTGTTGAGGTTGCGCAAGTCCAGGATGGGTCTGAGGCCCCCTGTTCTCTTTGGTATCAGAAAATACCTTGAATAGAAGCCTTGACCTCTCAGGTGGTGTGGCACCGGTTCCACCGCCTGTTCCTGCAGAAGACCTGCTAACTCCTGAAGGAGCAACTCCCTGTGCAGAGGGGGGCGCGGAGGCTCTCCCGGAAAATAGGAGGGAGGGACCTGATGGAAGTGGAGAAGGTAGCCTTCTCGCACGACCTGAAGCACCCAGGCATCTGCGGTGATGCTGGACCACCTGTGGGCGAAGTGAACCAGCCGGCCTCCGGTGCTGGGGGGAACCAGCGGGGGGGGAGAGGCTATGCTGAGCGAGTCAAAAGCCCCCACCCTGCTGAGCAGGGGCTGGTGGTGCAGGCTTGGGGGCTTGCTGCCTACGGGACCCGTTACCCCGTCCCTTGGCCTGCTGGCCCTGTTGGGGAGCTGCAGGGGCCTGATAATGGGGGTATTGTTTGTAGGCAGCCGCCTTCCTCGGGTAAAAGGACTTTGTTCCCGAGCCCTTCTTTTTCTGGGAAGGGGCGGAGGTCTTCCTAGAAAGCCTGGTCCTGGTGAGAGTCTCAGTCTCAATTTGTGCAGCCTTTTCCGCCATGGGCTTGCCAAAGAGGTTTTCGCCTCGGCAGGGGACATCGACCAACTTGTCCTGTACCCAGGGCTCAAGGTCGGACGACTGAAGCCAAGCCTGTCGGCGGGCACCGATGCCGGCTGCGGCTACTCGAGCCGAGGCTTCAAAGCCATCATAGGCTGCTCGGGACATGAACTTTGAGCATTCCCGAATGCCCGTGGACAAGGCTAGGAACCTCCGCAAGGGCTCCTCGGAGAGACCAGCGGAGAATCCGGCTAGCTCTTTAGCCAGATCCCGGAGATACATGCCCATGTATAGCTGGTAAGTCTGGACACGACATGCGAGCATAGAGCCCTGGAAGCACTTCTTGCCAAGGCCATCCAGGTTACGGGCCTCCCTTCCAGGAGGCACCGAGGAGTGCATCTTCTGGCTCTTAAGACGATGCATGGCCGATTCCACTACCATGGAATGGTGTGGCAGCTGTGCCTTTTGAAAGCCAGGGCTCTTGCGGACCCGATAGATAGAATCGACCCGCTTGCTCAGGACCGGCGAGGAGGCCGGACTCTCCCACATGCGGAAGAGTAGTCGTTCCAGCATAGGAGGAACCGGCACAGTAAAGTGTTCCCTCGCGGGAGAGTCATACTGGAGGGCGTCGAGCTCTTCGGCTCGAGGCTCCTCCTCGGGATCCGCAGGGAAGGCCAAAGCCTTGGCCATATCCCTAACGAAGTCCGAGAACCGGGCATCCTCCGGGGGGGGACTGCTTCCGAGGCTCGGACTCCGGTGAGTCCGATGGGACACACCGAGTCCGGAAAGAATCAGGTGACTCTTCCTCCTCAGACTCCCAGACCGACTCCGACGAGGACTCGGTGGGGTCGGCCCGGGCAGGGTGCGGCGCCAGCCGCCCCGACGCCGAGGGAGTCGGCGTCGGCGACCTCGGTCCCGAACGGGAGGCCGAGGGTGACCTCGACCGAGGATCGACTCGAGTTCTCATCAACTCGAGGATCGGCTCGGTCTCCGGGGTCGACTTGGACGTCGACGTCCCGGCGGTCGGGGCAGCGACGCCAGCGAAGCCAGCGAGCAGTGCCCTCTGCTGGTCCATGAAGGCAGACAGTCTGCTCTCCAAGGCCGTCAACCTGAGTCCGAGCTCAGGTGACCCAGCAGCCCCCGACTCGGGCCCCGACGGCGTCGGGCCCGACGTCGGCTGTCGCGGAGGCGAGTCCAGAAGGACCACAGGACTTACCCGGGCAGGCATCTCCGACTCCAGGCGAGGTCGCTTCGGGATGTGTTCCTTCTCCAAGGACCCGGGGCGGCTGTCGGGGCTATGCGACCTGGCCCTCGCGGAGCCAGGAGCGTCCACCGACGCCGCCCTCGCGGGTTTTTCCTTCCGACGATGGTCCCCGGAGGGAGAACCCCGGTCGGAGGAGCTCCGGCGACGGTCCGAGCTGGAGCCTTTCGACACGGAGGCCTCCGACGAGGTCCGGGTACGGCTGGGGTCAGCGAAGATCCTCTCACGCTGATGCCGCCGACTTCTCAACGCCTTTGAGGACAGTTTGCTGCAGGGCCCACAGATCAGTTCCTCATGATCCGGGCCCAGGCAGCGGAGGCAAAAGTCGTGTGTGTCGGTTAGTGACATATTTCGGTCACACCGACCACACCGCTTAAACCCACTGGCAGCCATCGGGGGAAAAAGGGCCCCTGCGAGGTCAAAGGACCGGGCTGCCAGGGAAAACGAAAACGAAAGCTGACTAAGTCAGAAAAAACCGAAAAAAGTAAGAGGACTCGAGACCGGCGTCGCGAGTCCGGGCGGGAAAACGATCGGCGTCGAACCGAAAGAAAAAAGGATAAAATAAAGAAGAAAATCAACTTTTTCGCGGGGACAAGACGGGGACGTCTGTAGGGCTCCGCGGAAAAAAGAAGACTGGCTAAGATGGCACCCTCGGGCGGGAAGACGACCGCGCATGCGCGCTGCAATTCCCAAAGGCTTTCTTTGAAAGCTGGGGAAAATTGCTCCGCGAGGGCTCCGTCGGCGCCGACGTCACCCATAAGTGAGGACTGACTTCCTGCTTGGTCCTGGAGAAACTTTGATAGTCTGTTCAAGGTAGTGTTTTCAGATTCAATCTGATTGACCTTGTCTTGCCAATCCTTGCCAAAGAGATTTTCTCCTGTGCAAGGAATGTTTCCCAGTTTATCTTGCACCCATTGCTCTAAGTCTGATGCCTGAAGCCAGGCAATACGACGTGCACCGATGGAAATAGCAGCGGTTCCGCTAATGCATTCAAAGCAATCAAAGGTTGCATAAACTTAGAGACATCTGGGCATGTTTGACCAGAGTAAGGAATTCCCCCCTTTTTTCCTCAGGGAGAAGAGGGCTCATGAGCTCCAAGTCTCCTGCAACCTCCTTGAGGAACATTCTCATATAGAGAATGTAGGAGCTGATCCTGGCTGACAACATGGAGGATTGGAAGCATCAACGCCCAAAGGCATCGAGTGTCCTCGATTCACGGCCTAGAGGATTAGAAGAAGGCGTTTTAGCACTCTTAATCCTACGCATCGCCGATTCGACTACCATTGAATGGTGTGGTAACTGAGTCTTTTGAAACCCAGGACAGCTTGGAAAGAGTAGTTACTCACCTGTAACAGGTGTTCTCCAGGAGCAGCAGGAATCAGTCCTCACATATGGGTGACGTCGGCGCCGACGGAGCCCTCGCGGAGCAATTTCCCCAGCTTTCAAAGAAAGCCTTTGGGAATTGCAGCGCGGTCCCCTTCCCGCCCAAGGGTACCATCTTGCTCAGTCAGATGACATAGCTAAAAGACAGCAAAACAATTAGCAAAAACGAAATGATAGGACTGCAACTCCAAGGGGAGGAGGGAGGGTTGTGAGGACTGATTCCTGCTGCTCCTGGAGAACACCTGTTACAGGTGAGTAACTACTCTTTCTCCAGGACCAAGCAGGAAATCAGTCATCACATATGGGACTCCCAAGCTTAAGGCTACCGGAGACCTCAAGCACAAAATGAGCTTCCTCTAGCTCAGCAGAACAGAAGGAAGGAATCTTCTCTGAAAACGCCCCCGACCAGTAGCCCAACACCAGGGCCGGAGGGTAGGAGTTGCCTAAACCTCAAAGAGATTATGGAGGACTGCCTGACCGAAAGCACTGTCCCTGCGGGACTCCCTCTCCAGGCAGTAATGTGCCGCAAAAGTCTGGCTTGAAGACCAAGTAGCGGCCCGGCAGATGTCTGCCAACGGAACAGAGCGGAGGTGTGCCACTGACGTAGCCTTCACCCTAACACGATGAGCCGTGACTCGACCCTCCAACGAGAGGCCGGCTGCCCCATAAGCCCAGGCGATACAGTCAGCTACCCAGATGGACAAGGTACGCTTGGAGACAGGGAGCCCCAAGTTATTGGGGTCAAAAGAAACGAAGAGCTGAACAGCCCTCCTATGCTCCCGCGTACGGTCAAGGTAGAAGGATAAGGCCCTTCTACAGTCCAGGGTATGCAGGACCATTTCAGCCCGGCTGGAGTGCGGCCTGGGAAAGAAGGTCGGAAGAACCACCTCCTGGTTGAGATGAAAAGGAGAAACCACTTTTGGAAGAAACTTAGGGTGAGTCCGTAAGACCACCCTATTCCTGTAGAACCTAGTGTAAGGAGGATCAGACACTAGGGCCTGCAGTTCACTAACACGCCTAGCAGAGGTAAGGGCTACCAAGAACAAGGTTTTCCAAGAAAGAAAACGAAGAGGGCAGGTAGCCATAGGTTCAAAGGGCGGACAGGTAATCCGCTGCAAGACCACATTCAGATCCCATTCAGGGGCTGGTGGACGCAAAGGAGGCTTAAGCAGAAGGAGGCCTCGAAGAAAACGAGCCACCAAAGGGTGGTTGGACAGAGGCCTGCCATCTACCGGTGCGTGATGTGCAGAGAGAGCACTGAGGTGGACTCTGACAGAGTTGGACTTAAGGCCCAGATTGGAGAGATAAAGCAAATATTGCAAGACCACCGCCACCAAGCAGGAAAAGGGATTCTCAGACTGCTGAGCACACCACACGGAGAAGCGACGCCACTTAAGAGCGTAGGACTTCCGGGTGGAGGGCCGCCTGGAGGCCAAGACGACCTCTTCCACCTCCCGAGGCAGTAGGAGGGGAGCAAGGACTACCCTTTCAGCAGCCAGGCCATCAGATGAAGGGACCGGAGGTTGGGGTGTAGGAGAGACCCGTGGTCTTGTGTCAGAAGATCGGGTTGAAACCCCAGAGGAAGAGGAGTGTCCACCGCCAGCTGCATTAGAAGCGGGAACCAAGGTTGCCTCGGCCACCGGGGAGCCACTAGGATCATCGAGGCTTTGTCTCTGAGAACCTTGAAGAGCGTTCGAGACACCAGCGGCATGGGAGGAAAGGCATACAAGAGGCCTGTGGACCATGGAATCAGAAAAGCATCCGGCGCTACTCTGAGAGGATGCGGTTGTCGAGATCAGAATCTGGGTAGTTGCCGGTTCAGAGGACTGGCAAACAGATCCAAGGTGGGGAGTCCCCACTTGAGAAAGATCTGCTGAACCACTAATGGATCCAATCTCCACTCGTGTGGTTGGAGGATCCTGCTTAGTTTGTCTGCCAGGTAATTTTCTTGACCTGGGAGATAGACCGCTTTGAGGAGTATGCCGTGGCCGACTGCCCAAGAGCACAGCCGGCGTGCCTCCTGACAGAGAAGGAAGGAGCCTGTGCCTCCCTGTTTGTTCACGTAGAACATTGCTACTTGATTGCCCGTCTGGAGCAGTACAGACTGGTGAGAAGTGAGGTGGGAGAAGGCTCTCAGAGCTAGGCGGATGGCTCTGAGCTCCAGGAAGTTTATCTGCTGCGCAGACTCCCAAGGAGTCCAGAGGCCTTGAGTACATGTCCCTTGGCAATGTGCTCCCCATCCCAGGAGAGAAGCATCGGTTGTTAGTACCTGAGAAGGAGGAGGAGATTGAAAATCCACTCCCAGTACTAGGTTTGGGAGATGAAGCCACCACCGCAAAGAAGAGACCAGCAGGTCCGAGACTTGTACTGAGTCCGTCAGGCTCCCCGTGGCCTGATGCCATTGAGTGCGAAGGCACCACTGGGCAGGTCGCATGTTCAGGCGGGCATTGGGGGTCACATGGACCGTGGAAGCCATATGGCCGAGCAGTCTCAGAAATTGCCTGGCAGAGACCAGGGAATTGCTTCGAAAGTGGCTGGCGAGATTCATGAGCCTGTGGGCCCTGTCCAGAGGCAGGAAGGCCCGCGCCTGAAGTGTGCTTAACCTTGCGCCGATGAATTCGAGATCTTGAGAGGGGAGCAAAGTGGACTTTGCGAAGTTTATGACAAAGCCCAAGTGCTGGAGCAGAGACACAGTGCGATGAGTGGCTTGAGTGGCCTCTTGGGAAGACTGGGCCCGGATGAGCCAGTCGTCCAGGTATGGAAACACAAAAAGGCCTTGAAGTCTGAGATAGGCCGCCACCACTGCCAGGCATTTGGTGAAAACCCGTGGGGCGGAGGATAGGCCAAAGGGCAGGACCCTGTACTGGTAATGATTTCCTCCCACAACAAATCTGAGATATTGTCTGTGGTCTGGATGAATAAGGATGTGAGTACAGGCATCCTTTAGATCTAAGGAGCATAGACAGTCTCCCCGCTGGAGGTAGGGCAGCAGGATTCCAAGAGAAAGCATCTTGAACATTTCCCTTGCCAGGAACTTGTTGAGGTTTCGCAAGTCCAGGAAGGGTCTGAGGCCTCCTGTTCTTTTTGGTATCAGAAAGTACCTGGAATAAAAGCCGTGACCTCTCAGGTGGTGGGGCACCGGTTCCACAGCCTGTTCCTGAAGAAGACTTGCCAACTCCTGAAGGAGTAAGTCCCTGTGCAGAGGGAGTCTTGGAGGCTCCCCTGGAAAGTAGGAGGGAGGTACCTGGTGAAAGTGTAGAAGATAGCCCTTCTGAACTATATGAAGTATCCAGGTATCTGATGTGATGGCTGACCACCTGTGGGCAAAGTGGACCAGCCGGCCTCCTGTGCTTAGGGAAACCAGCTGAGGGAAAGAGGCTATGCTGATGGAGTCAAAAAACCCCACCCTGCTGAGCAGGGGCCGGTGTAGTGGGCTTGGGGGCTTGCTGCCTACGGAACCCATTACCCCGTCCCTTGGCCTGCTGACCCTTTTGGGGAGCTGCTGAGACCTGATACTGAGAGTAGTATTTATAGGCAGCCGCCTTCCTCGGGTAAAAGGGCTTTTTCCCCGAGCCCTTCTTCTTCTGAGAAGGGGCAGAGGTTTTTCTGGACAGCCTAGTTCTGGTCAGAGTCTCGGTCTCGATTTGTGCAGCCTTTTCAGCCATGGGTTTGCCAAAGAGGTTTTCACCTCTGCAGGGGACATCGACCAACTTGTCCTAGACCCATGGCTTGAGGTTGGATGACTGAAGCCAAGCCTGTCGGCGGGCACCGATGCCGGCTCCGGCTACTCGAGCCGATGCTTCAAAGCCATCGTAGGCTGCCCGAGAGATAAACTTCGAGCACTCTCGAATCCCAGTGGACAAGGCTTGGAACCTCTGCAAAGGTTCCTCGGAGAGACCAGCCGAGAACCCGGCAATTTCCTTTGCCAGATCTCGGAGATACATGCCCATATAGAGCTGGTAGGTCTGGACTCGACAAGCAAGCATAGAGCCCTGGAAACACTTTCTACTGAGGGCATCCAGGCTCCGGGCCTCCCTGCCGGGAGGCACCGAGGAGTGCATTTTTTGACTCTTGAGTCTATGCATGGCCGATTCCACCACCATGGAATGGTGCGGTAGTTGTGCCTTTTGGAAGCCGGGGCTCTTGCGGACTCGATAAATGGAATCGACCCGCTTGCTTAACACCGGCGCCGACGCCGGGTTCTCCCACATGCGGAAGAGAAGTCATTCCAGCATCGGAGGAACCGGTACAGTAAAGGCCTCCTTCGGGGGAGAATCATACTGGAGGGCATCGAGCTCCTCGGCTCGAGGCTCCTCCTCGGGATCCGCGGGGAATACCAAGGCCTTGGCCATATCCCGCACAAAATCTGAGAATCGGGTGTCCTCCGGGGGGGACCGTCTCCGAGGTTCGGACTCGGGCGAGTCCGAGGGGACACACCGAGTCCGAAAACTACCAGGGGACTCTTCGTCCTCCGATTCCCAGTCGGACTCCGCGGAGGAGGATTCGAGTGGCTCCGGTCGGGCGGGCACCGATGCCCTCTGCTTCGACGCCGAAGGAGTCGGCGTCGACGACCTCGGTCCCGAATGGGAGGCCGAGGGAGACCGCGACCGAGGATCGACTCGAGCTCGGATGGACTCGAGGATCGGCTCGGTCTCCGGGGTCGACTTGAACGTCGACGTCCCGGTGGCCGGGGCAGACGCATTGGCAAGGCCAGCGATCAATGCCCGCTGCTGGTCCATGAAGGCAGCTAAACTGCTCTCCAAGGCCGTCAACCTGAGTCCAAGCTCAGGAGACCCAGCAGCCCCTGACTCGGGCCCCGACGGCGTCGGGCCCGACGTCAGCTCCTTCGGAGGCGAGTCCACGAGGACCACAGTACTCACGTGTCCAGGCGACTATATCTCGAGACGAGGATGTTTCGAAGGCCTCTCCGACTCCGAGGATCCAGGACGGCTGTCGGGGCTATGCGACCTGGCCCTCGAGGAACCAGGAGCGTCCGCCGACGCCGCCCTCGTGGGTTTTTTCTTCCTATGATGTTCCCGGGTAGGAGAACCCCGCTCAGAGGAACTCCGACGATGCTCAGGACCGGAGTCCCGGGACGTCGAAGCCTCTGATGAGGTCCGGGCACGGCCGGACGCGGAGTCAGAGAAGATTCATTCTCGCTGATGCTGCCGACTCCTCAACGCTTTTGAGGACATTTTGCCACACGGACCACAGATCATCGGGTCATGATCGGGTCCGAGGCAGCGGAGGCAGCAGTCGTGTGTGTCGGTAAGAGACATGAGTTTCTTACAGCGATCACACTTTTTAAACCCGCTGGCAGCCATCGAGGGAAAAAGGACCCCTGCGAGGTCAAAAGACAGGGCTGCCAGTGAAAAGGAAAAAAATGGCGCGAACGCTTGTCACGAAGGACAAAAAAACGAAAAATAAAGAAACGGACCCGATACCGACGTAGCGGGTCCGGGCGGGAAAAAGAATCCGGCGTCGAACCGAAAAAGAATAAATAATAAGAAAGAAAATCAACTTTTTCAGCGGTGAATACAAACAGCGTCTGTAGGGCTCCGCGGAAAAAAGAAGACTGAGCAAGATGGCACCCTTGGGCGGGAAGGGGACCGCGCATGCGCACTGCAATTCCCAAAAGCTTTCTTTGAAAGCTGGGAAAATTGCTCCGCGAGGGCTCCGTCGGCGCCGACGTCACCCATATGTGAGGACTGACTTCCTGCTTGGTCCTGGAGAACTCGGTACATGGTATAGAGTTGACGAGAGTGTGGAGACACCGTTAAAGGGGTTTCCCACATTCTTAGCATAAGATCATGCAAGATTCTGTGAATGGGAAGGGTAGCTGCCGCCTTAGGGTACTGAAGAATTTCTAATTCTTCTGCTCTGGGTTCCTTCTCCGGAGTCACCGTAATTGAAAGACCTTGAGCTAAATCACGTATGAAATCCTGGAAGGACGTGTCTTCTGGAGGAGACATTCTGTGTTGAGGAGGAGATGGATCCTCCAGAAGTATTGCTCTGGTACCGGCAGAGTCAGAGTCATCGGAATCGGAGGATTTGAAGTATCTCTGTGCCGGTTTTCCTGCAATGCACGGTACCGGTACCGCTCAAAGTCGGTGTGTCTCGGTACCGGCCTTTCGATACCTGAGATAGACTCAAGGCTCAGTATGGGGGGAAGCATACCCGCCGAGGCAGGTGCGCTCGGTACCGGTACCGATACCTGTGGAACCATCTGTAGCGGTCTTAGCGGTAAAGAAGCTGCTAAGAGGGCCGCTAGACTACGTTCGATAGCGAGGATTCTCTGATCCATCGCTCCTGCCGATGCCTGGGTGTCGGTACCGGTGGAAGCGGCTACGACCCCAGAACATGGCACCAGTAGTTCTGCAGAGGTGGAAGCCTCTGGAACATTCTGGAGCCCCGTTATTGCTTTAGAGACCGAGGCCTCCTGCCAGGGCTGTTTTGCCAGTGAACTTTCCTCGAGGGCAACGCCAGTGGCATATCGATACCTGGAAGGAGATCTACCCTTTGAGGACCGGCCAGTCTTAGAAGACTTAGGTCTAGTTACCTGAGATCCATGGCAGGAAGATGAAGCCCTGGAAGACGTTGATGCAACTGACATCGTATGTGCGGCAAAAAGGGTACCGAGTTTTGCAGCTCTATTCTGCAGGCCCCTCTTGGTCATCTTTCTGCAGGAAAGACACTTCGATGGAGAATGGTCAGGATCTAAACATTTAAGAAATCAGTCATGGGTGTCGGTAACGGATATGGTACCGCCACACTTAGAACATTTCTTGAAACCACTAGCTGGTTTCTCCATGTTTGAAGAAAAGTGGGCCTAGTGCCCAAAATGGCACCTAGCAGCGAGAGGGTTAAGACCCCTGAAAGAAAAAATCTTTTAGAAAGCTAGTTTTTTGTTTTTTTTTTTAAAAGAAGAAAAGAGAACCTGCGGTACCGGTAGGCGTCGAATGAAGGCACAAAAAAACAAAAGAATAAGAATAAATTTTCTGCAGTGACAGGGTATGTGTCCTGTTGGCTCCGTGGAAAACGAAGAACTGAAGAGTTGGAAAGGTGGGAAGGCAGCACGCAGGCGCTGTGGGATGCTCCCAAAAGCTTTCCTATTGGACGCTGAGGAGCGTTCCCATGCAGGCTCCGTCGGTACTGACGATACCCATATGTGAAGACTACATTCCTGCTTGTTCCTGGAGATCAGGGAAATACCTACCATATACTGTAAGAATGCAGTGGGGTGAGAACCAGGGAAGCCAGGGTTCAAATTCCATTTCTCCCACTGACTTCAGAATATCATTTCATCCTCCACTGCCTCAAGTACAATTTAGATTGTTAAGTACATTTGGAGAGGGAAATAATTTGTATACTTTTCTGTAACGCACTTTAAACTTGGATTTGGAAAGGTGAGTAATTACAAAGGATATTACTAAAATGTGTTACAGGAAGAACACATGATTTTTGCCCCATAATGAGTGGTAAAAGGGCGTAAAACATGTAATTTATTGAATGCACAATTTTCTACCAGACCGCACATTAAACACAAGAGATCCAAAGCTTGCAAATTCAGACAAAACACCTCAATAGTATTCAAAAATAATAAGCCAGCTTGTGGTCATCACTGCAAGCCACATGGTTCATTCAGTCTAATCAGCATCTTCCCCCTACCTTTGAGTATACTCTCTCCTTCTCAGGGATGTCGGCAGCGGCAGATAAACCATCATTTTCTTTTTTTAGCTCCTTCCTGGATCACATGGCTCTTTCGAGCAGGGACTATCTTCTTTATATGTTTGTACAGCCCTGCATACACCTTGTAGTGCTATATGAACGATTAATAGTAGTAGTAGTAGTAGTAGTAGTAGTAGTAAACACTGTACATCCCGTGCACAGGGGCAGTTTCAAGAAAAAAGCCATGCACCAGAAGTGAAGCCTTTAATAAGACCCATATACTCAGCGATCTAGGAAGCAGCTCTAAATAAAAAAAAATTTAAAGCTAGCATTTGTGCTCTCCTTTTACCTGACAGATCGGGTTTGCGCTTTTACTGTGGTGGGGTTTGCACTGTTGCTGCTGAGACAGATATCTAGTTGGGCTCCATGCGTCAGGAGGAGCATATCAGAACTACGCTCTTTTTTTTCCCACACAGAGTTTTATTGTACCACAGTAGACCACGGCAAATTAAGACACAAATGGGTTAGGGTTAGCATAGTTACTCACCTGTAACAGGTGTTCTCCGGGGACAGCAAGAATCAGTCCTCACATATGGGTGACGTTGGCGCCGACGGAGCCCTCGTGCGGAGCAAATCCCCAGCTTTCAGAGAAAGCCTTTGGGAATTGCATCACGCATGCGCGGTCCCCTTCCCGCACAAGGGTGCCATCTTGCTCAGTCAAATGACATAGCTAAAAAGACAGCAAAAAGAACAAAATATAACAATAATAGGACTGCAACTCCAAAGGGAAGAGGGAGGGTCGTGAGGACTGATTCCTGCTGTCCCCGGAGAACACCTGTTACAGGTGAGTAACTATGCTTTCTCCGTTAACAAGCAGGAAGTCAGTCCTCACATATGGGACTCTCCAGCTATAGGCTACCGATAACCCAAGCTGAAAAATAGGCTCCCTCTATGAGAGCCGCAAGCAGCCACAATAGGAATCTAACTGAAAGAATAGCACCCTGGTAGCCTGACACAGAAGGGTCGGAGGGCAGGAGTTGCCTAGACTTCGAAAAGGTTACGGAGTACAGCCTGGCCGAAAGCACTGTCCCATTGGGACTCCCTATCCAGGCAGTAATGGGTAGCGAAAGTCTGACCCAAAGACCAGGTGGCAGCCCGGCAGATGTCTGCCAACGGAACAGAGTGGAAATGAGCCACTGATGCCGCCATGGCCCTGACCCAGTGGGCCGTAACACGACCCTCCAACGGAAGCTCGACTGCCCTGTATGCCCAGGCATTACAGTCTGCTACTCAGGTGGACAGCGTATGCTTGGAGACGGCCATCCCCAGCTTACTGGGGTCATAGGATACGAAGAGCTGAGAAGCCCTTCTATGGCCCTGCATACGCGGAATACAGAAGGCTAAAGCCCTCTTACTATCCAGGGTATGCAAAACTATCTCTGCCCGACTGGCATGCGGCCTTGGAAAGAAGGTAGGCAGTACCACCTCCTGGTTGAGGTGGAACAAAGAGACCACTTTCGGAAGGAACTTAGGGGGGGTGTACAGAGCACCACCCGATTCCTATAGAACCTTGTATAAGGCCTGTTGGACACAAGGGCCTGAAACTCACTCACTTGCCGAGCCGACGTGAGTGCCACCAAGAAAACTACCTTCCAAGAAAGGTAGCGTAGATGGCAAGTTGCCATCGGCTCAAATGGAGGCCGAGTAAGCTGCTCTAAAACCACATTCAAATCCCATTCGGTCGCCGGAGGGCAGACCGAAGGCTTCAGCAGAAGTAGGCCTCTCAAGAACCTAGTAACGAGGGGATGTGCAGAGAGAGGCTTTCCTTCCACCGGGAAGTGGTTTGCTGCAAGGGCACGGAGGTGAATTCTGATGGAGTTGGACTTAAGGCCCAAATCCGAAAGGTGGAGAAGGTACTGTAAGACCACTGCAACCTGGCAGGAGAAGGGGTTTACAGTCTGGTCCTCGAACCAAGCCACAAACCTACGCCATTTGAAGGCATAGGTTTGTCTAGTTGACAGCCTCTTTGAGGCCAGCAAGACCTCTTCCACATTCTTTAGAAGGAGGAGTGATGCGAGCACTACCCTTTCAGCAGCCATGCCATTAGGTTGAGGGAGCTGAAATTGGGGTGCAGGAGAGTGCCCTCCTCCTGGGACAGGAGGTTTGGAAAGAACCCCAAGGGAATGGGGGCCTCCACCGCTAGCTGAAGCAGAAGAGGAAGCCAGGGTTGTCTCAGCCACCTGGGAGTTACCAGGATGACCGAGGCCTTGTCCTGGAGGATCTTGAATAGAGTGTTGGCCACCAGAGGCGTCGGGGGAAACGCATACAGGAGGCCCACAAACCATGATATGAGAAATGCATCGGCAGCCACCCTGTGCAGGTGTGGCTGCCTGGAGCAGAACCGGGACAACTGATGATTGACCGGACTCGCAAACAAGTCCATTACTGGCTGTCTCCATGTCTGAAAAAGCCAATGGACTACTCCCTTGTCCAACTGCCACTCATGGGGCTGTAGAATCCTGCTTAGCCTGTCGGCTAAATAGTTGTCCTGGCCCGGCAGGTAAACTTCCCGCAGATGAATGCCATGCCGGACTGCAAAGGAACACAGATCAGTAGGCGGGACCCCGTGCCGCCATGTTTGTTCACGTAGAACATGGCCATTTGGTTGTCCGTCTTTACCAAGACAGGCTCGTGAGCCAAAGTTCACCAGAACACTCCCAGAGCTAGGCAGATGGCACGGAGCTCCAGGACATTGATTTGTTGTGTTCTCTCGTTTGGAGACCACACACCCTGAGTACAAAGCCCCTGGCAATGGGCTCCCCAGCCCAGCAGAGATGCATCCATGGTCAGGATCCTAATGTGCCGAGGAGCCTGGAAAGGTATCCCTGCTTCCAAGTGGAATGGATGAAGCCACCAGTCCAGGGACGGTACTAGTCATCTGGATATGGTGACTCTGTCTCAGAGGCTGCCTGTGGCTTGTGTCCACTGGTCTCTGAGGCACCACTGAGCAGTTTGCATGTGGAGGTGAGCATCTGGTGTCACATGGACCGTGGAGGCCATGTGCCCGAGGAGCCGCAGAAAGTGCCTTGCTGACACTTGGGATCTGCGACTCACCTGGCATGCCAGGGCCAGAAGCCTCTTTGCCCTGTCTGAAGGCAGGTAGGCCCTTGCCTGAAGGGTATCGAGTCTTGCCCCAATGAACTCTAGTTGTTGAGTGGGAACAAGGCTGAACTTAGAGTAATTGATTACAAACTCCAGATGTTGGAGCATCTGGATGGTGCGGGATGTGGCCTGATGGACCTCTCTGCCTGAAGTGGCTCTGATGAGCCAGTTGCCTAGGTAGGGGAAGACAAAGACCCCTTGAAGTCTGAGATAGGCAGCCACCACCACCAGGCATTTTGTGAATACCCTGGGGGTGGAGGCCAGGCCAAAATAAAGTACCCTGTACTGGTAATGCTTGCCTCCCACCACAAAACGCAGATATTGTCTGAGGTCTGGGTGTATTAGGATGTGTGTGTACACATCCTTTAGATCTAAGGAGCATAGCCAGTTTCCCTGGCGGAGGTAAGGCAGCAATATTCCAAGTGAGAGCATCTTGAACTTCTCCCTCACCAGGAATTTGTTTAGGTTGCGCAGGTTGAGGATGGGTCTGAGGCCTCCTGTCCTTTTTGGTACCAGAAAGTACCTGGAATAGAAGCCCTTGTTCTGCAGGTGGTGGGGCACCGGTTCTACCGCCTGATCCTCGAGAAAACCTGCTAACTCCACCAGAAGGTGGTCCCGGTGAAGGGGAGACCTGAGGGGCTCTCCTGGAAAATAAGGAGGAGGTACCTAGGTCAAATGAAGGTGATAGCCCTGATGGACTATCTGCAGGACCCAGGCATCGGTGGTAATGGCTGTCCATCTGTGGGCATACAGGGCAAGCCTTCTTCCTGTGCACTGCCTGTCCCCTGTGGGGAGAGGGGCCATGCTGTGAGAGTCAAAAGCCGCTACCAGGCTGGGCCGGAGCCGGTGCCTGGGGTTTGGGGGCTTTCTGCTTACGCGGGCCATGCCCCTGTCCCTTGGCCTGCTGCCCCTGTTGGGGAGCTGGGGAGGCCTGAAATGGGGGGTAGCTTCAGTAAGCAGTACCCTTCCTCGGGTAAAGGGGCTTCTTACCCGAGCCTTTCTTTCGAGAAGGGGCAGAGGTCTTCTTTGAGAGTCATGTCCTGGTCATGTACTCAGATTCTATCTCCACAGCCTTGTCAGTCATGGGTTCTCTCCCTGGCATAGGACATCGACCAACTTGTCCTGAACCCATTTGTTCAAGGTCCAACGACTGTAGCCATGCTTGGCAGCATGCACCGATGCCCGCCACAGCTACCCGGGCCTCCAACTCAAACCCGTCATAGGCCGCTCGAGTCATGAACTTCAAGCACTCACGGACTCTGGTGGACAGGCTCTTGAAGCACTGCAAAGGTCCCTCAAAGAGACCAGCCGAGAACCCGGCGAGTTCCTTCACCAGGTCCCTCAGGTACATGCCCAAGTACAGCTGGTAGGCCTGGATCCAAGATGTCAGCATTCAACCCTGGAAGCACTTCTTGCCGAGGGCGTCCAAGTTGCGGCCTCCCTGCCAGGAGGCACCAAGGAGCGAGTCTTCTGGCTCCTCAGCCTGCGCATGGCCGATTCCACAACCATGGAGTTGTGCGGCAATTGTGTTTTTTGAAATCCAGGGTTCTTACGGACTCGATACATGGAGTTGATCCATTTGCCGATCACCGGCGCTGACGCCGGTGTTTCCCACATGCGAAGCATCAGTCGTTCCAGGAACGGAGGCACGGGTACAGTAAGGGCCTCCCGAGGAGAATCATTCTGCAGGATCTCAAGCTGTTCGGCTCGAAGATCCTCCTCGGACTCCGTGGGGAACGCCAGAGCCTTTGACATGTCCCTCACGAAGTCAAAGAACCTAGTGTCCTCCGGGGGGAACCTTCTCCAAGGTTCGGACACCGGGGAATCGGACAGGATGTCCCTATGCCGACAGGTGTCCGGGGACTCTTCCTCCTCCGGCTGCCATCCCGATACCTCTGAGGAGGAATCGATGGGCTCTGGCATCGAAGGGCCCCAGCATCGACCGGGAAGCTGAGAGGGACCTCAGGCAAGGATCGACTCGAGTCCGCATGGTCTCGAGGATCGGCTCGGCCTCCGGAGTAGACTCAGACGTCAGTGGCCCAGTGGTCGGGGCAGAAGGACCAGTCAGACTAGCAATCAGTGCCCGCTGCTGCTCCATGAAGGCAAACATACTGCGCTCCATGGCCACCATTCTGAGACCAAGCTCAGAAGGCTCCGCAGCCACCGAGTCGGGTCCCGACGCCGGTTCCCCCGGAGGGGAGTCCTTGACAAGGACAGTTGTTACCTGCCTCAGCTGCTCAGATTCCCGTTGAGGAAGCTTCGCTGGATGCTCCATCTCCGAGGATCCGGGACGGCGCTTGGGGCTCTGCGAAAGATCCTAGGAGGGACCAGGCCATTCAGAGCCATCCAACAACAACGCTGCCTTTGAGGATTTTTTCTTCTTTCAATGTTCCAGCGAGGGAGACCCCCTCTCCGAGGAACCCCCTACGATGCTCGGGTTTGGAGTGTTCCCCCCTGAGACATAGAGGCCTCAGACGAGGTCCGGGTCTGCGAAGGTACGGACTCAGGAAAAATCCTATCATACTGCTGCTGGCAGCTTCTCAGGGCCTTTGAGGACATCTTCCTACACGGGCCACAGACCTTCAGGTCGTGGTCAGGTCCGAGGCACCGGAGACAGCAGTCATGTGTATCGGTGAGACACATTAATTTAGCACACCGATCACATTTCTTAAACCCACTGGCAGCTATTGGGGGAAAAAGGGCCCATGCGAGGTCGAAGATCCGGGCTGCCAGTGAAAAAGTAAAAGAGCGCAAACGCTAGTCATGAAGGACAAAAACCGAAAAATCAATCCAGACTCGATACTGGTGTACCGAGCTGAAGACGGGAAGGGGAATCGATGTCGATCCAGTAGGAAAGAAAACAAAATTCTAACTTTTTAAAGCTTTTTCCACGGCGACAGTTGGACTATGTCCAGAGGGCTCCGTGGAAAAAAGGTGACTGAGCAAGATGGCACTCTTGGGTAGGAAGGGGTCCGCGCATGCGTGACGCAATTCCCAAATGCTTTCTCTGAAAGCTGGGGATTTGTTCCACACAAGGGCTCCGTCGGTGCCGACGTCAGCCATATGTGAGGACTGACTTCATGCTTGTTCCCGGAGGATTAACTGCTACTTCATGCAGATTAACCCCATGCTTTCATATACTGTATCACTGTGTTTGCCCAGAACAGGAATGCTTACTGCTCCCATTCCTCAACATTGATGCCTTGCTTGTTTATTATCAACAGAGTTGTAAGCAGTTCCCAGTCACAATCTTCTCTTAGTTCACAAGCTTCTTATTCAGGATAGAGCTTATATGCATTTCTTTAATTATCCACACTTCCTTTCTAACGCCACTTGTAGTCTTGAATGTAAGGAAAGTCCATGTTACTCTTTTGGGAAAATGACCTCCATGTTGGATAAAAAGCATTTCTACATCACAAGAATTGTTCATCAATGCATAGGCCAGGCTACAGTTTGAAGAGGGAGATGCATAAGAAGCAATGGAAGAAGCACTAATTAACATAAGAACATAAGAAATGCCATATTGGGTCAGACCAAGGTCCGTCAAGCCCAGTATCCTGTTTCCAACAGTGGTCAATCCAGGTCACAAGTACCTGTCAGGTTCCCAAAAAGGTACACAGATTCCATGAGATTGTTGAACATGCAGTTTTTCTATGTCCTCCACTCAATGGCTTCTATTGAGGTCTGTACTGATTGAGTCCAGAAAGATCAGGAAAGTGAGGATCAGTAAAATAAACAATCTGGATGTCATCAACACATATGTAGCTCTGAAATCCAATACTTTGAACTACAGTAGCTATAGGAACAATAAAAAGGTTGAACAGTGCGGATGCGAGTTTACTTTTATAAAATACATGAGGGTTGTTATAGTCTCCAGACTTCATTTAATAATAATGATTTTTTAAAAAATATTTTTAGAATAATTTCGAGCAACTTAGATGAAGGATTATGAAGGAGGATTGGCGTATAGAAAGTCGTATGACCCCAGTTTGGATTTATGAAACTTATGAGTGGGAGGAGTTCTGACCAACAAGGCTGGAAGTTTTGAAATTTTTTGATAGCATATCTTCCTCAGCTCGTCAATCAGATATTTTACCATTAAGGATTTATAGGGGGGAGTGAATCTGGTTAGATTTATGACTCATATAAAGGCTGATCGGGGATTTGATGCTCTATGGATTCAATTAGATCTGTCCTCAGCCTTTGATACCATCCCACATAACCTGCTTCTGTCTCTGTTACATAACTTGGGCCTAAGTAACAGAGTTTTAAACTGGTTGCAATTATTCTTCCAGGGGAGGTTGCTGGCTGTTTCCTGACAATTATTTATCGGAGTTTTCTCAGTGTGACACAAAGGAATCAAAATTATCACCAATACTGTTTAACATTTATTTAATACTATTAGTGGGGGTGATTAAGCAATTAGGAGTGGAGTTGCCTATCTATGCAGACAATATTAAATAATTGGTTTATGATCCAGAAAAACAGTATGAGGTGACAGTGAATTTAATGCATGCTTGCAAAGAATAGAGGAATGGCTAGATCAAAATGGCTTGATTTTAAATGGCAATAAGTTGTGTGCAACAATATGGTTATTGAGGAGGGGACACCTTCTTATGGTTTTGCCAAGTTGGCGTAATGGACCAAACAATCATCTTTGAAGACCAGTGATCCTCTTAATTATAGGCCTATTTCCTCATTGCCTTTTTAGTTAAAGTATTAGAGAGTTGTTTTGCTTCAATTGCAAGATTTTGTGAACAAGCAAGATATATTGAGCCCTTTTCAATTTGGTTTTAGAAAACATCATGCAACAATGAGTTTTTAGCCACCATGGATGAGTTTTTGCATTGATTTCATAGGGGGAAGTCTTTCTTTGTGGTGTTATTAGACATCTCGGCAGCTTCTGAGACTGTAGACCACTCTTTGCTGTTATCAAAATTCTCTCAGGTTGGGATTGCTGGAGTTGTATATCATTTGTTTAAGGGGTATGTTTACTAAACTGCGGTAAACGTGAATAACGCACGTTGTACGACGTTAACGATCGTTAGCGTGCTATAGCACGCGCTATAGCGCATTAACGATCGTAAACATGCTATAGCGCGCGTTATCACGCACTAACGCACACGACACAGTAAAACAACGCAGAAGGCGGAGAGAGGGCGGAGAAAAGGGATCAATGGGCGGAGAGTGGGCGGGGAGAAGCTCCCATTACACTAACGCGCTGAATTTCAGAGCTGAATTCCAACGCGAATGAAAACCTGCCGTTAAATGCACTTTAAAGGGGAGAGAAACCATTTAACTGTCAGCAATGTACAGCCTAGGCAGGGAAACCAAAAAAAGGTGATAAGTGTGATACATGTGCACAGAACAAAAGGGCACAGAAACACTGAAAATGACCCCAACAAACTGGAAAAAAACAACAACCAAGCTGGCCAATAGTGGTAGCAATGAGAAACATCAACCCCCCCCCCCCCCCCGAGTAAGCTCCATAGAACAGAGATAATTCGTTGAAGGGTCCATACTCCGTCCCCATACAAGGTGCATTTGCCCACAGTGAAATAGCGCTGCTCAGGGATTTCCCCACCATCGGACAGGGTTCCTATGGCGTGCACATGTCCCGCAACATCAGGGCGGGCATGTCGGAACGGGCAACCGGGCAGATGCTAGAAAAGGGGATACAGAGGGCTGCAGGCGGCACATGCAGTGGCGCAGCTGGGCCACAGTGGGGACTAGGGTGATGCTCAGTTGGCCCATAGGAATGCGTAACCAGTAGAGCCAGACAGCAACTGATGAGGGCCCAACATGGGCACGAGTGTGTTTCCCAAAGCGCACGGGGAGAGTACCCAACAGCAACCCCCAAGGGCACGGAACACTGGCAGGCGGGGCTGGGGGGGGAGCGTGGACGTCTATGCAGGCACCCTTACCCCAGAACACGCACCATAGGCAGCCGCCTACCTGCACACTGGACGGCCTGAGACCACGCACCACCAGCTCCACCAGCAGAAGGGCATGTCAGCATGGTGGCTGAGGGATACTGGTGGTGGAGGGGGCAGTGGCAGCTGCCCGGAGCAGACCGTGGCCTAACACTGTGTAGGTGGGTGGCATGCACTGCAACAGAAAGGCCCTGTCTGACCAACAGTCATGGTATCACCAGGGAATGCACCATCTCTGTGAGAACATGGTGGTGCAGTGCACAGAACCACTGAATTCAGAAGCAGAAGGTCACAGGTTCAAGTCCCAGCTGTGGTTTCCACCAACCCAGTCCTCATATTTTACCCACTACTATAACGTGCTAATACAGGCAGAACCGTTCTTGCAGATGACGTTAACATGCCCAAAACACCAACATTTTACCCTACAGAGCACAGACACCATAAACATGCACATTACCTAGAGCAGAGCCTCCCAAATGAAGTCCTGGAGGGCCAAACACCATTCAGGTTCCATGCTGCCTCTGATAAAGATGCCTGTGCTGCATTTCTATGTGCCACCCCCATGGTATGCAGATGTATCTCATGCATATTCATGAGGGACAGCATGAAAACCCGAACAGTGTTTGGCACCACAGGATTGGAGTTGGGAACCTCTGCCGTAAAGCAGCAGCCAACAGGGGCAGACACACCCGCACCCACAGGCCCCATTATCCCAAGCCTCCTGGAGAGGCAGGACTTTGGGCTCTGCGTGCATCTCCCAATACTAGCACTTGCATACCTTAGTAATGCCACCCTAAACCTGGGAATATGGTACACAGCTATCAAAAGGTTGCTATGAGTACTGGCAGATAGCAATTCCTAGGTTAAGTACAATGTTCGGAGTGAGCTGCATCATAGCAACCCTTCTGATGTCTGTGGTGTGTGCTTCAGGTCTGGTCTCTGACAGTGTTTACCACCCTCGGGAGTGACCCCCACCAGTATTGCGTACCATATGCATGCCTGCACTGTGCCCAGGACTGGTGTGGTGGCCAGGGCTGCTAAACACCTCTATAGTAGCACAATGCTGGCCTAGGTGTGGGAGTGTGTGTCTGTCTATCCAGTGTGTGGTGGCTGCAAACACCCTCCACAGTCCACACTGCTAGCACTGTTGCCAGTATTGGCCTGCCAATGTGCATAATGAGGAGCAAGGTACCGTGGGAATAGCCTGGATAGGGTGGCCTGGCCTGGCCGCATCTGCACAGGGCATAGGGCAATGGCCGGACATTGTAGTGCCCAGTACCACCTGCACGGACAGGGTGGCCATAGCATGTCCTTCTGGGAGGTCACTCTCACCCTGACTGAGCAGTGACCATGGCATGGCTAGGTTCCCCCATAGTGCTATATAGTTTTTCTCTTATGTGATATTTATGGGTTTCCTTTTGGGGCCCAATCACTGACTTATCTGCTTGGTGTGTATGCTGATATCCCCGTTCTGGGTACATGCATCTCCTCCAGGACCATGCACTATGGACTAGCTGGCGGACTGTCTGCAGCTAGTATGTGTCTTGCTGGAACACCATGCAGGGTGCAGCGGCTGGAGGCTTGCTGCTGGAGAATGTCAGATAATGGTGGGGGGCAGCTGCGCATTTCCAGACCTGCCGTCTGTCTGCTCTTGCCTTATGGATGTGTAGTGCTCTGCATTGCCTGCCCTGTAGGGTGTTTGAGCCCGAGTAGGACTGGGGTGATGGTCCCCTCTACTGCCACCATTGCAGGGGGTTGAAAGTGGATCTGTGGGCGGGAGATCCTGTCCCCCACCCTGAGCCCTAGAGGGTGCGTTGGGTGGTGGTATGTAATCTCCCCTGGTTACCACAGCAGAATGTGGGTGTGGTGCCGTGCAGTCCTCCTGTAGCCAGCCATGTGTTTATTAGCAGCTCTAGCCCACTGGTTACTTCACTGCCCATGGAGCCAGAGGTCATAGGTTCACAACCCACAGTGGGGTTCATTGATAGGGCTGCCTTAGGCATTGTCTATTTTTACTGTATATTAGTGCTGCCAGCAGAACCACCCTCAGGGTACTGTCACCTTAGGGTAGCTCAAAAGGCACCCTATAGGGCGCCTTACAAGTCGCCCTATACGGTGCGCCTTCCACTTCTCCCTATAGGGGGCACCTAAATATTCCTATCAAATGGTATATAATACATGACCATGTCAGAGAGAACGTCACTATTGGAACATATTGCATAAGACGGGTACAATTTTCCTGACATATGCAAACTGTAACCCACCTGCAGACTGTGGATTAAAATATTATAGTCGGCTTTCAAAGGGTTACACAGGACGCCTCAGCCAGCCTTTTTCATTAGGCACACTGGGGAATCGAACCCATGACTCTTGTACCATCAGTCTGTGTAGTAACCATTGTGCTACAGCTCTGTTTCTGTCTTTGGGTGTCTGCGCGCTGTCTTAGGCGCGCGCGCTGTAGCGATCGTTGCTGTGCGGCACGTAATAACGCGCGCAACTGTGCGTTATCGGTTACAATGTCCCGCCCATGTCCTTTTTTGGCTTTCCTTCCACTAACGCGGCTCCTAACGCGAATTGCACTAACACAGTTTAGTAAACATACCCCTAAATCTTTTTAATGTAATCTGAAGTGTCAAGTTTGGTCTGTGGGTAGATTATCATCTTGACATTTGCTACTGTTTGGCATTCCTCAAAGTTCCGTGTTGTCAGTGTTATTATTTAACATTTACATTGCTTCCATCAGTAACGTGTTTACTAGCTTGAATCTTGCTTTTCAGATTTATGCCAATGTTATTCCATTTTTTTTATCCTAAATTGATTCTACTATTCAGGAGGCCCTTGATTTGATAACTCTGTATATTAATACTATCAGAGTCTAGACAACACATAATAGACTTCTACTTAATGTTGGTAAGGACAGGGATATTATATTTTGCTTGGGATTCATCTTAACTGACCTTGGGAAAGTTAAAAATTGATGACGGGACCCTTTCCATTTCCACTCAAGGGAGGGATTTAGAATTATTCATGAACAATCAACTATCTCTGGTGCCGTATATTCAAATATTATCTAAGAGGATTTCTTTAAACGGAATGTTATTCGGAAACTGAAACCGTTTCTGTCTGAGGAGAATTTCCATACAGTGGTGCAAACGCTTGTCTTATCTCTTGATTACACAGGTACACTACCAAAAAACTGCCTCCAGTTTTGCAACTGATTCCTATAGATTTTGGGGTGCTGAATCCAGAAAAAATAGCCAAAATGTTCCATCACGTCACGTTTTCTTGCAAAATTAGATTTCTTACCCATATAAGGAATGTTCACATAATTTCTTTTTAGCCGACTGCAGTTTATTTTCTTGGCCCAAAATAGAGGTTGTAATGGTTAACTAACTAGAAACACTCCCTCATGATATTTTAGAGTGTTTTGTATTCATTTTATACATTAACAGGACAATTGGGAGGCGGGGGGCTAAATCCAGTACTCGCGCTGGCGCATGTTCTTTCCTGTTCGCCTCGCCTCATTCGCTCGCTCAAACACGGTGGTTGCGACATGAACGTTCCTGTCAAATTTCAGTTTCTTGCAAGTTCATTATTACCTTTTGTTTGCTCAATCGTAATCCAGCTTTATTCCGAAGTGGTTCACTACAGTTGTAGTTTGCAGTGCTGTGTATTTGTGATGGCTCACAGAGCCAGAGGTTGCGTCAACTCTCCGGACAGTTTTTGTTTTATTTGTGGGGAATATACCGTGAAAAAGCGGCAGAGGAACATTTCTGCATTTATTAAAAAAGTATATTTCGCCTATTTCGGTTTGAAGTTAGGCGATCAAGACAAACCGTGGGCTCCTCACAAAGTGTGCAAGACATGTGAGGAAGATCTACGCTTATGGATGAAAGGTAAAAAACAAGCATTTCGTTTCAGAATACCTATGATGTGGCGTGAACAAAGAGACCACAGCAGTGACTGCTATTTTTGCTCTTGCATTGTGAAGGGATACAACTTAAAAAATAAGAACGTAATAAGTTACCCCAACCTTCCCTCAGCAATTAGGCTTATGCCTCATAGCAACGAAGTACCTGTGCCTGAACCACCAAAATCTTTGGATCATATTTGTGTGGACGGTTCTGATCATGATGAGACTCATCAGATGGCTTTTCCCGATGAGTCCAGTACTTCCGAGTTTGAAACTGAACCAGATCCGAAACCTGAACTTTTCTCTCAAGCTGAATTGAATGATTTAGTCCGGGATTTAGGACTCCCAAAAATGCTGCCCAACTGCTAGGTTCTCGGCTTAAACAGAAAAATCTATTGTCACCAGGAACAACTTTTTATTGGTACCGCAACCGCGAGACACAATTTTTGAACTATTTCAGCAAAGAGGAAGATTTGGTATTTTGCAACGATATATACGGAGTGATGGAAAAGTTTAAACTCAAGTATGATCCTGCTGAATGGTGGCTGTTCATTGATTCGTCAAAAGACAGCATAAAAGGTGTTCTTCTTCATAATGGCAACATATTCGCTTCAGTTCCTATTGCTCACTCTGTTATTCTCCAAGAAAAATACGAGAATTTGGCCCTGATTCTTCAGAAGATTCGTTATGATGAGCATAAGTGGATGATTTGTGGAGACTTTAAAATTCTATCCATGCTATTAGGGCAGCAATCCGGTTTCACCAAATATCCCTGCTTCCTTTGCTTGTGGGATAGCCGGGCCCGCGACCTACACTGGGGGAAAAAAGACTGGCCAATTCGGGAGTATTTGAGACCCGGTGAGAAAAATGTTCTTCATGAGAGCTTGGTACCTCGTGATAAAATTCTATTACCACCTCTCCACATTAAGTTGGGTCTCATTAAGCAATTCATCAAGTCCCTTCCAAAAGATGGTGAGTGCTTTCGGTACCTTTGCTCAAAGTTCCCCCGACTTTCTGAAGCAAAGCTAAAGGAAGGAGTGTTTGTTGGCCCTGATATAAGGAAACTCATTTCAGATGGAGCATTCACTGAAACGATGTCTGAGAAGGAAAAAGAAGCCTGGGATTCCTTCAAGGATGTTGTTCTCAAATTCTTGGGGAACAGGCGGGATGAGAACTATAAGGATATTGTTGCCAGGATGCTCAATGCCTTCAAAGAACAAGGCTGTAACATGAGCCTGAAAGTCCATTTCTTGCACTCCCATGTGAACTACTTTCCCGAAAACTTGGGGGCGTACAGTGAAGAACAAGGTGAAAGGTTTCACCAGGACATCAAGGACGCAGAGAGAAGGTACCAAGGAAGATGGAACACCACTATGATGGCTGATTTCTGCTGGTTGCTGCTGCGGGAAACCCCAGATGAAAAATACGCCAAGCAGCGCACCAAGAGAAGCATTCGGGGAAGAAGAAACGGGCCCACCAGGAGATTGATTGACCCAAGAATGACTTTAAAATCTAAACTGTGTTGACAAATATCGTGTTTTTACTAAACTTTGAAATAAAAGTTTGCTAGTTATTACCACAGTGTCGGATCTCATTTATTAGAATTTTATTTTCACACCATCGGGTGTTTGTCTTCATGTATTGCAATGGTGCGGTTTGCATTTTCTATTCTTACATACATACCTGTACAACATTTTTTGCACATCTCTTTGCTTTGCTTTGTGTCTAACCTCGCTCTTATATGCTCAATGTTTGTGCACATGTATGTGGCTGTTTTAAGTGCAGACAATTTTGCTACCATCACAGTGTGTTTTGTTGACATTACTCTATTCTTATGTGCTGCCTTGTTACAATTTTCTTTATTCTTATTTGAATAACTACTAAACAATTAGTATAAAGAATTCATCCAAGAAACTTTTATCTCGATCGCACTCAATCTGAAACGTTCACCTCAAACTGCTAACCCAATGTAGCAAAAATCTGTACGTGATGGAGCAAATTGGTTACCAGATTTGGATTCAGCGCACCAAAAAACGTAAAAATCAATCAAAACATTAGAGGCAGTTTAAAAAAAAAATTTTTTAGTGTACCTGTGTTATTGTAATAGTCTACATGAGTGATCAATTTGTTAGTACAAAATGCTGCTGCATGCGTTACTGCTGGAGTAGGTAGTTTGGAACACATTACATTGATATTGAAGAAATTACATTTATTATCTGTTAAGTGGCGCGTTATCTATAAGATTTTGCTTATTGTCTTTAAATCTCTTAATCATGTTGTGCCATAATGTTTATCTAAGGTCTTGAGAATTTACTGTTCGCTGCAGATCTACACTCTCAGGCTACTCTACAATTGGAAATACCGTCATTTCGTGAGATACATTTTTATGAATTAAAGCAAAAGATGTTTCTGTGGAAGCCCCTAGACTCTGAAATTCGCTTCCTGTAGAGATGCCCAATGTCCATAGCTCCTATTCAGTACATATTTAGATGGTAATTATACTGAGAGCAGATGACTTTATGCTTTGATGTTTTATTTTTCTTTATTGAGCTGTTTTATGCGATTTACATTACATGTATTGTAGATGCTTGTTTCCTTATTTATTATGTATGGTTTTTTGAACTCCACCTAGGTTGTTGTGGTGAACATCAATTTTTGAAATAAATGGACTTTGAGATGTTAACTCAGAAAGGTACATTTCCTCCAGATATTTCCTCATTAGTATTAGAGTAATAGATAATAGATCTCCTCCTGGAACTCTACATTAAAACACGCATTAGATGAAGTTGCCCCCATGCAAACAAAACAAATGAAGCCAAAGAAAAACAACCTATGGTATCACCAAGGCTTCAGCTTGTTAAAAAGGCAACTTAGAAGAGCAGAAAGAATCTGGAAGACGCTTAGAATTGGCTTAAAAGAGGACTATAAATATGACTGAGATGCAAGGAGGGTCAAATGGTGAACAGAGATTGATAGGGAAGAGATTAGTAGATGCCGCAGGTTTCGGGAGAGATACACATAGATTGTGGGTATTGGAAACAAAAAAAATATGTTAAATCTTTAGCAGGAAGAGTAGGTATTAATGAAGTAGTTAGGTTCTGATGCTCATCTACAGTAGAATCTTAAACAATTCCTTAGAACACTTATGGATATGGTCAGAGTAAACATTTGGTCTTACAGCGCTGCACATGCCTTGTAGTGCTTTACAAATTACTTATTAGTAGGTTATTCTTTGGTTGTAATATCGGGCTTGTTCTTTGTAATGAGCTAGAAGAGCTTCAGTGGATATTGTTTTCTGTCTACATAGAATTTTTACCTAACTTAATCCTATTACCTTTCCCTAATATCCACTTCCATCAAAGTTTATAAAAAACCATTTACAAGTTTTATACCCATTTATTCCATCTATGGTTATTACCAACCTTGACTCAGGAGCAATACCATTTGAATGGAAAGCCTCAGTCAAGTCAATCCTGAAAAAGGACTCTAAAGATCCCTTAGTAGTAGACAACTATAGGCCTGTTTCATCTCTCCCTTCTTTAGTTAAAATGACTGAAAAGAAGCATTCCTTCAACTGAGATATTTCATTGACAAAAAAAGAAAACATTCTGCACCCATGCCAATCAGGATTAAGAGTTTTACACAGTAGAGAATCCTATCTAACATATATGATCAGCGAAATCCATAAATTCTTGGATAATGATAAATCTGCTTTAATTGTTTCACAAGCCCTATCACAGCTTTCCTCTCACTTGGTTTGCAGCTTGTCGTGCTGTGAGGGCTTGCGTGCATCAGTGATGCTGACAGCTAAACTATCGGTAGTTTAACTACTGGCAGGGTCTCCCAAGATGGACAGGTCTCGGCTGAGGTGCCAGACCAAGACAAACCACCTATCTGGGCAGCAGCAGAATGGGACAGTGTTGACGGCGGAGGATCACATTTTTGTGACAACGGCAACAACACCAAACTTAAACTGCGCGGAAGAAAGGCCCGGCAATCTACTTCTGTATCTTGCCATGAAAACCCAATGGATAGTTATAACAAAACAAATTGTGCTATGGTGCTGGAAGATGAGACCCCCAAGTCAGAAGGCACTCAACTAGCTACTGGGGAAGAGCTGAAGACTTTTCAGAGTAAAGCCAGCATTTATGATGTGGTTGGATCAAAGCCCTCGGGAAGTCTGACTGCTGATGTAGCTGCGCATGAAATGAGAGTCAGAAGCTGTAAAGATGTCTTACACATTGGAAAATGGAACGTACGAAGCATGAACCAAGGGAAGTGGGAGGTGGTCAAGAATGAAATGGAACGTGTACAACTTGATCTGTTGGGTGTCAGCGAACTGAAATGGACTGGCATGGGGCACTTTGCATCAGATGATCACATGATCTACTATGCTGGAAATGAAAGACAAAGAAGAAATGGTGTTGCATTTATAATAAAGAAGAAACTTGCAAGAACTGTAATGAAATACAATGCAGTCAGCGAACGCTTAATCTCTATTCGTCTACGAGGATTGCCTATCAACACAACTATAATTCAAGTATAGGCCCCAACAACAGCTGCTGAAGAGAATGAAATTGAAGAGTTCTATGAACAAGTACAAGCTGAAATTGACAGAACATGCAAACAGGATATCCTGATAGTCATGGGTGACTGGAACGCAAAAGTTGGCAACAAAGAAGAAGGCAAAGTAGTTGGAAAATATGGACTTGGCAACAGAAATGAAGCTGGAGAAAGACTGATAGAATTCTGCAAGACCAATGATCTATTCATCTCAAACACCTTCTTCCAGCAACACAAGCGGCGACTGTACACATGGACTTCACTGAATGGATTATATAAAAATCAAATTGACTACATATGTGGAAGTCAACGATGGAAAAGCTCTGTAACATCAACAAAGACAAAACCTGGAGCTGACTGTGGTACAGATCATCAACTACTAGTATGCAAACTCAAGCTAAAGTTGAAAAAGAGCAAACCACTCATGAATGCAGCAAAATATGACCTTGAGAATATACCACTGGAATTTAAAGACTGCCTGCAAAATCGATTTGCTGCTTTAGATACAAATGACAGAGCTCCGGAAGAGTTATGGAATGACATCAAGAAGGTTGTGTTGGAAGAAGGCAAGAAGTCTCTACAAAAGGTGAAAAAGCAAAAACGGCCAAAATGGATGACGGAAGAAACTCTGAAAATTGCCCAGAAACGCAGAGAAGCTAAAGCCAGAGGAGAAAGAAAGACAATCGCAGAAGTCAACAGAGATTTCCAACGTGCAGCAAGACAGGACAAGGAAAAGTACTACAATGACACTTGCAAGGAAATAGAAGCAGAAACTATTAGAGGAAGAACAAGATCGGCTTTCCTAAAGCTACGAGAGTTAAAGAAAAAGTTCCAGCCTCAAATTGGAATGTTACAAGATGCTCAAGGTTCTATGTTGAATGATGCTGAGAAGATCAAGAAAAGGTGGAAGGAATATACAGAGTTTTTATATGATAAAGATCAAGTGGACCAATAGCCGTTTTAACCTGTACCTTATGATCGGGAACCATTGGTGATGAAAGAAGAAGTTGAAGCAGCATTGAAAGCCTTATCAAAGAACAAAGCATCAGGCATTGATAGCATTCCCATAGAAGTATTGCAGCAATCCGATGCAGCTGTTACCGTACTCACAAGGCTCTGCCAAGAAATATGGAAGACAACATCATGGCCAACTGACTGGAAAAGATCTGTTTATACCAATACTAAAGAAAGGTGATCCAACTGACTGTGGAAATTATCGCACAATCGCTCTGATCCCACATGCCAGCAAGATTCTACTGAACATTATTCAAAAGAGACTACAACCATACCTGGAACAAGAACTACCTGAAGTGCAAGCAGGGTTCAGGAAAGGGCGAGGAACGAGAGACATCATTGCGGATGTGAGATGGATCCTTGAAAAGACTAAAGAATACCAAAAGGATATCTATTTGTGCTTTATCGACTATAGCAAGGCTTTTGACTGTGTAAACCATGAGAAACTCTGGGCCACATTAAGAAGCATGGGTATACCAGAACACCTGATCGTTCTCTTGCGCAATCTGTACATTGATAAAGAAGCAACAGTTCGAACGGAACAAGGAGAAACAGAATGATTTAAAATAAGCAAAGGTGTAAGACAAGGCTGCATACTTTCCCCCTACCTGTTTAATTTATATGCAGAACAAATCATCAGAGAAGCAGGATTGTATGAAGACAACAGAGGTGTGAAGATTGGTGGAAGAAAAATCAACAACCTTCGCTATGCTGATGATACCACATCGCTATGCTGATGATCTGAAACATTTGCTTCTCACAATCAAAGAACATAGTCTCAAAATGGGCCTGCACCTTAATGTAAAGAAGACAAAGATCATGACAACTGGCATAATCAACAGGTTCATCGTTGAAGGAGAAGAAATTGAAATTGTGAACAACTTTAACCTACTTGGATCAACTATCAATAAAGAAGCAACAAGCAGTCAAGAAATCAGACGACGCATTGCTCTTGGCAGAATGGCTATGAAAGACCTAGATAAGATTCTCAAGAGCAGAGATGTCTCTCTCCATACAAAGATTCGACTTGTTCAAGCCATGGTATTTTCAATAACATCATATGGATGTGAAAGCTGGACAGTGAAAAAGATAGACAGGAAGAAAATTGATGCCTTTGAATTATGGTGCTGGCGGTGAATACTGTGTATACCATGGACTGCCCGAAGAACAAACCAGTCGGTACTAGAGGAGATCAAACCTAAGCTTTCTTTAGAAGCTCAGATGACAAGACTTCGACTTTCATACTTTGGACACATCATGCGAAGAGAGAGATCATTAGAGAAAGACATCATGCTTGGCAGAAGGTCAACACAAAAGAGGAAGGCCAGCAATGAGATGGATCGATACAATAACAGCAGCTACGGGTACCAGTCTGTCAACAATGAGCCGCCTGACTGAAGACCGAACGTAATTTAGGATAGCTATCCAGAGGGTCGCCATGAGTCGACTCCGACTCGACGGCACTTAACAACAACAACATCACAGCTTTCAATTAAGTCAATCACAACCATCTATTATAACACTTAATTCATCTGGACATAAGTAATAAAGCTCTTACAGAGTTCACTTTCTTTTTTTGTCTAATCAATCCTTCACAATTACTGCCAATTCTGCCACAACATCCATCCATCAATTAGATTGTTGAGTTCCTCAATATTCTATATTTTCAACGATCTTATATAATATAGTCTTTAGTCCCATAGATTTTCTGATACAATCATTAGGTATTTTCAGGTCACTTTTCTGCCGATTGACATTCAACTACTAGCATATTTAGATGCCCATTCTCCAGACATTCACCCCCTCAATACATGCCTCTAGGCTGTTTCACATCGGATGAGGATAACCACCTAATATAAATCCAACAAAATCAAAGGCAATGTGGATGACAGGCCAATCATTATTGCCACCAGCAGCCCCAACCCTTTCAGGCCATATTCTTCCACTTGTCCCATCCATGAAAATATTAGGATGCCAGAATGATTTCCAAAAGCATTCAATTGTCAAATATCAACAATTCTTAAAGCATGTTTTAACGCACTTAGGGCTATTTGTGCCAATCAGACCCTTCATGTTAGTCATTCTTCTAAGCCAATGTGATAGCTGCAATTCCCTATATAATGATCAACCATTATCTTCAATTAAACCAAAATTCCACTATCAAACTAATAACTTATTCCAGAAAATTTGATCATGTGACCCGACTTCTAAAAGATCATCATTGGCTTCCCATCTCTTAATGAATAAAATTTCAAATGTTGAAGTGTGGTGGATGCTTGGAATGCCCTCCTGAAGGGTGTGGTGGCAGACATGGCACAGACACAGAGAATTAGTACATAACAATCTTACTAAGTAGACTAGGTGGACTATGCCAGTCTTTCTCTGCCATCATATACTATGTTATTATTGTTACTGCTAGCTCAAAGTTTTTGCTCTGGTTTTCCCACCTATTTATCAGACACACCTATTCTCTACAACTAGAACGCTTAGATCCCAGGAACACAATCGTTTAGTAATTACACATAACTCCCTAGCTTGCCACAAATCAAAACGCCAATCCATACATTTTCTTCTAGCCTCTGTCCTCTGTAATTCCTTTCCCTTACACATTAGGACTGAATCTTCACTAAAAAAAAAAAACATTTAAGAAGAAACTCAAGACATTTCCTCAAATTGGCTTTTGCTGAATGCTAGGTGGGTCCTAACTAAGAGACAGGGCTACTGCCAAAAACTATAGTTCATTCTCTTCCCAACTCTCTCTTTTATCACTATTCTCTATTTTAATTTTTATATCATTATGACCTATAAGTGCATTCATTCTACAGCTCCTCACTACATTTCCTCTATTATTTCTCCCTACATCCATCCTCAGGAACTCCACACTTCTGGCAAATCGCTTCTATCTGTGCCCTTCTCTTCTACTGCTAACTCCAGACTTGGCTCCTTTCACCCTGCTGCTCCTTATGCCTGGAACAAACTACCTGAGTCTGTACGTGAAGAGCCTTCTCTGACCCTTTTCAAATCCAGGCTGAAAAATCACCTCTTCAATGCCACTTTCGGATCTTGATTCACCTGATCTCCTTTGTGTTTCCTTACTATTCCCCCTAGATGTATCCCATGTCTACAGCTACCTTATTGTCTGTTTTGACTAGATTGTAAGCTCTGATGAGCAGGGACCGTCTTTTACATGTAACATAGTAAATGACGGCAGATAAAGACCAGTATGGTCCATCTAGTCTGCACAGCAAGGTGGTAAGAGTAGGTGCATCTGCCGCTCTGTGCAGGTCACCCCTCCCCATGACTGTTTAGGCATGTACCCACTGCTCCGTATAGGTCACCCCTATTTGTCAAGATATAAGAGATAGTTATGTTTATTTTGATTTTATCCTGTTGCTATAAAGGGATCCACTGTGTCAGTCCCATGCCATTTTGAATTCTGTCACTGTATTTGCCCTCACCACGTCCATCGAGACAGCATTCCAAGTATTCACGACCCTTTCAGTATTTCTCGGCGTTGCCTTTCAGTTTACCCCCTTGCAGTTTCATGTTATGCCCTCTAGTTTTACAGCTTCCCCGTCTTTGGACGAGGTTTGTTTCTCCATTAAGCACAGTTACTTACCTGTAACAGGTGATCTCTGGGAACAGCAGGGATTAGTCCTCACATATGGGTACGTCGGTACCGACGGAGCCTGCGCGGGAATGCTCCCCAGCTTCCCAGAATGAAAGCTTTTGGGGGCATCCCACAGCGCATGCGCGCTGCCTTCCCGCCTTTCCTACCAACGCTCCTCAGTTCTAGTTTAAAGCTGAGACAATAGAGAGAGAGAGAGTAAAGGAAAGACAAAGAGAGAGATACAACTCCTAGGGGAGGTGGGTGGGTTGTGAGGACTAATTCCTGCTGTTCCCAGAGATCACCTGTTACAGGTAAGTAACTGTGCTATCTCCAGGAACAAGCAGGAAAAAGTCCTCACATAGCTAAGATGCCTGGGAGATCCCCAAGGGTATGAGACCCAGAAGGGTTCCTCGTCTTCCTATGGATCTCAGGCATCCATTCAGGGAAGGAGGGCAGGAGTTGTTCAAGAATGGAACAGGTGTCTGAGGACAGCCTGATCAAACAAGGCATCCCGGCGGGAGTCCTTGTCCAAACAGTAATGGGCTGTGAAGGTATGAACCGAGGCCCAGGTGGCTGCTCGACAGATCTGAGGATTTGTCCTAAGGACTACCTTATCATGATGGAACCTTGTATAAGGTGGATTAGCCACTAAGGCCTGCAGTTCACTGATGCGGCGAGCAGAAGTGATTGCAATAAGGAAAATAACCTTCCAGGAAAGAAATTTCAAGGAGGTAGTGGCTAATAGTTCAAAAGGCGGCTTCATAAGCTGACCAAGAACCAAATTTAAATCCCATGCCACCGGAGGAGGTCAAATGGGAGGTTTAGTTAAAGATAGGCCTCTCATAAATCTTGCAATAAGAGGATGAGAGGAAACAGGTTGTCCATTGATAGGCTTAAGGGATGCTGCAATAGCACTTAAATGGACCCTTACTGAATTTGTCTTAAGGCCTGCATTGGAAAGATGCAAGAGGTATTCTAATAGCAAATTCAGAGGAAGTGCCAGAGGGTCAAGACCCTTTTGAGCAGACCAAATGGAAAATCTTTTCCATTTAAAGTCATAGGAACGCCTAGTGGAAGGTTTCCTGGAAGCATGAAGGATATCCTTCACTTGCTGCGAAAGATTGAAGTCTTGAAGGTCTAGGCCTTCAGTAACCAAGCTCTGAGGTGGAGGGGTTTGGATGCCACAAAGTCCCTTCCTCCTGAGACAGAAGGTCTGGAGCAGCTCCTAAGTCCAGGGAGGGGGCTTGGGAGAGATGCAGAAGCAGAGGGTACCACACTTGGCGTGGCCAGCGTGGAGCTATGAGGATCATAGATCCTTGATCCCTCTGAAGTTTGAACAGAGTCTTGGGAATCAAAGGAATGGGTGGAAAGGCATACAGGAAGTCCTGACCCCAATGAAGGAGGAAGGCATCCTTGGCCTGAACTCCCTGACACGGAATTCTGGAACAGAACCGGGGAGGTTTGGCATTCCACGGACTTGCAAATAGGTCTATGTCCGGGGTACCCCATTCCTGGAAGATTCTGAGTACCTGATCCATGTGCAGGGACCATTCGTGCGGAAGCAGAACTCGACTGAGTCTGTCTGCCCAAGAGTTTTGAATTCCTGGGAGGTATACTGCCAGGAGATGGATTTGATGCTCTCTGGCGAAGGCCCATAATCTTAGAGCTTCGTTGCAAAGCGACAGAGCCAGTTCCTCCTTGCTTGTTTATGTAAAACATAGCTACCTGATTGTCTGTTTGAATGAGGACTGTCTGGTAGCTGAGGAGGTTATGAAAGACTTTGAGAGCTAGGTACACTGCTTGAAGTTCCAAGAGGTTGATATGAAGGGAGGTCTCCTGTGGGGACCAAGTGCCTTGGGTGGATAGGTCCTGTAGATGAGCTCCCCAACCTGTTAGGGAGGCATCTGTTGTGAGGATTGCTTGGGGCAACAAAGGTTGGAAGGGGGACCCCAGCAACAGATTTTGAGTGGACATCCACCACCGGAGAGACCAAAAGAGACGTTTGGAGTTTGCTATTTGGTCTGAGAGAGCTCCTGAAGCTTGAGTCCATTGGGTGGACAAAGTCCACTGAGCTGCTCTCATGTGTAGGCGAGCATAGGGCACCACATGTACTGTGGAAGCCATGTGGCCTAGTAGTTGTAGCATCTCCCGGGCAGTTAAGTGGTCCTTTGACTGAATCTGGGAGGCTAATTGCACTAGACGTTGGCAACGAGCCTGGGGAAGATAGGCTCTTGCAGTAGTGGTGTCTAACCAGGCCTCTATGAATTCTAGGGACTGAGTAGGGGTGAGCTGAGACTTTGGGAGGTTTACCACAAGTCCCAGATACTGCAGAATGCTCCTGGTACAGTCCAGGGAAATCTGGGCTTCTGATTGGGATGGAGCTCGGATGAGCCAGTCGTCCAGATATGGGAAGACAAAGATTCCCAGAGTGCGCAGAAATGCAGCAACTATTGCCATGCATTTGGTGAACACTCTTGGAGCAGAGGCCAGAACGAAAGGAAAGACTCTGTATTGGTAATGTTTGCCCTGGAACAAAAAACGTAGGTATTTTCTGTGGGATGGATGGATGAGTATATGAGTGTACGCATCCTTGAGATCTAGAGAACAAAGCCAATCCTGACTCTGTAGGTATGGAAGGAGAGTGCCTAAAGGGAGCATCTTGAACTTCTCCTTGTATAGAAATTTGTTCAATTCTCGGAGATCTAGAATGGGTCTGTATCCCCCTGTTTTCTTTGGAATGAGAAATTAGGGGGAGTAAAACCCTGACCCCTGTTGAAGAAGAGGAACTTCTTCTATGGCCCTCTGGGCCAGAAGGGAGGTTACCTCCTGATCCAGAAGGTCGAGGAGAGATGTGGGAGAATTGAAATGTCTCACCATGGTGTAGGGAGGAAGGTCCGAGAAATGAAGTTTGTAGCCCTCTCTGATGATGGAGAGGGTCCACTGCTCTGATGTGATTTGCTCCCATCTGGGAGCAAAATGAGCTAACATTCCTGGAATGGTGAGAGGTTCTGGCTGTCGTAGAGCCAGAAAGGTTAAGCTCTCTAGTACCAAGTCAAAACCCCTGAGGGGCTTGGGACTGCTGGGTTGCAGCAGCCCCTGCAGGTTTAGGCCTGGCCTGTTTAGGTTGCTGACGCTTAGTAGTAAAGCGACCTGTAGAAGACTGTTGAGCAGAAGTGGAAGGAAATCTGCCCTTCTTGTAAAAAGACTTTTTAAAAGATTTTTTCTTGGCCGGAGTGGAGGTAGACTTAGAAAGTCTATCCAGAGCAGCATTTTCTGCATCCATTTGAGTGGCTTTAATTTGCCACTCCTTGCCAAATAGGTTTTCACCTGTACAGGGCAGATTTCCTAAACCATCTTGAACCCAGGGTTCTTGATCAGAAGCCTGGAGTCAAGCAATTCTACGAGCAGCTATAGCAATGCCTGAGGCTCTGCTGGCACCTTCAAAAGAATCAAAGGCTGCCCTGTTGGAGAACTTTGAAATGTCTTGAGTATGCTTAAGCCAAAGAAGGAATTCATCCCTTTTATCTTCTGGAATAAAAGGGAGAAAGTTGTGCAGTTTTTCTGCAACCTCCTTCAGAAACATACCCATATAAAGCCTGTATGAATTGATTCTGGCAATTAGCATGCTAGCTTGGAAGATTTTCCTACCAAAAGCATCCAAGGTCCTGCATTCTCTTTCTGGAGGAGTAGAAGAGTGTCTTTTGGAACTCTTTATCCTCTTCATAGCTGACTGCACCACAATGGAGTGGTGAGGAAGCTGAGTTTTTTGAAATCCAGGAGAAGGAGGGACACGGTACATAGTGTCCAATCTACGAGAATGAGGAGAAAGGGTGAGAGGAGTCTCCCACAAGTCAATCAAATGTTCTTGAAGAATTTCATGAATTGGCAAGGTGACTGCCTCTCTGGGAACCTTAGAGTATCCCAAAAAATCTAATTTTTTTGCTCTAGGTTCTTTTTCAGAGGTTACTGAAATAGAGAGTCCTTTAGCTACTTCTATTATGAAGTCTTGAAAGGACAAATCCTCTGGAGGAGACATTCTCCTTTTTGGAGAAGAAGGCTCCTCAGGAAGGGTGACAGATAATGCAGGAGACTCATCCGATGATTCAGAATCACCAGAAGAATCGAAATATCGTCTGCCCGATTCCAAAGATCGATAGGCGTATCGATCGGTACCGACTTCGGGTGTCCCCGGTACCGGGTCGGTACCGAGAAAGAGCCCAGGACAGGGAGCCGGAAACGGCATCCTGGCCGATGTCGATGCAGCCAGTACCGGTATCAAGGTTGGTACCGGTGCCGGTACCAACAACATGGCTTGTTGCGGTACCGATGGCGTCGCAGCCTTGATGAAAGCCAGTATGGCCTGCTGCATGGATTGCACAGTGTGATCCATGGACACCACGACTGCCTGGATGTCGGTACCGGGAGATTGTGCTGGTACCCCAGAGCAGTCTAACAGGTGATCGGTCGAGGCCGTGCCATCGATGTCAACCTGTAACCCCATAGGAGGAGCTTTGGAAGCTGGAGCTTCCCGCCGGGGTTGTTTGGCTGGGGCAGGATCCTCAAGGGCAAGCCCGGAGGCATCTCAATACTTAGAGGGAGATTTGCCCTTTGAGGACCTGCTAAAAGTATGTTTGGTTACCTGAGATCCATCAGGAGAGGAAGACCTGGCAGATGTCGATGCCACCGCCGGTGCATCCGTGGGAAACAGCACATGGAGCTTGGCTGCTCGGTTCTGTAACCCTCGTTTAGACATTAGAGAACAGGACTGGCAATCCGGGACGGAGTGTTCAGGCCCCAAACATTTAAGACACCATTCATGGGTGTCTGTCACAGAAATTGTACCGCTACACTTAGTGCATTTTTTGAAGCCAGAGGCTGGTTTTTCCATGAGGGAAAGTTTCTTGTGGGCCTGAAGGCCTAAGAAGAAAAATACACCAAGTGAGGGAAAAATATTATATATTATTATTTTTTTTTTTTTAGAAGAAAAGAAAAGAAAAGACCGGCGGTACCGGTCCGGCGTCGGGGAAGGCAGACACGCGACCAAAGAAATAGATTAAAATAAAGAACTTCTTCAGCGGTGACAGGAACATGACCTGCTGGCTCCGCGGAAAAGAAGAACTGAGGAGAGTTGGTAGGAAAGGCGGGAAGGCAGCGCGCATGTGCTGTGGGATGCCCCAAAAGCTTTCATTCTGGGAAGCTGGGGAGCATTCCCGCGCAGGCTCCGTCGGTACCGACATACCCATATGTGAGGACTTATTCCTGCTTGTTCCTGGAGATATACTCTAAGTATTTAAAGGTCTGAATCATATCTCCCCTGTCCCTCTTCTCCTCCAGAGTATACATATTTAGGTCTTCAAGTCTCTTCTCATACGTCTTCTGATGCAGGCTCCAAATCATTTTGGTCGCCTTCCTCTGAACAGCTTCCAGTCTGTGCAGTGCTGCGTATGTCTTGTAGTGCTATCCAAATGTTCAGTAGTAGTAGCATATTGTATTATTCAAAGTTGTTAAAAAAATAAGAGGATTGTGAAAAACTGCAAGAGGACCTTGATAAATTGGTAGACTGGATGTCCAAAAGGGCAGATGAAATTTAATACGGGCAAGTGCAAAGTTAGGCATCTAGGAAAGAACATACCAAACTACAGTTATATGAAGCAAGGTTCCATATTAGGAACCAACACCCAATAAAAGGATTTAGGCATCATCGTGGATAATATGTTGAAACCCTCTGCCCAGTGTGTAGCGGAGGCCAAGAAAGCAAATAGAATGCTAGGAAAGGAATGGAGAATAAAACCAAGGATATTATATAAAGCTTCTGTTCCAGGGTGTGACCACACCTTGAATATTGTGTGCAGTTCTGGTCACCATATCTTTAAAAGGATATTGCAAAATTAGAAAAGGTACAGAGAAGAGCCACCAAAATGGTAAAAAGGATGGAAGGATACCCCTATGAGGAAAGGTTTAAAAGGTTAGGGCTCTTCAACCTGGAAATAAGATGGCTGAGGGTCTATAAATTAATGAATGGGGAGAACAGGTAAACGTAGAGTGATAAAAAGACTAGGGGACATGCAATGAAGCTACAATGTAACCCATTTAAGACTAATTAGAGAAAATATTTTTTCATTCAACGCGTAATCAAACTATGGAATTCGTTACCTGAAGATGCAATAAAAGCTATTATTGTAGCTGGGTTTAAAAAAGGTTTGGATAAGTATCTGGAGGAAATCCAATGCTTACCCTGGAACAAGCATTATGGAACCTATACTTGTGACCTGGACTGGCCACTGTTGAAAACAGGATACTGGGCTTGATGGACTTTGGTCTGACCCAGTATGGCATTTCTTGTGTTCTTATATTTGTAAACTACCTTGTTACCAAAACGAAGAATGGTGTAGCAAGTTTTTAACAAACTATTGTGATGCAGAATTTTTTTATCGCAAATCATTGCAATTACCTTTGGGCAAGAAGCAGTATATCATAGTAAATGAATCAATGAATGGAGTGGAGGAGTAGCCTAGTGGTTAGAACACTGGCTTGGTAACCAAGCAACCAGGGTTCAAGTCCCATTAGCACTCCTTGTGGCCTTGGGCAAGTCACTTAACCCTCCATTGCCTCAGAAGAAAGGCCTGGCAATCTACTTCCAGTCACACTGCCAAGAAAACCCAGGAGCTTCTGGGTTGTCAGGAGTCAGCACTGACTTGAAGGAACACATTGCATTTTTTAATAAATGAATGAAGACCAGCATGGCCCATCCAGTCTTCCCAGAAAGGTGTTCAGGGTTTTAACTACTACTCCGTGTAGGTTACCCTGCTGTATGCTATTGCTTCAGGCTGTAACTGCAGCTTTGTGCGAGTTATCCCCTCTATGCCATTGCTTCGATTGTAACTGTCGTTCCCTGCAGGTTACCCAGCTCTATGCCTTTGCTTCAGGTTGTAACTGTTTTGATGCGTGGATGTCATTTAAGTTTTGCTTTGAGTGGATTTGCTTCTCTTTCTATACAGGGATCCTATGCATTTATCCCATGCCTTTTTGAATTCTGTAACTGTTTTTGTTCGCACCACCTCCAGTGGGGGGACACTCCAGACCCCCTTTCCATGGGGGGGGGGGGAGAACTCCTCCATCTTTCTGTGAAAATGTATTTCCTGGTGTAACTTTTAAGTTTACTCTCTTGCAGCTTCATTTCATGTCCTCTATTTTTGTAGTTTCCCCATTTTTGGAAAAGTTTTGTTTGTTCATTAATGTCTTTTAAGTAGTTAAATATCTATAATATCTCACATGTATCTCTTTTTTTCTAGGGTATACATATTCAAGTCCTCAAGTTTCATCTCATATGGCTTCTGATACAGACCCCACACCATTTTGGTTACTTTCCTCTGAATCACTTCAAGTCTTTTTACTGTATATCCTTAGCAAGATCAGTATTTAAAACTGAACAAGGTACGCCAAGTGGGGCCTCACTAACAACCTGCATAGGGGCAATACCACCTCCTCCTTTTGGCACGTTATGCCCCTCTCTATACAGCCTAGCATTCTTCTGGCTTTGTCCACTCTCGTCAAATTATTTTGCCACCTTGAGATCCTCAGACCCAATCATCTCTTGGTCTCTCTCCTGGTCCATGCAGATCAACCTCTCACCCCCTATAGCACATACAGCTCTTCATATTTCTGCAACCCAAGTGCTTCCCTTTGCACTTCTTCGTATTAAATTTTAACTGCAAGCATTAGACCATTCTTCAATTTTTGTACATCATTTCTCATGTTGTCTATTTCCTTCTGGGTGTCCACCCTGTTGCAAATCTTTATGTCATCAGCAAAAAGGCAAACCTTTCCTTCTAACTTTTCAGCAATATCGCTCACAAAGATAACGATTAGAACCAGACTGATTCTTGAGGCACTTCATTGTTCAGCTTTTTCTCCTCCGAATTAAATAGAAATTACACTTACCTGGTAATTGTAGTTCCTGTAGGGTCCAGTTTAGTCCTCCACATCTGGGTAGTGCACCTCCTCCCGCAGCTAGGAGACTGGACCAATCAGAGTCCTTCCATGTCTGGATGTATGCTGCTGGAGCTCCCATCAGCCCCCCAGTGATCTATTAACAAAGCAGACTCATAGAAGCAACACTTGAGAGAAAAAACCTTAGCGAAAACAAGACCGATAAACAAAGACCCCCTCCCGCAAAACAGCCGACCCCCTCCCCAAACGAGGGAGCCGGGAACCAATGTTCCCTCTAATTTTCTGTAGGTTGTGTGCGCATAAAATATCAGCTGTGCAGCTTTCGAAGGAAGGTTCAATGTTTGTGCGCCACATAACGACACTCGGAGTTATATACTTTAAAATTTGACTACATGTCAGAATACAATATGTACACCACATTGATTGCACTAGAAAATATTGTAGAACTTGTGAAAACCGTAAATACACAACAACTTTTAAATTTTAATACGTCTGTGTAGTTTTCTATCAGAATCAGAACCGTAATTTTTGTGCGCTCTGTTGTAAAGTATGTGCGCTCACTCGGCAAGGTGTGTGCGCGCGCACACGCGCACAGCTTAGAGGGAACAGTGCCGGGAACCTGTACATCGCCTCTGCCTCGGCAAGGACCGAAGGAAGAGACACAGCCACAGCTAGAATAACAAACAGCCAAAGGAGAGTGAAAGACCCCCCCCCCCCCAAAAGAGAGGATCACAGACATACTCTTAGGACACTCACGCAACCCGTGCAGAACTGCGCCGCACCGAAAAAAAGGCAGTGAATCGGGAGGGAAGGAGGACTAAACTGGACCCTACAGGAACTACAATTACCAGTTAAGTGTAATTTCTATTTCCTGAGCGGTCCTCCAGTTTAGTCCTCCACATCTGGGAAGTACCAGAGCAGTACTCAACGGGAGGGACTCTGCCAACCGGCACGCAAAACGGCTGAACCAAAACAAGAATCCCTAGAGGCCATCACATCCAACCGGTAATGTTTACTGAAAGCATGGAGCGACGACCAAGTAGCCACCCTGCAAATCTCCACAGGCGGAACCAAACTGTGCTCCGCCCACGCCGCCGCCTGCGCTTTGGTAGAATGGGCCTGGAGACCCAAGGGAACCGTCCGGCCCTGCAGTAGATACGCTGATGCAATAGCCTCTTTAAGCCACCGGGCAATAGAAGTTTTCGCCGCCGCTTCCCCCTTCCGCTTACCTCCAAAAAGGACGAAGAGACGATCCGTCTTACGGTAAGGCTCCGAAACCTTCAAGTATCGCCGGAGCACCCGACGAACATAGAGACGATGCAAGCCACTATCAGTCGCGTCCGTCCCGACAGAATTAAAAACGGGAAGAAAAACAGACTGATTCAAATGAAAAGGAGAGACAACCTTGGGAGGAAGGAGGGAACAGGCCTCAAAACTACTCTATCTTTAGAGAAGGACAAGAAAGGTTCTCTACACGAGAGCACCTGCAACTCAGAAATTCGCCAATCTGAGCAAATGGCCACCAAAAATACAGTCTTTAGCGTCAAGTCTTTAAGGGACGCCAGATGAAGCGGCCCAAAGGGCTTCCGAACCAAACCCTGTAACATGAGATTCAAATCCCACGGAGGAACCGTCGCCCTGCGAACAGGCCGCAGTCGAAACACTGCTCTCAAAAAACGCTGCATGTCCGAGTGCGCCCCCAAGGAAACCCCCAAGATCTTACCCCGGAAGCATGCGAGAGCGGCTAATTGTACCTTCAGGGAACTAGCCGCAAGACCTTTGTCGAAACCATCCTGCAAGAAACTGAGGATGGCTGGCACTGAAGCCTTTGCCGCTCGAATATCGTGCCGCGAACACCAATCCTCAAAAATATGCCAGATCCGCACATACGTGAGAGACGTAGAGGACTTCCTCGCCCGAAGGAGCGTGGCAATGACCGAAGCCGAATAACCTTTCTTCCTTAACCGAGCCCTCTCAATGGCCATACTGTAAGCGAGAATCGATCCACCTGTGGCATCCGGAGTGGCCCCTGAAGCAAGAGATCTGGCAACGGAGGCAGACGCCACGCCACCCCGTCGAGAAGCCGAACCAGATCCGCGTACCAAGGACGCCTGGGCCAATCGGGCGCTACCAGCAGGACCTTCCCACAGTGCGCTTCGATGCGCTGAATCACCCGACCGATCAACGCCCACGGAGGGAAGACGTAGAGGAGACTGGAGACCGTCCAAGGCCGAATGAGTGCGTCGATGCCTTCGGACATCCGCTCCCGCCGCCTGCTGAAGAAGCGACTTGTTTTCGCGGATTGATAGGTCGCCATGAGGTCCATGACCGGAGTCCCCCACCGGCGCACATTCTGAGCGTAGATCTGCGGGTGAGGCTCCCACTCCCCCCGCATCCACCTGCACTCTGCTGAGGAAATACGCCATCACGTTGTCTTTTCCCGCAATATGCGCTGCCAAAAGAGCTAGGAGCCGGGACTCCACCCACTGAAACTGAAGATCCGACTCCTCTTCCATGGCTCTGCTGCCCGTGCCGCCCTGTCGATTGAGGTAGCCACCGCTGCCGAATTGTCCGATAAAACTCTCACGGCGCGCCCCGTCACCGCAGATTCGAAAGCTTGCAGCGCCCGCATCACCGCTCGCAGCTCGAGACGGTTTATCGACCAAGAGGCTTCCAGGGCGGACCAAGTCCCCTGCGCAAAACGATCCGCACAGTGAGCTCCCCAGCCCTCCAGGCTGGCATCCGTCAGGACCGGTAACCAGACCGGTTGATCCAGAGACACCCCCATCTGCAGCGACTTCGTGTTCAGCCACCAGCGCAAAGAAAGGCGGACGCCCCGTGGACAAGGCAGACGCTTGCTGAGTGAGTCCGATTGATTCGACCAACGACTCAAGAGGGCCCTCTGAAGCGGGCGCATATGGAACCTGGCCCAGGGCACCACCTCCAGCGTCGCCGCCATCGTCCCTAAGACGCGCAGGTACCACCAAGCCGACGGCGCTGGGAATCCCAAGAACTGACGAAGCAGAGAACGCAGGCCTCTCGCCCGGCGGTCCGGCAGGAACACTAGCCCTTCCGTGGTGTCGAAGCGTACCCCGAGGTATTCGAGGGATTGAGTCGGCTCCAAGTGACTCTTCTTCTCGTTTACCACCCAACCGAGGCTCCGAAGCAGCTCCATCACCCGGCTGGTGGCTTGCCGACTCTCGCTCTCGGACTTCGCCCGAATCAACCAATCGTCGAGGTAAGGATGAACCAGACTGCCTTCCTTCCGCAATGCCGCCGCCACCACCACCATGACCTTGGTGAAAACGTGGGGCGCTGTGGCCAAACCGAACGGCAACGCCCGAAACTGATAATGGCCCCAAGGGAGCGCGAACCGCAGAAACCTTTGATGAGCCGCCCGGATGGGAATGTGCAAGTAGGCCTCCGAAAGGTCCAAAGACGTCAAAAACTCGCCCTTGCGCACCGCCACTATGACGGATCGCAGAATCTCCATGCGAAAATGAGGCACTCGCAGACAGCGATTTACTCCTTTGAGGTCTAAAATAGGACGAAGAGACGAGTCCTTCTTTGGCACCACGAAATAAATGGAATATCGACCCATTCCAAGTTCGGATTCTGGGACCGGCACTACCGCCCCTAAGGCAACCAGGCGGTCCAACATCAAGCGTATTGCGAGCACTTTCTGCGGACCCTTGCAAGGGGACAGGACAAAGGAATCCTGGAGAGGACACGCAAACTCCAAAGCGTAGCCCTCCCGCACTATCTCGAGCACCCACTGGTCCGAGGTGATCTGGACCCAGGAGGGAAGAAAGTGTCGAAGACAAGCTCCGATCACCTGACAGCCCCCCGGGGCCCACCTCGCTTCATTGCGACTTGCGACTAAAGGAAGAGGAGGAAGTCGCCGAGAATCCTCTCCCCGCCCCTCGAAAGCCCCGAAACCCCGAGGATCTAGTTGTGGATCTGCCACGCTGGAAACCCCCCAGATGGGAAGAACGGAACCTACGAAAGTCCCTAAACTGACCTCGAGAAGACGAGACACCTCGACTCTGTCTGGGCTTATCCTCCGGAAGACGACCCCCTTTGGACTCTCCGAGGTCCTTAACTAACTTATCCAGGTCATCCCCGAACAACAGCTTGCCCTTAAAGGGGAGCTTGCTAAGACGCGACTTAGAAGACCCATCGGCCGCCCAATTGCGGAGCCAAATGGTCCTGCGCGCAGCCACCAGGGAAGCCATACTGTTCGCCAAGGTTCTGATCAAATCATAATGAACATCCGCCAAATAAGCCGAACCAGATTCCAATCTGGTTACCTCTAACAACCCCTGCTGGTCAAGACGAAAGTCCTGCCGCAAGTGTTGAGCCCAGCGCAAACAGGCCCTGGAGACCCAGGCTCCACAAATAGACGCCTGCAACGATAAGGCATTGGCCTCAAAAGCCTGCTTCAGCAAACCATCCACCTTCCTATCCTGAGTGTCTTTCAGGGCCGCAGCACCCTCAACGGGAATCGTGGTCTTCTTGGTCACTGCCGACACCGCAGCGTCGACCCGGGGCGAGCGAAACTTTTCCTTGTCCGCCAAAGGGTAGAGACGATTCATTGTCCGAATACCCTTCAACCCGGACTCAGGTTGGTCCCATTCAGCTTGAATCATCTGATCCACCACTCTATGGACGGAAACACAACCTGGGAATCGCACACTGCCTGAATCAGAGGATCCTCTAAACCTTCCTCATCCATAGGTCGCGCCGCAGCCAAATTAAGCGCTTGGAGGGATTCCGTAACCAGAGGGACCAATTCCTCCTTGCGAAACACACGGATAATCCGAGCCTGGTCCTCAGGCTCTGGAATTTCCCCCTCCTCTAATTCTGCAACGCCCTCTTCGGGATCGATGTCCGACCACTCCGTCTCCTGCCAGTCCACATCATCCGAGGGATGGAGCCGCTTGGCTGCTTTAGGGGCATCCCCTCTCACCTCTTCACCTTTGAGAGACGGAGGAGCAGGCGGCAGCGAACATAGCTCGGGCAACTTTCCCCAAACGTCCCTTCTGGAAAGCCTGATGCATGAGAAGCACAAAATCCAGGGGAAAATCCCCCAAAAAAGTCTCGCCTACCCCCCTTGCTGGCGCAGAAGTAGGAGAAGGAGAAGAGGGCCCGAGAAGACCCGGAGAAGGCTCTTCCCCAGCCGAGACTGGAGGGACTACAGACTCCAAAGGCCCTCCGACCTCCATCGGAGGCTCCAGGACCGAAGAAACAAGAGCGCAGCCCTTGCACACCCCGGCGTCAGACACCGGGTCTTTGCGGGATCCGCAGATCACACACTGCGGACGCCCCGACATGAGGAGAGAACCCCCAGGCAAAAACCAAGGAGAGAGAGAGGACCACTGACCAGAACTGGGCAGCAAGGAAAGGCCAGCCTCCAGCAATCTGCTTGAAGGCCCTTGGGGGTGTGGGCTAGGATGGGGAAAAAAATAAAAATCCACAAGCCCTGCACAGTAGGCTCTGTCCACTGCGGGCCCACGGAATGCCCCTGAACCAAGCACCTCCTTAAGGAAACCTTGCCGGCCTAGAAACGCCGCAGCAGGAGCCGCCGAAAAAAAAAACACGGGAGAAAGCGAAAGTAAAATGGCCGCCGCTCCCGCGGTCAGAAAAAAGGCACGAGACACGAAAATAAAGAAATGAAATTAAAGTAAATGATACCCCCGCCGAAAAACGCACCGGCTCGCCAAGCAAGGCAGCAACAAAGGGAAGAAATGTGCTCCGGAGACAAGCTCCGCTTACCAGGCCGCACAGGAACGTGAGCCCCGCAGACAGGAACTGCAATCGCTACAGAGGCATGCTGAAATTACATACCCAGCAAGTGGCTGTGCCTGAAAGTGCTAAATCTCTCCCCCGTGCAAGTCTAGGGGAAGAGATCGCACACAGAGACTGAACCCAAAGTGCCTCCACCAAGCAGGAAGCAGAAGGGCAGTACAAGCACGGCTCCCCCGTGGACACGTCTTTTATTTTATTTTATTTTTTTAAAGCTACAGGCCCCCTGAATAAGGAAAATAAAACAGAAAGCAGAAAAAGTAGGAAAACAACCCCCCAAAAAAAACTAAATAGTGTTGCTTAAAAGATCCTAAAGTGAGCCCAAGAACAGGCTCACACCTCCACCCGCTGCAAGGAGACTGGACACACTGGGGGGCTGATGGGAGCTCCAGCAGCATACATCCAGACATGGAAAGACTCTGATTGGTCCAGTCTCCTAGCTGCGGGAGGAGGTGCACTACCCAGATGTGGAGGACTAAACTGGAGGACCGCTCAGGAATTCCATTTACCACCACCCTCTATTGTCTGTCAGTCAATTTCTAATCCAGTCCAGTTAAGATCACTTTGGGTCCTCACTGCAGGCGACTGTTTATTTTTGTGCCTCTTATTTACTTACTTATTTATTTAATAATTTATTTATGAGTACATATTTGGTGTACCACCATTCAAAAACAAAATTGATATGGCAGTTTGCAAACAAGATATTTCAAAAAACAGTAAATAAAAATAAATACTATCAAAGGCTTTTCTATAATCCAGGTAAACTACATCCAGTGAATGCCCTCAACTTAAATCTCTGGTCACGCAGTCAAAGAAATCAACCATATTTGTCTGGCACTATCTGCCTTTCATAAAACCATGCTGCCTCAGGTTTTGCAAAACACTGGACTGCAGAACATTCACTATCCTTTCCTTTAGTAGCACTACATTTTTTGCTTTTTTCAGTCACTTCCTTGGAAAAACATAGTGGTTTAATTCTCCTCTTGCTTTTATTTATTTTCCTTACATAAAATATGCATTATCATTTCTATAGCTCCTTTCAGTTTGGTCGACTGCCTTTCCACTTCCTTTATCTCCTCCCATCCTGCCAACTCCTTCCTTCAGTTACTTCCCCATTTAACTAAAGTCAACATGTTTGAAATCCAGGACTTTGAGTTTTGTGTGTGTGGATCTGATTTAACTCTTATATTAAACCATAGCGTGTGATGATCGCTGCTGCAAAGGTAGGCACCCACCCAGACATTAGACACACTAGGCCCGATTCTGTCCTGGACGAACTGGACACAGAGTTAGCCGGGATTCTGATCCCGTGGGGCACGTCTAGCCCCGTGGGATCAGAATCGCATCCAGGCCTGTACATGCAGGCTGGGACGCTGATTCCGGTCGGCCTGCACATACAGGCCTTGCCCAGCTAGGTCAGTCAGGACTTTTGAATGGAGCTGCAGCGCCATGTCAGCCTGCTGCCATTTCACCACAGCTGCATTCAAAAGCTGCAATTCCTGGCTGCCGGACAAAACAGTGCATTCCCAGCAGCCCGACCCCTGATCTGGTCTCCCAAAGCCAGGGTCGGGCTGCAGGGAATATCCTCTGCCCCCTCCTGCCCTTTCTGAGCCACAGGGAACACTAATACAGCGCTCCTCAACCCTCTCCTGGAGGCACCTAGCCAGTCATATTTCAGGATTAGCACAATGAATACGCATGACATAAATATGCACATATTGGAGACCTGTTAAATCAAATCTATGCCATGCATATTCATTGTGTTAATCCTAAAAACCTGACTAGCTTGGTGTATTTCCAGAAGAGGATGGAGAAGCACTATTTCAGTGAGCTCTCTCAATACTCCAATCCCTACACCTCCTTAACCTACTCCTCCTTTCCCTCAACCCAGCATTTTGTACCCATTCGAGACCCACCAAGTTTCCCTCACTTTTCCCTAGCCAGGCTTGGCTCATCCATCCCTTCATTGTTCCCCACAGGAGGTGTGACTTCCCTTCATTCACAGAGTCAAATCACCTCTCAATTTTAGATCCCCCCCATCCCACACTGGCTTGGATCATCTCCTTCAACTACCCCCCCCCCCCCACCCACTTTCCTGGGACTACTACTACTCCCCCACCCCAATCCCTGCAGTTTAGTAAGGGTTCTGCTGTATGTGGTGTTTCCTGTTTAAATGCAGACTATTTCTTCAGTTTGCTACCTTCTCTCAACATTTCCTGTCACTTCCATCCCTCCAGGCTTCTTTCCTCTAAAATGATCCTCTGTTTTCTCAGCTTATCTCCTAGAAACATAGAAAAATGATCACAGAAAAAGACCACATGGCCTATCTAGTCTGTCCTTCCATATCAACAACTACAACAGTCCCCTTTTTTCCTTTAGAGATCCGCTGTGTTTGTCCCATGCTTTTTTGAATTCAGATACTGTCCTCATAGAGTGGAGGAGTAGCCTAGTGGTTAGAGCACCTGCCTAGTACCCAGAACATCAAGGGTTCAATTCCCACTGGCACTCCTTGTGACTTTGGGCAAGTCACTTTACTCTCCATTACCCCGGAAGAAAAGGCTGGCAATCTACTTCGGGTGATACATTGCCAAGAAAACCCAGAGGTAGCTGGGTCGATATGAGTCAACACTGACTTGATGGCACTTAAAAAAAAAACAAACAAAAAAAAACTGTCCTCATCTCTATTACCTCCACTGGGAGACTATTCCACTGATCCACCACTCTTTCCGTAAAGAAATATTTCCGCATATCACTCCTGAATCTATCCCCTTTCACCCTCATCCCATGTCCCCTTCGTAGCAGAATTTGCTTTCAATCGAAAGAGGCTCTCCCCCTGTGCATTTATGCCACGGAGGTATTTAAACGTCTCAATCATGCCACCTCTATCCTGACTTTCCTCTAATGTATACATATTAAGATCCTTAAGTCTGTCCACATATGCTTTATAATGAAGACCACTAACCATTTTAGCAGCTACCCTCTGTACTGACTCCATCCTGTTTATATCCTTTTGAAGGTGCGGTCTCCAAAATTGCACACAATACTCCAAATGAGGCCGCACCAATGACTTATACAGAGGCACTATCACCTCCTTTTTTCTGCTAGGCATTCCTCTTCGTATGCACCCAAGCATCCTTCTAGCTTTTGCTGTTGCCTTTTCTACCTGTTTAGCCACTTTAAGATCATCAGACACAACCACGCTCTTCTTTAGTGGACAAAAGTACTTCACCCCCTATACTATAATGCTCCCTTGGGTTGCTGCAGCCCAAATGCATGACCTTGCATTTTATAACATTAAATCCCAGCTGCAAAATTCTAGACCATTCTTCAAGCTTAGCTAGATCCCTCCTCATGTTATCTACAGCTTCCTGGGTGTCTACTCTATTGCAGATTTTGGTATCATCCGCAAAGAGGCAAACCTTACCCGACAGCGCTTCTGATATATCACTAACAAAGATGTTAAAAAGAATCAGACCATCAGGGCACACCACTGGTAACTTCCTTCTCCTCAGAGTGAGTTCCATTTACCTGTACTCTTTGTCGCCTCCCACTCAACCAATTTCTAACCCAAACAGTAACTTTAGGGTCCATCCCTAAGGTGTTCAGTTTATTTAAAAGTCACCTGTGAGGAACGGTGTCAAAGGCTTTACTGAATTCTAAATATATCACATCTAGACAAAAAAAGAGGAAGATAAAATAAAATACATCAGTGAACTAGACGCGTACCACACAGAAACCGATAAAGCAAAAAAGACCTACCACTCGAAGATCATAAACACCTCAATAAACAATCCAAGTGAGCTCTTTGAAATTGTCAAGAAGCTAACAAAAGCACCCAACCACTCCAACCAGCTACCAGACATCCCGCCAGAACTACTAGCAGGCCAATACAAGCAGCTTCAACAACCTCAAATTCCGCAACCGAATGCAGAGACAACAACCCGCCCTACTTCCATAGATAGAGACTGGAGCACATTCGAAACAATCAGCAAAGAAAAAATAGAATCCACCATCTCCTGCCTAAACACTACCACCTCCCCACTAGATCCATGCCCTGCGGAATGGATAAAGAAATCCAAGGAGGACATAAGCACGCCCCTAACCCACATTGTTAATGAATCCCTCAGACAAGGACACATGCCAGACATCTTCAAAACCTCCATCATCCACCCAACCCTAAAAAAACACAACTTAGACCCCCTTGACCCCGCCTCCTTCAGGCCTATAGCAAGTCTTCCATTCACTGCCAAAATCACTGAGAAAATAGTTCAACAACAATTTCAAGACCACCTGGATACCAACAACATACTGGACCCACAACAACATTGTTAAGTGAACACGTCATCAATCTGGGAGTTATTTTGTTTAAGTAAGTACATTTTTTCTCTCTATAGAACCTTCTCGTCCCTTTGGGTATAGAGCTCTCTAGACTCGCCATTACTACTGGACTTAGCTTTACAATTACCGGGGTTTTATATTTTTAGTCCTTCAGCCTCAGTAGTCTTTTATATGTGTTTTTAGGCACTGCTTCGACGGACTAGTGTCAGTTCCACATTATTTAATTTATCTGTTAGTATGTAAACATGTTGAGTTCCCTGGATTTTTGTCAGATAATATATCCTGCATCGAGTTTTGTGAGCCCTCTCATTAGTAGACAGATTTTAATTTATGGTCTCACTATATTGTAGTTCCTCTCAGTTATATACCAACAAGGTTTCTTTACTGTTGGATTTATGGCGACTGCCATTTAGATCCCATCGTCTGGAAATTTTCCCATGGTACATCATAGCGAGTACCAATTGTCAAAAATTTTTTTTGAATGTTTCCACTTTCACCGAGTGTCCTAACTTTGAGTCTGTTTTTCTGCCCTGCGTCTATTGTATTGTTTATGCATAAGTCAGACTACACAATGTATATATGCATGATATTATATATGGTATTTTTCATGTAAGACCTTTTATCTACATATATGCTCTTATTATTTAATTATTTGTTTATTTATTTATTTATTGGTTTGAGTGTCACATGATGTAGTTATGTTATAACTTTTTAATTTTTTTTATGATGATGTCCGTTTAGCTTGAGTATGGTTCTTTTAATTTTTTATTCTTCTAAATGTTTTTAATGTGTGTTATTAATATATGTTTGTAAGTCTTTTCACCCCCCTAAGGAAGGCGTTCCGCCAAAACGCGTTGGGGAATTTCAATAAAGCATCTGTGTCATCACCACTCTTCCATATCCGCAGTAGTTTGCATCTATTTTTCTTCCCACACCACTATCAACTTTTCTTCTCTATCCCCTTTCTCTCTCCTCCTCTCCAAGATCCTCACAGCAATAACTCTCAGCCAGTAGCCCCTTTTACAGTTAGCTTTCCCTCTCGTCTAGACCTTCTAGTAGCAACTTTCTGAACCCTTTTCCTACTCCCCTCATAGGTCCTCTACCACTCTCTTAGACTTCCTTCTTCCTTTCCCCTGCCCCTCTATCAGCTCCTCATTCCCTTACCCAACCCCCCTATCAGTAACTCCTCCTCCTCCTCCCCCACCCCTCCACACATACTTGTCTACTTTACATTAAGGTGCAGGCCCATTTTGAGACTATGTTCTTTGATTGTGAGAAGCAAATGTTTCAGATCATCTTCACTTTCAGCCAGTAATATGGTATCATCAGCATAGCAAAGGTTGTTGATGAGTCTTCCACCAATCTTCACACCTCCACCTCTTCATACAATCCTGCTTCTCTGATGATTTGTTCTGCATATAAATTAAACAGGTAGGGGGAAAGTATGCAGCCTTGTCTTACACCTTTGCTTATTTTAAACCATTCTGTTTCTCCTTGTTCCGTTTGAACTGTTGCTTCTTGATCAATGTACAGATTGTGCAAGAGTACGATCAGGTGTTCTGGTATACCCATGCTTCTTAATGTGGCCCAGAGTTTCTCATGGTTTACACAGTCAAAAGCCTTGCTATAGTCGATAAAGCACAAATAGATATCCTTTTGGTATTCTTTAGTCTTTTCAAGGATCCATCTCACATCCGCAATGATGTCTCTCGTTCCTCGCCCTTTCCTGAACCCTGCTTGCACTTCAGGTAGTTCTTGTTCCAGGTATGGTTGTAGTCTCTTTTGAATAATCTTCAGTAGAATCTTGCTGGCATGTGGGATCAGAACGATTATGCGATAATTTCCATAAACTGCTGGATCACCTTTCTTTAGTTTTGGTATAAATACAGATCTTTTCCAGACAGTTGGCCATGATGTTGTCTTCCATATTTCTTGGCAGAGCCTTGTAAGTAAGGTAACAGCTGCATCAGATTGCTGTGATACTTCTATGGGAATGCTATCAATGCCTGGTGCTTTGTTCTTTCATAACATAAATAATTCTGGTCTTCTCGGAGTAAAGTAAAATCTCACTTCTTGAAAATCACTCCATATAAACAAACAATCAAAGTGGAAACTATTTTTAGTGTGGAAAACTGTTTAACTTTTTTATCATAGACAATTTCTATTACAAACCCCAGGAAGTCTCAGACCAAAACAGCGCTCAAAGCTGATAACTGACTTATGGATAAACAGCAGCACTTAATAGCATCAACGACAAACCTAGGAGTAGTTTTTTGTCAAAAATCACCAGTTCTCCACCACCTGTGTATCAGAAACTATTAGACTTAAAAACTAAGAGTTTTCCACACTAAAAATAGTTTCCACTTTGATTGTTTGTTTGTTTATATGGAGTGATTTTCAAGAAATGAGATTGTTCTTTCATAAGGCTTTCAATGCTGCTTCAACTTCTTCTTTCATCACCAATGGTTCCCGATCATAAGGTACAGGTTGAAACGGCTGTTGGTCCACTTGATCTTTATCATATAAAAACTCTGTATATTCCTTCCACCTTTCTTGATCTTCTCAGCATTATTCAACATAGAACCTTGAGCATCTTGTAACATTCCAATTCGAGGCTGGAACTTTTTCTTTAACTCTCGTAGTTTTAGGAAAGTCGATCTTGTTCTTCCTCTAATAGTTTCTGCTTCTATTTCCTTGCATGCGTCATTGTAGTACTTTTCCTTGTCCTGTCTTGCTGCACGTTGGAAATCTCTGTTGAGTTCTGTGATTGTCTTTTTTTCTCCTCTGGCTTTAGCTTCTCTACATTTCTGGGTAATTTTCAGAGTTTCTTCCGTCATCCATTTTGGCCGTTTTTTTCTTTTTCACCTTTTGTAGAGACTTCTCGCTTTCTTCCAACACAACCTTCTTGATATCATTCCATAACTCTTCTGGAACTCTGTCATTTGTATCTAAAGCAGCAAATCGATTTTGCAGGCAGTCTTTAAATTCCAGTGGTATATTCTCAAGGTCATATTTTGCTGCATTCATGAGTGGTTTGCTCTTTTTCAACTTTAGCTTGAGTTTGCAGACTAGTAGTTGATGATCTATACCACAGTCAGCTCCAGGTTTTGTCTTTGTTGATGTTATAGAGCTTTTCCATTGTTGACTTCCACAGATGTAGTCAATTTGATTTTTTATATAATCCACTGGGTGAAGTCTATGTGTACAGTCGCCGCTTGTGTTGCTGGAAGAAGGTGTTTGAGATGAATAAATCGTTGGTCTTGCAGAATTCTATCAGTCTTTCTCCAGCTTCATTTCTGTTGCCAAGTCCATATTTTCCAACTACTTTGCCTTCTTCTTTGTTGCCAACCTTTGCGTTCCAGTCACCCATGACTATCAGGATATCCTGTTTGCATGTTCTGTCAATTTCAGCTTGTACTTGTTCATGGAACTCTTCAATTTCATTCTCCTCTGCAGCTATTGTTGGGGCATATACTTGAATTATAGTTGTGTTGATAGGCATTCCTCGTAGACGAACAGAGATTAAGCGTTCGCTGACTGCATTGTATTTCATTACAGTTCTTGCAAGTTTCTTCTTTATTATAAATGCAACACCGTTTCTTCTTTGTCTTCATTTCCAGCATAGTAGACCATGTGATCATCTGATGCAAAGTGCCCGATGCCAGTCCATTTCAGTTCGCTGACACCCAACAGATCAAGTTGTAAATGTTCCATTTCATTCTTGACCACCTCCAGCTTCCCCTTGGTTCATGCTTCGTACGTTCCATGTTCCAATGTGTAAGACATCTTTACAGCCTCTGATTCTCATTTCATGCACAGCTACATCAGCAGTCAGACGTCCCAAGGGCTTTGATCCAACCGCATCATAAATGCTGGCTTTACTCTGAAAAGTCTTCAGCTCTTCCCTAGTAGCTAGTTGAGTGCCTTCCGACCTGGGGGTCTCACCTTCCAGCACTATAGCACAATTTGTTTTGTTGTAACTATCCATTGGGTTTTCATGGCAAGATACAGAAGCAGATTGCCGGGCCTTTCTTCCGCACAGTTTAAGTTTGGTGTTGTTGCCGTTGTCACAGAAATGTGATCCTCTGCCGTCAACACTATCCCATTCTGCTGCTGCTCAGATGGGTGGTTTGTCTTGGTCTGACACCTCAGCTGAGACCTGTCCATCTTGGGAGACCCTGCCAGTAGTTAAACTACCAATAGTTTAGCTCTCAGCATCAATGATGTACACAAGCCCTCACAGCACGACAAGCTGCAAACCTCTATAAGGCAAACAAAATGCAGGAAGTCTGTCTGTTCTATACTGCTGTTGCTCTCTGCTCCCCCTACAGCTCATTAGTCAGACATTCCACAAACAGCCAAATAGGCTGCAGAGGGAAGAGGTAGCAGTAGCAAAAGAGATGCAAGCCTTCTTTCCCTTGCGGTCTAGTAGTATGGAGCTTTCAGCTCTCAAACCAGAGGAATGCAGGAGAAAATACTGGGGGTGCTCAAACACGTACATTATTGAAAACTATGCACAGCGGGACTATGAAAACTTTAAGCTGCTCTAACAGCCTAACATGCCTGCCAAGATACCTTCCTATCTCTCTCTCTGAAATCAATGTGGAAGTGACATAAGAATGTCCCCTAAACCCTGAAGTTCTGAAAGGGCCCCAAGATTTCACTATCCACCACACATGCAATTTATCCGATGGCCATAATCATGATATATTTTATTTATTTATTTCAGTGCTTTTATATGCCACTCCTTCCTGAGATCAGGGGCAGTTTACAATGAACTCAACAGTATACATTAAACATTGGTGGTTACATCAAACTGGGTTGCGGGGGGGGGGGGTAATATAAGGGGAGTATAATTTATATTTAACTATGTACAACATAAACTACGTATATACAATATAGTCCAATACTGTTTTAAGATGTTCATAGAGTGGGGGAAGGAGGGTGGGATGCATTAGTTGAATGGAAAGTTGCGGAGGTTATGTAGTATGATTGTTGTCATTGCCAAAATGTTCAACTAATAGGTAAGTTTTGATATGTTTTATATATATAATATATGTTTTATATATATAATATATATATTGATATATATAACCACACAAGCTCAGCAAAGGTACTTGAGAGGTTCTCCAGTACTACCGGTATTATAGCCACAGCAGTGACCAATATCTCCTGACTCCATCATTCATTCTGGTGCTGTGGATGAGATAGGTGGGGAGGAACTTCAAATTATGAAGTCCTTTTGGAAGCACTAGGGAAACTGGGGACATCAAGATGCTAAGGTCACTTTAACACTGATGTTGCATGGGTAGGGGCTATAGGGTTGCCTTCCACACCACTTTAATATTTCTTGTCAAGTGAAGGTATGGGGTGCTGAATAACAGCTTCCATCAGGTCTATCATTACCACTAGCAGTAATTCCCAGACATTACCAGCAACAATAAAACACACTGTCAATGCCCAATGTGCTAAACGCTTTATGCCCTTTAGTAAATCAGAGTTAAATCTCCTGACAACACACAGGTTAATATCACTCCGTTAATGGCTGCTTTGAACATGGTTTCGTAAACAGACCTGAATCACATCTGCTGCTAAAAACACCCCTATTATAATCAAGAAAGCTATTTCTTACTTGAACTACTCTGAACTTACATAATCCAAAAAGCCTGGAAACAATTCTGCACTCCATGCTTCTATTAATTCTTCTAACAATAGCAGAGAAATTTATCAAAAATTGTCTGGAGGGTAGAGATTTCACCTGCAGTTCCGACAGTAACTGCCGTATGTTTTACTCTTGTTGTTTTTATTAAATATCGATTGACAAGGTTCAAAATAAAATAGATGTTCTCCTAGGCTTGACATACCAGCTTAAGAAAAAACGTTTTTCATCTATAAGACAAAATAAAGCAAGGAAATCACTTAAATTATAGACTTCTGTTTTTCTTATTTTAACCCAAGGATGACCAAACAGCAACTCCAGGTTCATACACAGATAGTGCAGCTCATATACCACACTGGTTATACTAGCTGTAACTGCCACCACAGAAACATAAAAACTTGGCCTGTACAGCAGGACAATGAAAAGGAACTGCACAACCAAAAGTGCAAGTGCTTGGTCTTGTAGCAGGAGAATGAGGAGGCCTGAGAGGCTATGAATAAACATAAGTGTCTTAGGATGAGGAGGAGCTAGGCCCTGGAAGGGTAATAACGGAGAAAAGTAAAAGCATAGTCATTGAAAAGGAGGGTGCCTATGCTGGGGAAGTGTGACATTGTCCCTGTGATGGGATATAAGCTTGGTTCCAGTGGGGGAGAAAGAAGGTGTATATATCTGTCTTGTATCTCTCTGTCCCTGCGGTGTGTGCTGTGTCAAAGAAAGGGAGGTTGATAAATATTCTTTGGTCTGAGGGCAGGGGGAAAGAGGAAGATTTTGCCCAAGCCTTTTCAGTGGTAGTCCAAGGCAAGTCATATAAAGGCACAATGTATTTCCCTGTTCCCAGAAGGCTTACAATCTACGGGGCCAATGCAGAAATGCTGCATTATACTCTAGAAATACAAAATAAAAAAAGACAAACCCCCAAACCAACAAGGTGATCACAATAATGCAACCCAAAAGAAAAGATCACCCTGTGCGCTATGCAACACACTATAATTTTTGTCGGGACAGAAGGTCAGGAGAGGGCTAAGAGTAGTTATTCACCTGTAACAGGTGTTCTCCAGGAGCAGCAGGAATCAGTCCTCACATATGGGTGACGTCGGCGCCGACGCAGCCCTCGTGCGGAGCATTTCCCCAGCTTTCAAAGAAAGCCTTTGGGAATGCAGCGCGCATGCGCAGTCCCCTTCCCGCCCAAGGGTGCCATCTTGCTCAGTCTGATGACATAGCTAAAAGACAGCAAAAACAGAAAAATAAATCATATGACTGCAACTCCACGGGGAGGAGGGAGGGTCATGAGGACTGATTCCTGCTGCTCCTGGAGAACACCTGTTACAGGTGAGTAACTACTCTTTCTCCAGACCAAGCAAGAAGTCAGTCCTCACATATGGGACTCCCCAGCGCTAGGCTACCGGGAACCCAAAGCTGAAAAAATAAGCTTCCTCTAGAGCCTCAGCATGCGAGATAAGAATCTTCTCTGAGAATGCCCCCGAACGGTAGCCCAACACAAGGGCAGGAGGGTAGGAGTTGCCTAAACCTCAAAGAGATTACGGAGTACCGCCTGTCCGAAAGCACTGTCCCTGCGGGACTCCCTCTCGAGGCAGTAATGGGTCGCAAAAGTCTGGCTTGAAGACCAAGTAGCGGCCCGGAAGATGTCTGCCAACGGAACAGAGCGGAGATGAGCTACTGACGCAGCCTTCGCCCTGACACGGTGGGCCGTGACTCGACCCTACAAGGAGAGGCCAGCTGCTCTGTACGCCCAGGCGATACAGTCTGCTACCCAAATGGATAGGGTACGCTTGGAGACAGGTGACCACAGCTTATTAGAGTCAAAAGATACGAAGAGCTGAACAGCCCTTCGATGCCCCTGCGTACGGTCAATGTAGAAAGACAACACCCTCCTACAGTCAAGGGTATGCAAGACCATTTCAGCCCGGCTGGCATGCGGCCTAGGAAAGAAGGTCGGAAGAACCACCTCCTGATTGAGGTGGAAGGAGGAGACAACCTTTGGAAGGAACTTAGGATGAGTCCGTAAGACCACCCTGTTCCTAGAGAACCGTGTGTACGGTCTATCAGAAACCAGAGCCTGTAGTTCACTCACACGTCTGGCCGAGGTAAGAGCCACCAAAAACAACGCCTTCCAGGAAAGGAAGCGTAAATGACAGGTAGCAATCGGCTCAAATGGTGGGCGAGTAAGCTGTTGCAAGACCACATTCAAATCCCATTCAGGGGCTGGTGGACAAATCGGAGGCTTGAGCAAAAGCAGGCCTCTGAGGAAGCGGAAAAACCAGTCCAAGGCATGATGAATGGAAAGACAGAGTCCTTTATTGAGCCTTTGACCGTCCAAAGGTGGTCAAAGGCTCAATAAAGGACTCTGTCTTTCCATTCATCACGCCTTGGACTGGTTTTTCTCTGTTTTGCGTGGTTTGGTGTTTTCCTAGTGTTGTACTCTGAGGAAGCGGGCCACTAAGGGATGGACCGACAGAGATTGGCCTTCCACCGGTGAGTGGTGTGCTGACAGAGTACTGAGGTGGACCCGAACAGAGTTGGATTTAAGGCCTAGGTCCGACAGGTGAAGCAGATACTGCAGCACCACTGGTACCAGGCACGAAAACGGATCCTCTTGGCGCTGAGCACACCAGGTGGAGAACCTACGCTACTTGAGGGCATAAGACGTCCAAGTGGATTGTCTCCTAGAGGCCAAAACCACCTCCTCCACTTCCCTAGGGAGAAGTAAAGGGGCTAGAACTACCCTTTCAGCAGCCAGGCCATCAAATGGAGGGACTGGAGGTTGGGGTGCAGGAGAGATCCCTGATCCTGAGACAGGAAATCGGGTTGCACCCCCAGAGGAAGGGGAGTGTCCACCGCCAATTGCAGAAGGAGTGGAAACCACGGTTGCCTCGGCCATCTGGGGGCTACCAGAATCAGGGAGGCCCTGTCCCGAAGAACCATGAATAGGGTTCGGGCCACTAGAGGCGTTGGAGGAAGCGCATACAGCAGGCCCGTAGACCAAGAGATTAGGAAGGCATCTGCTGCTATTCGCAGAGGATGCGATTGTCTGGAACAGAACCTGGGCAGCTGACGGTTCAGTGGACTGGCAAAAAGATCTATGATTGGAAGACCCCATTTTAGGAAGATCTGCTGGGCCACCAGGGGATTCAAATGCCATTCGTGAGGCTGTAGAATCCTGCTCAACCTGTCTGCCAGGTAATTTTCCTGGCCAGGTAGATAAACTGCCTTGAGAAACATGCCGTGCTTGACTGCAAAGGTGCAAAGGGCCTGTGCTTCCTGACACTGAAGCCTGGACCCTGTGCCTCCTTGTTTGTTCACATAGAACATTGCTACTTGGTTGTCCGTCTGAATCAAGACAGACTGGTGAGAGAGGACATGAGAAGAAGTTTGTAGAGCTAATCGAACAGCTCGTAACTCCAACAGATTGATCTGCTGTGTGGCCTCCCAAGGGGACCAGAGGCCCTGAGTGCATGCCCCCTGGCAATGTGCACCCCAACCCTGAAAAGAAGCATCGGTCGTCAGCACTTGTGTGTGTGGTGGTGCCTGGAAAGGCACCCCTTTGACCAGGTTGGGGAGATGCAGCCACCATTGCAGGGAGGCCGCTAGAAGCTTGGACACTCTTACTTTGTCTCTTAAGTCTCCTGTGGCCTGTATCCACTGAGCTTTGAGGCACCACTGAGCAGGCCGCATATGCAGATGAGCATTTGGGGTTACATGGACCGTGGATGTCATGTGGCCCAAAAGCCTCAGGAAATGTCTGGCAGAGACCAGAGATCCCTTGTGAAAGTGCTGGGCTAGAGCTATCAGTCTGTGAGCCCTGTCCTCAGGCAAATAAGCCATTGCTTGTAAGGTATACAACCTTGCTCCTATAAACTCTATGTCCTGTGAGGGGAGCAAAGTGGACTTTGTGAAATTTATGACAAAGCCCAGGTGCTGAAGAAGAGAGACAGTACGAAGAGTGGCCTGTCTGGCCTCCTGTGGAGACTGTCCCCTGTTGAGCCAGTCGTCCAGGTATGGAAAGACAAAGATGCCCTGGTTTCTAAGATTGGCCTCCATCACCGCCAGGCACTTGGTGAAAACCCTGGGTGTGGAGGTTAGGCCAAATGGAAGTACTCTGTACTGAAAATGCTTTCCTCCCACTACAAATCTGAGATATTGTCTGTGGTGTGGATGAATGAGGATGTGAGTATAAGCATCCTTTAGGTCTAAGGAGCATAGTCAAACTCCCTGCTGGAGGTAGGGCAGCAGGATTCCAAGGGTAAGCATCTTGAACTTTTCCCTCTCCAGGAACTTGTTGAGATTTCGCAAGTCTAGGATGGGCCTGAGGCCTCCTGTCCTTTTTGGTACCAGAAAGTACCTTGAATAGAAGCCTTGGCCTCTCAGATGGTGAGGCACCGGTTCCACCGCCTGCTCCTGTAGGAGACTTGCCAACTCCTGAAGGAGGAGGTTCCTGTGCAGAGGGAGTCTTGGAGGCTCCCCTGGAAAATAGGAGGGAGGTAACTGGCTGAAGTGGAGCAAGTAGCCCTTTTGGACTATGCTCAGTACCCAGGTATCCCCTGTTATAGCTGACCATCTGTGGGCTTACAGTGTCAGCCGGCCTCCTGTGCTGAGTGGAGCCAGCTGTGGGGGAGAGGCTATGCAGTGGGAGTCAAAACCCCGCTCCCTGCTGTGCAGGAGCCGGAGCTGGCGGCTTGAGGGTTTTCTGCCTACGGGGCCCATGTCCCTGCCCCTTGGCCTGCTGACCCTGCTGGGGAGCTATAGAGGCCAGGAATTGAGGGTAGGATTTGTAGGCAGAGGCCTTCCTAGGGTAAAAGGGCTTTTTCCCCGAGCCCTTCTTCTTTTGAGAAGGGACAAAAGTCTTCGTGGACAGCCTTGCCCTGGTGAGAGTCTCAGTCTCGATTTCTGCAGCCTTTTCAGCCATGGGTTTGCCAAAGAGGTTTTCACCCTGGTAGGGGACATCGACCAAATTGTCCTGGACCCATGGCTCGAGGTTGGATGACTGTAGCCAGGCCTGACGGCATGCAGCGATGCCGGCCGCTGCTACTCGGGCTGAAGCCTTGAAGCCATCATAGGCTGCTCGAGATATAAACTTCGAGCACTCTTGAATCCCCGATGACAAAGCTTTGAACCTCTGCAAAGGTTCCTCGGAGAGGCCAGCAGAGAACCCGGCAATCTCCTTTGCCAGGTCTCGGAGGTACATGCCCATGTACAGCTGGTAAGTCTGGACACGGCAAGCCAGCATAGAGCCCTGGAAGCACTTTCTACCGAGGGCATCCAGGTTTCGGGCCTCCCTGCCGGGGGGCACCGAGGAGTGCATCTTCTGACTCTTCAGACAATGCATGGCCGATTCCACAACCATGGAGTGGTGCGGTAGCTGTGCCTTCTGGAACCCAGGGCTCTTACGGACTCGATAGATAGAATCGACCCGTTTGTTGAGAACCGGCGCCGAGAGCAACCGTTCCAGCATCGGAGGAACCAGTACAGTAAAGGCCTCCTTTGGTGGAGAGTCATACTGGAGGGCCTCGAGCTCTTCGGCTTGAGGCTCCTCCTTGGGATCCACGGGGAAGGCCAAGGCCTTGGCCATGTCCCTCACGAAGTCCGAGAACAGAGTATCCTCCGGGGGGGGGGGGGGGGGGACCTTCTCCGAGGCTCGGACTCCAGTGAGTCCTATGGGACACACTGGGTCCGGAAAGTGTCCGGGGACTCCTCGTCCTCCGTTTCCCACCCCAACCCCTCCGAAGAGGAATCGAGCGGCTCCGGTCGGGCGGGCACTGATGCCATCTGTCCCGATGCTGAGGGTACCGGCGTCGACGACCTCAGTCCCATATGGGAGGCCGAGGGAGACCTTGGCCAAGGATCGACTCAAGACCGCATGGACTCGAGGATCGGCTCAGCCTCCGGGGTCGACTTGGACGTCGAGGTCCCTGTGGTCGGGGCAGATGCACCGGTCAGACTGGCGATCAGCACCCGCTGCTGTTCCATGAAGGCAGCCAAGCTGCTCTCAAAGGCCGTCAACCTGAGTCCGAGCTCAGGAGACTCAGCAGCCCCCGACTCGGCTCCCCCGGAGGAGAGTCTACAAAGACAACAGCACTCACGTGACTCGGGGACTCTGGCTCCACACGAGGTAGTTTAGCAGGCCTCTCCGGCTCCGAGGACCCGGGACGGCAGTCGGGGCTATGCGACCTGGCCTTCGAGGGACCAAGAGCGTCCACCAATGCCGCCCTCGTGGGTTTCTTCTTCCTTTTGTGTTCCCGTGAGGGAGACCCCCGCTCAAAGCTCCGACGATGCTCGGTGTCAGACTCCCGAGACGTCGAGGCCTCTGACGAAGTCCGGGCCTGGCCGAACACGGAGTCAGAGAAGATCCTTTCTCGTTTGTGCTGATGGCTCCTCAACGCCTTAGATGACATTTTGCCACACGGGCCACAGATCATCGGGTCATGATCGAGCCCGAGGCATCAGAGGCAACAGTCATGTGTGTCGGTGAGAGACATCAGTTTCTTACACCAATCACACTTTTTGAACCCGCTGGCAGCCATCGGGGGAAAAGGGCCCCTGCAAGGTCAAAAGACCGGGCTGCCAGTGAAAAAAGAAAAAAGGTGCGAACGCTAGTCTCGAAGGACAAAAACTGAAAAAGTAGCTCCGGGCTCGATACCGGTGTACCGCGCCCAGGTGGGAAGGGGAACCGGCGTCAAACCGGCAAAAAACCACAAACTCCTCGAAGAAAATCAACTTTTAACCGGGTGACCAAGACACACGTCCATTAGGCTCCGCGGAAAAAAGAAGACTGAGCAAGATGGCACCCTAGGGCGGGAAGGAGACCGTGCATGCGCGCTGCATTCCCAAAGGCTTTTTTTGAAAGCTGGGGAAATGCTACGCACGAGGGCTCCGTCGGCGCCGACATCACCCATATGTGAGGACTGACTTCCTGCTTGGTCCTGGAGAACAAACATTCCCCCTCTCGGATGACCATAACATCCCTTTTCATTCAAATGTCCCATTTCATTCAAATGTAAATTAAAACATCTTCACTTATCTGAAATGCAGTCCAAACAGCGTAAAAGGAATTTTGTGGCATGAAAAAGATCCTTCAAGTTCTGTATCACATGACATGCATGTTTCCAGCCCACTCCCTGCTCTGTATCAAGTGTGGTCAGTGTTTTATCAGCAGGATCACCAAACACTCTGCCAAACAAAGAACTGCCGCTGCAACTACCTTTCAGATAACTGAAGATGTTTTAATTTACATTTGAATAACAAGGGACGTAATGGTCATTCAAGAGGGGGAATGTTTGTACCCCTCTCCTGAGTCCACCTATGTCGTGTATGCTATTCGTTGCCCTAGTGATCTTCTGTACATAGGGAAAACCATACGCCCGTTTAAGATCAGAATGAAGGAGCATGAGAGTAGGTTGCGATGTAGACTAATGGAAGCCCCTATAGTACAGCATTGCGTGCAATTTGGCCACCTTTATGAACACCTGAGGTGTTGGTGTATTGAAGAAGTCCATAGGGGTTCCCAGGGATAATCGCGAGACCAGACTTTGCTTATTCGAGAGCAATGATGGATTTATAAATCTGATTCCGTCCAACCAAACGTTTAAATTTACGTATGGATTGGTTGGTATGTATTTGAGCATAGGGGGCTCCCTATTGGAGAATGCCTTAGGGGACGAGACAATGTATCATTGGCTGGCAGGGTTTTAAAATCACAGCCCTGAATAGGGGTCCGCATGCGTGACGTTTTCAGACGGTTTCCGACATATGCAATCGGGAGGTTTCTGAAGAGTAAGTGGGCAGCAGCATCAGGTAGGTAATCAAAGTAACTGGGAGGTGATTATTAAGAAAACTTAACACCATTATAGTTCGGTTACCGGGAGTATTTTGATATCGTTGCAGAAAGAAGCATGGCACGAGGTCCCCTGAGGAACCCGTAAGGTGAAACGCGAGGGCACCTACTGACATGGCGTTGGGACAAGTCAGAACAATTGAAGTGAAGTGAAGAGAAGATTAGTGTCTGCTTGTGTAGCTAAGTACATTCACTAGTTTAATATTAATAAGAGATTTGTGAGAAGAACCATAAAAGTTTAAGACACAGCATTCATGAGTTGTCAATCGCTTTCATTTGTTCTATATTAATTATTATATTAATAATAATTAATAATATAATTAATATAATCACTTTCATTTGTTCTATTATATTATCATTTGTTCTATTATATTAATTATAGATTACAAAGGTCATTGATGCTAACGGGCGCATAACTGGGAAGTATCATTCAACCCAGACATTGGTGCCATTGTTTGTCTGAGACCTGAATTAGATATAGGAATAAGTGCAGGATTATTGAACTAGAAGTGAGATATTGAGTGAACAAAGGCAAAAATTGTTACTACAAAGATTTAAACTTGGCAATTAGTAGTTAGTTGTTCTTTTTTTCTTATATGCTGATTTTCTTCTTTAGTAGATTAGGGCCTTATTTTACCACTTTCAAGATGATATTTGAAAAGTCTGCTCTCTTATCACTACTAGTCAGTAATCTGTACAGACTACACAGATATGTCTTATTTTGTTTGTTTCACTCTTGGGTCTTAAGGTAATTACAACAGTTTTTCTGTATTTGAGGTATATGTTTTGGATTCCAGGTAAGACGTGCACTTTGTTTTGAAAGCTTATCTGATCTCAGTTACTGGAAAACTACTAAGTGAAAAAAACAGATATATGTTGTGACACTGCGAGAAAGACAGCAGTACATGCTGATTTTTGTTTTGGTTTTAGATACTAATAACCTACATTTTAAACCCCCTTATTTTAATTAATCATTTCAATAGTGTGATTTCCCTTATATAGCAGATTCTATTAGTTTCTTTCCAGCTCAGCTACTTCTTCTGAAGTTATATAAAGTACTCCCTTACCTGATTATTACTAGTGTTCAAACTTTTGTATTTATTGCCCTTCCTAAACTCTTAGTTGGAGTGGAGGAATAGCCTAATGGTTAGAACACTGGCTTGGTAACCAAGAAACCAGGGTTAAATTCCCACTAGTACCCCTTGTGGCCTTCGGCAAGTCACTTAACCCTCCATTGCCTCAGAAGAAAGGCCTGGCAATCTACTTCCGGTCACACTGCCAAGAAAACTCAGGAGCTTCTGGGTCAACAGGAGTCAGCATTGATTCAGAGGCACAGACTGCATTTGCAAACCCTTAGTTAGTGTATAGACTCTAGATACGTCTTCCTATTGAGATTGCAGCTATAAAATGTTGTGAAAGAATAATTTTCATGCCATAAGGACTTCAGTTATATGGCATGTTTAATGCTAATTAGGAGATATTTAGAGATGTTATTTGGAATGAGCAGACATACATTTATTTCTTCTACCTGCGTTTCACTTAAAAACAGCAGTAAGTTTTTGAAAACTCAGTTTGAAAACATTAGTATGGTATGAAGAAAGGTCTATATATGTAGTTGGTGGTATCAAGCAAGTGATGAGAAAGTGTTTGCAAGAAGTGAGATGGGATATTAATAGTGAAAAAGATTTCTGACGGACAGTAAACGGGTAAAGATAATCTGACGATGTTAAGTGATGTGTCAGTTTAATGAATATGTAAAGGGAGATGAGATTCTATGATTGATCTGAATCTGTAATTTGCACAGTTCATGTTTTTTCTCCTGCTATCTGTATGGGTTTGCACTGTAACATGAAATGGATTCAATGATTCAATGGATCGGGAAGAAGGATATACACTGCTTTGGAACTTGATAGAGGTAGACAGCACAGATAACAGCTTGGATGAACAAATAAGGCAGGACTGTGTGTGTTTAGAGTATCTCTGTTAGTGAGAGATAACTGTTTAAGGGCGTAAGGAAATTCCTTCTTGCCAGATACCAGCATGCTTAGATAGAGAAGTTATTTTTAAAGATTTCAGGGAGCATATCAAAATACAATACACTTAAAGTCTAGCATCAATGCTGCTAATGATTTTTCCCATAGATAGATCAAATTGGTTGCAGCATTGACATAAGAACATAACATGCCATACTGGGTCAGACCAAAGTCCATCAAGCCCAGTATCCTCTTTCCAACAGTGGCCAATCCAGGTCACAAGTACCTAGTAGTTTCCCAAAAAGACAAGTTGCAGAATGCTTATCTCGGGGCAAACAATGGATTACCTGGGTCCTCTTTAATAGTGGTTTATGGACCTTTCCTCCAGGAACTTCTCCAAGCCTTTTTAAAACCTAGCTACAATAACAGTTTTTACTACATCCTCCACTAACAAATTCCAGAGTTTGATTACGCATTGAGTGAAAAAATATTTTCTCTTATTAGTCTTAAATGGGTTACATTGCCACTTCATTGCATGCCCCCTAGTCTTTCTACATTTTGATGCCATAAAGAATCGATCTACATTAACCCGTTCCACTCCATTCATTAATTTATAGATCTCAATCATATCTCCCCCCTCAGCTGTTTCTTTTCCAGGCTGAAGAGCCCTAACCTTTTAAGTCTCTCCTCATAGGGGTATCCTTCATCCCCTTTACCATTTTGGTGGCTCGTCTCTGTACCATTTCTAATTCTACTATATTCTTTTTAAGATACGGCAACCAGAACTGCACACAACATTCAAGGTGCGGTTGTATGATGGAATGATACAGAGGCATTATAATATCCTTTGTCTTATTCTCCATTCCTTTACTTATGATTCCTAGCATTTTATTTGCCTTGCTTGCCGCCGCTGCACAGTGGGCAGAGGGTTTCAACATGTTATCCATGATGATGCCTAAATCTCTTTCTGGGTGGTGGTTCCTAATGTGGAACTTTGTATCGTGTAATCATAGTTTGGGTTGTTCTTTCTAGGTACATAACTTTGCACTTCTCCATATAAAATTTTATCTGTCATTTGAACATCCAGTCTTCCAATTTATCAAGGTCCTCTTGCAATTTTTCACAATCCTTTTGGGTTTTAACAACTTTGAAAAACTTTATGTCATCTGCAAATTTGCCTACCTCACTCACTATTCCCATTTCCAGGTCATTTATGAATATATTTAAAAAAGCAGAGGACCCAGCACAGATTCCTGGGGTACTCCACTATTCTCCTTTCTCCATTGCGAAAATTGGCCATTCAGCCCTACCCTCTGCTTTCTATCTTTTAGCCAGTTCCTGATCGACTACAGTACACTGCCTCCTATCCCATGACTTTTTAACTTTGCCAAGAGTCATGAGGGACCTTGTCAAAAGTTTTCTGAAGATCCAGATACACTATATCGACCGTCTTCACCTTTGTGTACCTGCTTAATCACACTTTCAAAAAAAATAAAACCGATTAGTAAGACAAGACCTTTCTTGGCTAAAGCCATGTTGGCTGTCTCACACTAAACCATGGCTATCTACAAGTTCAGTAATTTTGTCCTTTATAAAGTTTCTACTATTTTGCCTGGTACTGATGTCATGCTCACTGGCCTGAAGTTTCTCGGATCACCCCTGGAACCCTTTTTAAAAATTGGCATTACTTTGGCCATTTGCCAATCTTCAGGTACTACAGATGATTTTAATGTTAGTTCACAGATTCCTAATAGTAGGTCAACAATCTCATATTTCAATTTTTTCAACACCCTCAAATGTATACCATCCGGACCAGGTGATTTGCTACTCTTCAGTTTATCAAACAGCTGCAATACATCTTCCCGGTTTATCAATATTTCTTTCAATTCTTCAGCTGCATAAGCTTTAAATACCATTTCAGTCATGGGTAACTTACGTACATCATCTTCAGTGAAGACAGAAACAAAGAATTCATTATGTCTCAACTATGGCCTTGTCCCCTGTTAGTGCCCCTTTTATCCCTCTATCATCAAATGGTCCAACTGACTCTCTCACAGGTTTTTTGCTACGAATGTACTTGATAAAGTTTTTATTATGTGTTTTTGCTTCCACAGAAAGTTTGTTTTTTTTTCAAATTCTCTCTTTGCCTGCCTTATTAATGCCTTGCATCTAACTTGCCAGTGCTTATGTTGTTTCCAGTTTTCGTCATTTGGCTCCTTTTTCCTGAAAGATGCTTTTTTTGGCTACAACAGCCTCTCTGACCTCACCTTTAAACCATGCTGGCAGTTTTTTGCACATCATTTCACCTTTCTTAAAGCATGGAATACAGCTGGTCAGGGCTTCCCAAGATAGCATTTTTAAACACCAATACTTAATGTAAATCTTTAACTTTTACAGCTGTTCTTTTTAGTATTTTCTTAACTGGTTTACACATTTTATTATAGTCTTCCTTTTGAAGGTTAAAAGGCAGTACTGTGGATTTCCTTGCCATCCTTCCTGTATTTATTAAATCAAATGTTATCATGCTATGATCACTATTGCCAAGTGGCCCCAAAACCCATATCTCTTGCACAAGATCCTGTGTTCCATTAAAGACTAGGTCCAAAATAGCTTCCTCTCTTATCGGTTCATGAACCAGCTGCTCCAAGAAGCAGTCATTTATTTCATCTAGAAACCTTATTGCCCAAGCATGTCCTGCTGTGAGACTGACCCAATCGATATTGGGGTAATTGAAATCACCCATTATTATTACAGTGTTGAAACGTTTGTTAGCTTCCCTTATTTCTTTGAACATTTCATCATACATTCTGGCCAGGGGGTCGGTAGTAAACCCCCACTTCCACCACCTTTCCCTATTTACATGGAATTTCTATCCATAGAGATTCTACAATGTGTTTCCTGCAAAACTTTAATCCTGTGTGACGTAATGGCCTCTCTAACCTAGAGCGCAACCCCTCCACTAATTTGATGTACCCTATCATTGCAATATAGTTTGTACCCAGGTATCACAATGTCCCATTGGTTTTTCTCCTTCCACCAGGTCTCTGAGATACAAAGCATATCCAACCTCTCATTTAGTGCTATATATTCTAACTCTCCAATCTTATTTTTTTTACATTTAGTATTTGCATACAGGCATTTTAGAGATTGTATTTTGTTCATATTAATCTGGTTATCAGTAGACAGGTGTAATTTGGAATCTTTCAGCTCTGTATGCTCTGTACCTAAGGGCATCTGGGTTACTTTTATCTTTATTGGAACCTCTCTGTCGGGATGCCCTAAGTTCTCTCTTTTGCTAGCATCCTTCAAGGATACATCCTTCTGAACCATGCGCTCTTAAGCGACTACTGGCTTTCCCCTATAACCTAGTTTAAAAGCTGCTCTCTCCTTTTTAAAGGCTAATGTCAGCAGCTGCGATCGTGAGATTATGTTTAAGGTTATTTTACAGGGATTCTAGATTGGACAATTGTGATGCAGGAAGAAAAAAACCCCTAAAACCATAAACCACCCATTTACTGTGTTTGTAAAGAAGTTTAATCCACGATGAGCAAATTTTGTTTTCTAGGTTTCACAGGCCCAAGCTTATCCTGGTTAAAAAAAAATTATCTGCTAATTTCATTCTATGTGTAAAAATGTAAATGCTGAGGTGGTGAGGCTGAAGAGCATTCAAGACAGTGAGAAGTACATTGATGAGATGCTTCTTGAAACATCCAAGCTCTCCAGCAGAGGTGAAGATGGGAGCCTACAAAATTACTAAAGTTGGACACGAGTCATCAGGGCCTACAGAAGCACCAATCCAACTCCTCCAGCCTTTCAATTGAAGAACTAATATGTAGCCCTTGAAGTGGAAGAGGTGAAAGCATCCCAGAAAAGGGAGTAACCACAGCTCAATCACCCCAAAGTTGCAGAATCAGTCACCAAGAGGAAGCGAGGGCTAGTGGTGGTTGGTGACTCTCCTCTGAGAGGTACTGAGGCATCCATCTGCAGACCAGATTTGATATTCAGAGAGGTCTGCTCTCTGCCAGGTGCCAAAATCTGAGATTTTATGGAGAGTGCCGAGACTCATCAAGCCTACTGACTATTACGCGATGTTGCTCATCCATGTCGGCACAAATGATACTGACAGGTATCCTTTTCAGCATATCAAAAGTGAATTCATGGCTCTGGGACAGAAGGTGAAGCAGAAAGGTGCACAGGTGGTGTTCTCTTCAATCCTCCCTGTTCAAAAATGCATCCTGGAGAAAAATGCATGGCTGCATGAATGGCGTCATCGAGAGCATTTTGGTTTCCTGGACCATGGGAAGATGTTTCAAGAGGTGCAGAGCAGAGATGATGTCCATCTGTCCAAGATGGGTCGACCTGTCTTCAATAGCAGACTGGCTTACCTACTGAAGCGGGCTTTAAACTAGATTCGTCGGGGATGGTTGACGAACGCCCCCAAGTAAGTGAAACATTAAATACTTCTATAGCAATGGGTAAAAGAAGCAACATCTGGAAAGCAGCATGGGAAATAAGATCCCAGAAGTTGAGGCGTTAATGGAAGATGACGACTTGGATTTAGTGATGATTACAGAGACATGGTTCATGGACAACCATGACTGGGATATAATTATACCAGCCTATACTTTACTCAGGAAGGATAGGATAGGAAGAAGGGGAAGAGGAGCAGCACTATATGTAAAAAAATAATATTAAATCTATAGAGGCACTGTGGGTTAAACTAGAAAAGGGGAAAGAGAAATCCATTTAGGGTCGCCATCCTGAACTCGATAGCAGGAGGATCTGCAGCTTTTAGCATGGGCACCAAGGGTCTCGGGCCAGACGCCAGCACTCTCGAGAGTGCGACCTTGACAAAGACCACGGCCTCGGGGAGCCTTGCACAGTAACTGCTGCCAAAGACTCCCGCTTAGAGACCTTGAGGGGGCGCTGCTCGGAGTCGCCCGAGTCCCTCCACAGGAGCTTACTGGGTTTCGCTGGTGGAACCGCGACTGGCTTCGATGATTTTTTTCTTTTTCTTTACAGGGTCCAGCATTTTTAGAGGAGCCACCGCTGCGGGACTCCGAAGTCACCCAGACCTCACAGGATGTTTGGCTTGGGGCTCAGTGTGAGGGAAGCCAGTGCAGAGCTGGACCACAGGAACAGTTTCTCCTGAAACTCCGACCTTTTCCTGTTGGTTCTCTGAGTCACAGCCTGGCACAAGTCGCAGGTGGTACTGTCGTTGTCCCAGCCAAGGCAGTGCAAACAGCAGTCACGGATGTCTGTAACAGACATGGTTTGACCACAGCAGTTGCACTCTTTGAACCCACTGGGAGACATGGTGGGAGACACCCAGCTGGGGTCGGCAACCCCCAGGCGAAAAAAGGCATGAACGCCGGTCAAGGCAAGCCTAGAGAAAAAAGAAGGGGGAGCCGAGGACGGAGACAGTGCTGACTCAAGGTGTGAAGAGAAACCGGTATGCAAACCGGGAAAAAAAACAACTTTTAAGGATAATTTTTAGAGGATTTTTCCGGGGACACAGGAGAGGCATCCATTGGGCTTCGCAGAAAAAAGGAGACTGAGCAAGATGGCACCCTCAGGCGAGAAGGGGACCTTGCATGCATGGTAGCATGTTCCGAAGGTTTTCTTTGAAAGCTGGGGTAATGCTCCACATGGGCTCCATCGGTGCTGACGTCACTCATATGTGATGACTGACTTCCTGCTTGTTCCTGGAGAAAGCACAGTTACTTACCTGTAACAGGTGATCTCTGGGAACAGCAGGAATAAGTCTTCACATATGGGTATCGTCGGTACCGACGGAGCCTGCGTGGGAACGCTCCCCAGCATCCAATAAGAAAGCTTTTGGGAGCATCCCACAGCGCCTGCGTGCTGCCTTCCCGCCTTTCCCAACCGCCTCTCTCCAGTTCAAGTTTTAAAGCTGAGACAAAGAGAGAGAGAGAGGGAGGAAAGATAGATAGAGAGATACAACTCCTAGGGGAGGTGGGTGGGTTGTGAAGACTTATTCCTGCTGTTCCCAGAGATCACCTGTTACAGGTAAGTAACTGTGCTATCTCCAGGAACAAGCAGGAATGAGTCTTCACATATGGGGACTCCTTAGCTGCAGATGCCAGAGAGAGACCCCAGAGTTGTGTGTCCCTGAAAAGGGCTCCACCTCCCCCCATGGATCTCTGGCATCCAACCAGGGTAGGTGGGTAGGAGTTGATTAGGAATGGAACAGGTTTGAGAACAGCCTCACCAAATGAGGAATCCCGGCGGGAGTCCTTGTCCAAACAGTAATGGGCTGTGAAGGTATGAACCGAGGCCCAGGTGGCCGCTCGACAGATTTGGTCGATGGACACAGAGTTTAGATGAGCCATTGAGGCTGCCATGGCCCTCACATTGTGAGCTGTGACATTGCCTTCCAGAGAAAGGTTCCTACTCTGGTAGGCGACAGAAATACACTGAGCAATCCAGTTGGACAGTGTTCTCTTAGAAACTGGAAGTCCTAAATGGGAAGGATCAAAAGCAACAAAGAGTTGAGAAGACTTTCTATGTTGCTGTGTTCTTTATAAGTAAAAGGCGAGAGCTCTTTTACAATCCACAGTATGAAGATTCCTCTCTCCACTTGATGCATGAGGTCCTGGAAAAAGACAGGTAAGTATTCCTCTTGGTTCAGATGAAAAGGCGAGACCACTTTGGGCATAAAGTGTGGATTGGTCCTGAGGACTACCTTATCATGATGGAACCTTGTATAAGGATTAGCCACCAAGGCTTGCAACTCACTGATGCGACGTGCTGAGGTGACTGCAATGAGAAAGATAACCTTCCAAGAAAGAAATTTCAAGGAGGTGGTGGCTAAAGGTTCAAAGGGTGGCTTCATAAGCTGGCCAAGAACCAGATTTAAGTCCCATGCCACTGGAGGTGGTCTAATGGGAGGTTTAGTTAAAAGAAGGCCTCTCATGAATCTTGCTATAAGAGGATGAGAGAAAACAGGCTGTCCATTGAGAGGCTTGAGGGACGCTGCAATAGCACTCAAATGGACTCTTACCGAATTCGTTTTGAGGCCTGCATGGGAAAGATGCAGAAGATACTCTAGTAAAGAATTCAAAGGTATTGCAAGAGGGTTAAGACCCTTCTCTGAACACCAAATGGTAAATCTTTTCCATTTGAAAGCATAAGAACGTCTAGTGGAAGGCTTTCTAGAAGCATGAATAATATCTCTGACTTGCTGAGAGTTGGAAAACCTGAAGGTCTAGGCCTTCAGCAACCAGGCCCTGAGATGGAGAGACTGGGGGTTTGGGTGCCAAAACATTCCGTCTTCCTGGGAGAGAAGATCTGGAGCAGAGCCCAACTCCAGGGACGGAACTTGAGAGAGATGCAGAAGTAGAGGGTACCACACTTGGCGTGGCCAATGTGGTGCTATGAGGATCATAGAACCTCGGTCTGTGCTCGGTAGTGCTTACTGAAGGCATGCAGCGACGACCAAGTCGCCGCTTTACAAATTTCCGCCGGCGGGACCAGACTGTGCTCCGCCCAAGAAGCCGCGTGAGCTCTGGTAGAGTGGGCCCGCAGACCCACCGGAACCGGCTGAGAGTGTAAAATATAAGCCGACGCAATAGCCTCCTTGATCCACCTAGCAATGGACGCTTTAGCCGCCGCCTCTCCTTTCCGTGCTCCGCCAAAAAGTACGAACAACCTGTCGGTCTTCCGGAAAGACCCTGAGATTTTCAAGTAACGCCGAAGGACCCTGCGCACATCCAGGTAATGCAAGCCCTCGTCCCCAGCGCCTTCCGAACTCCCATGCAGGACCGGAAGAAAAACCGCCTGATTTAAATGAAAAGGCGACACCACTTTAGGCAAAAAGGAGGGAACCGGCCGAAGCACCACGCGGTCCCTAGATATAGATAAGAACGGTTCCCGGCACGAGAGTGCCTGCAACTCGGAGATTTGCCGCGCCGAGCAAATGGCCACCAGAAAAACTGTCTTGAGCGTGAGATCCTTAAGAGACGCCTGGCTAAGGGGCTCAAAAGGTTTGCCAACCAAAGCCCTCAACACCAGGTTCAAGTCCCACGAGGGCACTGACACCCTACGCGAAGGCCACAAACGGAACACCGCCTTGATAAAATGCTGTACGTCTGGATGAGATCCGAGAGTAAGACCTAGTACTTTGCCCCTGTAGCAAGCGAGAGCCGCTAGCTGAACCTTCAGAGAACTGGCTGCGAGACCCTTGTCAAAGCCGTCCTGCAAAAAACGGAGAACTACGGGCACCGAAGCCGTCGCCGCCCGCACTCCCTGCCGCGAGCACCAGTCTTCAAATATCCTCCATACCCGCACATAAGCGAGGGAAGTGGAGGACTTCCACGCTCGAAGAAGAGTGGCAATAACCGCAGGGGTGTAACCCTTCTTACTCAGCCGAGCCCTTTCAATGGCCAAACCGTAAGCGAGAATCGAGCCACCTGGGGCATCCGAAGCGGACCCTGCAGCAGGAGATCCGGCAACGGAGGCAGAGTCCACGGAACACCGTCCCGCAACCTCACCAGGTCGGCATACCATGGTCTTCTGGGCCAATCTGGAGCCACCAGAAGCACTCGCCCTCGGTGCGCCTCGATGCGCTGAACGACCCGTCCGATTAACGCCCAAGGGGGAAAGACATAAAGGAGACCGTAAGCCGGCCACGGCTGAATGAGGGCATCGATCCCTTCGGACATGCGCTCTCTCCGCCTGCTGAAGAAACGCCCCGTCTTCGCTGAGTGAAACGTTGCCATGAGGTCCATGAGGGGAGGCCCCCACCGGCGAACGAGTTGCGCGAAAATCTGCGGGTTCAGCTCCCATTCCGCGGGGTCGACGTGTACTCTGCTGAGATAATCCGCCGTCACATTGTCCTTTCCCGCTATATGCGCCGCTGATATCGCTGGTAGGCGGGACTGAACCCAATTGAACAAAGTCGCCGCTTCGTTCTCCATGGCCACACTGCCGGTGCCTCCCTGGCGGTTAATGTAGGCCACCGTTGCTGAGTTGTCCGAGAGCACTCGCACCGGCCGCCCCTTCACCAACGCCTCGAGGGCAATCAGGGCAAGCCTCACCGCTCGCAGTTCGAGACAGTTGATCGACCATGACGCCTCCTGGAGAGACCACGTTCCCTGAGCGAATTGACCCTCGCAGTGAGCTCCCCAGCCGGAGAGGCTGGCATCCGTAAGGAACGGAATCCACAGGGGCGGCTCCAAGGGAAGCCCCTTTCGCAGGTTGTCCGCACACAGCCACTAACGGAGCGACCGACGAACCAGCATCGGGCAGGGCAATTGCATGTTCAACGAATCGTACTGATTCGACCACCGACGTAACAGTGCGCTCTGGAGCGGCCGCATATGGAACCGCGCCCAAGGAACCACCTCCAGGGTCGCCGCCATAGTGCCGAGAAGCCGAAGGTACCACCAGGCGGACGGGGCGGACATCCGTAGAAAGGAGCGCACCAGACCCTGCAAGGCCTGGACACGGCGCTCCGGCAAACACACCAATCCTCTCGCCGTGTCGAACCGAACTCCAAGGTACTCGAGAGATTGAGTCGGCGACAAGTGACTCTTTTTCTCGTTTACCACCCAGCCGAGGGACTGCAGCAAGGACACCACTCTGTCCGTGACCTGTAAACTCTCGTCGTAGGACTTCGCTCGAATCAACCAATCGTCGAGGTAGGGGTGAACCAATATGCCTTCCTTCCGCAAGGCCGCCGCGACCACTACCATTACCTTTGTGAAGGTGCGCGGGGCCGTGGCTAGACCAAACGGCATGGCTTGAAATTGAAAGTGACCCCACAGAAAGGCGAACCGCAGGAACCTTTGATGAACCTCCCGAATGGGAATGTGCAAGTAGGCCTCAGAGAGGTCGAGGGACGTGAGAAACTCCCCCTGACGCACCGCCACGATGACTGATCTTAAGGTTTCCATCCGGAAATGAGGGACCCGGAGAAAACGATTCACACCCTTGAGATCCAGGATTGGCCGAAGCGACCCGTCCTTCTTGGGCACCACAAAATAGACGGAGTAGCGACCGCCGCCGCGCTCGGAAGGAGGAACGGGAATGACCGCCCCTAAGGCTAAGAGACGGATCAGAGTCAACCGAATCGCCCACGCCTTCTGATCGCCTGTGCTGGGAGAAAGGACAAAGGAATCCGGGAGCGGGCAGGCAAACTCCAGAGCATACCCGTCTCTGATGATCTCCAGAACCCATTGATATGAAGTGATTTGGACCCAGGAAGAAAGAAAGTCGCGTAAGCGCCCCCGATGACCAGATTTCCCTCCTGAGCCCGCCTCGCTTCATTGTGGCTTTCGACTAAAGGAAGAAGGCGAGGAAGAAGAAGCTCCCGAGAAGCCTCTGCCCGCTCCTCGAAACCCTCGGAAACCCTGGGATCGAGATCCGAAGCGACCCCGTTGGGAACTCCAAAGGCGGGAAGAGCGAAATCTACGAAAGTCTCGAAATTGACCGCGCGTAGACGGCAAATTTCTACTCAGTTTAGGCTTATCCTCAGGCAGTCTACCGCCTTTCGACTCCCCGAGGTCCTTAACCAACTGATCTAGAGCGTCTCCAAACAACAACTTCCCCTTGAAAGGAAGCTTACTGAGACGAGATTTGGACGAACCGTCGGCCGCCCAATTGCGCAACCAGATAGATCGGCGTGCCGCCACCAAGGAAGCCATACTATTAGCTAGAGTCCGGATTAAGTCATAATGCACATCTGCCAGATAAGCCGACCCAGACTCCAGCCAGCTTACCTCTAACAACCCCTGCTGATCCAAACCAGAAGCGGTCCGCAGGTGCTGAGCCCAACGTAAACAGGTCATAGCTACCCAAGCGCCACAGATAGAGGCCTGCAGAGATAAGGCATTAGTGTCAAAGGCTTGTTTCAGCAAACTGTCCACCTTCTTGTCCTGCGCATCCTTTAAGGCAGCACTGCCTTCCATAGGAATGGTGGTCTTTTTAGTAACCGCCGAAACCGCAGCATCAACCCGAGGCGACTTAAACTTTTCCTTGTCTTTGTCAGCCAAGGGATACAGATGGTTCATCGTCCGAATCCCTTTCAGACTGGAATCGGGCTGATCCTACTCAGTCTGAATCATCTGTTCCACTACTCGGTGTACTGGAAACACCACTTGAGACTCACGCACGGCCTGGATAAGAGGATCTTCTAAACCATCCTCCTCGAGAGGACGAGACACTGCCAGATTGAGAGTCTGAAGAGATTCCGTGATCAAAGGCACCAGCTCTTCTCTACGAAATACCCGAATAATTCGGGCCTGTTCCTCCGGCTCCGGTATCTCCCCATCCTCCAACTCCTCAGCACCAGCCTCAGGATCTACATCTACATCCAGATCCTGCCAGCTCAGCTCGTCCTGCTCCACGTCCAAGGACTTCAAGCGTTTGGCGGAATGGGGGAAACTGCGCCGGGGCTCCTCAGCTTTTAATGAGGAAAGGGACGCCGGCCAGGACTCGGGCAACTTGCCGGAGCGGCTTAAGCGAAAGGCCTGGTGCATGAGGAGAACGAAATCTGGGGAAAAATCCGCGGAGAGGGACTCAACATCATCCATTGGTAACGTGCCAGTTTGTCCCAAACTAGGGGCCGTAGGGCCAGAGGGGAGAGGACCAGGCGAGGGCCCCCCTCCGCTATAACAGGAGGACTGCCAGATTCCGGTAGCTCCTTTGGATGCTCGGAGGCTGAAGAAACCGAGGCGCAGCTTCTGCACAGGCCAGAGTCCGCCATCGCCCCCCTGCGCGATCCGCAGATCACGCACTGCGGTTTAGTAGTCATGCTAGCACCGGAGGCGGCCCTGAAAATGGAGCTGGAAGAGATCTTCAACCAAAAAGAAAAATAGTTGCAGTTTTGGCTACTTCCGTATTAATTAAATTTTTTTTTTTTTTTTAAATTTAAAACATCAGCCCTGCATGCTGAGAGGCCCGCAGGCAAAATCGCCACAAAAGGGGCACCAAAACCCTCAAGGGGAACGCGTGCACATCTATTGAAGTTGGCGGTAAGAAAGCAAAAACGGGAAAGAAAATGGCCGCCGGCACTCTGTCGGCGGCGAAAATAAAAGGGCGCGAAAATTAAAAGCAATAAATGAGTAAAAAATAAAAATCTATGAAAGAAAGGAAGTGCCACACAACCGCGATCCCTGCCGAAAAGGGGAAGGCACGTACCGACGAAGAACTGTCGGGAGCAGTCTCACCGCCCGAATCTAATGCGGGAGCACGCTACCGCTCTGGACTTACCAGACAGCCAACAGCACTGCGGGTGACAAGCAGACGGAAGGCAAAGACGTCCCAGAACCAAGAAGGGGGACGGGAAAGGCAGATCTCTTCCCCGTACAGTCTAGGGGAGAGATCAAACCTGCCGGACTGCCAGAGCTCCTCCAAAGAGAAGGCAGAAAACCAAAGCAGATCTGGCTTCTCTACACCGGCGTGCCTCTTTTTTTTTTTTTTTTTTTTTTAAGGAACAGCTACCTATAAAAGAAATGAAGGTGAAAGAAAATCCCCAAATAAAAGAAAACTCTCTAGTGTTGCTCCCTAAGTGTCCCTAAGTGAGCCTAACCCAGGCACACACGTCCTCCAGCTGCAAGGAGACTGGACACACTGGGGGCTGATGGGAGCTCCGACAGCATAGACCATACAGAGGAAGATTTTGATTGGTCCAGTCTCCAGGCTGCAGGAGGAGGTGCACTACCCGGATGTGGAGGGCTAAACTGGAGGACCGCTCAGGAACAAGCATTATTGGCTGTGTAAGTATTAACAAAAGCATGTTTTTTAATAAATCTCAGAAATTACCAGCAGAGATTAAAAACTGGGACACAAACAGTCCAAAAGAAAAAGAGCGCAAATCCAATTGTAAACAAAGAATCAACAAAGTGAACTAAGCAAAGGAAAGACAAACCAGCAGGAAGTGTCCAAATACTTTAATACCAGTGCAAATTACAATATTTAAAAACATAACAATCCTATCCAGCAGTGGTTAGAAAATGCATGTTCAGTATATTTATTTATTCAAGAGATCATGTTAATCTCTCATTGCAGGAGGTCTTCCTAACATTTTTTTAAACCCATTTGTTGTAGTGAAACGGTATCATGTCACTGAGCATGTTTACACCTTCCCTGAATAATTTATAAAGTAACTATTGTCTTTTCATATTTCATAATTTATTTTTTTAATTTAGGGCTGATTTGCTTACAAGCTGTTGTTTTTAATGTCTGCCCTTTCAGTATCTTGGTCAGCTTTCTTGTGTTTATCTAGCACATTATTATATTTACTTTCTTTTTTTTTATAACCACAGAGACTGTCACCTTAGACCATATAGCACAGTAATTTTGCTGTTTTCTCTTATGTCTAAACAGCTTGCTTTGGCAGCTGGTAGTTGTTTTATATAAATGGCAGTAGTGAGACTGGTATCATATATCCTCTATGGTATCTCTGTGCTCTGTATTCACTAATGTTTTAGCCTGTGCTGTTTTCTTTCGTTGTTGCTTTACAAGCATAATAGGCACTGGGGAAGACTCATCCGGTGTCCTTGAAGTAATTAGCTACATTGCATGGAGACGCACCACATATATTTATATATACTTTTAATGTGCCTATATATTTTTTTTGACTCACTCATAGCACTTTGGTCACATTTTATGTTTCATATGTTTTATATGCACTGTTTGTATAGACGATAAGATTTTTTTTCTTTTTTTGTCACGGGCTATGGTATTCCAGTTTCCTCCCTTACCCCTCCTCTTTTTCTTTTTTTCTCCGCTTCTCCTTCCCTCATTTCCTCCTTTCTCTCCTCTCTCGCAGTGCCTGGAGATGGTGCTCGAACATTTTTTGCATAAAAGAATGCTCCAGTGGTTGAATCAAAAAGGAAGAGGGAATCACCCTCTTCTGTAGCAAACACAGATGTCTGCGCAGAAGCAGAGGGATCTGCGCTAAGGTGGTGTTTAGTAGTATCTGATGCAGATATATATTGTAGGGCTGATGTGCTGAAGAAGAGTCTAAGCATTGTTTCTTAAGATGGGATACACTCTGCGCTGATATGCTTGTGCTTCATCAGCGCTTTTTTCAGTGATGCCAAGAAGAGCTTATCATCATGGTTTTGCAAGCGCTTGAAAAGTGGCTGTATAGAGGACCCTCGAAACTTGAGGGAAAAGCTACCTGACTTTCTCTGCAGAGTGATGGCTCCCTTGGGCAACTAGATATTTAGGGATTAATTTTATAACAGGCTGCCTAGATTTATGCCCAAACACCACACACAAATCTAGGCATTTTAGTCATACGAGGTCTGACAAAAAAGAAACGAGACTGTGGCAGCCATGCCCATGACTCAATGCCAATTGGCTAACCACTTATGTCACTGTGTTGTGCAACATCTCATCACTATTCCACTATAATATTTTTCATCTCTCTCACTCTGCTTTTCTTTTTCAGGTTTTTTTGCAGCACACTGCTCCATCGCTTTGTCACGCAACTGGAGGTAACAGAAATATGGAGCAAAGAATCAACTTGAAATTTCTAGTTAAGTTGGAGAAGGGCCCGAGTTTCTCCAACTTCTCCAAAAGGCTTATGGAGAAGATGCAATGTCAAGGCCTCAAATCTTCGAGTGGCACAAACACTTCAAGACTGGCCGCGAGGAGGTGGAGGATGACCCAAAGTCAGGACGGCCTTCCACGACAAAGACAGCTGAGAACATTGACAGAGTGAACCAGCTGGTGCGGAGTGTTCATAGATTGATGGTGCGGATGATAGCTGAGGAGCTCAGCCTGAACAGGGAGTCAGTGTGGACCATCTTGGTGCAGGAGCTGGGGATGCGGATGGTGCCCAAGCTTTCATCGGACGACCAGAAGGAGCACCAGGGCAATGTTTGTCGAGACTTGCTAGAGAAGATCGGAGAAGATCCAGAGTTCGTTGGCGGAGTCATCACAGGAGACGAGACTTAGGTCTTCCAGTACGACCCTGAAAGCAAGAGACAGAGCCTGCAGTGGAAAGACTCAACCTTCACCCAGACCCAAGAAGGCGCACATGTCCAAATCAAGGATCAAGGTCATGCTGATCGCATTCTTCGACCATAAGGGAGTGGTCCATCATGAGTTTGTGCCTGAGGGTCAGAAAGTCAACCAGCACTTCTACAAGCAGGTCCTCAATCGCCTCCATGACTGGGTACGGTGCAGCAGGGGGGCTCTGTGGAGAGACAAGTCGTGGCTGCTCCACCACGACAACACGCCCATACACACTGCGCTCAGTGTGAGGCAGTTCTTGGCCAACAAACAGATCACAGCTCTCGACAACACTTCTTATTCCCCAGATCTCGCACCGTGCGACTTCTGGCTCTTCCCCAGGCTGAAGACTGTGCTCAAAGGAACTCATTTCACCTCTGTAGAAGAGATCAAGGCCACTGTGATGAGGGAGCTGAGGGACCTCGAGGAGGAGGACTTTACCGAGTGTTTCCGTACGTGGCAGAAGCGAATGCAGAAGTGCATTAACTCGGGGGGACGGGGGGATTACATGGAAGGGGACAATGCATAATTTCTCTGTAGATTTTGTAATAAAACATCTATGGGACAGTCTCATTTCTTTTTTGTCATACCTCATAGCTGTACTGAATGGGGACTAGTACCCAGCGATCCTTGGTGACCTGGGCCCATTCCTGAAAGAAGAGGCGAAGCCTGCCTTCAACTGCAGGAAGCAGGGTATGGACCCCCAAACTGTCACTGTGCAGCCCGGGAGGGTCCTCCTCTGGATGGGACAAGGCCCCTGGACCCAAGCGCTCCATGAAAGGACTGAATCCGAAGTCCATAAGCAGAGGGGAAGAAAGAGTTTCCAGGCTGGCAGCAACGGAAGTACTGAAACCCTCAGGAGTCCGACCAGCACTGTACAGCAGTGTCTGTACAGTGCTGTGTGCACCTTGTAGCAATATACAAATGATAAGTAGTAATAGCCATAAGGAGTAAAGTGGAAACTGACGGAAAAAGGGCTCCTGTCCATTTCACAGGCCTCTTGGTCCTCTGGAAGGCAGTAATATGTCGCCTCACCCAAGTACTTCACCATCTTCTCCACATCGGACCCAAGAAACACGTCCCTCTAAGGCCAGATGGGTGACCAGACTTTGGAAGAGGAGTCTGCTGTACCATGTCAGAGACAAGTCAATGCCGTGTCACAGTCAACAAAGCACAATCATTTGCTGCTAGATGTACCAGGACGTACATGACATCAGAAAGGAAGGCCGCAGCAGACTCCTAATGAGGGGTAGAATTATACAGCAGAAGAGAATGAATGCATTTGAGCAGGGCTCAAGACATCCAGCCTGCACATACCGCAACTGAAGAATAGCAGTGCTGTAGCGAATTTATTATTCAACACCAATCCACTTTTCGGTTCAGAGCATCCTTTAAGGCCAATCCGCCTTCTACAGGAATAGTGGTCTAACAGGTAATCACCGTAACTTGCACATCCACCTTGGAAATATCAAATCACACAAAGCATTTCTTCTCCGTGAAAGCATGCATCTTCTTATACACCCAAAGCCCCTTAGAGAGGGAGTTGAGAGAATCCCACTCTGACTGGAACAGGGCCTTAAGCACTTACGAGAATAGGAAAACAGTAGTGGATTTCCACACCCCTTGCAGGAGTGGATACATCTTTGGTTCCTGCTTCTTGACTGGAGCATCCTCCAAAATTAAGGTGGATAAGACTCTGGGAATCAACACCTCTAGTTCCTCCTTCCAGAACAGGAGGATAACATTGGCATCCTCACAATCCTCTATAGGTGAGAGCACTTCTTCATCCACATCAGACATTTGAATCCAAGCCACAGTTCAAATCTCAGACACATCCCAGCTAATCCCCATTTTGAGGGGACACCCTTTGACAGGGACTCTTAGCCATAGGTCATTGAACAGTGCTTTCACATTCAGACTGCCCTTCATGAAACTACACTCGGGGGAACCCAGAGGCAGCAGGGTCTGAATCTCCATGCCAGAATGACCAAGCTTGTTGTAAAAATGAAAAGAATTCTGAGGAGGACAATACAGACTTTGGAAGCTCTCCTCACAGAAATGACACCCCCCCCCCCTTGCTACAACAGAAGATATAGTCACCATTGATCCCTAGAGGTCAGGGAGTGGCACACAGCGTGGTCTGTGGAAGTTCCAGCCAGCTGGTTATCCTTACCCACAGAACCTTCTGCCACCTCTTGCTCTTAGATGAACCCCAAAAAATATCACCGTATGAATCCAAAACAATAGGTAACAATCTTTTTCTCGGGCAAAGCTGAGGGAGGATAATACTTCAATATATCCCCACCAATCAAACAGTGTCCATTTTATTCATTCGAAAGTGTCTAAGAACTATATTTAAAAGTACATCCATGAAGATAGCACTTATCTGATTCCAATTGATCACAAACAGAAGCGATCACTCGCACGACTTGCACGTTTCGGAGTACTCCAACCCCTGTATCAAGTGCTCCGAAGTTTTCTGAACAAGTGCTCTGTAGTTTCTCATAACTGCTAAAAACGCCGGTACAACCAGCCAATCAAATAAGGGACTCCAGTCTCAGGATTGGCTGTCAGGAGAATGCCTATCATCTTTTAACACACCAATCACCAAGGGGATTCCCACCAACCAGGAAACACCCATCGGTAAGTGGTACAGCATCAGAGTAGTCCCGTCCAATCAATCTCACGATTCATTCCAGTTGGGTGAACCGAGTGTAAGTCAAAAATCCAGTGTTGTTCTAGCCAACGTAACGGGCTGTTCGTTCCCCGCTCCTAGGATCCTCCGGAACATGATCAATAACAGTCCAAACCAATTGATCAAAGGTATGATGAAAGTCCAAACAGTGTTGCACAATAGGTGCCGACTGTACCAATTGGCGCATTCTCGACGCATGTTCCCCCAACTGTACCTTCACGACCCATGTTGTACTTCCTACATACCTAAGCGGACAGGTACATTGTAAAAAATATACAACAAAAGTAGAACTGCAAGAAGTCTGCCATCGTCGATAACAAATCCGACCAGTATTTAAATCAGTCCATGATTTACCAGATAATATGGTGGTACAATACATACAATCATTGCAAGGAGAATGCCCCCCAGACTTCACATCGGGGTAAATCGGTCTATCCTGTACTACCGCAGATTTTATCAAAATATCTCACAGGTTAGCACCCCGTGAATATGCCAACTGTAATGATTTATTAAAGCAAGAATGTAGGGATAGCACCGACCAATGCTTTTTCACAATGCTTGTCACCTCAGAGCAATGACTCATGTATGGCAAACCCCCATCAGCACATCCTCAGTCGAATCTTCAACCCTTATAGTGGGGCAGGATCCAACAACCACTCCCGGTGAGTATATAATGCACGGCGGTAAGCACGAGAAACCACCTTTGAAGGATAACCCCTAAATAAAAGCCGTGACAACAAATCCCGCGTGTGGTATTTAAATTCTGCTATTGACGAGCAAAGCCGGCGAATCCGTAGAAACTGACCATATGGCAGACCTCTGCGTAAAGGTTCCAGATGAAAACTCCAAAAATTTAACAAACAATTATGCTGCACCGGTTTGCGGTATAAAGTGGTAGATAAGGAATTTCCCTTCCGATATACCATCATATCCAAAAACTCCACTTGGTTAGGATCAATATGGGCTGTAAACTTAATATTAGGTATTAATGTGTCCAACCACTCCACAAACTCATACAAAAAAGATAAATCTGATGTCCAAATAAAAAAGATGTCATCCAGAAATCTTTTCCACAGAGGCACATGTATAAAAAATGGTGACAAATATACATACTGTTCCTCCAGAGCTGCCATATATAATGTGGCAATTGATGGAGCAACCATAGCCCCCATGGCGATGCCAAAAATCTGTTGGAAAACGTTCCCCTCAAATAAAAAATAATTTTGAGTGAGAACCAATGTAATCATATCCATGAAAAAAGATCCGGGTAACTGTGCTGGTGCACCAGAAAACTGGATTTTGAAGTAATTGCAAAGCCTCTTGCTGGTCAATGTTCATATATAACACTGTGACATCCAAAGTTACTTGGAACAACTCAATGAATGACAAAAGTAGTGTATTCAAAGACATCAAAAAATGTGTGGAGTCCCGAATAAAGGAATGTACCCCCCCACCCCCAGCCTCTTCCTTCAAAAAAAGTCACAGAACTTAGACAGCAGTTCTAAGACTGAGCCGCGACACGAAACAATTGGTCTACCTGGAGGATGTTGAAGGGATTTATGTATCTTCGGTACCATATATATAACTTGCATCTTAGGATTGGTAACCAACAAAAATCTAGATTCATTTGACGTGATCCATTTTTTAGAAAGCACTTCTGTTATCAAACAGCGAATATCAACTTGTAAAGCTGAAGTGGGGTCCCTCCATCCAGCTGTTATATACTAACGAATCCAATACATGAGCTTTCAACCCACTCATATAATCTTCTGTGGTCTGCAGGACGATGGCTCCTCCTTTATCCGCACATCGAATAGTCATGGACAAATCATGTGAAAGACGATGTAGACATTCCCGATCCCGTTTAGTGATACTGGCTTGTCAACGTGAAAATTTGTTTTCAGATTCAACCAAATCCCGCAGAACCAATGAATGAAAGGTCGCAATAGCTAGATCTATTGTGCCCAGTGGTATCCACCTGGAGGCTGGTCTGACTATCAAAACTTCAGAATAAGTAACAGAGTCCATTGATTTCTCACCAAAAAATTGAAGAATCTATATAACGCCGCTCTCATTTTAAATGGATCATACCCTACCATGGGCACAAAAGATAGTCCTAAATTGAGAATCCGCTCACAAACGGGATCCAACGGGTGACCCGTTAAATTAACCACTAAAGATTGCGGGATTGTTAGGCCCGTTGCCTGATGATTGGGGGATCCCACTGTTCGAAATGATCGGTCCGCCGTGCCCTGTAGCCACGAGACCAGGTGGACCGAAAATCCCATTGTCCCCTATTGGTTTGTATAGAAGATGAATTAGAGCTATCATCCGTATCATCCGGAGACCTCAAATGTCACTCTCTTCCGAATATCCTCCGTCTCATGTTCATACATCCAACGGTATACTTGGCCAGAGTCATAATCCGTCTTGTCCCGTGTGAATTTATGCATTTTAAATGATTTCAAATAATAAAAAAAGCCTTTGAGTTGGCGATTAATTTCCTCAACCTTTAATTGAAAAACCAAAGCTTCCACAGATTTTGCAAAGCTTCTTTGGACTCCGAAATAGATTTATCCAAAGATTCAAAGATGAGGGAGGAGTGGCCTAGTGGTTGGGGCAAGGTACTACAGGCCGTAAGGTCGGTGGTTCAAATCCCACTAGAGGACAGCAACCTTGGGCCGGAAGGACTGGGGTTTCTAGTCCCGCAGGTGCTCCTTGTGGTCTTGGTCAAGCCACTTAACCCTCCATTGCCCATGTTCCCTGTAAGTATTAGTGTAGGTGTCTCATATCCCCTCGTGTTAAATGTATCCCCCAACCGCTTTGACCCGGTGAAAAGCGGGATATAAATGCAGCTAAATAAATAAATTCCTCCTCTTGAATAGTCCTCTCCAAAATTAAGGCTATTAAATCAAAACTACATTTATTACAAATTCTATTCCATTTAGAAGTAAACTCAGTGTCAGACACAAACATCTTCGGTGCCCGGGTCATTCGTAGGCCTTGAGGAATAATACGTGCTTTCAAATACCATGACATAGAGGCACCATGCAGTTGAGCACGAATCAATCTCTTACGAAGTGCTTTAAATTCCATCCAAGAAGTACCAGCTAATTCATCAGTAGCAGAACCCTCATCAAACAAGGTAGGACGCTGACACACAGAGTCTAATTGTTCTTCTGAAAAGGCAAAATTATCCACAGCCATTTAATAGGAATGAAGTTAAGCCTAGAATCCAAAATCCCGACAGTGATCAATGTACATGAACCTCAAAAAATATCACCGTAAGAATCCCAAACAATAGGTAACAATCTTTTTGTCGGGCACAGCTGAGGGAGGATAATACTTTAATATATCCCCACCAGTCAAACAGTGTCCATTTTATTCATTCAAAAGTGTCTAAGAACTATATTTAAAAGTCCATCCGTGAGGATAGGACTTATCTGATTTCAATTGATTCCTACTGATCACAAACAGAAGCGATCACTCGCACAACGTGCACGTTTCGGGGTACTCCAACCCCTGTATCAAGTGCTTCAAAGTTTTCTGAACAAATGCTCCGTAGTTTCTCATAACTGCTAAAAACGCCGGTACAACCAGCCAATCAAATAAGGGACTCCAGTCTCAGGACTGGCTGTCAGGGGAATGCCTATCATCTTAGAACACACCAATCACCAAGGGGATTCCCACCAACCAGGGAACACCCATCGGTAAATGGTACAGCATCAGAGTAGTTCCGTCCAATATAGTGGGGATATAGTGAAGTATTATCCTCCCTCAGTTTTGCCCGACAAAAAGATTCTTACCTATTGTTTGGGTGTCATACGGTGATATTTTTTGGGGTTCATCTATATTGATCACTGTTGGGATTTTGGATTCTACCTCTTGCTCTTAGGCAGGCAAGGCAGGACTAACGCATCCCCTGGCGTAGAAAGAGGGAGCAATCCCTCCAAGGACAACTAAGGAGCTGCCATGCTAGAAGAGCAGAGTCCAGAAGCCTGAGATGAGGCACCACGCTTCCCACAGGCCAAACAATGGTTCCTGGAAGATGACATAAGAGAGTTAAGGCAAGTATCACAACAGTGCACATTAACGGCACTTTTACTGCAACGCGTGATACAGGAGGTAGAGTAGGAATACGCGTTGAAACTGCCTGGGCAGAGTGTACGTACAGACCATGCAACCTCTAGGGGCACAAGAGCAGAAAACACTATCAGTGCATGCAGAAAGCGGCGGGAAACACCAAACCATGCCAATGGTCACCAATCGACTACCCCGAATTAAGAACACAAGATATGCCATACTGGGTCAGACCAAGGTCCATCAAGCCCAGTATCCTGTTCCAACAGTGGCCAATCTAGGTCATAAGTACCTAGCAGTCCCCCAAAAGACACAGGTTCCTCAATGCTTGTATTGGGTCAAGCAGTGATACCCTGGGTTCCTTTTAATAATGGTTTATGGACCTTTCTTCCAGGAACTTGTCCAAATCTTTTTTAAACCCAATTACACTAACAGCCTTTACTACATCCTCCGGTAACAAATTCCAGAGTTTGATTACACGTTGAGTGAAAAAATATTTTCTCTTATTAGTCTTAAATAGGTTACCCTGTAGCTTCATTGCATGTCCCCTAGTCTTTTTATATTCTGATGACGTAAACAATCGATCTACGTTTACCCGTTCCACTTTACTCAATTTACAGACCTCTATCATATCTCCCTTCAGCTGTCTCTTTTACAGGTTGAAGAGCACTAACCTTTTTAGCCTCTCCTCATAGGAGTATCCTTCCATACCCTTTACCATTTTGGTGGCTCTTCTCTGTACCTTTTCTAATAACGCTATATCCTTTTTAAGATACGGCGACCAGAATTGTACACAATATTCAAGGTGCGGTCGCACCATGGAACGATACAGAGGCATTATAACATCCTTTGTTTTATTTTCCATTCCTTTCCTTATGATACCTAGCATTCTATTTGCTCTCTTGGCCGCCGCTGCACACTGGGCCGAGGGTTTTAACGTGTTATCCACGATGACGCCTAAATCTTTTTCCTGGGTAGTGGTTCCCAATGTGGAACCTTGCATTGTGTAATCATAGTTTGGGTTGTTCTTTCCTAGGTGGATAACTTTGCACTTGTCCACATTAAATTTCATCTGCCATTTGGATGCCCAGCCTTCCAATTTATCAAGATCCTCTTGCAATTTTCCACAATCCTCTTGGGTTTTAACAACTTTAAATAGTTTTGTCTCATCTGCAAATCTGATAACCTCACTCGTTATTCCCTTTTCCAGGTCATTTATGAATATGTCAAAAAGCAGCAGAGCCAGCACAGATTCCTGCGGTACTCCACTATTCACCTTGTTCCATTGGGAAAATTGGCCATTTAGCCCTACCCTCTGCTTTCTATCTTTTAACCAGTTCCTGATCCACAATAGTGCACTGCCTCCTATCCCATGACTTTTTAGTTTTGACAAAAGTCTCTGATGAGGAACCTTGTCAAAGGCTTTCTGAAAGTCCAGATACACTATATCAACCGACTCACCTTTGCCCACCTGTTTATTCACACCTTCAAAAAAACATAACAGGTTAGTAAGACAAGATCTTCCTTGTCTAAAGCCATATTGGCTGTCTCCCATTAAGCCAGGACTATCTACATGTTCACTAATTTTGTTCTCTATGATGGTTTCTACCATTTTTCCTGGTACTGACGTCAGGCTCACCGGTCTGTAGTTTCCCGGATCACCCCTGGAACCCTTTTTAAACATAAGAACATAAGATATGCCATACTGGGTCAGACCAAGTTCCATCAAGCCCAGTATCCTGTTTACAACAGTGGCCAATCTAGGTCATATGTACCTAGCAGTAAAAATTGGCATTACATTGGCGATCCTCCAATCTTCAGGTATTACAGATGATTTCAATGATAGCTCACAGATTATTAATAGCAGGTCTGCAATCTCATATTTCAGTTCTTTCAACACCCTTGGATGTATACCATCCGGTCCAGGTGATTTGCTACTCTTCAGTTTATCAAATAGTTGTAATACATCTTCCCAGTGTATCGATATTTCTTTCAATTCTTCGCAGTATCACCATTAAATACCACTTCAGTCATGGGTAACATCCTTACATCTTCCTCAGTAAAAACCGAAACAAAGAATTCATTCAGTCTCTCCACTATAGCCTTGTCCCCTCTTACTGCCCCTTTTACCCCTCCATCAACTAATGGTCCAACCGACTCTCTCACAGGGTTTTTGCTATGAATGTACTTGAAAAAGTCTTTATTACACTTTTTTGCTTCCACAGCAAGTTTCTTCTCAAATTCTCCCTTTGCCTGCCTTATCAATGCCTTGCATTTGACTTGTCAGTGCTTGTGCTGTTTCCAGTTTTTGTTATTTGGCTCTTTTTTCCATTTCCTGAAAGATGCATTTTTGGCAACAGCCGCCTCTCTGACCTCACCTTTGAACCACACAGACAGAATCGGCAGTCCCCAATGGAGGGGACAGAGTCCCTGGGCCCACGTGCTCCACAAAAGGACTGAAAATGAGCCCAAAACCCGGAAGCAGAGTGGAAGAAAGGTTTTCCAAGTTGGTAATGACAAAAGTCTCAAGACTCCTGGGGATCCGGCCAGAGCGCCCTCAGTGGACAGTGGAGGCAGAGGAAAAAGCCCACTTTACAGGATCCCTAGACCTGTCTTCCGTCAGTGGGTAAGATTTCATCTTGCCCAGGTACTGAACCAGCTCCCCAAATTGGCTCCAAAAAAAGCTTTCCCTTAAAAATCAGTTGGGCCACCTGGGCTTTGGAAGATGAGTCCACTGCTCAGTACCAGAGCCAAATCCAATGCCATGACAGGCTCACCAGAGCACTATCCCTGGCTGCCAAATGTACCAGGTCATATATGGCATCAGAAAGGAAGGCCATAGCAGACTCTCTAAAAGGGGTAGTATCATCCGGCAGAAGAGACAGAACACACTGGAGCAGGGCTCAAGAAGTCAGGTTGGCACATACTGACATAGATGCAGAATAGCAGCCGCCATGGCAAACTGGCTCTTCAACAACTAATCCACATTACTGTCCTCAAAATCCTTTCACAGGAATGGTGGTCTGTCTGGTAACCATCGTGACCTGCAAATCCACCTAGGGAATACCAAACCACTCAACGCACTCCTTCTCTGAGAGAACATAGATCTTCTTCCACACTCTAACCCCTTAGGCAGGGAGTTGCGAGAGTTTCACTACAACCGAACCTCCAGCTGGCTAGATATCCTTACCATAGCGCCATCCGTCACCTCCTGTCCTGAGAGCAGGCAAGATCAGACTAACTGCATCTACCGCCAGAAAGAGGGGGAGCAGGCTCTCCATGGACAACTCAAAAGCTGCCATGCACGTACAACAGAATGCAAAATACGGAGATCAGGCACTGCGGTTGCCACAGGACGAATACACTTTTTGAGGAAGACAGAGAGATAAGGCAAGTACCACAACAGCACACATTAACTATGCTTTTACTGTAGCACACATTAACTGCGCTTTTACTGCAATGCGCTTTACAAGCGCTATGGTAGAAATGCACATTGGAACCACGTGGATGGAATCCGTGTAAAGACAAAGATTTATCAGCTATAACCCAAAGAATTCCCTTTTCCCCAAGATTTAAAAAATTTCCCAAAAGTAAATACTTACAAGTGCAAATTTCTTTCCAGCACTAACAGTCCATTTTGGTAGTCCTAAAAGTACCCCTATCAACTGAAAACCAGATTAATATGAATAAAATACAACCTCTAAAATGGCTGTATGCAAATGCTACAAGTCTAAAAAATAAGATGGGAGAGTTAGAATATACAGCAGTAAATGAAAGGTTAGATATCATTGGCACCTCAGAGACCTGGTGGAAGGAGGCCAACTAATGAGTACCTGGGCACAAACAATATCGCAATGATAGGTAGATCAAATTGGTGGAAGGGCTGCACTATATGTTAGAGAGGGCACTGAGTCACATAGGCTTAATGTTTTGTAGGAAACAAAATACACTGTAGAATTCCTATGGATAGAAATCCCATGTAAAAGGGGAAAGCGAGGGCAGTGGGGGTGTACTACCAAAAGCCTGGCCAGAATGAACAGATCGATGATGAAATGCTAAAAAAAAATCAGGGAAGCTAACAGAAGTTATAACACAGTGATAATAGGTGATTTCAATTACCCCAGTATCAATTTGGTCAGTGTCACGGCAGGACATACTAAGGACATAAAGTTTCTAGATGAAATAAATGACTGCTTCTTGGAGCAGCTAGTTCATGAACCAACAAGAGGGGAGGCTATTTTGGACTTAGTACTTAGTGGTACCCAAGATGTGATGCAAGAGATAAGGGTGTTGGAGCCACTTGGCAGTAGTGATCATAGCATGATTGCATTTGATTTAATAAATGGAAGGACGACGGCAAGGAAATCCACAGTACTATCTTTTAACTTACAATAAAGATACTATGATAAAATGAGGAAAATAGTCAATAAAAAAATAAAAGGAGCAGGTGCAAAGGTTAAAGATTTACATCAAGCACGGGCACTGCTTAAAAATACTATCTCGGAAGGAAGGCCAACATGGTTTAAAGGTGAGGTCAGAAAGGCTGTTGTATCCAAAAAAGCGTAGTTACTCACCTGTAACAGGTGTTCTCCAGGAGCAGCAGGAATCAGTCCTCACTTATGGGTGACGTCGGCGCCGACGGAGCCCTCGCGGAGCAATTTTCCCCAGCTTTCAAAGAAAGCCTTTGGGAATTGCAGCGCGCATGCGCGGTCCCCTTCCCGCCCAAGGGTGCCATCTTAGCCAGTCAGATGACATAGCTAAAAAAGACAGCATAAAAATTTGCAAAAAAACTAAAGCAGATGATTGCAACTCCACGGGGAGGAGGGAGGGTTGTGAGGACTGATTCCTGCTGCTCCTGGAGTACACCTGTTACAGGTGAGTAACTACGCTTTCTCCAGGACCAAGCAGGAAGTCAGTCCTCACTTATGGGACTCCCAAGCTCAAGGCTACCGGAGACCCTAAGCACAAAAATGAGCTCCCTCTAGCTCAGCAGCACAGAAGGAAAGAATCTTCGCTGAATTATTACCCACCGGTAGCCCACATCCGGGATGGAGGGTAGGAGTTGCTCAGACCTCGAAGAGATTACGGAGGACTGCCTGTCCGAAAGCACTGTCCCTGCGGGACTCCCTCTCAAGACAGTAATGGACCGCAAAAGTCTGGCTCGAAGACCAAGTAGCGGCCCGGCAGATGTCTGCCAGCGGAACAGAGCGGAGGTAAGCCACTGACGTAGCCTTTGCCCGAACGCAATGAGCCGTGACTCGACCTTCCAAGGAGAGTCCGGCTGCCCCATAAGCCCAAGAGATACAGTCCGCAACCCAGATGGACAGAGTACGCTTGGAGACCGGGAGCCCCAATTTATTGGGGTCAAAAGACACAAAAAGCTGAGCAGCTTTACGGTGCTCCCGCATACGGTCAAGGTAGAAGTTCAAAGCCCTTCTACAGTCCAGGGTATGGAGGACCGTTTCAGCTCGGCTGGAGTGTGGTCTGGGAAAGAAGGTTGGAAGTACCACCTCCTGATTGATGTGAAAGGGGAAGAGCACTTTTGGAAGAAATTTTGGGTGAGTCCGTAGGACTACCCTATTTTTGTAGAACCGAGTGTAAGGAGGATCAGACACGAGGGCCTGCAATTCACTTACGCATCTAGCGGAAGTGAGGGCTATCAAGAACAGTGTTTTCCAAGAAAGAAAACGGAGAGAACAGGTAGCCATAGGTTCAAAAGGCGGACAGGTGATCCGCTGTAAAACCACATTCAGGTCCCAGTCAGGCGCTGGCGGGCGCAGAGGTGGTTTAAGTAGAAGGAGACCTCGGAGAAACCTCGCTACGAGAGGGTCGTTGGAGAGAGGTCTGCCGTCCACCGGCACATGATGTGCTGAAAGAGCACTGAGGTGAACCTTGACGGAGTTGGACTTAAGTCCCAGATTAGAGAGGTAAAGCAAGTACTGCAAGACCACCGACACCGGGCAGGAGAAGGGATCCTGAGACTGTCGGGTACACCAAACGGAAAAGCGACGCCATTTAAGGGCGTAGCATTTTCGAGTAGAAGGTCGCCGAGAAGCTAGGACGACCTCTTCCACCTCTGCCGGCAGGAGGAGGGGAGCAAGGACTACCCTCTCAGCAGCCAGGCCATTAGATTGAGAGACCTGAGGTTGGGGTGTAGCAGAGACCCCTGATCCTGAGTGAGGAGATCCGGTTGAAACCCCAGAGGGAACGGATCCTCCACCGCTAATTGCAGCAGGAGTGGAAACCACGGCTGTCTGGGCCAGCGAGGAGCCACCAGGATCATGAAGGCTTTGTCTCGGAGAACCTTGAAGAGAGTCCGAGAGACTAGCGGGATGGGAGGGAAAGCATACAGAAGGCTCCCCGACCATGAGAGTAGAAAAGCGTCCGCCGCAACCCGAAGGGGGTGTGGCTGACGAGAGCAGAAGCGAGGAAGTTGCCGGTTGTGAGGACTGGCAAAGAGATCCACCGTGGGGAGGCCCCACTTTAGAAAGAGCTTCTGAACTACCAAGGGATCCAGACGCCACTCGTGCGGCTGGAGGATCCTGCTGAGTTTGTCCGCCAGGCAATTCTCTTGGCCTGGGAGATAAACTGCCTTGAGGAGAACGCCGTGACTGACGGCCCAAGAGCAGAGCTTCTGTGCCTCCCGACAGAGGAGGAAGGAGCCCGTGCCCCCCTGCTTGTTCACGTAGAACATGGCAACTTGATTGTCCGTTTGGACAAGGACGGACTGGTGAGAAGTCAGGTGGGAGAAGGCCTTGAGAGCCAGGCGGATCGCCCTGAGCTCCAGGAAGTTGATCTGCTGAGCAGACTCCCACGTGGTCCAGAGGCCCTGAGTACGTGCCCCTTGGCAATGCGCTCCCCAGCCCAGGAGGGATGCATCTGTTGTCAGCACCCGGGCCGGCTGAGGTGACTGGAAAGGCATGCCGAATATCAGGTTCGGCCGCTGAAGCCACCACCGGAGAGACGAGATCAGCGGCTCGGAGACGCGCACTAGGTCTGCTAGGCCGCCTGTGGCTTGTCGCCACTGCCGGCGGAGACACCATTGAGCAGGCCGCATATTCAGGCGGGCATTGGGGGTCACATGGACGGTGGAAGCCATATGGCCGAGTAGTCTCAGGAAGCGCCTGGCGGAGACCAGGGGCTGGCTGCGAAAACGGTCGGCTAGGTCCATGAGCCGTTGAGCCCTGTCGAGCGGTAGGTACGCTCGTGCCTGAGGAGTGTGCAGCCTTGCGCCGATGAACTCGAGATCCTGTGAGGGGAGCAAAGTGGACTTTGCGAAGTTTATAACAAAGCCCAAGTACTGCAGAAGAGTCACCGTGCGGCGCGTGGCGTTGGTGACCTCCAGAGCGGACGCTGCTCTGATGAGCCAGTCGTCGAGGTACGGAAAGACATAGAGGCCGTGAAGCCGGAGATGGGCCGCCACCACCGCGAGACATTTTGTGAAGACTCGCGGTGCGGAGGACAGGCCAAAGGGCAGTACTCTGTACTGGTAATGATTTCCTGCCACCACAAACCTTAGGTATTGGCGGTGGCTTGGGTGGATGAGGATGTGCGTGTAGGCATCCTTTAGATCCAAGGAGCATAGCCAATCTCCCTGCTGGAGGTAGGGCAGAAGGATTCCAAGGGTAAGCATTTTGAACTTCTCCCGCACGAGGAACTTGTTGAGGTTGCGCAAGTCCAGGATGGGTCTGAGGCCTCCTGTTCTTTTTGGTATTAGAAAATACCGGGAATAAAAACCTTGACCCTTCAGGTGGTGGGGCACCGGTTCCACCGCCTGATCCTGTAGAAGACCCGCTAACTCCTGAAGGAGTAATTCCCTGTGCAGAGGGGGTCGTGGAGGTTCTCCCGGAAAATAGGAGGGAGGGACCTGGTGGAAGTGGAGAAGATAGCCTTCTCGCACGACTTGAAGCACCCAGGCATCGGAGGTGATGCTGGACCACCTGTGGGCGAAGTGAACCAGCCGGCCTCCGGTGCTGGGAGGAGCCAGCGGGGGGGGAGAGGCTATGCTTAAGGAGTCAAAAACCCCCACCTTGCGGAGCAGGGGCTGGTGGTGCAGGCTTGGGGGCTTGCTGCCTACGGGACCCATTACCCCGTCCCTTGGCCTGCTGGCCCTGTTGGGGAGCTGCAGGGGCCTGATAGTGGGGGTATTGTTTGTAGGCAGTCGCCTTCCTCGGGTAAAAGGACTTCTTTCCCGAGCCCTTCTTTTTCTGGGAAGGGGCGGAGGTCTTCCTAGAAAGCCTAGTCCTGGTGAGAGTCTCTGTCTCAATTTGTGCAGCCTTATCAGCCATGGGCTTGCCAAAGAGGTTTTCGCCTCGGCAAGGGACATCGACCAACTTGTCCTGCACCCAGGGCTCAAGGTCAGACGACTGAAGCCAAGCCTGTCGGCGGGCACCGATGCCGGCTGCGGCCACTCGAGCCGATGCTTCAAAGCCATCATAGGCTGCTCGGGACATGAATTTTGAGCATTCCCGAATGCCAGTGGACAAGGCCAGGAACCTCCGCAAGGGTTCCTCGGACAAACCAGCGGAGAAGCCGGCTAGCTCTTTAGCCAGGTCTCGGAGATACATGCCCATGTATAGCTGGTAGGTCTGGACACGACAGGCGAGCATAGAGCCCTGGAAACACTTCTTACCAAGGCCATCCAGGTTACGGGCCTCCCTGCCAGGAGGCACCGAGGAGTGCATCTTCTGGCTCTTAAGACGATGCATGGCCGATTCCACTACCATGGAATGGTGTGGTAGCTTTGCTTTCTGGAAGCCAGGGCTCTTGCGGACTCGATAGATAGAATCGACCCGCTTGCTCAGGACCGGCGAGGTGGACGGACTCTCCCACATGCGGAAGAGTAGTCGTTCCAGCATGGGAGGAACCGGTACAGTAAAGTGTTCCCTGGCGGGAGAGTCATACTGGAGGGCGTCGAGCTCTTCGGCTCGAGGCTCCTCCTCGGGATCCGCAGGGAAGGCCAAAGCCTTGGCCATATCCCTGACGAAGTCCGAGAACCGGGCATCCTCCGGGGGGACTGCTTCCGAGGTTCGGACTCAGGTGAGTCCGAGGGGACACACCGAGTCCGAAAAGAATCAGGCGACTCTTCCTCTTCAGACTCCCAGACCGACTCCGACGAGGACTCGGTGGGGTCGGCCCGGGCAGGGCGCGGCGCCTGCCGCCCCGACGCCGAGGGAGTCGGCGTCGGCGACCTCGGTCCCGAACGGGAGGCCGAGGGTGACCTCGACCGAGGATCGACTCGAGTTCGCATCGACTCGAGGATCGGCTCGGTCTCCGGGGTCGACTTCGACGTCGACGTCCCGGCGGTCGGGGCAGCGGCGCCAGCGAAGCCAGCGAGCAGTGCCCGCTGCTGGTCCATGAAGGCAGACAGTCTGCTCTCCAAGGCCGTCAACCTGAGTCCGAGCTCAGGTGACCCAGCAGCCCCCGACTCGGGCCCCGACGGCGTCGGGCCCGACGTCGGCTGTCGTGGAGGCGAGTCCAGAAGGACCACAGGACTTACCCGAGCAGGCAGCTCCGACTCCAGGCGAGGTCGCTTCACGAGGTGCTCCTTCTCCAAGGACCCGGGGCGGCTATCGGGGCTATGCGACCTGGCCCTCGCGGAGCCAGGAGCGTCCACCGACGCCGCCCTCGCGGGTTTCACCTTCCGTCGATGGTCCCCGGAGGGAGAACCCCTGTCGGAGGAACTCCGGCGACGGTCCGAGCTGGAACCCCTGGACGCGGAGGCCTCCGACGAGGTCCGGGTACGGCTGGGGTCAGCGAAGATTCTATCCCGCTGATGCCGCCGACTTCTCAACGCTTTGGAGGATAGTTTGCCACAAGGCCCACAGATCATTTCCTCATGATCCGGGCCCAGGCAGCGGAGGCAATTGTCGTGTGTGTCAGTTAGTGACATGTTTCTGTCACACTGACCACACCGCTTGAAACCACTGGCAGCCATCGGGGGAAAAAGGGCCCCGGCGAGGTCAAAGGACCGGGCTGCCAGGGAAAAACCGAAACGAAAACTGACTAAGTCAGAAAAAAAGACCGGCGTCGAACCGAATGGAAAAACAGAGTAAATCTAAAGAAAATCAACTTTTTCGCGGGGACACGACGGGTACGTCTGTAGGGCTCCGCGGAAAAAAGAAGACTGGCTAAGATGGCACCCTTGGGCGGGAAGGGGACCGCGCATGCGCGCTGCAATTCCCAAAGGCTTTCTTTGAAAGCTGGGGAAAATTGCTCCGCGAGGGCTCCGTCGGCGCCGACGTCACCCATAAGTGAGGACTGACTTCCTGCTTGGTCCTGGAGAAAGGATCTTTCAGGAAATGGAAAAAGGAGCCAAATAACAAAAATGAGAAACAACATAAGCATTGGCAAGTTAGATACAAGGCATTCATAATGAAGGCAAAGAGAGAATATGAAAAAAAAAAGCTTGCCATGGAAGCAGAAACGCATAATAAAAACCTTTTCAAGTACATTTGTAGCGAAAAAAACAGTGAAAGAGTCACTTGCACCATTAGATGATAGAAGGGTAAAAGGGGCGATAAGTGAGAACAAGGCTATAGCAGAGAGACTGAATGAATTCTTTGCTTCAGTCTTTACTGAAGAAGATGTAGAGAAGTTACCCATGCCTGAAATGGTATTTAAAGGTGATATATCAGAAGAAATGAAAAAAATATCAATAAATTGTGAAGATGCATTACAACTATTTGATAAACTGAAGAGTAGCAAATCTCCTGGACCAGAATGTATACATCCAAGGGTGATGAAAGAACTGAAATATGAGATTGCAGACCTACTATTAGTAATCTGAAAACTATTATTAAAATCATTTGTAGTACTGAAAGATTTGCAATGGCCAATGTAATTTTTAAAAAGGGTTCCAGAGCATGATATCCGAACATGGCAAAATCATAGAAACAATTATAAAAAATAGAATTACTGAACATGTAGATAGTCCTGCTTTAATGGGAGAAAGCCAGCATGGATTTAACAGGCTGGCTGTTTGTTTTTTAGCCAAGGAAAGTCTTCCTAATCTGTCATTTTTTTTGAAAGTGTGAATGTCAACAAAGGTAAGCTGGTTGATATAGTGTATCTGGATTTTCAGAAAGCCTTTGACAAGGTCCCTCATGAGAGACTCTTGGAAAAATTAAAATGTCAGGGAATTAGAGGCAGTGTACTATTGTGGATCAGGAAATGGTTAAAGGATAGGTAGAAAGCAGAGAGTAAGGTTAAATAGCCAGTTTTCTCAATGGAGAAAGATGAATACTGGAGTACCCCAGGGATCTGTGCTAGGCCCACTGCTTTTTAACATATTCATAAATGACCTTAACAAAGAAATAACAAGTGACATCATCAAATTTGCAGATGACACATAATTTTTCAAAGTTGTTACAACACAAGAGGATTGTGAAAAATTGCAGGACCACCTTGATAAAGTGGAAGACTGAACGTCCAAATGGCAGATGAAATTTAATGTGGACAATTGCAATGTTATGCACCTAGGAAAGAACAACCCAAACTATGGTTACACGATGCAAGGGTCCACATTAGGAACCACCACCCAGGAAAAAGATTTAGGTGTCATCGTGAATAATAAGTTGAAACCCTCCGCCCAGTGTGGAGTGGCACCAAGAAAGCAAATAGAATGTTAGGAATCGTAAGGAAAGGAATGGAGAATAAAACTAAGGAGATTATAATGCCTCTGTATCGCTCCATGGTGCGATCGCACCTTGAATATTGTGTGCAATTCCAGTAGTCATAGCTTACAAAGGATATAGCGGAATTAGAAAATGTACAGAGAAGAGCCAACAAAATGGCGAAGGGGATGGAACAATACCCCTTATGAGGGAAGGCTTAAAAGTGTAGGGCTTTTCAACTTGGAAAAGAGATGACTGAGGGGAGATATGAAAGTGGTCTATAAATTAATAAATAGAGTGGATTGGGTAAACATAGATTAGTTGTTTACTCCATAAAAAAGTAAAATGACTAGGGGACACACAATGAAGCTACACTGTAACCCATTTATGAATAATAAGAGAAACTATTTTTTCACTCAATACGTGATCAAACTCTGGAATTCGTTACAAGAGGGTGTAGTAAAAGCTGCTAGTGTAGCTTGGTTTAAAAAAGGTTTGGACAAGTTCCTGGAGGAAAGGTCCATAAACTATTATTAAAGAGGACCAAGGAAATCCACTGCTTATCCTGGGACAAGCACTGTGGAACCTGTGTAGCCTGAGAAGGGACTTGGAGTTCCTTCTACAAGAGCTCTCTGTGCAGGGAGGTCATGGGAAACTTCCCAGGAAAGAAGGGAGGAGGCGTCTGGTGAAAATGCAGAGGAAAGCCCTCTTGCAACACCTACAACACCCAAGCATCGATGGTAATGCCCGACCAGAGTTGATTAAAGTGGACCAGACATCCTCCCGTGTGCTTTGGGCCCTGGCCTTCTGGGGGAAGACAGGCTATGCCCAAGGAGTTAAAGGTTCCCCCCCAGGTTGTGGCTGTGGCACTGTATAGGGCTTGGAGGCTTTTTGCTTACAGGGCCCAAGCCCCTGGCTCATGGCCTTCTGGCCCTGTTGGGGAGCCTGGTAGGCCAGAAACTGGGGGTAATTCCCATAAGCCTTTTTCCCCTTTAGGTGGAAGGTCTTTTTACCCGAAGCTTTCTGAGAGGAAGGGTCAGCCCTCTTCCTGGACAGCCCAGTCACAGCACACAGTTCCAGGTGGATGATCTGGAGTGTACTCTCCTCCTGTAACAGGTGTTCTGCAGGGACAGCAGGAATCAGTCTTCACATATGGGTGACATCAGCACTGATGGAGCCCACGTGGAGCATTTCCACAGCTTTCAAAGAAAGCCTTTGGGAATGCCCCCAGGCATGTGTGGTCCCCTTCCCACCCAAAGGTGTCATCTTACTCAGTCAGGTGCCATAGCTATAGCCCCTTAAAGAAGATGGCAAAAATATATACAGCAACTCCAAGGGGAAGAGGGAGGATTGTGAGGACTGATTCCTGCTGTCCCTGGAGAACACAGGTGACTAACTACGCTTTCTCCAGGAACAAGAAGTCAGTCCTCACATATGGGACTCCCTAGCTATAGGCTACTTTGGACCTGTAGGAAAAAGCACAGCAGCGCCATGAGCAGTTGCCAGTGAAAGCTGAAGGCAGCCTGAGGACTATGGGTCCATGGATGGCCATGCTCCCGGAAGCCAAAACAAGAAGGGTCGGAGGGCAGGAGTTGCTTAAACCCTGAAAAGATAACTGAGTACAGCCTGGCCGAAGGCAGCATCCTGACAGTACTCTCTCTCCAGGCAGTAATGCACCACAAAGGTGTCAGTGGAGGACCAAGTACTGGCCCAGCAGATGTCTGCCAGTGGCACCGAGCACAGGCTAGCGACTGACATCGCCATCGCTCGGACATTGTGAGCGGTGACTCTGCAGTCCAGGGGAAACCCGGCCTGGGCCTAGGCAAAGGCGATGCAGTCTGCCACCAAATGGACAAGGTATGCTTAGCGACCGCCAGTCCCAGACGTTTGGGATCGAAGGAAACAAAGAGCTGCCCAGATCTGCAGTGATTCTGAGTCCGCTGCAGGTAGAAAGAGAGAGCCCACTTACAATCCAGGGTGTGGAGAATCGCCGACACCCGGAAGGCGTGGGGCGGCGGGAAGATGGTAGGCAGCACTATCCCTTGATTGAGATGCAAATCCGAGACAACATTTGGGAGGAACTTGGAGTGAGTCCGCAGGACCACACTGTTCCTATAAAACCTCGTGTATTGTGCCTCGGCCATCAGCGCCTGGAGTTTTCTGACACTCCGGGCGGAGGTGAGAGCCACCAGGAAGACCACCTTCCACGATAGATGCCACAGCAGACAGGTAGCCATGGGCTCAAAGGGAGGCTTGGTCAGCTGCATGAGGACCACAATGAGGTCCACTGAAGGGCAGCAGGTAGGGGGCCTGGAAAGGAACAGGCATCGCATAAAAGCGAGAGACCAGCGGTTGCCCCAAAAGAGGTTTGCCCTCGATGGTATGATGGTTCGTTGAGATGGCACTCAGGTGAACCCTGACCGAGTTAAACTTCAGCCCAGACTGTGAGAGGTGGAGCAGGTACTGCAAGACCAAACTGGTAGGGCATGAAAATGGGTTCACTCGGAGCGCCTAGCACCACACTGAGAACCGATGCCACTCAAATGCATGACTTTGTATTTTTTTAACATTAAATCTCAGCTGTCAATTTCTAGACCATTCTTCAAGCTTAGCTAGATCCCTCCTCATGTTATCTACACCTTCCTGGGTGTCTACTCTATTGCAGATTTTGGTATCATCTGCAAAAGACAAACCATACCAGACAGCCCTTCCGCAATATCACTAACAAAATGTTAAAAAGAAGCTGACTGAGGACAGATCCCTGGGGCACACCACTGGTAGCCGCCTCCTCCTCAGAGTGAGCTCCATTTACCTGTACTCTTTGTCGCTTCCTACTCAACCAATTTCTAACCCAAGCAGTAACTTTAGGGCCCATCCCTAGGGTGCTCAGTTTGTTTATAAGTCGCCTGTGAGGAATAGTGTCAAAGGCTTTACTGAAATGTAAATACACCACACCTAGGGCTCTCCCTCGGTCCAACTCCCTGGTCACCCAGTCAAAGAAATCAATCAGATTTGTCTGACAAGACCTGCCTCTGGTGAATCCATGCTGCCTCAGATCCTGTAATCCGCTGGACTCCAGAAACTTCACTATTTTCTCTTTCAGCAGCGCTTCCAATAATTTACTCACCACCGAAGTTAAACTGGCCTGTAGTTTTCAACCACATCCTTACTTCCTCCGCTTTTGTGTAAAGGGACCTCATGTGCCTCTCTCCAGGACTTTGGCACCACTCCCGACTCCAATGAGGCATTAAAAAGGTCAGTCAGTGGAGCTGCTAGAATGTCCCCAAGTTCTCTCAGTATTCTAGGGTGTATCCCATCCAGTCCTATTGCTTTGTCTACTTTAAGTTTAGCTAGTTTCTCATGAACACAGTCTTCTGAAAATTGTTCAAGATGCCCCTCGCTTCTGTTCCTGTTTGTTGGTGTTTTCCGAGGTCCTGCTTCTGGTTCTTCATCACCGCCTGGCTTCGGAGTCCGTGCCCCCTGTTATGAGTCAGTCATCAAGATATGGATAGACGAAGGTGCCTTGCAGCCATAGGTGGGCCGCAGTCAAGGTGAGGCACTTTGTGAAAACCTGCGGGGTGGACGTGAGGCCGAAGGGAAATACCCTGTACTGATAGTGGTTCCCCTGAACCATGAAGCGGAGGTACTTTCTGTGTTTGGGATGGACGAGGATGTGAGCCTAAGCATCCTTTAAGTCCAAGGAGCATAGCCAACCACCCTTCTGGAGGTAAGGCAGTAACGTTCAAAGGGAGAGCATCTTGAACTTCTCCCACACCAAGAAGTTGTAGAGGTTCCGCAAGTCGAGGATGGGTCGAAGGCCCCTGTCCACTTTGGGATGAGGAAGTATCGGGAGTAAAACCCCTGTCCTCGGAGGTGCAGTGGGACTGGTTCTACCGCGCTGTCCTCGAGGAGGACTGTGAGCTCCTGACTCAGGAGGGTCTGATGCTGGGGAAGCCAACCTGGCTCCCCGGGGAAGAATGGAGGAGGGACCTGGTCCAGATGGAGAAGACAGCCCTCCCGAATGACCTGGAGGACCCGGGCATCTGTGGAGATAGACTCCCACCTGTGGGAGAAATGGATCAGATGCCCCCCAATGGACAGCTGTCCTGCCAGAGGACGAGAGGCTATGCTGATGGCGTCAAAACCCAGAGGGTAGCAGAGCTGGCGCCAGGGGTTGAGTCTTGGGACCCTTTGGCTTACAAGGGCCGTGGACTGCTGTCTTGCCCTGACTGCCCAGAACAGAGGTCGATGCTGGCGGATATGCTGGGTAGCCCCTGTATGGGAGCCCCTTCCAATGGAAGAAAAGCTTCTTGTTCTGCTGCTTCTTCCTGGGGAGGGAGGAAGCTTTCCAGGAGGGGCGAGTATCAGCAATGTATTCCGTCTTGATCTCTGCTGCCTTATCCTTCATGTGCTTGCCGAATAGTTGCTCCCCGAGGCAAGGGACGTCTAGCAGCTTCTCCTGGACCTACTGTTCCAAGTCCGAGTACTGGAGCCAAACCTGCCGACGGGCTCCAATGTCAGCCGCTGCCACCTGGGCGGAAGACCCGAAGCCGTCATATGCTACTCGCATTCTCCAACTGACTTCGAGAGGGCCTGAAAACGTCAAAGATGGTCTCCATCAAGGCCTGCTGCAAAGCCTTCGAGCTCTCTAGCAAGGTCACGGAGGAACATCCCAAATGTATAATTGGTAAACTTGGATGCGGCATGACAGCATGGAGCCCTGATAAGTCTTGCGCCCAAGTATGTCGAGGGTACGAGACTCTGCCTGGCAGGACTGACGAATGAGTCTTCGGATTCTTCAGCTTCCACATGGTCGATTCGACCACCATCGAGGTTTGGGGAAGCTGGGCTTTCTGAAACCCCGGGCCCCACTGCACCCTATAACATAGCATCCAGGTGTCTGCTCACAATAGGGACCGAGGCCGGGGTCTCCCACCTGCGGAGGAGGAGTCGGTTCAGAATGGGAGGAACCAGTACTGAGAGAGCCTCTCTCGGAGGAGCTTCATACTGTAGAATATCAAGCTCCTCGGCACAGGGCTCCTCCTCCAACTCGGTGGCGAGCGCCAGGGCCTGCACCATGTCCCAGATGAACTCCAGAAAAGAGGTGTCCTCGGGATGTGACCGCCGCCTATGGGTTGGAGAGGAGGGGTCGGAGGAGCGGTCTCTGTGGGACCGAGTCTCCGGGGAAGTTTTCCTGTTGGATTCCCTCTCCAAATGGTCCGTGGAGGACTCGAGGTCGGGTGGCTTGAGATGGGTCGGTGACCCGCCCTGGGTCTCCAAGGCCAAAATTTGCCTGGAGCTGGAGACGCTCGCCCGAGAAGACCTTGCACCCAAGGAACGGGATGGTGATCAAGACTCACGCCGAGGATCTTCACGAGGCTTCTGGCTCTCAGGGGATCATTGCGGCCACCTGGGGAGTCCTCAAGGTTGAGATCCCTGCGGTCTCAAGGCACGTGCCAGCAGATCCTGGCACCAGCACTTGCTGAGCAGCGAGGAATGCAGAAACGCTGCGTTTCAAGGCCAGCATTTGGGCCTCCCACTCAGGACTGGGGCCCTGCGACACCGATACCGGGGTGACCGGGTAGGTTGTCAAGGAGGAGAGGAGGCCCTCACCGCGATGACCTTCAGGAAACCAGGTGCCTTTGCCAGAGGCCTCCTTATCGGTTCGAGGTACCTTATTGGGCCGCTCCCTCTCCAACACCATAGACGGCCAAGGGGGGCTGAGAGACCGGGCGTGTGATCTCGCATGCTTGTTTGCTGCCCCCAACAGAGTCTTCATGGCCTTCTTCTTCCACTCACGCTCAGGCAGCCCCTGGTCAGAGTGCCGTTGGACCCGGAGAGGAGTCTTGGGAGACTCCAGAGGTTGTGGGACCAAAGAGCAGGAGGCTACCGGGGGATACCAGGGCTGCTTTTCAGAAGAGATCATCCAGCTTCTGCTTACGATTCTGGATGGTCTTGGAGGACATCTTCTTACATAGGGAGCATAGTTCCGGGTCAAGGTAGGCTCCTAGACACCTGAGACAACAGTCATGGGTGTCCGTGAGCGACACGTTTTTCGAACACCTATCACATTTCTTAAAACCGGAGGCCATTGGGGGAAAAAGGACCCAGTGAGATCGAAAATACTAGATGTGGCCAGTGGTTAAAAAGGGCATGTAAGTGCGGTTAAAAAAAAAAAAAGGTGAAAGGAAAAAAAAAAAACAAGACCAGGGCCGAAGCAGAGGTGCTCGGGAGGCGGGAAGGAGGACCGGCGAAGGCCAGAAAGCAAGACCGGTTTTTAAACAGAAAAACTTTTTCCGTGGACAAGACACATGCCCGAAGGGCTCCGTGGAAAAAGGGAGACTGAGTAAGATGGCACCTTTGGGCAGGATGGGGACCACACATGCATGGTGGCATTCCCAAAGGCTTTCTTTGAAAGCTGGGGAAATGCTCCGTGCGAGCTCCATCGGTGCCGACATCACCTGTATTTGAGGACTGACTTCCTGCTTGTTCTTGGAGAAAGACTGCAAACTCTCTGGGATCAAGGAACAGCTTAAAGTACTTGAATTGTAATTTGCCTTGTGCACAGGTCTGGAAATCCAAATTCAGTTTTAGATACCTGTCCAAATCTTCTCCTTAACTCTATTAGTGTTCTTGAACCTTTACTCTCTCTAATGATCACCATTAGCCTTGTTTCACACCTATCTTGCAGAGCAAAAAAACCCCATAAAACCGAAGAGACTTAAAGGGAAGAGTCACATATGCTCAGAACTTTCCACTATCAGATGATGTTATCCAGTTGGGTACCTAACACAATCCTGCTTGAGAAAATGGAGAAAGAAGAGACCAAGCTGCGTGGGTAACTGTAAGAAATACTTTCCTTCTTAGTAGCACTGCATTAAAGTATCATTAACTTAAAACATTCTTTCTAGACAAAGGTGCTACTACTTAATGAGAGAATATAAACTAGGCATTCACTTAAATCTAAGTAAATATACTCCAAATCTCCAATACTACAAACCACTAATCATTTGTATAGCGCTACAAGGCATACGCAGCGCTATACATACAAATGTAAGACAGAGTCCCAGCTCATCTGACACAGTCCCAGCTCATTTGAGCTTACAATCTAATCAAGACAAAACATGTGGAGGCCGATTTCGAAAGATGCACACCAGGGCCGTGGGAACGCCAAGAATTTGGACAGGGCCAAGATGGACACGATTCCGCAACTGCGGGAGCTATACATACTCGCAATTGTGGAATTGGGCAAATAGACAGCCCGGCATGCACCCGATTCCCTGAAGGAGACGTCCTGGAGGTTGCCTGTGCAGACCACACAATGCTCCAGCTGGTGTGCTGGTGCAGTGGCGTCCCATCGCCATTCCACAGACATGTCCAGCTGGCAGCACGGCATCCCCTACCCTACAGCAGCCCCCGCTCAATGATGGCAGGCCGTCCCCGGGGGCCCACAAGGGCAGACTGTGCCGACAGGCTCCGCCCTGGCCAATTGATATTGTGAGTGGGGGGCTGCAGCCCATCAACTGAGAAACAGCCAGCACCTATTTCACCCTCAGGGTGGAATAGGCTGGCCGTTTATGTCCATGCCGGGGTATGTACAGAGGCTCTTCCTGAATAGTCTCTCTATGTCATGGCATCTGGTCACTTCCTCGCTCTGCCCCATCCCACCCACATACAGTGCTCCCATTGTATATGTGCAAGGAGCACTGGTGGCTGGGGAGGCTGTGCGCAGGCTGGACATCCAGCCCACATGTCGAGAGCCACTATTCACAGCTCGGAATACCCCCATAGTGAATTGGGGACTAGAGTATGGTAAGTTACACTTAAGTAATGGACAAGAGAGTAAGGAGCATCAGGATCCAAAAGCGGCTTCAATGAGGTAGGTTTTTAGCTGGATTTGAATATGGCTAGAGAAGGGGCAACATGCACTGTGTCAGAAAGCTGTGCTTCATTTCCTTAATGATTTATGCACAATAACTATCAGAAAAACAGTCCATGCCTTATTAATTTAGTTCCTTGACTAGACTGTAAGCTCTGATAAGCAGGGACTGTCTCTTACATGCATCTTGTTGCCCTATACAAATGATTAGTTGTAGTTTAACCAAAGAGCACAACCAAAATTTGTCCATAATTTTTGTTTACTCTATAAAAACAAACAAACTGTGGGCCTTATTGACCCCTTCCTCACATCTAATCAAAACTGTGTTCTTCAAAACCCTCAATCCTACAAATAAGTACTATACATTAAGAAGTTAGCAATACCATATCAACTGTGTCATTTCTTTGCTTCTATTCCTTTTCCACACTTAATAGTTCTCATTGTATACCACACATCATCCTTCTCCCCCTTCTGTACAATTTAATAGTGTTTGGTGGAAGCTGTAAACAGATGTTCTTATCGCAAAGGAGAAATTAGGCCTTACCTGCTAATTGTCTTTCCTTGAGTTCCCTCCAGGCTAGTCCAGGTACGCATGGGTTGTCACTGTCCTCCAGCAGCTGAGAACTGAGCATGTCAGAATTCTGATAGTCCATCCTAAGAGCTCCCCGTTCAGCTCCTGACCCGTCTCCTATTGACAAAGCAGCTTCTCAACTGCTCCCTAGTGCCCCACAAGAGACCCCCCTTTGGAGTCATAGAAGAGACATGGTACCGTGAAAATCCTTTAAAATTCCTAGAAAAGAACTATATATACCCTGTCAGGGAAAGGGCAAGTAGTGAAAGCAGGATCATTCCTCCAAGGACTTCTATCTCCAAACCAGAGTCTCCACACAGCTAAGCTTTCAGCCTTGTATCTTTTCTGCCCGTCGTCTTGTTGTTTTTTGCTGCTGATATAACATTTAACTGTTGGTTATACATTTATTTTTGGGAATATTCTGACTGCCTACATTCCTTGTGTAGCCCTTAAATCAGATATTTAAGTGTGCCCTCAGTTCATGTAAGACCTACTGGCCAAGGACACTGGTGATATAAAGCTACCTGGAATAGAAATACTTTGACTTGCAGGGACCTGGTCTTACCTGAGTCCCCTACTTACTTTAGAAGTAAAGGTATCATTTAAAGTTACAGGGACCTTTGCATAGTAGGCAGATACATAGAAGTTAAAAGTTCAGTTTGACCATTTCTGCTTCCATTATTTGAATTCTCTGTTGCAAGTCTGCTCCCAGGGCGGGGCTAATTAAATTATCTTACAGCCCTTCCACAAGTACCTGATCAACCCTTGCGTTCACAGCTTCCACAGCTTCCAGAGCCTTCACACAGCTCAGCTTTCAGCCTTGTATCTTTTTTGCCTGTCTTGTTATTTTTTGCTGCTGATATAACATTTAACTGTTGGTTATACATTTATTTCTGGGAATAACCTGACTGCCTACATTCCTTGTGTAGCCCTTCAATCAGATAGAGAAGCTTTTAAACTAGAAAATAGGGGAAAGCCGACAGTCACCCAGGCGTGCATGGTTCGGACGAAGGTATCCTTGAAGGATACTACCAAAAGCAGAAAGGTTCCAAAAGGGAGTATAGTAGCCCAAATGCCCTTGAGTAAGGAGCAGACAGAGCATAAAGATTCCAAATTACCCCTGCCTACCAATAGCCAGATTAATATGAATAAAATACAGTCTCTAAAATGCTTGTATGCCAATGCTAGAAGTCTAAACAATAAGATGGGAGAGTTAGAATATATAGCACTAAATGAGAGGTTAGATATGATTGCACTCTCAGAGACATGGTGGAAGGAGGATAACCAGTGGGACACTGTGATACCTGGATACAAACTATATCGTAATGATAGAGCTGATCAAATTGGTGGAGGGGTTGCGCTCTATGTTAGAGAGGGCATTGAGTCAGAAAGGATTAAAGTTTTGCAGGGAACAACATTTGCTGTAGAATCTCTATGGATTGAAATTCCATTTATGAAGGGGAAGGTGATGGCAGTGGGAGTGTACTATCGACCACCTGGCCAGAATGAACAAATGGATGATGAAATGCTCAAAGAAATCAAGGAAGCTAACAAAAGTCACAACAGAGTAGTAATAATGGGTGATTTCAATTACCCCGGTATCGACTGGGTCAGTGTCACAGCAGGACAAGCTAAAGAGATAAAGTTTCTAGATGGAATAAATGACTGCTTCTTGGAGCAGCTGGTTCATGAACCGACCAGAGGGGAAGCCATAATGGACCTAGTCCTTAGTGGAACGCCAGATCTGGTGCAAGAAATAAGGGTGTTGGGACCACTTGGCAATAGTGATCATAGTACAGATAGTAAAGGCATCCACAGTACTACCTTTTAACTTTCAAAAGGAGAGACTATGATAGAATGAGGAATATAGTTAGGAAAAAACTAAAAGGAGCGGTTCCAAAGGTTAAAGACTTACAGCAAGCTTGGGTGTTATTTAAAAATACTATCCTCGAAGCCCAGACCAGCTGTATTCCACGCATTAGGAAAAGTGGAAGAAAGTCCAAAAAACTGCCAGCATGGTTTAAAGGTGCACCCCCTGCCGGTTGATATACACCACTGTGGTCGCAGTGTTTTAACACACTCGAACCATCTTCTGGGCAATCAAGGGATGGAAGGACTGCAAGGCCATGAACACCGCTCTCATCTCCAGATGGTTGATAGTCCATAAGGCCTACTCCATTGTCCACCTGCCCTATGCAAACTGGGACTGAATGTGCCCCACAGCCTGCTAGGCTGACATCCGTCATCATCAGAATCCAGTGCAGCTGCTCCAGCAGCATTCCGGCTGTGAAGTTGGCTGGTTGCTACCACCATTCTAGACTGTCCCTCATGCTGTCCGTACATTCCAGTTTCTGTGACATTGGTTGGGTCTGCAGAGACCATTGGGACAGTAACGCATGTTGCAAGGGTCTCATGTGGGCCCGAGCCCACAGTACTAAGTCCAGCGCTGCCACCATGGAGCCTAGCAACTGCAGATAATACCATGCGATCGGGGTTTTCCTCCATAAGAAGTGCCTCACTTGTGCCTGAAGCTCTTCAGGTAGGGAGACCAAGCCCACCTGTGTGCCAAACTGGGCCCCAGATAGACTAGACGCTGAATCAGCTGGAGCTGACTCTTGGCCAGGTTTACCACCCAGCCCAGACTCTGAAGGAACTCGACAACCTGAGCTGTATCTGAAATAGCCTCTGCCTTCACTCGAATGAACTAATTGTCAAGATATGGGTGCACCAGAATGCCTTCTGTCCTCAGTGCTGCGGCCACTATGACCATGATCTTGGTGAAGGTGCATGGCACGGTCGTGAGGCCAAACACTAGTGCCTTGAACTGAAAGCGTCCCATAGGCACGGAAAACCGCAAGAACTGCTGATCTAGCCAAATTGGTATGTGCAAATAGGCCTCCGTGAGATCCAGGGCAGTCAGGAACTCGCCCAGTCTTACTGCAAGAATGACTGATCGCAATGTCTCCATGCAGCACACACAAAGCCCGATTCCAATACTTGAAATCTAGAATGGGCTGAAACATTTCTTCCTTCTTTGACCCCATGAAATATATAGCATATCGACCGGATCCGCACTGGTTTGAAGGAACGACCACCTCGAGCTGCAACAACCGGTGCAGGATATCTCACATGGCTTGCTCTTTTCCCGGAGCATTGTAGGGAAAGAGAATGAATACCTCGGAGAGAGGACAGGCCAATCCTAGCGCATACCCCTCTCAAATGATCTCCAGAACCCCCTGGTCGGTCATAATGGCAGCCCAGATGGAGTAAAATTGTTGTAATAGACCCCCTATCACCGCCACCTGGGCTTCCCTGGATTCATTGTGTTTTTTTATTTGGACCCATAGAGGCCGAGAAATAGCTTTGACTGAACCTTCGGGAGTCATGAAAGGGCTGTTCCCTCACCCCAAAGTGTTCCTCGCTGATATGGACTGAAGCGAGGGCCTCGGAATCTGCGGAGGTCCCTGAGCTGTCCCCACTGAGGAGTGCCCCGTTTGGGACCCTTAGGTCTATCCTCGGGCAAACGACCTCCCTTAGAATCTCCCAAGTTCTTAACTATCTTCTCCAATGCTTCCCCAAACAGAAGCTTACCTTTATAGGGCAGCTTACTAAGCCTGGACTTGGAAGAGGCGTCCGCTGCCCAACTACGCAGCCAGAGAAAATGCCAGCCTTCTAAAATAGAGGCCATGGTCTTGGAGGCCACTCAGACCAGATTGTAAAACGTTTCCACCAGATATGCCATGGCCGACTCTAGCCAACCGCCCTCCAAAGGTCCTAGACCTTTGAGGTCAGGGGGACTCCAATTCTGTAGCCAGCATATGGAAGCCCTAGAAACGTAGGCCCCAAATAGAAGCCCGTAGAGCCAGTGCACTTGAATCAAAGGCCTGCTTAAGCAAGGACTCCAGCTTCTGATCCTGGAGATCCTTCAGTGCAGCCCCACCGTCCACGGGAATAGAGGTCTTCTTGGTCACTGTCGAGACCAAGGCATCTACTTTTGGCATTCGCAACAGATCCCTTTCCTCTTGGGGAATGGGATACAGATGACTCATAGTCTGGCTACCCCTCAGGGTAGCCTCAGGAAATTCCCATTCCGAGTTGTCAGACGGCTGCCTGGGTGAGAATGTTCACAGTCTTGGCAAGTGCATATATCAATATGATTTGCAAGGGATTGTGGGAAATGCAGTCCATTCACACCAGACACAGCTGCTCACAATAATTAGTTGTGCTTGAGTGTAAAGCCAATAAGATATTTATTTATGGGGTTAATTCTCCCAACACAGATATGCTTGGTAGCACATAAAACAGGATACTTGCTTTCAGTGTTAAACTTAGAAAAACAAAATCAGGAAAACAACAGATGAACTTGTCAGGCAATCAAATGAAAAGAATAAAGACCTGGTTGGTAACAAACTGGTCTTTTCTGTAGGCTTTAGCTAATATTTTCTTAGCAGTGTTTCAAACAACAAGCAAAACCCACAAAGAAGGGAAAAACTGTTCTTTTCAGGTTAACTTCTTATATCTTCACACATAGATTCAGAAGTGATTCCCTCAGAGCTCACAAGCAATTAGGTAAGGCTCAATTGCTAGCAGTTATCCAGCTGAAACCCCTTAGCTGGCTTGCTTTCTACTGTGTGGCCCAAAATCCTACTCAGGAGCTTTTCTGAGTAGATTAAAGAACAAGTTTGTATTTCTTTGTGATGGTTGCTGTACTTTGTAACAGAAAATTACCAAAGGAGTTTAGACAGAGAGCAATCCATATATTCACAGCCTGTATCTAAGACCGCTCCTTCCCCTTCTTCAACAATCATGGGTTCAATATCAGAGATTGGCACAGAGGAATTTCTCAATGGAGCACTTTCAGGAGAATACTTGTTTCCCTGCTGTCTTTCAAGGTTATAGCTAGGGCATAGATCAGTGTTCATACCTGAGCTTCCATTGCTGTTAGAGTTCCTCTCTAAATAGCCTGGCCAGTATGTAGTCCAGTTCTTATGTCCAGCCTTCCAATCCAGATCCCTGGACACTGGATCTCTCTTCACATACCTTCTGGCACGGGTCCTAGGGTCCCTTCCAAGTGCAGCCGTCTCCCTCACAGGTACCGTCTGGAGATGCCTAGCTCTGCAGCACCACTCCTCTGGTTTTCCCCAGTCCAATGGTGTACGCTGGCCTTTTGAATGTCTCCCAGTATACGTACTGCTCTGGACTCCTTTAGACCTCCCAAATGCTTATCTCGTCTTTCTTCCAAAGGGTTTCTTGCCCTCTCTGTCCGTCCGCACTGGCTTCTGCTTCTGATGATCCTCCAGATGAAACTGAGGATAATTCTGAGGATAATTCTCTGTAGAATAAACTCTACCTTTATTCTGCTTTGATGAGTGCTCCACCCTAGCACAGCGCAGCTGTGCTGAATCAGGCCCTGCCCTTTGAGATGAGTGCTTGGGGATTACCTCATAGCCCTCCTGATTGAACACACGTTTCCCCACTTCAGCTCCTCTAATGGTTGTTGGAAACCTGGTGCATTCAGGGACTGGTAGTCTTTTATGGGAAAATTCTGTTTTCTTATTTCTACCAGAACTGACAGGTTGCTTGTTCAGAGTCACTTCACCTTTTCTATAGCTCCTTCCTGAGCTATGATAAGCTTCCTTATCACAGAGTCCATCATCGTTTTGATGATTCTGTGGACCAGAAAGCACACCTGCTCCCCCCTTTGAACCCCTGTAACAGGGGATAGTCCAAGGGCTCCTCCGCCGTGGCCAGAGGAGGCAGAATGTTTAATGCAGAAAGCGAATGGCCAATAAGAGCCAAGAGTTCCTCCCCATGAAACACACAGAAAACACTGGTGTCTTCCTCTGCACAGATCTCACCCTCTTCAAGTTCAGGGGCTGCCGTCTCCCCCCAGAGGTCCAAGGATCCTTCCCCAAAGTCCTCAATAGAGGAGAGTCCTGACCCAGCCAGGCAACTGGCTCCCATTTGCTCTAGCGGGACCCCTTCTAAAGGGATACTCCTCCTGCAGGATAACACCTTCTACCAAAGCAGGTATCTTAGGAAGAGAAACTGTAGCCCCTGCCTGCTGCTTTTTAAGGCAGTTTAAGAAGAGAGAGAATAAATTTGGGAGAAAATATAGGCTCTAGTAAGGCAGCAACCACTTTGGGCTCCAAGCACGGCGGTGAAGGAGCTGATTTCCTTTTGCTTTTCCCACGCTTCACTGATGCACCCGGGGGCATGGCCGCCATTACCAAAATGGCTGCAGTTTTGGTGGGAACCTCAGGTCCGTGAGACTCTGTAGAGGGATGTTCCGACTCAGCCTGCATGCTTGCCATGGCCCGAACAGGAAGCCAAGACCTACAGCACCTCAAACAAAGCCGGCAAAACATCAATGGAGAAACACCACGGCAGCCTTCACACAGCATGCACACCTGAAAGACCGGCCACATGCACTGCCCCGAATCTCACATTCATCGAGCAAGAACGTGCTGTGGGGGAATAGGCAAGGATTACTGCCGCTAATCGCGCAGCCCCTGAAAACACCCCCCCCCCCCCCCATGGGAACCTGCCTCGTCAAGCCGGTCTGCTGAGTCCCAGAGAGAAAACTGCTCCTGCGGAAAATGCCCACTGGCTATGAAATACCGTGCTCCTTTTGCTGCCCAGGTAACCTCACATCCTGTAGGAAACAGGCTCATGGGAACCCCACTGAGGTGGGAAAAGTGACCTGAGACTCCCGGGTATTTTACCCCAAGCTATAGCTGCAACCCCTCAGGGTCCAGAGAAATAGGGCAGGCCCTGTTCCACTGCCCACTCTTACTCCAGAAGGGAGAACCCCAGCAGCACTTCTGTCTCCTCTGTGTTTAGAGGCTGTCCTGTAACACCACCTAATTCCTTGTATTAACTGATCCTTCTCTTTTTTTTCCCCCAACTGATCCTGAACCTCTCTCCAGGAGTCCAAGCGCAAGAGCTTTTTTCCAGCTGCTGAAAACTGAGAGACTGGAGTCAGGAGCTGAAGAGGGAGCTCTTAGGATGGAGTATTAGAATTCTGACATGCTCAGTTCTCAGCTGCTGGAAGACAGTGACAACTCATGCATATCTGGACAGGCCTGGAGGGTCGATTAGGTGTTCTTTTTCTGCTGTCATGTTTCTATGTTTCTAAGTAGTGGTTGATATGAAAGGGCAGACTAGATAGGCCATGTTGTCTTTTTCTGCTGTCATGTTTCTATGTTTATTTCTCATCCCACTTTAAAATAATTCATTTAAGGTGTATTTATCTTGACTGGGTCACCAAAATGCGCATATCTAATTCAATATTCACAGTTTCCCTCTTACTTGCTCTCTGTCACATGGTTGCACATGGGCATCATTATATAAAAAACAGTAAATTTTTTATATAGTTCTTAATTCTATTTATTATTAGCAAGTTAAGCAGCATTCCTATTTCTGTAGTACAAGCTGCATTTTTACAAACTCTCATTAAACCTACTACCCCCTCTCTTTTTTTTTTAAACAGCAGAGATCTATATACAGTCCATTTGTGGTAAAGTAGCCTTGTGGTTAGAGCAGCAGGCTAGGAACCAGACACCACTGACACCTCTTCTGGCCTTGGCAAGTCACTTAAAACTCCAATGCCTCGGGTATAAATTTAGGAATCAATTTTCAAAAGCTCTTATCCAGATAATCACGGAGGTTATCTAGATAAAGACACTGAGGAAAATATTCAGTGACACTATACAGATAATTTATTTATTTATTTTACATTTCTTCTATACCGCGCTATTAAAATCAGTGCGGTGTACAATGAACACAACATACTGCAATGCATACAAGCAACATTGAGTTTACATAGAACAAGGGATGATAAATGCATGGGATAACCGGGGAAACTATGCCGTTGAGTATTTCCACAGACCACCTCGGCACTATCCAGAGAGCAGCAATGTAGTCTGTGGGCAGAGAGTAGGTAGTGCCGGCCACTATCTAGATAACCACTGCCATTATCCAGACAGTAGAGCTTTTCAGTGATTATCTGGCTAAGTGATCCAGATAGAACACTTTTTAGGTGGCCCAAACTAAGTTGCTATCCAGATAACCTACATGAATAGCAGCTCAAAAATCTCCACTTTCCAAATAATGATGGTGATTCCGGATAGTGGCTGCATAACCTGGATATTCGGTGGCAGTCAATATCCATATACTGACACTGAATAACCAGAGGACATTCATGCACCATGCCTGTCCACCATGGCGTATAAATATCCAGTGTTCTGAATATTGGCTCCTTAGACTGTAAATTCTGTGGGAACAGGGAACACCTGCTGCATCTGAATGTAACTCGTCTTGAACTACCACTGGAAAGGTGTTAAGCCGAGGACAAATAAATAAATAAGTTTGACAGACTAAGAATTATGAGCATAAAAGCTCCTCAAATTCATTTACTAACTACATGGGGTCTCTCACTTGCAACAGTAAACCCCTAATGTTTCTGTTTCTGTTCATTTCAATCCTTGTCCACACTATACAGTAGCTTCAAATAAACCATAAATACATAGACCGATTCCTTAGACTAGATTAACATTCTTATTTGTAAATCTCTTTGATTTAGAGAGATTTTATTCCCTGCCTTCTACCCCTTCAAAGAACAACTATGGCAATTTTATCTTATCCACACAACCAATAAGTCAAGAATCTAGTTATCATACAAAGTTACAAAATCATCTCAAACATCTGAGTCACGAAAGAATATAATGAGCAGAAGCGCTGATTTAGGTTTTAAATAGCACAAATATTCCATTACTATGCATTATTTAACAAAAATGTATCTCATGGAGCAATTGTTTTGAAATGCTTGTGTCCTGAGCTGTCTCCTAAGGATAATTTCTTCTGAACACTCCAATATAACAGTAAAGATATAGCATTCTTATTTCTAGACTGCCTGTCTCCATTAATGTTGCTAGCATTATATGATAATACTTCTAAAGATGGTGGCATAATGGGCGTGAGAAAAATACAAGGCTTCTTTAACTAGTAAGTTGAACAGAGGTAACCTAGCACAGGACTTCCCAAACCTGTCTTGGGGACTGCACAGCCAGATAGTTTTAATAGATGCAGATTTATCTCAATTCTATTCATTGTGGATGTCCTGAAAACTTATCTGTGCAATTCCACCCACCATCCATGCAATTCCTAACCTAACCCAGTTTAGGAAATCACTGAAGCACCATCTCTTCCTCAAGTACTACCCTGAAACCAATGCACGTACAACCCCCTCCCCATCCTAGAACGGCAAACCATCATATAAAGCTTTCCAACCTTAACTCAGCCTATCTCCGATTCGAATTAAACATGACGCCTATATGTATATAGTTCCCCTGTTAGCCAAGTTTTAGTACCCATTCTCTGTAAACACAGAGCGGCTCGCCGCCTTGCTGTAGGTTTTCTGTTCTATGTAAACCGCGCTGATGCCAAACAGCGCAGTATATAAGAAACTGAAAATAAATAAAATCTGACTGTGGGATTTCCAGTGCAGGTTTGGGAAGTTCTGATTTAGAGGTTATACAACATCCACACAAAGACAACCCTGGAATTTCATTTTCCTTGCTATAATTAAATCAAAGTATTACTGAATCAGCGCAAGCCTTGTAGCTCGGATAGCAATGCTGCAGCATGGAGAAGCCAGATTCCCCAATTGCTGAATCACTGAAAACTCACAGCACCATTGGGGGAGGAGGGGGGGGCAGCTGCTATTACATGCCCTTTGCGCGAAGATAACGCAACTTATAAACAAATTCTGACAGGCCAAAAATAGACAAGAGACTTTCATGCACGTAAACACCAAAGGAAAAACAAGCGCATACAGTCATGTCAAGCGTATTTAAATTATAGGCAAATAAGCTGCACATATTAAAATGGCATACTAATATTGTCTATGCCAGATGCAGACAAATGCGTAGAGGATTTTGTAACCAGCCAAAGCACTAATATCTCTATGCCTGGGTCCGAGGTGGCTTAAACGTCCTTCATGTGGCCCCGACAGTATTTTGATGGCATTGATGGCTTTCTTCAATGCCTGGGTTATCTGAGGTGAAGTGTCAAACTTCTCCTCAGATGATTCAGGCATTGGGGAAAGCCACGGATGCCATCAAAACACTGTTGAAGGGCCAGTGCCCCCAACAGAATTAAAATTCCTGGTGGCCCAATGGCTCCGATCCCCCCACCCAGTCAATTAAAAATAAGCCTGGTGGCCCAGCAGCCCCAAACACCCTGCCTACCTCCCAGTACCTTCACAATGGAGCAAGAGCGTTGTCCAAGCACTCCTGCTCCTGTGCCATCTTGAAAAATGGCAGAGACTGGGCCCGAGCAGTGCCGGGCCCAAGCAGTGCCAGGCACTGCCATTTTTCAAGATGGTGGTGCAGGAGTGGGAGAGACACTGCCACTCCATTATACAGCTACCGGGGGGAGGGGGGAGTCGCCACTGGGCCACCAGGCTTATTTTTAATGGGAGGGGTGGGGGAAATCGGGGCTGCTGGGCTACCAGGGATTTAATTTCTGTTATGGGTTCTGTTACGGGCACCGGTCCGCCGACAGTATTTTGATGGCATCGGGGACTTTCCCCGATACCTGGATCATCTGAGGAGAAGTTTAATATTTCACTTCAGATGATCCAGGCATTGGAGAAAGTCCCCCATGGCATCAAAATACTGTTGGTGCGCAAATGCAAATTAGCCACGCAGTGCCCTGTTTCTCTGGGAGAGCATACCAAACTTGCGCTGATTTCTGTGCACGTGTTTGGCTTGCTCTTCCAGTGTAACACTGCCATCTGCGCCAATGCATGGCTAATTTGCATATGCACCCCTTTCTGCATGCCAGCACTTGTCGCATGCTATCAGTGTGCTGCACAGAAGTGTACAGAGTTAATAGCACATGACTTCTGAGCCAGCTATCTGCATCAGCCCGCAAATGAATAGTAAAATGGTTATATTTGCTTTTTGTTGGTTTTCCCCTCTTCTTTTTTTTTCCTTCTGGGGTAAGGGATAGGGAACTTGGTGAATTTAATTCACATTAATGCAAAGCACCCAATCCAAAAGAAAAACATTCATAACAGGGTAATTACACTGACAAACTCTAACAGTTGCAAAATAAATGTCTGTTTAAGCCATTCAACCCACACATTTTCTCTGTACTCTCTTACCAAGTATGCAAAAAATAAAAGCTCCTTTCAGACTATCTTGTTTGATATACAATGAGGATTACTTCTTGTTTTTCAGAAGTAAAACTTACCGAGTACCATCTGCTTTCCAGCTTACTTTATAAGGCTTCTGCTCCATAAATTTGATATTCTCTCTGTCCATGGAAACAGGCTGTGCTCCAGGGAATCCAGATCTAAAAGAAGACACTTTCTGTTATAACTCTTGGATGGTGTGTAGCAATACAAGGAAATGCATTTCTTAAATGAGTCTTACACAAGTCACATTTTTCCCAAACATATTACAGCTCAAACCTACTGCTTAAAATTTGATTTTATCCAGTTACATCCTTCATAAAAAAGCATACTAAAGGTGTTTGATTTTACAGAGTTCAAAATAAGAGCGAGCTATCTGGAATAAACATAGCTTTTACTAATGTATCTTTTCGTAAAAGAAAAGAATCGCCTATTTTCTGCAGGTCACTATTTGATGTTCTAAGTACCCTGGCTAACAATTGGTCATCACAGATTTTTTTTTTTGAGAAAAAGAAATCTTTTCTATAACCAGTAGTCAGAATTAAACAACAATATGTGATGGCTTGTATCTTTTTGTAACCAGAGCATGTTTCACAGCTATTTTATTATTTATATATTCACACTAGTCCTATCATCTTCTTTCTGCCTGCAAAATAGCAAAACGCCCTGAAATTAGTTTTAGATTCTCATACCCTTCCCAGCCACAGAACTGCTGACATTTACGCTGGATCTCGCCTAACTTTGGTTGAGTTGTTACTTGTGTTACGCCTTTAACCGCTACGCCTTCCAAGAAAACAGCACCCTGGAAAGTATTTAAAAAAGAAAACAGATAAATTGTTAGAATTCTTGCAATAGTGTTACTTGATGTTTGATGGACCTTAGTTAAACACCCCAAATTAAAGCTCACTCTAAAGCAGAGGTCAATACCTATTATCTCACTGTACAACCTGCATAATAGGAACACTGATCAAATGTAAGCCTGCAATCACAAATTCCTTCTTGAATCAAAAAAAAGTTGAGTGGATGAACATAAATAGTTATGGTCTTTTATTTTTATTACACAGATAATTAAAAATATTTTAATTGTTTATTGATGATTAACAACCCATGCACATGTGAGACCTCATCTAGGATACTGTACCCAGTTCTGGAAGCTATACCTCTTATGGGATATAGACAGGTACAACCCAAAACAAAGGCATAGAGGGGGATAACCTGTACAAAGCGGCAGGTACAACCCTAAACAAAGGAAAAGAGGGGAGGGTAACCTGCACAGTGTGGTGGGTACAACTCTAGCCATCTCACTAGGCAAACTACATAGATATGCTGATCTTTATCTGCTGTCATTTTTTATTTATTTATTTATTTGTGCTTTTATATCGCCTTTCAGGAATCAAAATGGTTTACAATAAGACAACAAAAGTAGAAGTTACATTAAACAAGATAGGTAAAGTGCATAATAACATAGAAGCATAAAAACTACATTATCAACTTTGTTTAGAAAAAATATTGGAATTACAGAATCATGAAAATTGAAATAAAGACTGATTAAATAAAGGACTCTCCAAAATAATCCTTAAACAAATGAGTCTTTAAAAGTCTGTGAAAAGTGCTTGGATCCTTAGCATCTTTTGAGGTAGATAGTTCCATAAAATAGGTGCATAAAGGGAAAAAGCTCTCTTTGAAGTGGAAAATTTGCATGTTCTATAGTCATTAGGAACCACTAGAGAGTTTTTATTTCGGCTTCTCCGAGGTCTGTTTTCAGGAGAGATTAGAATAAGTAACTTTAGCTGATTTGGTGACTCTGAGTTAAGAATTTTGAAAGTGGTATGAATGGCCTTAAATTTTGATCTGCTCTCTATTGGAAGCCAATGCACGTGTTTAAGAATCGGAGTGATATGATCTTTGAATGAAGCTTGAGCAATTATTCTGGCGGCTGTATTTTGAGCTAACTGAATACAGCGAATCATTTGTTTTGGAAGCCCGGTGAGTAAGATGTTGCAGTAATCCAAATGTGGAAAGATCATTGCTTGGACTATAGATCTAAAATCTTTTGTGGAGAGCAGAGGTCTTAAATGTTGCAGCATTTTTAACTTCAAGTAGATGGATTTAATTATGTTGCTTACATTCTTGGAGAATCTGAGCTGAGAATCAAAAGTGACTCCTAAATATTTGACCTCTTTTTTAACTTGAATCCTTTCTTCATTTAGTTTGATTAAATTTGGAGGAGTGAAGGAGTTGTCCTTAGTTATAAATACAATTTCTGATTTTGAATGATTTATATGAAGGTTGTGTTTACCCAACCAGGATCTGATGTTGATGAAGCACTCTTCTATTTTCTCCAGAAATAATTGATTAGGGTTAATTTCTGTGTAAATCATAATGTCATCAGCATACAAATGATAGAATATGCTATGATCTTTAATTATATTGCAGATAGGCTGTATGTATAGATTAAAAAGAAGAGCTGAAAGTGCTGATCCTTGAGGTAGGCCTATCTTTTGGAGGAATGGATTAGATGCGATGTTACTAACTCTAACCTGAATGCTTCGATTTGACAAGTATGACTTAAACCATTGTAAAACTGTCTTTTTAGACCTATTTCCTGTAGTCTAATAAGAAGGTAATCGTGTATTATAGAATCATATGCAGCTGTAATGTCCAGGAATATTAAGATGAAGCCTGAGTTAGGTTTTTCTAGGCCTTTTAGGAGCTTTTCAGTTAAGGAAAAAAGGAGAGTCTCCACTCTGTGCTCTTTTCTAAAGCCATGTTGCTGAAGATCAAGCGGAGCAAAGCTGTCAACATGGCTTTGTACTTGTATATGAACTACTTTTTCTAATATTTTTGTCATATATGGAAGACTAGAAATAGGTCTGTAAGAACTTGGTGCAGATTTGCCTACATTTTTGCCTTTATAAATGGGACGGACAGAAACCCTTTTTAGTTCTTCTGGAATTATACCTTGTACTAAAGAAGAATTAATTAAATTAAGTACATAAGGGGCCAGCTGGTCACAAGCTACACGTATCCAAATGGCAGGACATGGGTCGAGAAACGAAGTAGATGTATTTAAAGATTTAATTATGTCTTCAAGCTGTCTTTCAAGTATAGGAGTAAATTGATGCCAGCTATTTTTGGTAGAAGAGCTGTTAGAATTGAATTGATAAATGCATTGAGGTTTCATCCCTATCTTTTCTTTGTAAAATTTGGCTATTATGTTAGCTTTAGGGGCTATGAAAGAATTATCCTCCTTTGGCATGGAAGTGAGATATTCTACTATATTAAATAATTCTCTAGGCCTGTTAATCGAAGACATGATTAACTTGGAATGATAATCACGTTTGTTGTTATTTATAAGGGCTTTATAATCTTCAAGCATGGAAAGAAATAATATTTTGTCATCTTATTTTTTTTATTGTCTCCATTTTCTTTCTAACTTTCTTAATTTTCTTTTTAAAACGTGTATTTCTTTTGTGTACCAAACCACGCTTGTCCTTCGATGAGTGCTAGAAGTAAAGGAATTGACTGAGACGGAAGCTGCCCTGTATATTGCTAAATTCCATCTGTTTATGAGTAGTTTGGTGTCTTTGGAATCTATTTGCAGTTATGGTAAAACTTCTTTTAGGAAATTGCCTTTTTCAAACCTGCGAAATTTCCTGTGACGAAAGATTATTTGTTTAGTATTTGATTTACTGGGGAGGACTGGGATAAAGAATTGGATAGTGAAGTGGTCAGACCAGAGGGTTTGCTGTATCAGTAAATTTGGATCAAAGATACCATCTACTAGATCTTGTGGAACGAAGATGAGGTCCAAAGTATTACCTTTAATATGCGTAGGCCCTTGGATTATTTGTTTATATCCTAGGGCATTACATTGCTTCCAAAAAACCTAGAGCTAGGTGAGATGGGGTAGAAGGCAAATTCAGATCACCAAGAACAGTTGTGAATTTGTTTGAGAAATTATTGTTAAATAGGAAGTCTGTTATGTTGCTAAGCTCATCTCCTTTAGATGAAGGGGGTCTGTAGATTAGACAAAAGATAGTATTTTTGTTTTCCAATAGTATAATGTCCATACTTTGAGACATTTCATTTGAAGCTTTTGAGAATTGTAATTCCTTTTTTGCTAGAATGGTTACGCCTCCTCCCCTTTTATTTAATCTTTGATGATTGAAAATGTCATATCCTTTTGGTTTTAGTTGATTAATTAAAACCGTATCATTGGAAGTTAACCAAGATTCAGTGATGAAAAGGATGTCAAGATCATTATCAGTAATGTGATCAAATATAAGTGGGATTTTGTTTCTAACTGAACGCGGATTAATAAGAGAGCATTTTAATTTAGATATAGAATTGAAGTGAACGGTTTTGGATGGAGTTGAGTTATTAAGATTAATTTGAATAAGTCGCTGTTTACACAAAGTAGGTTTAATGAAATAGTTAAAACTTTTCATTACAGTATTAGAACAATGAAATGCAGGGATAATAGGTATTGGGTAACCAAGTGAAGTAATGGTCTGTGTGGAGATTGATAATGTAAATAAATTAAACAGAACAACAACCAAACATGAAAGGAAGGGATGCATGTTTACTCCTGATAAAAAGGATAGACTAAAAATAAGTATGGAATTTTGAAAGATTCATATGCTTATTGAGACTGGAAGATACTTAGAAAAACAAAACGCATAAGGGCTGATCAGGAATTAAGAAAAACTAAATACAAATTGAAATGAAGACTTTTATAAAAAGTTCTAAAAATAGGTTATTTTTCTTTGATTATAGGACCAGATTTGAGATCAGACTTTTAATCTATATGTACAAGAAGATAGAAACACAAACCTTTTCAGTTGTTGTAAGAACTTGTCAGCAGAAATGGAGATTAGATGAGATTGAATATAGAGGCTTATTTAACCATCAAATTGAAAGGATTAGAATCCTTGCAAACCGCCTTAGACCCCGCCTAAGGGCCACGCCAAAGGGCCCTCTGGTGAGACCCTCAGGCATGGGCGCGCCGGTGTTCTTTTTATTTAAAGAGCTGTGCCGAAGAAGTCCTCAGCCAGATTGGCCTGGGGGAGGAGCAGGGAGGAGCTACCCTGGCTGTTCAAACTGCCAGCGCTGAGAAGTCGGTATGATGGCGATCCTCCCGCACCGGTGTTCTTTTTATTTAAAGAGCTCTGCCGAAGAAGTCCTCAGCCTGATTGGCCTGGGGGAGGAGCAGGGAGGAGCAAGCTTATAAAATAGAATTTATGGGAAAATGAAAGGTTGATTCCATGGTTCAGGCAGCAGCATTAGATGCTGTAACACAACAGATCCAAGTATGAATCTGCTGTCCATCAAAGCTGCTTGTAGTTTAACACCTAGCAAATCATTCTAGGCTGAACTTCCCACATAGCTATCTCTGTTTACTGAGCTATTATGTATATAGGTTTGCATCCTACTATGTATATAGTTATGCTCTAGCCAACTACTAGACCCATCCCGGGTGTGGATGGCATGTGTTATGTTCCCTGTATATAGTTTATACCTTATATTGTTCAATGTAAACCGCTCCTGATCATTGGAAGGGGCGGAATAAAAAAAACATTCAAATAGATAGATAGATAGCAACACATTAAATCCAGGGAAGGGGACTTGCTGCCACTGTGTCATCCTCTGCTGAATATAAAAAGCAGCGCTGAGCAATTGTATTGGAAGAGACATCACTCTAGCTCTAGGGACTGGAAAAAGTTCCAGGTGCAGCAAGAGACTGTATTACATCTCCCTCAACATCTAGCTATAAGGGCCAAAGACTGAATATCGTGATGGAGCAACTAGCAAAACTTGGAAGCAAAGGAGGTGCTTATTCCTCTGCATGCATCATTAGTAAGATCACATCTAGAATACTGTGCCCAGTTCTGGAAGCCATACCTCTGATGGGATATAAACAGTTTGGAGACAATCAAGAAAAAGGCTACCAAAATGATGCATTGTCTGCACCAAAAGCCATATGAGATGAGACATAAGGACCTACATATGTATAGCCAAGATGAGTGATGGGGAAATTCAATAAGAGACATTTAAATACCTAAAATGTACAAAAACCACTCATAAGAATCCAACATTTTCAGAGAAACGAAACCTCTAGAACAAGACATTAACAGTATGAGACTCCAGGAAGGAGGGCGGAGCAAACTCTGAACCAATATTAGAAAATATTTCTTCACAGAAAAAAGTGGATAGATGGAAACAAAAGGCAATGGAAATATTTTGGAGGGCCTGGGGTTACACAGATACGGAAACTGCTCTTCCACAACACTTCCACAATAAAATACTGAAGTTCTTTTCTGGTATCAAGGAATATATTTTTGTACAAATCACAAGCCAATTGCTATAGACTGTGAATTAAGGCAAAGGATAATGTGATATAGAATGACAACAGATTCTTGGTGAAATGGTAACCTAACCACCCCTATACTTAGAAGCAGGGGCATAGGGTGACTTAAGTTGGTGGTACACCAAAATATTTTTTACTGTCATTTAGCTGGAAAAAAATCCAGAAATTTTGAGATGCTCCTCTTCAAGTTGGTGGTGCATGTGTGTCACTGTGGACTATTGATGCTATGCCCATGCTTAGGTGACTGATACTGCTAACAATCCCAACATGTATTTATGGATCTCACCCAAGTTCTGAGACTATGGATTCTCCTAAGATGCAATCCTGGAGATTCCTCATCTTATTTGTTTTATTTATTATTTATTTATTTAATTATAGTTTCTTTTATACCGCGCTATTTGAGATCAGTGCGGTTTACAATGAAAGTTAAAACTACACATCTCAGTTTAGTGATTTGTGCTTACTAATCTAGTCTGTCCTTCCAAAGAAACAACTACAACAGTCCCCTTTTTTCCTTTAGAAATCCTCTGTGTTTGCCCCATGCTTTTTTGAATTCAGATACTGTCCTCATCTCTACCACCTCCATTGGGAGACTATTCCACGGATCCACCACTCTTTCTGTAAATAAATAATTCCGCGTATCACTCCTGAATCTATCCCCTTTCACCCTCATCCCATGTCCCCTCGTAGCAGTACTTGCTTTCAATTGAAAGAGGCTGTCCCCCTGTACATTTATGCCAGGGAGGTATTTAAACGTCTCAATCATATCACCTCTATCCCGCCTTTCCTCTAATGTGTACATATTAAGATCCTTAAGTCTGTCCACATATGCTTTATAATGAAGACCACTAACTATTTTAGTAGCCACTCTCTATACTGACTCCATCCTGTTTATATCCTTTTGAAGGTGCAGTCTCCAGAATTGCACACAATACTCCAAATGAGGCCGCACCAAAGACTTATACAGAGGCACTAGCACCTCCTTTTTTCTGCTGCCATTCCTCTCCGTATGTACCCAAGCATCCTTCTAGCTTTTGCTGTCGCCTTTTCTACCTGTTTAGCTACTTTAAGATCTTCAGACACCACCACGCCTAGGTCCCGCTCTTCTTTAGTGGACAAAAGTACTTCACCCCCTATACTATATTGCTCCATTGGATTGCTGCAGCCCAAATGCATGACCTTGCATTTTTTAACATTAAATCCTAGCTGCCAAATTCTAGACCATTCTTCAAGCTTAGCTAGATCCCTCATCATATTATCTACACCTTCCTGGGTTTCTACTCTATTGCAGATTTTGGTATCACCCGCAAAGAGGCAAACCTTACCCGACAGCCCTTCTGCTATATCACTAACAAAAATGTTAGAAAGAATCGGACCAAGGACAGATCCCTGGGGCACACCACTGGTAACTTCCTTCTCCTCAGAGTGAGCTCCATTTACCTGTACCCTTTGTCGCCTCACACTCAACCAATTTCTAACCCAAACAGTAACTTTAGGGTCCATCCCTAGGGTGCTCAGTTTGTTTATAAGTCGTTCCCTCCCTTTGCTCTTCTTTGTTGTTGCAGATTTTTTTTCTGTTGTTGTGTGCTTCCATGATATCCATTTTACTTATTTGCAGTGGAGGCAATAGGATAGTCAGATCTTAGAATCTTCCCTGAGTGATGTATTTGCAGGAGAGTTTTGGTCAAAAGGGCTGATGCAGGATCATAAAAGAGAGAGTTTTGGGTGGACATGTTCTTTGCAGGGTGATGCCATGTAATGTCACAGTCTTACTGCTTTCCCCCAGATATCTTCAGATATGTGCAGTGTAATGGGGAAAAGATATCCTGTGATAGGAAAGCAGAGGAACCTATGAGTAATAGGGCTGTTTCTAGCAGGAAGGAAGATATCAGGACACCCAGTTGCCAAGAGCAACATAAACATTCCCAGCCACGAGGGAAGGAACCCTGCACAGCTGATAGGCATTCCCCAGCTCTTAGCTCTAATAGCTTTCACCTGGGAGGGGGAAGGGCTGGAGTAGAGCCTCAGCAAACGTATAAGGGACGTTCATTAGAGAATAGAGGGAGCTGTAGGACGAGCTGTAGGAGCAGCAATAGCAGGAGCTGGAGAAGGGGTTCTGACTTTGGCTTTGGTAGCTCCGGTAACTCCAGAGAAAGCAGTGTGGAAGATTCAGTGAAACCAGTAACTGGAAGCAGGAGAGACGTGCTGAATTGTGGCAGGTGCAGGCCTGTGACCCACGGTGTCTGACATAGGCAGGCCAGCATGACTAGCTTGACCTGTAAATGAGGCCTGTGGAGAGGCATATAGGATTGCACATCCCCCAATATGCTGCTATTGTAAGAAAGAACTCAGTAGAAATATTGAATTAGCTTAGGTAAGCAGAACTGCAGAATTAAGAAATGGAAAAATACAGAAAAGACATGTTTAAAAGTTACTGATAAGAAAAAGTACATTTGCAGAGAAATAATGAGGAGTGCTGACAGATGAGTTACAGAACCTTGCTCTTCTGCACGCACAAATTGGTCCCATAACTTTGAAAGTGTGAAAGTAACAAGTTGATGAACTGACCATTGTAATTGGGACTAGAAGGGGGGCAGGCAGGTGTCATGCCCACAGAAGCCCACAGAAGGAACATAATTGGAGAAACTTATCAGTACCGGGACCAATAGAAGGGCTACGGGAGGTACGGGAGAGTACCGGGACCAATGAAATGTTTTTCTATACCTAGAATGGAACAGAAGTCTATAAAAGTTGTTGTAATGCTTGAAAACTTTGCTCAGCCATTTTGAAATTGACTTGCTTGAGACTTGTGCACAAATAAATGATTTGGACCTTCTGAACAGACTCCTGGTATCATTGGTTTGTCTGCGCTTTGCTGCTACATATTCCTTGGTGCGTTGGCCGGGAAGTTGTGGAATCAAAGTGTATATAGGGCAATATACCACGACTTTCCGCCTCTATAGGCTTGGTCCTGCCGGGATCGCGCCCTTCCGACGAGGGCCGCTCCCTGGCGCCACCGGTCCCTTGTATCGGAGGGAGCTGGTCGGACCTCGGCGGGTGCCGGGCCCGGTTGGAGCCAACGCCTCGAACCCGAGTGAGGGGAGTCCGAGGTCCAACTCATGCGCCTGCTTGGGAAGTTTGAGGACCGGATCCGGTGAGTATAGTTTTGATTTTGGGTCTAGACAGACATAGAAAGAGCAGTACTGCCATTGGAATTTGGAATTTGTAATCTCGAGATATTGGGAATTGGTAAGAGAGCATGATCAACTCTCAAGGAAGAGCCGAGTAGCCTGGCATGGGAATTCGCTAGGTGAAACCCTCATCCTTTTTGTAATTGGGAAAAAGACTAGTCAGAACAGATAGAAACGAATGCATTCTGGGATACGTTGCTAGCATGATTGTGTGAACGAAGTGTGAATGAGAGGTCTGGCAGCACGGACCAAGTGAAGGCGGACCCCTGATTAGCGCATTTCCTGACCGGGCGACCGCGTTCAGGTCGCGAAAAGGGGGAAGCGATTGTCGTCTTGTCTTGTTATTTGTATTCCCTATACGTTTCCAGGACCGTGCGGACCCCTTACCCACGGTCCGCCCTCCTTTTCCCTTCTGTCTGTTGTTGCGCGCACACATCGAAATGGGAGGGGCGGGGTCTACTAGAAACACTCCATTAGAATGTATGATCGCACATTTTAAAGAGGGATATTCAGGAGATTATGGTATTAAAATGACAGCAGCCCGTTTGCAGATTTTGTGTACTAGGGAGTGGCCCGATCTAGACCCCATCTGGCCCCGAGAGGGAACGTTCACTGTAGAGATTATTCAGTCAATACATCGTAGAGTGCGGGTAGCGCACCCCGATCAGTACCCCTATATAGATTCTTGGTTAAGTATTTGTGAAGATCCGCCCTCCTGGGCGCAGCGCTGTTATGAGGAACAGTGCAGAATAATGTTAGCTAAAACAGATTCTAGACAGAAAACGGAACAGCCAAGAATGAAAGAGCAGGATAAGAAAGCCACGAAGAAACCCATCCTGGCAGATCCTGATTCCCCAGAAGTAGTCCTCAGGCAGCCCAGAACCCCAGGTCCAGTAAGAGTAGCCCGGCGTCGTCCTGCCCCAGAACCCCAGAGACGGCCAGAGCCGAGGCGGGACCCAACCCCCGGTCCCCCTCCTAGAGAAGAGAAAGAGGAAGAATCAGTGGAAAGAGAAGTGGAGGACGTAAAAAGTGAGTCAGAAGCGGAGATAGAAGGAGGAGAAGAAGGAAATTCCCCAGAAGAGGAGGAGTACAGTGTGCAAGTAATTGAGAAAGCTAGCGCTAGCACTAGCACGCCAGTGAAAGAGAAACCCAAAGCAAAACCAGTTGAGAAAAAGAAAGCGACTCCTGCAAAGGCAACAACAATAACTCTTAGATCCCAAATGACGCCTGGGACAGCCAAACTGTTTCCCTTAAGGCAAGTCCCGGGAGTGCCCGTAAAGAATGATAATGATGAAGTGGTAGCGGGACCCCTAACTTATGTGTATATTCCTTTCTCTACAACTGATTTATTAAATTGGAGGTCGCATTATGCCTCCTATACTAGCAAGCCCCAGGAGCTGACAGAATTAGTAACTAGTATTATGGAAACTCACCAACCCACTTGGCCAGATTGCCGTCAGCTCCTGACCACCCTATTCACTACAGAAGAACGAGCGAGAATTAGAAAAGCAGCTATTGAATGGATGGCAGAAAACCCTGCAGCTCCGGCGCAGGGGCAGAATATAATAGATCGTAGAGAAGCAGCTCAGAGAGAATTCCCGAATGAAGACCCCCAATGGGATCCAAATACAGATGAAGGATCCACAGCCCTAGCCCGTTTTCGCCAAGGCTTTTTACAAGGCCTGAAAAGGGGGGGCCAAAAAGCTATGAACCTTTCCAAAGTCGCAGGAGTTATCCAAGGAATAGATGAGAGCCCAGCAGATTATTATGAAAGATTAACTGAAGCATACAGAATGTATACTCCCTATGATCCCGAGGCACCAGGAAGTTTATGCATGGTGAATTCTGCTTTTGTAAACCAGTCTCAACCAGACATTAGACGTAAATTACAGAAATTAGAAGGGTTTGCGGGCATGAATGCAACACAGTTATTGGAAGTCGCTCATAAAGTGTATGTGAATCGTGATACTGAAAGACAGAGAGAATGTGATAGAAAGATGAAGAAGAAAGCTGATTTTTTGGCTGCGGCCATAGTTGAAAAGAAAAGGGGAGGTGTCCCTAGTCGAAGGAGCAGAGGAAGAGGGCGGGGTCAAGGCGGAGGCCGGACCCAGAGACTAGGCGTGAACCAATGCGCCTATTGCAGAGAGGAAGGACATTGGAGAGATACGTGCCCGCAACTCGAAGACGCCCAGCAAGATGACGACAATGATCATCAGTGGCGAGAAGAAAGACGAGGCCGTCCCCGAGGCCGAGGAGGAGCCAATCGAGAACAATTCCAGAGAGAGAGGGGAGGAGGAGCCATTCAAGCATTGGCCACACAAGCCCATGATGAGGATGACGTGGATTAGGACAGACCGGGCTCCAAGTTTGCTTTAGGTCTCCAGGAGCCTATGGTCGGAATACAAATAGGAGACCAAATTATGAACTTTATGGTTGATACTGGAGCAGAGCATTCAGTAATAGACAAAAAGATAGCCCCATTCACTAAAAAAGCAGTCACCATTATAGGAGCAACTGGTGCCAAAGCCACAAAGTCTTTTCTTCAAAACCGAATATGCAGTCTAGGAGGACAGCAAGTAACTCATCAATTCCTTTACATGCCCGAATGTCCAGTACCACTACTGGGACGAGATATGTTAGCCAAGCTTCAAGCACAAATATCTTTCTCTGAACAAGGAGAAATGCAAATGACAGTAAATTCCCAAGCCAAACCAGCAGGAGTAATGCTGCTGACAGTTCCCCGGGAAGAAGAATGGAGATATTACATTGATGATTCTGTCCAAGATACCTATTTTGAACAAACTTTGAAAAGTATTGATGCACCACCTGGAGTATGGGCAGAAGGCAGTCCCCCAGGCCTAGCCAAGCATATAGCACCAGTGATTGTAACCCTCAAGCCTAGTGCTACCCCAGTGCACGTCAAACAGTACCCTCTCCCAAGAGCCGCAATTGAAGGCATCCATCGCCACCTACAGAGATTGCTCGAATATGGCCTACTAAAAGTATGTCAATCCCCATGGAACACCCCACTTTTGCCAGTAAAGAAACCTGGGACAGATGATTATCGCCCAGTGCAAGATTTGAGAAGAGTAAATGATGCAGTTGAAACTATACATCCAGTTGTACCCAATCCTTACACTCTTCTAGGACTGATACCTGCTGAAGCTACCCATTTCACTGTACTGGATTTAAAAGATGCATTCTTTTGCATAAGATTAGCCCCTGTAAGCCAAATATTATTTGCATTTGAATGGCAGGACCCCATCTCTGGAAGAGGGGGCCAACTCACCTGGACAAGATTACCCCAAGGATTCAAGAATTCACCTACCATCTTTAGTGCTGCACTAAATCAAGACCTTTCAAGCTATCCAGTAGCCCCGGGGAAGAGAGTGCTTCTTCAATACGTGGATGATCTGTTGATAGCTGCCGTATCAGAAAGAGAATGTATATTAGCCACCAAAGATCTCTTGCAGTTACTAGATGAAGCTGGATACAAAGTTTCCAGAGCCAAAGCACAGCTATGTCAAAAAGAAGTGAAATACTTGGGTTTTCGTATTACCCAAGGAAGCAGAAGATTAGGCAGAGAAAGAAAAGAAGCAGTATGCAGAATTCCAACTCCAACAACCAGAAAGCAAGTCAGAGCCTTTCTGGGAGCAGCAGGATATTGCCGAATCTGGATACCCAACTTTGCACAAATTGCCAAACCACTGTATGAAGCCACAAAAGGAGAAGAAAAGTCACCACTGGAGTGGGGACTTGAGCAGGATACAGCCTTCCAGAAGTTAAAAGAAGAATTGATGTCATCACCAGCACTTGGACTACCAGATGTCCACAAACCTTTCCACTTGTTTGTACATGAAACACAGGGAAATGCCCTAGGCATGTTGACTCAGAAATTAGGAAATTGGGAACGACCTGTAGCCTACCTATCAAAACAATTGGACCCTGTGGCCAAGGGATGGCCACCTTGCTTGAGAGCAGTTGCAGCTACAGCACTACTAGTGAGTGAAGCAGACAAACTCACACTAGGACAGAACATACGAGTCACTGTGCCACATGCAGTCCTTGCCCTTATGGAACAAAAAGCAAATTATTGGCTCACCAATTCCCGAATGTTGAAGTACCAGAGCATGTTATGTGAAAACCCACAGATACAACTTGAAGTGAGCCATGCCTTGAATCCAGCTACCTTGATACCTATCAGTGAAGAACTCCCAGAACATGACTGTATCGAAGTCATGGAAACTGTGTTCTCCAGTCGACCTGACTTAACAGATGTGCCCATAGACAATCCCGACCAGATCTATTATGTTGATGGGAGCAGTCTCATCCTTGATGGACGACGCTGTGCCGGATATGCAGTCGTCACTCAACATGAGGTAGTTGAATCATCAGCTCTAGCCTCAGGCACATCAGCCCAGAAAGCCGAATTGATAGCACTCACCAGAGCATTGTTGTTAGGAGAAAAACTTGTGCTAAATGTATATACAGATTCCAAATATGCCTTCACTACCTTGCATGCCCATGGAGCTCTCTATAAAGAAAGAGGACTCATCACATCCGGAGGAAAATCAGTCAAATATGGTCCCGAGATATTGATGTTACTTGATGCAGTCTGGGCCCCAACACGTGTAGCTGTCATGCATTGTAGAGGACATCAAGCAGGAAAAGGAGAAGTTGCCCGAGGAAATAGATTTGCAGATGCCTCAGCACGACAAGCAGCTATGACAGGACAGATTGCCCCACAAGCTATGCCAATGCAAGCAGCATTGTTTCCAGTACCCTTGAATCTATGGACCCCACGATATACCACCAAAGAATTAGATTACTATTGTGACAAAGAAAATGGAGTAGTGAAAGATGGATGGATTGAGCTGCCACCAGAAGAGGGCAGTCAACCTCCAGGAAGAATAGTAATTCCTGAACTGTTAGGACCATCTTTTGTCAAAGCTTTTCACGAAGCCACCCACTATGGGAAGAGTGCTATGGAGAAAGCACTCAGACCACATTTCTACATCCCTCTGATGACAACCATATCAGCCTCAGTAGCACGTCAATGTGTAACTTGTGCCAAAAATAATGCCAAGCAAGGCCTTATTACAGCACCCCGAGTTCAGTCAGGAGGTGTCACCCCCATGCACAACCTCCAAGTTGATTTCACCGAAATGCCAAAAGCCAATGGATACCATTACCTACTAGTATTAGTTTGTACTTTCTCTGGGTGGGTAGAAGCATTCCCAACCAGAACTGAGAAAGCCCGAGAAGTTACCAAAGCCTTAATGAGAGAGATTGTCCCCAGATTTGGAATTCCAGCAGTAATAGGGTCAGACAATGGACCCTCATTTGTCTCCCAAGTTACTCAGCAGTTAGCAAAAGCTTTGCAGATACAGTGGAAGCTCCACACTGCATACAGACCCCAGAGTTCAGGGAAAGTTGAGCGAATGAATCGTACCTTGAAAGCCCAAATGTCTAAGCTTTGTCAGGAGACACACTTGAAATGGCCCCAAGTGCTCCCCATAGCTTTACTCAGAATACGCTCAGCCCCTGTAAAGTCAACAGGATTTTCCCCTTTTGAAGTTTTGTATGGTAAACCCCCACCAATAGTGCAGGGAGTCAAAGGAAGTTTAGCCCAGATTGGTTCAGAAGTAACCAGACAAGAACTCCTAGCTCTTAGTTTTGTTCTGCAGACTCTCCATACGTGGATCCAAGACCAGTTGCCTATCAACCTGACGGAACCCTTGCATCCCTACCAGCCTGGAACTTCGGTGTGGATCAAAGATTGGAAGAAGATACCGTTGGAACCCCATTGGAAGGGACCGTACACCGTCATCCTGTCTACCCCAACTGCAGTAAAGGTAGCCGAGATCGACGCCTGGATCCATCACAGCAGAGTCAAGCCCGCCGCCAATCCTGAACCAGAGCGGTGGACAGCAGAGCAGCACCCTGATGTACCCTTGCGAGTTACTCTGAGACGGCAACCAGCAGCATAGACACTTCATCACAAGTGCTTTGCAGTAGCCAAGTCTTTCGAAGAGGATTGCTGTTTTCCATGCAGCAACAGCTTTGTTTCAACGAACCCAATTTGTGCGTGATTTGACACACTACTTTAAGATTACATTGACTAAGCCAGACTTCACAGGCCAACTGAAATTGCTAAAAAGTTGGTCAATGTGTACTGGACAACCTGAGGATCTTCAATCAACACTCAGCACCCGTTAAATTGCTTCATTAGCAAACGGGACGAAGAATAATAGACCGTCGTGATCAAGATCAGCAAGCTGAGGATTCAGAAGAACTCCAATCAACATCAACATGTATCTTTGCTTCTGCTTTGCCTTGGTTGCCTTCTTTGGAGGTTTTGAACAGACTTATGCTCTACCTCCATGCACCGCTTGCATTACTTCTACTAGAACTGGACTGAAAGTAACTCAGACTTTGCTTTACCATTCTTACTATACCTGCAAGGGAACAATAACTCGGTGTATCTATAACACCACTGAACTAAATGTTTGCACTCATGGCAAAATCAAAGCATGCTATAATCCGCATCAGAATCCATCCTATTACACGTTGGAAATAAGATGGAAGGATGCAGATGGACCTATATTAGCTGCTACACCACCACTTAAGGACATTACTAAACCTGCTGTTTTGAATTTTGATGCATGTAATGCTATTAATAGAGATAGTCAGTCCACCTGTGGTACATGGGAGAAAGCGTATCGAAATGACCATAAGTATATGTGTCCAGAAGGTGCCACAAATTGGTGGAAATGTACAGGTAAAACAGGATCAGGGTATAGTACTGCTACAGCAGCAGATTACTATTGCCCATATTGGGAATGTGTTTTCTATGCTACCTGGAACACTGGTATAACTAATGAGAAGATAGATAAGCGGATGGCTACTCTAACTAAGCCAACCACAAATGATAAATGTCAGAAAGATGCTTGCAACCCTTTGCACTTGCGTGTACATAATCCCCATGCATGGAAACAAGGATATAAGTTTGGTTTACGTATTGCTGGAGGAGGAACAGATCCAGGGACCATTGTGTATATTAGATTGAATACTCAAGCCCACAAGTCATCTAAATATCATATTCATAATACTTTTTATGAAGCTATGCATGTAAATAAGTTTGAGATCCCTCACCCTTCACAGAATTTGTTTCTAGAATTAGCCGGAGCAGTAGTCTCTAGTCTTAAGATCACAGATTGTTATTTCTGTGGCGGAACCCAAATGGGAGATCAATGGCCCTGGGAAGCCCAAGAATTGAATTATTCCATGATTTATAACCAGACTGAATTACACAAGACTACCAGTGAATGGGTGTTAGCGCACTCAATCGTTGGACGTCTTTGCTTTGCCAGAACTGGACCCCAGTTCACCCAAAAGGTAGGACAGCTGGTCTGTCTTAGCCAGAAATACTATAATGCCACGACCAAAAAGACAGCTTGGTGGTCAGGAATTAGACATCCTGAACCTCCTAACCCATTAGCTAGATTTCCTGAACTTGCAGGTCTATGGACTAACCTTGCCAAAGTCCAAGCCTGGCAAGCCCCACCTGGCCTATATTGGATCTGTGGAAACCGAGCATATGCGCAACTCCCGCCACAATGGGGAGGAGCATGTGTCTTAGGAAGCATCAGACCTTCTTTCTTCCTGTTAAACACTGAACATGGAGAACAATTAGGATACCCTGTATATACTACCCACAAACACAAAGGAGCATCAAGACAGAAAAGAGAGGCCTTACAGATAGGCAAGTGGGAAAAGTGGCGAGGTGATGATTGGCCACCAGAAAGAATTATTGAGTATTATGGACCTGCCACTTGGAATGATGACGGTATGTATGGTTATCGTACCCCGATTTATATGATCAATCGTATTATTCGCTTACAAGCAGTAGTTGAAATAATAACCAATGAAACTAGTCATGCTCTCACGCTCTTAGCTAGACAAAGTACACAGATGCGCACTGCCATATATCAGAATCGCTTAGCACTTGATTATTTGCTAGCAGCTGAAGGAGGAGTATGTGGTAAACTGAATTTAACTAATTGCTGTTTGAAAATAGATGATAAAGGTCAAGTAGTTGAAGAAATTGCTAAAGATATGCAAAGACATGCTTATGTGCCAGTACAGACTTGGCACGCCTTGAAATTTCCTAATTGGTTTGCTAACCTTTTCTCTTGGCTGGGAGGATTTAAGACTTTCGTTATCTTAGTACTAATCCTTGTTGCTGTTGTCCTCTGCTTACCATGTTTAATCCCATGTTGTATGCGTTCCATTCATAGTGCTATTGATAGTACAGTAGAGCGGAAGACCGCAACTAGAATAATGGCTTTATACAAAGCTAGCCCTAGTGGAACTAGTAAGAATCCTTTAATTAGGATGTGAATCTTCTAAAAGTGATTTAATTCTCACACCTTATTAAGTAATAGGGTGAGATTAATCAAAGGGGGGAATGTGGCAGGTGCAGGCCTGTGACCCACGGTGTCTGACATAGGCAGGCCAGCATGACTAGCTTGACCTGTAAATGAGGCCTGTGGAGAGGCATATAGGATTGCACATCCCCCAATATGCTGCTATTGTAAGAAAGAACTCAGTAGAAATATTGAATTAGCTTAGGTAAGCAGAACTGCAGAATTAAGAAATGGAAAAATACAGAAAAGACATGTTTAAAAGTTACTGATAAGAAAAAGTACATTTGCAGAGAAATAATGAGGAGTGCTGACAGATGAGTTACAGAACCTTGCTCTTCTGCACGCACAAATTGGTCCCATAACCTTGAAAGTGTGAAAGTAACAAGTTGATGAACTGACCATTGTAATTGGGACTAGAAGGGGGGCAGGCAGGTGTCATGCCCACAGAAGCCCACAGAAGGAACATAATTGGAGAAACTTATCAGTACCGGGACCAATAGAAGGGCTACGGGAGGTACGGGAGAGTACCGGGACCAATGAAATGTTTTTCTATACCTAGAATGGAACAGAAGTCTATAAAAGTTGTTGTAATGCTTGAAAACTTTGCTCAGCCATTTTGAAATTGACTTGCTTGAGACTTGTGCACAAATAAATGATTTGGACCTTCTGAACAGACTCCTGGTATCATTGGTTTGTCTGCGCTTTGCTGCTACAGAATGAGAACCAGCTGGATACTAAGTGCAAGCTGAGGTTTGAATCTGGGAAGCAACGTCTGCTTTGGGCTGGTAGGAAAACTGATGTGAATGACTTTGATGCTGAATGTGAAAGAGAAAGGCAGATGACAGCTGATAGTCTTAATTGGAGGAGAAAGGCTCAAAACCCTTTTAACCAAGCCTCCAAACATATACCTTATCGTGAAGGCATTTATAAGGAGAAAGTACCAGTTAGAATAACTGGAAAGCAATTACAGGCTTCAGGAAGGAAAGAATATACGGTGCAAGACATCTGTATGTGGGAAGAGGGTGACAAACAGCCTAAGCATAGAGAAAAGCCTCTGAGGTTTAAACCCCGACCGAATGAAGCTGTGCATAGCTTTTCTCCTGCCTCAAACTCAGAAGGTGGCCTAATTAACCAAGGTAAAGCTGCTTACAAGTCTTTTTCACCTAGAAGTTATAAAGGACATAAGTCTTATTGGAATTGTATGCCAAGATATGGTGACTCTGACCCTTACCTGCTGGAGGAAATAGTAGGGAGGTCAAGGGAGCTGGCAGAGGAGAATAATCTACCAACTCACTATAGGCAACAACCTTATGCAGATGATAGTCAGATTGAATCAATGATAATTGATCCGCCAGAGCCTGAATTATCTGACTACCAGATGGACTGTACATTGGCTGTGATGAATGATAAGTTTTCATTGTGCTGAAGATATACCATTGTGGAAGTGAATTAACTGCCTGTTTAAAAGCACAAGAATTTACTTTATCCTTTTTGCCAGAGTATATGGCTTTTGTTCTTTTGTTACCTGTGTTATAATCCAAACCCTGGGAGGGGAAATAAAACCTTGATTTGACCTTACCACTCGGGTCTCAACTATCTTATTGCAAAGGAGCCCAACTACAATCCTTTCAATAAAAGGTCCCCCTGTAGCCCAACCAGTATACCACGCTGCTGGCCGAACAGGGTGTGACAGCAGCCAGTCTCATAAAGTTGGAGATAATCATAGAAAACATCAGACAATTTCAGACTGTTGGAAACTACAACTGCATCTACAGATGGGTGTTGCTTAGTTACTGAATGGCAGCAGCATTACTTGTCCAACACTGGAGGGAGAGGAGTCTCATATCAACAAATGACATTGCCCTCTTGCTAGAGAAAAAAACCCGCATTGGCAAAACTGCAATGTTTCTCTCTAACTTCCATGGTTCTGTTCTCATGTGCAGTCATTTCCCTTTAGCTAGGCATCTTGGAGGCAAAGAGATAAATGGCATTTTTGACTTTGTTTGATCACCTTAAAATGGTGTCTGGAATGTGACCTTCTGTTCTGCACAGGTGGGAGAGTGGATGTAGACTCCACAGTTGCCACAGTTTGGAACGCTCTCCTATCTACTCTCTCACTTAAAGCCCCAAGGGAGGGACTATGACCCTTATCTACAGAGGTAGTTGAGACAAAAAACAGTTATGAAATTCAAAAAGCATAACATTAAATATAGAGGATCCCTAATCAAAACTAACTGGAGTCTATGGCACATCATCAAAAATGAAACAAAGAAGACTAGATGGGTCTAATGGTCCATGACAGTGGTAGAAAAGGACTGACACTGCAGAATTGCAAACAATCCACCCTTAACTCCCTCTTTATAATTTACGAAGTCTGAACCAAACTAATATGGATGCTCTAAAGCAATTTCTGGACTTGTTACACTGCAAAGCGTAGGGAGTGGTCCCAGAGGACTGGAGAAAGCCACATGTGATCCCTTAACACAAAAGCAGAGGTAAGGAGTTGAGTAGTAGCCTAATGATTAGAGCACTGACTTGAGAACCAAAATCCAGGGTTCAATTCCCACTAGCACTTATTGTGGCCTTGGGTAAGTCACTTAACCCTCCACTGCCTCAGAAAAATCCAAGTTCTTAACGTCCTTGTTTAATGCACATTACTAAGTTTAAGTTACAATGTAAACGGCTTTGACTGAAATGATAAAGCAGTATAAAAAAACCTGTTAAATAAACAGAGGATGAAAACTACAGGCCAGTTATCTGAGCTCTGTGGTAAATTAATGGAAACGCTATTAAAACAAAGGACAGTGAGGTTTCTGGAGTCCGATGGATTGCAGGATTCAAGTCAGCATGGGTTTACCAGAAGTAGGTCTTGTTAAACAAATCAGATTGATTTCTTTGACTGGGTGACCAGAGTTGGACCGAGGGAGAGCCCTAGATGTGGTGTACGTACTTGGATTTCAGTAAAGCCTTTGACACCATTCTGCAAAAGCGACTTATAAATAAATTGAGCACCCTAGGGATGGACCCTAAAGTGACTGACTGGGTTAAAAATTGGTGAAGTGGGAAATGACAGTGTACAAGTAAATGGAGCTCACTCTGAGGAAAAGGATGCTACCCGTGGGGTGCTGCAGGTATCTGTCCTTGGTCCAATTCTTTTTAACATCTTTGATAGTGACATTGTGGAAGGGCTGTTGGGTAAGGTTTGCCTCTTTGCGGATGATACCAAAATATGCAATAGACACCCAGGAAGGAGTAGATAACATGAGGAGGATCTAGTTAAGCTTGGTCGAGAATTTGGCAGCTGAGATTTAATGCTTCAAAATGCAGGGTAATGCATTTGGGCTGCAAAATTCCAAGGGAGTGGTACAGTGAAGGGGGTGAAGTACTTCTGTCCACAAAAGAAGAGTGGTACCTGGGTGTGATCATCTCTGATGATCTTAAAGTGGCTAAACAGATAGAAAAGGTGACGGCGAAAGCCAGAATGCTTTGGTGCATAGTGAGAGGAATGGCCGGCAGAAAAATGGAGGTGATAGTGCCTCTGTATAAGTCTCTGGTGCAACTTCTTTTGGAGAATTATATGTAGTTCTGGAGATCACACCTTCAAAAGGATATAAACAGGATGGAGTCGGTGCAGAGGGTGGCTACTAAAATGGTCAGTGGTCTTCATTATAAACCATCTGGGGACAGACTTAAAGATTTTAATATGTACGTATATGTTAAAGGAAAGGCAGGCTAGAAAAGATATGATAGAGACATTTAAATACCTCCATGGCATAAATGCATAAGAAGAGAGCCTCTTTCGATTGAAAGTAAGTTCTGAAAGGAGGGGGCATAGGATGAGGGTGAAATGGGATAGACTAAGGAGTAATATGCAGAAATATTTTTTCACAGAAAGAGTGGTAGATGCATGGACTAGTCTCCCAGAGGAGGTAGTAGAGATGAAGATAGTATCTGAATTCAGGAAAGCATGGGACAAACACAGAAGATCTCCAAGGAGAAAAGGGGACTATAAAGTTTGATATGGATAGGCAGACTAGATAGGTCATATGCTCTTTTTTTGCTGGCATGTTTCTGTGTTTCAAAGAAATAACAAGCTGCTTGTATGTACAACACAAAAAGAGGCATTGTTCATTGTTTGAACTACCGAACAAAAACTGTAAAAAGGACAAAAAAACTAACTGGGAATGCCAGCGGAGAGCGCAGATTGGCCCCAAGACCTCTGACATGAGCCAGTATCGACCAGGGAGTCAGTTCTCCGGTAGCCTGGACACACAGAAGGGTCAGAAAAAGGAATTCCATTATTCCCCAAAGAGATGATGGAGTACTGCCTGGCCAAAGGCGCTGTCATGCCGGAAGTCTTCCTCCAGGCAGTAATGCACTGCGAAGATATGGACCAAGAACCAGACGGAGAGCAAGTTAGCCACTGAGGCTGCCATCGCTTGCACAGTGTGAGCGGTGACGTGCTGTTCCAGAGAGAGACCAGCCTGCGCATAGGCAAAGGAGATGCAGTCCACCACCCAGGTGGGCAGGGTGTGCTTAGAAACCACAACCTCCAGTCTGTTGGGGTCAAAGAAGATGAAGAGCTGCGAGATAGAAAGCTAACGTCCTCTTTTAATCCAAGGTGTGGAGCGCAGCCTCCGCCCGACTTGCGTGATTTCAGGGAAAAAAGGTAGGAATGGCCACCGCTTGGTTCAGATAAAAGGGAAAAATCACCTTAGGAAGAAACCTAAGATGCGTATGCAAGACCACCCTATTTTTGTGAAACCTGGTGTAGGGGGCATATGCCACCAAAGCCTGCAGCTCACGGACCCTGCGGGCAGAGGTGAGTGCCACCAGGAAGACCACTTTCCGAGAGAGGTATTTGAGGTGACACAAGGCCAGCGGCTCAAAGTGCAGAGCCATGAGCTTACTAAGAACCACATTCAGGTGCCAGACCATTGCAGGGGGACGAATGGGAGACCCCAAGAGCAAGGACACTGCATAAAGTGATCCACGAGCGGATGGACGGACAGGGGTTGCCCATCAATCAAATGATGGTGTGCTGCTAGTGCACTGAAGTGCACCCTCACTGAGTTGAATTTCAAGCCAGCTTGAGAAAGGTGCAGCAAGTACTACAATACTATTGGTACTGAAGAGGAGAAAAGGTTAATGCCCTGATCCGCACAACGGATGGAGAACCTATGTCATTTGAAGCCATAGGCTCGCCTTGTGGAATCCTTGCAAGATGCCAGAAGAACATCTTCAACATCTCTGGGCAGATGAAATTGGCCAAGGGCTACCCTTTCAAGCAGCCAAGCTGTCAGGGCAAGGGACCTGAAGTTGGGGTGCAGGAGGAGCCTCCTGCGAAATTAGGTCCAGGATGCACCCCAGGACAATCGGTGGCACCCGAAACGAAGCAGCAGGGAAAACCACGGCTGCTGTGCCCACGTGGGAGCTATGAGGATCACAGAAGCCAGATCTTGCTGAATCTTGAAAAGGGTCTTGGACACCAGAGGGGTCAGATGGTACGTATACAGCAGACCCTTGCTCCACAAGAAAAGGAATGCGCCAGCCACTACTCGATTCAGGCCCAGTATCCTGGAGCAGAAGTGCGGCAACTACGTGCATTGCTGGGACTGACAAAAAGGTTGAGTACAGGAGAGACCCACACCAGAAAAAGGCAGTGTGCCACTCGAGGGTTCAGCCTCCACTCGTGGGGTTGCAGATGAGGTGATCCACGAGGACATTCTCCTGTCCCAGGAGGTATACCACCTGAAGGAGCATACCCCTCTCTTGGGCGAAGTTCCAGAGATGAACCACCTCCTCGCACAAGAGATACAATCCTGTACCCCCTTGTTTGCTGAGGTAAAACATCGCCACTTGATTGTCCGTCTGAACCAAAACTACCTGGTTCGATAAGTGGTGCTGGAATGCTGGCAGAGCATACGCAATGGCTCTGAGCTTGAGGAAGTGGATCTGATGGAGACACTCTTCCACCGACTAGACGCACTGGGTCCATAGTCCACCACGGTGGATCCCCCAGCTCAGTTTTGGAGGCGTCTGTTGTGAGGGTCGTCTGAGGGGAAGGAGACTGAAAAGGCATCCCCATCAGGATGTGCTGTGGCTTCTGCCACCAACTGAGGGATGCCACCGGTGACGGGGTTACCCGGACCTGATCTTTGAGGCAGCCCGTCACCTGGATTGGACACATGCGGAGGCGGGCGTCGAGAATGACACGACATGCACGGTCGAAGCCATGTGTCCCAGAAAGCACAACATCAGGTGGGCTGGGGTTACCGTGAGACATTGCAGGTTGTACGCTAGGACTGCCAGGCGCCAAGCTCGATCTAAGGGAAGAAAGGCCTTGGCCTGAGCCGTGTCCAGGAGGGCCCCAATGAACTCCAGGCATTAAGTAGGCGTCAGGTGGGACTTGGGATAGTGGACAATAAACCTCAAGTGTTCCAGGATGAGGATGGTACAGAATCTCACCTGATGGATCTTTTCTGTGGAAGCGCCCATTATGAGCCAGTCATCCAGGTAGGGGAACACGAACACTCCCTGGAGGCGCAGGTGAGTGGTGACTACCACCAAGCACTTCATCAACAGATGGATGGCGAATGCCAACCCGAACAGCAGAATGCGGTATTGGTAGTGCTGTCCTCCAATGATGAAGCGGAGGTACTACCAGTGCAACGTATGGATCAGACTGTGGGTATAGGCATCTTTGAGATCCAAGGAGCACAGCCAATCTCCCCGCTGGAGGTAGGGCAGCAACGTTCCAAGGGAAAACATTCTGAACTTCTTGTTCACCAAGAACCTATTGAGGTCCTGCAGATACAAGATGGGCCAAAACCCTCCCATTCTTTTTGGAACCAGGAAGTAACGAAGGTAGAACCCTGTTCCCCTTTGAGTGGGAGAACAGGCTCCAGAGTCTTGTATGCCAGCAGGGCCACAAGTTCCTGCTGCAGCAGCCCTCGAATGCAGAGGTGTTATAGGAAATTCTCCAGGGAAGAATGGAGGTCACGTCTGTTCAAAGTGGAGGAAGCAACCCTCCTTGACCACATGCAAAGTTCAAATATCAGTGGTGATGCTGGACCACCGGTGAACAAAGATGGCCCCCTGTGTGTTGCGGCTGTGTGTGTTATGGCTCCTGACCTGGGAGGGGAAGAGTGGCTATGCCCAAGGAGTCAAAATCCCCCCCTCCAATCTGCAGCAGAGGTGCTGTCTGGGACTTGAGGGCCTTAGGCTTATGAGAGTCGTGCCTCTGGCCCTTGGTCTGTTGTCCCTGTGAGGCAACTGGATAGGCTAGAGATTGGGAGTATGGTCCATAAGTCTTCCTCTTCTTCGGGTAAAAGGGCTTTCTCCCCCGAAGTTTTCCATCGGGAAGGGTCTGCAGTCTTCCTGGAGAGTCTGGTTCTGATCATGGACTCCAACTCTGCAGCTTTGTCCATCATAGGATTGCCGAAGAGATTCTCTCTTCAGTATGGGACATTGACCAACTTGTACTGAACCCACTGCTCCAGGTCTGAGAACTGTAGCCATGCCAGGCACCAATGCCCACTGCAAACACTCTAGCCACAGTCTCAAAGCACTCATAGGACGCCTGAGTTATGTATTTAGAGCACTCCATGACCGTCGATACCAGGGTCCAGAACCACTTTAGCGGTTCATCAGCCAGCCATAGAAACATAGAAACATAGAAATATGACGACAGAAAAAGACCACATGGCCTATCTAGTCTGTTCTTCCATAACAACTACAACAGTCCACTTTTTGCCTTTAGAGATCCTCTGTGTTGGTCCCATGCTTTCTTGAATTCAGTTACTGTCCTCATCTCTACCACCTCCACTGGGAGACTATTCCACGGATCCACTACTCTTTCCGTAAAGAAATATTTCCGCATATCACTCCTGAATCTATCTCCCTTCACCCTCATCCCATGTCCCCTCGTAGCAGAACTTGCTTTCAATTGAAAGAGGCTCTCTCCCTGAACATTTATGCCACGGAGGTATTTAAACATCTCAATCATATCACCTCTATCCCGCCTTTCCTCTAAGGTGTACATATTAAGATCCTTAAGTCTGTCCTCATATGCTTTATAATGAAGCCCATTAATCATTTTGGTAGCAACCCTCTGCACCGACTCCATCCTGTTCACATCCTTTTGAAGGTGCGGTCTCCAGAATTGCACACCATACTCCAAATGAGGTCGCACCAAAGACTTATACAGAGGCATTATCACCTCCTTTTTTCTGCTAGCCATTCCTCTCCGTATGCACCCAAGCATCCTTCTAGCTTTTGCTGTCGCCTTTTCCACCTGTTTAGCTACTTTAAGATCATCAGACACAACCACGCCTAGGTCCCGCTCTTCTTTAGTGGACAAAAGTACTTCACCTCCTATACTGTATTGCTCCCTTGGATTGCTGCAGCCCAAATGCATGACCTTACATTTTTTAACATTAAATCCCAGCTGCCAAATTCTAGACCATTCTTCAAGCTTAGCTAGATCCCTCCTCATGTTATCTACCCCTTCCTGGGTGTCTACTCTATTGCAGATTTTGGTATCATCCGCAAAGAGGCAAACCTTACCCGAAAGCCCTTCCGCTATATCACTAACAAAGATGTTAAAAAGAATCGGACCAAGGACAGATCCCTGGGGCACACCACTGGTAACATCCTTCTCCTCAGAGTGAGCTCCATTTACTTGTACTCTTTGTCGCCTCCCACCCAACCAATTTCTAACCCAAGCAGTAACTTTAGGGTCCATCCCTAGGGTGCTCAGTTTGTTTATAAGTCGCCTGTGAGGAACAGTGTCAAAGGCTTTACGGAAATCTAAATACACCACATCTAGAACTCTCCCTCGGTCCAACTCCCTGGTCACCCAGTCAAAAAAATCAATCAGATTTGTCTGACAAGACCTGCCTCTGGTGAATCCATGCTGCCTCGGATCCTGTAATCCGCTGGACTCCAGAAACCTCACTATTTTCTCTTTCAGCAGCGTTTCCAATAATTTACTCAACACCGAAGTTAAACTAACCGGCCTGTAGTTTTCAACCACATCCTTACTTCCGCTTTTACGTATGTAAAGGCACCATATGAGCCTCTCTCCAGTCCTTTGGCACCACTCCTGACTCCAACGAGGCATTGAAAAGGTCAGTCAGTGGAGCTGCTAGAACGTCCCCAAGTTCCCTCAGTATTCTAGGGTGTATCCCATCTGGTCCCATCGCTTTGTCTACTTTAAGTTGAGCTAGTTTCTCACGAACACAGTCTTCTGAAAATAGTTCAAGATGTCCCTCGCTTCTGTTCTTATTTGTGGGTGTTTTCTGAGGTCCTGCTCCTGGTTCTTCATCTGTGAACACAGAACAAAAATATTTGTTAAGCAATTCCGCTTTATCCTTATCAGCTTCTACATATTCCCCCCCTGCACCCTTGAGTCTGACAATACCACTTTTGCTCTTCCTCTTCTCACTAATATATCTGAAAAATGTCTTATCCCCCCATTTTATTGCATTGGCTATTTCCTCCTCCTTTTGAATCTTTGCCTTCTTGACTACTTTGCTAGCTTCTCTAAGTTTTTCCAAATACAGATGCCTGTCTTCTGCTCTGTGATCTCTTGTATTTCATGAAGGCCTCCCTCTTTTTCTTCACTTTTTCAGCTACTTCCTTCGAAAACCATAGCGGTCTCCTGTTCCTTTTGCCTTTATTTACCATTTTAACAAAAAGGTTGGTTGCCCTTAAAATACCCCCTTTCAGTTTTGCCCACTGTTTTTCTACATCCCCCAGCTGTTCCCATCCCACTAACGACTCCCTGAGGTATTGGCCCATCTTCGCAAAGTTAGTCTTCCTAAAGTCTAAGATCCTCACCTTGGAATGGATTCTAACAGCCCTAGTCCTAATACTGAACCACACCATCTGGTGATCACTGGATGCAAAATGATCTCCCACTACAACATCAGAAACACTTTCACCATTGGTAAGCACCAAGTCCAGTATGGCCCCTTCACGTGTGGGGTCTGTTACCAATTGCCTGAATAGTTCTCCCTGTAGAGAATCCAGGATCTCCTTACTTCTAGATGATACTGCAGCAGGAATGTGCCAATCAACATCTGGCATATTGAAGTCTCCTATCAGTAGCACTTCCCCTTTCCTAGCAATGCTGCGTATGTCTTCAATTAACTCTCTGTCCACCTCTTCCTCTTGTGAGGGAGGTCTGTATATCACTCCAATGCAAATAGATTTCTCTTTCCCTCTTTCTAGTTTAACCCACAATGCCTCCTCTCTCCCTTTTAAGCTCTGTAATTCCAAAGCTTTAATAGTAGTTTTTACATATAGTGCCACTCCTCCTCCTCTTCTTCCTACCCTGTCCTTCCTAAATAAAGTATAGCCAGGTATAGTTACATCCCAGTCATTGTTTTCTGTGAACCATGTTTCTGTAACTGCCACTAAATCCAAGTCAGCCACTCCCACCAAAGCTTCAACCTCAGGGATCTTATTTCCCATACTACGGGCATTAATACACACTGCTTTCCATATGTTACCCCTGTTACCCATTTCCATAAAGGTATTTAATGTATCACCTACCTGGGGGCTTTCACTTACCTGGGGGCTTTCTTCACCCATCCCCAAGGAATCTAGTTTAAAGCCCTCTTCAGTAGATTAGCCAGTCTACTACCAAAGATGCGTTGACCTCTCTTGGACAGATGGATGCCATCTCTGCTTTGCAACCCTTGGAAAAGCATCCCATGGTCTAGGAAACCAAAACGCTCTCGATGACACCATCCACGCAGCCATGCATTTGTCTCCAGGATGCGAGCCTCTCTGCCTTGGCCTTTACCCTCAACAGGGAGGATTGAAGAGAACACCACCTGTGCACCTAACTGCTTCACCCTCTGTCCCAGAGCCATGAAGTCACTTTTGATACGTTCCGAGGTATACCTGGCAGTATCATTTGTTCCAACATGGATTAGCAACATTGGGTAATAGTCTGTGGGCTTGATGAGTCTCGGCAAACTCTCCGTAACATCTTGGATTTTGGCACCAGGCAGACAGCATACCTCTCTGGACATCAAGTCTGGTCGGCAGATGGACGCCTCAGTACCCCTCAGAAGAGAGTCTCCAACCACCACCACCCTTCGTTTCCTTCTGGTGACTGATTCCGCAACTTTGGGGTACTTGAACTCCACTTTAGAGGTTCATCAGACAACCCAGCAAGCTCCTTCGCCAGGTCTCTCAAACTACATACCCATGAAGAACTAGAAAAGGGGACTGCTACTTCTGCAGAGAGATCTGCAATTGTGAATATATACTTCTTGGAATTTTTCTGAAGGTACTTCTTTGGATTAACCCTTTCCAGGCCGAGCCCAAAACTCTCGGGATCCAAAGTTCTGACTAAATATTCCTATCAAATGGTATATAATACATGACCATAGCAGAAGGAAAATCACTATTAGAACAGATTGAATAAAAGGGTACAATTTTCCTGAAATATGCAAAAATTAACCCGGCTGCAGAATGTGGATTAAAATTTTAAAGTAGGCCTTCAAAGGTTAAAGCTGATTAGCTGATTAATCTGTGAACCTAGTGTATTTGTTAAATCAGTCAGGGCCTAGTAGCAGCAATTTAAGTTTAAATTTAAAACACAGAAGAGAGCTTTCTGGTTAAATTTAGAACCCAGCAGAGAGCTTCTAGTTAAATTCCATAATAAGTCAGAGCCTAGCAGCAGCAAAGAGCTTTAATTTAAATCAAATCAGAATATAACTTAGCATAAAAGGTAAAACAGGGTCAGTATTCTTTGAGCAACAAATAAAGTCTTCTAGAGACCTTTACAAAGAGGCCTTCTACGCAGGGGGCAAGAGACCTGTGAAACTTTTTCAATAGGTGTTAACGCCAGGTGGCAGGTCAAAAGGCCATTTTGAAAGACTCCTTCAATCCAAGCAAGGACTGTTAATCACCCAGGAAGTTGGTCACAGCTTACCTTAGAAGCACAGGACCGGGTACTATGTAGCAGCCCTCTTTTAATAAGTCTTATTTCCCTCCCACCCTCCCCAACAACCACGCACACCTGGGATAATCGTAGCTTTATAGGTACTTACTCTGTCGGTGCCGACGTCACCCATATGTGGGGACTACATTCCTGCTTGTTCCTGGAGATTGCATTGTTTATCTTCATACATTTGCTGGAAAGTCGATAAGAGAACACAAAGGGCCTAATTCACCTTTGGTCATTTTGAGAAAAGCTCTGGAGAAACTAGCTCACTCCCTCGCCCCACACTTCATTATTCCTTTAAATTTTGTGGATATGTGAAAGGAGCTCCTCACACTGCATCCCTTGGATGACACAAGCAGATGGTCTTTGCACATTTCTTTCTGCCCTTGATACAGGGGGGTCTTTTAGACCATGACTCATCTCTCACAGTTTAAATTGGGACCCCGGTTCCAATCAGGTGGGAAGGGCCCACCTCTTTTTTTTTTGTTGTTGTTGCTCAGTCTGTTTCTATAGTATGTAGCTCTACAATCTTCCACTCAACTTACTGCAATTTCTTTCTTTGGTTTGATGCTTTAACTCTGCAACATTTCACTTCTGAGGGCTTCTCTTGACTAGGCTGCCAGGTGCAGGAGGAACTAGTGGAACTTGGTTCCTCTCTCTCCCAAAGCTCCACCTAAGGTTCAGCATTTTGTATTCCTTGTTTTGCCCTTTTTTCAAGTTTTATTTCTAGGGGTCTGCCACTGTCCAAGTGGAGGAGTAGCCTAGTGGTTAGAACACTGGCTTGGTAACCAAGCAACCAGGGTTTGATTCCCACTAGCACTCCTTGTGGCCTTGGGCAAGTCACTTAACCATCCATTGCCTCAGAAGAAAGGCCTGGCAATCTACTTCCGGTGACACTGCCAAGAAAACCCAGGAGCTTCTGGGTCGCCAGGAGTCAAGACTGACTCAAAGGCACACATTGCATTACACATCTTAAAGGATGCAGCTTGTTATCCAAATCAGTCATACACTAAAGACCTGAGATAAATTAAGCTTCAAGTGAACAAGGTATATTAAACGTATTAGGTACAATTTTATTAGTATAAGTATCCATAGCAACCCTTAGTAAGTAAAGAACTTAAAGATCTAAACACAAACTTAAAACTAAGATGCAGACAGCAGTCCAGCAGCAAGATGGGGGCTTTTCTGTCTTTTGCATTGAGTGTCACATGTATGATTTTCTCCCAGATGGTGAGAGGTCTTATGTGTGCACTAGGTGCAAGGAGCTCTTTGCTCTCAGGGAACGAGTCCATTCTCTAGAGGCTAGAGTAGCAGACTTGGAAGACATAAAGACAGAAGTACATAGACGAGACCTACAGGGATATAGTCCTGAGGTCCCACCTCCAGTCTGGCAGCATCCCTGTTGACATGGAGGAGAGAGGTCATATGACAGGAGAGCATCACCCTGGTGTGGTAGGAAGTGATCCTGTAACTAGGACCTGTCCTCCAGGTGATGTAAAACCCTCTTGCACCGAGGAAGTTTCTCCAGGGCCATGTGCCCATGGGGGAAGGGTTAGGAAAGCCGTTATAGTTGGTGATTCGATCATTACACATATAGATAGCTGGGTGGCTGGTAGACGTGAGGATTGCCTGGTAACATCCCTGCCTGGTGCGAAGGTAGCAGACCTCACGCACCACCTAGATAAGATCTTTGATAGTGCTGGGGAGGAGTCTGCTGTCTTGATACATGTCGGTACCAATGACATAGGAAAATGTGGTAGGGAGGTTTTGGAGGCTAAATTTAGGCTTTTAGGTAGGAAGTTGAAATCCAGAACTTCCACGGTAGTGCTCTCCGAAATGCTTCCCGTTCCACGAGCAGGACCCAAAAGGCAGGCAGAGCTCCGGAGTCTCAATGCATGGATGAGACAATGATGCAAGGATGAGGGTTTTGGATTTGTTAGGAACTGGGGAATATTCTGGGGAAAGGAGGGGCTCTTCCGAAGGGATGGGCCTCACACCTTAACCAGGCTGCTGGCATTAACTTTTAAAAAGGAGATAGAGCAGCTTTTAAACTACATAACTAGGGAAAGCCGACAGTCCCACAAGAGCGCATGGTTCGGAAGAATGTATCCTTGAAGGATACTACCAAAAGCAGAGAGGTACCAAAAAAAGAGTAAAGTACCCAAATGCCTTCGAGTATGGAGCAGACAGAGCTTAAAGATCCCAAATTATCCATGCTTACCAATAGCCAAATTAATATAAATAAAATACAGTCTCTAAAATCCTTTTATGCAAATGCTAGAAGTCTAAAAAATAAGATGGGAGTTAGAATATATAGCACTAAATGAGAGGTTAGATATGATTAGAATCTCAGAGACATGGTGGAAGGAGGACAACCATTGGGACACTGTGATACCTGGGTACAAACTATATTGTAATGATAGAGCTGATCAAATTGGTGGAGGGGTTGCTCTCTATGTTAGAGAGGGCATTGAGTCAGAAAGGATTAAAGTTTTGCAGGAAACAAAATTTGCTGTAGAATCTCTATGGATTGAAATTCCATGTAAAAAGGAGAAGGCGATGGCAGCGGAGGTGTACTATCGACCGCCTAGCCAGAATGAACATATGGATGATGAAATGCTCAAAGAAATCAAGGAAGCTAACAAAAGTTACAGCACAGTAATAATAATGGGTGATTTCAATTACCTCGGTATCGAATGTGTCAGTGTCACGGCAGGACATGCTAGGGAGATAAAGTTCCTAGATGAAATAAATGCTTCTTGGAGCAGCTAGTTCATGAACAGACCAGAGGGGAAGCCATATTGGATCTAGTCCTGAGTGGAACACCAGATCTGGTGCAAGAGATAAGGTTGTTAGGGGCCACTTGGCAATAGTTATCATAGCATGATCGCGTTTGATCTAATTAATGGAGGAGGGATGGTAAGGAAATCCACAGTACTACCTTTTAACTTTCGAAAGGGAGACTATGATAAAATGAGGAAAATAGTTAATAAAAAACTAAAAGGAGCAGTTGCAAAGGTTAAAGACTTACATCAAGCTTGGGTGTTGTTGAAAAATACTATCTTGGAAACCAGACCAGCTGTATTCCACGCTTTAAGAAAAGTGGAAGGAAGTCCAAAAAACTGCCAGCATGGTTTAAAGGTGAGGTCAGAGAGGCTGTTGCTGCCAAAAAAGCATCTTTTAGGAAATGGAAAAAAGAGCCAAACGACGAAACCTGGAAACAGCACATGCACTGGCAAGTTAAATGCAAGGCATTGATAAGGCAGGCAAAGGGAGAATTTGAGAAAAAGATTGCTGCGGAAGCAAAAATACATAATAAAGACTTTTTCAAGTACATTCGTAGCAAAAAAACCTGTGACAGAGTCAGTTGGTCCATTAGATGATAGAAGGGTTAAAAGGGCACTAAAAGGCGACAAGGCGATAGCGGAGAGACTGAATGAATTCTTTGCTTCGGTCTTTACTGAGGAAGATGTAGGGATGATACCCATGCTGAACATGTAGATAGTCATGGCTTAATGGGAGACAGCCAACATGGCTTTAGACAAGGAAGATCTTGTCTTACTAATCTGTTATGTTTTTTTGAAGGTGTGAATAAACAGGCAGACAAAGGTGAGTCGGTTGATATAATGTATTTGGACTTTCAGAAAGCCTTTGACAAGGTCCCTCATCAGAGACTTTTGGCAAAACTAAAGAGTCAAGGGATAGGAGACAGTGTACTATCGTGGATCAGGAACTGGTTAAAAGAAAGAAAGTAGAGGGTAGAGCTAAATGGCCAATTTTCCCAATGGAGAAAGGTGAATAGTGGTGTGCCACAGGGACCTGTGCTGGGTCCGCTGCTTTTTGACATATTCATAAATGACCTGGAAAGTGAAATAACGAGTGAGGTTATCAAATTTGCAAATGACAAAGCTATTTAAAGTTGTTAAAACCCAAGAGGACTGTGGAAAATTGCAAGAGGATCTTGATAAATTGGAAGACTGGGCATCAAAATGGCAGATGAAATTTAATGTGGACAAGTGCAAAGTTATGCACCTAGGGAAGAACAACCCAAACTATGGTTCCACGATGCAAGGTTCCACCTTACGAACCACCTCCCAGGAAAAAGATTTAGGCGTCATTGTGGATAACATGTTAAAACCCTCCGCCCAGTGTGCACCGGCGGCCAAGAGAGCAAATAGAATGTTAGGTATCATAAGGAATGGAAAATAAAACAAAAGATATTATAATGCCTCTATATCGTTCCATGGTGAGACCGCACCTTGAATATTGTGTGCAACTCTAGTCGCCGTATCTTAAAAAGGATATAGCGTTATTAGAAAAGGTTCCGAGAAGAGCCACCAAAATGGTAAAAGGGAAGGACGGATACTCCTATGAAGAAAGGCTAAAAAGGTTAGGGCTCTTTAACCTGGAAAAGAGACGGCTGAGCGGAGATATGATAGAAGTCTATAAATTAATGAACGGAGTGGAATGGGTAAACGTAGGAACGTAGGTAAACGTAGGAACTGGAGACTGCTATGGTTTTCGAAGGAAGTAGCTGAAAAAGTGAAGAAAAAGAGGGAGGCCTTCATGAAATACAAGAGATCACAGAGAGAGGAAGACAGGCATCTGTATTAGGAAAAACTTAGAGAAGCTAGCAAAGTAGTCAAGAAGGTAAAGATTCAAAAGGAGGAGGAAATAGCCAATGCAATAAAATGGGGGGATAAGACATTTTTCAGATATATTAGTGAGAAGAGGAAGGGCAAAAGTGGTATTGTCAGACTCAAGGATGCAGGGGGGGAATATGTAGAAGCTGATAAGGATAAAGCGGAATTACTTAACAAATTTTTGTTCTGTGTTCAGAGATGAAGAACCAGGAGCAGGACCTCAGAAAACACCCACAAATAAGAACAGAAGCGAGGGACATCTGGAACAATTTTCAGAAGACTATGTTCGTGAGAAACTAGCTCAACTTAAAGTAGACATAGCGATGGGACCGGATGGGATACACCCTAGAATACTGAGGTTACTTGGAGACGTTCTAGCAACTCCACTGACTGACCTTTTCAATGCCTCGTTGGAGTCGGGAGTGGTGCCAAAGGACTGGAGAGAGGCTCATGTGGTGCCTTTACACAAAAGCGGAAGTAAGGATGTGGTTGAAATCTACAGGCCGGTTAGTTTAACTTCGGTGGTGAGTAAATTATTGGAAACGCTGCTGAAAGAGAAAATAGTGAGGTTTCTGGAGTCCAGCGGATTACAGGATCCGAGGCAGCATGGATTCACCAGAGGCAGGTCTTGTCAGACAAATCTGATTGATTTCTTTGACTGGGTGACCAGGGAGTTGGACCGAGGGAGAGCTCTAGATGTGGTGTATTTAGATTTCAGTAAAGCCTTTGACACTGTTCCTCACAGGCGACTTATAAACAAACTGAGCACCCTAGGGATGGACCCTAAAGTTACTGCTTGGGTTAGAAATTGGTTGGGTGGGAGGCAACAAAGAGTACAAGTAAATGGAGCTCACTCTGAGGAGAAGGATGTTACCAGTGGTGTGCCCCAGGGATGGGTCCTTGGTCCGATTCTTTTTAACATCTTTGTTAGTGATATAGCGGAAGGGCTGTCGGGTAAGGTTTGCCTCTTTGCAGATGACACCAAAATCTGCAATAGAGTAGACACCCAGGAAGGTGTAGATAACATGAGGAGGGATCTAGCTAAGCTTGAAGAATGGTCTAGAATTTGGCAGCTGGGATTTAATGTTAAAAAATGTCAGGTCATGCATTTGGGCTGCAGCAATCCAAGGGAGCAATACAGTATAGGAGGTGAAGTACTTTTGCCAACTAAAGAAGAGCGGGACCTAGGCGTGGTTGTGTCTGATGATCTTAAAGTAGCTAAACAGGTAGAAAAGGCGACGGCAAAAGCTAGAAGGATGCTTGGGTGCATACGGAGAGGAATGGCTAGCAGAAAAAAGGAGGTGATAATGCCTCTGTATAAGTCTTTGGTGCGACCTCATTTGGAGTATGGTGTGCAATTCTGGAGACCACACCTTCAAAAGGATGTGAACAGGATGGAGTTGGTGCAGAGGGTTGCTACTAAAATGATTAATGGGCTTCATTATAAAGCATATGAGGACAGACTTAAGGATCTTAATATCTACACCTTAGAGGAAAGGCGGGATAGAGGTGATATGATTGAGATGTTTAAACACCTCCGTGGCATAAATGTTCAGGGAGAGAGCCTCTTTCAATTGAAAGCAAGTTCTGCTACGAGGGGACATGGGATGAGTGTGAAGGGAGATAGATTCAGGAGTGATATGCGGAAATATTTCTTTACGGAAAGAGTAGTGGATCCATGGAATAGTCTCCCAGTGGAGGTGGTAGAGATGAGGACAGTAACTGAATTCAAAAAAGCATGGGACCAACACAGAGGATCTCTATAGGTAAAAAGTGGACTGTTGTAGTTGTTGTTATGGAAGGACAGACTAGATAGGCCATGTGGTCTTTTTCTGTCATCATGTTTCTATGTTTCTATGTTTCTATGATTGTTTACGTTATCAGAATATAGAAAGACTAGGGGACATGCAATGAAGCTACAGGGTAAACTATTTAAGACTAATAAAAGAAAATATTTTTTCACTCAACGTGTAATCAAACTCTGGAATTTGTTACCGGAGGATGTAGTAAAGGCTGTTAGTGTAGCTGGGTTTAAAAAAGGTTTGGACAAGTTCCTGGAGGAAAGGTCCATAAACATAAACCATTATTAAGAAGGGACCCAGGATATCAATGCTTGACCCAGTACAAGCATTGCGGAACCTGTGTCTTTTGGGGAAACTGCTAGGTACGTAAGACCTAGATTGGCCACTGTTGGAAAAAGGATACTGGGCTTGATGGACCTTGGTTTGACCCAGTATGCAATATCTTATGTTCTTATGTTCTTGCGGGGGAGGTGGACTGCTACCTGGAATCGGAGCCGGGATGGAACCGCTCCAGCATAGGCTGAAACTCTGTGGGAGACACCCTCTCAGTGGAGGGTCCAGTCGCCGGTCCCGAGAAACGAGAGGTACCAGTCATTGGTGCCTGCTACAGTGCTAGGAGGGCAGTGAGGCTGCGCTCCAGGGCGGCCCTTCTGATCTCCAGGCCGGTAGGCTCTGCAGGCACCAGCGTGGGCACAGAGGGAATCAGGCCAGAAACTGGCTCCATCGAGGAGGTTTCCTCGAGGATGACAACCTTGGAGGATCTTTGCCAATCCCCCGAGGCTTTGGGAGTCTCCTCCCACTAGGACAACTTGGAAGGCCTCACTTTTGGTATTGGTCCGAGGGCTCCGATGCTGGTGACCATGAGACGTACCCTTGGTACCGGAATCGAGCTTTGACGCTGACTTCAACGGGGTCCGATCCTTCTGGGGACAGTCTTCCGTGACCTCAGGGCTCAGAGCAAGCATGGTCCACACGTGAGGCAGAGGCCTCATCCGCGGCCCCCCGAGGACACCAATTCTCCGGATGATGCCATAACTGAATGTGAGGGTCTTAGGGCCAAACAACGAATCCCACTGCCTTTCACAATTCTTCCAACCCTTGCTTGTCATCTGGAAGAGTGGGCTGGAGTCGTCGTCATGATTGGCGCCAAGGCACCACAGGTAACAATCGTGACCATCCGTGCGGGACATGGTATGGTTACAACAATCGCACTGCTTAAAGCCACTGACCAAAGACATAGCGAGGAGCACCCATGAGATCAAACTCCAATGTCTTGGTCAGGAGAGCATGAGAAAAACCCATGCACCTTAGGAGAAGAAAAAGGAAATGGAGGGAACCCGAAAAAAACGCAATGTCGAGGCGACAGGTCCAAGAACCAGGAAGGTGATGGTACACAACCAGAGAAAGAATCGCAAAAAAATCACAAAAAAACAACAACTTTTTTTGGGACTTTGGACAGGAAGGTGAACATGCATATGTGGTTGAACTCCCAAAGGCTTTCTATGAAAGCTGGGAAATGGATACCCCACGGGCAGGACCCGCCCTAGAGTCAATCCAAAGTGCTGGAGCCCTAGGCAAACCTCAAGCCTTAATACCCCTTTTGGCTGTCAAAATCTATTATTTAGCTTTGACTGGCATGCTTTTCCTGCCCTCCAAAAGTTGCTACCCTAGGCTACCGCCTAATTTGCCTAGTGGTTGGGCTGGCCCTGCGCGCAAGCTCCATCGGTGCCAACGCCACCCGCATGTGAGGGCTGACTTCCTGCTTATTCCTGAGGAATAAATAATCCCTGCCTAACACCGGAGCTGCCGCTGTTCCTATCGATTTGGACTAGTGTTGGTATCTTTCCCTGCCTCCAACAAAATGTACGGCTATGGCTTATTTTTTTTCCATTCTTCGCATATCAAGGGTAGTTAGAGAAATTCTTTTAATGCTGCAAAGGCTCGAATGAACAAGAGGCAGCGTGTTCTCCGTGATTCACCAGTTTTTTGGAACCTTCTACCAGGTAACATCAAGTCTGTACCGACTACCTTCTTTTTAGAACATAAGATATGCCATACTGGGTCAGACCATCAAGCCCCGTATCCTGTCTCCAACAGTGGCCAATCTAGGTCATAAGTACCTAGCAGTTTCCCGAAAAGACACAGGTTCCACAATGCTTGTATTGGGTCAAGCAGTGATATCCTGGGTGCCTTTTAATAATGGTTTATGGACTTTTCCTCCAGGAACTTGTCCAAACCTTTTTTAAACCCAGCTACACTAACAGATTTTACTACATCTTTCGGTAACAAATTCTACAGTTTGATTACACGTTGAGTGAAAAAATATTTTCTCTTATTAGTCTTAAATAGGTTACCTTGTAACTTCGTTGCATGTCCCCTAGTCTTTCTATATTTTGATAATGTAAACAATCGATCTACGTTTACCCATTCCACTCCATTCATTAATTTATAGACCTCTATCAAATCTTCCCTCAGCCGTCTCTTTTCCAGGTTGAAGAGCCCTAACCTTTTTAGCCTCTCTTCAAAGGGGCCTCTCCATCCCCTTTACCATTTTGGTGGTTCTTCTCTGTACCTTTTCTAATAATGCGATATCCTTTTTAAGATACGGCGACCAGAATTGCACACAATATTCAAGGTGTGGTCGCACCATGGAAAGATACAGAGGCATTATAATATCATTTTTTTAATTTTCCATTCCTTTCCTTATGATATCTAGCATTCTATTTGCTCTCTTGGCCGCCGCTGCACTAGTGAAAGCATGGTTTTCTGGCAAGGCATTTAGATAGAACAGCAGAATGTCTGAGGTTAAATGGGCTTATTTGGTAGGCTATTTGCAGCGTGAAGAGTAGGGGGGTGTATCTGGAGTTGTATTTGTATTTTGTTTTGTAATTGTATTTGTTATGCATCATTAATGGTATGGGAGCTAAAGGTGTGGTGGGTGGGATCACTGACTGTAAATCATTTCAGTTTGTTCAACAGGGGCAATATATAAGTTCAAATAAATGAATAAAGAGTGCAAGTGTAACCTGATGACATCACGATACTTCGGTTTTATTAGGTAAATTTATATTGGCTTATTACAAGACAGGAGCTTTGCTAGGAAACAAGACTAAAACTGGCCATCTCATCCTTGTATTTGCTGCTACTGCTATTTTTACAATAAATCATTATGAACATGAGATGGCCACTCAGCTATCTCACTGCCAGACAATTCTGATACCCGGAAGTGAAAGTTGCAAAATCCTCCCTAGGCAAGTAAAACTGCATCATTCCTATATGATACTGCATGCAAAACAGTGGTTGGGTTGTATCAGAAAGCTACAACTTCCTAAAGACCAATAAGGTCAGTGCCATCTGGTTGGAGCTGGCTCTTGTCCAGCAAGGCCACAGGGCACCCCCAAGAGGCAATATTTTCTAGAAACAGCAACTACTTTTGGTACTTGTCTAGATTATTACAAAGCTTGGTGGTAAGACAAGGAAGATAGAGCACCAAATATTTTTATTTGCTACTACCCATTCATTCTTCTCCTATTTTTAAAGCTCTGTCATTTTACTCAGATCTGATCACTGCAACAACTAAGGCAGCTTTAACTACTCATGGGGGGACCCGGGCAAACTTGTGAAGATGGGCCCCCTTTTATTTTTACCAGGAAACTCTCTCTCACACCCCCATCCCTATTCTAATGCCCTCCCCTGTAATCCATGCATTTCTGTTTTCCTACCCAATACCCCACGGTCCCTATTTGCACTCCTCCCCATAGCTCCCAATCCCTGCTCTCCTTTATCCTGGTCAATCTTACTCCAAGTTCCCTTTTTTCACTCTACTTGAGTGCTGCCCACCATTCCCTACCATTTCCCAAGTTCCTGCTGCATACTCGTTTTAACCTCATTTCTTACCTGCTGCCACTGGGTTCTTCAAGTTTCAGAAACCATCCTCTGCCTTGAGTTGCAAGCACTCTGACATCCACAGAGGTGGAGTGAGCTGGAGGGGGGGGCTTTCATAACAGCCAGGCTACTCACTATGAGCTCCCGCTTCACTGTGAGACCATGGCTGTGTGGTTTAGGGCCAGGACTAACAGCGGTGTGGTACTGGATGCTCCTCTCCCATGGCCTTGAGGTTGATGGAACTGGTCTGCACTCTGCTGGTGTGTGTCCCCTGGTTGGTCCTTTGCATGGTATGGCTTGTCTAGCCTCTTTTTGACTGGCGTGGGCCTGGCTGCTGCTGGACACTGTACTGACAAAATGGCTGACAGTCTGCCTCTGCCTGGCTGGATCTCTCCACTGCTGAGGCTCCCCATGCAGAGTAGACAAGCAAGCTGCAGATCGCAGCATGAGACACATCACATAACACATACGCATAGCACAGAGCCTGCTTATCTCTTTACACAACTGCAATGACCTAGAAATGAGAAGGAGGGATGGTCAGAGTAAAGGAAGGTGTCCTGCACAACGCAGAGGGCTCCCTCTAGCCAGATGAGTTGAGACATGTCACATGACTGCTGATGCGATGACACAGCAAATCCGATAAGTCAATCCGCAATCCACCCTCTGAACCCAGAAAAGTGTAAGTACTAATCAATTCAGCAGCCTGCGCTTGAGCCTAAATTCATCTGTGGACAGCTGGGCCCCCTATTATGCAGGGGCCCAGGGAAGTTGCCCCTTTTGCCCAATAGTAAAAGTGGCCCTGCACATCAGTGTGCGCTGCTAGGGTATACCCTGGACTCGCCTCAATAGCAGGAAAGGGCTGCCATCTAGACCTTGAAAGATTTCAGAGCCAAAGTCAAGTCCACACCAGACTACAGAAAAGACAATTCAGCCACAATGTGTATCCTCCTGGTGTCCAAGGCCTGCTAGGTACACTATACCTCAAAGATCTTCCAGACTTTGATATAGGCCAAGGACTTTGATGCCCTTCGAACCTTAAGCAGGGTACAACTACCACCCCTGAATATCCTTTCTTGGACAGCTTACACCACTCAAGGGCCAGACTGTGAGAAGAGAGCCGATTCTTCCATGAGCTGGATCTTCCATGAGCAGGGGTCCGTGCCAAAGCAGTCCTCTCTTCAGTTCAAATGCATGAGGACTGAATTCCCATTCTCTGGGGTCCATTGTGTTGCAGCTCAAGAAATCAGATTTCACACTTTCCACTCCCGCTATGTATGCTACTGCTGGTGTTGTCAAATGAATCACTGCCCAATAACAGAGTTACACTACCTCCAGAGTCACTGTGGCAGTGTTAGTACTGCCCTACTTCTAATCATGTATGCCACTGCTATGTCACTGTCTAAGAAGATTTGGATGAATTTTGTGATGGTGAAAGCATAGTAGAAAGCATGGATATGGATGAAAATCCTGAAAGCCCCATGGAAGTCAATGACAGTGCACAGATGCAAGGGGATTACAGCCTATGTCAGAGGAAAGCTCAGCTCCTTGCAAGGGGTGGAACACGCCCTAGCTCAGGGGTGGAGACAAGCCACCCTCCTGATTGGTCAGAGGAGGGGGGAGAACAGGGAAGGCCCAGCAGGAAGCAGTGGTTAAAAACCACGTGTAGCAGACAAGGAGAAGGACAAGGAAGGAGCCAAGGAGAGAGCCGAGGAAAGAGACAAGCACAGAGTCAAGCTCAAGGACAGAGACGGAGAGACAAAGGGAGACTCCAGGGAGTGAGAGTCAGCGAGAGACCTGCTGGAGAGAATGCCAGAGGAGAGTGGCTGAAGCCAGACAGAGAGAGAGAAGTCTGGGTGAGAAAAGGAGCCAGAGAGAAGGCTTAAACTCAGGCAGCAGCAGCTCACCGAGAGGCAGTGGCAGTCTCAGGCCAAAGCCCGTCTACTGTTTCAGACCAGGAAGAGATATTGTGCCAGCATTTAAAAGCAGAAGTACAAGTAACTGGAGGAGAAGTGCACGTCAGGCCAGCAACCGGGACAACGGTGATAGCTGGAGAGGTGGAAAAGGTATCAGTGCTGACATACAGAAACAGCCTCAAGGTAAAGCCGATAATTTCTTTCCTGACAATGTGGCAAGAGGGCTAAGGGCTGGTTTATAAGGGCAGGAACTGAAACCTTCACCTTCCACCGTTGATCAGTGGATTGAAAGCTTAGCCAGTGTTGGAATCCCCAGTGCAGATAACAGAGAAGCTTTTGAATCCTCTAAATTAGGGGCTTTGCAAGGGATACACTCTAATGAGAGGGATTCTATCTCCAATGCAAAAATACCTATGAGAGCTGACTTGCTGTGGGACCAGTTTCAGCAGTTTCTAAGAGAGGGGAAACTTAAAGAAACTCCACAATATGAGAGAGACTCTGTTGGTACAAATGATTTTGAAGAAATGCAAATAGAGACATGTGTGCCTAATGAAGTCTGTTGCCCAGTTCCTATGGATTGTTCTCTGGCTCAAAGGAGAGCTACAGTTGTGAGATAAGAAAGGAAGAAATGTAAAAACCCTATAGTAAGGGTAGTGCTTACCACGAGAGTTGTAAGAAGCATTCAATGTTTGTTTGTTCACTGACTGAGAGCAATGGAGCTGTGAGGGAACGTTGCATTACAAAGTGAGAACAGCTGTGATACAGTTCTGCTGCAGTTCATTGTGTGACCACACGGAGCAGTGCTGAGTGTGAGGACACAGAGCAGCAGTAAGGCTGAGAAAAGAAAAGTTTATTTGATTTGTTTCTCCTGGTTTTCCTGAGTGCATCTTTTCTGTTTGGAGATGTTATCCTTCTGCCTTGGTTGTAATTGAACCCCAGCGTGCTTTTGGAAATCCCCATAAAAGAAAATAAAAATCTTGCAAAGCCTTACCACCGACTCGACTACAAATTTATTGCCTGAGGAGTAAAGGAACTTTATTCTAAAGGACATCAAGGCCGCCTATCAGCTGTCAGCCTCTTGGCCCAGCCGGTGGGTGTCGCAATTTCCCTTCTGGAAAAATCTAAAGGTTCTCTAGAGCCAGGTGGATCACCCCAGCCTCTAGCCTGTTGACTGACCAGGTGGCCTCTTGAGAGGACCAGTGCTTCTCAACAAAGAGCCCAAGATAATGTACCTCCCCCCCTCACCCCCAAAGGCTAGCACCAGAGGTGACACTCACCCAATTAAATGTGTCTAGTTTCACATGCTGATAGCCAGAGGATGAGGACTGCAGTCACCAGGCCAACTCTTCCCTGATGCTCTGGGGCAGGAGAAGGCACTACTGGGAGCAGGTAGCCCAGTGAGACAAGAGATGTTGCTGTAAGGGGCACATGTGTGCCCTGGACCACAGAACCAGCTCCATGAATGATGCCATCGAGCCCGAGAGCTGCAAATAATCCCAGGCCCTGGGAGTCGACTGGGCCAAAAAGTTCAAGCTGCAGTCACAGTTTGTTCTGTCTCTCCAAAGCGGAAAACACCCTGCCAACACAGGTTTGAAGGGAGCCCCCAGGTACTCCAAAGTCCTGGGAGGAAATCAGGCTGCTCTTGGGGTAGTTGATCACCAAACCCAGCCATCCCAGACAGAGCTCATGTCCTCTCGAGCTGTTTCCAAGGAGATGGCCCAAATCAGCCAGTCATCCAGATAGGGATGTTCTCTGATTCCTTGTTTACATACAGAAGAGGCCTGAGGGTGAAGCGGGACCATATGCAAAGACTCATTGCAGGGCCTCATTTTCATTAATATTTACATATCCATTGGGCTTTATTTGCCTAAATTTAGCTTATTTTAAAATGTATATGCCACCTATCTAAAATCTTAGGTGACTTCCAAATATACATATGTAATTTATTAAAACAGATGTTACAATAAAATAAGCATAACAATCATTAATCAAATTTAACTTAAAACCACTTTCACATATCCCCAAAATCAAGCCATTATAAATACCTGCACACCGGATTTATTTTGCTATGACCAGATTACTGATGAGGAGGAAAGATATAAAATAAGAAACTAATCCTGGTACCCATGAATTCAAGATCATAGTGCTCAAGCTGGATTGGACCATGCTAGAACTGGAAAAGCCCAGAAACCAGCAGCAGCGAAGCTAGCAAATAAAATTAAACTGAGAAGTCCCCTTAAAATATGAAATTTCCTTGAATCTGAACTGCCAAAATATTTTAAATTTCAGTCAGGCAGCATCAAGAAGCAAAACTGCAAATGTCATAGACAATCCACATGCCAGTACCCCCGCAACCAACACCCTATCATTGACTACACAGCAAGAACTCAGAGCACAAGACGAAAAGAACAAATCTACCATTTCATAACTGCACTAATTTCCAAAACTTGCACAACAAGGAGCGTACCCAGAAAAGGATGGCACCATAAATATTGCCATGGAACCTAGAAGATCCATAAACCTACAGGGAAACCTGAAAAAATCGGATTCCTACATAGAAACTCCATATAACAGAGCACCTGGCCTAAGTTGCGAACTTAGGGGTGTGTTTACTAAGCTGGGTTGTTGTTAAGTGCCGTCGAGTCAGTCGACTCATGGCAACCCTCTGGATAGTTGTCCTAAATTGTGTTCGGTCTTCAGTCAGGCGGCTGCTGGGTTGTTAACCCATGCTATTTCCAACTTGGTCCCACTGAATAACATAGGACCTAACTGAAAATAGCATAGTTTAAACATTAGCCCAGCTTAGTAAACATACCCCTTAAAATACAGATAGGCCCTCACCAAGGACAGAATAAGTGGTCAAAAACTAAAAATAGAAATATGTTGACAAAAATTAAACTGAAACGCCAAAAAAGCATAGTTATTCACCTGTAATGGGTGTTCTCTGTGAGCCGCAGGAATCAGTCCTCACATATGGGTGATGTCGGCGCCAACGGAGCCCACATGGAAGCATCTCCCCAGCTTTCAAAGAAAGCCTATGGGAGATGCACCAGACATGCATGGTCCACTTCCCGCCCAAGGGTGCCATCTTCCCTCAGTGTAATGACATCGCTAAGATGGCCAAGGAAAAAATAAAATACGGTAAAGAAGCAACTCCAAGGGTAGGAGGAAGGGCTGTGAGGACTGATTCCTGCTGTCCCCAGAGAACACCTGTTACAGGTGAATAACTACGCTTTCTCCGGGAAGAAGCAAGTAGTCAGTCGTCATATATGGGACTCCCCAGCTACAGGCTACCGAGAACCTGCAAAACAAAAACGCCACAGCAACCTGTAAAGGTGAGCTGTGATCAGCAGCAGTTGAGCCCCTACTGAGAGACCCAAGTGTCCAGCAGAGAACCAGCACTAGAAGAATCGGAGGGCAGGAGTTGTCTACACCCCGAAGAGATTATGGAGTATGGCCTGGCCGAAGGCATTGTCCCGTCAAGACTGCCTATCCAGGCAGTAGTGAGCTGCAAAGATATGAACTGTAGACCAGGTGGTGGCCCGACAGATTTCCGTCACGGAGACAGAATGCAGATTTGCCACAGAAGTAGCCATGGCCCTGATGCAGTGCACTGTGACCCTCTGGTCCAGTGAGATCCTTGCTTGCAGTATGCCACTCAAGTGCAGAGTTTGCTTAGTCACTGGGAGCCCCAGACAGCTGAGGTCGTAGGATATGAAAAGTTGTGCTGCTTTGCAGTGACCATGAGTCCATTGCAAGTAAAAGGACAGGGCACTCTTACAATCCAGACTGTGAAGAAGAGTCTCCGCCCTACCGGCGTGAGACCTTGGAAAGAAGGTGGGGAGTACCAGCTCCTGGTTGAGGTGGAATAGGGACACCACCTTCGGTAGAAACTTGGGGTGTGTGCAGAGCACCACCCTGTTCTTGTAGAACCTTGTGTAGGGGAGCTCTGCCATCAGAGCCTGGAGCTCACTGACTTTGGAAGCTGATATGAGTACTATCAGGAAGACGACCTTTCAAGATAGATACAGGAGATGGCAGATAGCCAGAGGCTCAAACAGAGGCTTAGTGAGCTGCGAGAGCACCACATTGAGATCCCCACTCCACCTCTGGGGGCAGACGGGGGGTTTGGCTAACATAAGGGCCCGCAGGAATTGTGACACAAGGGGTTGAGCCAAGAGGAGTTTTCCCTCAACAGAATGGTGATGCACTTCGATGGCACTTAGGTGTACTCTGACTGAATTGAACTTTAATCCCACCTGCCCTAGGTGAAGCAGGTACTGGAGTATCACTTGTACTGAGCAGGAAAACAGGTACACCCACCTTTCCAGACACCACACTGAGAATTGGTGCCTCTTGAAGGCATATGCCCTTCTAGTGGAGGCCTTACAAGAAGCCAGAAGAATCTCTTCCAAGTTCTGTGGGCGGTTGAAGGGGGCTAACACTACCCTTTCAGCAGCCAAGTTGTGACGAGAGGGACCCCAGATTGGGGTGTAGGAGAGAGCCCTGCTCCTGTCAGAGTAGCCCTGATAGGGAAAGGAGCAGTGCCAACCAGGGCTGCCTGGGCCACCAAGGGGCTATCAGCATTAGCGATGTTCTGTCACACTGGACCTTGAATAGTTTCTTGGCTACCAGCGGTGTGGGTGGAAAGGTGTACAGGAAACCTTCTGTCCACGGGATGAGGAATGCATCCGCTGCCACCCAGGACGGGTGCAGTTGGCGAAAGCAGAATCGGGGTAACTGCACATTGTCCAGGCTGGGGAACAGGTCCATCAATGTGACACCCCAAAGACGAAACAGCTGTGAGGCTACCACTGGATCCAGGCACCATTTGTGCAGCTGAAGGACCCTACTCAATTTGTCCGCCAGGGCATTGTGCTGGCCTGGGAGGTACACTACCATTAGGAGAATCCCTCTGCATGCAGCATAGGAGCAGAGGGTCACCACCTCCTGGCAGAAGGGGTGCGACCTGTTCCCCCCTGTTTGTTCATGCAGAACAATGAGACCTGATTGTCAGTTTGGATAAGCACAGAGTGGTGTTGGAGCTGGTGGCAGAAGGCTCGGAGGGCTAGGTATATTGCCCAGACCTCTAGCAGGTTTATTTGCATCTGGGATTCCTTCTGGGACCAGCAACCTTGCAGCTGGAGACTCCCGCAATGCACTCCCCAGCCCATTAGAGTCTGCCTGTGGCTTGCGTCCACTGTGAGCGGAGGCACCAGTGGGCTGCCATTATGTGCAGGCGGGTATATGGGGTAACATGGATTCCTACTCTGACATGTGTCTCAACATGTAGAGCAGGAGCTGGGCAAGTAGCATCCGGTGTCGATGTACCTCTGTGGCTAACTCCCTGAGACATTCTGACCTCTACTGGGGGAGGAAGGCTTTTGCCTGGATGATATCTAGTTGCGCCCCGATGAAATCTAGACATTTGGCCAGAGAGAGGTGGGACTTGGGGTAGTTTATGATGAACCCCGGGTGCTTCAGGGTGTTGATGGTGCGCCCGGTGGCGCATTGTGCCTCTGCAGCCATGTTCCCCTTTATGAGCCAGTCATCCAGATATGGGAAGACAAAAGCCCCTTGGAGCCTGAGGTGGGCTGCGACCACCACGAGGCACTTTGTGAAGACCCTTGGTGACAAGGCCAGACTGAAGGGCAGCACCCTGTATTGGTAGTGCTGTCCTCCCACTATGAACCGGAGGTATTTTCTATGGCTGGGATGAATTAGGAGTGTAGGCATCCTTTAGGTCTACAGAGCACAGCCAGTCTCCCTGCTGGAGGAATGGTAGTAGTATCCCAAGGGAGAGCATCTTGAACTTCTCTCTGACCAGAAACCTGTTCAGCTCTCGCAGGTCCAGGATGGGTCTGAGGCCTCCACTCCTCTTGGGGACGAGGAAATACCTGGAATAGAAGCCTGTGCCCCAGAGATGTTTCAGTACTGGCTCTACTGTTTTGTCAATGATTAGGCCTGCTAGCTTGGTAAGGAGCAGGGTCTGGTGAAGGAGGGCTTGGTGGGCTCCCCTGGGAAATACAAGGGTGGCGCCCGTTGTAGGTTGAGGAGGTAGCCCTCTTGGACCACCTGTAGCACAAAGGTATCAGTGGTGATGGCTGTCCACTTGTGGGTAAACATGGCTAGGTGTCCCCCCCCCCCCCCGTGGGCAGCAGAGGACCCCCCTGGGGATATGGGAGGTCGCGCCCAGGCAGTCAAAAGCTCCCCCCAGGCTGGGCCAGAGTCGGCGTCTGGGACTTCGGGGCCTTATGTTTTCTGGGACCATGTCCTTGGCCTTTTTGTTGCTGGCCCCGTTGAGGGGCCGAGAAAGCCTGGAAGTGTGGAGTACCACTAAAGCCTCCTTTCTTCCTCGGGAAGAAGGGCTTTCTTCCAGGGCTTCACAGAGGTCTTCTTTGAAAGCCTGGTTCTATCCCGTACTTGGTCTCCATCTCCGCTGCCTTATCCACCATGAGCTTCCCGAATAGGTTTTTTTCCTATGCAGGGGACATCTATCAATTTGTCCTGCACCCATTGTTCCAGGTTGGATGACTGCAGACAGGCCTTGTGCCATGCCCCAATGCCTGCAGCAGCCAACCTGGCCAATGATTCAAGCCCGGGACAAAACTGAGTATTCTTTTACTGCCAAGGTCAGGGTCTTGAACCTCTATCAGGATTCCCCATTGAGGCCTGCCAAGAATCCACCAAGCTCCTTCGACAGTTCTTTCAGGTACATGCCGATGTGGAGCTCGTAGGACTGGATCCAGCACGTTAGCATCGATCCCTGAAAGGCCTTCCAGCCAAAGGTGTCAAGGGTTCAGGCCTCCCTGATGGGTGGCACTGACAAATGTTTTTTTTTTGGCTCTTAAACATGCGCATTGCCAATTTCTATGACTATGGAGTTGTGGGGAAGCTGGGTCTTTTGAAACCCATGGCTTCGGCATACCCAGTACATGGCATTGAGGTGTCTACTAACGAATGGAACCGATACCTGTGTTTCCCACATCCAGAGGGAGAGGCAGTCGAGGATCGGGGGCACCGGTACCGTGAAGATTTTCTTAGATGGTGCCTCATAGAAACATAACAAAATGATGACAGAAAAAGACTACATGGCCTATCTAGTCTGCCCTTCCATATCAACCACTACAACAGTCCCCTTTTTACCTGTAGAGATCCTCTGTTTGTCCCATGTTTTATTTAATTCAGATACTCTCGTCATCTCTACCACCTCTACTGGGAGACTATTCCACGGAACCGCCACTCTTTCCGTAAAGAAATATTTCCGCGCATCACTCCTGAATCTATCCCCTTTCATCCTCATCCCATGTCCCCTCGTAGCAGAACTTGCTTTCAATCGAAAGAGGCTCTCCCCCTGTGCATTTATGCCACGGAGGTATTTAAACGTCTCAATCATATCACCTCTATCCTGTCTTTCCTCTAAAGTGTACATATTAAGATCCTTAAGTCTGTCCTCATATGCTTTATAATGAAGACCACTAACCATTTTAGTAGCCACCCTCTGTAGTGACTCCATCCTGTTCAACCACATTCTTACTTCCGCTTTTGTATAAAGGCACCACATGAGCCTCTCTCTCCAGTCCTTTGGCACCACTCCCGACTCCAACAAGGCATTGAAAATGTCAGTCAGTGGAGCTGCTAGAATGTCCCCAAGTTCCCTCAGTATTCTAGGGTGTATCCCATCCGGTTCCATCGCTTTGTCTACTTTAGGTTTTAGCTAGTTTCTCATGAACAGTCTTCTGAAAATTGTTCAAGATGCCTTTCGCTTCTGTTCCTGTGTGGGGGTGTTTTCTGAAGTCCTGTTCCTGGTTCTTCATCTGTGAATACAGAACAGAAATATTTGTTAAGCAATTCCTCGGCCTTGATAGCGAGAGCCTTGGCCATATCCCACACAAAATCAAGGAACACATCATCCTCGGGCAGGGAACGGCGTCGAGTCAACAGGGAAGATGGGTCCAAGAGCACATCATGGTGTCGCCTCATATCCGGGGACTCTTTGCCCTTGGTCTCCCATTCGGACTCGAAGTCAGAGTAAGAGTCCGATGCTGCGCGGTGTAATGGGGAAAAGATATCCTGTGATAGAAAAACAGAGGAACCTATGAGCAATAGGGCTGTTTCTAGCAGGAAGGAAGATATCAGGACACCCAGTTCCCAAGAGCAACACAAACATTCCCAGCCACGAGGGAAATAACCCCGCACAGCTGATAAGCAATCCCCAGCTCATAGCTCTAATAGCTTTCACCTGGGAGGGGGAAGGGCAGGATTAGAGCCTCAGCAAACGTATAAGGGACGTTCACTAGAGTTAGTAAGGAGCAGCAGTGGCAGTAGGAGGAGCAGGAGCTTTGGCTTCGGTAGCTCCAGAGAAAGCAGCTCAGAGAATTCAGAGAAGCCAGCAACAGGAAGCAGGAAAGACGTGATGAATCAGAACCAGCTGGAGTCTGTGTGCAAGCTGAGGTCTGAATCTGGAAAGCAACGTCTGCCCTGGGCTGGTAGGAAAACTTACGTGTGTGACTCTGATTCTGAATGGGAAAGAGAAAGGCAGCTAACAGCTGATAGAGTTAATTGGAGGAGAAAGGCACAGAGACCTTTTAGCCAAACCTCAAAACCTATTCCTTATGGTGAAGGCATTCACAAGGAGAAAGTACCAGTCAGGATAACTGGAAGGCATTTGCAAGCTTCAAGAAAGGGAGAATATACGGTGCCAGACATTTGTATGTTGGAAGAGGGTGCTGAGCAGCCTGAACGTAGAGGAAAGCCTCTAAGGTTTAAACCCCTTCTAAAAGGAGCAGTGCAGACTTTCTCTTGCCTCAAACCCTGAAGGTAGGCCAATTAGCCAATGTAAAGCTGGATATAAGACTTTCTCACGTAGGAGTTATAAGGGACATAACTCTCATTACAATTATATGCCAAGATATGGTGATACAGACCCTTACCTGCTAGAGGAGATAGTAGGGAGGTCATGGGAGCTGGCAGAGGAGAATAATCTGCCAACACTCTATAGGCAGCAGCAGAGTGGTACAGATGATAGTCACATTGAATCAATGATAATTGATCCACCAGAAACAGAATTATCTGACAATCAGATGGACTGTTCATTGGCTGTATTAAGTGATGTGGTTTCACTGTGCTGAAGAGATACAGTTGTGGAAGTAATTTAACTGCCTGTTTAAAAGCACAAGACTTTACTTTATCCTATCCTTTTTGCCAGAGTGTATGGCTTATGTTTCTTTATTACCTGTGTTTGGAATCCGTCCCCGGGAGGGGAAATAAAACCCTGTCTTGACCTTAACCATTCGTGCCTCAACTATCTTATTGCAAAGGAGCCCAACTACAACCTTTCAATAAAAGGTCCCCCTGCAGCCCAGCCAGTACGCTAACGCTACAGGCGGCCCAGGGTGTGACAGCGGTCATCTCAGTCGAGGGCTGCTCTTGGCAGTCCATGACCTCTGGTGGATCAATGATCCAAGCCACAGGTGCTTGTCGAGGAGGACCGGTGTCCCAAGAAATGGGACCGGGACCTCATCCGGGGCTGGGTGCTTTCTCGAGGCCAATGGTGTTCAAGGACCGGCTCAACGTCCAGGGGAGCCCTCATGTTTCCCGTCATCGGGGCGGATGAACCAGATGAGTCTGACATGAACACCCGCTGCATGGCCACTAGGGCAGATATACTGCTCTCTAGGCTGCCATTCTGGTTTCCATACCAGTTGGCACTGCAGCCTTCGACACGAGCATAGAGGATTTTGGGTCTGGTGTCGGTACTGTCGAGGGGGAGCCCTCGATGAGGGTGGCCTCGGAAGCTCGAGGCCAGTTGGTGGGTACCGATGACTCCTTATGGGGCAGCTTGGCAGGCTGCTCCTGCCCCGACTCCTCAGACTCATGCCTGGGACTGCAGGTCCTGGGGTGGGGTTTCTCCTTTTTTTCCAGATCCATCCTCCGAGGCAGTCTTCAAGGGTTTCTTCTTCTTGTGTTGGGGATTTCCGCTCAGAGGAACGTGGCCGTGGGACTCCGAGGAGGCTCTGGCTTCACAGGGCACCGAGGTATCGGAGGGGGCCCTGGAGCGTGGTGTCGGGAGTTAGACTTCTGAAAAAAATCTTTTCTACTACTGATGGCTGCTCTTCAAGACCTTAGAGATCATGGTTCTGCAGAGCTCGCAGTCGGAGTCGTCGTGGCTCGGGCCAAGACATCGGAGGCAGCAGTCATGTGGGTCGGTGAGTGACATAATTTTGCCACACCGGTCACACTTTTTGAAGCCACTGTAGGCCATCGGAAAAAGGGGCTCCCCACCTCCTGGCAGGGGTCCAAGGCCATCAGCTGAAAAAGGTTGCAGACACCGGTCGAGGAACACCTCGATGAAAAAAATGAGAAAACGAATAGACAAATCCGAAGCGAGCTGGCTTGGGGGCGGGAAGGAACCAGTACACAAACCGGACAAAGCTCAATAATAAAAATCAGATGTTTTCCGGGGAAAACTGGACAATGTCCGATGGGCTCCGCAGAAAAAAGGGAGACTGAGGCAAGATGGCACCCTTGGACGGGAAGTGGACTACGCATGCATGGTGCATCTCCCAAAGGTTGTCTTTGAAAGCTGTGGAGATGCTTCCGCATGGGCTCCGTCGGCACTGATGTCACCCATATGTGAGGACTGACTTCCTGCTTGTTGCCGGAGAAAACACATTCTGCATGTAGCGCAACACTAGAGAAAGAGAAAAATGCATATAAAGAAAGCACATGTAAATTACAAAAACTGATATATTACAATCACTAACAGTATGTTTACTAAGCTGGACTAACGGTTAGCATGCGCTATTGGTAACTAGGTCCCATGTTATTCAATGGAACCTAGTTACAAATAGCGCCTGCTGTTATTCTAGTTTAGTAAATATGCCCCTACATTGAAAATAAAATACTTTTTTCTACCTTTATCTGCCATTTTATTTTTCTAATCATGTAGTCCAATCTCTGGTTTCTACTTTACTGCAGCTTCTCTTAATCTTTTCCAGAATCTCAAGTCCATCTGCTACTTCTCTCCTCTACATCCATCTCAGACATTGATCTTTTTCTTTTTAGCTTTCTTTCATGTTTTTTCTCTCTCTCTCTCTGGACTCAAATTTATCTCCTCATTCTTACCATCTTGTCCTCAATCTACTACAACTCTTCAGTCTTCCCCATCTCTCTTTCCCCAGTCTATCACTATTTCTCTTTTTACTCTCTTCCCTGCTGTGTCCAACATCTCCCCCTCCCTCTATCCCCACTGACCAACATTTCCCCACCCAATACCTGCCCCCCTCTCTCTGTTCCCATCCAGCATCTCCACCTCTCTTTTACTCCATATCCCCCATCATATCCAAAATATCTCCTCTCTATCTCCTCATGTCCACCATTATTGCCGTTCTCCCTATTTCCTCCCATGTCTAGCATCTTCACTCCATCTCCCTATATCCTGTCTTCAGTTCTCCCCTCCGTAGCTCTATGCCCTCCCCTCCCAATGTCCAGCTTCTCCTTTCTATCTCCCGATTCCCACCTCCCTTGTGACCAACATCATTCTCTCCTCCACTTCCCACCCTCTCATGTCCATCTCTCTATAATTCCCCCCATGTCCAGCATCTCAACTCCATCTCTCTATTCACCTTCCCGTGTCGGGCATACCCCTCCCTCTGCCTATGACCTCCCCTGATATCTCCCATCCTTCTCCATATTCCCCCCTCCTCTGAGCTCCAGCATATTTTCCCTTCCCCTGCCATATAGACCTGCATGTCCCCTGTAACCTAATCCACCCTCCCGCTTGGCACTTCCCTTCACCTGATCATTTTGCTCCATCGTTGTAATTTTAATTGTATCAGGTCCGCGGCCAGGGTAAACATCCTTCTGGGTCTTGCTGCTGCACAGGCTCCTCGGGCCTCCAACCTGGCTTGCTCAGCCTCTCCCCATCAGCATCCACCTCCTCTTGTTCCTTTCCAGAAATCACAGAGCCTGGACCATGATTCAGGCAACTGCTGTGCTGCCTTTCTCCCTTTGCCACCGACTTTTTCTCCCTGATGGTAGCCAGCAGTAGGAGCCACTACCCTGGAGAGAGAGACTTGTAATGTTATTGCAGCCGCAGCAGTGCTGCAGTGGCTGACTAAATGTAGCCATGATGTTTTCTTTGTGCAGATGCAAGTGGTCCAGGACCATGTGCGGGCAACATTCCCATATATTCCTAGGGCCGGCCCTGCTTACATAAGAACTCTGTGACCATCACTTACCTTCAAAAGATGTAGGGCACTGTGGCCAGGTCAAAATGGCAGGGCTGGAGCACACAGGGCTGGAACAGCAGGGAAACTACTGATGCTGCTCTCTGACAGGGTTATGGAAGTAGACCTCCGAAAGGTCCAGGGAGGTAAAACACACTTCTGATTGGACCAGCCCAAAGACAGGCTTGGTGGTCTCCATTCAGAAATGGGACACCCACAACTTTGTATTGACTGCCTTGAGATCCAAAATAGGACAGTAGGACATGCCCTTTTTTGGAACTACAAAATAGATCGAGTAACATCCCTGACCGCATTCTGCAGAAGGCATGGGTATGATAGCCTGCAGGGATCTGTGCCATTGGGGGGCATTTATTTGGAGTTTTAGATTTCAGGATTTTTTACACGCAGATCATATTGAAATTGTGTTTCCACTGGCATGTGATATAGAGAAGACCATTAAGATAGTAAATGATTGTTTAGAGAGAGTGGGAGAAGGGTTAGAAGAGAGCAATATGATATTGAACACTCAAAAGTCAGATGTTCTGATTTGTGGTGAACTGGATCCGGAGACGCTGACTGATTGGATAGTTGTTAAGGGGAAGAGGCTAGTTTGGATGAAAGAGTTGTGGGACTTGGGATTACTGTTGGATGCGGAGTTGTCCATGCAGGCTCAAATCGCGAAGGTGGTGGGTATGGCTTATGAACAGTTGAAATTGGTGTGCCAGCTTCATCTGTTTTTGGATGAGATGATGATGCATTTGGTAATGCAGGTGTTAGTGATTTTGGAGCTGGACTACAGCAACTACCTTTATTTAGGCTTGCTTGACTATTTGATCAGAAGGGTGCAGGTGGTCCAGAACATGGTGGCATGGATGCTATCCAATCAGGGTCAGAGAGAGCCCGCCTGCTGCGCCAAACCCGGTCATGCAGGGTCGGAGGGAATCCACCTTGGAAGTACTGAAGCAATAGCATTGGCTCCCAACCTGCTGGTGGTCCCTGAAAGCCAGGAGGTGCAGTTGCAGAAATGGTAGGGGCAGGTCTTTAGGGTGGCAGTGCCAAAGCGATGGATTAAGCTTCCCATTAGTATGCAGCAGGAATGAGAAAAAGGGCGTTTTTGGAAAGTTTTGAAGACATTTTTGTTTCCTTGTTAGGCGGCGGGACAGGACGGAGGGGGGAGGGAGGCGGTGAGCAGATTGGTTCTGGTTTTGTATGTATTTGCATTAAGCCTGTTTTAGTGTGAACTACTCTGAATGTTGTACATGGTAGCAGCATATAAATATTTTAAAATAAAAGACCATTTAACCTACCCAACTTTGCCCATCCATACCAGCTACTGAGCTCTACAATTCCCTTCTCTCCTTTAGCAAGTCCCTATTCTTGTCCCATACTTGACATATACAGTCCTTGTCTCAACCACCTCTATTGGGAGGCAGATCTGGGATTAGAAGTGCAACTGCACCAAGAGCTTAACCCAAGGGTTCTCAACCCAATCCTCGGGACACACCTAGCTGGTCACATTCTCAGGATAACCACAATAAATATGCATGAGAACTTTGTATACAATGGAAGCAGCACATGCAAAAATACCTCATGCATATTCATTGCAGCTAACCTGAAAACCTGACTGGCTAGGTGTATCCCCAGGACTGTATTGAGAACACCTGGCCTAACTTGAAAGATGATGTTCTGCTGACTTAAAGAACAGCAAGTTACTGTGATCAAAGTCCTGAGATTCTGTATTTCAAGGTGGAAATGCTTAGGCAGAAGTTTTTTTTTTTTAAATAAGTGCTGCAGCATCTGTTAAAAACTACATGCACTACATACGATAAGGCATTTCTGTCCTCACAGAGGGAAATTTAATACAGAGCGCCTAGTATAAGGCAGCTAAAATGTGTCTATTTTAAGCCTATTTTGAAAAGAAAATTAGGCACCTATTTTTCTTTAAAAAATACTACTACTACTACTACTACTATTTATCATATGGCCAAAAATATGCCTTAAGGTGTGATCATTTACACCAGCCCTGGAGCTGGTATGCACATAAATTAGAGTATTTTATAATCAATATACATACTTGCATGTTCCACCCAAACTCTGTCTCCGTGCACACCCATAGCGAAAGTATGTGCTATAAAATTAACAAGCACATTTCCACATGGCACGATTTTGTAAGAGGCCATTTTACATACATAAATGACCAAAATACTTTTATGCATGAAAGTAGGCACCTAAAGGGGAGGGGGCACCTCCTTTTAAAATGATCCCCCAGAAAGTTATATCTTGTTGAGTTTCTGAACAATAAAATGAATAAGGATCCCTTTATGAGAAAATATATAACATACAGGACAAATTTAACTTAACTATTACTACTGTCTAAGAAAGTGCCATGTGGAGCAGCACAACCTAAAATTTGTTTTTAATGGCATTGTACTCTACAAACTACTATATTACAAAAAAAACCCCACCTCCCACTCCATATTAGTATGGCAGTGGTCATGCAGGAGCCAAGATTTAAAGAAGGGAGATATTTCCTTTAAATGTCAGGTTTGATACCTTATAATTAAAGTCACATTTAGCACTTATTGATTTAAAAGAAATGGAAAAAAAGAAGCAAAAATATGAGAGCCTGAACAATCAAAATTGACATTTATAAGGAAAGTAATATTACTTACATTATGCCACAGCCTTTTCAGAGCAATGTCACCAAGCACATCTATTATAATTCAGCCAAAAGTTTTATTTTTTTTCTTAAAACTAAAGCTAAATGTATGGTAGCAGTCAAAAGTCTTCTGAGAGAAATGAAACAAAAATAGTGGGTATACAAAGGAGGGAATACAAAAGAGGGAAAAAACTAAGTCACAGTAGGCGCAAGTTATTGAAATTTTGACTTTGAAATTTTCAACTCAATGCTACAGGGGTGTATTTTAGAAGCTCTATTCATGAGTTGGACACCTGAAAACAGGCACATAGATGTGAAAATTATGGAGATGTCCCCAGCGCAAGAACGTTCAGGAAGCATACAGGTGTGCCAGGGGTATGCCTTGGGCGGAGCAAGGGAGTTGCATGTTGTGGTGTGATTTCAGAACAGCACAAGCACGTCAGACTCTGGTTGTTGAGGTGTCCATGCCTATAACTGCTCCTGATCACAAATAAAGTACAAAAAAGTGCTTGTTTCATGGCTGCAACACTTCCAGGGGGGAAAGCAGATTGCATTTACGTTGCAGAAGTTAAGATTTCTTGACCGAAGAAAACTGCCCATAACTACAAACTCCAAACATATTATTGGCCTCCCCCACTGCCACATATCTGAGTTTCTGAAATGGCAGGGCAGGACGTGCTAATCTCATAACATGATGCCCCCCCCCCCTTCTGACCTTCACAGGCCAGGGTGTCCAAGTACCTGGTTCTGGATGTGCACTTCGGGGACGTCTACATTTGTAAAACAGCAAGGCCGGGTACATGCACAAGTGTAGGCTTTCTGCACTGGGCCCACCTCCAGAACCAGTTACTGTGACATTCATTTTTCAGGGTGGAGATGGAGCGATTTCAAAAGGTACGGCTACCACGCCCCAGTTTTTGGACGTTCTGCTCTTGACGCCCCAGATTTTGCCTAGATATCACTTCTAAAATGCCACTTTATATGTCCACTTTGATAAATAAAAATGACTACATCTTTTGTTAAAAAAACAATTTGAAAACATTTTGCGTGGGATGATACAAGTTTGATGCTCAGTCTGAAAAGAAAAAGAATATACAATATTCCTGTACAAGACAAAGTCAGTGTATATATACTGTATGATGAATCTTGATCAGAAATTTAACGCAGGTTGTTTTGTTTTTATATAAAAGATGTAGTGTTAAGCCCTGATTTTCTTAGGAAATACAAACTCCTCCTTTATGCAGATGCTTTAGAATAGGCTCCACTCAAAAAACACAGAGCTATGTTTATTAAACTGAACTAAGGGATCATCCTTTAGCGCACAGTAATAGACAAAAAGCTTGAGAGTGGTGCCAAACTGGCAGTCGCCAATACTGCAGAGGCACTTACTGTCACCCAATGTAGTGGCGGTAAGGGCACCTGTGCTAACTTCAAAAAGGACAGGTAGTGCAAGCTAATGGCATCCATGCTAACTGCTATGTGCAGTTAACACACACTCTCTGCCCCAATCCCCCTCCCCTCATCCCTTTCTGCCCTAAGTCCTTACCTGCAGGAATTTTACCATGGTGGCTGTTTTAGCATGCAGTAATAGTTACCACAGTCTTGCACTAGCTACTTAGTGCAGGATTTAGCGTGTAGCAAACATGTCCCATAATGAACTATCCATTTCATTACAATATGCATGCATACATAGTATAGTAGATATTGGGAGACTTGCTTACAAAACTGTACATTGCGATAACCTCTCAGATGTCAGCTATAAAAGCTTGATTGCTTTCATTATTCTAGCTGTGGCTATCATCCTTCCTCACCTTTACCCATCCACCAACTATGCTATCTCCAAACTGTTAGCCATAACAAACCACCTGCAAGATATCACTCTTCCCTAACTTGTGAGTGTAGTGAAGTAAATTGCAGCCCATGCTGGAAACCTTGCCATGGCCCCATTTATATTTACAAATGTATTAAAACTTTGCAGCCACTTGAGATTGGTTGACACCTTGCCTTTCTTTCTTGAAAGCATAATGCAGTCTTTGTTTTCTATTCTTTTTGGTCCTCTACAGTTGCATTTTATTGACTATAAAGGTTTCTACAACCAGTTCAATACCCATACCTTGCATCCCTAACCCACCCATTTTTTTTTACCTGCTACTCCCATTGCTCTCCCTATCTGTGCCAACAATGCTTAAATGTGGTCACTGTTTTGTTTACTGCTACCTACCTAATGCTGCCTCCCTTCTCATCTAGTGATTCAAGGGAGGTTAAAGCAGAAGATAGACTGCAAGAAGAAAAGAGGGTGGAGGCAAAGGAGACTATCTGAGGGAAGAGGAGGCCAAAACAACTGACTGATTGGGGTAAAAAGACTGGAAATAGCGAGGGAGTCTATTGGGGAGTGCAGAAATTGAAGGGAACAAGGAAGGGAAGATACAGCGAGGTAAGACACTGGAGTGAAGGATGGAGATTACTAGAGGAAGAGAAAGGATAAAGTAAACATTGTAAGAGGATGGAAGGGAACAAATGGAGTGAGAGAGAGACCGTTTCAAGAAGGAAACAGAGAGGACAGAAAAGAGACTAGAAGAGGCAGGGTAGACTGAAGAGGAAGTTGGAAAGTCTACATAAGGGGGACATGGAGGTAAAACATCAAAGGATGGGAAGAGAGTCTGGATGGATGCGAGATAGAGCTGTAAAATGAGAGCAGCAGGATAGGTCCTCACACAACTGACATCACTGATGGAGCCAAAGCATGGGAGCAGCTTCCTAGATACCCTTTAGAAGCGCCCCACTGTGCATGTGTGCCACTTTCCTTCTGCCACAACTGCTCAGGCATGCCTCAATCTTCTTGCTTCTACAGAGCTGACCAGACATGTCACATACTATAGTTCAACAATTTTTCGTCAGTGATTTTCTATTTGGTAAAGCTCATTTTTTTTCCAGTTTATTTCTCCCTGCCGCTGCTGCCTTTTTCCTGTTTTCTTTTTTTTCTTTTGCATTTTGAAACATACATTTCAATCACAGCAAAGAAAACAGACAAATTCAAAGAAAAAGAAAAATGCAATATGAGAAGTTCCATAATAGGGGATAGCAAACATCACATGGAGAGACGGAGAAACCAAGGTTCAACCAAAAAAGAAAAATAAAGGGATAAATAACACCTCACATTATTGCAGCTCTGTTCAAATGGATCCTATCTTCCCCTTCCAGCCACTCAATCAAATCTTACAATAAGAAATATAATTCCCTAAATAAGTTGGATCTTAAAGCAAAACTATCCCCTTGATAGGTAAAAAACAACTGGGAAATCTAAAAATATGTCCTACCTAAAGCAAGAACTTGAGACTTCAAGCTCAAAAACATTTTCCTACGTTAATAGAGTATTACAAGAAACATTAGGAAAATTTGTGATTTATATCCACAAAACAGAGAATTTTTCTTTTTAAAGCAAGCTTTCAAAATCAACATTTTATCTTTCTTTGAACTGAAAGTAACTAGGAGGATGGCACTAGTGGCACTTGTATTTCAACAGATCTTCCAAGGTAGTCAAATAAATATTCTTATTAGTAACTAAAACATCCCTCTCTCCCTCAGTCTCGTTAACCTCAAGAGTCTTTGTAGACAAATAGTAACAATCATCAATCAAATGGAGTCTTCATTAGGGATATCTAGAACCTTCATAAACCACTTCCTTAACAGTATTTTAGTTGACAGTAAACGAGTAACAGGAAATCTAAGGAACTGCAAATTCCTAGCTTTATTCTCAAATTTAACATGCAAACTGAGATTATCCTTAATTGTAACAACATTATGTACTTGCAGAGAGAAGCCAGGTATTATACATTATATGCACCTGGTTCTCTAAATAAGAATATATTTTATTTATTTATTTAACCAGTTTTTTATACTGCTTTATCATTTTTTTAGTCAAAGTGGTTGACATTGTAACTTAAACTTGGCAATGTATATTAAACAGGGACACTGATAACTTGGATTCTTCTGAGGCAATAGAGGGTTAAGTAATTTGCCCAAGGCCACAAGGAGTGCTAGTGGGAATCAAACTCTTTATCAAACCCTATACGTATATCAATATATTTGCCCTACATCCTGAAATTTAACAGCAGCCTCAGATATAAACGTACATAACAAAGACACATTCCTCATCTTACTAGACCAGTCCAGATGAGTGGGTTATGCTTCCCAGCCAGCAAGTGGAGGCAGACCAAATCAATTTTCAGCAATATAATCACTTGGTATATTCTCTGCAGCACCAGAGAAGCCAGTATATTCTCTCTCTACCTGATGGCTAGGCGTGAGGACTGGAGGCAGGCAAATGGGGTGACGTGGACGGTGGAGGCCATGTACCCCAGGAGACGGAGCATTTGCCTGGCCGTCACCATTGGACTGTCCTGAACAGCCTGGGCCAAGGCTAATAGCTGCTGAGCTCGATCATGAGGCAGGAATGCCCTCGCTTAAGTTGAATCAAGCATGGCATCGATGAACTCCAGTTGCTGGGTTGGCTGAAAGTGGAACTTCGGGAAGTTCACCACAAAGCCTAGGATCTGGAGCAGCCTGATGGTGCGATGTGCAGCACTGGGGCTTACCCCAGTGTGGTAACTCGAATGAGCCAATTCTCCAAATAAGGGAATACATATACCCCAGGAGGCGGAGGTGGGCAGCCAAGACCTCCAGGCATTTTGTGAATACTCTGGGAGCCGAGGCAAGGCCAAAGGGAAGTACCCGGTACTGAAAATGCCATCCACCAACTACGAACCGAGGGTACTGAAGGCGCCTCAGGTGGATCAGGATGTACTGTAGATGTAGGCATCTTTGAGATCCAAGGAGCATAGGCAATCTCGCTGCAGGAGGTAAGGCAGAAAGGTTCCAAGGAATACCATCTTGAACTTTTCCTTGAGGTCTCGTAGATCCGGGGTGGGCCGGAAGCCCCCGGGGTCTTTTTGAGGACAAGGAAATAGGGGGAATAGAACCCCCTACCCAGGAGGTGTATGGAGACGGGCTCTACTGCTTGTTCTACGAGCAAATACTCTAGCTCCTTCGGCAGAAGCTCCCTGTGCAAGGTGTCCAATTGGCAACTCCTCAGGGAAGAAGAGAGGCGGCAGTTGGGCAAAATGGAAGAGATAACCTTCTCCGACCACCTGTAGCACCCAGGTGTCCGTGGTGATGTTTGGCCACTGGTGGACAAAGTGAGCCAGCTGTCCTCCTGTGAACCTTGGGCCCTGCACCTCCTGGGGGAGAGAGGCTACACCCAAGAAGTCAAAATCTCCCCCCCCCCCCCAGGCTGTGGCTGGGGTGCTGTCTGGGAGCCTTTGGCTTAGGAGGGCCACGCTCCTGGCCTTTGGCCTGCTGGCCCTGCAGGGGAGCATGATAAACTTGAAACTTGAGAAAGTTCCCGTAAGCCTTTTTGGTCTTCGGGTGAAAGAGTTTGTTCCCCGAAGCCTTTTTTCAGGAAGGCTCAGACATTTTCTTGGACAGTCTGGTTCTAGTCATGAATTCTTTCTCCAGCTCATCAGCTTTCTCCATCATGGGCTTGTTAAAGAGATTTTCCTCTCGGCAAGGGACTTCGGCTAACTTGTCCTAGACCCACTGCTCCAAGTCAGAAGACTGTTACCAGGCAAGGTGTCAAGCACTAATACCCACCGCAGCTACCCGAGCCACCAACTCGAAGCCGTCAAAGGCTGCTAGAGTTTGAAACTTTGAGCACACTCTGACTGATAATACAGGGTTCTGAAGTGCTCCAGAGGTTCATCTACCAATCCAGACTGCCTAAGCAAGTTTCTTAGCAAGGTCCTGCAAGTGCATGCCCATGTACAGCTGGTACGCCTGGTTCTGGGCTGTGAGCATGGAGCCCTGGAAACACTTGCGTCCAAAAGCATCCATAGTGTGCGCCTCCCTGCCAGGGGGTAACGAGGAGTGCGTCTTCTGGCTTTTGATGTGACACATAGCAGACTCTACGACCATGGAGTTATGTGGCAGCTGTGCCTTCTTGAAGCCGGAGCTCCAGCCAACTCGATACTGTGAATCGAGTCGAAGGCTCACAATTGGCACAGTCACTGGAGTCTCCCACATCCTGAACAACAACAGTTTGAGGATGGGGGTGCATGGGCACCATCAGTGCCTCCCAGGGGGGAGCCTCTATACGCGGCTCGGGCTCAGGTACCGCTACAAAGATGAGTGCCTGGGACATCTCCCAAAGAAACTCCAGGGGGTGATCTCCGCCAATGGTATGGCAGGGACGGGTTAGAAGGGACGTCCCAGTGGAGAACAGTGTCAGGAGACTCTTTATCAGTCACCCACACCGACTCCGAGCCCAAGGAGTCAGCCAGGACTCTGTGGTCATTGGACCGAGTGTGTCAACAATGCCCTGTGTTGGGGCTCCAGCGCCACTACGCCTGACAATGTACCAGCCATTGACTTGGATGCCGACGGCATCGACACCGATTGGCCAACCTCTCCAGGGTGGGAGAGACATCCTCCAGGGATGTCTAGGAAGAAGACTGCCCAGTCAGGGGCACTGATGATCTGGAGTGACCAGGAGTCAGGCCCCTGTGAACCTCAACTAATGATGCGAAGCTGCATTCAAGGGCCAGCATCTGGGTCTCTATGCCCGATGCCGCCACCGTAGCAGGCATTGTCAGTGACTCTGTGGCTGGAGCTGCGTCTCAGGAGGATGAGTCCTGTATGGTAATGGTATCAGGGGAACCAGAGTGATCTCCCAACTCCGCTGCCCACCTGCTCCCTCCGAGGTAGCTTGGAGGGCCACTCTCTGTCTACGGCGTTAGGTTGAGGCTCTGTGTCTGGGTCCCGGAGATTTTACTCCCCGGGTCAGGGTCAGACTTTGACTTCGAGGAAGTCTTCAGCCAGGGGAGATCCTCTGACGACGATACCGATGCACGTCAGTCTCGCAGCTCCGACCATGCCCAGGAGCCTGACGCCGAGTTGCCCAATGTCAAAATCAAAGGCAGGGATTCCACCCCCGATGCCGATGCTGGGGCCGACTTGCTGAACAGCTCCCCCTGCCGATTTTTACACTCCTTCCGGGTCTTAGCTGACATCAAGAGGCACAGTGGGCAGGAAGACATGTTATGGTCTGCCCTGAGGCAATAAATGCAGTAGCTGTGGCCGTCCATAAGGGACATAGTGCAGTTGCACGTGCCACAATGCTTGAAGCTGCTGGTCAAAGACATAGCAGGAAAAACGAGACCCACAAGGTCAATCTCCAACATCTCAACCAGGTAGGCCGCGAGTAAAAAACCCATGGACCGAAATAAAAGGCAAAAACAGTTACCTGAGCGAAAAACATGACGCCGAGGCGTTGGACTCTGGTGTGGAAAGGTGACCAATACCAAACAGAAGAAAGAAAATTATGATACCAGTAGAAAAATATCAACTTTAATCGGGTGCACAGACAGCACGTCTGCAGGGCTCCGCAAAAAAAAGACCAAAATAAGGTGACACCTTTGGGCGGGAAGTTGACTGCGCATGCGTGGTGTAGGTCCCAAAGGCTTTCTTTGAAAGCTGGGGACTGGATCCACGTGGGCTCCATCAGCACAGATGTCAATCATATGTGAGGACTGACTTCCTGTTTGTTACTGAAGAATAAGGGCATCAAGAAACTGAGTGTAGAGAGAGAAAAGGAGAGGTCACAAGACAGAGTCCTGAGGTACAACAACTGAAAGCGGCAAGAAACAAGAAAAATACAACAGCAGGAAAGAATGGCTGTGTGGATAAGCACAAGAAAACAGATGCCATAGTTTTTAGGCAAGTCTGCAACTGAACTGAAAGAAATCTGTAAGTTGCCTACATGACTCTACACATAGCACTTAGCCAATGGGTCAGCCCCAGGATTAATATTTTGAGGCATAAAAATAGAAATTACACTTACCTGGTAATTGTCGTTCCTTGAGAGACGACAGTTTAGTCCTCCACCTCTGGGTTGTGCACCTCCTCCTGCAGCTTGGAGACTGGGCATGTCAAAGTCGTGACATCACTGGATGTAGCCTGCTGGTATCTCCCATCAGCCCCCAGTGTACTATTGACAAAGCAAACTCAAAGGAACAACAAATAAGTAACTATACTATAACTTTAAATAACTCTTCATTCCTCAACCTGAGGAACCTTTTTAACCTTATCAGTCTTATATTTTCTTTTTTTTTTTCTTTACGTTCACGTCCCCCCTATGCAAACACGTTTCCTGTACCATCCCCTCATTTAAATAAGAGAGAAGAAAGAAACAGAACAAAGAGGGATACTCACTGCGATCTAGAATCTGAAAGGATCTCTCTACTCCTTCAGATTGATGCTCCACTCCGTCTGAAAATAAACCCTGAAGAAATCACACCCCTGGGCGGGAATGAGGACTAAACTGTCATCACTCAAGGAAGACAATTACCAGGTAAGTGTAATTTCTATTTCCTTATCGTTCCTCCAGTTTAGTCCTCCACCTCTGGGATGTAACAGAGCAGTAATCATTGGGAGGGACCTATCAAGCCAACTCACCACACCGTCGACCCGGAACAGGCATCCTTTACTGCCAGAACATTTAGGCAGTAGTGGTTACTGAGGGAATGAAGAGACAACCTGGAAGCTGCTCTACCAATCCCCCCTGGTGGAATGACACAGGGATCCACCCATGAAGCTGCTTGCGCCCTGGTAGCAAGAGTCAGTAAGCCCCCCGGAATCGTACAACCTCGCCACCAGAATGCTGAGGCAACCACCGCCTTAACCCAGTGCGAAATGGCCGCCTTCACCGCTGCTTCCCCTTCGTGAAGACCTCCAACCAACACACAAAAACAAAGAAATGAATGCCGCACCCCGCATTTTATGTTTCCTGTCGGCGTAAGCTACGAATAAAAACCTCCCCTTCCAGAAAAACCGAGACCTGGAAGAGAAACTAATAGGTTCAGGAGAAAAATCAGATACCACCTTTTGGAAGGATGAAGGGACTGGTCGCAAACACCACCCTCTCTCCAGAAAGGGCGAAAACGGCTCATTACATGACAACGCCTGAAACTCCGAAACTCATCGCACTGAACAAAGAGCTATCAAAGACACTGTCTATAACAGCAAATCCTTTACAGACGCCTGGAGTAAAGAATCTAAGGGCTCTTTAGTTAACGCCTCTAAGGCCCAATCGGAATCCCACGGTGGCACCCGAACTCTCCTTGAGGAGCGCAGTCGGGTCCCAACTTAAGGAAACGCCACACGTCGATCCAAGCACCTAGCGCAATTCCCTGCACAGAACCTCTACAGCCGGAAACAGTCACCAGCTGGACCCTCTAAGGAACTGGCCACTAGTTCCTTCAGACACTGTCCTGCAGAGAACTCAGACCAAGGATACAGACACCTTTGTCGCCCGGACTTGCTGCCGTGAACAGCAGCCTTCAAAAAGGCGCTAAGCACGGACCTATGTACCAGACGCAGCCTGCCTCCTTGCTCTCAACAAGGTGGTGAAGACCGCCGCAAAATAACCCTTCTTCTTCAGCCCCGCCCATTCAAAGGCCAAACTGTAGGCGGGCACCGATCCACCTGAGACATTCGTCGCGGACCTAGCCACAGCAGAACGTCCGCTACCGGCAACCTCTAGGAAATGCCCGTCGAGTAGGCGAATGAGATCAGCCTAGTACGGCCATCTCGTCCAAACGGGCGCTACCAAGAGTACCTTTCCCCGAGCCTCGATACGCTAAGGACAAGACAAAGACTTTTAACTGGGAGCTTACTGAGCCTCGACTTGGACGAACCATCGGTCGCCCCATTCCTCCACCAGAGAGACCACTGGGTGAACCCCAAGGAAGCCAATAATATTAGCTAGCGCTCGAATTAAACCATAATGCACATTTGCCACATAAAGCAAATCAGGCTCTAGTCGATTCAACTCCCTGATCCTTTCCTGTTCCAGGCGAGTAGACTGACGCAAACACTGCGACCACCTGAAGCATGCTCTCGTCCCCCCAGGCTCCATGGGAGCTTGTAAGGACAGCGCATTGCCCCCAACGATCACTTCAGTAAACCATCTACTTTCCTATCTTGTGCTAAAGAAGATTGCTAGGGCTCTCTTTCATACAGTGAGTCCACACCCCTTCGTAGTGCAAGGTGTGCACCCACCCACGTAATACCCAGCCTGCCCCTGCTTAGCTTTAAAATGTCAATCAAGAATAGGCGAATTCAGGACAGCTGAATACTTACATCTTCCCAAGCCACACTACCTTCCACCTGGAAGGATGGTCTCCTTTGTGACCGCTGACACGGCCGCATCCAAATGCGGCTAGCGGAACCTCTCCTCATCCTTGTCCGGCCAAGGACATAGTCTGTCCCTGGTCCTAATGCCTCTCAGGCCTGTCTCCGGCAGATCGCACTCCTCCTGGATCCCCAGATCCACCATCCGGTGCCCAGGAACACTACCTGCGTCTGTCTCACCGTTTGTAGTACAGGGACGTCCCCCACTTCGTCTTCCGACGGCTGTGCGGTAATGAGACTGCGCGTCTGAAGGGATTCCGTGATAAGAGCCCTCAGTTCCTCTTTCCAGAAAACCCGCATGATTTTAGCCTGAAGTCTCCTTCGAGATCGTAGAGTACTCTATTGGAATTTTCCCCCTAGTCCACCTTCTCTTGAGCAAAATGAAAACTTTTTTTTTTCACAAAGACATCTCATAACCAATGTTCCCTCTAATTTTCTGTAGGCTGTGTGCGCATAAAATATCAGCTGTGCAGCTTTTGAAGGAAGGTAAAATTTTTGTGCACCACATAACGACACTCGGAGTTATATACTTTAAAATTTGACTACACGTCAGAATACAGTATGTACACCACATTGATTGCACTAGAAAATATTGTAGAACTTGTGAAAACCGTAAATACACAACAACTTTAAAATTTTAAGACATCTGTGTTGTTTTCTATCAGAATCAGAACCGTAATTTTTGTGCGCTCTGTTATAAAGTACGTGCGCTCACTCGGCGAGGTGTGTGCGCACGCACATGCGCACTGCTTAGAGGGAACAGTGCTCATAACCAAAAATTCCTTCAGCATATGTTAGGAGAAGCTCTTTCCGTGCCAACAATATGAAGTAGGAAAAACTCCCAATAACAGGCATACTAATCCACGACCTTCCTGCTAGAGTAACGCCCCATTCCGTCTGACTGCACAAAGATGGACTTTATATTTTAAGTTCAACTAGCACCTGGTGTTAGGAAATCCAGCTCTCTCATTCCTCAGTGGCAATTGAGTCAGCAATGAAGAACCCGAGAAACTGCAGACAAGTTCCCATTATACCACCTGGTAAAGACTCCACGTTTAGAGCACTGAAGCAAAAAAGCATGCCAGAGTGCACTGTGTCTTGCCAGTAGCTGATCGAATTTAAATGATTCAGTGTATGCAGGGCATTTTCCAGAGAACGCAAGGTCCCTCATCCAGGCTGCCTCCACATTCACAGTCTAAACCGGCAGCCATCTTGGCTGATACCGATCAGCGTGGAAGCCATCTTGTAAGCCCAGCATATGATGTATGCCTACTAGAATCTGAGCTGCTGCTATTGTTGCTAGAGAACTAGCCTGGCTACGTGCTTCTGGCCCCCATTAAGGCATTCGCTGAACACTAGCAGATACTTTCCGTACTGGAGAACCTCTGATAAATGGAATGGGAGCATAGATAGCTTCAAAGGCCAGAGTTCTATTTTGCAACCTCTCTCCGCTGAGCTGCCGCCTTTTCCATATGTAAAATTAAACCACATATAGCCAAAATTAAGACATTACAAATCTACCATAAAATCTTATAATTTGGGCAAAGCCAAACTAAACGGGAATATTTTCCATTAAGAAACCACACAACTATAAAACCCTTTTCATGACATAATCCTTATGGCAGAGCATTCCACATCTGTGGAATGGCCATGGCGCTCACCCAAGCACCTGTTACAACTGTCCAAGAGAGTTATCACCATAATTCCTTTTGACTTGACTATAATGTTTACAGCCGATCAGAGCGCTATATCACAGCAGCTAAACCAAAATATTACCCTGCTATATAAACCGACTTTAACGCTTTATAGGACCTTCTATGGATAGCGGAAGGAGATTCTTGTAAAGCAACATAGCTATGCTTTTTTTTTTTTTTTTTTAAGTATAGGACTCCAAAAACCAAGTTTCCGCCAACTCCAATGAAATCAAAGCAGATCAGCTAAAATTACCTGAACTGCTCCTATAGCTTTGCAAAAAGCTACCAGCCCCCGCTGCACTCAGCTTTCCTTCCCCCCTTATCCTGAGGGATTCAGCGTTGCAGGACGCGTTGTGCACCCCCTGCCTGCCTGCTGCATCTGCCAGGGAGCTGAAGAGCGAAATAGAGAGTAGAACCCCTGGAAGCAAACAGTGTCCCGACCTTGGGGTTCAGGACGCAAAAGGCCACCGAATAAATCAACAGTGTTAGCTAAAAATGAACAAGGCTATCTCTCACTAAAGAGAGTTTCTTTTTTTTTTTTTTTTTTTTAAATCCCACCAAAGTCCGTGGGACCCAAGCCTTCGAACACAGCCCCTTAACGCTGTGCATTAACCATAACCAGAGAAATGAAATGAAATCCTGCCTTAAGGACCCAAAAAACCCATTAGGGAGCTGCCACTGGACACGGCCTCCCCATGTCACCTAAGCGCGCAGGAAAGCCCCGCTCCCCACAACTGCAGCGCCTGACTGCAGCCCCCCCGCTACACGAGCAAGGCCCCCGGCCTAACGCTTATTCGCGTCATGTACAAGCCGCAACTCGGCCTATCAAGGTCACGGGCTGTTTCCCCCCAACGACCTTTGCCGCCGATTTGGGCTGCACTCCCCTCCCAACTGAACGGAGGGGAGCTGTACAGAAGAGCGGAACTTCTGCTGGCCAGCCCGAGCCTCGCGCTACATGGCTGAAGGGCACCCTTACAGCCCGGAAGCCCCCTCCGCACTATAAGTAACAGCACGGTTAGAAAGCCTAACAGTTGCACCTCTAAAATTGCCCGGGCTCATTCTCGACGGCAGGCACATCCCGGTGAAGCACGCTGAGGCTGACCGGACCATTCCGCTCATCTTGCTGTTTTTTTTGTTGTTGTTTTTTTTGTAAAACTAATAAGACCTTCACCAGTCAATTATTTCTCCATGAATACCGAAATGAACAGAACTGAACTTCAGAAATTGAGTGACAGACATCTACAAGGTACTCACTGTTCTCCAACGTATACTGCAAAAATGCACCGCTTTCCCACGCAGCCTGATAAGCGCGGGAAGCATGCCTCACTAACAGCCTGGCTAGGACTGCTTCCCTCGCTGCACTGCGCACTTGCACCGAAGCCTCCTGAGGCAATGGCGCTCCGGGGGATCAAATAACTGACCTGATCACCTCCAATCGCTGGCCCTGCTATCTGCGTCGCTGCCTTCAGCTAAGTGCACTAAGCCGATGCAGAGAGGGCTTTCCCACCTCTGGTTTACTGCCTCGAGGTCTGCCCGCAGTACCAGGACACTCAGAGCAGTCTATGCTGCTGCTGCACAACTCCCCCCGTCCTGTCCAGGAGGGGAGAGCAGCTCTACACTCGGGCCAAGTATGGAAATGAAAGAGAAGCCCCAGCTGCTTCTCCCTTAACCACCTTTTTTTTTTCCCCCACGCAAAAGAAACAAAATAAATAGGCAAGTGAGTGAAATAAAAACAAACTCCTTAAGACTAACTACACTGAAAGCACCAAGAATGCTCCTTAATTGTTCCTCTAGTGAGCCCAGTAACTAGGCTCACTACGTCCTCCTGCTGCATGGAGACTGGACACACTGTGGGCTGATGGGAGATACCAGCAGGCTATATCCAGTGATGTCACAACTTTGACATGTCCAGTCTCCAAGCTGCAGGAGGTGGTGCACAACCCAGCAATGTTCCCTCTAATTTTCTGTAGGCTGTGTGCGCATAAAATATCAGCTATGTGCAGCTTTTGAAGGAAGGTTACATTTTTGTGCGCCACATAACGACACTCGGAGTTATATGCTTTAAAATTTGACTACACATCAGAATACAGTATGTACACCACATTGATTTTGATCAAATTAAATGAAAATAGACGATGAAGCGGGAAAATTCTAGTAATTACAATCATAACTTTTAAATTTTAAGACGTCTGTGTTTTCTATCAGAATCAGAGCTGTAATTTTTGTGCGCTCTGTTGTAAAGTATGTGCGCTCACTTGGCGAGGTGTGTGCGCGCGCACACGCGCACAGCTTAGAGGGAACAGTGCAACCCAGAGGTGGAGGACTAAACTGGAGGAACGATAAGGAACAGGTATTAGATCCAGAAGAAAGACGGAAGACTTGGAAGTACTGATGAGATTCTCAATCTTGTCGAAGGACAGATGAGCAATTAATCAGAACAGAGTAACCAAGGAAGAGGATGACATGTTGCAAACAAGGCATAGGAAAAAACAGCATTTTGCAGAAATGTGTTATATTTAGCACATTTGAGTTAAAAAAAATATTGTCAGTAAGGAGAGCAGTTCTAAGTAAACCATATATCAGTAAATACCCTGATATATTAAGAGATACAGCCTCAAAAAATTGGAAAGCGTAGTTACTCACCTGTAACAGGTGTTCTCCAGGAGCAGCAGGAATCAGTCCTCACATATGGGTGATGTCGGCGCCGATGGAGCCCTCGCGGAGCAATTTTCCCCAGCTTTCAAAGAAAGCCTTTGGGAATTGCAGCGCGCATGCGCGGTCTCCTTCCCGCCCAAGGGTGCCATCTTAGCCAGTCTGATGACATAGCTAAAAGACAGCATAAAAACTTGCAAAAAAAACTTAAGCAGATGATTGCAGCTCCAAGGGGAGGAGGGAGGGTTGTGAGGACTGATTCCTGCTGCTCCTGGAGAACACCTGTTACAGGTGAGTAACTACGCTTTCTCCAGGACCAAGCAGGAAGTCAGTCCTCACATATGGGACTCCCAAGCTTAAGGCTACCGGAGACCCTAAGCACAAAAATGAGCTCCCTCTAGCTCAGCGGCACAGAAGGAAGGAATCTTCACTGAATTATTACCCACCGGTAGCCCCCATCCGGGATGGAGGATAGGAGTTGCTCAAACCTCGAAGAGATTTCGGAGGACTGCCTGTCCGAAAGCACTGTCCCTGCGGGACTCCCTCTCGAGGCAGTAATGGACCGCAAAAGTCTGGCTCGAAGACCAAGTAGCGGCCCGGCAGATGTCTGCCAGCGGAACAGAGCGGAGGTAAGCCACTGACGTAGCCTTCGCCCGAACACAATGAGCCGTGACTCGACTTTCTAACGAGAGTCCGGCTGCCCCATAAGCCCAAGCGATACAGTCAGCAACCCAGATGGACAGAGTACGCTTGGAGACCGGGAGCCCCAATTTATTGGGGTTAAAAGACACAAAAAGCTGAGCAGCTTTACGGTGCTCCCGCGTACGGTCAAGGTAGAAGTTCAATGCCCTTCTACAGTCCAGGGTATGCAGAACCATTTCAGCTCGGCTGGAGTGTGGCCTGGGAAAGAAGGTCGGAAGTACCACCTCCTGATTGATGTGAAAAGGGGAGACCACTTTTGGAAGAAACTTTGGGTGAGTCCGTAGGACTACCCTATTTTTGTAGAACCGAGTGTAAGGGGGATCAGACACGAGGGCCTGCAATTCACTTACGCGTCTAGCGGAAGTGAGGGCTATCAGGAATAAAGTTTTCCAAGAAAGAAAACGGAGAGAACAGGTAGCCATAGGTTCAAAAGGCGGACAGGTGATCCGCTGTAAAACCACATTCAGATCCCAGTCAGGTGCTGGTGGGCGCAGAGGTGGTTTAAGTAGAAGGAGACCTCGGAGAAACCTCGCTACGAGAGGGTCGCTGGAAAGAGGTCTGCCGTCCACCGGCACATGATGCGCTGAAAGAGCACTGAGGTGAACTTTGACGGAGTTGGACTTAAGTCCCAGATTAGAGAGGTAGAGCAAGTACTGCAAGATCACCGACACCGAGCAGGAGAAGGGATCCTGAGACTGCTGGGCACACCAAGCGGAAAAGCGACGCCATTTAAGGGCGTAGCATTTGCGGGTAGAAGGTCGCCGAGAAGCTAGGACGACCTCCTCCACCTCTGCCGGCAGTAGAAGGGGAGCAAGGACTACCCTTTCAGCAGCCAGGCCATCAGATGTAGAGATCTGAGGTTGGGGTGTAGCAGGGACCCCTGATCCTGTGTTAGGAGATCCGGTTGAAACCCCAGAGGGAACGGATCCTCTACCGCTAATTGCAGCAGGAGTGGAAACCACGGCTGTCTGGGCCAGCGAGGAGCCACCAGGATCATGGAAGCTTTGTCTCGGAGAACCTTGAAAAGAGTTCGAGAGACTAGCGGTATGGGAGGAAAGGCATACAGAAGGCTCTCCGACCATGAGAGTAGAAAAGCATCTGCCGCTACTCGAAGGGGATGCGGCTGACGAGAGCAGAAGCGAGGAAGTTGCCGGTTGACTGGCAAAGAGATCCATCGTGGGGAGTCCCCACTTCAGAAAAAGTTTCTGAACTACCAAGGGATCCAGACGCCACTCGTGCGGCTGGAGGATCCTGCTGAGTTTGTCCGCCAGGCAATTTTCTTGGCCTGGGAGATAAACTGCCTTGAGAAGAATGCCGTGGCTGACGGCCCAAGAACAGAGCTTCTGTGCTTCCCGACAGAGAAGGAAGGAGCCCGTGCCTCCCTGTTTGTTCACGTAGAACATGGCAACTTGATTGTCCGTCTGGACAAGGACGGACTGGTGAGAAGTCAGGTGGGAGAAAGCCTTGAGAGCCAGACGGATTGCTCTGAGCTCCAGGAAGTTGATCTGCTGAGCAGACTCCCACGTGGTCCAGAGACCTTGAGTACATGCCCCTTGGCAATGCGCTCCCCAACCCAGGAGAGAAGCATCGGTCGTCAGCACTTGAGCCGGCTGAGGCGACTGAAAAGGCATTCCGAGCACCAGGTTCGGCCGATGAAGCCACCACTGTAGAGAAGAGGCCAGCGGCCCGGAGACGCGCACTAAGTCGGCTAGGCCGCCCGTGGCTTGTTGCCACTACTTGCGAAGGCACCATTGAGCAGGCCGCATATGTAGGCGGGCATTGGGGGTCACGTGGACGGTGGAAGCCATATGGCCGAGTAGTCTCAGGAAGCGCCTGGCGGAGACCAGGGACTGGCTGCGAAAACGGCCGGCTAGGTCCATGAGCCGCTGAGCCCTGTCGAGAGGCAGGAAAGCTCGGGCCTGAGGAGTGTGCAGTCTTGCGCCGATGAACTCGAGATCCTGTGAGGGGAGCAAAGTGGACTTTGCGAAGTTTATGACAAAGCCCAAGTACTGCAGAAGAGTCACAGTGCGGTGTGTGGCATTGGTGACTTCCGGAGAGGACGATGCTCTGATGAGCCATTCGTCGAGGTACGGAAAGACATAGAGGCCGTGAAGCCGGAGATAAGCCGCCACCACCGCGAGACATTTTGTGAAGACTCGCGGTGCGGAGGATAGGCCAAAGGGCAGTACTCTGTACTGGTAATGATTTCCTGCCACCACAAACCTTAGGTATTGGCGGTGGCTTGGGTGGATGAGGATGTGCGTGTAGGCATCCTTTAGATCCAAGGAGCATAGCCAATCTCCCTGCTGGAGGTAGGGCAGAAGGATTCCAAGGAGTGGCCTAGTGGTTGGGGCAAGGTACTTCAGGCCGGAAGGTCGGGGGTTCAAATCCCACTAGAGGACAGCAACCTTGGGCCGGAAGGACTGGGGTTTCTAGTCCCACAGGTGCTCCTTGTGGTCTTGGGCAAGCCACTTAACCCTCCATAGCCCATGTTCCCTGTAAAATAGTTCTCTGTGTGCTGTGCTTTCCTGTCTAATCAATGTGTTTATACCTCAAAAATTTCCTGTCATGATTTGACAATTTCCAATCTGTAATCAAACCGCTGCTGATCGCTGGAAGTAGCGGTATACAAATGTATACTAAATAAATAAAATAAATAAATAAAATAAAGGGTAAGCATCTTGAACTTTTCCCTCACGAGGAACTTGTTGAGGTTGCGCAAGTCCAGGATGGGTCTGAGGCCTCCTGTCCGTTTTGGTATTAGGAAATACCTGGAATAAAAGCCTTGACCTCTCAGGTGGTGGGGCACCGGTTCCACAGCCTGTTCCTGAAGAAGACTTGCTAACTCCTGAAGGAGTAAGTCCCTGTGCAGAGGGAGTCGTGGAGGTTCTCCCGGGAAATAGGAGGGAGGGACCTGGTGGAAGTGGAGAAGATAGCCTTCTCTTACGACTTGAAGCACCCAGGCATCTGAAGTGATGTTAGACCACCTGTGGGCGAAGTGAACCAGCCGGCCTCCGGTGCTGGGAGGAACCAGCTGAGGGGGAGAGGCTATGCTGATGAAGTCAAAAACCCCACCCTGCTGAGCAGGGGCCGGTGGTGCAGGCTTGGGGGCTTGCTGCCTACGGGACCCGTTACCCCGTCCCTTGGCCTGCTGGCCCTGTTGGGGAGCTGCGGAGGCCTGATATTGAGGGTAGTGTTTATAGGCAGCCGCCTTTCTCGGGTAAAAGGACTTCTTTCCCGAGCCCTTCTTTTTCTGGGAAGGGGTGGAGGTCTTCCTAGAAAGCCTGGTCCTGGTGAGAGTCTCCGTCTCGATTTGTGCAGCCTTTTCAGCCATGGGCTTGCCAAAGAGGTTCTCACCTCGGCAGGGGACATCGACCAACGTGTCCTGCACCCAGGGTTCAAGGTCAGATGACTGAAGCCAAGCCTGTCGGCGGGCACCGATGCCGGCTGCGGCCACTCGAGCCGATGCTTCAAAGCCATCATAGGCTGCTCGGGACATGAATTTGGAGCATTCCCGAATACCAGTTGTCAAGGCCAGGAACCTCCGCAAAGGTTCCTCGGACAGTCCAGCGGAGAATCCGGCTATCTCTTTAGCCAGGTCTCGGAGATACATGCCCATGTAGAGCTGGTAGGTCTGGACACGACAAGCAAGCATAGAGCCCTGGAAACACTTCTTACCAAGGCCATCCAGGTTACGGGCCTCCCTGCCAGGAGGCACCGAGGAGTGCATCTTCTGGCTCTTAAGCCTATGCATGGCCGATTCCACTACCATGGAATGGTGCGGTAGTTGTGCTTTTTGGAAGCCAGGACTCTTGCGGACTCGATAGATGGAATCGACCTGCTTGCTTAATACCGGCGACGAGGCCGGACTCTCCCACATGCGGAAGAGTAGTCGTTCCAGCATGGGAGGAACCGGTACAGTAAAGTGTTCCCTGGCGGGAGAGTCATACTGAAGGGCGTCGAGCTCTTCGGCTCGAGGCTCCTCCTCGGGATCCGCAGGGAAGGCCAAAGCCTTGGCCATATCCCTGACGAAGTCCGAGAACCGGGCATCCTCCGGAGGGGACTGCTTCCGAGGTTCGGACTCAGGTGAGTCCGATTGGACACACCGAGTCCGAAACGAATCAGGTGACTCTTCCTCTTCAGACTCCCAGGCCGACTCCGAGGAGGAATCGGTGGGGTCGGCTCGGGCAGGCGGAGGCGTCGGCCGCCCCGACACCGAGGGAGTCGGCGTCGACGACCTCGGTCCCGAACGGGAGGCCGAGGGTGACCTCGACCGAGGATCGACTCGAGTTCGCATGGACTCGAGGATCGGCTCGGTCTCCGGGGTCGACTTAGACGTCGACGTCCCGGCGGTCGGGGCAGTGGCGCCAGCGAGGCTAGCGATCAGCGCCCGCTGCTGGTCCATGAAGGCAGATAGTCTGCTCTCCAAGGCCGTCAACCTGAGTCCGACCTCAGGTGACCCAGCAGCCCCCGACTCGGGCCCCGACGGCGTCGGGCCCGACGTCGGACCTCTCGGAGGCGAGTCCAGGAGGACTACAGGACTTACCCGAGCAGGCAACTCCGACTCCAGACGAGGTCGCTTCGGGAGGTGCTCCTTCTCCAAAGACCCGGGACGGCTATCGGGGCTATGCGACCTGGCCCTCGCGGAGCCAGGAGCGTCCAGCGCCGCCGCCCTCGCGGGTTTTACCTTCCGTCGATGGTCCCCGGAGGGAGAACCCCTGTCGGAGGAGCTTCGGCGATGGTCAGAGCTGGAACCTCTGGACGCCGAGGCCTCCGACGAGGTCCGGGTACGGCCGGGGTCAGCGAAGATTCTTTCCCGCTGGTGCCGCCGACTCCTTAACGCTTTGGAGGACATTTTGCCACAGGCCCCACAGATCAATTCTTCGTGATCCGGGCCCAGGCAGCGGAGGCAATTATCGTGTGTGTCAGTGAGTGACATATTTCTGTCACACTGGACACACCGCTTGAAACCACTGGCAGCCATCGGGGGAAAAAGGGCCCCTGCGAGGTCAAAGGACCGGGCTGCCAGCGAAAAACCGAAAAACGAAACTGACCAAAAATCAGAAAAACCGAAAAATAAGAGAAGGACTCGCAACGGCGTCGCGAGTCCCGGCAGGAAAAAGACCGGCGTCGAACCGAAGGAAAAAAGATGAAATAAATCACCAAAATCAACTTTTTCAGCGGGGACACGACGGGTACGTCTGTAGGGCTCCGCGGAAAAAAGAAGACTGGCTAAGATGGCACCCTTGGGCGGGAAGGAGACCGCGCATGCGCGCTGCAATTCCCAAAGGCTTTCTTTGAAAGCTGGGGAAAATTGCTCCGCGAGGGCTCCGTCGGCGCCGACGTCACCCATATGTGAGGACTGACTTCCTGCTTGGTCCTGGAGAATTTCGTTTTCAGCACTTATTTTAAGGCAAGAGATAAATAAATAAAGCACCTATAAGCTTCAAAATCTAAATGATGCAAAATTAAGAGGACTGGTTAATAGCCTTCATAATGTGTTTCGGTATTTTTGCTTGTATTGCTATCCACTCTATGCAATAATATTGGAAATGTAGAAAGCAAATGAAAGAACTGCTGTGCCAAAAGATCCCTAGTTGTTCGTAATGGAACAGTTCAATTTAAATTTTACCACACAACAATTACTGTACAAGAACAAACAGTAGAGGGTCAAATCAGTTAAATCAAGTCACAAAATTTTTATAGGCCCAATTTTAAAAAATTATATTTCCGTTACATAGAATCACATATAAAAAAGCTTATACACACTGCTTTCTATAAGCTAAGAGTAGTAGATCAGCTAAAACATGTCCTTGATCCAGATAATTATCAATTGGTTGTCCAAACCATTACCTGATTTATCTAGATTATTTTAATATCCTGTATCTGGGATTTCCTGCTACTTTGATGAACTCATTGCAGATGATACAAAAATGCCACTGCTTGTGGTATTTTTGGTATAAGAAAATTTGACTATATATCTTACCAGAAATTATACTGGTTACCAGTGAAATTTTGAACACAGTGTAAGTGCCTTGGTTTAATATTTTAGTCTAACATCATTACTACAATGCTATCACCACTTTCGAAAGTTACAATCCAGTCAGAAAGATTTGTTGCTGTTGCCATCTTTATTCTATTGCTCAGAAGACTACCACAAGTTTGCATGCTTTCTCAGTTGCTGGTCCACAATTGTAGAATACACTATCAGAGCAACTGCTGCCAGGAAAGAAATTTTGTTACATTTTGAAAGAAACTGAAATGTTTTGAGATTATATTGCTTGTTTTATATTTTTTTATCTTTATTTTTTTTCCTTACTTACGATTGTCAATCTCATTAATATTTTGAATTAACTCACTTTGAAATGAATGTTCAGCATAACCCAGAAAACAGAACAAGGGATGTCCAGCACTATTTAACTGTGTTATTAGATTATGAGACATGGACAGGATGGAAACAAAGAGGAAGCATGAAGCCATCTCCACACAGTATTGAAGAAAACTAGTCTCGATAACAGTTCATAGCCACCCCGATGCAATAAAGAACTAGAGAAATACGATAACACAAGGGCCAGTTAGTCTCCCCATTTTCCCCATGTAATCCAATACCACAAACCTTACTGGACCTTTTAAACTTTACTTTCACTTCCCTACTGGTAAGAATTCTTTGTTCTTATCCCAGGAATTCCATTATTTTAACACCCAACAAAAATAAAGAAAGGCGGCTAAAATAAAAATAATTCTTTCCTTTCATGGAAGCAGTTTATATAACAGACACCATGCAAGATCTGGACAATAGAAAGGATATGACTGACTTTGAGCTTTGGATAGCTATTAAAATTTTATCAATATTCCAGATTAAGAGCCAGAGGAAAAAAATCCATTCACAACCCAATAATCTTCATATGCTTTGTTCTATCCTGCACAGGGTTTCTCTTTGAAAACTAAGGGATTGGTCATGATGGGTACAAAAGGAGACATGAACTTTGCAACTGCTATTCAACAGAGAAAAGTCAACTGCTGAAATCCCCACATACGAGGTGTGACAAAAAAGAAACGAGACTGTCCCATAAATGTTTTATTACAAAATATACAGAGAAATTACGCATTGTCCCCTTCAAAGTAATCCCACCCAGAGTTAATGCACTTCTACATTCGCTTCTGCCACGTACAGAAGCACTCGATAAAGTCCTCCTCCTTCGGGTCCCTCAGCTCCTTCATCCCAGTGGCCTTGATCTCTTCTACAGAGGCGAAATGAGTTCCTTTGAGCACAGTCTTCAGCCTGGGAAAGAGCCAGAAGTCGCACGGTGCGAGATCTGGGGAATAAGGAGGGTGGTCGAGAGCTGTGTTTCAGACAGGCATATTTATAGGCTATGCTCTAGTCTCAAACTGCTGCTACTACTACTACTACTACTGAGTATTTGTATAGCGCTACAAGACATACGGAGCGCTGCAAAGACATGTAAGAGACAGTCCTTGCTCATCAAAGCTTACAATCTAGTCAAGACAGACAATTCAGTAAGAGTAGATAGGGATACATCTAGGAGGAATGGTAAAAAGACACAAAGGAGATCAGGTGAATCAAGATCCGAAAGCAGCAGAGAAGAGATGAGTTTTCAGCCTTGATTTGGAAAGGACCAGAGAAGGTGCCTGACGTACAGACTCAGGTAGTTTGTTCCAGGCATAAGGAGCAGCAAGGTGAAAGAAGCGAAGTCTGGAATTAGCAATAGAAGAGAAGGGCACAGATAGAAGCAATTTGCCAGACGAGAGACGTTTCCGGAGAGGGATGTTGAGAGGTATAAGAGAGGAAAGGTAGTGAGGAGCAGAAGAGTGAATGCACTTAGATCAAAAGAAGTTTGAACTGGATGAGGAGTAATATGAGCATGACAAGGCTGGCGGAAGATTAGCCATGCAGATAGTAATTAGATCTTACCTGCTAATTAGTGTTCCTGAAGGAACGACAGTCCAGTCCCTTTACGTCTGGGTTACGCAACCCTTCCAGCAGCTTGGAGGCTGAGCCCAACCTTTTTGGAGGTGGAGCGGTATAAATACCACTGGGACCACCCACCAACTCCAGTATTCGAATGAAAAAGCAGACATAATGAACTTCACTCAATAATCTTAACGAACTAATAAGCATTCCAAAAAAAATTTTTTATTTATTTTTTTGAATGGTATAGGAGAAGGAGAGGAGGAAGGCAACGGGCGGAGGGACCTGAGACTGCCCGGGCCGGCTTTCTCCTGCACTCCTTCATGCCGAACCTGTCCTACGCTCGGTCCGATGCTCTTCCATGAATAATAGGTCTTGACGTTCGCCGGAACCAGGTGGGATCAGGGACTGGACTGTCGTTCCTTCAGGAACACTAATTAGCAGGTAAGATCTAATTACTATTTCCTTATCGTCACTCCAGTCCAGTCCCTTTACTTCTGGGAAGTACCCGAGCAGTTCAAACCTGGGTGGGATCCGGCATACCGGACTGAAGAACCGCTAGACCAAACCGAGCGTCCGCTGCACTCTGCACGTCCAGCCTGTAGTGCTTGGTGAAGGTATGCAGAGAGGACCAAGTCGCTGCCCTACAAATATCCTGCGGGGGAACTAGGCTGACTTCCGCCCAAGAGGTAGCCAGAGCTCGAGTGGAGTGTGCCCGCAGGCCCCCTGGAACCTGCTTCCCCTTCAGGATGTAGGCGGAGGCAATCGCCTCTCTGATCCACCTGGAGATGGAGGCCTTGGCCGCCGCCTCCCCTTTATGCGGACCCCCGAACTGAATGAACAGCCGGTCGGACTTGCGGAAGGGCGCAGTGCGAGAGAGGTACCGTTTCAAAGCCCTCTGGACGTCTAGGAGACGAAGCTTGCTATCCCTGCCTTCCTGTCCCCCGGTCGAGAAGGCCGGGAGGGTGACTGACTGATTCACATGAAAAGGAGTGATCACTTTGGGTAAGAAGGAGGGAACCGTGCGCAGAACTACTTTGTCCTTGAGAAAGGACAGAAAGGGGGGTTGGGACGACAGCGCCTGTAGTTCCGAAACCCTCCTGGCCGAACAGATGGCGACCAGAAAAACTGTCTTCAGTGTCAAATCCTTTAAGGAGGCCCTCTTTAAAGGCTCGAAGGGTTCCCCGACCAAGGAATTTAGCACTAGGTTAAGATCCCATGGGGGAATGATCGACCTCCGCTGAGGACGTAGCCGTTTAACAGCCCTTAGGAACCTGGAGACGTCCGCGTGGGCCCCTAGGGGTTTGCCACGGACCTTGCCTCGATAGCAGGTGATAGCAGCTAGCTGGACCCGTAAGGAGCTGTGCGCCAGACCCTTGTCAAATCCTGCTTGCAAGAACTCCAGAACGTCCGGGACTGAGGCCGACAGGGGCTTCCGGCGGTGCTCTGCACACCAGGCTTCGAAGATTCGCCAAACTCTTACATAGGATAGACAGGTCGAGCGCTTCTTAGCATTCAACAGCGTCGAGATTACCGCTCCAGAGTAGCCTCGTTTCAGGAGCCTCGCCCTTTCAATAGCCAGGCCGTAAGCGAGAATCGATCCACGTGAGGCATCCGAACCGGGCCCTGTCTCAGCAGGTCCCTTTTGTGAGGGAGCCGCCACGGTTGGTCGGCGATCATCCTCACCAGATCCGCATACCATGGGCGGCGAGGCCAATCCGGAGCTATGAGGATTACCAATCCTTGGTGGGACTCCACCCGCTGGAGAACCTTTCCGATCAGGGCCCAAGGCGGAAAAACATAGAGTAGACCTTCCGAGGGCCACCTTTGGGCCAGGGCATCTAAGCCCTCGGACATTCTTTCCCTTCTCCGACTGAAGAATCTGTCCACTTTGGCTGAGGAGAAACGCGCCATGAGGTCCATGACTGGGAGTCCCCACCGGGCCACTATCTGGTTGAATGTCTCCTGGTCCAGTTCCCACTCTCCGTGGTCTATCTTGCACCTGCTGAGAAAGTCGGCTGTGACGTTGTCCGTGCCTGCCACGTGTTGAGCCGAGAGCGCTTGCAGCCGGACCTCCGCCCACTGGAATAGAGCGTCCACCTCCTTCTCCAAGGCGGGGCTGCTGGTGCCTCCCTGGTGGTTGATGTAGGCCACCGCGGTGACATTGTCGGAGAGAACCCGAATAGCTCTTTTTCGTACTAAGGCCTCGAGAGCCTTGAGCGCTAGGGTGACGGCCCGCAATTCCAGTCTGTTGATGGGCCATTGGGATTCCAACTGTGTCCAGTGACCCTGGACGAACTGGTCCTCGCAGTGCGCTCCCCAGCCTGTCAGGCTGGCATCTGTCGTCAATAACAACCACTGATGAGGTTCGAGGGGCATCCCGCGATCCAGATTCCTTGGGCACAGCCACCAGCGAAGGGACTGCTTGGTCCGCGGGGCGCAAGGTAACTGCATTGACAGAGGATGAATCTGTGGAGACCAACGACGTAACAGAGCCCGCTGCAGAGGCCGCATGTGGGCCCTGGCCCATGGTACAACCTCTATCGCAGCCGCCATTGTTCCCAGAACCTGAAGATAATGCCACGCCGAGGGATTCCTTCTGCCTAGAAACTGCGTGACTAGAAGCCTTAGTTCCCTTGATCTTGTCCGGGACAGGAACACTCTGCCCCTGTAGGTGTCGAATCTTGCTCCGAGGTACTCGAGCTCCTGGGAGGGAGTCAACCTGCTCTTTGCACGATTGATGACCCACCCCAACTCCTCTAGAACCTGGATCACTCTGGTCGTTGCCGAGTGACTTTCCTGTTCCGATTTTGCCCGGATCAGCCAATCGTCTAAGTAAGGGTGTACTAATATTCCCTCCTTCCGCAGAAAGGCTGCTACTACCACCATCACCTTGGTAAACGTCCTGGGAGCTGTAGCCAGACCGAAGGGTAGGGCCTGGAATTGAAAGTGGCCTCTTGGCACTGCGAATCTCAGGAACTGTTGATGGGACTTCCTGACTGGGATGTGCAATTAGGCTTCTGTCAAATCGAGGGACGTTAGGAACTCCCCGCCCCTCACAGCTGCTATGACTGAACGTAGGGTCTCCATCCGGAAATGTGGTACCCTGAGACAGCGGTTGACCTGCTTTAGATCCAGGATCGGTCGGAAGGACTCTTCCTTCTTTGGTACTACAAAGTAAATGGAGTACCGACCCGCGCCGCACTGGTCTGGTGGTACTGGGACCACGGCCCCGAGCGCTATTAGGCGAGCGAGAGTTGCCTCTATCGCCGCCCTCTTTGTAGATGAACCGCAGGGAGACTGAACAAAGGCTGGAAGTATTTGTTTGGCCAATTCGAAAGCGTATCCTTCTCTGATCACCTCTAGAACCCATTGATCGGACGTGACTCGGGACCAGGCGGGAAGAAACAGCCTTAGGCGTCCGCCCACCGGCCGCTCTTCCTCCTGGACCCCCGTCATCTCATTGCTGTTTTCTAGGTCCCGAGAAGGAGGAGGAGGATGCTCCAAAGCCTCGACCTGCTCCTCGAAACACTCTGAAACCTAGACCCTTCGAGGGAAAACGGCCCCTGGTAAAAGTGTTTGACCTGGCCGGGCGAAATCTCCGTGAGTCCCTCGACTGGGGACGCACTGGGGCTAAGGGGCGCCCTTGCTTTGGTCTATCTTCCGGGAGTCTGCCTCCCTTCGACTCACCGAGGTCCTTTACTAACTTCTCTAGATCCTCTCCGAATAACAGCTTCCCCTTAAAGGGAAGACGACTCAGGCGTGCCTTCGAGGAAGCGTCGGCTGACCAATTCCTTAGCCACAGATAGCGCCTAGCCGCCACCACCGAGGCCATGTTCTTGGCTAGGCTTCTGATGAGGTCGTACTGACTATCCGCCAAGTAGGCTGTTCCGGATTCCATCCTAGCCACGTTGGCCTGTGTTTCGCCGGATGAGTCCTCTGCCTGGAGCTGTTGAGCCCACCTTAAACAGGCCCGAGCCACCCAAGCTCCCGACACGGAGGCCTGCAAGGCGAGGGCGCTTACGTCAAAGGCCTGTTTCAGGAGCGTATCCAACTTCCTGTCTTGAGCATCTCTTAAGGCCGTGCTGCCCTCAACTGGGATAGTCGTCTTCTTAGTAACTGCTGAGACCGCTGCATCCACCCTGGGAGATTTCAGCAGCTCCTTATCTGCCTCTGGAAGAGGGTATAGGCGAGTCATGGCCCGGACTCCCCTTAAACTTGACTCTGGTTGATCCCATTCTTCCTGGATCATCTGACGCACGACCCTGTGGAGAGGGAAAACCTTCTGGGATCTCCTAATGGCCTGGATTAAAGGGTCCTCCAACGCCTCTTCCTGTGCCGGCGTGTCTGAGGCTACATTGAGGGCTTTCAGGGATTCATTAATTAATGCTGGGAGCTCATCCCGACGAAAAACCCTAACTATCCGGGATTGATCTTCTTCCGGGATCTCCCCTTCTTCAAGCTCCTCCTCTTCCTCATCCAAGTCCTTATCAGAGCTATCCTCCTCTGGGGTACCCTGAGAGAAGGACGCTAGAGGCTCTTCACAAGCAAGACGGGGACGTTTAGGAGGGATACCGGATTCCAGATTGCTTGCTCCCATGCATCTAGATGACTTGTCGTCCGATGACGTGCCAGCCTCCTCTGTCCTAAAGCCCTGCTTACGTAGGCAGTAAGCCTTATGAAGCAAGAGAATAAAGTCAGGGGAAAAAAAATTCTCCGGCCCCCCCTGCACCAGAGGGGAGGGACGGAAGGGGCAGAGGAGGAGTGGGCAGATCCGAGGGAGTAGAGAGAGGCAAATGGGACCCACTCTCTCCTTCTAGGGGGTCTCCTGACCCCTGAGAGGGCTGTGTCATAGTTAGATTAGTTTCTTGTTCCATGGAGGCAGCCACTGTGGCACAAACCCTACAGCTCCCTGCCTCCGAGGAAGTTCCCCTGCGAGAACCGCAGGAGGGACACTTAGATTTGGCCGCCATACCTTGAAAAGAGCTCCCGAAGCCCTTCTTACTCAGAGGCTTTGGAATAGCCGAGAGCCCAAAGTCTGCACTGCCCAGGATACGCGGATCTCTCACCAGAGTCTGGCACTCTTTTACACGGGCTGAGGGTTCTGTGTGCTCTCTCCCCCAGTAACACAACAGTTCCCCCTAACCGGGAATTAACAGGCCCTTTGTCCTTATTAAATTAAAAATTACCTTCCAAAGAAACAGGCTACATAACACAAAAAGCCAAAAAAACAAATAAACTAAAATTAAAATCCTCAAATTACAATGCTATGAAACTTAAATGTACTTGCGATTAAGTGCCTGATGTTAGCTGGGCCCGGCTCAGCGTTCACTGCCCGTTGGCTCAACACGTGGTGAGCCTCACCACGTGGAGCCTGAACGGGGCGCCGCGAGCCTGTCCTCCGTGCCGGCAGCCGAAAGGAGACTGGAGACGGGAACCACTCTTCCAAAAGGTGATCGCCGCTTGAAACTGCAGCCCCGCCGGTAAAACGGGGTACCCAGCACTCGCCCCCGCGTCCCTCTGCTCCGGGACGGGTCCGGCGGTGGGAGTAAGATGGCGGCGCTGCCTCAAGCGCTCAGCCACCCAGGGGGCTTCGGCGCGAGGCTGGAGGGCTCTCGGTGAAGAGTGCAGGAGCCAGCCGCAAATACAGCCGAGGAGATCAGCCAAGGGAGTCTCTTCGCTGCAGCCTGCAGGAAAAACGTCTCCGACGCCCGTGCCGACCCCGGGGGGGGGGGGGAGGAGAGCAGGCAGGAGGAATTAAAGGTGCAGTACCTACTAAGTACTAAAAGAAAGGAAAACAGCAGACAAATAAGAAATAAATGAGAAATAAATGAGAAATAAATAAGCAAGTAAATTCTAACTAAAAGGAAAGACTCCAGTAAGCCCTAGGCTTACGGAACCCTCCAGCTGCTTGGAGGCTGAGAATACTGGAGTTGATGGGTGGTCCCAGTGGTATTTATACCGCTCCACCTCCAAAAAGGTTGGGCTCAGCCTCCAAGCTGCTGGAAGGGTTGCGTAACCCAGAAGTAAAGGGACTGGACTGGAGTGACGATAAGGAACAGAGTGTTGAACAGATTGAAAGGGAGAGAGATGATTTAGCAAGAAACCAGCAAGGAGTAGGTTGCAATAGTTAAGATGGGAGGTGATTAAAGAGTGGTTAAATGTCTTAGTAGTGTGTTCAAAAAGGAATGGGCGATTTTGTTGATGTTATAGACACACATCCAACTGTTAGCTATCAGTTGGATGTGTGTGGAGAAGGACTGTCAGTCTTTCAAATACGCAGAGGGTTTGTATAGTCTGCCCCCATTTTCCTGTGGGTTTATTTTTTTTTTTTAGTTTTCCCTTGTCTTTCTTATCTGTGTTCCAGCACTCTACCAGAGCAACGTACCACATCCACCCACTGCAGACTTATCTCTCTGGGTTTTCTAGCACTCATCTATTTAGGCTTTTCTTTGTTGACTTAATAGTTTGCTTGCCTCATCTGTAGCCTCTCCACTTCTCCTGCTTGGCTTTTTCCCCATTTCCCGCTCTGAGAAATGCAAACTCCAAAGTCCTTTACATCCTGCAAATTTTAGTTCCTCCCCTTCACTTTTATAACACTTCCTTCTCCTCTGGAGGCTCATTCCTCTCTCCATTTTAATGGGAATATACATTTCATTACAGTATTTATTAATTTATTATACCATATTTTCCTTGCATATTGTAACAAACTATCAGTAAGGGTAGGGTTTCGAAGTGAAGCCGATAACCCTCTGATGTTATGAGGTGCCACCTGTGGGCATAGTTACAAAGTCTGCCTGCTATGTGAAGGGAATGGGGACCCTCCAGGGACAGATTGGCAATGCTCTCTAGGAAGTTGTCAAAAACCACACGCAGGTTGTGCCGGTGCAGCTAGTTGAGGCTTAGGAGCCTTGGGCTTCTTGGGTTGGCGAGGGCCCTGCTGTCACTGCTGAGGATGATAGATAGCAGAAGACGGAAAAGAGGGATAATATCCCTTCTTTTTAGAAAAGAAAGATTTCTTGGGAAGAGCCTATCCTTGGATGGGTCAGCTGTTTTTTTGGAAAGGCGTTTTAGGGCGAGATCATGTGTCTCAATCTCTCCTGCTTTTTCCCTCCAATCTTTGCCAAAAAGGTACATGGGATATTGGCTAGTTTATCCTGGACTCACTGCTCAAGATCTGATGCCTGTAACCAGGCCATTCTGCAAGCTCCAATGCAGACTGCTGAAGCTCTGCTTGTTGATTCAAAGGCAACAAAAGAGGTCCTGGTAAGAAATTTAGAAGTATTTTGGCCTTGATTGATGAGTGTCTGGCATGCACTCCGCTTATCTTCAGAAAGCATGGAGGTGAAATTTTCCAAATCCCCGGTAATATCCTTCAGAAACATCCCCATATACAGCATGTAAGAGTTGATTCTGGAGGCCAACATTCATGCTTGGAAGCACAGATGCCCAAAGGCATCTAGTGTCCATGAGTCTCTGCCAGGTGGCATAAATAAATGGTTCTTAGAGCTTTTTATTCGGCACATCGCTGATTCCACCATCATTGAGGGGTGGGGGAGCTGAGGTTTTTGGAAGCCTGGGCACTCTGGTACTCGGTGCATGACATAGAATCCTTTGCTGACAGGCGGACCAATGAGCAGGGCCTCCCACATGCGTAGCATACGATCCTGCAGGATATGATGCACCGGTAAATGCAGCAGTCTCCTTGGGCGTAGGAGGGTATTGGAGTATCTCCAATTCCTCTGCCCTCAGTTCTCTTTCCGAGGTTTCTGTGATGAAGACTCCCGTTACCATGTCTCAGATGAAATCCTGACCTCAATGCTTCATGGACGTCGAAAGTTGATGTCAATACCGATAATCAGAGATATCGGAACTGAGAGCCATGATGGTTTGAATCTGTTGGATACCAGGGTATAGATCTTGTGGGTTCCAATGATGCCGGTTTAAGAGCCAGCATTGGGTCCGATATGCCTGGCTGTAGGCTCGGCACTGAAGCCTGCACTCCTGAAGCTCTTGATGTTGTCGGTACAGAGGCTCCCAGGAGTGCAGCCAAACTCTTCTCGAGAGCCAGCATGCACTGGTCTAGGGTGATGGCCAATGTCTGGGTGGAGTCACCTACAGGGCTGTAAGCCATCATTCCAGAACATGGAACCGGTAGCTCTCCAGAGGTTGATGACTCAGAAGAGTCCCGGAGCTCCACCTGTGTTTTGGGAGGACAGATTATCCTGCCGGGGTTGTTTGGCTGGCCGGCCTGTATCAGAAGCACCTCTACGGGAGTCTCGATGCTTATGCTGGGACATCTCTCTGACGTTGGTATGGGTCTTTGATGCCGATGCAGAGGATTTAGAAGCAGCCAGAGACTTTGACGAAACCTGCGACCCATGACAGGATGAAGTGGAAGCCACTGAAATAGAGTACGAGGCGAACAACGATCCATATTGTCTGTCTTGATTCTTAAGGCCTCTCTTTGTCATTTGCTGGCACAAAGGACATGAATTGGGTTGACATTCAGGGCCCAAACATTTCAGACACCAGTCATATTTATCAGTGATTGATATAGTACCGGCATATTTGGTACATTTTTTAAAACCACTAGTTGGCTTTTCCACGCCTTAAAAAAAGTTGTCTTTGGCATTGAAGAGAAGGCTATGGAGGCCTAGAGGCTTAGCTTGGTGGTGAAAACCATGATTAAAATCAAAGTAAAGAAAATTTGAAAATAAAAAAAAGAGATTTATCAAGACCGGTGTCTGATTAGAGGGGACCAGAGTCGATGGGAAGCATGCTGCCAAACAAAAAAGTGACATTTTTCAGCAATCACAGGAACGATGCGCCCTGCCGGCTCTGTGAAAAATGAAGAACTGAGGAAAGGAGTTGGAAAGGTGAGAAGGCAGGTACGCAGATACAGTAGAGTGCTCCCAAAGGCTTTCCTATTGGACACTGGTGAGCATTCCCGCACGGGCTCCATCAGGGACGTTCACCGATATGTGAAGACTGCATTCTTGCTTGTTCCTGGAGATACCAGGTTAACTAATTGAAATACTAATCTTAATTTCCATATGAACACTCAATCTAACAGTCACTACTCAAACGGTATGCACCTTCATCACATTGATATATATTGACAAAGGTTAATAATAAAAAATAAAATCAAAAGAGAACATAAGGTGATACCATTTTATTGGACGAACATAATACATTTTTTGACTAGCTATTGGGAGCTAACATGGAAACCACACTATATTATTTATTATCTTTGTGTTTTGGTTTATTAACCTTTTCTTTATATAGCACTAAAAATACTGCCACCACTATATAAAAAGAAAATTAGTTGCTCATTTTTCCATTATATTGGAAGAACAAGTCACAGTAACTGAAACCTGCTGCATATTGTTATTGATACTGCTTCTTTTAGTCATACTTTGATATATGATTCATGCCTCCAGACAGTACTGAATAGTTTCTTATGAACTTACTTTCATGGCTTTGCTTAATAATGCAGAATTAATAAACTAAGGGGCATGTTTACTAAAGCTTAACACGTGTTAATGGACGTTAGCGTGCACTAACTTCTGATGCAGCCATGCAAATCAAATAGGCCACAGTGGCACTTAGCACACGGCAAACTTACCACATATTAATAGTTAGTAAACTCTCATTAGTATCCTTAAATTACAGAGACTGAATATAAGAATAAATTATTTTATCATACAACAGTTAGAAAAAAAATCTCACTCAGTTGACTAGAGAAAAGAAAAATTGTGAAGACTACATTACCAGTTTCAAACGTTCTTTTTTCTTTTTGCTGAAAGAAGCACCTGATGAACTAGCTTCCGATTCTTGACATATTTTATTCCCATCATCATCTTCATCATCATCTTCAAAACACCAGTCTGGCAACTGTGGTGGTGCAGGTGCATACTCTATGTCTCCATAACGGCGAAAAAGCTCTTTCAAATAATCTCCTTTGTAAATACCTGGTGGCCTTGCTTGAGCATATGTAGCAACTGCTGCTTCTATACTAGAAAACAAAAATTCAATGGGAATTAGACCTCAGAATTCAGATTTATAAAATCACTGGGGCCTATTTATTTTTAACTTGTTTTATTTATTTGTATTATAACTGTATGTGTTTATTTGCAACTTGCCAAGAGGATTTTTTATAATTAGATTGGTGAGTGAGAAATATAACTAAATAATGAAATAATGCCGAATTCTTGCTATGCCGAGTATTCTGTAATATTTTTTTTTCATTCATTAACGGTTCTAGTTTTTTAAAAAAACATTACAGGGCCAATATCACTGATCAACAACTTTTTACAAAAGTCATGTTACTGAAATAAAAATAATCATTTCTTATCAATTTTTATATGCTGAACACGAATAGGACAGTGAAATTGCAAAGTTGGCTCTAGTTTTTATGTAATCTACAAGAATTAATGTTTGCATCACGAAATGCATGTCAATAGTAAATATAACAGGCCTTCGGTTAATACCTATAAAAAACCAAGTCATAGACTACTTCTTAGATTTTTTCGCCTGTCTCTTGTACAGCTGTTCGGGAGCTTCTCTGGGGAGTGTCCAACAGTAGTCAGCCAGCATTGTAGTGGACCATTTTCCCTGGTATCTTTGCTCCATCGTTGCGATATCCTGGTGAAAACGTTCGCCCTGTTCATCACTAACCATACCACAGTTGTCAGGAAAGAAATCGAGATGGGAATCAAGGAAATGGATATTTAGAGACATATTGCAGCCAAGTTTCTGATACTGCATCAGCATGTCTTCTACTAGTTCCTTGTAGTTTTCTGTCCTAACATTCCCGAGAAAGTTTGTTGACACTAGGCGAAAAGCATTCCATGTTTGTTTCGCATCACCCTGCAGCAAGTTGTTGAACCGGTCATCTTTATTTATTTATTTACATTCTCTTATATACAGCGCTATTCTGCATCAGTGTGGTTTACATTGAACAAACTGAAATTACATTGAACAGGGTATCATATCTTGGAGATAACTATTTTACAGGGAACATGGGCTATGGAGGGTTAAGTGGCTTGCCCAAGACCACAAGGAGCACCTGTGGGACTAGAAACCCCAGTCCTTCCGGCTCAAGGTTGCTGTCCTCTAGTGGGATTTGAACCCCTGATCTTCCGGCCTGAAGTACCTTGCCCCAACCACTAGGCTACTCCTCCACTCTTTGAAGAGCTCTTGAATCTGAGGACCCACAAAAACTCCCTCTTTAATCTTTGCTTCGCTGAGTTGAGGGAATTTTTCATGCAGGTATCGGAAAGCTGGCGAAGTGCGGTCCATGGCTTTCACAAAGTTTTTCATCAAACCTAGTTTGATGTGAAGGGGTAGTAGCAGGATTTTGTGAGCCTCAACCAGAGCTGGGTGTTGGATATTCTTCTTTCCAACTGTTACATTTTGTCTGCGATTCCATTCCTTCCACAAGTAGTGCCAATCCCTTGTTCGGCTATCCTACTCACATATATCCCTGCTGCAGTCCCATTAAAAGGTCAACTACCTTCAAGTCACCACAGAGGTGCCAGCTGTACTTGTTATAGTTAATGGAAGTCAGTAGATGCTTTAAGTTATCGCATGTCTTTTTCATGTGGATGGCATGCGCTACTGGAATAGATGGAAGACGGTTTCCATTGTTCAAAAGCACAGACTTCAGACTCAGTTTCGAAGAGTCTATAAATTAGTCTCCAGTCTTGTGGGTCATGAGTGATTTTTAAGGCATTCATGAGGCTTTCAATATCGGAACAGAATACCAGATTACTTTCCTTTCTGACTGTGTCACTGCTGACGTCAGATGGCTTCAGCAGTCGTCTGGCAGTAGTATTGCATTGCATCAATAATGATGCAATCAACTCTGGATGAGTGTGCATTCTGGTATTATGCAATGTGATGCAATATTACATCATTCAAAGCTTATTTGGGATGTTGTTGATGCCCTACTGGATAAATTTACACGGTGAAACGTCAAAAATGAACTACATGCAATATCGTCAAAACGAGAGCCAATAAAAAATTTTTAATGTTATATTCGTGTTCAGCTCACCAAGATACTACAGATTAGGGCCTTTTAAAGTCAGTAATGATTTCAATGTTGACCAGTGTATTAAAAAGGCATTTACACAGTTTACAGCCCTGTAAACCGTGTAAATGCCACTCAGTGGGATATTCTACGGTACTAACACGGTTAGTGCTGCTGAATATCCCCGATCTTCTCCCCTACACGCCCCGATGCTAACTGCTTAGCATCAAGGCCTGTCGTGGGCATTCCGGGGAGGAACGGAGGGGGCAACAGTCATTAACCGGGCAGTGTCGATATTTCATACTGCCTGGTTAGCAACCTGCGGCTAAAAAATAGGCGCAGCAAAAGATTAGCTGCAGGAGCTAATGTCATATTGGCACTGTTTGGTAAGATACTGCGGATGAGAGGCTGTGTGGCAAACCTGGATATTCAATGCCAGAGCCGCATATGACCAGGGCATTGAATATCTGTGGTTAATGGTCGGAGCAGACAGCTATGCACCGTAGCAATGCATAGCAGTCATAATTCAATATTGAGCCCTAGACTTCTTTTTTCATTTCTTCTGATGGTGCCATGGGATATAAGTTAAAAGAGGAATCATAATTTTGGAAACAAAGTCAATGAAGAGAATATGGGATTAAGAACATAAGAAATGCCATACTGGGTCAGACCAAGCTCCATCAAGCCCAGTATGCTGTTTCCAACAGAGGTCAATCCAGGTCACAAGTACCTGGCAGATTCTTAAAGAGACATACAGGTTCCACAATGCTCGTATTGGGGCAAGCAGTGGATTTCCTGGGTCTTCTTTAATAATGGTTTATGGACATTTATACCAGGAACTTTTCCAAACCTTTTTTAAACCCAGCTATACACTAACAACTTTTACTACATCCTCCAGTAACGAATTCTAGAGTTTGATTACGCGTTGAGTGTCCCCTAGTCTTTCTACTTTTTGATGGCGTAAACAATCGATCTACATTTACCCATTCCACTCCATTCATTAATTTATAGATCTCTATCATACCTACCCTCAGCAGTCTATTTTCCAGGTTGAAGAGCCCTAACCTTTTAAGCCTCTGCTCACAGAAGTATTCTTCCATTCTCTTTACCATGTTGGAGGCTCTTCTCTGTACCTTTTCTAATTCTGCTATATCCTTTTTAAGATACGGCGACCAAAATCGCACACAATATTCAAGGTGTGGTTGCACCATGGAACAATACAGAGGCATTATATCATCCTTTGTTTTATTCTCCATTCCTTTCCTTATGATTCCTAGCATTCTATTTGCCTTCTTGACTGCCACAACACACTGAACGGAGGGTTTCAAAGTGTTATCCACGATGATGCCTAAAATCTTTTTCCTGGGTGGTGGTTCCTAATGTGGAACCTTGCATTGTGTAACTATAGTTTGGGTTGTTCTTTCCTAGGTGCTTGCACTTTTCTTAAGCCAAATAAAGAAAATCCCAAATTTCAGTGACAAAAATTAGCAAAAATGAAAATAGTCACCAAAGTTATCCCAAAGAAAACAAAATTTTTTTGTCGGAGAACGCCGAGGGAGGACAGAACTCTAGTATCATCCACACCAGACGGCGATATCCATTTTAATCATTTAAGGTTCAAAAGCTCATATTTACTGATATTGCAAAAATTATTACTTACTTTAAAAAGCAATGCTTAAAAAAGCAATGGAAGTTGACAATGATAAGGAAGCAGTGAAACACTTGATACAGGGATTGTCTTCCCGAAACGTGCACATCATGCTCTTTGGATGGCTGCATCGCATTACACAGGTGCATTGCTTTTTTAAGTTAAGTAATAATTGTTGCAGTATCAGTAAATGAGCTTTTGAACCTTAAATGATTAAAATGGATATCGCCGTCTGGTGTGGATGATACTAGAGTTCTCTCCTCCCTCGGCGTTCTCAGACAAAAAATATTTTATGTTTTCTTTGGGATAACTTTGGTGACTATTTTCATTTTTGGTGCCCTTTTCTTAAAGCATGGAATACAGCTAGTCTGGGCTTCCAAGATAGTATTTTTAAACAACACCCATGTTTGATGTAAATCTTTTACCTTTGCAGCTGGCTCCTTTTAGTTTTTTCTTAACTATTTTCCTCATTTTATCATAGTCTCCCTTTTGAAAGTTAAAAGATAGTGTAGATTTCCTTGCCGTCCTTCCTCCATTTATTAAATCAAATACGATCATCGGTGGGTCTGAGGTGGGAGGAGACTTTACAACATGGCCGCGGAGTGTTCTTTCTGACCAGATGCCTAAACGTAAAGGGAAGTTAAGGGCTTTCCCCTCAATGCCAACTACCATCCGTGGGTCCCATGGATTGCTTTATTCATCTTACCCTGGATCAAAGACAGGAGGTTCAAGCCGACTTGGCAGCGCCAAGAGAGGAGGCTACGGCGCTGCCGTCGGATGTGGAGACTTCTTTCTCTCCTGCGCAGAGGATGCCGCCACAATGCACTGCTGCTTCAAGCCCAGCCCCAGCTGCTACGATGCTGTTGTCTCCCGATGTGGGGGCTATGGGCGCCATCGGAGGGGAGCTTGCTGATGGTTCGGCTTTGTCAGCCCCTGATAGTTTCAGAGAGGTTTCCGGTGCATTATTGATGGCGGATGTTCTGGTGACACCATGTTTGGATGGAAGGCTTCCTCCATAGTTTGCTTCTACTCCCTCAAAGAGTGTGTCCTCCTCTTGGTCCGACCAAAGGTTTTCACGTTGGACAGTATCTTGGAAGCTATCGCGAGTCTTTCTGAGGCGGTTCAGAGTAGTTACTCACCTGTAACAGGTGTTCTCCAGGAGCAGCAGGAATCAGTCCTCACTTATGGGTGACGTCGGCGCTGACGGAGCCCTCGCGGAGCAATTTTCCCCAGCTTTTGCAGAAAGCATTTGGGCATTGCAGCGTGCATGCGCGGTCCCCTTCCCGCCTAGGGATGCCATCTTGCTCAGTCTGATGACATAGCAGTAAGACAGCAAAAGTTAGCAAAAATATGCAAAAAGAATGACTGCAACTCCGAGGGGAGGAGGGAGGGTAGTGAGGACTGATTCCTGCTGCTCCTGGAGAACACCTGTTACAGGTGAGTAACTACTCTTTCTCCAGGACCAAGCAGGAAGTCAGTCCTCACTTATGGGACTCCCAAGCTTAAGGCTACCGGAGAACTCAAGCCTAAAAAGAGCTCCCTGAGGCTCAACAGTACAGAGGGAAGGAATCTTCTCTGAATACGCATCCGGCCGGTAGCCAACGCCGGGGCCGGAGTTGCCTAAACCTCAAAGAGATTGTGGAGGACTGCTTGACCGAAAGCACTGTCCCTGCGGGACTCCCTTTCCAGGCAGTAATGAGCCGCAAAGGTCTGACCTGAAGACCAAGTAGCGGCCCGGCAGATGTCTGCCAATGGAACAGAGCGGAGGTGAGCCACAGACGCGGCCTTCGCCCTGACCCGATGCGCCGTGACACGACTTTCCAAGGAGAGACCGGCTGCCCCGTAAGTCCAGGCGATACAGTCGGCTACCCAGATGGACAGAGTACGCTTAGAGACAGGTACCCCCAACCGATTGGGGTCGAACGAGTCGAAAAGCTGGACCGCTTTTCTATGCTCTCGCGTACGGTCAAGGTAGAAGGATAAGGCTCTTCTACAGTCCAGGGTATGCAGCACTGTCTCAGCTCGGCTGGTGTGCGGCCTGGGAAAGAAGGTCGGAAGAACCACCTCCTGGTTGATGTGAAAGTGGGAGACCACCTTTGGAAGAAACTTGGGGTGGGTCCGCAGGACTACCCTATTCCTGTAGAACCTAGTGTACGGGGGCTCCGACACTAGGGCTTGTAGCTCGCTCACTCACTCGCCTCGCGGAAGTGAGGGCTACCAAGAAGAGAGTTTTCCAGGAGAGGAAACGAAGAGGGCAGGTAGCCATGGGCTCAAAAGGTGGGCAGGTAAGCCTTTGCAGAACCACGTTGAGGTCCCAGTCAGGGGCTGGGGGGCGCAATGGAGGCTTAAGTAGAAGGAGGCCTCTGAGGAAACGCGCCACCAAGGGGTGCGAAGAGAGAGGCTGGCCTTCAACCGGTGAATGATGATGTGCAGAGAGAGCACTGAGGTGGACTCTGACAGAGTTGGATTTGAGACCTAGATCGGATAGGTGAAGCAAATATTGCAGTACCACCGATACTAAACAAGCGAAGGGGTCCTCAGATCGCTGAGAACACCAGACCGAGAAATGACGCCATTTGAGGGCGTAAGATTTACGGGTGGAAGGTCGCCGAGATGCTAGGACGACGGCCTCCACCTCCGGGGGTAGCAGAAGCGGAGCTAGGACTACCCTTTCAGCAGTCAGGCCATCAGGTGCAGAGCCCGGAGGTTGGGGTGCAGAAGAGTTCCCTGATCCTGGGTCAGGAGGTCGGGCAGAAATCCCAGAGGGAGAAGGGTGTCCACCGTCAGCTGTAGAAGCAGAGGGAACCACGGTTGTCTCGGCCACCGGGGCGCTACCAGGATCTCGGAGGCCCCGTCCTAGACAACTTTGAACAATGTCCGGGACACCAGTGGCGTGGGAGGGAAGGCATACAGCAGACCCGTGGACCACGAGATGAGGAAAGCATCCGGCGCTACTCGAAGAGGATGAGGGTGCCGGGAGCAGAACCTGGAGAGCTGCCTGTTCAGGGGACTGGCAAACAGGTCCACGGTGGGAGAGCCCCACCAGAGGAAGATCTGCTGAACCACCGCGGGGTTCAACTTCCATTCGTGTGGTAGCAGGATCCAGCTCAGCTTGTCCGCCAGGTAGTTGTCCTGCCCTGGCAGGTAAACCGCCTTGAGGAGGATGTCGTGATCGACCGCCCAAGAGCACAGCCTCCGGGCTTCCTGAAAAAGGAGGAGGGAGCCCGTGCCCCCCTGTTTGTTCACGTAGAACATTGCCACCTGATTGTCCGTCTGCACCAGTACGGACTGACCGAATGTTAGGTGAGAGAAGGTCCGCAGAGCTAGGCGGATCGCCCGGAGCTCCAGGAAGTTTATCTGCTGGGCGGCTTCCCAAGGCGTCCAAAGGCCTTGAGTGCATGTCCCCCGACAGTGCGCCCCCCAACCCAGGAGAGAAGCATCTGTCGTGAGCACCCAGGACGGCGGTGGAAACTGAAAGGGCATGCCGAGCACTAGATTGGGCAGGTGAAGCCACCATTGCAGGGAGGAGACCAGACGGTCGGAAACCTGTAACAGGTCCGACAGCCTCCCTGTGGCCTGATGCCACTGAGAGCGAAGGCTCCACTGGGTATGTCTCATATGTAGACGGGCGTTCGGAGTGACATGGACCGTGGAGGCCATGTGCCCGAGCAACTGCAGGAACTGTCTGGCAGGGGCCGGCGACTCGCCGCTGAACCCGCCAGCTAGGGCCATGAGCCTGTTGGCCCATTCCAGAGGCAAGAAGGCACGAGCCCGCCGAGTGTCCAGCCGTGCCCCTATGAACTCGAGGTCCTGAGAGGGGAGCAAAGCGGACTTTCCGAAGTTTATGACGAAGCCCAAGTGCTGAAGCAGAGCCACCGTACATTGGGCGGCCTGGGCGACCTCTGGAGCCGACGACGCCCGGATGAGCCAGTCGTCCAGGTATGGGAAGACGAAGAGGCCTTGAAGCCTCAGGAAGGCTGCCACCACTGCCAGGCACTTCGTGAACACCCTGGGAGTGGAGGACAGGCCAAAAGGCAGCACTCGGTACTGATAATGATTCCCTGCCACCACAAACCTTAGGTATTGTCGTTGGTCCGGATGAATAAGGATGTGGGTATAAGCATCCTTTAGATCCAAGGAGCACAGCCAATCTCCCCGCTGGAGGTAGGGCAGTAGGGTTCCAAGGGTAAGCATCTTGAACCTTTCCCGCTGCAGGAACTTGTTGAGGTTGCGCAAGTCCAGAATGGGCCTGAGGCCTCCTGTTCTCTTTGGAACCAGGAAGTACCTTGAGTAAAACCCGTGACCCCACAAGTGTTGGGGCACTGGCTCCACCGCCCGTTCTTGAAGCAGGCTTTGCAGCTCCTGAAGGAGTACGTCCTCGTGCAGCGGGGGTCTGGAAGGCTCCCCTGGGAAGTAGAGGGGGGGCACCTGGTAAAAACGCAGGAGGTAGCCCTTGTGGACCACCTGCAACACCCAGGCATCGGATGTAATGGCTGACCACCTGTGAGCAAAGTGGGTCAGCCGACCCCCCGTGCTGGCATAGTCAAAAACCTTCACCCTGCTGGGCCGGGGCCTGCGTGGTGGGTTTGGGGGCTTTTTGCTTCCGGGAACCGTTACCCTGTCCCCTAGGCCGCTGCCCCTGAAGGGGGGTAGTGGCCTGACATTGTGGTTGGTGATGCGTATAAGCAAACACTTTCCTCGGGTAAAAAGGCTTTTTGCCCGAGCCCTTCTTCTTCTGTGAAGGGGCCGAGGACTTCCTGGAGAGGCGAGTCCTGGTGAGAGTCTCGGACTCGAGCTCCGCCGCCTTTTCGGCCATGGGTTTGCCAAAGAGGTTTTCCCCTCGGCAAGGAACATCGACCAACTTGTCCTGCACCCATGGCTCGAGGTCGGATGATTGAAGCCAAGCCTGGCGGCGAGCCCCGATGCCGGCTCCGGCTACCCGAGCTGATGCCTCGAAGCCATCATAGGCCGCTCGAGAAATGAACTTCGAACATTCTCGAATCCCTGAGGATAAGGCCTGGAACCGCTGCAAGGGTTCCTCGGAGAGACCGGCAGAGAAACCCTCAATTTCTTTCGCCAGGTCTCGGAGGTACATACCCATATACAGCTGATATGTCTGGACCCGACAAGTAAGCATAGAGCCCTGGAAGCACTTCCTACCGAGGGCGTCCAGGTTCCGGGCCTCCTTACCCGGGGGCACCGAGGAGTGCATCTTTTGACTCTTAAGTCGATGCATGGCCGACTCCACCACCATGGAATGGTGTGGTAGTTGCGCCTTCTGGAACCCGGGGCTCTTGCGGACTCGATACATGGAATCGACCCGCTTGCTCAACACTGGCGTAGAGGCTGGGCTCTCCCACATGCGGAAGAGAAGCCGCTCCAGCATCGGGGGAACTGGTACAGTGAAGGCCTCCCTCGGGGGGGAGTCGTATTGAAGGGCCTCGAGCTCCTCGGCTCGGGGTTCCTCCTCCGGATCCGTGGGGAAGGCCAAAGCCTTGGCCATGCCCCTCACGAAGTCGGAGAACTGGGTATCCTCCGGAGGGACCGCCTCCGAGGCTCCGACTCGGGCGAATCGGAGGGGACGCACCGAGTCTGGAAAGAACCGGGTGACTCGTTCTCCTCCGTGTCCCAGCCCAACTCCTCCGAGGAGGAATCGAGCGGTTCCGCGCGGGCGGGGCCCGGGAACCGACGCCGAGGCCGGCGTCAAGGACATCGGTCCCGAACGGGAAGCCGAGGGAGACCTAGGTCGAGGATCGACTCGAGCTCGCATGGACTCGAGGATCGACTCGGCCTCCGGGGTCGACTGGAGCGTCGACGTCCCGGTGGTCGGGGCAGATGCACTGGCGAGGCCGGTGATCCATGCCCGCTGCTGGTCCATGAAGGCAGATATACTGCGCTCCAAGGACGTCAGTCTGAGATCAAGCTCAGAAGACCCAGCAGCCGCCGACTTGGGCCCCGACGGCGTCGGGCCCGACGTCGGTTCATCCGTGGAGGAGTCCAGGAGGACTATAGCACTCACATGTCTAGGAGACTCCACTTCGAGACGAGGAAGCTTCGAAGGCCTTTCCCCCTCTGACGGCCCGGGGTGTCGGGCCGGGCTAGGTGACCTGTCCCTCGAAGGACCGGGGTCACCTCCCGGCTCCACCCTCGCGGGCTTCTTCTCCCACCGGTGTTCCCGGCCGGGGGAGCCCCGCTCAGAAGAACTCCGACGATGCTCCGAGCCGGAGCCACGAGGCGTCGAGGCCTCTGACGAGGTCCGCGCGGAGTCAGAAAAGATCCAATCCCTTTGCGACTGCCGGCTCCTGAGCACCTTTGAGGACATCTTGCTGCACGGGCCGCAGCTCATAGGGTCATGCTCGGCCCCGAGGCAGCAGTCATGCGTGTCGGTGAGAGACATGAGTCTGATACAACGATCACACTTTTTAAAACCGCTGGCGGCCATCGGGGGAAAAAGAACCCTGGCAAGGTCGAAAGACCGCGCTGCCAGGGATGAAGGAAAAAAGTGGCGGGAACGCCAGTTGGAATAAATAAAACGTAGACGGGCCCAATAGAGGATATCGAGGCCCGGCGGGAAGAGGAACACACGAACCGAGAAAAATTTAACATAAAAACAAATCAAAGAATCAACTTTTCTGCGGCGGTAACAGACAACGTCTGTAGGGCTCTGCGGAAAAAAGAAGACTGAGCAAGATGGCATCCCTAGGCGGGAAGGGGACCGCGCATGCGCGCTGCAATGCCCAAAGGCTTTCTGCAAAAGCTGGGGAAAATTGCTCCGCGAGGGCTCCGTCGGCGCCGACGTCACCCATAAGTGAGGACTGACTTCCTGCTTGGTCCTGGAGAAACTCCCAGACCATGGCTCTATCCTCTCGCATCCAAGAGAATGTGATGAACATTCAGGAGAATGCTGGTAAAATTGAGGTAGCTGTTTCTACTTGTGAGCACATGAAAACGCAGTTAAATGATCATGGAGCTCAGTTAGAATCTTTGACTGATATGTCTTCTGCCCTGATTAAGGATAATGGGACTCTTCGGCACAAGATAGAGGTGCTGGAAAATGCTGCTAGGGCTGCAAATTTGCGGGTCTTAAACTTTCCACAATTAAAAGGTGTTACAGCACTGGATATGTTTAAGCGGTATTTGCAGGAGATCTTTAAAGTCCCCTCAGAATTGATTCCACCTCTGACCAAGGTATATTATCCCCCCCATGGGAAGAAGGAATCTGAAGTTCCAGTTGAAGTGTCAAATGTTGACTTTGATGTCCTGAATGTATCGGGCCTCCTTGAGGATACGGGAGGAAAATTCTGTGTTCCATCTACTTTGTTGGTCCAATGTGCCTTAGTCTCAGATAAAGAATGGCTTTTGAAGATGTTCTTCAAGAAGCGTTTGGAGATTTTCCATGGTTTATCTATTTCTATGTTTCCTGACCTTACCAGAGAAACCCAGAAGCAGCGGAAACAATTTCTCCTGCAAAAAGCTGGAGTGTTGCAAATTGGGAGGTCTTTCTTTTTAAGATTCCCTTGTAGATGCTTGGTTATATATAATTCTATAAGATATTTTTTCACTAATCCTGCTGATCTTGCTCCTTTTATTACTGCCAGGTTTCTCTCCTAATGATGTCCCAAAATAATGTAGACTCTCTGCCTTGTTAGAAGTGTGTTTGGGGTACCTCGGGGCACTTGGTCTTCCTGTTATATATATTTTTTTTCAAGGAATTTATCCTTTTGATGTCCAGGGTGCTCCTGCCCTGGATTGTTATTTGTGTTTCTCCTCTCTCCAGATTGTGGACTATGATAGAGTTTATCGGGTATATATCTATTGATTGTTCTAGGGTTGTATTTTTCACCTGTATACTCTTGTTTCTTTTGCAAGATTTGTAAAGATTTTTCTTGCTGTTTTGCTTAAAAATTATATAAATAAACAATTTTAAAAAATCAAATGCGATCATGCTATGATTACTATTGCCAAGTGGCCACAACACCCTTATCTCTTGCACCAGATTTTGTGTTCCACTAAGGACTAGGTCCAAAATGGCTTCCCCTCTTATTGGTTCATGAACCAGCTGCTCCAAGAAGCAATGATTTATTTCATCTAGAAACTTTATCTCCCAAGCATGTCCTGCGGTGGCACTGAACCAGTCGATACCAGGGTAACTGAAATCACCCATTATTATTACTGTGTTGTAACTTTTGTTAGCTTCCCTGATTTCTTTGGACATTTCATCATCCGTCTGTTCATTCTGGCCAGGCAGTCAGTAGTACACCACCACTGCCATCGCTTTCCCCTTTTGACATGGACTTTCAATCCATAGAGATTCTACAGTGTATTTTGTTTCATGCAAAACTTTAATCCTGTGTGACTCAATGCCCTCTCTAACAGAATGCAACCCCACCACCAATTTGATCTACTCTATCATTGCAATAAGATTTATTTCCTTTTTTTTTTTTTTTTTGTTACAGAAAGGAGGTATCCCCAGTGAGCACTGTTCTTCTGTGGGCAAAGGGAATTCCTTGGAATGGATTTTTTTTTAAGCATGAAGATTTGAAGAGGAAGAGGGTGGCCTCAGGAATATTTCTTTCAGAATGTTTACAGGCAAAGAGTTCAGAAAAAATGAAAGAAGGCCTGGGACTGTCTTTCTGTAGCACTGGTCTGGCAGCCTTTCCTTTGGCAGGCGGGCTTAGGCTCCCTCCCCTTCCCTATAGTTCCGATGATGTTTAAAATAGGGAGGCAGGCCACCTCCCTTGCCTTTCCACTCATATCTTACAGCTTCTCTTCTTGATAGGCAAGAATGGCGCTCCCCAATCACTGCAGTTCCCAGCCTCTCTTTTTTCATCCTAACTCCCTGTATATAGGCTTGCATTTGCATTAGCAAACAAACCTATGCATATGGACAGACTGACAAAATAGACTCACACTCAATAGGCAGTATTGTTTGCTGCAAAACATTCTTTAAAAAACGCTATCACTTTTAAAAACAATATATTTATTGTACAGCACCAAATAAATCAAGGGCACTGGCAAAACTAACATGAAATGGTGACATTCTAGCTACCAGATGTTTTCCTTTCTTGGAGTCCTGCTAGACCAGTCTAGACAAATGGGTTGTGTTCCTCTACCAGTAGAGGCGGAGACAGAGAAAAAAAATCCAGATGTTTCTTATGACCTCATTCTGCTATTATAGTTGATGCAGCTAGGAGCACACTCTAGCAGTCACAACCAAGCTATGGTCAAGAACCTCTGACCGCAAACGCTGCAGAAAGAGAAAATAGTGAGGTTTCTGGAGTCGAGCGGATTACAGGATCCGAGGCAGCATGGATTCACCAGAGGCAGGTCTTGTCAGACAAATCTGATTGATTTCTTTGACTGGGTGACCAGGGAGTTGGACCGAGGGAGAGCCCTAGATGTGGTGTATTTAGATTTCAGTAAAGCCTTTGACACTGTTCCTCACAGGCGACTTATAAACAAACTGAGCACCCTAGGGATGGACCCTAAAGTTACTGCTTGGGTTAGAAATTGGTTGGGTGGGAGGCGACAAAGAGTACAAGTAAATGGAGCTCACTCTGAGGAGAAGGATGTTACCAGTGGTGTGCCCCAGGGATCTGTCCTAGGTCCGATTCTTTTTAACATCTTTGTTAGTGATATAGCGGAAGGGCTTTCAGGTAAGGTATGCCTCTTTGCGGATGATACCAAAATCTGCAATAGAGTAGACACCCAGGAAGGGGTAGATAACATGAGGAGGGATCTAGCTAAGCTTGAAGAATGGTCTAGAATTTGGCAGCTGGGATTTAATGTTAAAAAATGTAAGGTCATGTATTTGGGCTGCAGCTATCGAAGGGAGCAATATAGTATAGGGGGTGAAGTACTTTTGTCCACTAAAGAAGAGCAGGATCTAGGCGTGGTTGTGTCTGATGATCTTAAAGTAGCTAAACAGGTAGAAAAGGCGACGGCAAAAGCTAGAAGGATGCTTGGGTGCATACGGAGAGGAATGGCTAGCAGAAAAAAGGAGGTGAGAATGCCTCTGTATAAGTCTTTGGTGCAACCTCATTTGGAGTATAGTGTGCAATTCTGGAGACCGCAACTTCAAAAGGATGTGAACAGAATGGAGTCGGTGCAGAGGGTGGCTACTAAAATGATTAATGGTCTTCATTATAAAGCATATGAAGACAGACTGAAGGATCTTAATATGTACACCTTAGAGGAAAGGCAGGATAGAGGTGATATGATTGAGATGTTTAAATACCTCCGTGGCATAAATGTTCAGGGAGAGAGCCTCTTTCAATTGAAAGCAAGTTCTGCTACGAGGTGACATGGGATGAGAGTGAAGGGAGATAGATTCAGGAGTGATATGCAGAAATATTTCTTTACAGAAAGAGTAGTGGATCCGTGGAATAGTCTCCCAGTGGAGGTGGTAGAGATGAGGACAGTAACTGAATTCAAAAAAGCATGGGACAAACACAGAGGATCTCTAAAGGTAAAAAGGGGACTGTTGTAGTTGTTATGGAAGGATAGACTAGATAGGCCATGTGGTCTTTTTCTGTCATAATATTTCTATGTTTCTATGTTTCAATGAGAATAACAAAGACGAACAGAACAAGGAACCATAACTATGTAAATAGACTATGGACAGAAGGTCTGTCAAGATAATTATGGGTTTGCAGGATCAAACCACAGAGAATAGCTGATCATAGGGGCAGGTCCTGGACTCCATGAAAAGACATTATCTGGTAAGTAAAACATCACCTTCCATATCATCCTGATAAAAAGTCCAGACGAGTGGGACGTACCAAAGCTATGACTCCAGTAGGTGGGAAGTATACAAGGCAGCCTTCAAAATCTCAGCACCAAAGGTAGTGTCCACCAGAACATGGCCATCCAAGAGGTGATGCTTGACAAAAGTGGAATGTGATGACCACATTGCTGCCTGACAAATGTCCAAGGGAATGACCAGGCTATGCTCCACCCAGGAGGATAGCCTATGAATGGGTGGAATGTGCACACAAACCCTCAGGTTCTGCAACAGATACGTCGAGGCTATCATCTCCTTTATCCAGCAGCCCAAGGTAGACCTCGTGGCCGCAACACCTTTATGTGGGCCTGCAAAAAGGACAAAAAGCCTATCTAGTTTTTGAAAGGAGTTAGTAATCTTAAGGTTCCAAAGAACCACCATCCTGACATCCACTAGGCGAAAGTCATTATCCTTTCCCTAGCACTGTTCCTTCAGAAAGGAAGGTAAATAGACCACATGATTGATATGAAAAAATGACACTTCTTTGAGCAAGAGGAAAGGAGCGGGCCAAATAAACATGACAACTAAAAGTGGGAACCAAGAACAGCAAATTACAGAAAGCACTGCTGATCCCTCTTTATAGCAATATGGAAATACGCTTCGACCAGATCCAGGGACGCAATAAATTCTCCGTTCCAAACAACCCAGATGACAGACCTCAGCATCTCCATGTGGATAAGAAAAGTCCTTAGGTGAGCATGGATGCCCTTGAGATTGAGGATCAGCAGGAGGGATCTATCTTTCTTTGGTACTACGAAATAGACTGAATACCAGCCATTGTCCCTTTCGGCAGGCAGCACCAGTATGACAGCCTGGAAGCTGAGCAGTCTTTTCAGGATAGTTTGGACGTCAGTCTTCTTTGCAGCAGAACTGCAAGGAAAAGTCAAGAAGGCATCTAAGATGGGATCCCTGCATTCCAGGCACATAGTTACATTGAATGATATTTAGCACTCAGCGGTCTGAGGTCACCTCAGAATGGACCCCCAACCAACAATGTGTCTGGCGTGAGAAGTCAGACCTAGAGGAGACTGCATCCTGAGGACCACAAGCTCCATGAAAGGACCAAGTTCCAGTACATTCATAGCAAAACACCGCTGAGAGAGAAGGTTGGATGATAGATGACAGAAGGGTAAAAGGGGCACTAAGACAGGAGAGACTAAATAAATTATTTGCTTCAGTCTTTACTGAAGATTTAGGAAACTTACCCATGCCAGAAATTATATTTAAAAGTGATGTATCATATGAATTTAAACAAATTGTGATAAATCGGGAATATGTAATACAGCTATATGATAAATTAAAGAGTAGCAATTCACTTGGACCCGATTATATACATTCCAGGGTACTGAAAGAACTGAAATACAAGCTTACAGACCTACTATTAGTAATCTGTAAACTATCATTAAAAACACCTGTGGTATCTAAACATTGGAGAATGGCCAATGTAACGCCAATTTTTAAAAAGGTTTCCAGGGATGATCCAGAAAAATACAAACCAGTCAGCCTGATGTCAGTACCAAGCAAAATGGTAGAAACTATTATAAAAGAACAAAATTACTGAATATGTAGATAGCCATAGTTTAATGGCAGAAAGCCAACGTGGATTTAGCCAAGGAAGATCCCGTTTTCCTAATCTGTTATATATTTTTTTATTTTATATTTCATTTTACAATAAATCCAAGCATATACACACTTGTACAGAAATAGGGGTACAGACTCAAACACACATTGGTACAAAAATAAAGAAAACAGAGAACCTGCCTAGACAGACCACACCTCGGGCCCACAATAAACCAAGGAGACAAGTGAAAATCTATCAAACAAAACATGTGAAGAAAAATAACAGGTAACTAAGCAACTAAGCATAATCCTATTGTAGTGGGGACTGGTCCAATTCAGTTGAGCGAAGGGCACTCAAAAAGGCCAACAGCTGGGACAGCTCAAAGAAAATGTAAGTAGTATAGCGTAGCCCCGCCATACCTCTCCACACTTATCACAACTCAACCCCCCAACAGGACCAGGAGAACACACAACAAACACTTTATGCATCCCACAGAACATACGCAATGCCAAAACCTTCACCAGTAACAGAGCTTTCACATACACAGCGCCCGCCCAATGGAATAATCGCATGAACTAAGAAGCAACAATGATTTACAAGATTTTCGGAAACACTTAAAAACCTATTTATTCCAAGAATATTAAAATATGACCTAATGCGACTGCACTATATAAATGACCCGAAGCAAAAACCCTCGGATATGCAACTTGTAAATATATATATGTACCGATGCAATAGCACACAAGCTTATGTAAACAACCTGAAACTCAAACCACTAATATGCAACCTGTATATGTGTACATAACCTTCAAATGATCTACTGTACAAATCCAATTATGTGCTATGCATATGCAAATGTGTAAAATGATAACTGTGTGAAGTTTTCGATGTAAACCGCTACTGATCGTTGGAAGAAGAGGTATATAAATGTAACCAAATAAATAAATAAAATATAACTTACTCATGCATTTGCATGGAAATTTTAAAAAAAATTGAGCTCCCAGCTGCTGAACCCTAGGACGGAGCAACAGACACTTTCCTTCTCCTTTGAGTTTCCCTTGATAGATCTGGAAAAACCTGTACAGTTAAAGCCTTAAAGATCATACTACGTTTCCAAAAATACAATCTTAAAAAACAATCCTGGTCAGAAGAAAGAGAACATGTTACCAATAACGTAGGTGGTGAGACATATTCGGACACAGAGGACTCTAATATGGCTGAGAGATCTAACGAGTCAGCCTGCTCAGTACCTGGTATTATCCCACCACCTTGCCCTTTCTTAACAAAAGGAAGATAATACAGCTTAGTCATTTGGGGATAAGATTCTACTGGCACCCCAAGAGTTCCAGACTGTTACATTTTTTTTGAAGGTGTGAATAAACAGATAAATGTGAGCTGGTTGATATAGCTTATCTGGATTTTCAGAAAGCCTTTGACAAAGTTCCTCATGAGAGAGTCTTGGCAAAATTAAAAAGTCATAGGATAGGAGACAGTGTACATTTGTGGATCAGAAACTGGTTCAAAGATAGAAAGCAGAGATTAGGACTAAATGGCCAATTTTGTCAATGGAGAAAGGTGAATAGTGGAGTACCCCCAGGGATATATGCTAGGCCTGCGGCTTTTTAAGATATTCATAAATGATCTGGAAATGGGAATAACGGGTGAGGTTATCAAATTTGCAAATGACACAAAATTATTGAAAGTTGTTAAATCACAAGAGGATTATGAAAAACTGCAAGAGGATCCTGAGAAACTGGAAGACTAGGTGTGCAAGTGGCAGATGAAATTTAACGAGGGCAAGTGCAAAGTTATGCACCTACAAAAGAACAACCCAAACTATGGTTACACAATGCAAGGTTCCACATTAGGAATCACCACCCAGGAAAATGATCGTGGATGATACATTGAAACCTTCTACCCAGTGTGCAGAGGTTGCCAAGAAAGCAAATAGAATGTTAGGAATCATAATGGAAGGAATGGAGAATAAAACCAAGGATACTATAATGCCTCCATATCACTCCATGCTGCGACCACACCTTTAATATTGTGTGCAATTCTGGTCGCCATATCTCAAAAAGGATACAGCAGAATTAAAAAAGGTACAGAGAAGAGCCACCAAATTGGTAAAGGGTACCCCTATGAAGAAAGGCTCTAAAGGTTAGGGCTCTTCAACTTGGAAAAGAGACAGCTGAGGGGAAATATGAGTCTATAAATTAATGAATTGAGTAGAACGAGCAAGCGTCTATCGGTTGTTCACTCCATCAAAAAGTAGAAAGACTAGGGGACATCCAATAAAGTTACAATGCAACCCATTTAAGACTAATAAGAGAAAACATTTTTTAATTCAACATATAATCAAACTCTTGAATTTGTTATCGGAGGATGTAGCAAAAGCTGTTAGTGTAGCTGGGTTTAAAATGGGGATGGTTAAGCAGGGGGGAATGGAAGATAGGGGTGGGGGGGCGAGGGTAGGGGTAATATAAGGAGGGAGTATGAAGGTTAATGCAGGCGGTAATATATGCAAGTCAGGGTTAAGGTGAAGGGGGTTGAAGGGGAGAGGGGGAGGGATGGGGATGTAATTAAAGCAAGAGTGGTGTAGATAAGAGTTGCGGAGTAACAGGCGGTGCTTCAGAAGGCACTGTAAGCAAAAACAAAATAGATGTTAGAGATACCGGTGATACGCCTGTTCAAACAAAGTGCTTTACAGATGTTGAGTATTGTGTTTATGTTTTTGCTGAATAAACTTTAAGATACAAAAAAAAAAAAAAAGGTTTGGACAAGTTCCTAGAGGAAAAGTCCATAAACCATTATTAAAGAGGACCCAGGAAATGCACTGCTTACCCCAGAACAAGCATTGTGGAACCTGTGTGCCTTTTTGGGAACCTGCCAGGTATTTGTGACCTCGATCGGCCATTGTTAAAAATAGGATATTGGGCTTGATGGACCTTGGTCTGACCCAGTATGGCATTTCTTATGTTCTTATAGGTAGTAATTCCAAAAGGCGGGCAAGGAGGTAAGTACCAGTGGTTCTCTATCCCTTCCCTTTCTTGCCCTCTGGGCAACATATAGGTGGCCTGGGTCCACTAAAATTCCCAGGCCATGGCCTGGGTTGAAAGCTCTGATTGAATGCTGGGGGCAGTAGTATGGGTTGTAGTCGCATGCCATAGGCTGCATAGGCCCCACTTGCACTAGTGGAATCACTATCCACTCTTGTGTGAAAGTACTACTACTACTACTGAGCATTTGTATAGTGTTACAAGACAAACGCAGCACTGCACATACATGTAAGAGACAGTCCTTGCTCATTAGAGCTTACAATCTAGTCAAGACAGACAACACATAAGGTGTAGACAGGGATAAAACAAGGGGGAATGGTAAAGAAAGCACAGTTACTTACCTGTAACAGGTGATCTCTGGGAACAGCAGGAATTAGTCCTCACATATGGGTACGTCGGTACCGACGGAGCCTGCGCGGGAAAGCTCCCCAGCCTTTCAGATGAAAGGCTTTTGGGGCCTCCCACTGCACATGCGCGCTGCCTTCCCGCCTTCCTGACCAGCTCTCCTCAGTTCGAGTTTATAGCTGAGACAATAGAGAGAGGAAAGGAAGATAGATAGATAGAGATACAACTCCTAGGGGAGGTGGGTGGGTTGTGAGGACTAATTCCTGCTGTTCCCAGAGATCACCTGTTACAGGTAAGTAACTGTGCTATCTCCAGGAACAAGCAGGAATAAGTCCCACACATATGGGGACTCCCTAGCTAAGATGCCTGGGAGATCCCCCTCCAAGGGTAAACCATCTTCGTATGGATCTCAGGCATCCATCCAGGGAAGGTGGGCAGGAGTTGTTTAAGTATGGAACAGGTGTTTGAGGACAGCCTGACCAAACAAGGCATCCCGGCGGGAGTCCTTGTCCAAGCAGTAATGGGCTGTGAAGGTATGAACCGAGGCCCAAGTGGCTGCTCGACAGATCTGATCTATGGACACAGAGTGAAGATGAGCCATAGAAGTGGCCATGGCTCGCACATTGTGAGCTGTGACATGGCCTTCCAGAGAAATGTTCTTACTCTGGTAAGCAAAAGAAATACACTGAGCAATCCAATTGGAAAGTGTACATTTGGTGACTGGAAGTCCCAAATGAGAAGGATCAAAAGCCACGAAAAGTTGGGAAGACTTTTGATGTGGCTGAGTCCTGTTGAGGTAAAAGGCGAGAGCTCTTTTACAGTCAAGAGTATGAAGGTTCCTCTCTGCACTGGATGCATGAGGAGCTGGGAAAAAAACAGGTAGATATACCTCTTGATTAAGATGAAAAGGCGAGACCACTTTAGGCATAAAGTGGGGATTCGTCCTAAGGACCACCTTATCATGATGAAATCTGGTATAAGGTGGATTAGCCACCAAAGCCTGCAGTTCACTGATGCGGCGAGCCGAAGTGACTGCAATAAGGAAAAGAACCTTCCAGGAAAGAAATTTCAGGGAGGTAGATACCAACGGTTCAAAAGGTGGCTTCATAAGTTGACCCAGAACTAGATTCAAGTCCCATGCTACCGGAGGAGGTCGGATGGGAGGCTTAGTGAGGGTCAGGCCTCTCATGAATCTTGCAATAAGAGGATGAGAGGAGACAGGTTGTCCATTTATAGGTTTTAAGGATGCTGCAATAGCACTTAAATGGACACGTACTGAATTCGTCTTGAGGCCTGCATTGGAAAGATGCAGGAGATAGTCCAGTAGAGAATTCAAAGGAAGTGCTAGAGGGTCAAGACCCTGTTGCGCACACCAAATGGAAAAACGTTTCCATTTGAAAGCATAGGAAACGCCTAGTAGAGGGCTTCCTAGAGGCATGAAGGAGATCTTTCACTGGTTGGGAAAGATTAAACTCATGAAGGCTTAGCCTTCAGTCACCAAGCTCGGAGATGTAGGGACTTGGGGTTTGGATGCCACAAAGTCCCCTGCTCCTGAGACAGAAGGTCTGGTGCAGCTCCCAGGTCCAGGGAGGAGCCCTGGGAGAGCTGTAGAAGGAGAGGGAACCACACTTGGCGTGGCCAGCGTGGAGCAATGAGGATCATGGATCCGTGATCCCTCTGAAGTTTGAACAGAGTCTTGGGAATCAAAGGAATGGGTGGAAAAGCGTAAGGAATTCCTGACCCCAATGTAGGAGAAAGGCATCGTTGGCCAGAGCTCCCTGACACGGAGTCCTGGAACAGAACCGGGGAAGTTTGGCATTCCACGGACTTGCAAAGAGGTCTATGTCCGGGGTCCCCCATTCCTGAAAGATTCTGCGTATCTGGTCCATATGCAGGGACCATTCGTGTGGGAGCAGAACTCGACTGAGTCTGTCTGCCCGAGAGTTTTGAACTCCTGGAAGATATACTGCCAGAAGATGAATTTGATGCTCTCTGGCGAAGGCCCATAATCTGAGAGCTTCGTTGCAAAGCGACAGAGAGCCCGTCCCTCCTTGTTTGTTGACATAGAACATGGCTACCTGATTGTCTGTCTGGACTAGGACAGTCAGGTTGACAAGGAGGGTGTGGAAGACTGTGAGGGCAAGGAAGATTGCTCGCAGTTCCAGAAGGTTGATGTGAAGGGTGGTCTCCTGAGGAGACCAGGTGCCCTGAGTGGAGAGGTGTTGGAGATGAGCTCCCCACCCTGTTTGGGAGGCATCTGTTGTGAGGGTTGCTTGGGGCAACGAAGGTTGGAAGGGAATCCCCAACAACAGATTTTTGGAGAATGTCCACCACTGGAGAGACCAAAACAGTCGTTTTGAGGTGAGTATTTGGTCTGAGAGCAGTCCTGATGCTTGAGACCACTGGGTGGTCAAAAGCCATTGAGCTGCCCTCATATGAAGACGAGCGTAGGGCACCACATGGACCGTGGAGGCCATGTGGCCCAGACGTTGCAGCATTTCTCTGGCTGAGAAGTGACTTCTGGACTGAGCCTGGGAGGCCAAGCTTATTAGCCTTTGGCCTCGGACCAGAGGGAGGTAGGCCCTTGCAGTGGTGGAGTCCAATTGGGCCCCTATGAATTCCAGGGACTGAGTAGGGATGAGTTGGGACTTGGGAACGTTTACCACAAGTCCCAGATACTGAAGAATACGCCTTGTGCGGTCCAGAGAAATCTGGGCTTCTGACTGAGATGGAGCTCGGATGAGCCAGTCGTCCAGATATGGGAAGACAAAGATTCCCATGCCTCTGAGAAATGCGGCTATGACTGCCATGCATTTTGTGAAGACTCTTGGAGCAGAGGCCAGACCGAAGGGTAGTACTCTGTACTGGAAATGTTTTCCCTGGAACAGAAAGCGAAGATATTTTCTGTGGGATGGATGGATGAGTATATGAGTGTACGCATCTTTGAGATCTAGAGAACAAAGCCAATCCTGACTGTGAAGGTATGGAAGGAGAATGCCCAGAGAGAGCATTTTTAATTTCTCCTTGAACAGAAACTTGTTCAATTCTCTCAGATCTAGGATAGGTCTGAAACCCCCTGTCTTCTTTGTTATGAGAAAATAAGGGGAGTAGAAACCTAACCCCTGTTGAGGAGGAGGAACCTCCTCTATTGTCCCTTGGGCAAGGAGAGAAGAGACTTCCTGACCCAACAGGGTCAGAAGAGATGGGGGAGAACTGAATTGCCTCACCATGGTATGGGGAGGAAGGCTGGAGAAATGAAGTTTGTAACCCTCCCTGATAATAGAGAGGGTCCATTGCTCTGATGTGATTTGTTCCCATCTGGGAGCAAAAAGAGCTAGCCTTCCAGGAATGGTGAGGGGCTCTGGTTGTTCTAGAGCCAGAAACGGCAAGTTCTCTAGGGGCAAGTCAAAACCCCTGAGGGGGTTGAGCCTGCTGGGGTGCAGCAGACACTGCAGGCTTTGACTTTACTTGCTTAGATTGCTGACGCTTAGCAGCAAAGCGAGGCTGACAGATTGCTGGCCAGTATTTGTGGAAAATCTGGCCTTCTTATAGTAAGGCCTTTTAAAAGACTTCTTTTTGGCAGGGGTAGAAGTAGACTTAGAAAGTCTATCTAGAGTGGCATTTTCTGCATCCATTTGAGCAGCTTTAATTTGCCAGTCTTCACCAAATAAGTTCTCACCTGTACAGGGCAGATTCCTGAGGCCATCTACAACCCAGGGTTCTAGGTCAGAAGCCTGGAGCCAAGCAAGACGTCGGGCTGCAATAGCAATTCCTGAAGCCCTGCCAGCAACCTCAAAGGAATCAAAGGCTGCCCTGTTGGAGAACTTGGAGACCTCTGAAAGTTGTGTCACCATAGAAAAGAAGTCCGCCCTTTGATCATCAGGGATAAAGGGGGCAAAATGCTGTACCTTTAGGGCAAGTTGTCCAAGAAACATGCCCATATAAAGGCTATAAGAATTGATCCTGGCTATAAGCATACTAGCCTGGAACATCTTTCTACCAAAAGAGTCAAGGGTCTTACATTCTCGCCCTGGAGGGGTAGAAGAATGCCTTTTAGGACTCTTTATTTTCTTCATGGCAGACTTCACCACAATAGAGTGGTGAGGCAGCTGAGTTTTTTGGAACCCAGGAGAAGGAGGGACCCGATACATGGTGTCCAACCTACGGGAATGGGGAGACAGTGTTAAAGGAGTCTCCCACAAATCCATCAAGTGTTCTTGAAGGATTTCATGGATAGGCAGAGTGACTGCCTCTTTAGGAGCTTTAGAGTATCCTAAAATATCCAATTTTTTTGATCTGGGTTCTTTTTCAGAAGATGTAGCAATAGAAAGTCCTTTAGCTACATCAACAATGAAATCCTGAAAGGATAAATCCTCTGGAGGAGACATCCTCCTCTTTGGAGAAGAGGGCTCCTCAGGAAGAGCAAGCTCAGCAGAGTCATCAGAGGAATTGAATTCATCAGAAGAATCTGAGTATTCTCTTTGTGCTTTCAATGCACGATACGCATACCGATCGGTATCGACATCGGGCATGGGATCGGTATTGGGCGAAAGCCTAAATCCGGCATGCGGAACCGATCGACGTTTGGAAGTCGATGGTCTCGGTTCCGGTGTGGATACCGGAACCGGGGTCGGTACCAGGGCGTCGCAGCCTTAATGAATGCCAGAACGGCCTGCTGCATGGTCTGGACAGTATTTACATCTGTAAATAGACTGTAAATAGTTTCCCTTGTTATCCAAGTTCCTTCCCTTGTTATCTGTAAACTCATGCTTGTTATTGTACTGAGACCTTTGTTCTGTGTAAACCGCGCTGATGCTGAATAGTGCGGTATATAAGAGAATGTAAATAAATAAATAAATAAAATAAATAAATTGCCCATAGACGCCACTGCTGCCTGGATGTCGGTACCGGTATGGGCCGGTACCCCAGAGCAGTCCAACAGGTGATCAGTCGAGGCCGTGCCATCGATGTCAACCTGTGACCCCATGGTTGCTTTGGAGGCCGGAGCCTCCCGCCGGGGTTTTTTGGCCTGGGCAGAATCCTCGAACTCAAGATTGAGAGCCTCTCGATCTTTAGAAAGAGATTTGCTTTTAGAGGATTTGCCCACAGAAGTTTTGGTTACCTGAGATCCATCCGGAGAGGAAGACCTGGATGACTGTGATGCTGGATTATCTGAAGCAAACAGCACATGGAATTTGTTGGCCCGGTTCTGCAACCCACGTTTAGACATCTGGGAGCAGGATGGGCAGTCCGGTATGGAGTGGTCAGGTCCCAAACATTTAAGACACCATTCATGGGTGTCTGTGACAGAAATGACAGCACTGCACTTGGTACACTTTTTAAAACCAGGGACTGGCTTCTCCATGAGGAGAATTTGTGTAGGCCTAAAGGCCTAACAAAAGTTACCAAGCTGTGCTGAAGAAAATAAAAAAGTCTTTTTTTTTTTTTTTTTAAAAGAAAGAAAGAGAGACCGGCGGTACCGGTTTCGGTATGGGGAAGGCAGGTACGCGGTCTAAAGAAACAAACAAAATTAACAATTTCTTCAGCGGTGACAGGAACACGACCTGCTGGCTCCGCGGAAAAAAGAGAAACTGAGGAGAGCTGGTCAGGAAGGCGGGAAGGCAGCGCGCATGTGCAGTGGGAGGCCCCAAAAGCCTTTCATCTGAAAGGCTGGGGAGCTTTCCCGCGCAGGCTCCGTCGGTACCGACGTACCCATATGTGAGGACTTATTCCTGCTTGTTCCTGGAGATACAAGGAGATCAGGTGAGTCAAGATCCAAAAGCAGCAACAAAGAGGTGTGTTTTCAGCCTGGATTTGAAAAGGGTCAGAGAAAGTGCCTGGCGTAGACACAGGCAGTTTGTTCAAGGCGTAAGGTGCAACAAGGTGAAAGGAGCGAAGACTGGAGTTAGCAATAGGAGAGAAGGGCACATAACAACTCTTCACTTGGGGGGGGGGGGTTGCAACTCGATGCCTGGACATTGGTTACCTACCTGCCTGTGTTAGCTGAGTATTGTTGCCATGACCCCCAATCAGCTTTCTAAGCTCCCAGCATTGGCCATTGCGAATTTGCATTGTTCCTCAATTGTGGGCTGTTGGTGTAGCACCATAGTATCATTCTCTGCACCATGCTGCTTCATAGATGTATACACTAGACTTGGGGCCTTTGCCTTACTCAGACATTGGTACTGCTGTGTGGGGGCTGCTTTTCATCCTCCCTTTTTGCTTTCCCTTGCTGCTACCACCACACGTCCCAGGATTGGGATTCTTGTTGCTCCTTGTCTGCATGTGGCTACTTCCAGCCCTATTGCTGGTCATATTGGCTTTTGGTTTTTCCTGGCATGTGGTTCTGCTTGCTAAGCTTGGCAATCCGAAGTTCCATCAATGATTCTTGTGCTGCATTCAGACAATCTGGGTCGCTTGATCCATTCAATTGGAGTGATTCCTCTTGGATAGATATTATAGCATTCATTGCTTACCACTCAAGATGCCTGTGGCGATAATTTAATTTTTAATTTAATTAACAGATTTTTTATATACCGCTCCTTCCATTGATCAGATGCGGTTTCCATAGAACAACAATAAACAGTACAAGCTGTTTTTACATATAACAATTTGTAACTTGGGTATTACAGGTAACAATTAACAATTAGTTAACTATGTACAAATGAAACAGGATTAAACTATATACAGAGTTATGTGTCTTCAATACATTGTTGTAGGGGTACAGTATTTCATTCCTTTGTTGGTCAATGTATTATCTGGCGTATGATTATCCTTTATCTAGCTGAGAGATGAGAGGTGAGTTCGTTACAGATCCATAGTGCATTGTAAATAAGTGTGTTTTAATTTTTTTCCTAAACTCCATGATTTCAGGTAATTGTCTTAATTCTATTGGGATTGTGTTCCACAAGATGGGGGCAGCATGGGAGAAGGCTTTCTTATTTGTGGATTTTTTGGCCCTAATGAATTCTATTGGTGTTGTTAGTTTATTTAAGGTTTATTTGGGTCTCTTCTTTTTGCTGAGTAAGATGACCAAGTCCTGCCAATACCAAGATGCCACCACCACAACACCTCATGTTTTAAGTGGCCTGCCCTTCCCAAGACGGTCTCCACGTCAGGACTACAGTTTGTCCTCCACAAGATGGCCACTGCTCCTTTACATGCATTTCCATCCCAATATCCAAGATAGCCACTGCCCAATGCTCCAGGCCCTTAACAGGACAGAGCTTGCTGCCTGGGGAGAATTACTGCTGCAAGTCTATCAGGATGGTTTAGCTCTGCTCACCAATACTTTTCTGCCATTCATGGATGGGCCAGCTGCTTCAGGGCACTATCACCATGACAATCCAACCTGTGCAGCTCTGGTCTACTCCCAGATGCTCAGATGCTGCTGGCAATCAATGCCCCAGCTGGGGCCCACATGTAGTGAAACAGCTCACCCAGAAGTAAAGTTCAGCAGAATTGCAGTGTGCAAAGAGGGTATGATTTCCTTTATACCACGGCTAGCTCCTCCTGGGTGTAATCCCCCTACCTCTCAACCGGGGGCCAGGTGGGTCCTGGACCGGTTTCCATGCAGCTACTGAAAGCTATGCTAACCCCTGATGAGAAAAGAGGGGAGAAGGCACCGAGGTCAGGGGGGGCACGATGCCATATTAACGTCGGCTGCCATGCACTCCGACCCATTGCCTCCAGAAACTTCTTACAAAATGGTAATGTGATTACCTTGCAATCCCTTAGGTTCCCTGCCTGTTGCCTCTGGTCCAACAAACTCTTCTTCTTCTTCTACTGTGAACACCAAGCAAAATAGTGTTTAAGATAACCATGTCTTTCCTGATCATTCACCTCACTCAGTCTGTTCGACACTAACTTTTTGCTAGTTCTTTCTCAGTTTTCCTCTTTTCACTTTTGTATCTATTGGAAGACACTCAATGCAAAAGACTGGAAAGCCCCCATCTCACTGCTGGAATGCTGTCTGAATCTTAGTTTTAAGGTTTTGTTCAGATATTAAAGTTGTTTACTTACTTAGGTTTGCTAGAGAAACCTATACTAATACAACTATATCTTATAAGTTAAATGGACTTTGTTCACCTCAAGAATAATCTCAGGTCCTTAATAAATGTATTCCAGATGAGGATAACCATCTGCACCTGAAGGTGCTTTTGATCACCTCCCCCTTTAATAGGTTTAAGAGCCTATAAAGCTAAGAGTACCACTGGAGTGGGTGGGAGTCGGGAGGGAGGGAGGGAAAGCGTAGTTACTCACCTGTAACAGATGATCTCCGGGAACAGCAGGAATTTAGTCTTCACATATGGATATCGTCGGTACCGACGGAGCCTGCGCGGGAACGCTCCCCAGCGTCCAATAGGAATGCTTTTGGGAGCATCCCTCAGCACATGCGTGCTGCCTTCCCGCCTTTCCAACTGTCCCTCTTCAGTTAAGTTTGTAGCTGAGTGAAAGGATAGAGGGAAAGAGATAGAGACACAACTCCTAGGGGAGGTGGGTGGGTTGTGAAGACTAAATTCCTGCTGTTCCCGGAGATCACCTGTTACAGGTGAGTAACTATGCTGTCTCCAGGAACAAGCAGGAATGTAGTCTTCACATATGGGGACTCCCTACTTGAAGATGCCGGGGAGATGGCCCCAGGAAGCTGCCACCTATAGTGAGGTGGGCCATGCTTCCTCCCATGGATCTCTGGCATCCTACCAGGGTTGGTGGGTAGGAGTTGAATTAAGTCTGAAAGAGATGTTGAAGAACAGCCTGGCCAAAGAAGGCATCCCGACGGGAGGCTTTATCTAGGCAGTAGCGGGCTGTGAAGGTGTGCACCGAAGCCCAGGTGGCTGCTCGACAGATGTCATCGATAGACAGAGTGAAGGTTAGCCATAGAGGCTGCCATGGCTCTCACATTATGCGCTGTGACATGGCCTTGAAGAGGAAGACTCTTACTCTCATAAGTAAAGGATATTTATTTATTTTATTTATTTATTTATTTACATTCTCTTATATACCGCGCTATTCTGCATCAGTGCGGTTTACATTGAACAAACAAATTACATTGAACAGGGCATTATAACTTGGAGATAACTATTTTACAGGGAACATGGGCTATGGAGGGTTAAGTGGCTTGCCACCATTTGAACACATTACCCCTATACTAGCAAACCTTCACTGGCTCCCAATTCAATCCAGAATAAATCACAAATTGATTATCACTACATTTAAGACACTAAATACAATGGCCCCAGTCCCCTTAACAAAACTTATTACTAAAGACACATCCCAAACTATGCTACGGAGAGGCCACACGAATAAAATTAGGATCCCGAAAGAATTCACAACTACTAAAAAAACTACTAATAAAAAAGCGTTTTCACATGCAGCTCCCACCCTATGGAACTCCCTCCCCGAAGAAATAAGGGCATTAAATGATGCAAAGGAACTCCGCAAGAAATTAAAAACATATCTATTCATCTCCCATTTTGGCACACTTGAAAATACCTTACCTCTAACAGGTAATGGTTAATAGCGACCTAAGGTACACCAACTCCAATTCTCCTACCTAACTACAATTAAAGTCGATTAAATAACTACTTGTAATTCTTGTAAATAGATATATGTAATAGTTCAAAATATGTAAATAGTTCGATTGTTATTTAACAAATTCTACTATATTTAATCCATTCATGTTTAATGTATTTAGCAAAATTGTACCTAGTTAACTAATGTTCCATGTAAAACAGACTTGTAAATCTGTTCATTCCTTGTTCACTGTGAACCGCACCTGATCTGTGGAAGGTAGCGGTATATAAGCAACTGTTAAATAAATAAATAAAAAATAAAGGAGCACCTGTGGGACTAGAAACCCCAGTCCTTCCGGCCCAAGGTTGCTGTCCTCTAGTGGGATTTGAACCCCTGACCTTCTGGCCTGAAGTACCTTGCCCCAATCACTAGGCCACTCCTCCACTCCTGGATGGATGCATTGTGCAATTCATTTAGATAGAGTTCTTTTGGAGAATGGAAGTCCCAAATGACTAGAATCAAAAGCAACAAAAAGTTGAGAAAACTATCTATGTTGCTGTGTTCTTTGTAGGTAAAAAGCCAAGGCTCTTTTACAGTCCAAAGTATGAAGGGTCCTTTCTGCATTAGAGGCATGAGGCCTTGGAAAGAATACAGGAAGGTAAATCGATCGATTTAAATGAAAAGGTGAAACCACCTTTGGCATAAAATGTGGATGAGTTCTGAGAACAACCTTATCATGGTGAAACCTTGTATAAGGGGGATCTGCCACTAAAGCTTGCAATTCACTAATGCGACGTGCAGAGGTGACTGCAATTAGGAAGATGACATTCCAGGATAAAAACTTTAGAGTTGTAGTGGCTAAAGGTTCAAAGGGCGGTTTCATGAGCTGTCCGAGAACTAGATTTAAATCCCATGCCACCAGTGTTGACCTGATGGGAGGCTTTGTTAATAGAAGACCTCTCATAAATCTTGCTATGAGTGGATGAGAGGAAATTGGCTGTCCATTTAGAGGCTTATGGGAAGCTGCAATTGCACTAAGATGGACTCTTACTGAATTGGTCTTTAGACCAGAATTTGATAAATGAAGTAGGTACTCTAGTACCGATTCCAAAGGTATCATAAGGTGGTTTAAGCCCTTTTGAGAACACCATATAGTAAAACATTTCCACTTAAAGGCGTCTTGTGGAAGGTTTTCAAGAAGTCTGAAGGATATCCTTTACCTGTTGGGAAAGGTTAAGATCCTGCAGGTCTAGGCTTTCAGCAACCAGGCCCTGATATGCAGGGACTGGGGATTCGGGTGCCATAGCATCCTGTTCTCTTGGGAGAGAAGGTCTGGAGCACAGCCTAACTCCAGAGGTGCAGCTAGAGAGAGATGTAGAAGCAGGGGATACCACGTTTGTCGTGGCCACCGTGGCGCTATAAGGATCATACGACCTCTGTCTCTCTGAAGCTTGAAGAGTGTTTTCGGGATGAGGGGAATGGGTGGGAAGGCATAGAGGAAGTCCTGACCCCAGTGAAGGAGGAAGGTGTCCCTTGCCTGGCAATTGTGAGCCGGAATTCTGGAACAGAACCGGGGAAGTTTGGCACTCAGTGGACTTGCAAAGAGGTCTATGCCTGGGGTTCCCCAGATTTGAAATATCTTTGTCACCTGGTCTAGGTGAAGAGACCATTCGCGAGGCAGCAGTACACGGCTGAGTTTGTCTGCCCAAAGGTTTTGAATGCCTGGAAGATATACCACGAGAAGGTGAATTTGATCCTCTCTGGCGAGGGTCCATAGTCGTAAAGCTTCATTGCATAACGACAGAGAGCCTGTTCCGCCCTGCTTGTTCACGTAGAACATGGCTACTTGATTGTCCGTTTGGACTAGGACTGTCTTGTAGCTGAGCTGGGCATGGAATACTCGAAGAGCTAGATAGATTGCTCTGAGTTCTAGGAGGTTTATGTGAAGACAAGCCTCCTGTGGAGTCCAGGTACCCTGGATGGAGAGATGGTGCAAGTGTGCTCCCCATCCCACCTGTGATGTATCTGTTAGGGTGGCCTGGAATAGGGGCTGTTGGAAAGGAGACCCTACTAAAAGATTCTCCAGTGATTGCCACCATTGTAGGGACAAGATCAGTCGTCGTGAGTTTGATATCTTGTCCGACAGACGTCCTGTGGCCTGTGTCCACTGTGTGGATAGGGTCCACTGGGCTGCTCGCATGTGGAGGTGAGCATAGGGAACTACATGAACTGTGGATGCCATATGTCCCAGTAATTGCAGCAGTTCTCGAGCAGTTAGGGAGGACTTTCCCGCTGCTTGAGAAGCTAGTTGCACTATGCGAAGACAGTGGGGCTGTGGGAGGAAAGCCCTTGACTGTCTGGTATCTAAACAAGCTCCTATGAACTCCAGGGTCTGAGAAGGAACAAGTTGGGATTTTGGGAAGTTTATGACCAATCCCAGTATTAGAGGATTCGCACTGTGCGAGACAGTGCAAAGCTGGCTTCTGCAATCGTGGGGGCTCGAATGAGCCAGTCGTCCAAGTAAGGGAAGACGAATATCCCTAGGGTTCGCAGGAATGCAGTTACTACTGCCATGCATTTCGTGAATACTCTTGGTGCCGAAGCCAGACCAAAAGGAAGAACGCTGATTGGAAGTGTTTTCCCTTGAAAACGAATCATAAGAATTTCTTGTGATCTGGATGGATCAGAATGTGAGTATATGCATCTTTTAGATCTAGAGAGCAAAGGCAATCCTGACTTTGAAGGTATGGCAGAAGAGTTCCCAGAGAAATCATTTTGAACTTTTCTCGGAACATATATTTGTTCACTTCTCTGAGGTCTAAAATGGATCTGTGTCCTGCTGTTTTCTTTGGAATAAGAAAATAGAGGGAGTAGAACCCTGTCCCCTGTTGGAGAATGGGTACTTCCTCTATTGCTTCCTGAGCAAGGCACGTTGAGACCTCTTGATTCAGTAGATTGTTTGCAGAGGTTTGGGAATTGAATTGTCTTACGATTGTAGGAGGGGGAATGCTGTGAAAATGAAGCTTGTAGCCCTCTCCTACAATGGACAGAGTCCAATTTTTTGCTGTTATTTGGTGCCACCTGTTGGCAAAATGACACAACCTGCCTGGAATGTTTAGGGGTTCAGGACTCTTCAGAGGCAGGAACGCTAAGCTCTCTAGGAAGGAGTCAAAGCCCTTGAGGGGGGCTGAGCCTGTGGAGCTGGTTGAGCTCTCGGGCCTTTTGGCTTCTTTTCTCGTCTGGATTGTTGCTGTTGTCTTTTGAGCAACTTGACCCTGACCTTGCCCTTGCTGGGTATAGGATGGATAAAACTTCCTCTTTTTGCTGAAAAAAGGGTTTTTATAGGGTTTCCTTTTTGGCTGGAGTGGCTGTAGTTTTTGACAATCTGTCTAAAGTGATATTATCAGCATCTATCTCATTAGCCTTTTCCTGCCAATTCTTGCCAAAGAGGTTTTTTCCTATGCAAAGAATGTTTCCTAATTTATCCTGTACCCAAATCTCCGAGTCTGATGCCTGAAGCCAGGCAATCCGACGTGCACCAATGGCAATAGCACAAGTTCTGCTGATGCATTCAAAGCAGTCAAAGCCTGCATGATTTACAAACTTGGAAATGTCTTGAGCATGTTTGACAAGAGTAAGGAAGACTTGTCGTTTGTCATCAGGGAGAAGGGGGCTCATAAGCTCCAAATCTCCTGTGACTTCTTTGAGGAATATTCCCATATATAAAATATATGAGCTGATCCTAGCTGAAAGCATGGAAGCCTGAAAGGTTTGGAGCCCAAAGGCGTCACGAGTCCTGCATTCACGACCTGGAGGATTGCGTGCATGTCTTTTTGTACTTTTCATCCTACGCATGGCTGATTCCACTACCATTGAATGGTGTGGTAGCTGAGTCTTTTGAAAGCCAGGACATGGTGGAACTCGATACATGGTATCGAGTCTCCTAGAATGAGGAGATGTGGTCAAAAGTGTTTCCCACATTCTGAGCATCAAATCATGAAGAATTTCATGAATGGGCAGAGTAGCTGCCTTTTTGGGAGCCTTAGGGTATTGGAGAATTTCCAATTCCTTTGCTCTAGGTTCTTTTTCAGGAGCTACCGTGATAGATAGGCCCTCAGGCCACATCACAAATAAAATCCTGAAAAGACATGTCCTCCGGAGGAGACATTCTGCATTGAGGAGTCGTCTTCCGGAAGAAGCACTCTGGTACCGGCAGAGTTATCAGAGTCATCGGAATCGGAAGATTCGAAGTATCTCTGATCCCGATGTTCATGCAAAGCACGGTATCGGTATCGATCGAAGTCGGTACCGAGTTGGTCCGGTACCGATCTGTCAATGCCCGAAAAAGCCGGCATGGGAAGAATTCCCACCGGGGCCGGTACCATCGGTGCTGGTACCTGCATCGGTATCGGTACCGGTGCCCGTTGACGCGTCGGTAGCGGTGTCAACGGTACCGCAGCTGTAAGGAGAGCTGCAAGACTGCATTTGATAGCAAGGAATATCTGGTCTATCGACACTGCCGATGCCTGGGTGTCGGTACCAGTAGAAGCGGCCGGAAACCCTGAGCATGGCACCAGTAGTTCTGCTGAGGTCGAGGCCTCGAGAACATCCTGGAGCCCCGGTGGTGCTTTGGAGGCCAAAGCCTCCCGCCGGGGCTGTTTTGCTGGTGTAGTTTCCTCAATGGCAATGCCAATGGCTTCTCGATGCTTAGAAGGAGATCTACCCTTTGAGGACCAGCTCTTATGTTTAGTTACCTGAGATCCATGGGAGGAAGACGAGGCTCTGGAAGATATTGACGCAATGGACATCGCATCTGAAGAAAAGAGGGTACCAAGCTTTGCAGCCCGGTTCTGTCTTCCTCTTTTAGTCATCCCCATACAAGAGGGACATACTGATGGAGAATGGTGAGGGCCTAAACATTTGAGACACCAGTCATGGGTGTCGGTAATGGAAATGGTACCGCCACACTTAGTACACTCTTTAAAACCACTAGCTGGTTTTTTCATTATTCAGGAAAATGGGGCCTAATGCCCAAAATGGCACCTAGCACCAAAAAGAAAAAGTTTCTGAAGAGAAACACTTCAGAAAGTATATATATATATATATTTTTTTTAGAAAAGAAGAAAAGAGAACCGCAGTACCGGTAGGCGTCGAGCGGAGGCAGATGCGATCACAAGAAAACAAGTTTAAAGAAGAAATTTTCTGCGGTGACAGGGTATGTGCGACCTGTCAACTCCGTGGAAAACTGAAGAGGGACAGTTGGAAAGGCGGGAAGGCAGCGCGCATGTGCTGAAGGATGCTCCCAAAAGCGTTCCTATTGGACGCTGGGGAGCGTTCCCACGCAGGCTCTGTCGGTACCGACGATACCCATATGTGAAGACTACATTCCTGCTAGTTCCTGAAGACAGAAGACTTAAAAGCTGGCTTGCTACACAGTGCCCTGATCTGTTCTTCTAAGGTAAAGATTTACCAATTTCCTGGGTGATTCACACAGCCCTTTGTTTGAAATTGCCCCTTTGATCTGTCACTTGCCTGTAACACCGATTTAAGACAACTTCACAGATCGTTTGCCTCCTAACTGGAAGGCCTCTTTGTAAAGGTCACTAGAAACAAGTTTAGTTTTTTGTACTCAGAGACTATTTCTTCTACTTGCATGCTAAGCTATACTCTGATTTGATTTAAATAAAAAAGCTCTCTAGAAACAAAGTTATTTCAGTAACTGTTTACTATATTTTACTTTCTATGTCAAGCTATACTCTGATTTCATTTATTGAAAAACTCTCTGGTGAAACTAAAACCTGACTGACTCAGCAAAACACAGTGAATTCTAAAATATGCAGATTTATCTGCTTTACCCCAAATATTACCCTCCCCCCCCCCCCCCCAAGATTTAGAGTATATTCCAGAAGATAAATATTTACAGATCTATATCCAGTTGTAACAGTCCCTCTGGGTAGTCCTTCAAGGTGTTCTCCGGGGACAGCAGGAATCAGTCCTCACACATGGGTGATGTTAACACAGACAAAACTGACGCAGTGAACACACCACATTTTTCAAAGAAAGCCTTTGCAAGTTAGACCACGCATGCGCAGTCACCTTCCCACCCAAGGGTGCCATCTTACCTCAGTATGATGCATAGCTCAAACAAGCAGATAAAGAAAAATTCCATGGGAAGGAAGGAGGATTGTGAGGACTTATCCCTGCTGTCCCTGGAGAACACCTGCTACAGCTGAGTAATTACGCTTTCTCCAGGAACATGCAGGAAATTAGTCCTCACATATGGGACTCCCAAATTACAGGCTACTGAAAAAAGCCTGTAAATACCACAGGCAACACAAAAAACAAATCGTGAATGACAACAGAGAGCGCTGAATGGCCACAAGATACCAGAGATGACCACAGCTTCGACCAGAGAATCGCGTCTCCGGTAGCCTGGACACACAGAATGGTCTGGCCAAAGGAACTGTCATGCTGGGCATGCTCCTCCAGACAGTAATGAGCTGCGAAATTATGAAGAGAGGACCAGGTGGCGGCCCAGCAGATCTCCAGCAGGGAGATGGAGCACAGGTTTGCCACGGAGACTGCCATAGCCCACACATTATGGACCATAACATGGCGCTTGAGAGAGAGACCAGCCTGCTTATAGGCAAAGGAGATGCAGTCCGCCACTTAGGCAGACAGGATGTGCTTAAAGACCGCAACGCCAAGCTCGTTCGGATCATAGGAGATGAAGAGGTGCGAGAAGCAGTGATGAGCCTTAGTCCGCTCTAGGTAGAAGGCTAGCACCCACCCTCTTACAAACCAAGGTGTGGAGAGCAGCCTCCGCATGCTCGCGTAAGGTCAAGGAAAGAAGATGGGGAGAACTGCCTCCTGGTTGAGATGAAAGGGGGAGACCACCTTAGGGAAAAACTTAGGGCAAGTGCGAAGGACCATTCTGTTCCTATGAAACCTGGTGTAGGGGGCTTGAGCCACCAATGTCTGCAGCTCACTGACTCTGCGTGCAGACGTAAGTGCCACAAGGAAGATCACTTTTCATGAAAGGTACTTGAGGTGACAATATGCAAACAGTTTTAAGGGCGCAGCTAAGAGCTTCCCAAGAAGCATACTCGTCCCATGCCACCATGGGCAGGCGCATGGGAGGCCAAGTGAGCAAGAGACCCATCATGAAGTAGCCCACAAGAAGATGGGCAGACAGGAGTTGCTCCTCAATCAGCCAATGGTGCGCCACCAGCATACTGAGATGTACCCTGAGTGAGGCAGACTTCAGGCCAGCATTGGAAAGGTGCAGCAAGTACTGCAGCACCGTCAGGATGCAACAGGAGAACGGGTTGAAGCCCCTCTCAGCACACCAGACTGAGAACCTGTGCCACTTGAAGGCATACAACTGCCTGATGGAATCCTTGTGGGAAGCTAGCAAGACATTCTCCACATTCCTGGGCAAGAATAACTGTGCCAGGGCTACTTTCTCAGCAGCCAGGCCATCAGGGTGAGGGCTCTGAGGTTGAGGTGCAGGAGAGCACCATCCTCCTGCAAGATCAAGGGAACTCTGGGACGTTCTAGCAGCTCCACTGACTGACCTTTTCAATGCCTCAATGGAGTCAGGAGTGGTGCCAAAGGACTGGAGAGAGGCTCATGTGGTGCCTTTACACAAAAGCAGAAGTAAGGATGTGGTTGAAAACTACAGGCCGATTAGTTTAACTTTGGTGGTGAGTAAATTATTGGAAACGTTGCTGAAAGAGAAAATAGTGAGGTTTCTTGAGTCCAGCGGATTGCAGGATCCAAGGCAGCATAGATTCACCAGAGGCAGGTCTTGTCAGACAAATCTGATTGATTTCTTTGACTGGGTGACCAGGGAGTTGGACCGAGAGAGAGCCCTAGATGTGGTGTATTTAGATTTCAGTAAAGCCTTTGACACCGTTCCTCAAACAAACTGAGCACCCTAGGGATGGACACTAAAGTTACTGCTTGGGTTAGAAATTGGTTGAGTGGGAGGCGACAGGTAAATGGAGCTCACTTTGAGGAGAAGGAAGTTACCAGTGGTGTGCCCCAGGAATCTGTCCTTGGTCCGATTCTTTTTAACATCTTTGTTAGTGATATAGCGGAAGGGCTGTCGGTAAGGTTTGCCTCTTTGCGGGTGATACCAAAATCTGCAATAGAGTAGACACCCAGGAAGGTGTAGATAACATGAGGAGGGATCTAGCTAAGCTTGAAGAATGGTCTAGAATTTTGCAGCTGGGATTTAATGTTAAAAAATGTAAGGTCATGCATTTGGGCTGCAGCAATCCAAGGGAGCAATATAGTATAGGGCGTGAAGTACTTTTGTCCACTAAAGAAGGGCGGGACCTAGGCGTGGTTGTGTCTGATCATAAAGTCTACAGCAAAAGCTAGAAGCATGCTTGGGTGCATACGGAGAGGAATGGCTAGCAGAAAAAAGGAGGTGATAGTACCTCTGTATAAGTCTTTGGTACGACCTCATTTAGAATATAGTGTGCAATTCTGGAGACCGCACCTTCAAAAGGATATAATCAGGATGGAGTCAGTACAGAGGGTGGCTACTAAAATGGTTAGTGGTCTTCATTATAAAGCATATGAGGACAGACTTTGACAGACTTAAGGATCTTAATATGTACTTAGAGGAAAGGCGGGATAGAGGTGATATGATTGAGACATTTAAATACCTCCATGGCATAAATGCACAGGGGGAGAGCCTCTTTCGACTGAAAGCAAGTTCTGCTACAAGGGGACATGGGATGAGGGTGAAAGTGGATAGATTCAGGAGTGATATGCAGAAATATTTCTTTACAGAAAGAGTGGTGAATCCATGGAATAGTCTCCCAGTGGAGGTGGTAGAGATGAGGACAGTATCTGAATTCAAAACAGCATGGGACAAACACAAGAGGATCTCTAAAGGAAAAAAAGGGGGCTGTTGTAGTTGTTGATATGGAAAGACAGACAGGATAGGCCATGTGGTCTTTTTCCGTCGTCATTTTTCTGTGTGTCTAAGTCCAGAGCACAGCCCAGGGGAACCGGGAGTGCTTGGGAAAGATGGAGAAGCAGGGGGAACCACAGCTGCCATGGCCAACTGGGCACTATGAAGATTAAAGTGGCCCGGTTGAACAGAACCTTGAGAAGGGAGGGTGGGAGGCTATGAGATGAGGAACACATCAGCTGCAACTCGAGATGGGGCCGGCATATTGGAGAAGCATAGCATATGGTTGTTGCTGGGGCTGGCAACGAGATCTATCGAAGGAGAGCCCCACATTTGAAAGATGCAGTCTCCATTTGCGGGACTGAAGGACCCTATTGAGCCGGTATGCCAGTAGACTCTCCTGATCGGGAAGGTACACTGCTCAGAAGAGCATACCATTCTCGCTCGCAAAGATTCTGAGGAGAACTGCTTCCCAGCACAGGAGGTAGGACCCAGTATCCCCTTGTTTGCTGACATAAAACATCACCACTTGGTTGTCTGTCTGGACCAGAACAACCTTGTTCTCCAAGTGGTGTTGGAATACTCGTAGGGCGTTTGCAATTGCTTGGAGTTCGAAAAAGCTGATTTGATGGAGACTCTCCTGTTGACCAGACACCCTGGGTCCGCAGTCCATCTCAGTGGAGCCCCCAGACCAGTTTAGAGGCGTCCATGGTGAGGATCCTCTGAGGCTTCAGGGCCTGTAAAGGCATTCCCGCCATGAAGTGCAGCGGTTGCTACCATCAGTTGAGGACTCTGGGAGAGGTACGGTCACGTGGATCCTGTCCTCTAGGTGCCCCATCACCTGAGTCGATTGAAGGCAGAGAATTTGGTGGGCCTGATACATGCAGAGGCGAGCATTGGGCATGTCGTGCACTGTCAAGGCCATGTGCCCGAGGAGATGCAACATGAGGCAGACTGAGGCCATTGAGCGATCTTGTACCTCTTTTGCAAGGGCTGCTAGGTGCCGAGCCCTGTCCAGAAGGGTCTCTATGAACTCCAGACGCTGCATCGGCTGCAGATGAGACTTGGGGTAGTTGATGACAAATCCCAAGTTCTCGAGAATGAGAATGGTGCAACATCCCGCCTGACAGACTTCTTTGGGGAGAAGCCCTAGATGGGCCAGTCATCCAGACAGGGGAAGACAAACACCCCCTGCAGTCGGAGGTAGGTGGTGACCACCGCCAAGCATTTTGTGAACACTGTTTGGGCAGAAACCAATGCAAAGGGTAGGATCTTGTACTGGTAATGGCATTCTCCAATGGCAAAGCAGAGGTACTGTTGGTGGCAGGGATCAATCAGGATGTGGGTGTAAGCATCTCTGAGATCCAAGGAGCATAGCCAATGTCCCCGCTGGAGGTAGGGCAGCAATACTCCAAGGGAGAGCAATTTGAACTTCTCCTTCACCAAAAACTGACTGAAACCCACAGATCTAGGATGGGCCAAAAGTCACCCATCTTTTTGAATCCAGCAAGCAGCGGGAGTAAAACCCCTTGCCCCTTAGAGGGGCGAGACAGGCTTCACCACTTTGTTTGCAAGGAAGCCCACAAGCTCTTGCTGCAGATGATCTTAGTGAAGAGGAGTTATAGGAAGTTCTCCGGGGAAAAACAAAGGGGGTGTCTGCTCAAAGTGGAGGAGATAACCTTCCCTCACCACCTGGAGGGCCCAGACTTCGGTGGTTATAGTGGTCCACCGGTCAGCAAAGAATGTCAGACGCCCCTCCTGTGTGCTTCAGCCCTCGACCTCACAGGGGAAGAGAGGTCATGCCCAAGGAGTCAAAAGCACCCCCCCCCCAGGTTGCGGCTGCGGTGCGGGCTGTGGTTTGGGGGCTTTAGGCTTATGAGGTCCGTGCCCCTAGCCCTTGGCCTGCTGATCCTGTGGGGGAACTGAGACGGCTGAATACTGGGGGGTAAATTCCGTAAGCCTTCCTCTTCTTCGGGCAGAAGGACTTTTTCCCTGAAGCCTTCCTTCGGGAGGAGTCAGCAGTCTTCCTGAAGAACCTGGCTCTGGTCATATACTGATTCCAGCTCTGCGGCCTTCTCTGTATGGGTTGCCTTAGAGGTTCTCTCTTTGGCACAGGACATTGACCAATTTGTCCTGAACTCATTGCTCCAGGTCTGAGGACTGTAGCCACACCAGGTGGCGAGCACTAATGCACACCGCAGCTACTCTAAGACTCGAAGCCATCATAGGCTGCTCAAGTGACATATTTGGAGCACTCCTTGACCGTCGATACCAGGGTCTGGAATCACTGAAGGGTTCCTCGGACAATGCAGCTGAGACCCTGGCAAGATTCTTTGCAAGATAAATCAGGTACATGTCCATGTTCAGCTGGTAAGCCTGGATACAGGCCACGAGCATCGAGCCCTGGTAACACTTTTTACCAAAGTCATCCATGGTGCAGGCCTCCCTACCAGGGGTCACCGAGTGTGTTTTCTGGCTCTTGATCCTGCACATGGCCAACTCCACCATCATGGAATTGTGTGGTAGCTGTGTTTTCTGGAATCCAGAGCCCTTGTGGACTCGATACATGGAATCAAGCCACTTGCTCACAATGGGAACTATAACAGGTGACTCCTAAATTCTGAACAACAGGCATTCCAAAATGGGGGGAATGTGCACAGTGAGCACTTTGAGGTTTTCTGCCTGTGGCTCCTCCTCGGACTCAGCGGTGAAGGCCAGGACCTTTGTCATGTCCCGAACGAAGTTGAGGAAGGAGAGGTCCTTGTGCGGGGGACCTCCAGTGCTTCTTTTGAGGAGACAGGTCCAAGGGGATATCCCAGTGTCGCCAGGTGTCCGGGGACTCCTCATCAGTCTCCCACTCCAAGTCGGAATTTGAGGACACTTCGAGTACCCAGTGGGCATCGCATCCATGGCCAGCCAGAGGTGTCTACGTGGTCCTGAGACCCTGACACTCCAAACCAGAGGCACTCATTGAGATACCCAAGGCCTTGAGTGGGACAGAGAGCTTTTCCTGGAATCAGTCTGAAGCCAATGCCATTCCAGCACTAGCTAGATCTCCTCAGGTGATGCCCTCAAGGTGGAGGGACCAGTCGCTGGGCCTGAAGACCCAGGCATCAGGCCCCGCTGCTGGGCCAAGAAAGCAGCAAGGCTGTGTTCCAAGGCCGCCATCCTGACCTCAAGGCCAGAAGGCTCTGCAGCCACCGACATGGGCACAGAGGGTATTGAGCCCAATGCCAGCTCTGTCAAGGGGGTTTCCTCAATGATGGTAGTTTCAGAACAACCGATGCCAATACCCGATGCTGCTGGAGTCTCCTCCTGTCGAGGCAGCTTCAAAGGCCACTCCAGGCTGTCACCCTCTGCATCTTGCCGAGGACTCAAATGCTGGTGATCGAGTCTTACCCCCAGTTCTGGCATCGTCCTTCAACTCTGTCACAGGTGATGTCCGGTCTTTCTGGGGATGGCCCTCTGCAGATGATCCTCTGTCCAATGCCCTGCGACATCAGGGCTCCGTGCGGGTATGACCGCCTGGCAAGGCCGAAGCCTCCACGACAGCCCTCGAGGGGTCGATTCTGCACTTGAAACTGGGGCTGAAGAGGAGGTCTTGAGACCAAAGAGTGTCTCCCGCTGCCTTTCATGATTCTTTTGATCCTTGCTTATTATCTGAAGACAGAGCGGACAGGTAGAGTCATCGTGCTTGGCTCTGAGATACCGCAGGCAGCAGTCATGGGGATCCGTGCAGGACACTGTGTGCCCACAAAAGTCATATTGCTTAAAATCACTAATCAAGGACATAGTGGGGAAAACGGTACCCGTAAGATCAAACTCCAAGGCCCTGGGGTTAGGGAGGGCATGAAAAAAATCCTGCGCACCAAATGACAGGAATAAAGAAAAAACGTACCAGGAAAAAACATGCCGCCGAGGCGGCAGGGGTTCTGAGAACTGAGGTGGTGATGGTACGTGACCGGAGAAAGCAATACAGAAAAAAAAAAAAAAGGACAAAAAACGCCAACTTTTTCCAGCGTGCAGACGAAACGATCTTGGACGGGAAGGTGACCTGTGCAGTCTAACTCCCAAAGGCATTCTGTGAAAGCTGGGGAGTGTTCACCGTGTGAGCTCCATCGGTGCCGATGTCACCCATATGCGAGGGCTGACTTTCTGCTTGTTCCTGGAGAATATATAATGTCCCAAACAAAACTGGTGACCAAATTTTCTAGTCCAAGAACAAAATGGTTCCAGCTGTCAAACAGCTACCAGAATATTTGTCGGAGCTTCAAATCAAAAGAGGGCACAGTAAAACATCCGTCCCCTTGCTGTAATAGCTCCCTTTTAATTTATAATTTTTTCATTTTTAAAGTGAAATGACATTTAAAACAAAACAAACCAAAAACCACTTAGTTCTAAGATTGTGCTTCTCCATCACCCAAATAGCAACGACGTGCCACGTTTTGGGCTAATAACTATCACCCTGCTTCAGGTTGAAGGGAAGATTAATCCTGACTGTCCTGTGAGCACAGACTTGAAAACCTCTGTTCTGCCGAGCTGGTATGCGTTGAAAAAAATGGCGTCCAACGTCAATGCTAGTTGTAAGAACAAATCGGCCAATAAGGCATTACCTTCAGGGGCTTAAAGCCAATAGGAAAGGAAAATCCCCTATCAGAAGGGAATCTCCACACCCAAAAAGCTAAGAACATATGTCGCTAAATCTAACTGTGTAATGGCCAGTTCCTAGCTGAACAAACAATAATGAGAGAGTCTTGAATAAGCAGTCAACATCTTCCAACAAAAAAGTTTTTATACTTATAGCAAACTTGTCCATTCCAATTCGCCATTTAAACCATGAGGGATTACTGTTCGTAATCAAAAGATCCAGCGTTGTTCCTTCTTTTGCAACTTATAGGTACGGTTACCACCTCGTGGATCCAAAAGAAGAAAGTACAGAATTCGCAAACGTAGCTGTTCAAAATTGTGTCCTAGCTGAAGACAATGTTCGACCATCGGAGCGGTTAAAACCTTTGTATGAAGTCGAGAAGCATATTCAACAAGTCGAGTCTTTATCGGGCATGTTGTACGACCCACATAGTATGAAGAACAGGGACAGATAATTAAATAAACCACATAGGAAGACTGACATGTAGTGTGCCATTTTGACACAATCACAGTAAATGTCCGAGGATCATACCAAGTGGTACCAACAATGATAAGAGCACAAAAACGACAATTCCCACAAGCAAAATGTCCTGGATCCTCATGAGAGAAAATACGATGGTCTGTAACAGAGGCAGAATGTATAATCCCATCACGAAGTTTAGCCCCTCTAAAATAGGTAAGCAAGAGTCTCTTCTTATTAAAACAAGAATGAAGACCTAAAACAGGCCAAAATTTATGAAGTGACTATGTCAAAATCGTTAGGCCAGTTAAAACAAGGATAATAGAACACAGAAGTTGCCTGAATAGACATCTCCCAGATAAACCTATGGTGGCGCATTGGATTGATAAGAATCACCCGTCTTTCTGACAAAGATTTTTGTCATAAAAGTAGTGGAACCTCACTGGATAGGTGGGGACATAGACAAAGTCCTTCTTAAACTAGAACAAAGATACATATTTATTTATTTATTTATTTATTTATTTATTTAACAAGAGCTTATATACCGCTACCTTCCAGAAAGATCAGGTGCGGTTTACAATGGAACAATTTAAACAGGGTAAAACATTCTGTTTTTTACATGGAACATAGGAAACTGTGGTATACATTACAATAAACCTTTTAAACAGGGTAAACATAAACATAAACTGTGGTTATACATTAACAATTCTACTTGTGATATATCAACTATGTACAGATCAAATAACTATAAGCAAAGGTTTGATTCTCCATTGATTTAAATTAGTATTACATGTTTAATTTCCTATTATATATAGGGTAAGGTTTGAAGAAAGAGTGGTTCTTTAGATGTCTTATTGATAGTGATAGGCTTATTTGAAAGTTAAGATAATTTATTTTAGGTATAATTATATGCGAAGAATGCAGGATGTGGTAGAGTGTTACTCCAAGATAATTTTGTTGGGATTGTAATATATGGCTTTGTTTTAATTTATTATTGTTCATTTAGAGAAACATTTATCCATTTTCAATAAGTGGAGGAGTGTTTTCCATTGAGTCAAAGTGTAATCTGAACATGTGGGTTTTTAGTCTTTTCCTGAGTTCTTTTAGGTCAGTAAGTTTTCTTATTTCTTCCGGGAGTGAATTCCAGAGTGATGGGGCTGCGTGGGAGAATGCTTTTTTATTAGTTATCTTTTTAGCTTTGGTGAAGTCTTTTGGACACTTTAATTTATTGGCATGGCCTCTCCTGTGATTATTGTTTGTTGAGTCTATATCTATGAGCTTGGTTAGTGTTGGTGGAGCTAAATTATATATTGCTTTAAAGGTAGTTATTATTGCTTTATAGTTTATTCTGCATTGGATTGGTAGCCAATGTAAGTTGGCTAATATTGGGGTTATATGTTCAAATGGGTGTACTTTCGTTAAGATTCTTGCTGCTGTATTTTGAGTGATTTGAAGCCTTTTTATATTTTGTTTTGTTGTGCCTAGGAGTGTTAGATTGGCAAAATCGAAATGGGGTGTGATGATCGCATGTATTATGCTAGTGAAGTCCTGTATATGTAAAAGTGGACGTATTTGTTTTAGTATTTTTAGTTTGTAGTTAATTTTTTTTATTGTGTTACTGATATGTGTGTTCATAGTGAGCTGAGAGTCTAGAGTAACTCCTAAGTATTTCACTTCCTTTTTTATGTAGATATCGTGGTCTTGTAATGTTATGTGGGTTGGAGGGGTGTAGGATTGGTTTTTTGTTACGATTAATATTTCTGTTTTAGAGTGGTTAATGTGTAGGTTTTGTTCTGTTAGCCATTTTGTTATTTCGTTGAAACTCTCGACCAGTATTTGTATTGGGAGGTGAGGTGTTGTAAATGGAATATACATCATTATGTCGTCTGCATATATATGATATTGAATTTTAAATTTTTTGAAAATATTGCAGACGGGTTGAATGTATATATTAAATAGAAGGGCTGAGAGTGCAGATCCCTGGGGAAGGCCAGTTGTTTGGTCATAGGTGTTGGATGTTTGGTTTCCAATTCTTACTGTTTGTGTTCTGTTATTTAAATATGATTTAAACCAGTTATAAACTGTTGAGTTTACTCCGATTTGTTGTAATCTGTTTAACATTATCCTATGGTTAACGCTATCAAAAGCAGCGGATATGTCGAGAAAAAGGAGGATGAAAGCTTGCTTGGAATTATCAATTCCTCTTTGTAGTGTGTCTAGGAGAACTGTCAGGAGTGTTTCCACACCATAACATGGGCGAAATCCATGTTGTTGGTCATCGAGGGGGGCTGATGTGTCTATATATTCTTGTGTTTGGGTTTGGACAACTTTTTCAATAAGTTTAGCCATAAAAGGTATACTTGATATGGGTCTGTAAGAATTGGGTGAGGTTTTGTCAAGCTTATTATTTTTGAGGATTGGGCGTATTTGTGCATGTTTTAATATTGGTGGGAGGTAGCCTTGGTGCAATGACAGATTTATTATTGGTAGGATAAAAGCTGATAATGTGGGAAGAGTGTTCTTTATCCATGTTACAGGGCAGGGGTCTAGGTTAGATGTCGTAGTATTTAAGTTTGAGATGATGTTTTTCAGTGACTGTTTGGTTATTGGGTGGAACTTTGACCAGTCATTTGCTTGCTGGAAGAGGTTGTTTGTGGTGGTTATTGATAACAAGGCATGTTGGTTTGATTTGTTTTTGTAGTGGTTAGCTAATGTTTGAGCAGATATTTCTGTTAAGTCATGACTTGCATTGTGTGTGTTGTTGGTGAGGTTTTGGACCAATGAAAACAATTCTCTTGGTCTGTTTAACGATTTATTTAGAATGTTTGTATAGTAATCTTTCTTAGCATTAACAGTTGCATCCTTGTATTTTTTAAGATGGTTATGGTATTTATCAAAGCTAAGGGTTGATTTAGTGCTGCGCCATTTTGATTCTAGTTTTCTTAGTTCCCTTTTCAGTAATTTCAGGCTATTAGTGAACCATGGAGACTTATCTACTTTGGATTTGCTGTTCTTTTTTAAATCATGCTTGTGGATGGCTGCTTTATTGATTGTGTTATGCCAGGCTGAGACTGCTTCATCTAAGTCAGTAGGTGATAGAGACAGATAGGGAATTGTTGAGTCGAGAAATTCTTCCTCATTGAATCTTTTAAATCTTGTTTTAGGGGCTGTTTGATTTTTGTTATTATTGTTTGGCTCGGTGTATGTAAGGTTGAACTTAATTAGATGGTGGTCTGACCAGGGGATTGGGGTACATTCCAGAAAAGATGTGTCAAAAAGTTTATAGAGTACATCAGGGAGGAAAACTAGGTCGAGGGTTCCACCTTTATTGTGGTTTTTTTTGTTTATTATTTGGTGGTAATCCATATCAGCAATTGCATCAAGGAATAGGGTAGATTGTTGGGTTGGTAGGGATGGGAGGTTAAAATCACCTAGCAGTATTATTGGATTGCATTCTGTTGATGTGCTAAGGAGTTCTAATAGAGTATCTAGGTTTTCTGCTTTATTATCAGGTGGTCTGTATGTAAGGCATATTCTAATGTGAGCAAATTTTATGATGATTGTGTCAATATTATTGGGAGAAGTAGAGGGTAATGGTTTTGCTTTTAGGACTTTTTTAGTCATTGTGAGTACACCTCCTCCTTTTTTGTTATTTCTATGTGTATATGATATGTCATAGTTATCGTTTTTTAATTGGTTTAGGTATACAATATCAGTGTCGGTTAACCAGGTTTCAGTGACAAATAGAATGTCTGGGTTATAGTCATTTAACAGATCGGTGAAAATAGTGAGTTTATTTTTCATAGATCTTGCATTTATTAGAATGCATGACAGTGAGGTGGGGTTTTTTATTGTTTGTTGGTTGAGAGAATGAGATGTGGCGGTGGGTTTTATCTGTATCAGTCTGTGATGATTTGCTTTTAAATTAAGTTAAATTAAGTGAAAATATGTCCAGGTGGAGGTCCAGAGCGAGTTATTCTTTGTATTATAGGGATTGGTTTATTTTTATTATTGTGAAGACTGTTAGTTAGTGAGACTAGTGTTATTAAGATAATACATATATATAGCATTCTTAAGCAATAGGTATTTGATGGAAACATTTTAAGGCTAAAGATTGTGATAAGAGTAATGAATGGGTCTAAGACAGTTAGCAATAGTGGATGTGATTATTGGTAACAGTGATGTGGTCGAATATTAATACAAATTAATACATATATGAATTACAGTCTTTGGAGCCTAATGGTCTCAATCAAGAATTCAATTTAGCTGTTTTTTTTATAACTTGTTTTCATTTGTATATCTTTTTAGGTTCTGTAGTACTCATTTTATCTTTTCCCACATTCACATTTTATCCTCATTTTTAGATCCTTTCTCATTCATTCTTACCTTTTATATTGCCACAGCAGCACTTTTATGATAGGTGACCTATTTTAATTTATTTTTACATTTTATTTGTATTATTTTTATATTTCTACATTCACATTATCATTCTTATTTTTATTCATTTTACTTCAGTTTTGGTGCCTTGGTCTCATTAATTACATTTTTTTGTTCTTCACGTTTGATGTGTACACTGGCAATTTGATGCGACTCAGGTTAGAGCTGTGCTACCATGATATAATGCTTTGGAATTGAGTACGATATTGGGTATAATTAAATGTACTTATATAGGTATAATAGTCTTGCTTTTTATTCATCTAATTATTTTATATATGCTTATACAATGGATCTCAATTTAGTTTTAAAGTGTCATTCCCTTTTGTTCTTTTTATACGGTACAGACACATTACTTTTTGTTCATGATGAGGTGATAACATTCACAAATAGATGTTCCCACTACTTTGTATAATTAAGCAGGAGAGGAGGCCTTCTGCAACAAATAGGTAAGGAGGAAAAACAGCGGAGGGCAAAAACCACGGCCAAACACTTAGATAAAAACAGGGTTTTCCTCCTAATTACAAGTTTTATACAAATGTTTCTTTTTAGCATTAACACAGTTTGTTTCCAGGCATTTATACATTTTTAGTTTATTCCTTTTTACTATGAGGCTAGCAAAGGCTGTTGGGATGCATAAATAATGATCGGATGTTTAGAGCAATGATTAATTCCCCTTTTTTTTTTTTTTAACACGGATCGGTTTTACTTACTATATTCCCTATTGGGCGTTACACACAAGTTTCAGAATATGTCTGGACAGTAAGTTACAATTACATTCTGTGATTCAGCAATCGACGTATATTTAGTTGGCTTTACACCCCACCCCACCCCCTTTCTTTCAGCACGTCGGCGCACATTATCATCTGCTCAGTTCCAACAAAACGTTCTTTGACTGGCACAATGGTCCTCTATCAATACCTTTATTCTAATAAATGACGTCAGTATATGTAAGTTTCTTGTCACCTTGACCTTTATAAGGCACGAAAATCTTCGGTGTCCTTTAAGGTTCTAGTGCTGCGATTGATGGGCGGTTATCAACAGGTATTACTTTCCTTTTTTTGCTAATCTCTGTACTTACTGTTTGCTCTGCTTTTTATAGTATATACAACATTTTTTATACAAGTTTGTTTCTTGCCACATTTTTGATCATTTAGCTAGATTTCTTGGGCTCATCGTATTTTCTTTTTGTTCACACAATTCCGAGGCTGCTTTTACATATTTTATTTTTTTTTATTTGTGTGCTTTTCTATACCGCCCCTTCCAGAGATCAGGGGCGGTTTACAAGGAACTTAAACAACAATATAGCAAATAGTGCAATATTGCATTACATTAAACATTAAGTGAACATAAGAACTAGATTACATAAGAACTAGGTTACAAGGAAAACAATGTGTAGGTTATTAACATAAGAACATAAAAGAACATAAAACTATGTTACAAAGAACCAAAGTGAAGATTATTTACATGGTTGATAAAAAACTCTTTATAATAGTTATTTGTGGTCATAAGTACAGTGTTGGGAGGAGGATTATTTGAATGGATATTAAAATGAGGTCTAGAATTAGGTGGGATAGACTTGCGTTTGGTTAGTTGTATATTCTTGTGTAGTAAATTGGATTTCAGGTTGTAGGTTGCCATAGTGTTGACTAAATAGGTAGGTTTTAAGTTCCTTCCTGAAAGAGGTAAGATCCTTAATCTCTCTTAGGTTTAGTGGCAGTTTATTCCATTGGCTGGGAGCATAATATGAAAAAGCAGTGTTGGTGGTTATTTGTTTTGAATTTCTCACGGCAATGGGAATTAGTAGCATGTTGAGGTTAGTTTTTCTTCTAATTCTGTTTTCTGGTGGAGTCTGGAGTAGAGTTGCCAACTGTGATGGGGCTAAGTCATTAATGAGTTTAAAAATGGTGACAAGTGTTTTATATTGAATCCTACTATAGATAGGAAGCCAGTGGAGAGCGTATAGGATGGGAGAGATGTGATCGAATATTTTGGCTTTCACAATGATTCGAGCAGTGACATTCTGAGCTCTTTGAAGGATGTGTAGATTCTTTTTGGATGTTCCTTGGAGTATGCCATTGCAGAAGTCTAAATGTGACATAATGAGAGCCTGGACAACTGTTCTGAAATCGTTGATGTCAATGAGGGGTCTGAGTTGCTGTATGGTTCTCAGTTTGAAAAATATAGTTTTGGCAGTCTGTTTTATGTGGTTAGTCATGCTTAGGGTTTTGTCGAGTGTAATTCCAAGGTATTTAATTTCAGATTTGACTGGAAGAGTAATGTTCATAAGGTTGATGGTAGTTGGAGGGATGAAGATGGTATTTTATGCGTTCATCAGTTCAATTAGTCATATCATTTGCATTACTATTATCATCATTTTTATCTTCATTATTTATTATTTTTTTAACTATTTACAGGGTTAACAATCTATGGCATTCCAGTACAGTATCGCGTTCTGAAGTTTACTTCATAGTGGTTGAGATAGCTTTGGGCTTATTCTGTCCCCTTCTGGCTTTTTGATCCTTTGTACTTCTTTCACATTAGTGCTGTCTCCTGTGATTTGCTTTTTCACAATATCAGAGTTTTTTTACATAGTGATAATTTTTTGATAATACGTTTTGCTCACATTTTTATGTTGTTGTTGTTAAGTGCCGTCGAGTCGGAGTCGACATGGCGACCCTCTGGATAGCTATCCTAAATTGTGTTCGGTTTTCAGTCAGACGGCTCATTGTTGACAGACTGGTACCCGTAGCTGCTGTTATTGTATCGATCCATCTCATTGCTGGCCTTCCTCTTTTGCGTTGACCTTCTATCTTGCCAAGCATGATGTCTTTCTCTAATAACACAGGTACACTACCAAAAAACTGCCTCCAGTTTTGCAACTGATTCCTATAGATTTTGGGGTGCTGAATCCAGGAAAAATAGCCAAAATGTTCCATCACGTCACGTTTTCTTGCAAAATTAGATTTCTTACCCATATAAGGAATGTTCACATAATTTCTTTTTAGCCGACTGCAGTTTATTTTCTTGGCCCAAAATAGAGGTTGTAATGGTTAACTAACTAGAAACACTCCCTCATGATATTTTAGAGTGTTTTGTATTCATTTTATACATTAACAGAACAATTGGGAGGCGGGGGGCTAAATCCAGTACTCGCGCTGGCGCATGTTCTTTCCTGTTCGCCTCGCCTCGTTCGCTTGCTCAAACACGGTGGTTGCGACATGAACGTTCCTGTCAAATTACAGTTTCTTGCAAGTTCATTATTACCTTTTGTTTGCTCAGTTGTAATCCAGCTTTATTCCGAAGTGGTTCACTACAGTTGTAGTTTGCAGTGCTGTGTATTTGTGATGGCTCACAGAGCCAGAGGTTGCGTCAACTCTCCGGACAGTTTTTGTTTTATTTGTGGGGAATATACCGTGAAAAAGCGGCAGAGGAACATTTCTGCATTTATTAAAAAAGTATATTTCGCCTATTTCGGTTTGAAGTTAGGCGATCAAGACAAACCGTGGGCTCCTCACAAAGTGTGCAAGACATGTGAGGAAGATCTACGCTTATGGATGAAAGGTAAAAAACAAGCATTTCGTTTCGGAATACCTATGATGTGGCGTGAACAAAGAGACCACAGCAGTGACTGCTATTTTTGCTCTTGCATTGTGAAGGGATACAACTTAAAAAATAAGAACGTAATAAGTTACCCCAACCTTCCCTCAGCAATTAGGCCTATGCCTCATAGCAACAAAGTACCTGTGCCTGAACCACCAAAATCTTTGGATCATATTTGTGTGGACGGTTCTGATCATGATGAGACTCATCAGATGGCTTTTCCCGATGAGTCCAGTACTTCCGAGTTTGAAAATGAACCAGATCCGAAACCTGAACTTTTCTCTCAAGCTGAATTGAATGATTTAGTCCGGGATTTAGGACTCCCAAAAGATGCTGCCCAACTGCTAGGTTCTCGGCTTAAACAGAAAAATCTATTGTCACCAGGAACAACTTTTTATTGGTACCGCAACCGCGAGACACAATTTTTGAAGTATTTCAGCAAAGAGGAAGATTTGGTATTTTGCAACGATATATACGGAGTGATGGAAAAGTTTAAACTCAAGTATGATCCTGCTGAATGGCGGCTGTTCATTGATTCGTCAAAAGACAGCATAAAAGGTGTTCTTCTTCATAATGGCAACACATTCGCTTCAGTTCCTATTGCTCACTCTGTTATTCTCCAAGAAAAATACGAGAATTTGGCCCTGATTCTTCAGAAGATTCGTTATGATGAGCATAAGTGGATGATTTGTGGAGACTTTAAAATTCTATCCATGCTATTAGGGCAGCAATCCGGTTTCACCAAATATCCCTGCTTCCTTTGCTTGTGGGATAGCCGGGCCCGCGACTCACACTGGGGGAAAAAAGACTGGCCAATTCGGGAGTATTTGAGACCCGGTGAGAAAAATGTTCTTCATGAGAGCTTGGTACCTCGTGATAAAATTCTATTACCACCTCTCCACATTAAGTTGGGTCTCATTAAGCAATTCATCAAGTCCCTTCCAAAAAATGGTGAGTGCTTTCGGTACCTTTGCTCAAAGTTCCCCCGACTTTCTGAAGCAAAGCTAAAGGAAGGAGTGTTTGTTGGCCCCGATATAAGGAAACTCATTTCAGATGGAGCATTCGCTGAAACGATGTCTGAGAAGGAAAAAGAAGCCTGGGATTCCTTCAAGGATGTTGTTCTCAAATTCTTGGGGAACAGGCGGGATGAGAACTATAAGGATATTGTTGCCAGGATGCTCAATGCCTTCAAAGAACAAGGCTGTAACATGAGCCTGAAAGTCCATTTCTTGCACTCCCATGTGAACTATTTTCCCGAAAACTTGGGGGCGTACAGTGAAGAACAAGGTGAAAGGTTTCACCAGGACATCAAGGACGCAGAGAGAAGGTACCAAGGAAGATGGAACACCACTATGATGGCTGATTTCTGCTGGTTGCTGCTGCGGGAAACCCCAGATGAAAAATACGCCAAGCAGCGCACCAAGAGAAGCATTCGGGGGAAGAAGAAACGGGCCCACCAGGAGATTGATTGACCCAAGAATGACTTTAAAATCTAAACTGTGTTGACAAATATCGTGTTTTTACTAAACTTTGAAATAAAAATTTGCTAGTTATTACCACAGTGTCGGATCTCATTTATTAGAATTTTATTTTCACACCATCGGGTGTTTGTCTTCATGTATTGCAATGGTGCGGTTTGCGTTTTCTATTCTTACATACAGCACAGTTACTTACCTGTAACAGGTGATCTCTGGGAACAGCAGGAATTAGTCCTCACATATGGGTACGTCGGTACCGACGGAGCCCGTGCGGGAAAGCTCCCCAGCTTCTTAGAATAGAAGCTTTTGGGACCTCCCACTGCACATGCGCACTGCCTTCCCGCCTTCCTGAACAGCTCTCCTCAGTTTCGAGTTTATAGCTGAGTCAACAGAGAGAGGACAGGAAGATAGATAGATAAAAGATACAACTCCTAGGGGAGGTGGGTGGGTTGTGAGGACTAATTCCTGCTGTTCCCAGAGATCACCTGTTACAGGTAAGTAACTGTGCTATCTCCAGGAACAAGCAGGAATAAGTCCTCACATATGGGGACTCCCTAGCTTAGATGCATGGGATCCCCTGTAAAGGTTCGCCATCTTCGTATGGATCTCAGGCATCCATTCTGGGAAGGTGGGCAGGAGTTGTTTAGGAATGGAACAGGTGCTTGAGGACAGCCTGGCCAAACAAGGCATCCCGGCGGGAGTCCTTGTCCAAACAGTAATGGGCTGTGAAGGTATGAACCGAGGCCCAGGTAGCGGCTCGACAGATCTGATCTATGGAAACAGAGTGCAGATGAGCCATAGAAGTTGCCATGGCCCTCACATTGTGAGCAGTGACATGGCCTTCCAGAGAAATGTTTTTGCTCTGGTAAGCAAAAGAAATACACTGAGCAATCCAATTGGAAAGTGTACGCTTGGAGACTGGAAGTCCCAAATGGGAAGGATCAAAGGCCACAAAAAGTTGAGAAGACTTTCGATGTGGCTGAGTCCTATTAAGGTAAAAAGCGAGAGCTCTTTTACAATCCAGAGTATGAAGGTTCCTCTCTGCATTGGATGCATGAGGAGCTGGAAAAAAGACAGGTAGATATACCTCTTGATTAAGATGAAAGGGCGAGACCACTTTAGGCATAAAGTGGGGATTCGTCCTAAGGACCACCTTATCATGATGAAATCTTGTGTAAGGTGGATTAGCCACTAAAGCCTGCAGCTCACTGATGCGGCGAGCCGAAGTGACTGCAATGAGGAAGATGACCTTCCAGGAAAGAAATTTCAAGGAGGTGGAAAACATTGGCTCAAAAGGTGGCTTCATAAGTTGACCGAGCACTAGATTCAAATCCCATGCGACCGGGGGTGGTCTGATGGGAGGTTTAGTGAGAGTCAGGCCTCTCATGAATCTTGCAACAAGAGGATGAGAGGAGATAGGTTGTCCATTTATATGTTTCAAGGATGCTGCAATAGCACTTAAATGGACTCTTACCGAATTCGTCTTGAGGCCTGCATTGGATAGATGCAGGAGATAATCAAGAAGAGAATTCAAAGGAAGTGCCAGAGGGTCAAGGCCCTGCTGAGCACACCAAATGGAAAAACGTTTCCATTTGAAAGCATAGGAACGCCTGGTAGAGGGTTTCCTAGAGGCAGAAAGGATATCTTTCACTGGTTGGGAAAGATGAAAGTCTTGAAGGCTTAAGCCTTCAGTAACCAAGCACTGAGGTGAAGGGATTTGGGGTTTGGGTGCCACAAAGTCCCCTCCTCCTGAGACAGGAGGTCTGGCGCAGCTCCCAGATCCAAGTAGGATCCCTGGGAGAGCTGTAGAAGTAGAGGGAACCACACTTGGCGTGGCCAGCGTGGAGCTATGAGGATCATAGTTCCATGATCCCTCTGGAGTTTGAACAGAGTCTTGGGAATCAAAGGAATGGGTGGAAAGGCATATAGGAATGCCTGATTCCAATTCAGGAGAAAGGCGTCCGTAGCCTGAGCTCCCTGACACGGAGTTCTGGAACAGAACCGGGGAAGTTTGGCATTCCACGGACTTGCAAAGAGGTCTATGTCCAGGGTCCCCCATTCCTGAAAGATTCGGTTTATTTGGTCCAAATGTAGGGACCATTCGTGTGGCAGCAGAACTCGACTGAGCCTGTCTGCCCGAGAGTTTTGAACTCCTGGGAGATACACTGCTAGCAGGTGAATCTGATGCTCTCTGGCGAAGGCCCATAGTCTTAGAGCTTCGTTGCAAAGCGACAGAGAGCCCGTCCCTCCTTGTTTGTTTATGTAAAACATGGCCACCTGATTGTCCGTCTGAACTAGGACAGTGAGGTTGGCTAGGAGGGAGTGGAAGACCTTGAGGGCAAGGTAAATTGCTCGCAGTTCCAGAAGATTGATATGAAGGGTGGTCTCCTGTAGAGACCAAGTGCCCTGAGTGGAGAGAGTTTGCAGATGGGCTCCCCACCCTGTTTGGGAGGCATCTGTTGTGAGGGTTGCTTGGGGTAGCAATGGTTGAAATGGAGCCCCCAACAACAGATTCTTGGTGGAAGTCCACCAGTGGAGGGACCAAAACAGACGATCGGAGGTTTGTATTTGGTCTGAGAGCGCTCCTGACGCCTGAGTCCACTGAGTGGCCAGGGTCCATTGAGCTGCTCTCATATGAAGACGAGCATAGGGCACCACATGCACTGTGGAGGCCATATGACCCAGTAGGCGTAGCATTTCCCTGGCTGTCAAGTGAGTGCTGGACTGAGCTTGGGAGGCCAAACTCAGGAGGCGCTGGCCTCGAACATGTGGAAGGTAGGCCCTTGCAGTGATGGTGTCCAACTGGGCCCCTATGAATTCTAGAGATTGAGTAGGGATGAGTTGGGACTTGGGAAGGTTTACTACCAGTCCCAGATACTGCAAAAGGCTCCTTGTGTGGTCCAGGGAAATCTGGGCCTGTGACTGAGTTGGAGCTCGGATGAGCCAGTCGTCCAGATATGGGAAGACAAAGATTCCCATGCCTCTTAGAAATGCGGCTACGACTGCCATGCATTTTGTGAATACTCTTGGAGCAGAGGCTAGACCGAAGGGGAGTACTCTGTATTGGAAATGTTTTCCCTGAAACAGAAAGCGAAGATACTTTCTGTGGGATGGATGGATGAGTATATGTGTATACGCATCCTGTAGGTCTAGAGAACAAAGCCAGTCCTGACCCTGGAGGTAAGGAAGGAGAATGCCGAGAGACAGCATTTTGAATTTCTCCTTGAAGAGAAATTTGTTCAATTCTCTCAGATCTAGGATTGGTCTGAATCCCCCTGTCTTCTTTGGAATGAGAAAATAAGGGGAGTAGAAACCGGACCCTTGTTGAGGAAGAGGAACCTCTTCTATGGCCCCTTGGGCAAGAAGAGAGGAAACCTCTTGACCCAACAGGGTTAGGAGAGATGGGGGAGAATTGAATGGTCTCACCATATGATGGGGAGGAAGGCTGGAGAAATGAAGTTTGTAACCCTCTCGAATGATAGAGAGGGTCCATTGTTCTGTTGTGATTTGTTCCCATCTGGGAGCAAAGTGAACCAACCTTCCGGGTATGGTGAGAGGTTCTGGTTGTGTTAGAACCAGAAGTGGCAAGTTCCCTAGGAGCAAGTCAAAACCCCTGAGGGGTTGGAGCCTGCTGAGCTACAGTAGCTGCTGCAGGCTTAGCTCGTGCTTGTTTGGATTGCTGACGCTTAGCAGTATAGCGAGGTTGAGAAGACTGCTGGCCAGTATTTGAAGCAACTCTGGCCTTCTTATAGTAAGGCCTTTTAAAAGACTTTTTCTTAATAGGAATTGAAGTGGACTTTGAAAGTCTTTCCAAGGTGGCATTTTCAGCATCCATCTGGGTGGCTTTGATTTGCCACTCTTCCCCAAATAAGTTCTCACCTGTACAGGGCAGATTCCGTAAGCCATCTAGAACCCAAGGTTCCAGATCAGAGGCCTGGAGCCAAGCAAGACGTCGGGCTGCAATAGCAATGCCCGAAGCCCTACTGGCTCCCTCAAAGGAATCATATGCTGCCCTATTAGAGAACTTAGAAACCTCTAAGAGTTGTTTCACTAGGGAAAGGAATCCCTGCTTTTTATCCTCAGGGATAAAGGGGGCAAAATGCCGCACCTTTTTGGCAAGTTCCTCCAGGAACATGCCCATATAGAGACTGTAGGAATTAATCCTGGCTATAAGCATACTAGCCTGGAAAATTTTCCTACCAAAAGAGTCCAAAGTCTTACATTCCCGTCCTGGAGGGGTGGAAGAGTGCCTTTTGGTACTCCTAATCTTCTTCATTGCAGACTTCACCACAATAGAGTGGTGGGGCAATTGAGTCTTTTGGAAACCAGGAGAAGGAGGGACCCTATACATGGTGTCCAACCTACGGAAATAAGGAGACAAAGTCAAAGGATTTTCCCAGAAATCCATCAGTTGTTCTTGAAGGATTTCATGGATAGGCAGGGTAACTGCCTCCTTAGGGGCCTTTGAGTATCCCAAAATATCCAGTTTTTTGGATCTGGGTTCCTTTTCAGAGGATGTGGTAATAGAAAGGGCTGTAGCCATATCTAAAACAAAGTCCTGGAAGGACAAATCCTCTGGAGGGGACATTCTCCTTTTAGGAGAAGAGGGCTCCTCAGGTAAGTTGAGTGAAAACTCAGCAGAATCATCAGAGGAGTGAAAATCCTCAGAGGAATCGGTGCTTTCCTCTAACGCACGATACGCGTACCGATCGGTATCGATATCGGGCGTATCGGGTATGGAACCGGTATGGAGTGAAAGCCCATACGGTACCGACTTGCGTTTAGAGGTGGACGGCCTCGATACCGGCATGGCGGACGATACCGGTATCGGGCCCGGAACCGCTGAAAGCGGAACCGATGGCGTTGCAGCTTTAATGAAAGCCATGACGGCCTGCTGCATGGACTGTACAGTATCGCCCATGGACGCCATAGCTGCCTGGATGTCGGTACCGGAGTGACCCGGTACCCCAGAGCAGGCTAACAGGTGATCTGTCGAGGCCGTAGCATCGATATCAACCTGAGACCCCTGAATTGGCGTTTTTGGAAGTTGGACTTCCCGCCGGGGTTGTTTGGCTGGGGCAGGGTCCTCAAGTTCTAAGCTAAGAGCCTCTCGATGCTTTGAAGGAGATTTGCTCTTTGAGGACTTGCCCACAGAAGGTTTGGTTACCTGAGATCCATCCGGAGAAGAAGACCTGGATGACTGTGATGCTGTATTCTCTGAAGCAAACAGCACATGGAATTTGTTGGCCCGGTTCTGCAGCCCACGTTTAGACATGTGGGAGCAAGATGGGCAGTCCGGTATGGAATGGTCAGGCCCCAAACATTTCAGACACCATTCATGGGTGTCTGTGACTGAAATAACAGCATTACATTTGGTACACTTCTTAAATCCAGGGGCTGGCTTCTCCATGAGGAGAAATTGAGTAGGCCGAGAGGCCTCTCTGAAGTGACCAAAAAGCTAAAAAATAAGAAAAAAGAATTATAATTTTTTAAAGAAAGAAAGAAAAGACCGGCGATACCGGTATCGGTATGGGGAAGGCAGGTACGCGGTCTAAAGAAACAAATAAAATAACAATTTCTTCAGCGGTGACAGGAACACGACCTGCTGGCTCCGCGGAAAAAGAGAAACTGAGGAGAGCTGTTCAGGAAGGCGGGAAGGCAGTGCGCATGTGCAGTGGGAGGTCCCAAAAGCTTCTATTCTAAGAAGCTGGGGAGCTTTCCCGCACGGGCTCCGTCGGTACCGACGTACCCATATGTGAGGACTTATTCCTGCTTGTTCCTGGAGATATACCTGTACAACATTTTTTGCACATTTCTTTGCTTTGCTTTGTGTCTAACCTCGCTCTTATATGCTCAATGTTTGTGCACATGTATGTGGCTGTTTTAAGTGCAGACAATTTTGCTACCATCACAGTGTGTTTTGTTGACATTACTCTATTCTTATGTGCTGCCTTGTTACAATTTTCTTTATTCTTATTTGAATAACTACTAAACAATTAGTATAAAGAATTCATCCAAGAAACTTTTATCTCGATCGCACTCAATCTGAAACGTTCACCTCAAACTGCTAACCCAATGTAGCAAAAAATCTGTACGTGATGGAGCAAATTGGTTACCAGATTTGGATTCAGCGCACCAAAAAACGTAAAAATCAATCGAAACATTAGAGGCAGTTTAAAAAAAAAAATTTTTAGTGTACCTGTGTTACGGGATGACTAATCAGAAGAATAGCAGCAAGCAGTCCTAAGAGAAATCAAATAAGTCTCTTTCATACTTTTATTTAGAATATTAGCTTGGAATAAGTAAATAAAACAAAGCATTCCCTGCTGTGGACTGAAATGGGGAGAAACCTGAATTCCTTCAGATATACCAAACTGTGCAGCCATGCAACCATCCAGCACAGAAAACTGTATCCATCCACAATGTTTAACTGGGATACTAGTTCTCCAATTGTTCCCAAGAACACGGATTCACTCCAGCCACACCTGCTCAACTGGGATACCAGTTCTCTAAGTGGTCCCAGGAGCTGCCACACAGATTAAGAACTGCATGGAATGTTCTTTCACCATCCACTGGATACAGAGACTACTGAAGACCAGGTGGCCTTATGGAGCCCCTTATAGGGCAAAGAACACCGTTCATAATCTCTGCCTCCATCTGCTGATAGAGGGACATAACCCATGTGTTCTGGCCTGGTATGGCTGTTGAAAAGGAAATGAGGATTCTGGCATGGATGTTTACCATATGACCGACTGAATGCGAGTTCAGAGGTGAAAGAAAAACTTTTATGATCATTTTGTCATTTTGGGGCATGTTTACTAAAGTGCCATACCTCAGTTTTAAAAGTTAAGGTGTGATATATGAAAAACCTTGTGGTAAATGCAGAAATCATGCCATTATTTATTGAACAGGACAGAAACTTACCACTTAGGTATGCATTCCATGGCTTGGCATGTAGCAAGGGACAACATCAGCACTACCTGACGAGTGATGGATGCAGACAGTTCCACATGACAGTGCAAGGCAACTACCTAATATCCCCCACCCCGCCAGCAGCAAATCAGACTAACCCAATGAAGATTTACTCCACTTTCAATCCCCATTACTCAAAAGGATGATCTCCCTAGTGTCTACTGGACGAAGCATGAGCAATCTCCCTTCTCATCTACTCTATTGCTGCCCAGATTCAAAATGACAGATCTGACCCACACCAGTAAATTTGATAAAGGTCAGCACATAATCAAACTCTCGAATTCGTTACTAGAAGATGTAGTAAAAGCTGTCAGTGTAGCTGGAGTTAAAAAGAGGTTTGGACAAATTCCTGGAGGAAAAATCAATAAAGAGTAGTTACTCACCTGTAATAGGTTTCTCCAGGAGCAGCAGGAATCAGTCCTCACATATGGGTGACGTCGGCAGCGACGGAGCCCCCCATGCGGAGCATTACCCAGCTTTCAAGGAAAGCCTTTGGGAATGCAGCGTGCATGCGCGGTCCCCTTCCCGCCCAAGGGTGCCATCTTGCTCAGTCTGATGACACAGCTAAAAGACAGCAAAAAACAAAATGAAGTATATGACTGCAACTCCAGGGGAGGAGGGAGGGTCGTGAGGACTGATTCCTGCTGCTCCTGGAGAACACCTGTTACAGCTGAGTAACTACTCTTTCTCCAGGACCAAGCAGGAAGTCAGTCCTCACATATGGGACTCCCCATATCTAGGCTACCGGGAACCCCAAGCTGAAAAATGGCTCCCTCTCAAGAGCCTCAGCATTCATGAGAAGAATATCCTCTGAGAACGCCCCCGTACGGTAGCACAACACAAGGGCCGGAGGGTAGGAGATGCCTAAACCTCAAAGAGATTACGGAGTATGGTTATGGTTATGGTAATTTTATTTGATAAACCGCCTTTCTGGAACAAACAAAGCGGTGTACAATATACAAATTAAGGAAAAGGCTTGGAGCCAGAGAAGTGGAAAGGAAATTACAATAATCTTATGAGAAAAGAAAGAGAGGAGAGACAGGACAAGACAAGAAGTGGATACACACATAAAGGGGAGAGAATCTAAGGCGGGTCACACAAGGGGGAGGGAAGGCCAAATGCTGTGGAAAAGAGGTGAGTTTTCAGGTCTTTTTTGAAAGTGTTATGATTGGGTTCGAGGCGGAGGGATGAGGGAAGTGAGTTCCACAGGGCAGGCCCTATGAAAAAAAAAGCAGAAGATCGTGTAAATTGCAGATGGGCGAGGGAGGGTGAAGGAAGGGTGAGGCGATTAAGGTGAAAAGAACGGGGTGTGTGCCTGGGGGTGTGGAAGGATATGAGATCGGCTAAGTATTGTGGAGTATTGGTATGGAGGATGTGGTGCACTAGAGAGAGCAATTTGTACTGGGTGCGGAAGGGAACAGGTAGCCAGTGAAGATGGAGGAGTAGAGGTGTTATGTGATCCCGGGGAGAGGAAAGAGTAAGAAGGCGGGCAGCAGTGTTTTGGATCCTCTGGAGGCGGGCAAGCTGGGATTTAGAGAGGCCAATGAGAACCGAATTGGAGAAGTCCACCCGTGACATGACCAGTGACAGAAGCAAGGTAGTGAGGGCTGCTGGGGAAAGGAAGGGACGTATTGCTCGAATTTGACGGAGGAAAAAGAAGGAAGTCTTGGTAAGGTGAGAAACGTGGGCTTGGAAGGAAAGGTCTGAATCGAAGTGCACTCCGAGATACCGAAATGTGGAGACTAGGGGAACAGGGGTGCCGGAGAAAGAAGGTGCTAGTGAAGGGGGTGGGTTACCATAAGAAAACCAGATTGCAACAGTTTTGGTGAGATTAAGATGAAGGCAGTTTTGTGTCAACCAAGAAGCTACCGTGGTGAGGCAAGAATTTAATGGGGAAAGATCTGGACAGGAGGGGGAAGTGTGGTGAAGGAGAACTATGTCATCGGCATAGTAAAATGCCGATATTCCCGACTGCTGAATTAACAGTGCGAGGGGGGCCAGGAAAAGGTTAAAGAGCAGAGGTGCTAAGACTGAACCTTGGGGGACACCACAAGTGAGCGGGAATGGGTCGGAGGAAGGGGTTGAAGGGGAAGAAGAGAGAACGGTGCAGGACCGGGAGGAAAGAAAGGAGTGAAACCAGCGATAGACAACACTGCAAAGACCCGCTTCCCGTAGGCGGAGAAGAAGAAGGGAATGGTCTACTAAGTCGAACGCAGCAGATAGATCAAGTGCTACAGCCACTGAGATATCCCCGTGTTCATGGGCAACGTGCAGTGCGTTGGTGAAGGCGAGTAGGATGGTTTCAACACTATGACCGGTACGAAATCCTGACTGTCGGGGATGAAGAAAGTGGATAGAATCAAGGTGGTGAGTGAGCTGCGCAAAGACCAGTTTTTCTAGAAGCTTGGAGAGGAAGGGAAGGTTAGAAACTGGGCGGTAGTGAGCGGGAACCAGAGGATCCAAAGAGGGATTCTTTAGGATGGGACGAATTAGCGCTTGTTTCCAGGGACGGGGGAAGGTCCCAGTGGAGAGACTGGAGTGAAAAATAGAAAGGATATAGGGAAGGAGTGAAAGGGAGGGAGTAAGTAGCCAGGAGGAAGGAATAGGGTCGAGAGAACAAGTGGTTTTCCTAGAGGAGGAAATGAGGTGATGCAATTCAGAGGTGGTAGGCAGAGAGAAAGAAGCCCAGGTGTGAGAGAGATGAAAGGTAGGAGGAGGCGATGCAGCTGGGGGGGGTGAGTGGATGGGAGCGGGGGCAATGAGGCAAAGAAGCTCGCAAGTTAGAAATTTTGTCATTGAAGAAGGACGCCAGATGAGAGGGGGGAGGAGAGGGCTGAATTGTAGTAATAGGAGTTGTGGAGTGTAGAGAGGAGAGGGATTTGAGTGTAGCATAAAGGTGTCGAGTCTGATTCGGGGCCCTAGCAATGGTGTCAGAAAAGTATGAACGTTTGGCTAGATGAACCTGTGATCGATAGTGTGATGAGTTCGCCTTGAAGAAGGCAAGAGAAGTTGGGGAGGGGGCCTTGCGCCATGACCGCTCTGCCCTGCGAAGGTGAGTGCGAAGAAGACGCAGCCCACTGTGGTACCAGGGGTGCGTAGGATGGTGACGTGGTGGGCGGGGGCGCAGAGGGGCAAGGTGGTCAAGAGTGGCAGAGAGGGTAGAGGACCAAAGAGAAGCTTGAGAGGTGGGGGAGAGGGAAGTAAAGTTGGCAGGCAGTAGTTGAGTGGCAGGAGGGAATTGCTGAAGAGTGAGCGGAGTTAAGAGACGCGAGTAACGGGGGGGAGGGGACTTAGGAGGGAAAGGGGGGGGGAGAAAGAGCCCTGGGAAAAGCACAGGAGGCAGAGAGACAAAAATGATCCGACCAAGGCAGTGGGCGTGAACAAAGGTCATGGAGGGTGAGAGGAAGAGAGGAGGAGGAAAGAAGTAAATCTAAGGTATGGCCAGCAAGATGAGTAGGGAAGGGAATATGTTGTGAAAGAGATAGGTCCTGCAGAAAGGAAATGAAAGCGTGATCTCTGGAGGAGACAGGGGAGTCGAGGCGGATGTTGAAATCGCCAGCTATGAGCAGATGTGGGAAGGAAAGGGAAAGATCAGAAATGGTTAAAAGAAGGGAATCCCATAAGTCGGAGCGGAGCGCTGGGGGGGAGTATACAAGAAGAATGTGGATAGAGGGCGAGGTATGCAAATGGAGCAGAAGGGACTCAGGGTAATGTACTAGAGAGGAAACCTGGGTGAAGGAGAGGGATGGGTGTAATATGGCTGCCACACCGCCGCCTGAACGGCCTGGGCGGGAGACAGAGGCGGCAGAAAAACCAGCAGGGAGGCAGCGGGCAAGAAGGGCGTCCTCCCCCTCCCTCAACCATGTCTCGGTGAGGAGGAGGACATCAAGAGACAGCTGAAGAATGAGATCCTGTACAAGCAGGGTTTTTGATCTTAAAGAACGACAGTTCAGGAGACCTAGCTTAAAGGAGGAGGCACTAGGATGGGTGGAGGGAATAGAGGAGGCTGGAACAGAGAAAGAGGGAGGCGTTAGAGACAGGCAGAGACGGAGATTAGCAGGACAGCGAGAACGCAGGGAGGAGGGTTTGTCTGGACGTCTGCCCCACCAGACGGGGATCGAAGCCATGGAGCGGTAGAGGGATGAAGTGGGGAGGGCAGAGGTGCAAGAAAAGAAACGTACCTCAGGCAGTTGAGCTGGAGTCCCAATAAACGAAGAGAACAGGGGAAGCCAGTGATCCATCCCAGGAGACGAGGGAGTGAAAAGTACCAGGACTAGGAGGGAAAGAAGATTAATCTTAACGGCGTGGCCCCCGCTACCGGAGCGGCCCCAAGGAGCGCCCCTAAGGAGCACGTCGTGCTCCTTAGGTGCGCTCCTTCGGTGCGCGCCCCTGTCGCGCGCCGCGGCGACAAGCGCCGCAGGCGCTCTAAATTTATGAGGCTGGAGCAGTGTACCTCGTGGCTCGCGGCCGCGTTCCCGCGACCGCTTTACTTCCGGGTTGGGAGGAGTCAGACAACAGTCAAGGAGGGGATGGCCCTGGTGGAGCGGGCAAGCCCTACGGAAACACAAACAGGCAGATAATGCACAAAACAAGTAGAGGGTAAGCATTAAGGACAGCAACCTTCGTGCCGCAGGCGCTCTAAATTTATGAGGCTGGAGCAGTGTACCTCGTGGCTCGCGGCCGCGTTCCCGCGACCGCTTTACTTCCGGGTTGGGAGGAGTCAGACAACAGTCAAGGAGGGGATGGCCCTGGTGGAGCGGGCAAGCCCTACGGAAACACAAACAGGCAGATAATGCACAAAACAAGTAGAGGGTAAGCATTAAGGACAGCAACCTTCGTGCCGCAGGCGCTCTAAATTTATGAGGCTGGAGCAGTGTACCTCGTGGCTCGCGGCCGCGTTCCCGCGACCGCTTTACTTCCGGGTTGGGAGGAGTCAGACAACAGTCAAGGAGGGGATGGCCATGGTGGAGCGGGCAAGCCCTCGTGGCTCGCGGCCGCGTTCCCGCGACCGCTTTACTTCCGGGTTGGGAGGAGTCAGACAACAGTCAAGGAGGGGATGGCCCTGGTGGAGCGGGCAAGCCCTCGTGGCTCGCGGCCGCGTTCCCACGACCGCTTTACTTCCGGGTTGGGAGGAGTCAGACAACAGTCAAGGAGGGGATGGCCCTGGTGGAGCGGGCAAGCCCTACGGAAACACAAACAGGCAGATAATGCACAAAACAAGTAGAGGGTAAGCATTAAGGACAGCAGTCCGAAAGCACTGTCCTTTTGGGACTCTCTATCAAGGCAGTAGTGGGCTGCAAAAGTCTGGCATGAAGACCAAGTAGCAGCCCGGCAGATGTCTGTCAACGGAACAGAGTGGAGATGAGCTACTGACGTGGCTTTCGCCCTGACACGGTGGGCCGTGACTCGACCCTGCAAGTGGAGGTAGGCTGCCTTGTACGCCCAGGCGATACAATCTGCTATCCAAGTGGATAACGTACGCTTGGAGACAGGTAACCCCAGTTTATTAGGATCAAAAGAGACAAAGAGCTGAGTAGCCCTTCAATGCCCCCGCGTACGTTCTATGTAAAAAGATAACACCCTCTTACAGTCCAGAGTATGCAAGACTGTTTCAGCCCAGCTGGTATGCGGCCTGGGAAAGAAGGTTAGAAGAACTACCTCCTGGTTGAAGTGGAAAGAGGTGACGACTTTTGGAAGGAACTTCGGGTGGGTCCGTAGGACCACTCTGTTCCTACAGAACCCTGTGTACGGTCTATCAGAGACCAGAGCTTGTAGTTCACTCAAACATCTGGCCAAGGTAAGAGCTACCAGGAAGAGCGCTTTCCAAGAAAGGATGCGCAAATGGCAAGTAGCCATCGGCTCAAATGGTGGGAGAGTACGTTGCTGCAAGACGACATTCAAATCCCACTCAGTTGCCGGTGGACGAACCGGAGGCTTGAGAAGAAGCAGACATCTGAGGAAGTGGGACACCAAGGGGTGAACCGATAAGAGACTGTCCCTCCACCGGTGAGTGGTGTGTGCTGATAGAGCACTGAGGTGGACCCGAACAGAGTTAGATTTAAGGCCTAGGTCTGACAGGTGAAGTAGATACTGCAGTACTACTGGCACAAGGCGCTGAGCACACCATATTGTGAACCTACGCCACTTGAGGGCACAGGACTTTCTGGTAGACTGCCTCCTAGAGGCCAAAACCACCTCTTCAACCTCCTTATGTAGAAGTAAGGGAGCTAGCACTACCCTTTCAGCAGCCAGACCATCAGATTGAGGGACCTGAGATTGGGGTGCAGAAGGGAACCCTGATCCTGAGACAGGAAATCGTGTTACAACTCCAGAGGGAAAGGAGTTTCCACCGCCAACTGCAGCAGAAGTGGAAACCACGGTTGCCTCGGCCATCTGGGGGCTACCAGAATTACCGAGGCCTTGTCCCAGAGAATCTTGAACAGAGTTCGGGCCACCAGGGGCGTGGGAGGAAACGCATATAGGAGGCCCGTAGACCAAGAGATCAGAAAAACCTCTGCGGCTATTCTCAGGGGATGCGGCGGTCTGAAGCAAAACCTGGGCAGCTGACGGTACAGAGGACTTGCAAAGAGATCTAAGGATCGAAGTCCCCATTGTAGAAAGATCTGCTGGACCACCAATGGATTCAACTGCCATTTGTGGGGTTGGAGAATCCTGCTTAGCTTGTCTGCTAAGAGGTTCACCTGACCAGGTAGATAAACTGCTTTGAGAAACATGCCTTGTTTGACTGCAAAGAAGCAAAGGGCCTGCACCTCCTGACATAGGAGCCTGGACCCTGTGCCCCCTTGCTTGTTCACACAGAACATTGCTACCTGATTGTCTATCTGAACTAAGACAGACTGGTGAGAGAGGGCATGAGAAAAAGTCTGTAGAGCCAAGCGGATTGCTTGCAGCTCCAAAAGATTGATCTGATGTGTGGCCTCCCGAGGAAACCAGAGGCCTTGAGTGCACATGCCCTGGCAATGTGCACCCCAGCCCTTTAAGGAAGCATCGGTCATCACCACCGTTGTGTGTGCTGGGGCCTCAAAAAATACCCCCGAGAAGGTTTGGGAGATGTAGCCACCAATGCAAGGAGTCCAAAATTGGTTTGGACACCTTTACTCTGTCTCGGAGATCGCTTGTGGCCTGCGTCCACTGATCTCTGAGGAACCACTGAGCAGCCCACATGTGTAGACGGGCATTCGGAGTCACATGTACAGTGGATGTCATGACCCAGGAGCCGCAGGTTGTGCCTGGCGAAGACATGAGACTTGCTTTGGAACTGCTTGGCCAAGTCCATCAGTCTGTGGGCCCTTTCCTCGGGCAAGTAAGCTCTTACCTGCAGGGTGTCTAATATTGCCCCTATAAACTCTAGTTTCTGAGAGGGGAGAAAAGTGGACTTTGCGTAGTTTATGACAAAGCCCAGATGCTGAAGAAGAGAGACCGTGCGAAGAGTGGCTTGTCTAACCTTCTGGAGAGACTGGCCCCTGATGAGCCAGTCAGCCAGGTATGGGAAGACAAAAATTCCCTGATTCCTGAGATAGGCCGCCACCACTGCCAGGCATTTGGTTAAAACCCTGGGGATGGAAGTTAGGCCAAAGGGAAGTACTCTGTACTGAAAATGGCTTCCTCCCACCACAAATCTGAGATATTGTCGGTGGTCTGGGTGAATGAAGATGTGAGTATAAGCATCATTTAGGTCTAAGGAGCATAGCCAGTCTCCCTGCTGGAGGTAGGGCAGCAGTATTCCAAGGCTAAGCATCTTGAACTTTTCACTCTCCAGAAATGTTTTTAGGTTTTGCAAGTCTAGGATAGGCCGGAGGCCTCCTGTCCTTTTTGGTACCAGGAAGTACCTGGAGCAGAAGCCTTGCCCTTCCAGGTGGTGAGGCACCAGTTCCACCACCTGTTCCTTTAGAAGACTTGCCAACTCCTGAAGGAGGAGGTTTCTGTGCAGAGGGAGTCTTGGAGGCTCCCCTGGAAAGTAGGAGGGGGTAGCTGGTGGAAGTGGAGCGTGTAGCTCTTTTGGACTATGCTGAGGACCCAGGTATCCCCTGTGATGGCTGGCCACCTGTAGGCGTACAGGGCCAGCTGACCTCCTGTGCTGAGTGGAGCCAGCTGTGGAGAAGAGGCTATGCCTTGTGAGTCAAAACCCCGCTCCCTGCTGTGCAGGAGCCGGAGCTGGCGGCTTGGTGGTCTTCTGCCTACGGGGCCCATGCCCCTGCCCCTGCCCCTTGGCCTGCTAGCCCTGTTGGGGAGCTGGAGAGGCCTGATACTGAGGACAGCCTTGTCCTGGTGAGAGTCTCAGTCTCGATTTCCACAGCCTTTTCAGTCATGGGCTTACTGAAAAGGTTTTCACCTCGGCAGGGGACATCGACCAACTTGTCCTGCACCCATGACTCCAGGTCTGATGACTGCAGCCAGGCCTAACGGAGTGCACTGATGCCGGCCGAGGCAACACAGGCTGAAGCCTCGAAGCCATCATAGGCTGCTCGAGAGATAAACTTCTAGCACTCTCGGATCCCTGTTGACAAAGCCTTGAACCTCTGCAAAAGTTCCTCGGAGAGGCCAGCTGAGAACCTGGCAAGCTCCTTTGCCAGGTCTCGTAGGTACATTTCCTTGTACAGCTGGTAGGTCTGGACACGGCAAATAGCATAAAGCCCTGGAAGCACTTTCTACCGAGGGCATCCAGGTTCCGGGCCTCCCGACCGGAGGGCAACAAGGAGTGCATCTTCTGACTCTTCAGGCGGTGCATGTCCGATTCCACAACCATGGAGTTGTGCAGTAGCTGCGGCTTTTGGAACCTAGGGCTGTTACGGACTCGATAAGTGGAATCGACCCATTTGCTAAGAACCAGCGCCGAGGCCGGTGCCTCCCACATATGGGAGAACAGTTCTTCCAGCATCAGAGGAACTGGTACAGTAAAGGTTTCCTTCAGAGGAAAGTCATACTGGAGGGCTTTGAGCTCTTCGGCTCGAGGCTCCTCCTCGGCATACACAGGGAAGGCCAAAGCTTTGGCCATGTCCCTCACGAAGTCCGAGAACCGGGTATCCTCCGGTGGGGGGGACCGCCTCTGAGGCTCGGACTCCGGTGAGTCCGAAGGGACGCACCGGGTCCGGAAGGTGTCCGGGGACTCCTCGTCCTCCGTCTCCCACGCCGAATCCTCCGAGGAGGAATCGAGCGGCTACGGCCGTGTGGGCCTCGGTGTCACCGCCCTGACGCCGAGGGTATCGGCGTCGACAACTTCGGACCCACACGGGAGGTCGAGGGGGACCTTGACCGAGGATCGAGACTTCATTGACTCGAGGATTGGCTTGGTCTCAGGGAGCGACTTCGATGTTGAGGTCCCGGTGGTAAGGGCAGATGCACCGGTCAGACCATAAGAACATAAGATATGCCATACTGGGTCAGACCAAGGTCCATCAAGCCCAGTATTCTGTTTCCAACAGTGGCCAATCTAGGTCATATGTACCTAGCAGTTTCCCCAAGGGCCACAGGTTCCACAATGCTTGTATTGGTTCAAGCATTCATATCCTGGGTCCCTTCTTAATAATGGTTTATGGACCTTTCCTCCAGGAACTTGTCCAAACCTTTTTTAAACCCAGCTACATTAACAGCCTTTACTACATCCTTCGGTAACAAATTCCAGAGTTTGATTACACGTTGAAAGAAAAAATATTTTCTTTTATTAGTCTTAAATAGTTTACCCTGTAGCTTCATTGCATGTCCCCTAGTCTTTCTATATTCTGATACGGTAAACAATAGATCTACGTTTACCCATTCCACTCCGTTCATTAATTTATAGACTTCTATCATATCTCCCCTCAGCCGTCTCTTTTCCAGGTTAAAGAGCCCTAACCTTTTTAGCCTTTCTTCATAGGAGTATCCTTCCATCCCCTTTACCATTTTGGTGGCTCTTATCTGAACAATTTCTAAAATAGCTATATCCTTTTTAAGATACGGCGACCAGAACTGCACACAATATTCAAGGTGCGGTCTCACCATGGAACGATATAGAGGCATTATAATATCTTTTGTTTTATTTTCCATTACTTTCCTTATCATACCTAGCATTCTATTTGCTCTCTTGGCCACTGCTGCACACTGGGCCAAGGGTTTTAACATGGTATCCACAATGACGCCTAAATCTTTTTCCTGGGTGGTAGTTCCTAATGTGGAACCTTGTATCGTGTAACCATAGTTTGGGTTGTTCTTCCCTAGGTGCATAACCTTGCACTTGTCCACATTAAATTTCATCTGCCATTTTGATGCGCCGTCTTCCAAATTATCAAGATCCTCTTGCAATTTTCCACAATCCTCTTGGGTTTTAACAACTTTAAATAGTTTTGTGTCATCTGCAAATTTGATAACCTCACTCGTTATTCCACTTTCCAGGTCATTTATGAATATGTCAAAAAGCAGCGGACCCAGCACAGATCCCTGGGGTACACCACTATTCACCTTTCTCCATTGGGAAAATTGGCCATTTAGCCCTACCCTCTGCTTTCTTATCTTTTAACCAGTTCCTGATCCACAACAGTACACTGCCTCCTATCCCATGACTCTTTAGTTTTGCCAAAAGTCTCTCATGAGGGACCTTGTCAAAGGCTTTCTGAAAGTCCAGATAAACAATATCAACCGACTCACCTTTGTCCACCTGATTATTCACTCCTTCAAAAAAACATAACAGATTAGTAAGACAAGATCTTCCTTGTCTTAAGCCATGTTGGCTGTCTCCCATTAGGTCATGACTATCTACATGCTGAGTAATTTTATTCTTTAGGATGGTTTCTACCATTTTTCCTGGTACTGATGTCAGGCTCACCGGTCTGTAGTTTCCCGGATCACCCCCGGAACCCTTTTTAAAAATTGGTGTTACAATGGCGATCCTCCAATCTTCAGGTATTAGAGATGATTTTAATGACAGTTCACACATTACTAATAGCAGGTCTGCAATCTCATATTTCAGTTCTTTCAACACCCTTGGATGTACACCATCCGGCCCAGGTGATTTGCTACTCTTCAGTTTATCTAATAGTTGTAATACATCTTCCCGATGTATCAATATTTCCTTCAATTCTTCCGCACCTTTAAATACCACTTCAGTCAAGGGTAACATCCCTACATCTTCCTCAGTAAAGACCGAAGCAAAGAATTCATTCAGTCTCTCCGCTATCTCATTGTCACCTCTTAGTGCCCCTTTAACTCCTCTATCATCTAATGGTCCAACCGACTCTCTCAGTTTTTTTGCTACAAATGTACTTGAAAAAAATCTTTATTCCGCGTTTTTGCTTCCGCAGCAAGCTTCTTCTCAAATTCTCCCTTTGCCTTCTTTATCAATGCCTTGCATTTGACCTGCCAGTGCTTGTGCTTTTTCCAGGTTTCGTCGCTTGGCTCTTTTTTCCATTTCCTGAAAGATGATTTTTTAGCAACAGCCTCTCTGACCTCACCTTTAAACCATGCTGGCAGTTTTTTGGACTTCCTTCCACTTTTCTTAAAGCGTGGAATACAGCTGGTCTGGGCTTCCAAGATAGTATTTTTCAACAACACCCAAGCTTGATGTAAGTCTTTAACCTTTGCAACTGCTCCTTTTAGTTTTTTCTTAACTATTTTCCTCATTTTATCATAGTCTCCCTTTCGAAAGTTAAAAGGTAGTACTGTGGATTTCCTTACTGTCCCCTCCTCCACTAATTAAATCAAAGGCGATCATGCTATGATCACTATTGCCAAGTGGCCCCAACACCCTTATCTCTTGCACTAGATCTGGTGTTCCACTAAGGATTAGGTCTAATATGGCTTCCCCTCTGGTCGGTTCATGAACCAGCTGCTCCAAGAAGCAGCCATTTATGTCATCTAGGAACTTTATCTCCCTAGCATGTCCTGCCGTGACACTGACCCAGTCGATACCGGGGTAACTTAAATCACCCATTATTGTTACTGCGCTGCAACATTTGTTAGCTTCCTTGATTTCTTTAAGCATTTCATCATCCATTTGTTCATTCTGGCCAGGCAGTCGATAGTACACCCCCACTGCCATTGCCTTCCCCTTTTTACATGGAATTTCAATCCATAGAGATTCTACATCAAATTTTGTTTCCTGCAAAACTTTAATCCTTTCTGACTCAATGCCCTCTCTAACGTAGAGAGCAAGGGCGGTGGTGGCTGGTTTACCCAGGTATCACAGTGTCCCACTGGTTGTCCTCCTTCCACCATGTCTCTGATATTCCAATCATATCTAACCTCTCATTTAGTGCTATATATTCTAACTCTTCCATCTTATTTTTTAGACTTCTAGCATTTGCATAAAAGCATTTTAGAGACTGTTTTTTATTCATAATAATTTAGCTATTGGTAGACATGGGTAATTTGGGATCTTTAAGCTCGGTCTGCTCCATATTCGAGGGCATTTGGGCTACTTTACTCTTTTTTGGAACCTCTCTGCTTTTGGTAATATCCTTCAAGGATACATTCTTCCGAACATCCGCTCTTGGGCGACTGTCGGCTTTCCCCTATTATCTAGTTTAAAAGCTGCTCTATCTCCTTTTTAAAGTTTAATGCCAGCAGCCTGGTTCCATCCCGGTTAAAGTGAAGCCCATCCCTTCGGAAGAGCCCCTCCTTTCCCCAGGATGTACCCCAGTTCCTAACAAATCCAAACCCCTCATCTCTGCACCACTGTCTCATCCACGCATTGAGACTCCAGAGCTCTGCCTGCCTTTTGGGTCCTGCACGTGGAACGGGAAGCATTTCGGAGAACGCTACCCTGGAAGTTCTGGATTTCAACTTCCTACCTAAAAGCCTAAATTTAGCCTCCAGAACCTCCCTACCACATTTTCCTATGTCATTGGTACCGACATGTACCAAGACAGCAGACTCCTCCCCAGCACTATCTAAGACCTTATCTAGGTGGCGCGTGAGGTCCGCTACCTTCGCACCAGGCAGGCATGTTACCAGGCGATCCTCACGTCCACCAGCCACCCAGCTATCTACATGCCTAATGATCGAATCACCAATTATAACGGCTGTCCTAACCCTTCCCTCATGGGCACATGGCCCTGGAGAAACTTCCTCGGTGCGAGAGGGTTTTACATCACCTGGAGGACAGGTCCTAGTTACAGGATCACTTCCTGCCACACCAGGGTGATGCTCTCCTGTCATGTGACCTCTCTCCTCCATAGCAACAGGGATGCTGCCAGACTGGAGGTGGGACTTCAGGACTATATCCCTGTAGGTCTCGTCTATGTACCTCTCTATCTTTCTTATGTTTTCCAAGTCTGCTACTCTAGCCTCTAGAAAACGGACTCGTTCCCTGAGAGCAAAGAGCTCCTTGCACCTAGTGCACACGCAAGACCTCTCACCAAATGGGAGAAAATCATACATGTGACACTCAATGCAAAAGACTGGAAAGCCCCCATCTCGCTGCTGGACTGCTGTCTGCATATGAGTTTTAACACTTATTAAAAGTTTGCTGCTACACAGTACCCTGTCCTGTGCTGCTGAGGTAAGCTATATTCTTATTTTGATTTAAATTATAGCTCTTTGCTGCTGCTAGGCTCTAACTTATTATGAAATTTAAACTACAAGCTCTCTGCTGGGTTCTAAATTTAACCAGAAAGCTCTCTTCTGTGTTTTAAATTGAAACTAAAAGTACTTTGCTGATACTAGGCCCTGCGTGACTATTAAATTTAAACTACAAGCTCTCTGCTGGGTATGAAATGTAACCAGAAAGTTCTCTCTTCTGTGTTTTAAATTTAAACTTAAACTGCTGCTACTAGGCCCTGACTGACTGAACAAAAAATAGTGGGTTCATAGATTAAATAGCTTTAATAGAAAGAATTCCCTTCAGAAAATTCCCAGAAGTATATACTCACAATTGCAGATCTCTCTCCAGAAGTAACAGTCCCCTGTTCTAGTCCTTCAAGTTCACCATAAATAAAAAGATATTCTTAGAGGAGTATATAAGGATCCATCACACACAATGATCGGGTAAGGGGAAAGCAAATAAAGGCAAACTAAACAAATTAGAGGCAGCAATCCATCAACTCTTGATGGAGTGAAAGCTAAGAATGACCTTTGCAAAACGATAAATCATTCATCCATAAAAAACTTTATTTCACACAACGACGAAATCAGACTCCAGTATAGGTGGTTAAAATATAATAGATAAATTTAGTCTAGAAGTCATCTGGGTCATGAAGAGCAAAAAAGGGTTCTACCGATTCAAAAACAAACAAAACTGCTTCCTGGCTGCTACAAACACACCTGTTTCAAACTTTTTAATTGGACCAGCTAATATAACTTTTGAAGGAATTGAATAAAGTGCATTGTGGGAACAAACGGAAAGCTATACTGCATTGTAGTTCCGGAGGCTATAAAAAAAAACTATCAGGCATAAGGGACTCCAAGAGAAAGAGAAAGCAAAAGAATAGTATATAAAACACCATACCTTTCACAACACTGCAATTCTGTAGAAGGGAGCCATGAAGGAAAAGGAAGCCATTAAATATTTTAAAGGATGTGATGTCAGAAGGTCAAAATAATTAATCATGCATGCAAACAATTTATCAGTCTAAAAACGCCATAAATTCAAACCACAAAGGGCAATAGTTAAGCAAAAACCATTCAAACTCAATAGCCTATACATATAAAAGGGAGAAGGGTCTCAATTGACCAAACCTGGCCAAAAAACAGTTCACCATAAATAAAAATATATTCTTATAGGAGGAGTATATAAGGATCCAACATATACAACGACTGGGTAAAGGGGAAGCATGTAAAGGCAAGCAAATCATACAGGGACACAAAGGGTATGGGAAGCCATAAATTGCAAATATGCACATTAAAAAAATAAAAATAATAAATAATTAAAAAATAAAAATTGTATTAAAAATGATACATTTTTTTAAAAAAAATTAAATGAGAATTTGTAAAAAAGTTAAAAAACATACAATCAATAAAATAATTAAAAAAAAATAATAAATATAACATAATAAAAAAAAGAACTCATAAAGACAGAAAAATCAGTCTCTTGATTAAGGCCATTAGGATGAAGTGTGTTCAACTGAAAAATGGTATGCTGTTTTTATTATTATGTTTTACTTATTATTTAAAAAAAATTAAGAATTTTAATTTTTTAGTCTATTATGTTATTTAACCAGTGTGCATGTCAGTTGGTTTGCTGCCTCAGGGTCCTTGGCTCCTCTTGCTACCTCCTTATTTTATCGATTGTATGTTTTTAACTTTTTTACATATTCTCATTTAATTTTAAAACAAAATGATCATTATATTTTTAATAAAAAATATTTTTTATTTATTATTTATTATTTTTATTATTTTTTTTAATTTGCATATTTGGAATTTATGGCTTCCCATACCCTTTGTGTCCCTGTATGATTTGTTGCTCTGTCTTCTCTCTTGATGGATTGCTTGGTTTAGTTTGCCTGATAAGCACTGCGAGTATGACCCTAAAGGAATTACAGAGAATGGAGAGGTTATGATCATCTGGGATACTTCCATTCCAACCAATAAAAAGCTGGATGCGAGGAGGCTGGATATACTGGTAAAGAAGAAAAAAATGCCAGAACTGCATTGATTATAGAGATGTCAGTAGCAAGTGACTACTATGTGAATCACGGTGAGAGGGAGAAAATCTTCAAGTATCAAGAAACACAGTTGGAGACTAAGAAAATGTAGCAGAAAGATGCAGTTATTTCCCATTGCGCTGAGTGCCACAGGCTGACTTAAGAGGAATTTCCAAGCACACCTTGATAAATTACCTATACACGTAACATCTTATGAATTCCAAAGGGAGGCTCTCATTGGCACGATGCAAGTACTACACTGAGCATTAGCAGAAAATTTGAGAATGAGATCATACCCCACATACTCTGGTTGCTTAGAAGTGAGATTCATGACTATCATGGTATGCGCACAACTCATCCATTTGGAGAAACTGCCCCGAGGGAAAAAATTTCTGGGCTTGAAATAGGTAAGTAGGATGGAAGCAATGAAAGAAAGCAAATGGAATTCACTTCCAGACAAATTAAGGGCTATAAATGACATCTCCATTTTTAAAAAAACACACCTATTCTCAGAACATTTCAGAAAGAAGGCAGACAGAAGTAACATCACCAGTGCCCATGACCTTCTAACACCCATGATCATGACAGTTATGTAAGATTATCTTTGTGTGCAGATATTTAGCATTTAGTTAATTGTTTATTCCTCTAATGCAATAACTTGTTAGCTGTACTGCATTTAAAATCAGTTTCTTGAGTTTCCTTTGTTAGCTGTATTTATAATCAGCTCTATTGTGTTTCTGTTGTTCCATGTACAATGCTCTTGCATTTTGTTTAGTTTGCTGTAAACTGCTTTTATTCATTGATAAGGCGGTATAAAAACAAGCAAATAAAAAAATTAAATAAATGGAACTAGTCATATTCATGCATACAGTTTCAATACAATTACTGCAGCAAAAAAGTGTAGTTACTCACCTATTCTCCGTGAACAGCAGGAATAAGTCCTCACGTATGGGTGAAATTACCAACGGATCCCCGGACGGGAATGCTCCCCAGCTTCCAAAGGATATGTTTGGGAAGCACATCGCGCATGTGTGCCTGCCTTCTCGCCTGCCACTGCTCCATCTTCTCAACATAGCAGAAGCCAAAAAGGCAACTCCCTGGGGGGAAGGGCATGTTGCGAGGGCTATTCCTGCTGTTCACAGAGAAAACCTGCTACAGGTCAGTAACTATGCTTTCTCCGTAAACAAGTAGGAAATAAGGCCTCACATACAGGACTCCCAAACTACTGGAATCAGAGCAGATTAACAGTCCAACAGGGGCAATCAACTGGAGAAACTAGAAAGAACAGCAAGGTAATCTCCGAAGGATTTATCTGAAGCAGCATCCTCAGCAGACATCAACCTGAGAGGTTTTTGCAGGCAGCCTGGATGGACAGAAGAGCAGTGGGCAGAAGTTGTCTCTAAGACCCAAAGAGATGCCAGAAATTGCTGTCTTGTCGGGAATCCCCATCCAGACAGTAATGGGCTGCAAAGGTATGGACCAAAGACCATGTAGCAGCCTTACAGATTTCTTCTGCGGAAACAACGCAGAGGTTGGCCACCGAAGCGGCCATAGCATGGACATTGTGAGCCATGACATAACCCTCAAGGCTCAACCCAGCCTGGGAATAAGCATGAGCAATGCAATCTGCTAGCTAAAGGGATAACGTGTGCTTCGAGACAGCGGCACCCAGCTTATTGGGGTCAAAAAAAATGAACAGCTGTGTGGAATGGTGGTGTGCCTTCATGAGCTTCAGGTAGAAAGCAAGAGCCTGCTTGCACTCCAAGGTATGCAACGCCGCCTTTCCCCGTTTAGCGAGAGGCTGGGGGAAGAAAGTTAGCAACACTACTGACTGGTTGAGGTGGAACACAGAGACCACCTTTGGCACAAAGCAGGGGTACATGCAGAGAACCACCCTATTCTGGTGAAACCTGGTTTAAGGTGCAGCTCACTGATGCATTGGGCCGATGTAACTGCCACCAGAAAGAAGATCTTCCAAGTTCAAGAATTTCAAGGAACACGAGTCCAGTGGCTTGAATGTGGTGCCGATCAGTTGGGCAAGTACCATGTTGAGATCCCAAGCCACCATACGGGGCTTGAGTGAAGGCTTCAAGAGGAGCAGGACCTGCATGAAGCAAACCACACGAGGCTGGGCTGAAATGGGCTTCCTCCTGGAGAAGCGATAGTATGCCCCTATCACAGTGAGGTGAACATGCACCAAATTTGACTTCAGGCCTAAGTCCAAAAGGTGCAGGAGGTACTCCAGCAGCAGGTCCACAATGCAAGAGAAGGGGTCCAGCGCTTTACCCATGCACCAGGCAGCAAAGCTCCGCCACTTTAGTGCATAGGCCTTGCAGGTCAAATCCTTGCGGGATGCCAGAAGGATGTTGGTAACACCTCTGGGAAGATTGAGCTCTGAGAGGCCTAACCCACTCAGCATCCATGCCATGAGGGCCAACGAGCGGACATTGGGATACAGTAAGGTTCCACCTTTCTGTGAGATGAGGACCCCAGACGGAGAGGCTTCCTCTGCGAGAGTTACAGCAGTAGTGGGAACCAGGGATGCTGAGGCCAATAAGGAGCGATGAAGATCATAGAGCCCTTGTTGGTCTGGAGCTTCAGGAGGGTCTTTGCCACGAGTGGTATCGGGGGTATGCATGTGGCAATCCCTCTCTCCAGTGGAGGAGGAAGTTGCTGGATGGCCTCTGAGAGCAGAAACAGGCCACCTGGGCATTGTGTGCCCCATTCCTAAAGAACCAGTTCACCACTGCCTTTTTGAGGGTCCATTAGTGTAGTCAGAGGACTCTACTGAGATGGTTTGCTAGGCTACTGAGCTCGCCGGGCAGATGTTGCTCTGAGGACCATGCCGTGGAGTAGGGTGATCTTCCACAACCGAACCGCCTCCCAGCAAAGGAGGTACAAGTCTGTGCCCCCTGCTTGTTCACATAGATCAACACCACCTGGTTGTTCATTTGGATCAGGACCACCTGATTGGCCAGGTACACTCGGAAGGCACGGAGGACATTGATATCGCCCGAAGCTCAAGAAAGTTGATCTGGAGCAGGCTCTCCTGCTCAGATCATAGGCCTTCCGTGTGTAGGCTGTCCAGGTGAGCTCCCCAAATGAGCCTGGATGCGTTAGTTGTAAGTGTCTTGCAAGGGACTGCCGTCTGGAACAGGAGGCCTTATAGCTGATTCACTGGCTCAAGCCACCAGTCAAGGGACCGCACCAGGGGCGCAGAGACCACTACCCTGTCCTAGAGGCAGCCCGTCATCTGTTTCCATTGCATGCTTAAAGTCTATTGGGCCTGTGGCAAGAAAAGATGGGCCTGAGCTGTGACATGCACCATGACAGCTATGTGACCAAGGACCCACAACATCCCTCAGGCGGTTGTATGGCACTGGCACTGCACATTGCTCACCACTGCCACCAGCCGCTGCATGCCGTCTTCTGGTAGAAAGGCACGTGCCTGAGTGTTATCAAGGAGGGCCCTGATGAACTCCAGCTGCTGTGTGGGCTGGAGATGGGACTTCAGGTAGTTGATCCCAAAGCCCAGCCGCTCAAGCACTTGAATGGTGAGGTTGGCAGACTGCCGGATGCCATCCGGCATAGGACCTTTGATGAGTCAGTTATCCAGGTACGGGAAGATGAAGACCCCCATGGTCTAGAAGCAGGCAGCAATGACCGCCAAACACTTTGTGAAGACCAGTGGAGCTGAGGCTAGCCCGAATGTACTCTGTATTGATAGTGTTGGCCTCCTAGCATGAACCAAAGATATTGTTTGAGATTTGGGTGGAACGGGATGTGTGTGTATGCATCTTTTAGATCCAAGGAACATAGCCAATCATCCTGTAGAAGTTACGAGAGCACTGTCCCCAGCAAGATCATTTTGAACATCTCACGCACCAGGAACCGGTTAACATTTTGCAAGTCCAGGATAGCCTTGAACCCTCCTTGGGAACTAGGAAGTATCTGGAAGAGAAGCCCCATACGACCAGAGCCAGGGTAGCCAGCTCGATGGCTAGATCGGCTAACATGGCGAAGACTTCTTCCTGTAACAGGCTCCGATGCGACAGGTCCATGGGGTACTGTCCTGAGGCATATGGAGGCAGCAACTGGGTGGGTGCAGCTGATACCCACTTTGGACGATCTGCATCACCCGACACCCGGGTGTCCAAAAGGAAGAGGGGCTACCTGTGGGCGAAGTGATGAATCGTCCCACCTACTTGAGGAGGTACCCTGGCGGACAGCAGTTAGCTGGCTATGCTCCTGAGGAACCCATCAAAAGTCCACCCCCAACTTGAGCTGCAGGGCTACCTGAGCCTTCAGGGATTTCTCCCTCTGCTGCTAGCAGGGGGCCTGCGTCTTCGGCAGGGCTGGCAGCTGGGGTGGGCAATACTGGCGCTGGCGTGAGTAGAAGGCCTTTTGGCCCCAAAGTTCTTTCCGCAAGGGATCCATAGTTTTATTTCAGAGCCTAGAGAGGCTCCTCTGCCAGCTTCCCAAAGAGGTTCTCACCCTGGCAGGGGACATTAGCCAACTTGTCCTAGACCCACTGTTTGAGGTCTGAGGACTGCAGCCACGCCAGTCAGCAGGCAATAATGCCTACTGCCGGCAGACTAAAAAGCATCATAGACGCCATATGCACAATGAATAAGGAGCAGTCCTTGCTAGGGCCCACCAAAGCGCAAAAGGCCTCGTGGTGGTCACCAGGGACGAGGGTGGCAAATTTCACCAGGGCCAGCATGATGTCTTCAGAGAACACACTCATATAGGTCTGGTAGGCCAGGATCTTGGCTACCACAGCATGGAACTCTGATAGCATTTTCTCTCAAAAGAGTCCAGGGTTGGAGCCTTACAGCTCGGGGACACCAAAGAATGAGTCTTAGTACTAAACCCGCTTCAAAGCAGACTCAACCATGATGGAGTTGTGTAGCAATTGAGGCTTCTTGAAGCCCAGGACCTTCTGGAGCCAGTACAGGAGACTGAGTCTCCAGTTAACGATGGGAACCATAAAAAGGGTTTCCTACTGCTGCAGAAGCAGCCTTTGCAGGATGTGGTGCATGGGTACCATCACTGCCTCCCTTGGGACTGAGGGGTACTGAAGAAGCTCCAGCTTCTCAGTTCCTCCTCCGATTTCAGGGAGAAGGGATTGGCCTTGGCCATAGTCCCTGACAAAATCCTAGAAGGACAGGTCTTCCAGAAGAGACAAACTTCTCAGGGTGAGGTAACGAGTCGGACAGGAGATCAGGGGACTAGAGGACCGAAGCTAGCAATTGCTCCTTGGTCTCGTCTTCTGATTCGGATTCGGAGAGGAAGTCAAAGCAGTGCCGAATCTCCTCCCCCCACTGGCACAGCAATGGAGGAAAGGGTGGGTGCCAGTTCCAGGGGTGCCATTCCCTCAGCAGGCAGGGAATGGGTCTCCAGCAAAGGCTGGATGGAATGCGGTGATGATGACACCAGCACTGCAAAGCCTGTGTTTCGCAAGACTAGAACTGTCGCCAAGTGAACTTCAAGGAATCACCACCTGCGAGGCGCGAACACCAGCGTTACCACCTCAGGCGGGGTCTCCATGATGATTGGTACATCAAGTAACAACTGGATGCCCTTCTGGGTAATGGGGGTCAAATCCTCCCTCTGGCCATTGCTCCCACAGTGCGTAAAGAAGAGCTGCAATGACAATGCACCCAGACTTTCTCCAGGTGCTCGCCCTTCGACATCTACAGGATCTCATCAGAGAGTCTCCTCACGCTGCTTGGGCCCCTTGGCTCAGACTGGACTGCTCAGCAGAAACCCTGGAAGGCGTTGAAGACAGCATCAAGGATGCTGATTCTGATGAGCTGAAGAGGGAATCCTTCTGTTTTTCCTGACCCTTCAGTCCCTGTTGCGTCTTCTGCAGGCACAGATTGCAGGCCACGAGCTGATAAAGCACAGTTACTTACCTGTAACAGGTGATCTCTGGGAACAGCAGGAATTAGTCCTCACTTATGGGTACGTCGGAACCGACGGAGCCTGCGGGGGAAAGCTCCCCAGCTTCCCAGAAAGGAAGCCTTTGGGGCCTCCCACTGCACATGCGCGCTGCCTTCCCGCCTTCCTGACCAGCTCTCCTCAGTTCGAGTTTATAGCTGAGACAATAGAGAGAGGAAAGGAAGATAGATAGAAGATACAACTCCTAGGGGAGGTGGGTGGGTTGTGAGGACTAATTCCTGCTGTTCCCAGAGAACACCTGTTACAGGTAAGTAACTGTGCTATCTCCAGGAACAAGCAGGAATAAGTCCTCACTTATGGGGACTCCCTAGCTAAGATGCCTGGGAGATCCCCTCCCAAGGGTTCACCATCTTCGTATGGATCTCAGGCATCCATCCAGGGAAGGTGGGCAGGAGTTGTTCAAGTATGGAACAGGTGTTTGAGGACAGCCTGACCAAACAAGGCATCCCGGCGGGAGTCCTTCTCCAAACAGTAATGGGCTGTGAAGGTATGAACCGAGGCCCAGGTGGCTGCTCGACAGATCTGATCTATGGATACAGAGTGAAGATGAGCCATAGACGTGGCCATGGCTCTCACATTGTGAGCTGTGACATGGCCTTCCAGAGAAATGTTTTTACTCTGGTAAGCAAAGGAAATACACTGAGCAATCCAATTGGAAAGTGTACGTTTAGAGACTGGAAGTCCCAAATGAGAAGGATCAAAAGCCACGAAAAGCTGGGAAGACTTTCGATGTGGCTGAGTCCTGTTGAGATAAAAGGCAAGAGCTCTTTTACAATCTAGAGTATGAAGGTTCCTCTCTGCACTGGATGCATGAGGAGCCGGAAAAAAGACAGGTAGATATACCTCTTGATTAAGATGAAAAGGCGAGACCACTTTGGGCATAAAGTGGGGATTCGTCCTAAGGACCACCTTATCATGATGAAACCTGGTATAAGATGGATGAGCCACTAAGGCCTGTAGTTCACTGATGCGGCGAGCCAAAGTGACTGCAATAAGGAAAAGGACCTTCCAGGAAAGAAATTTCAAGGAGGTAGAAACCAATGGTTCAAAAGGTGGCTTCATAAGCTGACCTAGAACTAGGTTCAAATCCCATGCTACCGGAGGAGGCCGGATGGGAGGTTTAGTTAGAGTCAGGCCTCTCATTGAACCTTGCAATAAGAGGATGAGAGGAGACATGTTGTCCATTTATAGGTTTTAAAGATGCTGCAATAGCACTCAAATGGACTCGTACTGAATTTGTCTTAAGGCCTGCATTAGAAAGATGCAGGAGATAGTCTAATAGAGAATTCAAAGGAAGTGCTAGAGGGTCAAGACCCTGTTGAGCACACCAAATGGAAAAGCGTTTCCATTTGAAAGCATAGGAACGCCTCGTGGAGGGTTTCCTAGAGGCATGAAGGATATCTTTCACTGGTTGAGAAAGATTGAAGTCATGAAGGCTTAGGCCTTCAGTAACCAAGCTCTGAGGTGTAGGGACTTGGGGTTTGGGTGCCACAAAGTCCCCTCCTCCTGAGACAGAAGGTCTGGCGCAGCTCCCAGGTCCAGGGAGGGTCCCTGGGAGAGATGCAGAAGTAGAGGGAACCACACTTGGCGTGGCCAGCGTGGAGCTATGAGGATCATCGATCCGTGATCCCTCTGGAGTTTGAACAGAGTCTTGGGAATCAAAGGAATGGGTGGAAAGGCATATAGGAATTCCTGACCCCAATGCAGGAGAAAGGCGTCGTTGGCCTGAGCTCCCTGACACGGAGTCCTGGAACAGAACCGGGGAAGTTTGGCATTCCACGGACTTGCAAAGAGGTCTATGTCCAGGGTTCCCCATTCCTGAAAGATTCTGCGTATCTGGTCCATATGTAGGGACCATTCGTGTGGAAGCAGAACTCGACTGAGTCTGTCTGCCCGAGAGTTTTGAACCCCTGGAAGATACACTGCCAGAAGATGAATTTGATGCTCTCTGGCGAAGGCCCATAATCTGAGAGCTTCGTTGCAAAGCGACAGAGAGCCTGTCCCTCCTTGTTTGTTTATGTAGAACATGGCCACCTGATTGTCTGTATGGACTTGGACGGTCAGGTTGACAAGGAGGGTATGGAAAACTTTGAGGGCAAAGAAGATTGCTCGCAGTTCCAGGAGGTTGATGTGAAGGGTGGTCTCTTGTGGAGACCAAGCACCCTGAGTGGAGAGGTGTTGATGATGGGCTCCCCACCCTGTTTGGGAGGCATCTGTTGTGAGGGTTGCTTGGGGCAACAAAGGTTGGAAGGGGGCCCCCAACAACAGATTCTTGGTGGACATCCACCATTGGAGGGACCAAAACAGACGCTTTGAGGTGAGTATTTGGTCGGAGAGCGCTCCTCATGCCTGAGTCCACTGGGTGGCCAAGGTCCATTGTGCTGCTCTCATATGAAGACGAGCGTAGGGCACCACGTGTACCATGGAGGCCATGTGGCCCAGAAGTCGCAGCATTTCTCTGGCTGTCAAGTGACCGCTGGACTGAGCTTGGAAGGCCAAGCACATCAGACGTTGGCCCCGGACTTGAGGTAGGTAGGCCCTTGCAGTGGTGGTGTCCAACTGGGCCCCTATGAATTCCAGAGACTGAGTAGGGATAAGTTGAGACTTGGGAAGGTTTACCACCAGTCCCAGATACTGCAGAATGTGCCTTGTGCGGTCCAGGGAAATCTGGGCCTCTGACTGAGATGGAGCTCGGATGAGCCAGTTGTCCAGATATGGGAATACAAAAATTCACAGACCTCTTAGAAATGCGGCAACAACTGCCATGCATTTGGTGAACACTCTTGGAGCAGAGGCTAGACCGAAGGGAAGTACTCTGTACTGGAAATGTTTTCCCTGAAACAGAAATCTTAGATATTTTCTGTGGGATGGGTGGATGAGTATATGTGTGTACGCATCCTTGAGATCTACAGAACAAAGCCAATCCTGACTCTGAAGGTATGGAAGGAGAATGCCTAGAGAAAGCATTTTGAATTTCTCCTTGTACAGAAATTTGTTCAATTCTCTCAGATCTAGGATAGGTCTGAATCCCCCTGTCTTCTTTGGTATGAGAAAATAAGGGGAGTAGAATCCTGTCCCTTGTTGAAGAAGAGGAACCTCTTCTATTGCCCCTTGGGCAAGGAGAGAAGAGACTTCCTGACCCAACAGGCCCAGGAGAGATGGGGGAGAATTGAAGTGCCTCACCATGGTATATGGAGGAAGGTTGGAAAAATGAAGTTTGTAGCCCTCTCTGATGATAGAGAGGGTCCATTGCTCTGATGTAATTTGCCCCCATCTGGGAGCAAAGTGAGCTAACCTTCCGGGAATGGTGAGGGGCTCTGGTTGTTCTAGAGCCAGAAAGGTTAAGTTCTCTAGGGGCAAGTCAAAACCCCTGAGGGGGTTGAGCATGCTGAGGAGTGGTAGACACTGCAGGCTTTGACCTTGCCTGTTTAGGCTGCTGACGTTTAGCAGCAAAGCGAGGCTGAGAAGATTGTTGGCCAGTATTTGTGGAAAATCTGGCCTTCTTGTAGTAAGGCCTCTTGAAAGACTTTTTCTTGGGAGGAGTAGAGGTAGACTTAGAAAGTCTATCTAAGGTAGCATTTTCTGCGTCCATTTGAGTGGCTTTAATTTGCCAGTCTTTACCAAATAAGTTCTCACCTGTACAGGGCAGATTCCGTAAGCCATCTAGGACCCAGGGTTCTAGGTCAGAGGCCTGGAGTCAAGCAAGTCGTCGGGCTGCAATGGCAATGCCCGAAGCTCTACCAGCACCCTCAAAGGAATCAAAGGCTGCTCTGTTGGAGAACTTAGAAACATCTAGAAGCCTAAAGAAATGAACTCCTCCTTTCTATCTTCAGGGATAAAGGGGGCAACATGCTTTACCTTTAGGGCAAGTTCCCTTAGAAACATGCCCATATACAGACTGTATGAATTAATCCTGGCTATAAGCATACAAGCCTGGAAGATTTTCCTACCAAAAGAGTCTAGGGTCTTACATTCTCGCCCTGGAGGGGTAGAAGAGTGCCTTTTGGTACTCTTAATCTTTTTCAGCGCAGACTTCACCACAATGGAATGGTGAGGCAGCTGAGTTTTTTGAAAACCAGGAGAAGGAGGGACCCGGTACATGGTGTCCAACCTACGAGAATGAGGAGACAATGTTAGAGGAGCCTCCCATAAGTCCATCAAGTGTTCTTGAAGGATATCATGGATAGGCAGGGTAACTGCCTCTTTAGGAACCTTAGGGTATCCTAAAATATCCAATTTCTTTGATCTAGGTTCTTTCTCAGAGGATGTAGTAATAGAAAGTCCTTTAGCTACTTCTATAATGAAGTCTTGAAAGGACAAATCCTCTGGTGGAGACATTCTCCTCTTTGGGGAAGAAGGCTCTTCAGGAAGAACAAGAGAGAGCTCATCAGAGTCATCAGAGGAGTCAAAATCCTCAGAGGAATCAGAGTATCCTCTATTCGCTTCCAACGCACGATACGCATACCGGTCGGTATCGACATCGGGCGTACCGGGCATGGGATCGGTATCGGGTGAAAACCCGGATCCGGCATGCACCGATCTGCGTTTGGAAGACGATGGCCTCGGTTCCGGTATGGAAGCCAGTACCGGAACCGGACCCGGACCCGCTGGATGCGGTACCGAGGGCGTCGCAGCCTTAATGAAAGCCAGGATGGCCTGCTGCATGGTCTGAACAGTATTGTCCATAGACGCCACTGCTGCCTGGATGTCGGTACCGGCATGGGCCGGTACCCCAGAGCAGTCTAACAGTTGATCGGTCGAGGCCGTGCCATCGATGTCAACCTGTAACCCCATAGATGGTGCTTTGGAAGCCAGAGCTTCCCGCCGGGGTTGTTTGGCTGGGGCATGGTCCTCAGATTCAAAATTGAGAGCCTCTCGATGCTTTGAAGGAGATTTGCTCTTTGAGGACCTGCCCGAAGAAGGTTTGGTTACCTGAGGTCCATCCGGAGAGGAAGACCTGGATGACTGTGATGCTGGATTATCTGAAGCAAACAGCACATGGAATTTGTTGGCCCGGTTCTGCAAACCACGTTTAGACATCTGGGAGCAGGATGGGCAGTCCGGAATGGAGTGGTCAGGCCCCAAACATTTAAGACACCAGTCATGGGTGTCTGTAACAGAAATAACAGCACTACACTTGGTACACTTCTTGAAACCAGGAGCTGGTTTCTCCATGAGGAGATTTTGTGAAGGCCTGAGGCCTAACAGAAGTCACCAAGTTGTGCTAAAAAAATAAAAGCTTTTTTTTTTTTTTTTTTTAAGAAAGAAAAGAAAAGAGAGACCTGCGGTACCGGTTTCGGTATGGGGAAGGCAGGTACGCGGTCTAAAGAAAGAAACTAAAATAACAATTTCTTCAGCGGTGACAGGAACACGACCTGCTGGCTCCGCGGAAAAAGAGAAACTGAGGAGAGCTGGTCAGGAAGGCGGGAAGGCAGCGCGCATGTGCAGTGGGAGGCCCCAAAGGCTTCCTTTCTGGGAAGCTTTCCCGCGCAGGCTCCGTCCGTTCCGACGTACCCATAAGTGAGGACTTATTCCTGCTTGTTCCTGGAGATTCAGGTCCAAGGCATTGTAAGTACTAGTTGTGGCGGTTGGTGACCGAGATGGTCCTGCCACACTTGGTGCATTTTTTTAAAACACCAGCTGGCTTAGACATGTCGAAAAATACTGCTGCATCCAAGTTAAACTCAATAGTTGCTGCAGGCAGGAAAACAGCCCCAAAGGGGATAAAAACGCCAAAAAAGAAAGAAAAATTAACCTAAGTTGGTTGAGACCAACTGAGCAGACAAAAGGCAACAAGGAAAGCAGAAAAAAACAGACCCACAAGGGCCAAGAAAAAACACTTTTTTCTGGAATTCGGGAATATGTCCTGGGGCTCCGCAGAAAGAGTAGTTACCTGTAACAGGTGTTCTCCAGGAGCAGCAGGAATCAGTCCTCACATATGGGTGACGTCGGCGCCGACGGAGCCCTCGCGGAGCAATTTTCCCCAGCTTTCAAAGAAAGCCTTTGGGAATTACAGCGCGCATGTGCGGTCCTCTTCCCGCCCAAGGGTGCCATCTTGCTCAGTCAGATGACATAGCGAAAAGACAGCAAAAAAATTAGCAAAAAAACGAAAGCATAGAACTGCAACTCCACGGGGAGGAGGGAGGGTTGTGAGGACTGATTCCTGCTGCTCCTGGAGAACACCTGTTACAGGTGAGTAACTACTCTTTCTCCAGGACCAAGCAGGAAGTCAGTCCTCACATATGGGACTCCCCAGCTTAAGGCTACCGGAGACCCTAAGCTCAAAAAGGAGCTCCCTCAAGCTCAGTAGCACAGAAGGAAGGAATCTTCTCTGAATACGCCTCCAACCGGTAGCCCAACATCCGGGACGGAGGGTAGGAGTTGCCTATACCTCAAAGAGATTACGGAGGACTGCCTGTCCGAAAGCACTGTCCCTGCGGGACTCCCTCTCCAGGCAGTAATGGGCTGCAAAAGTCTGGCTTGAAGACCAAGTAGCGGCCCGGCAGATGTCTGCCAATGGAACAGAGCGGAGGTAAGCCACTGACGTAGCCTTCGCCCTAACTCGATGAGCCGTGACTCGACCTTCCAACGAGAGGCCGGCTGCCTCATAAGCCCAAGCGATACAGTCAGCAATCCAGATGGACAGAGTACGCTTGGAGACAGGGAGCCCCAACTTATTGGGGTCATAAGAGACGAAGAGCTGAACAGCTCGTCTGTGCTCCCGCATACGGTCAAGGTAGAAGGTTAACGCACTTCTTACAGTCCAGGGTATGCAGGACCATTTCAGCTCGGCTGGAGTGGGGCCTGGGAAAGTAGGTCGGAAGTACCACCTCCTGGTTGATGTGAAAAGGGGAAACCACTTTGGGAAGAAACTTTGGGTGAGTCCGTAGGACTACCCTATTCTTGTAGAACCTAGTGTAAGGAGGATCAGATACTAGGGCTTGTAGCTCACTAACGCGTCTAGCAGAAGTGAGGGCAACCAAGAACAAGGTTTTCCAAGAAAGAAAATGAAGATGACAGGTAGCCATAGGTTCAAAGGGCGGACAGGTAATCCGCTGTAAAACCACATTCAGATCCCAGCCAGGGGCTGGTGGGCGCAAAGGTGGTTTAAGGAGAAGGAGGCCTCTGAGAAAACGAGCCACTAGAGGGTGGCTGGAAAGAGGTCTTCCATCCACCGGCATGTGATGCGCAGAAAGAGCACTGAGGTGGACCCTGACCGAGTTGGATTTAAGTCCAAGATTGGAGAGGCAAAGCAAGTACTGCAAGACCACTGATGCTGAACAGGAGAAGGGATCTTGAGACTGCTGAGCACACCAGACGGAGAACCGACGCCACTTAAAAGCGTAGGACTTCCGGGTGGAGGGCTGCCTGGAGGCCAAGACGACTTCCTCCACATCTGGAGGCAGCCGGAGGGGAGCAAGGACTACCCTTTCAGCAGCCAGGCCATCAGATGAAGGGACCGGAGGTTGGGGTGCAGGAGAGTCCCCTGATCCTGTGACAGGAGGTCGGTCTGAAACTCCAGAGGAAGAGGAGTGTCCACCGCCAGCTGCATCAGAAGCGGGAACCAAGGTTGTCTCGGCCACCGGGGAGCCACTAGGATCATCGAGGCTTTGTCTCTGAGAACTTTGAAGAGTGTCCGAGACACCAGCGGCATGGGAGGAAAGGCATACAAGAGGCCTGTGGACCATGGAATCAGAAAAGCATCCGCCGCTACTCTGAGAGGATGCGGTTGTCGAGAGCAGAATCTGGGAAGTTGCCTGTTCAGAGGACTGGCAAACAGATCCATGGTGGGGAGGCCCCACTTGAGAAAGATCCGCTGAACCACCAACGGATCCAACCTCCACTCGTGTGGCTGGAGGATCCTGCTTAGCTTGTCTGCCAGGTAATTTTCCTGACCTGGGAGATAGACAGCCTTGAGGATGATGCCGTGGTGGACGGCCCAAGAGCACAGTTTCTGCGCCTCCTGACAGAGAAGGAAGGAGCCTGTTCCGCCTTGTTTGTTCACGTAGAACATTGCAACCTGATTGTCTGTCTGGACCAGCACAGACTGTTGAGAAGTCAGGTGGGAGAAGGCTCTGAGAGCTAGGCGGATGGCTCTGAGCTCCAGGAAGTTTATCTGCTGAGCAGACTCCCAAGGAGTCCAGAGGCCTTGAGTACATGTCCCTTGGCAATGAGCTCCCCAGCCCAGGAGAGAAGCATCGGTCGTCAGGATCTGAGAAGGCGGAGGAGGCTGAAAAGCCATTCCTAGCACTAGGTTTGACAGATGAAGCCACCATTGTAGAGAGGAGACCAGCGGGTCGGAGATCTGTACGGAGTCCGCTAGGCTCCCAGTGGCCTGATGCCATTGTGTGAGAAGGCACCATTGAGCAGGGCGCATGTTTAGGCGGGCATTGGGGGTCACATGGACTGTGGAAGCCATATGGCCGAGCAGTCGCAGAAATTGCCTGGCAGAGACCAGGGAATTGCTGCGAAAGTGGCTGGCAAGATCCATGAGCCTGTTTGCCCTGTCCAGAGGCAGAAAAGCTCGCGCCTGAAGCGTGTTCAATCTTGCGCCGATGAACTCGAGATCCTGAGAGGGGAGCAAAGTGGACTTTGCGAAGTTTATGACAAAGCCCAAGTACTGGAGCAGAGCCACAGTGCGGTGCGTGGCGTGAATGGCCTCTTGGGAAGACTGCGCTCTGATGAGCCAGTCATCCAGGTATGGAAATACAAAGAGGCCTTGAAGTCTCAGATAAGCCGCCACCACTGCTAGACATTTGGTGAACACCCTTGGTGCGAAGGATAGGCCAAAGGGTAGTACTCTGTACTGGTAATGATTGCCCCCCACAACAAACCTGAGATATTGTCTGTGGCTGGGGTGAATGAGGATGTGAGTGTAGGCATCCTTTAGATCTAAGGAGCATAGCCAGTCTCCCTGCTGGAGGTAGGGCAGCAGGATTCCAAGGGTAAGCATCTTGAACTTTTCCTCTGCGAGGAACTTGTTGAGGTTGCGCAAGTCCAGGATGGATCTGAGGCCTCCGGTTCTTTTTGGTATCAGAAAGTACCTGGAGTAAAACCCCTGACCCCTCAGGTGGTGGGGCACCGGTTCCACAGCCTGTTCCTGAAGAAGACTTGCTAACTCTTGAAGGAGTAAGTCCCTGTGCAGAGGGAGTCGAAGAGGCTCCCCTGGGAAATAGGAGGGAGGTACCTGGTGAAAGTGAAGAAGATAGCCCTTTTGAACTATGTGAAGCACCCAGGTATCTGTGGTGATGTTGGACCACCTGTGGGCAAAGTGGACCAGCCGGCCTCCCGTGCTGAGAGAAACCAGTTGAGGGGGAGAGGCTATGCTGATGAAGTCAAAAACCCCCACCCTGCTGAGCAGGGGCCGGTGGTGCAGGCTTGGGGGCTTGCTGCCTACGGGACCCATTACCCCGTCCCTTTCCGAGCTCAGGAGACCCAGCAGCCCCCCGACTCGGGCCCCGACGGCATCGGGCCCGACGTCAGGTCCTTCGGAGGCGAGTCTACGAGGACAACAGTACTCACGGGAGCGGGCGAGTCCATCTCGAGACGAGGATGTTTAGACGGCCTCTCCATCTCCGAGAACCCGGGACGGGAATCGGGGCTATGTGACCTGGCCCTCGAGGAACCAGGAGCGTCCACCGACCCCGCCCTCGCGGGTTTCTTCTTCCGATGATGTTCCCGGGTAGGAGACCCCCGTTCAGAGGAACTGCGACGATGCTCAGGACCAGAGTCCCGAGACGTCGAAGCCTCTGACGAGGTCCGAGCCCGGCCGGAGTCAGAGAAGATACGTTCCCGCTGATGCTGCCGACTCCTCAACGCTTTTGAGGACATTTTGCCACACGGACCACAGATCATCGGGTCATGATCGGGTCCGAGGCAGCGGAGGCAGTAATCGTGTGTGTCGGTAAGAGACATGAGTTTCTTACACCGATCACACTTCTTAAACCCGCTGGCAGCCATCGGGGGAAAAAGGGCCCCTGAGAGGTCAAAAGACCGGGCTGCCAGTGAAAAAGAAAAAAGGCGCGAAATCTGTCACGAAGGACAAAAAACCGAAAAATAAAGAACGGACTCGCAACCGGCGTCGCGGATCCGGGCGGGAAAAGAACCGGCGTTGAACCGAGAAAAAACAAATAAAATCAACTTTTCTGCGGGGAATTACAAACAACGTCTGTAGGGCTCCGCGGAAAAAAGAAGACTGAGCAAGATGGCACCCTTGGGCGGAAAGAGGACCGCGCATGCGCGCTGCAATTCCCAAAGGCTTTCTTTGAAAGCTGGGGAAAATTGCTCCGCGAGGGCTCCGTCGGCGCCGACGTCACCCATATGTGAGGACTGACTTCCTGCTTGGTCCTGGAGAAAAAAGAAGACTGGAGAAGATGGCACCGAGGCAGGCGGGAAGGCAGGCGCGCATGCATGGTGTGCTTTACAAAGGCTTCCTTTCAAAGCTGAGGAGTGTTCCCATGCGGAACTCTGTCGGTGACATCACCCATATGTGAGGACTTGTTTCCTCCTTGTTCATGGAGAATTGATGACATGTAAATGATATTCACAAATGGAACAAAGTGAAAGACAGGCTCATTCATATTCATTCACTGATGTAAGAAAACATTACTAGCGTATGTTCTATATTAAATTAAAAAAGAAACACAAAATGGTTCAACATTTATAGAAAAACCCTATTTTTTTGCCCAGTTTAAGACAAAAGTGAGATGCTAAACTATTTCAACAGTTATAAACATTTTGAGAAAGCATCAAGCATTGCCCAATGTGGGAAATAGTGTCGCAACAAAATCTCCCAATTTGACAGAGAAGGCATGTCCCCTAGGGGTGCCTACTTTGTGGAGAGCACTAATGTAGTGAAGATGGACAGCTGCGGTTTTCCATTCCTGCAGCCCTCTATCCATAATTGCTGTTCAATGGACTACACAGCCGAGGTGATTACCCAAGCAGAGGTGGCACTGCTAATCCATCAGACTACTACTTCTACTGATCAGTTGTATAGCTCTACAAGGAGTATACGGCACTGTACAGACACGTGTAAGAGACAGTCCTGCTCATCAGAGCTCACAGTCAAGAGAGACAACACAACAGCTGGGGACACGGATACATCTAGGGGAATGGTAATAAAACACATAGAAGACTAAGCAGATCAGGATCCAAAAGCAGTCTCAGAGGTGAGTTTTCAGCCTGGATTTGAAAAGGGCTAGAGATAAAGCCTGATGTACAAACTCAGGTAGTTTGTTCCAGGCATGAGGAGCAGCAAGGTGAAAGGATCGAAGTCTTGAGTTGGCAGTAGAAGAGAAGGCACAGATAGAAAGGATCTGCCAGAAGAGTGGAGTTCTTGAGGAGGGATGTAGAGAGAGGTAAGAAAGGCATGGTAGTGAGGCACAGCAGAATGAGTGCACTTATAGGTCAGTAGGAGAAGTTTGAACTGGATATGGAACTGGATAGGGAGACAATGAAGCAACTTGAGAAAAGGGGTTATATGAGCATATCGAGGCTAATGGAAGATTAGCCGTGCAGCTGAGTTTTGAACAGATTGAAAGGGAGATGATTCAGAGGAAGACAAGCAAGGAGGAAGTTGCAGTAGTCTAGACAGGAGGTGATTAAAGAGTGGGTAAGTGTCTTAGAAGTGTGTTCAGAAATAAAGGGGCTAATTTTGCTGATATTGTGGAGAAAAATGACAGGTTTTAGCTATCAGCTGGGTGTGTATGGAGAAGGAGAGGGAGGAGTAAAAGACGACCCCAAGGTTGCGAGCCGAGGAAACAGGGAGGAATAAAGCATTATCTAAAGAGATTGAGAAAGGAGGAAGGAAGAAAGGGGTAGGTGGGTTTAGGGGAAAAATAAAAAGTTCTGTTTTGGCCATGTTCATTTTCAAATAGCAGTGAAACATCCAGGAAGCAATGTCAGAGAGGCAGGCAGAGATCCAAGCCTCGATTCCCAGAGAGATTTCAGAGAGGTAGATCTGAGAATCATCAGGGGAGGAGACGAGTGCACCCAGGGACTGGTATAGAGAGAAAAGGAGTGGACTCAAGACAGACCCTTGGGGTACACCAACTGAGTGTGGGATAACAGTAGAGGAGGATCCACCAGAAAGTGTAGTTACTCACCTCTAACAGGTAATCTCCGGGAACAGCAGGAATCAGTCTTCACATATGGATGAACATCACTGATGGAACCCACATGGGAATGCACCCCAGCGCCAATAGGAAAGCCTTTGGGAGCACTCCATTGCGCCTGCGTGCTTGCCTTCTCGCCCTCCTAACGCTTCTCCTCAGTTGAGTTTGTACCTGAGAATAATAATAAAATTTAAAAAACTCTACACCTCCTAGGGGAGAAGGGCGGGTTGTGAAGACTGATTCCTGATCTTCCCGGAGATCACTTGTTACTAAGCTATCTCCAGGAACAAGCAGGAATGTAGTCTTCACATGTGGGACTCACTAGCTCCCAGTTACCAGACTGGTATGGGGACGGGGGGACAGCAGTGCGATCCTGGAGGTAAAAGAGGTGTAGACGAAGAGTCTGGAAGAGTTGTGGGCCATTGAACTCTGTTCCAGGAAGCAATACTCCCCCAATGATAGTCTGATATCTTGTAGAAGTCTGGGACAGGGGGCAGGACTTGAAATTAAGTCCCAAAGAGTGCTGGAGTACAGCTTGTCCAAAGACAGTGTCCCTACGGAAGTCTCTGCCCAGACAGCAGTCTGCAGCAAAAGCATAAATGGAGTACCAGATAGCTGCCCAGCAGATGTCCTCAATGACTACTGAATGGAGACTGGCTAGGGAGGATGCCATAGCCTGCACATTATGAGCAGTGACATGACCCTCCAAAGAGAGAGTCCTGCTTGGCAGAAGCAAAAGAAATGCAATCTGCTATACATCTAGATATAGGACAATTTGTCACCGGTAGACCCAGGTGATTAGGATCAAAGGAAATAAATCTGAGAGGATCATCTGTGATCATTAGCTCTATCCAAGTAGTAAGCCAGTGCTCGCTTGCAGTCCAAAAGTGTGTAGCGCTGCTTAATCCTGAGACGCATGTGATCTAGGGAAAACAATTGGGAGGATTACAGACTGATTTAGATAGAAAGAGGAAACCACCTTCGGGAGGAAGTGCGGATGGGTACGGGGAATCAACTTGTCATGGTGGAACAGAGCATAGGAGGGATCCACCACTACAGCGGAATCCTCATGAGAAGCAAGGAGGACATCCTTGACCGCCTGTGGTAGGCCAAGGTTGGCGAGCACTAGCACTTCAGCAGCCATGCTGTCAGGCATAGGGAGTGAAGATTGGGATGGAGGAGTGTCCCGTGGTCCTGAGAGAGGAGGTCGGATGCACATCCCAGGTTGAGTGGCTGAGTCTGTGCAACGTGAAGAAGCAAAGGAAATCACGGATGATGGGGCCAGAAGGGGGCTATGAGAATCTTCGAGCCCGTTGGTCTGTAGCTTGAACAGCATCTTGGGTATGAAGGGGATGGGAGGGAATGCATAGAGCAGTCTCTGTTCCCAATGGAGATGGAAGGTGTCTGATGCTTGTCAGTGCAGCAACGGAACCCTGGAACAGAAGAGTGAAAACTGTGTTTTGCGGCGTGGCAAAAAGATATAAGAGTGGGGTTGCCCATGTTTGGAAGATATGAGCAGCCATCTCCCAATGCAAGGTCCATTCGTATGGACGAAGGATACGGCTTAGTCTGTTTGCTAGAACATTGAGTTCACCCGGAGGTACACTACTCTGAGGTGAATGTGGTGAGAGATGGCAAAGGACTATAGGCGAATCGTTTCTTCACAGAGGGGATAGGACCCTGCTCTCCCCCGTTTGTTCATGTAGAACATGGCAACTTGGTTGGGGTTGAAAAACCCGAAGAGCATGTCAGTACCTGTAGTTTTAGCAGGTTGATCTGCAGGGCTGATTCCTATGGTGTCTACAACCCCTGTGTGGTCAGGTCGTTCAGATGCACCCCCCCAAAAAAGCTTGGAAGAATCCGTCAGGGTGCATTGAGGTGAGGCATCTGAAATGGTGATACGACGAGTAGGTTTTGTGGGGAACACCACCCACTGAAGGGACTTCAGCAATTGAGGAGTGATGTGGATCTTATCTTTGAGACACCCTTTCGCTTGCGTCCATTGAGAAGACCATCCATTGAGAAGACAATCCATTGCGCTTGCCGCATGGATAATTGAGTATATGGGACAACATGGAACGTGAAGGCCATATGTCCTAATAGTCGTAGCATCTTTCAAGCTGTTATTCGGCTTTGCTTCTCTACTCCTTTTGCCAGCTCAATGAGGCGGCCACAGCAATCCTGTGGGAGGAAAGCTTGGGGCCTATTGATTGTCTAAGAGTGCTCCAATGAACTCCAGACGTTGGGTTGGAGCAAAGTGAGACACTGGGAAGTTTATAACATATCTCAGGTGTTGGAGCACCGTGATGGTGCTATGAAGGGAGAGTCTTACCTCTTGAGGGGAGTCTCCCCTGATCAGCCAATTGTCTAAGTAAGGAAAGACAAATATCCCCAAGGTGCGCAGGTAGGCAGTGACGACTGCCATGCATTTTGTGAAGATCCTTAGGGCAGAGGCTAGGCCGAAAGGGAGAACCCAGTATTGATAATGGTTTCCTTGAAACATGAAGCGCAGACACTGTCTGTGCGAGGGATGGATCAGTAAATGCATGTATGCCTCTCTTTTAGGTTTAAAGAACATAGCCAATCGCGTCTCTGGTGGTATGGTAGAAAAGTTCCTAGGGAAATAATTTTGAATTTTTCTCAGGCCATGAACTTGTTTAGGTCTCTGAGGTCCAAGATGGGCCTGAATCCTCCTCTTTTCTTTGGAATGTGAAAATATGGAGAGTAGAAGCCCATTCTTTCTTGAGGAGGAAGAACTCTTTCTATGGCACCCTGGGACAACAGAATGGTCACCTCTTCTTTTAAGAGAGTGCTTTGAAGGGTCGGTATAGGATGATCCCCTGTGAAGCAGATGGAAGGTAAGGTTAGGAAGTAAAGCTGATAACCCCTATGGACAATCTGGAGAGCCACCTGTGGGCATAGTGATAAAGTCTGCCTGCTCAGTGGAAGGGCTGGGGGCCGTCCAGGGGCAGATTGGCAATGCTCTCTAGGAGGAGTAAAAAAACAGATGCAGGTTGTACCTGTGCAGCTGGCTGAAGCTTAGGAGAGGCAGAAGGCGGGTAAGGAGGATAGTATCTAATCTTTTTAGAACAGAAAGATTTCTTGGGAAGAGCCTTCCTCTTGGATGGGTCAACTGTTTTCCCGATAAGGTATTTTAAGATAAGATCATCTGTTTCAATATCCCCTGCTTTTTCCCTCCAATCTTTGCCGAAAAGGTTTTCTCTAGTATATGGGATATTGACCAGTTTACCCTGGACCCATTGCTGGAGATATGCTGCCTGTAACCAGGCCATTTTGCGAGTCCCAATGCAGACTGCTGAAGCTGTGCTTGTTGATTCAAAGGCATCATAAGAGGCCCTGGTAAGAAACTTAGAAGTATTTTGGCCTTGCTTGATGAGTGTCTGGAATGCACTCCACTTATCCTCAGGAAGCAGGGGGGTGAACGTTTCCAGATCTCTGATAACATCCTTCAGAAACATGCCCATCTACAGCATGTAAGAGTTTATTTTGGGGGCCAACATGCATGCTTGGAAGCATCAATGCCCAAAGGCATCGAGTGACTTCGAGTCTCTGCCAGATGGCATGGATCAATGGTTCTTAGAGCTCTTTATTCGACGCATCGCCGATTCCACCATCATTCAGCGGTGGGGGAGCTGAGGTTTTTGGCAGCCTGGGCACTGTGGTACTCAGTAAATAGTATCAAGTCTCTTGCTGACAGGTAGAACCATGAGCAGGGCCTCCCACATTCAGAGCATAAGATCCTGTATGATAAGATGCACCAGTAATGTAGCTACCTCCTTGGGTGTGGGAGGGTATTGAAGTATCTTCAATTCCTCTGCTCTCGGTTCCTTTACCAAGGCTGTGATCCCTGCTGCCATGTTACATATGAAGTCCTGAAAGGACACAACTTCTAGTGGGGACAGATACCGTTCCTGAGGCGGCAAAGAGTTCAAAGAGATGTCTGCAAGTTCTCGGGAATCAAGTGACTCGTCAGATTCTGAAGAACTGGAATCAGCCCGGTAAGAAATGATAAGTATCAGCGGTCTTGGATTCAACCTGGATGCTTCATGGATGTTGAAGATCAATGCCAATGCCGATACCGATACTCAAAGGTATCAGAACTGAGCCATGGTAGCTTGAATCTGTTGGATACAGAGGTATCGATCAGTTCCAACGAAGGTATCAACCTTGGGGGTTCTAACAATGCTGGTTCAAGAGCCGGCATCGGGCCTGATATGTCTGGCTGTAGGCTTGGTGCCGAAGCATGCACTCCTGAAACTTTGATGTTATCAGTGCTGCCAGGAGTGCTGTCAAAATCCTCTTAAGAGCCAGCATGCACTGGTCTAAGGAGATGGCCGATGTCTGGGTGTAATCACTTATGGGCTCTGAGGCACAATTCCAGAACATGGAACCAGTAGCTGTCCAGAGGTCAATGCCTCGGAAGCGTCCCGGAGCCCCTCTTCTGTTTTGGAGGACAGCTCCTCCTGCCGGGGCTGTTTGGCTGGCCAGTCTGCATCGGAAATATCTCTAGGGGAGTTGTGATGCTTATGCTGGGACTTCTCTCTGGCCTCAGTATTAGTCTTCGATGCTGATGCCAGGGATTTGGAAATGGCCAGAGAATTTGACTTACTTTTGTGTTTGTACTTTGAAGGAACCTGAGACCCATGAGACGGAGTCAATGCCCTCAATGAAGTGGAAGCCACTGAAACAGAGTCCAAGGTGAATGATGATCCAAATTGTCTGGCTCAGTTCTTGAGGTCTCTCTTTGTCATTTGTTGGCACAAAGGACAATAATTGGGTTGCACAGGACCCAAACATTGTAGACACCAGTCATGTTTATCAGTGGCCGAGATGGTACCGGCACACTTGGTACATTTTTTTTAAAACCACTAACTGGCTTTTCCATGCCTTAAAGAGTTGCCTTCTAGATGGAAGATAAGGCTATGGAGGCCTAGAGGCCTAGTTTAGTGGTGAAAACAGTGATGAAAATCAATAGAAAAGAAAACTGAAAAATTGAAAATAAAAAATGAAAGAATTATCTGGACCAGTGTCTGATTCGACAGAACTAGCGTCAACGGGAAGGCAGAAGCACGATGTTCCAGAAAAAATTTTAGTTTTTGGGCGATGACAGAACAATGTGTCCTACTGGCTCCATGGAGAACAAAGAACTGAAGAGCTGGGAAGGCAGGCATGCAGACGCAGTTCAGTGCTCCCAAAGGCTTTCCTATTGGATGCTGCGGAGTGTTCCCATGCTGGCTCTGTCTGTGACGTTCACCCATATGAGAAGACTGCATTCCTGCTTGTTACTTGAGATAAAACACTGAAAGTGCAGGTGGAGAGAGATGATGAGAACCAAGGTATCACCGAGCCCTTAAAACCAAGCGAGGACAAGGTATCGAGGAGGTGGTGATGGTCAACGGTATCAAAAGCAGCAGAAAGGTTAAGAAGGATGAGGACTGAGTAAAGGCCCTTGGATTTTGCCAGGAACAGGTTGCTGGAGACTTTGGCAAGAGCCTTTTCAGAAGAATGTATGAGGTCTGTCCAAAAAGAAACCAAACTTGCTAAAGAGGGTGCCAGCAATCCAACAAGCAGACTCCCGATAATGGTGATGTATAGCCACTGACTTGCTTGATCATGCCATGTGAATTAGTTATGGACTACATGCAGTAGACTGAACTCATCTCATGTGCCTTTTGCTATTTCTGAAACGCATCATAACAGGCGATCTTTCAGAGTGGATTTCAACTTCAGGAACAAAAAGAAGTCCACAGGGGCCAAATCTGGAGAGTAGGGAGGCTGCTGGACTAGAGACATCTCATGCTTCATCAAAAATTCATGGATAAAGAGTGATGAGTGATTGTGACACGGTTAGCTTTTTGCTCATCTGTCAAGAGACATCGGACAAATTTTGCAGCAACACAATGCATCTGAAGTTTTTCAGTCACAATTGTGTGACAAACTTTTACTGATACCTATTTCTTCAGCAACTTCACGGACAGCTAGGCAACTATTTTCAAGAATTAACGTGATCATTCTCCATCGACGTGGAAGGCCGTCCAGTTTTGGGATCATCTTCGGTGGACATTTTGCCCATTTAGAAATGTTGATAACACTCATAACATTGTTAGCTGCAACATCTGAAAAGTCTTGTTAAAAGTCAATTTCACACAGAATTTCACACAAATACTTTGCTCTTCAAGATCCAACATAGTAACATAGTATATGACGGCAGATAAAGACCAGTATGGTCCATCTAGTCTGCCCAGCAAGGGCAGCAAGAGTAGGCGCACCTGCTGCTCTGTGCAGATCACCCCTTCCCATGCCTTTGTTTAAGGGTGCATATCCACCGTTCCATGTAGTCACCCCTATTTGTTCAGATAGAAGAGATAGTTATGTTTATTTTGATTTTATCCTGTTGCTATAAAAGGGATCTACTGTGTCTGTCCCATGCCATTTTGAATTCTGTCACTGTATCTGCCCCCAACACTTCCATCGGGAGGGCATTCCAAGCATCCACCACCCTTTCAGTGAAAAAGTATTTCCTGACATTGCCTTTCAGTTTACCCCCTTGCAGCTTCATGTTCTGCCCTCTAGTTTTACAGCTTCCCTGTCTTTGGAAGAGGTTTGTTTATTATATCCCTTTAAGTATTTAAAGGTCTGAATCATATCTCCCCTGTCCCTCGTCTCCTCCAGAGTGTACATATTTAGGTCTTCAAGTCTCTTCTCATAAGTCTTCTGACGCAGGCTCCAAATCATTTTGCTATCCTCCATGGCCTACCAAAGAGCACGATTAACCCCTTACAATTGGCCATGAACTCGGCTGCAAGAATCCTTTATGGAGCCTCCAAGAGAACTCACATCACTCCAATACTGAAACAGCTACATTGGCTTCCGATGCAATCCAGGATCTCTTTCAAGATACTAACCTTGACTCACAAAGCGATTAATAACAACTCCGCATCTTCCATCACCGACCTGATATCAATTACACCCCCTAATCGTGCAAGGAGATCAACTGCCTCTAACTCCCTTGTATTACCTAAGGCAATCACGAAGTGCTCTCAAGCCACTAGATCCAGAGCCTTCTCTTACTTCGCACCATTATGTTGGAATGCCCTACCAACAGACATCAGAACCATCAGTGACCTTTCTCAGTTCAGGCAGGCACTGAAGCACCACCTGTTCTTGCTTCACTACAATGTTTCCGACACCGTCTCACACCAACCCACCTCTACATCCCAGGTCAACACGTTAAACCCATGCGCTCTATAGTCTTAACACGAAGAGCCGCAATCTCACCTTGCTTCCGCTCTCATCAGGAATCATATAGCTGCACTTAGCGGCTTTGTATATAGTTGCCTTTTGTACATAGTTTATTATGTTCGCTGTTAAGAAACCTGTTTAATGTAAACCTGTTTAATGTATTGCCCTGTCTACATAGTTTATTATGTTCGCCGTTTAAGAAACCTGTTTAATGTAAACCTGTTTAATGTATTGCCCTGTTCATTGTAAGCACTGATCAATGTTGTGAAGTGTAATTTCTGTTCACTATAAACCGCGCTGATGTCGAATAGCGCGGTATAAAAGAAACTTTAAATAAATAAATAAATAAATTTTGGTCGCCTTCCTCTGAACTGCTTCCAGCCTTTTTATATCCTTTCCAAGACATGGTCTCCAAAACTGAACACAATATTCCAAGTGAGGCCTCTCACCAGTGACTTGTACAGTGGCATTAGTACCTCTTCCTTTCTGCTGGTAATTCCTCTGTATGCAACCACATCCTTCTGGCTTTTCCCACTGCCTTGTCACATTGTTTTGCCACCTTGAAATCCTCACAAACAATCACTCCAAGGTCCTTCTCCTGGTCCGTGCACACCAACCTCTCGCCCCCTATCACATACAATTCCATTGGATTTCTGCATCCCAAGTGCATGACATTGCACTTCTTCACATTAAATCTTAACTGCCAAGCATTAGACCATTCTTCCAGCTTTTGTAGATCTTTCCTCACGTTATCCACTCCCTTAGGGGAGTCCACTCTGTTGCAAATTTTCATGTCATCTGCAAAAAGACAGACTTTTCCATTCAGTCCTTCAGCAATATCACTCTCAAATATATCGAACAGTACAGGTTCCAGGACCGAACCCTGGGGCACACTGCTAATCACTTTCCTTTCATCCAAGTGACTTCCATTTACCGTCACCAGCTGTCATCTGTCAGTCAAGCAATTTCTGATCCAGTTCACCACCTTGGGACCCATCCCCAAGCTGCTGAGTTTATTGATAAGCTTCCTATGAGGAACAGTATCAAAGGCTTTGCTGAAATCTAGGTAGATCACATCCATTGCATGCCCTTGATCTAGTTCTCTAGTCACCCAATCTCATGTGCCCTTTGCAAAATAAATAGCAAAGGGCACATGAGATGAGTTCACTCTACTGCATGCAGTCCATAACTAATTCACGTGGCATGGTCAAACAAGCGGGAGACTAAAGCTCGAGGTCACCACTACACATCACCATTATTGTGAGTCTGCTGTGTTGGCTCACTGGAGCCCTCTTTAGTAATTTTGGTTTCTTTATGAACAGACCTCATAAAAGACGAAAGCCAGATTGCAATGGATCCAGAAAGGCTTGAGAGATGAGAAAGTCAAGGCAACAGCGGTGAACTACATTATCTGCAGGTTCCACCTACACCTGCACATTTTCTCAACTTCAGACAAGGATTTTCTCCTGCCTAGAGGCAAATATGTAAAAATAGCGCTGCTTCCCATTAATTTAAAGACACGTCATAAATTGAACATCCACAGGGCAGTTAATAAAATAAGGAGACATGCAGGCATGCAGATTCAATTTATTACTATTTTATATTTATATACCTCCTTTTTATGATTAGATCCTATGTTGCAAAGAAGATATTTAATTCCAAAGCAGTCTAGCATAATTGGTAATAATTTCCTTTCTGCAGAACTTTGGCTTGCCTCAGATGTGTTGTATTTCGTGTACCTGACATCAGTGACATATGGCACAGTAAAACTAAAGCAATACTAAAATGCTTTGAAGAAAACATTTGCAATTACTTTTTATTGCTCCAGTTAAACCTGGAAAGTTACCTCCAATCCATCTTCTCGACCAAAAAGGCACAGATAAGAAAGCCAGTTCGGTTGAAGCCATGTGTGCAATGGACACCTACAACACAAAAAAAGTAAATTGGATTGTTAAGCATCACCTGTACACTTGAATGTTCTTTGTACCATTTCTCTCTTGTCACCATTATTGATTCAACCTTTTTACTGAGCAAGCTAAGCCTTCCTACAGCTGTATTTTTCAGCTGAGACCAAAAAGCTAATACTGCTGTTTGTATGAATTAATTCACAATAACTATACACAGGCTTTGTTAATCAGTCGTCAAAACACTTCATTCTACAGCCTGTGGTTAATGTACTATTCTAAGCTAGCTAATACAAGCAGACATCTGTGCACTTTCTGATCAGCAAACGCTGCAGCTATAAAAGATAATAACACCATAGCATTTTGATTGAAATACATATAAATAGCCAGTATAGTTCATGTCCACTGACAGTGGAAAAAAATAATAAAGACTAAGCTACTCTATAATTACAAAATGCAAATTAAAGTCCCTATTCATTAACTCGTTTGTAACTTCCACTACAAAAAGTTCTCCATCATACATACAAGGCCTAATCAGAGAGAGAGCGGGAGCTTATGTTACACTGCAGAGCTTCCCTTATGATACACTCCTAGAAATTTAGACCCTTACTGCATAATGGGAATTTTGTAATCAATACCTTATTATAAAGCTAGACTAGTCCAGATGAATGTGTTATGCTCCCTTGCCAGCAGGTGGAGGCAGACTTGAGCAACTTTCAGTGGTATATCACTGGTGGAAGTCTCATCAACAACCTTCGCTATGCTGATGCCATCTAACTGGCTGGAAGTGAAGATCATCTGAAACATTTGCTTCTCAAGATCAAGGAACAGTCTTAAAATGGGCTTGCACCTTAATGTAAAGAAGACAAAGATCCTGACAACTGGCAAAATCAATAAATTCATCATTGATGGAGAAGAAGTTGAAATAGTGGACAACTTTAAACTATTTGGATCAACTATCAATAAACAAACAACCACCAGTCAAAAAATTTGATGATGCATTGCTCTTGGCAGAATGGCTATGAAGGAACTAAACAAGATTAAGAGCAGAGATGTCTCTCTTCATACAAAGATTCGACTCATTCAAGCCATGGTATTTTCAATAAAGTAATGCGAAAGTTGGACAGTGAAAAAGATACAGGAAGAAAATCGATGCCTTTGGATTATGGTGCTGTCAACAAATATTGTGTATACCATGGACTGCCCTAAGAACCATCCAGTCAGTACTAGAGGGGATCAAACCTAAGCTTTCTTTAGAAACTCAGATGGCAAGACTTTGACTCTCATACTTTGGACATGTCATGCGAAGAGAGAGATTAGAGAAAGAGATCATGCTTGGCAAGGCAGAAGGTCAATGCAAAAGAGGAAGACCAACAATGAGATGGATCGATACAATAACAGCAGCTATGGGTACCACTGTCAACAATGAGCCGCCTGACTGAAGACTTAACAGTTTTTTACGCAGTTTAGGACAACTATCCAGAGGGTCGCTATGAGTCAACACCGACTGAACGGAACTTAACAACACCACACATCTTCTAGTGCAGCACCGAGAAGCCTCCAGCAGGTGACAGAGTGTATGGAATGGTGCAGCAGTGCAGACAGGCCTGACTCTCCCAGCCCACACTACAATGCAGTGGCCTTAGGACTGAGTCCTAAAGGACCCAACAGAGTGGGGCTGCGTCTTTAACTACTAAAGCAGACAGCTGCCCATGATCCAATGCTGCTTCCTATGGGTTATGGTGAGCCTGAAGAGGAAGAGGAAGAGGAGGAGGAGGGGCAGGGGGTCACAGTAAGTTGGGCCCAAGCCCTCCCTTCACTCTTGCTGTCCTTGTTTGTATGTGCTATTTTTTTCTGATTTTTTTCTCAATGTTTCAAACTTTAAAAAAAAACAGCTTCAATTGTTAAAAAACACACACAAAAACCATAGGTCTGAAGGCAACTGGGCTTCAGAGGCTTCCCTGCAACTCGGGTTTCCCAAGTCAGTCCAACAGGCCTTGGGATTCCCTTTTCACCAGAGTCATGTTTGTTTTCTTGGTCTGTTTTTTCACTTTTTTTTTTAAACTGTTGCCACTGCAGTCATATGGCCCAATGCAGCCCCCAGTGGGTGTTTTTGGTTTTTTCTTTTTTAAGCCATAGTTGACTCTTTTTTTTTTTTTTTACAGTTTGGGGTCTAATGCCATTCCTGCGGCCAGGGCCACCCATTCACTATGCAAAGTAGTTGGCTACCTGGGGCAGCAGACCCCAGTGGGTGGCACAGCACAGCAACCTCTCCTTAAAGCACCTGAACATGTGCACGCACTCACAGCCTGCTGCACCTGCTTCCTCCAACAGAATGTTACATCAGAGGGGACAGAAGTGGGAGGCTGCAGTGCATGCACACAGCAGGTGCTTTAAGGCACACCACTATGCTAAAGCGGCGGCAGAAAGTCTTAGTTTTAAAAACTCAGAGGAGTTTCCATGCCATGAAATGCCATCCTCCACCCCCAGATGAAATGAGTGGATGCGAGTAAGGGGGGGCAGCATGGCATAGCATAGGCAGACGGGCCTACCTAGGGCTACAGAAACCCATGGACCGGCCCTGCTTGTGGCCCCTGTTGCTTCTTTTTCTTTTCCCTTCAGTAAGGACTGTTAACACTTCAGGAGATGGCTTGGGCCCAGTGGAGATGGAATGTAGCAGGGTGGCCCTAGCTGCATGCCTAGTAGCCCCTATCAAGGCCTTTCTTATTTAAACAAATGTATACCCCACCAATCTGTAAATTCTCAGCAGATTATAGTAACACATTTGACATAGAAATAAATACATCATACACATATAAAAGCATAATATTCAAAAACATGGAACCCAAATAACAAACAATTAAGAAAATGCTGGCATAAAAAGAGAAGCTTTCAATTTTTTTCTAAAATCCAGCAAATTAGTCCCCTACATAATGGCAAAGGTAATTGGTTCCACATCAATGGTACTGTCAAGGAAAAACAATTACCCTAAAACCTCAGATCCCATTTGGCGCCAGTAGTACCAACGTCATCTGTTCCTGAGAACACAAACTACGCATAGCCTGCTGGAACTGTAAGAGAAAGTGCACCGGGAGAAACATTCTCACTCTCAGCATCTTAAAAACTATTAACAGAACCTTAAAACGCACTTGCTACTGTATTGGGAGCTAATGAAGGCTCATCAAGGTGGGAGTAATATGATCACATAATGGAACCTCCAACAGTAAATATGCCACTAAATTTTGAATTAACTGTAAAAGGGCACACTGCCACAGCTGGCAAACCATTAAACAATGAATTACAATAGTCTGTATACTCAACGCCAGGCTCTCCAGCACTGTCCGCAGATCACCCAGACTCAGGAGCGTCTGCAATAAATGCAACAAAAAGAACCCTCCTGGGGGCGGAGCCTGATGTCCAGCGGGTTAGACGCTTTGCGCTGAAGCTCCCGAGGGGCCTACTCAGAATCCTGACTTAATACCTACATTAACTTGATATTTTGCTCCGAACTTACCGGGGTGCCTCGGGGGAGATGGTGGCCCATAAACCAGCGCGCTTAGACTTCGGATCTCCCTCTTCTTCACACGGAAAACGTTCCAAGACAGAGCTGCCTTCCCCACAAAAGATGGTGCCATTTCGGGATAACCCCGAAATGCAACAGGAGATCTTGGAGGAAATACGTGGTGTGAAGGAACTGGTGCAGTCTAACGGAGAAGCGCTCCGAGCCATGAGAGAAGATTTTGGTGTGCTTCAGGATCGTTTTGAAGGTCTTTCATTACGGCAGGACAATATGGCGGGGGTCCTCAACTCGCACGTGGTGCGCTTGGTGAAACTGGATGAGGCTGAGCGTCAGATACAGAATCTACAAAAAGAGTTAGAGGATAGCAATAATCGAGCCCGTCGCAACAATGTAAGGCTCATTGGTGTACCGGAGGGCGCGGAAGCAGGAGATATGAGAGAATTCCTGGTTAAAACTCTTCCCTCCTTGCTGAAGATTACTTTTCACAGAGATCTGGAAATTGACCGAGCACATCGTGTTCCTACCAGCATGGCGCTCAATCGGACGACCCCCCGGCCCATCATTTTTCGTCTACTGAGATATCAGCAAGTTGAGCAAATTCTAAATGCTGCCCGGGCGAATCGTCATTTGGAGTTTGAAAATCATAAAGTCTCCTTCTTCCCTGACTTGGCTAAGCCCACAGCTGACCGTCGGAAGAGACTCCTTGCTTTTCGACCTAGACTTCAACAGTTACAGGCTCGCTTCGGCATCTTATATCCAGCGAAGCTCAGAGTGACTCTCCATAACCAAACTCGTACCTTCGAAGATCCTGATCTGCTAGCAACATTTCTAGCTTCTAAAGAAGCAGACCAGATGCGCTAACCCAACAGCTTGGATGGAATCCGCTGGAACTGTCCGCCATTTTGAATTGGCCCGATGCGGTGATCGCTGCCTGAAACGGAGACTGCCTGGACTTTCTTTCTCTTTATATATACCTTATTGGTCTCCTTTCTTTCCACGATGAGATCCTTGGTTAGTTTCGGAACCTGTATAGCACTGTAGGATTTATGTTTCAATTCAGGCCTTCTCTGGGGTTTCTCCCCGCAGACATCAGGCCGCCAGTGATTTCTGGGGTTTTGCTTCTTCTCTAGGCACTCCGGTGCTTATTTTGTTATAAGGGGCGCTTCATGGTTTTCCTTAGTTTAATTCCTATCATGTTGTTTCTGCAGTCATTTACTGGTACTATGAGCGACATTGTGTACCTCTGTGCGCTATTATGTTTCTTTTTCAGATTAACTACTTGGCATTGCTTTATGTACGTTATCATTACTGACTGTAAAAGGCATCAATAGTTCATTCCAAGGAGGGACAATCCCTAGCTCTCTTAATTATGATTATTCTGAGTTAGTGTTTTTTTTTTCAGGAGGCCCATTTACTGGGCATAGCTATTTCCTATCTCCTTCATTACGAAGTACTGGAAATTGGCTCCCATCTGACTCTCAATGATTGGTGGAATTATGTCCATTTTACTGTAATTATGAGCAACTACCTCGTCTGTCAATCTCTTCCATTCAAGCCCTTCACTGCTTGTTTAACAGGAAGGTGTTCCATGATTATGTTCTAACTGCTAACTGCTCTCATTTGGCTGTTTACTTTTGTATACATTTCTGCCACAGGATCAGCCTGTATCATCAATACCATTTCTGCTTGTTTGCTGTACAATAACTGTTGTGTGTAAGCGCTTATGTGATGACTCTTATTAGTTTAGAGAAGAAGCATAGGGGTGGGGGGTAATTGGGATTGTTTTCCTTATTGTATGTGTGTATTTGTATCTTTTGGTGTGTTGTTACTTTTGTTTGTTGTGAAATGAAAATAAACGTCTTTAAAAAAAAACAAAAAGAACCCTCCTAGAAATATCACAAATAAGTGGACAAAATGTTAGCACTGAATCTAATACCACCCCCAATTAGCACACCTCATAAGCCACCGAAATCACGTGTACATCCAATACCACTCCAGAGGGAAAAGATTCCGCAACATGATGGGAAAGAATCATAAATTCTGACTTTTTAATATTAAGCTCCAATGCACAAGAGACCAAAGATGGTTTAATATTCACCACTGCATCCCTCAGTACTGGCACACCAGCAGCCACGTCGCCTGACCAAGAAAGCAATAACATAATACTGTCGGCATACAACCAATACGAAATCTTGAGTTTCCGTAAAAACTGACAGCAAAAAATAAATATGAAACAAAACAGCAGATAGCTAAGAACCTTGAGGCAGGCTACATTGAGACAAAATCCAGTAAGAACTCTCATTGCCACACCAAACACTCTGAAACAGACCACAAACCATCATACTGTCTCTAAAAGCAACTGCAGCAATACTTTATGTGAAACAGAATCAAAAGCGACAGTGACTTCCAAAAAAACCCCACCAGCACCACATTCTACCAACTGATCTCAACCAACCATTGATCACATGTGGACAGCAATAATGCGTCTCAGTACTACTACTACTACTACTGAGCATTTGTATAGCGCTACAAGTCGTATGCAGCACTGCACAGACATGTAAGAGACAGTCCCTGCTCATAGAGCTTACAATCTAGTCAAGACAGACAACACAGGTGTAGGCTGGGATAAAACAAGGGGAAAGGAAAAGAAAAAGGAGATCAGGTGAGTCAAGATCCAAAAGCAGCAGCAAAGAGGTGAGTTTTCAGCCTGGATTTGAAGAGGGTCAGAGAAGGTGCCTAGTGTACAGACACAGGTAGTTTGTTCCAAGCGTAAGGTGCAGCAAGGTGAAAGGAATGAAGTCTGGAGTTCTCAATAGAAGAGAAGGGAGGAGTGGAGTGGAGTGGAGGGGAGGAGTGGCCTAGTGGTTGGGGCAAGGCACTTCATCAGGCCGGAAGGTCAGGGGTTCAAATCCCACTAGAGGACAGCAACCTTGGGCCGGAAGGACTGGGGATTCTAGTCCCACAGGTGCTCCTTGTGGTCTTGGGCAAGCCACTTAACCCTCCATAGCCCATGTTCCCTGTAAAATAGTTATCTCCAAGTTATAATGCCCTGTTCAATGTAATTTCAGTTTGTTCAATGTAAACCGCACTGATGCAGAATAGCGCGGTATATAAGAGAAAATAAATAAATAAATAAGGGCACAGAAAGAAGGAGTTTGCCAGAAGAGCAGAGTTCTCGAGGTGGGGCTGTAAGGAGAGATAAGAGAAGAAAGGTAGTGAGGAGCTGCAGAGTGAATGCATTTATAGGTCAGTAGGAGACGTTTGAACTGGATGCGGAAATGGATAGGGAGCCAGGGTACCTCTCCCTGCACGAAAATCAAAATGAAAATCATCTAGTACCCTGGCTCTATACAAAAAAATATCAAACAATTGCTGCAACACCGCAAAATTCAATTAATTTTGCCAAAAAGGACAAAATCAGACGATAGCTTGCAACCTCCATAGGTGAGCCCATCTTTGTTTTTAAAATAGGCCAGATAGTAGATTTTTTCAATTCTCCAGGCATAAACTTATTCCCTAAGGGCCCATTAACCAGTTCAACCAAAATGGGCCACACAGAAGCACATGTAGATTCAGAACTGAAAATGACCCATTTAAGTGCCCCAACATAATTTCAATTGCTCAGTATCAATGGGAGAAAAATCATCCCATCTTACTACATCCTCATCCCCACTTACCCCCTCCCCCCCCATCCAGGTCACTGTCTGAAGAGTATCTCACCAACATTAGCTGCTACATTGCTACAAAATAATCCACAAATGCATCAGCAGATGGTAAACCCTCAACAAACTTCAATATTTTAGGCTGAGACAGCGACCGCAAGTTGAAAACAACTGACGAGATCCATTCAAAGCCACCTCAACCGATCTAACATAATAAAAGGCTCTAGCAGCCTCTGCTAACCGTAAATATACAGTCAATTGGCAACTATATTCTACCTTGTCAGACAATGATCTGGACTTATGCCAATGACGCTCCAGTTGCCACAACTACCCTTGGGCACACCTCAGATCTTCCATGTACCAAGGAGCTGCCTCACCACGTTTTGGTAGCCAGTTTGCACTACAGCTCCTGAAACAGCTCACAGGCTGTATTCAGCTATCTAGCTGCTTGGCAGCCCCCTTCATGGGGCCTGAGGCCTGGGTTTCCTCTGTGGGAACTTGGAGCCCCAGAACACACTTGTCATGGGAAGTTGGAGAGGTCATGGCCCCTGTTTCATCCTTGTGCTTCTCCTCCATCCCTCTGGGAAACCAGCCTAACACTGAAGGCATCAGTTCTCAAAAAAACACCTGATGCGTACATATGCCAGGCTGGTAGATCCTCTCCTAGCCTTGAGGAGTGTGGAAACAAAAGCGGGAGAGTAGCCCTTATGTGCTAAGCAGCGCCTCTCAAGAGCCAAGCCAGAAGCAAAAAGCAACCCAGGACCTCCAGAAGAACCAGTCCCTGACGTAATAGCCCCCAGGACGGAGGCAGTCGCAGAAGAGGATCCTGCAGAAGCCTCATCAGGTCCCTAAACCATGGCCCCATGGCCAATCTGGCACCACCAGGATCATCCAGCCCGGATGCCACACTGTGTGTCAACTCCATGACCCAACTAATCCAAAACACCTATTTCATTCTACTATACTCCATCCAGAAAGAAGATTTTTTTGACAGGCCATATACTAAGGTGGCTATATTCAGCTGCCCCTGTTTGAGTCCATTTATTCTTAAAGTGATCATGCATAAAATACCCTTTTAAAACGCCAGTGTACAGTACCAATATGACTCGCGCGTTTCAAACCTCTAAAATACTAGGCACTGCTTCAGGGTTACATTGACAGTACTTATCTCTCTAGTAGATCATTGCTGCTATTGTTCTTCAGCAATGAAATGCTCCGACCCACACCATCATAATCTTCCAAACTTAATCCTTTTATTTAAGGAAACAAACAGGAAATACAAAGAAACAAATTAACATAAATAGTAATGCAGATATATAAAAACAACCAGTCCACAATCAAGAGTGCATAAAGAAAAGCAAATTAGAGCCACCAAAAAGCGTAGTTACTGACCTGCAACAGGTGTTCTCCAGGGACAGCAGGAATCAGTCCTCACTTATGGGTGACGTCGGCACTGACGGAGGCCACGCGGAGCAATTCCCCAGCTTTCAAAGAAAGCCTTTGGGATTACTGCAACACATGCATGGTCCTTTTTCCCCCCCCAAGGGTGTCATCTTGCTCAGTCAGGTCCCATAGCTAGAGCCCTACTAAGCAGATAGCAAGGGAAGGATAAAAATAGCAACTCTCCAGGGGAGGGGGGAGAGTAGTGAGGACTGATTCCTGCTGTTCCTGGAGGTGAGTAACTATGCTTTCTCCAAGACCATGTTGCAGCCCGGTAGATGTCCATCAGAGGCACTGAGCGCAGCAAAGGCACCGACGTCACCTTGGCGCGGATGCCATAAGTGGTGACCCAATGATCCAGCGGAGCACCCGCCTTTGCCTGGGTGAAGGTGATGCAGTCCGCCACCCAGATGGAGAGGGTGCACTTGGTGAATGCCAGCCACAGGCAGTTGGGATCATAGGCGATGAAGAGCTGGTCGAACTTGCGATGACCCTGGGTGCACTGCAGGTAGAAGGCGAGAGCCCTCTTGCAGTCGAGTGTATGCAGGACCTCCGATGCCTGGTCAGCGTGAGGTCTCAGGAAAAAAGTCGGCAAGACCACCTCCTGATTGAGGTGGAAATCCAAGACAATCTTCGGTAGGAACTTGGGCTGGGTGCGAAGGACCACCATGTTCCTGTAAAACCTAGTGTAAGGGGCCTCGGCCATGAAGGCTTGAAGTTCGCTGACTCGCCACGCTGAGGTCAGTGCCACCAGGAGGACCACCTTCCAGGAGAGGTGCCGGAGCAAGCACGTTGCCATCGGCTCGAAGGGCGGCTGCATCAGCACGATATTCAGGTCCCATTCCGCCGGGGGAGGCCGGATGGGGGGTTTGGACAGCAGGAGGCCCCGCATGAAGTGGGAGACCAGAGGCTGGCCCAAGAGAGGTTTGCCCTCAACGGGCAAGTGGTTGGCTGAAATGGCACCCAGGTGAACCCTGACCAAGTTGGACTTCAGACCCACCTGGGAGAGGTGGAGAAGGTACTGGAGGACCCAACGGACGGAGCAGGAGAAGGGGTCAATCTGGAGCTTGGAGCACCAGATCGAAAACCGCCGCCACTTCAGGGCGTAAGCCTGCCTCATCGAGTCATTTCTCGACGTGAGGAGGATGTCCTCTCTCTCTGCTGGGAGGCACAGAGAGGCTAGAGAGACCCATTCAGCCGCCAGGCCAACAGGGATAGCGAGACCAATTTCGGATGAAGCACCCGTCCCTCCTCCTCTGTCAGCAGACCGTGGGCACTGCCCAGGGAAACCGGAGGCTCCGACGAGAGCTGAAGCAGAAGCAGGAACCAAGGTTGTCAAGGCCACGAAGGCACCATGAGAATTATCGAGGCTCGGTCACGCTAGATCTTGAGGAGGGTCCTCACAATGAGAGAGGGGGGGGAATGCATACAGAAGCCCGGAGGTCCAGTTCAGGAGAAACGCGTCCAGGGCCACCCTGCTCGGGTGTGGAATCGGCCCTCAGAAGCGGGGGAGCTGCGTGTTTGACAGGCTGGTGAACAGGTCCATGGACGGGGTCCCCCAGAGGTGGAACAGGTGGAGAGCCACCTCTGGATTCAAACACCACTCGTGTGGGCGGAGAAGCACAAGCACCGACCTGCCCTCCAGGTGGTTCTCGAAGACCTTCAAGGCCAACCAGAACACTCGAAGCTCGAGCAGGTTGATCTGCTTTTGAGATTCCTTGGGTGACCATCACCCCTGTGTGCAGAGGTGATCGCAGTTTGCTCCCCAGCCCAACAGTGAGGCATCCGTTGTCAAGATGAGTTCATGCGGACAAGCCTGGAAGGGCATGCCCTGAAGCAGGCTCTGGGGGGTCCTTCCACCAGACTAGGAACTCGACTAGGCTGCGAGACACCCGGACAGGGTCCCAGAGGTGGCTTGAGGCTTGGGCCCATTGCGTTCGGAGGCACTACTGGGCCGCTCGCATGTGCATGCGATCATGGGGAACGTGGACAGTCAAGGCCATGTGCCCCAGGAGGCACAGCATGGCCCGTGCTGAGACCCTGGGCCGGCTTTGGACCTCGACAGCCAGAGCGCAGAGCAGATCCACGCAAGCTCAAGGCAGGAAAGCGGTCACACGCTTTGTGTCGAGAAGAAAGTCAATGAACTCCAGTATCCACAACGGTGTGAGGTGGGATTTTGAGTAGTTGATCAGGAAAGAGAAGCGCTCGAGAAGGAGGACCATGTGCAACACAGAGAGGTGAGGAACCTGAGACAAGCCAATCATCTAGGTAAGGGTAGATGGATATGCCCTGCAGCCGAAGGTACGCCACGGCCACTGACAGGCATTTGGTGAAGACTCGCGGGATAGACGCGAGCCTGAAGGGGAGCACTCTGTACTGGAAGTGCTCTCCCTGCACCCTGAAACGCAGTACTTCCTGTACTTGGGGTGGACCAGAAAGTGGGCGTAAGCGTCTGAGATCCAAGAAGCATAGCCAATCGCCCTGCCGGAAGTAGGGCAGCAGCACACCAAGGGATAGCATTTTGAACTTCTCCCGCACCAGAAATTTGTTCAGATTCCGGAAGTTGAGGATGGGGCGCAGGCCCCCCCGTCCTCTTTGGAAGGAGGAAATACCGGGAATAAAATCCCTGACCCCGGAGGTGCGGCGGAACTCTTTTGACCACTTGCTGACCAAGGAGGCTGTTTAGCTCTTGCTGTAAGCAAGCCTGGTGTGAGGGAAGCAGAGTGGGTTCCACTGGGGAAAAGGGAGGAGGGAGTCTGTCTAAACGAAGACGATACCCGTCCTGGATCACCTGCAGGACCCAGGTGTCCAATGTCATAGCTGACCATTCGGGGGTGAAGAGGGACAGGCGTCCTCCCACGGGTGGAAGCATCCCCAGGAGGCGAGAGGCTATGCTTTCGGCGTCAAAACCCTGGGGCTGGTTGGGGTGGCGCCGGCAGCTGAGTCTCGGGCCCCTTGGGTTTTCGGTGACCCTGGGCACCCCCCTTTCCCTGAGCGCTGGTCGTTGGCATATGGGTAGGCGGGCATGGTGGGCATCCCCAGTAGGGGAGCCTTTCCTCTGGAAGAAAGGCTTTTTGGTGTGCTGCTTCTTCCGTGGGAGCGAGTCACGAATTCTGTCTCAATCTCAGTTGCCTTGTCCTCCATGGGCTTGCCGAACAGCTGCTCGCTGAGGCAGGGGACATCTAGGAGTTTTCTCCTGGACCCACTGCTCCAGGTCCAAAGACTGGATCCACGCCTGAATCGGGCACCGATGCCAGCCGCCGCTACATGGGCTGAAGACTCAAACCAGTCATATGCAGCACGGGAAAGGTATTTTGAGCAGTCTGCAACTGACCTCAGGAGGGTCTGGAACCTGAGAAGGTGCTCCCCACCAAGGCCCGCAGAGAATCCGTTGAGCTCTTTGGCGAGGTCGCAAAGGAACATACCCATATATAGTTGGTACACCTGGATGTGGCACACAAGCATGGATCCCACCGGGCGGGACCAAAAAGTGCGACTTCAGGCTCTTCTGTTTCCGCATCGCAGACTCGACTACCATGGAGGTTTGAGGAAGCTGGGTCTTCCGAAACCCTGGGCCGCGCTGGATCCTGTACATGGCATCGAGCCTTTTACTGACAATAGGGACCGAGGCGGGTGCTTCCCACATGCGGAGAAGCAGCTGGGAAAGGATAGACGGTACCGGAACCATAAGAGACTCCCTGGGTGGAGACTCGTACTGCAAAATGTCAAGTTCCTCTGCTCTCGGCTTCTCCTTTGTCTGCATAGGCAGATGGAGGGCCCGAGCCATATCCCACATAAACACCAGGAAAGAGGTGTCCTCAGGAGGCGAATGCCTTTGCAAGGCGGGCGGGGATGGGTTAAAGGGGAGATCCCTGTGGGTGCGGGTCTCTGGAGAAGTGTTCCCATCCGATTCCCAGCCTGAGAGGTCCAAGAGGAACTCTGAGTCAGGCTGATACCCACGCCCCCTGACCGAGGCAAACTTGGAGCCGGAAGCACAGACTCTGGAAGACCTCACCCCCCGAGGAATGGGACGGCAAGCGAGACCAGTGCCGAGGACCCTCACGAGTCCCGCAGCTCTCGGGTGTTTCCAAGACAGTTTTCAGGACCCCAGTCGGGTGACCATTGGTCTCGGGGCGCGAGCCAGCTGTGCTGGGCAAAAGCACCTGCTGGGCATCGAGGAAGGCAGACACACTGCGCTCCAGTGCCAGCATATGGGACTCCCACTTGGGAGTGGGTCCCTACGACCCCAACGCCAGGGTTAACAGGTCTGGCGTAGAGGAGGAGAGGGAGACCTCGCCGGGACAACCCTCAGGAGACCAGGCACCATTGCCGAAGGCCTCAGTGTCCGTACGAGGTACCTTTCAAGGCTGCTCTTTGTCCAACTCTCGGGAACACCAAAGGGGGCTAAGGGAGCGAGCGTGAGACTACTCGCGCTTGTCTGGAGCCCCCGACAGTGACTTCAAGGTCATCGTCTTCTTTTTCCGTTAAACCTCGGGCAAACCCTGATCGGAGTGACGTCTAGGGCACGGAGACACTATGGGGGACCCCGCAAAGTGGTGGATCGGCAGGGCGAGGTGCCACTGGGAATCCCGGGGCTGCCTTGTGGAAAATGCCATCGGATTTCTGCTTGTCACTGAGCAGGGCCTTTTCTTACAAAGCGAACAGAGTTCCAGGTTATGGTCAGCCCCCCAGACACCGTAGACAGCAGATGTGGAGGTCCGTGAGCGACATATTTTTGGAGCATCTATCACATTTCTTGAAGCCGGTGGCCATGGGGACAAAAAGGGCCCCTCCGAGGTCAAAAACACTCAAGGCCAGCAGATGGGGAAAAAAGGGCGCAAAAAGGGCTCGAAAGAGAAACACTAAACAGAGACAAACAAAAGATCTCCTAGCCCACCGCCGAAGCAGGGGGCGAAGGAAGAGGACCGGTGCTACCGGAAAAAATGGCCGAAAGGCCAGATCACAAAAAAACGTTTTCCGAGGGACGAGGACGTGTGTCTGAAGGGCTACGAGGAAAAAGGGAGACTGAGCAAGATGGCACCTTTGGGCGGGAAAAGGACCACGCATGCATGGCAGCAATCCCACAGGGTTTCTTTGAAAGCTGGGTAATTGCTCTATGCGGGCTCCATCGGTGCTGACGTCACCCATAAGTGAGAACTGACTTCCTGCTTGTTCCTGGAGAAACAATCTTAAATCCCCTTTTCTTAAACAAGGGAGTTACAATATTCCTATATCCATAAAGCTCATCACTTCCCCTGTGAAAACCCTTCCAATTGTAGTACTATGACAACATTTACAAGGATATTTCAGGAGAAAGGAGGCCCCCAGAGCCACAACACGAGGCCTAAGCTCAAGGAAGGCCTTTCTTCTCTTTTCTGTAGTACGAGAAACATCTGAAAAAACTTGTATGGCCAGGCCGAAAAATTTCTCTTGTCTTTTAGCAAAGTATAAACAAAAAACACAATCCTTATTCTTCTCAAGCAAAAATGTGACCAGAAGAGTCGCCCAAGTGGGAATCTCTTCTACTGACGTTTCTAAAAAGGCAGATAAATCTAGGCTTGGGACAGATAACTGACCCCCTGCAATTCAGACCCGGATCTCTGCCTGCCTTTCTGACACTGCTGCTTGAATGTCTCACCGCCACTTGAAACTGAACATGGCCAAGACTGAGCTTCTTAGTTTTCCTCCTAAAACCTCCTCTCCTCTTCCTCCTTTCTCATTCTCTGTGGATAACTCCCTACTCCTCCCTGTTTCCTCGGCTTGCAACCTTGGGGTTGTCTGACTCCTCTCTCTCCTCCACACACATCCATCTGATAGCTAAGACCTGCGGTTTCTTTCTCTATAACAGCAACAAAATCCGCCCATTTCTTTCTGAACACACTACTAAGACACTTATCCACTCCTTAATCACCTCCCACCTTGACTACTGTAACCTACTCCTTGCTGGACTCCCTTTGAATCATCTCTCTCCCCTTCAATCTGTTCAATACTCTGCTGCGCAGCTAATCTTCCGCCAGCCTCGTTATGTCCATATTACCCCCTCTTCTCAAGTCACTTCATTGGCTCTCTATTCCTTTCCGCATTCAGTTCAAACTTCTCCTGCTGACCTATAAGTGCACTGACTCTGCAGCTCCTCATTATCTTTCTTCTCTTATTTCTCCTTACCCTCCCCCCCTCGGTAACTCTACTCTTCTGGCAAATTGCTTCTAACTGTGCCCTTCTCTTCAATTGCTCACTCCAGACTTCACTCCTTTCACCTTGCTGCACCTTACGCCTGGAACAAACTACCTATGTCTGCACGCCTGGCACCTTCTCTGACCCTTTTCAAATCCAGGCTGAAAACTCACCTCTTCGCTGCTGCTTTTGGATCTTGACTCACCTGATCTCTTTGTTTCTTTATCTTTCCCCCTTGTTTTATCCCTGTATACACCTTCTGTGTTGTCTGTCTTGACTAGATTGTAAGCTCTGATGAGCAGGGACTGTCTCTTACATGTCTGTGCAGCGCTGCGTACGACTTGCAGCGCTATACAAATGCTCAGTAGAAGTAGTAGTAGTAACCTTCCCTCTTCAACTACTCCCATATCCACCCTAACCTCATCCACATCTTTCACTTCCCTAACTCCCCTGGGAAGATGATAAATCTTAGATAACCGCAGAGTCAGGATCAGAAATATTCAAAACATCTGTTAACGATTTGAAAAATAATATAGAGGGAGAGAGGTAATGCATACGGGGGAATTTCAAAAAATGATTTCTCATTCAAAAAGCATTTTCAAGATATTCATTTTGCCAATGAAGCAAACTTAACTATCTAATTTCTCAATAAACAAGGGTGTCCTACACGGGGCAATGGGTTCACCCCTAAACAAAGACATGGGGAGGGGTGACCTGCATGGAGCGGCACCTACTCTTGCCATCTTACTGGGCAGACTAGATGGACCATATTGGTCTTTATCTGCCGTCATTTACTATGTTACTATGTTAATCACTAAGGAATCCTGTACCAAGGAGGCCGCAGCTGCCTGTAGGGTCATAATTTGAAAATCAGCCTTAAAAAAATGGGTCTCAACATCAGATAACCTAGCCTCGTGCCCTGTCAGAGAGGCCACAGTCTCCGTGGTAAACTTCAAAAGTTTTACTAATGGTGACTGTAACGATAATTCAGTTCTAGACACAATTTGCCAAATATCCTAAAAGTAATATCTTTTGGTGGTTGAGGATTGTCTGGGGCCAAAGAAAAATCAAATGGAAGAGGTAAAGCAAAATCTGAAGTGCTTAATCTCAGAAAAGCATCAGGGAGGGGCACCACTCCAGTTTAGGGGGAGTAGAGTCCTTCTCTCCTAAACAAGCTCCGTTGTTGGGTAGAGATAAAACATGTTGTACAACGGAGACATAGGGGGAGAGACAGTACTCAAAGAGGATGAGGAGATCTCCAATGATGTAGCAACAACAGCAGGGGCTGTGGACTTTAATAAAATATCCATGGTACCCACTACCTTCATCGTTTTAGTAGTAGATAAGAATGAAGGCAGAGATCTCTTCTTACGTTTCCTGATTAACAAGAACTATGTCACTCTCTTCCGAAGGGGCTCCAAAGAGGCATGCCTGCCCCTTTGGACAGACCCCTTCAGAGCATGTGCTCACGGGCATGCGCCTGCGGTGCGCGTCCCGTGGTGGGGGCTCAGTTCTTATAGCCCAACCTGCTCACATGGTCCCCAACGCAAACCAGCACGGAAAGCATAGTTACTCACCTGTAACAAGTGTTCTGCAAGGACAGAAGGAATCAGTCCTCATATATGGGTGACGTCAGCGCCGATGGAGCCCTCGTGCGGCGCAATTCCCCAGCTTTCAAAGAAAGACTTTGGGATTGCATCACGCATGCGCGGTCCCTTTCCTGCCCAAGGGTGCCATCTTGCTTAGTCAGATGACATAGCTAAACAGACGGCAAAATGAGCAAAAATTAATCAAAGGACTGCAACTCCAGGGGAGGAGGAGGGTCGTGAGGACTGATTCCTGCTGTCCCTGGAGAACACCTGTTACAGGTGAGTAACTACGCTTTCTCCAGGAACAAGCAGGAAGTCAGTCCTCACATATGAGACTCCCTAGCTATAGGCTACCGAGAACCCATAGCTGAAAAATGGCTCCCTCTAGAAGAGCCACAGCAGCAGTGATAGGATTTTTCTCCGAGAACACAACCCCCACGGAAGCCTGACACCAAAAGGTCGGAGGATAGGAGTTTCCTAAACCTCGAATAGGTTACGGAGTACCGCCTGACCGAAAAAACTGTCCCGCCGGGACTCTCTCTCCAGGAAGTAGTGGACTGCAAAAGTCTGGCTTGAAGACCAAGTTGCAGCCCGGCAGATGTCTGCCAATGGAACAGATCAGTGGTTAGCCACTGATGCGGCCTTAGCCCTGACAGAGTGGGCCGCGATTCAGCCCTGCAGCTGGAGGTCAGCTGCCCTGTACGCCCAGGCGATGCAGTCTGCCACCCAGGTGGATAACATGTGCTTGGAGACAGGTAGACCCAGTTTACTAGGGTCATAAGAGACGAAGAGCTGGGAAGCTCTCCGATGTCCCTGCGTACGCTCCAGGTAGAAGGTGAGCGACCTCTTAAAGTCCAGGGTATGCAGAACCGCTTCTGCCCTGCTGGTATGTGGCATGGGGAAGAAGATTGGAAGAACCACCTCTTGGTTGAGGTGAAATGAGGAAACCACTTTTGGAAGGAACTTCGGGTGAGTACGTAGGACCATCCTGTTTTTATAAAACCGTGTATACGGCCTATCCGATACTAAAGCATGCAGCTCGTTCACCCGTCGAGCAGACGTGAGCACCACCAGAAAGAGCGCTTTCCAGGAAAGGAAACGTAGGTGACAGGTGGCCATTGGTTCAAAAGGTGGGCAAGTAAGCCGCTGCAAGACCACATTTAAGTCCCACTCTGTAGCCGGTGGGCAAATTGGAGGCTTCAAGAGGAGGTGGCCTCGGAGGAATCGGGATACCAAGGGTGAGCTGAAAGAGGTTGCCCGTCCACTGGAGAGTGGTGAGCTGATAGCGCACTCAGGTGAACCCTGACAGAGTTAGACTTGAGGCCTAACTCCGAGAGGTGGAGTAAGTACTGTAATACCTGAGGTACTTGACAAGTGAACGGGTCCTCCTTATTCTGGGTACACCACCCTTCAAACCTACACCACTTGAACGCATAGGATTTTCTAGTGGATTGCCTCCTAGAGGCCAGCAACACCTCCTCAACCTCTTTGGGAAGGAGTAGAGGAGCAAGTACTACCCTCACAGCAGCCATGCCATTAAGTTGAGGGATCTGAGATTGGGGTGTAGCAAGGAACCCTGTTCCTGGGTCAAGAGGTCAGGCTGCACCCCCAGAGGGAGTGGAGTTTCGACCGCCAGTTGAAGGAGAAGAGGGAACCAAGGTTGTCTGGGCCACCTGGGTGCTACCAGGATGACCGAGGCCTGGTCCCGAAGAATCTTGAACAAAGTGCGAGCCACCAAGGGTGTGGGTGGGAACGCATAGAGAAGGCCCTGTGCCCACGAGATCAGGAAAGCATCCGCTGCCACGCTCAGCGGATGTGGCTGCCTCGAGCAGAACCGGGGCAACTGATGGTTTTCCGGGCTGACAAAGAGATCCATGGATGGGAGACCCCAACGGTTGAAGATCAGCTGGGCTACATCCCGGTTCAGTTGCCACTCGTGAGGCTGAAGAATCCTGCTCAATTTGTTGGCCAGGAGGTTATCCTGACCGGGCAGATAAACTGCCCTTAGGGACATGTGATGTGCCACTGCAAAAGAACAGAGATCCAGGGTTTCCTGGCATAGGATGCAAGATCCTGTGTCCCCCTGTTTGTTGATGTAGAACATCGCTACCTGATTGTCTGTCTGTATCAGCACCGACTGATGTGCAAGAAGATGACAGAAGGCTTGAAGAGCTAGACGGATGGCTCAAAGCTCGAGAAGATTGATCTGAAGTGTGGCCTCTCGCGAGGACCAGACCCTGAGTGCATGAACCCTGGCAATGGGCACCCCAGCCCAGCAAGGAGGCATCTGTCGTCATCACTCTGGTGTGAGAGGGAGATTGTAATGGTACTCCCTGAAGCAAGTTGGGAGGGTGAAGCCACCATTGCAAGGCTGTCACCAGTAGCTTGGAAATCGCTACTCTGTCTCTGAGGCGGCCACTGGCTTGTGTCCACTGGTCTCTGAGGCTTCACTGAGCTGTGCGTATGTGGAATCGAGCATATGGAGTCACATGCACCGTGGAGCCCATGTGGCCCAGGAGGTGGAGGAAGACCCTTGTGGAGACTTGAGGTTTGTGCTGGACCTGCTGCACCAAGCCCAGCAACCGCCTCGCCCTGTTCAGCGGTAGGTACGCCCGTGCCTGAAGTGTGTCTAGTCTTGCCCCTATGAACTCCAAGGTCTGAGTGGGGAGTAAAGTGGACTTTTCGTGATTTATAACAAACCCTAGGTGCTGGAGCAGGGTGACTGTGCGAGCAGTGGCCTGCCTTTCCTCCTGTGCCGAATGGCCCCTGATGAGCCAGTCGTCCAGGTATGGAAAGACGAAGACTCCCTGGCCTCTGAGGAAGGCCGCCACCACTGCTAGGCATTTGATAAATACTCTGGGAGCAGAAGCTAGGCCAAAGGAAAGCACCTTGTACTGGAAGTGGTTTCCTCCAACCACAAACCTGAGGTATTGTCTGTAGTCTGGGTGTATGAGGATGTGAGTATAAGCACCCTTTAAATCTAAGGAGCATAGCCAGTCTTCCTGGTGGAGGTAAGGCAGTAGGATCCCAAGGGAAAGCATCTTGAACTTTTCCCTCACCAGGAACTTGTTTAGATTTCGCAAGTCCAGGATGGGGGCATAGGCCTCCTTTTCTTTTTGGTTTGAGGAAATACCTGGAGTAGAAGCCTTGCCCCTGCAGGTGGTGGGGCACCGGTTCCACTGCCTGACCCTTTAGCAGACCTGCCAACTACTGCAGGAGGAGGTTCCTGTGAAGAGGAGGCCTGAGAGGCTCTCCTGGGAAAAAGGAGGTGGGCACCTGGTGGAAATGAAGTAAGTAGCACTGCTGGACTACTTGCTGAACCCAGGCGTCGGTAGTAATGGCTGGCCACCTGTGAGCGTACAGGGCCGGCCTTCCTCCTGTGAAGGGCCAAACCACTGGTGGGAAAGGAGCTATGCACTGGGAATCAAAAAACCCCTCCCGGCTGGGTAGGAGTCAAAAACCTCCTCCTGGCTGGGTAGGAGCCGGAGCTGGAGGCTTGGGGGGGCTTCGGCTTACGTGGGCCATGCCCCTGTCCCCTGGCCTGCTGCCCCTGTTGGGGAGCTGGGGCGGCCTTGTAAGTGGGGTAGTATCTGTAGCCACACCCTTCCTCGGGAAAAAGGGCTTTTTCCCCCGAGGCCTTCTTCTTGAGAGAAGTTGAAGATGTCATCTTTGAAAACCTTGTCTGGGTCAAGTACTCGGACTCGCGTTCTGCAGCTTTCTCAGTCATGGGTTTGCCGAAGAGGTTGTCTCCTCATCACGGGACATCGACCAACTTGTCCTGAACCCATGGCTCTAGGTCCGACGACATGAGCCAGGCCTGACGGCGTGCACCGATGCTGGCCACGGCTACTCAGGCCGAAGTCTCGAAGCCGTCGTAAGCTGCTCGAGACATGAACTTAGAGCACTCTCTGATCCCCGTGGATAAGGCCTTGAACACTGCAAGGGTTCCTCAGACAGGCCAGCCGAGAACCCAGCAATCTCCTTTGCCAGGTCTCGCAAGTACATGCCCATGTACAGCTGCTAAGTGTGGACACGGCATGACAGCATCGAGCCCTGGTAGCACTTTCTGCCGAGGGCGTCCAGGTTCCGGGCCTCCCGGACAGGAGGCACCAAGGAGTGCCTTCTTTGGCTCTTCAGCTAGTGCAGGGCCGATTCCACAACCATGGAGTTGTGCGGCAGCTGCGCTTTCTGGAACCCAGGAATCTTGCAGACTCGACAGATGGAATCAACCCGCTTGCTGAGAACCGGCATCGAGGCTGGGGACTCCCACATGCGGAGCATCAGCCGTTCCAACATCGGAGGCACTGGTACAGTAAAGGCCTCCTTAGAGGGAGAGTCATACTGGAGGGCATCAAGCTCTTCGGCTCGAGGCTCCTCCTCGGCATCCACAGAGAATGTCAAAGCCTTGGCCATGTCCCTGACAAAGTCCGAGAACCGAGTGTCCTCCGGGGGGGGGGGGGGACCTAGTCCAAGGCTCCGAACCCAGCGAGTCTGATGGGATACACCGGGTCCGGAAGGTGTCTCGGGGTCTTCCTCCTCTGTCTCCCATGCCGAGGATGGGCTCTGGCCTCGAGGGCTTTGGGCCCAACCGCCCCGACATCGAGAGCACTGGCGTTAACGACCTCGGTCCCGAACGAGTGGTCGAGAGGGACCTTGGCCGAGGATCAACTTGAGACCTGATCGACTTGAGGATAGGCTCGGCCTCCAGCGTCGACTTAGACGTTGACGTCCCAGTGGTCGGGGAGGATGGACCGGCGAGACCGGCCATCAGTGCCCGCTGCTGCTCCATGAAGGCAGCCATGCTGCTCTCCAGGGCCGCCAACCTGAGACCGAGCTCAGAAGGCTCCACAGCTCCCGGCTCATGCCGGCTCTCCTGGAGGAGAGTCCACGAGGACAACAGAAGTTACCTTGTCCGACGCCTCCGGCTCCCTGCGAAGTTGTTTAGCTGGCTGCTCCGACTCCGAGGAGCCTGGGCAGCAGTCTGGCCTCCGCGGCCAGGAACCCGAGGGCCCAAGCAGATCAGAGGCGTCCAGCGACACCACCCTCATGAGTTTCTTTTTCCTCCGGTGTTCCCTGGAGGGAGACTCCTGCTCAGAGGACCCACGACGGCGCTCGAGCTCTGATTCCCGAGATGTCGAGGCCTCTGATGAGGTCCGGGCCTGGCCGGAGGCGGACTCAGAAAAAATCCTGTCACGCTGCTGCTGCCTGCTCCTCAAAGACTTCGAAGACATCTTACCATACGGCCCACAGACCACCGGGTCACGGTCGGGGCCGAGGCAACGGAGGCAGCAGTGTGTGTCGGTGAGAGACATTAACTTCTTACACCAATCACATTTCTTAAACCCACTGGCAGCCAACAGGGGAAAAAGGGCCACTGCGAGGTCAAACAACCGGGCTGCCAGTGAAAACTAAAAGGAGCGCGAACGCTAGTCACGAAGAATAAAAATGAAAAATAGGACCGGACTCGATACCGGTGTACCGAGCTGAGGGCGGGAAGGGGAACTGGTGTCAAACCGGGCAGCTGAAAAATCTAATCAACTTTTCTACTTTTGTCACGGTGGAAACAGGACCACGTCTGTTGGGCTCCGTGGAAAAAAGAAGACTGAGCAAGATGGCACCCTTGGGCGGGAAGGGGACCGTGCATGTGCGATGCAATACCAAAGGCCTTCTTTGAAAGCTGGGGAATTACTCCACACGAGGGCTCCGTCGGCGCCGATGTCACCCATAGTATGGAACAGTGGCTCCAATCAGACACAGAAATCAAGGCAAGCAGGAAAATGAAACACACTCCCATCTTCCAAACTTCAAGATAGTATGGGAGCACGTGTCTCATACTAGGGCTCTATGGCTACTAGAACAAAGATGGCCATGGTGCCTTTTTTAAAAGTATGTGTGCTACCTTTTTCCACATGAGCTTCTCAAGTGGCTACCATAATATATAAACACTAGCAGACATTATAATTACATTTTTGTTTTATCAATTGTCCAACTGTGGCTTATCAAAGAGGAAAAAATATAGCTAACTTTGCCAGACATTCAATTACTTGGAGTACAGCAAATAATGATGGGTTATCTATTTCCCTGGGGCATTTTCCATGCGGAGCCTGTGAATTTTGTGCTCTTCCCAAAGAGGGGGAATCTTGGCAAAATCATATTACGAAAAAGGTAATAACTACTAACCATAGTGACTGTCAAACCACATTTGTTGTAATGCTTTAGTTTGCCCTTGGGACGAACGAAATGTACTATAGTGCATCGGTTAAGAGAAATTTGATCTCATATTATTACAGATACTAGAACAGCTCCCATCGTTGAGCACTGTCCTCAAGTAGGACACACTTTTTTAAAAAATTTTCAAAAGGTTTTGCTATTTGTACAAACAAAAGCCAGGAAAAACGAAAAATAATACTACAAAGGAAACATAACATCATTGATAAACAAACACAAAAATTTAGCCCACGGCATGGGAAGACATCATATACCTGGATTAGGAGATACAAATACAGTATAGTAAGAGAAAGTCCCTCCCTCACACAATACCTTGTATATAGCAATGAACAAGCGTAAGAAATAGTGGCTCCCTATCGACTAATAAACAAGTCTACCTCATATCCAAAAAAGCAAAAAGCAGCACAGGATCAGAAGGTCCCCCCCCTGCAGCCAGGACACAAGGTCTTAACTGTAGGAAGGACTTCCTCCGTGCCCGAGTAAAACGTGACATCAGGAAACATGGTCACACACTGCCTATAAAACAGTGCATCCTTTTTATGGAAATAAAGCCACAATATTGACATTTTGATGACCTTGAGAACATACCACTGGAATTTAAAGACTGCCTGCAAAATTGATTTGCTGCTTTAGATACAAATGATAGAGCTCCAGAAGAGTTATGGAATGACATCAAGAAGGTTGTGTTGGAAGAAAGCGAGAAGTCTCTACAAAAGGCGGAAAAGCAAAAACGGCCAAAATGGATGACAGAAGAAACTCTGAAAATTGCCCAGAAACGCAGAGAAGCAAAAGCCAGAGGAGAAAGAAAGAATCACAGAACTTAACAGAGATTTCCAACGTGCAGCAAGACAGGACAAGGAAAAGTACTACAACGACACTTGCAAGGAAATAGAAGCAGAAACTATTAGAGGAAGAAAAGATAAGCTTTCCTAAAGCTATGAGAGTTAAAGAAAAAGTTCCAGCCTCGAATTGGAATGTTACAAGATGCTCAAGGTTCTATGTTGAATGATGCTGAGAAGATCAAGAAAAGGTGGAAGGAATATACAGAGTATTTATATGATAAAGATCAAGTGGACCAACAGCCGTTTCAACCTGTACCTTATGATCGGGAACCATTGGTGATGAAAGAAGAAGTTGAAGCAACATTGAAAGCCTTATCAAAGAACAAAGCACCAGGCATTGATGTCATTCCCATAGAAGTATTACAGCAATCTGATGCAGCTGTTACCGTACTTACAAGGCTCTGCCAAGAAATATGGAAGACAACATCATGGCCAACTGACTGGAAAAGATCTGTGTTTATACCAATACTAAAGAAAGGTGATCCAACTGACTGTGGAAATTATCCCACAATCGCTCTGATCCCACATGCCAGCAAGATTCTACTGAAGATTATTCAAAAGAGACTACAACCATACCTGGAACAAGAACTACCTGAAGTGCAAGCAGGGTTCAGGAAACGGCGAGGAACGAGAGACATCATTGCAAATGTGAGATGGATCCTTGAAAAGACTAAAGAATACCAAAAGGATATCTATTTTTGCTTTATCAACTATAGCAAGGCTTTTGACTGTGTAAACCATGAGAAACTCTGGGCCACATTAAGAAGCATGGGTATATCAGAACACCTGATCATACTCTTGCACAATCTGTACATTGATCAAGAAGCAACAGTTCAAACGGAACAAGGAGAAACAGAATGGTTTAAAATAAGCAAAGGTGTAAGACAAGGCTGCATACTTTCCCCCTATCTGTTTAATTTATATGCAGAACAAATCATCAGAGAAGCAGGATTTTATGAAGACAACAGAGGTGTGAAGATTGGTGGAAGACTCATCAGCAACCTTCACTATGCTGATGATACCACATTACTGGCTGAAAGTGAAGATGATCTGAAATATTTGCTTCTCACAATCAAAGAACATAGTCTCAAAATGGGCCTGCACCTTAATGTAAAGAAGACAAAGATCATGACAACTGGCATAATCAACAGGTTCATCGTTGAAGGAGAAGAAATTGAAATCGTGAACAACTTTAACCTACATGGATCAACTATCAATAAAGAAGCAACAAGCAGTCAAGAAATCAGACGACACATTGCTCTTGGCAGAATGACTATGAAAGACCTAGATAAGAGTCTCAAGAGCAGGGATGTCTCTCTCCATACAAAGATTCGACTTGTTCAAGCCATGGTATTTTCAATAACATCATATGGATGTGAAAGCTGGACAGTGAAAAAGATAGACAGGAAGAAAACTGATGCCTTTGAATTATGGTGCTGGCGGCGAATACTGTGTATACCATGGACTGCCCGAAGAACAAACCAGTCGGTACTAGAGGAGATCAAACCTACGCTTTCTTTAGAAGCTCAGATGACAAGACTTCGACTTTCATACTTTGGACACATCATGCGAAGAGAGAGATCATTAGAGAAAGAGTAGTTACTCACCTGTAACAGGTGTTCTCCAGGAGCAGCAGGAATCAGTCCTCACATATGGGTGTCATCGGCGCCGATGAAGCCCCAGCGGAGCATTTCCCCAGCTTTCCATGAAAGCATTTGGGAATGCTGGCACGCATGCGCGGTTCCCTTCCCGCCTAAAGGTGCCATCTTACCTCAGTCAAATGACATAGCTAAGAACAGCACACAAAAAAGTAAAACAAACTATGTGCAACTGCAACTCCAAGGGGAGGAGGGAGGGTTGTGAGGACTGATTCCTGCTGCTCCTGGAGAACACCTGTTACAGGTGAGTAACTACTCTTTCTCCAGGACCAAGCAGGAAGTCAGTCCTCACATATGGGTGACTCCCTAGCTCTGGGATACCAGGAACCCAGGCTGAACAAGAGAACTCCCTCTAGTCATAGCATCAAAGAAAGGCTTTTCAAGGACACAACCTCCACCGGTAGCCCAACAGAGGGCAGGAGGGCAGGAGTTGCCTAAACCTCAAAGAGATTCCGGAGTACTGCTTGGCCAAAAGCACTGTCCCTACGGGACTCCCTCTCCAGACAGTAATGGGCCGCAAAGGTCTGGCTTGAAGACCAAGTTGCAGCCCTGCAGATGTCTACCAAGGGCACAGAGCGGAGATGAGCCACTGAGGCAGCCATTGCCCTGACACGATGGGTCGTGACCCTACCCTGCAAAGGAAGGTCAGCCGCCTTGTAAGCCCAGGTGATACAGTCAGCCACCCAGATGGACAAGGTATACTTGGACACAGCCAACCCCAACTTATTGGGGTCAAATGAGCCGAAGAGCTGAGTAGCCCTTCTATGTCCCTGCGTACAGTCAAGGTAGAAGGATAAGGCCCTCCTACAGTCCAGGGTATGCAGGACTGCTTCAGCCTGGCTAGCATGAGGCCTAGGGAAGAATGTTGGAAGAACCACCTCCTGGTTGAGGTGGAAAGAGGAGACAACCTTGGGGAGGAACTTTGGATGAATCCTAATAACTACCCTGTTCCTATAAATCCTGGTGTAAGGCCTATCACAGACCAGGGCCTGAAGCTCACTCACTCGCCTAGCTGAGGTGAGGGCTATCAGGAAGAGAGTCTTCCAGGAAAGGAAGCGTAGAAGGCAAGTAGCCATCGGCTCAAAGGGTGGGTGAGTCAGTTGCTGCAAGACCACATTCAGCTCCCACTCAGGAGCAGGACGACGGATGGGGGGCTTGAGCAAAAGCAAGCCCCTGAGAAAGCAGGACACCAAGGGTGACCTGACAGAGAATGTCCCTCCACCAGTGAGTGGTGAGCTGCTAGAGCTGAGAGGTGGACCCGAACAGAATTGGACTTAAGTCCCTGATTTGATAAGTGCAGTAAGTACTGAAGCACTACTGGAACAGTACAGGAGAAAGGATCCTCTGTACGAAGCTGACACCACACAGAAAACCTCTTCCATTTGAGGGCATAGGTTTTCCTAGTGGACTGTTTCCTAGAGGCTAGGACAACCTCCTCAACTTCCTGAGGCAGGCCCCAGGGAGCCAAAACTACCCTTGCAGCCTCCAGGCCATCAAATTGAGAGCTTTAAGATTGGGGTGCAGAAGGGAACCCTGCTCCTGTGAGAGAAGGTCAGGCTGCAACCCCAGAGGTAGTGGGGAATCCACTGCCAGTTGAAGCAGAAGGGGAAACCAAGGCTGCCTCGGCCACCTGGGAGCTACCAGAAGGACCGAGGCCTTGTCCTGAAGAGTCTTGAAAAGAGTTCGGGCCACCAAGGGCGTGGGAGGAAACGCATACAGGAGGCTCTGAGACCAGGACATCAGAAAAGCATCTGGTGCTATCCTCAAAGGATGGGGTTGCCTGGAGCAGAACTTGGGCAGTTGCTTGTTCAGCGGACTGGCAAAGAGATCTATCCAAGGGAGACCCCACTTCAGGAAGATCTTCTGAACGACCAAGGGATGCAGCTGCCACTCGTAGGGCTGCAGAATTCTGCTCAACCGGTCGGCCAGGCAGTTCTCCTGGCCTGGAAGATACACCGCCTTGAGAAACATGTTGTGCTTCAGGGCAAAGGAACAAAGGTCTTAAGTCTCCCGACAAAGGAGTTTTGACCCAGTCCCGCCCTGTTTGTTCACATAAAACATGGCCACCTGGTTGTCTGTTTGAATCAAGACTGAGTGGTGAGCTAGGGCCGGAGAAAATGCCTTGAGAGCTAAGCGGATAGCTCGAAGTTCTAGGAGATTGATCTGTTGGGCTGCCTCCCAGGGAGACCAGAGGCCTTGAGTGCACTTGTCCAGACAATGAGCACCCCAGCCCTGCAGAGAGGCGTCGGTGGTGAGGACCACCGAGTATTCTGGCATTTGGAAGGGCATCCCCCTTCAGTAGATTGGGTGGATGTAGCCACCAGCTGAGGGAGGCCAAAAGGGGTTTGGACACCCTTATCCTGTCTCTTAGGCGGCCTGTGGCCTGAGACCACTGAGTCCGAAAGCACCACTGTGCAGGCCTCATATGGAGCCTGGCATTGGGAGTCACATACACTGTCGAAGCCATGTGGCCCAGAAGCCTGAGGCAGAGTCTGGCGGAGACCAGGGACCTGTTTAGAAACTGTTTGGCCACGTCCATCAGTCTTTGAGCCCTGTCTTCTGGCAAGAATGCCTTTGCCAGTTGAGAATCCAGTCTTGCCCCTATGAACTCCAAGTTCTGGGAGGGGAGCAAAGTGGACTTTGCGAAGTTTATGACAAAGCCCACGTTTTGAAGCAGAGCAATTGTTCTTAGGGTGGCTTGTCTGGCCTCCTGGGATGTCTGACCCATGATGAGCCAGTCGTCCAGATAGGGAAAGACAAAGATGCCTTGATTTCTCAGGTAGGCCGCAACCACTGCCAGGCACTTGGTAAAGACCCTGGGAGCGGAGGTCAGGCCAAAAGGTAGTACTCTGTACTGATAATGGTTTCCTCCCACAATGAACCTGAGGTACTTTCTGTGGTCTGGATGAATGAGGATGTGAGTGCACGCATCCTTTAGATCTAAGGAGCATAGCCAATCTCCCTGCTGGAGGTAGGGCAGAAGTGTTCCAAGAGTAAGCATCTTGACCATTTCCTTCTCTAGGTTCCTGAGGTCCAGAATGGGTCGAAGGTCACCGGTCCTTTTGGGTACCAGGAAATACCTGGAGTAGAATCTGTGACCTTGCAAGTGGGGAGGCACAGGCTCCACCGCCCTGTCCACCAACAGACCTTGGAGCTCTCGAAGGAGAAGGTCTGTCTGCAGGGGAGACCTCAAGGGCTCCCCTGGAAAGTAAGGAGGAGGCAGTTGATGAAAATGCAGGGCATAGCCCTTTTGGACTATGTCCAGCACCCAACTGTCGGTGGTAATGAGAGGCCACTGGTGGGCAAAGAGTACAAGGCGACCGCCTGTGCAGGGCTGGGAAATCAGGGACGGAGTGGCTACGCTCAAGGAGTCAAAAACCCCCACCCTGCTGAGTGGAAGCAGGGGCAGAAGGCTTGGGGGTCCTCTGCCTACGGGGCCCTTTACCCTGACCCTGGGGGGCAGCTTGGGCAGCCTGATACTGAGGTTACTGTTTGTAGGCAGTGCCCTTCCTCGGGTAAAAGGACTTTTTACCCGAGCCCTTCTTTTTATGTGAAGGGGCAGAGGTCCTCCTCGACAGCCTGATCCGGGTAAGGTGCTCGGTCTCGAGCTGAGCGGCCGTCTCGGTCACGGGTTTGCCAAAAAGGTTCTCACCTCGGCAGGGGACATCGACCAACTTGTCCTAAACCCATGGCTCGAGGTCCGATGACTGCAGCCACGCCTGGCGTCGAGCCGCGATGCCGGCAGCCGCAACTCGGGCCGAAGCCTCGAAGCCATCGTAGGCAGCGTGGGAAATGAACTTTGAGCATTCCCGAATCCCCGAGGACAAGGTCTTAAATCTCTGCAAGGGTTCCCCGGAGAGACCAGCAGAGAATCTGGCCAATTCCTTGGCCAGGTCTCGCAAGTACATGCCCATGTACAGCTGGTAAGACTGGACACGGCAAGCAAGCATAGACCCCCGGAAGCAATTTCTACCGACGCCATCGAGGTTAAGGGCCTCCCTGCCGGGGGGCACCGCAGAGTGCATCTTCTGGCTCTTCAGACGATGCATGGCAGATTCCACAACCATGGAATGGTTTGGTAGCTGTGCTTTCTGGAAACCAGGGCTTTTGCAGAGTCGATAGATGGAATCGACTCGCTTGCTCAAAACCGGCACCACGGCCGGTGCCTCCCACATCTGGAAGAGGAGCCGTTCCAGCATCGGAGGAACCGGGACAGTAAAGGCCTCCTTCGGAGGAGAGTCGTACTGTAGAGCATCGAGCTCCTCGGATCGAGGCTCTTCCTCGGGATCGGCAGGGATAGCCAAGGCAGCGGCCATATCCCGGACGAACTCCGAAAACCTAGTGTCCGGAGGCAATCTACTCCGGGGCTCAGACTGCGGTGTGTCCGACGGGACGCACCGAGTCTTAAAAGTATCGGAAGACTCCTCGTCCTCCGTCTCCCAGGCGGACTCATCCGAGGAGGAGTCAGGGTCCGACACCGCGGGGCCCCGAGGCACCCGCCCTGATGCTGGGGGCACCGGCGTCGACACCCTCGGTCCCGAACGGGAGGTCGAGGGAGACCTCGACCGAGGACGACTTCAAGCCATGAGGGTCTCGAGTATCGGCTCGGTCTCCGGGGTTGACTTCGAAGTCAGGCTGGCCATCAGTGCCCGCTGCTGCTCCATGAAGGCAGACAATCTGCACTCCAAGGCTGTCATCCTGAGACTCAGCTCGGGAGACGCAGCAGCCACCGACTCGGGCCCCGGCGGCGCCGGACGCGGCGCCGGGCCCGACGTCGGCTCTCTGGGAGGAGAGTACACGAGGACTACGGGGCTTACGTGTCCAGCAGACTCCGGCTCCATGCAAGGAACTTTGGTAGGCTTCTCTTGGTCCACGGGCCCGGGACGGCGGTCGGGGGTCTTAGACCTGGCCCTCGAGGGACCAGGGACCTCCTCCGATGCCGCTCTTGTGAGCCGCTTCTTCCTCTTGCGTTCCCGGTCAGGGGACCCCCCTGTCCGAGGAGCTTCGACGGCGCTCGGGATTGGAATCCCGAGATGTCGAGGCCTCAGACAAAGTCCGGGCCCGGCCGGAGGCAGAGTCCGAGAAAAACCTCTCCTTCTGATGCTGTCGACTTTTGAGTGCCTTGGAAGACATCTTCCCACATGGCACACATGACTTGGGGTCGTGGTCAGGGCCGAGGCACCGAAGGCAGCAGTCGTGTGTGTCGGTGAGAGACATAAGTTTCTTACACCGATCACACTTTTTCAAACCACTGGAAGCCATCGGGGAAAAAAGAGCCCCTGCGAGGTCAAAAGACCGGCCTTCCAGGGAAAAATGAAAAAAGGGGCGCGAACGCCAGCCACAAAGGGCAAAAAACGAAAAAAAAATAAGCGGGCTCGATACCGGTGTACCGAACCCGGCGGGAGGGGAACCGGCGTTGAACCGGAGAAAAATAGTGAAAAATCGCCGAAGAAAAAATCACTTTTATCCGGGAGAACAGGACACACGTCCGGTGGGCTTCTCGGAAAAAAAAGAGACTGAGGTAAGATGGCACCTTTAGGCGGGAAGGGAACCGCACATGTGTGCCAGCATTCCCAAAGGCTTTCATGGAAAGCTGGGGAAATGCTCCGCTGGGGCTTCATCGGCGCCAATGACACCCATATGTGAGGACTGACTTCCTGCTTGGTCCTGGAGAAAGACATCATGCTTGGCAAGATAGAAGGTCAACGCAAAAGAGGAAGGCCAGCAATGAGATGGATCGATACAACAGCAGCAGCTATGGTACCAGTCTGTCAACAATGAGCCGCCTGACTCAAGACCGAACCCAATTTAGGATAGCTATCCAGAGGGTCGCCATGAGTTGACTCCGACTCGATGGCACTTAAAAACAACAACATTGACATTTTATCTACCTCAGTTGCAAAAGAAATTACTAAGATTGTTCGGGTGGGAATCACATCTTCCTTAGTCTCTAGAAAATAAGTTAAGTCAATTGAAGCAGCTGATCCATCAACCCCAGCCACCTGAGCATCCTGAATTAAGGGTGCAGATGGGATATAGTTTAATTTTGACACTGAAATATTATCAGGTTGAGGGATCAATAGGATCGCTTTACATTATTTCTGAAACAGTAGTAGTAGAGATAATGGTTGAATCTGTGAAAAATTAAGAAACCTCAAATTATGAGATCTCATAAAATTCTCCAATGACTCAACCTGCTTATACTGTAAAGGAATAAAAAAATAAAAAAATAAAAAAAGAGTCTTTCAGCCCTGTAGACCCAGCGAATTGGAGTGTCTCTACTTGACCCTGCAGTATGTCGTGCCACCAGCCAACCAATGCCAAGGATTCATCAACCAATTTAGACTGCATCACTTGCCCAGAAAATGCAATTGTCTGCTCTTCAAAACTTTGCCGAAAGGAATTTGTTTTTGAAACTTTCTGCCAAATATCAAGCAAAGTCACATCAGTTAAAGAAGGATCCATGTCTGGGGAAGAGACAACCAGTCTTCTAACAGGCTGAACTTGAAAGTCAAGCAAAGCATGTGGTGGGCCCTTGGCCGAGGCTAATCCAGAAGCCTCACCAGGATCCTTTAGGAGGGATAATCCCCCCTCCACGATAGTCAGCTGGAAATCTGGGTTTTGGGGATGTGGGGGGGGGCGTCCGTACTATAAGACTTAAGGATGCACCTATCGAATCCCTGCAGGCCGATGATACTTCTGTTACCTTACTCAGAGGCTGCACATGCTTATCCACAGGTTCACTTAAAGTTGTAGGTACTGATACAGTCGCGGACCTTATTCCTTTCTGAACCTTTGCCTTCTTTTTTCCGGATCCATGGAGTATCTCCTGCGGCCCAGGAGCCCCTCAGGCCCTGAAGGGGCAACAAAGGGGACAAGCCCCTTTGGTCACATGCCCCTTTGGGGATGCATCCGCAGCCGTGGAAAGGCTGCATTGATTTAAATAGCGTCAAGGGAGTTGCCTTCAGATGATGCACCCAGCGAATCTCCCCTCCAATGTGATGACTCTCCTTGGGCAGCGACTGCACAACGGGACACCACAGCCAGCACTCCACTTCCAGGTTACCAGTTTCTCAGTCGGTGGAAAGGCTGCACAGATTTAAATAGCATCAAGGGAGTCGCTGTCAGATGACGCACCCAGCAAATCTCCCCTCCAACGAGATGGCTCTCATCGGGCAGCGACCGCACAGCGGGACGCCACAGCAAACACTAAACCTCGGGGTAACCAGTCTCTGTAATGGGAAACTCATTTGATCAATTAAAGTGGAGAGTGATAGACCATTTCCCCCCATTTTGGCGGAGATGGCAATCATGAGGCTCGCCTTAATTACAGGGAGCAATTTTGGATCTTTACCTTGGACAGTATTCACCCTAAGGGACACAATCAATAGATTGATTGGAATACCTTAATTTAATGTGGTTCCCCTTAAGAGTTTAGGGGGATGGAGATATGGTTTTTTTAAAAAAGACACCACAACCATCTTTCTTCTAGTAGCCAGAGAGCTCTAAAGACGTGTGCTCTCATACTATATACATAGGGCCCGATTTTCAAAGGCATTTACACGGGTAACTACCCTAGTTACCCGTGTATATGCCTTAACAGGGAATTTTCAAAGGCACTTACAAGAGTAGTGCCTTCGAAAATTCCCTGGTTTGTTCCTTATGTGCCCTGATGCTATATGGTTAGCATCAGAGCGAGTCAGGGGCTTTCCGGGGTGGTGTGGAGGCGGGCCATGGTGCTACTCTTGTATTTATTTATTTATTTTTATTTCTTATATACCGCGCTATTATAATCAGTTTACATTTGAACAGGACATACAAGAATGTAACAAGTTACATCGAGTTTTTACATAGAACAGGGAAAGAAAACATGGAGGAAAAACCGAGGGAAAACTATGTACAAATTATATACAAATTATGGATACTCTTACAAAGAAAATCTAAAAAACTTTACCTAGAGGCCTGGGCTCGTGGGTCAAAGAAGCAGAAAGGGGAAAAAAATTGGTTAACCGTTATCTACAGGAGGATGATCTAAGGGACGGGCTAGGTAGGGAGGTAAGGTGATGGCAGTGTGAGTATCGGGATTGGTGTCAGGGTAATGTTGTAAGAATAGGTGGTATTTGAGGGCTTTTCGGAATAGCGCCAGGTTTGAGATGGTCCGGATTTCAGCAGGGAGTGCATTCCATGCCATAGGTGCAAAAATGGAGAAGGCTCTACTTGCTGTTGCCTTCCTACATTTTATCAACAATTTCGGGACTTCGAGTGTATTCATCGATGTGGATCTCCTGGTTCTGTTGTCTGGTGTGCTGTGGAGAAGATCACTGATGGGCGTGGGGGGATGGTTCTTAAGGGCCTTGAATGTCATGACCAGAGCCTTGAAGTCGATTCTGGCCCGCAGCGGAAGCCAGTGTAGGTTCTTTAGAACTGGCGTTATGTGGTCTGATCTTGAGAGCCCTGTCAGTACCCTTGCAGCTGAGTTCATGGCAAGTCGTAGCGGGTTAAAAGTCGACTGTGGGAGTCCGAGTAGGATAATCTTAGCAAAGTCGAGGGGTGGGATGACTAAGGCTTGGAAGATTGAACGGTAGTCAGGGAAGTCAAGAAGTGGGCGGAGATGGCGTAGTGATCGGATCTTATGATATATTGCTTTAGTTGTGTTTATAAACAAAAAAAACCCCAAACTTCAGTGATAAATAATACTATTAACACAAAATCACCTAAACAAACCCCCAGAAAAATAAATCAAAATTCTCCTCTTTTTGTCGGATGTGTACAGGAAAGGAACATAGTAGCAGAACTATGTCCACCACACAGTTACATCCATTTTATTATAAAACCAAAAAAACCTTTACTTAGCTGGAAATTATTAAGTCGCAGGCTATTCAAGCACGCTTGGGCACACGCTTAGACACGACGTGCACGTTTCGGGTTATTTAAACCCTGTTTCAAGTGCTGCCATGATCAAATTCAACCGTCTTTGAAACGCCGAAATCAGCTGTTTCCTTCAAAAGGGTCTGATACTCATCCGAATGGCTGTGTCTTGCTGTCAATCAATTATGCTCACCTATGAAACTCCAGGATCTCCCCACCAACCAGGGGAAGCCCTGGGATCACCGGTGACTTCAGAATACACTGAGCCAATCAATCTCTTTGTTTAGACCTGTAGGAGATACCGTCTGTAATAGAAAAATCCAACGTTGTTCACAACTCTGCAATTTGTTTGTGCGATTTCCACCCCGCGGATCAAGGGGTATATGGTCAATAACTGACCATCGCAGATCCTGAAAAATGTGGCCAGTTGCTAAACAATGTTCAACAATTGGGGCTGTCACTGTCCCCTGACGGAGGCGGGACGCATGTTCACTCAGTCTCACTTTAATTTTTCGAGTAGTTCTGCCCACATAAACCAAAGGGCACGGGCAATAGATAATGTAAACAACAAAACTCGAATTGCAGTTTGTTTCCCATCGCCGTCTAAAATGTCGATCTGTTCCCGGGCAGGTCCATTCTACCCCAATCAACGTTGAGGAACAATACATGCAGTTACCGCAGTCCATATGACCTGCTTGTAAGACAGGTTGTGGGGGACGATCCTCTATGACTGTAGGGAGATTTGGGAGATTTGTTAGCAAGTACAGAATACAGCCTGGCTGAAGGTGCTGTCCCGTCAGGACTCCCTCTTCAGGCAGTAGTGAACTGTGAAGGTATGGACCAAAGACTAGGTGGTGGCCTGGCAGATTTCCATCACAGGAATGGAACACAGATTTGCCACAGAAGTAGCCATGGCCCTAACGCGGTGCACCATGACCTACTGGTCTAGTAAGATTCCAGCCTGCTCATAGGAAAGGGCAATGCAGTCCACCACCCAAGTGGACAGAGTTTGCTTAGTCACGTGAAGCCCCAGTTGACTGGGGTCATAGGAGATGAAAAGCTGAGGTGCTTTGCTGTGGCTCCGAGTCCGTTGCAGATAGAAGGACAGGCCCTTTTACAACCCAAATTATGGAGGATGGTCTCCGTCTTGTCAGCCTGAGACCATGGGAAGAAAGTTGGGAACACTACCGCCTGATTGAGGTAGAAGGAGACCCCCCCATCTTGGGAGGAAACTTGGGGTGGGTGTGGAGCACCACCCTATTCTTATAGAAGCTCATGTAGAGAGATTCTGCCATCAGAACCTTGAGCTTGCTGACCCTGCGGGCTGATGCAAGTGGCAGGTAGCCAGGGGTTCAAACGGTGGCTTAGTAAGCTGCGAAAGGACCATCTTGAGATCCCCCTCTGTCGCTGGTGGGTGGATGGGGAGTTTGGATAGCATGAGGCCCTGCAGGAACTGCGATTCAAGGGGCGGAGCTGAGAGGGGTTTTCCCTCAACAAAATGGTGGTGCTCTGCGATAGCGCTCATGTGCACTCCAAGTTGAACTTCAGTCCCAACTGCGACAGGTGGAGTAGGTACTGAAGTACTATCGGAATGGAGCAGGAGAACGAGTTTGCCCACCTCTCAGCACACAAGACCAAGAAGCGACGCCACTTGAAGGCGTACGCCCTTCTTGTGGAGGCCTTATGGAAGGCTAGAAGGACCCTTCTATGTCCCATGGGAGGCTGAAGAGAGCTAGTGCTACCCTTTCAGCAGCCAAGCCGTGAATGACAGGGACTCCAAGTTGGGGTGCAGAAGAGAGCTCTTCTCCTGTAATAGTAGTCCTGGGGCACGATCCAGGGAAATTAGCAACTTCACCGACAGGTAGAGAAGCAGCAGGAACCAAGGTTGCCTAAGCCACAGGGGGCTATCTGTATCAATGACGCACTGTTGCACTGGACTATGAAGAGTGTCTTGGTAACCCAGTGGTGTCAGCGGAAAGGTGTAAAGGAGACTTTCCGTCCATGGAATGAGGAGCCCGTCCACTGCCTCCCAGGATGGGTGCAGCTGATGGGAGCAGACATGGGGCAACTGCGTTTTGCCCAGGCTGGCGAATAGGTCCACTAGGGGGATGCCCCAGAATCGAAACAGCCAGGAGGCCACCCTGGGATCCAGTTGCCACTCATGCAGCTGGAGGACTCTGCCCTGGCCTGGGAGGTAGACTGTCCTTAGGAGCATCCTATTGCATGCTGCATATGCGGAAAGGGTTACCGCCTCCTGGCAGAGGGAGTATGACCCCGTGCCCCTTGCTTGTTCACATAAAATATTGCGACTTGGCTGTTGGTCTGGACCAGCACAGACTGGTGCTGCAGCCAATGGCGAAAGGCTCAGAGAGCCAGGAATATCGCCTGGAGCTCCAGAAGGTTGATCTACAGCTGGCATTCCGTCTGAAACCAGCCACTTTGTGTGCGGAGGTCCTTGCAATGAGCTCCCCAGCCCAGTAGGGAGGCAGCCGAGGTTAGGACCCTCTGGGGAGTGGGTGCCTGGAAGAGCATATCAGCCTGAAGGTGGCAGGGGATCTGCCACCAATCGAGGGAGTCCGTCAGCTGGTGGGTCACTCTCACCCTGTCCGAAAGCCTGCCCATGGGCTTGTGTCCACTGAGAATGAAGGCACCACTGGGCCACCCTCATGTGCAGGCAGGCATATGGGATCACGTGGACCATGGAGGCCATGTGGCCCAGCAGGCAGAGGAGAAGATGGGCAGTAACAACTGGTGGTGCTGTACCTTTGCGGCTAGCCCCCTCAGGCATTCTGACCTCTCCTGAGGAAGGTCTTGACCTGGAGAGTTCTAGCTGAACCCCTATGAACTCTAGGCACCAAGCCGAGGGAGGTGGGGATTCGGGGTAATTAATGACAAATCCCAGTTGTTGCAGGACGTGGATGATGCGCTCGGTGGTGTGGTGCACATCTGCAGCTGTGCCTCTCCTTATTAGCCATTCGTCCAGGTAGGGAAAGACGAAAGCCCCTTGGAGACAAAGGTGGGCTGTGACCACCACGAGGCTCTTGGCTAGGATGGATCAGGATGTGCGTATAGGCAGCCTTCAGGTCTAAGGTGCATAGTCAGTCTCCCTGCTGGAGGTATGACAGCAGTATTCCAAGGGAGAGCATCAAACTTCTCCCTTACCAGAAATCTGTTCAGATCTCGCAGGTCCAAGATGGGCCTGAGGCCCCTTGTTCTCTTGGGAAAAAGGAAATAACTGGAGTAGAAGTCAGTACCCCAGAGATGTTTGGGCATTGGTTTCACCACCTTGTCCTTGAGAGGTCCTGTGAGCTCAGAGAGGAGTAGAGTCTGGTAGAGGAGAAGTCTTACGGGCTCTCCTGAAAAGTATGAGGGTGGCATTTATTTTATTTATTTTTACATTTCTATACCGCGATTTCCTAAAGATCAATTGTGGTTTACAAAGAACGATGAATTGTACAGAGAATACGAATTCAGTTTACATGGAACAATTTCAACTATGTACAGATATAACAATAAAACAAGACATTTAACTATATACAAAGCAATTTTGTCTTGTGCTATTGAGGTGATAAGGTTTGCAGGGAAACTAGATTAACTTGGAAGGTGAGCCTGTGTGAGGTTTGTATTTTATGTAATAGAGCCAAAGTGCTGTGTGAAAAGGTAGGTTTTAAGTTTTTTTCGGAAGGAGGATAGATCTTTTATGGCTCTTAGGCTATCTGGGAGTTTGTTCCACAGGGTGGGAATGCAGTGTGTAAATGCTCTGTTTGTGAATTTTTTTTTTTAAATTTTCTGAAGTCTGAAGCTGATGTGAATTTGTTTTTATTACAGTCTCGTTGAGTACGAGAGTTATTTTCGCTAGTGATGAGAGAAGATAGGTATGATGCGGAAATGTTATTAGTTTAAAAGTGGTTACGTTTATTTTGTACTGGGCGTGGTAATGTATAGGGAGCCAGTATAAGTCAGCTAGAAATGGGGTTATGTGGTCCATTGGGTTGGCATTTGTTGTTATTCTCGCAGCTATATGTTGAGCAGTTTGTAGAGGTCGTATTGATTGCTTAGGCAAACAATACGACCACTACAAACTGGTATCTGTTGCAGGTGGAAGAGGTAGCCCTCCTTGACCACTTGCAGTACCAAGAAATCGGTGGTGATGGCGGACTACCTGTAGACAAACAGGGCCAGACCTCCCCCTGTGGGCTGTTCGAGACCACCTGGAAGAGAGGAGGTCATGCCCAAGGAGTCAAAAGCTCCCCCAGGCTGAGCCGATGATGGCACCTGGGACTTAGGGGTCTTTTTTTTTTTTTTTGCGGGGACCATGCCCTTACCCCTTGTGCTTTTGGCCTTACTGCAGGGACGAGAAGGTTTGGAACTGTGAAGCATTGCCAAAACCTTCCTTTTTTCTCGGGAAGGGAGGCTTCTTCCCCGGGGCTGCACTGAGGTCTTTTTAGAGAGTTCTGCCACTTTGTCTGCCATGGCTTTCCTGAATAGATTCTCTCCAATATAGGGGACATTGATAAGTTTGTCCTGAACCCATTATTTGAGGTCAGACGACTTCAGACATACCTGGCATCAGGCCCCAGTGCCCGCGGCAGCTACTCTGGTTGAGGACTCAAAGCTGTTGTATGCCGCTTGGGGATAAACACTTCAAGCATTCCTTGACTGCAGAGGCCAGGGACTTGAACTGTTGGAGTGGTTCCCGTCGAGGCCTAACGAAAAACCAGCGAGCTCCCTTGCCAGTTCTTTGAGGTGCATGCCAGTGTACAGTTGATAGGATTGGACTCGGCACGCAAGCATCAAACCCTGGAAGGCCTTTTGGCCAAGGGCATTGAGGATCTGGGCCTCCCTGCTGAGGGGCACCAAAGAATGGGTCTTTTGGCTCCAAAGTCTGCGCATGGCAGACTCAATGACCATCGAATTGTGGGGGAAGTTGGGTCTTCTGGAATCCAGGGCTTTGGTGGACTCAGTACATAGAGTCAAGTCATCTGCTTGCAATGGGTACCAGCACTGGTGTCTTCCACATACGGAGGAGGTGGCACTCAAGGATCGGAGGGACGGGCACCATGAGGGTCTCTTTCAGAGGGGTCTCATACTGGAGTATCTCCAGTTCCTCCATGCGAGGGCTCTCCTCCACCTCAGTCTTGGTCGCGAGCACCTTAGCCATGTCCTGCACAAAGTCGAGGAAGATGACATCCTTGGACAAGGAACGGCATTGGGACACCAGGAGAAATGGGTCTGAGGGCACATCTCGGTGTCGCCGAATGTCCGGGGACACCTTGTCCTCGGTCTTCCAGTCAGACTCCGAGGACGAGTCCAAGACCCCGCAGTCAACTCGGTCAAACCCAAGCCCGAAGGCCCGCGACCTCTGGAGGATCTGAGGTCCGAGCCACATGCACTCACCAGAGAGGACCGATGTCCTGAGAAATAGAACTAGGATCTCGTCCAATGTAGATGGCTCTCTTGAGGCCGGTGGTGCTCGAGGATTGGCTTGACATCTGGGGAGCCCTCAATGTCAAGGGTCCCATCGTCGGAGCAGATGAACTGGAAGAAACGGACATAAACGCCTGCTGCATGGCCACAAGAGCAGACATACTGCTCTCTGAGACCGCTATCCTGGTCTCCATGCCAGTTGGCTCCATAGCCTTCAACGTGGGCAATGAGATTTTCAAGACCCAGCATTGGTTCTGTCGAGGGTGAATCCTCAACAAGGATGGCCTTGTGTGTCAGAGGCCGGTCACTGGATGTAGATGACTCCTTCCGGGGCAGCTTGCGGGGCCACTCCAGCCCCAACCCTTCAGACTCATGCCAGGGCCTGGAATGGGATTTATCTGCTTTTCCAGACCTGTCCTCTGAGGCAGCCTTTGAGGTTTCGAGCTGTTCTTCCACCTCCAGGGATTTCCTCTCAGAGGAACCATGGGCACAGGGCTCCAAGGCAGTCCGGGACCATCATGGGTCACCGAGGTACCGGAGGACCTTGGAGTATGGTGTCGTTGGAGACTCCGGTGCAGAGTCTGACTCGTGAAAGAACTGATCCTGCTGCAGCTGACGGCTCTTGATGGCCTTTCAGGTCATGGTCCTGCAAAGTTCGCAGCCCGAATCATCATCTTCTGGCCCAAGGCAATGGAGGCAGCAGTCAGTCATGTGGGTCAGTGCGGGTCCGAGGCCTGCGACCAAAAAGAAGCATGAAGCGCCCGTCGAGGAATACCTGAAGAAAAAAAAACATAAAATAAAGGAATAAACCCGAGGAGCAATGCTGAGGTGAGCTGGCTCGAGGGCAGGAAATGAACCGGTACGCATACCAGATAAAAACAAGATTAAGGAAAACACACTTTTTCCGGGGAGACTGGACAGACATCCACAGGGCTCCACAGAAAAAAGGAGACCGAGGCAAGATGGCATCCTTGGGCGGTAAGGGGACCATGCATGCATGGTGCCTCTCCTAAAGGCTTTCTTTGGAAGATGCTGCCATGCGAGCTCCATGCGCCGAAGTCACCCATATGTGAGGACTGACTTCCTGCTTGTTTCCAGAAAAAAAAAGGTACATAGATTCCACAATGCTTGTCGTGGGGTAGGTAGTGGATTTAACGGGTTCTCTTTAATAATGGTTTATGGACCTTTCTTCCAGGAGCTTGTCCAATCTTTTCAAAACCCAACTACACTAAGAGCTTTTACTACATCCTCCGGTAATGAATTTGAGTTTGAATGTGCGTTCAGTGAAAAAATATTTTCTCTTATTGGTCTTAAATGGGTTCACTGTAGCTTCATTTGATGTCCCCCTAGTCTTTCTACTTTTGATGGAGTAAACAATCTATGTTTACCCATTCTACTCCATTCATAAATTTAAAGACTTCTATCATATCTCCTGTCAGCTGTCCTTTTATAAGTTGAAGAGTCCTAACCTTTTTAGCCTTTCCTCATAGGGGTATCCTTCCATCCACTTTACCATTTTGGTAGCTCTTCCTGTACCTTTTCTAATTCTGCTATATCCTTTTTAAGATATGGTGACTAGAATTGCAAACAATATTCAAGGTGCGGTCATACTGTGGAATGATACAGAGGCATTATAATATTGTTGGTTTTATTCTCCATTCCTTCCTTTATGATTCCTAGCATTCTATCTATCTATTTATTTATTTAACAGGTTTTATATACTGCTTTATCATTTCAATCAAAGCGGTTACTTAAACTTGGTAATGTACATTAAACAGGGATATTGATAACTTGGATTTTTCTGAGGCTTTGCTTTCTTTAGCCGTTGCTGCACACTAGGTGACTGGTTTCAATCCTTTTCCTGGGTGGTGGCGCCTAAAGTGGAACCTTCCATTGTGTAATCATAGTCTGGGTTGTTCTTTCTTAAGTGCATAACTTTGCACTTGTCCACATTAAATTTTATCTGCCACTTGGATACCTAGTCTTCCAATTTATCAAGGTCCTCTTGCAATTTTTCACAACCCTCTTGGGTTTTAACAACTTTGAATAATTTTGTGTCATCTGCAAATTTGATCGCCTCACTCGTCTTTCCCATTTCTAGGTCATTTATGAATGTGTTAAAAAGCAGCGGGCCCAGCACAGATCTCTGGTGTACTCCACTATTCACCTTTCTCAATTGAGAAAATTGGCAATTTAGCCTTAATCTTTGCTTTTTTAATTTTTCCAAGAGTCTCTCATGAGGGACCTTGAATAGATTAGTAAGACAAGACTTTCCTTGGCTGAATCCATGTTGTTTTTTCCCATTAAACTATGACTATATATACATGTTCAGTAATTTTATTCTTTATAATGGTTTCTACCATTTTGCCCAGTACGGACATCAGGCTCACCAGTCTGTAGTGTCCCAGATCACCCCTGCAATCCTTTTAAAAAAAAAATCGGCATTACATTTGACATTCTCCAATCTTCAGGTACTACAGACAAACGTATATGGACACACTTTCTCTGTACCGCGACACCATCAATGAAAAAAAAAAGACAAAATTCCATACAAAAATATTGCTGAACTCTCTGAACAGACAAAGAGAATGATTTGAAATTGTTAAATCCTTGACACATACCCCGACTGAATGCTCAATCAATCAAAACATATATCCGCAAATTTTAGTGGATTACTATAAAAATAAACTTAAACCATCAAATGAACATTTTACCCACTTCCAAACTTAACATATCCTAAGATATGGTCAGAATTCCATAATGTCTCTCTTGACTACTTAAAAAAAAGACTATATCAAATATAAATACCACAACCACCCAACTTAACCCATCACCAGATAGCTGGATAAAGGTAACTTAAATGGAATTTGAGGGAATGACAAATTGGGGGAACAATTCATGATAGAATGGGGATCCCTTCTACAGACCCTCTCGGCGCGGGAGAGGAGCAGGATACTCAATACATTGAGGTAGAGAACCGATTATGTATGACACTGGGAGTACATGGACCACTAGCAATGGGGATATGGCAGAGGGGTGGGAGGGTAGGACGGAAAGGTGAAGGGAGGGCATGGAGTGGGGAAGAAGGGAGGTTGGGGGGAGGGGGGAGGGGGAAAAAAGGAGCGAACAGTTGGACCATCGGATGGTAGTTGAGGTATAGTTGAATAGAGGAAGTAAATGGACCCCTGTGCGGAGTGTAAGAGTCAACACCCGCCAGAGGAGTGGGTATGGGGTAGGGGAGGAGGGTAGAAGCACACCGTAAGGTAGGTATTGGGGGGAATAAGGGGGGGGGGACATAAGGGTGGAGAGAGGGGTGGCGGGGGGGACTAGTGAAAGGGGGAGGTGGGATAAAATAACTGATATAGGCAAGAGAATGGTTCTGTATTTGTTCTTGATGAATAGTTTACCATGTATATTCTGATATGATATAGTGACAATGTTATTTGGATACGGAGTCTGCCTAATAAAAGAAAATTGACATTAAATGGAATTTGTACCAATAATACTCAAAATTGTTAACATGTAACTTTCTCAAGGCCACATGCCTAAAGATTTAAAACAAGTGATAATCCATCCAATCCAGAAATATAAATCACTTGATAGATCTTGTCCTACATCATATAAGCCAACATCTAGTCTACCATTCCTAACCAAAATAATTCAGAAAATAGTACAAAGCCATCTTCAAGACCACAATGAATCAAATGCCCCTCTAGATGATCACCAATATGGGTTCAGACCATACCATGGTTTAAGACTCTGCTACTTGCCCTCTAACAATCTGATAAAGGGAATAGATAATTCAAAAAAGGCATTTATCCTTATTTTCTTAGATATTGCCTCTGCGTTTGACTCCATCATTCATCACATTCTCTTGGAGAAACTCAAACAAATTGTAATATATGGAACTACACTCTCCTGTTCCAATCTTATCTATCCGACCATTCTCAACCAGTTAGAATTGACCAAATAAATTCCATAATATAGCATAGTTACTCACCTGTAACAGGTGTTCTCTGGGGACAGCAGGAATCAGTCCTCACATATGGGTGACGCCGGCACCGACTGAGCCCTCGCGGAAGCATCCCCCTAGCTTTCAATAAAAGCCTTTGGGAGATGCCACAACGCATGCATGGTTCCCTTCCCGTCCAAGGGTGCCATCTTGCTCAGTCAGATGACATAGCTAAAAGACAGCAAAAATAAAAGATGGCAAAGGAGCAACACGAAGGGAAGGAGGGAAGGTTATGAGGACTGATTCCTGCTGCCCCGGAGAACACCTGTTAAGGTGTGTAACTATGTTTTTTCTGTAACAAGCAGGAAGTCAGTCCTCACATATGGGACTCCCCAGCTAGAGGCTACCATAGCAAAAATAGGGGCTCCCTCATGGGGAGCCGCAAGAAGCAGCAATTTAGTCTGTGTACAAAGACCACAGTAGGACCCTTGTGTCAGATGAAACCAGCACTCCGGTAGCCTGAACGCCAAGGCAACGAGATCAGTGGCGGGAAGAGTACCGTGTGATACCAGAGGTGACTATGAAACTTGGAGAGAAAAATCAACTTTTTCCATGGACAAGCTAGACAAACGTCTGAAGGGCTCCATGGAAAAAAGGAGACTGAGCAAGATAGCAACCTTGGGGGGGGGGGGGGGGGGACCACACATGCGTGGTGGCATCTCCCAAAGGCTTTCTTTGAAAGCTGGGGGGATACTTCCCCGAGGACTTCGCTGGTGCCGATGTCACCCATATGTGAGGACTGACTTCCTGCTTGTTCCCGGAGAAATAACCAAGAACATGAATTACCTCAAGGTTCAGATGTTTCCATATTACTATTTAATATCTATTTACAACCCTTATGCTATTTAACATGAAAATATAAAGTTGATTATGCCATATCGCAGATGATATAATATTATATATGCCTTTTGACATAATAAAGCCTAACTTTGAAAGCATATCATCTTTCTTCAATGATATCTCACAGTGGTTGAGATCACATAGTCTGAGGATGTTGTTGTTGTTTAGTGCCGTCGAGTCGGAGTCAACTCATGGCGACCCTCTGGATAGCTATCCTAAATTGTGCTCGGTCTTGAGTCAGGCGGCTAGTTGTTCACAGACTGGTACCTGTAGCTGCTGTTATAGTATCGATCTATCTCATTGCTGGCCTTCCTCTTTTGCGTTGACCTTCTACCTTGCCAAGCATGATGTCTTTCTCTAATGATCTCTCTCTTCACATGATGTGTCCAAAGTGTGAAAGTCTAAGTCTTGTCATCTAAGCTTCTAAAGAAAGCTTAGGTTTGATCTCCTCTAGTACCGACTGGTTTGTTCTTCAGGCAGTCCATGGTATACACAGTATTCGCCGCCAGCACCATAATTCAAAGGCATCAATTTTCTTCCTGTCTATCTTTTTCACTGTCCAGCTTTCACATCCATATGATGTTATTGAAAATACCATGGCTTGAACAAGTCAAATCTTTGTATGGAGAGAGACATCTCTGCTCTTGAGAATATTATCTAGGTCTTTCATAGCCATTCTGCCAAGAGCAATGTGTCGTCTGATTTCTTGATTGCTTGTTGCTTCTTTATTGATAGTTGATCCAAGTAGGTTAAAGTTGTTCACGATTTCAATTTCTTCTCCTTCAACGATGAACCTGTTTATTATGCCAGTTGTCATGATCTTTGTCTTCTTTACATTAAGGTGCAGGCCCATTTTGAGACTATGTTCTTTGATTGTGAGAAGCAAATGTTTCAGATCATCTTCACTTTCAGCCAGTAATGTGGTATCATCATTATAGCGAAGGCTGTTGATGAGTCTTCCACCAATCTTCACACCTCTGTTGTCTTCATACAATCCTGCTTCTCTGATGATTTGTTCTGCATATAAATTAAACGGGTAGGGGGAAAGTATGCAGCCTTGTCTTATACCTTTGCTTATTTTAAACCATTCTGTTTCTCCTTGTTCCATTCGAACTGTTGCTTCTTGATCAATGAACAGATTGTGCAAGAGTACGATCAGGTGTTCTGGTATACCCATGCTTCTTAATGTGGCCCAGAGTTTCTCATGGCTTACACAGTCAAAAGCCTTGCTATAGTCAATAAAGCACAAATAAATATCCTTTTGGTATTCTTTGGTCTTTTCAAGGATCCACCTCACATCCGCAATGATGTCTTTCGTTCCTAGCCCTTTCCTGAACCCTGCTTGCACTTCAGGTAGTTCTTGTTCCAGGTATGGTTGTGGGATCAGAGCGATTGTGCGATAATTTCCACAGTCAGTTGGATCACCTTTCTTTAGTATTGGTATAAACACAGATCTTTTCCAGTCAGTTGGCCATGATGTTGTCTTCCATATTTTTTGGCAGAGCCTTGTGAGTACGGTAACAGCTGCATCAGGTTGCTGTAATACTTCTATGGGAATGCTATCAATGCCTGGTGCTTTGTTCTTTGATAAGGCTTTCAATGCTGCTTCAACTTCTTCTTTCATCACCTATGGTTCCCGATCATAAGGTACAGATTGAAATGGCTGCTGGTTCACTTGATCTTTATCATATAAAAACTCTGTATATTCCTTCCACCTTTTCTTGATCTTCTCAGCATCATTCAACATAGAACCTTAAGCATCTTGTAACATTCCAATTCGAGGCTGGAACGTTTTCTTTAACTCTCATAGCTTTAGGAAAGCCGATCTTGTTCTTTCTCTAATAGTTTCTGCTTCTATTTCCTTGCATGCGTCATTGTAGTACTTTTACTTGTCCTGTCTTGCTGCACGTTGGAAATCTCTATTGAGTTCTGTGATTGTCTTTCTTTCTCCTCTGGCTTTAGCTTCTCTGCGTTTCTGGGCAATTTTCAGAGTTTCTTCCGTCATCCATTTTGGCCGTTTTTGCTTTTTCACCTTTTGTAGAGACTTCTCGCTTTCTTCCAAACAATCTTCTTGATGTCATTCCATAACTCTTCTGGAGCTCTGTCATTTGTATCTAAAGCAGCAAATCGATTTTGCAAGCAGTCTTTAAATTTCAGTGGTATATTCTCAAGGTCATATTTTGCTGCATTCATGAGTTGTTTGCTCTTTTTCAACTTTAGCTTGAGTTTGCATACTAGTAGTTGAAGATCTGTACCACAGTCAGCTCCAGGTTTTGTCTTTCTTGATGCTATAGAACTTTTCCATCGTTGACTTCCACAGATGTAGTCAATTTGATTTTTATACAATCCATTGGGTGAAGTTCATGTGTACAGTCGCCGCTTGTGTTGCTGGAAGAAGGTGTTTGAGATGAATAGATCGTTGGTCTTGCAGAATTCTATCAGTCTTTCTACAGCTTCATTTCTGTTGCCAAGTCCATATTTTCCAACTACTTTGCCGCCTTCTTTGTTGCCAACATTTGCGTTCCAGTCACCCATGACTATCAGGATATCCTGTTTGCATGTTCTGTCAATTTCAGCTTGTACCTGTTCATAGAACTCTTCAATTTCATTCTCTTCTGCAGCTGTTGTTGGGGCATATACTTGAATTAAAGTTGTGTTGATAGGCATTCCTCATAGATTAAGCGTTCGCTGACTGCATTGTATTTCATTACAGTTCTTGCACGTTTCTTCTTTATTATAAATGCAACACCATTTCTTCTTTATCTTTCATTTCCAGCATAGTAGACCATGTGATCATCTGATGCAAAGTGCCCGATGCCAGTCCGTTTCAGTTCGCTGACACCCAACAGATCAAGTTGTACACGTTCCATTTAATTCTTTACCACCTCCAACTTCCCTTGGTTCATGCTTCGTACGTTCCATGTTCCAATGCGTAAGACATCTTTACAGCTTCTGACTCTCATAAAACTACAATAAAACTAAGGTCTTATTTGTTAACAGACACTATGGCTTCAATCCACCCCCTAACCTTGATGTCAAAGAGGCCATCCTCGAAGTGAAGAGCGAAGTAAAACATCTAGGCATTACCATTGATCAGAAACTTAGCTTCCCTGCTCACATAAGATTACCTACTAGAACAATTTACAATAAACTAAAAATGATACAACAGCTGACACCTCTACTTTCAGAATCGGACTTCAGAACTGTGCTTCAAGCATAGTTACTCACCTGTAACAGGTGATCTCCGGGAACAGCAGGAATTTAGTCTTCAGATATGGGTATCGTCGGTACCAATGGAGCCTGCGCGGGAACGCTCCCAGCGGCCAGTTAGAAAGCTTTTGGGAGCATCCTACAGTGCCTGCGTGCTGTCTTCCCGCCTTTCCCAATTGCCTCTCTCCAGTTGAGTTTAAAGCTGAGATAGAGAGAGAGAGGGAAAGAAAAGAAAAGAGATACAACTCCTAGGGGAGGTGGGTGGGTTGTGAAGACGAAATTCCTGCTGTTCCCGGAGATCACCTGTTACAGGTGAGTAACCATGCTATCACCAGGAACAAGCAGGAATGTAGTCTTTACATATGGGGACTCCCTAGCTACAGATGCCAGGGAGAGACCCCAGAAGCTGTGTGCCCCTGTGAAAGGGCTCCACTTCCCCCCATGGATCTCTGGCATCCTACCGGGAAAGGTGAGTAGGAGTTGATTAAGTATGGAACAGGTGCTGTAGAACAGCCTGACCAAACAAGGCATCCCGGCGGGAGTCCTTGTCTAAGCAGTAATGGGTTGTGAAGGTATGAACCGAGGCCCAAGTAGCTGCTCGACAGATGTCGTCAATAGACACAGAGTGTAGATGAGCCATTGAGGCTTCCATCGCTCTCACATTGTGAGCTGTGACATGGCCTTCCAGAGAAAGGTTCTACTCTGATAGGCAAAAGAAATACACTGTGCAATCCAGTTGGACAATGCTCTCTTGGAGACTGGAAGTCCCAAATGAGAAGGATCAAAAGCAACAAAGAGTTGGGAGGACTTTCTATGTTGCTGTGTCCACTGTAAGTAAAAGGCAAGTGCTCTTTTACAGTCCAAAGTATGAAGATTCCTTTCTGCATTTGAAGCATGAGGCCTTGGAAAAAATACAGGCAGTTGAACCGTCCGGTGATGCGGTGAGCCAGAGCAGTCGCACGCTGCTCGAGCTCTGGGCCCCCTCGCCCCTCCGGCAAAGAAAAACGCTGTAACCGGGGCTAGTCTCGGGGCTCTTCACCACCCCCCCCCCCCCCGACTGGACCGCTGCAAGGGATGGTGCCCCGGAGCTCCCCTCTCACCTCCACACGACGAAATCTGGAAGCGGCCTAGACCCGGACAGCAGACGCCACGCTGTAGGAGAAGCCGCGCTGCGAGGTGAGCCGGCCGATCGAAGATTTCAGCGGCAGTCGGAGCGGGGTCCCGCGGCAGCAGCGGCTCCCCGGCTGGAGCACTTCGCCCCTCCCCGCCCCCCCCGCGTGTCTACAGCACGGGCCTTGAGAGGGGGGCTGACACAGCAGCGCCCGGGGGAGGCCGAGAACTGTTGTTGGGCCTTGGTCTGGGCCGCCGCCTGCTTTGCCCACCCCCCCGGGAGAGCTTTGAGGGCCGAACAGTCTGGAATGTGCCCTATATCCAGCACACGGATGAGTGAGACCTGTGCCTTGCCTTTGGCACGCGGGGGCCTGTGACCTGCGCCCTACCTCAAACCCATGGGAGCCTGGGCTGTACCCCCTGCCTCTGGCGCACTGGAGCCTCCGACCGGCGCCCTTCCACCAGCACACAGAAGCCTGTGACCTGCACCCAGTGCCCTGCCTCCGGCGCACCGGAGTCTGAGACCTGTGCCTTGCGTCTAACGCATAGGTCCTTGAGACCTGCGCCCTTCCTCCAGCGTTCAGGAGCATGGGACCAGTGCCCTACCCTTGGGCTCTCTGAGGGCTGAGACCTGCCCCTGCCTTTGGCCCACAAGAACTGGAGATCCCTGCCCTACCTCCAGCGCATAGACGCCTGAGACACGTGCCCTACCTCTGGCGCATGGCAGCCTGAGACCTGCACCCTACCTCCAGTGCACGGGAGCCTGAGAAGAATTGGTGGCGCCTGGGACTTGAGAAGGGGACTGTACAGCACACCTTGGAGGAAGGCAACCAGGGCCTTCGTCGCCTGACAGTGGGGAGAGGGGAAGGGGGTTGGGACCCCCCCTCCCGTGCAGACCACAGCAGCGGCTTTGGCGATGGCGGCAAAGGGAGGCCGCCGGGTGGAGAAGGAGAAGACCCCCCTGCCGCCAAGGGGCGGAGCAATCCTCGCCGCTGAAGGGGGAGGCTAAGGCCACGGCGGGGATGGTGGACGAAATCTCCATGGCCGTGGCAGGGGCACTGTCTGCGCAGTTTGAAGACCTGCGGGGCCGCATGGACCTAATCCAAACCTCAGTGGAGGCCCTGGGCGGCCGACTGCAGGAGGCAGAGAACCGGATAGAGAGATCGGAGGAGCATGTGTTGGAGCTACAGCAGGAGATGGCCCAGGTGAAAAAGTTACTCCAGGGGCAGGAAGCCAAGCTAGACGACCTTGAAAATAGGTCCCGCCGTAATAACCTGAGATTTCTTGGGATCCCGGATGCCATAGAGGATCGGGACTTACAATCCTACGTAGAAGACCTGGTGAAACAAATCCTGGCGAATGATCCCGAAGGCACCCTAGTGCAAATAGAGAGGGCGCACCGGGTCGGGCCTAGGAGAACCAATGACGGCCGACCCAGGGTGGTCCTAGCACGGTTCCTGAGGTTCCCACAGAAAGAAGCGGTCTTGCGTGCTGCGCGAAAGAGAGGGACCATTCAAAAGGACAATGTCCGGCTACGTATCGTCCAGGATTACTCAGCGGCCCTGGGACAGCGACGACGAGAGTATGGACCCCTGTGCCAGACCCTGATAGACAATAATATCAAATTTATGGTGCAATATCTCGCCCGGTTGATCTTCACTCATGATGGGACCCGCCGGTCTTTTGACTCCGCGACAGCAGCAACGCCCTACGTGGAGGAGATACGGCGGAGGGCTGCGGTGGCGGTCGAGTCCTGAGGACCGGAGGAGAGGACCGTTGTTGGGAAGAACAAGCCAGGAGTTTTCCACTTTGGACTGTAAAGAGATGGTGATGGTAACCAGGTTGGGGGAGGTGGGGTAAGGGGTCTGTTTAAATTACCTTTAAGTAGGGATGTTGGCTGTTTTCTTTGGGTGTGGGAGGCGGGCGGGGGGCGGCCCGAGTAGTTGGGGGTGTTTGGCGGAGGGGGGGGGTGTTTGGCGGAGGGGGGGAGTGGGGAGGGGGAACGAATCTGGAGGGGGGGGAAGCACCGGGGGGGACCCCGGACGGCCCGTAGCAGAGCCGGCACAATGGAGGGGTGGGGGGGTACCTCACGCATCTAGGAATACATAGAGGAGGTGAGGAGGATGGTAGTAGAAATAAGGAATTGGTGGGGAGGAGAGGGGGAGGGGGAGGGACAGGAGGGGGGAGGGAGGGGATAGGGGGAAGAGAGGGGGTGTGGGAGAGAGGGGGAGGGGGAGGGGAAGGAGAGCTGTATCTTAGAGGACCAGTTGAGGAGGAGATGGTGCAAGGATCACATTGGAAGGGAAATGGGGGAGGACCTCAGGCTGGGGGGGTGTCTTCCCTATATTCTGTATGGTACACAACAGATACTATTGGGCCAAGTCTAGTAATACATGCCACTTAAGATCATCTCTTGGAATGTGTGTGGCCTGGGCAGCCCGATTAAACGGGCAAAAATTTTGCAGGCCCTGGCAAGACAGGGGGCGGACATCGCTATGCTCCAGGAAACCCACCAGACTGCCGAAGAGCACCGTAAACTCTGCCGGGAGTGGGTGGGACAGGTTTGGGGGGCCCCGGCCCTTGGTAAGAAGGGGGGGGTTGCACTTTTGATACACAAACGCGTCAGGATGGAGGTGGTGAAGGACTTGGTCGACCCGTCGGGCAGATTTGTACTGGTGCAGGGAGTCCTTGAGGGGAGGCCGGTGATTCTCGGCAACGTGTATTGTCCCAATGTGCTAGATTTGTCCCTCTATGCGCGCCTTGCCTCTAAAATTGAGACGTTGCTGGAGATCCCCGTTATCCTGGGGGGAGATTTCAATGGGGTCATGGATGTTGACCTCGATACCTCAAAAGGGGGGGAGCAAAGAGACAGAATAGCGACGGTTCGGGCACTGCGGCGCCTCTGCTCCAGGCTGGGGCTGGTGGACCCATGGCGATTATTACACCCGACTGAGCGGGATTACACGCATCAGTCCCGGGCTCATGGCACTAGCGCACGTATAGATTATCTGCTGCTGTCCACCGGGCTGTTTGCCAACGTCGGGGATGCCCAGATAGGGCCCGTAGAGATATCCGATCATGCTTTTGTTTGGCTGGAGGTCTTTTGGCGTGGGCATACTCCTCAAGCCTCTCAATGGCGTTTTCCACTGGAATTATATAGAGACGCGCAATTTCGCTCCTTTATTCAGAGGCGGTGGCAGGAATTTGCAGCTGATCACAGGGGTCATCAGGATGACCCAGAGTTGCTCTGGGAAACGGCGAAGGTCGTACTGCGGGGAGATATAAGGTTCCTTGCCAGGAAAAGAAGATTGAGGGCCGAACGTATCATGGACCTAGAGAGATTGGTGACGAAGCTGAGACGTCGGTGGGCCCAAACTCCCACCGCGGGGCTTAAAAAGCAGCTGTGGGATTCCCAAACGGAATTAAATGAACTCCTACACCAGAGGGCTAAGAATTCAGTATTATATTACCGCTACCAATTGTACCGATATGGGGACAAGCCCGGGAAGTTATTGGCTCGGTGCCTTCGGGGACCCAGGGGCTCTAAACTGATACCAGCCTTGCAAGATGAATTGGGGACCTTACATAGGGAGAGCCCGGCCATAGCACGTATTTTCCGTTCCTTTTTTCAGGACCTTTACGCGGAGGAGGCGACCTCCATCACGCAGATGGCGGATTATGTGAGGGGACTGGACCTACCTCGCCTATCAATAGAGCAAAGAGCACAGTTGGACCGGCCGATCACGGTGGCTGAGCTGCAAGGGGCTATCTCAAAAGCCAGTTGCTATAAATCCCCTGGATCTGATGGCCTGGGTGCTGAACTTTACAAAATTCTTAACAAACAGATTTCCCCAACGCTGGCCGCCGTACATAATCGGAGAGCACAGCAAGGCTCCTTTCGGTGGGGGGCTAATCATGCTCACATTGTTCTTATCCCCAAACCGGCAAAGGACCCTCTCTCTGCGGCCTCGTATCATCCTATCTCTTTACTTAACTTTGACCTTAAATTAATGGCTAAGATTTTGGCGGATCGCCTGGCGGAGTTTTTGGGGCAGCTGGTCCATGAGTCACAAGTCGGTTTCGTTAAGGGGCGATATGCAGTCCGCAACTTACGCAAGATCATCGCGTCCTTAGAGTGGGTCCAGCATAGACAGCTGTCCTCTCTATTGGTTAGCTTCGACGCAGAAAAAGCTTTTGACAGGGTGGACTGGCAATATTTGAAATTTATCCTCCCACAATATGGTATAGGGCCGTTGTTTTGTAATATGGTCGCGAGTTTGTATGCCAATCCGACCGCAGCGATACTTTGTAATGGGATAATATCAGAGAACTTTCCGCTGCAAAGGGAGACTCGGCAGGGCTGCCCCCTCTCTCCTCTTCTCTTCGTTCTCTCGCTGGATCCTCTCCTGCGGCGAGTGGCGGGTATGCGAACCATTCAGGGAGTAGGTATTGGCAATCAAGAATTTAAGATTTCAGCTTTTGCCGATGATTTATTGGTGCACTTGCTTTCCCTGGGGATTCCCTGCCTCTCCTTTTGCAGGAGTTTCGAGCCTTTGGGCAGTTTGCGGGGTTTAGTATTAACAGGGATAAATCCGAAGCCCTGGATGTCTCTGGCCGACTTCGGAGCAGCTGGTCGGGTGAGTTCCCCCTTCGATGGGCTGAGCGCCAATTCATATACCTGGGGATTGTACTGTCCTGTCAGCCAGGTCAACTATATGGGAGTAACTTGCGACGGATGTTGAACAAGGTGAGAGCTCAGTTGCAGGCCTGGCTGCCTCTCCCCTGTCCCTTATGGGGAGAATCGCGGCGATTAAACTGGTTATTCTGCCGCGGATTTTATACTGGCTACAGACCCTCCCTGTTTGGATCCTCCGATGGGATATTCGGCGTTTTGAGGCGGAGTTTCGGGGCCTTCTCTGGGGGGGGTCGAGAGCTCGTATCTCCTATCGTCGACTAGTGGGGAGGGTGCGCGGTGGGGGGTGGGGGCTCCCGGACCTTGGTGCCTATGCACTGGCTTGCCAAGCACGACATCTAGGGGACTGGCTGGGTGACACCGATCTTTATACCCCCGCGGGCCTTTGAGGAGGCATACGTGGCACCCCACTCCCTAAGAGCCCTTTTGCATTTGGAGGTACGTAGGTGGCCTACGCACTTGGCGGATAGCGTGTTATTGGCACCGGTTTGTAAGACTTGGCGGCATTTGAATGCTTACTGGGGTCGTCGTTGACAGGTGTCGAGCTGGTTACCCATGCCAATTTCACCCCGGGTACTGACACCGCCGCGTTCCGTCTGTGGGGGGAGAGAGGTATACATACACTGGGCCATGTGGTGGACTTGGCAGGCAAACCAAAGCCCTTTCTCGCATTATCCCGCGAGTATGAGTTGGGGCCCCGGCAGTTTTTTGCGTACATGCAAGTGGCCCACTACGTGGCTTCCCTTTCGAGGACGGAACTATGCAGCGATCGTTCGGCCCAGATAATAGCGTTCTTTGGTTTTAGCGAAGTCGAACGGCCGTCTATTCGGACCTTTCACCTTAGGTTGGAGCAGTTTCGACCGCAGCCGGACTACCGAGAAGTGGAACGGGCTTGGGGGGCGGAAATGGGGCGGGAGATCCCCCCTGATACGATTCTGGTGGCCCTTCGGAGAGTGGCGAGCCTGGCGGATGGCGCCCGCTGGCGGGAAATCCAGCTTAAGTGTTTGACTAGGGTCCACTTCTCCCCGCGGCGGGCCTTTCGATGCCACTTGGCTGCGGATGGTCGCTGCCCGCGGTGTGCAGAGCCTATGGCGACACTGTACCATATGTGGTGGGGCTGCCGACGGATACGCCCTTACTGGCAGAGAATCGCCTCATTTATGGCCGACCTCCTTGGACAACCTGTTTACTGGGATGCTGCCTTGATCGTTCTAGATCTCTTGGGCCTTACCTCTCCGAAGGGGAAATGGAGTCGCTGGCTGGTGCGGAAGGCATGTCTGGTGGGTAAAGGGCCAATTTTACGTGGGTGGAGGGACAGCCACACTCCCTCCTTTTGGGAGTGGCGGAACTCCTTCCATCAACTTATGCTCCTGGAGTGTAGGGCTGCTCGAGGCCATGTCAAGCGCTGGTCCACTTTCTGGCTACTGTGGGAGCCCTATATTCAAAATCTAAGTCCTCGGACTCGCAATGTAATCCTGCAACTAGGCTGTTGATCGCCCTCCTTGCATGGGGAGACATATGGATGTTCTATAAGGGTGTATACACTGGTCCTGTTTGGCAATGCTTTTGGGGGTGGGGGGGGTTCACTGGGGGGAGACTGGGTGGGGGAGGGGGGATGGGGAAATGTTTCAAAAACCATGTAACCATCTATGTGTTCCGCCCCGTGGGGATCAGAGTCCACCCCAGGGAGCGACTGTAATCAGTTGTGTATTTGCTGTTTATGTTTGATGGTTTATAAATAAAAATTTGAAGAAAAAAAAAATACAGGCAGTTAAACCGCCTGGTTTAAATGAAAAGGCGAGACCACCTTTGGCATAAAGTGTGAACAAGTCCTAAGGACTACCTTATGATGGAACCTCGTGTAAGGAGGATCAGCAACTAATGCTTGCAATTCACTGATGTGACATGCTGATGTGATTGCAATGAGAAAGATAACTTTCCAGGAAAGGAATTTTAAGGAGGTAGTAGCTAAAGGTTCAAAAGGCGGCTTCATGAGCTGCCCAAGAACCAGATTCAAGTCCCATGCCACTGGAGGTGGCCTAATGGGAGTCTTAGTTAGAAGAAGGCCCCTCATAAATCTCGCTATGAGAGGATGAGCGGAAATAGGCTGTCCATTTAAAGGCTTTAAAGAAGCTGAAATAGCACTTAAATGGACTCTTACTGAGTTAGTCTTAAGTCCTGCCTTAGATAAATGAAGGAGAGACCCCAGTAATGATTCCAAGGTATCGCAGAAGGGTGAAGACCCTTTTGCGAACACCATATGGAAAACCTTTTCCACTTGAAAGCATAAGTGCGTCTTGTGGAAGGTTTCCTGGAAGCACAAAGGACATCCCTTACTTGTTGAGAAAGGTTAAGACCATGAAGGTCTAGGCTCTCAGCAACCAGGCCCTGAGATGCAGAGAGTGGGGATTGGGATGCCACAACATCCCGTCCTCCTGAGACAGGAGATCTGGAGCAGTTCCTAACTCTAGAGATGGAGCTTGAGAGAGATGCAGGAGCAGAGGGTACCACACCTGCCGTAGCCAATGTGGAGCTATGAGAATCATGTGGCCCTTGTCTCTCTGAAGCTTGAATAGGGTCTTGGAAATTAGGGGAATGGGTGGAAAGGCATATAGGAAGTCCTGACCCCAATGGAAGAGGAAAGCATCCCTGGCCTGAGAACCCTGAGCCGGAATTCTGGAACAGAACCAGGGAAGTTTGGCATTCAACGGACTTGCAAAGAGGTCTATGTCCAGAGTTCCCCAAATTTGAAAAATGTTTGCTACCTGGTCTGCATGGAGAGACCATTCGTGTAGAAGCAGAACTCAACTGAGTCTGTCTACCCAAGAGTTTTGAATGCCTGGAGATGAAGGAGATGAATCTGATGCTCTCTGGCGAGGGCCCATAGTCGCAAAGCTTCGTTGCAAAGCGACAGAGAGCCTGCTCCTCCCTGCTTGTTCAGATAGAACATGCTTACTTGATTGTCCATCTGAATTAGGGCTGTCTTGAAGCTGAGCTGGATATGGAACACTCAAAAAGCAAGGAAGATTGCTCTGAGTTCTAGGAGGTTGATATGTAAGTGGGTCTCCTGTGGAGTCCAGGTGCCTTGGGTTGAGAGATCTTGCAGATGAGCTCCCCAACCCACCTGAGAGGCGACTACTGTTAGAGTGACCTGGGGTAGGGGTTGCTGGAAAGGAGACCCCACCAACAGGTTTTCGGTTGACTGCCACCATTGTAGAGACAAAATAAGGTGACTTGTGTTTGCTATTTTGTCTGATAGGCAGCCTGATGCCTGAGTCCACTAAGTGGATAGAGTCCATTGGACTGCTCTTATATGGAGGCGAGCATAGGGAACTACGTGCACGATAGATGCCATGTGGCCTGCACAATGCGAAGGCAGCGGGCCTGTGGAAGATAGGCCCTTGCTTTTCTGGTATCCAGCAAAGCTCCTATAAACTCTAGAGACTGCATGGGAGTTAGGCTGGATTTTGGGATGTTTATGACCAAGCCCAAATACTGAAGGATACGCATTGTGCAAGATAGGGAAGTTCTGGCCTCTGACTCTGATGGGGCTCGAATGACCCAGTCGGCTAAGTAGGGGAAGATGAATATTCCTAGAGTGCGAAGAAATGCTGCCACTACAGCCATGCATTTCGTAAACACCCTTGGTGCTGAGGCCAGGCCAAAAGGAAGCACCCTGTATTAGTAGTGCTCTCCTTGAAAAAGAAAACGAAGGAATCTTCAGTGAGTTGGATGGATAAGAACATGAGTGTACGCATCCTTGAGATCTAGAGAAGAAAGCCAATCCTAACTCTGAAGGTATGGCAGCAGAGTTCCCAGAGAAATCATCTTGAATTTCTCTTTGAACAGGAATTTGTTCAGTTCTCTGAGGTCTAAAATGGGTCTGTGACCCCTGTTTTCTTTGGAATAAGGAAATAAGGGGAGTAAAACCCTGTACCCTGTTGAGAAATGGGTACGTCTTCTATCGCCCCATGGGCAAGAAGTAAACTGACCTCTTGACTCAACTGGGTGTTGAGAGAAGCCTGAGAATTGAACTGTCTTACCACTGTAGGAGGGGGTAATGTTGAAGAAATGAAGCTTGTACCCCTCTCTTACAATGGAAGGAGTCCATTCTTCTGCTGTTATCTGCCCCCATCTGGGGGCAAAATGACACAACCTTCCTGGGATGGTGGAAGGCTCTGGCCCGTTCAGGGCCAGGAAGGCCAAGTTCTCTAGATGGGAGTCAAAGCCCCTGTGGAGGTTGAGTCTGCTGGGCTGGTTGAGGCTTAGCAGTCTTTGATTTCCTTTGCTTTGGGGGCTGCTGTCCCTTTCGGGCGGACTGACCTGCAGAATGCACCTGCTGGGTATAGGAGGGGTAAAACCTCTTCTTTTTTAGAGAAGAATGGTTTCTTGTAGGATTTTCTCCTTGCAGGATCAGCTGTAGCCTTGGATAGTCTATCCAAAGTGGTATTATCAGCATCCAGCTCATTAGCTTTCTCTTGCCAATTTTTGCCAAAGAGATTTTCGCCTGTACAAGGGATATTCCCCAGTTTGTCCTGTACCCAGAGTTCTAAGTCAGATGCCTGGAGCCAGGCAATCCTACGAGCACCTATGGCAATGGCAGAGGTTCTGCTTATGCACTCAAAAGCTGCATGATTAACAAACTTGGAAACATCCTAGGCATGTTTGACAAGTGTAAGATAATCCTGCCTTTTATCATCAGGAAGGAGAGGGCTCATAAGCTCTAGATCTCCTGTAACCTCCTTAAGGAACATTTCCATGTATGAGATGTAGGAACTAATCCTGGCAGAAAGCATAGAGGCCTGGATTGTTCGACGCCCGAAGGCATCAAGAGTCCTACATTCATGTCCTGGAGGATTAGATGCATGTCTTTTAGCACTCTTGATCCTTCTCATAGCTGACTCCACCACTATGGAGTGGTGTGGCAACTGAGTTTTCTGAAATCCAGGACAAGGAGGCACTCAATACATGGTATCCAGCCTACGGGAATGAGGAGAGGTGGTAAGAGGTGTTTCCCACATTTAACATGAGATCATGCAAGATCTCATGAATAGGCAAAGTAGCCGCTTCCTTGGGAGCTTTAGGATATTGTAAAATCTCCAACTCCTTTGCTCTGGGCTCTGTTTCAGGAGCCACTGTGATGGAAAGACCTCTAGCCACCTCCCTGATGAAATCCTGAAAGGATATATCCTCTGGAGGAGACCTCCTACGTTTAGGAGAAGGCGGCTCCTCAGAGAGAAGTACTCCGGCACCGACAGAGCTGTCAGAGTCCTCAGAGTCATCGGAGGATTCAAAATATCTTCTGTCCGGGTGCTCTTGTAAAGCACGATACCGGTACCGATCGAAGTCAGTACCAGAGGGGTCCGGTACCGGCCTGTCTATACCGGAGGAAATAGCATGATTTGGTGTTGGTAGCACACTCGCCGATGTCCATACTGTTGGTACCAGTACCGATATTGGTGCCAGAACCGGTGTCGATACCGGTTGAACTGTCTGAAGCGGTCCCGAAGGCACCGATGCCGCAAGGAGAGCCGCCAGACTGTGCTCAATAGCCAGGAATCTCTGGTCAATTGACGCTGCCGATGCCTGGGTGTTGGTACCAGACGAAGCGGCCGGTACCGCAGAGCATGGCACCAGTAGTTCTGCCGAGGTTGAGGCCTCGAGAACATCCTGGAGCCCCGTTAGTGCTCTGGAAGCCGAAGCCTCCTGCAGGGGCAATTTTGCCGGTACAAATCCCTCAAGGGCAACGCCAGAGGCATCTCGATGCTTGGAAGGAGATCTACCCTTTGAGGACCGGCCAGATTTATGTTTGGTTACCTGAGATCCATGGGAGGAAGACGAAGCCCTGGAAGACGTCGATGCCACGGATGCTGCATCGGAGGGAAAAAGGGTGCTAAGCTTAGCAGCTCGGTTCTGCCGACCCCTCTTCAACATCATCCCACAGGCAACACACTCCGAGATGGAGTGGTCAGGACCTAAACATTTGAGGCACCACTCGTGAGTGTCGGTGACGGAGATGGTACCACCACACTTGGAACACTTTTTAAAACCCGAAGCGGGTTTTTCCATGTTGAGGAAAAATTGGGCCTAGTGCCCAAAATGGCACGTGGCACCCGAGAGAAAAAAAGCTGGAAAATCCAGATAGAAGATTACAAAAACAATTTTTTTTTTAAAGGAAAGAAAGAACCGGCGGTACCGGTATAGCGTCGAGGAAGGCAGACGCTACCATAAAAAAGAATGAAAAAAATATGGGATAATTTCTGCAGTGACAGGAAAATGACCTGCTGGCTCCGCTGAAAATGAAGAACTGGAGAGAAGCAGTTGGGAAAGGCAGGAAGGCAGCATGCAGGCGCTGTGGGATGCTCCAAAAAGCGTTCTAACTGGACGCTGGGGAGCATTCCCGCGCAGGCTCTGTCGGTACCGACAATACCCATATGTGAAGACTACATTCCTGCTTGTTCCTGGAGATAGAGATGATCGTCCCTCATATAGATTATTGCAATAGCATATTCCAGGGACTCCGTAAACAAGCATTACACAGCCTTCAGATGGCTCAATATATAGCAGCATGCATAACCCAGAGAGTACAATTATCTGACCACATAACCCCAATGCTATACAACATCCATTGGTTGCCATGCTAGAGCAGAATTAAATATAAATTACTATTAAACATATTCAAACTTCTAGGAAACATATTACCCGCATACTTATCCAAACTCACAAATATAACCCCAAATGACAGATTTAGAAGAGTCTGTACACAAAATACACTAAGCGTTCTCTCAGAGTTAAGTGAATCGAACCACAGCACAAGTAATAGAGCCTTTTCTCTTTGTGCGCCCACCATATGGAATGCTCTCCCAGAAAAACTAAGATCTACCACGGACCTGATTATGTTCAGGAAAAATCTCAAGACGCACTTATTCATTGAACATTTTAGTGAACTAACTGTAACTGAAGGGCTCTACCCAACCTAGTCATCATTCTTCTATTTATCCAATCCTTCCCATAACACCAACAGCTGACCCTAAAAAGTTCCAAATCCGACAACTGAAGCACCCAAATTAACACCTTACCACATAGGCATCACCATTACGCTGTATGTAAGCTTACATACTGACTACCATAATTAGGTGGTATGTAAGTTCATGTACTGTCAATTATTATTAAATTGTATAAAATTTCACGTTTTGAACTAAGTAATCAAATGTAATTGTTTTGATTATCATTGTTTCACTGTCTACCTACTGTAATGGTCACTAATGTTATAATGTAATGATTCATGGTAAACCGCTTTGATTATGTGAAAGGTGGTATAAAAAAAACTCTTAAATAAATACATTTTAATGAAGTTCACAAGTTACTAATAGTAGGTCTGCAATCTCATATTTCAGTTCTTTCAAACACCCTCAAATGTATACCAGATGATTTACTACTCTTCAGTTTATCAAATGGTTGTAATACATCTTCCCGGTTTATCGCTATTTCTTTCACTTCTTCCGCTATATTACCTTTAAATACCATTTCAGTCATAGGTAACTTCCCTGCATCTTCTTCAGTAAAGACCAAAGCAAAGAATTCACTCAGACTCTCCGCTATGGCCTTGTCCTCCCTTAGCGCTTCTTTTACCCCCTCTATCATCCAATGGTGCAACTGACTTGCTCACAGGTTTTAGTAGTAGTAGTAGTAGTAGTAGTAGTAGTCAGACTTGACTAGACTATAAACTCTGATGAGCAGGGACCATCTCTTATGAGGGTCTGTACAGCACTGCATATGCCTTGTAGTGCTACACAAATAAGTAGTAGTAGCATTAGGCTTCCTTGAGGTCTAATACAGTTAAAATTTTCTATTGCAAACTGCTGAGAGAATGGATCACAAGGTCTCCATACAAAAATGAGGTACCCTTAGGGCCCAATTCACCCCTTTCAAATCCAAATCATGACCACTAAAGAAATTTAACCCCCCCCCCCCCTTTTCCTGAGTACCAGAACTATGGCTCCTAAAAACTGACGGTTTGCTAAGATGGATAACACTGCTTCCCTTTTGGTCTCTATTTAACCTCTGGGGCTTAGTCTCACCCAGATTCTTTAAGAAAAAAATAAAAGGAGCAGCTGCAAAGGTCAAAAGTTTACATCAGGCCTTGACATTGTTTAAAAATACTACACTGGAAGCCCAGACCAGTTGAATTCCATGCTTTAAAAAAGGTGGAAGGAAGGCCAAATGACTGCCAACATGGTTTAAAGGTAAGAGAAGCTGTTATACCCAAAAAGCATCTTTCAATAAAAGGAAAAAGGATACAAATGAATAAAACAGGAAACAGCACAAGCACTGGAATTGAAGCAGATCTCGGTGAATCTGGAAGATTCAATGTAGCAATTCGACAAACTAAAGAGTAGCAAAATCACCTGGGCTGGATGGCATACATCACCGGGTACTGAAAGAACTAAAAAATAAAACTGCAGACCTACTACTAGTAATTTATAAACTTTCATTAAAATAGTCTATAATACCTGAAAATTGGAAAGTGGCCAACCTAACACCAATTTTAAAAAAGGGTTCCATAGATAAGCCAAGAAACTATATACAGACCAGTGAGCCTGACATCTTTGCCAGTCAAAATGGAGAAACCTATTATAAAGAACAAAATTACTGAACATATGGAGAGTTATGGTTTAACAAGATAAAGTCACAAGGATTTAGCAAAGTAAGTTATTCCTCATCAATCTGCTACATCTTTTTGAAGATGTCAATAAACAAGTACATTAAAGGTGAGCCTGTGGACATAGTGTGGCTGGATTTTCAGAAATCATTTGACAAGGCCTCTCATGAGAGACTCTTGAGGAAATTAAAAAGTCATGGTATGGAAGAGGCAGTGTACCATTGTGAACTGGGAACTGATTAAAAGCTAGAAAACTGCAAGGTTAAACGGTCAGTTTTTACATCCTCTGCCCTGATTGTTCTGTCTTGACTGATCATGTGTTTCCCCTACTTCCCCTCCGCTCCATCTCCTTCGCAATGTAATCCTCTGCTTTATGTTATAACTCTTACTTTTAACACTGGTTTACTGTAATACTAATGTTCCCTGTTTAATTATCCAAGTTAAACTTCCCTGTTCAAGGTAAGCAGCTTTGAATCTATGATAAGGCGGTATAGAAAACTTGTTCAATAAAAATAAAGTAACTAAATAATTAATGGGGTACCCCAAGGATCTGTGCTGGGCCCACTATTTTTTGACATATTTATAATGACCTGGAAATGGGAACAAGTGAAGAGATCAAATTTGAAGACAACATAAAATTATTCACTGTTTCTATATCAGAAGAGGGTTGTGAAAAATTGCAAGAGGACTTTGAGAAAGTGGGAGACAGGGCATTCAAATGGCAAATGAAATTTAATGTGGACAAGTGCAAATTTATGTACTTGGGGAAAAACAACCCAAATTTTATTTTATTTATTTATTTATTTTATTTAACAAACATTTATATACCGCATCTTCTTGAGATCAGTTGCGGTTCACAATAAACAACAAATTAACAAAGCAGCGTTTGTTTTACATGTAACATCATATAACCAAGGATATTATAACTAAACAGCAAATGGTAGGCTTGAACAGAACAAACAGTAAAAACTATATACATTATATACAGATTTAGGGTTTTGGTATTGTGGATAGTAGTTTCAGCTGGGTGGCATTGTCTTTTTAGATCGTTGGATCACCTCTGAAATACTAGTTAGCCTTTATCTAAGTCAAATGAAGGATGATCTGTATTGTTGTAATGCATTGTAAATAGGTAGGTTTTCAATTTTTTACGAAACTCGATGATCTCAGTTATCATTCTTAGGTCATCTGGGAGGGAGTTCCAGATTGTTGGGGCTGCGTGTGAGAACGCTCTGTTGTTTGTTAATTTGTTTGCTTTTATGAAGTCTTTGGGAGTTTTTAGTTTGTTTAATTGCCCTTTCCGTTTAGTAGATTTTGCATGTTCTTTACTGATTAAGTTACTTAGCATGACTGGGGCCATATCATTTAGAGATTTAAATGAAGTTATTAAAGTTTTATATACTATTCTGCTTTGAATTGGGAGCCAGTGAAGGGATGCAAGTATTGGAGTTATATGTTGATGTGAATGTACTTTTGATATTATCCTTGCTGCAGCATTTTGTGCAAGCTGAATTCTTTTAATGTTTTGTTTTGTTGTACCTAATAAAATTAGATTAGCAAAGTCAAAATGTGGGGTTATGGTAGCTATTATAGCTATACAATGGTAGCTATTATAGCTATACAATGCAAGGTTCCATATTAGGAGTCACCACCTAGGAAAAGGATCTAGGTGTCATCATAGATAACACTGGTCAACAATTTTTTACAAAAGTCATGTTACTGAAATAAAAATAGTCATTTCTTATCAATTTTTATATGCTGAACACGAATATGACAGTGAAATTGTAAAGCTGGCTCTAGTTTTTTTGTAATCTACAAGAATTAATGTTTACATTACAAAATGCATGTCTATAGTAAATATAATAGGCCTTCGGTTAATACCTGTAAAAAACCAAGTCATAGACTACTTCTTAGATTTTTTCGCCTGTCTCTTGTATAGCTGTTTGGGAGCTTCTCTGGGGAGTGTCCAGCAGTAGTCAGCCAACACTGTAGTGGACCATTTTCCATGGTATCTTTGCTCCATCGTTGCGATATCCTGGTGAAAACGTTCACCCTGTTCATCACTAACCATACCACAGTTGTCAGGAAAGAAATCGAGATGGGAATCAAGGAAATGGATCTTCAGAGACATATTGCAGCCAAGTTTCTGATACTGCATCAGCATGTCTTCTACTAGTTCCTTGTAATTTTCTGCCCTAACATTCCCGAGAAAGTTTGTTGATACTAGGTGAAAAGCATTCCATGCTTGTTTCTCATCACCCTGCAGCAAGTTGTTGAACCGGTCATCTTTGAAGAGCTCTCGAATCTGAGGACCCACAAAAACTCCCTCTTTAATCTTTGCTTCGCTGAGTCGAGGGAATTTTTCATGCAGGTATCGGAAAGCTGGCGAAGTGCAGTCCATGGCTTTCACGAAGTTTTTCATCAAACCTACTTTGATGTGAAGGGGTGGTAGCAGGATTTTGTGAACCTCAACCAGAGCTGGGTGCTGGATATTCTTCTCTCCAACTGTTACATTTTGTCTGCGATTCCATTCCTTCCGCAAGTAGTGCCAATCCCTTGCTCGGCTCTCCCACTCACATAAGAAACACATATATTTTATATATCCCTGCTGCAGTCCCATTAAAAGGGCAACTACCTTCAAGTCACTACAGAGGTGCCAGCTGTATGTTTATGTTTATTTATTTGATATACCGCCCTACTTTATCAATCAGAGCGGTTTACAATTCACAAACAATTAGAAACAGGCGCAGGGCCAGAAAGGAGGAAAGGAAGTTACAATTGTTGATATAATAGAACGAGAGAAAGGATACAGGACTATACGTAGGGGACAGGATCAGACAAGAGGGGAGGGAAGGTCAAGGAAAAGAGGTGGGTTTTTAGGTCTCACTTGAAGGTGGCGTGATGGGGTTCTAACCAGAGGGAGGTGGGGAGTGAATTCCAGAGTGCGGGGCCGATGAAAAAGAAAGCAGAGGAGCGGGTGGATTGAAGGTGAGCAAGGGAGGGGGAAGGGAGATTAAGGCAGTTAAGGTGGAAGGAGCGGGGAGTGTGTCTGAGGGTGTGGAATGTAATAAGGTCTGCCAGGTATTGTGGTGTACTAGTGTGAAGAGCCCTGTGAACTAGAGTAAGTAACTTAAATGGAGTGCGAAAGGAGTGGAAGTCAGTAGATGCTTTAAGTTATCGTATGTCTCTTTTATGTGGACGGCATGCGCTACTGGAATAGATGGAAGACAGTTTCCATTGTTCAAAAGCACAGCCTTCAGACTCAGTTTCGAACAGTCTATAAATAGTCTCCAGTCTTGTGGGTCATGAGTGATTTTTAAGGCATTCATGAGGCTTTCAATATCGGAACAGAATACCAGATTACTTTGCTTTCCGACTGCGTATAGTACACTGCTGACGTCAGATGGCTTCAGCAGCCGTCTGGCAGTAGTATTGCATTGCATCAGAAAATGATGCAATCAACTCTGGATGATGTGTGCATGCTGGTATTATGCAATGTGATACAATATTACATCATTCAAGGCTTATTTGGGATGTTGTTGATGTCCTACTGGATAAATTTACACGGTGAAACGTCAAAAATGAACTACATGCAATATCTTCAAAACGAGAGCCAATACATTTTTTTAAATGTTATATTCGTGTTCAACTCACCAAGATTCTACAGATTAGGGCCTTTTAAAGTCAGTAACGATTTCAATGTTGACCAGTGTAATACGTTGAAATACTATGCTCAGTGTACAGCGACAGCTAAGAAATCTAATAGAATGCTAGGAAATATAAGGAAAAGAATGGAGAATAAAATAAAGAATATTATAATGCTTCTGTATCGCTCCATGGTGCAACCATACCTTCGAGTACTGCGTGCAGTTCTGGTCCCCACATCTAAAAAAAGAAATAGTAGCATTGGAAAAAGTACAGAGAAAGGTGACCACTGTTAGAAACAGGGTACTGGGCTTGACAGACCATTGATCTAACCCAGTATTACAATTATTATGCATTGAACAAAGCATATGACAGCAGAAAGCCCAGTTTGCCCATGCAGTATGCCCTAATTATCCCTGTGCACACCATAAAAATATATCCATGCTGCCATTTACAGAACCTTGACCACTTGTAGGATACTACTCTTTCTACAAGTCAATTTTTCTTTTACGAGGGGGTACCCAAAAAAAACAGGAATAACATTGCCGTGGGCGGAGCTTGTGTAGTACGCACTTCTGCCGCTAGGCGTGTATAGTGCAACTCATTGTCAGTTCAGTGCCGCCTGTGTTGTCGACCTGGCTTGTTCTGTTCATCTGCAGTGATTGTTTTTGCTAGCGCTGTTTTGTTCTTGTTTCTTTTTTTATGATGACAAGTTTAAGTGAACAACGTGCAGCTGTGAAATTTTGTTTTCTACTCGGTAAAAATGCTGCTGAAACTGTTTTAATGTTAAAAACAGCTTATCAAGATGACGCTATGGGAAAAAGTCAAGTGTACCAGTGGTTTGCTCGGTTTAAAAATGGCGACATGTTGATTGATGACAAACCTCGTTCTGGGCGTCCATCAACTGCCCGAATCAATGAAAATATTGAAAAAATTAGAGAGCTTGTGTTCACAGACCGTCGACAGACAATTGATCAACTGTCAGAGATTAGTGGGTTATCTTGGAGCTCGGTTCAGCGAATTTTAACGGAAGATTTGGGAATGAAAAGGGTTGCTGCCAAGTTTGTTCCTCGGGTTCTGACTGACAATCAAAAGGAACATCGAGATGAAACATGTCGTGTTTTGAAACAACAGCTTGAAACTGATCCAGATTTTCTGTCAAAGGTCATTACAGGTGATGAGTCATGGTGCTATGGTTACTACCCAGAAACAAAGCAACAGTCAAGCCAATGGAAGACGTCATCTTCACCCCGTCCAAAAAAATGTCGTCAAGTCAAATCAAACATCAAAACAATGCTGATTTGCTTTTTTGATGCCAAGGGGGTAGTTCATTCAGAGTTTGTTCCCCCAGGTCAGACCGTCAATCAAACCTTTTATTTGGAAGTTTTAAGAAGATTGCGCAATAGTGTTAGTCAAAAAAAGACCCGATTTGTGGCAGACAGGAGACTGGTTCTTCCACCACGACAACGCACCTACACACACAGCCATCTCTGTTAGACAGTTTTTGGCTAAAAATGGCATGGTTCCGCTGCCCCACGCACCTTACTCGCCTGACCTGGCTCCGTGCGACTTTTTCTTATTTCCACGCATGAAAAGGGGCATGAAAGGACACCGATTTGACAACATTGAAGAAGTCAAGAAAAAAAAGAGGGAGGAGCTGTCAGCCGTTTCTAAAGATGACTACAAAAAATGTTTCGAACAGTGGAAGCACCGGTGGGACAAATGTATCAGTTGTAATGGAGAGTATTTTGAAGGGGATAAGGTTGTTTTGTAAAGAATTTGAAATAAATAGCTTTTAAAAAATAATTCCTGTTTTTTTTGGGTACCCCCTCGTATGTGCTGGTTCTCAACTATCCCGGGAGCATAAATACAAGGAAAGAAATCCTGTACGCCATCCAGTACTTATTGCTCTCTACCCTTCTCCCCCACATCTTCCCATCAACTTCTATAATAATCTAAACAACTACCAAAACTAGTGTGGCTGTTGCACTATATTCAACCTCTTAAGTACCTGTGGATTTACTGCACAATACTCGGCACCTTCAACCTTCCAGCACTGACCTGGTTGCTTTCTGGAGAGTCAGTCTACTGGTACCAACTATCCACCTGGTCTCCTGCAGTATCACTAGGTTATGCTTCCACTCTGCCCTTTGTTTTGACCCTCTCACCTCTCCATTTGCCTCTGCGTTTGAAAGAGTGATAGCTTTGTTGTTTACAATTCTGACAACCTTCCAGTCCTATTCCTACCACTGTCACAGAATAATAACAGCTGATTAGAATCATTAGACTTATCTGGTCTGCCCTGTTCCACTTGCTTTGCAATGCCATAGACCCCAGGTGATTTCTGACTCTTCCTTCTTTGCCATTAGGAATTTTCTGTGCTTATACCAAATATGCATTTTCAAATAGGCCCCTCCTCTCGTCTCCTCTCCTGATCACAGATCCACAGGAATAAATACAAATATTCACACACACAGAGTAACATAATAGCATAGCAAATTATGGCAGATAACACAGTAAATGATGGCAGATAAAGGCAGTATGGTCCATCTAGTCTGCCCAGTAAGGTGACTAGAGTTGTAGAGTTGCACATGCTGCTCTGTGCAGGTCACTCCCCATCTATGCCTTTGCTTAATGATGTATGTGTCACTCCAGGCAGGTTACCCCTCTCTGTTCATGAAGTTACATACATTTGTTTTGATTCCATCCTGTTGCTATAGGGTGATCCTCTGTGTCTGTCCCATGCCTTTTTGAATTCAAACACTATTTTTGTTCCCACCACCTCCTTCAGGAGGGTATTCCAGGCATCCACCACCCTTTCCGTGAAAAGTATTTCCTGGCGTTACTTTTAAGTTTATCTCCTTACAACTTCATTAATGTCCTGGTAACAGAGGAACTGTTGCCAGGGATGGATATCATCTGGTCAGGAGTTCCCACTAGCAGTTTTTAAAGGGCAGCAAGGACAGACAAAGCAATCAAGCACAGACAAAAATTAAACAGGGAAACAGGTAATCGCAGTGCAAGTAATGAGGATTGTTGTGAGATACACAGCATATTGTCTATGTTCTGGCCAGATCATTATAAGCAGGGCCAGCTCCAGAGTTGGCTCAAGATGCTGATGCCCTAAGCCAGGGGTCTGCAACCTTTAAGACATAAAGAGCCACTTGGACCCGTTTCCGAAGGGAAAAAAAAAAACTGGGAGCCGCAAAACCATTGCGACATTTAAAACAAATCTAACACTGCATATATTGTTTCTTACCTTAATGCTATATACGACCCCCTACTTTTCCTGTTAAAATATAGGTGTTTGGCCTATACTCGCCGTATAAGACTACCCCTCTTCCTTCGCACACCAAAAAAAATACGCCAGAAAATATCACAACAACAAGTAACAATATTTGATTTCAAAATTATGATGATTTTGTAGTCAAATCACTAATATGAAATAAAATTATTTTTTCTACCTTTGTTGTCTGACCAATTTATTCTTTGATCATGCTGGTCCCGATCTGAGGCTTCTGCTTTCCTGTCTTCTCTTAGCTCTCTTTCTGTGGTCTATGGTCCATCTGCCATTTCTTATCTCTTCTTTCGTTTTCTTCACTTCTTTCCATCAGCCTATTTCCAGTCCCAGTAACCCTCCCCAATATCAGCCCCTTTCCAGTCCTCACTCCCAGTACCTTCCAATGTCAACTTGCATTCCCATGATTGCCACTGGTGTCCATCTCCTTCCAGTCCCCCTCCTTCCCCACTGACCAGTCCCTTCTAGTACAAATACCATGGCAGCCCCTCTCCGATCCAGTTCCCTGAACCCCACCCCACATCAAAGCCCAATTGAAGAATTAGCCCCCCGTTATCTTCCAGGGCCAGCAGCTCTATCCTCCCCTCCCCACAATCAGCCCATGCCCAGTCAAAGCCCCCCAATCAGCTCGCTTCCAGTGCTAATCCCCCCTCAACCCCATTACCAGTCCTAGCCTCCCCTAATCAGCTCATTTCCAGTGCTAGTCCCCTCAACCCCATTACCAGTGCTCCATCCCTCCATGTCAGCCCCCTCCATCCATCCATATCAGCTCCCTCCCTCCATGTCAGCCCGCCTCCCCAATCCCTCCATGTCAGCCCCCTCCCTCCATCCATATCAGCTCCCTCCCTCCATGTCAGCCCCCTCCATCCCTCCATGTCAGCCCCCCTCCCTCCATCCATATCAGCTCCCTCCCTCCATGTCAGCCCCCTCCATCCCTCCATGTCAGCCCCCCTCCCTCCATATCAGCTCCCTCCCTCCATGTCAGCCCCCTCCATCCCTCCATGTCAGCCCCCCTCCCTCCATCCATATCAGCTCCCTCCCTCCATGTCAGCCCCCCTCCCTCCATCCATAACAGCTCCCTCCCTCCATGTCAGCCCCCCTCCCTCCATCCATATCAGCTCCCTCCCTGCAAGTCAGCACCCTCCCTCCCTCCATGTCAGCCCCCCTCCCTCCATCCATATCAGCTCCCTCCCTCTGTCAGCCCCCTCCATCCCTCCATGTCAGCCCCCCTCCCTCCATCCATATCAGCTCCCTCCCTCTGTCAGCCCCCTCCATCCCTCCATGTCAGCCCCCCTCCCTCCCTCCCTCCATCCATATCAGCTCCCTCCCTCCATGTCAGCCCCCCTCCCTCCATCCATCCATATCAGCTCCCTCCCTCCATGTCAGCCCCCCTCCCTCCATCCATCCATATCTGCTCCCTCCCTCCATGTCTGACCCCCCCCCTCCCTCCATCTCAGCTCCCTCCCTTCTTCTGCAGCCGCGGCTCCCTGCCTCTTAGGGAACCGCGGCTGTGCTTTTAAAATCATCTCGGAGCCCTTCCTGTCTTGACGGGCTCCGTGCAGCATTGTCCCGCCTCCAAAACTTCCTTTAGAGGCGGGACAATGCTGCACGGAGCCCGTCAAGACAGGAAGGGCTCCGAGATGATTTTAAAAGCACAGCCGCGGTTCCCTAAGAGGCAGGGAGCCGCGGTTCCCTAAGAGGCAGGGAGCCGCGGCTGCAGAAGAAGGGAGGGAGCTGACATGGAGGGAGCCCATAACGCCACGTTTAAATACATCTTACAACACTATTGCCTGTCACCGGGCGGGCAGTGTGCTCCGGAGCCGCGGCAAAGGTGAGAAAGAGCCGCATGCGGCTCCGGAGCCGCGGGTTGCCGACCCCTGCCCTAAGCAAACATCAAGCTTTACACCCTCCTCCCCCAGACTGTCCAAATCTATCATTTGTTTTTCAATACCCTGCTCTTTGTCCAGCCCCCCCCCTGTCCCCCCCCCCCACCCACCACTAGGTAACTGCCTGGTTTGTCTAGTGGTTGGGCCAGCCTTGGTTATAAGATGTATGAGATTCACTTGCCTAGCACAGATCAGGGCATCTTCAGCCTAACTGCAAAACAGCATGCAAGGTGGATGAGTCTGAGCTATGCTGGAGACCAATCTAGGCTCGACATTGTGCCTCACCACACACTACCCTGAAATTAATACTATGTAATTTAACAGTAAATCTGGAGCTTGTTTAACATTGGACCTTGCCCAAGGGTGGTGGTTAAGAAAGATGACAGGATTTGTGAAAGAGGCAGAAATTAGGGAAGGCAATTGAGTGACTAATCAGATATAGCGTAGTTACTCACCTATAACAGGTGTTCTCTGGGGACAGCAGGAATCAGTCCTCACATATGGGCGACATCGGCACTGACAGAGCCTGCATGGATTCACTACCAAGCTTTCAAAGAAAACCTTTGGGAGTTAGACCATGCATGGCGGTCACCTTCCTGCCCAAGGGTGCCATCTTACTCAGAATGATGACATAGCTAAATCAAGCATAAAAAGAAAAACAATTCCACAGGGAAGAGGAAGGATTGTGAGGACTGATTCCTGCTGTTACAGGTGAGTAACTACGCTTTCTCCAAGAACAAGCAGAAGTCAGTCCTCACATATGGGACTCCCAAGCTACAGGCTAATGAAAAAACCTGTAGGAACCCCCAATGACGCAAAAAAAGCAAATTGGGCAGGGCAGAAAGGAGCGCTGAATGGCTTGAAGTCCAGAGACACAGCTGCAGCATTGGGCATGGAATCACCTCACCGGTAACCTGAATACAATGGGCCGAAGGAGTTGCACTATTCCCCAAAGAGGTGACAAAGTACTGCCTGGCCAAAGGTGCCGTCATGCTGTGAGCTTTCTTTCACGCAGCAATGTGCTGCAGATATGGACCGAAGACCAGGTGGTGGCCCAGCAAACGTCCAGCAGAGGGACCGAGCACAGGTGGGTCACCAAGGCCGCCATGGTGCGCACATTATGTGCGGTAACATGAAGCTCCAGGGAGAGTCCAGCTTGCTCGTAGGAGAAGGAGATGCAGTCTGCCATCCAGGTAGACAGGGTACATTTGGAGACAGCAACCTCAAGTCTGTTAGCGTCATAGGAGACGAACAGCTGCAATGAGCAGCAATGGAGGTGTGTCCTCTTAAGGTAGAAGGACAAAGCCCTCTTGCATTCCAGGGTGTGTAACGAGGCTTCTGCTCAGGAGGCGTGAGGCCTGGAAAAACAAGGCGGGAAGGACAATCTTCTGGTTCATGTGAAAAGTGGACACCCACCTTAGGAAGGAATTTAGGGCGTGTATGGAGAACGACCCTATTTCTGTGGAACCAGGCGTAGGGGGCGTGAGCCACCAACGCTTGCAGTTCACTGACTCTTCTGGATGAAGTGAGCACTAACAGGAACACTACTTTCCATGAAGTACTTGAGAAGGCACGTAGCCAGAGGCTCAAAAAGGGGAGCCATCAGCTTCTCAAGAACGATGTTCAGGTCCCATGCCATGGGCGATGGACGTAAAGAGGGCTGCAAGGTGAGAAGCCCCCTCATGAAGCGGCCCACCAGCAGGTGCACAGAGACGAGCTGGCCGTTGACAAGATGATGATGCACCGCTAGGGTACTGAGGTGCACCCTGACAGAATTGGACTTCAGACCAGTCCGGGAGAGGTGCAGGAGCAGGAAAAAGGATTGAGATTCTTGTCTGAGCACCAGATGGAGACTTGACACCACTTGAAGGCATACACTCGGCACACAGAATCCTTGCGCGATGCCAGTAGAATGTCCTCTACCTCCCTGGAGAGGCGGAAGTGCGCTATGACTAGCCTTTCAGCATCCATGCCATCAGGGCAAGGGACTGGAGATTGGGATGGAGAAGGGTCCCAGCCCAGAGGTATCGGGGCCACTCGGGACAGCTGCAGGAGCAGGGGGAACCACTGCTGTCGGGACCACCAAGGGGCAATGAGAATTATGGAAGCCCTTTCGCCTTCGGCATCAGGTCGAGAGCTCCGAGTCCGGGTACCTGATAAGGGTACCTGATAACTTATCTCCAGCGCCAGGAATCGGACTTGGTCTTCAGCCTCGACTTGGATGATGTTTGGAGCCCACGGGGGAGGTCCTTGGAGGATGATACCTAGGCTGAAGGTCCGCAACCTCTGGGCTTGGATCAAGCATGCCCATGCAATGCTGAGTTGTTGGCCACGGTCCCTGAAGGCAGCGACTCCATGCTCGAAACTGGCACCACATTAGAGTCCTTTGAGTCAACCAGCTCCTTACGCTACTGCTAACGATTCTTCCGGCTCTTGACTGACATGTTCAGCCCCTAGGCACCAGGTGCAACAACTGTGGTGGTCCATGATGGACATGGTGTGGGGGCATTTGCCACATTGCTTGAATCCACATACTGTAGACATAGCAGGGAACACGGCACCTGCAAGGTCAAACTCACACATCTCAGTCAGGGAGGGCATGAGCGAACTCCAGCACACACAAAAAGAAAAATATACCTGAGAAAAAGTGCAACTCCGAGGTGAGGACAGACTCAGGGGGTGAGAAGTGATCATGGAATAGACCGGCAAAAAAAAGAGCATGAAAACGTACAGGATAAGACGGAAGAAAAATTGACTTTTACCAGAGACACAGGATGTCTGCAGGGCTCCACAGAAAAAAGAAGACCGAGAAAGATGGCAACCTTATGTAGAAAGGTGACCACATGTGCGGTCTAACTCCTAAAGGCTTTCTTTGAAAGCTGGGGAGTGAATCTTCATGGGCTCCATCAGTGCTGACGTCACCCATATATGAGGGCTGACTTCCTGCTTATTCCCGGAAAAGAACAGCATTACAACCTGCTGTGTTCTCAAGTTATGGATGCTGGCCTTGGGCAGATTGTAGCCAGGTCCCCTAGCTAGAGCCCTACTAAGCAAATGGCAAAGGAAGGACAAAAATAGCAACTCTTCAGGGGAGGTGGGAGGGTAGTGAGGACTGATTCCTGCTGTCCCTGAAGAACATCTGTTTCAGGTGAGTAACTACGCTTTCTCCAGGAACAAGCAGGAAGTCAGTGCTCACTTATGGGACTCCCCAGCTACAGGCTACTGAGCCTGTAAACCAAAAACACCTCCGCGAAGCCGTGAGCAGAATCGATGCCCAAAGGATCCCGAGACCTCGGGGGCCTGGGGCGAAGCTTTCAGTAGCCGTCAAAGGGCAGGAGTTGCTTATACCCCAAATAGACTGCGAAGAACAGCCTGGCTGAAGGCGCTGTCTCGGCGGGACTCCTTCTCCAGGCAGTAGTGGACAGTGAAGTGTTTGCTGAAGACCAGGTCGCAGCCCGGCAGATGTCCGTTAGAGGCACTGAGCGCAGCAAAGCCACCGAAGCCACCTTGCGTGGTAACCCGCCGACCCAACAGGGCGCCCGCCTTTGCTTGGGCAAAGGCAATGCAGTCTGCCACCCAGATGGAGATGGTGCGCTTGGTGACTGCCTGCCCCAGGCAACTGGTGTTGTAGGCGACAAAGAGCCAATTGGACTTGCGATGATCCTGGGTACGCTGCAGGTAGAAGGCAAGAGCCCTCTTGCAGTTGAGTATGCAACACCGCCAATTCCTGGTTGGCATGCAGTCTTGGGAAGAAGGTCGGTAGGACTATCTCCTGGTTGAGATGAAAGTCCAAGACCAACTTCGGTAGGAACTTGGGATGGGTGCAGAGGACCACCCTGTTCCCGTAGAACCTGGTGTATGAAGCCTCAGCCATGAGGGCCTGAAGTAGGTTGACTCGGCGAGCCGAACTCAAATCCACCAGGAAGACCACCTTCCAGGAGAGATGCCGAAGTGAGCACCTCGCCATCGGCTCGAAGGGCGCTCGTGTGAGCTGAATCAGCACCACGTTGAGGTCCCAACTCCACCGGCGGAGGTTGGATGGAAGGCTTGGAAAGCAATAGACCTCGCATGAAGCAAGAGACCAAGGGTTGTCCCGAGAGGGGTTTTCCCTCGACGGGGAGGTGGTTCGCTGAAATGGCGCATCCTGACCGAATTGGATTTCAGCCCAGCCTTCGAGAGGTGGAGGAGGTACTGGAGGATCCACCGGGTAGAGCAGGAGAACGGGTTGATCTGAAGCTCGGAGCACCAGGTCGAGAAACGTCGCCACAAAGTCATACGCCTATCTCACTGAGTCCTTCCTTGACGCGAGGAGGCTCTCCAACGCCCTCTGAGAAACGCAGCGGAGCTAAGGCGACCCGTTCAGCCACCAGGCTGCAAGGGACAGGGAGGCCAGGTTCGGGTGGAACACCCAACCCTCCTCCTGTGTCAACAGGCCCAGGGGCACAGTCCAGGGGGACTGGGGGCTCGAACGAGAGCAGGAGTAGAAACAGGAACCAAGGCTGTTGAGGCCAAGAGGGGGCCACGAGGATCACCGAAGCTCGGTCCCACTAAATCTTGTGGAGGGTCCTCGCAATGAGAGGAATGGGAGGGAACGAGTAAAAAAGGTTGGAGGTCCAGCTGAAGAGGAACGCATCCGGAGCCACCCTGCTCGAGTGCGGAACCGGGCCGCAGAAGCGGGGGAGCTGCGCATACACCGGACTGGCAAACAGGTCCATGGATGGGGTCCCCCACCGATGGAACAAGATGCCGGCGACCTCCAGATCCAAGCGCCACTCATATGGGCAGAGAATCCTGCTGAGTTTGTCCGCGAGGACATTCTCCTGGCCAGGAAGGTAGACCGCTTGCAGGGTCATCCCCCGGTGAGACGCGAAGGAGCAAAGGATGATCGCCTCTCGGCAGAGGAGGTATGATCCTGTTCCCCCCTCCTTGTTGATGTAAAACATAGCTACCCTGTTGTCGGTCTGCACGAGCACAGACTTCCCTCTCAGATGGCCCTCAGGGCCCATCGGATCGCCAAACCTCGAGCAGGTTTATCTGCTGCTGAGACTCCTCAGGTGACCACTGCGCCCCTGGATGCACAATGCACCACAGTGGGCTCCCCACCCCAGCAGGGAAGCATCCATCGTTAGGACGAGCTCGTGCTGTGGGGTGCAGAAGGGCATTCCCCAAAGGAGACTTCGGGGGTCCCGCCACCAACCCAGGGAGTTGTGGAGACTGCGGGAGACCCAGATAGGATCTCTGAGGTGGCCGAAGGCCTGGCTCCATTGTGCCCTGAGGCATCACTGGGCTGTCTGCATGTGCATGCAAGCGTGGGAGACCACATGGACAGTGGAGGCCATGTGCCCGAGGAGGTGCAGCATGGCCCACGCCATAACCCAAGTCCTGTTTTGGACCTGGGATTCCATGGCCCAAAGGCGGTCTGCTCGCTCCGTGGGAAGGAAGGCGGTCGCCCGCACCATGTCAAGGCGTGCGACAATGAATTCCAGGGTCTGCACCGGCTCGAAGTGGGACTTGGAGTAATTGACCAGGAAGCCGAGGCGCTCGAGAAGGATTGTGTGCGACGCCACCAGGCGGGCTTCGCCAATCGAGGACCCTGTGATGAGCCAGTCATCAAGGTAGGGGAGGAGGGGTATGCCCTGCCGCCTGAGGAAGGTGGCAGCCGCGGAGAGGCACTTTGTGAAAACCCACGGTGCGGACACGAGCCTGAAGGGGAGCACTCTGTACTGGTAGTGTCCCCCCTGCACCCTGAAGCGCAGGTATTGCCTGTGCTGGGGGTGAACTAGGATATGGGCGTAAGCGTCCCTGAGGTTTAAGGAGCACTGTCAATCACCCTGCTGTAGGAAGGGCAGCAGCATGCCAAGCGATAACATTTTGAACTTCTCCAGCACGAGAAACTTGTTGAGGTTTCTGAGGTCGAAAATGGGGCACAGGCCCCCCGTCTTTTTCGGGACAAAAAAGTAGTGGGAGTAGAATCCCTGACCTCAAAGGTGCCGTGGTACCTTCTTGACCGCCCGTTGGATGAGAAGGTTGGACAGTTCCCGCTGCAAGGTGGTCAGGTGCGTGAGGAGCTAAGCAAGCTCCGCTGAGGAGAAGGGAGGAGGGCTCTTGTCCAGGCGGAGACGGTATCCGTCTTGGATCACCTGGAGGACCCAGATGTCCGTCGTGATCAATGCCCACTCTGGGGCAAATAGGGATGGGCATCCCCCCACCGGCAGAAGAGCTGCCGGGGGCGAGAGGCTATGTGGTATACAAATCTGTCTAAGTAAATAAAATAAATAAATAAATGCCGATGATGTCAAAACCCCTGCGTAGCTTGGGGCGGCGCCGGTAGTTAGGTCTTAGGCCCTTTAGGTTTACGGTGGCCATGTGCACCTCCCTTCCCCTGTGTGCTGGGAGCAGGTGCAGAGGTGGGTGGGAAAGGCGGGTAACCCCGGTAAGGGAGCCCTTTCCTTTGGAAGAACAGCTTCTTGGTTTGCTGCTTCTTCCTAGGGAGGGAGGAGGTTTTGCAAAAGAGACGAGTTTTAGTCGTGAACTCAGTTTCTATCTCAGTGGTCTTATCCTCCATAGGTTTACCAAACAGTTGCTCGCCGAGGGAAGGGACGTCCAAGAGCTTCTCCTGGACCCACTGCTCCAGGTCCGAGGACTGGAGCCATGCCTGGCGTCGGGCCCTGATGCTAGCTGCTGCCACCCGGGCAGAGGACACAAACCCATCATATGCAGTGTGGGAGAGGTACTTCGAACACGCCGCAACGGATTTCAGGACGGTTTGGAACCTTAGAAGAGGTTCATCCCCGAGGCACGCGGAGAACTTGCCAAGCTCCTTGGTGAGGTCATGCAGAAACATGCCCATATACAACTGGCATGCCTAGATACAGCAAGTGAGCATAGAACTCTGATAGGCCTTACGCCCCACAGCATCGAGAGCCCTTGACTTCCTACCTGGGGGGACTGAAGAGTGAGACTTCGGGCTTTTTTGCTTCCATATTGCCGATTCCACAACCATGGAAATGTGCGGAAGCTGGGTCTTTCGGAACCCCGGGCCACGCTTGACACTACATGGTGTCGAGGTGCTTGCTCACAATGGGGACCGAAGCAGGTGTCTCCCACATGTGGAGTAGCAGCCTTGACAGTATGGGGGGACTGGGACAGCAAGAGACTCCCAAGGCAGGGACTCATACTTTAGAATATTGAGCAACTCAGCTCGCGGCTCCTCTACAGTCTGCATAGCCAGGCTGAGGGCCCGTGCCATGTCCCACACGGACGGCAGGAACGATGTGTCCTCAGGCGGCGAACACCTCTGATAGGCAGGTGGGGACGGTTCTGAAGGGAGATCCCTGTGGGCACAGATCTCCGGGGAAGTATCCCCGTCCGACTCCTAGCCCAAGAGGTCCGAGGAGGAGTCTGACTCGGGCAGGTCACCCCGTCCAGAGGCCGGGGTCCGCTTGGAGCCAGAGGCCTTGGAGGATCACACTCCCGAGGACCGAGAAGACGAACGAGACCGGTGCCAAGGATCCTCATGAGGCCCATGGCCTCTCAGGGGTTTCCAGGGCGGGTTTTGGTGTCCCTCTCGAGGGAACCTCGGTCTTGAGGCACAGAACAGCCATGCTGAGCATGAGCGTCTGCTGGGTAGCTAAGGCAGCAGAAATGCTGTGCTCTAGTGCCAGCATTCTGGACTTCCACGCGGGCGTGGGAGTCTGCGACACTGACACTGGGGTTACCGGGTCTGGCGTGGAGGAGAAGAGGGGGTCCTCACCAGGATGACCCTCAGGAGACCGGGCGCCATCGCCGGAGGCCTCTGTATCTGTATGAGGTACCTTTTGAAGCCGCTCCTTGTCCGACTCTCGGGAACACGCAGGGAGCTAAGCGACCAAGCGTGAGAGCATTCATGCTTATCCGGAGCCCCCGACAGCGACTTCGAGGCCTTCTTCTTACGCCGCTCCACTTCAGGGGACCCCTGGCCGAAGTGCTGCTGAGAACACGAAGCCAAAGTGGGGGATCCCACCAGCAGAGAGACAACCGAGGGTGCCGCCGAGGATTTTGGGGCCACCTTACGGAAAATGTCATCGGACTTCTGCTTACAAGTAAGCAGGGCCTTGGAGGCCATTTTTTTGCAAAGAGAATAGAGCTCCGGGTCATGGTCGGCCCCAAGACACCGAAGACAACAGTCATGGGTGTCCGTGAGCAACATGTTTTTGGAGCATCTGTCACATTTTTTAAAACCGGTGGCCATAGTGGCAAAAAGGACCCCCGCTAGGTCGAAGACCCTTGCGGCCAGCGGTTGAGAGAGAAAAAAGGGCACGAAGCCCGCAACAGTGAAAAAATCTTTTAATGAAGGATAGCCCCTCCCTCGAGGAAAAAAGGAGAGCAGGGGAGGACGGAAGAGGACCGGCGTTACCGAAAAAAACACAGCCCAGAGGCCGAAAACGAAACACTTTTTCCAAGGGACGAGGACATGTGCCCGAAGGGCTCCGCGAAAAAAGGGAGACTGAGCAAGATGGCACCTTTGGGCGGGAAGAGGACCACGCATGCATGGCAGCAATCCGAAAGGCTTTCTTTGAAAGCTGTGGAATTGCTCCGCGCGGGCTCTGTCGGTACTGACGTCACCCGTAAGGGAGGACTGACTTCCTGCTTGTTCCTGGAGAAAGTATTTATTTACTATGTACCATGGTAGCTTTCTTTCTTTGGCACCAAACTTCCTTTTTAAACACTGGCTTTCACTGTGGCTGGTTTTCTCCCGATTGTGGATGACATGCTCTGCGCTTTGTGATACGAGGTATTTTTGGTTCATTCTAGTTGTTTTCAGTCCAGGACATATTTTCTGTACCCAGTCAGATATACAAATTTGACAAGTTTTAAGATTTTGTTGGTTAAACGGGATATATAAGTATGCTGCTACCCATATGCATTTTAAAATAATATTAGGTCCTTAAGTTTGTCAAAAGAATTGCACTAGTTATTTTTATTTATTTATGTATACATTTCTTCTATACCGCTGCTTCCAGAGATCAAGGGTGGTTTACAGTTAACAACTGAACAACTTTTACATGGAACAGTGGTATTAACTATTTACAGGGAACATATTATACAAACAAACTTGTGTGTCAACTTTCTATTTACAAAGAGGACATCCTGGTAGAGAGCGTGTTGTAGTTGGTGAGCAGAGATTCTTGCGCTGAGCATGGCACCATGGAAAGTCTTCTTGCCAATATCGTCAAGAAGCTTAAGATCTCTGCCTGGAGAGTTGTTGGAATGTGTCCGCGTGGACTTAGAGCACTTAAGGGCAGATCCCACCACAATGGATTGGGGTGAGAGTTGGGTCTTGTCGAATCCTGGAGAGGATTGGACTTGGTATTTTAAGTCCAGTTTGCGTGTAGAGGGGGGTCCCGAGCTGGGGCTTTGCCAAAGCTGGAGGAGGTTCTCCTGCAGTAGGGGATGCACCGGAATCATTGCAGGGGCTTTCGGGGTCTCGAGGAATTTCCGCGCTGCTTGGGTTTCTGGACGCTGGTCTGAGGGCTGTCCAGTAGTAGGGAGGTCTATAGCTGATGCCAGTTTGCAGAGAAATCTGGGATAAGTGAGGTCCTCTGGGATGCTGGTGGCGGGATCTGCCGGTGCGGGCGCTAAATCGAGCCCCGAGGTTTCCGCAGTCATAGGTGGCTCAGGGTCAGTTGGGACAGCAGTGTTACAGGACGGCAGGGGAGCCGTCTCTGTAGGTGTAGACTCTGTGGACACGGCTAGTGATCCAGGGACCTTCGGGTCCGATGAAGTAGAGGTAGGTGCTTGATTTTTTGCCCATTGGTCAAAGAGGCTGGAGAGAAAGTTTGAAATCTGCATTAAGTCTGGGTGTTGAACTTTGTACTGTGCCTCAAGCAGCGTGGGGAAGGCGGTCTCTCCACCCTCTCTGGGTTCTGAATGAGAGGAAGGGGGGGAGAACATAGGAGGGGCTGCTGGAGGGTGCATAGATGTGCCTGTGGGAGGATCTGTGCTTGTCCCTGCTCCTATGCCTGTAGTACCTCTTGTGAGCATGTCTGCTGCTGGAGCTGCTGCTGCTGCTTCTGTGCCTGCGATGTCTGTGATGTCTCTTTGGGGCTGGGCTGCTGCTGAGGGAATTGCCCTTTGAGTGCCTCTTCCTATGCCTGTGCTGTCTTACTGAACCTCTGCTACGTTGGCGTGGGTGTCTCCGTGCCAACAGAGAGGCTTGCCAGTGCAGGGGGAAGTGCCCTGGGCTGCCTGGTGATGCAGTCCATGATGCAGTCCCATTGCCGTGGTGCCGTCCAATGGCACCACGGGGGCGGAGTCAGGGGAGGACTTGTTGCCGTGGCACCGTGGGCGGAGCAGGAGGCAGAGAAGGAAGGCAAGATGGCTGCCCGTATGCCCTGGAGCTCCCACGTTGTCTGCAGAGGGGGTTCCGGGGAAGCCGGTGGCTGAGAAGAAGCTGCAGGAAGAGTCAGAAGCCCGGAGTGGGAGGCAGGAGTCTCGCGGCTGCGGATGGAGGCCAGGGAGGGCACATCCGGAGCTGCGGAGGAGGTTGGCTGCATCGGAAGAGCATCAGGGGCAGCATGGGTGGCCACGTGGTCAGCAGCAGCATGGTAAGCAGGAGCTTGCAGCGCTGAAGTTCCTACCTGTTGAAGAAGACCCTGGCGGGCATGTTTTCCGAATTTGCTGGCACAGGGGGACATTCTTGCACAGTGAGTGCAGTCCTCCACCCTGTGTGAGACTCCGAGGTATCTCAAGCAAAAGGCATGGGTGTCCTTGGAGTTCATCTTTCTGGAGCAGGTAGGACATTTTTAAAAAACGGGTTTGGGCATAATAGAGGTTGATTGGAGTTTCTGTCTTTGCAAAATTGCTGAAATTGCTGTTTTCGTGAAATTAGATGTTTGATGAAGAGATTGTAGGAAAATCCATCTTGTTGGCAAGGCGGAAGAATGAAGAGTGGCTGGCTAGGGGCGGACCCAGCTATAGAGAGTAGTACTTCCGTCTCGGCGCCGTCGGATGACGACACCTATGGTGGCTGACTCATCCTGCTTGTCCTAAGAGAAAAGGAGTGTTTTGAGTCCTTTTCTGAATAGTTGGAGGTCTTTTGTCATGCGGAGAGTTAGTGGAAGTTCATTCCAGAGGGTGGGGGCAGCAAAAGAAAAGGCTCTGGAGCTTGTGGTTTTCTTTGTACTGCAGATGGTTTTGGGTATGACAAGTGTGAGTGACTTGCATTTTGTCTGCATGATCTGGATTCTGGTGGGGAGTGTAGGAAGGTGGTTAGGTAGGAGGGGGAGATGTTGTTGAGCAGTTTAAATGTTGTAAGGAGTATTTTATATTTTTATATTTTTTTTTTGTTATTTTATATTTTTCCCCTTACCATATATTTGTCCCTCCTTATATAGGCAACACAATCTGTTCCCATTGAGAATTTTACAACCCAAGGTTCGAGTTTTGGCTTTATCTATATGCCAAAACGTGAGTCTCCTTATATTTGAGTATTTTACCTGGGTCTGAACATAAGAACATAAGATATGCCATACTGGGTCAGACCAAGGTCCATCAAGCCCAGTATCCTGTTTCCAACAGTGGCCAATCTAGGTCATACGTACCTAGCAGTTTCCCCAAAAGACACAGGTTCTGCAATGCTTGTACTGGGTCAAGCATTGATATCATGGGTCCCTTCTTAATAATGGTTTATGGACCTTTCCTCCAGGAACTTGTCCAAACCTTTTTTAAACCCAGCTACACTAACAGCCTTTACTACATCCTCCGGTAACAAATTCCAGAGTTTGATTACACGTTGAGTGAAAAAATATTTTCTCTTATTAGTCTTAAATAGTTTACCCTGTAGCTTCATTGCATGTCCCCTAGTCTTTCTATATTCTGATAACATAAACAATCGATCTACGTTTACCCATTCCACTCCGTTCAATAATTTATAGACTTCTATCATATCTCCCCTCAGCCGTCTCTTTTCCAGGTTAAAGAGCCCTAACCTTTTTAGCCTTTCATCATAGGAGTATCCTTCCATCCCCTTTACCATTTTGGTGGCTCTTCTCTGAACCTTTTCTAATAACGCTATATCCTTTTTAAGATACGGTGACCAGAATTGCACACAATATTCAAGGTGTGGTCTCACCATGGAACGATATAGAGGCATTATAATATCTTTTGTTTTATTTTCCATTCCTTTCCTTATGATACCTAGCATTCTATTTGCTCTCTTGGCTGCCACTGCACACTGGGCCGAGGGTTTTAACATGTTATCCACAATGACGCCTAAATCTTTTTCCTGGTTGGTGGTTCCTAATGTTGAACCTTGCATTGTGTAACCATAGTTTGGGTTGTTCTTCCCTAGGTGCATAACTTTGCACGTCTCCACATTAAATTTCATCTGCCATTTTGAAACCCAGTCTTCTAATTTATCAAGATCCTCTTGCAATTTTCCACAATCCTCTTGGGTTTTAACAACTTTAAATAGTTTTGTGTCATCTGCAAATTTGATAACCTCACTCGTTATTCCACTTTCCAGGTCATTTATGAATATGTCAAAAAGCAGCGGACCCAGCACAGATCCCTGGGGTACACCACTATTCACCTTTCTCCATTGGGAAAATTGGCCATTTAGCCCAACCCTCTGCTTTCTATCTTTTAACCAATTCTTGAACCACAGTAGTACACTGCCTCCTATCCCATGACTCTTTAGTTTTGCCAAAAGTCTCTGATGAGGGACCTTGTCAAAGGCTTTCTGAAGTCCAGATACACTATATCAACCGACTCACCTTTGTCCACCTGTTTATTCACACTTTCAAAAAAACATAACAGATTAGTAAGACAAGATCTTCCTTGTCTAAAGCCATGTTGGCTGTCTCCCATTAGGCCATGACTATCTACATGCTGAGTAATTTTATTCTTTATGATGGTTTCTACCATTTTCCCGGTACTGACGTGAGGCTCACCGGTCTGTAGTTTCCCAGAGCACCCCTGGAACCCTTTTTAAAAATTGGTGTTACATTGGCGATCCTCCAGTCTTCAGGTATTAGAGATGATTTTAACGATAGTTCACAGATTACTAATAGCAGGTCTGCAATCTCATATTTCAGTTCTTTCAACACCCTTGGATGTATACCATCCGGCCCAGGTGATTTGCTACTCTTCAATTTATCTAATAGTTGTAATACATCTTCCCGATGTATCGATATTTCCTTTAATTCTTCCACACCTTTAAATACCACTTCCGTCATGGGTAACATCCCTACATCTTCCTCAGTAAAGACCGAAGCAAAGAATTCATTCAGTCTCTCCGCTATCGCCTTGTCACCTCTTAGTGCCCCTTTAACTCCTCTATCATCTAATGGACCAACTGATTCTCTCACAGCTTTTTTGCTACGAATGTACTTGAAAAAGTCTTTATTTCGCGTTTTTGCTTACACAGCAAGCTTCTTCTCAAATTCTCCCTTTGCCTGCTTTATCAATGCCTTGTATTTGACTTGCCAGTGTGCTTGTGCTGTTTCCAGGTTTCGTCGTTTGGCTCTTTTTTCCATTTCCTGAAAGATGCTTTTTTGGCAACAGCTTCTCCGACCTCACCTTTAAACCATGCTGGCAGTTTTTTGGACTTCCTTCCACTTTTCTTAAAGCGTGGAACACAGCTGGTCTGGGCTGCCAAGATAGTATTTTTCAACCCCCAAGCTTGATGTAAGTCTTTAACCTTTGCAACTGCTCCATTTAGTTTTTTCTTAACTATTTTCCTCATTTTATCATAGTCTCCCTTTCGAAAGTTAAAAGGTAGTACTGTGGATTTCCATACTATCCCTCCTCCACTAATTAAATCAAAGGCAATCATGCTATGATCACTATTGCCAAGTGGCCCCAACATCCTTATCTCTTGCACTAGATCTGGTGTTCCACTAAGGACTAGGTCTAATATGGCTTCCCCTCTGGTCGGTTCATGAACCAGCTGCTCCAAGAAGCAGTCATTTATGTCATCTAGGAACTTTATCTCCCTAGCATGTCCTGCCGTGAAACTGACCCAGTCGATACCGGGGTAATTGAAATCACCCATTATTATTACTGCGCTGTAACTTTTGTTAGCTTCCTTGATTTCTTTCAGCATTTCATCATCCATTTGTTCATTCTGGCCAGGCGATCAATAGTACACCCCCACTGCCATCGCCTTCCCCTTTTTACATGGAATTTCAATCCATAGAGATTCTACAGCAAATTTTGTTTCCTGCAAAACTTTAATCCTTTTTGACTCAATGCCCTCTCTAACATAGAGCGCAACCCCTCCACCAATTTGATCAGCTCTGTCATTACCATATAGTTTGTACCCAGATATCACAGTGTCCCACTGGTTGTCCTCCTTCCACCATGTCTCTGATATTCCAATCATATCTAACCTCTCATTTAGTGCTATATATTCTAACTCTCCCATCTTATTTTTTAGACTTCAAGCATTTGCATACAAGCATTTTAGAGACTGTATTTTATTCATATTAATTTGGTTATTGGTAGACATGGGTAATTTGGGATCTTTAAGCTCTGTCTGCTCTGTACTCGAGGGCATTTGGGCTACTTTACTCTTTTTTGGAACCTCTCTGCTTTTGGTAGTATCCTTCAAGGATACATTCTTCCGAACCATCCGCTCTTGGGCGACTGTCGGCTTTCCCCTATTATCTAGTTTAAAAGCTGCTCTATCTCCTTTTTAAAGGTTAATGCCAGCAGCCTGGTTCCATCCCGGTTAAGGTGAAGCCTATCCCTTCGGAAGAGCCCCTCCTTTCCCCAGAATGTACCCCAGTTCCTAACAAATCCAAACCCCTCATCTCTGCATCATTGTCTCATCCAGGCATTGAGACTCCGGAGCTCTGCCTGCCTTTTGGGTCCTGCACGTGGAACGGGAAGCATTTCGGAGAACGCTACCCTGGAAGTTCTGGATTTCAACCTCCTACCTAAAAGCCTAAATTTAGCCTCCAGAACCTCCCTACCACATTTTCCTATGTCATTGGTACCGACATGTACCAAGACAGCAGACTCCTCCCCAGCACTATCTAAGACCTTATCTAGGTGGCGCGTGAGGTCCGCTACCTTCGCACCAGGCAGGCATGTTACCAGGCGATCCTCACGTCCACCAGCCACCCAGCTATCTACATACCTAATGATCTAATCACCAACTATAACGGCTGTCCTAACCCTTCCCTCATGGGCACATGGCCCTGGAGAAACTTCCTCGGTGCAAGAGGGTTTTACATCACCTGGAGGACAGGTCCTAGTTACAGGATCAGTTCCTGCCACACCAGGGTGATGCTCTCCTGTCTGCTGTTTTTAAACTTTACTTCCACATGTGCCTTCTGTTATACAATGGTTTTATTATGTTTTCTGGGTTTATAATGTAAATTCTTTATATTTCTTAAGACATTATTTTATTCCTTTTAGAATATTTTTATAGTTCCAGTTTGATAGCTTGGTTTTATATTCTTTATTAAATTATTAAATGTATCAGTGATATGCTGACTTCTCAATGTGTCTCTAGGTACACTATCTTCATATCATTACTTATAGGCACTGGCATCCAATGTGTCATGTTTGCTGTTTTTTCACCTCTACTTGAAGCCCTGACTGCATTTTAATTGTATTTTCAATCTATTGGTCTTTAAAGAATAATTTAAATTGGTATATGAATTTTGAATGAATGACTTGTTTTCAACTTGTCCTTATTCTATTTTAAACAAACCCTTTCAGAGGGATTCCATGATTATGTGTATACTTTTATGTAGTATTTTATGCAAATGCTGTTTAACCTTTTTGTTTATTATGCATTCATGTTGTTGTTCTTTATTTGTTTTTTATTAGTCTGTACCCCTGACAAAGGCTATGCCGAAATGCGGCTGTGTCAGGTCCCCTTGGTCTTAGCATCTACCTCAATAAATGTAGCTGGTGTTTCCCACCTTGCATCTTTGGTCTGTGTCTGTCCAATGCATTCTATTGGACAGGGAGTTTCTCAAGTTGCAGCACAGAAACATTGATATGTTTAAACATAGTAAGTTAGAGAATTGCTTCTTTCAAACTGCCTCATCACTTTCCTCATGAAACCAGAGCAGCCTCAACTATTAAGCAAGCCTGTGCAGAAACTTCTGAGGAGCACCAGTTGTCAAAGCAAAACAATAGATCCTGACAGCCAAATTCAAAAGACCTATTACCACATTATTTTACCCGCAGGAAGAGTAGACACACATATTCAAACAAAGAAAAGTTTAATAAGTCCAATTATAGCTTTCCACAGGATTACTGCGGGAGAGATGAAGTTGGATTGATCATCATGAATGTTGATCTTAATAATCAAAATGTTAGGGAGGGAAGGGGCATACAAGGCTGAAGATTTGCCCAAGGTACCCAACATCCTGGCACTGACCCTTTGTAAGACATAGATCTGTACACAGTGATACAAACATATAAAAAGTTTTGAGGTCACCTCTAAGATTAAAATTAAACACAAGCAACAACTATTTCATAATGCACCATATCACAAAACACCTCATGCACAAGGTCAAAGAAATCGTCTAATATATATCACACCTGGGAAATCGTACCATCACCATGTCCAACAACACAAATCCTTATCTAAAGACCTTCTTTGTTTACTTATAAACGTGAGATCAATTAGGAATAAAATACCGATCATAACTGATATCCTCACCGATTATAAACCTGACATATTATTCTTAACAGAAACATGGCTCACGGTTCATGATAACATTCTCCTAAATCAATTACAAACTAATGGATATGAGCTACTTCACTGCTCTAGGGCTTTAAAAAGGGGTGGGGGTGTCATCGCCATTATAAATAATAACCTTAAAGCTTCCCTCATTTCCACTAACAATATTGAGAACATGGATGTTCTTATGTTTGAAACAACTTCACATTCATTTGGTCTCATATACAGACCTCCATCCACAGATACAAAATCTTTATCCTCCATATTAGATATGATATGTTCCATCAACACAAGAAAAAAACAGCTAGTAATCATTGGAGACGTAAACTTCCCCTCAACTACACCATCACACTCAAAAGCATTCATTGAAACCATGTCTGAACTTGAATTTGAGCAAATCATAGATTTTCCGACTCACATAAAAGGAAACACCCTTGACCTAATCTTTCTTCAAAGATCTCCAGATTATAATCTCAATGTTTCACAACCCCAGGCTATTCCCATTCCATGGTCCGACCACCATTTAATTAGATTCAATCTCCCACATTTCAATAGAATCACAACCCAACAGCCGAAACAAAGACTAACTACAATGTTCAGGAAATTTGACAGAGAAAAATTTTTAGGACAGATATTACCACATATTCCTGAAACAGTAACAGACATCAATATCAGGATTGCTAACTGGAACGAGACTATAAAAAAGCAGCTATGCTTCCTAGCTCTAAAACAAACAAATCCAGATCCAAACAGAGAGACTCCCAACCTTGGCACTCGCAAGAAATTAGACAAATAAAGAGGGAACTTAGAAAGATTGAAAAAAGATGGCGGAAAACTAACTCAAATAATGACAGAAATTTATACAATGAGAAACTAGACTACTACAGAAAAACAATAAATGCATCTAAAAAAGCCTTTCATACAAAATTACTAACTAATTCCCTCAATCGTCCCAGAGAATTATTTGAAATAGTTAAAAAAGTATCAAACCCTCCTAATACAGATGTCACCCCTATTAACCCACAAACTCTTGCTATTACATAACTAAGCTCTCTCCACTATCAGACCCTCCAATTCCACTAATTTACTCCATACCAAAGCCTGAACACATATGGGATAAATTTCATATTGTAACACTAAAAGAACTGGATAAGGTGATCTCAGATATTAACACAACCACTTCTAGTCTTGATCCCTGCCCAGTTAGCTGGATCAAAAATACTAAACCACTCCTAGCGCCCTACATTCTAAATACAGCAAATTTTTCTCTCACACATGGTACTATGCCAACCATCTTAAAGAGAGCCTCGATTAGACCTATTCTGAAAAACAAAAAACTAGACAATCTTGATCCCTCTTCATAGAGACCTATCTCTAGCCTTCCATTTATGGCAAAGATTATAGAAAAAATAGTATATAATCAACTTCAGGATCACATTGAACTTCATGCCCCCTTAGATTCACACCAATACGGCTTTAGACCATACCATAGTGTAGAAACACTTCTTGCAGTTATCTTTGATGATATTCTAAAATACATTGACAAATCAAAACAAGCAGTATTACTTATATTTTTGGATATATCGGCTGCCTTTGATTCAATTAACCATCGTATCCTTTTTGAAAGACTCAAACAAATTGGTATACATGGCACTATTCTTGCATGGTTCCAATCATATCTAACTGATCGATCGCAACAGGTAAAAATAGGAAACCATACATCTAAAACCTATACACAAAAACAAGGAATCCCACAAGGTTCTGCATTGTCAGCTCTACTCTTTAACATATATTACAACCTATATGCCACATCATTCAACAGTGCAAATTAAAATATGCAATTTATGCTGATGATGTTATGATTTATCTCCCTATGGACATAGACTCCCTGGACTTCTCCAATATCAAATCATGCTTCACTAAAATGACACAATGGCTAAATGAACATAATCTACACATTAACTTCAAGAAAAAAGAAGCATGATTTGTTTCTAGAAATCAAAAATTTACCCCCCCAACAGAAATAAAAATTGAAAACATAAGCATCCCCATAAAAGATGAAATAAGATACCTTGGCGTTATCATAGACAGAACGTTAAGTCTAACAACACACATCAGGAATACAACAAACACAATATATAATAAATTAAGATATCTTAAAAATCTAAAACCATTATCATCAAATCTGGACTTCAGATCAGTCCTTCAAGCCATGATCCTGCCTCACTTACATTTTAGTAACATAATTCTTCAAGGTATTCCAAAACATGCTTTACACCAACTAAAAGTAGCACAACATGTTGCTGCAAGAATGCTTATAAATGCAGGTCCAACTGAACACATAACCCCTATACTGTACAAACTTCACTGGTTACCTATACAAAGTAGGATAAAATATAAAGTTATCATAACAACGTTCAAACTGATAAGAGATATAGCCTCATTATATCTAACTGATCTACTGACAATTCATTCAAGGACCAGAACAGTGAGACAAAGGAACCTGAACACACTACTTGTTCCAAACAACTTTTCAAAACTCAATAAAACTACAACAAATAGGGCATTCAGCTTCAATGCTCCTTTAATATGGAACGCTCTGCCGAATAAACTCAAGAGATATCACAGATCTTTCAGCATTTCGAAAAAATCTTAAAACTCACCTATTTATAAAGTACTTTGGAGACTCATTCCCAATAGATGAAATATTTCCCACTTAAACTCATGTATACTCATATTCATCAATTCACAACTTACTTTTTCCTTTTTCTTACTCTATCTTACAATACCCAATTCTCCACATTATCACATTTACTCTTTACACTAATAATTCTAGTGAACTACAATACATTTTTCCTTGCTCAGATAAGATAACATTTTTGAAATTTGTAAATATTTAAATCTGTATATATGTTTAAACTATCTATATACCTAATCAGCATTTACTCAGCATTGTAACCCTCAAATTACCATTTTTATTGTAATTTCAATTGTTTGAATAAGTTTCAATGTTCAAGTTTTGTTCTATGTAAACCGCTTTGATTTTTCTGAAAGGCGGTATATAAAACCGTTCAATAAATTAATTAATTAATAAATAACATTAACTCATAGAGTAGGTCCATAATGAGAAAAGAGCTGATTTACTCATGGAGTAGCTCCATAATGAGAAAAGAAATGGAAGCAAAGTTATATGTAAAAAGGAACACTGATGCATGCAAAGGGCAGGCACTTTATTGCATATATTTTTTAGCAAATTTTGCTATATTTTCACTCATGATTGACAAGAGTGTATTGGAGTGGTCCCACGAAATCTCCTTTTTATTAATAGAGACATCACTTGTGCATCATTATGTTTTGCTCCTGCAGCAAAAGGAACCTGCAAGACTATTCTAATCAGGTTGGTCTGGTCTTGGTGATAAATTGGGTTGGCTAGAAATTTCTAATAAGTTGAAGTTGGTTGACAGGACTTTTGAGACATGTATAATACACAGTTCAAGAATTCAAGAATTTTCAGTCATGAAGTTTGAGCGAAAGAACTAAAAATCTCCTAAAAGTAAAAGATGAGATAAAACCTAGGCTGCTTCTAAGCAGTACAGTACTTCCAAATGAAGACTAAAAATAAATGCTTCCAATCTGAAAAAGTACCTGTGCAAAAATCCCATGAAATATTCAAAAGATTATCTCTAAGTAAATTAGCTTTCCATCATAAAAGTAAAGAGCATTTCAACGGCACACATTTATATTTCAATCACTGCTGTATTTAATGTGCTCTTTCTACAATTTGTCACATAACTTGGAAACCCAGTCAGCAGAAGATGAAGTCCAACTTGACAGTGTGGCAAGGTGATGATATTTAAAGCAGACACCTAGGTGGACACAATATCTCATGTACATCATTTTAAATAATCCTTTTCTCTTGGTCTGATAAAAGACAGTACAACTTCTAAACATTCTGGCTCTTGATGATAAAACTGCAGATTTCCCAATTTCATTTTTTTTTTTTTGCCTGTAACGCTAGTCCCATCTAGTGGTTAAAGGACCACAGTTCACAAAATTCTAAACAGAATTTACCTCAAGAAATCTCCTCATCTCATTTATTTATACTGGGTCAGATCAAGCCCCATATCCTGTTTCCAACAGTGACCAAGCCAGGTTGCAAGTACCTCGTCAGGCTGCCAAAAAGATACACAGATTCTAAGTTGCTTATCCCAGGGTAAGCAGCGGATTTTAAAATGGTTCATGGGCTTTTTCTCCAGGAATTTGTCCAAACCTTTTTTAAACCCAGCTACACTAACAGCTTTTACTATATCTTACTCTGGTAATGAATTCCAGAGTTTGAATATGCGCTGAGGGGAAAAATATTTTCTCAGATTAGTCTTAAATGTGCTAAACTGAAACTTTATTGCATGTCCCCTAGTCTTTCTACTTTTTGGAAAAGTAAACAACCGATCTATATTTACCTGTTTCATTCCATTCATTATTTATTTATTTATTTATTTATTTATTAACATCTTTTATATACTGCACTATTCGATATCAGCGTGGTTTACAGAGAACAAGAAAACTTCAGACAAGTTACATTTATCTGGTTTTACATATAACAGGAACAATAACTTGGATAACCGGGGCAATTATTTACAACAAAAGCAGTCAGAGTAATTATTTACATTTGGAAGACATATTGTTTGAAAAGAGCCTTGTAATATGGGAGCGTGATGAGATGTGTTGTTGGGTCAGCGGAAATTACGTGTTCAGAAGGGGAGTGTTGCTATTTGCGTGTGCCTGTGTTTCTATGTCCTCTGGGAAGTAATTGATGAAAAGGTGATGTTTCAAGGCCTTCTTAAACTGGCTGAGATCAGAGATGGCCCTAATGTGTGATGGAAGGGTATTCCAAAGTTTTGGAGCACATAAACTGAAAGATCGGCTTACTGTTGTGGAGTTGTATCTTAGAGTCTCTTTTGGTACCATTAGCATATTTAATTCTGTGGTTCTTCTTAGTCTGTTGGGGGTGATAGGTTAGATCATCTCTGATAATGAGGCGGGAGCGAGTCCTTTGTGAGCTTTAAAGGCCAGGAGCAGAGTCTTGAAGGTGATTCTCGCTTGAATGGGAAGCCAATGTAGTTGTTTCAGAAGAGGTGTTACATGTTCTCTTTTAGGTACGCCAAAAAGCACTCTTGCTGCACTGTTCAAGGCTAGTTGAAGCGGGTTTAGGGTAGATTGTGGGAGCCCTTGTAAAATGGAGTTCGCGTAGTCAAAATGGGGAATGATTAAAGCCTGGTATACAGTACGGAAATCATCCGGATCAATCAGTTGTCGGAGATGTCTGAGGGAACGAATCTTGAAATAAACTGCCCTTACTGTGTAGGCAATGTGTGACTTCATGTCCAGTTTTTGATCCAGAGTCACTCCAAGGTATCGGATGTGGGATTTTACTTGCAGCTTGGCATCTTGAACTTCAAGGAATGTAGGTGGTATGAACTTGGTATTCCTTGAAATAAAGAGAACTTCTGTTTTTTTATGTTGAATTCTAAGATTTTGAGTAAGTAGCCAATTTGATATGGCATTAAAACAGTTGGTTATGGGGGTGAGGTTCATCTTGTCTATGCAGAACGGCATATATAGTAACACGTCATCAGCATAGATCATACAGTTGACGTTGAAGGATCTGACGATGTTACATATAGGCTGCATATATATGTTAAATAGTAATGATGATAAAGAGGATCCTTGCGGGACTCCTTGCCCTTGATGAAATGGGTCTGATGTTTCTCCATTTGATCGAACATGCTGCCATCTATCTGAGAGGTATGAGTTACACCATTCGAGAGCATTTCCACAAAGGCCCTTTTCTCTTAGGCGGATGGTAAGCAGATCATGACAGACCGAATCAAAAGCAGCCGCAATATCTAAAAAGATGAGAACAAAACCCTGTCTGATGTTATCGATACCAGAGTTTAGGCTGTTGAGGAGAGAAGTAAGGAGCGTCTCTACCCCGTGCGATTCTCTAAATCCATGCTGACAAGAATCCAAAGGCGCTTCAGTGTCGATATGGTCTTGTAGTTGTCTGTAGGCTATTTTTTCAATTATTATTATTGTATAGATCTCTATCATATCTCCCCTCAGCCATCTTTTTTCTAAGGTGAAGCACCCTAAACCTTTAAGCCTTTTCTCGTAGGCGTATCCTTCCATCCCCTTTACCATTTTGGTGGCTCTTCTCTATACCTTTTCTAATTCTGCTATATCTTTAAGGTATGGTGACCAGAACTGCACACAATATTCAAGGTGCAGACATACCATGGAATGATACAGAGGCATTATAATATCCTTTGTTTTATTCTCCATTCCTTTCATTATGATCCCTAGCATTCTATTTGCTTTCTTGACTGCTGCTCCACACTGGACAAGGGCTTTCAACACATTATCCACAATAACGCCTAAATTATTTTCCTGGGTGGTGGTTCCTAATATGGTGTTAAACAGAGAGCAAGCCAAAAACATGCGCACAAACGTCTGCACAAGTTTGGCATGATGTCCCAGAAAAATAGGGCCACCTGAGATGAATTTTGTCATTTTTGTTATCAAGGAAAGCCCCTGATGCCATTGGCATCCTGTTGGGGGCTAGTGCCCTCCCCCCAACACCGACCCCTGCCAGAAACAAAATCCTCGGTGGCCCAGGAGCCCCGATCCCCCCTCCCAATAAAACAATCCTCAGTGGTCCGGTGGCATCCCAACCCAAACAAACACAAATCCCTGGTGGCCCAGTGGCCCCAGACCCCTCAACCCCCCTCTCGGTACCTTTAATCTGGAGTGGGAGTATTACCCACATGCTTCTGCCCGTGCGTCACCATCTTAAGAAATGGTTGCGCCTGGTCCCGTGTGGTGCATCACAGGATGCACTGAGCAAGGTCAGATTGCCATACAAGGCAAAAAATGCTTTGTATGGGGGAGTGACACCCACCCCCCCTGGTTGCATCCTGGGATAGCTTGTGCCTTATATGGCAGTCTGAGCAGGCCCGGTGCATCCCAGAATGCACCATGCGGGGCCAGGCACTGGCAATTTTCAAGATGGTAGTGCAAGGATGGGAGCATGTGGGCAGTGCTCTTGTCCCAAATTAAAGGTACCAGGAGGGGGGGGTGGAGGGGTTTGGGAGCCAGCATGGATTTTTTTTTTCTGTATGGGGAGAAGGTTCGGGGACGCTGGGCCACCATAGATTCTGTTTGTTGGGGGGGGGGGGGTCACCGGGGACTGCTTTATCAAATGGGTGGGAGGATTGGGGCCACTGGGGATTTCTTTTGTTTGGGCAAGAGGAGGGGAATCAAAGCAACAAAGCTGCTGGGCCACCAGGGATTTGTTTGGTGTTGGAAGGTCGGTTTCTGGGGAGGGTGGGAGCCACACCAGCCCCCCAACAGTATGCTGATTCCATCAGGGGCTTTCCCCAATACCTGGATCATCTGCGGTGTAGTGTCAAACTTCACCTCAGATAATACTTTTGCTCCCAACTGGATCTTTACGCCTGCCCGAAACTGACATGAAGTTCCAGCATTAAAAACAGTGTAAAAAACTGCTCTAAGTTTCAGCGCAGTTTTTTTTATATCAGGCACAATTACTTATGCAAATGATAATTACACTTACCTGGTAATTGTAGTTCCTGGAGGGTCCAGTTTAGTCCTCCACATCCGGGTAGTGCACCTCCTCCTGCAGCACGGAGACTGGACCAATCAGAATCCTTTTCTCATGACATATCCTGCTGGAGCTTCCCTCAGCCCCCCAGTGAACTAGTAACAAAGCAGACTTAAAGAAATATAACATTAAAGATAGGAAACCTTATCATAACTAAACCTCCCAAATGGTACAATGACCCCCTCCCCAAACGAGGAAGCCAATACCCTGCAGATTGCTTCTGCCGGCAACCGGAGACAGCAGCAAGCAGCTGACCAAATAGAGGGAACCGACGTCACAGAGGAATACGGAGAAATCCTCGAAACCCTCACCGGAAGGATTTCGCTACCATGACTTAGAGGAATCACCGTCGCCCATACAAGAGCGCGCCGGAGGAAAAGGCAGTAAGAAAGCAAAAAGGGAGGAAAGGAGGACTAAACTGGACCCTCCAGGAACTACAATTACCAGGTAAGTGTAATTATCATTTCCTGAGTGGTCCTCCAGTTTAGTCCTCCACATCCGGGATGTATCAGAGCAGTTAGGAACGGGCGGGACCCTGCAACCCGGCGCGCAAAACCGCTGACCCAAAGCACGAATCCCGAGCAGCCAGCACGTCCAAGCGGTAGTGCTTGCTGAACGCATGGAGAGAGGACCAAGTATCCGCCTTGCAAATCTCAACCGGAGGAACCAGAGAATGTTCAGCCCACAACGTTGCTTGCGCTCTGGTAGAATGAGCCCGCAAACCCAAAGGAACCGCACGTCCTTGCACCAGGTAAGCGGAGGAAATCGCCTCTTTAATCCAACGACAAATAGATGACTTAGCCACTGCTTCTCCTTTCCGGGGACCGCCAAAAAGGACAAACAATCGATCCGACTTGCGGAAAGGCTCCGAAACCTTCAAATAACGCCGCAAAACTTGTCGAACATCCAAACGATGCAGCCCCGCTTCCGAAGCCGCCGCGGAGTTAGAACGAAACACTGGCAGATGGAAAGGAGACACCACTATCAGAAGAAAAGACGGAACAGGTCTCAACACCACTCGATCTCTAGAAAAAGACAAGAACAGTTCCCTACAGGAAAGCGCTTGCAGCTCCGAAATGCGCCTTGCCGAACAAATGGCCACGAGAAAGACAGTATTTAGGGTCAGATCCTTGACCGACGCCTGCCGCAGCGGTTCAAAGGGCGGACGAGCCAAAGCTTGCAGCACTAGATTGAGATCCCAAGGAGGAATGAGAACCCTGCGGGATGGTCGAAGGTGGAAAACGGCCTTCAGAAACCTTTGGACGTCAGCGTGCATCCCCAGAGAAACCCCAAGTACTTTACCTCTGTAACATGCCAGAGCCGCTAGCTGAACCTTCAAGGAACTGGCTGCCAACCCTTTATCAAAACAGTCTTGCAAGAAACTGAGAATCATGGAAAGAGAAGCCGTCGCCGCCCGAATCCCACGGCGCGAACACCAGTCCTCAAAAACGTGCCACATGCGCACATACGTGAGGGAAGTGGACGATTTGTGAGATCGTAGCAAAGTAGATATAACCGCTGAAGAATATCCCTTCTTCCTCAAACGAGCCCTCTCAATGGCCAAACCGTAAGCGAGAATCGACCCACGTGAGGCATCCGCAGGGGTCTCTGAATCAGCATATCCGGCAGGACTGGAAGCCTCCAGGGAAGCCCGTCGAGCAAGCGAACCAGATCCACATACCAGGGACGCCTGGGCCAGTCCGGAGCCACTAGGAGCACCAGACCGCAATGCGCCTCGATGCGCTGAATCACCCTGCCGATCAAAGCCCATGGCGGAAAAACGTAGAGAAGCCCGTCTGTTGGCCACGGCTGAATGAGGGCATCTAACCCCTCGGACATGTGTTCTCTGCGCCTGCTGAAGAACCGTCCTGTCTTTGCCGTCTGAAACGTGGCCATTAGGTCCATTAGTGGAGGACCCCACCGGCGAACTATCTGCACATAAACTTGCGGGTGCAGCTCCCACTCTCCGGGAACCACCTGCACCCTGCTGAGAAAATCGGCCATGACATTGTCCTTTCCCGCGATATGCGCCGCCGAAAACGCCGACAGACGAGGCTCGACCCACTGGAATAACACGTCGGCCTCGTCCTCTAAAGCCACACTGCCTGTTCCACCCTGCCGGTTGATGTACGCTACCGTTGCCGAATTGTCCGAGAGCACCCGGACCGCTCGACCCTGTAGAGTCGTCTTGAAGGCCTCCAGCGCTCTCCTCACTGCCCGAAGCTCGAGCCGGTTGATCGACCAGGATGCTTCCTGGACTGACCATGTCCCCTGCGCAAAACAACCCTCGCAGTGGGCCCCCCAGCCGAGCAGACTGGCATCCGTTATCACCGGAACCCACCGAGGCTGTTCCAGGGGAAGACCCGCCTGCAATGTGCGGGGGCACCTCCACCACTGTAGCGCCCGACGAACCCGGATCGGGCAAGGCAACCGCTTGCTGAGCGATTCCGTCTGGTTTGACCAATGACGCAATAGGGCTCGCTGGAGCGGACGCATGTGAAATCTGGCCCAGGGAACCACCTCTAGAGTAGCCGCCATCGTCCCCAACAGGCGCAGGTACCACCAAGCCGAAGGAGCGGGTATCCCGAGGAAAGAGCGCACGAGACCGAGCAAGACCTGGACACGCCGGGACGGTAAGCAAACTAAACCTCTCGCGGTATCGAACTGAACACCGAGATATTCGAGACACTGCGTCGGTACTAACTGACTTTTCTTCGCATTGACCACCCAGCCAAGAGACTGCAGAAGAGACACCACTCTCCTGATAGCCAGGACGCTCTCCTCCTCGGACTTCGCTTGAATTAACCAATCGCCTAGATAGGAGTGGACGAGAACGCCCTCCTTCCGCAAGGCCGCGGCCACCACCACCATGACCTTGGTGAAAGTACACGGAGCCGTTGCTAAACCGAAGGGCAGGGCTTGAAATTGAAAGTGCCCCCATGGGAACGCGAAACGCAGGAAACGCTGATGCACCAACCGAATAGGAATGTGCAAATAAGCCTCGGACAGATCCAGAGAAGTGAGAAACTCCCCCTGATGCACCGCGACGATGACGGACCGCAGGGTTTCCATGCGGAAATGAGGCACGCGGAGACAACGATTGACGCCCTTGAGATCGAGAATGGGACGGAGGGAGCCATCTTTCTTTGGCACCACGAAATAAATGGAATAGCGCCCCAGCCCGCGCTCTGCCGCCGGAACGGGAACTGCCGCCCCCAAGGCGATAAGACGATCCAAAGTCAATCGAATTGCCGCTTCCTTGGGTTAACCTCTGCTGGGAGACAGGACAAAGGATTCGCGAAGAGGACGAGCAAACTCCAGGGCATAGCCTTCCCGGATCACTTCCAACAACCAAATCGACCTGCGAGCCGCCACCAAGGAAGCCATACTATTAGCCAATGTTCTAATCAAATCATAATGAACATCCACCAAGTACGCCGATCCATATTCCAAACGGGTCACTTCCAACAACTTATCCTGGTCTAAGCTGGGGTCATGCCCTAACCGCTGAGCCCATCTTAAACAGGCTTTAGCCACCCAGGCTCCACAAATCGACGCTTGCAGGGCCAAGGCATTAGTTTCAAAGGCCTGCTTTAACAAGTCATCCACTTTCTTATCCTGAGAATCCTTCAAAGCCGCGCTACCTTCGACAGGAATCGTCGTCTTTTTGGTAACCGCAGATACCAAGGCATCAACGCGCGGCAACTTAAACCTATCCTTATCCTTGTCCGCTAAAGCACAGTTACTTACCTGTAACAGGTGATCTCTGGGAACAGCAGGAATTAGTCATCACATATGGGTACGTCGGTACCGACGGAGCCTGCGCGGGAAAGCTCCCCAGCTTTTCAAATGAAAAGCTTTTGGGGCCTCCCACTGCACATGCGCGCTGCCTTCCCGCCTTCCTGACCAGCTCTCCTCAGTTCGAGTTTAAAGCTGAGACAATAGAGAGAGAGGACAGGAAGATAGAGGAATAGAGAGACAACACCTAGGGGAGGTGGGTGGGTTGTGATGACTAATTCCTGCTGTTCCCAGAGATCACCTGTTACAGGTAAGTAACTGTGCTATCTCTAGGAACAAGCAGGAATAAGTCATCACATATGGGGACTCCCTAGCTGAGATGCCTGGGAGATCCCCCTCCAAGGGTAACCATCTTCGGATGGATCTCAGGCATCCATTCTGGGAAGGTGGGCAGGAGTTGTTTAAGTATGGAACAGGTGTTTGAGGACAGCCTGACCAAACAAGGCATCCCGGCGGGAGTCCTTGTCCAAGCAGTAATGGGCTGTGAAGGTATGCACCGAGGCCCAAGTGGCTGCTCGACAGATCTGATCTATGGATACAGAGTGGAGATGAGCCATAGAAGTGGCCATGGCTCTCACATTGTGAGCTGTGACATGGCCTTCCAGAGAAATGTTCTTACTCTGGTAAGCAAAGGAAATACACTGAGCAATCCAGTTGGAAAGTGTGCGTTTGGTGACTGGAAGTCCCAAATGAGAAGGATCAAAAGCCACGAAAAGCTGAGAAGACTTTCGATGTGGCTGAGTTCTATTGAGGTAAAAGGCGAGAGCTCTTTTACAGTCAAGAGTATGAAGGTTCCTCTCTGCACTGGATGCATGAGGAGCCGGAAAAAAGACAGGTAGATATACCTCTTGATTAAGATGAAAAGGCGAGACCACTTTAGGCATAAAGTGGGGATTCGTCCTAAGGACCACCTTATCATGATGAAATCTGGTATAAGGTGGATTTGCCACCAAAGCTTGCAGTTCACTGATGCGGCGAGCCGAAGTGACTGCAATAAGGAAAAGGACCTTCCAAGAAAGAAATTTCAGGGAGGTAGATACCAATGGTTCAAAGGGTGGCTTCATAAGTTGACCCAGAACTAAATTCAAGTCCCATGCTACCGGAGGAGGCCGGATGGGAGGCTTAGTGAGGGTTAGGCCTCTCATGAATCTTGCAATAAAAGGATGAGAGGAAACAGATTGTCCATTTATAGGTTTTAAGGATGCTGTAATAGCACTTAAATGGACTCGTACTGAATTCGTCTTGAGGCCTGCATTGGAAAGATGCAGGAGATAGTCTAGTAGAGAATTCAAAGGAAGTGCCAGAGGGTCAAGACCCTGTTGAGCACACCAAATGGAAAAACGTTTCCATTTGAAAGCATAGGAACGCCTGGTAGAGGGTTTCCTAGAGGCATAAAGGATATCTTTCACTGGTTGAGAAAGATTAAACTCTTGAAGGCTTAAGCCTTCAGTAACCAAGCTCGGAGATGTAGGGACTTGGGGTTTGGATGCCACAAAGTCCCCTGCTCCTGAGACAGAAGGTCTGGTGCAGCTCCCAGGTCCAGGGAGGAGCCCTGGGAGAGCTGTAGAAGGAGAGGGAACCACACTTGGCGTGGCCAGCGTGGAGCAATGAGGATCATGGATCCGTGATCCCTCTGAAGTTTGAACAGAGTCTTGGGAATCAAAGGAATGGGTGGAAAAGCGTACAGGAATTCCTGACCCCAATGCAGGAGAAAGGCATCGTTGGCCTGAGCTCCCTGACACGGAGTCCTGGAACAGAACCGGGGAAGTTTGGCATTCCACGGACTTGCAAAGAGGTCTATGTCCGGGGTCCCCCATTCCTGAAAGATTCTGCGTATTTGGTCCATATGTAGGGACCATTCGTGTGGGAGCAGAACTCGACTGAGTTTGTCTGCCCGAGAGTTTTGAACTCCTGGAAGATATACTGCCAGAAGATGAATTTGGTGCTCTCTGGCGAAGGCCCATAATCTGAGAGCTTCGTTGCAAAGCGACAGAGAGCCCGTCCCTCCTTGTTTGTTGATATAAAACATGGCCACCTGATTGTCTGTCTGAACTAGGACAGTCAGGTTGGCAAGGAGGGTATGGAAGACTGTGAGGGCAAGGAAGATTGCTCGCAGTTCCAGAAGATTGATATGAAGGGTGGTCTCTTGGGGAGACCAGATTCCCTGAGTGGAGAGATGTTGAAGATGAGCTCCCCACCCTGTTTGGGAGGCATCTGTTGCGAGGGTTGCTTGGGGCAACGAAGGTTGGAAGGGGGTCCCCAACAACAGATTTTTGGAGGATGTCCACCACTGGAGAGACCAAAACAGACGTTTTGAGGTGAGTACCTGGTCTGACAGCAGTCCCGATGCTTGAGACCACTGGGTGGCCAATGTCCATTGAGCTGCTCTCATATGGAGACGAGCATAAGGTACCACATGAACCGTGGAGGCCATGTGGCCGAGAAGTTGCAGCATTTCTTTGGCTGACAAGTGACTTCTGGACTGAGCCTGGGAGGCCAAGCTTATTAGCCTTTGGCCTCGGACCAGAGGGAGGTAGGCCCTTGCAGTGGTGGAGTCCAATTGGGCCCCTATGAATTCCAGGGACTGAGTAGGGATGAGTTGGGACTTGGGAATGTTTACCACAAGTCCCAGATATTGAAGAATATGCCTTGTGCGGTCCAGAGAAATCTGGGCTTCTGATTGAGATGGAGCTCGGATGAGCCAGTCGTCCAGATATGGGAAGACAAAGATTCCCATGCCTCTGAGAAATGCGGCAACGACTGCCATGCATTTTGTGAATACTCTTGGAGCAGAGGCCAGACCGAAGGGTAGTACTCTGTACTGGAAATGTTTTCCCTGGAACAGAAATCTTAGATACTTTCTGTGGGATGGATGGATGAGTATATGAGTGTACGCATCCTTGAGATCTAGAGAACAAAGTCAATCTTGACTCTGAAGGTATGGAAGGAGAAGGCCCAGAGAGAGCATTTTGAATTTCTCCTTGAATAGAAACCTGTTCAATTCTCTCAGATCTAGGATAGGTCTGAAGCCCCCTGTCTTCTTTGTTATGAGAAAGTAAGGGGAGTAGAAACCTAACCCCTGTTGTGGAGGAGGAACCTCCTCTATTGCCCCTTGGGCAAGAAGAGAAGAGACTTCCTGACCCAACAGGGTCAGAAGAGATGGGGGAGAACTGAATTGCCTCACCATGGTATGGGGAGGAAGGCTGGAGAAATGAAGTTTGTAGCCTTCTCGGATAATAGAGAGGGTCCATTGCTCTGATGTTATTTGCTCCCATCTGGGAGCAAAGTGAGCTAGCCTTCCAGGAATGGTGAGGGGCTCTGGCTGTGCTAGAGCCAGAAACGGCAAGTTCTCTAGAGGGAAGTCAAAACCCCTGAGGGGGTTGAGCCTGCTGGGATGTAGCAGACACTGCAGGCTTTGACTTTACCTGCTTAGATTGTTGACGCTTAGCCGCAAGGCGAGGCTGAGCAGATTGCTGGCCAGTATTTGTGGGAAATCTGGTCTTTTTATAGTAAGGCCTTTTAAAAGGCTTCTTTTTGGTAGGGGTAGAAGTAGACTTGGAAAGTCTATCTAGAGTGGCATTTTCTGCATCCATTTGAGCAGCTTTAATCTGCCAGTCTTCCCCAAATAAGTTCTCACCGGTACAGGGCAGATTCCTGAGGCCTTCTACAACCCAGGGTTCTAGGTTAGAAGCCTGGAGCCAAGCGAGACGTCGGGCTGCAATAGCAATTCCCGAAGCTCTGCCTGCAACCTCGAAGGAATCAAAGGCTGCCCTGTTGGAGAACTTGGAGACCTCTGAAAGTTGTGTCACCATAGAAAAGAAGTCCGCCCTTTGATCATCAGGGATAAAGGGGGCAAAATTCTGTATTTTTAGGGCAAGTTGCCCAAGATACATGCCCATATAAAGGCTATAAGAGTTGATCCTGGCTATAAGCATACTAGCCTGGAACATCTTTCTTCCAAAAGAGTCTAGGTTCTTACATTCTCGCCCTGGAGGGGTAGAAGAATGCCTCTTAGGACTCTTTATTTTCTTCATAGCAGACTTCACCACAATGGAGTGGTGAGACAGCTGAGTTTTCAGGAACCCAGGCGAAGGAGGGACCCGATACATGGTGTCCAACCTGCGGGAATGGGGAGACAGTGTTAAAGGAGTCTCCCACAAATCCATCAAGTGTTCTTGAAGGATTTCATGGACAGGCAGAGTGACTGCCTCTTTAGGAGCTTTTGAGTATCCTAAAATGTCCAATTTTTTTGATCTGGGTTCTCTTTCAGAAGATGTAGTAATAGAAAGTGCTTTAGCTACATCAACAATGAAATCCTGAAAGGATAAATCCTCTGGAGGAGACATCCTCCTCTTGGGAGAAGAGGGCTCCTCAGGAAGAGTAAGCTCAGCAGAGTCATCAGAGGAATTAAATTCATCAGAAGAATCTGAGTACTCTTTCTGTGCTTCCAATGTACGATACGCATACCGATCGGTATCGACATCGGGCGTATCGGGCATGGGATTGGTACCGGGCGAAGGCCGGAATCCGGCATGCGAAACCGATCGACGTTTAGAAGTCGATGGTCTCGGTTCCGGTGTAGATACCGGAACCGGGGTCGGTACCGATGAAATCGGTACCGAGGGCGTCGCAGCCTTAATGAATGCCAGTACGGCCTGCTGCATGGTCTGGACAGTACTGCCCATAGACGCCACTACTGCCTGGATGTCGGTACCGGTATGGGCCGGTACCCCAGAGCAGTCCAACAGGTGATCTGTCGAGGCCGTGCCATCGATGTCAACCTGTGACCCCATGATTGCTTTGGAGGCCGGAACCTCCCGCCGGGGTTTTTTGGCCTGGGCAGAATCCTCGAACTCAGAACTGAGAGCCTCTCAATCTTTAGAAAGAGATTTGCTTTTAGAGGATTTGCCCACAGAAGTTTTGGTTACCTGAGATCCATCCGGAGAGGAAGACCTGGATGACTGTGATGCTTCTGAAGGAAACAGCACATGAAGCTTGTTAGCCCGGTTCTGCAAACCGCGTTTAGACATCTGGGTGCAGGATGGGCAGTCCGGTATGGAGTGCTCAGGTCCCAAACATTTGAGACACCATTCATGGGTGTCTGTGACAGAAATGACAGCACTGCATTTGGTACATTTTTTGAAACCAGGGACTGGCTTCTCCATGAGGAGAAATTGTGTAGGCCTTAAGGCCTAACACCGGGTACCAAGCTGTGCTGAAGAAAAATAAAAAAGTCTTTTTTTTTTTTTTTTTTTTTTTTGATATAGAAAGAAAGAAAGACCGGCGATACCGGTTTCGGTATGGGGAAGGCAGGTACGCGGTCTAAAGAAACAAACAAAAGTAACAAATTCTTCAGCGGTGACAGGAACACGACCTGCTGGCTCCGCGGAAAAAGAAGAACTGAGGAGAGCTGGTCAGGAAGGCGGGAAGGCAGCGCGCATGTGCAGTGGGAGGCCCCAAAAGCTTTTCATTTGAAAAGCTGGGGAGCTTTCCCGCGCAGGCTCCGTCGGTACCGACGTACCCATATGTGATGACTTATTCCTGCTTGTTCCTAGAGATAGGATATAACCGGTTCATCGTACGAACGCCCTTCAAACCGGCCTCGGGCTGATCCCACTCAGTCTGAATCATCTGCGCCACTACGCGATGCACAGGAAAAACTACCTGAGAATCATGGACGGCTTGTATGAGAGGATCCTCCAGACCTTCCTCCTCCACCGAAGAAACTGAGGCCAAATTGAGTGCCTGCAGAGACTCCGTAATCAACGGAACTAATTCCTCTCTGCGAAACACGCGAATGATCCGGGCCTGGTCCTCGGGATCGGGGATTTCCCCCTCTTCCAACTCGTCAACAACGTCTTCGGCACCTACTGCGAGTTCCGGGTCTGGCCAGTCGACGCCGTCACTCTCAAAGGCGAGTCGAGAGCGCTTAGGAGGTTTGGGGACCGGCCGCTGGCCCTCCTCACCCAAACATGAGAGCAGGGACGACTGAGAAGGTCCGGCGTCTGTCAGCTTGCCCAGACGGCCCAAGCGAAATGCCTGATGCATCAAAAGGACAAAATCAGGTGAAAAATCAAACGAGGAAGCAGTAGAGATAGGCTCGGACAAGGGCATCCCCTGCCCCCTGGGCGCCACCGGGGAAAGGGGAGCCGGAGGGCCCGGGGACGCCTCTGTGTCCATCTGCTGGGCAGGAGTATCAGTTCCCTGCAGAGACTTGCCTTCTATTTGCGGATCAAAGTCAGGGGATACTGACGCGCAACTTTTACAAACTCCTGAATCCGACAGAGCCCCTCTGCGGGACCCACAGACCAAGCATTGCGGCCTGGAAGACATGGAGCCGGGGAGTCACGAGGCCCCAACAGAAATAAAGGCCAACCCAACCAAGAAAATGGGACAAAGACATGTGAAAAGGATATCTCTTTTTTTTTTTTTTGTACCACCAGCCTCAGGAAAGAAAAGCCCAGGAACAAGGACCAAGTCGACTCCCACTTAAACCCTTAACTGTGAGAGCCCAGGAGCACGAGAAAACCAGCGGGAAAATAACAAAATGGCCGCCGGCACTGCAGAGTGAAGAAATAAAACGGCGGGAAAATAAAAAACGGAACCGCGCGATCAGCAACCCCGCAAAAGAAAAAAGGAAATAAATTTAACTGCAAAACTCACCCCTTGACATTGGAGGACCGATCGGCGACGAACCGCCGAGTGAAGGGAGCACTGCAGGACAGCCCCGAGCCGCGGGAAGAAAGCAAACGGAAAGCGGCAGCACGCTAGAGCTGTGAGCAGACTACAGCCAGCGTGCAGAGCCAGAAACAGGGCTGCCAATCAAGATCTCACCTCCCTACAGTCCAGGAGGGAGATCTACAAAGTCGCTGCCTTCAGCCCCCGTACAGACGGCCGGGAGAAGGAACGTGCAGGCTTGGCTCCTTAATCGGCCCCCCCGCAGACACTGAAGGTGAGAATTTAAAGGGACAGCTATCAAAAAAAAAAGCAAAGTTATACCTCAGAGAACAAAATAAAATAGAAACCCCCTAACACTAACTAGGGTAACCCAAAAGCACTAAGTGAGCCCAGCACCAGGCTCACAAGTCCTCCTGCTGCACGGAGACTGGACATACTGGGGGGCTGAGGGAAGCTCCAGCAGGATATGTCATGAGAAAAGGATTCTGACTGGTCCAGTCTCCGTGCTGCAGGAGGAGGTGCACTACCCGGATGTGGAGGACTAAACTGGACGACCGCTCAGGAACAATTTTATGCAATTTGCATGCCAAGTATGCTGCATTTAGCAAGATTATTTTGGCATTTTTCCAGCGCTTGCTTGCTTTCTACATTGGAGAGCAAGCCTAGCATGTGAAAAGTTCCAGAAAAATGCTATGCTAAGCTTTACTGCATAAGCCCATAAGTGTATAACTTTGCACCATTTGGATGCCCACTCTCCCAATATATCAAGGTCCTCTTGCATTTTTTCACAATCCTCTTGGGTTTTAACAACTTGAAATTTGCAGATGAGACAGAATTTATTCAATCACCTCACTCGTTAGTCCGATTTCCAGGTCATTTATGAATATGTTAAAAAGCAGCGACCCAACACAGATCCCTGGGGTACTCCACCATTCACCTTTCTCAATTGAGAAAATGGGCAATTTAGCCCTACTCTCTCTACTTTTTATCTTTTAACCAGTTCCTGATCCACTATAGTACGCTGCCTCGTATCCCATGACTTTTTAATTTTGCCAAGAGTCTCTCATGAGAAACGTTGTCAAAGGCTTTCTGAAAATCCAAGTAAACTATATCAACCGGCTCATCTACCTTTTTATTCACACCTTCAAAAAAACATTAGCAGATTAGTAAGACAAGACCTTCCATTAAACCATCACTATCTACATGTTCAGTAATTTTATTATTTAAATGGTTTCTACCATTTTGCCTGGTACTGACATAGCGTAGTTACTCACCTGTGACAGGTGTTCTCCAGGGACAGCAGGAATCAGTCCTCACTTATGGGTAACGTCGGAACCGACGGAGCCCGCATGGAGCAATTCCCCAGCTTTCAAAGAAAGCCTTTGGGATTGCTGCCATGTATGCATGGTCCTCTTCCCGCCCAAGGGGGCCATCTTGCTCAGTCAGGTCCCTTAGCTCGAGCCCTACCAAGCAGTTGGCAAGGGAAGGACAAAAATACAGCAACTTAACAGGGGAAGCGGGAGGGTAGTGAGGACTGATTCCTGTTGTCCCTGAAGAACACCTGTCACAGGTGAGTAACTACGCTTTCTCCAGGAACAAGCAGAAAGTCAGTCTCCACTTATGGGACTCCCTAGCTACAGGCTACCAAACCTGTAACCAAAAAACGCCTCCGCGAGGCCATAAGCAGAAGCAGAAGCCGAAGCCCGAAGGAGCCCGAGTCCTCAGGGCGAAGTCCTTGGTAGCCGTGAAGAAGGGTCGGAGGGCAGGAGTTACTTATACTCCAAACAGATTACGGAGTACAGCATGGCCAAAGGAGCTGTCCCAGCGAGACTCCCTCTCCAGGCAGTAGTGGACAGCGAAGGTACTCGCAGAAGACCAGGTTGCCGCCTGGCAGATGTCCATCATGGGCACAGAGCGCAGCGAGGTCACCGAGGCCGCTTTGGCTTGGACCCTATGTGCAGTGACTCAACGATCCAGAGGAACGCCCACCTTCGAATGTGCGAACACGATGCAGTCCGCCACCCAAACAGAGAGGGTGCGCTTGGTGACTGCTTGACCCTGCCTATGAGGATCGTAGGTCACGAAGAGCCAGTCAGACTTGTGATGAATCTGGGTACGCTGCAAGTAGAAGGCGAGGTCCGGCTTGCAGTCGAAGATGTGGAAAGTTGCCGATGTCTGATCAGCGTGGGGCCTCGGGAAGAAGGTCGGGAGCACTATCTCCTGATTGAGATGAAAAGCCGACACGACCTTAGGCAAGAATTAAGGATGGGTCCGGAGGACCACCCTGTTCCGATAAAACCTGGTGTAAGGGGCGCCAATCATGAGCGCCTGAAGCTCACTGACTCGGTGAGCAGAGGTCAGTGTCTCCAGGAAGGCCACCTTCCAGGACAAATGCTGGAGCGAACACGTCACCATCGGCTCGAAAGGCAGACAAGTGAGCTGCGTGAGCACCACGTTCAAGTCCCATTCCGCCAGAAGGGGATGGATGGGTGGCTTGGACAACAGAAGGCCCCGCATGAAGCGGGAGACTAGTGGTTGCCCCGAGAGAGGCTTTCCCTCAATAGGGAGGTGATTAGCCGATATGGTGCTCAGATGAAAATGAACTCTAACAGAGTTCAACTTCAGCCCATCCCTTGAGAGGTGGAGAAGGTACTGGAGAACCCACCGAACCAGGCATGAGAAGGGGTCAATCTGGTGCTCTGATCACCAGACAGAAAAGCGTTTCCACTTAAAGGCATAAGCTCGCCTAGTAGAGTCCTTCCTCGAGGCAAGAAGGATTTCCTCGACCTCCTCCGGGATGGCCAGAGAGGCTACAGAGACCCGTTCAGCCGCCAGGCCATGAGGAATAGGGAGGGTAGATTCGGGTATAGTACCTGACCCTCCTCCTGTGTCAGCAGGTCCCTGGCAGAGCCCAAGGGGATCGAAGGCTCCAATGACAGCCGGAGCAGGAGTGGAAACTAAGGCTGCCGAGGCCACAAGGGAGCCATGAGAATCAGCGATGCCCCATCCCGTTGAGCTTTGAACAGAGTCCTCGCAATGAGGGGGAAAGAAGGGAATGCATATAGAAGACTGGAGGACCAATCCAGGAGAAATGCATCGGGGTCCTCCCTGCTCAGGTGCAGCACCAGGCCGCAGAAGCGAGGGAGTTGAGCGTTCTGAGGGCTGGCAAAGAGGTCCATTGCTGGAGTGCTCCAGCATAGAAACAATCAGCCTGCCACTCTGGGATTGAGGCACCACTCGTGGGGGGCTAAGGATTCTGCTGAGCCTGTCCGCCAGGCCATTCTCCTGACCCTGGAGGTACGTCGCCTTGAGAGACATCCTCCTCCGGGCGGCAAAAGAGCAGATAAGAACTGCTTCTCTGCAGAGGGAGCGCAACCCCGTGCCCCCCTCTTTTTTGATATAGAATATCGCTACCTGGTTGTCGGTCTGCACTAGAATTGACTTCCCGCTGAGGACATTCTCAAAGGCCTTCAGAGCTTACCGAATGGACTGGAGCTCGAGCAGATTTATCTGCTGTTGAGCCTCCACCGGCGATCACTGCCCCTGTGTGCAGAGGGGCCCCCACCCTAACAGGGAAGCATCCGTGATAAGTACCACATTGTGCTCCGAACCCTGCAGGAGGTTGCGGGGGTTTTGTCACCAATTCAGGGACAAACGAAGGTCGGGAAGAACCCTTACAGGGTCCCTGAGGTGCCCAAGGGATTGGCTCCATTGGGAGCTGAGGCACCACTGAGTCGTTCGCATCTGCAGGCGGGAGTGAGGAACCACGATCGATCCATGCACGGTTGAGGCCATGTGGCCCAAGAGATGTAGCATGGATCGAGCAGTGACCTGGTGGGTATTCTGGATGCGTGCCGCCAGAGCCCGGAGGCGGGTGGAGCGATCCACTGGCAAGAAGGCCATGGCCTGTGTCGGCTCGAGGTGAGATTTTAGGTAGTTGACCAAGAACCCCAAACTCTCCAAAAGCAGAACAGTGCGTGACATCGCTTGCTGGGCCTCCTCGACGGAGGAGCCTGTAACGAGCCAGTCATCGAGGTAGGGAAACACTGAAATGCCCCAGCACCGAAGGTGAACAGTGGCCATGACAAGGCACTTTGTGAAGACCCGTAGGGCGGATGCAAGGACAAAGGGGAGCACCCTGTACTGGAAGTGTTATCCCTGCACCCTGAAACGCAGGTACTGCCTGTGTTGGGGATGGATCAAGATATGGGCGTAAGCGTCCTTAAGATCCAAGAAGCATAGCCAGTCGCCCTGCCGGAGGAAGAGCAGCAGCACGCCAAGAGATAACATCTTGAATTTCCCCCGCACCAGAAACCTGTTCAGCTTCCGGAGGTCGAGGATGGGCTGCAGACCCCTCGTCTTTTTCGGGACGAGGAAGTACCGGGAATAAAAGCTTCGACCTCAAAGGTGGGACGGGCCATTCTCGACTGCCTGTTGGGCGAGGAGTGAGTGTAATTCCCGCTTCAGCAGGAGCTGGTGTGTGGGGAGTCAAGGAGGCTCCGCCAGGGAGAAAGGGGGTAGGAAACTGTCAAAGTGAAGGTGATAGCCCTCCCAGATGACCTGGGGGACCCAGGTGTCTAAGGTGATAAGCACCCACACTGGGGTGAAGCGGGACAGGTGTCTCTCCCCCCCCCCCCCCCAGGCTGCTGCGCCACCGGAGGGCGAGGGGCCATGCCAATGGTGTTAACACCCCATGAGGGGGTTGTAGGGTAGTCGGCATCTGGGCTTTCGGGCCCTTTGGTTTGCGGTGACTCTGGCCAGACATCCCTTGCGCTGGAGTGATCGGCGTGGGAGTAGCCTGGTACGGCGGGTAGCTGCGTTACTGGGGACCTTTCCTGGGAAAGAAGGGTTTCTTGGCAGGCTGCTTTTTCCGAGGCAGCGTCGAGGTCTTGCGAGAGAGATGGGTCCTAGTGACTTACTCCGTCTCAATCTCTGCAGCCTTCTCCTCCATCAGGTTACCAAAAAGTTCTTTGCTGAGGCAGGGTACATCCAGGAGCTTCTCCTGCACCCACTACTCCAGATCTGAAGACTGAAACCAAGCCTGGCGGCAGGCTCCAAATCCTGCGGCCACCACCCAAGTCGATGTCTCGAAGCCATCATAGGAGGCTCGAGAAATATACTTGGAGCAATCTGCCACTGATTTCAACAGTGTGCAGAACCTACCGAGGGGCTTGCCCTCGAGACCCGCAGAGAAGCCTCCAAGTTCTTTTGCCAAGTCGCAGAGGAACATACCCATATATGGAGTGGAGGAGTGGCCTAGTGGTTGGGGCAAGGTACTTCAGGCCAGAAGGTCGGGGGTTCAAATCCCACTAGAGGACAGCAACCTTGGGCCGGAAGGACTGGGGTTTCTAGTCCCACAGGTGCTCCTTGTGTTCTTGGGCAAGCCACTTAACTATTATACAGGGAACATGGGCTTGGAGGGTTATCTCCAAGTTATAATGCCCTGTTCAATGTAATTTCAGTTTGTTCAATGTAAACCGCACTGATGCAGAATAGCGCGGTATATAAGAGAATGTAAATAAATAAATTAAATAAATATATAATTGGTATGCCTGGATGCGACAGGAGAGCATGGAACCCTGATAGGCCTTGCGGCCCAGGGCATCAAGGGCTCTGGACTCCCAGCACAGTGGAACTGAGGAGTGGGACTTCCGGCTTTTCTGCTTCCTCGTGGCTGATCCAACTGTGTGGAAGCTGAGTCTTACAGAAGCCTGGCCCTTGCTGCACCCTGTACATTGTGTCAAGGCACTTGCTCACAATGGGGACCAAGGCCGGGGCCTCCTACATGCGAAGCAACAGCCGGGAGAGGATCGGCGGCACCGGCACGGTGAGGGATTCCCTGGGCGGGGCATCGAACTGAAGAATATCAAGTTCTTCAGCACGGGGGTCTTCCTCGGTCTGGGTGACCAGGATGAGGGCTCGAGCCATGTCTCGAATAAACACCAAAAAGGAGGTGTCCTCGGGCGGTGAACGCCACTGGAGGTCAGGCGGCGAGGGGTCCAACGGAAGATCCCGGTGAGCGCGGGTCTCCGGGGATGTGTCCCCATCGGATTCCCAGTCCGAGAAATCGGTCGAGGGATCTGAGCCGGGCAGTTTGCCCTGTCTGATGGCCGGTGGCCTGAAGCCGGAGGCCCTGGACGATCTCGCCCCCGAAGAATGGGAAGGCGAGCGAGACCGACGTCGAGGACCCTCACGAGGCCTGTGGCTATCGGGGGTTTCCTGGATGGATTTGGGTGTCCCATGCGAGGGATCCGCGGTCTCCGGACGCAAGTCAGTGAAGCTGGCTGTGAGCACCTGCTGGGAAACACCAGCATACAGGACCTCCCATGTGGGCGTGGGGCCCTGGGATGCCAATACCGGGGTCACCGGATCGGGAGTCGAGGAAGAGAGAGGGTCCTCACCGGGATGGCCCTCAGGAGACTGGGCGCCTTCGCCGGAGGCCTCAGTTTCTCTGCGAGGTACCTTGCAGGGCCGCTCCTTGACTCTTGGGAACGCCGAATGGGGCTAAGCGACCGGGCACGGGAGTGCTCGCGCTTGTTGGGAGCCCCAGACAGTGACTTCGAGGCCGCCTTCTATTAGCCATTCCACCTCAGGGGACCCCTGGTCCGAATGCCGTCTGGAACAAGGTGCCACAGGGGGAGAGCCCACCGGAGGGGAGATGACCGAGAGTGCCACCAGGGACTCCGAGATAGCCTTTCAGAAAATGTGTTCAGACTTCTGCTTACGGCTGAGCAGGGTCTTAGAGAACATTTTCTTGCAGAGCGAACAGAGCTCTGGGTCATGGTCTGCTCCCAGACACCTTACACAGCAGTCATGAGTGTCCCGTAAGCGACATGTTCCTAGAGCATCTATCGCATTTTTTAAACCTGGTGGCCATGGGGGCAAAAATGGCCCCTGAGAGGTCAAAGGCCCACGTGGCCAGTGGTTGGAGAGAAAAAAAGGCGCGAAGCCCAGGAAGAAAAAATTCAGAAAGGGTATCCCCGCAGGCTCCAAAAGAGAGCAAGGGAAGGACAGGTAGAGGACCGGTGCAACTGGAAAAAAGAGAAATAGTCTGTTAAGGCGAGGAAACCGAAAGCTTTTTCCGAGGGACGAGGACGTGTGTCTGAAGGGCTCTGCGGAAAAAGGGAGACTGAGCAAGATGGCACCCTTGGGCGGGAAGAGGACCACGCATGCGTGACAGCAATCCCAAAGGTTTTCTTTGAAATCTGGGGAATTGCTCTGCGTGGGATCCTTCAGTGCCAACGTCACCCATAAGTGAGGACCGACTTCTTGCTTGTTCCTGGAGAAAGCATAGTTACTCACCTGTAACAGGTGATCTCCGGGAACAGCAGGAATTTAGTCTTCACATATGGGTATTGTCGATACCGACGGAGCCTGCGCGGGAACGCTCCCCAGCGTCCAATTAGAAAGCTTTTGGGAGCATCCCACAGCGCCTGCGTGCTGCCTTCCCGCCTTTCCCAACTGTCTCTCTCCAGTTGAGTTTAAAGCTGAGACAAAGAGAGAGAGAGAGAGAGAGAGAGAGGGAGAGAGAAAGAGAGAGAGATAGAAAGATACAACTCCTAGGGGGAGGTGGGTGGGCTGTGAAGACTAAATTCCTGCTGTTCCCGGAGATCACCTGTTACAGGTGAGTAACTATGCTATCTCCAGGAACAAGCAGGAATGTAGTCTTCACATATGGGGACTCCATAGCTACAGATGCCAGGGAGAAACCCCAGAAGTTGTGTGCCCTTTTGAAAAGGGCTCCACTTCCCCCCATGGATCTCTGGCATCCTACCAGGGATGGTGGGTAGGAGTTGATTAAGTATGGAACAGGTGTTGAAGAACAGCCTGACCAAACAAGGCATCCCGGCGGGAGTCCTTGTCCAAGCAGTAATGGGCTGTGAAGGTATGAACCGAGGCCCAGGTAGCTGCTCGACAGATGTCGTCGATAGGCACAGAGTGAAGATGAGCCATAGAGGCTGCCATGGCTCTCACATTGTGCGCTGTGACATGGCCTTCATGAGGAAGGTTCTTACTCCGATAGGCAAAAGATATACACTGTGTAATACAGTTGGACAATGTCCTTTTGGAGACTGGAAGTCCTAAATGACTAGGATCAAAAGCAACAAAGAGTTGAGAGGACTTTCTATGTTGCTGCGTCCTTTGCAAGTAAAAGGCCAAAGCTCTTTTACAGTCCAACGTATGAAGATTCCTTTCTGCATTAGAGGCGTGAGGCCTCGGGAAAAAAACAGGAAGGTAAACTGCTTGTTATAAATGAAAAGGTGAAACCACCTTTGGCATAAAGTGGGGATGAGTCCTAAGGACTACCTTATCATGATGAACATAAGAACATAAGATATGCCATACTGGGTCAGACCAAGGTCCATCAAGCCCAGTATTCTGTTTCCAACAGTGGCCAATCTAGGTCATATGTACCTAGCAGTTTCCCCAAGGGACACAGGTTCCACAATGCTTGTATTGGTTCAAGCATTGATATCCTGGGTCCCTTGTATAAGGAGGATCCCTTGTATAAGGAGGATCAGCCACCAATGCTTGCAATTCACTGATGCGACATGCTGATGTGATTGCAATAAGAAAAATAACCTTCCAAGAAAGGAATTTCAAAGAGGTAGTAGCTAAAGGTTCAAAAGGCGGCTTCATGAGCTGGCCAAGAACCAGATTTAAATCCCATGCCACCAGTGGTGGCTTAACGGGAGGCTTAGTTAGAAGGCCTCTCAAATCTCGCTATGATAGGATGAGAGGAAATAGGTTGCCCATTTAAAGGCTTGAGAGAAGCTGCAATAGCACTCAAATGAACTCTCACTGAATTGGCCTTAAGCCCTGTATTAGACAAATGAAGGAGATATTCCAGTAATGATTCCAGAGGTATTGCAAGAGGGTTAAGACCCTTCTGTGAACACCATATGGTAAACCTTTTCCACTTGAAAGCGTAAGAGCGTCTTGTGGATGGTTTCCTGGAAGCATAAAGGATATCCTTTACCTGCTGAGAAAGGTTAAGACCATGAAGTTCTAGGCTTTCAGCAACCAGGCCCTGAGATGTAGAGACTGGGGATTGGGATGCCACAGCATCCCATCCTCCTGGGATAGGAGATCTGGAGCAGATCCTAACTCCAGAGATGGAGCTTGAGAGAGATGTAAGAGCAGAGGGTACCACACTTGTCATGGCCAATGTGGGGCTATGAGAATCATATGACCTGTCTCTCTGCAGCTTGAATAAAGTTCTGGGAATTAGGGGAATGGGTGGGAAGGCATACAGAAAGTCCCGACCCCAATGGAGGATGAAGGCATCTCTGGCCTGACAACCCTGAGCCGAAATTCTGGAACAGAACCGGGGAAGTTTGGCATTCAGCGGACTTGCAAAAAGGTCTATGTCCGGGGTTCCCCAAAATTGGAAAATTTTGGCCACCTAGTCTGCATGGAGAGACCATTCATGTGGAAGCAGAACTCGACTGAGTCTGTCTGCCCAAGAGTTTTGAATGCCTGGAAGATACACTGCAAGGAGATGAATCTGATGCTCTCTGGCGAGGGCCCAAAGTCGCAAAGTTTCGTTGCAGAGCGACAGAGAGCCTGTTCTGCCCTGCTTGTTCACATAGAACATGGCTACCTGGTTGTCCGTTTGAATTAGGACAGTTTTGTAGCTGAGCTGGGTGTGAAACACACAAAGATTATATTGTACACTGCCCTGACGCACACGCTTGGGCGGTATATCAAGCAATGAATAAAGATAAAAGATAAAGATAAAGAAGAGCAAGGAAGATTGCTCTGAGTTCTAAAAGATTGATGTGTAGAACGGTCTCCTGTGGAGTCCAGGAACCCTGGGTAGAGAGGCCTTGTAAATGGGCTCCCCAACCCACCTGTGAGGCATCTGTTAGAGTTACTTGTGGTGGGGGTTGCTGAAAAGAGGACCCCACCAACAGATTCTGGGGTGACTGCCACCATTGGAGAGACAGAATGAGACAATCTGAGGTTGCTATTTTGTCTGACAGGCAACCTGACACCTGAGTCCAGTGAGTGGATAGGGTCCACTGGGCTGCCCTCATATGGAGGCGGGCATAAGGGACCACATGCACGGTGGATGCCATGCGACCTAGCAATTGTAACATTTCCCGAGCAGTGAGGTGAGACTTTAGCATTGCTTGGGAAGCTAACTGCACAATGCGAAAGCAGCAGGACTGTGGAAGATAGGCCCTTGTCTGTCTGGTATCCAGCAGGGCTCCTATGAACTCTAGAGACTGTGTGGGAGCTAGGTTGGATTTTGGGAAGTTTATGACAAGTCCCAAATATTGAAGGATACGCATTGTGCGAGATAGAGAAAAACTGGCCTCTGGCTCTGATGGGGCTTGAATGAGCCAATCGTCTAAGTAAGGGAAGACAAATATTTTTAGGGTGCTGAGAAATGCTGCCACCACAGCCATGCATTTTGTGAACACCCTTGGTGCCGAGGCCAGGCCAAAAGGAAGAACTCTGTATTGGTAGAGCTTCCCTTGAAATAGAAAGCGAAGAAACCTTCGGTGAGTTGGATGGATGAGAACATGAGTGTACGCATCCTTGAGATCTAGAGAACAAAGCCAGTCCTGACTCTGAAGGTATGGCAGTAGAGTTCTCAGAGAAATCATTTTGAATTTCTCTTTGAAGAGGAATCTGTTCAATTCTCTGAGGTCCAAAATGGGTCTGTGCCCTCCTGTTTTCTTTGGAATAAGGAAAAAGGGGGAACAGAACCCTGCACCTTGTTGATGAATAGGTACTTCTTCTATTGCCTCTTGGGCAAGAAGCAGACTGACCTCGTGATCTACCTGGGAGTTGAGAGAGGTCTGAGAATTGAACTGTCTTACCACTGTAGGAGGGGGCATGCTGAGGAAGTGAAGCTTGTATCCCTCTCTTACAATGGACAGAGTCCAACTTTCTGCTGTTATCTGCCCCCATCTGGGGCAAAATAACATAACCTTCCCTGGGATGGTGGAAGGCTCTGGCCCATTCAGGGCCAGGTAGACAAAGTTCTCTAGATGGGACTCAAAGCCCCTGTGGAGGCTGAGTCTACTGAGACGGTTGAGGCTTAGCAGCCTTTGTTTTTCTTTGTTTAGGTTGTTGCTGACCCTTTTGGGCAGACTGACCTGAACGGGTACAGGAGGGGTAGAACTTCTTTCTAGTGAAGAATGGTTTTTTGTAGGACTTTTTCCTTGCAGGATCAGCTGTAGATTTTGATAATCTATCCAAGGCGAGATCATCAGCATCTAGCTCATTAGCTTTCTCTTGCCAATTTTTGCCAAAGAGATTCTCTCCTGTGCAAAGAATATTCCCCAGTTTGTCCTGTACCCAAACTTCCAATTCAGATGCCTGGAGCCAGGCAATCCTACGTGCGCCTATGGCAATAGCAGAAGTTATGCTTATGCACTCAAAACAATCAAAGGTTGCACGATTTACGAATTTGGAAACATCTTGAGCATGTTTGATAAGTGCAAGATAATCTTATCTCTTATCATCAGGAAGGAGAGGGCTCATAAGCTCTAGATCTCCTGTAACTTCCTTGAGGAACATTCCCATATATAAAATGAAGGAACTAATCATAGAAACATAGAAACATGATGACAGAAAAAGACCACAAGGCCTATCTAGTCTGTCCTTCCATAACAACTACAACAGTCCACTTTTTACCTTTAGAGATCCTCTGTGTTGGTCCCATGCTTTTTTGAATTCAGTTACTGTCCTCATCTCTACCACCTCCACTGGGAGACTATTCCATGGATCCACTACTCTTTCTGTAAAGAAATATTTCCGCATATCACTCCTGAATCTATCTCCCTTCACCCTCATCCCATGTCCCCTCGTAGCAGAACTTGCTTTCAATTGAAAGAAGCTCTCTCCCTGAACATTTATGCCACGGAGGTATTTAAACATCTCAATCATATCACCTCTATCCCGCCTTTCCTCTAAGGTGTACATATTAAGATCCTTAAGTCTGTCCTCATATGCTTTATAATGAAGCCCATTAATCATTTTAGTAGCAACCCTCTGCACCGACTCCATCCTGTTCACATACTTTTGAAGGTGCGGTCTCCAGAATTGCACACCATACTCCAAATGAGGTCGCACCAAAGACTTATACAAAGGCATTATCACCTCCTTTTTTCTGCTAGCCATTCCTCTCCGTATGCACCCAAGCATCCTTCTAGCTTTTGCCGTCGCCTTTTCTACCTGTTTAGCTACTTTAAGATCATCAGACACAACCACGCCTAGGTCCCGCTCTTCTTTAGTGGACAAAAGTACTTCACCTCCTATACTGTATTGCTCCCTTGGATTGCTGCAGCCCAAATGCATGACCTTACATTTTTTAACAGTAAATCCCAGCTGCCAAATTCTAGACCATTCTTCAAGCTTAGCTAGATCCCTCCTCATGTTATCTACACCTTCCTGGGTGTCTACTCTATTGCAGATTTTGGTATCATCTGCAAAGAGGCAAACCTTACCCGACAGCCCTTCCGCTATATCACTAACAAAGATGTTAAAAAGAATCGGGCCAAGGACAGATCCCTGGGGCACACCACTGGTAACATCCTTCTCCTCAGAGTGAGCTCCATTTACTTGTACTCTTTGTTGCCTCCCACCCAACCAATTTCTAACCCAAGCAGTAACTTTAGGGTCCATCCCTAGGGTGCTCAGTTTGTTTATAAGTCGCCTGTGAGGAACAGTGTCAAAGGCTTTACTGAAATCTAAATACACCACATCTAGAGCTCTCCCTCGGTCCAACTCCCTGGTCACCCAGTCAAAGAAATCAATCAGATTTGTCTGACAAGACCTGCCTCTGGTGAATTCATGCTGCCTCGGATCCTGTAATCCGCTGGACTCCAGAAACCTCACTATTTTCTCTTTCAGCAGCGTTTCCAATAATTTACTCACCACCGAAGTTAAACTAACCGGCCTGTAGTTTTCAACCACATCCTTACTTCCGCTTTTGTGTAAAGGCACCACATGAGCCTCTCTCCAGTCCTTTGGCACCACTCCCGACTCCAACGAGGCATTGAAAAGGTCAGTCAGTGGAGTTGCTAGAACGTCCCCAAGTTCCCTCAGTATTCTAGGGTGTATCCCATCCGGTCCCATCACTTTGTCTACTTTACGTTGAGCTAGTTTCTCACGAACACAGTCTTCTGAAAATTGTTCAAGATGTCCCTCGCTTCTGTTCTTATTTGTGGGTGTTTTCTGAGGTCCTGCTCCTGGTTCTTCATCTGTGAACACAGAACAAAAATATTTGTTAAGCAATTCCGCTTTATCTTTATCAGCTTCTACATATTCCCCCCCTGCACCCTTGAGTCTGACAATACCACTTTTGCCCTTCCTCTTCTCACTAATATATCTGAAAAATGTCTTATCCCACCATTTTATTGCATTGGCTATTTCCTCCTCCTTTTGAATCTTTGCCTTCTTGACTACTTTGCTAGCTTCTCTAAGTTTTTCCAAATACAGATGCCCGTCTTCCTCTCTCTGTGATCTCTTGTATTTCATGAAGGCCTCCCTCTTTTTCTTCACTTTTTCAGCTACTTCCTTCGAAAACCATAGCGGTCTCCTGTTCCTTTTGCCTTTATTTACCATTTTAACAAAAAGGTTGGTTGCCCTTAAAATACCCCCTTTCAGTTTTGCCCACTGTTTTTCTACATCCCCCAGCTGTTCCCATCCAACTAACGACTCTCTGAGGTATTGGCCCATCTTCGCAAAGTTAGTCTTCCTAAAGTCTAAGATCCTCACCTTGGAATGGATTCTAACAGCCCTAGTCCTAATACTGAACCACACCATCTGGTGATCACTGGATGCAAAATGATCTCCCACTACAACATCAGAAACACTTTCACCATTGGTAAGCACCAAGTCCAGTATGGCCCCTTCACGTGTGGGGTCTGTTACCAATTGCCTGAATAGTTCTCCCTGTAGAGAATCCAGGATCTCCTTACTTCTAGATGATACTGCAGCAGGAATGTGCCAATCAACATCTGGCATATTGAAATCTCCTATCAGTAGCACTTCCCCTTTCCTAGCAATGCTGTGTATGTCTTCAATTAACTCTGTCCACCTCTTCCTCTTGTGAGGGAGGTCTGTATATCACACCAATGCAAATAGATTTCTCTTTCCCTCTTTCTAGTTTAACCCACAATGCCTCCTCTCTCCCTTTTAAGCTCTGTAATTCCAAAGCTTTAATAGTAGTTTTTACATATAGTGCCACTCCTCCTCCCCTTCTTCCTACCCTGTCCTTTCTGAATAAAGTATAGCCAGGTATAGTTACATCCCAGTCATGGTTTTCTGTGAACCATGTTTCTGTAACTGCCACTAAATCCAAGTCAGCCACTCCTACCAAAGCTTCAACTTCAGGGATCTTATTTCCCATGCTACGGGCATTAATACACACTGCTTTCCATATGTTACCCGTGTTACCCATTTCCATAAAGGTATTTAATGTATCACCTACCTGGGGGCTTTCACTTACCTGGGGGCTTTCTTCACCCATCCCCAACGAATCTAGTTTAAAGCCCTCTTCAGTAGATTAGCCAGTCTACTACCGAAGATGCGTTGACCTTTCTTGGACAGATGGATGCCATCTCTGCTCTGCAACCCTTGGAACAGCATCCCATGGTCTAGGAAACCAAAACGCTCTCGATGACACCATCTACGCAGCCATGCATTCATCTCCAGGATGCGAGCCTCTCTGCCTTGGCCTTTACCCTCAACAGGGAGGATTGAAGAGAACACCATCTGTGCACCTGACTGCTTCACCCTCTGTCCCAGAGCCATGAAGTCACTTTTGATACATTCCGAGGTATACCTGGCAGTATCATTTGTTCCAACATGGATTAGCAACATTGGGTAATAGTCAGTGGGCTTGATGAGTCTCGGCAAACTCTCCGTAACATCTTGGATTTTGGCACCAGGCAGACAGCATACCTCTCTGGACATCAAGTCTGGTCGGCAGATGGACGCCTCAGTACCCCTCAGAAGAGAGTCTCCAACCACCACTACCCTTCGTTTCCTTCTAGTCACTGATTCTGCAACTTTGGGGTACTTGAACTCTGGTTCTTCCCTTTCCAGGGATGCTTTCACATCCTCCACTTCCAGGGCTGCATAATGGTTCTTCAATTCAAGGGCTGGAGAAGTTGGATTGGTGATTTTGCAGGCCCTGGTGACTTGTGTCCAACCATCGACATTCTGTTGGCACCCATCTTCTCCTGTGCTGGAGAGCTTGGTTGCTGCAAGAAGCATCTCATCAATGTACTTCTCACTGTCTTGAATGCTCCTCAGCCTCGCCACCTCCTCTCTGAGTTCCTCCACTTGTTTCCTCAGAGCTTCAGCATGCAGGCACCCTGCACATGGAACCGGTCCTTCAACTGGCATTAGGACCTCTGTCTGGACCGAGGCAGAAGCTGTAATGGGGGCAACAGCTTTAGCAATACGATTTTTCCCAGCCATTGTTCTGTTCGTGGAGCTTAGGTATCTGTTAAAGCAAAAGAGAGAGATCTACCAAGTACCAGCCGGTTTCGCAGCTGTCCTTTCAGAGAAAAAGCAGTTAAATCTCTTTAATTATATTCAAAATGTGCTGGTCCAATTCTCTGTGATTTGTTAAAGGGGGAGGTGCCCTATAAAGCAAGACTGGGTGGGTGTCGGGGTGGGTAGGGAGGGAACTAACACCAGATTAGGTGTTAGCAGTTTCTAAACCTGAGGAGGTTACTGGAGTTCAGCAACCTACTGTGCTCAAGGAAAGGTCCCCTAAAGCAGCAAAAAGAAAGTAACCTTGCTTTAAAAAATATACAAAAAAACCCTTTTAAGAGCTCCCAGTCAGAGAGCTAGCAATGTAATCATGGCAGAAAGCATAGAGGCCTGGAATGTTCGACGTCCAAAGGCATCAAGAGTTCTACATTCACGTCCTGGAGGATTAGATGCATGTCTTTTTGCACTCTTGATCCTTCTCATAGCTGATTCCACCACCATGGAATGGTGGGGCAGCTGAGCTTTTTGAAATCCAGGACAGGGAGGAACTCAATACATGGTATCGAGCCTACGAGAATGAGGAGAAGTGGTGAGAGGTGTTTCCCACATTCTTAGCATGAGATCATGCAAGATCTCATGAATAGGCAAAGTAGCTGCCTCTTTGGGAGCTTTAGGATACTGTAAAATCTCCAATTCCTTTGCCCTAGGCTCTTTTTCAGGAGCCACTGTGATGGAAAGACCTCGAGCCACATCCTAGATAAAATCCTGGAAGGATATATCCTCTGGAGGAGACATCCTACGTTTAGGAGAGGAAGAATCCTCAGGAAGAAGTACTCTGGTATCAACAGAGCTGTCAGAGTCTTCAGACTCGTCGGAGGATTCAAAGTATCTCCTGTCCGGGTAATTGTGCAGCGCACGATATCGGTACCGATCGAAGTCGGTATTGACAGGGTCCGGTACTGACGTACCGGAGAGCACAGCATGCGTCGGTACCGATAGTCCACCTGCCGACGTCGATGCCATTGGCCCCGGTACCGATGTAGGTGCCGGTACCAGTTGAATTGTCTGAAGCGGTTTCGGGGGAACTGATGCCGAGAGAAGAGCCGCCAGACTGCGTTCAATAGCCAAGAATCTCTGGTCTATCGACGCCGCCGATGCCTGGGTATCAGTACCGGACAAAGCGGCCGGTACCCCAGAGCATGGCACCAGTAGTTCTGCCGAGGTTGGGGCCTCAAGAACATCCTGGAGCCCCAATGATGCTTTGGAAGCCAAAGCCTCCCGCCGGGGCAATTTTGCCGGTGTGAGTCCCTCAAGGGCAACGCCTGAGGCATCTCGATACTTAGAAGGAGATCTACCCTTTGAGGACTGGCTAGACTTATGTTTAGTTACCTGAGATCCATGAGAGGAAGACGAAGCCCTGGAAGATGTTGATGCCACAGATGCTGCATCGGAGGGAAAAAGGGTGCTAAGTTTAGCAGCTCGGTTTTGTCGACCCCTCTTCGACATCATCCCACAGGCAACACACTCAGAGATACAGTGGTCAGGACCTAAACATTTGAGGCACCACTCATGGGTGTCGGTGACGGAGATGGTACCGCCACACTTGGAACACTTTTTAAAACCCGAAGCGGGTTTTTTCATTGTAGAGGAAAGTTGGGCCTAGTGCTCAAAATGGCGCGTGGCACCAGAGGGGAAAAAAGCTGGAAAACTCCAGGAAAAGATTTTTTTTTTTTTTTTTAGGAAAAAAAAGAAAGAATTGGTGGTCCCGGTGTAGCGTCGAAGGAAGGCAGACGCGACCACAAAAAAAAAGAATAAATGGGATATTTTCTGCGGTGACAGGAAGTGTGACCTGCCGGCTTTGCGGAAAACAAAGAACTGGAGAGAGACAGTTGAGAAAGGCAGGAAGGCAGCATGCAGGCGCTGTGGGATGCTCCCAAAAGCTTTCTAATTGGACGCTGGGGAGCGTTCCTGCGCAGGCTCCGTCGGTACCGACGATACCCATATGTGAAGACTACATTCCTGCTTGTTCCTGGAGATCATGGTAAATCCAAAAAAATACTAGTCCCGATATCAGAATGAAGAATGGAAAATCATCCGGACTAATATTTTTTTGGATTAACCAATATGGCTGTCCAATTTACCTGGCAGGAGACGCTTACTTTGTTAGATGGACACATCCAGGAATTGTTAAAAGAAATTAGCTGCTTTGAATCATTTAAGGAAATTCCAGCAGTTGTCACATGGCCCACATTACTGAATCTTTAAAATAAACTAATACGTTCAGAATTCCCTGATAGAATACATCAAGTGGCAACAGATCCCAAGGGGCCTAAGAATGTATAAAGAACCTAGGTTATTTTTGGATGACAAGCAGTTTATTGATAAATAGAACAAGGTGTTCAACAAATGTTCTCCAGATCTCATGGTGTTAACCGTGGACATGATTAAAGATAAGTCTGAAGTCCTCCAGAAAGGAACTGATGAGACAATGACAAGTTTAAAGACCAGTGAAACAGAGGTGGTGTTTGGACGACAGCAAGAAGATATTCATCATCAATTGGATACATGCAGATCTGATGTTAAAAAATTCAAAATTAAAAAATGAAAAAGAGATGAGACAGACATATCCTGAAATGTAGTCTATCTGTGGATGAATCCACTGTGGAAAGAGGATGGGAGATTTAGGAGGATAGACTCTGAGGACACCTCTGATTCTTCAGGGTCAGATCAGCAACGTAGAAGTGATGAGAATTTTTTATTCAGAGGAAGGGGACAATGGAAGAAGCCCCCCCCCCCCCCACCTCCGAAAAACATTGAGAAGAGGGCCAGTCTGCCCTCCCAGGGTGGAAGATTTGGACACAGTCCCAGAAACACATTCCTCTCTAGTGGTGAATCTTTCCAGCGTTCATTTGTCACCCACCCAGGTTTAGCTTTTAGAGAAAGGATTATCTATGGTTCCAACAACTGGATTTGATCCGTTTAATTTTTTTTGTTGATCTTGAGAAGTTTTTGCAGAAAGTGGCCTGCATGCTTATTTTTCTTCATCTTTACATTAGGATATGTCAATTTCCGACAGGACTGACAATACACAAGGTTCAGGTATGAGCAATAGGATTCCTCTATCATTTAAATCATCATGGATCCCTCCAGGCTCACTGCCACCTGCCATTAATGTTTTTTGTCAATTGGTTTCTAAAGAAATTGATCAGATGGTGAGGTCAAAGGGCTTAAAGACTGTGGAAGAAAAGCAAGCGCTTCAAGAATTAAGATCAAGGACTGATTTAGTACTCAGAAGGGCTGACAAGGGTGGGAAGGTTGTAATTATGGATAGAGAGGATCATCAGGAAGAGGCTCATAGGCAGCTGAATGACACTGCAGTGTATGAAGTTTTGACAGAGGATCCTACACTGATTTTGAAACATAGGATTCAGGATTTGACAGACCGTGCTTTCAATGATAAGCTAATCGATCAAAAGGAACATTTTTTTCCTGAACATACAGTCTAACGTGGCTATTTTGTATTTGTTACCTAAAATCCATAAGAGTAAGTAAACCACCTATACAGTCTACTAGAGGGTCAAAATTACAGCCACTTTCTATGTATATTGATTCTTTTTTGCATCCATTGCTCCTGAGTATCCCCTCCTACATTCGTGATACGACATACTTTTTTAATATCTTGAGAGAAATACCACATTTTAGTGCATGGGATGATATTTGGCTGGTAACTATGGATGTGTCATTGCTGTATACCAGTATCCCACAGCAAGGCGCCACTGAAGTGGTATTAGAATCCCTATAGAGCAGAGGGGATCTTTCTGAATGACATGTAGCCTTTTGATGCAGCTAACTACACTGGCTCTTGGGCAGAATTATTTCCAATTTGACGAATGCATGTATCATCAGTTAAGGGGGGGGTGGGGGGAGAGGGGGCGGTGGCTATGGGAGTCACGTTTGCTCCTTCCATTGCTAATTTGTTCATGGGGGCTTCTCAGTTAAAATGGTTGGGCCCCAAAGCCCCGTTTGCTGCTGCAGTGAAAATCTGGCGTTGTTATAAAGATGTTATTTTTTTTGCTGTAGGAGGGATCTGAGACACTGTTACAGATTCACAATTGGTTAAATGAGAGAGATTCAACATTCAGTTTTCATTATAACATAAAATATAAGCAGCAGATATCATTTCTAGATGTACTGGTACAAAAGGGTGCGGGGGGGTTGGTTGACTTCAATATTCAGGAAAGCAACGGATAGAAATACCCTATTACATCTTTCCAGTCTCCATCCATTAAGTTTGAGAAAGGGCTTGCCTTATTCCCAATTTGTAAAATATAGGCGCAATTGTTCATCTATGTTAGAATATAAAATTCAAGCCAGATGCCTATATGGGGAATTTTTGGATAGGGGTTATTCCAGTTCGGTGGTACGAGAGGCTTACACTAGAGCTAGATATAATAATCCTTCCTGGGTCTTGAAACCTAGGAAGAGGGATGAAAGACAGGATGTGTCTGAATTTATACATTTTGTGACCCCCTATTCACCACTGAGCAATAAGATTCAGTGGGTTATAAGAAAATATTTTCCAGTTATTCAGACCATTCCTGGATTATAGGATAAGCAGCCGCATATGCTTTGGAAAAGCGGATGTAATTTAAAAGACATTCTTTGCCCCTCCATTTGCATACATTGGTGGAGGGGGTGAGAAATGAGGGTGGTCATTTTCCATATGGATCATGTTCACCGTGTGAGGGAGCTAGTTTAGTTAAGGAATTTGAGCATTGGGAGTGTGTATATAAGATGCAACATCACACGACATCACTGTACATCACTGTTTGTTGTATATTTGGTACGCTGACCCTGTGGGCTCATATATGTTGGTAAAACTACTTGCCCGTTCAAAGTAAGAATGGGTGAGCATAGGAGTCGTTTACAGTGGGAGTGTTGGGAAGCCCCTATGGTGTCCCATTGTGTATCAAGTCATAAGTTTGATGAGCTGCATTTTTTTGCATAGATCAGGCGGGCATTGAGTCTAGGGATCATATGACATGATTATCCCAACATGAACAGACCTGGATCTACATGCTCAATTCTGTAGTTCCTCTGGGTATGAATGCGCAGATTAAATGTGTTACCTGTATGTGATTTCTTCTGCTGCTGCAGGGTGGCTTATTTTAAGTTCGCTAATGAATTGGTCTGGTTGATAGTGTTTCCATCTGATCGGTTGAGATTGATTAGGTTTAAGGTGGGTATCAGCTGTTTTGTATCCAATGAATGGATTTTTTGTTGAGTGCCTATTGGCTTGATGGTGAGGATGATTAGTAAATCTAGGTGTATGGGGTTTTATCAAGCTTGTTATGAGTCAGGTCTAAAGTGGGTGCTTTAGAATAATTGACCATTTAATTGAAGGTGTCAGCTATATGGCTGTAGTTGGTGGATATATAAAGGAAGGCATGCTGGGGTGTTTTGAATTGGATACAAACATGAACTGCAGCAAATGGGTGACTGGCTGTTTGATGGTAAGTTTCTTCCTTTCTGTTTGGTTGTTGGACTTTCTGAGATGGTTACGTAGTAAGCGGTAATGTCTGGTGCAGTCTATTTAGGACACACTATTAGGCTATATATTAATAGTGACCTTGTTTTTTTTAGATGACGTTTTGTGGATACATTCTGCCACCCTGATGAAGCTAAAGCAAAACGCCGTATAGGATTCTGGAGTGGAACTGGGGAGAATGAAAGACAAGTCATGGTTGCTGATTAGTATCTACTGCTGTCACTATGTTGTATTTCTAAGAAAGCTGTGGATAACGAATACATGAATGCTGCAGGTGGTGCTACACTGTTGATTTTGTGGAATTACATTGTTGCAATGAATGGAATACTGATAATTTTTGTGATTTTTGATTGAGCATTTTCTAGAAGCCTGATATGAGGGAGTTTTTTGGATCCTTGAGGTATTTCAGCTTGGTCAGAGGTTAGTGTTTTAGACCTGGATCCGATATGCTCAATGGTTCCAAGATCCTTTTTCTCCCTGTGTAAGTAGCCATGCAGCACCAATTGTGTTTAGTTGTATGATGAAGCTTTTGTTTTGGATGGTACTGACATCAGACTCACCGCTATGTCGTTTCCTGAATCACCCCTGGAACCCTTTTGAAAAAATTGATGTTACATGGGCCACTCTCTAATCTTCAGATACAATGGATGATTTTAATGATAGTTCACAGATTACTAATAGTACAGTAGGTTTGCAAGCTCATATTTCAGTTCTTTCAGCACCATGGGATGTATACCATCTAGTCTTTTGCCTAAGCTGTGTCATCTGACTGAGCAAGATGGCACCCTTGGGCAGGAAGGGACCATGCATGCATGGTAGCATTCCCAAAGGCTTTCTTTGAAAGCTGGAGAAATGCTCCATGCAGGCTTCGTTGGTGCTGATGTCACCCATATGAGAGGACTGATTCCTGCTATACCTGGAGAATACCTATTATAGGTGAGTAACTATGCTTTCTGTTCAAACTGATTTGAATTGTTTATAAGGGTGTCAATAATGTCCTATCAATGTTCCAGTTTTTATACTCTTTCCTAATATTTTCTTTTTTAATCGTTCTTGTTTTATTTGATTCTTTTGTGTGTCAAATATGTGTGCCTATATGGTCTGATGCCATTTCACTGGCCACTTATTGGACATTAAGGTCACCGATAATGTTGACCACAACTTAAATACCTCAAGAAGCATTTGATTGATTTAGTCCTCATCATGAGTGTTTATCAGTTCGGCCATTTTTTTCCTGAGAGATTGGGCCTTGTGCTTCATTTGCACAGAACTTGTTCCTTAGTGTATATCTTGATCTCTGTCTATACAGAAGCAGAAGTTAGTAACAATGGTGACTATTTTGTGACTGTTTCTGAGCCATCTTTCTACTACTACTACTACTATTTATATAACTTTATTCCTCTTCGTCTCTCCGGGCCAGTCTAGGAACCGTAGGGTAGTCAACCTCCTCCAGCAGCTGAGGACTGAATTCAAAGAGTCTTGCTGACAGCCTATCCAGCTCCCCCCTGGTGTCACAGACTCAGTCTTTCAGTCCTCAGCAGCTGGAGTGGGCGTGTTGCTGACAGGCTCCTGGTCAGACGAAGAGGAACAGCAGAAAAGACTTAGATTGTAGTTTAAAAAGAAAAGGAGAGATAAGGGAACAGATTTAGTTCTGAAAAAAAAAGAAAAAAGAAAAAAAGAAAGATAAAAGATAATAGGAAAAAGAAACGGCACAATTGGCACCTGAGGAGCACTAGCAGGGTTTTCTGTCAGGACAGCCAGGCTTAGTAAAGGCCTTTCAAAAAAAAAAAGAAAAGAAAAAGAGAAGTGCTCTATTTTTCATTTAAGAACCGCTGGAGGAGACAGAGGTCAACGGTTGCTGGTGCAGAGCAGCGACTGGAGGGGCAGAGCCTGCCTCGCAGACCTGATCCGTGGCGGGGAAGTGTGTTTAGGCGCTGGGAGCCCCAGAGCCAGTCATGCCGACGTCGGAGGCCCGATCCTGCATCTGCCGCTAGCAGCGGGAGCAGAGGATCAGGGATGCATTGAGGAGCAGGTATCTTCCGCCTTTTTCCGTCTCTTGGGGGGTCAGGGGCAGGGGGGGAGCCAGCATTAAGCGCGTCGAGTCACGGCCAGTAGCAGACATCTCTGGAGCGGTTCGCTGTGGGAGCGCATGCTGCCGGGTCCGGCGGTGTGCACGCAGTGTGGGAGTCGGCGAGGGTGCTCAGACCAAGGACTCTGTCAGTTTTGTTTTCGCGTGGGCAGCGGTATGGAGCGCTTGTTAGGAGACAAATCTGAGGAGAAGCTGCCTAAGGTAGATCCCTTGCTCAGCCTTCCTGAACCAATGGTAAAGGCGGGAACGGTGGCCATTTTAGCTGAGGCAGCCGTGCTTCCCGCGCTTCAGGAGAAGGGGGGAAAAAAGAAGTCTAAAATCAAGGAAATCTGCTGGGGGGGGGGGGTGAACACTCCGAATCCAGTGTCAGAGGGGCAGGGGGACTTGCAGTCCTTGTTTTCCCCAGACTTCATTCTTTCCCTCCATAAAGCGTATTGCTTAAAATTGGAACAAGTGCAATGAAAGTTTGCCTCAGAGCTCTCCTGCAACCCCCAGAGTAGACACTTCGCTGGTGGAGGCCGGTGAGGGGTCTTCTAAGAAGAGTTTGGCGGTGGAGTCGGGTTTTGAGGGCTTCGGTCCGCACATCCCTACCTCTCTTCCGCCGGAGGAGGGGAAAATCCTCTCAGACTGTGGTATGGACCGCTGGTCAGGAGAGCTTGAGGAAGGTGAACTTGGCCCAGGGGACGATCCCAATGTTTTTAGGGTCTTTCGTAAGGTTGAGCTGGGAGCTCTTATTGGCCAGACGCTTGCGGCCTTTAATATTTCCTTGCCGGAGGTGCAGGCGGAGCCTTTGGAAGATCTGCTACTCCAGGGGTTTAGGAGTGAGCAGAAGTGCTTTCTGGTTCACAAGGTTATTAAACAAATGATTGAATCGGAATGGGAATGCCCGGAGGCTTCCTTGAGAGGTGGTCGGGCGATGGGACGGTTGTATCCGGTACCCAAGGAGGACAGAGAACTTCTGCGGATGCCAAAGGTGGATGCACTAGTGTCAGCGGTAACTAAGAAGACTACGATTCCAGTGGAAGGCGGTGCAGCCCTGAAGGACCTGCAAGATAGAAAGTTGGAATCACTTCTTAAGTAGGCATTTAACGCGAGTGGTCTTTCTTTGCAGGCCTCCATTTGTGGGGCGTATGTTTCCAGGGCTTCCATTCATTGGCTTCAGGGGGAGCCTTCGCTAGATGGGGAGGAAGGGGCTGCCTCGGAGGGGGCGAAGTTGGAATCGGCAGCAGCGTATCTCTCGGATACTTTTTATGACTTGGTCAGAATTGCTGCAAAGTCCATGGCGTCAGTCATTGCCGCGCGGAGGTTTCTCTGGCTCAGAAATTGGGCAGCGGATTCTTCCTCTAAGGCGCGCCTTAGTAAGCTTCCATATAAGGGCAAGCTACTCTTTGGAGAAGCCTTGGAAGAGATTGTGAAGGATTTGGGGGATTCCAAAGGCCTGCTGGAAGATCATCCAAAGGGACCGAGGTCAGGGACAGTGCAGAGGGGTCAAGGCAGAGACTTTCGAAGATTCAGAGGATCTCGGTTTACCCCATACCAAAGAGGTCGGTTTGTGGCACAAGGCCAGTCCTTTTGGGGAGCAAGAGGGTTCGGTAGGGGCTATATGGGGGCCCCAGCAGAACTCTGCTAAAAAGCCGCAATGAAGAGCGGGTGGTTCAGGCAGAGGTGGCGATAGGAGGACGTTTGCAAGATTACCTCTCCGTCTGGACTACCATAACTAAGGACCGGTGGGTGTTGGAGATAGTACGCGATGGTTATGCATTGGAGTTCGAGCTGCCTCTAGCGGGGGCTTTTGTGCAGTCCCCATGCGGGTCTCCAGCGAAGGCAAAGGCTATAGCCAACACCCTTCAACGGTTGTTGCTTCTGCGAGCGGTGGTTCCCGTCCCTCGAGACCAGTACGGGTTAGGTCAATACTGTATTTTGTGGTTCCCAAAAAGGAGGGTTCCTTCCGACCCATTCTGGATCTCAAGCATGTGAACCGGTGTTTGCGGGTGCCGCATTTCAGGATGGAAACTCTGCATTCAGTCATCCAGGCGGTACGGCCGGGGGAGGTTCTTTCGGTTATCGACTTGTCGGAGGTGTATCTCCACATCCCTATTCGGCCAGAGCATCAGACAGTCTTGCATTTTGCCGTACCCTCGGGACATTTCCAGTTCCGGGCATTGCCCTTCGGGCTGGCTACCGCTCTGCGCACCTTCACAAAGGTGATAGTAGTGGTTGCGGCGGCGTTGCGAAAGGAAGGTATCCACGTTCATCCTTATCTCGACGATTAGCTGATTCGAGCTGGGTCGGTGGCAGAGTCAGTGGCGGCCACGGCTCGTGTAGTGGAATTTCTGGAGCTACTTGGTTGGGTGGTGAATCGGTCCAAGAGTCAGTTGCAGCCCATGCAGCGTCTAGTTTATCTAGGAGCCTTGTTCGACACTGCCGCGGGGGCAGTGTTTCTGCCCGAGGAGCGAGTACGAAAGATTGTGCGGCAGGTCTCAAGCTTCTTGTGCATCAAGGCACCAACAGCGTGGAGGTATTTACAGCTACTGGGTTCCATGGCGGCGGCGGCGGCGATAGACCTGGTGCCGTGGGCCAGAGCCCATATGTGTCCCCTACAGCGAGCATTGCTGTCTTGGTGGCCGCCACAGGAGGATTCCCTCTGCCAAGGTTGGTACGCTCTCAAGAGATCAGCGACAGTCTGCTCTGGTGGTTAGACATCTCTCATTTGCAAGCAGGGGTACCTTTGGTGATGCCAGAGTGGGTCCTCGTCACTACAGATGCCAGCCTGGTCGGCTGAGGAGCACACTGCCTGTCTCAAGTAGCGCAAGGCTCTGGTTTCCGGAGGACAGCATGTATTCAATCAATCAGTTGGAAATGAGAGCTGTTAAGACTGGCCCTGCTAGAGTTTGCCAGTCAGATCACTGCAAAGGCAGTGCGAGTGTTCTCTGACAATGCTGTGACGGTGTCTTATATCAATCGGCAGGGGGGCACGGGCAGTGCACTGCTGTTGGAGGAGAGCCAACTGCTGATGCAGTGGGCAGAGGATCACCTAGTGGCACTCTCAGCGGCTCATGTAGCGGGCAAGGACAACATGGAGGCAGATTTTCTCAGCCGTCATTTATTGGATCCCAGAGAGTGGGAACTGAACGAGGCTGTCTATCACGACCTTACCGTGCGTTGGGGACGCAACCTTCGACAATGCCAAGACCTCTCAGTTTTTCAGCCGTTGCCGGGAGCGCATGTCGGAAGGGCTCGATGGCCTGGCGCAGCCGTGGCTGGCGGTAGGTTGCTTTGTGTTCCCGCCATGGCCAATGATCGGAAGAGTCATTCGGCAGATAGCAGGGCATGGGGGAAAGGGAATTCTGATTGCCCCAGACTGGCCGAGAAGGCCGTTGTATGCCGATCTGGTGCGTCTACTCGTGGACCAGCCATGGAGGCTTCCGGTATGAATTAATCTTCTACATCAAGGTCCAATATTAATGCCGCACGTGGATCGCTTCTTGCTTACGGCTTGGCTCTTGAAAGGGACCGCCTAAGTAGAAAAGGTTATTCGGCGGCGGTGGTCAGTACTATGTTACAGGCCAAGAGGAAGTCGACTTCTCTCGCCTATGTCCGGATTTGGCATGTTTTTGAAGATTGGTGTGAGGCAGAGCGTACGGCCGTTTGCAGCGGCAGTACCGGACGTCCTGGCTTTTCTTCAGGATGGGTTGGATAAGGGACTTGCTCTTAACACTCTGATGGTGCACCTGGCGGCTCTGTCTTGTTATAGAGGAAAGGTGCAAGGCAAGGTTTTGTCCCTCCATCCGGACGTCCTACGGTTTTTTGAAGACGATTAGGAATATTCGGCCGCCAGTTAGACCAGTGGTGCCGGCATGGGATTTGAATTTAGTTCTTGAGGCGTTGACACAGGCGCCTTTTGAACCCGCCAGGTCAGGATCGCTACGGGAGCTTACGTGGAAGACTGTTTTCTTGGTGGCCTTGTGCTCGGCCAGGAGAATTGCAGATTTACAAGCTCTGTTCTGTAGAGAGCCTTATCTTCAGTTTTTAGAGGAGAAGGTGGTACTGCGTTCGGTGCCTTCCTTTCTGCCGAAGGTGGTCTCGGTTTTCCATGTGAATCAAACAATTTCGCTCCCAACGTTTCGAGGTGGTGAAGAGGGTTCTATGGCCGGTGCCCTTCAGAAGTTGGATCCGGGAAGGATTCTACATCGGTATCTGCGGCGAACAGAAGTTTTCAGAAAGTCCGATAGGTTGTTTGTGCTTTTTGGAGGAAGCCGTAGCAAGTACTGGCGTCTTTTTGTTTAAGCTTTTCATGAGTTGAGAAAGATTGGAAGCTGGCAAGATTCTATTGTGTTTGACGTGGGCAGCGGTTTTCTGTGATCCAGTAAATCCCCTGAAGAACCCTCTAAGGAGAAACGCTCTGAAGGCGCTGGGGAGAGGCGTCGGGATGTTTATGGAGTTTGGATCGGTTTGAAAAGTTTGTTTGAGCAGGCTTTTAAGCGGTGTGAAGAGGAACGCTATATACCTGGTCCAGTGTCATCATTAGTAAAGAAGAAAGTTGTATTGATGCATATGGGGCAGGTTATTTAACTATATCATTGCTAGCTACCAATGGGGGTCGTTGATGTTATTTAGCTTCTGTCCCCTTGAGTTTGACCTCTGAGTCTTTGGGGTAGAAGCTATGAAGTTCTGAGACCACCAGGTAGTTGTTAGATATAGTTTATTTAACTATTTTTTGCTCAAATAAGCAATTGTTTTTGGATGGATGTATTTCCCATTTTTTGTTACATTGAACGTCTGATTTTTTGTAAAGGAGAGGTGGCATCCAAGGCCTCCATTGCTCGGTGGGTGACACAGGCTATAGTGGCAGCGTATCAAGCAAGGGGGCAGTTGCCAGTCAAGGGTTTGCATGCGCACTTGACTAGGGGACAGGCAGCTTCCTGGGCAGAGAGGGCGCTGGTTCCGCCAATAGATATTCGTCGAGTGGCTACTGGGTCATCCCTTCATACCTTTTCCAAGCACTATCGCTTCGATGTTCTGGCACAGGGAAATGCAAAGATGGGGGCCTCAGCCATAGTGGCGGGGCTAGCTGGACCCACCCGACAGTAGGTACTGCTTTCGTACTTCCCTACGGTTCCTGGACTGGCCCGGAGAGACGAAGCGGAAGGAGAAATCAGATCTTACCTGCTAATTGTCTTTCCTTGAATTCTCTCCAGGCCAGTCCAGAGCCCACCCAGTTATTATTTCAGTCCATTAGAAAAGTGCGTAGTTATTCTCGAGATGGGGTGGCAGTGGAACTGGCTGTGGGGCTCCAGTGTGCCTTAGGAGGAAAGGGCAGAACGGTCTCATCCTGTCGTTTAGTTAAAAAAAAAATAAAACAAGAAGATACAGTTAAACATAGGGGACTAGAGGGTATTCCTCTTTTAGTGTCTCCTGTCTCATGGAGGTAGTGAAAGTTCATGTTTCGGTTTTGGTTTTGTTGGTTTAAGAGCATGTTTTTCTTTAGAGCAAGTACTTAATTACATAGGCTGCTTTGGAAGTTGTAGACTGAGTCTGTGACACCAGGGGGGAGCTGGATAGGCTGTCAGCAAGACTCTTTGAATTCAGTCCTCAGCTGCTGGAGGAGGTTGACTACCCTACGGTTCCCAGACTGGCCCAGAGAGAACTCAAGGAAAGACAATTAGCAGGTATTTATTTATTTATTTATTTATTTATTTATTTATTTAAAGTCTCTTCTATACCGCGCTATTCAGCATCAGCGCGGTTTACAATAAACAGTGAACATACACATTTCCAATAGTACTTTGTGTTTACATATGAACAGGATAATCAACTTGGCTAACAGGGTAACTATGTACAACCACAAAATATACAATATATACAATTTGTGGGCTGATCATGTGTTTGTATGGTTTTAGACAGTGGTGATTTGGGTGGTTTCGGCAAATGGTGCTGAGTTTCTATTAGGTTCAGGGTAATGTATGAGGAAGAGGTAGTGTTTCACGGCCTTCCTGAATTGGAATATGTCTGGGATTGATCTAATGTTGTGAGGGAGGTTATTCCAGATCACTGGTGCATAAAGATTGAAAGTCCTGCTGGATGTTGACTTGGAGCATTGAGTTATAGATCTTGGGACTATCAAGGTGTTTTGAGCTACTGACCTTCTGTCTCTGTTGTGGGGTGTCATCTGGATTAGCTCAGTTAGTGAAGTTGACGAGAGACCTTTGGTGGCTTTGAAGGTGAGCAGCAAGGTCTTGAATGTAATTCTACCTTGAATCGGGAGCCAGTGGAGTTGTTTCATTATAGGTGTGACATGGTCTTTCCTGGATGCTCCGTGCAGTACTCTTGCTGCGGTGTTCATTGCCATTTGCAGTGGGTTTAGGGTGGTTTGGGGGAGACCTTGAAGTATTGCATTTGCATAATCGAAATGCGGGATAATTAGTGCCTGATAGATAGTCCTGAAATCATCTGGCTCCAGCAGAGATCTTAGGTATCTAAGGGATCTAATTTTATGATATACTGCCCTTACAGTGTTACTTATATGAGCTTGCATATTTAGGTTCTGGTCTAGTGTGATGCCGAGGTATCTGATCGCGGATTTGGTCTGGAGGTCTGCTTCCTTCACTTCTAATTTCTCCTTATTTATATAGCGCTGCAAGGCATACGCAGTGCTGTACAGACATATATAAAAAGCTGTCCCTGCTCGTCAGAGCTTACAGTCTAATCAAGACAGATGATACAATAGATGAGGATGAGCATACAAAAGGAAAGTGAGGTGTCACAAGGAAAACAGGAGATTAGGATCCAAAGGCAGTCTCAGAGGAGAGCTTTTAACATGGATTTGAAAAGGGGGCGAGAGGAAGCCTGATCTATTGATGGAGGTAATTTGTTCCAGGCATAAGGAGCAGCAAGGTGAAAGGAGTGGAGCGTGGAATTGGAAGTAGAAGAAAAGATGATAGAGAGAAGCAGGCCAGTAGAAGAGCAGAGTTCATGAAAAAGGGTGTAGGGAGAGCAGTAGAATGACTGCATTTATAAGCTGGAAGGAGAAATTTCAACTGGATATGGAAACAGAAGGGGAACCAATAAAGTGACTTGAGAAGAGGGGGTTATATGAGTATAAGGGGGCTGGCAGAAGATTAGTTGCACAGCTGAGTTCTGAACAGATTGAAGGAGAGAGAGATGAGACAGAGGGAGACCAGCAAGGAGGAGGTTGCAATAGCCTAGATGGGAGGTGACTAAAGAATGCCCAAGTGTCTTAGTACATAAGAACATAAGATATGCCATACTGGGTCAGACCAAGGTCCATCAAGCCCAGTATCCTGTTTCCAACAGTGGCCAATCTAGGTCATAAGTACCTAGCAGTGACCCAGAAGACACAAGTTCCACAATACTTGTATTGGGGCAAGCACTGGATATTCTGGGTTCACTTTAATAATGGTTTATGGATCTTTCCTCAAGGAACATGTCCAAACCTTTTTTAAACACAGCTACACTAACAGCTTTTACTACATCCTCTGGTAGCAAATTCCAGAGTTTGATTACACGTTGAGTGAAAAAATATTTTCTCTTATTAGTCTTAAATAGGTTACCCTGTAGCTTCATTGCATGCCCCCTAGTCTTTCTATATTTTGATGGCGTAAACAATCGATCAACGTTTACCTGTTCCACTCCATTCATTAATTTATAGACCTCTATCATATCTCCTCTCAGCTGTCTCTTTTCCAGGTTGAAGATCCCTAACCTTTTTAGCCTGTCTTCATAGGGGTATCCTTCCATCCCCTTTAACATTTTGGTGGCTCTTCTCTGTACCTGTTCTAATAACGCTATATCCTTTTTAAGATATGACAACCAGAATTGCACGCAATATTCAAAGTGCGGTCGCAGCATGGAACGATACAGAGGCATTATATCCTTTGGGGTTTTTTTCTCCATTACTTTCCTTATGATACCTAGCATTCTATTTGCTCTCTTGGCAGCCGCTGCACACTGGGCAGAGGGTTTTAACATGTTATCCATGATGATGCCTAAATCTTTTTTCTGGGTGGTGGTTCCTAATGTGGAAACTTGCATCGTGTAACTATAGTTTGAGTTTTTCTTTCCTAGGTGCATAACTTTTCACTTGTCCACATTAAAGTTCATATGTGATTTGGATGCCTAGTCTTCCAATTTATCAAGATCCTCTTGCAGTTTTCCAGAATCCTCATGGGTTTTAACAACTTTGAATAGTTTTGTGTCATCTGCAGATTTGATGACCTGGAAATGGGAATAACGAGTAAGGTTATTTGTGAATATGTTAAAGCAGCGGACCCAGCACAGATCCCTGGGGTACTCCACTATTCACCTTTCTCCATTGGGAGAATTGACCATTTAGCCCTATCCTCTTCTTTCTATCTTTTAACCAGTTCCTGATCCACAATAGTACACTGCCTCTTCTTCAATGACTTTTTGATTTTGCCGAGTCTCTCATGAGAGATCCTGTCAAAGGCTTTCTGAAAGTCCAGAAGGATACTAACAAAAAAGGGAATTTAGGGCACCCTGCAGAGAGGTTCCAATAAAGATGAAAGTAACCCAGATGCCTTTAAGTAAAGTGCAAACAAAGCTGAAAGATTCCAAATTACCCCTGTCAACTGATAACCATATTGTTAATATGAACAAAATGCAACCTCTGACATGCCTGTATGTAAATACTAGAAGTCTAAAAAAATAAGATGGGAGAATCAGAATATATAGTACTGAATGAAAGGTTAGATATAATTGGCATTTTAGAGACTTGGTGGAAGGAGGACAACCAATGGACACCGTACTACCTGGGTACAAATAATATCGCAATGATAGGACAGATCAAATTGGTGGAGGGGTTACGCTCTATGCTAGAGAGGGCATTGGGTTAAATAGGAAAAAGGTTTTACAGAAAACAAAATACATGGTAGATTCTCTAAGGATAGAAAGTCCATGTAAAACTGGGAAGGCAATGGCGGGGGGGGGGGGGGGTGTCATCTTTGACTGCTGTCTCTCTCTGCACACATCCAACAAATAGTTAAAACCTGTTCTTTCTTTCTATATAACAGCAAAATTCATCCCTTCCTTTCTGAACACACTACTTAGACCCTTATCTACACTCTAGTCACCGCCCTAGATTGTAAGCTCTTATGAGAAGGGACTGTTTCTCTACAGTGTTGTGTAGCCTTGTAGCGCAATACAAATGATAAGTAGTAGTAGTAGTAGTTCACTATTGTATCCTGTTCCTTGCTGGTCTCCCTCTGATTCCTCTCTCTCCCCTTCAGTCTGTTCAGTGGCCCGGCTTGTCTAATGCAAGTATTGCTATGCTCTTGTAACCCCTCTTCTCAAGTCACTTCATTGGCTCGCTATCTGTTTCTGCATCCAGTTCAAACTTCTCTTACTGACCTACAAGTGTATTCATTCTGCAGCTCCTCACTGCCTTATTTCTCCCTACACCCCTCCCTGGGAACTCTGCTCCTCTGGCAGATCCTTTTTATCTGTGCCCTTCTCTGCCACTGCCAATTCCATTCTCCATTCATTCCACCTTGCTGCTCCACATGTCTAGAACAAACTACCTGAGTCAGTACGTCAGGCTGCGCTAGCTCTATTCAGATCCAGACTAAAAACCCACTTCTTCGAGGCTGTTTTTGGATCCTGATGCCCTTCACTCTCCTGTTCACTGTTTGGGCGTCCTTACCGTGCTCTATTCCCCAGCTTTGTGGAGGTCTTCTTTTGATTAGATGGTAAGCTCTGATGAGCAGAGTCTGTGTCTTACATCTATATGTACAATGCTGTGTATGCCTTGTAGCGCTATACAAATGATTAGTAGTAGTGTACTACGTCCACCTGGCCAGAATGAACAGATGGGATGATGAGATGCTAAAAGAAATCAAGGAAGCTAACAAAAGTTACAGCACAGTAATAATGGGTGAGTTTGGTTACCTCAGTATCACACCAGAGCATGCTAGGGAGATAAAGTTTCTACAGTAGATAAAAGAAATGACTGCTTCATGGGGCAGCTGGCTCATGAACCAACATGAGGGAAAGCTATTTTAGACCTAGTTCTTAATGGAAAACAGAATCTGGTGCGAGAGATAAGTATTGGAGCCACTTGGCAATAGTGGTCATAACATCACATTTTATTTAATAAATGGGGGAGGACAGCAAGGAAATCCACGGCACTAGTATTTAACTTTCAAAAGGGAAACTATGATAAAATGAAGAAAATGGTTAAGAAAAAACTAAAATGAGCAGCTGGAAAGGTATTGTTTAACAATATTATCTTGGAAGCCTATACCAGATGTTTGTTTATTAACACTTATAACACACCCATCATAAAAAATTACTGAGCAAGTTAAAATATGTAACATTCACAATAAATATAACAAACTATATACTTTAAAACATGACATACAATAGCTGTTTTCAGGTCTAAACAATCCTAAGAAAATATAAAACATCAAACTAGAGGGATGAAATATGCTTTCAATTGTTTCCTAAAAGCTGTATAATCCCACATTTGATGAATAGTTACTGGAATAAAATTCTAAACTCTAGGGCCTGCAATCAAGAAAACCCGTGCTTGAAGCAGAGTCTTGCGATCTTGAGACAGAAGGAATTTGTAGTGGCGCCTGCTGACTCTAACAAAACGGTCTCGTCAGCCCAGACGCTGCCACAACAAAGTCAGTTCAATTTCAAATTTCCATATAAAATTCTGTGAATTAAGCAAAGACACTTGAAAGATGTGGAACATGCAACCAATGAAGTTCTGCAAAGAACAAAGAAAAATGAACCATTTTCCACAAATTAAAAATAACTCGCAAAGACACATTTTGAAGTAGTTGTACTGATCTCGGTAAACCTAAGGATAAAACCAGCTAGAAAGTTGTACAGTAATCTAATATTGGTAGAACTGCCAGTTGAACTACAGTACCATGCGAAAGTCGATGGGAGGTAGATAACGTTTCAAACTTCTGACTTTTCACAACTTATAAAAGGCAGAATGCACCACCTGCAAAACTTGTGAGTGCATTGAAAGGGTGGAGGCTAATATTACCCCAAGATATTGAACCTCCCGATGCAAAGGAACACTATGGTTGTCTAACACAATGTTGGAAACATTATCTTGTAGCCCAGAATAAGTAATAATCATTGCCTCCATTTTATCATAATTCAGCTGTAAACCTTTCTGTATTAACCAGGACAAAACAGTAGCAAATTATAACAGAAGTGGAAGTTTCATTGTCATCCCCCATTGTAAATAGGATGAACAACAAAATATCATCAGCATAAATATGAAAAAAATTCAATTGATGCAATAAGCGACATAAGTGAACCAAATAAACATTAAACAATGTCGAGGAAAGAGAGGAACCTTGGGGAACACCCCTATGCAATGCAAAACTATCTGCACATATAAAACAACTAACCAAATCTATTTACTTCAAATTAAGAACAATACAACACCTCAGACCCTTTCTGAACACACACGATTTCAGATCAGTAGTTCATGCTCTAATCACCTGACACTTTGATTTTTGTAACAGCCTCCTTCACGGTATTCCCAAAGCACCTTAAGCAACTGCAAACAGCACAAAATGTAACCGCAAGAATTGTATGCAAAACCAGACTCTCTGACCATATAACACCCCTATTATACACCCTAAACTGGTTACCAATAATTTGCAGAATTAAATATAAAACAATAATGACAACATTCAAGATTACTAATAATATTGCCGCATCATACCTTTCAACATTAATCACCCAATCCACTAACACTAGATTGAAAAGAGAACACTCTCAGAACACCCTTGCAATCCCTTCCACCTATCGCAAATCAAAACAATTTACAAGTAACCAAGCCTTCTCCCTTCCAGCACCTATGTTATGGAATGACCTCCCATACTTCCTACGTGCAATCAAAGATATAAAAACATTTAGAAAAGAACTAAAAACCTTCCTGTTCACTCAACATTTTGGAGAATTTATTGAAAGTAATGATTCAACCTTTGAATCACCCCAAACTCAACCCATACAATAACACTCACCTCTGCACCAATTGTAAACAGTCTCATCTGCTACCACTTGTACATAGTTCTGACTGTTAGAATTTTAGAATGTTAAAATTTTATTCTATGTAATAGTGTTGTTCATTGTATACCACCCCTGATCTTAGATTTTAGAAAAGGTTCAGAGAAGAGCCACCAAAATGGTAAAGGGGATGGAAGGATACTCCTATGAAGAAAGGCTAAAAAGGTTAGGGCTCTTTAACCTGGAAAAGAGACGGCTGAGGGGAGATATGAGAGAAGTCTATAGATTAATGAACGGACTGGAACGGGGTAAACGTAGATCGATTGTTTACCTTATCAGAATATAGAAAGACTAGCGGACATGCAATGAAGCTACAGGGTAAACTATTTAAGACTAATAAAAGAAAAGCACAGTTACTTACCTGTAACAGGTGATCTCTGGGAACAGCAGGAATTAGTCCTCACATATGGGTACGTCGGTACCGACGGAGCCTGCGCGGGAAAGCTCCCCAGCTTCCCAGAAGGAAACTTTTGGGGCCTCCCACTGCACATGCGCGCTGCCTTCCCGCCTTCCTGACCAGCTCTCCTCAGTTCGAGTTTATAGCTGAGACAATAGAGAGAGGAAAGGAAGATAGATAGAGGATACAACTCCTAGGGGAGGTGGGTGGGTTGTGAGGACTAATTCCTGCTGTTCCCAGAGATCACCTGTTACAGGTAAGTAACTGTGCTATCTCCAGGAACAAGCCGGAATAAGTCCTCACATATGGGGACTCCCTAGCTAAGATGCCTGGGAGATCCCGTTCCAAGGGTTCGCCATCTTCGTATGGATCTCAGGCATCCATTCTGGGAAGGTGGGCAGGAGTTGTTCAAGTATGGAACAGGTGTTTGAGGACAGCCTGACCAAACAAGGCATCCCGGCGGGAGTCCTTGTCCAAACAGTAATGGGCTGTGAAGGTATGAACCGAGGCCCAGGTGGCGGCTCGACAGATCTGATCTATGGATACAGAGTGAAGATGAGCCATAGAAGTGGCCATGGCTCTCACATTGTGAGCTGTGACATGGCCTTCCAGAGAAATATTTTTACTCTGGTAAGCAAAGGAAATACACTGAGCAATCCAATTGGAAAGTGTACGTTTGGAGACTGGAAGTCCCAAATGAGAAGGATCAAAAGCCACGAAAAGCTGGGAAGACTTTTGATGTGGCTAAGTCCTGTTGAGGTAAAAGGCAAGAGCTCTTTTACAATCTAAAGTATGAAGGTTCCTCTCTGCACTGGATGCATGAGGAGCTGGAAAAAAGACAGGTAGATATACCTCTTGATTAAGATGAAAAGGCGAGACCACTTTGGGCATAAAGTGGGGATTCGTCCTAAGGACCACCTTATCATGATGAAACCTGGTATAAGGTGGATGAGCCACTAAGACCTGTAGTTCACTGATACGGCGAGCCGAAGTGACTGCAATAAGGAAAAGGACCTTCCAGGAAAGAAATTTCAAGGAGGTAGAAACCAACGGTTCAAAAGGTGGCTTCATAAACTGACCCAGAACTAGGTTCAAGTCCCATGCTACCGGAGGAGGTCGGATGGGAGGCTTAGTTAGAGTCAGGCCTCTCATGAATCTTGCAACAAGCGGATGAGAGGAGACAGGTTGTCCATTTATAGGTTTTAAGGATGCTGCAATAGCACTCAAATGGACTCTTACTGAATTTGTCTTAAGGCCTGCATTAGAAAGATGCAGGAGATAGTCTAGTAGAGAATTCAAAGGAAGTGCTAGAGGGTCAAGACCCTAATGAGCACACCAAATGGAAAAGCGTTTCCATTTGCAAGCATAGGAACGCCTCGTGGAGGGCTTCCTAGAGGCATGAAGGATATCTTTCACTGGTTGAGAAAGATTGAAGTCATGAAGGCTTAGGCCATCAGTAACCAAGCTCTGAGGTGTAGGGACTTGGGGTTTGGGTGCCACAAAGTCCCTTCCTCCTGAGAGAGAAGGTCTGGCGCAGCTCCCAGGTCCAGGGAGGGTCCCTGGGAGAGATGCAGAAGTAGAGGGAACCACACTTGGCGTGGCCAGCGTGGAGCTATGAGGATCATCGATCCGTGATCCCTCTGTAGTTTGAACAGAGTCTTGGGAATCAAAGGAATGGGTGGAAAGGCATATAGGAATTCCTGACCCCAATGTAGGAGAAAGGCGTCGTTGGCCTGAGCTCTCTGACACGGAGTCCTGGAACAGAACCGGGGAAGTTTGGCATTCCACGGACTTGCAAAGAGGTCTATGTCCGGGGTTCCCCATTCCTGAAAGATTCTGTTTATCTGGTCCATATGTAGGGACCATTCGTGTGGAAGCAGAACTCGACTGAGTCTGTCTGCCCGAGAGTTTTGAACCCCTGGAAGATAGACTGCCAGAAGATGAATTTGATGCTCTCTGGCGAAGGCCCATAATCTGAGAGCTTCGTTGCAAAGCGACAGAGAGCCTGTCCCTCCTTGTTTGTTTATGTAGAACATGGCCACCTGATTGTCTGTCTGGACTAGGACGGTCAGGTTGACTAGGAGGGTATGGAAGACTTTGAGGGCAAAGAAGATTGCTCGCAGTTCCAGGAGGTTGATGTGAAGGGTGGTCTCTTGTGGAGACCAAGTACCCTGAGTGGAGAGGTGTTGAAGATGGGCTCCCCACCCTGTTTGGGAGGCATCTGTTGTGAGGGTTGCTTGGGGCAACAAGGGTTGGAAGGGGGTCCCCAACAACAGATTCTTGGTGGACATCCACCATTGGAGGGACCAAAATAGACGCTTTGAGGTGAGTATTTGGTCAGAGAGCGCTCCTGATGCCTGAGTCCACTGGGTGGCCAAGGTCCATTGAGCTGCTCTCATATGAAGACGAGAGTAGGGCACCACGTGTACCGTGGAGGCCATTTGGCCCAGAAGTCGCAGCATTTCTCTGGCTGTCAAGTGACTGCTGGACTGAGCTTGGGAGGCCAAGCACACCAGACGTTGGCCCTGGACTTGAGGTAGGTAGGCCCTTGCAGTGGTGGTGTCCAACTGGGCCCCTATGAATTCCAGAGACTGAGTAGGGGTAAGTTGAGACTTGGGAAGGTTTACCACCAGTCCCAGATACTGCAGAAGGTGCCTTGTGCGGTCCAGGGAAATCTGGGCCTCTGACTGAGATGGAGCTCGGATGAGCCAGTCGTCCAGATATGGGAATACAAAAATTCCCAGACCTCTTAGAAATGCGGCAACAACCGCCATGCATTTGGTGAACACTCTTGGAGCAGAGGCTAGACCGAAGGGAAGTACTCTGTACTGGAAATGTTTTCCCTGAAACAGAAATCTTAGATATTTTCTGTGGGATGGGTGGATGAGTATATGTGTGTACGCATCCTTGAGATCTAGAGAACAAAGCCAATCCTGACTCTGAAGGTATGGAAGGAGAATGCCTAGAGAAAGCATTTTGAATTTCTCCTTGTACAGAAATTTGTTCAATTCTCTCAGATCTAGGATAGGTCTGAATCCCCCTGTCTTCTTTGTTATGAGAAAATAAGGGGAGTAGAATCCTGTCCCTTGTTGAAGAAGAGGAACCTCTTCTATTGCCCCTTGGGCAAGGAGAGAAGAGACTTCCTGATCCAACAGGTCCAGGAGAGATGGGGGAGAATTGAAGTGCCTCACCATGGTATATGGAGGAAGGTTGGAAAAATGAAGTTTGTAGCCCTCTCTGATGATAGAGAGGGTCCAGTGCTCTGATGTAATTTGCCCCCATCTGGGAGCAAAGTGAGCTAACCTTCCGGGAATGGTGAGGGGCTCTGGTTGTTCTAGAGCCAGAAATGTTAAGTTCTCTAGGGGCAAGTCAAAACCCCTGAGGGGGTTGAGCCTGCTGAGGAGTGGCCGACACTGCAGGCTTTGACCTTGCCTGTTTAGGTTGCTGACGTTTAGCAGCAAAGCGAGGCTGAGAAGATTGTTGGCCAGTATTTGTAGAGAATCTGGCCTTCTTGTAGTAAGGCCTCTTGAAAGACTTTTTCTTGGCAGGAGTAGAGGTAGACTTAGAAAGTCTATCTAAGGTAGCATTTTCTGCGTCCATTTGAGTGGCTTTAATTTGCCAGTCCTTACCAAATAAGTTCTCACCTGTACAGGGCAGATTCCGTAAGCCATCCAGGACCCAGGGTTCTAGGTCAGAGGCCTGGAGCCAAGCAAGTCGTCGGGCTGCAATAGCAATGCCCGAAGCTCTACCGGCACCCTCAAAGGAATCAAAAGCTGCTCTGTTGGAGAACTTAGAAACATCTAGAAGCTGTTTCACCAGAGAAATGAACTCCTCCTTTCTATCCTCAGGGATAAAGGAGGCAAAATGCCGTACCTTTAGGGCAAGTTCCCTGAGAAACATGCCCATATACAGACTGTAAGAATTAATCCTGGCTATAAGCATACTAGCCTGGAAAACTTTCCTGCCAAAAGAGTCTAGGGTCTTACATTCTCGCCCTGGAGGGGTAGAAGAGTGCCTTTTGGTGCTCTTAATCTTTTTCAGCGCAGACTTCACCACGATGGAATGGTGAGGCAGCTGAGTCTTTTGAAAACCAGGAGAAGGAGGGACCCGGTACATGGTGTCCAACCTACGGGAATGAGGAGACAACGTTAGAGAAGCCTCCCATAAGTTCATCAAGTGTTCTTGAAGGATTTCATGGATAGGCAGGGTGACTGCCTCTTTAGGAACCTTAGGGTATCCTAAAATATCCAATTTCTTTGACCTAGGTTCTTTTTCAGAGGATGTGGTAATAGAAAGTCCTTTAGCCAGTTCTATAATGAAGTCTTGAAAGGACAAATCCTCTGGTGGAGACATTCTCCTCTTTGGGGAAGAGGGGTCTTCATGAAGAACTAGAGACAGCTCATCAGAGTCCTGAGGAGTCAAAATCCTCAGAAGAATCAGAGTATTCTCTATTTGCTTCCAATGCACGATACGCATACCGATCGGTATCGACATCGGGCATACCGGGTATGGGATCGGTATCGGGTGAAAACCCGGATCCGGCATGCGGAACCGATCTGCGTTTGAAAGTCGATGGTCTCGGTTCCGGTATGGGAGACGATACCGGAACCGAACGCGGTACCGAGGGCGTCGCAGCATTAATAAAAGCCAGCATGGCCTGCTGCATGGTCTGAACAGTATTGCTCATAGACGCCACTGCTGCCTGGATGTCGGTACCGGTATGGGCTGGTACCCCAGAGCAGCCTAACAGGTGATCAGTCGAGGCCGTGCCATCGATGTCAACCTGTAACCCCATAGATGGTGCTTTGGAAGCCAGAACTTCCCGCCGGGGTTGTTTGGCTGGGGCATGGTCCTCAGATTCAAAAGTGAGAGCCTCTCGATGCTTTGAAGGAGATTTGCTCTTTGAGGACCTGCCCGAAGAAGGTTTGGTTACCTGAGATCCATCCGGAGAGGAAGACCTGGATGACTGTGATGCTGGATTATCTGAAGCAAACAGCACATCGAATTTGTTGGCCCGGTTCTGCAAACCACGTTTAGACATCTGGGAGCAGGATGGGCAGTCCGGAATGGAGTGGTCAGGTCCCAAACATTTAAGACACCATTCATGGGTGTCTGTGACAGAAATAACAGCACTACACTTGGTACACTTCTTGAAACCAGGGGCTGGTTTCTCCATGAGGAGAATTTGTGTAGGCCTGAGGCCTAACCGAAGTCACCAAGTTGTGCAAAGATAAAGTTTTTTTTTTTTTTTTTTTAAAGAAAAGAAAAGAGAGACCGGTGGTACCGGTTTCGGTATGGGGAAGGCAAGTACGCGGTCTAAAGAAACAAACTAAAACAATAATTTCTTCAGCGGTGACAGGAACATGACCTGCTGGCTCCACGGAAAAAGAGAAACTGAGGAGAGCTGGTCAGGAAGGCGGGAAGGCAGCGCGCATGTGCAGTGGGAGGCCCCAAAAGCTTCCTTCTGGGAAGCTGGAGAGCTTTCCCGCGCAGGCTCCGTCGGTACCGACGTACCCATATGTGAGGACTTATTCCTGCTTGTTCCTGGAGATATATTTTTTCACTCAACGTGTAATCAAACTCTGGAATTTGTTACCGGAGGATGTAGTAAAGGCTGTTAGTGTAGCTGGGTTTAAAAAAGGTTTGGACAAGTTCCTGGAGGAAAGGTCCATAAACCATTATTAAGAAGGGACCCAGGATATCAATGCTTGACCCAGTACAAGCATTATGGAACCTGTGTCTTTTGGGGAAACTGCTAGGTACTTGTGACCTAGATTGGCCACTGTTGGAAACAGGATACTGGGCTTGATGGACCTTGGTCTGACCCAGTATGGCATATCTTATGTTCTTATGATTTCAGGAAGGAGCAGTATAAAAGTAACGATAAATAAAACAATCAGAAAATTCATCAGCCATCAATACATGTTGCGAAAGACCAGAAAGGAAAGATCAAAACCAAGAAAGCACTGATTCCGTTAAACCCAGAGTATTCAATTGCGCTACCAGAAGCTGCAGGATAATAGAGACAAATGTGGATGCTATATTCCAAAAAATAAAAATAAGCAGGAAAGCTGAACCAGGTCTGTCAAGACCCTGTAATAACTGACTGAATAAATCATGCTGGAAAGGATCAAGCACATGATTCAATTCTAAATAGTTATCCAATTGTGGACAGACAACTTAGTAACCTAGTATATGAAGGCAGATATAAAGACCATAATGGTCGATCTAGTCTGCCCAGCAAGAGTAGGTGCACCTACCGCTCTGTGCAGGTCATCCCTCCCCATGCCTTTGTTTAGGGGTGTACCCATCACTCTGTGTAGGTCATCCCTATTTGTTGAGATATAAGAGGTAGTTATGTTCATTTGATTTTTTTCCTGTTGCTATAAAGGGATCCACTGTGACTATCCCATTCCATTTTGAATTCTGTCACTGTATATGCCCCCACCACTTCCATAGGGAGGGCATTCCAAGCATCCATCACCCTTTTCAGTGAAAAAGTATTTCTTAACATTGCCTTTCAGTTTACTCCCTTGCAATTTCATGTTATAACCTCTGGTTTTACAGCTTCCCCATCATCGAAAAAGGTTTGTTCATTTAAAAGTCCGTTTCATATCTCCCCTGTCCCTCCTCTCCTCTAGCATATAATGAAATTAGACTTACCTGCTAATTGTTGTTCCTGGAGTGGAACCAGTCTAGTCCCGAGACCTCTGGGTTCCCCATCTTATCCAGCAGCCTGGAGACTGAGAAACTCCTCTTTTTATGACATCATCAGTATATCTCTCCGGTGCCCGCCTCATGCCAACCAGTGACCTATTGACAAAGCAGACTCACCGGAGAAACAAGTATCTATCCAATAAACTAAAGACCTAACGTAATATAGCAACTGTGACAAAGGCCAAAAACTTCGTCCTAACTGTGCCTAGAAAAAATGTAAACAGGCCAGGCCCCCTACCAACCACAAGGGAGGTCAGCCAACCCGGACACCTGCTGCGAGTAGCCGTAGCCAATAGCCTTACTCACCCCTCCCACTCAAATTCCCTTTCGCTTTCTATTGTTTTCTTCTTTTTTTTTTTTTTTTTTTTTTTTTTTTTTTTTAACTTGGCCCAAAAAAGAACCACCCCAAAGGAGAATAGTCTTACCTGTGTATTACATACCAAGTCCAGACCTTCGTTTGCCGAGGGACGCTGGGAGGGATACGGGACTAGACTGGTTCCACTCCAGGAACAACAATTAGCAGGTAAGTCTAATTTCATTTTCCTGATCGTGTCCCAGTCTAGTCCCGAGACCTCTGGGTCCTTACCAGAGCAGTGTAGAAACTGTTAAATATGGGCGGGTCCCGGCAAACCAGCTTGCAAAACTGCGGAACCAAAGGAAGTCTCCTCCGCCCTTTGCACATCCAGCCGATAGTGCTTCACGAAAGAGTTCAAAGACGATCATGACGCTGCCCTACAAATCTCCACCGGCGACACCAAATGCACTTCCGCCCAGGAAGTAGCCTGTGCCCTCGTGGAATGCGCCCTCAAACCTTCCGGTACTGCCTTACTGCATAGCACATAGGCCGACGCAATAGCTTCCTTAATCCAGCGTGCAATGGAAGCCCTGGACGCTGCATGCCCCTTCCGTTGCCCCGCGAAGAGAACAAAGCCTATCGGACTTCCGAAAACTCGCCGTCCGCTTGAGATACTTCTTCAACGCCCGACGGACATCCAAGAGATGCAACTTCCTCGAAGAAGGGGAATCCGAGCCCCCACCAAAAACCAGCAAAGAAATTTCTTGATTGACATGAAAAGCCGAGAGCACCTTCGGGAGAAAAGCCGGGACCGGTCTCAAAACGACCTTAGAGGCCAAGAAAGACAGGAATGGCTCCCTACAGGAGAGTGCTTGCAATTCCGACACTCGTCTAGCCGAGCAGCCACCAAAAAGACCACTTTCAACGTAAGGTCCTTAAGCGACGCACGCGTCATAGGTTCAAATGGTTCCCGCTCCAACGCCTCCAATACAAAGGGCAGATGCCATTTGGGGAAAACCGGGCGAGATGGAGGCCTAGCAAGTGACACCGCCCTCAGGAACCGCTTCACATCCTGCTGTTCACCGATCGACTGACCAGCCATCCTGCCCCTGTAACAAGACAAGGCGGCTACCTGAACACGCAAGGAGGCAGCCGCAAGGCCCTTATCGAAGCCATCCTGCAAGAACTCCAGGATCTGTGGAAGAGAAGCCCTCAAAGCCTCAAGCTTCCTCTCCGCGCACCATGCCTCAAAGATCCTCCAGACCCGCACATACGCCATAGAAGTAGAACGCCTCCTGGACTTCAACAAAGTAGAGATGACCGCCGACGAGTACCCCCGAGAGCTCATCTCAGGAGCCAGGCCGTAAGCGAGAACCGATCCACGTGAGGCATGAAGAGGGGACCTTGAGACAGCAAGTCCGGCCGGCAGGGAAGGCGCCAGGGCTTCGCCACCAGCAACCTCACCAGGTCTGCATACCAGGGCCGACGGGGCCAGTCCGGCGCTATCAGAATCACGTGACTGTTGAATCTTTCCACCCTTTGCAGGATCCTTCCTATCAGCACCCAGGGGGGAAAGACATAAAGCAGCTGCCCCTCCGGCCAGGGCTGAAGGAGAGCATCCAAGCCTTCGGACATCTGCTCCCTGCGCCTGCTAAAGAAGCGGCTGCATTTTGTGGAGACGAGAGTCGCCATGAGATCCATGAACGGCGTCCCCCAGCGGCGGACAAGAATTTCGAACACCTCGGGATGTAGAACCCACTCCCCTGGATCTACGCGCACCCGACTGAGAAAATCGGTTTCCACATTGTCTACCCCTGCTACATGAGTCGCCGACAGATCTAAGAGATTCGCTTCCGCCCAGTCGCAGAGGACCTCGGCTTCGGCTTCGAGGGCCACGCTGCTGGTGCCCCCCCGTTTGCTGACAAAGGCCACCGCCGTCGCGTTGTCCGACAGCACTCTCACCGCCTTTCCTGCAAGCATCTGCTGAAACTCCCCCAGAGCTAGGAGCACCGCTCTTAATTCTAGGCGATTGATTGACCACTGATTCTCCTGCGAACTCCAAGTCCCCTGAGCAAAGCTGCCTTGACAATGGGCCCCCCAGCCCAACAAGCTGGCGTCTGTCATCACTGCCACCCACACGGGCGCTTCCAGGGCCTTCCCCTGCTCCAGAGAGTCGGGAACCAACCACCAGAGCAGAGCCTGACGGGTCTCCTCCGGGCAGACTAATCTCTGGGACAGGAGATGTAGCTGAGGCGACCAGCGGCGAAGCAACGCCCTCTGCAAGGGCCTCATGTGAGCTCTGGCCCACGACACCGTCTCTATTGAAGCCGCCATGGTGCCCAACAACTGCAGTGTAAATGTATACAGAAGTGTACAAGATTGTTAAATTGTTCCATGTAAACCGCCCTTGATCTCTGGAAGGGGCGGTATAAAAGAAAATAGATAAATAAATAAATAAATAAACTGCAGGTACTGCCACGCTGAGGGGGCCTTGAGCCGTAGGAACCTCTCTATCATATGCCGCAAGCTCTGCGCGCGCTGCTCCGGTAGGAACACCCTTCCAATGCCCGTGTCGAAGCGCGCCCCCAGGTACTCCAGATTCTGGGAAGGTTGCAGGTGACTTTTTGTCATATTGACAATCCACCCGAGGCTTTGTAAGAATTCCACCACTCTGGCCATGACCCTCTCGCTCTCGACTCGCGACTTGGCCCTGGATCAGCCAATCATCCAGATAAGGGTGAACGAGAATGCCCTCTTTGCGGAGAGCCGCGGCCACCACCACCATGACCTTGGTGAAGACTCTTGGGGCAGTTGCTAGTCCGAACGGCAAGGCTTGGAACTGATAATGACTGAAGGGCACCGTGAACCTGAGGAATCGGTGGTGATCCGGTCTCATCGGAATATGCAGATACGCCTCCGTCAAGTCCAGTGAGGTGAGATACTCCCCCTGCCGCACCGCTACTATGACAGAACAGAGGGTTTCCATGTGAAAATGACACACTCGTAAGCACCGATTGACCCCTTTGAGATCGAGGATGGGCCGAACTCCCCCATCTTTCTTTGGCACAATGAAATAGATGGAGTATCAACCACAGCCGTACTGGTCTGGGGGAACGGGAGCTATCGCCCTGAGGTCCAACAACTTTTGAACCGTCTCCCACAGTGCCGCACACTTTGCGACGGACCGTCCTGGGGACTGCACAAAAACCTCTCGTACGGGATGCAAGAACTCCAGGGCGTAACCCTCCCGAATGACTTCGAGCACCCATTGATCTGAAGTAATTTGGGCCCAGGCAGGAAGGAATTCCTGCAAGCTCCCCCCCACGGCTGGGCCCTCCTCATCTCATTGTGATTTCTTGAAGTTAAGGGAGGAAGCGGCGGGAGCGGAACCAAAACCTCTTCCCGCTCCCCGGAACACTCAAAACCCCTGGCTTCTATAGGGAAAACGTCCCCTGTGGCCTGATGCGAACCTCTGCGAACAAAACCGGCGGAAGTCCCGAAACTGCCCTCGACCACTTGGGACCCCCCGAACCGGCTTGGGCTTGTCCTCCGGTAGTCGCCTGCCTTTGGACTCTCCGAGATCTTTAACGAGCTTGTCTAAATCCTCACCGAACAGCAGACGGCCCTTAAAAGACAGTTTACTTAACCTAGACTTAGATGAGCTATCCGCTGCCCAATTGCGCAACCACATGTACCGCCGGGCCGCCACAGCCGACGCCATAGTCTTGGATAGCCCTCTCATAAGGTTATATTGCACGCCTACCAAATAGGCCGCCCCCAATTCTAGCCGCAAAGCCTCCGCCGCTAAAGGACTCGGGTGCCCCTCCTGCACCTGCTGAGCCCAACGGAGGCAGGCTCTAGCCACCCAAGCACCGCAGATAGCCGCTTGTAAAGAGATGGCATTAATATCAAAAACCTGCCGCAGGAGCACATCCAATTTCCTGTCCTGAACATCCTTGAGGGCAGCACTCCCTTCAACCGGTATGGTCGTCTTCTTGGTCACAGCCGAAACGGACGCGTCCACTTTGGGCGATTTAAATACCTCTTTGTCCTTGTCCAATAAGGGGTACAATCGGCTCATAACCCGAGAGCCCTTCAATGGGCACTCCGGAACGTTCCACTCTTCCTGAATCATTTCCGTAAATACCCTATGGAATGGAAAGGCTCTCTGAGTCCGTCTGAACACCTGCAGCAAGGGGTCCTCTAACGTTTCATCTCCTGCTTCCCCTGGCACTGGCATGTTGAGTGCCTTATGAGACTCGGCAATGAGAGCTGGCAACTCCTCTTTCGGAAGGCTCGCACCACCCTGGCCTGATCTTCACACTCCAGGATCTCACCCTCTTCTAATTCATCATCCAGGGCCACACTGGGACTATCCTCCTCTGAAAAAGGATCCTCCGAACCCAAGATCTGCCAACTCCCTGTCGCCACGGGGCTTCTTGACGTGCACCGCGGGAGGCGGAATTTGTGGAGACGCCGGGCGCTTTCTGTCGCCCTCGGTCCCTGCCGCTAGATTCTGTTGCAGCACATTCGTCAACGCGCACTGCTGCAGCAGGGCCACAAACTGCTGCGAAAAAATGGCCGACAGTTCCCTGGGGAAAACCACCCGAGAGGATGGACCGCTATTACCAGAAGATGGGCCAGCCACAGGCTCGTCCTGCTCCAAAACTGGAAAGGGAGCAGCCGAAGACTCAGGCCCAGTCCCCGAGGCCTGGTCTGTGTGAGTGGAAGGCAGCTCCAAATCCCCAGCTTCTCCCACACAGGCCTTACAGACCCCGGCAATACAAACCTTCCTGGCCCCACACACCACGCAGAGGGGCTTGGAGGGCATTATGGCTAAATAATTGCTTTGTCTTAGGAAACTTGGCAGGAGGCACCACCCCGGATCAGCGTTTAACTGAGCAAAGTAAAACAATAAACCGCCAAGGACCGGCAAGTCCCCCAGAGAATGTTATTTCGTCTTCTAGCAGGCCAGAGAGGGGGAGCCTCCTCCACAAACGCCTGATCTTCCTGGCGCAAATAAATAAATCTAGGACCACGCATGTGTGCTCTAGATAAAGGGACCCCCCGGTCTCAACGCACTGAATCGCCGAATAGGCAGTGCGACCGCGCCGCCGCCACGCGGCTAGGCCTAGGAACGAAAAGGGCGCAAAAGCGAGCGCCGCCCCAAAAGCGAGCTGCCGGACCCAAAGCTCTTACCTTTAGGAGCTGCACTCTCAAGAAAATTGCACTTGTGCGTGCGACAGAGACTGCCTTCTGGAGTAAAAACACCAGACCGAAAGCAGTGAAATCGCCGCCCGCTGAAGCAAACCCATGGGGCAGAGGATCGTGCGGCGGGATAAAAGGCCAGGTGCACTAGCAGGCAGGTCACTCTGCGTGGCGCTGGCTGACCTCCCCTCACTCTTCGAAAAATAATGAAGCCTCTCGGTTGAACAGCAGCGCTGCTGGCACAGGCAAAAGTCTGAGGCAGGCCCCGTTCTAAATCAGGCACAGAAGGAGGAGGGGGGAAATAAATTGTGCTGCAATCCTTAAAGCCACAGGAACCAAGGGAAAACAACAAAAAGGAAAAGACTGATCATAACCACCAAATAAAGGAAGTTAAACTAGCTTAGATCCTTAATTGTTTCTCAAGTGAGCCCGAGACCCCCGGGCTCCCATCTATCCAGCTGCTTGGAGACTGAGGCAACTGGTTGGCATGAGGCGGCCACCGGAGAGATATACTGATGATGTCATAAAAAGAGGAGTTTCTCAGTATCCAGGCTGCTGGATAAGATAGGGAACCCAGAGGTCTCGGGACTAGACTGGGACACGATCAGGAAAGCACAGTTACTTACCTGTAACAGGTGATCTCTGGGAACAGCAGGAATAAGTCTTCACATATGGGTATGTCGGTACCAAGGGAGCCTGCGCGGGAACGCTCCCCAGCTTCCCAAAAACGAAAGCTTTTGGGAGCATCCCACAGCGCCTGCGCGCTGCCTTCCCGCCTTTCCTAACCGCCTCTCCTCAGTTCGAGTTTTAAAGCTGAGACAAAGAGAGAGGGAGGAAAGGAAAGACAGATAGATAGAGAGATACAACTCCTAGGGGAGGTGGGAGGGTTGTGAAGACTTATTCCTGCTGTTCCCAGAGATCACCTGTTACAGGTAAGTAACTGTGCTATCTCCAGGAACAATCAGGAATGAGTCTTCACATATGGGGACTCCCTAGCTAAGATGCCTGGGAGAACCCCAAGGATATATAAGAACATAAGAACATAAGATATGCCATACTGGGTCAGACCAAGGTCCATCAAGCCCAGTATTCTGTTTCCAACAGTGGCCAATCTAGGTCATATGTACCTAGCAGTTTTCCCCAAGAGACACAAGTTCCACAATGCTTGTACTGGGTCAAGCATTGATATCTTCGGTCACTTCTGAATAATGGTTTATGGACCTTTCCTCCAGGAACTTGTCCAAACCTTTTTTAAACCCAGCTACACTAACAGCCTTTACTACATCCTCCGGTAACAAATTCCAGAGTTTGATTACACGTTGAGTGAAAAAATATTTTCTTTTATTAGTCTTAAATAGTTTACCCTGTAGCTTCATTGCATGTCCCCTAGTATTTCTATATTCTGATAAGGTAAACAATCGATCTACGTTTACCCGTTCCACTCCGTTCATTAATTTATAGACTTCTATCATATCTCCCCTCAGCCGTCTCTTTTCCAGGTTAAAGAGCCCTAACCTTTTTAGCCTTTCTTCATAGGAGTATCCTTCCATCCCCTTTACCATTTTGGTGGCTCTTCTCTGTACCTTCTCTAAAATCGCTATATCCTTTTTAAGATACGGCGACCAGAATTGCATACAATATTCAAGGTGCGGTCTCACCATGGAACGATATAGAGGCATTATAATATCTTTTGTTTTATTTTCCATTCCTTTCCTTATCATACCTAGCATTCTATTTGCTCTCTTGGCCGCCGCTGCACACTGGGCCGAGGGTTTTAACATGGTATCCACAATGACGCCTAAATCATTTTCCTGGGTGGTGGTTCCTAATGTGGAACCTTGCATCGTGTAACCATAGTTTGGGTTGTTCTTCCCTAGGTGCATAACCTTGCACTTGTCCACATTAAATTTCATCTGCCATTTTGATGCCCAGTCTTCCAATTTATCAAGATCCTCTTGCAATGTTTCACAATCCTCTTGGGTTTTAACAACTTTAAATAGTTTTGTGTCATCTGCAAATTTGATAACCTCACTCGTTATTCCACTTTCCAGGTCATTTATGAATATGTCAAAAAGCAGCGAACCCAGCACAGATCCCTGGGGTACACCACTATTCACCTTTCTCCATTGGGAAAATTGGCCATTTAGCCCTACCCTCTGCTTTCTATCTTTTAACCAGTTCCTGATCCACAATAGTACATTGCCTCCTATCCCATGACTCTTTAGTTTTGCCAAAAGTCTCTGATGATGGACCTTGTCAAAGGCTTTCTGAAAGTCCAGATACACAATATCAACCGACTCACCTTTGTCCAACTGTTTATTCACTCCTTCAAAAAAACATAACAGATTAGTAAGACAAGATCTTCCTTGTCTAAAACCATGTTGGCTGTCTCCCATTAGGTTGTGACTATCTACATGCTGAGTAATTTTATTCTTTATGATGGTTTCTACCATTTTTCCCGGTACTGACGTCAGGCTCACCGGTCTGTAGTTTCCCGGATCACCCCTAGAACCCTTTTTAAAAATTGGTGTTACATTGGCGATCCTCCAATCTTCAGGTATTAGAGATGATTTTAATGATAGTTCACAGATTACTGATAGCAGTTCTGCAATCTCATATTTCAGTTCTTTCAACACCCTTGGATGTATACCATACGGCCCAGGTGATTTGCTACTCTTCAGTTTATCTAATAGTTGTAAGACATCTTCCCGATGTATCAATATTTCCTCCAATTCTTCCGCACCATTAAATACCACTTCAGTCATGGGTAACATCCCTACATCTTCCTCAGTGAAGACCGAAGCAAAGAATTCATTCAGTCTCTCCGCTATCGCCTTGTCGCCTCTTAGTGCTCCTTTAACCCCTTTATCATCTAATGGATCAACTGACTCTCTCACAGGTTTTTTGCTACGAATGTACTTGAAAAGGTCTTTATTTCGCATTTTTGCTTCCGCAGCAAGCTTCTTCTCAAATTCTCTCTTTGCCTGCCTTATCAATGCCTTGCATTTGACTTGCCAGTGCTTATGCTGTTTCCAGGTTTCGTCGTTTGGCTCTTTTTTCCATTTCCTGAAAGATGCTTTTTTTGGCAACAGCCTCTCTGACCTCACCTTTAAACCATGCTGGCAGTTTTTTGGACTTCCTTCCACTTTTCTTAAAGCGTGGAATACAGCTGGTCTGGGCTTCCAAGATAGTATTTTTCAACAACACCCAAGCTTGATGTACGTCTTTAACCTTCGCAATCGCTCCTTATATGAGACCCTGGGAAGGATTCTACCTCCTCCTATGGATCTCAGGCATCTATCCAGGGATGGAGGGTAGGAGTTGATTAAGAATGGAACAGGTGTTTGAGAACAGCCTGACCAAACAAGGCATCCCGGCGGGAGTCCTTGTCCAAGCAGTAATGGGCTGTGAAGGTATGAACCGAGGCCCAGGTGGCTGCTCGACAGATCTGGTCGATGGACACAGAATTTAGATGAGCTATAGAGGCGGCCATGGCCCTCACATTATGAGCTGTGACATGACTCTCCAGAGAAAGATTCTTACTCTGGTAGGCGAAAGAAATACACTGAGCAATCCAATTGGACAGTGTCCTCTTACAGCCTGGAAGTCCCAAATGAGAGGGATCAAAAGCAGCAAAGAGCTGGGAAGACTTTCTATGTTGCTGTGTCCTTTGTAAGTAAAAGGCAAGAGCTCTTTTACAATCCAGAGTATGAAGATTCTTCTCTGCACTTGATGCATGAGAAGCTGGAAAAAAGACAGGTAAATAAACCTCTTGATTAAGATGAAAAGGTGAGACCACATTAGGCATAAAGTGTGGATTGGTCCTAAGAACTACCTTATCATGATGGAACCTTGTATAAGGTGGATTAGCCACTAAGGCCTGCAGCTCACTGATGCGGCGAACTGAGGTGACTGCAATGAGGAAAATAACCTTCCAGGAGAGAAATTTCAAGGAGGTGGTGGCTAAGGGTTCAAAAGGAGGCTTCATAAGCTGACCAAGAACCAGATTTAAATCCCATGCCATCAGAGGAGGCTTAATGGGAGGTCTAGTTAAAGTTAGGCCTCTCATGAATCTTGCAATAAGAGGATGAGAGGAAACAGGTTGTCCATTGATAGGCTTAAGGGATGCTGCAATAGCACTCAAATGGACCCTTACTGAATTCGTCTTAAGGCCTGCATCGGAAAGATGCAGGAGGTATTTCAATAGAGAATTCAAAGGTAGTGCTAGAGGGTCGAGACTTTCAGCACACCAAATGGAAAATCCTTTCCATTTAAAAGCATAGGAACGCCTAGTGGAAGGTTTTCTGGAAGCATGGAGGATATCCTTCACTTGTTGAGAAAGATTCCAGCTTTGAAGGTCTAGGCCTTCAGTAACCAAGCTCTGAGGTGAAGGGACTTGGGGTTTCGGTGCAACAAAGTCCCCTCCTCCTGGGACAGAAGGTCTGGAGCAGCTCCCAAGTCCAGAGATGGGGCTTGGGAGAGATGCAGAAGTAGAGGGTACCACACTTGACGTGGCCAGCGTGGAGCTATGAGGATCATGGATCCTTGATCCCTCTGGAGTTTGAACAGAGTCTTGGGAATCAAGGGAATGGGTGGAAAGGCATACAGGAGACCCTGACCCCAGTGAAGGAGGAAGGCATCCTTGGCCTGAACTCCCTGACACAGAATTCTGGAACAGAACCGGGGAAGTTTGGCATTCCACGGACTTGCAAAGAGGTCTATAACCGGGGTTCCCTATTCTTGGAAGATTCTGAGTACCTGATCCATGTGCAGGGACCATTCATGTGGGAGCAGAACTCGACTGATTCTGTCTGCCCAAGAGTTTTGGATTCCTGGGAGGTATACTGCCAGGAGATGGATTTGATGCTCTCTGGCGAAGGCCCACAATCTTAAAGCTTCGTTGCAAAGCGACAGAGAGACAGTTCCTCCTTGCTTGTTTATGTAAAACATGGCTACTTGATTGTCCGTATGAATGAGGACTGTCTTGTAGCTCAGCAGGGTATGAAAGACCTTGAGAGCTAGAAAAACTGCCCGAAGCTCCAAGAGACTGATATGAAGAAAGGTCTCCTGTGGGGACCAAGAGCCTTGAGTGGAACATAAGAACATAAGATATGCCATACTGGGTCAGACCAAGGTCCATCAAGCCCAGTATTCTGTTTCCAACAGTGGCCAATCTAGGTCATATGTACCAAGCAGTTTCCCCAAGGGACACAGGTTCCACAATGCTTGCATTGGTTCAAGCATTGATATCCTGGGTCCCTTCTTAATAATGGCTTATGGACCTTTCCTCCAGGAACTTGTCCAAACCTTTTTTAAACCCAGCTACACTAACAGCCTTTACTACATCCTCCGGTAACAAATTCCAGAGTTTGATTACACGTTGAGTGAAAAAATATTTTCTTTTATTAGTCTTAAATAGTTTACACTGTAACTTCATTGCATGTCCCCTAGTCTTTCTATATTCTGATAAGGTAAACAATGGATCTACGTTTACCCGTTCCACTCCGCTCATTAATTTATAGACTTCTATCATATCTCCCCTCAGCCGTCTCTTTTCCAGGTTAAAGAGCCCTAACCTTTTTAGCCTTTCTTCATAGGAGTATCCTTCCATCCCCTTTACCATTTTGGTGGCTCTTCTCTGAACCTTTTCTAATAACTCTATATCCTTTTTAAGATACGGCGACCAGAACTGCACACAATATACAAGGTGCGGTCTCACCATGGAACGATATAGAGGCATTATAATATCCTTTGTTTTATTTTCCATTCCTTTCCTTATCATACCTAGCATTCTATTTGCTCTCTTGGCTGCCGCTGCACACTGGGCCGAGGGTTTTAACATGGTATCCACAATGATGCCTAAATCTTTTTCCTGGGTGGTGGTTCCTAATGTGGAACCTTGCATCGTGTAATCATAGTTTGGGTTGTTCTTCCCTAGGTGCATAACCTTGCACTTGTCCACATTAAATTTCATCTGCCATTTTGATGCCCAGTCTTCCAATTTATCAAGATCCTCTTGCAATTTTCCACAATCCTCTTGGGTTTTAACAACTTTAAATAGTTTTGTGTCATCTGCAAATTTGATAACCTCACTCGTTATTCCACTTTCCAGGTCATTTATGAATATGTCAAAAAGCAGCGGACCCAGCACAGATCCCTGGGGTACACCACTATTCACCTTTCTCCATTGGGAAAATTGGCCATTTAGCCCTACCCTCTGCTTTCTATCTTTTAACCAGTTCCTGATCCACAATAGTACACTGCCTCCTATCCCATGACTCTTTAGTTTTGCCAAAAGTCTCTCATGAGGGACCTTGTCAAAGGCTTTCTGAAAGTCCAGATACACAATATCAACAGACTTCACCTTTGTCCACCTGATTATTCACTCCTTCAAAAAAACATAACAGATTAGTAAGACAAGATCTTCCTTGTCTAAAGCCATGTTGGCTGTCTCTCATTAGTTCACGACTATCTACATGCTGAGTAATTTTATTCTTTATGATGGTTTCTATCATTTTTCCCGGTATTGACATCTGTAGTTTCCCGGATCACCCCTGGAACCCTTTTTAAAAATTGGTGTAACATTGGCGATCCTCCAATCTTCAGGTATTAGAGATGATTTTAATGGTAGTTCACAGATTACTAATAGCAGGTCTGCAATCTCATATTTCAGTTCTTTCAATATCCTTGGATGTATACCATCCAGCCCAGGTGATTTGCTACTCTTCAGCTTATCTAATAGTTGTAATACATCTTCTCGATGTATCGATATTTCCTTCAATTCTTCTGCACCTTTAAATACCACTTCAGTCATGGGTAACATCCCTACATCTTCCTCAGTAAAGACTGAAGCAAAGAATTCGTTCAGTCTCTCCGCTATCGCCTTGTCGCCTCTTAGTGCTCCTTTAACCCCCTTTATCATCTAATGGACCAACTGACTCTCTCACAGGTTTTTTGCTATGAATGTACTTGAAAAGGTCTTTACTTCGCGTTTTTGCTTCCGCAGCAAGCTTCTTCTCAAATTCTCCCTTTGCCTGCCTTATCAATGCCTTGCATTTGACTTGCCAGTGCTTGTGCTGTTTCCAGGTTTCGTCGTTTGGCTCTTTTTTCCATTTCCTGAAAGATGCTTTTTTGGCAACAACAGCCTCTCTGACCTCAACTTTAAACCATGCTGGCAGTTTTTTGGACTTCTTTCCACTTTTCTTAAAGCGTGGAATACAGCTGGTCTGGGCTTCCAAGATAGTATTTTTCAACAACACCCAAGCCTGATGTACGTCTTTAACCTTTGCAACTGCTCCTTTTAGTTTTTTCTTGACTGTTTTCCTCATTTTATCATAGTCTCCCTTTCGAAAGTTAAAAGGTAGTACTGTGGATTTCCTTACTATCCCTCCTCCACTAATGAAATCAAAGGCGATCATGCTATGATCACTATTGCCAAGTGGCCCCAACAACCTTATCTCTTGCACTAGATCTGGTGTTCCACTAAGGATTAGGTCTAATATGGCTTCCCCTCTGGTCGGTTCATGAACCAGCTGCTCCAAGAAGCAGTCATTTATTTCATCTAGGAACTTTATCTCCCTAGCATGTCCTGACGTGACACTGACCCAGTCGATACCGGGGTAGTTGAAATCACCCATTATTATTACTGTGCTATAACTTTTGTTAGCTTCCTTGATTTCTTTGATCATTTCATCATCCATTTGGTCATTCTGGCCAGGCGCTCGATAGTACACCCCCACTGCCATTGCCTTCCCCCTTTTACATGGAATTTCAATCCATATAGATTCTACAGCAGATTTTGTTTCCTGCAAAACTTTAATCCTTTCTGACTCAATGCCCTCTCTAACATAGAGAGCAACCCCTCCACCAATTTGATCAGCTCTATCATTACGATATAGTTTGTACCCAGGTATCACAGTGTCCCACTGGTTGTCGTCCTTCCACCATGTCTCTGATATTCCAATCATATCTAACCTTTCATTTAGTGCTATATATTCTAACTCTCCCATCTTATTTTTTAGACTTCTAGCATTTGCATACAAGCATTTTAGAAAATGTATTTTATCCATATTAATTTGTCTGTTAGACATGAGTAATTTGGGATCTTTAAGCTCTGTCTGCTCCATACTTGAGGGCATTTGGGCTACTTTACTCTTTTGTGGAACCTCTCTGCTTTTGGTAGTATCCTTCAAAGATACATTCTTCCGAACCATCTGCTCTTGGGCGACTGTCGGCTTTCCCCTAATATCTAGTTTAAAAGCTGCTCTATCTCCTTTTTAAAGGTTAATGCCAGCAGCCTGGTTCCATCCCGGTTAAGGTGAAGCCCATCCCTTCGGAAGAGCCCCTCCTTTCCCCAGAATGTTCCCCAGTTCCTAACTAATCCAAACCCCTCATCTCTGCACCATTGTCTCATCCACGCATTGAGACTCCGGAGCTCTGTCTGCCTTTTGGGTCCTGCGCGTGGAACAGGAAGCATTTCGGAGAATGCTACCCTGGAAGTTCTGGATTTCAACTTCCTACCTAAAAGCCTAAATTTAGCCTCCTACCACATTTTCCTATGTCATTGGTACCAACATGTACCAAGACAGCAGACTCCTCCCCAGCACTATCTAAGACCTTATCTAGGTGGCGCGTGAGGTCCGCTACCTTCGCACCAAGCAGGCATGTTACCAGGCCATCCTCACGTCCACCAGCCACCCAGCTATCTACATGCCTAATGATCGAATCACCAACTATAACGGCTGTCCTAACCCTTCCCTCATGGGCACATGGCCCTGGAGAAACTTCCTCGGTGCGAGAGGGTTTTACATCACCTGGAGGACAGGTCCTAGTTACAGGATCACTTCCTGCCACACCAGGGTGATGCTCTCCTGTCACGTGACCTCTCTCCTCCATGGCAACAGGGATGCTGCCAGACTGGAGGTGGGACTTCAGGACTATATCCCTGTAGGTCTCGTCTATGTACCTCTCTGTCTGTCTTATGCTTTCCAAGTCTGCTACTTTAGCCTCTAGAGAACGGACTCGTTCCCTGAGAGCAAAGAGCTCCTTGCACCTAGTGCACACGTAAGACCTCTCACCAACTGGGAGAAAATCATACATGTGACACTCAATGCAAAAGACTGGAAAGCCCCCATCCCGCTGCTGGACTGTTGTCTGCATCTTAGTTTTAAGTTTGTGTTTAGATCTAAGTTCTTTACTTACTAAGGGTTGCTATGGATATTTATACTAATAAAACTGAACCTAATACGTGTAATATACCTTGTTCACCTGAAGCTTAACTAATCTCAGGTCCTTAGTGTATGACTGATTTGGGTAATGAGCTTCACCTGAGAGCACCTCCTGTCTTTTAAGATGTGTAAGTACCTATAAAGCTACGATTATCCCAGGGGTGGGTGGGTGTGGGGAGGGTGGGAGGGAATTAACACTTATTAAAAGAGGGCTGCTACACAGTACCCTGTCTTGTGCTGCTGAGGTAAGCTATATTCTGATTTGATTTAAATTATAGCTCTTAGCTGCTGCTAGGCTCTAACTTCTTATGAAATTTAAAGTACAAGCTCTCTGCTGGGTTCTAAATTTAACCAGAAAGCTCTTTTCTGTGTTGTAAATTTAAGCTAAAAGAACTTTGCTGATGCTAGGCCCTGAGTGACTATTAAATGTAAACTACAAGCTCTCTGCTGGGTTCCAAATGTAACCAGAAAGCTCTCTTCTGTGGTTTAAATTTAAACTAAAAGTACTTTGCTGTTACTAGGCCCTGAGTGACTATTAAATTTAAAGTACAAGCTCTCTGCTGGGTATGAAATGTAACCAGAGAGTTCTCCTCTGTGTTTTAAATGTAAACTTAAACTGCTGCTACTAGGCCCTGACTGATTTAACAAAAATAGTGGATCACAGATTAATTAGCTTTAATACAAAGAATTCCTTTTAGAAAATTACCAGAAGTAAATACTCACAGTTGCAGATCTCCCTCCAGAAGCAACAGTCCCCCTTACCAGTCTTTCAAGAGGTCTTGTAGATGAGCTCCCCAACCTGTTTGGGAGGCATCTGTTTTGAGAGTTGCTTAGGGCAACAACTGTTGGAAGTGGGACCCCAGCAACAGATTTTGAGTGGACATCCACCACTGGAGAGACCAAAAGAGACGTTTGGAGGTTGCTATTTGGTCTGAGAGCCCCTGATGCTTGAGTCCACTGGGTGGACAAAGTCCATTGGGCTGCTCTCATATGTAGGCGAGCATAGGGTACCACATGCACTGTGGAAGCCATGTGGCCTAGCAGTTGTAGCATCTCCCGGGCAGTTAAGTGGCTCTTTGACTGAACCTGAGAGGCTAACTGCACTAGGCGTAGGCAACGGGCCTGAGGAAGATAGGCCCTTGCAGTGGTAGTATCTAGCCAGGCCCCTATGAACTCTAGGGACTGAGTAGGGGTGAGCTGGGACTTTGGGAGGTTTACCACAAGTCCCAGATACTGCAGAATGCGCCTTGTGTAGTCCAGGGAAGTCTGGGCCTCTGACTGAGATGGAGCTCGGATGAGCCAGTCGTCCAGGTATGGGAATACAAATATTCCCAGAGTGCGTAGAAATGCAGCTACTGTTGCCATGCATTTGGTGAACGCTCTTGGGGCAAAGGCCAGACCAAACGGAAGCACCCTGTATTGATAATGTTTTCCTTGGAAAAGAAAACGGAGGAATCTTCTGTGAGATGGATGGATGAGGACATGTGTGTACGCATCCTTGAGATCTAGAGAACAAAGCCACTGCTGACTTTGAAGGTATGGAAGGAGAGTGCCCAGAGAAGCATCTTGAACTTCTCCTTGCATAGAAATTTGTTCAATTCCCTGAGATGTAATATGGGTCTGTATCCCCCTGTCTTCTTTGGAATGAGAAAATAGGGGGAGTAAAACCCTGACCCTTGTTAAAGAAGGGGAACTTCTTCTATTGCCCCTTGGGCAAGAAGGGTAGCCACCTCTTGACCTAGAAGGTCGAGAAGAGATGTGGGAGAATTGAAATGTCTCACCATGGTGTGGGGAGGAAGGTCTGAGAAATGAAGTTTGTAGCCCTCTCTTATGATGGAGATGGTCCACTGCTCTGATGTAATCTGCTCCCATCTGGGAGCAAAATGAGCTAACCTTCCTGGAATGGTGAGAGGTTCTGGCTGTTTTAAAGCCAGAAAGGCTAAGTTCTCTAGCATCAAGTCAAAAACCCTGAGGAGGTTCGGTCTGCTGAGTTGCAGCAGCCCCTGTAGTCTTAGGCCTGGCCTGTTTAGGTTGCTGACGCTTAGTAGCAAAGCGACCTGTAGAGGATTGTTGGCCAGAAGTAGAAGGGAATCTGCCCTTTTTGAAAAAAAACTTCTTGAAGGGTTTTTTTCTTAGCAGGAATGGAGGTTGACTTTGAAAGTCTATCCAGAGCAGAATTTTCTGCATCCATTTGAGTGGCTTTTATTTGCCATTCTTTGCCAAACAGGTTTTCACCTGCACAGGGAAGATTTCCTAATCTATCTTGGACCCAGGGTTCTAAATCAGAAGCTTGGAGCCAAGCAATTCTGCGAGCAGCTATGGCAATGCTAGAAGCTCTGCTGGCACCTTCAAAGGAATCAAAGGCTGCCCTGTTGGAAAACTTTGAAATGTCTTGAGTATGCTTAAGCCAAATGAGGAATTCATCCCTTTTATCTTCTGGTAGAAAAGGGAGGAAAGTGTGCAGTTTATCTGCAACCTCCTTTAGGAACATACCCATGTAAAGACTATAGGAGTTGATTCTGGCAACAAGCATACTGGCTTGGAAGATTTTTCTACCAAAAGCATCCAAGGTCCTGCATTCTCTTCCTGGAGGAGTAGAAGAGTGTCTCTTTGTACTCTTTATCCTCTTCATAGCTGACTGCACCACAATGGAATGGTGAGGAAGCTGTGTTTTATGAAAACCAGGACAGGGAGGGACACGATACATAGTGTCCAATCTGCGAGAATGAGGATAGTGAGAGGAGTCTCCCATAAATCAATCATGTGTTCATAAAGAATCTCATGAATTGGTAAGGTGACTGCCTCTTTAGGAGCCTTAGAATAACCCAAAATATCTAATTTTTTTGCTCTAGGCTCTGATTCAGAGGATACTGAGATAGAAAGACCTTTAGCCACTTCTCTTATGAAGTCTTGAAAGGACAAGTCCTCTGGAGGAGACATTCTTCTTTTTGGAGAAGAAGGCTCTTCAGGAAGGGTTATAGATACTTCAGCAGACTCCCCTGATGTATCAGAATCACCAGAGGAATCAAAGTACCGTCTGTCAGGGTGGTCTTCTAACGCTCGGTACGCGTATCGAGCAGTATCGACATCGGGCGTCATCAGAACCGGATCGGTACCGATGAGCAGCCCTGGACAAGGATCAGCTGCAGTCGGTATCCTGGTCGACGCCGATGCAGTCGGTACCGGTATCGGCGCTGGTGCCGGTACCAGAGTCGATACCGACAACTGAGTTTGTTGTGGTATCAACGGCGTTGCAGCTTGGATGAAGGCACCGATAGCCTGCTGCATGGACAGAACATTCTGATCCATCGACGCCATGAATGCCTGGAACTCGGTACCGGAAGGTTGTGCCGGTACCCCAGAGCATTCTAACAGGTGATCGGTCGAGGCCGTGCCATCGATGTCAACCTGTAACCCCATAGGTGGAGCTTTGGAAGCCGGAGCTTCCCGCCGGGGTTGTTTTGCCGGTGCAGGATCCTCGAGGGCAAGCCCGGAGGCATCTTGATGCTTAAAGGAAGATCTACCCTTTGAGGACCGGCTGGATTTATGTTTGGTTACCTGAGATCCATTGGGGGAAGAAGCAGCCCTGGAAGACATCGATGCCACCGAAGCTGCCTCAGCGGGAAACAGCACATGGAGCTTAGCTGCTCGGTTCTGTAAACCCCGTTTAGACATCAGAGAGCAGGACGGACAATCCGAAATGGAGTGTTCAGGACCCAAAATATTTAAGACATTTAAGACATTTAAGACCCAAACATCTGTAACAGAAATAGTACCGCTGCACTTAGTGCATTTCTTAAACCCGGAGGCTGGTTTTTCCATGAGGAAAATTTTCTTGTGAGGCCTAAGGCCCAAAGAGAAAAATATACTAAGTGAGGGAAAAATATATAGTTTTGTTTTTTTTGTTTTTTTAAAGAAAAGAAAGAAAAGACCGGCGGTACCGGTCCGGAGTCGGGGAAGGCAGACACGCGACCAAAGAAAGAAAATAAAATAAAGAACTTCTTCAGCGGTGACAGGGCTCGACCTGCTGGCTCCGCGGCAAAGAAGAACTGAGGAGAGGCGGTTAGGAAAGGCGGCGCGCAGGCGCTGTGGGATGCTCCCAAAAGCTTTCCTTTTTGGGAAGCTGGGGAGCGTTCCCGCGCAGGCTCCGTCGGTACCGACGTACCCATATGTGAGGACTCATTCCTGCTTGTTCCTGGAGATACATATTTAGGTCTTCAAGTCTCTTCTCATATGTCTTCTGGCGCAGGCTCCAAATCATTTTGGTTGCTTTCCTCTGAACCGTTTCCAGTCTTTTTATATCCTTTGTGAGGTATGGTCTCCAAAACTGAACACAATATTCCAAGTGAGGCCTCATCAGCAACTTGTACAGTGGCATTAGTACCTCCTCCTTTCTGCTGGTAATTCCTCTCTGTATGCAGCCCAGCATCCTTCTGGCTTTGGCCACCACCTTGTCACACTGTTTTGCCACCTTGAGATCCTCAGAAACAATCACTCCAAGGTCCTTCTCCTTGTCCGTGCACACCAACCTCTCGCCCCCTATCGCATACAATTCCCTTGGATTTCTGCATCCCAAGTGCATGCTCAATAACTTGCTCAATAAGTTTCCCTATAAATGGGAGGCTAAAGATAGGCCGAAAGCTCGCCTCTGCCAACTGTGACAAATGTTCATGTTTCAGTTCAGGGCGAACCACCGCTTGCTTCAAGTTAGCAGGGAGGTAGCCCTGTGTCAATGAAGCCCCCACTAAGTCAGTAAGAAAAACACTAACCTTTTCACGGACCATCTTTAGCACTCCTGCAGGAATTAAGTCTAAAGGGGAGCTGGATGGATTCAGAGAATGCTGCACCATTTTTACAGTATCCATTGTAACTTAAACAATCCCAGCTACTATAAAACTGTCCTCTTGGGGCAGCTGTTGTAGACTTCGTTGTCATCTCAGCAACGGGGCAACAGCACTTTGCCTATGAGAGCAAATTGTTGTGCAGTGGGTACATCCATCCCCCGATGTGTCAGATTCCACAATAAAGATCTAACCATGAAAAAGAATTCAGCAGGACAGGATAATACCAAATTAATTTTGGTCAAGTAATAAGCGCATTTTGCCTCAAAATATTTGGCTCCATACTCACAAAAAGCACGATAATTAAAATTCCTTCACTGCGAAGATCATAACTTATGCCATGATATCTCAGCTCTATGTACATACCATTTTTTTCTCAGAGAACTAGGAAGCACTATACGAATGATGGGATCCTGTACATGCAGTAACGTTTGTCGTGTGTGGCCACAGTGACAAGTGCCACAGGTTTAATATTTCATCCAAATCAAATCCCTCTGTAACACATCCTTATATAAACAAGAGTTAAGAAAAGAGAGATAATCACATTTCCGACATGACTTCTGATGTTGTTTAGTAGCAACAGTATCTACCCTAGTATTCCACGCTTTAAGAAAGATGCAAGGAAGGCTAAACAACTGCCAGCATGGTTTAAAAGGTGAGGTCAGAGAGGCTGTTGTAGGCAAAAAAGCATTTTCCAGAAAATGGAAAAAGGAGCCAAATGACAAAAACAGGAAACGACAAAAGGACTGGCAAGCTAGATGCAAAGCATTGATAAGGCAGGCAAAGAGAATTAAAAAATAAACTTTCCATGGAAGCAAAACAAATAATAATAAACTTTTTCAAGTACATTTGTAGCAAAACAACCTGTGAGAGAGTCAGTTAGATGATTAGATGATAAGAGGGGTAAATACGAGGGGGAGGATAATACCATAGCGAAGAGCATGAACAAATTCTTTGCTTCAGTCTTTACTGAAGAAGACATCCATGCCTGAAATGGTGTTTAAAGGTGATGTATTGGAAGAATTGAAACAAATCTCGATAAACTGGGAAGATGTAATACAGCTATTTGATAAACTAAAGAGTACTTTCTCCAGGAACAAGCAGGAAGTCAGACCTCACATATGGGACTCCCTAGCTCCAGGTTACCGGGGCCCAAACCACAACAGCAGCAGCGGCAACCCAAGGGAGATCGTGAGTTGCAGAAGGTAAGTCCCTACCAAGATACTCTGCAGACCCCAGTGCGTCCAGCATCACCAGAACTCTGGTAGCCTGAACACTGAAGGGTTGGAGGGCAGGAGTTGCTTATACACCAAGAATGCTTCTGATCACTGCCTGGCTAAAGGCACTGTCCCTGCGGGACTCACTCTCAAGGCAGCAGTGGGCTGCGAACATATGAACTGAAGATAACATGGCGGCCTTACAGATTTCTTGCACCCGCACTGTGGGTAGGTTGGCCGACGATGTGGCCATAGCCCTCATGCGATGAGCAGTGATCCGGTGCTCCAGAGAGAAGCCAGCTTGCTCTTAAGCACGGGCAATGCAGTCTGCCACCGACATGGACAATGTTCCCTTGGTCCCAGGAAGCCCCATGTCTGCTGGGGTCATAGGAGATAAAAAGCTGAGGAGCTTTTTGATGGGCCTTGGTCCTCTGTAAATAAAGCGTAGTTACTCACCTGTAACAGGTGTTCTCCGGGGACAGCAGGAATCAGTCCTCACATATGGGTGATGTTGCCACTGACGGAGCCTTCGCGGAAGTAACCCCCCAACTTTCAAAGAAAGACGTTCGGAGATGCCACCACACATGCGTGGTTCCCTTCCCGTCCAAAGGTGCCATCTTGCTCAGTCAGATGATATAGCTAGAAAATAAAAGATGGTAAAGGAGCAACTCGAAGGGGAAGAGGGGGGGCTTGTGACGACTGATTCCTGCTGTCCCCGGAGAACACCTGTTACAGGTGAGTAACTACGCTTTCTCCGGGAACAAGCAGGAAGTCAGTCCTCACATATGGGACCCCCAGCTACAGGCTAACGAAAGCCCATAGCAAAAGTAGGACTTCCCCAAGGGGAGCCACAAGCAGCAGCAAATGAGTCCATATCCACAGACCACAGTAGGACCCATGTGTCCGATGAACCAGCACTCTGGTAACCTGATCACAGAAGGGTCGGAGGGTAGGAGTTGCCTAAACCCTGAAAAGGTTACGGAGCACAGGCTGGCTGAAGGCACTCCCCCATCGGGACTGTCTTTCCAGGCAGTAATGGGCTGCGAAGATATGGACTGAAGACCAGGTGGCAGCCCGGCAAATGTCCACCATCGGGACAGAGCGTAAGTTTGCCACCAAAGTCACCATGGCCCTGATACAGTGAGCCATGAAGCAGCCTTCCAGCAGGAGCCTCACCTGCTAATAAGCGAGGGTGATACAGTCCACCACAAAGGTGGACAGCGTACGCTTGGTCACCGCCTCCCCCAACCTACTGGGGTCGTAGGAGATGAAAAGCTGAGAAGCTTTGCAGTGGCCCTGAGTGCGTTGGATATAGAAGGACAACACCCTCTTACATTCCAAGGTGTGAAGGACTGCCTCCATCCGACTGGAGTGAGGTCTTGGGAAAAAGGTGGTTAAGATAGAAGGGCGACACTACCTTCGGCAGGAATTTGGGGTGCGAAGCAGCAATCTGTTCTTGTAGAACCTGGTATAAGGCGCCTCTGCCACAAAGGTTCAGAGTTCGCTAACTCTGCAAGCGGAGGTGAGCGCAACCAGGAAAATCACCTTCCAAGAGAGACAGCGAAGGTGGCAGATAGCCAGAGGCTCAAAGGGGAGGGGGGGGCGAGTGAGCTGCCCCAACACTATGTTGAGGTCCTATTCGGTTGCTGGAGGGTGAACCAGGGGCATCGCTAAGAGCAGGCCCCGAAGGAAATGGGTCACCAACGGTTAGATTGAGAGGCTTACCATCCACCGGATGGTGGTGCGCCGCCAGGACACAAAGGTGCACCAGGACAGAGTTAGACTTGAGCCCAGACTGAGAAAGGTAGAGAACACCAGAGCCACCAGACAGGAGAAAGGATCAGCCTTATGTTGGGCGCAACAAGCAGAGAACCTGCGCCATTTGAGGGCATAAGCCTTCCTAGTAGAGGCCTTGCGAGAAGCCAGCAGAATGTCCTCCACCTCAACCAGAAGCTTGAGAGGGGCTAGAGTCACTCTCTCAGCAGCCACACTGTCAGTGAGACAGACCCGAGGTTGGAGTGCAGTAGAGAGCCCCCCTCCTGAGATAAGAGACCCGGGGTTGTCTCCAAGGGGATGAGGACCTCCACCGCCAACCTCAGGAGCAGCGAGATCCATGGTTGCCTGGGCCTCCGAGGAGCTATCAGGATAAGCGAGGCCCTGTCGCAGAGGGTCCTGAACAGGGTCTTGGCGATCAGCAGCGTTGGAGGGAAGGAGGACATGAGGCCTTCTAACCATGAAACTAGGAACGCATCCACTCCCCCTCCCCCCCCGGAGGGGTGGGCCTGCCAGAAGAAGAGGTGGGGCAACTGAAAATTGTCTGGACTGGCAAACAGGTCCATCACAGGTTCTCCCCAAAGTCAGAAAAGCCAACTGGCTACTCTGGGGTCCAGCTGACACTCATGCGGCTGGAGAACTCTGCTGAGCCTGTCAGCAAGCAGGTTGTCCTAGCCTGGCAGGTACCCTGCCGCAAGAGGATGCTCTGTTGAATTGCGTACAAGCAGAAAACCAGTGCCTCCTGACAAAGGGTACGAGACCCCGTGCCCCCCGTGTGTTCACGCAGAACATAGCCATTTGGTTGTCCGCCTGAACCAGCACCAGCTGGTGACGTAGGTAGTCACAGAAGACCCTAAGGGCAAGGTGTATGGCCCAGAGCTCCAGGAGGTTGATCTGCTGGGTGCACTCATCTGGCGACCAGTTGCCCTGAGTGCGGAGATCTCCGTAGTGGGCTCCACGCCGAGCAGGGAGGCGCCCGTGGTGAGGACTCTCGAGTGACTTGGGGCCTGAAAATGCATACCCACTTCGAGATACTGGGGAGACATGGACCGTGGAGGCCATGTGCCGGAGGAGGCGCAGAAGAAGCCAGGCGGGCACCGAGGGACGGCGCTGTACATCCCGAGCCAGGGACTGGAGTCGATAGGCTCGGTCCCTGGGCAAGAAGGCCCTCGATTGGAGAGGGTCAATCGTTGCTCCGATGAACTACAGGCACTGTGTCGGGAGGAGGTGAGACTTGGGGTAGTTTATGATGAAGGCCAAGTGTTGCAGAACCTGGATGGTGTGAGCGGTGGCCTGCTGCACTTCTGAGGCTGTGCTTCCTCTTATGAGCCAGTTGTCCAGGTAGGGAAAAACAAATATCCCCTGAAGCCGATGGTCACGATTACCAGGCATTTTGTGAAGACTCCTGGGGCAGAGGCTAGGCCGAAGAAGAGCTCCCTGTATTGAAAGTGCCTGCCCCCTACTATGAACCGCAAGTACTGCCTGTGGTTGGGATGGATGAGGATGTGGGTATAAGCATCCTTGAGGTCTAAGGAGCATAGCCAGTCTCCCTGCTGGTGGTATGGCAGCAATGTTCCAAGGGAGAGCATCTTGAACTTCTCCCTCACCAGGAATTTGTCGAGGTTGTGCAGGTCGAGGATGGGCCTTAGGCCCCCTGTCTTTTTTGTGACGAGGAAGCACCTGGAGTAGAATCACTTGCCCCTGAGAAGGTGGGGCACCAATTCCACCGCCTTGTCCTCGAGAAGATCTTCCAACTCCTTTAGGAGAAGGTCAGGGTGCAGGGGAGACCTGAGGGGCTCTCCTAGGAAATAAGAGAGAGGCGCTGAGCCAGGTGGAGGAGATAACCCTCCTTGACTACCTTCAGTGCCCAGGAATCAGTGGTGATAGCCACCCATCTCTTGGCATAGAGGGCCAGGCGTCCCCCTGTGGGCTGCTAACCTCTCCTTGGGGTAGAAAGACTATGCTTAAGAAGTCAAAAACTCCCCCCTGGCTAGGCCAGACCCGGTGCCTGGGGTTTTGGAGCCTTCTGCTTACACGGGCCATGCCCATGAACCTTGGCATTCTGACCCTGTTGGGGAGCCGAGGAGGTCTGATAGGGTGGGTAGTTTCGGTAAGCAGCTCCCTTCCTCAGGTAAAAGGACTTTTTACCCAAACCCTTCCTTTGGGGAGGGGCAGTGGTCTTCTTAGAGAACCTGGTCTTCGTCATGAACTCTGTCTCCAGCTCAGCAGCCTTGTCGGTCATGGGTTTGCCAAAGAGGTTCTCCCCTTGGCATGGGACATCGACCAATTTGTCCTGAACCCACTGCTCGAGATCGGATCACTGAAGCCAAGATTGGCGGCATGCATTGATGCCCGCCACAAGTACTCGAGAGCTGCCGACTCGAGACATGCCGACTCGAGCTGCCGCTTGAGACATAAATTTGGAGCACTCACGAACGGCTTTGGCCAGACTCTTGAACCTCTGCAGGGGTTCCTCGGAGAGACCAGCCAAGAACCCGGCTAGTTCCTTCGCCAGGTCTCTCAGGTACATGCCAATGTACAGCTGGTAGGCCTGGATGCGGCAGAGCAGCATCAACCCCTGGTAGCACTTCCTGCCAAGAGCATTCAAGGTGCGAGCCTCCCTGCCGGGAGGCACCGAGAAATGCGTATTCTGGCTTTTCAGCCAACGCATGGCCAACTCCACCACCATGGAGTTATGTGGCAGTTGTTTATTTATTTATTTATTTATTTAACAAACATTTATATACCGCATCTTCCTGAGATCAGTTGCGGTTCACAATAAACAACTAATTAACAAAGCAGCGTTTGTTTTACATGTAACATCAAATAACAAAGAATATTATAAGTTGTGACTTCTGGAATCTTATGCTCTATGTTTATATGTATATAGTTACCCTGTATTTGTTCCAAGTTTTATCTCCTGTTACAATGTAAGCGCAAAACAGTCTCGACTGAATTGAGCAACCTTTGTTAAATGTAAACCGCACTGATAACAAATAGCGCGGTATATAAAAGATGTTAAATAAAATAAAATAAAAATAAATACATCGAGTCCAGCCATCTACTCACCACCAGCACCGATGCCGGTGTCTCCCACATGCAGAGCATGAACCATTCCAAGATGGGAGGGATGGGTACCGTGAGCAATTCCCGTGGAGGGGTCTCGTATTGGAGGATTTCTAACTCATCCATCCGAGGGTCGTCTTCCGATTCGGTCAAAACTGCCAAGGCCTTGGACATGTCCTTGACAAAGTCTGAGATATCCATGTCCTTGGGCAGAGACCGCCACCAAGGTTCCGAGACGGGGGAATCGGAAGGGGTGTCGTGGTGGCGACGAGCATCGGGGGACTCCTCGTCCTCCATCTCCCACTCGGAGTAATCCATGAAGGACTCACCGGAGGGCTGCTCCGCAGACCTCGAGGGTCCCAATGCTCTACGGCCAGCACCCTGTAGACTTGCCAGGAATGACTGCGGTCCAAACGAGCGGAGCTCAGATCGTGACCTCGGCCGAGGATTGGCTCGGCCTCCGGGGACATCTTGGACATCGACGGCCCAGTGGTCGGGGCAGATGAACCGGTCGAACCGAACCGCAGCGCCCACTGTTGGTCCATGAAGCCAGACAAACTGCGCTCCAGGGCCGCCATTCTGGACTCCAGCCCAGAAGGCTCCATAGCCTTCGGCACAGGCCCCGAGGGACTCGGGCCCGATGGCAGCTCCCCTGAAGGGGAATCCTCAACAATGATGGTATCTGGGGACAGAGGCCTGTCCGCGGCCAGATCTTTCCGGGGGACTTTCGCAGGACACTCCCTCTCAGATGCCTCCGACGAGCATCTCGGACTGCGGGACCGGGCTCAGGGAACTCTCAGCCGGTCAGAACCATCCAAGGACGCCGCCTTTGAGGGTTTTTTCTTCTTTCTGGGTTCTCTTGAGGGAAACCCCATTTCTGAGGACCCACGATGAGGCTCGGGCTCGGAAAGTTCCGCCTGAGTTGTCAGGGCCTCAGACGAGGCCCTGACTTTAGGAGGCACCGGGGACTCGAGGAAGAACTTATCGTGCTGCTGTTGGCGGTTATTGAGGATCTTGCTGGACATCCTCTTGCAGAGACGGCAGCCTGCCAGGTCGTGGTCTGGCCCGAGGCAACGAAGACAGCAGTCATGTGTGTCGGTTAAAGACATGATTTTAGAGCACCGATCACACTTCTTAAAATCACTGGTAGCCATGGGGGAAAAAGGTACCCCTGCGAGGTTGAAGACTCTCCGGGCTGCCAGTGGGGGAAAAAAAGGGTGCGAAGGCACCAGGAAAAGAAAATAATGAAAAGCCTACAAAAATAAGAACAGAGCCAGACGCCAAAGCAGGAAGTGTACCGGTGGAATACCGGAGGCGAGTTGGAAACGCGAGAAACAAAATAATCAACTTTTTCTGGGGACAAGCCAAACAACGTCTGAAGGGCTCTGTGGAAAAAAGGAGGATGAGCAAGATGGCACCCTTGGGCAGGAAGGGGACCACACAGGCTTTCTTTGGATTATTTGTACTTTGTAAACCGCTCTGGTTCCCCTGAAGGGCGGTATATCAAACTCAATAAACATAAACAAACATGAGGATTCCATCGGTGCCGACATCACCCATATGTGAGGACTGACTTCCTGCTTGTTCCCAGAGAAAAAGACAGTGCCCTCTTGCAATCCAGTGTATTCAAGATGATCTCCTCCCTGCCGGTGTGCGGCCGTGGGGAGAACTACCTCCTGAGGTGAAAAGCGGACCCACCTTTGGGAGGAATTTGGGGTGCGTACGAAGCACTATCCTGTTCATATAGAACCTGGTATAGGGCGGGTCTGTCACCAGGGCCTGCGGCTCGCTTACTCTGCGAGCGGACGTCAATGCCACTAAGAAGGCCACCTTCCAGGAGAGGTGTCTCAGGTGGCTGGTGGCCAAAGGCTTGAATGGCGGCCTAGTGAGCTGTGAGAGCACCACATTGAGGTCCGATTCCACTGCTGAAGGGCGAAGAGGGGGCTTGGATAGCAGGAGGCCCCTGAAGAATCTGGAGACCAAAGGCTGGCCTGAGAGGAGCTTCCCCTCTATAGAGTGATGGTTAGCTGCTATGGCGCTGAAATGCACCCTCACCGAGTTAGATTTCAAGCCCGAGTGTGAGACGTACAGCAAGTACTGCAGCACGAGTTGTACCTTACAGGAGAACGGGTTCTCATTCCTTTCTGCACACCAGATGGAGAACCTCCTCCACTTGAAGGTGTAAGCCCTTCTGGTGGATGGCTTCCCGGAAGATCTCGTTGACCTCACCTGGGCGGTTGAAAGGGGCCAGTACTACCCTTTCAGCAGCCACGCTGTCAGCGTTAGGGACCCCAGGTTGGGGTGTAGCAAGGAGACCCCTCCTGGGGCAGGAGGTCTGGGTCCCGGACCAGGGGTACTGGGGTTGCCACTGACAGGGAGAGCAGCAGGTGGAACCAGGGCTGCCTGGGCCACCTGGGCGCAATCAGAATTACTGAGGCATGCTTGCTCTGGATCTTGAAAACCTATACACAATAATATTCAATCCCTCCACGAATAAGTAAAAATGGCTAAGGCTGTTTTGCAGTAAATGAATACACTCTCAAGTCCTGGATCTTGAAAAGGCACTTGGCTATCAAAGGTGTCGGTGGGAATGCATAAAGCAGGCCCTGTGACCAGGAGATCAGGAAGGCGTCTGCCATCACCCCCCTGGGGTGTGGCTGAGGAAAGCAGAATTTGGGCAGCTGTGAGTTGTCTGATAAGGCGAACAGGTCCAGCCAGGGCCTTCCACAGAGGCGGAAAAGTCTCTGGGTCACTTTTATGTCAAGGCGCTACTCGTGAAGCCGAAGGACCCTGCTGAGGTTGTCCACCAGGCAGTTTGTCCTGGTCTGGTAAGTACACTGCCCTCAGAAAGATATGGTTGTACACTGAAAGGAGTGGAGGGCCACTGCCTCCTGATGGAGGGAGTAGGAACCTGTACCCTCCTGCTTGTTCACATAGAACATGGCAACCTGACTGTCTGTCTGTATGAGGACTGAGAGGTCACTTAGGAGGCGGCGGAAGGCCTGAAGGGCCAGGAAGATGGCTCCGAGTTCGAGGAGATTGATTTGCATAAGGGATTCCTCTGGAGACCAGGTGCCCTGGGTGCACTGGCCCTCGCAATGTGCACCTCACAAGGAAGGAGTCTCTCGTCAGGACCCTCTGAGAGGTCGGTGCCTGGAAGGTGATGTAGGGACTGCCATCAGGTGAGGGAGGCCGCCAGCTGGTGGGTGACATTCATTCTGTCCCTCAGCCTGTCTGTTGCCTGCGTCCACTGGGAACAGAGGCACCACTGGGCTGCCCGCAAATGCAGGTGCGCCAGAGGCGTAACATGAACTGTTGAGGCCATGTGGCCTAACAGGCGGAGGAGTAGGCGAGCTGGCACCGAACTGGAGCTCTGCACGCCCCTTGCCAGCTGCATCAGGCGGTGGGCTCTCTCCACAGGGAGAAAATCCCCGACTGCAGAGTGTCCAGCTGGGCCCCTATGAATTCCAAGTCTTGGGCCGGGGACAGGCTGGATTTGGGGTAGTTGATGATGAACCCCAAAATGCTGCAGGGTGTGGATAGTGAGCCTTGTGGCCCCGCCTGGCCTTGGGAGGTGTGCTGCCTCTGATGAGCCAGTCGACCAGGTAAGGAAAGATGTGGGCCCCTTGGAGGCGCATATGGGTGGCTACGACCACCAGGCATTTTCTGAAACCCCCCTGGAGAGGAGGCTAGGCCGAACAGCAGCAACCTGTACTGGTAGTGCTGCCCCTCCACCACGAATCACAGGTAATGCCTGTGGGAGGGGTGGATCAGGATGTGGGTATAAAGCATGAGATCCAAGGAGTAGAGCCAGTTTCCCTGGCGGAGGTAGGACAGCAGTGTCTCAAGGGAGAGCATCTTGAACTTTTCCCTCACCAGAAAAATGTTCAAGATGCCCAGGTCCAGGATGGGCTGGAGACCCCCTGTTCTTTTTGGGACAAGGAAATACCTTGAGTAGAACCCCTTCCCCCAGAGGTGATGGGATACAGGTTCCACCGCCCTGTCCCTGAGCAAGCCTGCGAGTTCCGTGGCAAGCAAGGCCTGATAGAGGAGAGGCTGCGGTGGCTCTCCTAGGAAGAAGTCTGGAGGGTTCTGTTGCAGATGGAGGAAATACCCCTCCTGCATCACCTGCAGAACACACTAGTCTGTGGTGATGTTGGCCCATCTGTGGGCAAAAAAGGCCAGTCGATTCCCTGTGGGCTGAGGTGGGATTCACGGGGGAGGGGAGGCCCAGCCTGGGGAGTCAAAAGCTACCCCCCAGTTGGGTGGGAGCTAGTGTCTGAGGCTTGGGAGCCTTGGGCTTCCTAGGCCCGTGCTCCTATCCTTTTGGCTGTGCGGCCTAGTGTGGCTGCCCCGAGTAAGGCTGGTAGTGGCCAGCCTGGGAGTAGCCCTTTGTCCTTGGGGAAAAAGGGCTTTTTCCCTGAGGATTTTCTCCTTGGGCTGTCTTTTTGGACAGCCTCTGCCGGATCACCACCCCAGCCTCAATCTCTGCAGCCTTATCAGACATCGGTTTCTCGAATAGGTTCCCACCATTGCAAGGGACATCCAGGAGCTTTTTCTGTACCCACTGCTCCAGGTCAAAGGTCTGTAGCCATGCCTGGCACCGATGCCAGCGGCTGCAACCCTGGCCGCAGACTCAAACCCATCATAGGCGGCCCAGGAGAGGAATCTGGAATAGTCCCGGATGCCTGCTGCTAGGGACTGGAACCTTTGCAGAGGTTCACCGGTGAGGCCTGCCGAGGACTCCGAGAGTTCCTCTATCAAGCACTTAAGGTAAATTCCAATGTACAATTCATATGCCTGTATTTGGCACCTGAGCATGGTGCCCTGGTAGCACTTGCACCCCATGGCGTTGAGGGCCCGGGCCTCCCTGCCAGGGGGAAATGAAGAGTAGGTCTTTTGACTCTTCAGTTTTTGCATGGTGGACTCAACCACCATCGAGTTGTGGGGCAGTTGTGGCTTATGGAACCTGGGGCCCTTCCGGATGCGATAGATGGCATCCAGGCATGGACTAACCACCGGCACCAAGGCTGGGGACTCCCACACCTGGAGGAACAATCTCTCGAGAATGGGTGGCACTGGCACCATGAGAGTCTCCTTGGGAGGGCACTCATATTGTAGGATCTTGAGCTCCTCGGTGCGCGGGTCCTCCTCAAACTTCGTCTGGATCGAAAGAGCCCGGGCCATGTCTCGAGCGAAGTCATGAAAGGCCAATTCCTCAGGCGGGGAGTGGCGCCGAGGCTGTGGGGAAATGGCTCATAGGGCACGTCCTGGTGTCAGGAGGTCTCGTCCTCTGTCTCTCAGTCGGAGTCAGGAAGTGTCAAGGAGTCAACCCTGGGGACGATTCCAAGGAACTGAGCCCCCCCCCCCCCCAGAGGACTTGGGGTTAGACTCCCAGAAACTCGCTGGGGAGGATCGGAACCCCGAAGACCATGAGCAAGACCTCAATCGATGCCGAGGACTCACCAGGGGTCAGTGGCACTCTGTGCCGATTTCCAGAGGCTCCCCCGAGGCCGGAGGACCCAGTATCAGGGCCGATGATGCCGGGGGGGGGGGGGGCGACATCAACTCAACACTCGCTGCAAGGCCAAAATGAAGGAGAAGCTCTGCTCCATGGCCGCCACGCGAGACTCGAGGCCTGATGGCTGTGCAGCACTCGGCATGAACACTGAAGGCCTCGGGTCCGACACCGCCACAGACTCTGCAAACAGGGACAGAAGCTCATCCCGGTGGAAGATTAGCACCGCTGTGGGGTCCTCACCCATCGGGGTCTCCCCATCTTCTGTGTCTCTTCCAAGGAGTCCGCAGTACCCTCCAAAGAGTCCAAGGAGTGTAAGGACCCCAGAAAGCCGACATCCAGATCCTCTTTTGACCTTTCCCAGCAAGGGCACTTCGCCGTCCCAGAGCCCTTATCCACTGGAGGCTTGGATGACTCCAAGGAGCCCTCACCCAGATCACGTTGAAAACAGGAAGGCCTGGTGAAGCAACAAGATGAATTTGGGGGAGAAGGGGGAGCCATTACGACCCTCAAGTTCCCCCCCCCCAAAACAATTGATACTCCTGGGTAAAAACAGGCATAGGCTGTAAAGGGAGGGCTCCGAAGACTCCCGGGAAGCTGCCCCTGTGGAGCACAAAATGGCAGTGATTCCCACCAAAACCGCAGTACCACTGCTATCCCCGTGGGCACCAGACTGCTCACCGCTGTCAGATGCGCCCTATTCCATTCCCCCAGGACCACCCCCCGAGGCCATCAACAGCAGCGGTGTGTTCCCTCAGGCAGCCTGGCACAGGCTGACTTCTAAGAACTGTGCCCTGCGGCTGCCAAATGTGACGCATCTGACATGCTCCATGAGCCCCAGGGGACTCCCCCCCAAGTGAAGGCCGCACTCCCTGGAGCTGAATGAGGACTTACCTGGTGCCATAGCAACCAGTCTGAGCACTTCCTGCTTGTTCTCACTGTCTGGTTTCTTTTTTTTCTCAATACCAGGAGGCTGCTTCACTCCCAGTCTCCTCCCAAGAGTTGGGGAGGAGGAGCCTGCCAGAGGGAGCAGCTAGGGGAGAAGGGGGAGGAACCCAGTACCACCAGGTTCTGCAACCCGGGCCTGAAACTGAGAACGGCAAAAGAACAGCACAGGCTATGCTTCTCTTTCCACCTGCTGGAGAGTGAGAAAACTGGCTTGCTCGGCTAGTACAGGCTGCTTATAGCTCACTTCAAGCTGTGTTCTCAAGTCTCTACCTCAGAGGTTCCCAATGTTGGACCTCGGGGAACCCCAGGCCAGTCAGGTTTTCAGAGTACCCACAATGAATATGCATGAGATAGATACAATGGAAGCAGTGCATGCAGATCTATCTCATGCATATTCATTGTGGGTACTCTGAAAACCTGACTGGCCTGGGGTTCCCCAAGGACTGGGTTGGGAACCACTGCTTCTACCTGCTGGTAAAGGAGCATGACCCACTTGTCTGTATTGGACTGAAGGGACATATTGGAATGTGCTACATAGTGTCAGAAAGCTAGGTCTGGGTCCAAAGATCATGGGTCCTCCAGCAAGACAATGACCCAAAACATACATCCAAAAGTACAAAAGAATGGTTAAAAAGGAACAAATTGACCGTTTTAAAATGGCCAGCAATGAATCCTGATCTCAATCCAATCGAGAATGTTTGGAAAGAGCTGAAATCTGCCAATAGTAAAAGGAATCCTGGAAATATTCATGAGCTGGAACAAATCGCAGTTGAAGAGTGGGAGAAAGTACCTGCAAACAGATACACAAAACTTACAGATGGCTCACAAGTAACGTTTGGAGGCTGTCATCACTGACAAGGGTTGTGCAACCAAATTAGTGAAGGTCATATTTTGTTTTTATCTCAGAAATTACTATGTCTAATTTGCACAGACATAGTTTTTTTGTTGTATACTTTGACCATACTATTAAAATATGACAGTTGGAATATTTCCAATTATTTCTCAAGATACTCTACACAACATAACTAAAATGCAAGGGTGCCAATAATGTTGACCACAATTGTTAAGGAAGCTGATCTATTCATGTGAATACTTTTGTTGCCCTTCTCAGTATCTTTACTAGCTCTGTTTGATCTTATTTTGTAAGTCTGTTATAGCATTCAGCTGCTTACCAGACATGATGTTCCAAGTGGTATGCTGTCTGCTAGATGCCAATTACTTTCTCATTCTTCCCATCCAATCAATGTCAACTAATTGTCTAATCCAACCCCTTAATTAGTCAGTATGCTGTACGGTAAGATTGGAAGGTGGGATGGGTGGAAGGGAACTAACACCTCAGAAATGCTAAAAGATATCAAATCAACAGTGTTATAGCTATCATTTAAACATATATTTTGTGAATTTTCAGTTTGTCTGTTACTTCAAAATGTTGCCCTTGGTCTTATGTAAAAAAAAAAAAGAGATGTTAGCTGCAAGAGATTAAAACAAACAACAGGATAGGATATCACATAATATCTAATTGTCCAGCAATCTAGCAGCTGTCTATGAGCTAGTAAATGAATTTATTCTATACACAGCATTAATCTAGATGCTAATTGAATAACTGAGTTTCTGCAAATAGCCCTCTAAAGCAGCTACATGTTATTATGTCTTCATAACGTGTAAGAGCATCACTGATTTTAACTTATAAAGGTATCAGAACAGAAAGTTGTTTTTTTTACTCTAAACAATGCCCATTTTTCAGCTTTGGAGTCTGCAACATAATACCCAGCAACTAATGTGTTATTCTGCATTCTCCTATCCTTGAGTTGTTAGGAATTTTTTTTCCTTTTTTCCAAAAATGAACAGTTTTTTTTTTATCCAGGTAAATGATTTTGCTATGTAGGCACAACAAAATGCTTTAAGATATTACTCTGTAGTAAAACTGGCTTGCTTGACTCAATCCTAAAAGCAAAGTTAGTGATGGTGTGTGAGGACAGTAGGGTGCAATAGCAGAGAACAAAAGAGGCTACCGAGAAGACACTGGAGAGCAAAACAGACATACCTATAAGTTCCTCGGGGTTCTTATCCTTGAAACGTTCACATACATGGATAAATGTATCCGTGTTCTCAGTAGTAGGACATTCGCCATGCCTGGTAACATGGAACAAGAAAGGTCAGTATCTACTAAAAATAGGAAGCAGGAGATCCAAATACCTCAAGTAACTTTTTGCAAATAGCATACTACCCTAAAACATTTCATATTTTAAAAATTGCTCTGGTTCAGCTCAAATCACTAACCGCAGCTAAAACCTTGCCCTTTTTAAATGGCAAACACTGAAGACAGGAGGAGCCAAGAAAGGTAAATATAGTGGGACCTAAAGGAGGAAAGATGGGCAAGCGGAGAGTTTAGGAGGTGGGAGGAGAACTGATGTAGAGGGACTCCAGCTAGAGGTCCCGGACTTAAGTACCCCCATATTTTGCACCGTTTTATTTTTACCAAGCAAATTTTCCCTCCCAAGTCAAATGGAATAAAGTTAATCTTACATTTCTGGAGTTAGTGTTGGTCAATGGTGCTGTGCCTGTGCAGACCCAGATTTCTAATGTCTGGGTGTGGGGATCTACTCTGCACCCGAGAGACTCTAGAGCAGTGGTTCTTAATCTTGTTGGAGGTACTGAACCCCACCAGTTTCATATGCACATCCACCAAACCCTTCTTTATTGAAAAATAAAATATGATTTTTTTTCAAATTCAAGACATAGGTATATGTTTTACTGGTTCACAAAATGAATCGTGCATTAACATCACTGTGTTCAAAGAACAAAACCAATACAATGCATGAACTCACAACAAATTACATATATAACTTTTCACAAAGATATGACCTTTTTTAATACTACCACACTGAAATGGTTTTAATTTTTAACCTTATGTATTCCAATAATGAACCTATTGTATTTATGCTATTTATTATTTTTAACATTTTAACACACACCCATCGCCTAATTTCCATCAGGCTACACCGCTACAATAATAATGAATATTTACTGCAAATCAGTGTGACTTCTGCTGTTGCCTTTGAGAGACCAGTTCAGAAATGCATGGCTTCACCTTGGCAAGTGCCACTCTCATGTCATTTTCACAGCAAAGTCTGTTCCTTTTCTTCGTTTTTATGTCCAGCATCCTCGAAAAGGATTGCTTGCAAAGATATGTTGTAACAAATGGTATAAAAATTTCCAGGGCTTTCCTAGCAATAACAGGATACGTTACCATTTGTTGACACCAAAACGTTGAGAACGTTGTTGTTCTGAAGAGCTGCTGTTGAACCTGGCTCTGCTGAATTTCAATGATTTCGTCGAGGTATTCATCATGGACATCTGCTGTCTCAACACCAAACGTGAACGGCTGTCTCACCCATGCTGGATATGACTCTCTTGTAGGGAAGTATCCGTCGAGAGACTTTGCAAGCTCATCTAAGTGCGTGGCAATTGCTTGCTTCAGTTCCGTGGGTACAGAAATGTCTCCGATTCCAGACACATCTTCGATCTTACTTACACAGTCGTCCAGCAGGGGAAAGTTTGCGAAGTTATCGTTCTCTGTTCGTCGTTTCCATAACGGTAGCTTTTTTTGAAAAGCTTTCAGGTTTTCTTCCCCTTCGATGATGTTGACTCCACCACCCTGCATCTGCTGATTGAGATGATTGAGAGATGCGAATATATCAGCCATGTACGCTAAAATGAGAATGAACTTAGAATTTTTGAAGCAATCTGCATGACGATGTTGGTGCTCTTGCAAAAACAGGGCTAAGTCCACACGCATGGCAAAAACACGATTCAGCACCTGTCCCCGGGATAACCACCGAACGTTAGAATGGTACAGAAGTACCTCGAATTCAGAGCCCATTTCTTTACACAGCTCACTGAAGATGCGGTACCTCAGTGCACTATTTCGCACATAGTTCACACATTCCACTACAATTTTTAATACTTCTGTCATTTCTGGAGGCAAGGTATTTGTTGCCAACGCATGCCTGTGCAGAATACAATGCGTAACAATGATTTTATTTATTTATTTAACAATTTCTTCTATACCGCCCCTTCCAGAGATCAAGGGCGGAACAGAGTTTGAAACTATATACAGGTAATATTACATGGAACATAACAGAACTAATTACAAGTGACTATTTACAAGGAGCAATAAAGTACCCCCAATTCCTCTTTCATGTGTGTGGTGATGTGTGGTGCATCGGCATTCACTAGCGCACCAAAACCAAACTTTCTTCCCAACATGACTGGAGCTCCGTCCGTACAAACTGCAGAAACCATATCCCACGAAAGATTGTTGTCTCTGAAGAAGTCATCCACAAGTTTCTTCACATCGGCTGCCTTAGTTGTTGTTGTAAGAGGCTTACAAAATAAAAAATCTTCCTTTATCATGTCATCTTTCACATAGCGCACAAATACAGCAAGCTGACTTAGATTAGAAACGTCTGTGGTCTCGTCGAGTTGGAGGCTGAATTTTGCCGGGCTTGAAATCAGATCTGCAACTACTTGAGCCAAGATGTCTTTGCTCATGTCCTCTATTCTGTCACTGATGGTGTCATTTGAAAGAGGAATTTGGGATAATTTAACTTCGGCCGCTTTTCCCAGCATCAGATTCGCCATCTTCAACACAGCTGGTTTTATGAGTGTTTCACCAATGATGTGTGGTTTGCCCTGCTTTGCGATCAGGTAAGCAACTTCGTACAATGCTGTGAGGATCGGTTTGTTGATGGGTACAAAGCCGAGAGCAGGCAGAGTAGCCTTTTCATCGAATCTGGCTCTCTTCATCTTGAATTCAGCAACGTTGTGTTCTTGTATTCCCCATCTCCATGCAGATTAAGGAAGTGTTCCTTTAGTTTTGCCGGTACTAGACTAGAATTGCTTAACTTGGCATTGCAAATCATGCAGATAGGACGCTGACTCCCATCACGTTCTGTTATATATGCGAATCCATGTTGTACATATTCGTCCGACCACTTTCTTTTTTTTTGCTCGACATAGTTAGTATGGATTAAAATATTAAGAAAGAAATCACACGACATACCATCACGACAGTCACAAGTCGACTACTGAGTGCACCAAATTCTCTGCAGCACAGATTGGCCAAGCAATGTAGCGTGATCACCTGCAGCCAATGATGGCCAAGCGGGGCGTGTCATCACGAATCATATGAGTCGGGTGCGTGTCTTGTGTCTTGTGTCTTGACCTCCGCCAAACCCCTGAGACTGACTCACCGAACCTCTAGGGTTCGATCAAACCCAGGTTAAGAACCACTGCTCTAGAGTCTTGGATCCCTGCACCCAAGAACTCCAGAGTCTAGGCCCCTTCTGATAGCACCACATAAACAATAATTCCAGAAACATGAAATAACTTTACTCCACCTCTCATTCTGGAGTTAAAATTCCCCACATTTAAAAGATAAAAAAATCTTTAAGCATTTCAAGGTTTAACACACTGAGGAATAATAGCTACACCCTTCACTGGAAAGAGATTTGCATGGATATGCACTAATTTTAACACAAATTTTAAAGTACACATTCTTTGCGTATTGAAAGCCTAATTTAATAGCCACCAAAGTATAACTCACAAAAAGATGCACTCGAGGAGAAAGATTCCCTAATCTTAGAGCAGCTTATTACATCAGCTCCATTGTGCTTAAAGAATCCATATGTGAAATCAGACCTAGTTTACTGAAGCACATCAGGGATCGTCAAGTCTATTCTGGTTTATTATCCAGTCTTTGGCTGTGTTTGGTGATGCATCCATTCATATAGAAGTCACTGAATAATATCAGCAGAAAACATGCAATAAAGCGCTTCAATGACCCATCCAATGGGCTTGTCATACCTCATGAGCACAACCGGCATCCCATCATAAAACTGCTTTCAGCTCACCACCTCTGTGTTTAAAAGGTAACAATAGAGATGGATTCTTGCACATTAGCTGATGTAACTCAAGTTTCTATTTCTAACAGTATCTACAGAGAGATTTTAACATCCCTGATAATCTCCTTTCCTTGAATCCTGCAAGACCACAGAAACATTACAGCAGAAAAAGACCACATGGCCTATCTAGTCTGCCCTTCCACAACACCTATAATAGCCCCCTTTTTACCTTTAGAGATCCTCTGTGTTTGTACCATGCTTTTCTTAATTCAGATACTGTCCTTGTGTCCACTACCTCCACTGGGAGACTATTCCATGCATCTACCACTCTTTCTGTAAAGAAATATTTCCGCATATTCCTGCGCCTATTCCCTTTCACTCTCATCCGATATCCCCTCATAGCAGAACTTGCCTTCAATTGAAAGAGAGCCTCCACGGAGCTATATAAATGTTTCCATCATATCGCCCCATCCCATCTTTCCTCTAAAGTATACACGGTCAGCGAAGAATGTCAGACACCCCCCTGTATGCTGCGGCTCTCGACCCTTCAGGGAAGAGGCCATACTCAAGGAGTCAAACCCCACCCAAGTTGTAGTTGTGGCACAGGCTGGGATATTAGGGGTAAGTTCCATAAACCTTCCTCTTCTTTGGATAAAAGAGCTTTTTCCCCAAAGCATTCCGTCAGGAAGGGTCCACAGTTTTCTGGGAAAGCCTGGTTCTGGTCATATACTCTGACAGTGGCTCTGCAGCCTTGTCTGTCATGGCCTGTCAAAGAGGTTCTCCCCCTGGCACGGGACATCAACCAACTTGTCCTGAACCCACTGCTCCAGGTCCAATGACTGTAGCCATCCCAGGTGGTGGGCACCAATGCCTATCACAACTACTCTAGCCACAGACTCAAAGCTGTCATAGGCCGCTTGAGTAACATATTTGAAGCACTCCTTGACAGTCGACACCATGGTCTGGAACCACAGAAGAGGTTCCTCGGACAGACCAGCCGAGAACCAGGCCAGTTCCTTGGCCAGGTCCCTCAAGTACATGCCCAGGTGCAGCTGGTATGCCTGAATATGGGCCACAAGCATTCAGCCCTGGTAACACTTCTTATCAAAGCCAGCCATGCTGCAGGCCTCCCTTCCAAGGGGCACCGAGGAATGCGTCTTCCGGCTCTTGAAAGACTCCACCACCATGGAATTGCATGGTAGCTGTGTCTTGGAATCCAGGGCCCTTGCAGACTTGATACATGGAATCGAGCCACTTGCTCACAACAGAAACTGTAACAGGTGACTCCCACATGCTGAACAAGCATTCCAAGATAGGGGGAAGGGGCATCGTGAGTGCCTCCTTGGGAGGGGAATCGTACTGCAGGATCTCGAGATCTTCTGCCCAATGCTCCTCCTCAGACTCCGTGGTGAAGGCAAAGGTCTATGTCCCAGACGAAATCCAGTAAAGAGAGGTCCTCGGACAAGGACTGCCAATGCTCCTGTGGCAGAGAAGGGTCCGAGGGGACGTCCTGTTGTTGCCAGGTGTCCAGGGACTCGTCATCAGTCTCCCCAAGTCTAAATCACACGAGACCTTGAGAACCCGAGAGACCTCATGTGCATGCCTGGCCTCATGCCTCAAGGGGGCCACGGGGTGCATCACTCCGAACCAGAGGCACTCATGGGCAAGACCCAAGACCTTGAGTGAGATTGGGACCGATGCCGGTAATCAGCCCAAAGCTGATGTCGCTCCAGCATTGACTAGATCTCCTCGGGTGATGCCCTCATGGAGGAGGGGCCAGTTGCCGGGTCCAAGGACCCAGAAGAACCAGGCATCAAGCCCCTTGAAAGGCAAGGAAGGCAGCGAGGCTGCATTCCAAGGCCACTATCCTGACCACAAGGCCAGAAGGCTCTGCAGTCACAGACGTGGGTACCAAGGGCATCAGTCCCAGTGCTGGCTCCGTTGAAGGGGTTTCATCGATGACAATGGACTCAGAGGAGCAGAGTCGATGCCCTGATGCCGATGGAGTCTCCTCCCGTCGAGGCAGCTTCGAAGGCTGCTCACAGCTATCACCTTCAGCATCGCGCCAAGGACTCCAATGCCAGTGACTGAGGGTCTTACCCCTAAGTTCCAGCATCAGCCTTCAACGCAGCCACAGCTGAAATGCGATCCTTCCAAGGATGGCTCTCTGAGGGCATCAATTCCATGCTTGAAACCGGGACAGAAGGGGAGGTCTTGTGGCTAAACAGCGTCTCCCATTGCCTTTCACAATTACTATGACCTTTGCTTGTTATCTGAAGACAGAGCAAGCAGGCAGAGGCATCGTAATCAGCGCAGAGGCACAGCAGGGAGCAGTCGTGGGGATCCATGCGGGACATGGTGTGCCCACAATGGTCACACAGCTTAAATCCACTAACTGAGGACATAACGGAGAAAAACAATAATCGCGAGATCGAATTCCAAGGTCATGGTTAGAGAAGGCACCAGAAAAACCCCATGCAGCAGAAAAAAAGAAGAATGATAAAAGGGACCGAAATAAACGCGACACCGAGGCGGCAGCGGTTCCGGGAACCAAGGTGATGGTATGCGACCAGATAAAAAGAGAAATGAAAAAACTGATGGCCAAAACGGCGTTTTCTGGGGTGCAGATGAAATGTCCAATGGGCTTCATGGAAAAAAGAAGACTGAGGTAAGATGGCACCTTTGGGCAGGAAGATGAACGTGCATTCATGGTCTAACTCCCAAAGGATTTCTGTAAACGATGGGGAGTGTTCACCGCGCGGGCTTAGTCAGTGCAGACATCACCATATGTGAGTACTGACTTCCTGCTTATTCCCGGAGAATGGCTGGTTTGTTCTTCGGGCACACCATGGTATACACAGTATTCTTTGCCAGCACCTTAATTCAAAGACATTGATTTTCTTCCTGTCCAACTTTCACATCCATAAGATATTACTGAAAACACCATGGCTTGAGCAAGTCAAATTTTTGTATGCAGAGAGACATCTCTGCTCTTGAGAATCTTGTCTAGGTCCTTCATAGCCATTCTGCCAAGAGCAATGCGTCATCGGATTTCTTGGCTGCTTGTCGTTTCTTTATTGATTATTGATCCAAGCAGGTTAAAAGTTGTCTATTTCAATTTCTTCTCCATCTAAGTTGAACTTACTGATTTTGCCAGTTGTCAGGATCTTTGTCTTCTATACGTTAAGGTGCAGGCCCATCTTAAGACTATCTTCCTGGATTTTGAGAAGCAAATGTTTCAAATCGTCTTCACTTTCAGCTAGTGCTGTGTTGTCATCAGCATAGCGAAGGTTATTGATGAATATTCCACCAATCTTTACTCCTTGGTTGTCATCATACAGTCCTGCTTCTATGATGATCTGTTCTGCATATAAATTAAACAGGAAGGGGGAAATAACCTTGTCGTACACCTTTGCCAATTTTAAACCATTCTCTTTTTCCTAGTTCCATTCGAACTGTTGCTTCTTGATCAATGTAAAGGTTGTGGCAAGAGAACTATCAGGTGTTCTGGAATACCCATGCTTCTTAATGTGGCCCAGAGTTTCTCATGGTTTACACAGTCAAAAGCCTGCAGTAGTCAATAAAACACATACAGATATCCTTTTGGTATTCTTTAGTCTTTTCAAGGATCCATCTCACATCTGCAATGAGGTCTCTCGTTCCTCACCCTTTCTTGAACCTACTTGCACTTCAGGCAGTTCTCATTCTAGGTATGGTTGTAATCTCTGCTGAATAATCTTGAGTAGAATCTTACTGGCATGTGGGATCAGAGCGATTGTGCGATAAAGAGCAGTTACTCACCTGTAACAGGTGTTTCTCCAGGAGCAGCAGGAATAAGTCCTTACATATGGGTGTCATCGACGCCGATGAAGCCCCAGCGGAGTATTTCCCAAGCTTTCTATGAAAGCCTTTGGGAATGCAGGCACGCATGCGCGGTTCCCTTCCCGCCTAAAGGTGCCATCTTACCTCAGTCAAATGACATAGCTAAGAACAGCACACAAAAATGAAAAATAAACTATGTACAACTGCAACTCCAAGGGGAGGAGGGAAGGTTGTGAGGACTGATTCCTGCCGCTCCTGGAGAACACCTGTTACAGGTGAGTAACTACTCTTTCTCCAGGACCAAGCAGGAAGTCAGTCCTCACATATGGGTGACTCCCTAGCTCTGGGCTACCAAGGAACCCAGGCTGAACAAGAGGACTCCCTCTAGTCCCAGCTGCAAAGAAAGGCTTTTCACTGACACAACCTCCACCGGTAGCCCAACAGAGGGCAGGAGTTGCCTAAACCTCAAAGAGATTCCAGAGTACTGCTTGGCCAAAAGCACTGTCCCTACGGGACTCCCTCTCCAGACAGTAATGGGCCACAAAAGTCTGGCTTGCAGACCAAGTTGCAGCCCTGCAGATGTCTACCAAGGGCACAGAGCGGAGATGAGCCACTGAGGCAGCCATTGCCCTGACACGGTGGGCCGTGACCCGACCCTGCAAAGGAAGATCAGCCGCTCTATAAGCCCAGGTGATACAGTCAGCAACCCAGATGGACAAGGTACGCTTGGACACAGCCAACCCCAACTTATTAGGGTCAAAAGATACGAAGAGCTGAGTAGCCCTTCTATGCCCCTGCGTACAGTCAAGGTAGAAGGATAAGGCCCTCCTACAGTCCAGGGTATGCAGAACTGCTTCAGCCTGGCTTGCATGAGGCCTAGGGAAGAATGTTGGAAGAACCACCTCTTGATTAAGGTGGAAGGAGGAGACAACTTTGGGGAGGAACTTTGGATGAGTCCTAAGGACTACCCTGTTCCTATAAAAGCAAGTGTAAGGCCTATCACAGACCAGGGCCTGAAGCTCACTCACTCGCCTAACCGAGGTAAGGGCTACCAAGAAGAGTGTCTTCCAGGACAGGAAGCGTAGAGAGCAAGTAGCCATCGGCTCAAAGGATGGGCGAGTCAGCTGCTGCAAGACCACATTCAACTCCCACTCAGGAGCAGGATGGACGGATTGGAGGCTTGAGCAAAAGCAAGCCCCTGAGAAAGCGGGACACCAAGGGGTGAACCGACAGAGAATGTCCTTCCACCAGTGAGTGGTGAGCTGCTAGAGCTGAGAGGTGGACCCGAACAGAATTGGACTTAAGTCCCTGATTGGACAACTGCAGTAAGTACTGAAGCACTACTGGCACAGAACAGGAGAAAGGATTCTCTGTACGTAGCTGACACCACACAGAAAACCTTTTCCATTTGAGAGCATAGGTTTTCCTAGTGGACTGTTTTCTAGAGGCCAGGACAACCTCCTCAACTTCCTGAGGCAGGCCCCAGGGAACCAACACTACCCTTGCAGCCTCCAGGCCATCAAATTGAGAGCTTTGAGATTGGGGTGAAGAAGGGAACCCTGCTCCTGTGAGAGAAGGTCAGGTTGCAACCCCAGAGGTAGTGGGGGATCCACCGCCAGTTGAGGTAGAAGTGGAAACCACGGCTGTCTCGGCCACCTGGGAGCCACCAGCAGGACCGAGGCCCTGTCCTGAAGAATCTTGAAGAGAGTTCGGGCCACCAAGGGCGTGGGAGGAAACACATACAGGAGGCCCTGAGACCAGGGAATCAGAAAAGCATCCGCTGCTATTCTCAGAGGATGCGGTTGCCTGGAGCAGAACTTTGGCAGTTGCTTGTTCAGTGGACTGGCCAAGAGATCTATCAAAGGGAGACCCCATTTTAGGAAGATCTTCTGAACTACTAAAGGATGCAGCTGCCACTCGTGGGGCTGTAGAATCCTGCTCAACCTGTCGGCCAGGTAGTTGTCCTGGCCTGGAAGGTACACAGCCTTGAGAAGCATGTTGTGCTTGAGGGCAAATGAACAAAGGTCCTGAGTCTCCCGACAGAGGAGTCTGGACCCAGTCCTGCCCTGTTTGTTCACATACAACATGGCTACTTGATTGTCTGTCTGAATCAGGACAGATTGATGAGCCAGGGTAGGAGAGAAAGCTTTGAATGCTAATCGAATAGCTCTGAGTTCTAGGAGATTGAACTGCTGTGCAGCCTCCCAAGGAGACCACAGGCCCTGGGTGCACTTGTTTAAACAATGAGCTCCCCAGCCCTGCAAGGAGGCGTCTGTGGTCAGTACCACTGTGTACCCAGGAGTTTGAAAGGGCACCCCTTTTAGTAGATTGGGGGGGTACAACCACCAGCTGAGGGAGTTCAGAAATTGTCTGGACACCCTTATCCTGTCCCTGAGGCTGCCTGTGGCCTGGGACCACTGAGTCCGAAGGCACCACTGTGCAGGCCTCATATGTATTTCGACTTATGTTCAATGTAAACCGCCACTGATCTTAGGAAGTGGCGGTATATAAAAATGTTGCAAATAAAATAAATAAATAAATAAATATGGAGCCTGGCATTTGGGGTCACATGTACTGTCGAAGCCATGTGGCCAAGAAGCCTCAGGCAGAGTCTGGTGGAGACCAGTGACCTGTTGAGAAACTGGTTTGCTAAGGCTATCAGTCTTTGTGCTCTGTCTTCTGGCAAGAAAGCCTTTGCCAGCAGAGAGTACAGCCTTGCTCCTATAAACTCCAAGTTCTGGGAGGGGAGAAAAGTGGACTTTGCAAAGTTTATTACAAACCCCAGGCTTTAAAGAAGAGCAATAGTTGTGAGGGTGGCTTGTCTGGCCTCCTGGCACGTCTGACCCCTGATGAGCCAGTCGTCCAGATAGGGGAAGACAAAGATTCCCTGATTTCTCAGGTAGGCCGCCACCACTGTCAGGCATTTGGTAAAGACCCTGGAAGCGGAGGTGAGGCCAAAAGGCAGTACTCTGTACTGATAATGGTTTCCTCCCACAATGAACCTGAGGTACTTTCTATGGTCTGGATGAATGAGGATGTGAGTGTACGCATCCTTTAGAACTAAGGAGCATAGCCAATCTCCCTGCTGGAGGTAGGGCAGAAGTGTTCCAAGAGTAAGCATCTTGAACGTTTCCTTCTCTAGGAACTTGTTGAGGTTCCTGAGGTCCAGAATGGGTCGAAGGCCACCGGTTCTTTTGGGCACCAGGAAATACCTGGAGTAGAATCCATGACCTTGCAAGTGGGGAGGCACAGGCTCCACCGCCCTGTCCACCAACAGACCTTGAAGCTCTTGAAGGAGAAGGTCTGTGTGCAGGGGAGGCCTTGGAGGTTCCCCTGGGAAGTATGGCGGAGGCAGTTGGTGATAATGCAGTGCATAGCCCCTGTGGATTATGTTCAACACCCAACTGTCCCCAGTGATGTGGGGCCACTGCTGGGCAAAGAGGGCGAGGCGACCTCCTGTGAAGGGTTGGGAGAGCAGGGTTGGAGAGGCTACACTCAAGGAGTCAAACCCCCCCCCCCCCTGCTGAGTGGGAGCAGGGGCTGGAGGCTTGGGGGTTCTCTGCGTACGGGGCCCATTACCCTGCCCCTTGGCTTGCTGACCCTGGGGGGCAGCTTGGGCAGCCTGATACTGAGGGTACTGTTTGTAGGCAGTGCCCTTCCTCGGGTAAAAGGGCTTCTTACCCGAGGCCTTCTTCTTGTGAGAAGGGGCAGAGGTCTTCCTAGACAGACTTGTCCTTGTAAGGTGCTCAGTCTCGAGCTGTGCGGCCTTCTCGGCCATGGGCTTGCCAAAAAGGTTTTCACCTCAGGCAAGGGACATCGACCAACTTGTCCTGAACCCACGGCTCGAGGTCCGATGACTGCAGCCATGCCTGGCGTCGAGCCGCAATGCCGGCTGCCGCAACTCGGGCCGAAGCCTCGAAGCCATCATAGGCGGCGTGGGACATAAACTTCGAGCAGTCCTGAATGCCCGAGGACAAGGACTTGAATCTCCGCAAGGGTTCCCCGGAGAGACCAGCAGAGAACCCGGCCAACTCCTTGGCCAGGTCTCGCAAGTACATGCCCATGTACAACTGGTAAGACTGGACACGGCAAGCAAGCATCGAGCCCTGGAAGCACTTTCTACCGACACCATCGAGGTTCCGGGCCTCCCTGCCGGGGGGCACCGCAGAGTGCATCTTCTGACTCTTCAGGTGATGCATGGCCGATTCCACAACCATGGAATGGTGTGGTAGCTGCGCCTTTTGAAAGCCAGGGCTCTTCCGGAGTCGATAAATGGAATCGACTTGCTTGCTTAGAACCGGCGCCGAGGCTGGTGCCTCCCACATCCGGAAGAGGAGCCGTTCCAGCATCGGAGGAACCGGGACAGTAAAGGCCTCCTTCGGAGGAGAGTTGTACTGCAGGGCCTCGAGTTCTTCAGCTCGAGGCTCTTCCTCGGGGTCCGCCGGGATAGCCAACGTGGTGGCCATATCCCGGACAAACTCCGAGAACCGGGTATCCTCCGGAGGGGATCTACTCCGGGGCTCAGACTGCGGTGAGTCCGACGGGATGCACCGAGTCTTAAATGTGTCGGGGGACTCCTCATCTTCTGTCTCCCAGGCGGACTCGTCTGACGAGGAGTCAGGATCCGACGCTGCGGGGCCCTGGAGCACCCGCCCCGACGCCGGAGGCACCGGCGTCGACGCCCTCGGTCCCGAACGGGAGGTCGAGTGGGACCGCGACCGAGGTCGACTTCGAGCCATGGTCGACTCGAGTATCGGCTCGGTCTCTAGGGTCGACTTCGACGTCGATGTCCCGTGGTCGGGGCAGATGCGCCAGACAGGCTGGCCATCAGTGCCCGCTGCTGCTCCATGAAGGCAGACAATTTGCTTTCCAAGGCTGTCATCCTGAGACTCAGCTCGGGAGACGCAGCAGCCACCGACTCGGGCCCTGGCGGCGCCGGGCCCAACGTCGGCTCTCTGGGAGGAGAGCCCTCGAGGATCACAGGGCTTACGTGTCCAGCAGACTCTGGCTCCACGCGAGGAACCTTTGCAGGCTTCTCTTGTTCCACGGGTCCGGGGCGACGGTCGGGGGTCTTAGACCTGGCCCTCGAGGAGCCAGGGACCTCCTCCTCCGACGCCCTCACGAGCCGCTTCTTCCTCTTGCGTTCCCGGTCGGGGGACCCCCTGTCCAAGGAACTTCGACAGCGCTCGGGATCAGAATCCCGAGATGTCGAAGCCCCAGACGAGGTCTGGGCCCGGCCGGAGGCTGAGTCCCAGAAAAGCCTTTTTTTCTGCTGCTGGCGACTTTGGAGTGCCTTGGAAGACATCTTCCCACATGGTCCACACGTCTTAGGGTCATGATCAGGACTGAGGCACCGAAGGCAGCAGTCGTGTGTGTCGGTGAGAGACATTAACTTCTTACACCGATCACACTTCTTGAAACCGCTGGAAGCCATCGGGGAAAAAAAAAAGAGTTCCCGCGAGGTCAAAGGACCAGCCTTCTAGGGAAAAATAAAAAAAGGGCACGAACGCCAGCCACGAAGGGCAAAAACCGAAAAAGAAGAATCGGGCTCGATACCGGTGTACCGAACCCAGCGGGAGGGGAACCGGGGTCGAACCGGAAAGAAAAAAATAGCGAAAATCGCCGAAAAACCAAACTTTTATCCGGGATGACAGGACACACGTCCGGTGGGCTTCTCGGAAAGAGAGAGACTGAGGTAAGATGGCACCTTTAGGCGGGAAGGGAACCGCGCATGCGTGCCTGCATTCCCAAAGGCTTTCATAGAAAGCTAGGGAAATGCTCCGCTGGGGCTTCATCGGCGTCGATGACACCCATATGTGAGGACTGACTTCCTACTTGGTCCTGGAGAATTTCCACAGTCACTTGGATCATCTTTCTTCAGTATTGGTTTACGAAAACACTAATATTTTCCTGTCAGTTGGCCATGAATTTTAATTCCAAATTTCCTGGCAGAGCCTTATAAGTATGGCAACAGCTGCATCCAATTCCTGTAATACTTCATTGGAAATGCCATTAATACCCGGTGCTTTGTTCTTGGATAATGCTTTCAATGCTGCTTCAACTTCTTCTTTCTTCATGAATGGTTCATGATCATAGGATAAGGCTGAAATGGCTGTTGGTGCACTTGATCTTTATGGTATAATGACTGTATATTCTTTTCACCTTTTCTTGATCTTCTCAGCATCATTCAACATGGATCCTTGAGCATCTTGTAGCATTCCAATTCAAGGCTAGAATTTTCTCTTTAAGTCTCGTAGCTTTAGAAAAGCCTATCTTATTCTTCCTCTAATAGTTTCTGATTCTATTTTTTTGCATGCATCATCGTAGTTCTTCTCATCTTGCTCTCTTGAGTTCTATGATTGCCTCTTTCTCCTCTGACATTAGCTTCTCTGTGTTTCTAGGCATTTTTCAGAGTTTCTTTGGTCATCCATTTTGGCCATTTTGCTTTTTCTCCTTTTGTAGAGACTTTTCACTTTCTTCAAGCACAACTTTCTTGATGTCATCTCATAACTCTTCTGGTGCTCTGTTGTTGTTGTTAAGTGCCGTCGAGTCGGAGACGACTCATGGCGACCCTCTGGATAGCTATCCTAAATTGTGTTCGGTCTTCAGTCAGGCGGCTCATTGTTGACAGACTGGTACCCGTAGCTGCTGTTATTGTATCGATCCATCTCATTGCTGGCCTTCCTCTTTTGCGTTGCTCTGTTATTGGTATCCAAAGCAGCAAATCAATTTTGCAGTCTTTAAATTCTGGTGGTATATCTTCATTGTCATATTTTGCTAGATTCATGAATGGTTGCTCTTTTTCAGCTTTAGCTTGAGTTTGCATACTAGTAGTTGATGGTCTATACCACAGTCAGCTCCAAGTTTTGTCTTTCTTAATGTTATTGAGCTTTTCCAATGTTGACTTCCATAGATGTACTCAATTTGATTTTTGTACAATCCATTGGGGTGAAGTCCATGTGTACTGTCACCGCTTGTGTTGCTGGAAGAAGGTGTTTGAGATGAATAGATTGTTGGTCTTGCAGAATTCTATCAGTCTTTCTCCAGCTTCATTTCCGTTGCAAAGTCCATATTTTCCAACCACTTTGCCTTCTTTGTTGCCAACTTCTGCCTTCCAATCACCCATAACTATCACAGGACATCCTATTTGCATGTTCTGTCAATTTCAAGCTTGTACTTGTTCATCAAAATGGTCTCTTCTTCCTCTTCTGCAGCTATTGTTGGGGCATATACCTGAATAATAGTTGTGTTGATGGGCATTCCCCGTAGATGAATAGAAATTAAGCGTTCACTGATTGTACTATATTTCATTATAGTTCTTTGAAGTTTCTTCTTTTTTTTTTTTAAATTATTTATTTATGAATTTTCAACAAATAAATCAAGTATATACTTGTACAGAATAATATTACTTGCAATCAGAAATAAGTACAACAAACATATGAAAAAGAAATGAAACAGCAAGGATTATTAATAGCCCCCTATATCTGGAGGAGAGAAACCATGAAAAGGAGAAAAACTCCAAAAAGGAAATAACAAAAGAGGTAAATTAAGAGGAGACGGTGCCCCAAGGAGATATCTAATAAATCGATGGAATCATGTCACAGGTGTAGAGCTAATTGATAAATGTGAGTTTAGGAAAGCGGTAAGATCCTCAGGGGAGAAAAAAACATACTTCTGAGTTTTATAGGTAATTAAAACATTTACATGGAAATCTTAGCATAAATTGTGCACCAAGCCGCGCTACTCCCGGTTTCAATAATAGAAAGGCCCTTCTACGCTTCTGCGTCTCCCGTGCAACATCTGGGAAAAGAAGAATCTTTTTCCCGTAGAACAATTGTCCCCGCTTCTTATAAAACAATTTTTGGAGCCACTCCCGATCTGAGGAAAGAGCTAAAGTTACTAACAAGGTTGATACAGCTATGTCCTCCTCTTTAGGTATACTAAGCAAATCTGAAACATTAAGAGAGTCTATCTCCAAATGGCCAACAGACACTTTCCCAGATCTTTTCCCAAAAGGGAGATAGTAAACCTTAGAAACTGGGGGCAACAACTCTGGAGGGACTGCTAGAACCTCCTGAAGATAACTCTTAAACATATCCAAAGGTGCCTTCCCAGATATAACAGGGAAATTCAAGAGACGAACATTACATGCTCGAACAGCATTCTCCAATGTCTCAGTTTTAGCCTGAAGATTTATATTATCTTTAACCAAAGAAGCAGTTAAATCAACAACTTTAGTCAATTGATGATCCATAGTTGATTGTTTGCTGGTAACATCTGCAATAGAAGCATGTAGCAATTGAGACTCCACTTCAAGTGTGGCAATCCGATCCGAAAGGGAAGAAATTTGAAGACCCACCATTTGGCTAAGATGCGAAATAGCATCCCAAATGCTGTCCAAAGTCACTGAAGCGGGACGAGCCAGAACAAAAGAGAAACCGGGAGAGCCGGAAGCAGCTTGATCTGATCCACCCGGAGGTAAGGTAATAGCCTCAATTACCTGAACAGAGGCCCCGGTCCCAGGCTGAGATAGAGATGGCAAGCCAGTCTGTAAACCTCCATCACGGTCCTTACTATGCTCCAGAAGCAGGTCCCGCATATGCGATGCAGCAGCTAACACCTCGGAAGGCCGCCCGTCGTCACCAAGCACCTGAGCAGGCAAAGACCCAGGAGGCATCGGGGGAAGTCGTCCATCAGGGGAGAGCGTGGTATCAAGGGCGGAAGACGCCGAATCTGAGTCCAACGGCGCTACCAAGCCCGCTCGGATCCCCTCAACCTTCTCCTTGGGCAACTGAACGAAACGATCCATAGGTCCCTCGCCGGTAGGTAAGAGCTCCTCGGGAAGAGCTTTCACCTTGGGTTTCCCCTTCCTCTTAGGCATGTCAGTTGGAAGCCCTCACCACCGCCATCTTAGAAAAGCCACTCCCCCCCTGAAGTTTCTTCTTAATTATAAATGCAGCACTATTTCTTTTTTTCCCATTGCCAGCATAGTATACCATGTGATCATCAGATGCAAAGTGCCCGATGCCAGTCCATTTCAGTTCGCCGACATCCAACAGACTCAGTTGTACATATTCCAATCCATTCTTAACCACCTCCAACTTCTCTTGGTTCACACTTGGTACGTTCCACGTCCCAATAGGTAACACTGGTCAACAAACATTTACAAAGGTCATGCTACTGAAATAAAAATAGTCATTTCTTATCAATTTTTATATGCTGAACACGAATATGACAGTGAAATTGCAAAGTTAGCTCTCGTTTTTTTGTAATCTACAAGAATTAATGTTTACATCACGAAAGGCATGTCAATAATAAATATAATAGGTCTTCGGTTAATACCTGTAAAAAAACAAGTCATAGACTACTTCTTAGATTTTTTTCGCCTGTCTCTTGTACAGCTGTTCGGGAGCTTCTCTGGGGAGTGTCCAGCAGTAGTCAGCCAGCATTGTAGTGGACCATTTTCCCTGGTATCTTTGCTCCATCGTTGCGATATCCTGGTGAAACCGTTCGCCCTGTTCACTAACCATAACACAGTTGTCAGAAAAGAAATCAAGATGGGAATCAAGGAAATGGATCTTTAGAGACATATTGCAGCCAAGTTTCTGATACTGCATCAGCATGTCTTCTACTAGTTCCTTGTAGTTTTCTGCCCTAACATTCCCGAGAAAGTTTGTTGACACTAGGCGAAAAGCATTCCATGCTTGTTTCACATCACCCTGCAGCAAGCTGTTGAACCAGTCATCTTTGAAGAGCTCTGGAATCTGAGGACCCACAAAAACTCCCTCTTTAATCTTTGCTTTGCCGAGTCGAGGGAATTTTTCATGCAGGTATCGGAAAGCTGGCAAAGTGCTGTCCATGGCTTTCACAAAGTTTTTCATCAAACCTAGTTTGATGTGAAGGGGTGGTAGCAGGATTTTGTGAGCCTCAACCAGAGCTGGGTGCTGGATATTCTTCTCTCCAACTGTTACATTTTGTCTGCGATTCCATTCCTTCCGCAAGTAGTGCCAATCCCTTGCTCGGCTATCCCACTCACATAAGAAACACATGTATTTTATTATATCCCTGCTGCAGTCCCATTAAAAGGGCAACTACCTTCAAGTTACCACAGAGGTGCCAGCTGTACTTTTTATAGTTAATGGAAGTCAGTAGATGCTTTAAGCTATTGTATGTTTCTTTCATGTGGACGGCATGCGCTACTGGAATAGATGGAAGACGGTTTCCATTGTTCAAAGGCACAGCCTTGAAACTCAGTTTCGAAGAGTCTATAAATAGTCTGCAGTCTTGTGGGTCATGAGTGATTTTTAAGGCATTCATGAGGCTTTCAATATCATAGAAACAGAAATGTGACGACAGAAAAAGACCACATGGCCTATTCTAGTCTGTCCTTCAATATCAACAACTACAACAGTCCCCTTTTTACCTTTAGAGATCCTCTGTTTTGTCCCATGCTTTTTTGAATTCAGTTACTGTCCTCATCTCTACCACCTCCACTGGGAGACTATTCCACGGATTCACTACTCTTTCTGTAAAGAAATATTTCCGCATATCACTCCTCAATTTATCTCCCTTCACCCTCATCCCATGTCCCCTCATAGAAGAGCTTGCTTTCAATTTCAATATCGGAACAGAATACCAGATTACTTTCCTTTCCGACTGCGTATAGTACACTGCTGACTTCAGATGGCTTCAGCAAATGATCAGAAAATGATGCAATCAACTCTGGATGATGTGTGCATGCTGGTATTATGCAATGCGATGCAATATTACATCATTCAAGGCTTATTTGGGATGTTATTGATGTCCTACTGGATAAATTTACACGGTGAAACATCAAAAATGAACTACATGCAATATCTTCAAAACGAGAGCCAATAATTTTTTTTAATGTTATTATTTGTGTTCAGCTCACCAAGATACTGCAGATTAGGGTCTTTTAAAGTCAGTAACGATTTAAATGTTGACCAGTGTAATCAATCCAAGACCTCAGCACTGAAGTGTAAGTGAGGAGAGTCAGACCTATCTTCACTGCTATATCAGTCCACACACCTTGCTACCTACAGGAGGCTGATAATACTGGCTTCTTTCAGTAACAAAGGATATATCAGGTGATAACATCATTGAAAGTTGCTCAGGTCTGCTTCCATCTACTGATAGGGGACATAAGCCACTCATTTGGACTGGTCTAGCAGGATGATAAGAAATTAAATGTGTTATGGGAAGTAATTAGCATGTATAGGGAAATAAAAAAACTCTTACAAAAACGGAAATCATTACAGTCTGCCATTACTGGTTCCAACCTTAGCCTGGTTTTGACCATTAACAATCTGCTGATGATTCCCATGTAAAGTGTAAATAACTGTTTAACTTAACTGTCATACAAAGGGCTCACAATATATACCAGAGACTTACCAGTAAAGGGAGAACATCACTTATTAGTTTTTCTCATTTTACTACATTATGTTTGTTACAAAAAGACATAGCACACAACATATAAGAGGTAAAGAGTAGTTGCTCACCTGTAACAGGTATTCTCCAGGAGCAGCAGGAATCAGTCCTCACATATGGATGACGCCAGCGCCGACGGAGCCCCCGCGCGGAGCATTTCCCCAGCTTTTGGGAATGCAGCGTGCATGCGCGGTCCCCTTCCCGCCCAAGGGTGCCAACTTGCTCAGTCTGATGACATAGCGAAAAGACAGCAAAAAACAAAATGAAATATATGACTGCAACTCCAAGGGGAGGAGGGAGGGTCGTGAGGACTGATTCCTGCTGCTCCTGGAGAACACCTGTTACAGGTAACTACTCTTTCTCCAGGACCAAGCAGGAAGTCAGTCCTCACATATGGGACTCCCCAGCTCTAGGCTACCAAGAACCCAAAGCTGAAAAATAAGCTCCCTCTAGAGCCTCAGCATGCGTGATAAGAATCTTCTCTGAGAACGCCCCCGAACGGTAGCCCAACACAAGGGCCGGAGGGTAGGAGTTGCCTAAACCTCAAAGAGATTACGGAGTACCGCCTGTCCGAAAGCACTGTCCCTGCGGGACTCCCTCTCGAGGCAGTAATGGACCGCAAAAGTCTGGCTTGAAGACCAAGTAGCGGCCTGGCAGATGTCTGCCATTGGAACAGAGCGGAGATGAACTACTGACGCAGCCTTCGCTCTGACACAGTGGGCCATGACTCGACGCTGCAAGGAGAGGCCGGCTGCCCTGTATGCCCAGGCGATACAGTCTGCTACCCAAATGGACAGGGCACGCTTGGAGACAGGTACCCCTAGCTTTTTAGGGTCAAAAGATACGAAGAGCTGAACAGCCCTTCGATGCCCCTGCGTAGGTCAATGTAGAAAGACAACGTCCTCCTACAGTCCAGGGTATGCAAGACCATTTCAGCCCGGCTGGCATGTGACCTGGGAAAGAAGGTCAGAAGAACCACCTCCTGATTGAGGTGAAAGGAGAAGACAACCTTTGGAAGGAACTTAGGATCAGTCCGTAAGACCACCCTGTTCCTATAAAACCGTGTGTACAGTCTATCAGAAACCAGAGCCTGTAGTTCACCCACACGCCTGGCCGAGGTAAAAGCCACCAAGAACAACGCTTCCAGGAAAGGAAGCATAAATGACAGGTAGCCATCGGCTCAAACGGTGGGCGAGTAAGTTGTTGCAAGACCACATTCAAATCCCACTCAGAGGCTGGTGGACGAATCGGAGGCTTGAGCAAAAACATGCCTCTGAGGAAGCAGGCCACTAAAGGGTGGACCGACAGAGACTGGCCCTCAACCGGCGAGTGGTGCGCTGACAGAGCACTGAGGTGGACCCGAACAGAGTTGGATTTAAGGCCTAGGTCTGACAGGTGAAGCAGATACTGCAGCACCACTGGTACCAGGCACGAAAACAGATCCTCTTGGTGCTGAGCACACCAGGTGGAGAACCTACGCCACTTGAGGGCATAAAATCTCCGGGTGGATTGTCTCCTAGAGGCCAAAACCACCTCCTCCACTTCCCTAGATAGAAGTAAGGGGGCTAGAACTACCCTTTCAGCAGCCAGGCCATCAAAAGGAGGGACTGGAGGTTGGGGTGCAGGAGAGACAGACAGGAGATCGGGTTGCACCCCCAGAGGGAGTGGAGTGTCCACCGCCAATTGCAGGAGGAGTGGAAACCACGGTTGCCTTGGCCATCTGGGGGCTACCAGGATCAGCGAGGCCCTGTCCCGAAGAACCTTGAATAGGGTTCGGGCCACTAGAGGCGTTGGAGGAAACGCATACAGCAGGCCCGTAGACCAAGAGATTTGGAAGGCATCTGCTGCTATTCGCAGAGGATGCGGTTGTCTGGAACAGAACCTGGGCAGCTGATGGTTCAGTGGACTGGCAAAGAGATCGATGGTTGGAAGACCCCATTTTAGGAAGATCTGCTGGACCACTAGGGGATTCAAATGCCATTCGTGAGGCTGTAGAATCCTGCTCAACCTGTCTGCCAGGTAATTTTCTTGGCCAGGTAGATAAACTGCCTTGAGAAACATGCCGTGCTTGACTGAATAGGCGCACAGGGCCTGTGCTTCCTGACACAGAAGCCTGGATCCTGTGCCTCCTTGTTTGTTCACATAGAACATTGCTACTTGGTTGTCTGTCTGAATCAAGACAGACTGGTGAGAGAGGACATGAGAGAAAGTTTGTAGAGTTAATCGAATAGCTGGCAACTCCAACAGATTGATCTGCTGTGTGGCCTCCCAAGGGGATCAGAGGCCCTGAGTACATACCCCCTGACAATGTGCACCCCAACCTTGAAGAGAAGCATCGGGCGTCAGCACCTGTGTGTGTGTGGTGGTGCCTGGAAAGGCACCCCCTTTGATCAAGTTTGGGAGATGCAGCCACCACTGCAAGGAGGCCACTAGTAGTTTGGACACTCTTACTCTGTCTCTTAAGTCTCCTGTGGCCTGTATCCACTGAGCTCTGAGGCACCATTGAGCAGGCCGCATATGCAGATGCGCATTTGGAGTTACATGGACCGTGGATGCCATGTGGCCCAAAAGCCTCAGGAAATGTCTGGAAGAGACCAGAGATCCACTGCAAAACTGCTGGGCCAGAGCCATCAGTCTGTGAGCCCTGTTCCTGGGCAAATAAGCCATTGCTTGTAAGGTATCCAACCTTGCCCCATGAACTCTAGGTCCTGTGAGGGGAGCAAAGTGGACTTTGCGAAGTTTATGACGAAGCCCAGGTGCTGGAGAAGAGAGACAGTGTGAAGAGTGGCTTGTCTGGCCTCCTGTGGAGACTGACCCCTGATGAGCCAGTCGTCCAGGTATGGAAAGACAAAGATACCCTGGTTTCTGAGATAGGCCGCCACCACCGCCAGGAATTTGGTGAAAACCCTGGGTGCGGAGGTTAGGCCAAATGGAAGTACCCTGTACTGAAAATGATTCCCTCCCACTACAAATCTGAGATATTGTCTGTGGTCTAGATGAATGAGGATGTGAGTATAAGCATCTTTTAGGTCTAAGGAGCATAGCCAATCTCCCTGCTGGAGGTAGGGCAGCAGTATTTCAAGGGTAAGCATCTTGAACTTTTCTCTCTCCAGGAACTTGTTGAGATTTTGCAAGTCTAGGATGGGCCTGAGGTCTCCTGTCCTTTTTGGTAATAGAAAGTACCTGGAATAGAAGCCTCGTCCTATCAGGTGGTGAGGCACCGGTTCCACCGCCTGCTCCTGTAGAAGACTTGCCAACTACTGAAGGAGGAGATTCCTGTGCAGAAGGAGTCTTGGAGGCTCCCCTGGAAAAAAGGAGGGAAGTAACTGGTTGAAGTGGAGCAAGTAGCCCTTTTGGACTATGCTCAGTACCCAGGTATCCCCCTGTTATAGCTGACCATCTATGGGCGTACAGTGTCAGCCGGCCTCCTGTGCTGAGTGGAGCCAGCTGTGGGGGAGAGGCTATGCAGTGGGAGTCAAAACCCTGATCCCTGCTGTGCAGGAGCCGGAGCTGGCGGCTTGGGGGATTTCTGCCTACGGGGCCCGTGTCCCTGCCCCTTGGCCTGCTGACCCTGTTGGGGAGCTGTAGATGCCTGGAATTTGTAGGCAGAGGCCTTCCTCGGGAAAAAGGGATTTTTCCCGAGCCCTTCTTCTTCTGAGAAGGGGCAGAATTCTTCCTGGACAGCCTTGTCATGGTGAGAGTCTCAGTCTCGATTTCTGCAGCCTTTTCAGCCATGGGTTTGTCAGATTGCAACCTTCCAACAGAAACAGGAGAACCATCAATTCCAACACCCTCCACACTCCAACAGATATCAGATCAGTCAAAATAATCACTAGTAACAGGGCTTTCTCATACACAGCACCGACACTATGGAACCAACTCCCACCCGACCTACGAGCCAGCATTGATCTAGCCGACTTTAGAAAGAAACTCAAAACCCACCTATTTCAAAGCCATTTCAACCTGTATTAAACTCGCATAAGGGAAAACCTGTAATGTATAAATGTATATATGTAAATTATTATCCCCTTAGCTAAGAAGTAGATAATTTTCTGCGTGACGTGCTAACCTCTCGAATCTTTATGTACAAACCAAAATTATTCTGTCTTGATTCGACAGCTTTTTCCATGTAATCTTACCCGCTTCTGATCGCTGGAAGGAGCGGTATACCATTGCTTGCTAAATAAATAAATAAATAAAATAAAGAGGTTCTCACCCCGACAAGGGACATCGACCAACTTGTCCTGGACCCATGGCTCGAGGTCCGATGACTGTTGCCAGGCTTGACGGCATGCACCGATGCCGGCCGCAGCTACTCAGGCCGAAGCCTCGAAGCCATCATAGGCTGCTCGAGATATAAACTTCGAGCACTCTCGAATCCCCGATGACAAAGCCTTGAACCTCTGCAAAGGTTCCTCGGAGAGGTCAGCAGAGAACTCGGCAATCTCCTTTGCCAGGTCTCGGAGGTACATTTATTTATTTAACAATTATTTCTATACCGCTCTTTAGGCTGGTAAGTCTGAACACAGCAAGCCAGCATAGAGCCCTGGAAGCACTTTCTACCGAGGGCATCCAGGTTCTGGGCCTCCCTGTCGGGGGGCACCGAGGAGTGCATCTTCTGACTCTTCAGACGATGCATGGCCGATTCCACAAACATGGAATGGTGCAGTAGCTGTGCCTTCTGGAAACCAGGGCTCTTACGGATTCGATAAATGGAATCGACCCGTTTGCTGGGAACCGTCGCCACGGCTGGTGCCTATCACATGCTGAAGAGCAGCCGTTCCAGCATCGGAGGAACCGGTACACTAAAGGCCTCCTTCGGTGGAGAATCATACTGGAGGGCTTCGAGCTCCTCGGCTTGAGGCTCCTCCTCTGGATCCGCGGGGAAGGCCAAGGCCTTGGCCATATCCCTCACGAAGTCCGAGAACCGGGTATCCTCCGGGGGGGACCTTCTCCGAGGCTCGGACTCCGGTGAGTCCGATGGGACGCACCGGGTCCAGAAAGTGTCCGGGGACGCCTAGAACTCCGTCTCCCACTCCGACCCCTCCGAGGAAGAATCGAGCAGCTCCGGTCGGGCGGGCACCGATGCCATCCACCCCGACGCCGAGGGTACCGGCATCGATGACATCGGCCCCATACGGGAGGTCGAGGGAGACCTTGGCCGAGGATCGACTCGAGACCGCATTGACTCGAGGATTGGCTCAGCCTCCGGGGTCGACTTGGACATCGAGGTCCCGGTGGTTGGGGCAGATGCACCGGTCAGACCAGCGATTAGCACCCGCTGCTGTTCCATGAAGGCAGCCAAGCTGCTCTCCAAGGCCGTCAACCTGAGTCCGAGCTCAGGAGACTCAGCAGCCCCCGACTCTGCCCCCGACAGACGTCGGCTCCCCCGGAGGAGAGTCCACGAGCACAACAGCACTCACGTGACTCGGGGACTCCGACTCCACACGAGGCAATTTGGCAGGCCTCTCTGACTCTGAGGACCCAGGACGGCGGTCGGGGCTATGCGACCTGGCCCTCAAGGGACCAACAGCGTCCACCGACGCCGCCCTCGCGGGTTTCTTCTTTCTTTTGTGTTCCCAGGATGCTCGGGGTCGGACTCCCGAGACGTCGAAGCCTCTGACGAAGTCCGGGCCCGGCCGGACGCAGAGTCAGAGAAAATCCTCTCTCGCTGGTGTTGACGGCTCCTCAACGCCTTAGAGGACATTTTGCCGCATGGGCCACAGATCATCGGGTCATGATCGGGCCCGAGGCACCGGAGGCAGCAGTCGTGTATGTCGGTGAGAGACATCAGTTTCTTACACCGATCACACTTCTTGAACCCGCTGGCAGCCATTGGGGGAAAAAGGGCCCCTGCAAGATCAAAAGACCGGGCTGCCGGTGAAAAAGAAAAAAAGCGCGAACGCTAGTCTCAAAGAACAAAAAACGAAAAAAGTAGCTCCGAGCTCGATACCGGTGTACTGTGCCCAGGCGGGAAGGGGAACCGGCATCGAACCGGCAAAAAAACACGAATCTTCGAAGGAAAAAAATTAACTTTTAACCGGGTGACTAAGACACACGTCCGTCGGGCTCCGCGGAAAAAGAAGACTGAGCAAGATGGCACCCTTGGGCGAGAAGGGGACCGCGCATGCGCGCTGCATTCCCAAAGGCTTTCTTTAAAAGCTGGGGAAATGCTCCGCACGGGGGCTCCGTCGGCGCCGACGTCACCCATATGTGAGGACTGACTTCCTGCTTGGTCCTGGAGAATTCTATAATGAGCTGTGTAAAGTTCTGCGCTGTTGATGCACATAAGTCATCAATTTTCAATGACCTACTTGCGGGGTGGGCACTTAAGTGAATAGTTTAGGCAAGCACTTTATTAATTTATTTTTTAAACTATGTGCGCCAAGGTAATGACACGTAATTTCTGAACAGGCAAGCAAGAGGGCAGAATTTGGTCTGAGTGTAGGCAGGGTTTATGCACATTATGTTACAGAATGCTATAATTTACATGTGTTTTCCACAAATCTAGTTGCGGGCATTACACCAAGTCAAGGGTAGATTTAAGTGGTCATGCCTAGATTTGGCATGCGTATCTCACTGCTTATGCACCTATTCTATGAAGTACATGCATACTTTACGTTATAGAATAAAGTGCCAAATACGCAAGTGACCATTAAATGACCCTTAGAGAATTCCCCTTATCCTGTTCTGAGTTTAATCTTTTTTTCTAAATAATTATACCACATATACTCAATTAACTTCTCTCTCTTCTCATCTTCATTTTTAGGTAGCTGTTTAGAATATTACAAAGCCTGGTGATAAAAAAAAAGGATGTAATATTACTACTACTACTGAACATTTGTATAGCGCTACAAGATAGCGTAGTTACTCACCTGTAACAGGTGTTCTCCAGGAGCAGCAGGAATCAGTCCTCACTTATGGGTGACGTCGGCGCCGACGGAGCCCTCGCGGAGCAATTTTCCCCAGCTTTCAAAGAAAGCCTTTGGGAATTGCAGCGCGCATGCGCGGTCCCCTTCCCGCCCAAGGGTGCCATCTTAGCCAGTCAGATGACATAGCTAAAAAAGACAGCATAAAAATTTGCAAAAAACTAAAGCAGATGATTGCAACTCCACGGGGAGGAGGGAGGGTTGTGAGGACTGATTCCTGCTGCTCCTGGAGAACACCTGTTACAGGTGAGTAACTACGCTTTCTCCAGGACCAAGCAGGAAGTCAGTCCTCACTTATGGGACTCCCAAGCTCAAGGCTACCGGAGACCCTAAGCACAAAAATGAGCTCCCTCTAGCTCAGCAGCACAGAAGGAAAGAATCTTCGCTGAATTATTACCCACCGGTAGCCCACATCCGGGATGGAGGGTAGGAGTTGCTCAGACCTCGAAGAGATTACAGAGGACTGCCTGTCCGAAAGCACTGTCCCTGTGGGACTCCCTCTCGAGACAGTAATGGACCGCAAAAGTCTGGCTCGAAGACCAAGTAGCGGCCCGGCAGATGTCTGCCAGCGGAACAGAGCGGAGGTAAGCCACTGACGTAGCCTTTGCCCGAACGCAGTGAGCCGTGACTCGACGTTCCAAGGAGAGTCCGGCTGCCCCATAAGCCCAAGAGATACAGTCCGCAACCCAGATGGACAGAGTACGCTTGGAGACCGGGAGACCCAATTTATTGGGGTCAAAAGACCAATAAAGCTGAGCAGCTTTACGGTGCTCCCGCGTACGGTCAAGGTAGAAGTTCAGAGCCCTTCTACAGTCCAGGGTATGGAGGACCGTTTCAGCTCGGCTGGAGTGTGGTCTGGGAAAGAAGGTTGGAAGTACCACCTCCTGATTGATGTGAAAGGGGGAGACCACTTTTGGAAGAAATTTTGGGTGAGTCCGTAGGACTACCCTATTTTTGTAGAACCAAGTGTAGGGGGGATCAGACACGAGGGCCTGCAATTCACTTACGCGTCTAGCGGAAGTGAGGGCTATCAAGAACAATGTTTTCCAAGAAAGAAAACGGAGAGAACAGGTAGCCATAGGTTCAAAAGGCGGACAGGTGATCCGCTGTAAAACCACATTCAGATCCCAGTCAGGCGCTGGCGGGCGCAGAGGTGGTTTAAGTAGAAGGAGACCTCGGAGAAACCTCGCTACAAGAGGGTCGCTGGAAAGAGGTCTGCCGTCCACCGGCACATGATGTGCTGAAAGAGCACTGAGGTGAACTTTGACGGAGTTGGACTTAAGTCCCAGATTAGAGAGGTATAGCAAGTACTGCAGGATCACCGACACCGGGCAGGAGAAGGGATCCTGAGACTGTTGGGTACACCAAACGGAAAAGCGACGCCATTTAAGGGCGTAGCATTTGCGGGTAGAAGGTCGCCGAGAAGCTAGGACGACCTCTTCCACCTCTGCCGGCAGGAGAAGGGGAGCAAGGACTACCCTCTCAGCAGCCAGGCCATTAGATTGAGAGACCTGAGGTTGGGGTGTAGCAGAGACCCCTGATCCTGAGTGAGGAGATCCGGTTGAAACCCCAGAGGGAACGGATCCTCCACCGCTAATTGCAGCAGGAGTGGAAACCACGGCTGTCTGGGCCAGCGAGGAGCCACCAGGATCATGAAGGCCTTGTCTCGGAGAACCTTGAAAAGAGTCCGAGAGACTAGCGGGATGGGAGGGAAAGCGTACAGAAGGCTCCCCGACCATGAGAGTAGAAAAGCGTCCGCCGCAACCCGAAGGGGGTGTGGCTGACGAGAGCAGAAGCGAGGAAGTTGCCGGTTGTGAGGACTGGCAAAGAGATCCACCGTGGGGAGGCCCCACTTTAGAAAGAGCTTCTGAACTACCAAGGGATCCAGATGCCACTCGTGCGGCTGGAGGACCCTGCTGAGTTTGTCCGCCAGGCAATTCTCTTGGCCTGGGAGATAAACTGCCTTGAGGAGAACGCCGTGACTGACGGCCCAAGAGCAGAGCTTCTGTGCCTCCCGGCAGAGGAGGAAGGAGCCCGTGCCCCCCTGCTTGTTCACGTAGAACATGGCAACTTGATTGTCCGTCTGGACAAGGACGGACTGGTGAGAAGTCAGGTGGGAGAAGGCCTTGAGAGCCAGGCGGATCGCCCTGAGCTCCAGGAAGTTGATCTGCTGAGCAGACTCCCACGTGGTCCAGAGGCCCTGAGTACGTGCCCCTTGGCAATGTGCTCCCCAGCCCAGGAGGGATGCATCTGTTGTCAGCACCCGGGCCGGCTGAGGTGACTGGAAAGGCATGCCGAATATCAGGTTCGGCCGCTGAAGCCACCACCGGAGAGACGAGATCAGCGGCTCGGAGACGCGCACTAGGTCTGCTAGGCCGCCTGTGGCTTGACGCCACTGCCGGCGGAGACACCATTGAGCAGGCCGCATATTCAGGCGGGCATTGGGGGTCACATGGACGGTGGAAGCCATATGGCCGAGTAGTCTCAGGAAGCGCCTGGAGGAGACCAGGGGCTGGCTGCGAAAACGGTCGGCTAGGTCCATGAGCCGTTGAGCCCTGTCGAGCGGTAGGTACGCTCGTGCCTGAGGAGTGTGCAGCCTTGCGCCGATGAACTCGAGATCCTGTGAGGGGAGCAAAGTGGACTTTGCGAAGTTTATAACAAAGCCCAAGTACTGCAGAAGAGTCACCGTGCGGCGCGTGGCGTTGGTGACCTCCAGAGCGGACGCTGCTCTGATGAGCCAGTCGTCGAGGTACGGAAAGACAGAGGTCGTGAAGCCGGAGATGGGCCGCCACCACCGCGAGACATTTTGTGAAGACTCGCGGTGCGGAGGACAGGCCAAAGGGTAGTACTCTGTATTGGTAATGATTTCCTGCCACCACAAACCTTAGGTATTGGCGGTGGCTTGGGTGGATGAGGATGTGCGTGTAGGCATCCTTTAGATCCAAGGAGCATAGCCAATCTCCCTGCTGGAGGTAGGGCAGAAGGATTCCAAGGGTAAGCATCTTGAACTTCTCCCGCACGAGGAACTTGTTGAGGTTGCCCAAGTCCAGGATGGGTCTGAGGCCTCCTGTTCTTTTTGGTATTAGAAAATACCTGGAATAAAAGCCTTGACCTTTCAGGTGGTGGGGCACCGGTTCCACCGCCTGATCCCGTAGAAGACCTGCTAACTCCTGAAGGAGTAATTCCCTGTGCAGAGGGGGTCGTGGAGGTTCTCCCGGAAAATAGGAGGGAGGGACCTGGTGGAAGTGGAGAAGATAGCCTTCTCGCACGACTTGAAGCACCCAGGCATCTGAGGTGATGCTGGACCACCTGTGGGCGAAGTGAACCAGCCGGCCTCCGGTGCTGGGAGGAACCAGCGGGGGGGGAGAGGCTATGCTTAAGGAGTCAAAAACCCCCACCCTGCGGAGCAGGGGCTGGTGGTGCAGGCTTGGGGGCTTGCTGCCTACAGGACCCGTTACCCTGTCCCTTGGCCTGCTGGCCCTGTTGGGGAGCTGCAGGGGCCTGATAGTGGGGGTATTGTTTGTAGGCAGCCGCCTTCCTCGGGTAAAAGGACTTCTTTCCCGAGCCCTTCTTTTTCTGGGAAGGGGCGGAGGTCTTCCTAGAAAGCCTAGTCCTGGTGAGAGTCTCTGTCTCAATTTGTGCAGCCTTATCAGCCATGGGTTTGCCAAAGAGGTTTTCGCCTCGGCAAGGGACATCGACCAACTTGTCCTGCACCCAGGGCTCAAGGTCAGACGACTGAAGCCAAGCCTGTCGGCGGGCACCGATGCCGGCTGCGGCCACTCGAGCCGATGCTTCAAAGCCATCATAGGCTGCTCGGGACATGAATTTTGAGCATTCCCGAATGCCAGTGGACAAGGCCAGGAACCTCCGCAAGGGTTCCTCGGACAAACCAGCGGAGAAGCCGGCTAGCTCTTTAGCCAGGTCTCGGAGATACATGCCCATGTACAGCTGGTAGGTCTGGACACAACATGCGAGCATAGAGCCCTGGAAACACTTCTTACCAAGGCCATCCAGGTTACGGGCCTCCCTGCCAGGAGGCACCGAGGAGTGCATCTTCTGGCTCTTAAGACGATGCATGGCCGATTCCACTACCATGGAATGGTGTGGTAGCTGTGCTTTTTGGAAGCCAGGGCTCTTGCGGACTCGATAGATAGAATCGACCCGCTTGCTCAGGACCGGCGAGGTGGCCGGACTCTCCCACATGCGGAAGAGTAGTCGTTCCAGCATGGGAGGAACCGGTACAGTAAAGTGTTCCCTGGCGGGAGAGTCATACTGGAGGGCGTCGAGCTCTTCGGCTCGAGGCTCCTCCTCGGGGTCCGCAGGGAAGGCCAAAGCCTTGGCCATATCCCTGACGAAGTCCGAGAACCGGGCATCCTCCGGGGGGGACTGCTTCCGAGGTTCGGACTCAGGTGAGTCCGAGGGGACACACCGAGTCCGAAAAGAATCAGGCGACTCTTCCTCTTCAGACTCCCAGACCGACTCCGACGAGGACTCGGTGGGGTCAGCCCGGGCAGGGCGTGGCGCCTGCCGCCCCGACGCCGAGGGAGTCGGCGTCGGCGACCTCGGTCCCGAACGGGAGGCCGAGGGCGACCTCGACCGAGGATCGACTCGAGTTCGCATCGACTCGAGGATCGGCTCGGTCTCCGGGGTCGACTTAGACGTCGACGTCCCGGCGGTCGGGGCAGCGGCGCCAGCGAAGCCAGCGAGCAGTGCCCGCTGCTGGTCCATGAAGGCGGACAGTCTGCTCTCCAAGGCCGTCAACCTGAGTCCGAGCTCAGGTGACCCAGCAGCCCCCGACTCGGGCCCCGACGGCGTCGGGCCCGACGTCGGCTGTCGCGGAGGCGTGTCCAGAAGGACCACAGGACTTACCCGAGCAGGCAGCTCCGACTCCAGGCGAGGTCGCTTCATGAGGTGCTCCTTCTCCAAGGACCCGGGGCGGCTATCGGGGCTATGCGACCTGGCCCTCGCGGAGCCAGGAGCGTCCACCGACGCCGCCCTCGCGGGTTTCACCTTCCGTCGATGGTCCCCGGAGGGAGAACCCCTGTCGGAGGAACTCCGGCGACGGTCCGAGCTGGAACCCCTGGACGCGGAGGCCTCCGACGAGGTCCGGGTACGGCTGGGGTCAGCGAAGATTCTATCCCGCTGATGCCGCCGACTTCTCAACGCTTTGGAGGATAGTTTGCCACAAGGCCCCCAGATCATTTCTTCATGATCCGGGCCCAGGCAGCGGAGGCAATTGTCGTGTGTGTCAGTTAGTGACATATTTCGGTCACACTGACCACACCGCTTGAAACCACTGGCAGCCATCGGGGGAAAAAAAGGGCCCCGGCGAGGTCAAAGGACCGGGCTGCCAGGGAAAAACCGAAACGAAAACTGACTAAGTCAGAAAAACCGAAAAATAAGAAGAGGACTCGTGACCGGCGTCGCGAGTCCGGGCGGGAAAAAGACCGGCGTCGAACCGAATGGAAAAAAAGAGTAATTCTAAAGAAAATCAACTTTTTCGCGGGGACACGACGGGTACGTCTGTAGGGCTCCGCGGAAAAAAGAAGACTGGCTAAGATGGCACCCTTGGGCGGGAAGGGGACCGCGCATGCGCGCTGCAATTCCCAAAGGCTTTCTTTGAAAGCTGGGGAAAATTGCTCCGCGAGGGCTCCGTCGGCGCCGACGTCACCCATAAGTGAGGACTGACTTCCTGCTTGGTCCTGGAGAAGTACGCAGTGTTGCATAGACACATGCAAAAGACGGCTCCTGCTCATTAGAGTTTACAATCTAGTCAAGACAGACAATACAGTAGCTGTAGATACATCTAGGAGGAATGGTAAGGAAACACAAAGGAGATAGCATAGTTACTCACCTGTAACAGGTGTTCTCCGGGGATAGCAGGAATCAGTCCTCACATATGGGTGACGTCGGTGCTGACAAAGCCCTTACGGAAGCATCCCCCCCCCCAGCTTTCAAAGAAAGCCATGCGTGATCTCCTTCCCACCCAAAGGAGCCATCTTGCTCAGTCAGAAGACATAGCTAAAAGACGGCAAAAAATAAAAGATTGTAAAGAAGCAACTCCAAGCGGAGGAGGGAGGGTTGTGAGGACCGATTCCTGCTTTTCCCGGAGAACACCTATTACAGGTGAGTAACTACACTTTCTCCAGGAACAAGCAGGAAATCAGTCCTCACATATGGGGCTCCCTAGCTACAGGCTACCGAAAGCCTACAGAGAAAAATCACAGTTACCCTTAGGGGAAGTCGTGAGCAGCAGCAATTGAGTCCGCAGGTGGAGACTGCAGTAGAACCCATGTGTCCGATGGAAACCAACACTCCAGTAGACTGAACACAGAAGAGTCAGAGGATAGGAGTTGCCATAACTCCAAAAAGATTACGGAGCATGGCCTGGCCGAAGGCACTGTCCCGTCAGGACTCCCTCTTCGTGCAGTAATGAGCGGCAAAGCTATGGATGGAAGACCAGGTGGCGGCCTGGCAGATGTCCACCATCGGAACGGTATGCAGGTTTACCACTGAAGCTGCCATGGCCCTGACACGGTGTGACGTGACCTGGCCATCCACTGAAAGTCCCGCCTGCTTATAGGCGAGGGTGATACAGTCCACCACCCAAGTAGACAGCGTATGCTTGGTCACCGCTTCCCCCAGTCAACTGAGGTAATACGAGACAAAAAGTGAGAAGCTTTACAGTGGCTTTGGGTACATTGAATGTAGAAGGACAGGGCCCTCTTACAGTCCAAGGTGTGGAGGACAGTCTCCGCCCTACTGACGTGAGTCCTCGAGAAGAATGTGGGCAGCACCACCTCCTGGTTGAGATGAAAAGGAGATACTACCTTCAGAAGGAATTTGGAGTGTCTGCGGAGCACAACCCTGTTCTTGTAGAACCTGGTGTAAGGTGCCTCCGCCACTAAAGCTTGGAGCTCACTGATCCTGCAAGCAGAGGTGAGCGCAACCAGGAATACCACCTTCCACGAAAGGTATCGCAGGTGACAGGTAGCCAGGGGCTCAAAAGGCAGGCAAGTAAGCGGGGGATTCAATAAAAGGAGACCCTCACGAAGCAGGTCACCAACAGCTGGGCCGACAGGGGTTTGCCATCCACCGGGTGAGGTGCACTCTGATGGAGTTTGATTTGAGCCCGGAGTGTGAAATATGGAGAAGGTACTGCAGCACCGGCTGCACTGGACAGAACGGGTTAATCCCGTGCTCTGCGCACCAAACTGAAAATCTGTGCCACTTGAAGGCACATGCTTTCCTAGTGGAGAACTTACGGGAAAGCCAGCAGGATCTCCTCCACTTCTTCCAAGAGGTTGAAATGGGCTAGGGTCACCCTTTCAACAGCCACGCTGTCAGTGACAAGGACCCCAGGATGGAGTACAAGAGAGAACCCCCCTTCTGCGACAGGAGTTCCGGGGAGCTCCCCAATGGGGTGGGAATCTCCACCGACAGCTGGAGGAGAAGCGGGAACCATGGCTGCCTGGGTCATCAAGGGGCTATCAGGATCAGCGAGGCCTTGTCACGGAGAGTCCCGAATAATGTTTTGGCAATTAGTGATGTGGGTGGGAAAGCGTACATGAGACCTTCCGACCACAAGATGAGAAAAGTATCTGCCACCACCCAAGAAGGTTGGGCTTGCCAGGAGCAGCTGGTAGTTGTCCGGGCTGGCAAACAGGTCTATCCATGGTTCCCCCCAGAGGTGAACAAGCCGGCTTGCCACTCTGGGGTCCAGCTACCATTCGTGCAGCTGGAGGACCCTGCTTAATCTGTTGGCCAGTGCGTTGTCCTGGCTTGGCAGGTATACTGCCCGTAAGAGTATGCCCTGCTGGACTGGCGTAGGAGCAGAAGGCCATTGCCTTGCGGCAGAGGGCACGGGACTGCGTGCCCCCCTGCTTGTTCAAAAAGAACATAGCCACCCGGTTGTCTGTTTGGACCAACACTGGTTGGCGCCTTAGGCGGAAGCAAAAGGCTCAGAGAGCTAGATGTATCACTCGCAATTCCAGGAGGTTGATCTGCTGGTTGCTCTCATACTGCGACCAGCTGCCCTGGGTGCTGGGTTCCTCACAGTGGGCTCCCCATCCCAGCAGGGAGATGTACATCATGAGAACCCCTAAAGGGCATGGAGTCTGGAAGGGCATCCCTGCCTTGAGGTACTGGGGGATTTTGCCACCAGGTCAGGGATTCCTCCAACTGGAGAAAGGGTCCAAAAAAGAGTAAAGTAGCACAAATGCCCTCGAGTATGGAGCAGACAGAGCTTAAAGATCCCAAACTACCCATGCCTACCAATAGCCAAATTAATATGACTAAAATACAGTCTCTAAAATTTTTATTTTTTTTTTTTATTTAGACAGTTTTTGTATACCGCCTTATCCTTCAATCAAAGCGGTCACAACACAATTGGGGGATACATTTAACATGCGGGGATATGAGACACATACACTAATACTTACAGGGAACATGGGCTATGGAGGGTTAAGTGTCTTGCCCAAGACCACAAGGAGCATCTGTGGGACTAGAAATCCCAGTCCTTCCAGCCCAAGGTTGCTGTCCTCTAGTGGGATTTGAACCCCCGACCCTCCGGCCTGAAGTACCTTGCCCCAACCACTAGGCTACTCCTCTCTTGTAAAATGCTTGTATACAAATGCTAGAAGTCTAAAAAATAAGATGGGAGAGTTAGAATATATAGCACTAAATGAGAGGTTAGATATGATTGGAATCTCCGAGACATGGTGGAAGGAAGACAACCAGTTGGACACTGTGAAACCTGGGTACAAACTATATCGTAATGATAGAGCTGATCAAATTGGTGGAGGGGTTAGAGAGGGCACTGAGTCAGAAAGAATTAAAGTTTTGCAGGAAACAAAATTTGCTGTAGAATCTCTAAGGATTGAAATTCCATGTAAAAAGGGGAAGGTGATGGCAGTGGGGGTGTACCATCGACCGCCTGGCCAGAATGAACACATGGATGATGAAATGCTCAAAGAAATCAAGGAAGCTAACAAAAGTTACAGCACAGTAATAATAGTGGGTGATTTCAATTACCCCGGTATTGACTGGGTCGGTGTCACCTCAGGACATGCTAGGGAGATAAAGTTCCTAGATGAAATAAATGACTGCTTCTTGGAGCAGCTGGTTCATGAACTGACAAGAGGGGAAGCCGTATTGGACCTCCTAGTCCTTAGTGGAATACCAGATCTGGTGCAAGAGATAAGGGTGTTGGGGCCACTTGGCAATAGTGATTATAGCATGATCGCGTTTGATTTAATTAGTGGAGGAGGGATAGTAAGGAAATCCACAGTACTACCTTTTAACTTTGGAAAGGGAGACTATGATAAAATGAGGAAAATAGTTAAGAAAAAACTAAAAGGAGCAGTTGCAAAGGTTAAAGATTTACATCAAGCTTGGGTGTTGTTGAAAAATACTATCTTGGAAGCTCAGAGCAGCTGTATTCCACACTAAGAAAAGTGGAAGGAAGTCCAAAAAACTGCCAGCATAGTTTAAAGGTGAGGTCAAAGAGGCTGTTGCCAAAAAAGCATCTTTCAGGAAATGGAAAAAAGAGCCAAATGACGAAACCTGGAAACAGCACAAGCACTGGCAAGTTAAATGCAAGGCATTGATAAGGTAGGCAAAGGCAGAATCTGAGAAGAAGCTTGCTGAAAAAGTCTTTATTTTGCGTTTTTACTTTTGCAAGTACATTCGTAGCAAAAAACCTGTGAGAGAGTCAGTTGGTCCATTACATGATAGAGGGGTTAAAGGGGCACTAAGAGGCGACAAGGCGATAGCGGAAAGACTGAATGAATTCTTTGCTTCGGTCTTTATTGAGGAAGATGTAGGGATGTTACCCATGACTGAAGTGCTATTTAAAGGTGTGGAAGAATTGAAGGAAATATTGATACATCGGGAAGTTGTATTACAACTATTTGATAAACTGAAGAGTAGCAAATCATTTGCACCGGATGATATACATCCAAGGGTGTTGAAAGAACTGAAAGATGAGATTGCAGCCCTGCTATTAGTAATCTGTGAACTATCATTACAATCATCTGTAATACCTGAAAATTGGAGGATTGTGAATGTAATACCAATTTTTAAAAAGGGTTCCAGGGGTAATCTTGGAAACTACAGACCAGTGAGCCTGATGTCAGTACCGGAAAAAATGGTAGAAACCATCATAAAGAACAAAATTACTGAACATGTAGATAGTCATGGCTTAATGGGGGACAGCCAACGTGGCTTTAGACAAGGAAGATCTTGTCTTACTAATCTGTTATGTTTTTTTGAAGGTGTGAATAAACAGGTATTTATTTATTTAAAAGGATTTCTATACCGCCTTCTCCTGTAATCAAGGCAGTCTGCACAGCAAACAATCGAAGAAATACTGACTTTTGTGTGTGCATGCAGTGAAAAACAGTGAATGCGTGTCTGTGTAGGGTGGTTTTGATTTGTGGTGGGCTATTTACAGCGTGCGCTATTATACAATACTATGTACATAAAAGAGAAGGGAGGGAGGTTGGTCTGTAGTTTTGGCTAACGGGCCGGCTATGTGACATCACCGTAGTGTTCGATGAAGAGGGTCATTTTGAGCTGTTTCCAAAAGTCCTTGATGTCTGTTGTTGATCGTAAGTCGTCAAGGAGGGTGTTTCAAATTGCAAATGCAGCCAGCGATAGAGCTCGTTTTGCAGTTTCCTTACGTACCTTGGTGAAGTCTTTTGGGGTATTGATGAGGTTGAAGGTGACTCGCCTCCTCGGTCTTGTGCTGCTATCGGATTGTATGAGTGGTTGTAGGCTGAGAGCTGAGGTCTGTTTGATTTTGAATATGTTTATGACCGTCTTATATCTGATGCGGGAGCTGATTGGTAGCCAGTGGAGGTTTTTTAGAATGGGTGTGATGTGTTCTTGTCTTGATGAGCCAGATATTATGCGTGCTGCTGTGTTTTGAGCCATTTGCAATGGCCTTAGTGTCTGCTTTGTTAGGCCGAGATAGATTGGGTTGCAGAAGTCTAGGATTGGTGTTATTAGTGCCTGACAGACTGTGTGGAAGTGTTCCTGAGAGAGGAGGGGCTTGAGGCGTTGGATTAGTCTCATCTTGTGGTATGCATTTTTAGTGGTTCTGCTGATGTGTGATTGTAGGTTCAGTTCTTTGTCGAGGGTCACTCCGAGGTATTTCACTTCCTGTTTTATGGGTATTGTTGTGTTGTTGATCTTGATGTTGGGTGGAGGGACGAAGTTGGTGTTTCGGGAGATAATTAGTGCCTCAGTCTTGCTGTAATTTATGGTCAGGTTGTCTTAAAAACAGTTGTTCATATGCCTGAGGTAGTCTGTTATTTTGGTGTAGTGTGGGTTGTCGAGGGTGACTGGTGTGTATATCATGATGTCGTTGGCATAGATTGTGTTTTGTATTTTGTGTTCTTTCATGATGTTGCAGATTGGTTGAATGTAGAGATTGAATAAAAGCACCAATAAGGCAGAACGTTGTGTGCCTTGCTTGACTTTTATGGGTCGGGATGTGTTGGGGCCGACCTTTACCTGTATCTGTCTGTCCGTTTGGTATGAGTGGAACCATCTCAGGGTGGCTCCATGTAGTCCAATGTTCTGTAGTCTTGCTAGTAGGTTTCTGTGATCCACTGTGTCGAACGCTGATGAGATGTCTATGAAGATCATAAGTATTCCATTCTTGCAGTTGTCTATGTTGTTAAAGAGGTATAACAGGAGTGTTTCGACTCCGTGGTTGGGGCGGAAACAGTGTTGGTTGATGTCCAGTGGTGCATGGTTGTCAATGTGGTCTTGGAGCTGATGCTGTACCGCCTTTTCAATAATTTTTGCCAGTAATGGTATGCTTGAGATAGGTCTGTAGGCGTCTATAGACAAAGGTGAGTTGGTTGATATAGTGTATTTGGACTTTCAGAAAGCCTTTGACAAGGTCCCTCATCAGATACTTTTGGCAAAAAAAAAGAGTCATGGGACAGGAGGCAGTGTACTATTGTGGATCAGGAACTGGTTAAAAGATAGAAAGCAGAGGGTAGGGTTAAATGGCCAATTTTCCCAATGGAGAAAGGTGAATAGTGGTGTACCCCAGGGATCTGTGCTGGGTCCGCTGCTTTTTGACATATTCATAAATGACCTGGAAAAGGGAATAACGAGTGAGGTTATCAAATTTGCAGATGACACAAAACTATTTAAAGTTGTTAAAACCAAAAAGGATTGTGGAAAATTGCAAGAGGATCTTGATAAATTTGAAGACTGGGCATCAAAATGGCAGATGAAATTTAATGTGGACAAGTGCAAAGTTATGCACCTAGGGAAGAACAACCCAAACTATGGTTACACGATGCAAGGTTCCACATTAGGAACTACCACCCAGGAAAAAGATTTAGGCATCATTGTGGATAACATGTTAAAACCCTCTGCCCAGTGTGCAGTGGCGGCCAAAAGAGCAAATAGAATGCTAGGTATCATAAGGAAAGGAATGGAAAATAAAACAAAGGATATTATAATGCCTCTGTATCGTTCCATGGTGAGACCGCACCTTGAATATTGTGTGCAATTCTGGTCACCGTATCTTAAAAACGATATAGCGCTATTAGAAAAGGTTCAGAGAAGAGCCACCAAAATGGTAAACGGGATGGAAGGATACCCTTAAGAAGAAAGGCTAAAAAGGTTAGGGCTCTTTAACCTGGAAAAGAGACGGCTGAGGGGAGATATGATAGAAGTCTATAAATTCATGAACGGAGCGGAACGGGTAAACGTAGATCGATTGTTTACGTTATCAGAATATAGAAAGACTAGGGGACATGCAATGAAGCTACAGGGTAAACTATTTAAGATTAATAAAAGAAAATATTTTTTCACTCAAAGTGTAATCAAACTCTGGAATTTGTTACCGGAGGATGTAGTAGAGGCTGTTAGTGTAGCTGGGTTTAAAAAAGGTTTGGACAAGTTTCTGGAGGAAAGGTCCATAAACCAATATTAAGAAGGGACCCAGGATATCAATGCTTGACCCAGTACAAGCATTGCGGAACCTGTGTCTTTTGGGGAAACTGCTAGGTACGTAAGACCTAGATTGGCCACTGTTGGAAACAGGATACTGGGCTTGATGGACCTTGGTCTGACCCAGTATGGCATATCTTATGTTCTTATGGCGGCTCACTAAGACTCTGTTGGGAAGACAGCCTGTGGCCTGCGTCCAATGGTCCTGAAGGCACCACTTTGCAGCCCTCATGTGGAGGCGGGCATCTGGGGTGACATGGACTGTGGAGGCCATGTGTCCAAGTAGGCACTGCAGGAGCCTAGCAGACACCGAAGAAAGGTGTTGTTTGTCCAGGGCCAGAACCCTGAGGCAGTCGGCTCGGTCCCCTGGAAGGAAGGCCTTTGCCTAGAGAATGTTCAGTCTTGCCTCAATGAACTACTGACACTGTGTCGGGAGGAGATGGGACTTGGGGTAGTTTATTAGAAATCCCAGATGTCGCAGGACCTGGATGGTACGTGCGGTTGCCTGTTGTACTTCTGAGGCAATATCTCCTTTTATGAGCCAATCGTTCAGGTAGGGGAAGACAAAGACCACCTGGAGGCGGAGGAAGGCGGCCACAACTGCCAGGTACTTGGTGAAGTCTCTTGGGGCGGAAGCCAAGCCGAAGGACAGCACCCTGTACTGGTAATGGCTGCCCCCCACCATGAACCTCAGGTACTGCCTGTGGTTGGGGTCAATGAGGATGTGTGTGTAGGCATCCTTCATATCCAAGGAGCATAGCCAATCTCCCTGCTGGAATTAAGGCAGCAATGTTCCAAGGGAGAGCATCTTGAACTTCTCTCTCACCAGGAGTCTTTCAGATTGCGGAGTTTGAGAATGGGCCTTAAGCCCCCTGTTCTTTATGGTACGAGGAAGTACCTGGAGTAGAACCCTTTGCCCCTGAGATGGTGGGGAACTGGTTCTACCGCCCTGTCCTCGAGAAGACCTGTCAGTTCCTTCAGTAAAAGGTCCCGGTGAAGAGGAGACCTGGGGGGGGGCTCTTCTGGAAAGAAAGGGAGAGATGTCTGGGCCAGGTGGAGGAGGTAGCTTTCCTTGACCACTTGGAGTGCCCAAGAATCAGTGGTGATGGCTTTGGGCACAGTGAATGAGACGTCCTCCTGTATTCTGCTGACCTCCTTGGGGTGGAGAGGCTATGCCCAAGGAGTCAAAAGCTCCCCCCCCCCAGCCGGGCCGGGGCAGACACCTGGGGCTTGGGAGCCTTCTGCTTACGAGGGCTTTGCCCATGTCCCTTGGTCTGCTGCCCTTACGAGGAGGCCTGAAAAGGTGGGTAGTTTCTGTAAGCAGCCCCTTTCCTTGGGAAGAAGGGTTTTTTTTACCTGAGCCCTTCTGTCTGGGTGGGGCAGCAATCTTCTTAGACAGCCTGGTCCTCGTCATGAACTCGGTCTCCAACTCAGCAGCCTTGTCGGTCATGGGTTTTCCAAAGACATTCTCTCCTTGGCATGGGATGTCAACCAATTTGTCCTGAACCCATTGCTTGAGATCGGACGACTGTAGCAAAGTCTGGCATTGGGCACAGATGTCCACCGCTGCTACTCAAACCACCGACTCGAAGCAGTCATAGGCTGCCCAAGACAAACTTGGAGCACTCACGGACAGCTTTGGTCAGGTTCTTTAACCGCTGCAGGAGTTCCTCGGAAAGAGCAGCTGAGAACCTGGCGTGTTCCTTTGCCAAATCTCTCAGGTACATGCCCATGTACAGTCAGTATGCCCTGGTAGCACTTTCTGCCGAGGGCGTCCAGGGTGCATGCCTCCCTGCCGGGGGGCACCGAGGAGTGCATCTTCTGACTCTTCAGGCAACGCATGGCTGACTCCACCACCATGGCGTTGTGCAGCAGCTGTGACTTCTGGAAGCCCAGGCTCTGGCGGACTCGATGCATCGAGTCGAGCCGCTTGCTCACCACCAACATTGATGCCGGTGTCTCCCACATACGTAGCATAAGCCCTTCCAGGATGGGAGGGATGGGCACTGTAAGCGATTCCTCTCAGAGGGGCCTCGTATTGGAGGATTTCTAGCTCCTCTCCTCTAAGAGTCCTCCTCCGATTTAGTCAGGAATGCTAGGGCCTTGGACATGTCCCTGAAGAAATCAAGGAATGCCATGTCCTTGGGTGGGGACCAACGCTGGGACTCCGAAGAAGGGGAGTCCAAGGGGACGTCGCGGAGGTCACAGGTGTCTAGGGACTCCTCGTCCTCCATTTCCCACTCAGAATAGTCCGTCGAGGACTCAAGGGAAGGATGGCTTGCGGGCTCTGGGGCTGATCCCCTCCCACAGCCCTCAGCAGAGGCCCGTGTCCGGCACCGAACACACTGGCTGGGGACGATCGCGGCCCCGTTGAGCGGGAACCAGATCGAGACCTCGGCCAAGGATTGACTCTGGGACAAAGGGTCTCGAGATCGGAATGGCCTCCGGGGATGTCTTCGACATCGAGGGCCCGGTGGTTGGGGAGGATGAACTGGTTCTGCCGGACAACAGCGCTGCCCACTGCTGGTCCATGAAGGCAGGCAAACCGTGCTCCAGGGCCGCCATTCTGGACTCCAGGCCAGAAGGCTCCACAGCCATTGGCACGGGCTCCAAGGGAATCGGGCCTGATGCCGGTTCCCTGAGGGGGAATCTTCAACGAGGATGGTGTCTGTTGACCAAGGCCAGTCCAAGGTCGAGTCCTTCCGGAAGACCTTTGCAGGCCGCTCCCTTTCCGATCTCGCAGTTGAGCGTCTTGAACTGCGGGATTTGGCTCAGGACGTACCCAGCCTGTCAGATCCATCCAGGGATGCCGCCTTCGAGGTTTTCTTCTTCTTCTTGGGTTCCCTTAAGGGAGACCCCCATCTCTGAAGACCCACGACACTGCTCGGGTTCAGTAGGGCCCCCCCCCCCCCCCGAGGTGCCGTGGCTTCAGATGAGGCCCTAGCCTTCGGAGGTAAAGGGGACTCAGGGAAAAACTGATCGTGCTGCTGTTGGCAGCTCTTGCAGGAATTACTGAACATCTTTTTTGCAGAGACCGCATGCTGTAAGGACGTGGTCTGGCCCAAGGCAGCAAAGGCAGCAGTTGTGTGTGTCGGTCAAGAACATAATTTTGGTACACCGATCACACTTCTTGAAGCCACTGGAAACCATGGGAGAAAAAAGTACCCCAGCGAGGTTGAAGATCCACCGAGCTGCCAGTTGGAAAAAAAAAAAAAGCATGAAGATGCCAAAAATGAAAAATTACAAAAAGGGACCCGAACTCGATGCCGAGACAGCGAGGTCAGGTGGCGGGAAGAGTACCGGTGCAGTACCGGAAGTGAGTATGAAACAGGCAGAAAAATCATCTTTTTCGGGGGACAAAGAAGGGCTCTGCGGAAAAAAGGAGACCGCGCAAGATGGCATCCTTGGGCAGGAAGGGGACCATGCATGTATGTCAGCATCTCCCAAAGGCTTTCTTTGAAAGCTGGGGGGATGCTTCTGCGAGGGCTCAGTTGGTGCCAACGTCACCCATATGCAAGGGCTCAGTTCCTGCTTGTTCCCAGAGAAAAGGTTTTAGCAAATCGAAAAATACCTGACAAAGGAAAACTAAAGACCTAAACTCAAAAGCCAGGAAGGGCACCTGAACCTATAAGTCATCTCAAGCAGAGCCCAGCCCCATCAACTTGTAAGGATAGTATGGGAACCGAGGTTGTCAAGCATACTCGTTGCCACCCAGAAGTACTCAACAGAGGGAGCCCCAAGCAGCTCTGAAAGAGTGACCAGAAACTTGAGGGTGTTAAAATAAACCAGTTCCCAAAATCAAGGCTCTGCACTGACCTTGCAAGACTAGTCTTGAGAGCTCCATAAAAGGTCTACGGAACCATTCTCCTTTTGCTTTGTTTTTTGGGGGGGTTTTTAAAGAGACGTTCCTTGTCCCTCCTTACCATGCGATATAAGCACATGTTCCTACTATTGTATCTGATGACTACCACAGCAGTCTATATTGCCATCCACTTCTGACAGATTGAAAAAAGAAACCTATAGCCTGGAAACATCAGCCACCTGCTGGACAGCAAAAAGGCCAGCCACAAGAAAAAGCACCAACAACTCTCCAGATACTGCTGCGCAGCATTAGGAGACTCTTTCATGAATAAGCACCACAAAAGGAACACGATTGGCATCCTCACCAGAGAGACTAACCTAGACCAGAAACCACAACCAGAAGGCAATGAAATCTACAGATGGGAAGACCCAACAGAGAAGGTCTGTATGAGATTCCTACCCCATACACCTATTGGCACAAGCCAATAATAATTATAGCAGTACAGCAATCAGAACACACTGAGACGCTAAGCGAGGAGAGATCATGGAAGAGAAAAACAAGAACCAACCAACTGATAGTGACTTGCAAAATTATTCATCCCCTCGGTTTTTATCCTGTTTTGTTGCATTATGTACAACCTGGAATAAAAATGGAACCTAAGACCTCTCTCAGAACCCATTGATTTCCGAAATGTATTCCAAGCACTTTTAACTCCGCAATGGGACTACTGCAACAGTCTCCTCCAGGGTCTGCCCAAAAAGACAATCAACACCCTACAACTAGCCCAAAATGTGACTGCCCGAATAATAACTAAAGCATGCCTGACAGATCATATTATATCAATCCTTATAGGTCTGCATTGATTTCCAATAAAGCGTAGTTACTCACCTGTAACAGGTGATCTCCGGGAACAGCAGGAATTAAGTCTTCACATATGGGTATCGTAGGTACCGACGGAGCCTGCGCAGGAACGCTCCCCAGCGTCCAATAGGAAAGCTTTTGGGAGCATCCCACAGTGCCTGCGTGCTGCCTTCCCGCCATTCCAACTCTCCCTCTTCAGTTGAGTTTATAGCTGAGAAGAAAGGAGAGGAGAGTAAGAGAGAGATAGAGAGACAACTCCTAGGGGAGGTGGGTGGGTTGTGAAGACATAATTCCTGTTCCTGATCACCTGTTACAGATGAGTAACTACGCTATCTCCAGGAACAAGCAAGAATGTAGTCTTCACATATGGGGACTCCCCAGCTGAAAGATGCCAGGGAGATGGCCCCAGGAAGCTACAAAGCCATGGTGAGATGGGTCATGCTTCCTCCCATGGATCTCTGGCATCCCATCCGGGATGGTGAGTAGGAGTTGTACTAAGTCTGAAAGAGATGCTGAAGAACAGCCTGGCCAAACAAGGCATCCCGATGGGAGTCCTTGTCTAAGCAATAGTGGGCTGTAAAGGTGTGCACCGAAGCCCAAGTCGCCGCTCTACAGATGTCGTCAATAGACACAGAAGGAAGGTTAGCCACAGAGGCTGCCATGGCTCTCACATTGTGAGCTGTGACATGGCCCTGGAGAGGAAATCCCTTACTCTCATAAGCGAAGGATATGCACTGAGCAATCCATCTAGAGAGAGAGTTCTTTTGGAGACTGGAAGTCCCAAATAACTAGAATCAAAAGCAACAAAAAGCTGAGAAGATTTTCTATGTTGCTTGGTTCATTGTAGGTAAAAAGCTAAAGCTCTTTTACAATCTAAGGTATGAAGGTTCCTTTCTGCATTAGAGGCATGAGGCCTAGGAAAGAATACAGGAAGGTAAACTGCTTGGATTAAATGAAAAAGCGAAACCACCTTTGGCATAAAGTGAGGATGAGTCCTAAGAACAACCTTATCAAGGTGAAATCTTGTATAAAAGGGTCAGCCACTAAGGCCTGTAACTCACTAATGCGTCTTGCAGAAGTGATTGCAACTAGGAAGATGACCTTCGAGGATAGAAACTTTAGAGTTGTAGTGGCTAAAGGCTCAAAAGGCGGTTTTATGAGCTGCCCGAGAACAAGATTCAAATCCCATGCCACCGGTGGTGGCCTAATGGGAGGTTTTGTTAAGAGTAGACCTCTCATAAATCTTGCTCTCATAAATCATTAATCTAGCCAAATTAATATGAATAAAATACAGTCTCTAAAATGCTTGTATGCAAATGCCAGAAGTCTAAAAAATAAGATGGGAGAGTTAGAATATAAAGCACTAAATGAGAGGTTAGATATGATTGGAATATCAGAGACATAGTGGAAGGAGGACAACCAGTGGGACACTGTGATACCTGGGTACAAACTATATCGTAATGACAGAGCTGATCAAATTGGTGGAGAGGTTGCGCTCTATGTTAGAGAGGGCATTGAGTCAGAAAGGATTAAAGTTTTGCAGGAAACAAAATTTGCTGTAGAATCTCTATGGATTGAAATTCCATGTAAAAAGGGGAAGGCGATGGCAGTGGGGGTGTACTATCGACCGCCTGGCCAGAATGAACAAATGGATGATGAAATGCTCAAAGAAATCAAGGAAGCTAACAAAAGTTACAGCGCAGTAATAATAATGGGTGATTTCAATTACCCCGGTATCGACTGGGTCAGTGTCACGGCAGGACATGCTAGGGAGATAAAGTTCCTAGATGGCATAAATGACTGCTTCTTGGAGCAGCTGGTTCATGAACCGACCAGAGGGGAAGCCATATTAGATCTAGTCCTTAGTGGAACACCAGATCTAGTGCAAGAGATAAGGGTGTTGGGGCCACTTGGCAATAGTGATCATAGCATGATCGCCTTTCATTTAATTAGTGGAGGAGGGATAGTACGGAAATCCACAGTACTACCTTTTAACTTTCGAAAGGGAGACTATGATAAAATAAGGAAAATAGTTAAGAAAAAACTAAAAGGAGCAGTTGCAAAGGTTAAAGACTTACATCAAGCTTGGGTGTTGTTGAAAAATACTATCTTGGCAGCCCAGACCAGCTGTATTCTACGCTTTAAGAAAAGTGGAAGGAAGTCCAAAAAACTGCCAGCATGGTTTAAAGGTGAGGTCAGAGAGGCTGTTGTTGCCAAAAAAGCATCTTTCAGGAAATGGAAAAAAGAGACAAACGACGAAACCTGGAAACAGCACATGCACTGGCAAGTCAAATGCAAGGCATTGATAAAGCAGGCAAAGGGAGAATTTGAGAAGAAGCTTGCTGTGGAAGCAAAAACGCGAAATAAAGACTTTTTCAAGTACATTCGTAGCAAAAAACCTGTGAGAGAGTCAGTTGGTCCATTAGATGATAGATGAGTTAAAGGGGCACTAAGAGGCGACAAGGCGATAGCTGAGAGACTGAATGAATTCTTTGCTTCGGTCTTTACTGAGGAAGATGTAGGGATGTTACCCATGACTGAAGTGGTATTTAAAGGTGCGGAAGAATTGAAGGAAATATCGATACATCGAGATGATGTATTACAACTATCAGATAAACTGAAGAGTAGCAAATCACCTGGGCTAGATGGTATACATCCAAGGGTGTTGAAAGAACTGAAATATGAGATTACAGACCTGCTATTAGTAATCTGTGAACTATCATTAAAATCATCTCTAATACCTGAAGATTGGAGGATCGCCAACGTAACACCAATTTTTAAAAAGGGTTCCAGGCGTGATCCGGGAAACTACAGACCGGTGAGCCTCAAGTCAGTACCGGGAAAAATGGTAGAAACCATCAGAGAGAATAAAATTACTCAGCATCTAGATAGTCATGGCCTAATGGGAGACAGCCAACATGGCTTTAGACAAGGAAGATCTTGTCTTACTAATCTGTTGTGTTTTTTTGAAAGTGTGAACAAACAGGTGGACAAAGGTGAGTCGGTTGATATAGTGTATCTGGACTTTCAGAAAGCCTTTGACAAGGTCCCTCATCAGAGACCTTTGGCAAAACTAAAGATTCATGGGATAGTAGGCAGTGTACTACTGTGGATCAAGAACTGGTTAAAAGATAGAATGCAGAAGGTTGGGCTAAATGGCCAATTTTCCCAATGGAGAAAGGTGAATAGTGGTGCATCCCAGGGATCTGTGCTGGGTCTGCTGCTTTTTGACATATTCATAAATGACCTGGAAAGTGGAATAACGAGTGAGGTTATCAAATTTGCAGATGACACAAATCTATTTAAAGTTGTTAAAACCCAAGAGGATTGTGGAAAATTGCAAGAGGATCTTGATAAATTAGAAGACTGGACATCAAAATGGCAGATGAAATTTAATGTGGACAAGTGTAAAGTTATGCACCTAGAGAAGAACAACCCAAACTATGGTTACACAATGCAAGGTTTCACATTAGGAACCACCACCCAGGAAAAAGATTTAGGCATCATTGTGGATAACATGTTAAAACCCTCGGCCCAGTGTGCAGCGGCAGCCAAGAGAGCAAATAGAATGCTAGGTATCATAAGGAAAGGAATGGAAAATAAAACAAAAGATATTATAATGCCTCTGAATCGTTCCATGGTGAGACCGCACCTTGAATATTGTGTGCAATTCTGGTCGCCGTATCTTAAAAAGGATATAGAGTTATTAGAAAAGGTTCAGAGAAGAGCCACCAAAATGGTACAGGGGATGGAAGGATACTCCTATGAAGAAAGGCTAAAAAGGTTAGGGCTCTTTAACCTGGAAAAGAGATGGCTGAGGGGAGATATGATAGAAGTCTATAAATTCATGAACGGAGCGGAACGGGTAAACGTAGATCGATTGTTTACGTTATCAGAATATAGAAAGACTAGGGGACATGCAATGAAGCTACAGGGTAAACTATTTAAGACTAATAAAAGAAAATATTTTTTCACTCAACGTGTAATCAAACTCTGGAATTTGTTACCGGAGGATGTAGTAAAGGCTGTTAGTGTAGCTGGGTTTAAAAAAGGTTTGGACAAGTTCCTGGAGGAAAAGTCCATAAACCATTATTAAGACGGGACCCAGTACAAGCACTGCGGAACCTGTGTCTTTTGGGGAAACTGCTAGGTACGTATGACCTAGATTGGCCACTATTGGAAACAGGATACTGGGCTTGATGGACCTCGGTCTGACCCAGTATGGCATATCTTATGTTCTTATGTTGCTACGAGTGGATGAGAGGAAATAGGTTGTCCATCTAGAGGCTTGCAAGAAGCTGCAATAGCACTAAGATGGGCTTTTACCGAATTGGTCTTAAGACCAGAATTTGACAAATAGAGGAGATACTCCAGTAGCGATTCCAAAGGTATCGAAAGAGGGTTAAGTCCCTTTTGAGAACACCATATAGTGAAACGTTTCCACTTGAAGGCGTACGACCACCTTCTGGAGGGCTTTCTAGAAGCCTGAAGGATATCCTTTACCTGTTGAGAAAGGTTGATATCCTGAAGTTCTAGGCTTTCAACAACCAGGCCCTGAGATGCAGGGACTGGGGATTCGGGTGCCATAGCATCCCGTTCACTTGGGAGAAAAGATCTGGAGCGTAACCCAACTCCAGAGGTGTGGCTTGAGAGAGACGTAGAAGCAGAGGGTACCACGTTTGCCATGGAGCTATGAGTATCATTTGACCTCTGTCTCTCTGAAGCTTCAATAGTGTTTTGGGAATGAGGGGAATGGGTAGGAAGGCATAGAGGAAGTCCTGACCCCAGTGGAGGAGGAAAGCATCCCCTGCCTGACAGTTTTGAGCTGGAATTCTGGAACAGAATTGGGGAAGTTTGGCATTCTGTGGACTTGCAAAGAGGTCTATGTATGGGGTCCCCCAGATTTGAAATACTCGGGCAAGCTGGTCCGAGTGAAGAGACCACTCGTGTTGCAGCAGTACTCGGCTGAGTTTGTCTGCCCAAAGGTTTTGAATGCCCGGAAGATATACCACTAGGAGGTGGATTTGGTGCTCTCTGGCGAGGGCCCAGTCGCAAACCTTGGTTGCATAACGACAGAGAGCCTGCTCTGCCCTGCTTGTTCACATAGAACATGGCTAATTGATTGTCGGTCTGGACCAGGACTGTCTTGTAGCTGAGCTGGGCTTGGAATACTCGAAGAGCATGGAAAATTGCTCTGAGTTATAGGAGGTTTATGTGAAGACAAGCCTCCTGTGGTGTCCAGAGACCATGGGTGGAGAGATCGTGCAAGTGGGCCCCCCATCCCAACTTGGACGCATCTGTTGTTAGGTTGGCCTGAAACAGAGGCTGATGGAAAGGAGAGCCTATGAGAAAGTTTTCCAGCAGTTGCCACCATTGGAGGGACAAAATGAGACATGTGGAGTTTCTGATTTTGTCCGACAAGCGACCTGAGGCCTGTGTCCACTGAGAGGAAAAGATCCACTGTGCTGCTCACATGTGAAGGTGAGCATAGGGAACCACATGGACAGTGGATGCCATATGTCCCAGCAGCTGGAGCATTTTCCTAGCAGTCAGAAAGGATTTCTCCGCTGCTTGGGAAGCCAGCTGTACTATACGAAGACAGCGGGGCTGTGGGAGGAAAGCCCTTGACTGTCTGGTATCTAGGCGAGCTCCCATGAATTCTAGGGACTGAGAAGGAACAAGATGAGATTTTGGGAGGTTTATGACCAATCCCAAGTAGCAAAGGATTCGCATTGTGCGGGACAGAGCGAAGCTGGCTTCTGGAGCCGTGGACGCTCGAATGAGCCAGTCGTCCAAGTAAAGAGTAGTTACTTACCTCTAACAGGTGTTCTCTAGGAGCAGCAGGAATCAGTCCTCACATATGGGTGACATCGACGTCGATGGAGCCCCCGCGGAGCATTTCCCCAGCTTTCTATGAAAGCCTTTGGGAATACTTCACGCATGCACGGTCCCCTTCCCGCCTAAAGGTGCCATCTTGCTCAGTCAAATGACATAGCTAAAAAACAGCACACAAAAATGTAAGAATAAACTATGTACAACTGCAACTCCCAGGGGAGGAGTGAGGGTTGTGAGGACTGATTCCTGCTGCTCCTGGAGAACACCTGTTACAGGTAAGTAACTACACTTTCTCCAGGAACAAGCAGGAAGTCAGTCCTCACATATGGGTGACTCCCTAGCTCTGGGCTACCAGGAACCCAGGCTGAACAAGATTACTCCCTCTAGTCCCAGCATCAAAGAAAGGCTTTGCACTGAAAGAACCTCCACCGGTAGCCCAACGGAGGGCTGGAGGGCAGGAGTTGACCAAACCTCAAAGAGATTCCGGAGTACTGCCTGGCCAAAAGCACTGTCCCTACGGGACTCCCTCTCCAGGCAGTAATGGGCCACAAAAGTCTGGCCTGAGGACCAAGTTGCAGCCCTGCAGATGTCTGCCAATGGTACAGAGCGGAGATGAGCTACTGAGGCAGCCATAGCCCTTACACGGTGGGCCGTGACCCGACCCTGCAAGGGAAGGTCAGCCACCCTGTAAGCCCAGGTGATACAGTCAGCCACCCATATGGACAAGGTAAGCTTGGACACAGCTAATCCCAAATTATTAGGGTCAAAAGAGATGAAGAGCTGAGTAGCCCTTCTATGTCCCTGCGTACGGTCAAGGTAGAAGAATAAGGCCCTCCTACAGTCCAGGGTATGCAGGACCGCTTCAGCCTGGCTTGCATGAGGCCTAGGGAAGAATGTTGGAAGAACCACCTCCTGATTGAGGTGGAAAGAGGAGACAACTTTTGGGAGGAACTTTGGATGAGTCCTAAGGACTACCCTGTTCCTATAGAATCGGGTGTAAGGCCTGTCACAGACCAGGGCCTGAAGTTCACTCACTTGTCTGGCCGAGGTTAAGGCTACCAGGAAGAGTGTCTTCCAGGAAAGGAAGCGGAGAGGACAAGTAGCCATCGGCTCAAAAGGTGGGCGAGTCAGTTGTTGCAAGACCACATTCAACTCCCACTCAGGGGCTGGAGGACGGACAGGAGGCTTGAGCAAGAGCAAACCCCTGAGGAACCGGGACACCAAGGGGTGAACCGACAGAGAGTGTCCGTCCACCAGAGAGTGGTGAACTGCCAGAGCTGAGAGGTGGACCCGAACAGAATTGGACTTAAGGCCCCGATTGGACAAGTGCAGCAGGTGCTGAAGCACTACTGGTACAGCACAGGAGAAAGGATCTCTGTACGCAGCTGACACCACACAGAAAATCTTTTCCATTTCAGGGCATAGGTTTTCCTAGTGGACTGCTTCCTAGAGGCCAGGACAACCTCTTCAACTTCTGGAGGTAGGCCCCAAGGAGCCAAAACTACCCTTGCAGCCTCCAAGCCATCAAATTGAGAGATTTGAGATTTGGGTGCAGAAGAGAACCTTGATCCTGAGAGAGAAGGTCGGGCTGCAACCCTAGAGGCAGTGGGGGGTCCACGGCCAGTTGAAGCAGAAGTGGAAACCAAGGTTGCCTCAGCCACCTGGGAGCTACTAGTAGTACCGAGGCCTTGTCCTTTAGAACCTTGAAGAGGGTTCGGGCCACCAGAGGCGTGGGAGGAAACGCATATAGGAGGCCCTAAGACCAGGAGAACAGAAAAGCATCCGCTGCCCATCTCATGGGATGCGGGTGCCTGGAACAGAACCTGGGCAGTTGCCTGTTCAGGGGACTGGCAAAGAGATCTATGGATGGAAGTCCCCATTTCAGGAAAATCTTCTGAACCACTAATGGGTGGAGTTGCCATTCGTGGGGCTGCAGAACTCTGCTCAACCGGTCTGCCAGGCAGTTCTCCTGGCCAGGGAGGTAAACAGCTTTGAGAAACATGTGCTTGAGCGCAAACAAGCAAAGGTCCTGTGCCTCCTGACAAAGGAGCCTGGACCCAGTGCCGCCCTGCTTGTTCACATAAAACATGGCTACTTGGTTGTCCATCTGTACTAAGACAGACTGATGAGCCAGGTTTGGAGAGAAAGTCTTGAAGGCTAAGCGAATAGCCCGGAGTTCCAGTAGGTTGATCTGTTGGGTGGCCTCCCAGGGAGACCACAGGCCCTGGGTGCACTTGCCCAGACAATGTGCTCCCCAGCCCTGCAGAGAGGCATCGGTGGTCAACACCGTGAACCCAGGAATCTGAAAAGGCACCCCTTGCAGTAGATTGGGGGGGTGCAGCCACCAGCGTAGGGAGTTCAGGAATGGTCTGGACACCCTTACTCTGTCTCTGAGGCGACCTGTGGACTGTGTCCACTGAGTCCTGAGGCACCACTGTGCAGGCCTCATACGGAGTCGGGCATTGGGTGTCACATGCACTGTCGAAGCCATGTGGCCCAGAAGCCGCAGCCAGAATCTGGCGGAAACCAGTGGCCTGTGGAGAAACTGGTTTGCCAAGTCTATCAGTCTTTGGTCTCTGTCTTCTGGCAAGAAAGCCTTTGCCTGCAGAGAGTCCAGCCTTGCTCCTATGAACTCTAAGTTGTGGGAGAGAAGCAAAGTGGACTTTGCGAAGTTTATGACAAAACCAAGGTGTTGAAGAAGAGAAATAGTTCGGAGGGTGGCTTGCCTGGCCTCCTGGCACGTCTGACCCCTGATGAGCCAGTCGTCCAGATAGGGGAAGACAAAGATACCCTGATTTCTCAGGTAGGCCGCCACCACCGCCAGACATTTGGTAAAGACCCTGGGGGCGGAGGTGAGGCCGAAAGGCAGCACTCTATACTGATAATGGTTTCCTCCCACAATGAACCTGAGGTACTTTCTGTGGTCTGGATGAATGAGGATGTGAGTGTACGCATCCTTTAGATCTAAGGAGCATAGCCAATCTCCCTGCTGGAGGTAGGGCAGAAGTGTTCCAAGAGTAAGAATCTTGAACTTTTCTTTCTCTAGGAACTTGAGATTTCTGAGGTCGAGAATAGGCCTGAGGCCTCCGGTTCTCTTTGGTATGAGGAAGTACCTGGAATAGAAACCGTGACCTTGGAGGTGGGGAGGCACAGGCTCCACCGCCTTGTCTCGCAACAGACCCTGAAGCTCTTGAAGGAGGAGGTCTGTGTGGAGAGGAGGCCTTGGAGGCTTTCCAGGGAAGTAAGGAGGAAGCAGCTGATGGAAATGAAGCATATAGCCCGAGTGGACTATGCTTAAGACCCAACTGTCTCCTGTAATATGTGGCCACCTGTGGGCAAAACAGGGTTAGTCGATCTCCTGTGCAGGGATGGGACAGCAGAGATGGAGAGGCTATGCCTTGGGGGTCAAAAACCCCCACCCTGCTGAGTGGGAGCAGGAGCCTGAGGCTTGGGAGCCTTCTGCCTACGGGGCCCATGTCCCTGCCCCTTGGCCTGCTGACCCTGTGGGGGAGCTGGGGAGGCCTGGTAAGGTGGGAACTGTTTGTAGGCAGTCACCTTCCACAGGCAAAAGAACTTTTTACCCGAGCCCTTCTTTTTATGAGAAGGGGCAGAAGTCTTTCTAGACAGCCTTGTCCTCGTGAGGTGCTCGGTCTCGAGCTGTGCAGCCTTCTCGGCCATGGGCTTGCCAAAAAGGTTCTCACCTCGGCAAGGGACATCGACCAACTTGTCTTGAACCCATGGCTCGAGATCCGATGACTGCAGCCATAACTGGCATCGAGCAGCGATGCCGGCTGCCGCAACATGGGTCGAGGCCTCGAAGCCATCGTAGGCTGTACGGGACATGAACTTAGAGCATTCCCGGATCCCCGAGGACAAGGACTTGAACCTCTGCAAAGGTTCCCTGGAAAGACCAGCAGAGAACCCGGCAAGCTCCTTCGCCAGGTCCCGCAAGTTGCTGTTGTTGTTGTTGTTGTTAAGTGCCGTCGAGTCGGAGTCGACTCATGGCAACCCTCTGGATAGCTATCCTAAATTGTGTTCGGTCTTCAGTCAGGCGGCTCATTGTTGACAGACTGGTACCCGTAGCTGCTGTTATTGTATCAATCCATCTCATTGCTGGCCTTCCTCTTTTGCGTTGACCTTCAATCTTGCCAAGCATGATGTCTTTCTCTAATGATCTCTCTCATAAGAACATAAGATATGCCATACTGGGTCAGACCAAGGTCCATCAAGCCCAGCATTCTGTTTCCAACAGTGGCCAATCCAGGTCATATGTACCTAGCAGTTTCTTCGCATGATGTGTCCAAAGTATGAAAGTCGAAGTCTTGTCATCTGAGCTTCTAACGAAAGTTGGTAAGACTGGACATGGCAAGCAAGCATCGAGCCCTGGAAGCACTTTCTACCAAACGCATCCAGGTTTCGGGCCTCCCTGCCAGGGGGCACCACGGAGTGCATCTTCTGACTTTTCAGACGATGCATGGCCGATTCCACCACCATGGAATGGTGTGGTAGCTGCGCCTTTTGAAAACCAGGGCTCTTACAGAGTTGATAAATGGAATCGACCCGCTTGCTCAGAACCGGCGCCGAGGCCGGTGCCTCCCACATCCGGAAGAGGAGCCGTTCCAGCATCGGAGGAACCGGCACAGTAAAGGCCTCCTTCGGAGGAGAGTCATACTGGAGGGCCTCGAGCTCTTCGGCTCTTCGGCTCCTCCTCCGGGTCCGCGCGGATCGCCAAAGCAGTGGCCATATCCCGAACGAACTCCGAGAACCGGGTATCCTCCGGAGGGGATCTACTCCGGGGCTCAGACTGCGGTGAGTCCGATGGGACGCACCGAGTCTTGAAGGTATCAGGGGACTCCTCGTCCTCCGTCTCCCAGGCGGACTCGTCCGAAGAGGAGTCGGGCTCTGACCGCGCGGGGCCCGGCAGCACCCGCCCCGACGCCGAAGGCACCGGCGTTGACACCCTCGGTCCCGACCGGGAGGTCGAGGGTGACCGCGACCGAGGACAACCTCGAGCCTTCATGGTCTCGAGTATCGGCTGGGTCACCGGGGTCGACTTTGACGTCGATGTCCCGGTGGTCGGGGCAGATGCGCCAGCAAGGCTGGCCATCAGCACCCGCTGCTGATCCATGAAGGCAGACAGTCTGTACTCCAAGGCTGTCACAGCCTGAGACCCAGCTCAGGAGACTCAGCAGCCACCGACTCGGGCCCTGGCGGCGCCGGGCCCGACGTCGGCTCCCTGGGAGGAGAGTCCTCGAGGACAACAGGACTTACGTGTCCAGCAGACTCCGGCTCCACACGAGGCACTTTTGAGGGCTTCTCCTGTTCCACGGGCCAGGACGGCGGTCGGGGGTCCGAGACCTGGCCCTCGAGGGGCCAGGGACCTCCTCCGACACCGCCCTCATGAGCCATTTCTTCCTCTTTCACTCCCGCTCGGGGGACCCCCTGTCCGAGGAACCCTGACGATGCTCGGGGTCAGACTCCCGAGACATCGAGGCCTCAGACGAGGTCCGGGCCTGGCTGGAGGCCGAATCAGAGAAAAGCCTTTCTTTTTGATGCTGGCGACTTTGAAGTGCCTTAGTGGACATTTTGCCACACGGTACACAGATCTTAGGATCATGATCAGGACCGAGGCATCGAAGGCAGCAGTCGTGTGTGTCAGTGAGAGACATTAGTTTCTTGCACCGATCACACTTTTTAAAACCACTGGAAGCCATCGGGGAAAAAAGAGCCCCCACAAGGTCAAAGGACCGGCCTTCCATGGAAAAAGAAAAAAGGGTGCGAACGCCAGCCACGAAGGGCAAAAACCGAAAAAATGAGAACGGGCTCGATACCGGTGTACCGAACCCGGCAAAAAAGCGCGATGGAATCGCAGGAAATAGCAAGAAAAATCTAACTGTTATCCAGGTGAACTAGGACAGACGTCTGACGGGCTCCACAGAAAAAGAGAGACTGAGCAAGATGGCACCTTTAGGCGGGAAGGGGACCGCGCATGCATGCAGTATTCCCAAAGGCTTTCATAGAAAGCTGCGGAAATGCTCCGCGGGGGCTCCATCGACGTCGATGTCACCCATATGTGAGGACTGACTTCCTGCTTGTTCCTGGAGAAGGGAAGACGAATATCCCCAGAGTTCGCAGGAATGCAGCTACTACTGCCATGCATTTTGTGAAGACTCTTGGGGCAGAAGCCAGACAGAAAGTAAGAACCCTGTATTGGAAGTGTCTTCCTTGAAAAAGGAATCAAAGGAATTTTCTGTGATTTGGATGGATGAGAATATGTGTATATGCTTCCTTTAGATATAGAGAACATAGCCAATCCTGACTCTGAAGGTATGGCAAAAGTGTTCCAAGGGAGATCATTTTGAATTTTTCTCAGAACAAATATTTGTTCAATTCTCTGAGTTCCAGTATGGGTGTGTGCCCTCCTGTTTTCTTTGGGATGAGAAAGTAGGGGGAGTAGAACCCCGTACCCTGTTGGGGTATGGGTATTTCCTCTATTGCTCCCTGAGTAAGAAGTAATGCGACCTCTTGACCCAAGAGATTGGAGGCAGGAACTTGAGAACTGAACTTTCTTATGATTGTAGGAGGGAGCATGCTGTGAAAATGAAGTCTGTACCCCTCTCGTACATTGGACAGAGTCCAGTTTTCTGAAGTTATTTGATGTCATCTTTTGGCAAAATGGCATAACCTGCCGGGGATGGTGGAAGGTTCTGGACCTTGCAGGGGCAGGAAGACTAAGTTCTCCAGGAAAGAGTCAAAGCCCCTGAGGAGGCTGAGTCTGCTGAGCTGGTTGAGCTCTTGGGACTTGTGGTTTCTTTTGCTGTCTAGTTCGTTGCTGTCCCCTTTGGGGAATATGAAATGACAGTGCCCCTGCTGGGTATAAGAGGGGTAAAACTTCATTTTCTTGTTGAAAAAGGGTTTTTTGATTTTTTCTTTACTGGGTTGGCTATAGACCTTGATAGTCTGTTCAAGGTGATATTGTCAGAATCAATCTCATTAGCCTTTTCTTGCCAATTCTTGCCAAATAGATTTTCTCCTGTGCAAGGAATGTTTCCCAGTTTATCTTGTACCCATGTCTCTAAGTCTGATGCCTGATGCCTGAAGCCAGGCAATACGACGTGCACCAATGGAGATAGCAGAAGTTCTGCTGATGCACTAAAAGCAATCAAAGGTTGCACGATTCATAAACTTGGAAACATCCTGGGCATGTTTGACCAGAGTAAGGAAATCCTGTCTTTTATCCTCAGGAAGAAGAGGGCTCATTAGTTCTAAGCCTTCTGCAACCTCCTTGAGGAACATCCCCATGTAGAGGATGTAGGAGCTGATTCTGGCTGACAACATAGAAGATTGGAAGCATCGACGCCCAAAGGCATCGAGAGTCCTGGACTCAGGGCCTGGAGGATTGGAAGAATGTCTTTTTGTACTCTTAATCCTGCGCATTGCCAATTCCACTACCATTGAATGGTGTGGTAACTGAGTCTTTTGAAACCCAGGACAGGGTGGAACTCGATACATGGTATCGAGTCTCCGAAAGTGTGAAAATGTGGATAAAGCACAGTTACTTACCTGTAACAGGTGATCTCTGGGAACAGCAGGAATAAGTCTTCACATATGGGTGCATCGGTACCGACGGAGCCTGCGCGGGAACGCTCCCCAGCGTCCAATCAGAAAGCTTTTGGGAGCATCCCACAGCGCCTGCGTGCTGCCTTCCCGCCTTTCCAACTTTCTCTCCTCAGTTGAGTTTTATAGCTGAGACAAAGGGGAGAGAGAGGGAAAGGAAGAGAGATAGAAAGAGAGACAAATCCTAGGGGAGGTGGGTGGGTTGTGAAGACTTATTCCTGCTGTTCCCAGAGATCACCTGTTACAGGTAAGTAACTGTGCTATCTCCAGTAACAAGCAGGAATGAGTCTTCACATATGGGGGACTCCCTAGCTTTTGATGCCAGGGAGAGCCCAGAAGTTGTGTGTCCCTGGGACAGGGCTGCACTTCACCACCTGGATCTCTGGCATCCCATGAGGGATGGTGGGTAGGAGTTGATTAAGCATGAAACAGGTGTTTGAGAACAGCCTGACCAAACAAGGCATCCTGGTGGGAGTCCTTGTCCAAGCAGTAATGGGCTGTGAAGGTATGAACCGAGGCCCAAGTGGCTGCTCGACAGATGTCGTTGATTGACACAGAGTTCAGATGAGCCACTGAGGCTGCCATGGCTCTCACATTGTGAGCTGTGACATGGCCCTCCAGAGAAATGTTCTTGCTCTGATAGGCGAAAGAAATACATTGGGCAATCCAGTTGGAAAGAGTTCTCTTGGAGACTGGTTGTCCCAAATGAGAAGGATCAAAAGTAACAAAGAGTTGGGAAGACTTTCTATGTTGCTGTGTCCTTTGTAAGTAAAAAGCCAAAGCTCTTTTACAGTCCAGGGTATGAAGATTCCTCTCTGCACTTGATGCATGAGGCCCTGGAAAAAAGACAGGTAGGTAGACCTCTTGGTTGAGGTGAAAAGGCGAGACCACCTTAGGCATAAAATGTGGATTAGTCCTAAGGACCACCTTGTCATGATGGAACCTTGTATAAGATGGATTAGCTACTAGTGCTTGCAATTCACTGATGCGGCGTGCTGATGTGATGGCAATGAGAAAGATAACCTTCCAAGAAAGGTATTTCAAGGAGGTAGTAGCTAAAGGTTCAAAAGGCGGCTTCATAAGCTGACCAAGAACAAAATTTAAGTCCCATGCACCCAGTGGTGGTCTAATGGGAGGCTTTGTTAAAAGGAGGCCTCTCATGAACCTTGCCACAAGGGGATGAAACAGGTTGTCCATTTAGAGGCTTGAGTGAAGCTGCAATAGCACTCAGATTGACTCTTACTGAATTTGTCTTAAGGCCTGCATTAGACAGATGCAGGAGATACTCCAGCAACGATTCCAGAGGTATTGACCAGGGGTTAAGACCCCTTCCAGAACACCAGATGGTAAACCTTTTCCACTTGAAGGAGTAAGAACGTCTAGTGGAAGGTTTTCTGGAAGTATGAAGAACATCTTTCACTTGTTGAGAAAGCACAGTTACTTACCTGTAACATAGAAACATAGAAATATGACGACAGAAAAAGACCACATGGCCTATCTAGTCTGTCCTTCCATAACAACTACAACAGTCCACTTTTTGCCTTTAGAGATCCTCTGTGTTGGTCCCATGCTTTCTTGAATTCAGTTACTTTCCTCATCTCTACCACCTCCACTGGGAGACTATTCCACGGATCCACTACTCTTTCCGTAAAGAAATATTTCCGCATATCACTCCTGAATCTATCTCCCTTCACCCTCATCCCATGTCCCCTCGTAGCAGAACTTGCTTTCAATTGAAAGAGGCTCTCTCCCTGAACATTTATGCCACGGAGGTATTTAAACATCTCAATCATATCACCTCTATCCCGCCTTTCCTCTAAGGTGTACATATTAAGATCCTTAAGTCTGTCCTCATATGCTTTATAATGAAGCCCATTAATCATTTTGGTAGCAACCCTCTGCACCGACTCCATCCTGTTCACATCCTTTTGAAGGTGCGGTCTCCAGAATTGCACACCATACTCCAAATGAGGTCGCACCAAAGACTTATACAGAGGCATTATCACCTCCTTTTTTCTGCTAGCCATTCCTCTCCGTATGCACCCAAGCATCCTTCTAGCTTTTGCTGTCGCCTTTTCCACCTGTTTAGCTACTTTAAGATCATCAGACACAACCACGCCTAGGTCCCGCTCTTCTTTAGTGGACAAAAGTACTTCACCTCCTATACTGTATTGCTCCCTTGGATTGCTGCAGCCCAAATGCATGACCTTACATTTTTTAACATTAAATCCCAGCTGCCAAATTCTAGACCATTCTTCAAGCTTAGCTAGATCCCTCCTCATGTTATCTACCCCTTCCTGGGTGTCTACTCTATTGCAGATTTTGGTATCATCCGCAAAGAGGCAAACCTTACCCGACAGCCCTTCCGCTATATCACTAACAAAGATGTTAAAAAGAATTGGACCAAGGACAGATCCCTGGGGCACACCACTGGTAACATCCTTCTCCTCAGAGTGAGCTCCATTTACTTGTACTCTTTGTCGCCTCCCACCCAACCAATTTCTAACCCAAGCAGTAACTTTAGGGTCCATCCCTAGGGTGCTCAGTTTGTTTATAAGTCGCCTGCGAGGAACAGTGTCAAAGGCTTTACGGAAATCTAAATACACCACATCTAAAGCTCTCCCTCGGTCCAACTCCCTGGTCACCCAGTCAAAAAAATCAATCAGATTTGTCTGACAACAGGTGATCTCTGGAAACAGCAAGAATAAGTCTTCACATATGGGTATCGTCGGTACCGATGGAGCCTGCGCGGGAATGCTCCCCAGCATCCAGTAAGAAAGCTTTTGGGAGCATCCCACACCACCTGCGCGGTGCCTTCCCGTCTTTCCCAACCGCCTCTCTCCAGTTCGAGTTTGAAAGCTGAGACAAAGAGAGAGAGAGGAAAGGAAAGATAGAGAGATACAACTCCTAGGGGAGGTGGGTGGGTTGTGAAGACTTATACCTGCTTTTCCCAGAGATCACCTGTTACAGGTAAGTAACTGTGCTATCTCCAGCAACAAGCAGGAATGAGTCCTCACATATGGGGACTCCCTAGCTGCAGATGCCAGGGAGAAACCCCAGGTTGTGTGTCCTTGAAAAGGACTCTACCTCCCCCCATGGATCTCTGGCATCCGACCAGGGTAGGTGGGTAGGAGTTGATTAGGAATGGAACAGGTGTTTGAGAACAGCCTGACCAAACAAGGCATCCCGGCGTGAGTCCTTGTCCAAACAGTAATGGGCTGTGAAGGTATGAACAGAGGCCCAGGTGGTCGCTCGACAGATTTGGTCGATGGACACAGAGTTTAGACGAGCCATTGAGGCTGCCATGGCTCTCACATTGTGAGCTGTGACATGGCCCTCCAGAGAAATGTTCCTACTCTGGTAGGCGAAAGAAATACACTGAGCAATCCAGTTGGACAGTGTTCTCTTAGAGACTGGAAGTCCTAAATGAGAAGGATCAAAAGCAACAAAGAGTTGAGAAGACTTTCTATGTTGCTGTGTTCTTTGTAAGTAAAAAGCGAGAGCTCTCTTACAATCCATGGTATGAAGATTCCTCTCTGCATTTGATGCATGAGGTCCTGGAAAAAAGACAGGTAAATATACCTCTTGGTTCAGATGAAAAGGCGAGACCACTTTAGGCATAAAGTGTGGATTGGTCCTGAGGACTACCTTATCATGATGGAACCTTGTATAAGGAGGATTAGCCACCAAAGCTTGCAACTCACTGATGTGGCGTGCTGAGGTGACTGCAATGAGAAAAATAACTTTCCAAGAAAGGAATTTCAAGGAGGTGGTGGCTAAAGGTTCAAAGGGTGGCTTCATAAGCTGGCCAAGAACCAGGTTTAAGTCCCATGCCACTGGAGGTGGTCTAATGGGAGGTTTAGTTAAAAGAAGGCCTCTCATGAATCTTGCTATGAGAGGATGAGAGGAAACAGGTTGTCCATTGAGAGGCTTGAGGGACGTTGCAATAGCACTCAAATGGACTCTTACTGAATTCGTTTTCAGACCTGCATGGGATAGATGCAGGAGATACTCTAGTAGAGAATTCAGAGATATTGCAAGAGGGTTTAGACCTTTCCCTGAACACCAAATGGTAAATCTTTTCCATTTGAAAGCATAGGAACGTCTAGTAGAAGGCTTTCTAGAGGCATGAATAACATCTCTGACTTGCTGAGAGAGATGAAAATCTTGAAGGTCTAGGCCCTCAGCAACCAAGCCCTGAGATGGAGCGACTGGGGGTTTGGGTGCCACAACGTTCCCTCTTCCTGGGACAGAAGGTCTGGTGCAGAGCCCAAGTCCAGGGAAGGAGCTTGAGAGAGATGCAGAAGTAGAGGGTACCACACTTGGCGTGGCCAATGTGGTGGTATGAGGATCATGGTCCCTCGATCTCTCTGAAGCTTGAAAAGTGTTTTGGGAATTAGGGGAATTGGTGTTAAGGCATAAAGGAAGTCTTGACCCCAGTGAAGGAGGAATGCATCCTTGGCCTGAACTCCCTGACACGGAATTCTGGAACAGAACCGCCGAGAGAGCTCTCCTCCCCCTTCGGCGCTCCTGCCCTATCAGGGCAGTGGGAGCAGAACACCGGGCTCCATTTAAGCGGCGTCCCTCGCCTCCGGAGGGAGCCGCGACCGCCGAGAGAGCTCTCCTCCCCCTTCGGCGCTCCTGCCCTATCAGGGCAGTGGGAGCAGAACACCGGGCTCCATTTAAGCGGCGTCCCTCGCCTCCGGAGGGAGCCGCGACCGCCGAGAGAGCTCTCCTCCCCCTTCGGCGCTCCTGCCCTATCAGGGCAGTGGGAGCAGAACACCGGGCTCCATTTAAGCAGCGTCCCTCGCCTCCGGAGGGAGCCGCGACCGCCGAGAGAGCTCTCCTCCCCCTTCGGCGCTCCTGCCCTATCAGGGCAGTGGGAGCAGAACACCGGGCTCCATTTAAGCAGCGTCCCTCGCCTCCGGAGGGAGCCGCGACCGCCGAGAGAGCTCTCCTCCCCCTTCGGCGCTCCTGCCCTATCAGGGCAGTGGGAGCAGAACACCGGGCTCCATTTAAGCAGCGTCCCTCGCCTCCGGAGGGAGCCGCGACCGCCGAGAGAGCTCTCCTCCCCCTTCGGCGCTCCTGCCCTATCAGGGCAGTGGGAGCAGAACACCGGGCTCCATTTAAGCAGCGTCCCTCGCCTCCGGAGGGAGCCGCGACCGCCGAGAGAGCTCTCCTCCCCCTTCGGCGCTCCTGCCCTATCAGGGCAGTGGGAGCAGAACACCGGGCTCCATTTAAGCAGCGTCCCTCGCCTCCGGAGGGAGCCGCGACCGCCGAGAGAGCTCTCCTCCCCCTTCGGCGCTCCTGCCCTATCAGGGCAGTGGGAGCAGAACACCGGGCTCCATTTAAGCAGCGTCCCTCGCCTCCGGAGGGAGCCGCGACCGCCGAGAGAGCTCTCCTCCCCCTTCGGCGCTCCTGCCCTATCAGGGCAGTGGGAGCAGAACACCGGGCTCCATTTAAGCAGCGTCCCTCGCGGGCGCGCCCGCGCCTGGCGGGCCCGCGCCTGAGGGCCTCGCCAGAGGGCCCTTTGGCGTGGCCCTTAGGCGCGGCACAAAGGCGCAAAAAACCCCCAACAAAAAACGGGAAACGACAAGCCCAACGCCAAAAGGACCCACATTACATCCAACAGCGAAAACACCTCAACCACTACCAAAAACACCACCACCAACCCCGCAGAGAACAAGACCTCACCACCCCAAGAACACAGGTACGGCACGAAGGCGAGCAGAGCAGAAGGAAACAACCAAGTGAAACAGCAACGTCGACAGCATCACAGCAGAACCCAACAAGGAGCAGACCGAGACGAAGAACGACAGAACCGCAAGTAGAATTCTCACAGAACATCACACATCTACCACCACCAAACTCTCACCTCCACTACACACGCCCTCCCTCCACGGGACAGGCTCCCTCCACGGGACAGGCTCCCGCTCCAAGGCACCCTCCGCAGATCCGGCTCTCACTTCACGGGACAGGCTCCCTCCACGGGACAGGCTCCCGCACCAAGGTACCCTCCGCAGATCCGGCTCTCACTCCACGGGACAGGCTCCCTCCACGGGACAGGCTCCCGCACCAAGGCACCCTCCGCAGATCCGGCTCTCACTCCAAGGGACAGGCTCCCTCCACGGGACAGGCTCCCGCACCAAGGCACCCTCCGCAGATCCGGCTCTCACTCCACGGGACAGGCTCCCTCCACGGGACAGGCTCCCGCGCCAAGGCACCCTCCGCAGATCCGGCTCTCACTCCAAGGGACAGGCTCCCTCCACGGGACAGGCTCCCGCACCAAGTTCAGCTCTCCTCAAACAGACAACAGACGACAGACGAAGATCTAAGAAAACAGACCTCACCCTAACAGAACATCACAAAAAACCAACATGCACACCACATACTTTCTCCCCCTCTACCTACTTGTCACACAACTCACCCCACCAACCACACACCTACACTTCCCACAAGCAAACACAACATGGCACCCCCCAACTGCGTTACAATATTTAGTACCACAACACACACAAAGAGACACTCAGAACATCCCAGACAAAGCGACCAATCAAACACAAATCAAACCCCCACACCTGCACAAAGGAAGCACAGGTATCAGCAACCTCCTCAACAAAGACAACAACGATTGAGCTCATAAACGCCAGATCCGTCCGCAACAAGATACACACTCTTGTAGACCACATAGAAGAGCGACAGCCCGACATAATATGCATCACAGAGACATGGCTCAATCCTACCGACAATGTTCTACTCAACCAACTCGTACCGGACAACTACTCAGCGTACAACTGCCCACGCACCCACAAGCGTGGAGGAGGAGTCCTGATAATAGCAAAAACAAAACTAAAGTTCAAGACACAGAACCTCACCGATACACAGAAATGTAACACAATCAGCATCAAGAACAAGAACATTGCAATCTGCCTAACCTACAGAGCACCCAGAGCTCCACCCGACGAACTAGCCTTCGCACTCGAAGAAGCCTGTGCCATAACGACAAACAACAAACCAGCACTACTGATTGGAGACTTCAACCTCAAGTCCACCAATGCCAAAGACGCAGAGGCCTTCCTGCAAGCAATGACCTCACTTCAATTCACACAGATAATCAATGCACCAACGCACAGACATGGATCATCCCCAGACCTCATCTTCGCATCTAATTACCTAACATCAAGAGACCTAATTTCTCCCCCCACCATCACCCCAGTGCCATGGTCTGACCATTACTTAATCGAGACAAAGCTGCGATCACAAGAGGATCAGACAAGCGAAAGAGCAAATCTCTCATACACACAAAGACGATTCAAGCACTTCGACAGGGACGAATTCATACAGGACACAATACCACACCTGAACATTACTACAGATGACCTGGAGGAACAAGTTTCCAGCTGGAACAGCATTTTAGCGAACGCCGCCAAAACACCTGATGACAGGACCGAGAAACAGCATCACAACAAGAGACAAAACAAACCATGGTACTCAGCAAAAATACGACAGGAAAAGAGGGAGCTCAGGAAGATCGAACGGAGATGGAGAAAAAACAAAGCAACCGCCGACCAGCATCTTTACCTAACAAAGCAAAAACAATACAATGACCACATCAACCAATCAAAGAGGGAATACCACACAAACATGATAAATACTTCCATCAACAAACCCAGAGAGCTGTTCGAAATAGTAAAGATCCTCACAAAAGAGCAAACAACAGAAGGGGAAGTACAAGTTGATCCACAGGAATTCGCCAACCACATCAAAGAAAAATTTCACTCCACAGAGCGAACAACACCTAGTGGGACCACCCTGACGGACGTACACCCCAGAACCTGGGGCACATTCTACTCACCCTCAGCAGAACAGATATCCCACATCATCTCTACAATCAACACAAGCACTGCTCCTACAGACCCATGCCCAGTGTCATGGGTCAAAGCCACCAAATCAAGCTTCATCCCCACCATACATAAAGTAGTACACAACTCACTCACTCAAGGACTCATGCCAAAGCAGCTAAAACTTGCCTCAGTAAGACCAATCGCAAAGAAAACAACACTCGACAAAAAAGATCCAGCAGCATACCGACCAATCTCCAGCATACCCTTCCTCGCAAAAATCATCGAAAAGACGGTTCAACTTCAACTTCAGGAACACATCGACAAACACGAAACACTTGACGACAACCAACACGGATTTCGCCCCAACCATGGAGTCGAAACACTACTGATATACCTCTTCGACAGCATCCTGAGAATAATTGACAACACCAGGAATGGAATCATAATGATCTTCATCGACATCTCCTCTGCTTTCGACACAGTGGACCACAACACACTCCTGGAAAGACTAAAGATCACCGGTATACACAGCATCACACTGAAATGGTTCCACTCGTACCTAACGGAAAGACAACTGCAGGTCAAGGTGGGACACAACACCTCCCGACCCATAAATGTCCGACAAGGAGTACCTCAAGGATCCGCACTCTCAGCACTCCTATTTAACATATACATCCAACCAATATGCAACATCATGAAAGAGAACAACATCCAATACACAATATATGCAGACGACATCATGATATACACCCCGATATCAATCGACAACCCGGACTTCTCTAAGATAACAGACTGCCTCACCCAGATGACGAGTTGGTGTCAAAACAACAACCTCGCAATAAACTACAACAAGACCGAAGCTTTAATCATCACCCGGAACCAAAGCTTCATACACCCACCAAATATAAAGATACAAAGCACCACAATACCAATAAGGTCAGAGGTGAGATACCTCGGAGTTACTCTGGACAATCAACTCAATCTCAAGCCACACATAGACAAAACAATCCAGAAGGCCTACTACAAGATGCGAATCATCAGGAGACTGAAACCACTCCTCGCCCCAGATCACTTCCGAACCGTTTGTCAAGCCCTGATAACACCACTACTGGACTTCTGCAATCCAATATACCTCGGACTACCGAAACAAGCCCTCAAACCACTCCAACTGGCACAAAACACCGCAGCACGAATCATATCCGGAACCGCAAGACAGGAGCACATCACACCCACCTTAAAGGACTTACACTGGCTCCCAATCGGTGCACGCATCAGATACAAAACCATCATAAACCTATTTAAGATAAAACAGCACACATCAGCCAACAGCCTGCACACCCTCATACAACCAGACACCAGCACTCGTCCTAGAAGGAAACAAACACACAACCGAGTCAGCACCCCAAGTGAATACAAAAACACACGCAAAGACACAACGGACAGAGCACTCTCCATGGCTGCTCCAACAATATGGAACAAACTACCAGACGATTTGAGGGCAACCACAGACCTCAAGGACTTTAGAAAACAGTTGAAAACCATGCTGTTCATAGAACACTATGGACACATCACATAACCCCAGAGAATGTATAACAGCACATAACCCCGCCTAAACAATGTATGTATAGAAAATGTATTTAGAACCACTGTATATAGCCCACGTTGTACATAGCGCATACTAATCTAGCACACAATACAACACTCACCCAACTAAATTTCACCCTCACTGCATGTATAACACACTCACCTTACCCGATTGTTTGCTGTGATACCACCTTGATTATTAAGATAAGGCGGTTTAGAAATACTGTTAAATAAATAAATAAAAATAAATTCCACGGACTTGCAAAGAGGTCTATGTCCGGGGTTCCCCAAATTTGAAAAATCCTGGCTACCTGGTCCATGTGGAGGGACCACTCGTGTGGAAGCAGAACTTGACTGAGTCTGTCCGCCCAAGAGTTTTGAACGCCTGGAAGATATACTGCCAGAAGATGGATGTGATGCGCTCTGGCGAAGGCCCACAGTCGCAAAGCTTCATTGCAAAGCGACAGAGAGCCAGTCCCGCCCTGCTTGTTTACATAAAACATGGCTACTTGGTTGTCCGTATGGATGAGGACTGTCCTGTAGCTGAGCAGGGAATGGAACACTTTGAGAGCTAAGAATATTGCTCTGAGTTCCAAGAGATTGATATGCAGAGAAGTCTCCTGTGGAGACCAGATGCCCTGGGTGGAGAGATCCTGCAGATGAGCTCCCCAACCCATTGGAGAAGCATCTGTTGTCAGAATTGCTTGGGGTAGCGACTGCTGAAAAGGGGACCCCTGCAACAGATTTGGAGGGGACTTCCACCACTGGAGAGACCAAAATAGGCGACTGGAGTTTGCTATTTTGTCTGACAGGCAACCTGATGCCTGAGTCCATTGGGTGGACAAAGTCCATTGAGCTGCCCTCATGTGAAGGCGAGCATATGGAACCACATGCATGGTGGATGCCATGTGGCCTAATAGTTGTAACATCTCTCGAGCAGTTAAATGGGACTTTAACTGTATCTGGGAGGCTAACTGCACCAAGCTTAGGCAACGGGCCTGAGGAAGATAGGCCCTTGCAGTTGTGGTATCCAGCAAGGCCCCTATAAACTCCAGAGACTGAGTAGGGGTGAGATGGGATTTTGGGATGTTTATTACCAGTCCCAAATACTGAAGGACACACATTGTGCAGGTTAGAGAAATCTGAGCCTCTGACTGGTATGGAGCTCGAATGAGCCAGTCGTCCAGATATGGAAAAACGAATATTCCTAAAGTGCGTAGAAATGCAGCTACTACTGCCATGCATTTCGTGAACACCCTTGGTGCAGAGGCCAGACCGAAAGGAAGCACCCTGTATTGGTAGTGCTTTCCTTGAAAAAGGAACCGAAGGAACCTTCTGTGTGTTGGATGGATGAGGACATGGGTGTACGCATCCTTGAGATCTAGAGAACAAAGCCAGTCCTGACTCTGAAGATATGGCAGCAGAGTACCGAGAGAAATCATCTTGAATTTCTCTTTGAATAGAAACTTGTTCAATTCTCTGAGATCTAATATGGGTCTGTAGTCCCCTGTTTTCTTTGGAATAAGAAAATAAGGGGAGTAGAACCCTGAGCCCTGTTGAAGAAGGGGTACTTCTTCTATTGCCCCTTGGGCAAGAAGGGTAGCAATCTCCTGACCCAGAAGGTTGAGGAGAGATGTTGGAGAATTGAACTGTCTCACCATGGTGTGGGGAGGAAGGTTTAAGAAATGAAGCTTGTACCCTTCCCTTACAATGGAGAGGGTCCATTGCTCTGCTGTAATTTGCTCCCATCTGGGAGCAAAGTAAGACAACCTTCCTGGAATGGTGAGGGGCTCTGGTTCTTCCAGAGATAGAAAGGCTAAGTTCTCTAGTTGCAAGTCAAAGGCCCTGGGGAGGCTGAGGCTGCTGAGCCGTGGGAGGCCTGGCAGCCTTTGACTTAGCCTGTTTAGGTGGTTGCTGACGCTTTGCAGCAAAACGACCTGCAGAAGATGCCTGCTGACCATAAGCAGGATAGTATCTTCCCTTTTTAGAAAAAGGTGTCTTTTTGAACAACCTTTTCTTAGCAGGAGCAGAGGTAGACTTTGAAAGTCGATCCAAAGCAGAGTTCTCAGCATCCATCTGAGTGGCCTTTGCTTTCCAATCCCTGCCAAAAAGGTTTTCACCTGTACAAGGAAGATTTCCCAGTTCATCTTGGACCCAAAGTTCCAAATCAGAGGCTTGTAACCAAGCAATTCTGCGTGCACCTATGGCAATAGCCGAGGCTCTGCTTACACACTCAAAAGAGTCAAAGGCTGCACGGTTGGAAAATTTTGAAACATCTTGGGCATGTTTAAGCCAAGTGAGAAATTCCTGCCTTTTATCTTCTGAAATAAAAGGGGCTAAAGTCTGCAGATGATCTGTGACTTCTTTTAGAAGCATCCCCATATAGAGACTATAGGAGATGATTCTGGCAGCAAACATATTAGCTTGGAAAACCCTTCGGCCAAAAGCATCAAGGGTCCTGCATTCACGTCCTGGAGGATTAGATGAGTGTCTCTTTGCACTCTTTATTTTCCTCATGGCAGACTCTACCACAATAGAGTGGTGAGGAAGCTGAGACTTATGAAAGCCAGGACAAGGAGGGACACCGTACATGGTGTCTAATCTACGAGAATGAGGAGAGGTGGTAAGAAGAGTCTCCCACATGCTCAACATGAGATCATAGAGAATCTCATGAATAGGCAAAGTAGCTGCTTCTTTAGGAGCCTTAGGATATTGCAAAATATCTAGTTGCTTGGCTCTAGGCTCTGACTCAGGGGCCACTGTAATGGAGAGGCCCCTAGCCACTTCCCTAATGAAGTCCTGAAAAGACAAGTCTTCTGGAGGAGACATTCTTCGTTTTGGAGAATCAGACTCCTGAGGAAGAAGTACCGGTGCATCGACAGAAACCTCCGACTCATCAGAGTCTTCGGAGGAATCGAAGTATCGCCTGTCTGGATGCTCCTGTAAAGCCCGATACGCGTACCGAGTGGGATACCGACATCGGGAGTAAGCAGTACCGGTTCGGTATCGATGGGCATCATAGGACAGGGTACCGTTGCAGTAGACACCGAAGCCGATGTCGATGCAATCGGTACAGGCACCGGGAACGATGCCGGTGCCAGAGTCGGTACCGGCAACGGAGACTGTTGCAGTACCGGAGGCGTCGAAGCCTGCATAAACGCCGTTAGGGTGCGCTGCATGGACAGAATCTTCTGATCCATCGACGCCACCAGAGTCTGGATGTCGGTACCAGTGGAGGCCACCGGTACCCCAGAACACGGCAACAGGTGATCGGTCGAGGCCGAGCCATCGATGTCAACCTGTGACCCCATAGACAATGCTTTGGAAGCCGGAACGTCCCGCCGGGGTAATTTTGCCGGTGCGGAATCCTCGAGGACAAGCCCGGAGGCATCTCGATGCTTAGAGGGAGATTTGCCCTTCGAGGACCAGCTAGATTTATGTTTGGTTACCTGAGATCCATGGGAGGAAGAAGCAGCCCCGGAAGACGTCGATGCCACCGAGGCTGGATCAGAGGGAAACAGGGTACTGAGCTTGGCTGCTCGGTTCTGCCAACCTCTTTTAGACATCATGGTACAGGACACACAATCCATGATGGAATGGTCAGAACCCAAACATTTTAGACACCAGTCATGGGTGTCGGTGACAGAAATAGTACCGCCACACTTCGTGCACTTTTTGAACCCGGAAGCGGGCTTCTCCATGAGGAGAAAATATGTTCAAGCCTAAGGCCCAAACTGAAAATGCACAGTTGAAGAAAGAAAAGAAAAGACTGGCGGTACCGGTCTGACGTTGAAGAAGGCAGACACGACACAGAAAAATAAAGAAAAAAATAAAGAATTCTTCTGCGGTGACAGGAACACGACCTGCTGGCTCCGCGGAAAAGAAGAACTGGAGAGAGGCGGTTGGGAAAGGCGGGAAGGCAGCGCGCAGGTGCTGTGGGATGCTCCCAAAAGCTTTCTTACTGGATGCTGGGGAGCGTTCCCGCGCAGGCTCAGTCGGTACCGACGATACCCATATGTGAAGATTCATTCCTGCTTGTTCCTGGAGATAGAGGAAGATCCTGGAGATCTAGGCCTTCAGCAACCAAGCCCTGAGATGCAGAGACTGGGGATTGGGATGCCACAATTTTCCATCCTCCTGAGAGAGGAGGTCTGGAGCAGACCCTAACTCTAGGGAGGGAGCTTGAGAGAGATGTAGAAGCAGAGGGTACCACACTTGCCGTGGCCAATGTGGAGCTATGAGAATCATATGGCCTCTGTCTCTCTGAAGCTTGAATAGGGTTTTGGGAATTAGGGGAATGGGTGGAAAAGCATACAGGAAGTCTTGACCCCAGTGAAGGAGGAAAGCATCCCTTGCCTGTGAGCCCCCTGCGCCGGAGTTCTGGAACAGAACCGGGGAAGTTTGGCATTCCACGGACTTGCAAAGAGGTCTATGTCCGGGGTTCCCCAAATTTGAAAAATCTTTGACACCTGGTCCATATGTAGGGACCACTCATGTGGAAGCAGAACTCGACTGAGTCTGTCTGCCCAAGAGTTTTGAACCCCTGGAAGATAGACTGCCAGAAGATGAATGTGATGCTCTCTGGCGAAGGCCCACAGTCGCAGAGCTTCGTTGCAAAGCGACAGAGAGCCAGTTCCCCCCTGCTCGTTTAGGTAGAACATGGCTACCTGATTGTCCGTGTGGACAAGGACTGTCTTGTGACTGAGCAGGGTGTGGAAAACTCGTAGAGCAAGGAAGATTGCTCTGAGTTCCAAGAGATTGATGTGGAGACAAGTCTCCTGTGCGGACCAGATGCCCTGGGTGGAGAGGTTGTGAAGATGAGCTCCCCAGCCCATTGGAGAAGCATCTGTTATAAGAGTTGCCTGGGGTAGAGGCTGTTGAAAAGGACACCCAGCAAGAGGTTTTGAGGGGACTTCCACCATTGGAGGGACAAAATGAGGCGACTTGTGTTTGCTATTTTGTCTGACATGCAGCCTAATGCCTGGGTCCATTGGGTGGATAAAGTCCACTGAGCTGCTCTCATGTGAAGGCGAGCATATGGTACCACATGAAAGGTGGAAGCCATGTGGCCTAGCAACTGTAATATCTCTCGAGCAGTTAGTAGGGGTTTCAACTCTGCTTGAGAAGCTAACTGCATCAAGCGAAGGCAACGGGCCTGGGGAAAAAGGCCCTAGCCTTTGTGGTATCCAGCAATGTCCCTATAAACTCCAGGGACTGAGTAGAGATCAAATTGGATTTTGGGATGTTTATTACCAGCCCTAAGTATTGAAGGATACACATTGTGCAGGTTAGAGCAGTCTTGGCCTCTGATTGAGTGGGAGCTCGAATGAGCCAGTCGTCCAGATAGGGGAAGACAAATATTCCCAGGGTGCGCAGAAAAGCAGCAACCACTGCCATGCATTTCGTGAACACCCTTGGTGCAGAGGCCAGGCCAAAGAGGAGCACTCTGTATTGATAGTGCTTCTCCTGGAAAGCACAGTTACTTACCTGTAAACAGGTGATCTCTGGGAACAGTAGGAATTAGTCCTCACATATGGGTACGTCGGTACCGACGGAGCCTGCGCGGGAAAGCTCCCCAGCTTCCCAGAAGGAAAGCTTTTGGGGCCTCCCACTGCGCATGCGCGCTGCCTTCCCGCCTTCCTGACCAACTCTCCTCAGTTCGAGTTTAAAGCTGAGACAATAGAGAGAGGAAAGGAAAGAGAGAGAGAGATACAACTCCTAGGGGAGGTGGGTGGGTTGTGAGGACTAATTCCTGCTGTTCCCAGAGATCACCGGTTAAAGGTAAGTAACTGTGCTATCTCCAGGAACAAGCAGGAATAAGTCCTCACATATGGGGACTCCCTAGCTGAGATGCCCGGGAGATCCCCTGAAGGGTATGAGACCCTGAAAGGTTCCTCATCTTCCTATGGATCTCAGGCATCCATTCAGGGAAGGTGGGCTGGAGTTGTTCAAGAATGGAACAGGTGTCTGAGGACAGCCTGACCAAACAAGGCATCCCGGCGGGAGTCCTTGTCCAAACAGTAATGGGCTGTAAAGGTATGAACCGAGGCCCAGGTGGCTGCTCGACAGATCTGGTCAATGGACACAGAGTTTAGATGAGCCATAGAGGTGGCCATGGCCCTCACATTGTGAGCGGTGACATGGCCCTCCAGAGATAGGTTCTTACTCTGGTAAGCAAAAGAGAAACACTGAGCAATCCAATTGGACAGTGTTCTTTTAGAGACTGGAAGTCCTAAATGAGAAGGATCAAAAGCAACAAAAAGCTGAGAAGACTTTCGATGTTGCTGTGTCCTGTGGAGGTAAAAGGCAAGAGCTCTTTTACAATCTAGAGTATGAAGGTTCCTCTCTGCACTGGTTGCATGAGGAGCTGGAAAAAAGACAGGGAAATATACCTCTTGATTAAGATGAAAAGGGGAGACCACTTTAGGCATAAAGTGGGGATTGGTCCTAAGGACCACCTTATCATGATGGAACCTTGTATAAGGTGGATTAGGCACTAGAGCTTGCAGTTCACTGATACGGCGAGCTGAGGTGACTGCAATAAGGAAAATAACCTTCCAGGAAAGAAATTTCAAGGAGGTAGTGGCTAAGGGTTCAAAGGGTGGCTTCATAAGCTGACCAAGAAGCAAGTTTAAATCCCATGCCACCGGAGGAGGTCGAATGGGAGGTTTAGTTAAGGTTAGGCCTCTCATGAATCTTGCAATAAGAGGATGAGAGGAAACAGGCTGTCCATTGATGGGCTTAAGGGATGCTGCAATAGCACTCAAATGGACTCTTACTGAATTCGTTTTGAGTCCTGCATTGGAGAGATGCAGAAGATATTCCAAAAGAGAATTCAAAGGAAGTGCTAGAGGATTAAGACCCTTTTGAGCACACCAAATGGAAAATCTTTTCCATTTAAAAGCGTAAGAACGCCTAGTGGAAGGATTCCTAGAGGCATGGAGGATATCCTTCACTTGCTGCGAAAGATTGAAGTGTTGAAGGTCTAGGCCTTCAGTAACCAAGCTCTGAGGTGAAGGGACTTTGGGTTTGGGTGCCACAAAGTCCCCTGCTCCAGAGACAGAAGGTCTGGAGCCGCTCCCAAGTCCAGGGAGGGGGCTCGGGAGAGATGCAGAAGTAGAAGGTACCACACTTGGCGTGACCAGCGTGGAGCTATGAGGATCATGGACCCTTGATCCCTTTGAAGTTTGAACAGAGTCTTGGAAATCAAAGGAATGGGTGGAAAGGCATATAGGAAGCCCTGACCCCAATGAAAGAGGAAGGCATCCTTGGCCTGAACTCCCTGACACGGAATCCTGGAACAGAACCGGGGAAGTTTGGCATTCCACGGACTTGCAAAAAGGTCTATGTCCGGGGTCCCCCATTTCTGGAAGATTCTGAGTACCTGATCCATGTGTAGGGACCATTCGTGTGGAAGCAGAACTCGACTGAGTCTGTCTGCCCAAGAGTTTTGGATTCCTGGAAGATATACTGCCAGGAGATGGATTTGATGCTCTCTGGCGAAGGCCCATAATCTTAGAGCTTCGTTGCAAAGCAACAGAGAGCCAGTCCCTCCTTGTTTGTTTATGTAAAACATGGCTACTTGACTGTCCGTATGAATAAGGACCGTCATGTTGCTGAGGAGGGTATGAAAAACTCTGAGAGCTAGAAAGATTGCTCGAAGTTCCAAGTGGTTGATATGAAGGGTGGTCTCCTGTGGAGACCAAGTGCCCTGAGTGGAGAGATCTTGAAGATGAGCTCCCCAACCTGTTTGGGAGGTATCTGTTGTGAGGGTTGCTTGGGGCAACAATGGTTGAAAGGGGGCCCCCAACAACAGATTTTGAGTGTACATCCACCATTGGAGAGACCAAAAGAGACGTTTGGAGTTTGCTATTTGGTCTGAGAGAGCTCCGGATGCTTGAGTCCACTGGGTGGACAAAGTCCATTGAGCTGCTCTCATATCTAGGCGAGCATAGGGCACCACATGTACTGTGGAGGCCATGTGGCCTAATAGTTGTAGCATCTCCCTGGCAGTCAAGTGGCTTCTGGACTGGGTCTGGGAGGCTAAGTGCACTAGACGTTGGCAACGGGCCTGAGGAAGATAGGCCCTTGCAGTGGTGGTATCCAACCAGGCCCCTATGAATTCCAGGGACTGAGTAGGGGCGAGTTGAGACTTTGGCAGATTGATCACAAGTCCCAGATACTGCAGAATGCGTCTGGTGCGATCCAGGGAAGTCTGAGCCTCGGACTGAGATGGAGCTCGGATGAGCCAGTCGTCCAGGTATGGGAAACACAAAATTCCCAGGGCTCGTAGAAATGCAGCCACTATTGCCATGCATTTGGTAAATACCCTTGGAGCAGAGGCTAGACCGAAGGGAAGTACTCTGTATTGGAAATGTTTAACCTGGAACAGAAACCGTAGGAATTTTCTGTGGGATGGATGGATGAGTATATGTGTGTACGCATCCTTGAGATCTAGAGAACAAAGCCAATCCTGACTCTGTAGGTATGGAAGGAGAGTACCTAGAGAAAGCATCTCGAATTTCTCCTTGCATAGGAATTTGTTCAATTCTCTGAGATCTAGAATAGGTCTGTACCCCCCTGTTTTCTTGGGAATAAGAAAATAAGGGGAGTAAAAACCCTGACCCCTGTTGAAGAAGAGGAACCTCTTCTATTGCCCTTTGGGCGAGAAGGGTGGTCACCTCTTGACCTAACAGGTTCAGAAGAGAGGGGGGAGAATTGAAACATCTCACCATGGTATGGGGAGGAAGGCTGGAGAAATGTAGTTTGTAGCCCTCTCTGATGATAGAGAGGGTCCATTGTTCTGATGTGATTTGCTCCCATCTGGGAGCAAAATGAGTTAACCTTCCTGGAATGGTGAGAGGCTCTGGATGTTTTAGAGCCAGAAAGGTTAAGTTCTCTAGAGTTGAGTCAAAAACCCTGAGGGGGTTGGGACTGCTGGGCTGTAGCAGCCCCTGCAGGTTTTGCCCTGGCCTGTTTAGGCTACCGACGCTTAGGAGCAAAGCGAGCTGCAGAAGATTGTTGGCCAGTATTTGTAGCAAATCTGGTCTTCTTATAGAAAGGCTTCTTGAAAGATTTTTTCTTGACAGGGGCAGAGGTAGACTTAGAAAGTCTATCTAAAGCAGCATTTTCTGCATCCATTTGGGTGGCTTTGATTTGCCACTCCTTACCAAACAGATTCTCACCTGTACAGGGCAGATTTCCCAACCCATCCTGGACCCAGGGTTCTAGGTCAGAGGCCTGGAGTCAAGCAATTCTGCGAGCCGCTATGGCAATACCTGAGGCTCTGCTAGCACCCTCAAAGGAGTCAAAGGCTGCTCTGTTGGAGAACTTTGATATATCTTGGGTATGCTTTAGCAAAAGAAGGAACTCCTCCTTTCTATCCTCTGGGATAAAGGGGAGAAAATGGCGTATTTTCAATGCAATCTCCTTCAGAAACATGCCCATATAGAGGCTGTATGAATTGATTCTAGCAATAAGCATACTTGCTTGGAAGATTTTTCTACCAAAAGCATCCAAAGTCCTACATTCTCTCCCTGGAGGAGTAGAAGAGTGTCGTTTGGTACTCTTTATCCTTTTCATAGCTGACTGCACCACAATAGAGTGGTGAGGGAGCTGAGTTTTTTGAAAACCAGGAGAAGGAGGGACACGATACATGGTGTCCAACCGACAAGAATGTGGAGATAGGGTGAGAGGAGTCTCCCATAAGTCCATCATGTGTTCTTGAAGAATTTCATGAATGGGCAAGGTGACTGCCTCTTTGGGAACCTTAGAGTATCCTAAAATATCTAATTTTTTTGCTCTAGGTTCTTTTTCAGAGGTTACTGAAATAGAGAGACCTTTAGCCACTTCAAGGATGAAGTCTTGAAAGGACAAATCCTCTGGAGGAGACATGCTCCTCTTTGGAGAAGAGGGCTCTTCAGGTAGAGTTAGGGATACTTCAGCAGAGTCATCTGATGAATCAGAATCATCAGAAGACTCGAAGTATCGTCTGTTTGCTTCCAGGGATCGATAAGCGTATCGACCGGTATCGACATCGGGGGTACCCGGAACCGGATCGGTATCGGGGAAAACCCCAGAACCGGGATCTGTATCCTGGTCGATGTGGATGCCCTGGGTACCGGTATCGGTTGTGGTACCGGAACCGGAGTCGGTACCGCTGGCTGCGGTACCGATGGCGTCGCAACTCTAATAAAAACCATAATAGCCTGCTGCATGGATTGAACTGTATGATCCATAGACGCCACGACTGTCTGGATGTCGGTACCGGAAGATTGAGCCGGTACCCCAGAGCAGTCTAACAGGTCGAGGCCGTGCCATCGATGTCAACCTGTAACCCCATAGGAGCAGCTTTGGAAGCCGGAGCTTCCCGCCGGTGTTGTTTGGCTGGGGCAGAGTCCTCAGGGTCAAGCCCGGGGGCATCTCGATACTTGGAGGGAGATTTGCTCTTTGAGGACCTGCCAGAGGAATGTTTGGTTACCTGACATCCATCAGGAGAAGAAGACCTGGAAGATGTCGATGCTGGAGTATCTGTAGAAAACAGCATGTGAAACTTGGCTGCCCGGTTTTGTAAGCCACGTTTAGACATCAAACAACAGGATGGCCAATCCGGAATGGAGTGGTCAGGCCCCCAAACATTTAAGACACCATTCATGGGTGTCTGTGACTGATATAGTACCGCTACACTTGGTGCATTTTTTGAAACCAGAGGCTTGTTTCTCCATGAGGGAGAATTCTGTGAAGGCCTAAAGGCCTCACAGAACAAACACACCAAGTGGGGAAAATAAAAAAAATAAAAAATAAAAAAAATCTTAAGAAATAAAGAAAAAAGACCGGCAGTACCGGTCCGGAATCGGGGAAGGCAGACACGTGGTCAAAGAAACAAATTAAAATAACAACTTCTTCAGCGGTGACAGGAACACGACCTGCTGGCTCCGCGGAAAAAGAGGAACTGAGGAGAGTTGGTCAGGAAGACGGGATGGCAGCGCGCATGCGCAGTGGGAGGCCCCAAAAGCTTTCCTTCTGGGAAGCTTTCCCGCGCAGGCTCCGTCGGTACCGACGTACCCATATGTGAGGACTTATTCCTGCTTGTTCCTGGAGATAAGGAACCGAAGGAACCTTTTGTGAGTGGGATGGATGAGAACAAGAGTGTACGCATCCTTGAGATCTAGAGAACAAAGTCAATCCTGACTCTGAAGGTATGGCAGCAGAGTTCCTAGAGAAACCATCTTGAATTTCTCTTTGACTAGGAATCTGTTCAATTCTCGGAGATCTAAAATGGGTCTGAAGCCCCCTGTTTTCTTTGGGTTAAGAAAATAGGGGGAGTAGAACCCTGTGCCTTGTTGTTGAGAAGGCACTTCCTCTATTGCCCCTTGGGCTAGAAGAATGGCAATCTCCTGCTCTAATAGGCTGAGGAGGGAGGTTGGAGAATTGAACTGGTGCACTCTTGTGAGAGGGGGCAAGCTGGGAAAATGAAGTTTGTACCCCTCTCTTATGATGGAGTGTGTCCAATGCTCTGCTGTGAATTGCCCCCATCTGGGAGCAAAGTGACATAGCCTTCCTGGAATGGTGGAGGGCTCTGGTCCTTTTAGAGCCAGGAAGGCTAAGTTCTCTAGCAGAAAGTCAAAGGTCCTGAGGCGGCTGAGACTACTGGGCTGGAGCAGGCCTCGCAGCCTTTGCCTTGGTCTGTTTGGAGGATTGCTGACGTTTGGAAGGGAACTGAGCTGCAGAAGATGCTCTCTGACTATAAGCAGGATAGGATCTTCCCTTTTTAGAAAAAGGTGTTTTCTTGAACAACCTTTTCTTAGCAGGAGCAGCTGTAGATTTGGATAGTCTATCCAAAGCAGAATTTTCAGCATCCATCTGATTGGTAAGGATTGGCAAGCAAAAGCCAAACTGATTTTCACCTGTACAAGGGATATTTCCCAATTCATCTTGGACCCAGGTCTCCAAATCAGATGCTTGAAGCCAAGCAATCCTACGTGCACCTATAGCTATAGCTGAGGCTCTGCTTACGCATTCAAAGGAATCGAAAACTGCACGGTTGGAGAATTTGGATATATCCTGGGCATGTTTGAGCCCAGAGAGAAATTCTTGTCTTTTATTGTCAGACATAAAAGGACAAAGTCTGCAAATGGTCAGTGACTTCTTTTAAGAACATTCCCATGTAGAGACTATAAGAATTAATTCTCGCAGCAAGCTTGGAAGACTCTTCTACCAAAAGCATCCAGGGTTCTACATTCACATCCTGGAGGATTAGAGGCATGTCTCTTGGCACTTCTAATCTTTCTCATTGCAGACTCAACCACAATAGAGTGTTGAGGAAGCTGAGTTTTATGGAAACCAGGACAAGGAGGGACACGATACATGGTGTCCAACCTGCGAGAATGAGGAGAGGTGGTTAGAGGTGCTTCCCACATCCTTAACATGAGATCATACAGAATCTCATGAATAGACAAGGTAGCTGCCTCTTTAGGAGTTTTAGGATATTGTAGAATATCTAACTCCTTAGCTCTAGGTTCTGACTCTGGGGCTACTGTAATAGAGAGACCCCGAGCCACCTCTCTGATAAAGTCCTGAAAAGACAAGTCCTCTGGAGGAGACATCCTTCGTTTAGGAGAGGACTCCTCCTGTGGAAGAAGCATCGCTGCATCGACAGACTCTTCAGAATCCTCAGAGTCATCAGAGGAATCGAAGTATCGTCTGTCGGGATGCTCTGGCAAAGCCCGATACCCGTACCGACCGGGGTCGGTATCGGGAATCATCTGTACTGGGGTATCGGTACCGGAAGGCTGCAGAGGGCAGGGTACCGGCATGGCTGACACCGATGCCGATGTCATCGGTACCGGAATCAGTACCGATGGCGATACCGGAGCCGGTACCTGCGGAGTAGTCTGATGCGGTACCACGGGCGTCGATGCCACAAGGAAAGCCGCCAGACTGCGTTCCATGGACAGAATCCTCTGATCCATCGATGCTGCCAATGCCTGGAAGTCGGTACCGGTGGAGGCCACCGGTACCCCAGAGCATGGCACCAGGAGATCTGTTGAGGCCACGCCATCTAGATCGTCCTGGAACCCCGATGATGATGCTTTAGAAGCCGAAGCCTTCCGCCAGGATAATTTTGCCGGTGCAGAATCCTCGAGGGCAAGGCCAGAGGCATCTCGATGCTTAGAAGGAGATTTGCCCTTCGAGGACCGGCTGGATTTATGTTTAGTTACCTGAGATCCATGTGAGGAAGAAGCAGCCCTGGAAGACGTTGATGCCACCGAAGCCGCATCAGAGGGAAACAGGGTACTGAGCTTGGCAGCTCGGTTCTGTCGACCTCTCTTAGACATCATGGAACAGGACACACAATCTTTAATGGAATGGTCAGGGCCTAAACATTTGAGACACCAGTCATGGGTGTCGGTGACGGATATAGTACCGCCACATTTTGTGCACTTCTTAAAACCTGAGGCAGGTTTTTCCATATTTAAGGAAAAAGGTTTTGGGCCTAAGGCCCAAAACTGAAGTACACCTGAAGAAAAAATAGGTGGTCTTTTTTTTTTTTTTTAAGAAAAGAATAAGAACCGGCGGTACTGGTATAGCGTCGAGGAAGGCAGACGCGTACAGAAAAGAAATAAAGAAAAAATAAGGAAATTCTTCTGCGGTGACAGGAACACGACCTGCTGGCTCCGCGGATAAAGAACAACTGAGGAGAGACAGTTGGAAAGGCGGGAAGGCAGCACGCAGGCGCTGTGGGATGCTCCCAAAAGCTTTCTGATTGGATACTGGGGAGCGTTCCCGCGCAGGCTCCGTTGGTACCGACGTACCCATATGTGAAGTCTCATTCCTGCTTGTTCCTGGAGACAGGAGTTTCCCACATTCTCAGCATAAGATCACGGAGGATCTTATGAATGGGCAGAGCAGCTGCCTCTTTAGGAGCCTTAGGGTATTGAAGAATTTCTAATTCTTCTGCTCTAGGTTCCTTTTCAGGAGCCACAGTGAGTGTGAGGCCTCGAGCCACATCATGTATGAAATCCTGGAAGGACATGTCTTCTGGAGGAGACATTCTACGCTGAGGAGAAGGAGATGGATCCTCCAGAAGGTCTGCTCTGGTACCGGCAGAGTCAGAGTCCTCGGAATCGGATGATTTCAAAGTATCTCTGTTCCCGATGTTCGTGCAATGCACGGTACCGGTATCATTCTTAGTCGGTATTGGGGTGTCCCGGTACCGATGTTTCTATACCCGAGATGGACTCCAGGCTCGGCATAAGGGGAAGCATACCCGCCGAGGCCGCTGCAGTCGGTACCGGCACCGATGTCAATACCGATACTTGTGTAACAGTCTGAAATGGTTTCAGCAGTACCGAAGCTGTTAAAAGAGCCGCTAGACTGTGTTCAATAGCGACGAATCTTTGATCTATCGCTCCTGCCGATGCTTGGGTGTCGGCACCGATAGAAGCGGCCAGAACCCCAGAGCATGGCACCAGTAGTTCTGCAGAGGTGGAAGCCTCCAGAACATCCTGGAGCCCCGTTAGTGCTTTAGAAGCCGAAGCCTCCCACCGGGGCTGTTTTGCCGGTGAACTTTCCTCGAGGGCAACGCCAATGGCATCTCAATACTTGGAAGGAGATCTACCCTTTGAGGACCGGCCAGTCTTAGAAGACTTATGTTTAGTTACCTGAGATCCATGGGAGGAAGATGAAGCCCTGGAAGATGTTGATGCAACGGACATCGTATCCGCGGCAAAAAGAGTACTGAGTTTTGCAGCTCTATTCTGCAGGACTCTCTTGGTCATCTTTCTACAGGAGAGAGACTCCGATGGAGAATGGTCAGGTCCTAAACATTTAAGACACCAGTCATAGGTGTCGGTGACGGAAATGGTACCGCCACACTTAGAACATTTTTTAAAACCACTGGCTGGTTTTTCCATGTTTAAGAAAAATGGGCCTAGTGCCCAAAATGGCACCTAGCACCGAGAGGGGAAAGGCCCCTGAAGAAAAAATACTTCAGAAAGATTTTTTTTTTTTTTTTTTTTTTTAGAAAAGAAAAAAGAACCGGCGGTACCGGTAGATGTCGAATGAAGGCAGACGCGACCACAAGAAAACAAAAAAATAAAAAGAATTTTCTACAGTGACACAGTGTGCAACCTGTCAGCTCCGCGGAAAACGAAAAACTGAAGAGGGAGAGTTGGAATGGCGGGAAGGCAGCACTCAAGCACTGTGGGATGCTCCCAAAAGCTCTCCTACTGGACGCTGGGAAGCGTTCCCGCGCAGGCTCCGTCGGTACCGACGATACCCATATGTGAAGGCTACATTCCTGCTTGTTCCTGGAGATTGAATAGAATAAAATATAAAGTAATAATTACCACTTTTAAGCTACTCCATAACATCTCACCCTCATTCCTCACATCTAAGATTCACACTCAAGCAGAGACCAGGAGCAGAAGAAACAGCAATCAAAAACTTGCAATACCATCATCAAGCTGTAGAAAAAAACAAGTAACTAGCAAAAGAGCCTTCACTTAAACTGCACCCAAATTATGGAACCTTCTGCCAGTCCACATCAGGTCTATCAAAGACCTCCAAATGTTTAGGAAAGAACTAAAGACACTACAGTTTACCGAACACTATAACAATGCCTAAAATGCATCCCATTCATCCATATCCCACAGCCAATATAAATGTATATAGTTGATGTTATATATATAGCTCCCTATATAATAGCTTCCATTCCAGGCAGCTACTCTGTATATAGTTTAATGTTTTCTATACTGTAGTTCATTTTAATTGTTCTCTGTAACTGGTTTGTTCAATGTAAACCTCCCTGATCTCTGGAAGGGGAGGTATACAAAAACTGTATATTTAAGGTTCATTTGGATGTTAGATAATGGACCTAACAATACAGACCAAATTGGTGAAGTGGAATGACAATAAAATACCTGGCATATCTCATTTAAAAAAGTCAAAACTGAAAAGTTGAGAGTGCATATTTATTCACCCCTTTTGCTATGAAACCCCTATATAAGATCTGGTCCAACCAATTAACCACAAAACTCACATAATGGATTGATTAGGGTCCCCCTGTGTGCTATCTGTATCACATGATCAGTCACATGATGCTTGTATAAATATACCTGTTCTGAAAGGCCCCCGACTCTGCAACACCACTAAGCAAGCAACATGAAGACCAAAGAGCACTACAAACAGGTCAGAGACAAAGAGAAGTATGAATAAAGGTTGGGTTATAAAAAAAATATCCAAAATTCTGATTATCCCATGGAACAACATTAAATCCATGATAACAAACTGGAAAGAATATGGCACCAATACAAACCAGACCAGAGAAGGCCACACACCAGAACTCACAGACTTGGCAAGAGGGCATTAATCCGAGATGCTAGAAAGATAACACTGAAGGAGCTGCATAGATCCACAGCGGAGATGGGAGCATCTGTTCATACCACCACTTTAGGCCGTACACTCCACAGAATGGGGCTTTATGGAAGTGTGGCCCAAAACACAACCAGTGATTAAAGAAAAAAAAATAAAAAGGAACACACGTTTGGGGTTTATACAACAGCATGTGGCAGACCCCCCCCCCCCCCCCAACACATGGAAGAAGATTCTCTGGTCAGATGTGAAAAAAAGAGCAATTAATCTTTTGGACCATCATGGGAATCGCCCATGTGTGACGTTAACCCAACACTTCCCATCACCCCGCAAACAACGTTCTGACAGTAAAACATGGTGGTGACAGTATCATGCTGTGGGGATGGTTCTCATCATCAGGGACAGGCAAACAGGTCAGGATTGAAGGAATGAAGGCTGGCACCAAATACAGGGAAATATTTGAGAAAAAACTTTAGTCTGCCATAGATTTGGGACTGGAACAGAGGTTCTGTCTTTTTAGATTGTAAGCTCTTTTGAGCAGGGACTGTCTTTTTGTGTTTTCATTGTACAGCGCTGCGTGCGCCTAGTAGCGCTTTATAAATGCTTAGTAGTACGTTCACCTTCCAGCTGGCCAATGACCGTAAACATATTGCTAAAGCTGGTTTTAAGGGAAACATGTATAAGTCTTGGAATGGCCTAATCAAAGCCCAAACCTCACTCCAATTGAGAATCAGTGGCATGAGTTGAAGATTGCTATACACCAATGCAACCCATCTAACTTGAGGGAACTGGAACAGTTTTGCCTTGAAAAATGGTTGAAAATCCCAGTGACTAGATGTGCTAAGCTAATAGACATGCCCCAAGAGACTTGCAGCTGTAATTGCATCAAAATGTGTCTCAACAACTTATTGACTTTGGGGGATGAATATATATGCACGCTTTTTTGTTAAATGTTTTTTTTTTTTAATTAGTGTTTGTGACACAATAAAGCATGGTTACTCACTTGTAACAGGTGATCTCCGGGAACAGCAGGAATTTTAGTCTTCACATATGGGTATCGTCGGTACCAACGGAGCCTGCATGGGAATGCTCCCCAGCGTCCAATAGGAAAGCTTTTGGGAGCATCCCACAGCGTCTGCGTGCTGCCTTCCCACCTTTCCCAACTGTCCCTCTCCAGTTGAGTTTAAAGCTGAGACAAAAAAGAGAGGGAAAGAGAGAAAGAGAGAGAGATACAACTCCTAGGGGAGATGGGTGGGTTGTGAAGACTAAATTCCTGCCGTTCCCGGAGATCACCTGTTACAGGTGAGTAACCATGCTATCTCCAGGAACAAGCAGGAATGTAGTCTTCACATATGGGGACTCCCTAGATGCAGATGCCAGGGAGAAACCCCAGAGGTTGTGTGCCCTTGTGAAAGGGCTCCACTTCCCCCCATGGATCTCTGGCATCCTACCAGGGATGGTGGGTAGGAGTTGATTAAGTATGGAACAGGTGTTGAAGAACAGCCTGACCAAACAAGGCATCTCGGCGGGAGTCCTTGTCTAAGCAGTAATGGGCTGTGAAGGTATGAACCAAGGCCCAAGTAGCTGCTCGACAGATGTCGTCGATAGACACAGAGTGAAAATGAGCCATAGAGGTTGCCACGGCTCTCACATTGTGAGCTTTGACATCGCCTTCAAGAGGAAGGTTCTTACTCTCATAGGCAAAATAAATACACTGTGCAATCCAGCTGGAAAGTGTACTTTTGCAGACTGGAAGTCCCAAATGACTAGGATCAAAAGCAACAAAGAGTTGAGAGGACTTTCTATGTTGCTGTGTCCTTTGCAAGTAAAAGGCCAAAGCCCTTTTACAGTCCAAAGCATGAAGATTCCTTTCTGCATTTGAGGCGTGAGGCCTTGGGAAAAATACAGGAAGGTAAACCACTTGGTTTAAATGAAAAGGTGATACCACCTTTGGCATAAAGTGTGGATGAGTCCTAAGGACTACCTTATCATGATGGAACCTTGTATAAGGAGGATCAGCCACCAACGCTTGCAATTCACTGATGCAACGTGCTGATGTGATTGCAATAAGAAAGATGACCTTCCAGGAAAGGAATTTCAAAGAGGTAGTAGCTAATGGTTCAAAAGGCGGATTCATGAGCTGCCCAAGAACCAGATTTAAATCCCATGCCACCAGTGGTGGCTTAATGGGAGGCTTAGTTAAAAGAAGGCCTCTCATAAATCTCGCTATGAGAGGATGAGAGGACATAGGTTGTCCATTTAGAGGCTTGAAAGCAGCTGCAATAGCACTCAAATGAACTCTCACTGAATTGGTCTTAAGCCCTGTATTAGACAAATGAAGGAGATACTCCAGTAATGATTCCAGAGGTATCGCAAGAGGGTCAAGACCCTTCTGCGAGCACCATATGGTAAACCTTTTCCACTTGAAAGCATAAGAGTGTCTTGTGGAAGGTTTCCTGGAAGCATAAAGGATATCCTTTACCTGCTGGGAAAGGTTAAGATCGTGAAGTTCTAGGCTTTCAGCAACCAGGCCTTGAGATGGAGAGACTGGGGATTGGGGTGCCACAGCATCCCGTCCTCCTGAGAAAGGAGATCTGGAGCAGATCCTAACTACAGAGGCAGGGTTTGAGAGAGATGTAGGAGCAGAGGGTACCACATTTGCCGTGGCCAATGTGGAGCTATGAGAATCATATGACCTCTGTCTCTCTGAACCTTGAACAGGGTTTTGGGAATTAGGGGAATGGGTGGAAAGGCATACAGGAAGTCCTGGCCCCAATGGAGGAGGAAAGCATCCCTGGCCTGACAACCCTGAGCCGGAATTCTGGAACAGAACCGGGGAAGTTTGGCATTCAGCAGACTTGCAAAGAGGTCTATGTCCAGGGTTCCCCAAATTTGAAAAGTTTTGGGCACTTGGTCTGCATGGAGAGACCATTCGTGTGGAAGCAGAACTCGACTGTCTGCCCAAGGGTTTTGAATGCCTGGAAGATACACTGCAAGGAGATGAATCTGATGCTCTCTGGCGAGGGCCCATACTCGCAAAGCTTCGTTGCAGAGCGACACAGAGCCTGTTCCGCCCTGATTGTTCACATAGAACATGGCTGATTGTCCATTTGAACTAGGACTGTCTTGTAGCTGAGCTGGGTGTGGAATACTCAAAGAGCAAAGAAGATTGATGTGTAGATAGGTCTCCTGTGGAGTCCAGGTACCCTGGGTAGAGAGGCCTTGCAGGTGGGCTCCCCAACCCACCTGTGAGGCATCTGTTGTCAGAGAGGCTTGGGGTGGAGGTTGTTGGAAAGGGGACCCCACCAAAAGGTTTTGGGGTGACTGCCACCATTGGAGGGACAAAATAAGCCAATCTGAGTTTGTTATTTTGTCTGACAGGCAACCTGATGCCCGAGTCCATTGAGTGGATAAAGTCCACTGGGCTGCCCTCATATGGCGGCGAGCATAAGGAACCACATGCACGGTGGATGCCATGTGGCCTAGCAATTGCAATATTTCCCGAGCAGTGAGGTGAGGTTTTAGCACTGCTTGGGAAGCTAACTGCACAATGCGAAGACAGCGGGGCTGTGGAAGATAGGCCCTTGTCTGTCTGGTTTCCAGCAGAGCTCCTATAAACTCTAGAGACCGAGTGGGAGCAAGGTTGGATTTTGGGAAGTTTATGACAAGTCCCAAATACCAAAGGATGCGCACTGTGCGAGAGAGAGAGAAATCCTGGCCTCTGGCTCTGAAGGGGCTCGAATGAGCCAGTCGTCTAAGTAAGGGAAGACGAATATTCCCAGGGTGCGAAGAAATGCTGCCACCACAGCCATGCATTTTGTAAACACCCTTGGTGCCGAGGACAGGCCAGGCCAAAAGGAAGAACCCTGTATTGGTATTTATTTATTTTATTTATTTATTAACAATTCTTATATACCGCACTATTAGACATCAGCGCGGTTTACATTGAACAGAAAACATCCGACAGTTTACACATGTCTGGTCGTTACATTTAACAGGAAGTATAACTTGGCGAAATAGGGGAAACTAAATACAATGCAGGGTTATCTGATGATGGTAGTGCTTCCCTTGAAATAGAAAGCGAAGGAACTTTCGATGAGTTGGATGGATGAGAACATGAGTGTACACATCCTTGAGATCTAGAGAACAAAGCCAATCCTGACTCTGAAGGTATGGCAGCAGAGTTCCTAGAGAAATCATTTTGAACTTCTCTTTGAACAGGAATTTGTTCAATTCCCTGAGGTCCAAAATGGGTCTGTGTCCTCCTGTTTTCTTTGGAATAAGGCAATAGGGGGAGTAGAACCCTGTATTCTGTTGGAGAATGGGAACCTCTGCTTCTTGCCCAGGGGGCAATAGAAAAGTGACCTCTTGACCTAACTGGGCGTTGACAGAGGTCTGAGGATTGAACTGTCTTACCAATGTAGGAGGGGGCATGCTGAGGAAATGGAGCTTGTACCCCTCTCTTACAATGGACAGAGTCAAATTTTCTGCTGTTATCTACCCCCATCTGGGGGCAAAATGACATAACCTTCCTGGAATGGTGGAAGGCTCTGGGCCGTTCAGGGCCAGGAAGGCAAAGTTCTCTAGATAGGAGTCAAAGCCCCTGTGGAGGCTGAGTCTGCTGAGCCGGTTGAGGCTTAGCAGCTTTTGTTTTTCTTTGCCTAGGTTGTTGCTGCTGTCCCTTTTGGGCAGACTGACCTAAACGATGCCCCTGTTGGGTATAGGAGGGGTAAAACTTCTTCTTCTTACTGAAGAATGGTTTCTTGTAGGATTATTTCCTTGCAGGATCAGCTGTAGATTTAGATAATCTATCCAAGGTGATACTGTCAGCATCTATCTCATTAGCTTTTTCCTGCCAATTCTTGCCAAAAGAGATTCTCTCCTGGGCAAGGAATATTCCCCAGTTTATCCTGTACCCAAAGTTTCAAGTCAGATGCCTGGAGCCAGGCAATCCTATGTGCACCTATGGCAATAGCATAGGTTCTGCTTATGCACTCAAAACAGTCAAAGGCTGCACGATTTACAAACTTGGAATCATCCTGAGCATGTTTGACAAGGGCAAGGTAATCCTGCCTCTTATCAGGAAGGAGAGGGCTCATAAGCTCTAAATCTCCCGTGACCTCCTTAAGGAACATTCCATATATAATATATAGGAACTGATCCTAGCAGAAAGCATGGAAGCCTGGAAGGTTCGATGTCCTTGGAGCAGAGGCCAGGCCAAAAGGAAGAACCTCGTATTGGTAGTGCTTCCCTTGAAACAGAAAGCGAAGGAACTTTCGGTGAGCTGGATGGATGAGAACATGAGTGTACGCATCCTTGAGATCTAGAGAACAAAGCCAAAAGCAGTCAAAGGCTGCACGATTCCTGGAGCCAGGCAATCCTACTTGCACCTATGGCAATAGCATAGGTTCTGCTTATGCATTCAAAACAGTCAAAGGCTGCACGATTCACAAACTTGGAAATATCCTGGGCATGTTTGACAAGGGCAAGGTAATCCTGTCTCTTATCATCAGGAAGGAGAGGGCTCATAAGCTCTAAATCTCCTGTGACCTCCTTAAGGAACATTCCCATATATAAGATATAGGAACTGATCCTAGCAGAAAGCATGGAAGCCTGGAAGGTCCGACGTCTAAAGGTGTCAAGAGTCCTACACTCACGTCCTGGAGGATTAGATGCATACCTTTTTGCACTCTTTATCCTTCTCATAGCTGATTCCACCACCATGGAAAGGTGTGGTAATTGAGTCTTCTGAAACCCAGGACAAGAAGGAACTCGATACATGGTGTCGAGTCTTCGAGAGTGAGGAGAGGTGGTTAGAGGTGTTTCCCACATCCTTAACATGAGATCATGCAAGATCTCATGAATAGGTAAGGTAGCTGCTTCCTTGGGAGCTTTAGGGTATTGCAGGATTTCTAATTCCTTTGCCCTAGGCTCTTTTTCAGGAGCCACTGTGATGGAAAGACCTCAGGCCACATCTCGTATAAAATCCTGAAAGGACATATCCTCTGGTGGAGACATCCTACACTGAGGAGAAGAGGAATCCTCAGGAAGAAGTACTCTGGTATCAGCAGAGCTTTCAGAGTCTTCAGACTAATTCGAGGATTCAAAATATCTCCGATCCGGGCGATCGTGCAAGGCACGGTACCGGTACCGATCGAAGTCAGCATCGGATTGGTCCAGTACTGACTTGTCGATGCCGGATAGACACACATGACTCTGTCCCGGTAGAATACCTGCCGATGTCGATGCAGTCAGTGCCGGCACCGGAGTCGGTGCCAGTACCGGTTGAATTGTCTGAAGCGGTTACAGGGGCATCGAGGCCATGAGAAGAGCCGCCAGACTGCGTTCAATAGCCAAGAATCTCTGTTCTATCAACGCTGCCGATGCTTGGGTATCTGTACCGGATGAAGCGGCCGGTACCCCAGAGCATGGCACCAGTAGTTCTGCCGAGGTTGAATCCTCGAGAACATCCTGGAGCCCCGTTAGTGCTTTGGAAGCCGAAGCCTCCCGCCGGGGCAATTTTGCTGGTGAAAGTCCCTCAAGGGCAACACCAGAGGCATCTCGATGTCTAGAAGGAGATCTACCCTTTGAGGACCGGCTAGATTTATGTTTAGTTACCTGAGATCCATGAGAGGAAGACGAAGTCCTGGAAGACGTTGATAAGGCAAAGGAGAGCAAGGCTCCTGCAGACAACACAGAGGACACAACGAGCAGAAGCACAACGATGACCACAGTGGCTAGTAGTGGGGTTCTTCAATAAAAGGTTCTACTAGCCACTGCGGAGCCTCTGGAAGACGTCGATGCCATGGAAGCTGCATCGGAAGGAAAAAGGGTGCTAAGTTTAGCAGCTCGGTTTTCCAGGCCCCTTTTTGACATCATCCCAAAGGCAACACACTCAGAAATAGAGTGGTCAGGACCTAAACATTTGAGGCACCACTGATGGGTGTCGGTGACGGAGATGGTACCGCCACACTTAGAACACTTTTTAAAACCCGAAGCGGGTTTTTCCATTTTGAAGGAAAAAGTTTTGCCTAGTGCCCAAAATGGCACGTGGCACCTGAGGAGAAAATTACTGGAAAGACTCAAGAAGAAAGTTTTGGTTTTTTTTTAAAGAAGAAAAGAAAGAAGAACCGGCGGTACCGGTGTAGTGTCGAGGGAAGGCAGATGCGACCACAAAAAAGAAGAATAGAAGGGATTTTTTTCTGCGGTGACAGGATGTGTGACCTGTCGGCTCCGCAGAAAACAAAGAACTGGAGAGGGACAGTTGGGAAAGGTGGGAAGGCAGCACGCAGGCGCTGTGGGATGCTCCCAAAAGCTTTCCTATTGGATGCTGGGGAGCATTCCCACGCAGGCTCCGTCCGTACCGACGATACCCATATGTGAAGACTACACTCCTGCTTGTTCCTGGAGATCAGGATACTGGGCTTGATGGACCTTGGTCTGACTCAGTATGGCATATCTTATGTTCTAACTTTAACGTCAGCTTTCTGCATCAATCTAATAAAGTTCCATATGCAACCCAATAATAATTCATCACTCTCCCATATGTTTTAACTCTAATCACTTTCCTAACATTGCTCTACCTTATCTGTTAAAGGCCATGGTATCCTTAAAGTTCATTTTTACAAGTCATATGTTTAAGCCAGGGCTCGACAAATCCTGGGCACCAAGTCACTATGGTGCCTAGAAATTGGACCCTGGGGCTCAGGATTTCATGTCCTTGAAAGTGTATTTTTTGCGCTGGTGCTGCCTCAACTCCTGCACCTCAATCAGCTCTCTGCAAGTTGCTCAAGCCACGCAGCTCAAACTCATTACAGAGAGCCGATCATGGTGAAAAAGCAGCCCGGCCTTTTCAGTGCAGCTGCAAACAGTACCGCAGGAAGCCATAAGAGAGACAGTCACTGGGTGTTACGGGGTGGAGGGGGGGCATGAAAGAAAGAAAAACTGGGTGATGACTAGGGAGGGGAGGGGTTGGTTTATGAAAGAGATAGAGAGACTCTGGGAGAATCTATGAGAGCAAAAGAGAGAGACTGGGTGATAAGCTAGGGGAGGAGGTCTATGAGAGAGAGAGTGAGAGGGACACTGAGTGAAAGCAGAGTGCGGGGCTATGAGTGCTTTCTTGCTTCACATATTATCAAACCATGGTGACATGTGAAACAAAAAGGAAGTGCCCTCAAAAGTGCAGCTATAATGCTGACAACATACTCACTAGGGTTGCTGGGACTGGGAGAAGAGGGGTCAGTGCCTCCTCTTGCCTGTTAAGATCCCGATTTACAGTATTAAGCTTTCTTTTACCATAGAAAATGGGAAAACAGTAAATCAGGCCCTTAAAAAATGAACTGCAATACACCTTTTGGAGGGTGGGGGGACACTACGACAGAGGTCTCAACGGCTGTCTCCAAAATTTTTAAGCTTGCTCCTAGATTCCAAGAAAATTTGTCAAGGCCTTACTTAAGCAAACACCCAACCCACCACCTTCTATGTCCAAAATTTTGTAATAAACCTCATATAACTTGCACTCTCAGTTCTGATGAGGTGTTATCTTGACATACCTAAATCAATATTACCATATAATTAAGACTCAGCTGATTTTCTAATTGGTGCCAATATGATTTCCTCTGGACAGCTTCCAACTACCCCTACTGTTATAATTCCAGCTCTACTGTAGATATAAATGATTCCTTTTCCACTTCTGCAACTACATCAAAATTGAAAAACTAAGGTTTTCCAAGACATTTTTGTTGGCCCTTTAAGAAAGGTTACAAACCTAACCAAATATGACAGTTACAACATGGACTTACCCTTTACATTGAAGTTTTATGTACTTGATACCTTCTTTTTCTATATCATTCCTGTCATAAAACCTTGTGGTGTTTGTCAAATCTACTAAGAGTCCCATTTTCACCTAAAGTTAAAAAAATATATATATTGTTTTATTATACTTACATACCACCTCACTCAAAGATCCACCATGGTTTATAACTTCAAATCATCAACATTTCTTTCATAAACGTAAAATCATTTCAAAACCAAATCCTTTCTAAATCTAATCACAAACTCAGTTCCCATAAAAGCCTAATGAAATAGCCATGTCTTCAGACCCTTTTTATAGTTACTAAAATGTATACACACAAAGTTTAGAGAATAGAGCAATACAAATCTAGATACACACACACACTGTGGTTTTGGGAGCGAGCTGGAGTGAAAGAATATTGGGGGCAAGTAGAATAGAGGTTAGCTGGATGATCCTAAAAAGTTGGGAGTCAAAGAGAGAGGTCCTAAAAGATTTGTCACAAGGAATGCCTTTTGAGAAAAGGGATATATAAGAACATAAGATTTGCCATAAGGTACACCAAGCACAGCATCTTTACCATTCTCCTAGCTGTATCCCATGTCTACAGCTACTGGTTGTCTGTCTTGACTAGACTGTAAGCTCTGATGGGCAGGGACTGTCTTTTACATATGTCTGTGCAGTGCTGCATTCGCCTTGTAGCGCTATACAAATGTTCAGTAGTAGTAGTAGTAATTCTATCCTGTTTCTAACAGTGGTCAATCCAGGTCACAAGTACCTGGCAGAATCCCAAAAGGTGGACAGATTCAGTGCTGCTTATCACAGAGATAAGCAGTGGATTTCCCCAAATCCACCTTAATAATGGTTCATTGAGTTTTCCTCCAGAAATGCGTTCAAACCTTTTTAAACCCAGCTATACTAACAGCTTTTACCACATTCTCCATCATTGAATTGCAGAGCTTAATTATGCAGAGTGAAAAAATATTTTCTCCAATTTGTCTTAAATGTGTTGCTTAGTAGCTTCATTGCCTGTCCCCTAGCCTTTGCACTTTTTGAAATAAACAACTGATTCATTTTTACTTGTTCCATTTCACTCATTATTTTATAGAGCTCTATTATATTTATTTATTTATTTTATTTATTTATACACATTTATATACCGCATCTTCCAAAGTTCAGTTGCGGTTTACAATGAACAATAATTAACAAAGCAAGTTTGTTTTACAGGGAACGTCATATTATAACAGAACATATTTACAAGGAACATCATATTATATATAGAATATGCAGTCTAAACAGTGAGAGATAATACAGAACAGAATAAACTATATACAATTTTGTATATGTATATATATACATGGAAGTGAAAGGACATAAGCTGTGAAGTCATCATAAGTGTGTGTTATCTGTGTGGGTTAAGGGTTTTTGCTTGATGCAGACAGGTGCCTGTTTAACCTTTGTCTAAAGCAGGTGATGAGTTGTCTATGTTATAGTGTTTGTTGAACAGGTAAGTTTTCAATTTTTTACGGAGTTCCATGATCTCCGTTAGTGTTCGTAGTTCCTCTGGGAGTGAATTCCAGGTCATTGGGGCTATGTGGGAAAAGGCTCTGTTGTTTGTTGATTTAAGGGCTCTTGTGTAATCTTTCGGGATCTTTAATCTGTTCAATTGTCCTTTTCTGTGTGTGGGCTTAGATGGTTCTTTGTTTATTAAGTTACATAGCATAGTTGGAGCCATATCATATAAGGCCTTGAATGAAGTTATTATTGTTTTGTAGATTATTCTACTTTGAATTGGTAGCCAATGGAGGGAGGCTAGTATTGGTGATATGTGTTGGAGTGAGTTAATTTTCAGTATGATTCTGGCCGCTGTGTTTTGCGCTAATTGCAATCGTTTGATGTTTTGTTTTGATATGCCTATTAGAATTAGATTGGCAAAGTCAAAATGTGGAGTTATGGTGGCCTAGATTATGTTGATAAAGTCTTGTGTAAATACTAACGGACAAAGTTGTTTGAGGGTTTTGAGTTTGAAATAAATTTTCTTTATGGTATTGCTAATGTGAGTTTCCATCGTAAGGTGTGTATCTAGTATAACGCCTAGATATCTTATTTCGTTTTTTATTTTAATTTCTTGGTTTTGAAGTCTTATGTGTGTTGGGGGGGATATAGGATTTGTTCTTGGTCACGATTAGAACTTCAATTTTAGTGTGGTTTATGTGGAGGTTTTGTGCTTTTAGCCAGGTTGTAATTTCATTATAGCAGTCCGATAGGAGTTGTAGCGGTAGGTTGGGTATCGTGAATGGAATATACATCATAATATCGTCTGCGTATAGATGATATTTTACTCCAAATTTTTTGAATATGTTGCAGACTGGTTTTATGTAAATATTGAAAAGCAGAGCTGACAGCGCTGAACCTTGTGGTAATCCAATTTCTTGTTTCTATGTGGTTGAGTTTTGATTCCCAATTCTTACATTTTGCGTTCTATTATTTAGGTAGGATGGTATATCTCCCCTTAACCATCTCTTCTCCAAGCTGACGAGCTCTAACCTGTTCAGTCTGTCCTCATAGGAGCGTTATAATTTTGTTCACTCTTCTATGTATCTTTTCTAATTCTGCTATATATTTTTTGAGGTGCGGTAACCAGAACAGCACACAATACTCAAAGTGTGTTCGCACCATGGATTGATACAGAGGCATTATGATATTCTCTGCTTTATTCACCATTTCTTTTCTTATAATTCATAGCATTCTATTTTCTTTTTAGGTCACCACCGCACACTGAGCAGAGAATTTCAATGTATTATTTATTATGATGCCTAGATCCTTCTCCTGAGTCTAATGTGCAACCTTACATCATGTAGCTATAAATTGGATTTTTCTTTCCTACATGCATAACTTTGCACTTGTCCACATTAAATTTCATCTGCCATTTAGATACCCAGTCTCACAAGGTCCCCTTGCAATTTTCTCAGAATCCTCTTAACAACTTTGAATAATTTTGTGTCATCTGCAAATCTGATCACCTCACTTGTTCCCATTTCCAAGTCATTTATAAATCTGAAAAAAACTCTGTTTTCTATCTTTTAATCAGTTCCTAACCCATGACTTTTTAAGTTCCCCAAGATTCTCTCATGAGAATTTTGTGAAATGCTTTCTGAAATCCTAATATACTTAATCAACTGCTCTCCATCCAGGCCAGGTGATACTCTACCATCTAATTTGTCAAATTGCCCTATTACATCTTCCAGATTCACCAACATTTGTTTAATTTCCTTTTAATCATCACCCTTACATATCTTTTTTGGCATGGGTATCTCCCCGACATCTTCTTTAATAAGGATCAAGACAAAGAATTGATCTAATCTATCCGCCACGGACTTGGCCTTAGCGCCCCTTTTACCTCTCTATCATCTAATGGCCTAGTTGACTCCCTCAGGGATACACCTGGTTTGGAAAAGCTCATAGTTCCCTTCTTTTGGAGGGCTGGCAATTCATTCTTTCTATAGTTTAATTCAGATGGAAAACTTAGGTTCCCAAATCTCCTGCCTTAGATATACACAAGTTATGGAACTGTGAGAAAGCACAGTTAGTTACCTGTAACAGGTGATCTCTGGGAACAGCAGGAATAAGTCTTCACATATGGGTACGTCGGTACCGACGGAGTCTGCGCGGGAACGCTTCCCAGTGTCCAATCAAAACGCTTTTGGAAGCATCCCACCACGCCTGCGTGCTGCCTTCATGCCTTCCCAACTGCCTCTCCTCAGTTAAGTTTTAAAGCTGAGACAAAGAGAGAGAGAGGAAAGGAAAGAGAGAGAGATACAACTCCTAGGGGAGGTGGGTGGGTTGTGAAGACTTATTCCTGCTGTTCCCAGAGATCACCTGTTACAGGTAAGTAACTGTGCTATCTCCAGGAACAAGCAGGAATGAGTCTTCACATATGGGGACTCCCAAGCTGAGATGCCCAGAGGGAGTCCTAGCATGTTGCGGATGTAGAAGAGCCATGCTACTCCCCAGAACCTCAGGCATCCTGGGGATGGAGGGTAGGAGTTGAATACAGAAAAGGTGCTGTGGAACAGCTGAACTAGAACAGGACCTCTACAGAGAAGAACCCTGTAGAGAGGAGATCTAGTGGTAAAAATTGAGATATGGGCCTCCCTTGTTAGCATTGCAAGTCTACTGAGGTTGATATGGATCTGTTAGAAGAACCATTGGAAAACCTCAAGGAGTACCTCACTGAGAAGTAGAGGTAAGAAAAGTAGAAAAACAAGTGGAGGTCAGAACCCTTCAGGGTGAGAAATAGCCCCAGGGAGAAACTGGGGTAGGGAAAGAGAGGTAGGACTTCAGCGGAAGACGCAGAAGGTACCATTAAGAAAACATAAGCTGTGTTGGGGTCCAAGAAAAATCCAATCCTAGGACCAAAAGAAAAAAAAGAGTCTGACCTAGCTGGACTGGCAGTAGAAACAGTCCATGTAGGAGAGAAAGAGTGTGGAAAACCCCTGTATCTGATAAGAAGTTAAGGACAGACTTAGGAAGCGCTAAGCTTTAGATAAACTGAAGTTCCTCAATGTCTTTCCTGAATGGGTTAAGGAAAGAAAAAGGGTACATGGAGAACTTCAGGGGTACCTAACCCTGAAAGGTTATGGTAAGAAAAAGTTTGTTGATCACCACAGGAAGTGGTTATGTGTGTAGAACCCTAAGTATGCTGGTACAGCATTGATAGGGGTGGTGCCCATCTGTCAGGATCATATAGGAATGTATGAATATCTGAAAGTAAACAGACAGATAAGTATTTGAATACATATCTACCTAAAAGATATCTCTATAGAGACATATATATATATAGATAGATAGATAGATAGATATACATACATTCCTAAAGTTATACACATATAGAGTATATATGCATATATATACAGAGAGACCTGTATAGGCAGAAGAAACACAGATAGATATAAACAAATGTGTATATATATATATATGTATATGAATATGTAGGCATGTAGACAGATGTCTCCAGGTATGTGGATGAAGAAATGTCTATAGAAATTGATCCCCATAGGAGTATGGGGAGAGAAAAGATTCATCTAACAGCAAGGAGGGTGATACCCGCTTGAATAGATGCATCAAGAATCTTCTTTCCCTGGTTATGATTGAAAAAATAAGGGGAATAGTGTCCCTGACAAAAGAGAGTCTAAATCTGTTTCAGAATTTGAGCTCTTAAATAACCAGGATGGCCTACGTGGAAAAAGGCAGAGGATAACTTCAGTCTGCAGGCAGCAAGTCCAGATTTCTCCAGAACCGCAGTATGGAGAATGGATAGAGGACGTCACTGGAGGAAGATACCATAGTGACCTGTCTACAAGGGCAGATGGGTATCAGGCGTCCTTTAACTGCCACTGAAACAAAAAAGATCTCTGGCGAGAAGACCAAGGGGATATGGACCAAGCCAGGGAATTTGCCATTCTTTAGGTTGTCACGTGAAGAAAAGGCCTGAGCCTCAGGTCTCAAAAGAGATTTCAGATGAGATGGTAGGGGTAGGGAACACCTACCAGACATGAAAAATATGACTGGGGAAACCCCTCCTAACCCTCTGGGGTTATCTGCTAGACAAGATATGATGCTCTCTAGCAAGGGCCCATAGTGCAAAGCTACTCTGTAGAGTTGCAGAGAGCATGCTGCAGGTTAGTTAGAAGAAAAAACTGGCTGCTAAAAGCCAGTGGGTAAGAACTATTCTGCCAAGGACAAGGGACAAAGAATAGAAGTTAACCAAGCAGTCTGTGATAATAGGGTTTCCCAAACGAGGTTGATAACCTGTTTGGGGTTTAGCACTGAGGCTAGAAGAATAGCTAGTGGAAGAGAAGCCCTGGTTGTGTGGTGAACAGAACCAATGGCTAAACCACTAGGAATTAGTGTATCTGCAGCAACTACTAGGGCAGCGGGCGAAAAATTTCTTTTCCCATCTTTTTTAGATTGGAAAAAAGAGACAACAGACATAGTAGGACTATCTAGTGTCTGATGAGCTGCCCTAAGGAAATAAAGGGGGAGACAACTCTTAAATGGAGAATCCCCCTGTGGAACAGGTAGAGGACCATAGGGGCTTACCAGTGTAAAAGAGCCACTCTTACAAACCAGATGCTGTAGCAAGAGGGAGGTAAGAGAGAGGTGAAGGAGACTGACTATAAAGGAAGTCTCTGAAAGGTAAGATGATACATGCCAGTACAGGGAAACAACTGTCTTATTAATAGTTATTTCTCTTTTCCCGAAAAGGAAGAGAAACCTGTCAAGTGAGGGCAGGATCATCATGAAGACTCTTAGAGTAAAGGAAAAAACGTCTCAAGAAGAGACATCTTGAAAAAGTTAGGATAAATTTAGTGCAGATACTTCAGCAAAAAGAAGTAGACTGCCCCTGTAACCAGCAACACAAGGGGAAAAATGACTTATTTAAAACCCTGCGACTGCTGGGTTTGTGGACCCTGTTGAGGTTGTGGTTTCTTCAGACTAGGGCGATGTTTCCCCTGTTTGGGAACATCTGAATAATGGGCAGAAGAAGAATAAAACCTTTTCCCCCTAGGGGAAGAAAGCTGGGTAGGACATTTCCTACCAACTGGGAAAGAGGAAGGCGTAGAACAGCCTCTGGAAACAGGAATGTCAGTGGTTAACTGAGCAACCTGGAGTAAAGACTCCTTGTTAAAGAGATTTTCTCCAGTACAAGGAGTATTTCCCAGTCTTTCTTGAGCCCATTTGTCTAAGTTTGAAGCCTGGAGTCAGGCTTTACGTCGTGCCCCTATAGCTATAGCAGAAGTTCTGCTAACAGACTCAAAGGAGTCCAGGGAAGCACGAATAAGGAACCTAGATATATTGTGAGCATGACTAATCAGAGAGGAATAGTCTGCACTTATAGTCTCTTGAAGAAAAGGAGTCAAAGATAGTAATTTCTTTGTGACCTCATCAAGAGATAATCCCATATAGAAAATATATGAGAGAATTCTTGCTGAAAGCATGGATGCCTGGAAGGTTTGGCGTCCAAAGGCATCTAAAGTCTTAGACTCACTACCTGGCGGATAAGAAGAGTGCTTTTTAGTACTCTTCACCCGCCTCATTGCTGATTCAACAACAATGGAATGATGAGGAAGTTGAGTCTTCTGAAAACCTGGAGAGGAAGGCACCTGATATAGAAGATCAGTTGTCCTAGAAGGTGGGGGCACCGTTAAAGGAGCTTCCCATATTCGTAAAAGGAGATCCTGCAAGGAATGATGCAAAGGAAGCATGATGGTATCCTTTGCTGTCCCAGGAATATACAGGGATTCTGCATTGCCTTGTGTAGGATCCTGTCCAGGCATAGAAATGGCAAGTGATTTCATCATATCCATGAGAAAAGCTTAAAAAGAAAAATCCCCAGAGGGAAATTCTTTTGGATAGGCTAGATCTGCTGAAGAACTAGCATTGGCACCGGAGGATCTATCTAACCTTATAGGAATATAAGATCCTGAATGGTGGAGATCCCTAGAGAATGGTCGCCAGTACCGCAGGGGGTCGGGACAAGCAACAGTCGGTAGCATATCGTCCATGCTAAGGATCAATTCCAAACTCGGAATCGAGGGAAGCGAGCCTGAAGAGGGAAGCATGGAAGGCACCAACAGCCATGGTAATGTGGATACCGGTACCGACTCCGGCACCGTATCCGGTACCAGTGGATGAAGGCCAGCCGGTGACAAGTCTATCGGTATGGAAGAAACCGAGAGTGACGGACATGGATCATCGAAACCGTGCCTTCGGTACCATTTGGTGTCGGTACCAAGGCGAGTCGGTACCCTGTCCTCCAGACTGGAGATCGATTCCAGACTCGGCATCGAAGAAAGCGAGTCTATCGAAGCACATCTGGAGGGTACCGACGTCGGTACTAGTATCGGTACCGGGATCGATACCGATACTGAAGGGTCGGCCTGGAGCTTATCCAACGGTCCCGTAGGTACCGAGGACGCCAGACAACGATCCTTGGTGAGGAATGTTTCATCCAACACCATTGCCGATGCCAGGGTATCGGTACCGCTCGAAGCAGATGCCACCACCGAGCATGGCACAGGTATGTTCTGTGAGGGGTGAACCTCAGGAACAACCTGAAACCCCACACAGGCTTTGGAGGCCAAAGATTCCCACCGGGGTTTTAAAACCAGTATGTTCTCGAGGGCAAGGCCAGAGGCATCTCTATGCTGTGCATGAGATCTACCACTCGAGGACTGGCTAGTCTTAACAGACTGTTTTTGGGTTACCTGATGCCGTGTAGAAGAAGAAGTGGTCGGTGCCCTGAAGCTGGATGGGGACCACGTATCGAGGGAAACTCGATGCTGAAGACTTCTTCCGACAATACTATTGCAGGAGGGACACTCCGGAGGAAAATGGTCAGGACCCAAACCGGCCAGACACCAATTAGGGGTGTCTAAGGTTAATTTTGTACCGCCGCAGTTTGAACATTTCTTGGGAATAGTGACTGGCGGTTCCATGAAGGAAAGTGAGTAGGCCTAGCAGGCCTAAGAAAACCGTGAGGCACTAAAAAGAAAAAATATTCCTTAAAGAGGAAATTTACAAGAAAAAAGGAGAAAAAAACACCGGCGGTACCGGTGGCGTCGGGGAAGGCAGCCGCAACCACAAGAAAACTAAAAAATAAAAGAAGAATTTTCTGCGGTGACAGGAGGACGTCCTGCCGGCTCCGCGGAAAAACGAAAACTGAGGAGAGGCCGTTGGGAAGACGGGAAGGCAGCACGCAGGCGTGGTGGGATGCTTCCAAAAGCGTTTTGATTGGACGCTGGGAAGAGTTCCCGCGCAGACTCCGTCGGTACCGACATACCCATATGTGAAGACTCATTCCTGCTTGTTCCTGGAGATGCCTACATCCAGTCTCTGGAGTCTAGAGCTAGGAATGCTGTTCCTAATTGCACTTATGTGTAGCACATTCTTTTTTTTTTTTCAGACTGATGTGTTAGAGAGAAGGATATGTATGTATGTATTTATTTATTTGCAAAGTTTTTATATACTGCCACTTCCAAAGATTAAGGGCAGTTTACAGAGAACTCAACATTACACATTAAACATTTGTGGGGTAACAACAAACAGGAATAATAGGTAATACTTTGATGCAATGATCGACACTGTGCCTGATCCTGAAACTGGGTACCTTGGCAAGGAGACAGCCAGGGGAACAGGAGCTTTGGGGGGGGGGGGGGGGGAGGGGTGGACGGCGTTGGGGGCAGATCGGGAGAAAATCAATCTCAAGCTCAAGGCTGGAAATCAGGATATGGGGAAGGTAGGGGTGACTCAGAGGATTAATGGAAAATAAATTGGAAACTATTCTGCTTATTTAATTTAATGTGAAGCCTGTATGTAAATGAAACAATTATGCAATGGCCATTGGTTTGTTTTGGTTTAACAGATTTGAATACAAAACCAAGTTCCTTACCTGCAGCACAATGTTCCCTCTAATTTTCTGTAGGCTGTGTGCGCATAAAATATCAGCTGTGTGCAGCTTTTGAAGGAAGGTTAAATTTTTGTGCGCCACATAACGACACTCGGAGTTATATACTTTAAAATTTGACTACACGTCAGAATACAGTATGTACACCACATTGATTTTAATCAAATTAAATGAAAATAGACGATTACTAAATGAAGCGGGAAATTTCTAGTAATTACAATCATAACTTTTAAATTTTAAGATGTCTGTGTTGTTTTCTATCAGAATCAGAGCTGTAATTTTTGTGCGCTCTGTTGTAAAGTATGTGCGCTCACTCGGCGAGGTGTGTGCGCGCACACACGCGCACAGCTTAGAGGGAACAGTGCTGCAGCAGGTGTTCTCTATGGACAGCAGAATACATGTCTTCACAGCACAAGTGACATTATTGATGGAGCCCAATGCAATAAACAGCTCTCCAACTAACATCTCTTTCAAAGGTTTTGAGAGGACCATCACACATGCACCATTTCCCGCCTGCCACTGTCACATGGGACTTATCTTAGTCCAATATTATAGAGTAGAATACAACTCCTTGGGGGGGGGGGGGTATGTGAGAACTTGTATCCTGCTGTCCACAAAGAAAAGGAAATTAGACTTACCTGCTAATTGTTGTTCCTTGAGGAACTCCAGTCCAGTCCTGCACTTCTGGGTACTGTACCTCTTCCAGCAGCATGGAGACTAAGCATGTCATCTTTTGATGATACCAATGTACTTATGCAGCTAGCACCGCCTACCAGCCCCAGTAACCTATTGACAAAGCAGACTCACAGGAGCAACAAATAAGAAGATAAACCAGAACAAACAACTCTATGCTTACTTAACCTGGAGACCCCCTTTACATGAGGAGGAATCCCCCATCCCCCCCCCCTAAGGAGGGGTCTTACCTATCAAATACTTGGGCTATGACATCCAGCCTTAAGCATGAGATTGACAGTTCTCCCGGTCCGCCCCCCAACACCCCCCACCCCGCAAAGCTCCTGCTCCCCTACCCCTCTCCTCGTCAAGGAACCTAGCTTCAGGATCGGGAACTGCGCCAGTCATCCGACAGCAGAAACTCGGGGTGGCATATGGGAGTGGACTGGAGTTTCCCAAGGAACAACAATTAGCAGGTATGTCTAATTTTCTTTTCCTTATAATCTCTCCAGTCCAGTCCCGCACCTCTGAGATGTAACAGAGCAGTTAACTTAATGGGAGGGGCCCTGCAGACCTGGCCTGAAGCCCTGCCGAGCCAAAACATGCATCTCCCGCCGCCTGGACATCCAGGCGATAATGTTTAGCAAATGTATGCAGCGAAGACCAGGTCGCTGTCTTGCAGATGTCTACCGGTAGCACTAAACTAAACTCAGCCCACGAGGCCGACTGAGCCCTCGTGGAATGAGCATGCAACCCCATCGGCTTTTCCTTCAAGATGCAAACCGATGCGATTGCTTCTCAGATCCACCTAGAAGTAGAGGCCTTGGTCGCTGCCTCTCCTCTGCATGGCCCCCCAAACAGCACAAATAATCAATCCGACTTTTGGAAGGCCGCTGTCTTCTTCAAATAGTACCTCAGAACCCGCCGAACATCCGAGACGCAACTGAGGGTTGATGGAGTCATTCATTGTGGACGGCAGGACGAGTAGAGAAATCTCCTGATTCAAATGAAATGCCGATATCACCTTGGACAAAAAGGAAGGCACTGGCCGCAGCACCACCTTCTCCATCGAGAAGGAAAGAAACGTCTCCTGCACGACAAGGCTTGAAGCTCCAAAATCCTGTGTGCTGAGCATAATGCTACGAGAAATACCGCCTTAAGGGTTAAGTCCTTTAGCAATGCCTGGCTCAACGGCTCAAATGGCCCCTGATAAGTACCGTTGACACCAAATTGAGAGCCCACAGCGGAACCACTGACCTCCATGGAGGCCGAAGACAGGTCACTGTCCTCAGGACCCACCTACCGTTCCTCGATAGCAGGAAATCGCTGCCAGTTGCACCCGCAAGGAACTAGCCACTAGACCCTTATCAAAACCAGCTTGCAAAAATGCAAGGATGTCCGGAACAGCTGCCGTGGCCGGCCGAATCTGTCTGTCTGCACACCACACCTCAAAGATGCGCCAGAGCCTAATATATGCCAGTGAGATAGACCGTCTCCTTGCTTTGAGCAAAGTGGATATCACCAGACTCAAATAACCTTTCTTTCTCAAGCGCACCCTTTCAAGAGCCAAGCCGTAAGTGAGAACCAATCCACCTGAGGCATGCGCACTGGACCCTGCGTCAAGAGATCCTCTCGAGTCAGAAGCACCACGGCCAATTCGCTAGAATCCATACTAGGTTGGCATACCATGGTCATCGTGGCCAATCCGGGGTGATCAGGATGACCCGACCCCGGTGAGCCTCGATCTGCTGCATGACCCAAGCCTATGAAAGCCCATGGAGGAAACACATAAAGAAACCCCTCCGTGGGCCACGGTTGTACTAGGGCGTCCAGTCCCTCCAACATTAACTCTCTTCTTCTGCTGTAAAAACAGTTGATTTTGGCAGTCTCGAACATTGCCATTAGGTCCATGATTGGGGTTCCCCATCTGCTCACCACCTGCACGAACACCTCTTGGTTTAGCGCCCACTTGGCGGGGGCCATATGCACCTGACTTAGGCAGTCTGTCATCATGTTGTCGACTCTCATTACATGCACTGCTGACAGTGCCTGGAGGTGACTTTTGGCCCAGCCGAACAGCGATTCGGCCTCCTCTTCCAAGGCTACGCTGCCCATGACTCCCTGTCTGTTGATGTATGCCACCATGGTTGTGTTTGTCCGAAAGGACCCGGATTGCTTTCTCTTGCAACTATGGCTTGAAACTCCAGAGTGCCAGGGCTACTGCCCACATCTCCAGCCTGTTGATCGACCAAAGGGCCTCCTGCGTGCTTCAGTGTCCCTGAGCAATGTGCCCCTCGTAACGGGCTCCCCAGCCCAACAGACTGGCGCCTATCATCAGCAGGATCCATGGCAGCGACTTGAGGGGCATGCCCCCTTCCAGGTTCCCCTGGTGAAGCCACCATTTGAGGGCTGTCTTGGTCCTTCACGGGCAGGGGAGTCTGTGCGATAAAGGATGTACTTGATGTGACCAACTCCAGAGCAAAGCCCTCTGCAGAGGACGCATGTGCGCCTGTGCCCACGGAACAAGCTTGAGGACGGCTGCCATAATCCCCAGGACCTGTAGATAATGCCATGCCATCGGGACCGACACCTTCAAAAACTGACCCTGTGCTCTCTGATCTGGCAGGAAAACTTTCCCCACATGGGGAAAGCATGCTCCTGAGACATTACCACATTGACCAAACAGCCAAGACTTTGCAATAACTGTAGCACTTCTGATGTTGCTCACTCGCTCACTCGCCTCTGGACTTCGCCCGAATCAGCCAGTCATTGAGGTATGGATACACCAGAATGCCTTCCTTGCGGAGCGTCACTGCTACCACCACAATGACTTTGGTGAAGGTACAAGGAGCAATTGCTAGCCCAAATGGCAACGCCCGAAACTCAAAATGCCCCATCGGGACCACAAAACAGAGGAATCACTGGTGTTCTGGCCTTATGGGGATGTGCAAATAGACCTCTGTGATATCGAGAGATGTCAAAAACTCCCCGCTTCTCACTGCGACTATGACAGACCACAAGGTCTTCATGCGAAAATGTGGCACACGCAGACAACGGTTCACTCGCTTGAGGTCTAGGATTGGGCAATAGGAGCCCTCCTTTTTGGGCACCATGAAGTACATAAGAACATAAGATATGCCATACTGAGTCAGACCAAGGTCCATCAAGCCCAGTATCCTGTTTCCAAAAGTGGCCAATCTAGGTCATACGTACCTAGCAGTTTCCCCAAAAGACACAGGTTCCGCAATGCTTGTACTGGGTAAAGCATTGATATCCTGGGTCCCTTCTTAATAATGGTTTATGGACCTTTCCTCCAGGAATTTGTCCAAAACTTTTTTAAACCCAGCTACACTAACAGCCTTTACTACATCCTCCAGTAACAAATTCCAGAGTTTGATTACACGTTGAGTGAAAAAAATGGTAATTAGGCCTTACCTGCTAATTGCTGTTCCTGAAGGAACGACAGTCCAGTCCCTTACTTCTGGGTTGCGCAACCCTTCCAGCAGCTTGGAGGCTGAGCCCAACCTTTTTGGGGATGGAGCGGTATAAATACCACTGGGACCACCCCCTAACTCCAGTATTCGAATGAAAAAGCAGACATAACCAATTTTCGGAACAATCTATACAGCCTACACAACTCAAGAAATATTGTCTACCACTAAATTCAAACTTTTTTTTTTTTTTTTTTTTTCCGGATGGCATAGGTAGGGATGAGAGGGATGAGCCCGGGCGGAGGGGGGTTTGCCGGGGCTAGCCGCACCTGGACTGTGTTCGTTTCGGTGAATCTGCCCTTCTGCCTAAACCACAATCTTCAATTCGGCCGGAACCGGGAGGGATCAGGGACTGGACTGTCGTTCCTTCAGGAACAGCAATTAGCAGGTAAGGCCTAATTACCATTTCCTTATCGTCACTCCAGTCCAGTCCCTTACTTCTGGGAAGTACCAGAGCAGTTCAACCCTGGGTGGGGTCCGGCATACCGGAACGAAGAACCGCAAGGTCAAACCGAGCGTCCGCTGCACTCTGGACGTCCAATCTGTAGTGCTTGGTGAAGGTGTGGAGGGAGGACCAAGTCGCCGCCCTACATATGTCCAGCGGGGGAACTAGGCTGAACTCCGCCCAGGAGGTAGCCTGAGCCCTCGTCGAGTGTGCCCGCAGGCCCACGGGGACTTGTTTCCCCTTCAGGATATAGGCGGAGGCGATTGCCTCCCTGATCCACCTAGAGATGGAGGCCTTGGCTGCCGCCTCCCCTTTGTGCGGACCCCCGAACTGAATGAACAGGCGTTCGGATTTCCTGAAGGGCGCTGTACGGGAGAGGTATCGCTTCAGGGTCCGGCGAATGTCTAGTAGGCGAAACTTGTCATCTCTAACTTCCCGCACCTCCGGAGGGAAGGCCGGGAGGGTAACTGTCTGGTTCACGTGGAAGGGAGAGGTGACTTTGGGCAAGAAGGATGGAACCGTGCGCAGAACCACTTTGTCCTTGAGAAAGGCCAGGAAGGGGGGCTGCGAGGACAGTGCCTGTAGTTCCGAGATTCTTCTGGCCGAACAGATGGCGATCAGGAAAACTGTCTTCAAGGTTAGATCCTTTAGGGAAGCATTCTTTAATGGCTCAAAGGGATTCCCGATCAAGGCATTTAGTACTAGGTTAAGGTCCCAAGGGGGGATGATAGACCTTCGTTGTGGCCGTAGCCGTCTAACTGCCCTTAGGAACCTTGCGACGTCCGCATGGGTCCCTAGGGGTTTGCCTCGGATCTTGCCTCTGTAGCAAGCGATAGCCGCAAGCTGGACCCTTAAGGAACTGTGGGCCAGGCCCTTGTCAAACCCTGCCTGCAGGAATTCCAGGACCTCCGGCACCGAGACCGAGAGTGGTTTCTTTCGGCGCTCCGCACACCAGGATTCGAAGATGCGCCAGACTCTCACGTAGGAAAGACAGGTCGAACGCTTCTTGGCCTGCAACATAGTCGAGACTACTGCCCCTGAATAACCTCGTTTCAGGAGCCGTGCCCTTTCAATAGCCAGGCCGTAAGCGAGAACCGATCCACGTGTGGCATCAGAACTGGGCCTTGACTTAGAAGGAAGGCGCCACGGTTAGTCGGCGATCATCCTCACCAGATCCGCATACCAGGGTTGGCGAGGCCAGTCCGGAGCTATGAGGATTACCAAACCCTGGTGTGACTCTACCCGCTGGAGCACTTTTCCGACCATAGCCCAAGGCGGGAATACATAGAGAATCCCCTCCGAAGGCCACTTTTGGGATAGGGCATCCAAGCCCTCGGACATTCTTTCCCTCCGCCGACTGAAGAACCTGTCCACCTTGGCTGACGAGAACCGTGCCATGAGGTCCATGACTGGCACTCCCCATCGAGCTACTATTTGGTTGAAGGTCTCCCGTTCCAGTTCCCACTCTCCGTGGTCTATCTTGTACCTGCTGAGGAAGTCGGCCGTGACGTTGTCCGTTCCCGCCACGTGCTGCGCTGATAGTGCCTGCAGATGGATTTCCGCCCACTGTAAGAGGGTGTCCGCCTCCTTCTCGAGAGCGGGACTGCTGGTGCCTCCCTGGTGATTGATGTACGCCACCGCGGTGACATTGTCGGAGAGGACGCGAATTGCTCTTCCTTGTACTAAGGACTCAAGCGCTTTGAGCGCCAGGGTGACGGCCCGTAATTCCAGTCTGTTGATGGGCCATTGCGATTCCAAGGGTGTCCAGCGACCCTGGACGAACTGATCTTGACAGTGTGCTCCCCATCCGGATAGGCTGGCATCCGTCGTCAACAGTAGCCACTGAGGGGGTTCGAGAGGCATCCCGCGATCCAGGTTCCTTGGGTTTCTCCACCAGTAGAGTGCCTGTTTGGTCCGCGGAGCGCACGGTAACTGCCGAGAGAGAGGATGATTCTGGGGAGACCACCGACGCAACAGTGAACGCTGCAATGGGCGCATGTGGGTCCTGGCCCAGGGAACTACCTCTATTGCCGCCGCCATTGTGCCCAGGAGTTGAAGATAATGCCACGCCGAGGGGCTTCTTCTGGATAGAAACTGTGAGACCAGGAGCCTTAGATCCCTTGATCTTGTTTGTGACAAGAAAACTCTGCCGCTTTTGGTGTCGAATCTTGCCCCGAGGTACTCGAGATCCTGGGAGGGAGTCAGCCTGCTCTTTGTACGATTGATGACCCAACCCAAGTCCTCTAACACCTGGATTACTCTGGTCGTTGCCGAGAGACTCTCTTCTTCTGATTTCGCCCGGATTAGCCAATCGTCCAAGTAAGGGTGAACTAATATACCCTCCTTCCGGAGGAAGGCTGCCACCACCACCATTACCTTGGTGAAAGTTCTGGGGGCCGTAGCTAGGCCGAATGGGAGGGCCTGGAATTGAAAGTGGCCTCCTGGTACCGCGAATCTCAGAAACTGTTGATGGGACTTCCTGATTGGGATGTGCAGGTAGGCTTCCGTCAGGTCGAGGGACGTTAGGAACTCCCCTTCCCTTACGGCTGCTATGACCGAACGGAGGGTCTCCATTCGAAAGTGGGGTACCCTGAGGCAGCGATTGACCTGTTTTAGACCTAGGATCGGTCGTAGGGAGTCTTCCTTTTTTGGAACCACAAAATAAATTGAGTATCGACCCGATCCGCGCTGGTTTGGTGGCACGGGGATCACTGCCCCGAGAGCTAGTAGGTGAGCGAGAGTTGCCTCCACCGCCGCCCTCTTTGGAGAAGAGCCGCAGGGGGAGCGGACAAACGCCGGGGGAATTTGTTCTGCGAATTCGAGAGCATAGCCCTCCCTGATCACTTCTAGGACCCACTGATCGGACGTGACTCAGGACCAGGCGGGAAGGAAGAGCCTCAGGCGGCCTCCTATCGGGTGCCTTCCCTCCTGGGCCCCCAACATCTAATTGTTTTCTGGCACCCGAGAAGGAGGAGGAGGAGGCTGATCCAAAGCCTCGGCCGGCTCCCCGAAACCCTCTGAAACCTTGTCCCCTTGAGGGGAAACGGGACTTGGAAAAGGGGGCTGACCTGGCTGGACGAAACCTCCGTGGATCCCTAGGCTGGGTACGTACTGGGGGTAGGGAGCGCCCCTGCTTTTGTCTGTCTTCCAGGAGCCTGCCTCCCTTTGACTCCCCCAGGTCCTTCACTAGCTTTTCTAAATCTTCGCTGAACAACAGTTTCCCCTTAAAAGGAAGTCGGCTCAGGCGCGCCTTAGAGGAAGCATCTGCTGCCCAATTCCGTAGCCAAAGATAGCGCCTGGCCGCCACCACCGAGGCCATGTTCTTGGCTAGGCTTCTGATGAGATCATACTGACTATCAGCCAAATAGGCTGCTCCGGATTCCACCTTAGCCGAGCTGGTCTGTGTTTCGTCCGTTGAACCCTCTGTTGACTGGATCTGTTGTGCCCACCTTAAACAGGCCCGAGCCACCCAAGCCCCTGATATGGAGGCCTGCAAGGCCAGAGCGCTGATGTCAAAGGCCTGTTTCAGGAGCGTATCCCAATTTCCTGTCTTGAGCATCCCTTAGGGCCGTGGCTCCCTCCACCGGGATAGTGGTCTTCTTGGTGACTGCTGAGACCGCAGCATCCACCCTGGGGGATTTCAGCAGTTCTTTATCCGACTCCGGGAGAGGGTAGAGGCGAGACATGGTTCGTATCCCTCTCAGGCCAGATTCCGGTTGATCCCATTCCTCTTGAATCATTTGACGTACCACTCTGTGGACAGGGAAAACCTTCTGGGACCTTCTGATGGCCTGAATCAGGGGATCCTCTAATGTCTCGTGCTCTGTTGGGGAATCAGAGGCCACGTTGAGGGCTTTTAGGGACTCATTGATTAAGGCCGGGAGCTCTTCTCGGCGAAACACTCTAACAATGCGAGCATGGTCTTCCTCCGGAATCTCCCCTTCTTCCAGCTCCTCGTCTTCCTCCTCTAGGTCCCTCTCGGAACCCTCCTCCTCTGGGGTGCCCTGAGAAGGGGGAGGGAGAATTTCCTCACTCATTAGTCTGGTGCGCTTGGGAGGTATCCCTGAATCCTGACCGCTTGCTCTCCTAGGTTTGGCTAAACTGGCTTCTGCCGGTAGGCCTGTATCCCCTGGCCCGAGCCCCTGCCTGCGCATGCAGTAAGCTTGGTGGAGTAATAGGACGAAGTCTGGGGAGAAGAGCTCTCCGACCCCTCCCTCCAGCGTGGCACGGGATACAGGGGGTGTGAGAACCTCAGTGCTGGTAGTCGGAGGCAACTGAGCTCCCCCTTCCGCTTCCAGGGATTCCCCAAGCACCAGGGGTACTTGGGCCATGGCCAAACTGATCTCCTGCTCTACAGAGGTAGACGCTGCCGCACACGCCCTGCAGATTCCCGTCTCTGTGGGGGTGCCCCTCCGTGTGCCACAGGATGGGCACTTTGCCTTGGAAGCCATGCTTTCCAGTTGTCTCAGGGAGCAGGGCTTGGTGGCAGGTCAGAGCAAATGGCGGTATGGGAAAAAGACCCGAAAACAGAACCAAAATTAAAATTAAAGGCAAAGCAGAGGACCCACTCAAGTGTGGAAAATTGCTGCAGATAACTCCTGTGCCTTCTCTTCCCCCCAGGGAGGTCGGTAAAATCGGGGGCCAAGAAAGGCCTAGCCGTTGGAAACAACGACGGAATCACAATGAGGTATTTAAAATAAATTAATTTAACCTAAAATTAAATATAATAAAGGTAGAAATAAAATAAAGGCAAGGCATAAGTGCCGGTGATGATAATACTTGCTGTTTGTTGAACCTCCGGGGGGAAAAACGCGCATCCACTCCGTTGGCTCAACACGTGTTAGGCCGCGGCCACGTGGAGTCCGGAACGGAGGATGCGCTGCTGCTCGCTCCCCTGTTGACCCGGCTTCTACCGTCGCGAAGAGGGATCGTGCACCGCTACGCCGACCGCTATTATTGCCGCCGCTAGCCCTCCCTCCGGAGAAGAGAGGCTTCAATTGCCGGCTCCGGGGGTCACCACCGCAACCCGCTGCTCCCGGGGGTGCGTCAGAGAGACTCGCTCGCATCTCTGCCTCTAGCACTCAGCCGTCTTCAGGGCTTCGGCGCGAGGCAGGGCTGCTCCTCGGGGAAGCTGCTAATCACCCCAGCAGAGGAAGAAGAGGATCTTCCGTCCCCCTGCAGCAGGCAGCTCCGGTGTCTCCTCCGGTCTCCGCCCGGACTGGAGGGGAGGGAGGGGAGGGAGGAGGCGGCAGACTGCAGGAAAAATTAAAGGTACAGGCAAGAGCTCAGGGCAATAAAGAAATAATTAAAATTAAATAATTAAATAATTAAAATAAAATAGATTAAATAGGAGAAGGCAGGACTCCAGTAAGCCCTAGGCTTACGGAACCCTCCAGCTGCTTGGAGGCTGAGCAATACTGGAGTTAGGGGGTGGTCCCAGTGGTATTTATACCGCTCCATCCCCAAAAAGGTTGGGCTCAGCCTCCAAGCTGCTGGAAGGGTTGCGCAACCCAGAAGTAAGGGACTGGACTGGAGTGACGATAAGGAATATTTTCTTTTATTAGTCTTAAATAGTTTACCCTGTAGCTTCATTGCATGTCCCCTAGTCTTTCTATATTCTGATAACGTAAACAAGCGGTCTACGCTTACCCGTTCCACTCCGTTCATTAATTTATAGACTTCTATCGTATCTCCCCTCAGCCGTCTCTCTTCCAGGTTAAAGAGCCCTAACCTTTTTAGCCTTTCATAGCAGTATCCTTCCATCCCTTTTACCATTTTGGTGGCCCTTCTCTGAACCTTTTCTAATAACTCTATATCCTTTTTAAGATACGGCGACCAGAATTGCACACAATATTCAAGGTGCAGTCTCACCATGGAACGATATAGAAACATTATAATATCTTTTGTTTTATTTTCCATTCCTTTCCTTATGATACCTAGCATTCTATTTGCTCTCTTGGCTGCTGCTGCACACTGGGCCAAGGGTTTTAACATGGTATCCACAATGACGCCTAAATCTTTTTCCTGGGTGGTGGTTCCTAATGTTGAACCTTGCATTGTGTAACCATAGTTTGGGTTGTTCTTCCCTAGGTGCATCACTTTGCACTTCTCCACACTAAATTTCATCTGCCATTTTGATGCCCAGTCTTGTAATTTATCAAGATCCTCTTGCAATTTTCCCAATCCTCTTGGGTTTTAACAACTTTAAATAGTTTTGTCTCATCTGCAAATCTGATAACCTCACTCGTTATTCCACTTTCCAGGTCATTTATGAATATGTCAAAAAGCAGCGGACCCAGCACAGATCCCTGGGGTACACCACTAGTCACCTTTCTCCATTGGGAAAATTGGCCATTTAGCCCAACCCTCTGCTTTCTATCTTTTAACCAATTCTTGATCCACAGTAGTACACTGCCTCCTAGCCCATGACTCTTTAGTTTTGCCAAATATCTCTGATGAGGGACCTTGTCAAAGGCTTTCTGAAGTCCAGATACACTATATCAACCGACTCACCTTTGTCCACCTGTTTATTCACACTTTCAAAAAAACATAACAGATTAGTAAGACAAGATCTTCCTTGTCTAAAGCCATGTTGGTTGTCTCCCATTAGGCCATGACTATCTCCATGCTGAGTAATTTTATCCTTTATGATGGTTTCTACCATTTTTCCCGGTACTGACATGAGGCTCACCGGTCTGTAGTTTCCCAGAGCACCCCTGGAACCCTTTTTAAAAATTGGCGTTACATTGGTGATCCTCCAATCTTCAGGTATTAGAGATGATTTTAACGATAGTTCACAGATTACTAATAGCAGGTCTGCAATCTCGAATTTCAGTTCTTTCAACACCCTTGGATGTATACCATCCGGCCCAGGTGATTTGCTACTCTTCAGTTTATCTAATAGTTGCAATACATCTTCCCGATGTATCGATATTTCCTTCAATTCTTCCGCACCTTTAAATACCACTTCAGTCATGGGTAACATCCCTACATCTTCCTCAGTAAAAACCGAAGCAAAGAATTCATTCAGTCTCTCCGCTATCGCCTTGCCGCCTCTTAGTGCCCCTTTAACTCCTCTATCATCTAAAGAACCAACTGATTCTCTCACAGCTTTTTTGCTACGAATGTACTTGAAAAAGTCTTCATTTCGCGTTTTTGCTTACACTGTAAGCTTCTTCCCAAATTCTCCCTTTGCCTGCTTTATCAATGCCTTGTATTTGACTTGCCAGTGCTTGTGCTGTTTCCAGGTTTCGTCCTTTGGCTCTTTTTTCCATTTCCTGAAAGATGCTTTTTTGGCAACAGCTTCTCTGACCTCACCTTTAAACTATGCTGGCAGTTTTTTGGACTTCCTTCCACTTTTCTTAAAGCGTTGAATACAGCTGGTCTGGGCTGCCAAGATAGTATTTTTCAACACCCAAGCTTGATGTAAGTCTTTAACCTTTGCAACTGCTCCTTTTAGTTTTTTCTTAACTATTTTCCTCATTTTATCATAGTCTCCCTTTCTAAAGTTAAAAGGTAGTACTGTGGATTTCCATACTATCCCTCCTCCACTAATTAAATCAAAGGCGATCATGCTATAATCACTATTGCCAAGTGGCCCCAACACCCTTATCTCTTGCACTAGATCTGGTGTTCCACTAAGGACTAGGTCTAATATGGCTTCCCCTCTGGTCGGTTCATGAACCAGCTGCTCCAAGAAGCAGTCATTTATGTTATCTAGGAACTTTATCTCCCTAGCATGTCCTGCCGTGACACTGACCCAGTCGATACCGGGGTAACTGAAATCACCCATTATTGTTACTGCGCTGCAACTTTTGTTAGCTTCCTTAATTTCTTTGAGCATTTCATCATCCATTTGTTCATTCTGGCCCGGTGGTCGATAGTACACCCCCACTGCCATCGCCTTCCCCTTTTTACATGGAATTTCAATCCATAGAGATTCTACAGCAAATTTTGTTTCCTGCAAAACTTTAATCCTTTCTGACTCAATGCCCTCTCTAACATAGAGCGCAACCCCTCCACCAATTTGATCAGCTCTATCATTACCATATAGTTTGTACCCAGGTATCACAGTGTCCCACTGGTTGTCCTCCTTCCACCATGTCTCTGATATTCCAATCATATCTAACCTCTCATTTAGTGCTATATATTCTAATCTCCCATCTTATTTTTTAGACTTCTAGCATTTGCATACAAGCATTTTAGAGACTGTATTTTATTCATATTAATTTGGCTATTGGTTGACATGCATAATTTGGGATCTTTAAGCTCTGTCTGCTCCATACACGAGGGCATTTGGGCTACTTTACTCTTTTTTGGAACCTCTCTGCTTTTGGTAGTATTCTTCAAGGATACATTCTTCCGAACCATCCACTCTTGGGTGACTGTCGGCTTTCCCCTATTATCTAGTTTAAAAGCTGCTCTCTCTCCTTTTTAAAGGTTAATGCCAGCAGCCTGGTTCCATCCCGGTTAAGGTGAAGCCCATCCCTTCGGAAGAGCCCCTCCTTTCCCCAGAATGTTCCCCAGTTCCTAAAAAATCCAAAACCCTCATCTCTGCACCATTGTCTCATCCACGCATTGAGACTCCGGAGCTCTGCCTGCCTTTTGTGTCCTGCACGTGGAACGGGAAGCATTTCGGAGAATGCTACCCTGGAAGTTCTGGATTTCAACTTCCTACCTAAAAGCCTAAATTTAGCCTCCCGAACCTCCCTACCACATTTTCCTATGTCACTGGTACCGACATGTACCAAGAGAGCAGACTCCTCCCCCAGCACTAAGACCTTATCTAGGTGGCGCATGAGGTCCGCTACCTTTGCACCAGGCAGGCATGTTACCAGGCGATCCTCACGTCCACCTGCCACCCAGCTATCTACATGCCTAATGATCGAATCACCAACTATAACCCTTCCCTCATGGGCACATGGCCCTGGAGAAACTTCCTCAATGCGAGAGGGTTTTACATCACCTGGAGGACAGGTCCTAGTTACAGGATCACTTCCTGCCACACCAGGGTGATGCTCTCCTGTCACGTGACCGCTCTCCTCCATGGCAACAGGGATGCTGCCAGACTGGAGGTGGGACTTCAGGACTATATCCCTGTAGGTCTCATCTATGCACCTCTCTGTCTGTCTTATGTTTTCCAAGTCTGCTACTCTAGCCTCTAGAGAACGGACTCGTTCCCTGAGAGCAAAGAGATCCTTGCACCTAGTGCACACGTAAGACCTCTCACCAACTGGGAGAAAATCATACATGTGACACTCAATGGAAAAGACTGGAAAGCCCCCATTTCGCTGCTGGACTGCTGTCTGCATCTTAGTTTTAAGTTTTTGTTTAGATCTTTAAGTTCTTTACTTACTAAGGGTTGCCAATAAAACTGTACCTAATACGTTTAATATACCTTGTTCACCTGAAGCTTAATTAATCTCAGGTCCTTAGTGTATGACTGATTTGGGTAACTAGCTTCACCTGAGAGCACCTCCTGTCTGTTAAAATGTGTAAGTACCTATAAAACTACGATTATCCCAGGGGTGGGTGGGTGTGGGGAGGGAGGGAGGGAAATAACACTTATTAAAAGAGGGCTGCTACACAGTACCCTGCCCTGTGCTGCTGAGGTAAGCTATATTCTTATTTGATTTAAATTATAGCTCTTTGTGCTGCTAGGCTCTAACTTATTATGAAATTTAAACTATAAGCTATCTGCTGGGTTCTAAATTTAACCAGAAAGCTCTCTTCTGTGTTTTAAATTTAAACTAAAAGTACTTTGCTGATGCTAGGCCCTGAGTGATTATTAATTTTAAACTACAAGCTCTCTGTTGGGTTCTAAATTTAAAAGGAGTACTGACCACAGCTGTACTGGTCGTGGGGGACAGGCACCACCATCCTGAGCTGCAGAAGCCGCGTCAAGGTGTCTCTTACCGCTGCCGCTTTGCCTCGCACTTTGCAGGGAGACTGAACAAAGGAGTCGGCCACAGGACGTGCAAACTCGAGAGCATATCCCTCCCAGATGACCTCCAGTATCCACGTGGTCAGAAGTGATCTGGAACCAGGCATGATAAAACTCCCATAGCCAACCTCCCATGGGTTGCACCGCTACCTGGGCCCCCCCCTCGCTTCATTGGGATTTCTTGGGTCCCGAGGATGTGGGCAGCAGAAAACCCTCTGCCTGCCCTCGAAACCCCTGAAACCCTTGTCCTCTGGAGGGTAATTTTCCCTTTTGGTAAAATGGAGGGCGTGTTGAATGAAACCGCCAAGTTCCGAGGCTGGCCTCGAGACACCGGCAGGTTACAGCTCTGCTTCTGCTTGTCCTCGAGTAGGCGTCCTCCTTTTGACTCCCCCAAGTCCTTGAACAACTTGTCTAGCTCCTCGGCGAATAGTTTTCCCCAGAAGGGGAGCTTGCTAAGGCAGGACTTGGAAGAACAATCCGCTGCCCAGTTGCATAACCAAAGGTAGCGGCGAGCTGCCACCACCGACACCATGCTCTTAGAGAGCCCTCTAATGAGATCATAGTGGACATCTTCGAGATAGGCTGCTCCAGATTCCAACCTGGCTGCCTCCCCCGACTGGTCTGCCATCGGCTCCCCCAACTGCTGAATTCGTTGTACCAGTGGAGGCAAGCTATAGCGACCCAAGCCTGAAAGATGGACGCCTGCAGCGAGAGGACATTGATATCAAAGGCCTGCTTCAACAAGATATCTAACTTCCTATCCTGGACATTCTTAAGCACCACACTACCTTCTACCGCAATCGTGGTCTAAGGGGACCTAAGGGGACCGAAACAGCTCACGGTCCTGATCTGGCAGGGCATAGAGGCGTGTCATAGTCCATATCCCTTTGAGCCCCGTCTCCAGCAGATCCCATTCCTCCTGGATCATTTGCCTGACCACCCGATGCAGCGGGAAGACCTAATGCGTCTTCCAAACCACATGGAGTAGAGGGTCTTTGGCTGGAAGACTGGAAGGCATAATAAAGGCTTTAAGCCATCCTCCGCTCCCCCGATCGGGGTAGAGCTCCAGAGTGGGCCGTCCACCAACCACGCTCTGCCTCCAGCCCAATCGGAGCTGTGGGAGGGCACTAGCAGCTCATTTGAACGGCTGCCGACGGCGGGAACAGCCATTTGCACCTCCAGCCATCCTCCGCTCCCCCGATCGGGGGTAGAGCTCCAGAGCGGGCCGTCCACCAACCACGCTCTGGCCTCCAGCCCAATCGGGGCTGTGGGAGGGCACTAGCAGCTCATTTGAACGGCTGCCGATGGCGGGAACAGCCATTTGCACCTCCAGCCATTCTCCGCTCCCCCGATCGGGGTAGAGCTCCAGAGCGGGCCGTCCACCAACCATGCTCTGGCCTCCAGCCCAATCGGGGCTGTGGGAGGGCACTAGCAGCTCATTTGAACGGTTGCCGACGGCGGGAACAGCCATTTGCACCTCCAGCCATCCTCCGCTCCCCCGATCGGGGTAGAGCTCCAGAGCGGGCCGTCCACCAACCACGCTCTGGCCTCCAGCCCAATAGGGGCTGTGGGAGGGCACTAGCAGCTCATTTGAACGGCTGCCGACAGGCGGGCCCGCACCTGAGGGCCTCGCCAGAGGGCCCTTTGGCGTGGCCCTTAGGCGCAGCACTAGAAAACAATCGTCCATCGACCATTCAAACACAACAGAGAGTTGCCTATCATCGATCTTCAAACAACCCAAAGAGACCCATAGTCTTTCGCCACCCTTTGCTCTCTGTGGTCACTCAGAGAAAATGTATGTATAATAGCTCATAGGTGAATGCTACATTACTGCAATTAGTTTGCACACCAAGCCTTCTTCTCTGTATCTCTGCAATTCTTGTTTTAAAATTTGCAACTCTGCTACCTTGTTACCACTTTATATTGCTACAAATATACAGCAGCTAACTCTCTGTAACTTGATAACTTTTGATTTGAAACTCCGTAACCCTGTTACCCTGTTTCCACTTAAATTTGTCACAACTATCTAGTCAGCAATACCTACCATAATCCCTCCATCCTCACCATGGCCTATCCCTCACTTAAGTTTGCCATGCTCTTACTCCTAGTTAATGCCATACAACACTCCTTCGCCTTATTTTACAAACACGCACATATCCCTACTATCCACCATCTGGGTAGAAAAATCCACGAAAACCCCTTCTACTCAGCCACAGGTCTCCCATATCAGCCGAGACAGTCACACCTCTTGTATGTAGACCTTATTCAATCCAACCACACCAAAACAACCTACCACCAAGTCCTTAAATGTGCTCTCATAAACTCCCGCTCTGTCCGCAAGAAATGGCCCGCTATCACTGACCTGATAGCTGTACACAACTTAGATCTCCTCATGGTGACAGAATCCTGGCTTTCTGATTCTGATGCTGCCATTATAAATCAACTTACACCTCCTAATTTTTCCATTTACACCTGCCATAGATCCAACCGCAAAGGCGGAGGTGTCCTTATACTAGCCAAAACAGATCTAAAATTTCAACTGCATTCCTCCAAGAGTACTACACATGCAGACATCATCACCATAGCAAATAAATTCATCACCTTAATCCTCATATACAGATCCCCCTCCTCACCTCCCGATGACATTTCCACCTTCATTGATCTAGCTTGCAACCCAGCCAACCCACGCATTCCTAACTGGTTACTGGGTGACTTCAACCTTCCCTCCCTACAACCAGATCAAGCCACAGCCTTCCTTGACGCAATGCAAGACTTACAATTCAAACAATTGGTGAAAGCCTCAACACACCAAAAAGGAAACCTATTAGACCTAATCTTTGCTCCTAGTACTGCAGTCGGCTGCAATTCTGATTTTAACATCTCAATCAGTCCAGTCCCGTGGTCTGAACACAAACTGATTACTCTCCAAATACCCTCACAAAATACCCCGACACCACTTAGTGATTCCACTAGACCCTCAGCCACACTGCGCACTAAACCTCTTAACACAGAAGAGTTCGCCAAAGAAGTTCTACCGTCCCTACACCAAAGTTCCACCAATCTTGATGACGCTATTGCCAACTGGAACAAATCATTGAAAGAATTTGCCCAACCAAATTCCTCCAAGAACTCAGAAACTCACAACAGAGTTAAAAATAGAAGACAACATGCGCCTTGGTTCTCAACAGATCTCCGAGCATCTCTCATCAATCTCAGGAAACATGAGAAGAAGTGGAGACGCTCCCATTCCCATACACACAAATTACTCTCTCTCGAACTTCTGAAGTCTCACCGTGAGAGGATCTACCTCAAGATGAGTGAATACCACTCCCAGCTACTTCAACGCTCAATCAACAAGCCAAGAGACTTATTCAACTTAGTAAAATCTCTAACCAAGGAACCCTCTCCCACCCAACTTGTCCCAATTCCCCCTCAGTCATATGCTGACTGCCTACAATCCAAATCCCTTTTAGCAAATACTCAGCCAGCACTAACAGTTTCCCCCTCCCCCCAACCTCTCTCCTCACAAGTATCACTCACTCACTTTATCCCTCCTCCTGTGAAGAATATCCAAGACCTCATTGTCTGCATCAATACCTCAACAGCCCCAAATGACCCATGCCCAGCACACTGGATCAGGACCCTTCGAGCTGAACTCAGCCCAATTCTGCAAAACATCATACGTCTATCATTTGCATCCGGATCATTCTCCTCTCTACTCAAACAAACCTCAATAAGACCCCTCCTAAAGAACAGCAGACTCGACCCATCAAAGACCGAATCTTACCGACCTATTTCGAGTATTCCTCTACTCGCAAAAATAATTGAGAAGGTCTACAGACAAATCCAACAACATATAGATTCAGCTTCTCCCCTTGACTCCTGCCAGCATGGTTTTAGAGAATCACATGGAATAGAAACACTTCTCACCACCCTTACCAAGACTCTGATCAGAGGAATCGACAACGCGGAAGATGGTTTCGCCCTCATCTTCCTCGATATCTCAGCCGCCTTTGACTCTGTCAATCATAACCAACTACTTGCACGCCTTCTAGAAAAGGGCATACACGGCCTCGCCTGGGAGTGGTGTAAATCTTACCTATCCGATCGCTGGCAACAAGTCCGTGTGGGTTCCACTACTTCTACACCATTCCGCCAACAACAAGGTGTCCCAGAAGGTTCTTCACTGTCGGCTCTGCTTTTTAATATCTACATGCAGCCGATATGCAACCTAATCCGATCCTTCAACATCTCTACCCTAATCTACGCCGACGATGTTCTGCTATTTACCCCGTTCAAAGTCAACTATCCGGATTTCACCAACCTTGTCAACTGTTTCAATTACCGACTGGCTAAGTACCCAAAATCTCCACATCAATTTCAAGAAAACAGAGGTACTCTTCATAACAAGAAACAAAAGCTTCTCCCCTACTCCCAGCCTAAGAGTAAGAGATGCGGAGCTTCCAAGCCGTAAAGCCATACGTTATCTCGGCATCATGCTGGACCAGCATCTCGACTTCAAGGAACATATAAAAAACACTACTAGATCCATTTACCACAAAATTAGAATACTAAGACATCTCAAACCTATGCTACCTGCTGACGACTTCCGGACCATCTTTCAGGCCCTCATACTACCTCACCTAGATTACGCAAACTTAATTTTGTATGGCTTACCAAAAAACACCCTCAATCCTCTACAGCAAGCCATGAACACCGCAGCCCGTGTCCTCTGCGGTCTATCCAGATCCAACCATATCACACCAGTACTTAAGGATCTACACTGGTTACCGATATGCTCCAGGCTAACATATAAGATTCTGCTAATAACTTTCAAGATTATTAACAACATCGCTCCCAACTCTCTCAAGGATCTTATCACTCCTACCCCAAAAACCAGATCTAGAAGAATGACATCAGATAACACACTTGCGATCCCCAAAGACTCCTTAAGGTGTTCACTATCAACTAGTAGAAGAACATTCGCCCACTACGCTCCAAAATGTTGGAACGACATGCCTCCTGATATCAGAGCAATCCAAGACCTGCTACAATTCCGGAAAGCAATAAAGCACCATCTCTTTCTTCTCCACTTCTCTTAAGCTACCCCCCTACCACCAAGAAACCATCCCCTATCCCCACTAAATCCCTCCACACAACATAACGCTCAAATCCCAAGCTTCCGCCCCATCCTAGAAGCTTCTCACATTCTCTCATACCAACAATTAGCGAATATGACACACCAGCATGTATATAGTTTATTTTATTTCAACTCGTTTGGACTTATGTTATGAAAATTCCCATGTTCCCCAAGTTCTATTCCCTGTTTTAATGTAAACCCAATCAGTCTTCGCTGATCTGAGTATTCTTTGTTATTTGTAAACCGCGCTGATAAAAACAGTGCGGTATATAAGAGCTGTTAAATAAATAAATAAAATAAATAAATAAGGGATTCTACGATGAGTGCTGGCAATTCCTCCCGGTGAAACACTCGCACAATCTCCACCTGATCCTCCTGTTCTGGGATCTCTCCCTCTGAGTTCTTCGCCCTCCAAATCCAGCTCCATGTCCAGATCCTCTCCTTCTGGCCCCTCGGACAATAGAGACTCCCCCTGCCAGTCGTCTGCGGGTTTAGCCCTTTTCAAAGGTACCATTCCTAGCTCATTCTCTCCAGCATCCGCCATCCTCTTGGCCCCACGCTCTGGCACTGCGGAAACCCCCCCCCACACACACACACTGATCCCTGCTGATGCAAGCATAACGCCTTATGGAGCAATAGGTCAAATTCTGGTGATAAATCCCCCGGGACCCCCCCTCACCCATGCTCTGAAAAGTGGAGGGCCTGGGAAGGGCCGAGGAGCAGGGCATCACCTCAAGAGGCAGCGGAGCGGGCTCACCCAAATCCTCAGCCTCCAGCAACGGAGAGGGTGACCTCTCCTGCCTAGCATTCTCCTGTAGGGACTGCTCCACTGAAGTCACCTCTAGCGCACAACCGCGGCAAATCCCCGCATCCAACACTGTTCCCTGCCGGGTCCCGCACACAAGGCACTGCGGTCATGCCGGCATGGGCACCCAGTTCCGTGAACTGCTTTTCCCCAGCCCCTTACCCGTCTGCGTGCACAGGGAGAGTCCTTGCCCAGGAACTGAGGCAACAAGCACTCCTGCCATGAACACAGGCTCTTTCGGGGGGGGGGGGGGGGGGGTGGGTTTTCTGAGTTGAAAAGTAATAAATAAGAAAAATTCAGAGATGAAGATGGTTCCTGCTTCTCTGTACCTCAGTGAAGGTGGAATCTGCGGGAAACCCCTTGCAAGAGAAGCAGGGGCCGAGAGCGGGAGAAAGAGAAATTAAGAGAAAAAGCGCAACTTCCCGCGCAGCTGCCCCAAAGCCTATCACGCGGTCGAGGCCTTCCCCAGCAGACCAGGCCACTGAATAAATTAATCTTCGCTGCTGCACTCAGCCCCACCGGCCCTTACACCGGCAAATAAACAGAATTTTTTTTTTTTTTTATACCGCACTCTTTAGAATCAGTGCGGTCTACATGTATACTAACAGGTACTTTTTATTCCCTTGTCCCCGAAGGGCTCACAATCTTAAGTGTACCTGAGGCAATGGAGGGTTAAATGGCTTGCCCAAGGCCACAAGGAGTGGCCATGGGACTAGAGACCCCAGTCCCTCCGGCCTGAGGTTGCTTGTCCCCATGAGGGAATTGAACCCCCGGCCCTCCGGCCTGAGGTAACCTGTCCCAACCACTGAGTCACTCCTCCCTCCCTCACCTCACCTCCTGATGCCACGAGCAGTGCAGCCCTGCTATTACTTCCCCGCTCTCCTCACACTCAGCCTAACAGTTGGCGTCGGCGTTGAGGGACTCCCGGGCAGCAGTCAGTTAGTCTCACTCTCTGCTGTGCTCAATCGGCGGCTTCTCACCTGATAATGGGTTCGGGAACCGCCAGTAACCCCGGGATGGACGGCACCCCCCCCCCCCCAACATACCCCTGGATCTCTAGGGGAGGTCTCCTCAGCACTGACTGCTTCGCTGTTTTTTTTGGGGGGGGGGGGTGTAGAACTGTAACTAAGGCAAAACAAGAAAATTTAAAAGAAAGTCTAAATCCTAGACCCAACTTAACTACTAAACTAAGCTCCTTATTTGCCTCTTCAGTGAGTCCAGCTCCCTGACTCACTACCTCCTCCAGAAGCTTGGAGACTGAGCATACTGGGGCTGGTAGGTAGTGCCAGCTGCATAAGTACACTAGTGTCATCAAAAGATGACATGCTCAGTCTCTAAGCTGCTGGATGAGATACACTACCCTGAGGTGCGGGACTGGACTGGAGGGACAATAAGAAACAACTGTTACGGGTAATTAAATTGGTTTTCACAGAGGACAAGAAGGATAGCAAGCCCTCACAACATGGGACTACCTAGTTATAAAGCTGCCTTCAACAGAAAGCATAGTTACTCACCTGTAACAGGTGATCTCCGGGAACAGCAGGAATATAGTCCTCACATATGGGTATCGGTACCGACGGAGCCTGCGCGGGAACGCTTCCCAGCATCCAATTAGAAAGCCTTTGGGAGCATCCCACAGCGCCTGTGTGCTGCCTTCCCGCCTTTCCCAACTGCCTCTCTCCAGTTGAGTTTTAAAGCTGAGACAAAGAGAGAAAGAGAGGAAAAGAGAAAGAGATAGATAGAGAGATATAACTCCTAGGGGAGGTGGGTGGGTTGTGAGGACTATATTCCTGCTGTTCCCGGAGAACACCTGTTACAGGTGAGTAACTATGCTATCTCCAGGAACAAGCAGGAATGTAGTCCTCACATATGGGGACTCCCTAGCTTTAGATGCCAGGGAGAGACCCCAGAAGTTGTGTGTCCCTGTGAAAGGGCTCCACTTCCCCCCATGGATCTCTGGCATCCAACCAGGGATGGTGGGTAGGAGTTGATTAGGTATGGAACAGGTGTTGGAGAACAGCCTGACCAAACAAGGCATCCCAGCGGGAGACCTTGTCCAAGCAGTAATGGGCTGTGAAGGTATGAACAGAGGCCCAACTGGCTGCTCGACAGATGTCGTCGATAGACACAGAGTGCAGATGACCCATTGAAGCTGCCATGGCTCTCACATTGTAAACTGTGACATGGCCCTCCAGAGGAAGATTCTTACTCTGATAGGCAAAGGAAATACACTGAGCAATCCAGTTAGACAGTGTTCTCTTGGAGACTGGAAGTCCCAAATGAGAAGGATCAAAAACAACAAAGAGCTGAGAGGACTTTCTATGTTGCTGTGTTCTTTCCAAGTAAAAGGCTAAAGCTCTTTTACAGTCCAAAGTATGAAGATACCTTTCTGCATTTGATGTATGAGGCCTTGGAAAGAACACAGGCAGGTAGACCACTTGGTTAAGATGAAAAGGCGCGACCACCTTTGGCATAAAGTGTGGATGAGTCCTAAGGACTACCTTGTCATGATGGAACCTTGTATAAGGTGGATCAGCTACTAGTGCTTGCAACTCACTAATGCAACGTGCTGATGTGATTGCAATGAGAAAGATAACTTTCCAAGAAAGGAATTTCAATGAGGTAGCAGCTAGGGGTTCAAAAGGTGGCTTCATGAGCTGACCAAGAACCAGGTTTAAGTCCCATGCCACCGGTGGTGGTCTAATGGGAGGCTTAGTAAGAAGAAGGCCTCTCATAAATCTTGCTATAAGAGGATGGGAGGAAATAGGTTGCCCATTTAGAGGCTTGAAAGAAGCTGCAATAGCACTCAAATGGACACTTACTGAATTAGTTTTAAGTCCTGCATTGGATAAATGAAGGAGATACTCCAGTAATGATTCCAGAGGTATCGGAAGGAGTTTAAGACCCTTCTGCGAGCACCATATGGTAAACCTCTTCCACGTAGAAGCATAAGAGCGTCTTGTGGAAGGTTTCCTGGAAGCATAAAGGACATCCTTTACTTGCTGAGAGAGGTTAAGATCATGAAGATCTAGGCCTTCAGCAACCAAGCTCTGAGATGCAGAGACTGGGGATTGGGATGCCATAACATTCCGTCCTCCTGTGACAGAAGATCTGGAGCAGATCCTAACTCCAGGGAGGGAGCTTGAGAGAGATGTAGAAGCAGAGGGTACCACACTTGCCGTGGCCAATGTGGAGCTATGAGAATCATACGCCCTCTGTCTCTCTGAAGCTTGAACAGGGTTTTGGGAATTAGGGGAATGGGTGGAAAGGCATAAAGGAAGTTTTGCCCCCAAGTGAAGGAGGAAAGCATCCCTGGCCTCAGAACCCTGAGCCGGAATTCTGGAACAGAACCAGGGAAGTTTGGCATGCAACGGACTTGCAAAGAGGTCTACGTCCGGACTTCCCCAAATTTGAAAGATCTTGGCCACCTGATCTGCATATAGAGACCATTCGTGTGGAAGAAGAACTCGACTGAGTCTGTCTGCCCAAGAGTTCTGTATGCCTTGAAGATACCCTGCCAGGAGATGAATCTGATGCTCCCTGGCAAGGGCCCATAGTCGCAAAGCTTCGTTGCAGAGTGACAGAGAGCCTGTTCCCCCCTGCTTGTTCACACAGAACATGGCTACTTGATTGTCCGTATGAATGAGGACTGTCCTGTAGCTGAGCAGGGTGTGGAATCCTCGAAAAGCAAGGAAGATTGCTCTGAGCTCCAAGAGATTGCAGATGAGTCTCCTGTGGAGTCCAGGTGCCTTGGGTGGAGAGGTCTTGCAGATGAGCTCCCCAACCCATCGGAGAAGCCTCTGTTGTGAGAGTTGCCTGGGGTAAAGGTTGTTGAAATGGGGACCCCAGCAACAGGTTTTGAGTAGACTGCCAGCATTGGAGGGACAAAATAAGGCAATTTGTGTATGCTATTTTGTCTGACAGTCACCCTGATGCCTGGGTCCACTGAGTGGATAAAGTCCACTGGGCCGCTCTCATATGGAGGCGAGCATAAGGAACCACACATGCACGGTAGATGCCATGTGGCCTAGTAGTTGTAGCATTTCTCGAGCAGTGAGATGAGGCTTTAGCACTGCTTAAGAAGCTAACTGCACCATGCGAAGGCAACGGGCCTGGGGAAGATAGGCCCTTGCTTTTCTTGTATCCAGCAAAGCTCCTATGAACTCTAGAGACTGAGTGGGAGTTAGACAGGATTTTGGGATGTTTATGACCAGACCCAAATACTGAAGGATGCGCATTGTGCAAGATAGAGAAGTCCTGGCCTCTGACTCTGATGGGGCTCGGATGAGCCAGTCGTCTAAGTAGGGGAAGACGAATATCCCTAGAGTGCAGAGAAATGCTGCTACTACAGCCATGCATTTCGTGAACACCCCTGGTGCTGAGGCCAGGCCAAAAGGAAGCACCCTGTATTGGTAGTGCTTTCCTTGAAAAAGGAACCGAAGGAACTTTCTGTGAGTTGGATGGATGAGAACATGGGTGTACGCATCCTTGAGATCCGGAGAACAAAGCCAATCCTGACCCTGAAGGTATGGCAGCAGAGTTCCTAGAGAAATCATCTTGAATTTCTCTTTGAACAGGAATTTGTTCAATTCTCTGAGGTCTAAGATAGGTCTGTATCCCCCTGTTTTCTTTGGGATAAGGAAATAGGGGGAGTAAAACCCTGTACCCTGTTGGTGGATGGGTACTTCTTCTATTGCCCCTTGGGCAAGAAGCAGAGTGACCTCTTGATCTAACAGGTTGATGAGAGAGGTCTGAGAATTGAACTGTCTTACCATTGTGGGAGGGGGCATGCATAGAAAGTGCAGCTTGTACCCCTCTCTTATAATTGAGAGTGTCCAATGCTCTGCTGTTATCTGCTCCCACCTGGGGGCAAAGTGACATAACCTTCCTGGAATGGTGGAAGGCTCTGGTCCATTGAGGGCCAGGAAGGCTATGTTCTCTAGATGAAAGTCAAAGGCCTTGTGGAGGCTGAGACTGCTGAGGCGGTTGAGGCTTGGCAGTCTTTGCTTTCCTTTGTTTAGGTGGTTGCTGACCTTTCCGGGTAGGCTGACCTGTAGAACGTCCCTGCTGGGAATAAGAGGGATAAAACCTCTTCTTTTTTGAGAAGAAAGGCTTTTTGAAAGACTTCTTTCTCGCAGGATCAGCTGTGGCTTTGGATAGCCTATCCAAAGTGGAGTTGTCAGCATCTAATTCATTGGCTTTTTCTTGCAAATTTTTGCCAAATAGATTCTCACCTGTACAAGGGATATTGCCTAGTTTGTCCTGAACCCAGAGCTCCAAATCGGAAGCCTGGAGCCAGGCAATTCTACGTGCACCTATGGCAATGGCAGAGGTTCTGCTTATGCACTCAAAACAGCCAAAAGCTGCACGGTTGACAAACTTAGAAACATCCTGGGCATGTTTGACCAGTGTGAGAAAATCCTGCCTTCCATCCTCAGGAAGAAGAGGGCTCAAAACCTCTAAATCACCTGTGACTTCTTTAAGGAACATTCCCATATATAAAATATAGGAACTGATCCTGGAAGAAAGCATGGAAGCCTGGAAAGTACGACGTCGAAAGGCATTCAAAGTTCTACACTCACGTCCTGGAGGATTAGAGGTATGTCTCTTTGCACTCCTGACCCTTCTCATAGCTGATTCCACTACAATAGAGTGGTGAGGAAGCTGAGTTTTCTGGAAGCCAGGACAAGGAGGGACTCAATACATGGTATCCAGTCTGCGAGAGTGAGGAGAGGTGTCTCCCACATTCTCAACATGAGATCATGTAAAATCTCATGGATAGGCAAGATAGCTGCCTCCTTAGGAGCTTTGGGATAGTGTAAAATCTCCAGCTCCTTAGCTCTGGGCTCTGTTTCAGGAGCCACAGTAATGGACAAACCACAAGCCACCTCCCTGATAAAGTCCTGAAAGGAGATGTCCTCTGGAGGAGACATCCTACGTTTAGGAGAGGAAAGCTCCTCCGGGAGAACTATTCCGGTACCGACAGAGCTATCAGAATCCTCAGAGTCCTCTGAGGATTCGAAGTATCTTCTGTCCGGATGCTCTTGAAGAGCCCGATACCCGTACCGACCGAAGTCGGTACCGGGGGGAATCGGTACCGGGGTATCAGTACCCGAAGGCATCGCATGACTGGGTACCGGCAAAGCCGACACCGATGTCGATGCTATCGGTACCGGTGCCGATACCGGTTGAACTGTCTGACGCGGTTCCAAGGGCATCGATGCCACAATGAGAGCCGCCAGACTGCGTTCAATAGCCAAGAACCTCTGGTCTATCGACGCTGCCGATCCCTGGGTATCGGTACCGGATGCAGCCGGTACCCCAGAGCATGGCACCAGTAGTTCTGCCGAGGTCGAGGCCTCGAGAACGTCCTGGAACCCCGATAATGCTTTGGAAGCCAAAGCCTCCCGCCGGGGCAATTTTGTCGGTACAGAACCCTCAAAGGCAACGCCAGAGGCATCTCGATGCTTAGAAGGAGATCTACCCTTTGAGGACTGGCTGGACTTATGTTTAGTTACCTGAGATCCATGGGAGGAAGACGAAGCCCTGGAAGACGTCGATGCCACTGAAGCTGCATTGGAGGGAAAAAGGGCACTGAGCTTGGCAGCTCGGTTCTGTCGACCCCTTTTGGACATCATGGCACAAGCCATGCACTTGGAGATGGAATGGTCAGGACCTAAACATTTAAGACACCACTCGTGGGTGTCGGTGACGGAAATGGTTCTGCCACACTTGGTGCATTTTTTAAAAGCCGAGGCAGGTTTCTCCATGGTGGAGGAAATTTTGGGTCTAAGGCCCAAAATGGTGCATGCACCTGGAAAGAAAAGTTTGGAAAAAAAGACTACTATTTTTTTTTTTTTTTTTTAAAGAAAGAAAGAAGAACCGGCGGTACCGTAGCGTCGAGGAAGGCAGACACGACCACAAAAAAGAAGAATAAGGAAAATAATTTTTTGCGGTGACAGGAACACGACCTGCTGGCTCCGCGGAAAACGAAGAACTGGAGAGAGGCAGTTGGGAAAGGCGGGAAGGCAGCACGTAGGCGCTGTGGGATGCTCCGAAAGGCTTTCTAATTGGACGCTGGGGAGCGTTCCCGCACAGGCTCTGTCGGTACCGACGATACCCATATGTGAGGACTACATTCCTGCATGTTCCTGGAGATATGGAGAAATGAATCAACTTAAAGATTCCAAATTACCCCTGCCTACCGATAGCCAGATAAAAATGAATAAAATACAGTCTCTGAAATGCTTGTATGCAAATGCTCGAAGTCTAAAAAATAAGATGGGAGAGTTAGAATATATAGCACTAAATAAGAGGTTAGATATGATTGGTATCTCAGTATAGTATGTTGGCGCACACTCCTATGGCCGCTTATTTATAAATACTGGGTTTTTTCCCTTTATTTATTTTTTATTTATTTATTTATTTTTCTTATATACCGCACTTTTTAGCATCAGCGCGGTTTACATGGAACCATAATTAACAAATATCAGTTTTACATAGAACAGGGAAGAAAAACTTGGATAACTTAGGGAGACATGCACAACAATTATTTACATATATAACAATAAGCTTTGGGAGTATCTTATGATAAATCTATGGGTATGCGTTAGGACTAGAGGAGGGGTGTGTCTATGGTGGATTAAGATTGATCTGGTAGTATTGTATAAATAAGTAGTGCTTGAGTGCCTTCCTGAATTGCATGAGATAGGTGATTGTTCGGATTTCTGGAGGCAGTGTATTCCAGCACTTGGGAGCATAGAGACTGAATGCTCTGTTGGATGTTGTTAGCGTGCATTTTGTTGAAGCATTTGGTAAAATTAGGGTGTTTGCTGATGTTGATCTTCTGGATCTGTTGGGCGGAGTGGGTTGAAGTAGATTGATTAGTGTAGAAGCAGTTATGTTGTGGATGGCTTTAAAGGTACTTTATTATCGGGATGCAGCTTTATTTTGGATACAACCTCTCAGCAGTGCTCGTCAGGTCCCCTTTTGCCGACAAAATAATGCCGTGGCTTCTTCTGCCTTTTTTTCAGTGTTTTGATACCAGCTATAATTTTCAACAATTTTATGTGATTGAATGTCCGCCCTGTGACTCTTTTAAATAAATATATTATTCTTTTTATTACCTTGGGGCTTCACCTTTGATCCCCCCTAGGCAGGAAACATTGTTTCTTTTAAAAGAAGGCTGGATCGCGTCTCCAGTCTACAGCTGTCATGATTTTCTGCAGCACTACTTCGTGCATTTAGGTTGTTTGTTCTGTCTGCCGATTTCAACATTATGTTTTTGCACTGATGGCAAGTCTGATGATTTTACGATGGTAAAAACATCTCTGTACGTTATTTATATCTATTTATTTTATTTTATTTATTTAACATTTCTTATATACCTCCTTTCATGATATCAAGGCGGTTTACATTGAACAAACTGAAATCATATTGAACAGGGCATTTTAACTTGGAGATAACCCTCCATTGCCGATGTTCCCTGTAAAATAGTTAAGTGGCTTGCCCAAGACCACAAGGAGCACCTGTGGGACTAGAAACCCCAATCCTTCTGGCCCAAGGTTGCTGTCCTCTAGTGGGATTTGAACCCCCAACCTTCCGGCCCGAGATAACTTGCCCCAACCACTAGGCCACTCCTCCCTCACATTTTTTTTTATTCCTTTATTATCGGGCTGCAGCTTTATTTTGGATACAACCTCTCAGCAGTGCTTGTCAGGTCCCCTTTTGCCGACAAAATAAAAAAAAACTTCAGAGAGTTTGTCATATGGCTCGTTTACTGCACTCTCTCCCTTAATGTGTGGTTTATTAGTGGAGGGGCCAAATGAGATTCATTATGTTTGTCTTAGTATTCGCTTTTTTACTTTGTTCCCTCCACAGAATTATTTTCAAAGAGCACTATGGATTATCACCAACATCCAATCCTCCCATAATCAGCTAACTGAGATCTAACCCTACACTAACTAGAGTAACCTCTTTTCTCGCTCTATCATAAGCTCACTGTAACATAAGTTCTAAAGCTTTAATGATCCTGCATGCTTCTCCTTTCCCCTGCTATATGTTAACAAGTTTGATTTAACCCTACTTGCTCCTTTGTTCAATGTGAACCATTTCAAACTGTTTCGATTGTTTAATTTAAACGGTTTCATTTTGTTCAATGTGTTCCCCTTTGACTGGTAGAAAAAAAAAGTATATTAAAACCAGTTAAATAAATTTATTTATTTATTTATTTATTTATGGTCTAAATTTCTGATGCAGTATTTTTTCATAAGTTCTCAACCAATTTGGTTTTGAGTTTTCTGTCCTCATCTCCTGTTTTTCTATCATGGGTACAAGTAGTATGTTTAATACACAATTGTTTTCCACAGAGTTCTTTTGATCTGATGAGTCACACAACCAGCCTTACTTTGTTTTACATTTTTATGGCTTTTATTTTTTTAACTATGTTTTTAACAATATATTTTGTTTTAAATTATTTGCATTAGGTTATGGAGTTTTATTATGTTATTTATGTTTTTAATTGTTTTTAATTGTTCTTTTATTTTTGAGGATTACTCCCCCTGAGGAAAATGTTTGCCAAAACACAGTGGTTTTGGTTTAATAAAGCACCTGTGACCACTTTTTCTGTATCTCGCTTCTTGTGGGCAGCTTCCCTTTTCTGCAAATGTGTTTGCTTTACTTGGAACACCTTTTTGGTAACCTGATAGGTATTTGTGACCTGGATTAGCCGCTAGTGAAAACAGGATACTGAGCTTGATGGATCCTTGGTCTGACCCGGTATGGCATCTCTTATGTTCAAATCAAACGTATGCTCTAATGCAGGGAAGAGGTTGTGCGGGTGGTTGTTATTGTTAAGTGCCATTGAGTCTATGTCGACTCATGGCAACCCTCTGGATAGTTGACCTAAACTATGTTCAGTCTTCAGTCAGGGGGCTCATTGTTGATACAATGGCAACAATAGGTGCTGTTATTGTATCGACCCATTTCGTCCTTCCTCTTTCACGTTGACCTTCTATCTTGCCAAGAATTATGTTTAACTATCTCTCTCTTTGCATGAAGTGTCCAAAGTATGAAAGTCTAAGTCTTGTCATCTGAGCTTTCTGAGGAAAGCTTAGGTTTGATCTCCTCTAGTACTGACTGGTTTGTTCTTTAGGAAGTCCATGATATACACAGTATTCGTTGCCAGCACCATAATTCAAATGCATCAATTTTCTTCCCGTTTATCTTTTTCACTGTTCAAGTTTCACATCTATATGGTATTATTAAAAATACCATGGCTTGGACAAGTCAAATCTTTGTATCGAAAGAGACATTTCTGCTTTTGAGAATCTTGTCTAGGTCCTTCATAGCCATTCTGCCAAGAGCAATGCGTTGTCAGATTTCTTGACTGTTTGTCCTTTCTTTATCGATAGTCAACAACTTTAACCTACTTAGATCAACAATTTCAATTTCTTCTCCATCAATGATGAACTTAATGATTTTGCCAGCTGTCAGGATCTTTCTTTTCTTAATATTAAGGTGCAGGCCCAATTTAAGACTATGTTCCTTAATCTTGAGAACCAAATATTTCAGATGGTCTTCACTTTCAGCCACTAATGTAGTATCATCAGCCTAGTGAAGGCTGTTGATGAGTCTTCTACCAATCTTCACACCTCTGTTGTCTTCATACAGTCCTGCTTCTATGTTGATTTGTTCTGCATATAAATTAAAAAGGTAGGGGGAAAGTATGCAGCCTTGGCGTACACGTTTGCTTGTTTTAAACCATTCTGTTTCTCCTAGTTCTGTTTGAACTGTTGCTTCTTGATCAATGTAAAGGCTGTGCAAGAGAACTATCAAGTGTTCTTGTATACCCATGCTTCTTAATGTGGCCCAGAGTTACTCATGGTTTACAGAGTCCTTTTGGTATTCTTTAGTTTTTCAAGGATCCATTTCACATCCATGATGATGTTTCTTCTTCCTTGCCCTTTCCTGAACCCTGCTTGCGCCTAAGGCAGTTCTCATTCTAGGTATGGTTGTAGTCTCTGCTGAATGATCCAGAGTAGAATCCTGCAGGCATGTAGGATCATAGCATTTGTGTGATAATTTCTACAGTCAATCGGATCACCTTTCTTCAGTATTAGTATAAACTCAGATCTTTTCCAGTCAGTTGGCCATAAATTTGTCTTCCAAATTTCCTGGCAGAGCCTTGTAAGTATGGTAACAGCTTCATCCGATTGCTGTAATACTCCAATGGGAATGCCATCAATGCTCGATGTTTTCTTCTTTGATAAGGCTTTCAATGCTGCTTCAACTTCTTCTTTCTTCATTATCAGGTACAGGCTGAAATAGCTTTTGGTCCACTTGATCTTTATGGTATGACAACTCTGCATAGTCTTTCCACCTTTCCTTGATCTTCTCAGCATTATTCAACATGAATGAATCCTTGAGCATCTTGTAGCATTCCAATTTGAGAATGGAATTCTTTCTTTAACTTTCGTAGCTTTAGGAAAGTCAATCTTGCTTTTCCTATTAGTTTCCATTTCCTTGCATGCATCATTGTAGTACTTCTCCTTGTCTTGTCTTGCTGCACGTTGGAAATCTCTGCTGAGTTCTGTGAATGCCTCTCTTTCTCCTCTGGCTTGAGTTTCTGGGCAATTTTAAGAGTTTCTTCAGTCACCCATTTTGGCCGTTTTTGCTTTTTCACTTTTTGTAGAGACTTCTCGCTTTCTTCCAATACAACCTTCTTGATATGGGCATTTATCAATAAGGCTTGCCTCTTCAAGAGTGATAACAAAATATGCAATAGGGTAGGTACTCTGGAAGGTGTACAAAACATGACAAGGGATCTAGGGAAGCTTGAAGAGTGGTCTAGAACAGGGGTCTCCAAACCCATCCTGGAGGGCTAAAATCCTGCCAGGTTTTTGGGATATCCATAACGAAAATGCATGAGATATACTGTATTTGAATTTATTCCATGCATATTCATTAAAGATATCCTGAAAAGCTGACAGAGTTTTGAAGCTCTCCAGGACTGGATTTGGAGACCCCCCTGGTTTAGAATTTGGCAGCTAAGATCTAATGCTAAAAAAAAAAAATGCAGGGTCATTCACCTGGGCTGCAAAAACCCAAAGGAATAGTACAGTACAGAGGGATGAAGTACTTCTGTGCACAAAAGAAGAATGGGACCTGGGGATGATCATGTCTGATGATCTTGTAGTGGCCAAACAGATAAAAGTGGCAGCAGCAAAAGCCAGAATGACACTTGGGTGCATAAGAAGAGGAATGACCAGGGAGAAAAAGGAAATGATAATATTTCTATTTAAGTCTCTAGTGAGATCTCGTTTGAAGCACTGCGTACAGTTCTGGAGACTATACCTTGAAAAAGATATAAACAAGATAGAGTCTTAAGAACATAAGATATGCCATACTGAGTCAGACCAAGGTCCATCAAGCCCAGTAGCCTGTTTCCAAAAGTGGCCAATCTAGGTCATACGTAACAAGCAGTATCCCCAAGAGACACAGGTTCCACAATGCTTGTATTGGGTCAAGCATTGATATCCTGCGTCCCTTTTTAATAATGGTTTATGAACCTTTCCTCCAGGAACTTATCCAAACCTTTTTTAAACCCAGCTACACTAACAGCCCTTACTACATCCTCCAGTAACAAATTCCAGAGTTTGATTACACGTTGAGTGAAAAAATATTTTCTCTTATTTGTCTTAAATAGTTTACCCTGTAGCTTCATTACATGTCCCCTAGTCTTTCTATATTCTGATAGCGTAAACAATCGATCTACGTTTACCTGTTCCACTCCATTCATTAATTTATAGACCTCTATCATATCTCCCCTCAGCCGTCTCTTTTCCAGGTTGAAGAGCCCTAAGCTTTGTAGCCTCTCTTCATAGGAGTAGCCTTCCATCCCCTTCACCATTTTGGTGGCTCTTCTCTGTACCTTTTCTAATAACGCTATATCCTTTTTAAGATACAGCGACCAGAATTGCACACAATATTCAAGGTGCGGTTGTACCATGGAACGATACAGAGGCATTATAATATCCTTTGTTTTATTTTCCATTCCTTTCCTTATGATACCTAGCATTCTATTTGCTCTCTTGGCCGCCGCTGCACACTTGGCGGAGAGTTTTAACATGTTATCCACGATGACTCCTAAATCTTTTTCCTGGGTGGTGGTTCCCAATGTGGAACCTTGCATTGTGTAACCATAGTATGGGTTGTTCTTTCCTAGGTGCATAACTTTGCACTTGTCCACATTAAATTTCAGCTGCCATTTGGATGCCCAGTATTCCAATTTATCCAGATCCTCCAGCAGTTTTCCACAATCTTCTTATGCACCTAGGGAAGAACAACCCAAACTATGGTTACAGGGTAAACTATTTAAGACTAATAAAAGAAAATATTTTTTCACTCAACGTGTAATCAAACTCTGGAATTTGTTACTGGAGGATGTAGTAAAGGCTGTTAGTGTAGCTGGGTTTAAAAAAGGTTTGGACAAGTTCCTGGAGGAAAGGTCCATAAACCATTATTAAGAAGGGACCCAGGATATCAATGCTTGAACCAATACAAACATTGTGGAACCTGTGTCCCTTGGGGAAACTGCTAGGTACATATGACCTAGATTGGCCACTGTTGGAAACAGAATACTGGGCTTGATGGACCTTGGTCTGACCCAGTATGGCATATCTTATGTACTCCACTATTCACCTTTTTTCATTGGGAAAATTGGCCATTTAGCCCTACCCTCTGCTTTCTATCTTTTAACCAATTCCCGATTCACAATATACACTGCCTCCTATCCCATGACTTTTTAGTTTTGCCAAAAGTCTCTGATGAGGGACCTTGTCAAAGGCTTTCTTAAGTCCATATACACTATATCAACCGATTCACCTTTGTCTACCTGTTTATTCACACCTTGAAAAAAACATATCAGATTAGTAAAACAAGATCTTCCTTGTCTAAAGCCATGTTGGCTGTCTCCCATTAGGCCATGACTATCTACATGCTGTGTAACTTTGTTCTTTATGATAGTTTCTACCATTTTCCCCGGTACTGACGTCAGGCTCACGGTTTGTAGTTTCCCGGATCACCCCTGGAACCCTTTTTAAAAATTGTTGTTACATTGGCGATCCTCCAATCTTCAGGTATTACAGATGATTTTAATGAAAGTTCACAGATTACTAATAGCAGGTCTGCAATCTCATATTTCAGTTCTTTCAACACTCTTGGATGTATACCATCCGGTCCAGGTGATTTGCTACTATTCAGTTTATCAAATAGTTGTAATACATCTTCCCGGTGTAGCGATATTTCTCTCAATTCCTCTGAAGTATCACCTTTAAATACCACTTCAGTCTTGGGTAACATCCCTACATCTTCCTCAGTAAAGACCGAAGCAAAGAATTCATTCAGTCTCTCCGCTATAGCCTTGTCTCCTCTTACTGCCCCTTTTACCCCTCTATCATCTACAAAAGTCAGTACAAAAGGCAGCTACTAGAATGTTCAGTGGTCTTCATTATAAAGTCTATGAGGACAGACAAAGATCTCAACACGTACACTCTGGAAGAAAGGCGAGAAAGGGCAGCTATGATACAGACATTTAAATACCTCCATAGCATAAATGCACAGGAAGTGGGCCTCTTTGAACTGAAAGAAACAAGAAACATGGCGGCAGAAAAAGACCACACGACACATCTAGTCTGCCCTTCTGTATCAACTACAATAGTCCCCTTTTTTCCTTTAGAGATCTTCTGTGTTTGTCCCATGCTTTCTTGAATTCAGATACTATCCTTATCTCTACCACCTCCACTGGAAGACTATTACATGCATCTACCACTCTTTCCGTAAAGAAATATTTCCGCATATTACTCCTGAGTCTATCCCCTTTCACCCTCATCCTATGCTCTGGAATGAGGGGGCATAGGATGAAGATGATTCAATAGTAGTCTAAGGAAATATTTCTTTACGGAAAGAATGGTGGATGCATGGAATAACCTTCCAGTGGAGGTGGTTGAAACATGACCTATACCTAAATTCAAGAAAGCATGGGGCAACCTCAGATGATCTCTAAGGGAGAGGAAGGGATTGTAAAGCTTAGTGGTTGGTATGAATGGGCAGAGTGGAAAGGTGATATGATCTTTATCTGCCATCATTATCTACTACAACTACTGAGCAGTCATATAGTACTACAAGATGAACAGCACTGCACACACACTTGTAAAAGACAGTCCCTGCTCATCAGAGCTTACAATCTAGTCAAGACAGACAACACAGTAGCTGTAGACATGGGATACATCTGGGGCAATGATAAGGGAACACAAAGGAGATCAGGTGAGTCAAGATCTGAAAGCAACAGCGAAGAGGTGAGTTTTCAACCTGGATTTGAAAAGGGCCAGAGAAGGCGCCTGACACACAGACTCAGGTAGTTTGTTCCAGGCATAAGGAGCAGCAAGGTGAAAGGAGCAAACTCTGGAGTTAGAAATAGAACAGAAGGGCACCGATAGAATTGATTTTCCAGAAGAGTGGAGTTCCCGAGGAGGGGTGTAGGGAGAGATAAGAGAGGAAAGATAGTGAGGAGCTGCAGAGTGAATGCACGTATAGGTTAACAAGAGAAGTTTGAACTGGAAGCAAAAATAGATAGGGAGTCAATGAAGTGACTTGAGAAGAAGGGTAATATGAACATGACGAAGCTGGCAGAAGATTAACCGCGCAGCAGTGTGTTGAACAGACTGAAGGAGAGATAGATGACTCAGAGGGATACCAGCAAGTAGGTTAATAGGTTATAATGGTTAAGATGGGAGGTGACTAAAAAGTATTTAAGCATCTTAGTAGCGTGTTCAGAAAGGAATGGGTGGATTTTACTGATGTTGTAGAGGAAGAAACAACAGGTTTTAGCTATCAGATGGATGTGTGTGGAGGAGGAGAGAGAGGAGTCAAAGATGATCCAAAGGTTATGAGCTGAGGAAACAGAGAAGAGTAGAGTTATTCACAGAGAATGAGAAAGGAGGAAGGGGAGGGGAGAGTTAAGGGGGAAAATAAGCAGCTCAGTTTTGACCATGTACAATTTCAAGCGGTGGTGAAACATCCAAGCAACAATGTCAGAAAGGCAAGTAGAGATCCGGATCTAGATTGCTGGAGAGATTTCAGGTGTAGAAAGTTAAATCTGGGCGTCATCAGCATAAAGATGGTACTGAAAGCCATAGGAAGAGATGATTGCACCAAGGGACTGGGTGTAGAGAGAGAAAAGGAGTGGACCGAAGACAAAGTGGGGTAGCAGTACAGGAGGGTACACCAGAACAAACACAAAGAGCGATGGAAGAGATAAGAAGAGAACCAGAATGATACAGAGCCCTTAAAACCAAGCAAGGGACAAGGTATCGAGGAGAAGACTGTGGTCAACAGAGTCAAAAGCAGCAGAAAGAAGAATGAAGATTGAGTAAAAGCCCTTGGGATTTGCAAGGAACAAGTTGCTAGAGACTTTGGTAAAGCACAGTTACTTACCTGTAACAGGTGATCTCTGGGAACAGCAGGAATAAGTCTTCACATATGGGTACGTCGGTACCGACGGAGTCTGCGCGGGAATGCTTTCCAGCGTCCAATCAAAGAGCTCTTGGAAGCATCCCACCACGCCTGCATGCTGCCTTCCCGCCTTTCCCAACTGCCTCTCCTCAGTTAAGTTTTAAAGCTGAGACAAAGAGAGAGAGAGGAAAGGAAAGATAGATAGAGATACAACTCCTGGGGAGGTGGGTGGGTTGTGAAGACTTATTCAGGCTGTTCCCAGAGATCACCTGTTACAGGTAAGTAACTGTGCTATCTCCAGGAACAAGCAGGAATGAGTCTTCACATATGGGGACTCCCAAGCTGAGATGCCTGGAGTCCCAGCATGTCATTGGTTGGAAAATGCTATCCCCCACAACACCAGGCATCCTGAGAATGGAGGGTAGAAGTTGAAGAGAGAAAGGTGCTGTGGAACAGTTAACCTAGCATAGGACTGCAGACAAGGAGTCCATATGTGGATGATAATTGTCATCAATGATATTGCAAAGAAAAAATATTGCAATATGGACCTCCCCTAACAGGACTTCAGAGAAGTATGGAGGTTCATGGGATCTACTGGGGAACCCAGTAGAGGAACCTCGAGAAGGACCTCACTGTAAGTGGAGGTAGTAACCCTGTAGGAAAAGCAATGGAGGTCAGAATCCTGAAAGGTAACAGGTAACCCCAGTAGGAAAAACTGGGGTAGTACAAAAATGGTGGGCCTTCAGCGGAAGGCTTTATGATAAAAGCCGAACTCTTTTGCAGCAGAGTGGCTCACTCTTAGGAACAAAAAGAGAGAGGCTAACCGATTTGGACAAACAGGCCCAGTCCTTGTGGGGAGAAAGGGTATGGGAACCCCTTGTATCCCAAAAGAAAGGACAACGCCGGAGGCGTTAGAGCCTGTGATTAGCTGAAGATCCGCAATGTCTCTCCTAACTGAGGTCAGCTGGGAGAGATATTGGAACATGGAGAGCTTCAGGGGTACCTAACCTTAAGGTTATGGTAGGTGTTAACTACCACGAAAGTGGTTGTGAGTGTAGGACCCTAAAACATGCTGGATAGCATAAGTATGGGTAAAGCCCATCTGTCAGAATCATATAGCTATATGAGCCTCAACAGTCAGGTAGATAAAGCAGAATACATATCTACCAATAGTAAAATATCTCGACAGATACATATAGATATAATAACCTATAGATATATGAGAATATATCTATAGTGAGATATGAAGGGCATAAAATACACACAAATGATAGACATAGACATCTGTAAGATGTGTGCTATAGGTATGAATATATAGGCCTCTATATGGAAGTCTGCAAAGAAGCAGACAGAGATATGCCTACAAAAAGGTATTCACATAGGAAAATGTGGAGAGGAAAGATTAATCTAATAATAAGAAGGTGGAACCTACTTGAGAAGATATATAGAGAATCAATTCCCACTGGTTATGGCTACAGGGATGCTAGGTAGTAGAATAACCAGGATGGTTACGTGAAAAGCAGAGGATGATATCAGTCTGCAGCCAGCAAGTCCGGAGTATTCTAGAACTCTAGCATGGTAAGTGAACAGAAGACGCATACGAATGAGATACCATGCTGACCTGTTTAAGGGCAAAAAGGTATCATGCGTTCTTACCATGAGGACGAGCTGGAAGGAGAAAACATATTCCCTATTGGAAATACTATGGATCAAAACAGGGAATTAGCAACTCCTTAAGCTTTCACGTAAGAGGAGGCCTATGTCCTTTATATTAAAAAGGAGAACTTTTCTAGTCATGGGAGACATGACTGAAAAAGCCTTTTTCAACCATCTAGTATAGCTGTTGGAGAAAAAGCCCCTCATGCTCTCTAGCAAGGGCCCATAGTGGAGAGCTTCTCTGTAGAATTGCAGAGAGCATGATGCAGGAGAATGAGGAGATAGAACTGGCTGCAGGAGAGCCAGTACCTATGTCAACTATGCTGCCAAACCCAGGGGAATGGAGATGGCAGAAAGAGAAGACAATCCAACTAGCTTGTAGTGAAAACATTTCCAAGACAGATGACAGCACTGACTTGGAGCCACTACTAAGACCAGACAGAATGTTAGTGGAGGACAAATCTGGTTGCTGGTGGACAAGAACCAGTGGTCCAAACATTAAGGCTCCTGCATTGGCAGCTGCTAGCCAGACAGCAGAAGAATGGTACTGTTTAAAAACAGAAAGAACAGACAAAACAAGAGTAGAAAACTCTGGACGTGTCTGATGAACTGCTTGAAAGTAAGATTGAAAAAGAGGAGTCAACTCAGAGAAGAGAACTCCGCACTGGAAAAGTAAGAAAACTAGAGAGGCTGAAGAAAAAGCCCTCCAGTGAAGCAATACCGCTCTTACAGAGGAAAAACCTGGTAAGAGGGTAAAGAGAATGGAGCTGAAGAAAACTTACAAAGTAGTAAGTTTATAGAAAGGAAAAAAAAAAGACATGCTGGCACAGGAAACTATCATTTGATAGTGGATAGACCTCTTTCCCTAGCAGGAAAAGAGGAGAACCCTGTGACCTAGAAGCATGAACATCCTGACAGCTCATAGAACATAGAAAGAATGGATGTCTTTCGAGAAGAGATCCATGTTTAGGATTTAGAATGACAGCAGTGGATTGCCTCTATTGAGAAGAAGCAACTGCAGATTCTAATCCCAAGAGTCAGAAGCATCTGATGGATTGATCAGAAACCCTGTGGTTGCTGAGTTTGCTGAGCCTAGTGAGAGGTTGAACTCTGCAAACCAGGACAATGCTTCCCCTGTTTGGGAACATCTGTATGATGGGCAGATGATGCATAAAACCTTCTTCTCCCATGGGAAGAAAGTTTGGCAGGACATTTCCTACCTACTGGGACAGAAGAAGGTGCAGAACAGCCCCTAGGAACTGGTAAGTCAGTGGAGAACTGAGTAACCTGACATAAAGACTCCTTGTTGAAAAGATTGTCTCCAGTGCAAGGAGTATGTCCCAGTCTGTGCTGTGCCCATTTGCCCAAGTCTGAAGCTTGGAGCCAGGCTCTACGTCGTGCCCCTATAGTTATAGCAGAAGTCCTGCTAACAGACTCAAAAGAGTCTAGGGAAGCATGAGCAAGAAACCAAGAGATATTCTGGAGATGCTTGAGCAGTGAAGAATAGTGTGCACTCTTGGACTCTGGAAGGGAAGGAGTCAAAAGATGTAATTGCTTTGTGACCTCCTCAAGAGATAGACTCATATAGAAAATATATGAGAGAATTCTTGCAGAAAGCATAGATGTCTGGAAGGTTTGACGTCCAAAGGAGTCTTAGACTCACGTCCTGGCGGATAAGAAGAGTGCTTTTTCTTGCTCTTTACCAGCCTCATTGCTGATTCCACAACTATGGAATGATGAGGAAGTTGAGTCTTTTGAAACCCTGGAGAGGGGGGCACCTGATATAAGAGATCAGTTGCTCTGGAAGGTGGGGGTACCCTTAAAGGTGTTTCCCACATTCCTAGAAGGAGAACCTGCAAGGAATGATGCAAAGGAAGCATTATATTCTCCTTTGCTTTGGTAGAAAGAGAGTCCTGTGCAGGATCATGTCGTGGGATAGGAATGGCAAGAGATCTTGCTATATCCAGGAGGAAACTCTGAAAAGAGGGTTCCTCAACAGGAATTTCCCTTGGACAGGTTAGATCTGAAGAACTAGCCTGAGCAGCGACAGAGCTATGCAGATATATAGGAATAGAAGATCCTGCACAGTGCAGTGTGGAATGCTTAAAGGATGGCCGCCGGTACTGGCTGTCAGGAGCAGCGACCGTCATTACCACATTGTCCATGCCAGGTATCGACTCCAAGCTTGGCATAGAAGGGAGCGATCCTGTTGAAAAAAGCATGGTAGGAGTTGGCCACGATGCTACTGTGGATACCGGTAGCGATGCCAATACCGGTACCGATGTCGGAGTCGAGCCCGACAAAGACATCGGAGCAGTCATCGGTGACAGTTCAATCGGTACCGAGGTAACCAAAAACCTCCGGGTGCTATCCTCGGTACCGAGCCACCGGTATCGATCGGTGTCGGTACCAAAGTGTATTGGTACCGAGTCTTCCAGACTAGAGAGCGATTCTAAACTCGGCATCGATAAGCGAAGCATGGAAGGCACCGACCGTAAGGGTAATGAGGACATCGGTACCGACTTCGGTACCGTGTCTGATACTGGTGAATGAAGGTCAGCTAGTGGCAACTCAATCGGCCTCGGGGGAACCGAGAGTTGCGGATCCGAATCATCAGAACTGAGCCTTCGGTACCGCCGAGAGCCGGTACCAAGGCGAGTCGGTACCCAGTCCTCCAGACTGGAGAGCGATTCCAGACTCGGCATCAAAGGAAGTGAGGCTATCGATTAACGTCTGGAGGGTACCGACGTCGGTGGTCGTATCGGTGCTGGTACCGATAATGGAAAGTCAGTCTGGAGTGTATCCACCGGTCCCGAAGGCACCGAGGACGCCAGATGACCAACCCTGGTGAGGAGTGTTTCATCCAACACCAGTGCCGATGTCGGGGTATCGGTACCGCTCGAAGCGGATGCCACCACCGGACACGGCTCAGGTATGTTTTGTGAGGGGTGAACCCCAGGAACAACCTGAAACCCCTTATACGCTTTGGAGACCGAAGACTCCCTCCGGGGTTTTGAAGCCAGTGGGCCCTCGAGGACAAGGCTGGAGCCGTCTACATGCTGTGCATGAGACCTACCACTCGAGGGCTGGCCAGTCTTAACAGACTGTTTGTGGGTTACCTGATCCTGCGTAGAAGAAGAAGGGGATGGTGCCCCGACGCTGGAGGGAAACAGTGTATCGAGGGAACCTCAATATTGAAGACCTCTTCTCACCAAACTGTTGTCAGGACCCAAGCAGGTTAGACACTGACTTCGAGGGTCTAAAAATAAAGTTGTACCGCCACAGTTTGAACATTTCTTGGAGAAAGTGGCTGGCGGTTCCAAGAAGGAAAAAGAAGAGGCCTAAAAGGCCTAAGACACCGTGAGACACTATGAAGAAAAAATATTCCTTGAACAAGGAAGATTTTACAAGAAAAGAAAAGAAAAGAAAACACCGGTGGTACCGGTGGCGTCGGGAGACAGCCGCGACTACAAGAAAACTAAAGAAATAAAGCGTAGTTACTCACCTGTAACAGGTGTTCTCCAGGAGCAGCAGGAATCAGTCCTCACTTATGGGTGACGTCGGCGCCGACGGAGCCCTCGCGGAGCAATTTTCCCCAGCTTTCAAAGAAAGCCTTTGGGAATTGCAGCGCGCATGCGCGGTCGTCTTCTTCCCGCCCGAAGGTGCCATCTTAGCCAGTCAGATGACATAGCTAAAAAAGACAGCATAAAAATTTGCAAAAAGAACATAAGCAGACGATTACAACTCCAAGGGGAGGAGGGAGGGTAGTGAGGACTGATTCCTGCTGCTCCTGGAGAACACCTGTTACAGGTGAGTAACTACGCTTTCTCCAGGACCAAGCAGGAAGTCAGTCCTCACTTATGGGACTCCCAAGCTCAAGGCTACCGGAGACCCTAAGCACAAAAATGAGCTCCCTCTAGCTCAGCAGCACAGAAGGAAAGAATCTTCGCTGAATTATCACCCACCGGTAGCCCACATCCGGGATGGAGGGTAGGAGTTGCTCAGACCTCAAAGAGATTACGGAGGACTGCCTGTCCGAAAGCACTGTCCCTACGGGACTCCCTCTCGAGACAGTAATGGACCGCAAAAGTCTGGCTCGAAGACCAAGTAGCGGCCCGGCAGATGTCTGCCAGCGGAACAGAGCGGAGGTAAGCCACTGACGTGGCCTTTGCCCGAACGCAATGAGCCGTGACTCGACTTTCTAAGGCGAGTCCGGCTGCCCCATAAGCCCAAGAGATACAGTCCGCAACCCAGATGGACAGAGTACGCTTGGAGACCGGGAGTCCCAATTTATTGGGGTCAAAAGACACAAAAAGCTGAGCAGCTTTACGGTGCTCCCGCGTACGGTCAAGGTAGAAGTTCAATGCCCTTCTACAGTCCAGGGTATGGAGGACCGTCTCAGCTCGGCTGGAGTGTGGTCTGGGAAAGAAGGTTGGAAGTACCACCTCCTGATTGATGTGAAAAGGGGAGACCACTTTAGGCAGAAACTTAGGGTGAGTCCGTAGGACTACCCTATTCTTGTAGAACCTAGTGTAGGGGGGATCAGACACGAGGGCCTGCAACTCACTTACGCGCCTAGCGGAAGTGAGGGCTACCAAGAACAGTGTTTTCCAAGACAGAAAACGGAGAGAACATGTAGCCATGGGTTCAAAAGGCGGACAGGTGATCCGCTGCAAAACCACATTCAGGTCCCAGTTCGGCGCTGGCGGGCGCAGAAGTGGTTTAAGTAGAAGGAGACCTCGGAGAAACCTCGCTACGAGAGGGTCGCTGGAGAGAGGTCTACCGTCCACCGGCACATGATGTGCCGAAAGAGCACTGAGGTGAACTTTGACGGAGTTGGACTTAAGTCCTAGATTAGAGAGGTGTAGCAAGTACTGCAAGATCACCGACACCGGGCAGGAGAAGGGATCCTGAGACTGTTCGGTACACCAGACTGCAAAGCGACGCCATTTAAGGGCGTAGCATTTGCGGGTAGAAGGCCGTCGCGAAGCCAAGACGACCTCCTCCACCTCCGCCGGCAGGAGAAGGGGAGCAAGGACTACCCTCTCAGCAGCCAGGCCATGAGGTTGAGAGACCTGAGGTTGGGGTGCAGTAGGGACCCCTGATCCTGGGTGAGGAGATCCGGTTGCGCCCCCAGAGGGATTGGATCCTCCACCGCCAGTTGCAGCAGGAGCGGAAACCACGGCTGCCTGGGCCAGCGAGGGGCCACCAGGATCATGAAGGCTTTGTCTCGGAGAACCTTGAAAAGAGTCCGAGAGACTAACGGAATGGGAGGGAAAGCGTACAGAAGGCTCCCCGACCATGAGATCAGAAAGGCGTCCGCCGCAACCCGAAGGGGGTGAGGCTGGCGAGAGCAGAAGCGAGGAAGTTGCCGGTTGCGAGGACTGGCAAAGAGATCCACCGTGGGGAGGCCCCACCTGAGGAAGAGCTTCTGAACGATCAAGGGATCCAGACGCCACTCGTGCGGCTGGAGGACCCCGCTGAGTTTGTCCGCCAGGCAATTTTCTGGGCCCGGGAGATAAACTGCCTTGAGGAGAATGCCGTGACTGACGGCCCAAGAGCAGAGCTTCTGTGCCTCCCGGCAGAGGAGGAAGGAGCCCGTGCCCCCCTGCTTGTTCACGTAGAACATGGCAACTTGATTGTCCGTCTGGACAAGGACGGACTGTTGGGAGGTCAGGTGGGAGAAGGCCTTGAGAGCTAGGCGGATCGCCCTGAGCTCCAGGAAGTTGATCTGCTGAGCAGACTCCCACTTGGTCCAGAGGCCCTGAGTACGTGCCTCTTGGCAATGGGCTCCCCAGCCCAGGAGGGATGCATCGGTGGTCAGCACCCGGGTCGGCTGAGGTGACTGGAAAGGCATTCCTAATACCAGGTTCGGCTGCCGGAGCCACCACCGGATAGACGAGACCAGCGGCTCGGAGACGCGCACCAGGTCTGCTAGGCCGCCTGTGGCTTGTCGCCACTGCCGGCGGAGACACCATTGAGCAGACCGCATATTCAGGCGGGCATTGGGGGTCACATGGACGGTGGAAGCCATATGGCCGAGCAGTCTCAGGAAGCGCCTGGCGGAGACCAGGGGCTGGCTGCGAAAGCGGTCGGCTAGGTCCATGAGCCGCTGAGCCCTGTCGAGCGGTAGGTACGCTCGCGCCTGAGGGGTGTGCAGCCTTGCGCCGATGAACTCGAGATCCTGTGAGGGGAGCAAAGTGGACTTTGCGAAGTTTATGACAAAGCCCAAGTGCTGCAGCAGAGTCACCGTGCGGCACGTGGCGTGGGTGACCTCCTGAGCGGACGCTGCTCTGATGAGCCAGTCGTCGAGGTACGGAAAGACAAAGAGGCCGCGAAGCCGGAGATGGGCCGCCACGACCGCGAGGCATTTTGTGAAGACTCGCGGTGCGGAGGATAGGCCAAAGGGCAGTACTCTGTACTGGTAATGATTTCCTGCCACCACAAACCTTAGGTATTGGCGGTGGCTTGGGTGGATGAGGATGTGCGTGTAGGCATCCTTTAGATCCAAGGAGCATAGCCAATCTCCCTGCTGGAGGTAGGGCAGAAGGATTCCAAGGGTAAGCATTTTGAACTTCTCCCGCACAAGGAACTTGTTGAGGTTGCGCAAGTCCAGGATGGGTCTGAGGCCTCCTGTTCTCTTTGGTATCAGAAAATACCTTGAATAGAAGCCTTGACCTCTCAGGTGGTGTGGCACCGGTTCCACCGCCTGTTCCTGCAGAAGACCTGCTAACTCCTGAAGGAGCAACTCCCTGTGCAGAGGGGGGCGCGGAGGCTCTCCCGGAAAATAGGAGGGAGGGACCTGGTGGAAGTGGAGAAGGTAGCCCTCTCGCACGACCTGAAGCACCCAGGCATCTGCGGTGATGCTGGACCACCTGTGGGCGAAGTGAACCAGCCGGCCTCCGGTGCTGGGGGGAACCAGCGGGGGGGGAGAGGCTATGCTGAGCGAGTCAAAAACCCCCACCCTGCTGAGCAGGGGCTGGTGGTGCAGGCTTGGGGGCTTGCTGCCTACGGGACCCGTTACCCCGTCCCTTGGCCTGCTGGCCCTGTTGGGGAGCTGCAGGGGCCTGATAATGGGGGTATAGTTTGTAGGCAGCTGCCTTCCTCGGGTAAAAGGACTTTTTTCCCGAGCCCTTCTTTTTCTGGGAAGGGGCGGAGGTCTTACTAGAAAGCCTGGTCCTGGTGAGAGTCTCAGTCTCAATTTGTGCAGCCTTTTCCGCCATGGGCTTGCCAAAGAGGTTTTCGCCTCGGCAGGGGACATCGACCAACTTGTCCTGTACCCAGGGCTCAAGGTCGGACGACTGAAGCCAAGCCTGTCGGCGGGCACCGATGCCGGCTGCGGCCACTCGAGCCGAGGCTTCAAAGCCTTCATAGGCTGCTCGGGACATGAACTTTGAGCATTCCCGAATACCCGTGGACAAGGCTAGGAACCTCCGCAAGGGCTCCTCGGAGAGACCAGCGGAGAATCCGGCTAGCTCTTTAGCCAGATCCCGGAGATACATGCCCATGTATAGCTGGTAAGTCTGGACACGACAGGCGAGCATAGAGCCCTGGAAGCACTTCTTGCCAAGGCCATCCAGGTTACGGGCCTCCCTTCCAGGAGGCACCGAGGAGTGCATCTTCTGGCTCTTAAGACGATGCATGGCCGATTCCACTACCATGGAATGGTGCGGCAGCTGTGCCTTTTGAAAGCCAGGGCTCTTGCGGACTCGATAGATAGAATCGACCCGCTTGCTCAGGACCGGCGAGGAGGCCGGACTCTCCCACATGCGGAAGAGTAGTCGTTCCAGCATAGGAGGAACCGGCACAGTAAAGTGTTCCCTCGCGGGAGAGTCATACTGGAGGGCGTCGAGCTCTTCGGCTCGAGGCTCCTCCTCGGGATCCGCAGGGAAGGCCAAAGCCTTGGCCATATCCCTAACGAAGTCCGAGAACCGGGCATCCTCCGGGGGGGACTGCTTCCGAGGCTCGGACTCCGGAGAGTCCGATGGGACACACTGAGTCCGGAAAGAATCAGGTGACTCTTCCTCCTCAGACTCCCAGACCGACTCCGACGAGGACTCGGTGGGGTCGGCCCGGGCAGGGTGCGGCGCCAGCCGCCCCGACGCCGAGGGAGTCGGCGTCGGCGACCTCGGTCCCGAACGGGAGGCCGAGGGCGACCTCGACCGAGGATCGACTCGAGTTCTCATCGACTCGAGGATCGGCTCGGTCTCCGGGGTCGACTTGGACGTCGACGTCCCGGCGGTCGGGGCAGCGACGCCAGCGAAGCCAGCGAGCAGTGCCCGCTGCTGGTCCATGAAGGCAGACAGTCTGCTCTCCAAGGCCGTCAACCTGAGTCCGAGCTCAGGTGACCCAGCAGCCCCCGACTCGGGCCCCGACGGCGTCGGGCCCGACGTCGGCTGTCGCGGAGGCGAGTCCAGAAGGACTACAGGACTTACCCGGGCAGGCATCTCCGACTCCAGGCGAGGTCGCTTCGGGAGGTGTTCCTTCTCCAAGGACCCGGGGCGGCTGTCGGGGCTATGCGACCTGGCCCTCGCGGAGCCAGGAGCGTCCACCGACGCCGCCCTCGCGGGTTTTTCCTTCCGACGATGGTCCCCGGAGGGAGAACCCCGGTCGGAGGAGCTCCGGCGACGGTCCGAGCTGGAGCCTTTCGACACGGAGGCCTCCGACGAGGTCCGGGTACGGCTGGGGTCAGCGAAGATTCTCTCGCGCTGATGCCGCCGACTTCTCAACGCCTTCGAGGACAGTTTGCTGCAGGGCCCACAGATCAGTTCCTCATGATCCGGGCCCAGGCAGCGGAGGCAAAAGTCGTGTGTGTCGGTTAGTGACATATTTCGGTCACACCGACCACACCGCTTAAAGCCACTGGCAGCCATCGGGGGAAAAAGGGCCCCTGCGAGGTCAAAGGACCGGGCTGCCAGGGAAAACGAAAACGAAAGCTGACTAAGTCAGAAAAACCGAAAAAAACGGAAGAGGACTCGAGACCGGCGTCGCGAGTCCGGGCGGGAAAACGATCGGCGTCGAACCGAAAGAAAAAAGTATAAAATAAAGAGGAAAATCAACTTTTTCGCGGGGACAAGACGGGGACGTCTGTAGGGCTCCGCGGAAAAAAGAAGACTGGCTAAGATGGCACCTTCGGGCGGGAAGACGACCGCGCATGCGCGCTGCAATTCCCAAAGGCTTTCTTTGAAAGCTGGGGAAAATTGCTCCGCGAGGGCTCCGTCGGCGCCGACGTCACCCATAAGTGAGGACTGACTTCCTGCTTGGTCCTGGAGAAAACAAGAATTTTCTGCGGAATTTTCTGCAGAATTTTCTGCGGAGTTTTCTGCGGAAAAACGAAAACTGAGGAGAGGCAGTTGGGAAAGGCGGGAAGGCAGCACGCAGGCGTGGTGGGATGCTTCCAAAAGCTCTTTGATTGGACGCTGGGAAGCGTTCCCGCGCAGACTCCGTCGGTACAGACGTACCCATATGTGAAGACTCGTTCCTGGAGATGAGCCTTTTCAGTAGAACATAAAGGACGAAAGCCAGATTGTAAATGATTCAGGAGGGCTTGAGAGGAGAGAAAGTCGAGGCAATAGCAGTGAACCACACATTGAAGTAGTTTAGAAATGAAGGGGAGGAGTGAGATAAGTCAACAGTTAGAAGGACAGGTAGAATCTAGTAAGGGCTTCTTGAGGAGAGGTATAACCACAGCATGCTTGAAAGCTGCAAGGACAATTGCAGTGGGGAGCGATAGGTTGAGAATATGAGAGATGGGACTTAGGAGATAGGTGGGAATAGGATCAGAGGAGCAGGTAGTGAGTATGGAGGAGGAAAGGTGGTGTGTGGTTTCCTCCTCAGAGATCACAGAAAAGAAAGAATGGGTAGCAGAGGTAGGGAGGGAAAGTTGGCAGTGAAGAGGAGGAGGAGGGATTGGAGTACGAGACACCTTGAGGAGAGAGTTGAGAGTTGTAAAGAGATAGCAAGAGTCAGAGGCAAGAGAATTAGTCAGATGAACATAATAGTCTTGTTTGGCGAGTGCTATGGCTGACTGGAAAAAGACAAATATGAATTTGAAGTGTAGAAAGTCTGCAAGGGTGCGGGATTTGAGCCAACCGTGCTCAGCTGAACATGCACAAGAATGTAGACAGCGGGTAGTGGCATGGGAGGAGCAAAAGCATCAAGAGCAGAGGAGACTGCAGCGTTATAGGAAACTACTGCTTCATCAACAGACTCAGATGACATAGTGGAGGAAAAATGTGATGAGACAGTGGAGGAGAGAGACAAAGGGTCAATAGCATGAATATTTCTAAAGAGGTTGGAGGAGACAGATGATGAATAGTAAAGCTTAGCAGGTGATGGTCCGATGTGAGGTACAGAAGTTTGAGTGTAAGCAATTACAGAAGAATACAAGGTTGAGGCAGTGGCCGTGCTGGCGAGTGGGAGCAGTACAACAGAGATGGAGGTCGAATGAGGAGTTAATGGAAAGGAGCTTTAAAAGCAGAAGGGTCAGAGTGATTATCAACATGAATGTTAAAATCCCCAAGAATAAGAGGAAGAGAGGGAGAAAGAGGAATCCAGAAAGAAGGAAAGTCACAACTCAAAGTCAGTGAGAAAGGTAGAGGTGGACTTGTCAGGAGGATGATAAATAACACTGTATGTTTCAGCAAACTGTTCTATAGTGAAAACAGATGACAGAGAGACACATTTTGTTCCACTGTAATTACATGAATAAAGAGCTTTGCAAAATAAGTACCTTCTTTCTGCTCAAGTACTGTACTACCATGCACTAGAGGAGTTATAATAAGAGTGCTCTCAAATGGAAACATCTGATTATTCCCATGTTCTACTGAGAGAGCGCAATCTCCACCAACTCATTCAATTTCCTGTATTCAGATCAAGATAAGAAATAATGACTACTATATCAATTAACTTATATCTGTGTATAAAGATATAAAGCCCAATTTTCGAAGACATTTACACAGGTAACTGCTCTTTGAAAATCCCAGATATATCCCTATGTGCCCAGATGCTATGCAGTTAGCATTGGGGCATGTTAAGTGTGTTCCAGGGCGGAGTATGGGCAAAGGAAAGGGCTAAACAGATAGCAGCGATTTTTGATGCTACCCGCTTAGACCCTGCTCCTGAAAGATAGGCGAGGAGGGCTAAACGGGTAGCATCAAAAATCGGTTCTACCCAGCTAGCTCTTGCGGCTTCCAGCATTGAAAATCCACATTAGGCGGAAAGGGGGCAGCACATAGCAGCACCCAGTTGAAAATCAGGCAAATAAGAGTAGTTACTCACCTGTAACAGGTGTTCTCCAGGAGCAGCAGGAATCAGTCCTCACATATGGGTGACGTTGGCGCCGACGGAGCCCCCGTGCGGAGGATTTCCCCAGCTTTCAAGGAAAGTCTTTGGGAATGCAGCGTGCATGCGCGGTCCCCTTCCCACCCAAGGGTGCCATCTTGCTCAGTCTGATGACATAGCTAAAAGACAGCAAAAAATCAGAATGAATGATATGACTGCAACTCCAGAGGAAGAGGGAGGGTCGTGAGGACTGATTCCTGCTGCTCCTGGAGAACACCTGTTACAGGTGAGCAACTACTCTTTCTCCAGGACCAAGCAGGAAATCAGTCCTCACATATGGGACTCCCCAGCTCTAGGCTACCGAGAACCCAAAGCTGAAAAAATGGCTCCCTCTCAAGAGCCTCAGCATCCGTGATAAGAATATCCTCTGAGAACGCCCCCGTTCGGTAGCCCAACACAAAGGCCGGAGGGTAGGAGTTGCCTAAACCTCAAAGAGATTACGGAGTACCGCCTGTCCGAAAGCACTGTCCCTTCGGGACTGTCTCTCGAGGCAGTAATGGGCTGCAAAAGTCTGGCTTGAAGACCAAGTAGCGGCCCGGCAGATGTCTGCCAACGGAGCAGAGCGGAGATGAGCTACTGACGCGGCTTTTGCCCTGACACGGTGGGCCGTGACTCAACCCTGCAAGGGGAGGTTGGCTGCCTTGTACGCCCAGGCAATACAATCTGCTACCCAAGTGGACAACATACGCTTGGAGACAGATAACCCCATCTTATTAGGGTCAAAGGAGACGAAGAGCTGAGTAGCCCTTCGATGCCCCCGCGTATGTTCTATGTAAAAAGACAATGCTCTCTTACAGTCCAGGGTATGCAAGACTGTTTCAGCCCAGCTGGTATGCGGCCTGGGAAAGAAGGTCGGAAGAACCACCTACTGGTTGAGGTGGAAAGAGGAGACCACTTTTGGAAGGAACTAAGGATGGGTCCATAGGACCACCCTGTTCGTACAGAACCATGAGTACGGCCTATCAGAAACCAGAGCTTCTAGTTCACTCGCACGTCTGGCCAAGGTAAGAGCCACCAGGAAGAGCGTCTTCCAAGAGAGAAAGCGCAAATGGCAAGAAGCCATCGGCTCAAACGGTGGGCGAGTAAGTTGCTCCAAGACCACATTCAAATCAGTCGCCGGTGGACGAACCGGAGGCTTGAGAAGAAGCACACCTCTGAGGAAGCGGGACACCAAGGGATGAACCGACAGACTGTCCCTCCACCGGTGGGTGGTGCGCTAATAGAGCACTGAGGTGGACCCGAACAGAGTTAGACTTAAGGCCTAGGTCTGACAGGTGAAGTAGATACTGCAGTATTACTGGCACAAGGCAGGAGAAAGGATCTTCATTGCGCCGAGCACACCATATTGTGAACCTACGCCACTTGAGGGCATAGGACTTTCTGGTGGACTGCCTCCTAGAGGCCAAAACCACCTCTTCAACCTCCTTAGGTAGAAGCAAGGGAGCTAACACTATCCTTTCAGCAGCCAGGCCATCAGATTGAGGGACCTGAGATTGGGGTGCAGAAGGGAATCCTGATCTTGAGACAGGAGATCGTGTTTCAACCCCAGAAGGAAAGGCGTTTCCACCGCCAACTGCAGCAGGAGTGGAAACCACGGTTGCCTCGGCCATCTGGGGGCTACCAGAATCACCGAGGCCTTGTCCCGGAGAATCTTAAACAGACTCCGGGCCACCAGGGGCGTGGGAGGAAACGCATACAGGAGGCCCGTAGACCAAGAGATCAGAAAAGCATCTGCTGCCAGTCTCAGGGGATGCGCCTGACCCTGTATGCCTACAGGTGGCCAGCCATCACAGGGGATACCTGGGTCCTCAGCATAGTCCAAAAGGGCTACATGCTCCACTTCCACCAGTTACCCCCTCCTACTTTCCAGGGGAGCCTCCAAGACTCCCTCTGCACAGAAACCTCCTCCTTCAGGAGTTGGCAAGTCTTCTAAAGGGAACAGGCGGTGGAACCGGTGCCTCACCACCTGGAAGGACAAGGCTTCTACTCCAGGTACTTTCTGGTAGCAAAAAGGACAGGTGGTCTCCGGCCTATCCTAGACTTGCGAAACCTAAAGAAGTTTCTGGAGAGGGAAAGGTTCAAGATGCTTACCCTTGGGATACTGCTGCCTTACCTCCAGCAGACAGGCGGCTCATTCTTGATAAAGTGGCACCCATAGCTGCTGTTATTTGTATAGATCCATCTCATTGCTGGCCTTCAATCTTGCCAAGCATAATGTCTCTCTCTAATGATCTTTCTCTGCATGATGTGTCCAAAGTATGAAAGAAGTCTTGTCATCTGAGCTTCTAAAGAAAGCTTAGATTTGATCTCCTCTAGTACTGACTGGTTTGTTCTTGAAGCAGTCCATAGAATACACAATATTCGTCGCTAGCACCATAATTCAAAGGCATCGATTTTTTTCCCGTCTATCTTTTTCACTGTCCAACGTTTGCATCCATATGACATTACTGAAAATACCATGACTTGGATAAGTCAAATCTTTGTATGGAGAGAGACATCTCTACTCTTCAGAATCTTATCTAGGTCTTTCACAGCCATTCTGCTAAAAGCAATGATTGCCGATTGTCGTTTGTCATTTCTTTATCGATTGTTGATCCAAGTAGGTTAAATTTGCCAACTATTTCAATTTCTTCTCCATCAATGAACTTATTGATTTTGCCAGTTGTCAGGATATTTGTCTTCTTTACATTAAGGTGAAGATCCATTTTAAGCTTATGCTCCTTGATCTTGAGAAGCAAATGCTTCAGATCGCCAGTAATGTGGTATCATCAGCATAGCGAAGATTGTTGACAAGTCTTCCACAAAACTTTACATCTCAGTCGTCTTCATACAGTCCTGTTTCTCTGATGATCTGTTCTGCATATAAAATTAAACAGGTAGAAAAGGAGTTGCTTAAACCCCGAACAAATTACAGAGAACCGCCTGGCCAAAGGCAAAGTCTCAATAGGATTCCCTCTCCAGGCAGTAATGTGCCGCAAAAGTGTGAGCAGAAGACCAGGTGGCAACCCGGCAAATGTTCACCAGTGGCACTGAAAGTAGGCTAGTGACCGACATCGCCATCGCCTAGACATTGTGCGCCATGACTCGGTGGTCCAGAGGTAGCCCAGCCGGGGCCTCAGCAAAGGCGATGCAGTCCGCCACCCAAGTGGACAAGTTTCGCTTGGTGACCGCCAGCCCCAGGTGGCTGGGGTCATGGGAGACAAAAAGCTGCCCAGTCCTGCAGTGCTCCAGAGTCTGCTGCAGGTAGCAGGAAAGGGCCCTCTTGCAGTCCAGGGTATGGGGGACTGCCGACGCCTGGTCGGCATGGGGCCTCGGGAAGAAGTTGGGCAGCACTACCTCCTGGTTGAGGTGGAAATTGGAGACAACCTTTGGAAGGAACTTGGGGCAAGTGCGTAGAACCACCCTGTTCCTGCAAAACCTTGTGTATGATGCCTCAGCCATCAGCGCCTGGAGTTCACTGGCACTGCGGACAGAGGAGAGAGCCACCAGAAAGGCCACCTTCCAGGACAGGTACCGCAGGGAGCAGGTAGCCATTGGCTCGGGCGGCTTAGTCAGCTGTGTGATGACCATATTTAGGTCCCATTCCGCCTGTGGGGGGTGCAGATGGAGGGCTTGGAGAGGAGCAAGCCCTGCATGAAGCGAGAGATAAGGGGTTGCCCCGAGAGGGGCTTTCCCTCAATGGGTTGGTGGTTTACTGAGATAGCACTCATGGGAACCCTGACCGAGTCAGACTTTAGTCCAGCCTGCGAGAGATGGAGCAGGTATTGCAGGACCAAGTTTATAGGGCAGGAGAATGGGTTCGCTCGGTTCTCAGAGCATCACACCAAGAACCGGTGCCACTTAAAGGCATGTGTCCGCCTGGTTGAGTCCTTCCGAGAGGCCAAAAGGATGTCCTCAATCTCCATGGGGAGGTGAAGAGAAGCTAAGGAGACCTGCTCAGAAGCCAAGCTGTGAGAGACAGAGACCCCAGAATGGGCTGGAGGAGCAGGCCCTCTTCCTGCGTCAGGAGCCCTGGAGAGCTCCCGAGAGGGATCGGGGACTCCGTTGAGAAATGGAGTAGCAGAGGGAACCATCTCAGGGCCACAAGGATCACCGAGGCCCTGTCTCACTGAACCTTGAGGAGGGTCCAGGCTATGAGCGGTGTGGGGGGAAAGCATACAGTAGGCTTGTTATCCATGAAAGGAGGAAACATCCGGAGCCACCCTACCTAGGTGTGGGAGGGGGCCACAGAACCGGGGAAGCTGCATATTCATGGGGCTGGCAAAGAGATCCAGGTCTTGCTCCCCCAGTGTGGAAGAGTCACTGCACCGTCTCGGGGCACAGGCGCCACTCGTGCAGATGGAGGATTCTGCTCAGCCGGCCCGCCAAGGCATTGTCATGGCCCGGGAGATAGGTGGCTCGGAGGGTTCCATCCTGACTCACCGCAAACGAGCACAGGGCCACTGCCTCCTGGCAGAGGTGGTAAGAGCCGGTACCCCCTCGTTTGTTCAAGTAGAACATTGTGACCTGGTTGTCCATCTGCAAAAGCACCACTCTGTGCCACAGGCGATGCCAAAACGTTTTCAGCACGAGGACAGCTCAGAGCTCCAGCAGACTGATCTGCTGCTGACTCTGCTCGTGGGACCAGGTCCCTTAGATGCGCAGCTCCTCACAGTGGGCCCCCCAGCCCGAGAGGGAGGCATCCGTAGTTAAGACCACCTGCCACCGCCTGACAATTTCTAAACGACAGCATAATGACATAAAGGAAAAGCAAGAGTCACTGCGCCTTTTCCTTATGCTCTGTGTGGCTGGGACACCTTTCTTTGGTTTGGTGTTCCTTGCCTTGTTTTTTCTTGTTATTGATTTCTTATGGTTTTCTCCCTGAGATGTGGGCTAATGTACTTGTTTGTATTATTTCTATTGTTGACTTATTGTGTTTCTCTATACTTTGTGAATATTGTATAGTTTTGAAAATTTCAATAAACAGAATTAAAGTAAGACCACCTGGTAGGTCGGGGTCTAGAAGGGCATGCCTCGGAGCAGGTTCTGTGTGTCCTGCCACCAGGGTCAGGGACAGGGACGCCATCAAGCGAGGTATGACTGATATGGGATCCCGAGTCGGCAGGTCGCCTGGGTCCACTGCTTGCAGAGGCACCACTGCACCACCCGCATGTTGAGGCGGGCGTTGGGCACGACGTGGACCGTGGAGGCCATGTGACCGAAGAAGGCAAAGCATAGACTGTGCCGAAACCATGCAGCAGGTCCATATGTCGGATGTCAGGGATCTGAGGTGGTCTGCCCTATCCCGGGGAAGGAAGGCTATAGCCTGAAGAGTATCCAGGCAAGCCCCTACTAACTCCAGGGATTGTACAGGAGTAAGGTGGGATTTCGGGTAGTTTATTTATTTTATTTAAACCGTTTTTCTATACCGCCCCTTCCATTGATCAGAGGCGGTTTACATGAAACAGGAACTAAGTTACAGAGAACAAGTTGTGAACTATAATATAAAGAACCATTTGCATACCAGTTAATCACATATATCATAATAAAGTGGTAGCTGGGCCACTTAAATATAGTTGACCACGAATTCCAAGTGCTGCAGAAGCTGAATCGTGTGCCCTGTGGCCTGCAGGACCTCGGGGGCTGTGTCCCCTTTTATGAGCCAGTCGTCTAGATAAAGATAGACAAAGGTGCCTTGTAGATGGAGGGGGCCGCTACCACCGCAAGACATTTGGTGAAGACCTGTGGGGCGGAGGCGAGGCCAAAGGGAAGCACCCTGTACTGGTAGTGGTTCCCTCTTACCATGAAGCGCAGGTACTGTCTGTGCTTAGGATGGATGAGGATGTAGGTATAAGCATCCTTTAAGTCCAAGGAGCATAGCCAATTGCCCTGCTGTAGGTACAGCAGCAGTGTTCCAAGGGAGAGTATTTTGAACTTCTCCAGCACCAGGAATCTGTTCGGGTTCCTCAGATCAAGGATGGGATGGAGACCATCTGTTCTCTTCGGGAAGAGGAAGTAAAATCCCTTTCCTCTGAGGTGTGGTGGGACCATTTCCACAGACCCGTCTTTGAGGAGGCCTGTGAGTTCCTAAGATAGTAGGGCCTGGTGCAGGAGAAGCCGCTGCGACTCCTCAGGGAAGTAAGGGGGAGGCTACTGGTCCAGATTTATATATTTATTTTATTTATTTATAAACTTTAATATACCGCCACTTCCAGAGATCAGTGGTGGTTTACAATGAACAAATATTTGGTTTACATTTTAAAGTTGGTAGAACTTATTTACAGTGCACAGTAAATATAACAGACAAATTTACATTGAACAAAATATAACATATTTACAATGAGATGAACAGGTGATTTTTCCGTGACTATATACCAATCATGATGAACTAGTACATAAACTTCATTGATATGTTGGAATAGGAAGTATGTCCAAATTTGATGGAGGTGGGGGTTAGGGTGATTGTGAGGACTGGTTCAAGTTACTTGGGCCATAGTATTGGATGAACAGGTGTGTTTTGAGTTTCTTTCGAAAAGACTGAAGGTCTTTTAGCATCCTTAAGTTAAGTTATCTGGGAGAGCGTTCCATAGAGTAGGAGCAACATACATGAAGGCCCTTGAGCTGGTAGCTTTAGTCGTGTTGCAGATGTGTGCAGGTATTGTGAGAGTATTGTGGGAGCAGGTTCTTCTCGGTCTAGTAATGTCAGGGTGGGTAAGAAGGGAGGACAGGCAGAAGGGGGCAATCTTGTTGTATAGTTTGAATACTATCATTAAATATTTATATTTGATTCTAACTGCAACGGGTAACCAATGAAGGTTATGTAGCAGTGGAGTGATGTGGTCGGAGTAATGAGCCTTGCGGATTATACGGGCAGCCAGGTTTTGTGCCATCTGGAGTTGCTGGGTGGTTTTTCTGGGTAATCCGTAAAGAATGATATTGCAGTAATCGAAGTGTGGAGTTATGAGGGCCTGTAGAACAAAGCGAAAATCGTGACCTTCCAGGAGGGGTATAAGATGCTGTATTGTTTTTAGTTCGAAGCAAATTATCTTGGAGATAACCATGATTTTGCATATCAAAGCTAAGGACTGGTCAAGGATAATACCTAGGTATTTGACTTTTTGCTTAACTTCGATGTTGGTGTCGTTAATGTGGATTTTAGTAGGGGGGTTGACGCTTTGGTTGCGCGATATGTAAAGAACTTCAGTCTTATTGAAATTAATTCTTAAATTATGTGTATTAAGCCAGTTAGCTATGTCCGTGAGACATGCTAGGATCTGGGGGCAATGGAGGTTTGAGATGTCAATGGGGTGGTAGAACATTATATTATCTGCGTAAAGATGATAATAAACGTGTTTTTTTAAGGATTTCACATATGGGTTGCATATATAGATTAAAGAGAAGGGCAGATAGTGAAGAACCTTGAGGTACACCCCGAGTCTGACTGAATGTTGAGGAGGTTGTCGTGCCAATCTGCACTTGCTGTGTGCATTCGGGTAAGGTAAAATTTGAACCACTGTAAAACTGTGCCCTGTAGGCCTATATGTTGGAGTTTTGAGATAAGCAATTTGTGGCTAATGTTGTCGAAAGCAGCAGCAATGTTGAGAAACAGATGAAGGAGATAGCCCTCCCGGATGACTTGGAGGACCCTGGCGTCCGTAGTGATGGATTCCCACTTGAGGGCAAAGTGGATCAGCCTTCCCCCTACCAGCAGCCGATCGTCCAGCAATCGAGAGGCTATGCCGGTGGCGTCAAAACCACGAGCCGGCAGCGCTGGGGCCAGTGGTTGGGTCTTTTGTCCCTTAGGCTTGCAGGGACCTTGGGCCGCATTCTTACCCTGACCGCCCTGGGTCGTGGTCGGTATAAATGGGTAGGGAGGATAGCCCCTGTATGGGTGCCCCTTTCTGGTGAAGAAGGGTTTCTTACCCTGCGGCTTCTTTCTGGGAAGGGAGTAGATCTTCCGAGAGAGCCGAGTACAGGTGATGTACTCTGTCTCAATCTTGGCTGCTTTATCCTCCATTGGTTTACCAAACAGCTGCTCCCTGAAGCAAGGAACGTCAAGGAGCTTCTCCTGTACCCATTGCTCCAGGTCGAATGATTGGAGCCAAGCTTGCCAGTGGGCGCCAATGTTGGCGGCTGCTGCTACTTGGGCAGAGGACTTGAAGCCATTGTATGCCGCTCGTGAGAGGTACTTAGAGCATTCCCTGATGGACTTCGAGAGCGCTTGGAAGCGCCAGAGGTGGTCCCCATCGATACCCACCGTGAATCCTCCGAGCTCCTTAGTGAGGTCCCAGAGGAACATACCAATAAACAATTGGTAGACCTGGATGTGGCACGCTAGCATGAAGCCTTGGTAAGCTTTCTGCCCAAGGGCATCGAGAGCACGGGACTCTGCCTGGGGGGACTGAAGAGTGGGTCCTTCAGGCTCTTCTGTTTACGCATGGCTGATTCGACGACCAAGGAAGTGTGGGGAAGTTGTGCATTCCAGAACCCCGGTTCCCACTGGACCCTATACAGAGTTCAGGCATTGCTGACGACAGGGACGGAAGCCGGGGTTTCCCCACATACAGAGAACGAGCCGGTTAAGGATAGAGGGGACCGAAACCGTAAGGGTTTCCTTCAGTGGTGCCTCATATTGGAGGATATCGAGTTCCTCCACTTGGGGCTCCTCCTCTGATTCGGTGGTGAGCATAAGGGCCCGCGCCATCTCCCAGACAAACTCTAGAAAAGAGGTGTCCTCGGGAGGAGACCGCCACCTCTGGGTCGGTGGAGATGGGTCCGAGGGAAGGTCCTGGTGAGACAGACTCTCAGGTGAGATTTCCCCATCGGATTCCCAGTCCGAATAGTCTGTGGAGGATGCAGGGACGGGCGGTTCCAGAGGGGTCGGTGACCCGCACCAGGCTCCCGAGGCCAGAGCCTGCCTGGAGCCTACATCCTCGCGGCCTTCTTTTTCTTTCGCTCACGCTTGAGCAACCCCTGGTTGGAGTGCCTATGGGTCCACAGGGGGGCCTTGGGGGACTCCAAGGGTGGCAGGACTGTGGAGCATGAGGCTACTGTAGATGTAGATAGTCATGGCCTAATGGGAGACAGCCAACATGGCTTTAGACAGGGAAGATCTTGTCTTACTAATCTGATATGTTTTTTTGAAGGTGTGCATAAACAGGTAGACAAAGGTGAGTCGGTTGATATAGTGTATCTGGACTTTCAGAAAGCTTTTGATAAGGTCCCTCACAGAGACTTTTGGCGAAACTAAAAAGTCATGGGATAGGAGGCAGTGTACTATTGTGGATTGGGAACTGGTTAAAAGATAGAAAGCAGAGGGTAGGGCTAAATGGCCAATATTCCCAATGGAAAAAGGTGAATAGTGGTGTACCCCAGGGATCTGTACTGGGTCCGCTACTTTTTGACATATTCATAAATGACCTGGAAAAGGGAATAACGAGTGAGGTTATCAAATTTGCAGATGATACAAAACTGTTTAAAGTTGTTAAAACCCAAGAGGATTGTGGAAAACTGCAGGAGGATCTGGATAAATTGGAAGACTGGGCATCCAAATGGCAGATGAAATTTAATGTGGACAAGTGCAAAGTTATGCACCTAGGAAAGAACAACCCACACTATAGTTACACAATGCAAGGTTCCACATTGGGAACCACCACCCAGGAAAAAGATTTAGGAGTCATCGTGGATAACATGTTAAAACCCTCTGCCCAGTGTGCAGCAGCGGCCAAGAAAGCAAATAGAATGCTAGGTATCATAAAGAAAGGGATAGAAAATAAAACAAAGGATATTATAATGCCTCTGTATCGTTCCATGGTACGACCGCACCTTGAATATTGTGTGCAGTTCTGGTCACCGTATCTTAAAAAAGACATAGCATTATTAGAAAAAGTACAGAGAAGAGCCACCAAAATGGTGAAGGGGATGGAAGGCTACTCCTATGAAGTAGTAGCTACAAAGGTTGGGGCTCTTCAACCTGGAAAAGAGACGGCTGAGGGGAGATATGATAGAGGTCTATAAATTAATGAATGGAGTGGAGCAGGTAAACGTGGATCAATTGTTTATGCTATCAGAATATAGAAAGACTAGGGGACATGCAATGAAGCTACAGGGTAAACTATTTAAGACAAATAAGAGAAAATATTTTTTCACTCAACGTGTAATAAAACTCTGGAATTTGTTGACGCAGGATGTGGTAAGGGCTGTTAGTGTAGCTGGGTTTAAAAAAGGTTTGGACAAGTTCCTGGAGGAAAGGTCCATAAACCACTATTAAAAAGGGACCCAGGATAATCAATGCTTGACCCAGTACAAGCATTGTGGAACCTGCGTCTTTTGGGGATACTGCTAGGTACATATGACCTAGATTGGCCACTGCTGGAAACAGGATACTGGGCTTGATGGACCTCGGTCTGACCCAGTATGGCATATCTTATGTTCTTACTGGGGTTTACCGTGGTCAAGTCTGCCTTATGGAAGATATCATCTAGCTTCTTCCGGGGACTCTGGATGGCCTTAGAAGACATTGTTTTGCAGAGGGAGCATTGCTCCCGATCGTGGTCAGCTTCTAGGCACCAGAGACACCAGTCATGTTCTTGGAACATCAAATGCATTTTTTGAAACTAGAGGCCATCAGGGCAAAAAGGACCCCTGCATGGTCGAATAACCTCGATGCGGCCAGTGGTTAAAAAGGGCATGAAAGCGCAAAAAGGTAAAAGAAGGGAAAAACAGATCCCGAGACCGACAGCCGAGGAAATGGTGCTCGAGATGGCAGGAAGGGAACCGGCGCTAGCTGGAAGTGCAAAATTGTATTAGAAGGAGAAAAATCTTTTTCCGGAGACGAGACACACGTCTGAAGAGCTCCGTGGAAAAAAAAGAGACTGGGCAAGATGGCACCCCTGGGCAGGAAGGAGACCACGTATGTGTGGTGGCATTCCCAAAGGCTTTCTTTGAAAGCTGGGGAAATGCTCCGCGCGGGCTCCATCGGTACCGACGTCACCCATATGTAAGGACTGACTTCCTGCTTGTTCCTGGAGAAATTATGTTGCACAGAGTTATCTTCTCCAGGGGCAATTTCTCCAGAAGGATTAGTTTGCAAATATCACAACAGTAATGAACCTCACTCCTAAACCAGGTTATGTGGAGTATGATCTCAGTATTTCAAATTTACTACAAATGCTTGGTGTCATACTTGCATCATATCAAAGAGAGCTTCCTTCTGGAGTTCATAAGATGCAATATGTAAAGGAAACCTGTCAACACGCAATTGGAAATTTCTCTTAAACAGGCTTGTGGCTCCCAAAACAATGGGAAATAAAGCGCAGTTACTCACCTGTATAACAGGTGTTCTCCAGGGACAACAGGAATCAGTCGGCACCGACAGAGCCCGCGTGGAGCTATTCCCCAGCTTTCAAAGAAAGCCTTTGGGATTGCTGCCACGCATGTGTGGTCCTCTTCCCACCCAAGGGTGACATCTTGCTCAGTCAGGTCCCTTAGCTCGAGCTCTACCAAACAGATGGCAAGGGAAGAATAAAAATCCAGCAACTCATCAGGGGAGGTGGAAGGGTAGTGAGGACTGATTGTTACAGGTGAGTAACTATGGTTTCTCCAGGAAGCAGCAGGAAGTCAGTCCTCACTTATGGGACTTCCCAGCTACAGGTTACCGAACCTGTAACCAAAACACACCTCCGCGAAGGCATGAGCAGAAGCCGATGCCTGAAGGAGCCCGAGTCCTTGCGTCCCCGGGGCAAAACCCTCGGTAGCCATCAAGAAGGGTCGGAGGGCAGGAGTTGCTTATACCCCAAACAGATTACGGAGTACAGCCTGGCCGAAGGTGCTGTCCCGGCAGGACTCCCTCTCCAGACAATAGTGCAAGGGGAAAGTGTACACTGCAGCCCAACAGATGTCCGTCAGAGGCACTAAATATAGCGAAGCTACTGAGGCTGCTTTAGCTCAGACGCCGTGTGTGGTGACTTGTCGATCCAGCGGGGCGCCCGCCTTTGCGTGAGCAAAGACAATGCGGTCTGACACCCAGGAGGAGAGGGTGTGTTTTGTGACTGCCTGCCCCAGGCGATTGGAATCGTAGGTCACGAAGAGCAAGACAGACTTGTGATGAGGCTGAGTGCGCTGCAGATAGAAGGCAAGAGCTCTCTTGCAGTCGAGTGTATGCAAGACCGCCAACACCTGGTCGGCATGGGGTCTCAAGAAGAAGGTCGGCAAGACTATCTCCTGATTGAGATGAAAATCTGAGACAACCTTCGGCAGGAACTTGGGGTGGGTACGGAGGACCACCCTGTTCCTATAGAACCTGGTGTAAAGGGCTTCAGCCATGAGAGCCTGGAGCTCACTGACTCGGCGGGCCAAGGTCGAAGTCACGAGGAAGATCACCTTCCAGGATAGGTGCCAAAGCAAGCGCGTTGCCATCTGCTCGAAGGGTGAACGCATAAGCTGTATGAGCACTATGTTCAGGTCCCACTCCGCCGGGGGAGGCTGAATGGGAGATTTGGACAGCAAGAGGCCCCGCATAAAGCAGGAGACCAAGGGCTGCTCCGAGAGGTGATTCGTCAAAATGGCGCTCTGGTGTACCCTGACAGAGTTCGATTTCAGCCCCTCCTTCAAAAGATGGAGAAAGTACTGGAGGACCCACCGAGTGTGACACGAGAAAGGGTCGATCTGGAGCTCGGAGCGCCAGACCGAGAAGCATCACCACTTGAAGGCGTAAGCTCGACTCGTCGAGTCCTTCCTCGACGCGAGGAGGAACTCGTCGAGCGTGGCTAGGGATTCCCGTTCAGCCGCCTGGCTGCAAGGCACAACACGGCCAGGTTCGGGTGTAGCACCCGCCCCTCCTCCTGCGTTAACAGACATGGGGGCACAGCCCAGGGGAACCGGAGGCTCAGACGCAAGCAGGAGCAGGAGTGGGAACCACAGTTGCCGAGGCCACGAGGGAGCACCGAGTATCATCGACACTCATTTCTGCTGAGCTTGTGGATGGTCCTCGCAATGAGAGGAGTGGGAAGGAACGCGTAGAGAAGCCCAGAGGTCCAGCTAAGGAGGAACGCATCCCGCACCTCCCTGCTCAGGTGCTGGACCAGGCCACAGAAGATGAAGTTAGTCACCTTCAGGTCCAGCTGCCATTCGTGAGGGTGGCTGATCCTGCTGAGTTTGTCCGCAATGACGTTCTCGTGGCCCAGGAGGTAAACCGCTCGTAGGGTCAGAAGGCAAAGGAGCAGAGGAGGACCGCTTCCCGGCAGAGGGGGCGTGATCCTGTGCCCCCCTCCTTGTTGATGCACAACATCGCCACTCTATTGTCGGTTTGCACGAGCACCAACTTTCCTTGGGGATGGTCCTCGAAGGCCCTCAGGGCCCACCGGACCGCCCGAAGCTCGAGTAAGTTTATCTGCTGTTGATACTCTTCAGGTGACCATTGCCCCTGCATGCACAGTGCACCACAGTGAGCTCCCCACCCCAGCAGGGAAGTGTCCATTGTCAGCACTAGTTCATGCTGCGGGGTCTGGAAGGGCAGCCCCCGGAGAAGGTTGCGGGGGTCCTGCCACCATTCTAAGGACCTGCGATGGTTGTGTGATACCTGAATGGGGTCTCTGAGGTGACCAGAGGCCGGGCTCCACTGAGTGCTGAGGCACCATTGGGCCATCCGCATGTGCATGCAGGCATGTGGAACCACATGGACGGTGGAGGCCATGTGCCCCAGGAGGTGTAGCATAGTCCGCGCCATGACCTGAGTGTTGCTTTGGACCTGGGTTGCCAAAGGCTCGGAGGCGAGCCATGCGGTCTGCTGGCAGAAAGGCAATCGCCCACTGAGTGTCGAGGCATAGCATACAGCTGCATAAAAAACCCTGCATCCTTCTGATCAGTTAGGTCACCAGTGGATGCAATGTTGCATGCATGTATTCTCTCCATTTTTCTACAGAAAGGAAAAGTTGTGTCCTATTGGAGATTTGTGCATACATGCAACTTGCTCTCCTGCTTTATACCCTCTTCTTTTCTGAGTTTCTGCCTGACATACAACTAACCTCTGTTTTTAGCCTTTCAGCCAAGTGTAGACATACTGCTGTTCCACCTCCATAAGTAAAAGTATGCCCATTTTCATACCTGGTTCAATACCATACATCAGAGCTTCCCAGCCATTTTGGTTGTATGGATCCCTGATTACCCACCAAAAGTGCGAGAACCACCTGTCCATCCCCACCACTCTTCCCAGACCCCTCCCCCCTCAATGCCAAGACAGACCCTACCAGCCTCTCACCTTCTCCCCCAGCCAGTCCCCACCAGCCCCCTCTCTCTCTCTCCCCCACCCACCTCTTTCACTCTTCTCAACCTAAACCAGTTCGTAGCAGTCTCCCCCTATCCTCGCCTAATGATACTGTACTATTATTCCCAACCTTCCACAGTTGCCTCTGATCATCCCCTACCCCATTACCATTTCTGTTTCCAGTCTGCACAGTTACCTCTGCTCCCACCTCCATAGCTGCGGTTTCTTCCATCCCCTGTGGCTACTGATGCTGCTACACTACTGATCCTGCCTCTACAGCAGCAGCCTCTATATTTTGCTTGCATGGATTAGAACAGCATGGAAAGACACTATTACTTTTTTCTCTGTCCTGTAGATTGCTTCTGCTCTGTCTGTATCTTTCAGGACTTATTATGCAACCTGAATAGCCTTCTTATTTCCAGTGGTTATACCTTTCTTTATACACTCTAACATTCAACATTCTGGTCACTATCTTGTCACATTTTTCATTATGCGGAATCATCAGACACGATTACCCCAAGATTTCTCTCCTAGCTGGCAGGCATCATTAGCTCACCTCCAATTAGCATATTCCTCCCTTGGATTTCGGCACCACAATTCCATAAATTTTTATTCTGTTTCTATTCCCACAGAGCTTCCACTCTGCTGTACATTTTAGTATGATCTGTAAGAATTATAACTATCTACTAACTCTTTTGCACTGTCCTACACAAAAGACACTGAACATAACCAGCACCAAGACAGATCCTTGATGCATTTTGATAAGCACCCTTTTTCCATAGAGTAAATTCAATTTACCACTAACCTTCACAACTAATCCTAGCTGCTTGCTTTATTTATAAGCCTACATGAGGCACTATCAAAAAACTTGCTGAAATCAAAGTATACTATAACAAGCATAGGGCCTGATCTAATTCTCTACTCACCCAATAAAATAAATTGATCACATTGATTTGACATGGTCTCCCCCTTTGGTAAAATCATGCTACCTCATGCCCTGCAAACTGTTGCATAATTCACTGTCTGTTCCTTTTGAAGAGCCTCCATTAGCTTTTCCACCACCAAGGTCAAATTAGCCATCATTTTATTTCCATCCTCCTCCCTATCAGCACTTTTATGAAGAGGCACAATACCAACAGTTCTCCAGTCCTAAGGAAATCTTCTCTTCTCTAAAAATCAATGAGCTTCCAGACACTGCCAATAACCCTCCCAGTGGTAATAATGAGAATACTGGAAGAGCAGATATTTGGGTGTATGGAATAGGCGGCCACTAATAGTATCATGAAAAGGTGCTGTATTTGCCTAAAAAAGAGGGTGGACTGGGAATTCCAAATATTAAAGATGAAATTAGACTTACCTGCTAATTGTGGTTCCTGGAGTGGAACCAGTCTAGTCCCGAAACCTCTGGGTTGCCCATCTCATCCTGCAGCTTGGAGACTGAGAAACTCCTCCTTTTATGACATCATCAGTATATCACCCCGGTGTCTGGTCCTCGCCATCAGTATCCTATTGACAAAGCAGACTCACCGGAGAAACAAACAATTTACACAATTTACACAACCGCCTTGAAACCGCCCAGCCACCTCGAAAAACTAGGGAAGAAACCCTGGTGGAGGAGAGAACCTCCGTAAAAAGGAAAATAGAAAGTGACTGGAGAGTAGAGCAGACCATTTCCTTGAAAGGAAAGAAAAAGAAACTCCTCCCCTATTTTTTTTTTCCTGTTAACTCTTAAAGTGAAGTAAGTAAAACAGAGCTTACCTGTAGCTTCCAAAGAAGCGGTAGACAATGGTTTGCCAACCAACACTGGGAAGGGATACGGGACTAGACTGGTTCCACTCCAGGAACCACAATTAGCAGGTAAGTCTAATTTCATCTTCCTGATCGTGTCCCCAGTCTAGTCCTGAAACCTCTGGGTTAGTGCCAGAGCAATGAAGAAATTCAACTACGGGAGGGACCAGGCAAACCAGCCTGCAGCACCGCCGCTCCAAAGGCAGCCTCCTCCGCACTCTGCACATCCAGACGATAGTGCCGGACAAAAGAACTTAAAGACGACCATGTCGCCGCCTTACAGATGTCCAACGGCGATACCAGGCGCAACTCCGCCCAGGAGGTAGCCTGAGCTCTGGTGGAGTGTGCCCTAAGCCCATCTGGGACCATTCGACCTTTCAAAAGATAAGCAGACACAATAGCTTCTTTGATCCAACGCGCAATAGAAGCTTTAGAGGCCGCTTCTCCCTTCCTTTGGCCTGCGAATAGCACAAAAAGCCTGTCTGACTTTCGGAAGACTGCCGTCCAGCTGATGTATTTCTTCAAAGCTCGATGGACATCCAGAAGACGTAACCTCTTCGCCGCCGAATCCTGCTTGCCTGCCCCAAATACTGGCAGGGAGATTTCCTGATTCAGATGAAACGACGAAACCACCTTTGGCAGAAAGGCCGGAACCGTTCTCAAAACGACCTTCGACGCGAAGAACGACAAATAAGGCTCCCTGCAGGAGTGCGCATGGAGCTCTGACACACGTCTGGCCGAGCAGACAGCCACCAAGAATACCACTTTAAGAGTGAGATCCTTGAGGGAGGCCCGCGACAGCGGTTCGAAGGGCTGGCCCTCTAACGCGTCCAGAACCAAGGGAAGATGCCATGAGGGAAAAAATTTCCTAACCGGCGGCCTAAGGAGAGCTGTAGCCCTTAAAAAGCGTTTGACGTCTCGCTGAGCCCCGAGAGACTGACCCGCAATCCTGCCTCTGTAACAGGCCAACGCCGCTACTTGAACACGAAGAGATGCTGCCGCGAGCCCTTTTTCAAAACCATCCTGCAAGAACTCCAGGATCCATGGGAGAGGAGCTCTCAAGGCTGTGACGCTCCGGTCCTTGCACCACGCCTCAAAAACTCTCCAGACACGCACATACGCAAGCGAAGTCGAACGTTTCCTGGACTTCAACAGGGTATCGACAACCGCCTTCTAGTACCCCCGGGCACTCAACCGAGCCCTCTCAAGAGCCAAGCCGTAAGAGAGAACCGATCCACGTATGGCATGAAGAGAGGACCCTGCGCCAACAGATCTGGCCGACAGGGCAGCCGCCAAGGGCGCTCTACCAGCAATCTTACCAGGTCCGCTTACCAAGGGCGACGTGGCCAGTCCGGCGCTATCAGGATTACATGCCCCTTGTACTTCTGAATTCTTTGAAGAACCCTTCCTATCAGAACCCACGGAGGAAACATGTACAGGAGCTGTCCCCCTGGCCAGACCTGCATCAGAGCGTCTATGCCTTCGGACATCCTTTCCATGCGCCTGCTGAAGAAGCGACTGGCTTTGGCCGAATCGAAGGTCGCCATGAGATCCATGACCGGCGATCCCCATCTGCAAACAATCATGTCGAAAACCTCGGTGTGTAGAACCCATTCTCCCGGATCTACCCGAACCCGGCTGAGGAAATCGGCCTCCACGTTGTCCACTCCCGCTACATGAGCCGCTGACAGGTCTACTAGATGCTTCTCCGCCCAGGCGCAGAGGATTTCGGCCTCGGCTTCCAGAGCCACACTGCTGGTGCCCCCTTGCTTGTTGACATAAGCCACCGCCGTCGCATTGTCGGACAACACTCAGACTGCCGCTCCCTCCAAAAGAGGCTGAAAATCCTGCATTGCTCGATACACCGCTCTTAATTCCAGACGGTTGATGGCCCAAGTCTTCTCCTGAGGACCCCACCGCCCCTGCGCAAACCTGCCCTGACAATGAGCTCCCCAGCCCGTTAAGCTGGCGTCCGTCATCACCGTCACCCAGACTGGTGACTCTAAGTCCTTCCCCCGCTCCAAAGAATCGGGGATCAACCACCAGCGCAGGGCTTGTCGCGTCTCCTCAGGACATATCAACTTCCGAGATAGGGGGTCCCGCTGATGGGACCATCGCCGAAGCAGTGCCCTCTGAAGAGGTCTCATGTGAGCCCTTGTCCACGGTACTGTTTCTATCGTTGACGCCATGGTGCTCAACAACTGCAAGTAACGCCAGGCCGAGGGTGCCTCGAGTCCCAGGAATCGCTCCACCAACCGGCAGAGCACCTGTGCCCGCTGCGCAGTGAGGAAGACTTTTCCGATCCGTGTGTCGAAGTGGGCCCCCAGGTACTCCAGGGTCTGAGAGGGATGCAGGTGGCTCTTCGCCACATTGACTACCCACCCGAGACCTTCCAAGAACGAAATCACTCTGGCTGTGACTCTCTCGCTTTCGGCTTGCAATTTTGCTCGAATTAGCCAATCGTCTAGGTAAGGATGCACAAGTATTCCTTCCTTGCGCAGAGCTGCTGCTACCACTATCATCACTTTGGTGAAGACTCGTGGGGCTGTGGCCAGACCGAACGGCAACAATTGAAATTAAAAATGACCGAAAGGAACCGCGAACCTGAGAAATTTGTGATGTTCTGGTCTTATTGGAATATGCAGATATGCCTCCGACAAGTCCAGAGACGTAAGGTACTCCCCCCCCTGCTGAACCGCCACAATGACGGACCACAGGGTTTCCATATGAAAATGCGACACCCTCAGATACCGATTGACCCCTTTGAGGTCCAGGTTCGGCCGAACCCCCCCCCCTCTTTGGGACGATGAAGTAAATGGAGTATCAACCGGAACTGGACTGGTCTAGAGGGACGGGGGCTATACCTCTGAGGTCTATCAACCGTTGCACGGTCTCCCGCAGTGCCGTAAGCTTTGCTCCCAACCTTACGGGGGACCGAACAAAGGCCTCTCGCACTGGCCGCAAGAACTCCAGGGCGTAGCCTTTTCGGATGACTTCCAGTACCCACTGATCTGATGTTATTTGGACCCAGGCAGAATAAAACTCCTGCAAACGACCCCCCACAGGAGGAAGGGACGACTGGGTCCCCCTTATCTCATTGTGTCTTCTTGTTGCTAAACGTAGAGGAGGGCGAGTGTCCGAAGCCCCTTCCGGCTCCTCGGATGCCTCGAAACCCTTGGTTTCTATTGGGAAATCTGCCTCTTTGACCTGAAAAAAAACTTTTGGGAGCGAAAACGACGGAAAACTCGAGGTTGACCCCGGGAACCCGAGGGCGCCCCCCCCCCCCCGCGGCACTTTGTGTTTGTCCTCTGGCAATCTACCCCCTTTGGATTCCCCGAGGTCCTTCACCAGCTTTTCCAGGTCCTCTCCGAACAGGAGTCGGCCCTTAAACGGCAACTTACTCAATCTAGACTTCGACGAACTATCTGCCGCCCAGTTGCATAGCCATAGATATCGCCGCGCGGCCACCGCCGACGCCATGCTCTTCGAAAGACCCCTCATAAGGTTATACTGGAGATCCGCCAGGTAGGCCGCCCCGGACTCCAACCTGGCAGCCTCCCCAGTTCGGGAATCCTCCTTTTCCTCCGGTAGCTGTTGGGCCCATCGTAGACAGGCCCTAGCTACCCACGCTCCGCAAATAGCTGCCTGCAGAGATATGGCATTGACATCAAACACTTGTCTCAGTAAGGCATCCAGCTTCCTATCCTGACCATCCTTGAGAGCCGCACTGCCTTCCACCGGGATTGTAGTCTTCTTGGTGACCGCCGAAACGGCCGCATCCACCTTGGGTGACTTAAAAACTTCTTTATCCTGATCCAACAATGGATACAAACGACCCATAACTCTGGATCCCTTCAGGGATGCCTCCGGTACATTCCATTCCTCCTGAATCATTTCCTGAAACACCCTGTGAACCGGGAAGGCCCTTTGAGTTTTCCTGAACACCTGCAACAAGGGGTCCTCTAGTGATTCATCTGCTGCTGAACCCGGGACCGGCATATTAAGGGCCTTAAGGGACTCTACAATGAGCGCAGAAAGCTCTTCTCTTCTGAAAACTCTCACTACTCTAGCCTGATCCTCTCTTTCCAAAATCTCACCTTCCTCCAGCTCGTCATCTAAAGCCAAATCGTGGCTCTCGTCATCCGACAGAGGGGCCTCCCCAGACTCCAAAGGATCCTCTGGTCCTCCCTCTGCACAGGATCTCTTGCTTGGAACAAATGAATCCGCTAAAGACTCAGGAGCCGGACGTTTTTTCGGTGCCTCTTGGCGCCTGGAAATCTGAGGCTGCAGAGTCTTACCCAAGCCTGCTTGTTGTAGTAACTCCACGAACTGCGGAGAAAAAATAGACTCAAAGTCCCTAGACAAACTCAACCGAGGAACATACCTGCCCTGGTCTGAGGAAGGCCCTGCCACCGGCTCCTCAGGAAGTACTAAGGGCTCAGGAGGACCCGAACCTTCCGGTGAGGCCCCCGGACCCCCCCCCCCTGTGCTTCTGTGGGCAGAGTGAGGTCTGTAGAGCCCCCCACACAGGATTTACAAACCCCTGTGCTGGAAACCTTACGAGCCCCGCAGACTACACAAACAGTCTTGGAAGGCATTGGCCCTCACAAACAGGCAGCCTGTCCCGGGGGTGGGAAAAGAAGGCGTGGCCTTAGCTTATATTTTTTTTTTTTTTTTTTTTGCAAACCCCTCAACAACGGCTTAAACCACGGGCTTGGGATTCAGCACATTACCCTCCTAGGCCTCAGGCCTGAGACACGCTGCCACCACACGGTAAAACCGCTAGAGGAAAAAACGCGCCAAAACGCGCTGTCAACGAAAAGATTCCCTCAAGATGGATCGCTGCCCCTGCGCGTCAGCAGAATGGTGAGGGGAAGGAAGAGAGGCTTTCGTTTACTAACCTCAGGGCTTCCGTCGGCCTCGGAGGACTCAGACTGCCCCTGTGCTGACCGCTGGTCCTCTCACTCACCCCCGAAGTAAACTTCGCGCCGGGGGGGGGGGGGGAGCCACCAGGCGCGCTGGCAGGAAAGACCCTCTGCACAGCACCGGCAAGCTCCGCAGCCCATTTACAGCCCCGAATCTCCTCGGCTGCTCACCCGCACCGCTGCTGATCAGGCAGGCCTTCTGAGTCAGCGGTTCCCCCGATAAGCTCAAACTTAAACAAAAAAAACCCGGAGTAGTTGGGAGGGGGGGCGGGGAAAAGAATTCAGAGGCAAAGGAGCTGGTCTGCTACAATTCCTTTAAAGTCACAGGCATTCAATAACCAAAAGACTAAGTAAACCCCAAAAAGACAAATAAAGAAAGCACAGTTACTTACCTGTAACAGGTGATCTCTGGGAACAGCAGGAATAAGTCTTCACATATGGGTATCGTCGGTACCGACGGAGCCTGCGCGGGAACGCTCCCCAGCGTCCAAAAGGAAAGCTTTTGGGAACATCCCACAGCGCCTGCGCGCTGCCTTCCCGCCTTTCCTAACCGCCTCTCTCCAGTTCGAGTTTTAAGCTGAGACAAAGAGAGAGAGAGAGGGGAAAGGAAAGATAGATAGAGATACAACTCCTGGAGAGGTGGGTGGGTTGTGAAGACTTATTCCTGCTGTTCCCAGAGATCACCTGTTACAAGTAAGTAACTGTGCTATCTCCAGGAACAAGCAGGAATGAGTCTTCACATATGGGGACTCCCCAGCTAGAGATCCCAGGGAGATCCCCAAGGTTGTGAGTCCCTGAGAAGGGCTCTACCTCCCCCCATGGATCTCGGGCATCCAACCAGGGATGGGGGGTAGGAGTTGATTAGGTATGGAACAGGTGTTTGAGAACAGCCTCACCAAACAAGGCATCCCGGCGGGAGTCCTTGTCCAAGCAATAATGGGCTGTAAAGGTATGAACCGAGGCCCAGGTGGCCGCTCGACAGATTTGGTCGATGGACACAGAATTTAGATGAGCCATAGAGGCTGCCATGGCCCTTACATTGTGAGCTGTGACATGGCCCTCCAGAGAAAGGTTCTTACTCTGGTAGGCGAAAGAAATACACTGAGCAATCCAATTGGACAGAGTTCTCTTAGAGACTGGAAGTCCTAAATGAGAGGGATCGAAAGCAACAAAGAGTTGAGAGGATTTTCTATGTTGCTGTGTCCTTTTGTAAGTAAAAAGCAAGCGCTCTCTTACAATCCAGGGTATGGAGATTCCTCGCTGCACTTGATGCATGAGGTCCTGGAAAAAAGACAGGTAAATACACCTCCTGGTTCAGATGAAAAGGTGAGACCACTTTAGGCATAAAGTGCGGATTGGTCCTGAGGACTACCTTGTCATGATGGAACCTTGTATAAGGAGGATTAGCCACTAAGGCTTGCAGCTCATTGATGCGGCGAGCTGAAGTGACTGGAATGAGAAAAATAACCTTCCAAGAAAGGAATTTCAAGGAGGTAGTGGCTAAAGGTTCAAAGGGTGGCTGGATTAGCTGGCCAAGAACCAGATTCAAGTCCCATGCCACTGGAGGTGGTCTAATGGGAGGTTTAGTTAAAAGAAGGCCTCTCATGAATCTTGCTATAAGAGGATGAGAGGAAATAGGCTGTCCATTGAGAGGTTTAAGGGATGCTGCAATAGCACTCAAATGGACTCTTACTGAATTTGTTTTAAGGCCTGCATGGGATAAATGCAGCAAATACTCTAGTAAAGAATTCAGAGGTATTGCAAGATTGTTAAGACCCTTCTCTGCACACCAAATGGTAAACCTTTTCCATTTAAAAGCATAGGAACGTCTAGTGGAAGGCTTTCTGGAAGCATGAAGGATATCCTTCACTTGCTGAGAAAGATGCAAATCTTGAAGGTCTAGGCCTTCAGCAACCAGGCTCTGAGGTGAAGAGACTGGGGATTTGGGTGCCACAATGTTCCCTCCTCCTGGGACAGGAGGTCTGGAGCAGATCCCAAGTCCAAGGAGGGAGCTTGAGAGAGATGCAGAAGTAGAGGGTACCACACTTGGCGTGGCCAATGTGGTGCTATGAGGATCATAGACCCCTTGTCTCTCTGAAGTTTGAACAGTGTCTTGGGAATTAGGGGAATGGGTGGAAAGGCATAGAGGAAGTCTTGCCCCAATGAAGGAGGAAGGCATCCCTGGCCTGAACTCCCTGACACGGAATCCTGGAACAGAACCGGGGAAGTTTGGCATTCCACGGACTTGCAAACAGGTCTATGTCCGGGGTTCCACAAATTCGGAAGATCCTGGCTATCTGGTCCCCATGGAGGGACCATTCGTGTGGAAGCAGAACTCGACTGAGTCTGTCTGCCCAAGAGTTTTGAACCCCTGGAAGATATACTGCCATGAGATGAATTTGATGCTCTCTGGCGAAGGCCAACAATCTCAAAGCTTCGTTGCAAAGCGACAGAGAGCCAGTCCCGCCCTGCTTGTTCACGTAGAACATGGCTACTTGGTTGTCCGTGCGGATGACGACGGTCTTGTAGCTGAGCAGGGTGTGGAAGACTGAGAGCTAGAACAATTGCTCTGAGCTCTAAGAGGTTGATATGTAGAGATGTCTCCTGTGGAGACCAGATGCCTTGAGTGGAGAGATCTTGTTGATGAGCTCCCCAACCTCTTGGAGAGGCAACTGTTGTAAGGGTTGCTTGGGGTAACAGCTGTTGAAAGGGGGCCCCCAGCAACAGATTTTGAGTGGACTTCCACCACTGGAGAGAGCAAAAGAGGCGACTGGAGGTTGCTATTTTGTCTGACAGGCACCCTGATGCCTGGGTCCATTGGGTGGACAGAGTCCATTGAGCTGCCCTCATGTGAAGGCGAGCGTAAGGAACCACATGCACAGTGGATGCCATGTGGCCTAACAGTTGTAACATCTTTCGAGCAGTTAAATGGGATTTTAACTGAATCTGTGAGGCTAACTGCACCAAGCATAGGCAACGGGCCTGGGGAAGATAGGCCCTTGCAGTTGTGGTATCCAGCAAGGCCCCTATGAACTCTGGAGACTGAGTAGGGGTGAGATGGGATTTTGGAATGTTTATTACAAGTCCCAGATACTGAAGAACATGCCTTGTGCAGGCTAGGGAAGTCTGGGCCTCTGACTGGGATGGAGCTCGGATGAGCCAGTCGTCCAGATATGGGAATACGAATATCCCTAGAGTGCGTAGAAATGCAGCTACTACTGCCATGCATTTTGTGAACACTCTTCGTGCAGAGGCCAGACTGAAAGGAAGCACTTTGTATTGGTAGTGCTTTCCTCGGTAAAGGAACCGAAAGAACCTTCTGTGTGTTGGATGGATGAGGACATGGGTGTACGCATCCTTGAAGTCTAGAGAACAAAGCCAATCCTGACTCTGAAGGTATGGAAAGAGAGCACCAAGAGAAATCATCTTGAATTTCTCCTTGCATAGAAACTTGTTCAATTCTCTGAGATCTAATATGGGTCTGTAGCCCCCTGTTTTCTTTGGGATAAGAAAGTAGGGGGAGTAGAACCCTGAGCCCTGCTGAAGAAGGGGTACTTCTTCTATTGCCCCTTGGGCAAGAAGTGTAGCAATCTCCTGACCCAGAAGGTCGAGGAGAGATGTTGGAGAATTGAACTGTCTCACCATAGTGTGAGGAGGAAGGTTTAAGAAATGAAGCTTGTAGCCCTCCCTTATGATGGAGAGGGTCCATTGCTCTGCTGTGATTTGTTCCCACCTGGGAGGAAAATGAGCTAACCTTCCTGGAATGGTGAGAGGCTCTGGTTCTTTTAGAGCCAGAAAGGCTAAGTTCTCTAGTTGAAAGTCAAAGGCCCTGAGGGGGCTGAGGCTGTTGGGCCGTAGTAGCCCTTGCAGCCTTAGGCTTGGCCTGTTTAGGTTGTTGCTGTCGCTTTGCAGCAATACGACCTGCAGAAGATGCCTGTTGACCATAAACAGGATAATATCTCCCCTTTTTGGGAAAAAATCCCTTTTTGAACAACCTTTTCTTAACAGGAGCAGAAGTAGACTTTGAAAGTCTATCTAAAGCAGAATTTTCAGCATCCATCTGAGTGGCCTTTGCTTGTCAATCTTTGCCAAAAAGGTTTTCACCTGTACAAGGAAGATTTCCTAGTCCATCCTGAACCCAGGGTTCCAAATCAGAAGCTTGTAGCCAAGCAACTCTGCGTGCACCTATGGCAATAGCCAAGGCTCTGCTAGCACACTCAAAAGAGTCAAAGGCTGCATGGTTAGAAAACTTGGAAACATCCTGGGCATGTTTAAGCCAGGTGAGAAACTCCTCTCTTTTATCTTCTGAAACAAAAGGAGATAAAGTTTGTAGGTGATCTGTAACCTCTTTTAGAAACATCCCCATATAGAGACTATAGGAGTTGATTCTAGCAACAAGCATATTGGCCTGGAAAATTCTCCTGCCAAAAGCATCTAAGGTTCTGCATTCTTTTCCTGGAGGATTGGATGAGTGCCTTTTTGCACTCTTTATCCTCTTCATAGCAGACTCCACCACAATAGAGTGGTGAGGAAGCTGAGTTTTATGAAAGCCAGGACAAGGAGGAACACGGTACATGGTGTCCAACCTACGAGAATGAGGGGAGGTGGTGGTGAGAGGTGTCTCCCATATGCCCAACATGTGATCATAAAGGATCTCATGAATTGGTAAAGTAGCTGCCTCTTTAGGAGCCTTAGGATATTGCAAGATATCCAATTCTTTGGCTCTAGGCTCTGCCTCAGGGGCCACTGAAATGGAGAGGCCCCTGGCCACTTCCCTAATGAAGTCTTGAAAAGACAAGTCTTCTGGAGGAGACACTCTTCTTTTTGGAGAAGAGGGCTCCTGAGGAAGGATTACCGATGCTTCGACAGAGACCTCTGATTTATCAGAGTCTTCAGAGGAATCAAAGTATCGCCTATCTGGATGCTCCTGCAGAGCCCGATACGCGTACCGAGTGGTATCGACATCGGGAGTGATCGGTACCGATTCGGTACCGATGGGCATCACAGAACAGGGTACCGCTGCAGTCGACACCGAAGCCGATGCAATCGGTACCGGCAGCGATATCGGTGCCGGTGCCGGAACCGGTACCGGAGGCGTCGCAGCTTGTATGAATGCCGTAATGGCACGCTGCATGGTCAGAATATTCTGATCCATCGACGCCACCAATGTCTGGATGTCGGTACCAGTGGGAACAACCGGTACCCCAGAACATGGCAACAGGTGGGGAGGAGGAGTAGCCTAGTGGTTGGGGCAAGGTACTTCAGGCCGGAAGGTCGGGGGTTCAAATCCCACTAGAGGACAGCAACCTTGGGCCGGAAGGACTGGGGTTTCTAGTCCCACAGATGCTCCTTGTGGTCTTGGGTAAGCCACTTAACCCTCCATTGCCCATGTTCCCTGTAAATATTAGTGTATGTGTCTCATATCCCCGTGTGTTAAATGTATCCCCCAATTGTGTTGTGACCGCTTAGATTGAAGGATAAGGCGGTATACAAATCTGTCTAAATAAATAAATTAAATAAATAAACAGGTGATCGGTCGAGGCCGAGCCATCGATGTCAACCTGTGACCCCATAGATAAAGCTTTGGAAGCCGGAGCCTCCCGCCGGGGTAATTTTGCTGGTGCGGATTCCTCGAGAGCAAGCCCGGAGGCATCTCGATACTTGGAGGGAGATCTACCCTTCGAGGACCGGCTGGATTTGAGTTTGGTTACCTGAGATCCATGGAAGGAAGAAGCAGCCCTGGAAGACGTCGATGCTACCGAAGCTGCATCAGAGGGAAACAGGGTACTGAGCTTGGCTGCTCGATTCTGTAGACCTCTTTTAGACATCATGGAACAGGACTCACAATCCGTGATGGGGTGGTCAGGACCCAAACATTTTAGACACCAGTCATGGGTGTCAGTGACAGAAATAGTGCCGCTGCACTTCGTGCACTTTTTAAACCCGGAAGCGGGCTTCTCCATTAACGAGAATTTCTCATAGGCCTAAGGCCAAAGAAAAAAGTACAGAAGTGAAAATAGTAGTCTTTTTTTTTTTTTTTTAAGAAGAAAGAAAGACCGGCGGTACCAGTCTGACGTCGAAGAAGGCAGACGCGCGACCAAAGAAATAAAATAAAATAAAGAACTTCTTCAGCGGTGACAGGAACACAACCTGCTGGCTCCGCGGAAAAGAAGAACTGGAGAGAGGCGGTTAGGAAAGGCGGGAAGGCAGCGCGCAGGCGCTGTGGGATGCTCCCAAAAGCTTTCCTTTTGGACGCTGGGGAGCGTTCCCGCGCAGGCTCTGTCGGTACCGACGATACCCATATGTGAAGACTCATTCCTGCTTGCTCCTGGAGATAGGAAATTACACAAAAAAAAAAAGGGTATAGTTGTTTCTCTAGTGAGCCCGGGACCCCCGGGCTCCCATCTATCCAGCTGCTTGGAGACTGAGGTAACTGATGGCGAGGACCAGACACCGGGGTGATATACTGATGATGTCATAAAAGGAGGAGTTTCTCAGTCTCCAAGCTGCAGGATGAGATGGGCAACCCAGAGGTTTCGGGACTAGACTGGGGACACGATCAGGAATACTATTTTTACTCCTGCTGGAATTCTGCACACAAAATTCAAATTCTGTGTCAAAATTCTGCATACTTTGTCAAAATAACTAAGCATATTGTTTTTGAGTGAACGTAAGAACATAAGATATGCCATACTGGGTCAGACCAAGGTCCATCAAGCCTAGTATCCTGTTTCCAACAGTGGCCAATCTAGGTCATAAGTACTGTCACAACCCCATCCCTTTAGCCACGTGCTTAAAGGTCAGGGTGGACATTATTGTTGTATTGAAGGTAGAAACTTTTGTTAGCCCAGAAGCCTTCTGGTACTAGTAGTCCCTTTCTTCATAATGAATAGTTGGGTAAGCCATGTGAATGGTAAAGTATAGGGTTTTATTCCCTTAATGCACAAAAGGTTCAAACGAAGACAACAGGATTTTCACCTTGTTCAGGATTTTCACATAAGGTATTTACATAGGTCAAAAACTTGGATATGCATCACAGTCTTTGTTAGTTATGCAGGGTTCAAACAAAACAGGTTATACAAACAAAAGCAATGCTTCTTCTTTCAGCTTGTCAAACAAAACTGTGTTTCAAAAGTATATCCTGCCGGCTATATTTCTCTCAAGGATTCTAAACTCCCAGTACAACAAAACGTACAGTCCATAGGGCATTCAGTTAGCAAAGGGTCAGGTTCAGCAGGGTCTATCTGCATAGCCTCTTGTTCTGCTGAGATATCTGTTGCCCCTGAGCTTTCCCCATATATTCCTGGTTTTACTTCAGAACTTTTTTCTAAGGCTCTCCAGCCTGGCTGTACCCGGTCTGGCAAATATGCAACAGGACTTTTGGTAAGCACTCTTTCTATAGGTTCCCAAACCTTTCTCCAGCTTCCTTGGCTGCTCTTACGGCTCCCTGGCTTCCAGGCCTCTCTGTGACCTGGCCTCAGTTCCTGGTTCAGATCTGTGTCTCAGACTCCTGGGCTGAGTCTGGTTCACCCACCTCTGAACTCCTTGTGGCTCACATACAGGGGGAAGAAGCATGAAGGTACCTCTGAACTCTTGGGTCTGTGTCTCTGGTATTGTCCCCACCAGGCACTCTCCCAGCTCTCTTTCTGTCCTTCTGGAGCTTCCCAGCCTGAAACTGGCTCTCCTGGAACGTGTTCCTTTCCTGTAAGGGCTGCAAGTTCAACTGCCTTTTCTCCTCTCTTTGGAGCCGTCTCCTTTCTCTTTCTTCTCTATCAGCAGCTGCTGCGGCTCATGTCACTCCTCTCTTTTCTGGCTTGTCTATGCTTTGCTTATAAAGCTGTTTCTTAGGTAAGGATTCTGTCCCTCTGACCAGGTGTATCTGATTATGCTTTGAATTAGTTCTTGCATCATCCCAACCTGGGCATGTCAGCCTACCTTCTGAATCTCCGTGCATGCTCCCTCTAGCTGCACTTCTCACTAACTGCACTTTATGCATATCATTTCCTTTAAAGAGATCAGTGTTTTCTTCTACCTCCATGGGTTTACTGGTGTCTGCTTCATCACAGTACCTAGCAGTTTCTCTAAAAGACGCAGGTTCCACAATGCTTGTATTGGGTCAAGCAGTGATATCCTGGGTCCCTTTTAATAATGGTTTATGGATCTTTCTTCCAGGAACTTGTCCAAACCTTTTTTAGACCCAGCTACACTATCAGCTTTTACTACATCCTCTGGTAACAAATTCCAGAATTTGATTACACGTTGAGTGAAAAAATATTTTCTCTTATTAGTCTTAAATAGGTTACCCTGTAGCTTCATTACATGTCCCCTAGTCTTTCTATATTCTGACGACGTAAACAATCGATCTATGTTTACCTGTTCCACTCTATTCATTAATTTATAGACCTCTATCATATCTCCCCTCAACCGTCTCTTTTTCAGGTTGAAGGCCCTAACCTTTTTAGCCTCTCTTCATAGACGTATCCTTCCATCCTCTTTACCATTCTGGTGGCTCTTCTCTGTATCTTGTCTAATTATGCTATATCCTTTTTAAGATATGGCGACCAGAATTGCACACAATATTCAAATTGCGGTCGCACCATGGAATGATACGGAGGCATTATAATATCCTTTGCTTTATTTACCATTCCTTCCCTTACCTAGCATTCTATTTGCTCTCTTGGCCGCCGCTGCACATGGGCAGAGGGTTTTAACATGTTATCCACGATGATGCCTAGAATCCTTTTCTTGGGTGGTGGTTCCTAATGTGGAACCTTACATCGTGTAACCATAGTTTGGGTTGTTCTTTCCTAGGTGCATAACTTTGCAGTTGTCCACATTAAATTTCATCTGCCATTTGGATGCCTGGTATTCCAATTTATCAAGATCCTCTTGCAATTTTCCACAATCCTCATGGGTTGTAACAACTTTAAATAGCTTTGTGTCATCTGCCAATTTGATAACTTCACTTGTTATTCCCTTTTCCAGGTCATTTATGAATATCTCAAAAAGCAACGACCCAGCACAGATCCCTGGGGTACTCCACTATAAAGCTTTCTCCACTGGGAAAATTGGCCATTTAGCCCTACCCTCTGCTTGCTACCTTTTAACCAGTTCCTGATCCACAATAGTACACTGTCTCCTACCACTGCCAAAAGTCTCTGATGAGGGACCTTGTCAAAGGCTTTCTGAAAGTCCAGATACACTATATCAACCGACTCACCTTTGTCTATCTGTTTATTCACACCTTCAAAAAACATAACAGATTAGTAAGGCAAGATCTTCCTTGTCTAAAGCCATGTTGGCTGTCTCCCATTAAGCCATGACTATCTCCATGTTCAGTAATTTTGTTCTTTATTATAGTTTCTACCATTTTTCCCGGTACTGATGTCAGGCTCTGTAGTTTCCTGGATCACCCCTGGAACCCTTTTTAAAAATTGGCATTAGACTGGCCATCTTCCAATCTTCAGGCATTACAGATGATTTTAATGATAATTCACAGATTACTAATCTCATATTTCAGTTCTTTCAATACTCTTGGATGTATACCATCCAGTCCAGGTGATTTGATACTCTTCAGTTTATCAAATAGTTGTAATACATCTTCCCGATGTATCAATATTTCTTTAAATTCTTCTGCAGCATCACCTTTAAATACCACTTCAGTCATGGGTAATATCCCTACATCTTCCGAAGCAAAGACCGAAGCAAAGAATTCATTCAGTCTCTCTGCTATTGCCTTGTCCCCTCTTAGTGCCCCTTTTAACCCTCTATCATCTAATGGTCCAACTGACTTTCTTACAGGTTTTTTGCTACGAATGTACTTGAAAAAGTCTTTATTATGTGTTTTGCTTCCACAGCAAGCTTCTTCTCAAATACTCTCTTTGCCTGCCTTATCAATGCCTTGCATTTAACTTGCCAGTGCTTGTGCTGTTTCCAGTTTTCGTCATTTGGCTCATTTTTCCATTTCCTGAAAGATGCTTTTTTGGCAACAACAGCCTCTCTGACCTCACCGTTAAACCATGCTGGCAGTTTTTTGGACTTCCTTCCACTTTATTTAAAGCGTGGAATACAGCTGGTCTGGGCTTCCAAGATAGTACTTTTAAACACCCAAGCTTGATGTAAGTTTTTAACCTTTGCAACTGCTCCTTTTAGTTTTTTCTTAACTATTTTCCTCATTTTATCATAGTCTCCCTTTCAAAAGTTAAAAGGTAGTACTGTGGATTTCCTTACCATCCCTCCTCCATTAATTAAATCAAACACGATCATGCTATGATCACTATTGCCAAGTGGCCCCAACACCCTTATCTCTTGCACCAGATCTGGTGTTCCACTAAGGACTAGGTCCAAATTGGCTTCCCATCTGGTCGGTTCATGAACCAGCTGCTATAAGAAACATTTATTTCATCTAGAAACTTTATCTCCCTAGCATGTTCTGCCGTGACACTGACCCAGTCAATACCGGGGTAATTGAAATCACCTATTATTATTACTATGCTGCAACCTTTGTTAGCTTACCTCCTTGGCAAAATACAATACAGAACAAAACTATCACAAAAAGTGAAAATGTTTGAATTACCGCGTGCAGAATTCCAGTAGGACTATATTATCTAGCTGCACAATTAAAGGCAGTACTTGAGTGGTTAGTGCCTATCCCCAAACAGTGGGTTGAGCTGGAGCAAATGTTGTCTGAAGGACCCCATTGTGATATATCTCGTGGTTACCAGGGTTGAAGGGCAGAGTGGAGAACCCTTATACCTTGTTAAAGCTACAGAGAAAGTACAAATGGAAGGCAATAAGTTCTCATGCCATACCTCAATTAAATTTAATGAGGAGTTTTAGCCAGGGTGTTGGGAGGTATTTTTAGGCAATGGAAACAGGGACTTATGAAGTTTGAGTCGGCTATTTGGAGAGGAAAAGCTGTTGGAGTATACAGAATTGAGAGTTAAGGAGGGTCTAGCCTCCACTGAATATTTTGCTTATCTGCAGATAAGGTTATGGTTAAATGCACAGAGTAAGCTACAGGAGATACTAAAGCTAAGATCTGCATTTGAGCAACTATATGCTAAGTACCTCTAAGGAGAAGGTTAATCTCCAAAATCTATAGGATTCTTAATTCCCCTAAGGATGGGAAGACAACTCATGTGAAGGCGTGGGTTCAAGACTTGGGTAAAGTCCATGCTAATATGTCTCTAAACTAATCTGCTGGAACATAATAAAGTTTATCTAACAATGGTACAGGGGTGGAGGAGGCTCCATGTCTAACAAATGTTGACGGCAATAAAGACACTAATAAATTCGATCTTTTCGCATGTAAAAACAGAAACCTCAAATTTGGATGATTTAATAAAACAATGGAACAACGGAATAGAAACAGTTTCTAAACAAACATCTAAAATCGCCTCTCATGAAACCAACAAACCAAGGAAAAGGTCTGAACCTTGGTTCACAGCAGATCTAGCTAAAGCAAAGAAAGATCTCAGAAAAATAGAAGAAAAATGGAGAGCTAGGAAATCAATTGAGACCAAAAAACAATACTTATCACTACTTAAATCCTATAAAGAAATAGTAAATACGGCAAAGAAAAATTATCACATCAAAAAACTAACGAATGCTTTAAATAAACCAAGAGAATTATTTGAGCTTGTAAAATCACTCACCAAACCCCCAAAAGACGTTAATTCAATATATCCTATAAATGTTCAAGCACTGGCCGATCATTATTATAAAAAATTAAACCCTAACGAAGAAAGAATCTCCCACAAAATTGAAAATAATGCATTTCAAAGGGTAACACAAAATACTAACCACACTGTAGTGTGGGAAAACTTTTACTCAATAGATAACAGACAGCTTCTAAACATCATCACAAACAAATACCACCACATCCCCCCTTGACCCATGTCCAGTAGACTGGATCAAGAATACTAAAGCAGAAATTGCACCCATAATACTAAATATTGTAAACCAATCTCTAATACAAGGAAACATGCCAACAGAACTAAAAAGATCTCTAATACGACCTATACTAAAAAACAAATCACTAAACAATGCAGATCCATCTTCATACAGACCCATATCAAGTATACCTTTTATAGCCAAAATTATTGAAAAATCTGTACAATACCAATTGCAAGATCACATAGATAACACAAATGCACTTGATGCTCAACAATATGGTTTTCGACAATCACATGGAGTAGAAACACTGCTACTAGTACTATTTGATAAACTGTATAAAGGCATTGAAAACTGAAAAAAAAGTTTGTCTTAATTTTCATCGACATAACTGCAGCCTTTGATTCAGTGAATCATAAGATCCTCATTGAAAGATTAGAAACAATAGGTATAAATGGAACCCCCCTAAAATGGTTCTCTTCTTATATATCCAACAGGATACAACAAGTATACTTTGATAAAAACCTATCCAATACCTTCCCACAGACACAAGGTATCCCACAGGGTTCAGCAATATCTGCCATATTATTTAACCTATACTTAAGACCAATCTGCACAAAATTCCAAAAACACAAAATTGACTATCATCTCTATGCGGATGATATAATGCTTTATACACAAATGGATATATGTAACCCAGATTATAGCAACTTAGAAAATTGCCTTAATGAAGCACAACAATGGCTCCAACAAAACAATATGCTTATCAATCATAAAAAAACTGAAGTAATGTTTATCTCTAAAAATCCGGAGTTTAAACACACCCCCCCCCCCCAATCATACTAAATAATACAACCTATAACACTAAACAAGAACTAAAGTACCTAGGTGTCACTCTAGATACGACACTTAACATGGAAACCCACCTAAGACTATTAAATAGAACCATTTTCTACAAACTAAGAACCCTACAACCCTTACGTAACATCACTGAACTATCAGACTTTAGATCAATAATACAAGCAATCATAACGCCACATTTGGACTATTGTAATGGCATACTACAAGGCTTGCCCAAAAAAAAACAACAAACATACTCCAGATGGCACAGAATGTAACAGCCCGAATCCTAATGAACATACCCTTCTCAGATCACATCACACCTATCCTAAGAGAACTTCACTGGCTACCTATACATGCACGCATACGATACAAAATAATAATTACAACATTCAAAATAATAAACAATTATGCCCCATCCTACCTTGCCACACTCATAAAGCCACAAACCACCAACAGGAAAAGACGTACACACAACCTAAATACACTACAAACCCCCCTCTCCATTTGCAAAGCAAAGGCACTCACCAGTAATAGAGCATTCACATACACCGCTCAAATACAATGGAACAAACTCCCTGATACCTTAAGAGCTAACAAAGATCTCATATCATTCCGTAAAAACCTTAAAACACATCTATTTCAAGAATACTTCAATCAGACAGAAATAACTTAGAGTAATTCTGTGATGAAAACAATTAGACGGAGGTCTTCCCACTGTTACCATTTTGAACCCTCAAATCCTCGAAGAATTAAATAGTAATTCTACTTATATTTTCGCTCACAAATATTGTATATAGTTATAGCATGTATGTTAACATGTTCTCTTCCCTCATGTAAACTGTTTTGAATTATTTATTGAGTTATCTTAAAACAATGACACCTTTCAATGTTCTAATGTTATTTTCTTACTGTTTTATGTAACTGCTAATCCATGCAGAGTTAATTGTTAAATGTAAACCGCTGCTGATCACTGGAAGGAGCGGTATAAAAATGTAATCAAATAAATAAATAAATAAAATAAATAAAATCAGGAATAGATGTTTCTGCATACTTAGTGAAAAAGTCCAGAAATGAGGAAATATTGGCAGCTGGTGGCACAGTGGTTATCAAATCTGCATGGATTCCCTATTCAGCTAGACAGGAAAACGTTCCTTCTCTTCTGTATCTCTTATAATCTAGATAGAATTGCCATGGGCTAGTTTACCCATTACATAATCGCAGCTCACTTGGAGACCACGCACACATGGAAGCAGAACACCCTACCGCCATTTATCATTTATTTAAAATTTGATATATCGCCCTTCGCCTAGCATACAGAGCTGTTTACAACAATCACATATACAAATTAAAATGAACAGAGTAAAACATACTTAAAATACAGATAAAACATCATGACAGTTATCCATGATTACATAAAACAAAAGGAGAACTAACCGATTATCAGAGAGGGATTTGAGGGTACGACTGAGTGTAAAGCATGGTCACGGCAGGAAAGTACTGAGGAGCCATATTGTGAAGGGCTTTATATCTCAAAATCTGTAACAAACTGGATCCGCTGTGTATATGGAAGCCAATAATGTTGAATAAAAGTGGGGTGATGTGGTCAAACCGTTTAGCACCTGTGAGTGCATGGAGGGCAGTATTTTGAATAGTTTGAAGTCATTTGAGCTGGGAAGACTAGCCGAAAATGAATTACAGTAATCCAATCGCGAGATAACTGTAACACAGTAACATAGTATATGACAGCAGATAAAGATTATCATAGTCTTTCTAGCCTGCCCAGCAGGTGGCAAGAGTAAGTGTACCTGCCGCTCTGTGCAGGTCACCCCTATTTGTTGAGATAGCAGAGAAAACTAAAGTTATTTTGATTTTATTCTGTTGCTATAAAGGGATCCACTGTGTCTGTCCCATGCTATTTTGAATTCTGTCACTGTATTTGCCCCCACCACTTCCATCGGAAGGGCATTCCAAACATCCACCACCCTTTCAGTGAAAAAGTATTTCTTGACGTTGCCTTTCTTTATTTTCTTTATTTATTTGACTGGGTTTTTTATACCAATTTTCACCGGGGCAAAGAGGTGTACATTATAACAAATAACAAACGGATATACATAGAACAGTGGAACTTATTTACAAGGCAATTACTATATGCCAGAAATGTTACATAGAATGGTATAAATTATCTGCATTTTAATTCCTGGACGAGAGGGGCAATTAAGTTACATACATGATCGACTGCTCCTTATTTCAGTTTACCCCCTTGAAGCTTCATGTTATGCCCGCTAGTTTTGCAGCTTCCCCATCTTTGAAAAAGGTTTGTTTGTTCATTAATACTCTTTAAGTATTTAAAGATCTGTATCGTATCTCTCCTGTCCCACCTCTCCTCTAGAGTATACATATTTAGGTCTTCGAGTCTCTTCTCATATGTCTTCTGGAGCAGGCACCAAATCATTTTGGTTGCCTTCCTCTGAACCATTTCCAGTCTTTTTATATCATTTGCGAGATATGATCTCCAAAACTGAATACAATATTCCAAGTGAGGCCTCACCAGCAACTTCTACAGTGGCATTAGTACCTCCTCTTTTCTCAAGTAATTCCTCTCTGTTTGCAACCCAGCACCCTTCTGGCTTTGGCCACTGCCTTGTCACACTGTTTTGCCACCTTGAGATCCTCAGAAACAATCGCTCCGAGGTCCTTCTCCTGGTCCATGCACACCAACCTCTCACTCCCTATCGCATACAATTTCCTTGGATTTCTGTATCCCATGTACATGACAATCTTAACTGCCAAGCATTAGACCATTCTTACAGCTTTTGTAGATCTTTCCTCATGTTATCCACTCCCTCAGGAAGTCCACTCCATTGCAAATTTTTGTGTCATCTGCAAAAAGACAGACTTTTCCATTCAGTCCTTCAGCAATATCACTCACACATACATTGAACAGTACTGGTCCCAGGACCAATCCCTGGGACACACCACTAAATCACCTTCCTTTCATCTGAGTGAATTCCATTTACCATCACCTTCTGTCATCTGTCAGTCTGATCCAGTTCACCACCTTGTGACCCATCCCCAGGCTGTTCAGTTCAAGGATAAGTCTCCTATGAGGAACAGTATCAAAGGCTTTGCTGAAATCTAGGTAAATCACATCCATCGCATGCCCCTGATCTAGTTCTCTGGTCATCCGGTCAAAGAACTCAATCAGATTTGGCAAAATCGTCCTTTGGTAAAACCATGTTGCCTCGGATCATGCAACCTATTGGTTTTGAGAAAGCCCACTATTCTCTCTTTCAGGAGCGCCTCCATTACTTTTCCTGCCACAGAGATAAGGCTTACTGGCCTGTAGTTTTTCACTTCTTCCTTATCATCACTTTTGTGAAGAGATACCATTATCAGCCCTTCTCAAGTCCTGTGGAACTTCTCCTGTCTCCAAGGATCTATTAAAAACATCCTTTAAAGACCCTGCAAGAACCTCTCTGAGCTCTTTCAGGATCCAGGGATGTATCTCAACCGATCCCATGGCCTTTATTATCTTTATCTTTATTTGCGCAGCTTGATATACCGCCCTTGCCGGAGCGTCAGGGCAGTGTACAATAAAAGTGTTGGCTACCAGAAAAAAACAGGGGAGGAAAAGACCACCATTAACTTATAGGAAAGTAATAGTAAAAGGCCGAAAGAGAGTATAGAAAGGGGACAGAAATAGGAATGGAACGCAACTGTCAAACAAGTAGAGTGGGAAAGGCGGAGGGAGGGAGGGGGTGTGGGGCTATATGGAGGGTGTAGTCTGGTGCTTTATGGAGGGGCTGTATGAGAGGGCTCCAACCGGAGAAAGACTGAGTGATCTGACGAGGCGGGGAGGTCGTAGGCCTGTCAGAAAAGGTGGGTCTTGAGTAGTGCTTTGAACCAGGGAAAAGATGATTCAGTGCGAAGGGAATGTGGGAGTGAGTTCCATAGGGCGGGGCTTAAGAAAAAGAATGCAGAATGAAAGGTGAGTTCAAGATGGGCCTGAGAAGGGAAGGAAGAGGCGACTGCCGTGTGCAGAGCGAAGGAGGCGGGGAGCGGGCTGGAGGTGGATGAGGTCAGCCAGATACTGAGGTGTGCCGGTGTGGAGAGCTCTGTGGGTGACAGTAAGTAACTTATAGATAAATCTAACTTTGATAGGGAGCCAATTGAGGGTAAGAAGACAAGAAGTGACATGGTCGAAGGGGGAGGAGTGGGTGATAAGACAGGCGGCAGTATTTTGGACAAGCTGGAGGTGCTGAAGCTGGTAATGCGGGAGACCTGCAAGAGCTGAGTTACAGTAATTAAGCTGTTCTAACACATCATCTTCTGTGAATGGTGTAGTATCTACTCCATTCCATTTGTATATTTGTCAATCACAGGTGGCCCTTCTGTTTTTTACCAAAGAAAATCCTGGAGAGCAGGAGTATTTGTTTAGCTTTTTTGCTTTTTTAATGTCACTGTCCACAAATCCGTTCTCAGCAGTTCTGAGTCTTGCAATTCCATCTCTGAACTTCCTCTTCTCCTGAATATACCTAAAAATGTTTTGTCATCACACTTTAGATTTTTAGCCATCTTTTCTTCTGCCTTGGATTTTGCTAGCCTTACTTCTCTTTTTGTCTCTTTTAGCTTTATCCTCTATTCTTTCCTGTGTTCCTCTGTTTAAGAGCTTCTGAATTTTTTTTGAAAGCTGTGGTTTTTGCCTTTATTTGTGCAGACACTTCTTTGGAGAACCAAATAGGTTTCCTTTTCTTCTTGTTTTTATTTACTTTCCTTACATATGTATCTCTTGCCCAATTTATTGCCTCCTTTAGTTTAGCCACTTCCATTAACCTCCTCCCACCCTGCCAACTCCTTCAGGCACTTGGCCATTTTACTGAAGTTAGTGTTTTTGAAGTCTAGGACTTTGAGCTTGCTATGATTGGACTCTGCCTTGGCTTTTATCTCAAACCACACCATTCTCACATGGGCACCCAACCAGACATTTGAAATGCTATCTCCGCTGGCGATTACTAAATCCAGCAGTGAACTTTCCCTGATCGGTGCCATCACCATTTGTCTAAGCAATGCATCTTAGAAGGCATCCACATTTTTTTTTTTTACTTCTTTCCAGATTTGCAGAAGGAATACTCCAGTCCACATTGGGTAGATTAAAGTCACACAATATGATCACTTCCCCCCGTAAGGCTACTTTTGTAATATTTATTATTTATTTATTTAACATTTATTATATACCGCCTTTCATGATATCAAGGCGGTTTAGATTGAACAAACTGAAATTACATTGAACAGGGCATTATAACTTGGAGATAACTAGCTTACAGGAAACGTGGAAAATGGAGGGTTAAGTGGCTTGCCCAAGACCACAAGGAGCACCTGTGGGACTAGAAACCCCAGTCCTTCTGGCCCAAGGTTGCTGTCCTCTAGTGGGATTTGAACCCCCGATCTTCCGGCCTGAGGTAACTTGCCCCAACCACTAATCAAGTCTCTATCAATTTCTTCGGTTTGCGTTGGAGGCCTGTATACCACACCAGTATGGATGATAGTGCCATCTCCTCTTTCCAACACAATCCACAGCGCTTCTTTTCCCCACATCCCCTGCATTTCAACAGCTTTAATATTGCTTTTGAAATACAGGGCTACTCCTCTTCCTTTTCTGCCTTCTCTATCTCTCCTAAATAAATTAGAGCCAGCTATGGTTATATCCTATTCATAGGACTCGTTAAACCATGTTTCTGTAGTGGCCATAATGTCCAAATCCATTTCCACCATTAGGGCTTCCAGGTCAGGAACTTTGTTGGCTAGGCTTTGAGCATTTGTGCTCATTGCTTTCCAGCATTTGTTGACTGGCTTGCCTGTATTTTGCATGGATTTTGTTCTACACACCCCTTCCCACTTGCCATTGATGTGTGGGTTAATAGTGTGGCTGTTTCCAATGTTATTATGCTTTTGCTGGGAGTGACGTCCTGGACTTGTTCTTCTCCATCGATCACCCCCTCTCTCTAGTTTAAATGCCTGTCCACATATTGCCTGAATTTTTCACTTTGGATCCTTTTCCCTGTGACAGCGAGATGTAGCCCATCAACACAATATAGCCTCTTGTTCCATCTATTTCCCCAGTCGCCACTATATATACATCCTTCTTGTTTGCACCAGGTTTGGCGCCATGTATTAAAGTTGATTATGCAAAGCAGCCTTTCCAAGAACAGGCAGAACTTACCAAGAACAAGTAGAACTTCTGCTACAGTGTTAACAATGGGTTTGAGTTTCTCTACCAGAATCTGGAAAGTCCCTTTGAACTGTAGAGGCACTGTTTCTAGACATGTCATCTGTACCCAAGTGGATGATCACATCAATTTTGGAGTGTTCACTTTCTGCATTAACTATGCCAACAATTTGGTTTGTATTCCTGCTGGCTGAAGAGCCTGGGAAGCATTTGACAATCTTCTCTCCTTTGAACTGTGTTCCCAAATTGGTGCCTCAGATGATGGAATCTCCAAATAGTAGTGGTTTCCTGTTGGCTGATTTTTTTCTTCATATTTGGTGCATTATCAGTAGATTGGGCATTAACGTCCTCGTTCAAGGGTGCTTCAGTTTCTATTAATTGGGCACTCTCATTTTCCAGGACAGAGAAAGCATTACGCAGGGATATCTCTTGATGTAGATGGTGTCTCCACATTACAGGTCAGTTGCAACTTACCAGAGCCCAATGTGATCCAAATATTCCTGGGCTGTTTGATTCTTTGTGGGAGTGGTGAATTTTTTTCAATTTGTACCCTAAAGATGGTGTGTTTAATTGCAGCTAATTCTTCCCTTGATAGAATCAATTCTTTGCGCAGAGCAGATAACTTGAGACATATAGGGCAAACTCTTAGGCTCCAAATGATTCTTCTTAGAATGAAGGCACCACAGCTATTTCATTGAATATACGACATGCTGATAAAGACTGTGATAAAGTAGTGCTAAGACAAGGCAAAAAGGGAAAAAGGTGGGTACTACACCTAATTGGAGGACAGATGTCTATCTATATGACAACTATATAGGCAATGCAACCCCGGGGTGGGTGGGGTGAGGAGTAGGGTTGGCAGGAATTTAAGCACCCCTGGCCAGTAGACCTTATAATGACTGAGGGCACACTCAGATGTCTGATTTAAAAAGGCTATGCAAGGAATGTAGGCAAGCTAATTATTCCTAAACTTATAATCAACAGTTAGGTTGTTTACCACTAGACTGTAGATAAAGGTGACTGTGAACAGATATAAATGGGATACAGACAGAAAGATAGGAAGAGCAAGGTTTCTTGTTTTGCTTTGGGGGTTTTTCTGGTTTTGCCCCCCCTTCCTTGATGCAGTTCCCTAACACTCCACAGTGCCTAAATAGTCTTAAAAGAGAACAAAACATGTAATAGATAGGCAAGGAAAAATTATAAAAATTTATATTAAAAACCAGCCAACTAGTAAAGATTGAAAGCTTAGCTTTTTAGAATCTCTTGGAATAAGCTTGCTCAGGCATAAGAGTGCTAAGCAGGATTGTGGTTAGAGCAGTTTGAGTGAGGAATGGGTGAATAGCTCGAAAGAGATGTAAAGATAAGAAGGTTGATTGTGAAAGGTGGGTAATATGGGAGGAGAAAGAAAGGGTTGAGTCTAGAAAGACCCCAAGGTATTTAAATGATGAAACTAGAGAAACAGGGGATGATCCTATAATGGAAGCAATTCCAAGAGTTGTTTTTGATCCAGTGAACCAAGTAGCAGTTGATTTAGAGGGGATGGCAAGAATATTCCGATTTGCTGATCTTCTGGGCTTTGTTGTCTATGTTCTTGAGATTAGATCGTCAAGACAGGGAACAGACAGTTTTTTGAAGGATTTTATAGATGGTGCTTACGGTCTTATGCTTAATCCTTTGGGCAACTGGTAGCCAGTGTAATCTCCTGAGAGTTGGGTTATGTGTTGATGACCTGGTGTACCTGTTAGGATTCTAGCGGCAGTGTTCTGCACGAATTGTAGTGGTATACAGTATGTTCCGTAAGCGAGATGAGGCGTGATGATGGCCTGGAAGATTGATCTGTAATCGTTGTCTTGGAGAATAGGATGTAAATGTAGGAGGGCCCTAAGTTTCAGGTATGCTGTATTGGCTGCCTTCTTGATGTGTGACAGCATATGGAAATTACACTAACCTGGTAATTGTAGTTCCTGGAGGGTCCAGTTTAGTCCTCCACAATCGGGTAGTGCCCCTCCTCCTGCAGCCGGGAGACTGGACCAATCAAATCTTCTGTAGTATATATACAGCCGGAGCTCCCAGAAGTCCCCAGTGTACTAGTAACAAAGCATACTTAACGAAGCAACACATTAGATTAATATACAAAATGACCTAATTAAAGAACAATTTGTTCCCCCCCAAGGAATATCCAACCCCCTCCCCAAACGAGGAAGTCAGAACACTGCATTGCGCCGGCACCGACGCCTCAGGAATCAAAACACCGCTCCCCACCAGAAGTTCAGGAGCTGCCTGAACCCCCGAGACAGGGAAGAGCCTCTGCAAAAAACGCGGCTGCCACAGAGGGACCGAACGGCAAGAGGAACCGTCTTAATATCAACCGTTCGGAAAGGCGCGCCGCACCACATTAGCAGATAGTCGGGAGGGAAGGAGGACTAAACTGGACCCTCCAGGAACTACAATAACCAGGTTAGTGTAATTTCCATTTCCTGTTCGGTAATCCAGTTTAGTCCTCCACAATCGGGATGTAACAGAGCAGTTAAGACCGGGCGGGACCTTGCCATCCGGCGCGCAGAACCGCCGAACCAAAACAGGAATCCCGAGCCACTGACACATCTAAGCGATAGTGTCTACTGAAAGCATGCAGAGACGACCAAGTGGCCGCCCTACAGATATCCGCCGGCGGAACCAGGCTATGCTCCGCCCAAGAGGTCGCCTGAGCCCTAGTGGAATGAGCCCTCAGACCCTCCGGAATAGACCGCTGTTGCAACAGATACGCGGACGCGATCGCCTCTTTGAGCCATCTAGCAATGGAGGCCTTAGCCGCCGCTTCCCCTTTACGCGCATCCCGGAAGAGCACGAAAAGCCGGTCAGATTTCCGAAAAGACTCGGTAACCTTTAAATAACGATGGAGCGTACGACCCACATCGAGCCGGAGAAGACCTTTGTCCGTTGACCCGACAGATTGCAAAGAAAGCACTGGAAGAAACACTGCCTGATTCAAGTGAAAGGGAGACACCACCTTTGGCAGAAAGGAAGGAACCGGACGGAGAACGATCCGATCCGCGGAAAAGGACAAGAAAGGCTCTCGACAGGACAATGCCTGTAGATCCGAAATGCGCCGTGCCGAACAGATGGCTACAAGAAAAACCGCCTTCAGCGTGAGATCTTTCAGAGACGCCCCGCGCAGGGGCTCAAAAGGTTCACGAACCAAGGCCCTCAGAACTAAATTCAAGTCCCAAGGAGGAACGAAAACTCTGCGGGAGGGCCGCAAATGAAAAACAGCCGTAAGGAATCGGCGTACATCCGGATGAGCCCCGAGCAGACGACCCAAAACCTTGCCGCGATAACACGAGATAGCCGCCAACTGGACTTTTAGGGAACTAGCCGCAAGGCCCTTATCGAAACCATCCTGAAGAAAACTTAAAACGACGGGCACGGAAACCGTCGCCGCCCGGACTCCCCGCCGGGAGCACCAGTCTTCAAAAATCCTCCAAATCCGAACGTAAGTAAGAGAAGTGGACGTTTTCCTCGCCCGCAGAAGGGTAGAAATCACCGCGGGGGAGTAGCCCTTCCTTTTCAGCCGAGCCCTCTCAATGGCCAAACCGTAAGCGAGAATCGATCCACTTGGGGCATCCGCAAGGGACCCTGAAGAAGAAGATCCGGTAGTGCGGGCAGGAGCCAAGGAACGCCGTCGCTCAACCGGACCAGATCGGCATACCAGGGCCTCCGGGGCCAAACCGGGGCCACCAGTAACACGCGACCCCGGTGGCTCTCGATACCATGAACGAACCGGCCGATCAGAGCCCACGGAGGAAAGACATAAAGAAGACCGGACGTTGGCCACGGCTGAATGAGAGCGTCGAGCCCCTCGGACATGCGCTCCCTTCGCCTGCTGAAGAAGCGCCCTGTCTTGGCTGATTGAAAGGTCGCCATGAGATCCATGATGGGTGGACCCCACCGCCGGACGATTTGTGCGTAAACCTGTGGGTTTAGCTCCCATTCTCCGGGGTCCACCCGCACTCTGCTGAGAAAATCGGCCTGGACATTGTCTACTCCCGCAATGTGAGCCGCCGAGATTGCTGGAAGGCGAGTTTGCACCCAGTTGAACAAGGCCGCCGCTTCCGCCTCCAGGGCCACGCTGCCGGTACCCCCTTGGCGATTGATTTAAGCTACAGTGGACGCATTGTCCGACAGGACTCTCACCGGCCGTCCGAGAACCAGGGGCTCCAGGTCCACCAGGGCTAGCCGGACTGCCCGCAATTCGAGACGGTTGATCGACTAAGAGGCCTCCAGGGGAGACCATTCCCCCTGAGCAAAGCGGGACTCGCAGTGAGCCCCCCAGCCGGTTAAGCTCGAATCCGTCGTGAACGGAACCCACAGAGGAGGCTCCAAGGGACAGGTTCTCGGCGGAGAGCCACCACCGGAGGGATCGGCGAACCGTCTTTGGGCAAGGCAATCTCTTGTTCAGCGAGTCGAACTGGTTGGACCAACGTCGTAGAAGAGCACTCTGCAGCGGACGCATGTGGAAGCGCGCCCAAGGCACCACCTCCAAGGTCGCCGCCATCGTGCCGAGGAGCCGCAGGTACCACCACGCCGACGGAGCTGGCATCCCCCGGAAGAGACAGACCAGAGCCCGCAACGCCAGCACGCGTCGCTCCGGAAGGCACACCAAGCCCCTTGCTGTGTCGAAGCGGACTCCCAGATACTCGAGATCCTGTGACGGAGACAGACAACTCTTGCATTCGTTCACCACCCATCCGAGGGACCGAAGGAGATCCACCACCCTGCTCGTGACTTGCACACACTCCCGACTGGACTTCGCTCGAATCAACCAGTCGTCGAGATATGGATGGACCAGGATGTCCTCCTTGCGCAACGCCGCCGCGACTACAACCATTACCTTTGTGAAGGTGCGGGGAGCCGTGGCGAGTCCGAACGGCATGGCCCGGAATTGAAAATGGCCCCACGGGAGCGCAAAGCGGAGAAACTGTTGATGGGAGGGCCGGATGGGAATGTGTAAATAGGCCTCTGTAAGATCGAGGGATGTCAAAAATTCCCCTTGACGCACCGCTACGATGACTGACCGCAGGGTCTCCATGCGAAAGTGCGGTACTCTGAGAGCGCGATTCACGCCTTTGAGATCCAAGATCGGACGAAGGGAACCGCCCTTTTTGGGAACCACAAAATAGATGGAGTAGCGACCTGCGCCTCTTTCCAAGGGCGGGACCGGAACCACGGCCCCCAGAGAGAGAAGCCGATCCAGGGTCACGCGGATGTCCCGCGCCTTTTGAGCTCCCTTGCTGGGAGACAGAACAAACGAATCCGGAAGTGGGTGCGCAAACTCTAGGGCATAACCTTCTTCTATAATCTGCAGCACCCACCGATCTGACGTAATTTGGGCCCAAGAAGGAAGAAAGTCGCGCAAACGACCCCCGATGACCGGGTCTTCCTCTAGAGCCCGCCTCGTTTCATTGTGGCTTGCGATTAAAGGAAGAGGCCGAGGAAGAGGCGGCTCCGGAGAAGCCCCTTCCCGCTCCTCTGAAACCACGAAACCCTTGATGACGGGTTCCAAAACGACCGCGCTGCGAAGTCCACAGCCGGGAAGAACGAAATCTGCGCGCATCCCGAAACTGGCCGCGCGCTGAGGTGGACGACCTATTAAGCTTAGGCTTATCCTCTGGAAGCCGACCACCCTTAGACTCACCGAGATCCTTCACCAACTTATCCAGAGCCTCACCAAATAACAACCTGCCCTTAAAGGGTAGTTTACTGAGGCGAGACTTGGAAGAACCGTCGGCCGCCCAATTGCGCAACCAGATGGACCGTCGTGCCGCTACCACGGAGGCCATGCTATTAGCTAGGGAGCGTATTAAATCATAACACAGATCCGCCAAGTAGGCCGATCCAGACTCCACGCGGGTAACGTCCAACAGCCCCTGTTGGTCCATACCGGACCCCGAGCGCAGGTGCTGCGACCATCGCAAACAAGCTCGAGCTACCCACGCCCCACATATAGAAGCTTGTAACGATAAGGCGTTGGTCTCGAAGGCTTGCTTCAACAAATTATCAACCTTTTTGTCCTGAACATCCCTCAGGGCCGCGGCCCCTTCAACCGGGATGGTGGTTTTCTTAGTCACCGCCGAAACGGCAGCATCCACCCGTGGAGACTTAAACAAGTCTCTGTCCTTGTCGGCAAGGGGGTAAAGACGATTCATGGTCCGAATCCCTTTCAAAGCGGATTCCGGTTGCTCCCATTCCGCATGGATCATCTGCTCAACTACTCGGTGCACAGGAAAAACTACCTGGGCATCCCTGACCGCCTGAATGAGAGGATCCTCGAGAACCTCCTCCTCCAGCGGCCGCACCACAGAGAGGTTAAGTGCTTGGAGAGACTCCGTGACCAAAGGTACCAGCTCGTCCCTTCGAAACACCCGAATGATGCGAGCCTGATCTTCCGGTTCTGGAAGCTCTCCGTCTTCTAACGCCTCCGCCTCAATATCCGGATCCCCCTCAGCCTCGGAATCCGGGAGGCAAAGGGCGTCCTGATCCTGGTCCCCCAACCTGGGCCGCTTGACAGCGGGTTGGGAAGACCGCTGAACCCCCCCGCGGATGCTGGGGGGAGAGAGGCGGGCCAAGCCTCCGGCAAATGACCAGACCGGCTTAGGCGGAAGGCCTGATGCATGAGAAGAACAAAATCCAGGGAAAAGTCTATAGGCGACGCTACCATAGCCGCCTGCTGGAGCTCAGGGACCGACATATTAGACGCCGGGCCCAGACCAGAAGGAAGGATGCTCGGTGAAGGGACACTGTCCCCCGAAAGAGAAGGGTCCCCGGGCACATGCTGTTCCTTAATTTCAATAGGCAGCTCCAGTTCTGAAGAAACTGCAGCACAGCTCTTACAGATTCCAGAGTCAGTCATTGTACCTCTGCGGGAGCCACAAATTACACACTGAGGTTTGGCAGCCATGCCAAGGCCACCTGCTCTCAGGGAAAAATAAGGCAACAGGAACAGGGAAGCCCACACCAAGGGGACTAACCTTATTCAATTCAGCACAGTATTAAATTTAAAACCTTTTTTTTTTTTTTTTTTTTTTTTTTACAGTAAACAAAATACTCCCCAGAATCCTAGGGGTGCCCTGAGCAAAATCGCCAGCAAAAGAAACCCCAAAAACACCAGGGGAACCCATGCGCAAGTGTTAAAAAGTGCCCTTAAAAAGCACACTTTAGAAATCCAAAATGGCCGCCGCACTTTTTCACCCGCGGTAAAAAAACGGCGCGAAAATACAAAGGTACCCAAATAATATGGAAAAGAAAGAAAACGACCCTCTAATACAGGGCAAGCGAAAAAAAGCAGGAAAAAGTGCAATTTGGAAGCCAGGGGAGCCGACAGAGCCTCTGCCCAAGCAAAGAACAGAGAGCTGAAAGATTAAAACAAGGAAAATTCCTACCAGCTCTGGGAACAGCAAGGAACTCAGCCCACTTCTCCAAGTGACAGGCAATGTTGCAGCCGGTATGGCTCTTCCCCGAACAGCCTTGGGGAGAGCTCAACCCAGACTTCAGAGATTCCCAGGCAGGAAGGCAGGAGCCCAAGGCAGGTCTGGCTTCCCCCAGAAAGTCCCCTGTGTCTTTTTTTTTTTTTTTTTTTTTTAAAGATACAGCTACCTAGCAAAAGAAATAGAACATAAAGGACCAGAAATAAACCCCAAAAGAACTAACTAGTGTTGCTCCTTCAAGTGTCACTTAGCGTGCCCAGCAGGGGCACAGAAGTCCTCCAGCTGCAGGGAGACTGGACACACTGGGGACTTCTGGGAGCTCCGGCTGTATATATACTACAGAAGATTTGATTGGTCCAGTCTCCCGGCTGCAGGAGGAGGGGCACTATCCGATTGTGGAGGACTAAACTGGATTACCGAACAGGAAGTTAAGGTTGCTGTCGAGAGTTATGCCAAGGTGCTTGATTCCCTTTTTATGTTAATTTCAGCATGTTGAAGTATGATTTTCTCTGTCGGATTGAAAGCTGGGTCTCGAAATATTAGTAGTACTTGTCTCTTCTTTTTATTCACTGCTAGATTTAATTCTGCGAGAATGTTTGTGAGAGCAGTGAAGCAGTCTGATATGACTGAAAAGTGTGGGGTGAGCATGTTGAAAGGCATGTAGAACATGATGTCATCTACATATAGGTGAAAGTGTATGTTCCATTTTCTTAGTAGTTTGCATACAGGCTGCATGCAAATATTAAATAGTAGGGCTGATAAGGCTGAACCCTTGTTTTAGGTAAAATGGTTTGGAATCACTGGATCCGACTTTTATTTGCAGCATTCTGTCTGAGAGGTGAGATGTGAACCAGTTCATTGTGCTTTTAAGCAGGCCTGTTTCCGAGTCTAGCTACAAGGGTGTAATGTGATACAGAGTCAAAGGCAGCACCGATGTCCAGGAAGATCATAATGAATCCTTGATGGGGCTTGTCTAAACCTCTGATTAGTGTCGAAGAGAGCAGTGAAGAGTGTCAACATCATGTCATGGGTGGAAGTCATGCTGGTGGGGATCCAATGGAGCATGGGAATCAACATGGTCTTGGAGCTGGTGTTGTATAGTGTTGAAATACTGTCAATATTGGTAAGGAGCAAGATGTCATCCGCATACATGTAAAAATTGATGCCTGAATCCTGTATTATGGTGGCAAAAGGACTATTTGAAGAAAATGGATGAAATATATTTTGTCAAAATGCACTACTTTAAGGCATAAATTATTAGAAATATGATGGCAGAAAAAGATCATATGGCCTATCCAGTATGCCCTTCCATACCAAATACTATAATCCCTTTTTTCCTTTAGAGAACTTCTGTGTTTGTCACATGCTTTCTTGAATTCAGGTCTTTACTATCTCCACTGGGGAGACTATGCAATGTATCTACTACTCTTTCCATAAAGAATTATTTCTGCATATTAGGAGTGGAGGAGTGGCCTAGTGGTTGGGGCAAGGTACTTCAGGCCGGAAGGTCGGGGGTTCAAATCCCACTAGAGGACAGCAACCTTGGGCCGGAAGGACTGGGGTTTCTAGTCCCACAGGTGCTCCTTGTGATCTTGGGCAAGCCACTTAATCCTCCATTGCCCATGTTCCCTGTAAAATAGTTATCTCCAAGTTATAATGCCCTGTTCAATGTAATTTCAGTTTGTTCAATGTAAACCGCACTGATGCAGAATAGCGCGGTATATAAGAGAATGTAAATAAATAAATAAAATAAATAACCCTGAGCCTATCCTCTTTCACCTTCATCCTATGCTCCACTCGTTGCAGAACTTTCAACTGAAAGAGGCTCGCCTCCTGTGCATTTATGCCACAGGGGTATTTAAAATTCTCCATCATATTTCCCTTCTCCCATCTTTCTTCCAAAGTATACATATTAAGATCTTTAAGTCTGTCCCCCATATACCTTATGACGAAGCCCATTGACCATTTTGGTGCCATCCTCTGCATCGACTCCATTCTGTTTATATTCTTTTAAATGTATGGTCTCCAGAACTGCACACAATACTCCAAATGAGGTCTCACCAAAGACTTATATAGGCATTATCATCTCTTCCTTCCTGCTGGCAATTTCTCTCCCTATGATTCAAAGCATTCTTCTGACTTTCGCCATTGCGTTTTCTACCTGTTTAGCCATCTTAAAATCATTAGAAACAATCATGCCCAGATCCCACTCTTCTTTCGTGGATAGAAGTACTTCACCCTTTATACTGTACCGCTCCCTTGGATTTTTGCAGTCCAAACGCATGACCCTCCATTTTTTAGCATTGAATCTCAGCTGCCAAATTCTTGACCATTCTTTAAGCTTCGTTAGATCCCTCTCCGTGTTATGTACACTTTCCTGGGTGTCTACTCTACTGCAGACTATGGTATCATCTTACACGATAGCCCTTCCACAATATCACTTACAAAAATGTTAAAAAGAATCTGACCAAGGACAGATTCCTGTGACACACCACTAGTAAAAGCATAAATACTCACCTGTAGCAGCTGTTCTCCATGAACAGCAGGAATAAGTCCTCACATACGAGTGACATCCCCCGACAGAGCCCTATGCAGGAATGCTCTGCAGTTTCAACAGAAGCTTTTGGGAGCCTCCATCGCACATGCATGCCTGCCTTCCCCGTCTGCCACAGCACAATCTTATCCTCAATACAATATAAAAGCAAGCAGCCAAAACAACTCCACAGGGAGGTGGAAGAGTTGTGAGGACTTATTCCTACTGTTCGTGGTGAACACCTGCTACAGATAAGTAACTACACTTTCTCCGTGAACAAGCACAAAGAAGTCCTCACATATGGGATTCCCAAGCTATAGGTTACCCAACATGAAAACAGCCAACTAGGGCAACAAGAAATGGAGAAACAGCATGCGTAGTCCCTCTTTTGGGCTCAACAGATTCAACATCCGTGGCATACATCTATATCAGGACGACTCTTTTGGTAGCCTGGACGGACAGAAGGGCCAGTGGGAAATCCCAAACAGATTCCGGAGTACAACTTGGCCAAAGTTACTGTCACACTCAGAATCCCCATTCAGGCAGTAACGGGCTGTAAAGGTGTGGACAGAGGATCATGTCACAGCCCTGCAAATCTCCTTTATGGAGATTGAGCGCAGACTGGCCATAGATGTAGCCATGGTCTTGACATTGTGGGCTGTGACATGATCCTCGACGCTCAGACCACCCTGAGCATAGGCAAAGGATATGCAATCCACCACCCAGATGGACAGCGTGTGCTTGGAGACAGCCACGCCCAGCTTGCTGAGGTCACAGGAGACAAAAAAACTGTGCAGAATGATGGTGCGGGCTGATCTGCTCAAGGTAGAAGGCCAACGCCTGTTTACAATCCAATGTGTGCAGCTGGGCCTCCGCCCTGTTGGCATGAGGCAGAGGAAAATAGGTGGGCAGCACTACCTACTGGTTGAGATGGAAAGTTGAGACCACCTTGGGCAAAAATCACGGGTAAGTGCACAGCACCATCCAGTTATGGTGGAACCTCATGTATGGAGGGTGAGCCACCAAAGCCTGAAACTCACTTACCTGGTGAACAGAGGTGAGTGCCACGAGAAAGACAGCTTTCCAGATCAGAAGCTTCAGAGGGCAGGTAGCCAGCGGCTCAAAGGTGCCATAAGCAGCTGCCCCAACACCACATTCAGATCCCATGCAAATGGCGAGGGCTTAATTGGAAGCTTCGACAAGAGCAGGCCCTGCATGAAATGTGCTACCAGTAGCTGATTGGCGATGGGCCTCCCATCCAAGCTATGGTGGTAGGCCCCAATCGCACTCAGATACACTTGACGGAGTTGGGCTACAGGCCGGAATTAGAGAGATGCAAGAGGTACTCCAGCAAGCTTTCCACCGAGCATGAGAAGGGGTCTAGCGCACCAGAAAGAGAATCTGCACCACTTGAAGGCACATGAGTGGCATGTCGAATCCCTGCGGGCGGCCAGGAAGACATCCGCCACCTCCCCTGGCAAGTTAAGCTCCGACAGGACTATTTGCTCAGCATTCAAGTGAGGGCCAGGGACCTGACAATGGGATGCAGCAGATCCCACCCTCCTGAGAGATTAGGTAAGGGTCATAATCCAGCCAAAGAGGCTCCTGACAGGAGAGCTGAATCAACAAGAACCACCATGGCTATCTTAGCCAGTACAGGGCAATGAGTATCATGGTCCCCTTGTTCGCCTGGAGCTCGAGTAGTGTCTAAACCACCGACAGAAATTGGGGGGGGGGGGTATGCATAGAGCAGGCCCACGCCCCAGTTCAGGGCGAAGGCATCTGAAGCCAAACTGTTCCTGAAGGCCATGCGAGAGCAAAAGCAATCCACCTGAGCATTTTATAGCATGGCGAAGAGGTCCACTATCGGAGTGCCCCACTCCTGAAAGATGTACTGCACCACCCCCTCTTGGAGGTGCAACCCATGCTCACAGAACATAACCACTTGATTGTCAATCTGAATTAGAACAACCTGGTTGGCCAGGTGTTCATGGAAAGCCTCGAGGGCATTCACAACTGTCCACAGCTCCAGGAAGTTGATCTGGTGCAGGCTCTCCTGCTCCAATCAAAAGCCCTGCATCTGCAGGCCATCCAAGTGCCTCTGTGGACAAGCTTCTCCAAGTCCTACCCAAAGAGCAACCTTGAAGGTCCTTGCTCAGTAGCAGCATGGACACAGCATTGTCAGACCAATTCCTGAGCCAGAGCCACTTTCGTATCACAATAGCCACTGCCATGGACTTAGAAGATTTTGATCAAGTCATACATGGCATCCATCACAAATGACATTCCAGACTCCAATCTTGCTACCTCTGCTTCTCTAACAATTATTGGATCCAGCTTAAGAGCATGCGAGACACAATGCCCGCACAAAGTGCTGCCAGAGTACCGAAGGCCTAAGCCATGAAAGCATTCTTGAAGAGGGCTTCCACCCTCCTATCACAAATCTCCTTCAGCGCAGCACCATCTTCAATCACCAGAATGGTCATTTACTTCGTCACCACTGTGATCAGAGCATCCACTTTAGGGACCCTGAAAAATTGTTACATCTACCTTAGGGTAGAGGATACAACTGAGCCAGGACCTTAGTACTCCCCTTATCCCCAGCTGCAGTGTCTCCCACCAAGAGAACATGAGATTACACAAGGGCTCTGGGAGGAAAAAGAAAGTGAAAGGATTCCACAGTAATTTTAGGAAAAGGTCCACTTGTGAGAGGGTCCCATAATCAATGTTCCCTCTAATTTTCTGTAGGCTGTGTGCGCATAAAATATCAGCTGTGTGCAGCTTTTGAAGGAAGGTTAAATTTTTGTGCGCCACATAACGACACTCGGAGTTATATACTTTAAAATTGGACTACACGTCAGAATACAGTATGTACACCACATTGATTTTAATCAAATTAAATGAAAATAGACGATTACTAAATGAAGCGGGAAATTTCTAGTAATTACAATCATAACTTTTAAATTTTAAGACGTCTGTTTTCTATCAAAATCAGAGCCGTAATTTTTGTGCGCTCTGTTGTAAAGTATGTGCGCTCGCTCGGAGAGGTGTGTGCGCGCGCGCACATGCGCACAGCTTAGAGGGAACAGTGCCCATAATGCACAAAACTGTTATGATGTCCAAAATAAGGGTGGAAAGGTCCTCCCTGTAAAAAAAAAGATGAAAATCTCCAATAGATCCTCTCCCTTTACCAGGGGACGCTCCCTTTCTACTACTACTACTGCTTATCATTTGTATACCACTACAAGGCATACACAGCCCCTTCCTCCAGTGAATCACCTTTCATAGACTGAGTCCTCCTCTTCTCCCCAGCCTCCCACCAGAGGGGACAGGACAGGGCCCTCAGAGGAGCAGACAGGTAAAAAATGAAGGATGGGGGTGGCTTAATCCTCGGCCCCAAGAGGGGGAGAAAAGCACCAGAAGGCCCTACGTCCTCCATAGGGGAGGCCAGAACCTTGGATCCCCATGAGGGGGATTGTCACGCAGCTATCAGAGACTGAAGACAGACCTTGAGCTGTTTCAGAAGCTTCTGCTCAACACAGACTGAGAACGGGCTCTAGGGTTCTGGAAAAGAATCAGGGGCCTGCCAGCTTGTAGCTGCGGTCACCTTGCCACATTTTCATTCAGCCAAGACAATGAAGCCATCCAAGATGGCCATTGTTCCTGCCAATGGGAAAATCATGGGAGATATGGCTGATGCAGCAAAATTGGCAGTGGGCAACAGGATCCCCCCCCCCCCCCATGGGGGTCCCAACAGTGCCAAAAAAATGTGCCCTGAGGCCTTTCCATCACAGAGCAAAATGTCAGCCATGAAGCTCACTCGATGGGATCTGCAAGCAGCTCACCTCCATGTACCTGGCATCACGGCACAGCTCAAACAGTCAAAGAAAAAAAAACTGTGAAAGAAAAAAAAAACAATGGAAAAGAAAACCACAGCATAAAAAGAACCCCCGATCAGTAACAGAATCTCTGCTCCTGTCAGTTCAGCTGAGGAAACCTGAGAAACGCCTCTCCAACTGCCCACACAGGCCTGGGAAAGCCTGGCTTCCTGAAAGGAGTCTTATGTTTTTGTTCGTGTTTATTTTTGTTTTATTTTTAAGCTGATGTATTCAAGCAGCAAAGAGAACAAGCCAAATCAATGTAAAAAAAAATAGGGAAAAATAAACAGAACATGCAGAAATAGGAAAGTTTGAGGGAAGGGGGGCCTGAGTCCAGACTTACTAACCTCTCTTAGAGGCCCTGTACAGTCTTCCCATCCGCTCTTCTGCCCACCAGCACTGAAACCTATGGTTAACAGCACTGGACACAGGGTAAGTGTCAGCAAGTGGAAACAATGAGCATGCCCAAGCTCAGAGTAAATGTTGGGCCAAAGAATCAAACACACAGGCCACAAGACTTGTGATCTGGGCCAGGGGAGATAGGCCTATCTGCACCAGTTCACACATCTTGCTACCTGCTGGAGGCAGACAATACTGGTTTTTCTCAGTGCTGCACCAGCATATATTTAAGTGATGATATTACTGAAAGTTGCTCCAGTCTGCCTCCACCTGATGGATGGGGAGCATAACCCACTTGCTAGGACTAGTCTAACAGGATGATAAGGAAACTAGGCTTAATTTCACAGCAAGGTTGGCTTGGAGCCTGTCCTTCCAGGACCAAACTGCTCTGGATAACATCATAGTGAAGATTTCAGAGTCATCAGTACTATGATCCTTCCATTATAGTGAGAAACAGGAATCATTTGTGCACACTTGGGATACAATTAGAAGCAGCTGGCCTTCTTCTGAAACTGCAAGAAAATATATTGATACAAAAAGTAACAGAAATGTTTATCTTCAGAGAAAAATAATCAGTGAGGGAAAAACTGGCAAAGCCTATCTAATGCTCCATTTCCCACTGGAAAAAAATAATAAAATAAAAATGGGATGGAATCATTCAGGAGAAATACTAAAGAAAATAACAAACCATAATGGGATGCTAATAAAAATGTACTATTGAGGAGGAAGTGATGTCATCATCTTGGATGGCTGCCTGAGCCCGGAGCTCCGGAGCAAAATCCAGTGATAGCGGGAGAGGCCCCCTCCAGAGAGCGGAAAAAAGCGGCAAACCGGCTCAAACAGTGGGAGAGAGGCAGGAGCACACAATGGCGACGAGAAGGAAGATGGCGGATATATGCGAGTACGCGTATGGAGGATCAGGGCAGCATGAGGGGCTGGAGAGCAAGATGGCTGCCGGACAGAGTGGAGGAGGAGAAACAGCAGAGCGGGAAAAGAAAGGCGGCAAGGGCACGGAGGAAGGAAAAGCAGAAGTGGTGGTACAGAAAGTAACCCTTGAAGAACTCCAAGGATGGTTTAAAGATCTAAAGGAGGAAATCAGTCGGGTGAAGGAGGCGATGGAAGAGTTGTTGGGAGAGATGAAAGAAGAGATGGGGAAGATGAAAGCACAGCTAGAAGAGCAGGAGCACAGGATGGACAGCATGCAGGAACAAAGCGAGCTGCAACAGCAGGACATTATGGCCATTAAACAGTGGAAAGAGCAGATTTTATATAAAATAGAAGATCTGAAAAATAGAACCAGAAGAAATAACTTAAGGATAAGGGGGGGTGCCCAAAGAGCATGGCTTTCAGGACAGTAAAAAAGTGGCAGAAGCCATTTTAACAAACATTCTGGCTCAGGGTGATGGACTTAAGGGACAAAAGTAGAAATGGATAGAGCACATAGGGCACTAGGCCCCATCAGGCCGAATAGGCCTCGGGACATTGTGATATGTCTAAAGGATTGAAGATTAAAGAAGCTGTATTGGCAAGAATGCGCAAAAGTGACAACTTCTTGTGGCAAGGCTATAAAATAGTAATATATGGAGACCTAGGTGCGGGAACCTTGCAAAAAAGGACGAGAAATGGTGCCAGCGATGCAGGTGATGCGAAGAGAGGGAGTGAAATACAGATGGTTATATACCCCTTTGGATTAATGTTCAACAGGGGAGCAAGAATGTGGCGAGTTAAAAATCTGGAGGAAGCAAAACTTGCGATGGCAGAGGCAGAGCTGCCGGAGATAGAGGAGGAGCAACAGCAGAAGGGAGAACAAGAAAATAAAAATAAAAGGAATTGTGGTGCAGCAAGTAATCCAGGTCAAAGAAAGGAAAATGGACAAAATAAATAAGAATTGTAGGTAGGAATAATGGCCAATAAGCAGTGTGCTTGAAATATGGAACTGCCCGTAGACAAGCGCTGAAAATGCTGGCAGAGGACTGAGATGGAAAGGACACTAAACCGAAAAGGGGAGGGGGGTTGGGGGTTTGAGTAGTGTCCTTGGACCTTATGGACTAAATGCAATATTGTTATGTTAAATAAGGGGATGCTGGTTGCTGGTGAGTAGGGGGAGGGGGAGGATGATAATGTTGAAATGTGAAATGTTATATATAATGTAATGATAAGGGGAAGGGAGGCTAGAAGTACGGATGGGGGAGAATGTTGGAATCTAAAGAGAGGGTAAGAAAGGATGTCTGGATAAAAGAGATAAGAGTAGATAGGGGGGAGAAGGGGGGGAGGAGGGGGGATAATGGGAAAATGGACACCAGGATCTGGGATGATGAGTACTACTCCAGGGAGTTCCTCAGGAGGGAGGGAGGGGAGGGAGGAGGAAGTTCAAGATAGGGAGGGAGGGAGGGGGGGAAAGACAGGGGAGAACTGGAAAGGGGGGGGAAGCAAATAGGCGAGCAAACACTCACAATTATTACTGTAAATGCAAAGGGATTAAAAACCTGGAGGAAAAGGAGGCTAGTAGAGCATGAGGGGGGGCGTATGCGGGCGGATGTAGTGTGTTTACAGGAAACACATTTAAAGGTGGGTCAAGAAAGACTGTTGCAAACTCGGAAATACCCATATGTGTTGTTGCGGGGAAAAGGGCTGAACATAAAAAAGGGGGAGTGGGATTGATGTTGAGCAATAGAGCTAACGACTGGGTGGTGGAGGAGAGAAGAGAGAAGGAGGGGAAGTGGGTAGGAGTAAAACTGGCAATGGCACGAGGAGGTTTGGGTGCTGAGCTTATACGGGCCGAATGAGAGGAGGAAGGAGTTTTACAACAAGCTGCTGGAGGAGTTAGAAAAGCTGGGGGGTGTACCAATAATAATGGGAGGAGATTTCAATCTGACAGTTAACCCTAGGTTAGATAATAGTGGGGGAGACAGGGTAGGGATTAGGAGAGAAAGTTTGCTAAGGATGAAGGAGCGCCTGGGGTTATTGAATGTGTGGAGGATTAGGCACCCTGGCCAGAAAGGGTACACGTTTTATTCTAACCCACATAAGGCCTACAGTAGGCTGGATATGGTATGGGTGGGAGAGTTATGAGCACCACGAGTCATGGATCTATTACATGGTTGGACCACGCCCCAGTAAGCATCAGCTTTGATCTAAGATATCGAGATACGGGTATTAAATTTGGGAGATTGAATGACTCATTACTAATGGATCAAGACACGATTGCTAAGATTAGGAAAGTGCTGGGGGAGTATTTGATAGATAATATGAATGGCGAAGTAACTACGGGGTGTGTATGGGATGGTCTTAAAGCTGTGGTGAAAGGACATCTTATAGGAATAGCAGCATATAAAAAAAATGCAGAAAATGCAGGAAGTACGGATATTGAAGGAAATAGCAGATTTAGAAAGCAGTCATCAAAGTGACAGGAATGACCAAACGTTACAGCAGCTGCAGCTGTTGAGGGTGCAATTAGGGAAGCTGAGGGTGAGTGAAATAGCGTTTCAATTAGGTCAACTCAAGCAGTCATATTTTGAAGCAGGGAACAAGGCGGGTAGGGTGGTAGCGAGTTGGCTTCGGGCCAGAGTGCAACAGAACAGTATTGGAGGTATTAGAGATAGGAAGGATAAGCTGCAAACGGGAAGCAATGAGATAAGGAGAGAGTTTAAAGGGTCCTTTGAACACTTATATAAGAGTGAGGTTAAGAATGGGAAAGAGAAAAGTGACCAATATCTTCAGGAGGTGGAATTGCCGCAGATAGACCCTATTGAGGCGGAAAGTACGATGCCTGTTATGGAATTGGAAGTGGTAGAGGCAATTAGAGCTTTGAAAGTGGGTAAAGCACCAGGGCTTGATGGGTATACGTCTAAATTCTATAAAGTATTTTAGGAGCAATTGAGCCCGATAATGGTGGAGGTATTCAACGACAGCTTAGTGGAAGGGAGGTTACCGCAAACGATGGGGGAAGCGGGAATTATGTTAATACCAAAACCAGGGAAAGATTTGACTAGTTGTGGACCCTATAGGCCATATCCCTAATAAATATAGATGCTAAGATATTGGCGAAGATTCTGGCACAAAGGCTTCAGAGGATCTTGCTAAAACTGGTCCAAAAGGATCAGACGGGGTTTGTGGGGGGTAGGCAGGGTGGGGACAATATTAGAAAGATTGGAAATTTGACGTGGAAGTTGGGACGGAGTGGGGAGCAAGCAGTGTTCATCACAGTGGATGCAGAAAAGGCATTTGACCGGATGGAGTGGCCCTTTATGATACAGATGTTGCAAAAAATGAAATTAGGCAGTAGATTTGTGAGCTGGGACAAAACACTGTATGCAAATCCGTCGGCTCGTATTCAAGTCAATGGAGGTAATTCTGAACCCTTTCAGTTGGGTAGAGAAACAAGGCAGGGATGTCCGCTGTCACCTATCCTCTTTGCCTTAGTAATGGAACAGTTGGTGGAAAGGATTAGAAAGCAGTCAGACATAAAAGGGGTGCAAATGGGGGAGATTGAAGCCAAAATCGCTCTGTTTGCAGATGATGTGATCTTGACACTGCGGGATCAGTTAACGACCCTCCCGGTGGTTAATGAATGAAATTAAGGGTTATAGTGAAGTGTCGGGGTATAAATTCAATGGAGCTAAAACGGAGATTTTAGGATTTAACTTGCCGGAGGTTTTGGAGCAGAGTCTGCGAGAAAAGTTCCCTTTTAGGTAGGTCAAGAGTACTTATAGGTATTTGGGTATAGAAATGGGTAGTACAATTGATAAACTGAGAGAATGGAACCATGATAAATTATTGGGAAACATAAGGAATGACCTGCATAGATGGAAAGGATTAAATGTAATGTGGCTAGGAAGAATAGCCACAATCAAAATGAATGTCTTGCCGGGGATTTTGTTCCTGTTTAGTTCAATACCTTGTGCATTAAAGCGTTATTTGAAGAAAATGCAGCAGATGCTCATGGATTTTGTGTGGGAGGGGAAGCGCCCCAAAGTATCAAGACAGATTATGTTTATGAGACAGGAGGGGGGGTTGGGAATGCCAAACTTGGAAATGTATTATAAGGCGGCGGTATTGAGAACAGTAGTAGCTTGGAAGGGGAAGGGGGAGGGGGAGGGACCTGATTGGGTGCAAATGGAAGCAGGGGGGGGGTGAGAGGGATGTAGGAGGCGGAGTTTGGGGTGTGGGACATGCAATCGGAGAAAGGGAGGCAAAGTAGGAGTGGGGAACAGGCTAACATATTTGGAGCACTAGCAAGAGAAATGTGGAAGAAAGAACGAAGGAAGTTGCTAGAGGGGACAAGCTTTTCAAGAAGAGCGTTTATAAGGGGGACGACTGAATTCACACCGGGAGTGGAAGAAGGGATATTCAGGGAATGGAAGAGAAAAGGCCTGACTAGGATGGGACAGTTAATCACAGAGAAGAGGACAATTTTTCCATTTGAGACACTAAAAGTGAAATATGGATTGGGAAGTAGGGACTATTATGCTTATGTGCAATTATACTACTTTCTGAGGAGGGAGGAAGTACAAAGAGATTGGAAAAAAACACTAAGGAGTTTTGAGCAACTAATGGCAAAAGAAGGGATACCGAAAAAATTGCTCTCCATATTATACAAAGGGCTAACGGAGAGGGAAGTATGGGCAGTGGGAGGGGGGGGACATCGAAAGTGGGAAGCTGAACTGGGGGGGGAATGGAATGACAAAAGGTGGGGGAGGTTAATAATGGGAGAGAGGAAATTGGCACCGGGCACGGTGTACTTGGAATGTAGCATAAAAATCAGATTGTATATATATATTGGACTCCAGTCAAGTTGAAACTGATTAGTAAACAGGAGTGTAGAGAATGTTGGAAAAAATGTGGGGAGGTGGGAGATCTGAAACATATGTTATGGTAGTGTATACATGTACAAAAAATGTGGAAAGATGTGGAACAGATGTATTTGGACATTTATTTTATTTATTTATTTATAGACTCTTATATACCGCACTATTAGGCATCAGCGCGGTTCACAAAAAACAGTGAGATACACAATTCAACAGTACTTTGTGTTTACAGAAAACAGGAGAATATAACTCGGATAACAGGGTATATAATTAATAAACATAGTCATAATATCATCATGGCTTCAGTTTTGTGTGTATGTGGTCTGTGGGGTATCTGTATTGTATGTGTATGAGTGGAAGGTCTGTGGGTTGGTTGAGATGTCTATTGTTTACTGGATAAGATAAAAGGAAGAGGTAGTGTTTCAAAGCTTTGCAAAACTGCAAAAGGTCTGGTATTGCTCGGATGTTTTGAGGGAGGCTATTCCAACACCTTGGTGCACAGAATAAAAAGGCCCTGTCTGAAGTAGTTTTGGTACACTGTGATATTGATTTAGGGACTAACAGAGTATTGAGTGTTACTGACCTTACATAACCTTTATAAGAAGAAATTAGACCTTACCTGCTAATTGTCTTTCCTTGAGGACTCTCCGGGCCAGTCCAAGAAACATGAGGGTTGTCAACCTTCTCCAGCAGCTGAGGACTGAATTCTAAAGCTTTGCTGAGTGAATATCTGGCTCCCCCTGCTGGATAAACCTCAGTCGTTCCTTAACCAAGCAGTCTATGAACAAAAACACCGAACACCAAACCAAAGAACCCAAACATAACCAACCACTCGAAACACACCGTAAGCACACAAACATCAGAGCAACCAGCCACCAGACAAACCGCCGCTACGCGCCATCTCTACCCCACATTAGTAGTAGGATGAGACGCAGTCATTCAGTTAAAATATACACCTTTTTGGTTGTTTTTCTTTTTGGGTTTTGTTTTGTTTTGTTTTTTAAACTTAGATTGCCAATGGCTTTGACAAACAAGGTAGCCCCATAGACCATCGTTCCTGAAAGAGCCACCACCGAGAACCCACTTACGTGCTCCCGATCACCCTTGACAGACAAATTCATCAATAACGCAAATGACACGGGTGGGCACTGGACTGGCCCGGAGAGTCCTCAAGGAAAGACAATTAGCAGGTAAGGTCTAATTTTTTCTTCCTCTTCGGCTCTCCAGGCCAGTCCAAGAAACATGACGGAAGTACCAAAGCAGTATCTAACCTCGGGAGGGACCCGCCAGGCCCGCTATGATGGCCGAAGCACCCACCTTTGCATCTCCCCTGGCCTGAACATCCAGACGGTAATGCTTAGCGAACGTGTGAAGCGAAGACCAAGTAGCCGCCCGGCAAATATCTGCAGGTGGAATGAAGGCCAACTCGGCACAGGACGCCACCTGGCTACGAGTGGAATGAGCACGAAGTCCCAGTGGAGGCAACTTCCCACCAGCCTGATATGATGCCACTATGGCCTGCTTCACCCATCTCGCAATGGAGGCCTTAGATGCTGCTTCGCCCTTCTTAGGTCCCCCAAAGAGCACAAACAAACGTTCCGACTTACGAAAGGACTTAGTCCTATGCAGGTACTTCTTGAGCATTCTACCTAAATCCAACTTTTCCAGCACCCTATCAATAGGAAGCTGGCCCTCTGTCCGGAAAGTTGGAAGGGAAATAGATTGATTCATGTGAAAAACGTTGACACTACCTTCGGTAGAAACGAAGGCACCGCCCGCAACATCACCTTTTCCGACGAAAACTGAAGATATGGTGCCCGACACGAGAGATCCTGGAGATCCGAAATTCGCCGCACAGAACACAAGGCGACCAAGAAAACCACTTTCCAGGAAAGTTCTCGCAGAGAAATCTCTGCCAGTGGTTCAAACGGAGGCCTTACTAACGCCTCCAGCACCAGATTCAGATCCCAGGCCGGGACAACCGCCCGAAAAGGAGGACGAATGTTCTTGACCGCCCTAAAAAATCTAATGACATCCGGATGATGAGACAATCGAAGACCTCTGACGGAACCTCGGAAACAAGCAATAGCAGTCAGATGCACCCGAATAGTACTAAGGGCCAAACCCTTATCCAGCCCATCCTGTAGAAAATCCAATATCTGCGGCACCAAGGCGTTGCGCGGACGGAGATCCCACTGCTCGCACCAGCTCTCAAAAATCTGCCAAACGCGAATATATGCGACCGACGAACTCATCCGGGCCTGTAGAAGGGTGGCGACGACTGCCGGCGAATACCCCAGACCCTCTAACTTCCTCCGTTCAATAGCCAAGCCGTAAGCGAGAATCGATCGACATCGGGCATGAGTAGAGGCCCCTGCACCAACAGGTCTTCCCGAACGGGAAGTCTCCAGGGATCGTCTACTAACAGACGAACTAGATCTGCATACCACGCTCTCCGGGGACAATCTGGAGCGATGAGAATCACCCGACCGACGAAGGACTCTCCCTTATCATCGGCCATGGAGGAAACACATACAGCAAGATTCCGATCGGCCACAGCTGAGCGAGGCCATCGAGCCCTTCGGACATACGCTCCCTGCGTCTGCTGAAAAACCGGCCGGCTTTGGCATTGGCGAAAGTGGCCATCAAATCCATCCCCGGGAGGACCCCACCTCCGGGACAGGTTGCGAAACACTGCCGCATTCAATTCCCATTCCCCGGGATCGACTACGTGCCGGCTGAGGTAATCAGCTTGCACATTGTCTTTTCCTGCCACGTGCGCTGCCGAGATGGCTACCAGATGCGCCTCTGCCCAATCCATCAACCGCAGACACTCCAACAAAAGCGCACTCCCGGTTCCACCCTGACGATTTATGTAGGACACCGTGACCGCATTGTCCGAAAACACTCGCACAGCCTTGTTCTCCACCAGATGCTGAAACTCGCGAAGAGCCAGGAAAACCGCTCTGAGCTCCAAAAAATTGAAGGAAGCCCCCTGCACCTCCGGAGGCCAGAGGCCTTGAATGATGGAGACCTGACAATGCGCTCCCCAGCCCAAGAGACTGGCATCCGTCGTGACCAGTATCCAGTCCGGTTGCAGTAAGGGCATTCCCGCTCTTAGATGGACAGGATCCAACCACCACTGAAGACTGGCGCTCACCTCCGGCGTCCTCACCAACCTCCGAGTGAGAGGATGCTCTTGAGGCGACCATCTGGACAGCAACGCCTGCTGTAACGGACGCATATGGGCTCTCGCCCAAGGCACCAAATCCAACACCACCGCCATAGAACCTAGGAGCTATAAGTAACGCCACACCGTTGGCTCTTTTAGACGCAAGAACTCTGTCACTTGACCTATAATCTTCTGCACCCTTACCTTGGGGAGAAAGACCGCGCCGGCCGCGGTATCGAAGACTGCCCCCAAGAATAGGAGACGCTGTACCGGTTGCAACTGACTCTTGGATTGGTTCACCACCCAACCCAGCCGTTCCAGAAGATGCACCACCCGCGCCGTTGCCGAAAGAGACTCCGACAGCGACTGCGCCCGAATCAGCCAGTCGTCGAGGTATGGATGCACCAGGATTCCTTCTCATCTCAAGGCTGCTGCCACTACCACAATCACTTTTGTGAAGGTGCGCGGCGCCGTTGCCAGGCCAAACGGCAAGGCTCAAAACTGAAAATGACCCTTGTGCACCGCAAACCGGAGAAACCGTTGATGGTCTGGCCTGATAGGAATATGCAGATAAGCCTCGGAAAGGTCTATGGACGTAAGGAACTCTGTCGGACACACTGATCATATGACCGACCGAAGAGTCTCCATGCGGAAATGAGGAACCCGCAAGCAGTGGTTCACGTGTTTGAGATCCAAAATAGGCCGAAAAGACCCCTCCTTTTTGGGGACCACGAAATAAATCGAGTATCGACCTAAGCCTAACTGATCTGACGGAACCGGAACTACCGCTTGAAGGTACAACAAGCGATGCAGAGTCTCCGCCACTGCCTTTTGTTTCTCCGCAGAGCCGCATGGAGACAGCACGAACGCTTCCGCCAACGGCCGGGCGAACTCCAGGGCGTAGCCGTCGCGAACATTTCCAGAACCCATTGGTCGGACGTTATAGTGGCCCAGACAGAAAGAAAGCTCTGAAGCCGCCCCCCCCCCCCCCGCCCCGCCACCGGGAGGTCTGCCTGGACCAACCTCATCTCATTGTGTTTTCTTCTGGGCAACTTGCTGGGCTCCAAAATATCCTCTACCGAAACCTCTAGCTCCCCGAAAGGACTGACCCCTAGCCAGGAAGCAGCCCCTCGGATATGGGGCAAAACGCGCCCCTCTGAATCTGCGAAACTCACGCGAAGGACCCCTGTGCACAACGCCCGGCTTCGAAGGCTTCGGACGATCCTCCGGAAGTTTACCACCCTTGGAGTCGCCGAGATCCTCAACAATTTTCTCCAAGGCCGCTCCAAATAGCAGGGAGCCCTTATATGGAAGCTTACTCAGCCGAGCCTTGGAAGCGGCGTCCGCCGACCAATTGCGCAACCAAAGAAATCTTCGAGCTGCAATCACCATAGCCATGGACTTCGCTGAAATCCTCACTAGATCATAAAAGGCATCCGCCAAGTAAGCAGATGCAGATTCAAGCTTCGCACCCTCTTCTTCCTCCTTGCGAGAGAGAGTGCTGCTCTGAATCCATCGAATGGAGGCTCGAGAAACATACGCCCCACAAATAGCAGCCCGAAGCGACAGCGCGCAAGATTCAAAAGTCTGCTTGAGGAGGGATTCCAATCTTCTATCCTGCAAATCTTTCAGGGCCGTAGCACCTTCCACAGGAATAGTCGTTTTCTTTGTGACAGCCGAAACCAAGGCATCCACCTTAGGCATTTTTAACAACTCCTGTTCCTCCTGCGGCAAAGGGTATAACCGGCCGATTGTCCGAGCCCCTCTTAAAGTAGCCTCTGGAAACTCTCACTCAGATTCTACCATCTGCTTCATGACTCGGTGTACAGGAAAACACCTCTGCTCTCCTTTGAACCCCTGCAGCAGAGGGTCTTCCAAAGGCTCCTCCTGAGCCGCTGGCAAGGCAATATTTAAAACTGCCAAAGTTTGGGCGATGAGAGCACCCAGCTCCTCTTTCCTAAACACCCTAAACATATTAGGATCCTCACCACCTCCTTGGTCAGCCTCTTCCAACTCTACAGGCCAGTCTATACCAGACTCAGCCAGAATCTCTCCCTCCTCCATGTCCTGGAGCTCTGAGATGGGCTGACTGAAGCTCTCAGCTCCCATCCCAACTCCCGAGGGTACCTTGGAGGACCCCTCCCCAGGGTCCGACGAAGAAGGCTGCTTTCCCAAAGGATGCTCTGAAAGGAGAACAGAACCCTTGTCCTGAGCCTGCTGCCATTTCAAGCAATAAGCTTGATGTAAAGCTAGAATAAAGTCTGCAGAGAATACAGATTCCAAGCCTGTCTGTACCACATTCAAAGGCTGTGGGGGAGCTTCCTCCACCTGCCCTGATCGTTTTGATTTGCATTTCTTTTTCGCGGGCTTTTCCTGACTGGAAACTAGACCTGTAGCTGCAGCAGCTAAACCCGACGTTACCGCCTTTTCTGCGCTGCTCTGGAGGCCCACTACCGTCAGGCTTGCCTTCCATGAAAATAAAGAAGGCGTGAACCGCCGCAAAAAGAAAAAAAAACAGAAAAAAACCAAGCAAATTGTACTGCTACAACGCTCAAGCGCCCAAAGAAAACCGCTACAGCTCCTTTAAGCCGTTAAAACCGGCGCTGAAACCGCCGCGATCAAAAGCACGCAGGATGGCCGAACGAAACAAAAAACCACGTACCTGATACCGAACCAGAGAACTGCGCTTACTACTGCAAGCCACTCAATTCTGCCGCTAGCAGAAGCGTGGTCATGCCTTCAGAGGCGGCCCGATGGTCTCTGGGGCTCCCAGCACCAATTTGCCTGTCCCCCCGGAATCCAGAGCTGTTGCCTGAGGCAGGCTCTGCCTCCTTCGCCCCGCTGGCGCACAAACGCTTTCAGACTAAACAGCACTGCTAAACACTGAGTAGAACCCTACTAGAGATCCACTCCCTTTAGAGGTAGGCAATAGGAAATAAAACAAAAAAGAAGCTGTCCATAAAAAAACTGCTGAAACTTTTTGGTTTCCCAGGAGCCAGTCAGGAGAATGCGACCTACAGCTGCTGAGGACTGAATAGACTGAGGTTTGTCCAGCAGGGGGAGCCAGATATTCACTCAGCAAAGCTTTAGAATTCAGTCCTCAGCTGCTGGAGAAGGTTGACAACCCTCATGTTTCTTGGACTGGCCCGGAGAGCAAGGGTAAAGTTAATTGGGGAAATGGTAATTCTTAATGATGTTTTGGAAGATGTGAATTGTGCTTATTTCTTTCTTGGATATTGTATTGGGGCTGGGCGCATGGCGCTGATGAAGTATTGGAAGCGACCGGAGGTACCCACAAGAGCAGAGGTACTGGTCCGGTTGGATCAACTATGGACTATGTATGAGATAGACGCCCATAAAAAAGAAAGACTGCCTAAATTTGAGGGGGAATGGGGATGGTATGGGGAGTGGCGTAGCAATAATGGTGGACAAAGAGTAAAGTTAATAAGTAGAGAATAATTCAGAGTGCGTGGATATATTTCAATAAGAGAGAGCTATATGATGTAATGTTATCAAAGGTGAGATGTATAATGGGTGAGAGAGAGATACAAGAGATGTATAAGAGGAGTTGTAAGCTGTAAAGTACTGGTCGTAACATGTTTGATGGAAAATAAAAATTTAAATTAAAAAAAGTACTATTAATTTAAAAGAAGACTATAATAAAGTTGTTGGTTAAGGTCAGAAGGAAAAAAAAGCATAATTACTTAAGCTACTAAGCCTGCCTGAAACACATTCATACTTGCAAAACTGCCTGAAATATATTCATACTTGCAAAACTGCAATATTATTTTAAGAAAGGCTACCCGGCTGTGGAGTCTTTTATAAAATATGTATTAGGCAGCTTTGATAAGGCAGGCAAAGGGAGAATTTAAGAAGAAGCTTGCTGCGGAAGCAAAAACGCGTAATAAAGACTTTTTCAAGTACATCTGTAGCAAAAAACCAGTGACAGTCAGTTGGTCCATTAGATGATAGAGGGGTTAAAGGGGCAGTAAGAGGCGACAAGGCGATAGCGGAGAAACTGAATGAATTCTTTGCTTCGGTCTTCAATGAGGAAGATGTAGGGATGTTACCCATGACTGAAGTGGTATTGAAAGGTGCGGAAGAATTGAAGGAAATATCGATACATCGGAAAGATGTATTACAACTATTAGATAAATTGAAGAGTAGCAAATCACCTGGGCCGGATGGTATACATCCAAGGGTGTTGAAAGAACTGAAATATGAGATTGCAGACCTGCTATTAGTAATCTGTGAACTATCATTAAAATCATCTCTAATACCTGAAGATTGGAGGATCGCCAATGTAACGCCAATTTTTAAAAAGGGTTCCAGGGGTGATCCAGGAAACTACAGACCGGTGAGCCTCACGTCAGTACCGGGAAAAATGGTAGAAACCATCATAAAGAATAAAATTACTCAGCATGTAGATAGTCATGGCCTAATGGGAGACAGCCAACATGGCTTTAGACAAGGAAGATCTTGTCTTACTAATATGTTATGTTTTTTTGAAGGTGTGAATAAACAGGTGGACAAAGGTGAGTCGGTTGATATAGTGTATCTAGAGACTTTCAGAAAGCCTTTGACAAGGTCCCTCATCAGAGACGTTTGGCAAAACTAAAGAGTCATGGGATAGGAGGGCAGTGTACTATTGTGGATCAGGAACTGGTTAAAAGACAGAAAGCAGAGCGTAGGGCTAAATGGCCAATTTTCCCAATGGAGAAAGGTGAATAGTGGTGTACCCCAGGGATCTGTGCTGGGTCCGCTGTTTTTTGACTTATTCATAAATGACCTGGAAAGTGGAATAACGAGTGAGGTTATCAAACTTTCATATGACACAAAACTATTAAAGTTGTTAAAACCAAAGAGGATTGTGGAAAATTGCAAGAGGATCTTGATAAATTGGAAAACTGGGCATCAAAATGGCAGATGAAATTTAATGTGGACAAGTGCAAAGTTATGCACCTAGGGAAGAACAATCCAAACTATGGTTACATGATGCAAGGTTCCACATTAGGAACCACCACCCAGGAAAAAGATTTAGGCATCATTGTGGATAACATGTTAAAACCCTCGGCCCAGTGTGCAGCGGTGGCCAAGAGAGCAAATAGAATGCTAGGTATCATAAGGAAAGGAATGGAAAATAAAACAAAAGATATTATAATGCCTCTATATCGTTCCATGGTGAGACCGCACCTTGAATATTGTGTGCAATTCTGGTCGCCGTATCTTAAAAAGGATATAGCGTTATTAGAAAAGGTTCAGAGAAGAGCCACCAAAATGGTAAAGGGGATGGAAGAATACTCCTATGATGAAAGGCTAAAAAGGTTAGGGATCTTTAACCTGGAAAAGAGACGGCTGAGGGGAGATATGATAGAAGTCTATAAATTAATGAACGGAGTGGAAATGGGTAAACGTAGATCGATTGTTTACGTTATCAGAATATAGAAAGACTAGGGGACATGCAATGAAGCTACAGGGTAAACTATTTAAGACTAATAAAAGAAAATATTTTCTCACTCAACGTGTAATCAAACTCTGGAATTTGTTACCAGAGGATGTAGTAAAGGCTGTTAGTGTAGCTGGGTTTAAAAAAGGTTTGGACAAGTTCCTGGAGGAAAGATTCATAAACCATTATTAAGAAGGGACCCAGGATATCAATGCTTGACCCAGTACAAGCATTGTGGAACCTGTGTCTTTTGGGGAAACTGCTAGATACGTATGACCTGGATTGGCCACTGTTGGAAACAGGATACTGGGCTTGATGGACCTTGGTCTGACCTAGTATGGCATATCTTATGTTCTTATGTTCAGATTTAGAATGGGTAAAGATGGAGAAGTTGCACTCCCTTTTAGTTTCGACACGAAAAAGGCATTCAATTGGATGGGGGGGGGGTCTTTTTTGTTTGGGGTCCTACAGGCTCATGGTTTGGCCGATAAATTTCTGTTCATGGTCCGTTTGCTCTATTCTCACCCTAAAACATCAGTGCTTGTTAATGAGCCCCCCCACCCCTGCACAGAATGAGTTACAGCGGGGCACTCGGCGGGGTTGCCTGCTATCTCTGCTCCTTTTTGTTCTAGGTCTGGACCCTTTGTTGCGCAGGTTGCATGAACTGGCGGAGATAAAAGGGATACAGATGGGACATAGTTCTTTTAAATTATCGGCATTTGCCGATGATATCTTGGTCCTTCTGACCAAACCACACTGTTCTCTGTCATGTTTGTTGGAGGAATTTGATCAGTTTGGTGCACTAGTTGGTTTATGTCTCAATATGGATAAAACTGAAGCAATAGATGTGCTGGGCTCTTTGCAGGATGAGTGGGGGGGGGGGGGGCTTTCCTTTTCGCTGGGCTGGATCATCCTTCCATTACATGGGTAAACAATTTCCTGCTAACCCTAAGAAATTGTACGCTTTGAACACAGAAAGTTTGAATTCTTTTCTCAGATTCCGTCTGAGGGACTGGATGTCTTTGCCCCTTTCTTTGTTGGGGCGTGTAGCAGAGTATTCTATGATATTGTTGCACAAGACTCATCTCCTGCAATTCTTGCTGAAGAAGGTTGTTAGACATATTGAACACCCACCTTCTGACAGGAATAGATACTATGACATTTCAAATTTGGGGGCAGCGGGAGTTGTGCATGATTCATCAGGTGTTGGATCCTGGGAGGCGGAAGGGGGGGGGGTCTATATGCTTTTTCCAGCAGCTTCAGGAGCATTTTGCCTTAGAGCCTAAGCATTTTTATGCCTACCTGCAGCTGAAACATTATATTTCCTCTCTGGACCAGTCTTTTCTGGGTGAGGAGAACTTGGAGCAGGTGGAACATTTCTTCAAATCTGATGACCTGGTGGGGGGAGGGAGGGCTATGTCCATATCCTTATAAGAAAGTAAGGAAGTACGGACATCAGCAGAGCTTGGCCGTTTGGGAAGCACGGTGGTAGGTGGAATTTGGGTTGCTATATGAGGAGGAGCGGCTGTTGCGAGCAGTGGCTCAAGGTGCTTAGTTGCAAGAGATGCAGTTTAAAGTGCTTTTGAGGGGTTATATTGCTCCTGTTCAGGCTTTCAGAGCAGGGATCGCTTCAGCTGGGGACTGACCCCATGTTTGGAAGGATTTGCACAGTTGGGGTATAAGGAGGTGTGAGGCTATTGGCTACTGGCAACGGATTCGGGATTATTTAGGGGGGCTCCTTGCTCAGCAGGCGATTCTATCCCCAGGTCTGATGATTTCGGATGAGGTGAAGGACCTAAGGTTAAGGGGTCAGCAGCTCAGCTCTTAGTCCGGAAAGCATGTATAATTGGTAAACAATGTCTGTTGCAGCAGAGGAGGACGGAAGACTGTCCTTCTTATTGGGCTTGGCGTAATATGCTACATGGCCCAATGCTGATGGAAAGACTGGCCTCTAAGGGACTGGGAGTTTGTTTTGCTTTGTCAATAAAGCATATTAATAAGTGTTCTCCAGGGACAGCAGGAATTAGTCCTCATATATAGTGACATTGGCACAGACGGAGCCCTCACAGAAGCATCTCCCCAGCTTTCAAAGAAAGCCTTTGGGAGATGCCACCACACATGCGGGTTCCCTTCCCACCCAAGGGTGCCATTCTTGCCTCAGTCAGAAAAGCAACTCCACAGAGAGGAGGGAGAGTTGAGAGGTGGGATTCCTGCTGTCCCTGGAGAAAGCACAGTTACTTACCTGTAACAGGTGATCTCTGGGAACAGCAGGAATAAGTCTTCACATATGGGTACATCGGTACCGACGGAGCCTGCGCGGGAACGCTCCCCAGCTTCCCAAAAAGGAAAGCTTTTGGGAGCATCCCACAGTGCCTGCGCGCTGCCTTCCCGCTTTTCCTAACCAACTCTCCTCAGTTCGAGTTTAAAGCTGAGACAATAGAGAGAGAGGAAAGGAAAGATAGAAAAGAGATACAACTCCTAGGGGAGGTGGGTGGGTTGTGAAGACTTATTCCTGCTGTTCCCAGAGATCACCTGTTACAGGTAAGTAACTGTGCTATCTCCAGGAACAAGCAGGAATGAGTCTTCACATATGGGGACTCCCTAGCTGAGATGCCTGGGAGATCCCCAAGGATATGAGACCCTGAAAGGGGTCTGCGTCCTCCTATGGATCTCAGGCATCCATCCAGGGAAGGAGGGCAGGAGTTGTTTAAGAATGGAACAGGTGACTTCCGGTGATGCGGTGAGCCCGAGCAGTCGCACGCTGCTCGAGCTCTGGGCCCCCTTGCTCCTCCGGCGCTGCTACATGCCCTAACGAGCTCGACTTCGGGGCTCCCGCACTCCCCCCCCCCCCCAGGCACCTTTGACTGAAGCGGATCGCTGCCCGGAGGGACGATTTAGTGCCTTTTCTTCCCCCACCTGAAGATTCACGGAGGCGGCCTAGTTCTGTGCTGCGGGCGCTGCGGACACCGCACTGGGGTGCAAGCCGCGTGGTGGGGTGAGTAGGCCGGGAGGCACAGCATTACCTTTTCCCGGGATCGCAGTGGGGCCCCCGCGGAAGCTGCAGCTCACCGGCTGGTGTTCAGCGCCCCTGTTTGCCTTCAGCGCGCCTCCATTTTGTGCCTCGCGTGGATGTCTGCCGGGGGAGGGGAGGGGAAGAAGACAGAAAACTCAAGAGGGGCTGAGATCCTTCCCTGGGCCCAGCTGTGAACTGCCCCCCCTTGTCCAGCCTGCTTTCTTTCTTCCTCTGGGGGACTTGCATGACACTTCACGGACCTGGCTGATGTCCTCCTCTCCCCAGCCCAGGCGATAGAGACTTGTACTCCATCCTCCCAGCTGGAAGCGTGTGACTGGTGTTTTTCCGGTGGGCCATCCACGAGCGCGCCTGGCCCCCTGCCTCCAGCACTTTGAGGTCTCTGGCCGGCGCCCTGCCCCCCCCACCCTGAAGAGCCGGTGCTATAGGCCCTGCGCCCAGCCTCGGGTGCATAGGAGCCCGACATTGGGGCATTGCCCCCCCACCTGCGGGTAGGGGCCCGGGTCTGACATCTACCTTCTGGAGTACCATCCCCCCCCCCTTTTTGGCACTTAGGGGCCCAGGATCTGCACTTAATCCCAGCCGCACCGACACCCGGGACCCCAGCCTTCTTACCAGTGCTTAGCCAGCCGAGAAACCTGCCTTTTCTCTAGCACCTCGGGGCCCCTGATCCATATTCTATTTCCTGTGTACTGAGGCTTAGGCGGCTCTGGTGACACTTGCCACTCGGATTTGGGACTGCGCTGCGCCCTGAGGTGGTCGACGACTGGAGCCCCGTCGCCTGGCGGTGTGAAGTGGGGACTCGAGATACGCCCTCCCCCTCCCTTGGAGCAGTCTACAGCAGAGGCCTGGGCGATGGCGGCAAAAGGAGGCCGCCGGGTGGAGAAGGAGAAAACCCCCCTGCCGCCCAGGGGGGGGGAACAATCCTCACCGCTGAAAGGGGAGGCTAAGACCACGGCAGCGACGGTGGATGAAATCTCCATAGCCGTGGCGGGGGTGCTGTCCGCTCAGTTCGCGGATCTGCGGGGCCGCATGGACCTTGTCCAAGCCTCAGTGGAGGCCCTAGGCGGTCGACTACACGAGGCGGAGCACCGGATAGAGAGGTCGGAGGAGCATGTGCTGGAGCTCCAGCGGGAGATGGCCCAGGTGAAAAAATTGCTTCAGGGGCAGGAAGCCAAACTCGACGACCTTGAAAATCGGTCCCGCCGAAACAACCTGAGATTTCTCGGGATTCCTGACGCCGTCGAAGATCGGAACCTGCAATCTTACATAGAAGATCTGGTGAAACAACTCCTGGCGAGTGAGCCTGAAGGTACCTCAGTACAAATAGAGAGGGCACACCGGGTTGGGCCGCGGAGGACCAGTGATACCCGACCCAGGATGACGATAGCACGGTTCTTGAGATTCCCACAGAAAGAAGCGGTCCTGCGCGCAGCGCGCAAGAAAGGAACCATTCAGAAAGACAATGCCCGGATACGTATTGTCCAGGATTATTCAGCAGCCCTGGGACAGCGGCGACGAGACTATGGACCATTATGCCAGACCCTAATAGACAATAACATTAAATTTATAGTGCAATATCCCGCCCGATTGGTCTTCACCCATGACGGGATCCGCCGGACTTTTGACTCCGCGTCAGCAGCAACGCCCTACGTGGAGGAGATACGGCGGAGGGCCGCAGTGGCGGCCGAATCCTGAGGACTGGCGGAGAGGACTATCGTTTTGATGCGCAAGTTAGCGTATCCTATCCTGTCCTTGACATTAAAGTGATGGTGTTGGTAATTGGGGTGGGGGTGGAGGGTTGCATGGTTGTCTTTATTGCCCTTACATAGAGCTGTTGGTTGCCCTTTTTGGGGGCTGGGATGGGCGGGAGGAGGCCCGGGGGGAGGTGGTGTGTCGGTATGACCTGGGGGGAGGGGTTCTTGTAGTGAAGTTGGGGCGCTGGAGGGGTGGGGGGGTACCACACGCATCCAGGAATTCATAGAGGAGGCGAGGAGGATGGAAGTAGAGTTATGGGATCGGAGGGGGGAGGGGGAGGGCGGGGGAGGGATAGTGGGGGGAAGGGCGTAGGTAAGGGGGGGGAGAGTGGGGGAGGGGCGTAGGGGGGGAGGGTAGGGACGGAATGTTGTACTTTCAAGAACCAGTTGAGATAGGGACGGGTGGAGGAGTACGTTCGAGGGACGGGGGGGGAGCACCTCAGGCTGGGGGGGTGTTTTCCCTATATCTTATGTGGTACATCTTAGACACTTCTGAGCCCAGTTTAGTATTACATGCCACTTAAGATAATCTCTTGGAATGTTTGCGGTTTGGGCAGTCCGATCAAGCGGGCAAAAATTCTTCAGGCCCTGGCCAGGCAGGGAGCAGACATTGCTATGCTTCAGGAAACCCACCAGACTGCCGACGAACACCGTAAGCTTTGCCGGGATTGGGTGGGACAGGTCTGGGGGGCCCCAGCCCTTGGTAAGAAGGGAGGGGTGGTGCTTTTGATCCACAAACGCGTAAGGATGGAGGTGGAGAAAGACCTTGTAGATCCAACGGGTCGCTTTGTCCTGGTACAGGGAGCCCTTGAGGGGAAGCCAGTAGTTCTTGGTAGTGTGTACTGTCCCAATGTACTTGATCTATCCCTATATGCACGCATTGCCTCCCAACTTGAAACATTACCGGAGCTCCCTGTTATTTTGGGAGGGGACTTTAACGGGGTCATGGATGCTGACCTCGATACCTCTAAGGCGGGGGAGCAACGAGAAAGATTGGCGACGGTTCGGGCAATGCGACGTCTTTGCTCTAGACTGGGGCTGGTGGATCCCTGGCGATTACTACACCCGGTCGAGCGGGACTATACACACCAGTCCCGGGCCCATGGTACAAGCGCACGTATAGACTACCTGTTGGTGTCAGCTGGGCTGTTCGCCAAGGTGGGGGATGCCCAGATAGGGCCAGTGGAGATCTCTGATCATGCATTTGTTTGGCTGGAGGTCTTCTGGAGTGGGAGTACCTCACGGGCCTTCCAATGGCGTTTTCCTTTGGAACTCTATAGAGACGCCCAATTTCGCGCATTTATCCAGCGGCGGTGGCAGGAATTCGAAGCCGATCATAGGGGCCATCAGGATGACCCTGAGTTACTCTGGGAAACGGCAAAGGTCGTACTGAGGGGGGATATAATTGGGTTCCTCGCCAGAAAACGAAGATTAAGGGCCGAACGTATTATGGTTTTGGAGGGAGCGGTGACGAAACTGCGACGCCGCTGGGCCCATACCCCCACTGCGGGCCTTAAAAAGCAGCTGTGGGACACTCAAATGGAATTAAACGAACTCCTGCACCAGAGGGCTAAGAAGTCCGTACTGTACTACCGTTATCAACTATATCGCTATGGGGACAAGCCCGGGAGGTTATTGGCTCGGTGCCTTCGTGAACCCCGGGGCTCTAAATTGGTGCCCGCCCTGCGAGACGAGTTAGGGATCTTGCACAGGGAAAGCCCGGCAATAGTGCGGGTGTTTCGGTCCTTCTTTCAGAATCTTTATGCTGCGGAGGCGACCTCTCCGGCGCAGATGGCGGATTATGTGAGGGGACTGGACTTGCCTCGCCTTTCCACGGAGCAGAGAGCTCAGTTGGATCAACCGATTACGGTGGCTGAGTTGCAAGGGGCAATCTCAAAATCCAGTTGCTACAAATCCCCTGGATCCGATGGGCTAGGCGCCGAATTTTATAAAATCCTCAATGAGCAGATCTCCCCTACACTGGCCGCCGTACATAATAGGAGAGCACAGCAGGGCTCCTTTCGGTGGGGGGCTAACCATGCGCATATTGTCCTTATCCCCAAACCGGCAAAAGACCCTCTCTCTGCGGCCTCGTATCGTCCTATTTCTTTACTGAACTTTGACCTTAAATTAATGGCTAAGATCATGGCAGATCGCTTAGCGGAGTTCTTGGGGTTGCTGGTTCACGAGTCCCAGGTTGGTTTTGTTAAGGGGCGATATGCGGTCCGTAACCTACGCAAGATCATCGCATCCTTAGAATGGGTCCAACATAGACACCTGTCTTCCCTCTTGATTAGCTTTGACGCAGAGAAGGCCTTTGACAGGGTGGATTGGCAATACCTGCGATTCATCCTCCCTCATTATGGCTTGGGGCCGTCGTTTTGTAACATGGTCGACAGTCTGTATGCCAACCCCACCGCAGCGATATTCTGTAACGGGGTTTTATCAGAGCCTTTTCCGCTGCAGAGGGGGACCCGTCAGGGATGCCCCCTCTCTCCTTTGCTCTTTGTTCTTTCTTTGGACCCCCTCTTGCGTCGTGTGGCGGGCCTGCCGACCATCCGGGGTGTAAGTATAGGACCTCAGGTATTTAAGATCTCGGCCTTTGCCGACGATCTGTTGGTACACCTGCTCTCCCCCGGCGACTCCCTGCCCCTTCTGTTGCGGGAGTTTCGTGCCTTTGGGCAGTTTGCTGGGTTTAGTATCAACCGGGATAAATCTGAGGCCCTTGATGTCTCTGGACAACTTCGGGGCAGCTGGGTGGGCGAGTTTCCCCTTCGCTGGGCTGAGCACCAGTTCATCTACCTGGGGATTATATTGCACCGCCATCCAGCTCACCTATATAAGACCAACTTGCGACGGATGCTGAGCAAGGTGCAAGCCCAGCTACAGGCGTGGCTGCCCCTCCCTCTCTCCCTCATGGGAAGAATTGCGGCGATTAAATTGGTCATTTTGCCGCGGATTTTATATTGGCTGCAGACCCTCCCTGTTTGGATCCTCCGTCGGGATCTTAGGCGCTTTGAGGCGGAGTTTCGGGGCTTTCTGTGGGGGGGATCGAGAGCTCGTATCTCTTATCTTAGACTAGTGGGGAGGCTCCGTGGGGGAGGCTGGGGGCTCCCAGACCTAGGCACTTATGCGCTGGCTTGTCAGGCCCGCCACTTAGGGGATTGGCTTGGGGATACCGATCTTTACACCCCTAGGGCTTTTGAGGAGGCATACGTGGTACCCCACTCCCTGAGAGCCCTTCTGCACTTAGAGGTCGGTAGATGGCCTACGCACTTAGCCGACAGTGTGTTGTTAGCCCCGGTGTGTCGGACCTGGCGGAAACTGAATGCCTATTGGGGCCATCGGTGGCAGGTGTCGAGCTGGCTACCTATCCGAGGCAATGCCAATTTTATCCCGGGCACTGAAACTGCGGCGTTTCGTCTGTGGGGGGAGAGAGGAGTGCGTACTCTGGGCCATGTGGTGGATCTGGTGGGCAAGCCTAAGCCTTTCTCCCTGCTATCTCGCGAATATGAACTAGGGCCCCTACACTTTTTTGCATACATGCAAGTCGCCCACTACGTGGCTTCTCTTTCCCGGTCGGACCTCTGTGGCGACCGATCGGCCCAGATAATAGCGTTCTTTGGATTTGGCGGAGTCAAACGGCCATCTATTCGATCTTTTCATCTTCGGTTGGAACAATTTCAATCACGGCCAGATTACAGTGGCGTGGAACGGGCCTGGGGGGCGGAACTCGGCCGGGAGATTCCCCATGGCACCATTCTAGCAGCCCTTCGGAGAGTGGCGAGCCTCGTAGATGGTGCACGCTGGCGAGAAATCCAGATTAAGTGCCTAACTCGGGTCCACTTCTCTCCGAGGCGGGCACTGTGCTGCCATCTGACTGAGGATGGTAGCTGTCCACGTTGTGCGGAGCCCTTAGCTACATTGTATCATATGTGGTGGGGCTGCCGACGCATACGCCCCTACTGGCATAGAATTGCCCTATTTATGGCTGACCTTATTGGACAACCTGTTCACTGGGACGCGACCCTCATCGTCCTGGATCTTCTGGGTCTCACCTCTCCAAAGGGGAAATGGAGTCGCTGGCTGGTGCGGAAGGCATGTCTGGTGGGCAAGGGCCCAGTCCTACGTGGGTGGAGGGACAGCCACCCTCCCTCTTTTTGGGAGTGGCGGAACTCCTTCCACCAACTCATGCTCCTGGAATGTAGGACTGCGCGGGGCCATGTGAAGCGATGGTCTGCTTTCTGGTTATTGTGGGAGCCCTACATTCAAACTTTGAGTCCTCGGGCTCGTAACGTACTTTTACAGTTAGGTTGTTAATAGCCTTATTTACATGCGGAGACCTACTGAGTTTTGGTGATGTTATATATGCTGGTTCGGCTGGGTAATGCCTTTGGGAGGAAGGGGGGGGGAAGGTGGGTACTTGGGGGGGGGGTGGGGGAGGGGGGATGGGGGATGGGGGGGTACTTGCTTAAAACTGTGTGACCATCTATGTATCTTGCACCCTGGGGATCAGAGTCCACCCCAGGGAGCGACCGTTTTCTGTTGTATCTTTGCTGTTTTGTTTGATGGTTCGAAAATAAAATTTTGAAAAAAAAAAGAATGGAACAGGTGTCTGAGGACAGCCTGACCAAACAAGGCATCCCGGCGGGAATCCTTGTCCAAGCAGTAATGGGCTGTGAAGGTATGAACAGAGGCCCAGGTGGCTGCTCAACAGATCTGGTCGATGGACACAGAATTTAGATGAGCCATAGAGGTGGCCATGGCCCTCACATTATGAGCTGTGACATGGCTCTCCAGAAAAAGGTTCTTACTCTGGTAGGCGAAAGAAATACACTGAGCAATCCAATTGGACAGTGTTCTCTTAGAGACTGGAAGTCCCAAATGAGAAGGATCAAAAGCAACAAAAAGCTGGGAAGACTTTCTATGTTGCTGTGTCCTATGTAAGTAAAAAGCAAGAGCTCTTTTACAATCCAGAGTATGAAGATTCCTCTCTGCACTGGATGCATGAGGAGCTGGAAAAAAGACAGGTAAATATACCTCTTGATTAAGATGAAAAAGGTGAGACCACTTTAGGCATAAAGTGTGGATTTGTCCTAAGGACTACTTTGTCATGATGGAACCTTGTATAAGGTGGATTAGCCACTAAGGCCTGCAGTTCACTGATGCGGCGAGCAGAAGTGACTGCAATGAGGAAAATAACCTTCCAGGAAAGAAATTTCAAGGAGGTAGTGGCTAAGGGTTCAAAAGGTGGCTTCATAAGCTGACCAAGAACCAAATTTAAGTCCCATGCCACCGGAGGAGGCCTAATGGGAGGTTTAGTTAAAGTTAGGCCTCTCATGAATCTTGAAATAAGAGGATGAGAGGAGATAGGTTGTCCATTGATGGGCTTAAGGGATGCTGCAATAGCACTCAAATGGAATCTTACTGAATTTGTCTTAAGTCCTGCACTGGAGAGATGCAGGAGATAGTCTAACAAAGAAGTTAAAGGTAGTGCCAGAGGGTTAAGACCCTTTTCAGCACACCAAATGGAAAATCTTTTCCACTTAAAAGCATAGTAACGCCTGGTGGAAGGTTTCCTGGAAGCATGGAGGATATCCTTCACCTGTTGAGAAAGATTCAAGTCTTTAATGTCTAGGCCTTCAGTAACCAAGCTCTGAGGTGAAGGGACTTGGGGTTTGGGTGCCACAAAGTCCCTTCCTCCTGAGACAGAAGGTCTGGAGCAGCTCCCAAGTCCAGGGAGGGTGCTTGGGAGAGATGCAGAAGTAGAGGGTACCACACTTGGCGTGGCCAGCGTGGAGCTATGAGGATCATAGATCCTTGATCCCTCTGGAGTTTGAACAGAGTCTTGGGAATCAAGGGAATGTGTGGAAAGGCATATAGGAAGCCCTGACCCCAATGAAGGAGGAAGGCATCCTTGGCCTGAATCCCCTGACACGGAATTCTGGAACAGAACCGGGGAAGTTTGGCATTCCACGGACTTGCAAAGAGGTCTATGTCCGGGGTTCCCCATTCTTGAAAGATTCTGAGTACCTGATCCATGTGCAGGGACCATTCGTGTGGAAGCAGAACTCGACTGAGTCTGTCTGCCCAAGAGTTTTGGATTCCTGGGAGATATACTGCCAGGAGATGGATTTGATGCTCTCTGGCGAAGGCCCATAATCTTAGAGCTTCGTTGCAAAGCGACAGAGAGCCAGTTCCTCCTTGCTTGTTTATGTAAAACATGGCTACTTGATTGTCCGTATGAATAAGGACTGTCTTGTAGCTGAGGAGTGTATGAAAGACCTTGAGAGCTAGAAACACTGCTCGAAGTTCCAAGTGGTTGATATGAAGAGAGGTCTCCTGTGGGGACCAAGTGCCTTGGGTGGAGAGGTCTTGTAGATGAGCTCCCCAACTTGTTTGGGAGGCATCTGTTGTGAGGGTTGCTTGGGGAAACAACTGTTGGAAGGGGGACCCCAGCAACAGATTTTGAGTGGACATTCACCATTGGAGAGACCAAAAGAGACGTTTGGAGGTTGCTATTTGGTCTGAGAGAGCTCCTGAAGCTTGAGTCCACTGGGTGGACAAAGTCCATTGAGCTGCTCTCATGTGTAGGCGAGCATAGGGTACCACATGTACTGTGGAAGCCATGTGGCCTAGCAGTTGTAGCATCTCCATGGCAGTTAAGTGGCTCTTTGACTGAATCTGGGAGGCTAGCTGCACTAGACGTTGGCAACGGGCCTGAGGAAGGTAGGCCCTTGCAGTGGTGGTATCCAACCAGGCCCCTATGAATTCCAGGGTCTGAGTAGGGATGAGCTGGGACTTTGGGAGGTTTACTACCAGTCCCAGATACTGCAGAATGCGCCTTGTGCGGTCCAGGGAAATCTGGGCTTCTGACTGAGATGGAGCTCGGATGAGCCAGTCGTCCAGGTATGGGAAGACAAATATCCCCAGAGTGCGTAGAAATGCAGCAACTATTGCCATGCATTTGGTGAACACTCTCGGAGCAGAGGCCAGATCAAAAGGAAGGACTCTGTATTGGTAATATTTTCCCTGGAAAAGAAAACGTAGGAATTTTCTGTGAGATGGATGAATGAGAACATGTGTGTACGCATCCTTGAGATCTAGAGAACAAAGCCAATCCTGACTTTGAAGGTATGGAAGGAGAGTGCCCAGAGAAAGCATCTTGAACTTCTCCTTGCATAGAAATTTGTTCAATTCTCTGAGATCTAGAATGGGTCTGTATCCCCCTGTCTTCTTTGGAATGAGAAAATAGGGGGAGTAGAACCCTGACCCTTGTTGAAGAAGAGGAACTTCTTCTATTGCCCCTTGGGCAAGAAGGGTAGTTATATCCTGACCTAAAAGGTCGAGAAGAGATGTGGGAGAATTGAAGTGTCTCACCATGGTGTGGGGAGGAAGGTCTGAGAAATGAAGTTTGTAGCCCTCTCTTATGATGGAGAGGGTCCACTGTTCTGATGTGATTTGCTCCCATCTGGGAGCAAAATGAGCTAACCTTCCTGGAATGGTGAGAGGTTCTGGCTGTGTTAAAGCCAGAAAGGCTAAGTTCTCTAGCATCAAGTCAAAAACCCTGAGGGGGTTGGGACTGCTGGGTTACAGCAGCCCCTGTAGACTTAGGCCTGGCCTGCTTAGGTTGCTGACGCTTAGTGGCAAAGCGACCTGTAGAAGATTGTTGGCCAGAAGTGGAAGGAAACCTGCCCTTCTTGAAAAAAGACTTTTTAAAAGTCTTTTTCTTGGCAGGAATGGAGGTAGACCTTGAAAGTCTATCCAGAGCAGAATTTTCTGCATCCATTTGAGTGGCTTTAATTTGCCACTCTCTGTCAAACAGATTTTCACCTGTACAGGGCAGATTTCCTAAGCCATCTTGAACCCAGGGCTCTAAATCAGAAGCCTGGAGCCAAGCAATTCTGCGAGCAGCTATGGCAATGCCTGAGGCTCTACTGGCACCTTCAAAGGAGTCAAAGGCTGCCCTGTTTGAAAACTTGGAGATGTCTTGAGTATGCTTAAATAGGTCAAAACCCAACCACAGAACCAAGACCTTCAATTTATTTACATATAATTTTTTGTCGGAGCTGACCGGAGGAAGGTCGGATAAAGAGCCGACCCACACCAAGCGGGCAACCACTTTTTATTATATTAAGGTTCTTCACCATACGTAAAAACATTCAAAAATTCCAGAAAAATAAGCTGAAAACTTATCTGAGATTGAAACGCTGGTTTTGGAAAGATCTCAACACGACGCGCGCGTTTCGGGCATTAGCACCCTGTATCAAGTGTAAAATCCAAAATTCACAAATTCAGCATTCATCCAAAATAACGCTGTCGTTGCAGCTTAGGTCATATCTTTTGTATAATGGCGGAACAAACGCCATTTAAAGAGAGAACCAACCTATCAGATCGGGCAAACCCCCACATGACGGGGAACCCCTGATCTGATTGGTTATAATTTGAGTGACGACAACATTCATTCATAGCAAACTCTGCCATTCAATTTCTCTATTGAGACCTCCCGGCTCAATTGAGTCAAGATAAAATATCCAGCGTTGTTCCAAAAATTGGAGTTTATCTTCTCTTGACCCTCCACGGGGATTATTGGGAACTTGATCCAATATAGTCCAATTGAGATGATCAAACGTATGGCAAAAGTCAATACAATGAGAGACCAACGGAGCAGATAATATTGCATGACGAAGGCGTGAGGCATGTTCACTTAAGCGACGTTTAATAGGGCGTATTGTTCTCCCAACATAAACAAGGGAGCATGGACACTGAATTAAATACACTACAAAAGTAGAATCACAAGTCGTATCCCAACGACGTTGATACACACGATGAGTCTTCGGATGTTGCCAATCTAACCCTGTAAGTGTTGTAGCACAAAAAATACATTGTTGACACGCAGTGTGGCCGGTAATAGGAGGATGATATTGTAACCGATCTTCTTGCATAGATGTTTTCACCAAAATATTACCTAGATTACGACCTCTAGAAAAGGCAATCTGTAAAGGCACACTAAAACAATCATGTAGTTGAAGAATTGGCCAATGTGTTTTAAGAATCCGTAGCACATCCATACTTCGGGCTGTATAGGGCAATATCCCTGTTATCTTAGATTCATCTGCAGATCTTGAAGAAGAATATGCGGGGTCCAACAGCCATTCCCTATGAGTGCAGCGTGCTCTTTTATATGCTTGAGCAACTACAAAGGCCGGGTAACCCCGAGATATTAACCGATGACTAAGATCAGTAGCATGAAGTCTAAACTCCTCAGTAGAATGACATAGACGACGCAATCTGAGAAATTGTCCATAGGGAAGCCCACGTCGGAGGGGACCAGGATGGTAACTGTTGTAATGCAATAAACTGTTCCTTTGAACAGATTTACGATATAAAGAAGTGTATAAATGCCCATTATCAAGACGAATCTGAAGGTCAAGAAACTCAATACTAACTTTTTCTATATGTGCAGTAAAGGCTATATTAGATTTTAATCCATTCAACCAATCAATAAATTTTTGCAGAGACTCCATGTCAGAAATCCAAATAAATATGTGCTGTTATGGAAGCGTTTCCTGGATGATGTGTTCTTTATTTGGATTTCTGACATGGAGTCTCTGCAAAAATTTATTGATTGGTTGAATGGATTAAAATCTAATATAGCCTTTACTGCACATATAGAAAAAGTTAGTATTGAGTTTCTTGACCTTCAGATTCGTCTTGATAATGGGCATTTATACACTTCTTTATATCGTAAATCTGTTCAAAGGAACAGTTTATTGCATTACAACAGTTACCATCCTGGTCCCCTCCGACGTGGGCTTCCCTATGGACAATTTCTCAGATTGCGTCGTCTATGTCATTCTACTGAGGAGTTTAGACTTCATGCTACTGATCTTAGTCATCGGTTAATATCTCGGGGTTACCCGGCCTTTGTAGTTGCTCAAGCATATAAAAGAGCACGCTGCACTCATAGGGAATGGCTGTTGGACCCCGCATATTCTTCTTCAAGATCTGCAGATGAATCTAAGATAACAGGGATATTGCCCTATACAGCCCGAAGTATGGATGTGCTACGGATTCTTAAAACACATTGGCCAATTCTTCAACTACATGATTGTTTTAGTGTGCCTTTACAGATTGCCTTTTCTAGAGGTCGTAATCTAGGTAATATTTTGGTGAAAACATCTATGCAAGAAGATCGGTTACAATATCATCCTCCTATTACCGGCCACACTGCGTGTCAACAATGTATTTTTTGTGCTACAACACTTACAGGGTTAGATTGGCAACATCCGAAGACTCATCGTGTGTATCAACGTCGTTGGGATACGACTTGTGATTCTACTTTTGTAGTGTATTTAATTCAGTGTCCATGCTCCCTTGTTTATGTTGGGAGAACAATACGCCCTATTAAACGTCGCTTAAGTGAACATGCCTCACGCCTTCGTCATGCAATATTATCTGCTCCGTTGGTCTCTCATTGTATTGACTTTTGCCATACGTTTGATCATCTCAATTGGACTATATTGGATCAAGTTCCCAATAATCCCCGTGGAGGGTCAAGAGAAGATAAACTCCAATTTTTGGAACAACGCTGGATATTTTATCTTGACTCAATTGAGCCAGGAGGTCTCAATAGAGAAATTGAATGGCAGAGTTTGCTATGAATGAATGTTGTCGTCACTCAAATTATAACCAATCAGATCAGGGGTTCCCCGTCATGTGGGGGTTTGCCCGATCTGATAGGTTGGTTCTCTCTTTAAATGGCGTTTGTTCCGCCATTATACAAAAGATATGACCTAAGCTGCAACGACAGCGTTATTTTGGATGAATGCTGAATTTGTGAATTTTGGATTTTACACTTGATACAGGGTGCTAATGCCCGAAACGCGCGCGTCGTGTTGAGATCTTTCCAAAACCAGCGTTTCAATCTCAGATAAGTTTTCAGCTTATTTTTCTGGAATTTTTGAATGTTTTTACGTATGGTGAAGAACCTTAATATAATAAAAAGTGGTTGCCCGCTTGGTGTGGGTCGGCTCTTTATCCGACCTTCCTCCGGTCAGCTCCGACAAAAAATTATATGTAAATAAATTGAAGGTCTTGGTTCTGTGGTTGGGTTTTGACCTATTTGCTAATTAGCCCTTACCTGCAGGTTTTTGCTATTGTATTGAGTATGCTTAAGCCACATGCGGAATTCTTCCCTTTTATCTTCTGGAATAAAAGGGAGGAAAGTGTGCAGCTTTTCTGCCACTTCTTTCAGAAACATACCCATATAAAGGCTATATGAGTTGATTCTGGCAATAAGCATACTGGCCTGGAAGATTTTCCTACCAAAAGCATCCAAGGTTCTGCATTCTCTTCCTGGAGGAGCAGAAGAGTGTCTCTTTGTACTCTTTATCCTCTTCATAGCTGATTGCACCACAATGGAATGGTGAGGAAGCTGAGTTTTCTGGAACCCAGGACGACAAGGAGAGACACGATACATAGTGTCCAACCTGCGAGAATGAGGAGAGAGAGTGAGAGGAGTCTCCCATAAATCAATCATGTGTTCATGAAGAATCTCATGAATTGGTAAGGTGACTGCCTCTTTAGGAGCCCTAGAGTATCCTAAAATATCTAATTTTTTTGCTCTAGGCTCTGATTCAGAGGTTACTGAAATAGAGAGTCCTTTAGCTACTTCTCTTATGAAGTCTTGAAAGGACAAGTCCTCTGGAGGAGACAGACATTCTTCTTTTTGGAGAAGGCGGCTCCTCAGGAAGGGCTAAGGATACTTCAGGAGACTCATCTGATGTATCAGAATCATCAGAGGAATCAAAGTATCGCCTGTCAGGGTGCTCTTCTAACGCTCGATACGCGTATCAAGCGGTATCGACATCGGGCGTCCCCGGTACCGGATCGGTACCGAGAAGTAGCCCTGGACAAGGAACCGCAGCAGTCGGTATCCTGGTCGATGTCGATGCAGACGGTACCGGCATCGGCGCTGGTGCCGGTACCGGAGCCGATACCGACAACGGAGCTCGTTGCGGTACCGCCGGCGTCGCAGCTTGAATGAAGGCTGAAATAGCCTGCTGCATGGACAGAACATTCTGATCCATCGACGCCATGAATGCCTGGAGGTCGGTACCGGTAGATTGTGCCGGTACCCCAGAGCATTCTAACAGGTGATCGGTCGAGGCCGTGCCATCGATGTCAACCTATAACCCCATAGGAGGAGCTTTGGAAGCCAGAGCTTCCCGCCGGGGTTGTTTGGCTGGTGCAGGATCCTCGAGGGCAAGCCCGGAGGCATCTCGATGCTTAGAGGGAGATCTACCCTTCGAGGACCTGCTAGGTTTATGTTTGGTTACCTGAGATCCTTCAGGAGAAGAAGACCTGGAAGATGTCGATGCTACTGCCGGTGCCTCAGCGGGAAACAGCACATGGAGCTTAGCTGCTCGGTTCTGTAACCCCCGTTTAGACATTAGGGAGCAGGACGGACAATCTGGAATGGAGTGTTCAGGACCCAAACATTTAAGACACCATTCATGGGTATCTGTAACAGAAATAGTACCGCTACACTTAGTGCATTTTTTGAACCCGGAGGTTGGTTTTTCCATGAGGGAAATTTTCTTGTGGGCCCTGAGGCCTTAAGAAGAAAAATACACCAAGTGAGGAAAAAATATCAATTTTTTTTTTTTTTTTTAAAGAAAGAAAGAAAAGACCGGCGGTACCGGTCCGGAGTCGGGAAAGGCAGACATGCGACCAAAGAAATAAAATAAAATAAAGAACTTCTTCAGCAGTGACAGGGCTCGACCTGCTGGCTCCGCGGAAAAGAAGAACTGAGGAGAGTTGGTTAGGAAAGGCGGGAAGGCAGCGCGCAGGCGCTGTGGGATGCTCCCAAAAGCTTTCCTTTGGGAAGCTGGGGAGCGTTCCCACTCAGGCTCCGTCGGTACCGACGTACCCATATGTGAAGACTCATTCCTACTTGTTCCTGGAGATCACCTGTTACAGGTGAGTAACTATGCTTTCTCCGGGAACAAGCAGGAATTCAGTCCTCAACTATGGGACTCCCTAGCTACAGGCTACCGAAAAGCCCATAGAAAACCACGGATGCCCTCAAGGGAAGCTGTGAGCAGCAGCAACTGAATCCAAGGATGCAGACTGCAGAAGGAACCATGTGTCCACTGAGGAATCAACACTCTGGTAGCCTGAACACAGAAAGGTTGGAGAGTAGGAGGTTGCCTAAACCCCGAACAGATGACGGAGTACAGGCTGGCCGAAGGTGCTGTCCCGTCGGGACTTCCTCTCCAGGCAATAATGAGCTGCGAAGGTATGGACCGAAGACCAGGTGGCAGCCCGGCAGATATCTGTCACTGAGATGGAATGCAGGTTTGCCACAGAAGCCATCATGGCCCTGACGTTGTGTGTCGTGACCCAGCACGCCAAGGACAGCCCAGACTGTTCACAGGTGAGGGCAATGCGGTCCACCACCCACATGGACAGAGTCTGCTTGGTCACCGCCTCCCCCAGTCGACTGAGGTCATAGGAAACAAAAAGCTGTGAAGCTTTGCGATGGTCTTGGGTGTGTTGAAAATAGAAGGACAGGGCCCTCTTACAATCCAGAGTATGGAGGATGGCCTCTGCCCTGCTAGTGGGAGGCCATGGAAAGAAAGTGGGAAGCATCACCTCCTGATTAAGGTGGAATGGGGACACCACATTCAGGAGTAATTTGGGGTGTGTGCAGAGCATGACCCAGTTTCTGTAGAACTTGGTATAGGGCAGTTCTGCCACAAAGGCTTGGAACTCGCTGACCCTGCAAGCGGATGTGAGTGCCACCAGGAAGATGACTTTCCATGAAAGATACCTCAAGTGGCAGGTAGCCAGGGGCTTGAATGAAAGCCCAGTGAGCTGTGCTAGCACCATACTGAGGTCCCACTCTGCCACTGGTGGGTAGATGGGGGACTTAGACAACAAGAGATTGTGCAGGAAGTGGGTGACAAGAAGCTGCACCGAGAGGGACTTGCCATTTATAGGGTGATGGTGCACCACAAGAGCACTCAGGTGTACCCTGATGGAATTGGATTTGAGCCCGGATTGCAACAAATGAAGTAGGTATTGCAGCACAAGCTGCACTGAGCAGGAGAACGAGTTCACCTGTTGCTCCACGCACCACACTGAAAACCTGTGCCAATTGAAGGCGTAGGCTCGTCTGGTGGAAGTCTTACAGGAGGGCCAAAAGGACCTCCTCCACCTCCCCCCGAGAGGTTGAAGGGGGCCAAGGCTGCCCTCTCAGCAGCCAAGCTGTCAGAGACAGGGACCCCAGATTGGGGTGCAGGAGGAAGCCCTCCTTCTGTGACAATAACCCCAGGGCATAGTCTTTCTTCCACTAGAGGATCAGCTGCCAACAGGAGGGCGCCCAATTCATTTTGCCCACAGGTGGACCTCCATCACCACTGACTCATGGACACTTCAGGTGGTCAGGGAGGGTTACCTCCTTCACCTGAATCAGCCACCTCCACCCTTCTTTCCTGGGGAGCCACCTCTGTCTCCCCTGCACCAGGTCCTGCTAATGCAATAACTTGCAGGTCTTCTCAGAGACAGGGCTGTAGAGCCCACACCACACCACTTAAAAGGAAAGGGGTTCTTCTCCAGGTACTTTCTGGTCCCAAAAAGAACAGGAGGACTAAGGCCCATCCTGGACCTGAGAAACCTGAACGAATTCCTGGTGGGAGAAATTCAAGATGCTCTCCCTTGAAGCATTGCTGCCCTACCTCCAGCAGGGAGATTGTCTATGCTCCTTGGACCTAAAGGATGCTTACACTCATATCATTATCCATCCCAGTATAGGGTACTTCCCTTCGACCTAGCCTCCGCACCAAGGGTCTTCAACAAATGCCTAGCAGTGGTGGCCGCCTATCTTCTTCTCCAGGGAGCCTTTGTCTTCTCCTACCTTGATGACTGGCTGGTAAAAGGGGGCACGGCCTCAGAGACTTCTCTAGTGGATCTCTTTGCCAACCCAGACAACTCCCAGTTGCCCCACTTCTACTCCCGGAAGCCCCACCCTTCTCGGGTGGCTGCGGTTGCATTCCTCATCCTGTGTTTAGAGGGCTTTCTGTACACCTTCCCGCCCACACCTTTGAATGCCAAGACTCTCTTCAGGGCTCTTCGCAACAGGGCATTGCTGATCCTGGTGGCTCAGGCAACCATGGTTCCCTCTGCTTGGCGGCAGAGACCCCTGTCCCTTTGGGGAGCGCCCCGGGGTTATTGTCACAGGAGGAGGGCTTCCTCCTGTACCCCAATCTGGGGTCCCTGTCTCTGCTAGCTTGGTTGCTGAGAGGGTAGCCTGCCCCCCCCCTTCAACCTCTCGCTGCCTTCCTCCATCTCCATGGGGCCTTCGTCTTTTCCTACTTGGTTGACTGGCTCACCAAGGGACACATGGCCTCCGAGGTGCAGCAGACCATGGCCTGCACTATCTACATCCTGAAACATTTGGGGTTCATGATAAACCACCCCAAGTCTCACCACCTCCCGATACAGTGTCTGGAGTTCATTGGGGCAAGGCTGTACATAGTTCAGGCCAGAGCTTTTCTCCCCTGGCAGGGCCAACAGTCTCAGGGCACTGGAAACAGATTTCTGCACCAACCCCTGGAGTCCCTGCAAAGGGAATGCGATCCAATTTCTCCCTCGTTTGTTGTTGTAATACACTGCAACTTGGTTGTTGGTCTGAATGAGTACCGCTTGTTCGGTCAGCTGGGAATGGAACATACGAAGAGTATTGGCAACTGCCTGAGTTCTAAGAGATTGATGTGGTAAGTGGCTTCCCTGGGGAACTATAGGCCTTGCATAGTGAGACCGTCGAGATGAGTCCCCCAGCCCTGTTTGGAAGCATCTATCATCAGGGTATACTGTGGTGAAAACATCGGAAAAGGTAACCAGATGAGAAGATTTTGAGGGGTTCACCACCACTTGAATGAGTCCACAAACTGAGGCGTGTTGGTGATCTTGTCTGTGAGATGACCCATTGACTGCTTCTACTAATTTGAAAGAGTCCACTGTGCTGATCGGATGTGAATTCGAACATATGGGACGACATGGTCTGTGAAAGTCATGTGCCTTAAGAGACTGAGCATGTCTTTTGTACTGATACGGGATCGGCTTTGACAGTGATTTGCCAGGTCGATGAGACGATGGAGTCAGTCTTCTGGAAGAAATGCTTGAGCTTCTGTAGCAACCAGAAGCACCCCGATGAACTCCAGTGTTTAAGCTGGAGTGAGATGGGACTTTGGGTAGTTGACCACAAAGCCCAGATGTTGAAGTACCGAGATGGTGCATTGGAGAGACATGGTCACTACATGAGGGGAATCTCCTTTGATTAGCTAATTGTCTAAGTAAGGAAAGACAAAGATGCCCAGAGTGTGTAGGTAGGCCGCTATGACTGCAAGACACTTTGTAAAGACTCTTGGTACAGTTGCCACTTCAAAGGGTAGAACATGGTACTGGTAATGACGTCCCTAGAAGAAAAACCCAGAGGGATTTTCTGTGGGAGGGATGTATAAGGATGTGAGTGTAGGCATCTTTGAGATCTAGACAGCAGAGCCAGTCTTTTTCCTGTAGATAAGGAAGTAGGGTTCCTAGGGAGACCATTTTGAACTTTTCCCAGACTAAAAACTTGAGATTCCTGAGGTCCAGAATAGGTCTGAACCCCCCTGTCTTTTTGGGGATGAGAAATTAATGGGAGTAAAACAAGAGGCCTTGTTGAGGAAGTGGAATTTCCTCTATGGCTCCCTGTGCTAGCAGGGTGACTATTTCCTGCTGACAGAGTGCAGATGATCCATGGGGAACTTCACTATAAAAGAAAGTGGGGGGCAGACCCTGGAAATTGGGCCGATATCTTCTGCTCACAATTTTTAGAGTCCAGGGTTCTGATGTAATAAGAGGCCGTCTGTGGGCAAAGTGGACTAGTTTGCCTGCAATGTGGCAGGAGAGGGAGTCCTGTAAGGGTAGACTGGCTATGCTCTCGAGGAAGCAGTCAAAGAATAGTTGTAGGCTGCACCTGCGGAGCTGGTTGAGGTTTTGGAGTCTTAGGCTTCCTGGGCTGACGTGGCCCCTGCTGTTTCTGATGTGGCTGTTGAGGCCGATAAGAAGAATAACACGGGTAGGAAGGGTAATACTTCTTCCTAGGATAGAAGGGCTTTTTGGCAAGAGCCTTCTTTTTAGTTGGATCAGCTGTCTTTCGAGACATGAGTTTCATGCTGAGATCATCCGTCTATCTCACTCACCTTTTCTCGCCACCCTTTTCTAAAAAGGTTTTCTCCTGCGCAAAGAATATTAGCAAGTTTATCTTGAACCCATTCTCCTGGCTCCTATACAAACTGCTGCTGCCCTACTGGTGGACTCAAAGGCATCAAAAATGCAGCCCTAGTGAGGAATTTTGAGGTATTCTGACCATGCCTGACCAAGGCCTGATACGGACCTTGTTTGTCAGAAGGCAACAGGGTGGAGAACTCAGCCAGATCTTTAGCTACATCCCTCAAAAATATACCCATGTAAAGCATACAGGAGTTTATCCTGGATGCTAACATAATGGCTTGGAAGCATCAATGGCCAAATGCATCGAGAGTCCTTGACTCTCTTCCTGGGAGAAATCGAGGCATGATTTTTGGAACTCTTTATCTGACACACTGCTGATTCCACGACCAAAGAATGATGTGGTAACCGAGGCTTTTGAAAACCTGGGCAAGAAGAAACTCTATAGAGAGTATCCAGTCTCTTGCTAATTGATGGAACCATCAAAGGGACGTCCCACATACGAATCATGAGGCCTTGAAGGATATGATGTATGGGTAGTGTAGCAGCCTCCTTATGTGTCAAGAGCATTGAAGAATTTCAAGCTCTTCAGCCCTCTGTTCGGTCTCTGTGGTCACCGTCACCGAGAATGCAGCCACCATGTCCCTGATGAAATCTTGAAAGGACATATCCTCGGGCGGTGATCTACGCCTCTCATGCGGTGGAGAGGGGTCTGAAGGAATGTCCAGGAGATGTCTGGAATCGATAGACTCAATGTCCGATTCCGAGGAAGTGGAATCAGAACTTGGTAAAAGGTTGAAATAGAAGCCATGGTACTGATGGTCATTATGTTGGTCCGATGTAGACATCCGGTCTCGGAGCCGATGCATCAGAACAAAGGTGTCTGGAGCTCGGTGCACCTACTGTCTCCAACGGCGTTATTGGCTCCAAATGCAACAATGCTGGTTTCGTCAGCAATGCCATGGAGTGTCTTAATGCACCAACACTGAAGTCGGGCATTGGGTCCATGGATCCTGAGGGCTAAGGCACTACTGCTGCCAGAATAGTAGCCAGACTCGATAGCCTGGACATGCTCATCGAGGGAGACTGGAGGTGGGCCCTGCGCCACCATCCCAGAACATGGGGCTCTGCGCCACCATCCCAGAACACATTACCGGGAGCTCCACAGAGGAAAATGCCTCGGGAGCATCCCAGAGCCCCTCCAGTGCTTTGGAGGAAGTATCGTCCTGCTGGGGCTGCTTTGCTGGCCAGTCCAAGTCCATATCCCCTATTGGGAAGTGTATGTGTTGATGCCATGAATCTGTATTAGACGTCTACACCGAGGTCTTCGATACCTGTTCTGCGGACTCCGATATCAAAGTCTTCAATACCTTTCCTGCCTCTGTGGAGGACTTGTATTTGGGCTGTAGGATGTATGGGAACCATGCGACGACCACCACCACAGCGACAGTGTGGAGGTCACCGAAGAGTGTGCTGAAGTGGCCAAGTCTGATGGAAACAGCTTTACCTGTTGTTCATAGTTTTTAAGTCCTCTCCTGGTCATCTGATGACACAGGGGGCAAGCCGAAGCATTATGGTCCGGGCCCAAACACTAAGCACCAGTCGTGCTTATCTGTAGCAGAAATAGGCATCAACACTTGGTGCATTTTTTAAAAAAGGCTATGTGATTTCTCCATAGCTGAGAAGACTACCGAGGCAAAAATCAAAAGAGGTAATGGCAGCCTAGGCCAGCCAAGGACACAGCAACGCCACAACTGAAGTAACAATTCAAAGGTAAAATGAAGAAAAAAATAAAAGAAATCCAAAAAAGAAAGAGACCAGGGCGTCTGAGACAGCCTGGGACTAATGGGAAGGCAAGCATGATGTACCCAAAGGCACTTAGCCCTTACCCTGCTGGTAAAATTAGTCTATGTCCTGTTGGCTCTGTGGAAAAAAAAAGACAACTGAAGAGAATTGCTAGGAAGGCAGGAAGGCATGCAGGCAGGAAGGCATGCATGCAGGAAGGATGCTCCGAAAAGCATTCCTATTGGATGCTGGGAAGTGTTCCCATGTCGGGCTCCATCGATGCCAACGTCACCCATGTGAAGGCTGCATTCCTGCTTGTTCCTGGAGATAAATGTATATTTGGCGGCATGCACAGTGTGAAGTGAATTTAATTTAATTTAATTTAATTAGCGCGTTTTTATATACCGCACCTTCCAATGATCAGTTGTGGTTTACATGGAACAACAGTTAAACAAGCAATGCTGTTTTTACATATAACAATGGGCGATTACAAGAAAATCAAACTTACAATTAAACATGTTGTAAACTATGTGCAAGAATTCAAACTTACATTTAACAGGTTGTAAACTATGTACAAAGAACGTATTTTAACTATGTACAAGGTATGTCTATTTTCAAATCATTGGGATGAAGTTCTAGCATCAATTTCAGTTCAGAGGAGGGTCATGTCAGCTGGTGAAGCTATCCTTTTTCTTGTTGAAGAGGTGGGTTTGACAAAGATCCATAGTGTATTGTGAATAAATGTGTTTTAAGTTTTTTCCTGAACTCCATGATTTGAGGTAAGGATCTTAATTCCGGGGGAATGTTGTTCCAAGTTATAGGGGCAGCATGGGAGAATGCTTTCTTGTTTGTTGATTTTTTGGCCTTTATAAATTCCTTTGGTGTTATTAGTTTATTTAGTTGGTCTCGTCTTTGGTGGTTATGATTGGGTTCTTTATTGATAAGGTTATTTAGAGTAATTGGAGCTGTGTTATTTAGGACTTTGTAGATAGTTAAAAGAGTTTTATATTGAATCCTGCATTGAATCGGGAGCCAGTGTAGGTATTCTAAGATTGGTGTTATATGGTGGAATGGTGGGGCGTTCATTATGGTCCTGGCTGCTGCATTTTGTGCTAGTTGGAGTTTTTTTAAGTTATGCTTTGTTACGCCTAGTAGAGTTAAATTTGCAAAGTCGAAATGGGGGGTTATAATGGCTTGAATTATACGTTGAAAATCCTGTAAGTGGATTAGGGGGCGGAGTTGTTTTAATACTTTAAGTTTAAAATAAACTTTTTTTGTTATATTTCGTATATGTGTGTCCATACTGAGGTGTTTGTCTAGTATTACTCCTAGGTAACGTATTTCATCTTTTATTTTGATGTCATTATTTTGCAGAGTAATGTGTGATGGGGGAATGTAAGTTGTGTTTTTAGTTACTATTAGGGCTTCTGTTTTAGCGTGGTTAATGAATAAGTTGTTTTCATTTAGCCAATTGTTTATTTCATTGAGGCAGGTATTAATAAGTAGTGTTGGGATATTAGGTATTGTGAATGGGACATACATCATTATGTCGTCCGCATAAAGATGGTAGAGGACATTGAATTTTTTAAATATATAACAGATGTGTTTTAGGTAAATATTAAATAGAAGCGCTGACAGTGCAGAGCCCTGGGGGAGGCCTATTTCCTGGTTGTAAGTTTTTGAAGTGAGGTGAAGTGAAAAGCCATTTTACAAAAAAAAGTTCAGAAAAAGTAGGATCACTTGCGGCTATACATGTTTAAATAGCAATTTTGCTACTTATATGCATAAGTACTGCATTTACATGTTCCACTGAATCAAGTGTAAATGCTGATGTGAGAATTCTCAGTTGTATGTTTATCACCATTCTAAAACATGGAACAGGGGTATACAGATAGAGAACAGTCCCCACCTGAGCAGTACTGCAACGTAACTACCCACGCAATATTCAATACCCAATACGCAAACTCAGTACCCAATCAACCCAACTAGACTCACGAAAGCACCCTCTTGCTAAATATAACCATCCAAATGCGATGTCTTAATGTTGTTAAATACCCTCATGTTAAATGTTGTAAAGCACTCACATGTTAAATGTAATCCCTATTGTGATGTGATGTAACCACTTCGTTGCTGCTCATCTCCGGATCTCCTACAGCTCTCCCGACGAGGGATAGAGCCTCTCCGAGCATCTCACCGCCTCCACGTGCACCATCCGCCCAATCGGGGCCTTCTCAGCAACACATTTAAGCAGCGCTACTTCGGCGCGAGCTCCTCTTCGTTGCTGCTCATCTCCGGATCTCCTACAGCTCTCCCGACGAGGAATAGAGCCTCTCCGAGCATCTCACCGCCTCCACGTGCACCATCCGCCCAATTGGGGCCTTCTCAGCAACACATTCAAGCAGCGCTACTTCGGCGCGAGCTCCTCTTCGTTGCTGCTCATCTCCGGATCTCCTACAGCTCTCCCGACGAGGGATAGAGCCTCTCTGAGCATCTCACCGCCTCCACGTGAACCATCCACCCAATCGGGGCCTTCTCAGCAACACATTTAAGCAGCGCTACTTCGGCGCGGCCGCGCGAGAGGGCCGCGCGAGAGGGCCCTTTGGCGTGGCCCTTAGGTGTGGCACTAACAACAGCCTTAAAAACACCTAAATACCTCCTTCAACAGAAATAACAGCCTTGGATCGATCATCATACAAAGGCACCGAAAGATCCTGAAACCACCATTAAAATATAGAAGAAAATCGACGGCGAAATCAACAGCAGCTTCAACATGATACAGCTGAGCTCCCTGTAGGTCGAGCTCGCTTACCCCTCTGATTCGTCATATCACCATCTCACAGCAAGTATACCTGACTGCAAACTTTCACTTAAAATTTGTATGGCCTTCATCATCCGAAGCTGGTTTAAATATCAATGTTTACTGTTGTCAGTGACCTAATGCTTTACTGTTGCCAGTAATTACGAACTTTTACTATTGCCAACAATCACGCACTCCTACTGTTGTCAGTAATCTGATATTATTATTACCAATGAACCAATTTTCTACTGTTGCCAGTAATTTCATTCATAACCAGTAATTTTAATACATAAACAAAAATTACTGTCGCCAGTAATTTCATCTATAGTCACCATCTGGTCTTTTACTAATACAAGTAAACTCAGATATAATCGCATTATTAAATACTGTCTGACTTACTGTTGCCAGTAACTTCACTCATTGACACTGTCTTTTACTGTTGCAAGTAATCTCAGTTATAATCTCATCAACTTTTGTCTGATTTACTGTTGTCAGTAATTCATCCATAGCCACTGTCTACTACTATTCCAAGTAATCATAGCCATAATCTCATTATTAGCCTTTGCCTGATTCTTATTGTCGCCAGTAATCTCATCCTTAACCTCTGTCTGATTTTTTCTGCTGCCAGTAATTTCATTCATAGCCACTGTATGATCTTTTACTGTTATCACATAACACAACACATTCCAGAAGAAACATGGATCTCACAAAGTATCAATCCTACCTTCTTATCACCATACTAACCATTCACCTAGCTCACATCTATGCACACGAACCAAATCCAACAGCATATAACACCATTCCCATCATTCACAACACATACAAAAACACACCACAACCATACTCATATACACTCAACCAAACCCACCGTCCCATCACCCCCAGACATTCAAGACTAATACAAATAAATCTCCAACAAGACAAACCTAAAAACAGATCTCCCAACACAAACACCATCAGAAAATTCATCCTCATAAATGCAAGATCCATACGAAATAAAATACCAATAATTAATGACATAATCACTGATAAAAAACCCGATATCCTTCTCATCACAGAGACTTGGCTCTCACCCACAGACACAATCCTCCTAAACCAACTTAACACGAATCAATATGACCTTTTCAACTGCCACCGAGAAGCAAAGAGGGGAGGCGGAGCCCTTATCATCACTAAAAAAGAGCTCCAATACTCACTAACAAATGTAAATAACAGACGGTATGGACATCATAAATATACAAAATAAAACCCTTGCACTGTCCCTTATCTACATACCCCCCTCAGCTGACCACAAAAATCTCACCCCCATCCTAGAACTTGCATGTACAGCCACACAGAGAAAACCACTTATCATATTAGGTGATCTGAACCTTCCATCACTTAACCCACAACACACAACCAACTTTATGGATTCCATGAAAGAAATGGGTTACAACCAAATCATACAGACACCTACACACACAAAAGGAAACGCCCTAGACCTCGTATTCATTCCCACCCCATTTAATAAACACCAACTACAATCCTCACCTCTGTGCCTACTTAGTTGGGAACTGTGTGTGAGAGAAAACTGCAGCCAATCTGAGCACTTTTCAAATCATTTAGAATCCCTTCAGCAAAGGCTCCAACGATCCTGTGAGCAGTGAGTGAGAATCAGCTGTGCCTACTTAGTTGGGAACTGTGTGTGAGAGAAAACTGCAGCCAATCTGAGCACTTTTCAAATCATTTAGAATCCCTTCAGCAAAGGCTCCAACGATCCTGTGAGCAGTGAGTGAGAATCAGCTGTGCCTACTTAGTTGGGAACTGTGTGTGAGAGAAAACTGCAGCCAATCTGAGCACTTTTCAAATCATTTAAAATCCCTTCAGCAAAGGCTCCAACGATCCTGTGAGCAGTGAGTGAGAATCAGCTGTGCCTACTTAGTTGGGAACTGTGTGTGAGAGAAAACTGCAGCCAATCTGAGCACTTTTCAAATCATTTAGAATCCCTTCAGCAAAGGCTCCAACGATCCTGTGAGCAGTGAGTGAGAATCAGCTGTGCCTACTTAGTTGGGAACTGTGTGTGAGAGAAAACTGCAGCCAATCTGAGCACTTTTCAAATCATTTAGAATCCCTTCAGCAAAGGCTCCAACGATCCTGTGAGCAGTGAGTGAGAATCAGCTGTGCCTACTTAGTTGGGAACTGTGTGTGAGAGAAAACTGCAGCCAATCTGAGCACTTTTCAAATCATTTAAAATCCCTTCAGCAAAGGCTCCAACGATCCTGTGAGCAGTGAGTGAGAATCAGCTGTGCCTACTTAGTTGGGAACTGTGTGTGAGAGAAAACTGCAGCCAATCTGAGCACTTTTCAAATCATTTAGAATCCCTTCAGCAAAGGCTCCAACGATCCTGTGAGCAGTGAGTGAGAATCAGCTGTGCCTACTTAGTTGGGAACTGTGTGTGAGAGAAAACTGCAGCCAATCTGAGCACTTTTCAAATCATTTAGAATCCCTTCAGCAAAGGCTCCAACGATCCTGTGAGCAGTGAGTGAGAATCAGCTGTGCCTACTTAGTTGGGAACTGTGTGTGAGAGAAAACTGCAGCCAATCTGAGCACTTTTCAAATCATTTAAAATCCCTTCAGCAATGGCGCGCCCGTGCCTTGCGGGCCCGCGCCTGAGGGCCTCGCAAGAGGGCCCTTTGGCGTGGCCCTTAGGCGGTGGACCGTGCGAGACCCACTATCTGCTGCTATATGCTCATTCTGTTCAGCGATATGCTGTTTGTAGTTAATGTAAGGTAATGTAATGTAAGTTATGTACTGTGTTCCCTGTTTGTACTCCTAGTGTTTTGTTGTGATGTAATGATAATGCAATGTATGTTTCCCTCACCTTTGTTTAACTTTGTGCTGTATTAACCGCTTTGATTGAAGGAAAAGGCGGGATACAAAACATGTTAAATAAATAAATAAATAAATTACGGAAGTACCATGGTCAGATCACCACTTAATAACCTTCAATTTAATTTCACTATCCCACACCAACACTGAAACAACTCCAACACCTTATAAATCCCGCTTTACCCACTTTAACAAAGATACTTTCCTAGATACTGTATTACCCAATCTTACAAATAACTCGACTGAAGTCAACACCTTAATAGACCAATGGAACTCAATAATAAAAGAAGTAGCAACTCCCACCCAAGTTTCTCAAAAACAATTCATAAAAAAAAAGTCAGAAAAATGGTTTAATAAAGACCTTTCTAACCTAAAAAAGCAACTAAGAAAACAAGAAAAACGGTGGAGGAAATCTAAAACAAGCGATAATAAAGCTCAATACCTGAGTCTTCTCAACAAATACAAAGACACAATTAATAGATCGAAAAGAGAATATCACACAAAAGTAATAAATATGGCAGTCAACCGCCCGAGAGAATTATTCGCAATTATAAAAACACTAACAAGAACCCAAACTCCAGAACCTGAACAATCAACGATAAGCGCACAAACTCTTGCAACTCATTTTGCTAACAAACTAAGAAATAAATCATCTAGCACAACCATAACACCACCCACGGACTTAAAACCAACCAATAAATGGACAACCTTTCACGACATTGATCAAAAATACCTCCTCAATGTCATATCAATGATCAACACCACTACCTCCCCCCTGGATCCATGCCCCGTATCATGGATAAAAAAACACCAAAACTGAACTGGCTATCCATATACAAAATATAGTAAATCAATCACTATCCCAGGGCATCATGCTAGATGCCCTAAAACTTACATCCTTACGCCCTATAATAAAAAATAATAAACTCAATCCTATAGACCCGAACTCATACAGACCCATAGCCAGCATACCGTTTATTGACAAAGTAATAGAAAAAATCATACAACTCCAATTACAAGATTTTATCGACACACATGCACCACTTGACTCACACCAATTCGGCTTCCGCCCATCTCACGGAGTCGAAACCTTACTAATAACACTCATGGATGACCTCATCAAAGGTACTGACACATGTAACCAAGGTTACATCCTCAAATTCATTGATATAGCTGGTGCCTTTGACAATGTCCACCACAACACACTCATTAACAGACTCCTAAACCTAGGAATAGGAGGAACAATTCTACAATGGTTTATATCATACATTACAAACCTATGAAACCTCTGTGCGTATGATTCCATGTAGTATGTTTTGTATATAGTTACCCCGGTTATCCAAGTTATTTATGCCCTGTTACCTGTAAACTCATACGTGTTAAATGTACTGAGCATTTTGTTCCATGTGAACCGCGCTGATGATGAATAGTGCGGTATATAAGAGACTGTAAATAAATAATAAATAAATTACAAACCAACTGATACGCGTTAAATTAGGCCAAAGCACCTCAGAACCCTTCACACAAGGACAAGGTATTCCACAAGGCTCGGCCCTATCAGCCCTCCTTTTCAACCTGTATCTTCAACCCATCACAAATATATTTAAAAAATATAAAGTCAACCACTACATATACGCAGACGATATCATGCTCACACTACCGATAAACACAAATAATCCCACCTACCAGAACTTACTAAACTGTATCAGTGAAGCAAATACTTGGCTAGAAAATAACCTCAGCATCAACCTAAAAAAAACTGAAGCAATGTTCGTATCAAGAAAACCAGACACTACTCTCCCTGAAACTATAACAATTAACAACACAATAATCCCAGTTAAAAAAGAAGTAAAATACCTAGGCATCATAATAGATCATACACTTAGTATGCTCCCTCACATAAAACAAACAGTGAAAACCATATTCTATAAACTTAGGACCATTCAACACTTACGACCACTACTAGACACACATGACTTCAGATCTGTTATCAGCACACTCATCACTCCACACTTCGACTATTGTAATAGTCTACTTATCGGCCTCCCTCTCACAAATACCAATATACTCCAACGAGCTCAAAACATCTGTGCTCGAGTAACAGCAAAAGCTCGCCTCACTGACCACATAACTCCCATCCTCGCCGAACTACACTGGCTTCCCATAAATAGTAGAATATCGTACAAAATACTCTTAACCACATTTAAACTTATCAACGGCATCTCACCCTCACATCTAGCCACTCTGATACATGCTCCAAAAGAACTTAGAACCCGCAGGCAAAACGCAACCCACTCTCTAGACATAAAAAAATCCATCCGAAAAACAAAAAAAAACACAAGCTCAAGAGCCTTCTCATATGCAGCCCCCACCCTGTGGAATAAACTTCCGCTAAGCCTCCGCAAAATAAAAGATCTCCATATATTCCGGAAAGAACTAAAAACATATCTGTTTATAGAACACTTTATAAATCTTAATGAATCCCCTCCATCCCGCACCCTACACCTCCATAACAATCCTCCTTAACCACAGATCAAAAAGCCTCAAACCTCAATACGCTTAAGAAAAAAAGCAACTCTTACAAACTACGATTAATAATGAATGATTAATGTAAATAGTTACAGCATTACTAGCCAATGTTAATTGTATATAGTTATGAAAAAACACTGTTCCATGTTATTGTTCATGAAAAGTTAATTGTACATAGTTATGAAAAACGCTGTTCCATGTAAAACCATGTTCATTATATGTTAAGTGTAAACCGCCTTTGATCTCTGGAAAAAGCGGTATAAAAGAAAAGCATAAATAAATAAATAAATTGTAGGATAAGGTGGTACACAAATCTGTCTAAATAAATAAATACTTCAAAGGCTCACTCAAGCCACGCCCAAAATACATGTCCTAGAAAATCTCTGCATGCCACTGGGATACATATAAGCAGTGCTTTTTCAAAAATCACTACTTATCTGCATATGCCTATTTACACAAGTACATCAATTTTTTTACTTCTGTAAATGGTGTCTAATCCTTCTAAAATCACCTCCATGGTTATCCATGTTCCACGTTACTGGTAAACCTAGTTGTTTAATATGCATAAGCAGCTGTCTGACTATGCACCTACCAACTTTCTACCAAAGACGCAGGGATTTATGAAGGAAATGTAATGGCCATGACAACTGAATTTAAAAAAATAACTTTGTTGATGTCAAATACAGTTTAGTTATTGTCCTAATATAGTAATTTTTTACACATCTGCAAATTTTACTTCATGTAGACTTATACATACTTTGCCTCACTGGTCAATTGCTCCTGCAGAACCAACCTAAGGATTATATACTATTTGAAGATTATTTCATTATTTTGAGACTGGATTATAGTTACACATTCTCACACTGACTGACTATATCAGTATCCTGGAAGATGGGTACTCTTTTTGGTTACATTTCTAGTAAAGAAGAACATTTATATGGTTAGCTGGACCTCTTGTGTATGCTACTGGAATCACAGCTGAAACAATAGCAGCAAATTCATCAGTCCTTGAAGGAAAGGGCACAGTGAATTTGCATGCCAGGTCCTACTATCACAGCAAAGAACAGAATAGATAGGTGCCATTTTTCTCTGTTTTAGTTCTTCGTAGGCAGTGGAAATGTCAGCTACAGTCCAAGTCCTGATAAAGAAAAACTACAGTCCATGAACTGTAAAGGTTTCAGCTGAGGTTCATTCCTGACATAATGTGTGTAAAACAACCCCATTTGGAGAAAATAGCACTGAAACTATACAGGAATATAAGTACTCTCAGGTGATTTATTTATTTATTTCCAATATCCATGGAACGGGGAGGAGCAAAGATGGCATTGGTCAGGGCTCCTTGAAGTAACTGTATTGAAATGGGTCAGAAGTACAAAGGGAAAGGGTTTTCACAGCCTTCCCGAATCACTAGTACCTCTACGCCGATTTCTTCTGCAACAGGTCCTTTGGACGCTTTTCTCCAATGACCACCTCACTATCCAGTAGCTTCAGGGAAGGTTTCCTCAGCTGCGGGTACGTTGGTACAGGAGTGTTCAGCATCTGCCTCAAGGACTTAATCTTTCTCCCCTGGTATACTGCCGGCCTCGAAGGTGGTGTGTCTTAACCCCACTTGGACGAGGAACCTACAGCGGGAAGAAGTCCCTTAAAGAGGGTCTGCTCCAAAGCTGAGAAGGCTAGGCGCAGAGGCGGTTAGATTGTGTGAACTGTCCGCCTCAGGTCAACGTTCACACTAGCCCATTGTTGGAGCCAGATAGAGGATCAGCAGCAGGGGTTGCTGCAAGTTTGGGTGTCATTTCAGCAGTGGGAAGTATGGAAGCAGCTCAAGATCCTGTGTCTGGACCGAGGGCCTTCACGCTGCAACAAACATCAGATTTTACTCTACAGGCTATTTGGCAAGCAATTGCTTTGTTGGGTGAGGCTTTGTTGCCAAAGGTATCCCTGTTAGCCTCCAAAGTACAAATAAATTCTGTGGCTGTCAAATTGACTGCAACAAAGATTACTGAGGTACAACAGGATGTTTTGGATTTGCAAACAAAAGTGGCTGTTTTGGAGGAACAATCAATGCAGTATGTTAAGAACTTTGGAGCATTAAATGCGAAAATTGAGAACTTGGAGAATTTCTTTCTGGTCAAATAATTTGAGGATTATAAACTCTCCTCATGTTTCAACAGTGATGGCAGTTGATATGTTTAAGAAGTATTTAGTCGATACGTTGACTGTTCCAGTTGATATGATACAACCTATAGTGAAAGCATTTTATTTGTCTAGAGGGAAAAAAATCTGACTCTTCTTTAAAAATTGGTGATCAACCTATAGAGCAGCGGTTCTCAACATGTGGGTCGCGACCCCTACAGGAGTTGCCTCAGGATCTGCCAGGGGTCGCACGTTGCTTCCGCTGCCGTCCACTTCTCGGCAGCGGCAGATTACCGCATCGGAGCCCCGATCGGCAGTCTACATAGAAGTGGGTGAGCTCAGCTCCTACCCGATCCCCCTAAGCAGGCCGATTGCAGGCCCTACGGGACATTTAAACTCTGCAGCCGCTTCCCCCTGCCCACACCGGAGACCCGATCAGCGGTCTACAATGAAGCGGGTGAGCTCAGCTCCTCCCTGATCCTCCGGAGCAGGCCGATCGCAGACCACAGACCAATCAGGGCCTAGGAACTGCATTTTAAATTGTAAGCGCCATCGGGCGCAAAGACAGACCATGATCGGACTAGCCCAGTTACCCCGATCGGTGTCGGGTGAGTGAGAGGGAAGCCAAGCTCCTCCCCAACCAGCGCACCCATGGCCAATCCAGAGGCTTCAAAGGGCTTTACTTTTACCAGCGGCAGCAGGTGCGATTGGAAGACCAGCACATCAATCTCCCCCACAGCCTGCCCTCTGATCGTCATATTGCAGCTGAGAATGTCCTTACTTACATGTTTCCTAGTATACTTCAAAACATATGCTCCTGAGGGGCGGTCAGCGTTGCCCCATGTTCTAGTTTTGAAAGCTTCTCTTTTAAACATTACTGCAGCGACTTAGTCCCACCTGCAGTTATAGTGGAGCCCTTTTTGAAAGAGGCTCTCCCTTTCTCAAAATGTTGCTAGGTTTCTAAGAAATCTAAATCCCTCTTCTCTGCACCATCTCATTCGTGTATGGAGACTTCAGGAACTCCAGCTGCTTCATGGGTCCTTCACATGGACAATTTCCTATATCACTGGTACCCTTACAGTATGTAAAATGGCAATCAGCTAGCTTCTCTGTAGCACTGTCTAAAATTTTGTTTAGATAATACAGCCACCTGCCTATAAAAAAAGGGGAGGTATTTATACAAATTAACACATAACATTCAGGTAACATTGAATGATCCCAGAAAAATCACAATGAGCAAGGAATTACATAAAGAAATTAAACAAATAATTTCAGTCCACAAATGGGGACAAGAAAAAGGAAAAAAAATTACAAGATAAGAAAAAGAGAAACCCAAGAGGCAGGTAGGGGGATAAGCAGCTGCGGTTGGCTGGGGGCCTCACAGCTTCACTATCTCCTCCTTGGAACAGAAACTAAGGAGAAAGATCAGAAAATATTCACAATTTTGAACCCAAAACTCACATTAGTATTCCTGCAAAACAAGCACAATACAATACCCCAGTATGATTTCAGAACAGAAGATACGATCAGGGTAGTTCAGCCAGTGATGATCTCCAAATGAACTCTAGGAACTCAGTCAAGTCCACATCCCCTGACTATAACCTGCCCTGATCACTCCTGGGAAGTGTGGGTTATAGTCAAGGGATGTGCCCTACCCCTACCCGCCTCTTGGGTTTCTCTTTTTCTTATCTTTATAATTTTTTTCCTTTTTCTTGTCCCCATTTGTGGACTATGGTTATGGTAATGGTAATTTTATTTGATAAACCGCCTTTCTGGAACAAGCAAAGCGGTGTACAATATGCAAACTAAGGAAAAGGCTCAGAGCCAAAGAAATGGAAAGGAAGTTTACAATGGTTTCGTGGGAGAAGAGAGAGAGAAAGGAGACAAGACAGAACAAGGAGAGGATACACACAGGAAGGAAATAGAATTTAAGGCGGGTCACACAAAGGGGAGGGAAGGCTGTGGAGAAAAGGTGAGTTTTCAGGTCTTTTTTGAAAGTGCTGTGATTGGACTCCAGGCGAAGGGATGAGGGGAGAGAATTCCACAGGGCAGGTTCTATGAAAAAGAAAGCGGAAGATCGTGTAAATTGCAGATGGGCGAGGGAGGGTAAAGGAAGGGTAAGGCGATTGAGGTGAAAAGAGCGGGGTGTGTACCTGGGGGTGTGGAAAGAGATGAGATCGGCTAGGTATTGCGGAGTATTTGTATGGAGGATATTGTGCACTAGAGAAAGCAGTTTCTACTGGGTGCGGAAGGAGACAGGTAACCAATGGAGGTGGAGGAGCAGAGGTGTTATGTGATCTCGGGGGGAGGAGTGAGTAAGAAGGCGGGCAGCGGTGTTGTTTGTTTAATTTCCTTGCAATATTGAACGAATTAAATTTATCACTGCAAGGACCAAACGCAATGTGCCTAGATTTGTCCGAAAAGATGCAAGTGTTTCAAATGAAACTTCGGCTTTGGCAGAAAAAGTTAGCTGAAATAGAACATAAGAACATAAGAAATGCCATACTGGGTCAGACCGAGGTCCATCAAGCCCAGTATCCTGTTTCCAACAGTGGCTAATCTAGGTCATACGTACCTAGCAGTTTCCCCAAAAGACACAGGTTCTGCAGTGCTTGTACTAGGCCAAGCATTGATATCCTGGGTCCCTTTTTAATAGTGGTTTATGGACCTTTCCTCCAGGAACTTGTCCAAACCTTTTTTAAACCCAGCTATACTAACAGCCCTTACTACATCCTCCGGTAACAGATTCCAGAGTTTGATTACACGTTGAGAGAAGAAATATTTTCTCCTATTTGTCTTAAATAGTTTACCCTGTAGCTTCATTACATGCCCCCTAGTCCTTCTATATTCTGATAGCGTAAACAATTTATCCACGTTTATCCGTTCCACTCCATTCATTAATTTATACACCTCTATCATATCTCCCCTCAGCCGCCTCTTTTCTAGGTTAAAGAGCCCTAACCTTTTTAGCCTCTCTTCATAGGAGTAGCCTTCCATCCCCTTCACCAATTTGGTGGCTCTTCTCTGTACTTTTTCTAATAACTCTATGTCCTTTTTAAGATACGGTGACCAGAATTGCACACAATATTCAAGGTGCGGTCGTACCATGGAGCGATACAGAGGCATTATAACGTACATGTTGCTCAACTTATCCGCTTTCTTTGAAGAAAACGAGATTGTACTTGACACAAAAAATGGAATTATAATTTCTGTCAAACAGCACTTAGAAATGCTAGAAGAAGAAATTTCAGCATATTTTCCAAATTTACCTGGCACACCATTTGCACTTGCCAGAAGTCCATTCACAGTTAAAGTTGAGGATGTTCCTGAGATTGCACAAGAAGAGTTCATTGAACTCATTACCAGCGATGCAGCGAAGAATGATTTTTCTTCAATGTCAGTAATTAAATTCTAGATCAAGTATTTTCAATTCTATCCTGGACTGTGAGATTGTGTTGCGTCTACTTCTTCCGTTTCCAACAACATATCTGTGTGAAACCGGCTTCTCAAGCTTGTTGCTTATCAAGAGTAAATACCAAAATAGACTTGCTGCAGAAGATGATCTTTGTTGTGCTCTCGCAAAGACTGTCGAGAATTTCACATCTTGCGAGAAGGAAGCAAGCACAACCTTCGCACTGATAGCATAGGCCTACTTTTTAGGTTTGACAACGCTAACATTTTTGCCCTTCGTCAGTCTTTTTGAATAAAGCATACTACAAAAATCGACTACAAAATCATAATAATTTCAAAATCAAATATTGTTACTTGTTATTGTGATTAATTACTGTGGTTTAAATAAGTAAATTTTATAAATAAAAACATATTGCAAAGGCCTATAATATATTAATAATTCAACAAATGATTACAGTGACAATGCGTTAACAGTAAAGGAAGAGAGACACATTTGATTTTATCATTGGGGGTCATCACAAGTTGACCAATGGTAAAAGGGGTCACGGTACAAAAAAGGTTGAGAACCACTGCTATAGAGGCTTTAAATCTGTCTGCACTATTGAACTCTCTGTAGAGGAGAGTCCGATTCCTTCTACTCTGTTAATAACTTTTGCATTAGTGCCAGATAGTCTTGACACTTTTTTTTAAGAGGAGAAATTTATTATTTAAAGGTCTGTTAGTACAGATTTATCGTGATTTAGCCAAGGATACTCAGACGGCATAGAGATTTTCTTCTGCTTCATCCTGGAGTTGTCCATCTTAGATGGGGGGGCTTTTTTTCTTAAAACGTCTTTGTAAATGCCTTGTCAAGTATCACAATTATCAGTCGGTTTTGAATATTTTTTTTTTATGAACCTTCCCAGCTGGTAGCCTTCATAAATGCCCGTCGCTTGGAATCTTCCATTGATTCTCCGAATGTTGGCCAGTACTTTATGGATTATATGGACAGTGTCCTTATTTTGTTTCTTGGACGAGGTTCTTTATTTTGGTCCTGCCCTTCTATTTTGAGGGCTAGAGAGAGCAGACATTTGGATATAATTTCTTGTATAGACCTATATGGTGTAATTCTTTGTTCCTGCTCTGATTTCTGTACAAGATGTGAGTATATAGTACTTCTTGGTTTATTGTAAAATGTAAATAAATAAATAAATAAATAAATATATAGATATAGATACACACACCTTTTTTAAACCCAGCTATACTAACAGCTTTTATGACATCCTCAGGTAACGAATTTCAGAGTTTGATTATGCATTGAGTGAAAAAATATTTTCTCTTATTAGTCTTAAACGGGTTATACTGTAGCTCCAGTGTATGTCCCCTTGTTTTTCTACTTTTTGATGGCATAAAGAATGTACTTGTTCCACTCCATTCATTAATTTATAGACCTCTATCGTATCTCCCCTCAGCCATCTCTTTTCCAGGTTGAAGAGCCCTAACCTTTTAAGCCTCTCCTCATAGGGATATCCTTCCGTTTGTTTGTTTGTTTGTTTTTTTATACCGCACCGATTCAAAATCAACTTGGTTTACATAGAACATGAAACAGTAAAACCATCTTTACGTAGAACAGGTATTTTACATAGAACCTAACTTTAAAGAAAAGGTATCAAACAGAACAAGCAGCTAAGTAAACAAACAGGGACATGAACATGGAAGTGGTGAGGGAGATGAACTGGGGGGGGGGGGGCGCATGGGAATTAGGGAGAGAAGGAAGAACTAATTGCTCTCTACTCAGCACAGGTGAAAGGTGACCGCCACTACACAAGTCCTTATTTTATGGTATGTGGTCAAACTAGCTGGAACAGGTGAGTCTTTAAGGCCTTTCTAAAGGTTGATTGATCAGTGATGACTCGGAGTGAGGCAGGTAGGGCGTTCTAAAGGGTTGGTGCATATAAGGAAAAGGCTTACCGGGTCAACCGCTTTGACCCGGTGAAAAGAGGGATATAAATGCAGCTAAATAAAGGCACGATTCTTGGTGGACTGGGCGCATGTCCTTACTGATGAAGGGGTAACCAAAATGTTTGCCATACTCAATCTCCTCATTCTGTTGTCTGGGATGCATAGTAGGATTGCTGCCAATGAGGTCGCAGACAAGTTGTGAAGAATCTTGAAAGTGAGTAGAAGGGCTTTGTAGACCAGACAGCTTGTAATAGGGAGCCAATGCATCAAGATGGGTGAGATGTGTTCAAATCTGGGCACACCCTGGAGTGTGCGGGCAGCTGTGTTCATAGCCAATTGGAGAGGTTGTAGAGTGTGTTTAGGGAGGTCGTGGAGAATAATATTGGTGAAGTCAAAGTGCAGGAAGATGAGCACTTGAAATACTGTGCAAAAATCTGAGGGGTCAAGGAGCGGGCGAAGGTGCTTGAGGGCCCTTATTTTATGGTAAACTGCCTTGATGACGTTTTGTAAATGAACCACTATGCTCAGCTGTTGGTCTAAGGTGACTCCCAGATAGCATACTTGTTGCTTCGTCATAAGCTCAACATCTCTCACCCGCAGGGAAGTTGGTGGAGTAAATGTTTGGTCTCTGTTTATAAATAGGACTTCCGTCTTCCTGCAGTTAACCATAAGGTTGTGTGTAGCAAGCCAATAATGATGGAAAAATCAGGGCTGTCTATAGAGAAAGGGGTGTAGAGTAAGACATCATCAGCATAAATGTGGTAGAGGATATTGAAGGACTGCATTATATCACCAATCGGCTGTATATAGATGTTGAATACTAGGGCCGAGAGAGATGAGCCCTGCGGAACACCTTGAGTTTGCTGGAAAGTGTTTGACGTCTGCATTCCAATGCTAACCTGTTGCCGGTGATCAGTCAAGCAGGATGTAAGCCAGTTGATGGCTGTATTCCAAATCCTTTTTTGCTGTAAGCGGTCAAGTAGACTATGGCTGACCGTATCAAAGGCAGAGGCAATGTCCATGAAGATTAGGATGAAACCTTGCTGTTTCTTATCTAACCCGTTGTGGAGTCTATCTAGGAGAGACACTAGAAGAGTTTCAACCCCATGATGCTGGCGGAACCCATGCTGTTGTGAGTCAAGAGGGGCATGGGAGTCAATGTGGTCCTGGATTTGTTGCTGGACGATCTTTTCTAATATCTTGGTCAGGAAGGGGAGGCTGGATATGGGTCTGTAGGAGCTGATGTCCAAGGGGTCCAGTTTGTTGTTTTTTAGCAATGGTCTGATGGAAGAAGTTTTCAGAGATGGTGGGAAAACACCTGTAGAAAGAGAGAGGTGTATGATTCTGGCAATAGCTGCGCTTAGGTCGGCTCTTGCTTGCTTTATTCAGAATGTTAGGCATGGATCAGCTGGGGAAGTGGTGGTATTAATTCCACAAAATGATGTTCTCTATTTGCTCAGCAGAGTATGGGTAAAATGCATCAAGCTTGGGTATGAGTGTGCCACCTGTAGGAGGGGTAGTACAAGAGAGGATTTACAGCTTCTGGCATCTCTGAGTGAGACCTCGTTGAATTCGTCTTGCTCTGGAAGTGTGAGGCAAAGGCATCTGGGCTTGGGGTATTCATTGGAAGATTCTTATACCGTCCTTTGTGAGGGTTTTGATTAGACTGAAGAGCTCTCGGGGCTTGTTAAAAAAGCACATAAGGATGTTGGAATGGTATTCCTTTCTTTTGTGGTTGACTGCTCTGCGGTGCTCCTGTAGTTTGTTCAAGCCAGCCATATGGTTGAGGTCGTGCCTAGAGTGTTGCCAGCATCGCTCAAGCTTTCTAAGATGTAATAATGATTCACGCAGATCAGGAGAAAACCTAACGGCTGCATGGTTCTTACTGGTGGGCTTAGTGGAGGGTGGTAGGAGTGATGCTTTAGCAAGTGTGTTGTTCCATGTGTCTATTAGATTAATCAAGTCATTGGTGTCAGAGTTAAGATTGTGAAGAGTGTCCTTGAGGAAAGTTTTTTTGTCAAAGTGTCTGAAGCGGCGGAAGGCTGGAGGATTGACTTTGAAGGGCAGTACTTCTGAGTCTGCAGGTATGTGGAAGAGTATGGCATTATGGTCAGACCAGGGGCCAGGGAGGATAAACGGTGGGTCCTGGCTGCTCCAACTGTAGAGTGGGGGAGCAAAGATGAGGTCCAGGGGTTGCCTCTTGAGCGAGTAGGTAAGTGAATTAGCTGATGATAATCCAGTGCTGTCATTACATCAAGGAAGGCAGTGGAGTGCTTGGAAGGAAGTGATAGAAGATTGAAATCCCCTAGAAGCCAGAGCGGTTTGCATTGGGTAATCCGGTTGCATGCTAGGTCAAGGATTGTGTCCAGCTCGTCAGCGCATGAGGATGGTGATCGGTAGACGAGACAAGCTGCTAGGAACTTGTTTGAAATCCGGATACAGTCAAGGTTAGTTGTGTTTTGGGCAAAACAACACTGGAAGTGGAGATTACTTCTGGCAATTATGAGGATACCACCACCTCTCCTATCTACTCTCGGTCAACTAAAGAGATCGTAACCAGATATCCTAAGTTGGTTGGTGAGTACCGTGTCCATGTCAGAAAGCCATGTTTCTGTGACGAAAAGCAAGTCCAGATTCCGAAGTTGAACGTGGTCAATGAGTGCAGGCCATTTATTGCAGATGGAACGAGCATTTATGTGCATGCAGTTCAGGTATTCTGGGTGAGGAGACTTGCATCTGCTGTTTTTAACAGGGGTTGGCAGATTATGTGTATAAGCTGGTGCTGGTGAGCTGCAAGTCGAGTATTTATGGTGTGGAAAGTATCATTATGGTCCCTATGGCCAAGGGGGGGGGGGGGGGGCGATTAGGCCATGCTGTTCTGTGTATGATTTGGACCAAGTAATGAGCTGGGCTAAGCAAAATAGTCGCAACAAGAATGAGATAAACCACTGCATTGTGCTAGACTAATAGTAGAGTTAATGGTATTTCAATAAATTAAACTGTTCACTAAAGGAGAGCTCTTAGGCACTTGTAAGGCGTACCTGATTTAATAGCGGCTGCACGCTGAGCAGCAGGGACAAGTCGAGGTATCTGTGAGATGTGTAGAGCAGGAGAGGTCTGCTGGTTGGTGGACCAGACGGGAGTGAGATCGGCAGCATGGTCCTTGGGTTAACAGTTGCGTTCGAAGTTACTAGGCTAGAAATCAGCAACTAGGTTGTTAGGGTTGGTCTACTCCATTTATTTATTTATTTAAAAGCTTTTCTATATCGCACTATTTAAAATCAGTGCGGTTTACAAGGAACATTTCTTTGTACAAAGCAGGGGGACCTACTTTGCACTTTTAATGAACAGGTATACCAACTTGGATTTAGAACTGGGGGTAACTATATAGACACTAAGCAATTTGTCACTGCGCTGTTAACACGACATGCTTGCTCCGTAACTATATACAGATTTTTCAGTGCATTATATAAAAACTGAGTAAATTGTCACTGCGCTGTTAACGCGACTTGCTTGCTCCGTAACTACGTACATATTTGAATAGCCGCCTTCATTCCCCGCCAAAGGGCCCTCTGACAAGGCCCTCAGCTGCGAGCCCACCAGGCGCTGGTGTGCCTGAAGGCGCTTCTTTTTAAATGTCCAGCGCTGGGCCCCGATTGTCCCGATTGTCCTGAGGTGGAGAGTGGGAGGGGTTTCAGCCTCCCACTCTCTTTCCCGATGCCAATTCCATCCCTTTTACCATTTTGGTGGCTCTTTGTACCTTTTCTAATTCTACAATATCCTTTTTAAAATACAGCGACCAGAACTGCACACAATATTCAAGGTGTGGTCGCACCATGGAATGATACAGAGGTTTTATTCTCCATTCTTTTCCTTATGATTCCTAATATTCTATTTGCCTTCTTGGCCGCCACTGCACACTGGGCAGAGGGTTTCGATGTGTTATCCTCGATTATGCCTAAATCTTTTTCCTGGGTGGTGGTTCCTAATGTGTAATCTTGCATCGTGTAACCATAGTTTGGGTTGTTCTTTCTTAGGTGCATAACTTTGCACTTGTCCACATTAAATTTCATCTGCTATTTGAAGGTCCAGTCTATCAATTTATCAAGGTCCTCTTGCAATTTTTCACAATCCTCTTGTGTTTTAACAACTTGGAATAATTTTATGGAGGAAGCACGTACAGCAGACATTACTATGGCCAGGACTGAACCAGGGCAACAATGCCTTTGGACCCAACTTCCATGTGGCGGGTGAAGCAACGGCACACTTTTGTCATTGGAGCAGGAGGCCATCAATTCCATCACACGGCAACCTTAATAGCAGAAAAGCATCTGAAATGCCTTCTGATTCAACTTCCACTTTCAGGGATCAAGAGAGTGACAATGAAATAAGACTGCTTCCACAATAACCACCAAGCTAACAGAGCTAGGAAGCTCATTTCTCCCCAGGTAAACCGGAAAGTCATCCCCAGGTCCACTCCCGCACACCTCATGCCACCCTAGTTAGCCTGGCATCTCCCCTCTCCACCCACCCAGGTACAAACCTATGTGGCCAAAGATCTTCCTCTTCTCTTTCTCTCATCCCCCCATCCATCCAGCCCAGCTGGCATCTCTCCCTCTCTCTTTCCCTCCGCCCACCAACCCATGAAGTCCTGTATCTTCCCTTTCTCTCCATCCCACATCATCATCTCCCCCCTCTACCGAACCGTTGTAGTCCAGCATCTCCCTATCCCCTCTGCTGCTATGGTCAAGCATTTTCCAGTCCTCCTATCCCTTCTCCCCTCTCCCCCCAAAAACAGTGCAGCATCTTCCCTCTCAATCCTCCCCTCTCCATCAACAATGCATCATCTTCCATTGTCCCTTCCTGCCACAAACATGCAGCTTCTCCCCTTGCCTTGTGTTGTGGAGCCAGCACAAGCAGTGGCAGGGACAAGAGACATGACCACACCAGGCCCAGCAATTCTTGTCTAGTGTATATTCAGCTAGTCTTCTTCCTCAGGCCATAGCAGCAAATGGCACTTAAAATGATTTCACTTTGAGATGCGCAGAACACACAGGGAACTGAAATCATAATAAGAGGCTCAGGTGCTCAGATGTGAAGAAGCAGCACAGTCTTGTAGCACTATACAAATGATAAGTAGTAGTAGTTGAACCAACACTAAACAAGAACTGCCACAGCCGGTGCTATCACGTCTCCTGTTCCAGCCGCTGCTCGCGCCGGCACTACAATACACCTCCCACGTGTTCTCCATGTCTCCTGTCTCTTCATGTGCTGGCTCCACAACACACCTCTTGAATACTTGCGACACACTAATGTGTCGAGACACATCACTTGAGAACCGCTGCTTTAGAGGGATATCGGAGTGGAGGTGTAGCCTAATGGGTAAGAGCACTGGCCTGACAACCCAGAGACAAGGGTTCAATTCCCACTAGCACTCCTTGTGGCCTTGGGCAAGTCACTTAACCTTCCATTGCCTCAGAAAACTCCAAGTTATCAATATCCCTGTTTAATGTGCATTACTAAGTTTACGTTACAATGTAAACCGCTTTAATTGAAATAATAAGGCGGTATGGATGAATGAATGAATGAATGAAAACTAAGTCCCGCACCAGTAATGCATGTGTGGGTTGTGTCCAATGTTCCCTCTAATTTTCTGTAGGCTTTGTGCGCATAAAATATCAGCTGTGCAGCTTTTAAAGGAAGGTTAAATTTTTGTGCGCCACATAACGACACTCGGTGTTTTATACTTTAAAATTTGACTACACGTCAGAATACAGTATGTACACCACATTGATTGCACTAGAAAATATTGTAGAACTTGTGAAAACTGTAAATACACAACAACTTTTAAATTTTAAGACATTTGTGGTGTTTTCTATCAGAATCAGAACTGTAATTTTTGTGCGCTCTGTTGTAAAGTATGTGCGCTCGCTTGGCGAGGTGTGTGCGCGCGCACATGCGCACAGCTTAGAGGGAACAGTGGTTGTGTCCCCCTGCAGTTACTGCGCTTCAACACGACAAAAACGGTCATGGGTGCAACCAACCACCCACTGAAGTGGTGTTAGATATACCCATTGAAGAGACACTGAGGAGACAAATGAATATGGAAATTACACTTACCTGGTAATCAGGGGCGGCCCAAGGGGGGTGCGGGGCCATGTGCGGAGACTCGGTGTGGGGCCTCATTTGCATAAGGGGCCTCATTTGCATACATATTTGCATAATGTTACCATATACTAACTTTTAGTAAACATGCCTCTTAATGAGTGTATGGATAAAGAAAGACTAAAAGATTTCTACATTACTATAATCCAGTACCAACCACCAGGCACATTAGGAACTACTACAAACACTGCCCATTTAGAACCCATAGCAAACCCGCCGTATACTAACAGCACTACCAGGACTCACAAAGCACCATACCCTACCTATCAAAAGGAAAATGCAAATATTAAACCAATACATTTCAGAGAACAACAATACATGACCTACTGGGGAAAGAGAACAAGTGGCAATGTCAAATAGGAATTACATAAACAGAATACCTCAGCTCAGTTACACATGCAGAACACAGACCATCACCAAACAAGGAATCACAATTTAGAAACAGGAAGACAATAATTAAACTGGGAATCCCAAAAGCCAAACTTGGAATGTACAACACTGTAGAAATAAAACTATACATTAATTTGCTCTTGTACTAAACAAAGTGCAGACGTTAATGATGCACGTTTACCAGAGCTGACATATTCCAATTAATAAATACAAAATAAAGAGATATTTTTCTACATTTTGTGCATTTTTTTTCAGCTGCAATTGCTCCAGCCACTTTCTTCTGGTTTCTTCGTGTCTTCTGCTAACTCTCCATCGTCTGCTGTCCATTTGTCCTTTCTTCTCTCTTCTAGTTTGTTTCCATTCTCTCTCTACATCTGCTTTAACATACTAATCTTTCTCCTTTTGCTCTTTCCTCATTCCTATTTCATCCACTCAAATTTTACCCCTCCATCCTCAATCCCCACTTACTCTCCCAATACCCAGCCAATTGCAGATTTTTTATCCCTCCCACACAAAATATTTTTCCCCTCTCCATTTTACTCTCCCAGCCCCATCCCATTCTAATCCTCCCCCAACATCAGCTCCCTTCTAGTTCCAGCCTCACCCAGCATCCATTCCCTTCTAGTCCCTGCATCAGCCCATTTCCAGTCCTAGCCCCCCATCAGCCCATTTCCAGTCCTAGCAACCCCCCAACCCAATACCAGTCCTAGCCCCCCCATCAACCCACTTCCAGTCCTAACCCCCCATCACCCCATTTTCAGTTTAAGCCCCCCTATAACCCATTACCAGCACTGTTCCCTCTAAGCTGTGCGCGTGTGCGCGCGCACACACCTCGCCGAGCGAGCGCACATACTTTACAACAGAGCGCACAAAAATTACGGCTCTGATTCTGATAGAAAACAGACGTCTTAAAATTTAAAAGTTATGATTGTAATTACTAGAAATTTCCCGCTTCATTTAGTAATCGTCTATTTTCATTTAATTTGATTAAAATCAATGTGGTGTACATACTGTATTCTGACGTGTAGACAAATTTTAAAGTATATAACTCCAAGTGTCATTATGTGGCGCACAAAAATTTAACCTTCCTTCAAAAGCTGCACACAGCTGATACTTTATACGCACACAGCCTACAGAAAATTTAGAGGGAACATTGATTACCAGTCCTAACCCCCCCATCAGCCCACTTCCAGTCCTAACCCCCATCAACCCATTTCCAGTCAGCCCCCCATAGCCCATTGAAAGTCCTAACCCCCCCATCAGCCCACAGCCCATTACCAGTCCTAACCCCATCAGCCCACCTCAAGTCCTAACCCCTCCCCATCAGCCCATTTCCTGTCCTAGCCCCCCCATAGCCCATTATCAGTCCTAACCCCCCCATAGCCCATTACCAGACAGCCCCCATCAGCCAACAGCCCATTACCAGTCTTAACCCCCCCATAGCCCATTACCAGTTCTAACCCCCCCAACAGCCCACAGCCCATTACCAGTCCTAACCCCATCAGCCCACCTCAAGTCCTAACCCCTCCCCATCAGCCCATTTCATGTCCAAGCCCCCCCATAGCCCATTTCATGTCCTAACCCCCCCATAGCCCATTACCAGTCCTAACCCCCCATCAGCCCACAGCCCATTACCAGTCCTAACCCCATCAGCCCACCTCCAGTCTTAACCCCCCCATCAGTCCATTTCCAGTCCTAGCCCCCCATAGCCCCTTACCAGTCCTAACCCCACCCAACAGCCCACCTCAAGTCCTAACCCCTCCCCATCAGCCCATTTCCTGTCCTAGCCCCCCATAGCCCATTACCAGTCCTAACCCCCCCCAACAGCCCACAGCCCATTACCAGTCCTAACCCCCATCAGCCCACCTCCAGTCTTAATCCCCCCAGCCCATTTCCAGTCCTAGCAACCCCCCCAACCCATTACTAGCCCCCCATAGCCCACTCCAAGTCCTAATCCCACCAGCCCATTTCCAGTCCTAATCCCCCATCACCCAATTTTCAGTTTAAACCCCCCCATACCCCATTACCAGTCCTAACCTCCCCATTAGCCCACTCCCAGTCCTAATCCCACCAGTCCATTTCCAGTCCTAATCCCCCCATCACCCAATTTTTAGTTTAAGCCCCCCCATAGCCCATTACTAGTCCTAACCCCGCCCAACAGCCCACCTCAAGTCCTAACCCCTCCCCATCAGTCACACGCGCCGGCTTTCAGAGCGCGAAGGAACTAGTTTCCCTTTCGCGGCTCTCTTAAGCCCGCGGGGGCTGATGGGAACTTTCCATCAGCCCCCGCGGGCTTAACAGAGCAGCGGGGGAGAAACTCTTCCCTCGCGCTCTGAAAGCCGGCGCGTGTGACTGCAGCTGCAAAGAGAGAGGTGATACAGGGGAGGGCAGGCTCTGCTGGGCAGGGGGGGCCCCGCGGCACACTCGATTCTGCCGCGGCGGCCCCGGCAGTGGCAGCAGACAGCTTTTTTTTTTTTTTTTTTTAATTTTACTTTTAGATCAGAATGTTTTTTGCGCGGGGCCCCCTGAAACGCGGGGCCCTGTGCAAAAAACATTCTCACTAAATGGACGGGCCGGCCCTGCTGGTAATTGTTGTTCCTGGAGGGACTCCAGTTTAGTCCTCCACCTCTGGGTAGTGCACCTCCTCCTGCAGCATGGAGACTGGACCAATCAGAATCTTGCCCTCACCAGCTGTATGCTGCTGGAGATCCCTTCAGCCCCAGTGAACTATTGACAAAGCAGACTTAAAGAAGCAACACATGACTAGGTAAAAACCAACTAACCATAACTGTAAACTAGTAAGGTGAAACATTAACCTTAAATTATCCACCTGACCCCCCCCCCAAAAACGAGGAAGCCAGCATTCCACACTTTGCTTCTGCCCCATCACCCCAGAATAAGTGATAGACACAGCAGCAGACTAGGAAAGAAACAGAAAGGGAAAGAAAGACTGGGCATGGCCAGAGTCTCCAAACATGAACCATACTGTGTTCTGCCTACCGGAATCATCTCTTTTCGCAAACACGGCATCCTTCAGAAAGAAACTCACTCCCGGGTGGGAATGAGGACTAAACTGGAGTCCCTCCAGGAACAACAATTACCAGGTAAGCGTAATTTCCATTTCCTGATCGGTCCTCCAGTTTAGTCCTCCACCTCTGGGATGTAAAAGAGCAGTTTTCATTGGGTGGGACCTCTCCAACCGGCACGCAATACTGCCGATCCAAAGCATGAATCCCCCGCCGCCATAAAATTCAGACAGCAGTGCTTGCTGAAAGCATGAAGAGACGACCAGGTAGCATCCCTGCAAATTTCCACTGGCGGAACTAAGCTGTGCTCCACCCACGACGTCGCCTGCACCCTAGTAGAGTGTGCCCGTAATCCCACCGGAACCGGACGCCCTTGCAAAATATATGCCGACGCAATTGCCTCCTTAACCCATCGGGAAATGGAAGCCTTTGCCGCCGCTTCTCCCTTTCACACACCGCCAAACAGCACAAAGAGACGGTCCGACTTACGGTAGGCTTCTGAGACTTTTAGGTACCAGCGCAACACCCGTCGGACGTCCAGACGATGCAAGCCCCGGTCCATGGTCTGTTCCGCCCCTGAGCTGAACACTAGAAGGAAGACCGACTGGTTCAAATGAAACGGAGAGACCACCTTAGGCAGAAAGGATGGAATCGGCCTTAAAATTACCCTGTCTCTAGAAAAGGACAAGAACGTCTCTCTGCACGACAGCGCCTGCAACTCTGAAATGCGCCTCACAGAACAGATGGCCACCAGGAACACCGTCTTCAACGTTAAATCCTTAATATATGCCTGGCTCAGGGGGTCAAAGGGTGTCTTGACCAAGGCCTCCAAAACCAGATTCAAATCCCATGGCGGTACACACACTCTGTGCGAGGGCCGAAGCCTGAACACCGCCTTAAGGAAACGCTGCACATTCGCGTGCAAACCCAGAGGTACCCCCTGAATCCTGCCCCTGTAACAAGAGAGAGCCGCCAGCTGGACCTTCAAGGAACTGGCGGCTAACCCTTTCTCGAAACCGTCTTGCAAGAAACCGAGTACCACCGGAACGGAAGCCGTTGCCGCCCGGATTTGCCGTCGGGAACACCAGTCCTCAAAGATCCACCACACGCGCACATACGCGAGAAATGTGGAAGGCTTTCTTGCTCGATGATCGCTGCCGAATAACCTTTTCTTTTCAACCTCGCCCTTTCAATGGCCATACCGCAAGCGAAAATCGATCCACCTGGGGCATTCTCAGGGTCCCTGAACTAGCAGAGCCACCGATGTTGGAAGCCGCCACGGCTCTCCATCGAGCAGGCGAACCAGATCTGCATACCACGGGCGCCTTGGCCAGTCCGGGGCCACCAACAGTACCATCCCGTGGTGCGCCTCGATGCGCTAAACCACCCGGCCAATAAGTGCCCACGGTGGGAAGACATATAGGAGCCCCAACGCCGGCCAGGGCTGAATGAGAGCGTCGATGCCTTCGGACATCCTTTCCCTCCGTCTGCTGAAAAACCGACTTGTTTTTGCCAGCTGAAAGGTCGCCATGAGATCCATTATCGGCGAACCCCACCTGCGGACAATTTGCGCGAACAGCTGTGGATGAAACTCCCACTCTCCAGCGTCCACCCGCACCCTGCTGAGGAATTCTGCCGTCACACTGTCCTTTCCTGTGATATGTGCTGCCGAAATGGCCTGCAGACAAGGTTCTATCCACAAGAACTCCTCCTCTGCCTCTTCCTCCATGGCCATACTTCCTGTTCCGCCTTGTCGACTGATGTAGGCCACCGTTGCCGAATTGTCCGAGAGAACTCTAACCGCTCGACCCTTCACTGACCTCTCGAACACCTGCAGCGCTAGGAACACCGCCCGCAGCTCAAGGCGGTTGATCGACCAAGAGGCCTCAAGGGGAGACCAGATCCCTTGCGCGAACTGGCCCCCACAATGGGCTCCCCAGCCCGAAAGACTCGCATCCGTCATCAGAGGGAGCCAATCTGGTTGTTTCAATGGCATGCCCGCTTGCAGGGACTCTGGGGACAGCCACCACTGCAGGGCTCGTCTGACCCGCATCGGGCAGGGAAAGCGTTTGTTCAGCGAGTCCGTCTGGTTCGAACAGCATCGCAGCAATGCCCTTTGTAACGGTCGCATATGAAACATGGCCCACGGCACCACTTCCAGAGTTGCCGCCATGGTCCCCAACAGCCGTAGGTACCACCATGCCGTCGGTGCCGGAAACCCCAAGAACCTGCACACGAGCTTGCGTAGGATCTGCGCCCGGCAATCTGGCAAACATACCAAGCCTTTTGAAGTGTCGAAACAAACTCCTAGATATTCGAGCGTCTGCGACAGCGCTAAGTGACTCTTTGTTGCATTGACTACCCAACCGAGACTCTATAGAACCTTCACCACTCTGTCCATGGCTTGCACACTCTCGACCTTCGATTTTGCCCAAATTAACCAATTGTCGAGATGGGTGGACTAGAATTCCCTCTTTTCGTAACGCCGCCACCGCCACCACCACCATGATCTTGGTGAAAGTGCGCGGGGCCATAGCCAAACCGAACGGCAACGCTTGTAACTGATAATGGCCCCACGGGAAGGCGAACTTCAGGAACCTTTGATGGGCCCCCCTGATCGGAATGTGCAAGTAGGCCTCCGCGAGATAGAGTGACGTCAAAAACTCTCCTTGACGCACCGCCACTAATGATGGATCTCAGGGTTTCCATGCGGAAATGAGGAACCCTCAGACAATGATTCACTCCTTTGAGATCCAGAATAGGTCGGAGAGACCCATCTTTCTTTGGCACCACGAAATAAATGAAGTAGCGATCTACCCCGAGGTCTGAGACAGGTACAGGAACTACCGTTCCCAAGTTTAACAGTCGATCTAACATTAGCCGAATCGCTAGAGCTTTTTGCCGCCCTTTGCTGGGTGACAGAACAAACGCGTCCCGAAGCGGGCAAGCCAACTCCAGCGCATAGCATTCTCGAACTATCTCCAACACCCACTGATCTGATGTTATTTGGACCCAGGCAGGAAGAAACTCCCGAAGCCGACCTCCTATCATTTGGCTTCCTACCGGGGTCCGCCTCTTTTCATTGAGGCTTTCAGTTGAAGGAGGAGGCCGAGGCTGCCGCGAAACCTCTGCCTGCCCTGCGAAACCCACGAAACCCCTGGGCTCTGTAGGCAGACCTGCCGCGTTGAAATCCTCCCAAGCGGAAAGTCCAAAATCTTCTGAAGTCTCTAAACTGACCACGAGCGGGCGGAAAGGACCTCCCCTGCTTAGGCTTATCCTCCGTGAAGAAAAAACCTTCAAAAATGTGATGACACTCAAAAGGCACAAGAGAAAAGTCAAAACATATGTAATGCCTGTGTATCCGTTTAGCAAACAAACACTACTCAAAGTAACAAAATAACATTTCAGTCAAACAAACAGTTTTTCTGTCGGGATCCGCCGACCTGAGATGGGGAGAGGAAAAACTCCCCTCTCTGCGTCGGCAGAAGCCTTTTTTTTATTTTTTTCAAAACAAAAAGGAATAGTAGTGAGAATCACTTATCTGATGGTGAACCAAAAGGGCAGCAAAATGGCAAAGCAGCGCCATGCATGTTTCGAGCCCAAAAAGGGCCCTGTATCAAGCTGATTCCTCAATATACGCGCCCTTAAAAAACGCCAAATGCAACAGGCAATTTAAAGCACCAAAGAAAGCTCTGAATGGCTGCTGAAAAGGAAACGTCACCAAAAAAAGTCACAAAAAACGTCAACAAAGACGTCACCAGAAAAAAGGGGGGGGGGGAGAAACTGAATGACATGACTTCAGTAAAATCCAAAAAGGGGGGGGCAAGGGATGATCAAAGTAAACTCCACCAATCACATTCTAAATTCAATCCCGTAGGAAGGCTGTTTGAAGCTGAAAAATCCACCGTTGTTCACAGCGTTGAAGTGTCTGCTCCCGATCACCACCCCGGGGATCCAGAGGAACGGAATCAATTACCCTCCAACGTAGATCCGCAAATGTATGTTGATGTTGAAGACAGTGCTCTACTATGGGAGCTGAGAGAGTCCTGGTGGCCAATCGGGAGGCATGTTCGCCCAGACGAATCCGAACAGGGCGGATAGTTCTGCCAATGTAGGACAAGTTACAGGGGCAGGTAATTATATACACCACAAAGGGTGTTAGACAGGTAGAATGACCTGTAAAAGAAAAAGACCTGCCCGAAAGCGGATGCGACCAGTGAACACCCTCCTCAGTAGTAGCACGACGTTCATCAACAACAGAAGGAACCGGTGGAAGGACCGCACGTACCAAGCGATCCCGAATATTCCTGCCCCTAGTATAGGCCAAACGAAGGGGTTTTTGAAAACATGTGTGTACACGTAAAATCCCCCAGTGTTTCTTCAAAAGAGCAGTGACAGATGAAGTATATTGCATAAAAGGAAGAACCCCAGTTACCTTGTCCAACTCTTCTTGCCGAGGGGCACCAAAGGGGGATGCAGATAAAGATTCAGGGCCATCCAAAAGCCATTCCCTATGGGAAAACCGGGCTCTTGTGTACGCCCGACGGATCACTGCCACGGGGTAGCCACGATCCAGAAGGCGCGCGCAAGGCACGTGCTTGATCCTTAAAATCCTGCAAAGATGAACAAATCCGGCATAGCCGCAAAAACTGATCCACTGGGAGGCCCCTTCGCAAAGAGGAGGGATGATGGCTGTGGTAACGTAAAAGGTTATTCCGTTGGCTCGGTTTCCGGAATAAAGAGGTGGTCAAAATGTCCCCCTGTTTTTGAACCAAAACATCCAAAAATTCCATCTTCTGGATATCAACATGTGAAGTAAACTGGATGTTAGGTTGATGCTATTCAACCCAGCCCCACAAAAAGAGATAACTGGTCACTAGTGGAGGACCAAAGTAAAAAAATGTCATCCAGGAAGCGGAGCCAAAGACGAACATGCTGAAATGCTGGAGCTAAATAGATGAAACGTTCCTCCATGTCAGCCAGATACAAAGTGGCAATTGAGGGCGCTACTGTGGCTCCCATCGCCACCCCATGACATTGTTGGTAAAACTGGCCTTGGAAAACAAAATAGTTTCTTGTCAATACCACGCGAGTTAAGTCCAAAAGGAAGGATTTGGGGATCTGAGAGGGTGCTGTAGTAAAGGCGGATTCCAGCAGGGACAAGGCCTCCTCCTGGGGAATATTGGTATACAATGCTACTACGTCCAATGTCACCAGAAGGCAATCTGCCAAAGACCCAGAAACAGCAGACAAAAGAGTCAAAAAATGTGAGGTGTCCCGCAGGTAAGATTTGACCTGTCGAGCTTCCTACCGCAGGAAAAGATCACTAAATTGAGATAACGGTTCAAGGATGGAACCTCTGCAGGACACAATAGGGCGTCCCGGAGGGTCTGATAAAGATTTATGTACCTTAGGGACTGTGTAAAATACCGGAATTCTAGGATGACGTTGTTGCAAAAAAGATGCTTCCCGCGAAGTAATCCAACCACGGAGCTGTGCGTCTTCCACTAGAGATTTGATCAATAATTGCAATTGTGGTGTGGGATCAACTGGCAGAGGTTTATAATATTTAGGATCGGACAATTGGGACAAAGCACCCTGTATATAAGTTGTGCGAGTTTGAATTACCACAGCTCCACCTTTGTCAGCCCCACGTACAACCAAATCGGTATTAGTGACCAATTCATTAAGGGCAGAACGTTGAACATTAGAGACATTAGAAAACTGGTGTGTAAAGGACTTCTCATACTCCGATAATTCTTGTAATACCAAAGACTGATAGACCGATATAGCGGGGTCCGTCAAACCCGGAGGAATCCATCGAGGAGGTCGCACAATGGAGCCCTCAATATTGTCCTGTCCATGAAAATAACAAAGGATTCGTAACTTCCGAAAAAAACGAAATAAGGCAATCCTCATCTCAAACGGGTCATAGGAGACCGTAGGGATAAACGAAAGACCAAGATCCAAAACATCCAACTGCGCTGGGGTTAAAGCCACCCCAGAGAGATTTAGGACTGCTGTTGACGGCGGGTGCGTTGTCTGGTGTTTGGGGGCTCCCAACGATCATCGGTATAAGGCCGGCGGGTGCGTCCCCCTCCCCGTCGGCCTCCCCAAAAACCCCACGAAGGGTTAAGAAATCCAGAAAATTTTTTACCACTTTTGGAGCCTTCACTCGAATCTGTATCTTCCGAGGACTCAGCAAACGTAACCCGCTTGTCCGGGCAAGAATCAGAGTTATCAGTGGCTCCCCCCGGCGATTTTTCATACATCCAGCGATATACCTGGTCAGCCTCAGTCATTCTTATCCCTCAAAAACTTGTTGGACTTAAAGGCCCGCAGGTTATCAAAGAAACTTTGAAGTTGACGATCCATGTCTTCCAGCTTAATGGAAAAAGTCTCCTCCCCCAAGGATTGTTGAAGAGAAGTCTTCATATCAGATACCTCCTGAGAAATGGATGCTTCCTCTAGTGTAGTCCGATCAATAATGAGAGCTATCAAATCGAAACTGCATTTATTTAAAATGCAGTTCCATTTGGAAACAAACTCAGTATCCGATGAAAACAATTTAGGAGCTCTCGGCATCCGAAAGCCCTGAGGTATAATACGTGTTTTCAAATATTGGAGCATGTCTGCCCTGTGAAGTTGGGCCCGGATGCCCCTTTTTCGTAAAGATTTAAGTTGAGAAAGCATTGGGGAGCGTTTCCATCTTGTGTCCAGATCCAGTGCAGGAGAGGAGGCTGGTTCTGTGGCTGGCGGCTCTGCGGGCACTCGGCTGACGTCATCACCGGGTCCTGGTAAAAGCCCTTGCCGACTTGTGCTTCTCGGGAGCGTTTCCATCTTGTGTCCAGATCCAGTGCAGGAGAGGAGGCTGGTTCTGTGGCTGGCGGCTCTGCGGGCACTCGGCTGACGTCATCACCGGGTCCTGGTAAAAGCCCTTGCCGACTTGTGCTTCTCGGGAGCGTTTCCATCTTGTGTCCAGATCCAGTGCAGGAGAGGAGGCTGGTTCTGTGGCTGGCGGCTCTGCGGGCACTCGGCTGACGTCATCACCGGGTCCTGGTAAAAGCCCTTGCCGACTTGTGCTTCTCGGGAGCGTTTCCATCTTGTGTCCAGATCCAGTGCAGGAGAGGAGGCTGGTTCTGTGGCTGGCGGCTCTGCGGGCACTCGGCTGACGTCATCACCGGGTCCTGGTAAAAGCCCTTGCCGACTTGTGCTTCTCGGGAGCGTTTCCATCTTGTGTCCAGATCCAGTGCAGGAGAGGAGGCTGGTTCTGTGGCTGGCGGCTCTGCGGGCACTCGGCTGACGTCATCAACGGGTCCTTTCTTCTTATCTTGATCTCACACGGCGCTAGCCGTCGGCGCGTTTTCAAAGGGGCGCGTTTCTAAGGGGGTTGTCTGGCCCCTTGTGAGCCCCTTTGGAGCCATCTTGAAGCCCTGGTGTTAGAGTTGGGGCATGCCAGGTGGTAAGCGCAAGAAGAAGCCGGTGGCCGATGAATCCCAAGCGGGGGCAATCGAGAAGCACTTGGTTTCTACTCCACGGCCCGCCATATCAGGTACTGTGCCTCTGGTTCCTGTCACTGAAGGTGCGAGTTTAAGCTCAATCGAGCGTACCCCACCGCTTCCTCCAGGTTTCCTTGAGCTTTCTAAGGAAGCTTCCTTTGCTCCCGATTCACAAAGTTGTCCTCAAGAAGTTGTGTGGAGTCATTCTTTTTCTTCTGCGCCTCTGCCGGCAACTTCCACGGTATCATTATCAGATGTTTGGACTGTAGTTTCTCGCACGGAGCGTATGTTGTCAGAGACTGTTTCCAAATTGTGCTTATTTACAAGGGATTCTATTCAAAAGTTTCATGCTCTAGATTCCCAGATCGGTGCTTGTAACTTGGCTCTGGCGAAACTAGAGCCTCAAATGGGCAAGTTTTCGGATTTTACGGCTTCTCATGCAAAAGAAAGCTTTCTGCTGCATCAGAAGCTGGAAAACCTGGAAAACTTAGCTCGCAAAATGAATATTCGTGTTTTGAATTTTCCCACATGTCCCATGTTGTCTCCTACAATACTCTTTAGAAAGTATTTAAAGGATATTCTTCTTTATCCTCAGGCTGAGTCTTGCGTTTTGGTTAAATGTTATTACCTTGCTTTGAGAGCTTCTTCTACTCCTGAGGATAAAGAAGAGCTTCCTATTTCAGATAAGGCAGATTTTAATTTAACAGCTTTTCTTGAAGAAACTCAGGATGTCATTCTTACCAGAGCCACCTTACTGGTTTACTCTTTCCTCTGAAGAGGATAAGATTTCTATACTGAAGTCTTATTTTAGGAGGAAAGAGTTCCAGTTTTGTGGCGATAAAGTTTCTATGTTCCCGGATGTTTCTCGGGCTACGCAGCTCCGTAGAAAATCTTTTCTTTTGTTAAAATCTAGAGTATTGGCCTTGGAAGCTACGTTTTTCTTAAAGTACCCTTGCAAATGCTGCATATCTCTATGTTATGATAAATTTGTTTTTTATTCTTCATCTGATTTAGAGAACTGGTTAGTTGAACGGGAAAAGGTCCATAGTGTGTCCTGAATAACAGGTTAGCAGTGAGGAAACTCGCCTGGCTAGGTTGGCTGTTGCCCTTGTGGCTGAGCCTTGATTTTCTTATTACAATTTCATGGTTTGATTAGACTCTCCCCGAGACGTGGTTTGGAAGTTTAATGATGATTACCCGTATATTTCTTCTTTTATTTTTCTGTATTATCGGTTGTAATTGTGTATCTATTATGACTTTGTAAAAAGTATCTTCATAAATAAAATTTAAAAAAAAAAAAAAAAAAAAAAAAAAAAAAAGTTGAGAAAGCATTGACTGATGCTTATCGGACTCAGACTCAGGGGCGGTTGAATCAAAAAGAGATTTCCGTTGTCGTAATTTATCCAAATACTCTTCAGTGAACGCAAAAGTATCAGCAGCCATAATGAGTCAGAAGGACATCAGTAACTATGAAGAAAAAACCTTCAAAAATGTGATGACACTCAAAAGGCACAAGAGAAAAGTCAAAACATATGTAGGTTTATCCTCCAGCAGTCTGCCCCCTTTGAACTCTCTCAGGTCCTTCACCAATTTGTCCAGATCTTCTCCAAACAACAACCTGCCTTTGAAGGGGAGTTTGTTGAGACGCAACTTAGACGACCCATCAGCCACCCAGTTCCTCAGCCAAATGGACCTCCGTGCCGCCACCAGGGAAGCCATACTATTCGCTAACGCTCAGATCCAATCATAGTGTACATCTGCCAAATATGCTGAACTGGATTCAAGCCGAGTTACCTCCAGCAAACCCTGCTGATCCAGGCGAGGGTCCTGCCTTAAGTGCTGAGACCACCGAAGACAGACCCTTGCCACCCAGGCACCACAGATAGAAGCTTGTAAAGATAGTGCATCGGCTTCAAATGCCTGTTTCAATTAACCATCCACCTTTCTGTCCTGCGCGTTGTCATGAGGTGCAGCGGTCAGAGCCCATGGAGATAGGGGATTCTGAACAAAACGGAGCTAATTTTGACAGCTCAGAGAAACACATGGCCAAAGGTTGCCATAGGAACTATACACAAGCTATTTCACGTGGTGTAGGGGAACGCCCAGACCTGAAGCTAGTTCGTGGCTCATCAGGGGATGAGGGACAGCTGACAAGGGGCGGAGCCAACATCACAAGCTACGCAGTTAAAAATCACTCACCCGAGAGTAGTGATAGAGTGGCTAAAGGGAGACATGCCAAAGAGAGAACTGCTGAGGAGAGACGTGCTGGCAGGGAGAGAAGTCTCGATAGCAGGAGAACTCCAAGCAAGGAGAGAAGCTTGAGAGGCAGGAGAGAAGGATCTCCATGCTGGTTAAAACCTATTGCTGACCAAAGGAGACTATCAGGGAGGTGCAGTGCTGAGAAACCCAGGAAGGGCTGTTTGGAAGAGCAGTGCACAGCTGACCAGTGCTTCCGAGAACCTTGCTACAGAGGAAGCAGAGGTAGTAGCTCTGAGGCCAGGCTAAGGCAAGACCAGTCACCCAGCACAAGGTACCAAGCAGGAGAAAACCATTATCCTGAAGATAATTTGGTGCCAAGGAGAAAGCTCAAACAGACACGGAGTGAAAAGCCTTCCCATGAGCAGAGCTGTGCTGTGCTCGAGGGAGGAACGTTGAAGGGAAACTGCCAGAAGGTAACCTTACTCTTCCTAATAGGAGAAGCTTAGACTATAGCAGTCAGCCCTGTACTTACCAAGAATTATGTGCCGCCTCTGAGAGAGAGACTATAGTAATTACGGTAATTACCCATTCACCTCTAGGCTGGTGGGGGAAGGGAACTCCCAGAGTTATAGAAAGGAACTCAGCAGTCAGAACAGAAGTTTCACTCACCGGGAAACTTACCCAGATATAGAAGAGATGCAATGTGATCCGTGTGAGGAGTCTAACGGTGATATTTACATAGACTGTACATATACCTTATCTGATAGCATATCTTCTCTATGCTGAAGAGCTGTAGGAGCTAATTCATAAAGAAAACAGACAGGAAGAGTTTTGTGAAGGAAACTGTTTTCTTTTACCATTTTTTGCCTCCGTTGTGAAAGCTGAAGATAAGCATATCCTTTGTTCAAATGTTTCTTTAATTTGGATACCAGAAGTATGGTTTTGTGTTACCTTATTTCATTGTGTGAAAATCCAACCCTGGGAAGGGAATAAATCCTGTTTAAATCCTTATCACTCCGACTACAACTACTTTCTTTTTGCTAAAGTTGTGGAACTACGAATCCCAGAGGGCATTGCCAAGCCTTTCTACTATACTCCACAGCTATTAAAGAACTTACCCTGCTAATCCACCCATGCCTATGGCCTCTGGGGGGTGAGTGGGCGACAGCGTCCTTTAAGGCCGCACTACCTTCCACCGGAATAGTCGTCTTCTTTGTCACCGCCGACAGAGCGGTGTCAACTCACGGGGAACGAAACTTTTCCTTGCCTTTGCCCGACAAAGGGTAGAGCCGGTTCATTGTTCGGATTCCCTTCAATCCCGCTTCAGGTTGATCCCACTCATTCTGAATCATTCGATCTACAACTCTATGAACCGGGAATACCATCTGAGACTCTCTCACCGCCTGAATGAGGGGATCCTCTAGTCCTTCCTCCTCCACAGGCTGAGTCGTAGCTAGATTAAGCGTCTGGAGTGATTCTGTAATCAGCGGCATATGTTCATCCTTGCGAAAAACCCGTATTATCCTTGACTGATCCTCAGGCTCTGGAATCTCCCCCTCGTCCAATTCCTCCACACCATACTCGGAATCTACTTCAGCATCATCCGCTTCCTGCCACTCCGAATCTGTCTGTTCCAAGTCCGCGCACCAAGGTCTCTTTGCTGGCTTGGGGTTATCGCCTCTTGTGTCCTCCCCCTTGGGTGACAGCAGAGATGCCCCCAAAGAGAGGGACTCTGGCCATTTTCCTAGTCGTCCTAAGCGAAAGGCCTGATGCATGATGAGGACAAAGTCCGGGGGAAAAGTCCCCAAAGCTGCTTCGGCACCTAAGACCAGCTGAGCGCCCGAAGGCCCTGCTGGTGTAGCCGTGGGGGACCCCGCCAGAGCCTCCACAAACGGCTCACCCTCAGCACTTATTGCGGGGCCTAGGGAGTCCTGGACCGCTTTGTCCTCCATTTGCTGTTCCACATTGGAACAAACAGCAGCACAACCTCTACAAATCCCGGTATCAGACACCGTCCCTCTGCGCGAACCGCAGACCACACACTGCGGTCTAGAAGACATGAGGCAATGGGTTGCAATACAGCCTGTCAATCGGGGTTGACAGGCTTCAGAAGTGGAAACAACAAACTGATCTGTCTAAAGGAAAATAACAAATATATATATAGTTTCTGGGGGAGGGGGGTTGTTTGGTTTGTTTTTTCAGGAAATAAAGCCCTAAACACTGCCAACCAATCAAACCAAACCAAATCTCCCCCACAATCAAGGGATCCTAACTGGAGCAGAAGCTAAACCCAGACAGCAGCCCTCCTGCCTCAAGCCCATTTCTGCAGTGAACCGAACGAGACGCTGCTCTGAAGCCCGCCCCACGGTGCTGTCAGCATGGGAAGGGAAAAACAAAATGGCCACCGCTAAGAAGAAAAAGGCACGAAACACACTGGACAGGCCTGTAGCGCCCCTATGAACCTCGATCCCCCGTCAAACAGCAGCTGACTTACCCCCGTAGGGCAGCTCTACCAGCCGCGACGTCACCCAACTCCTCCGCAAGCGATGTCGACGGCAAGAGCTGCTTTGCCAGCTTGAACACGTTGCTCTTCGTTCCGGGCCGCTCAGCACCGAAGAACAAGGCACCTCACAGCAGAGCATGTGACTGACAGATTTCTCCCTCGTACAGCCTAGGAGGAGAGATCTGGTGCTGCACACCTGACAAAATGAAGCCAAGGAAGAGCGGGAGAGGGACAGAAGGGCAGCGGCAAGATCGGCTCCTCTTCAAGTTTTTTTTTTTGTTTTGTTTTTTAAGTTACAGCGCCCTGGACATGACAGAAAGTTAAAGTGTGGAAAATGAATACTAAAAAACTATCTAGTGTTGCCTGTTCAGTCCTTAAGTGAGCCCAGCTCTAGGCTCAGCTGTCCTCCTGCTGCATGGAGACTGGACACACTGGGGCTGATGGGATCACCAGCAGCATACAGCCGGTGAGGGCAAGATTCTGATTGGTCCAGTCTCCATGCTGCAGGAGGAGGTGCACTACCCAGAGGTGGAGGACTAAACTGGAGGACCAATCAGGAACTTGCCTTTTTACCTTGATCCCCATCCTGTCCATTGGAGTATGTACAGACTAAGTCAGTTGAAGTAAACATAGAAACTTGGCAAAAACTACTACAATCTGTGATATTTCCTTATGACTGAGGCTAGGACCCCACGGCACATGATATGCAAGAGAAGAACCAGCTGTAGCAAGAAACAGAAGAACAGATGTGCAGGTGCAAGCAGAAACAGTAAGCTAAAGAAAGTGGAACATGCAGACACAGTAATATGTATTGATATGAATACTGGGTGGGTGGATATGAAACACAGGTTTAGGCAGTTACCGAGGGGATAGATAAGGAAATGAAATATGTGGAAAATAAAGAGAACAAAGAAGTTGGCTAACCACTTAGTCATGTAAGCCTATTGAAAAATTGTATAAAAAGAGTGTGAAAAGAGACTGTGGACTAAGCAGACAGTAACTGAAGCTAACATGAGTGATGTTGCCTCTGCTCAGCAGGACCACCTTAAAGGTGTTAGACTTTTTATTCGCTGCATCATAGTACTAACTTGCTTTTGTATGCCTTGTTTTATAATAAAGCTGTATACAGACCAGTTGTCCTGCTTGATTAAATTGAATGGGTTAGAACTTATATTGAAGTGTCTCGCAGCAGTAAAGACAAAAATCATCAATACCATGCTACTTGACCGGCTACAAAACCCCACATTAGCCACATGGGAATGCCTCTGCCCCACCTAGTCACTTGCACTCATATGCACTACCAAGGTAACATGTTTTTTATGGGTGCTTATCCCCATGCTGCTTTTTAACATGGCACTGAAATCGCAAGCTAAACCCCCCACTACCAAGTAGCACACTTTAGTAAATATACCTCTTAGTCAAATAAATTACTTATTTAATTTAAAGGTATGCATAACTGGTTCTCTCTTACCTTTAGGCTTTTCAAATAGTTTGACAGCATACTAGGATGGAAACGATTCTCCTCGGGTACCTGATCATCATATTTTGGCCCCAGCATGGTCTTAAGAGGCAAAAACTTTCCTGTAACAAAATATTAAACAAGTAATGTATCACAAGAATTTAATTCGGAGTAGCCTGAACACTGGCTTGGTAACCAACAGACCAGGGTTCAATTCCCACTAGCACTTCTTGTGGCCTTAGGCAAGTCACTTAACCCCCCATTGCCTCTGAAGAAAGGCCTGGCAATCTACTTCCGATCCCACTGCCAAGAAAACCCACGAGGTGCTGGGTCACCAGAAGTCAGCACTGACTCAAAAGCACACACTGCATTTTGCATCAGCACTGAATTCAGATAAATATCATGCAGTTATAAAAATCATGCCGTTTATATTACCAGCACTGGGAAGCAGCTGATAACTCCGAGAAAACCTCAAGATGAACATTTCTTATCCCTCTGAAGGCTTTGTAAGACATACTATAGGAACTAAGAAACACCACATTCCAAAAAAGCTCAGCTTCTAAAGTCATGCTCTTAAGTTAAAGTTCCTAAATTTGTGCCCTATTTTCAGCCACACTTAGAAGCCTATATTTTCTGCTGAAAATTCATCCAAATTTAGGAGTTTAAATTTATGCACCTTAATTTGCATTCATTTGCCTAGATTTATGAGCCTAGTGCTGAAAATCAGTGCTAAGCTCCTAACTTGTTTTCTCCACTCTTAATCTGCCCCCATTGCCACTCATGTTTTCTGCTCTGAAATTAAGGAGGTCAGTGAAATTTTAAAGTAAAACTTTAGACACTTAGCCCTAGTAAATTTTCAAAGAGGCCAATTTAGGAACATAACTCTCAAAGTTAGGAGCATACATCTTTTGAATACTGAGCCCTAACTATATGTACTTTCGAACAAATAAGGTGTAATTAGGCCTTACCTGCTAATTGCCTTTCCTACCATCCCTCCAGTCCAGTCCAGACCAGACCAGACCAGACCAATGGGTTGTGCCTCCCAAACCAGCAGGTGGAGCCTGGGCATGACCAGCTTTGCTGCCATCAACTACTAAGGACACTGCACATGTGGAGCCTGGCCAGTATGGAAGTCACAAAGAAAAATTCAAGCCAACAAGGAGACCAACCGGTCCTGACCACCACACTCCCAAGGGAAAAAAAAAACTCCCCCCAGGGAAAAATTCACAGCCGGGAGGACAAAACAAAGGAACAAATGGAGAGCCACAGGATTCCAAACTTCCCTTCCACGCCATGCGACCACGAAACCAACCAAGTCATCAGGCTAGAGTAGGCCTTTAGACAGTTTCTTTTTTTTCTTCTTCTTCTTGCTGCATATCCAAACTCTCCACACACATTCTGGTACACGTGCACTCAATGCACCACACATCTTCACTCTTTCAAGGGAGACAGTCAGACAGAATGTTTATGTTTATTTGAATTTGATATACCGCTCAGACCAAAAGGTATTAGAGCGGTTTACAATACTACATCATTTAAGGAAATAAGAAAAGAACGCCATTATAAGATAGGACAGAGTAGAGGACAGAAACAGTCAAACAGATAAGAGAAGGAGGAGGACACGGAACAGCAAGTTACCCTGATATATAAGCAGGACATCAATATAAACTCCAGAAACAGACGCCACGGACCAACGCCTAAGGGCCACGCCAAAGAAGAACCAGACGAGCGTTAAAACGAGGGCGGGACCTGGACTAGACTGGAGAGATTCAAGGAAAGGCAATTAGCAGGTAAGGCCTAATTACAAATTCAAAATCATCCCTCCAATCCAGTCCAGACCAATGGGATGTATCACAGCAGTACCCACTAATGGGAGGGACCCGCAAGTCTGGCCTGCATCACTCTAACCCCGAAGTGTACCTCCTCCTGGGCCTGAACGTTGAGGCAATAGTGTTTGACAAAGGAGTGCAAGGATGCCCAGGTGGCCACCCTGCAGATTTCTCCAGGCGGGACCAAACTTGTCTCCAACTCAGGACACAGCCTGTGCCCTGGTAGAGTGCACTCGGAGCCCCGAAGGCACTGGCCAATTCTACAGGAGGTAAGCCGAAGCAATGGCCTTCTGAAGTCAATGGGCAATGGATGCTTTAGAAGCTGGAGGCTGGGGAGGCTGGAGAGCGGGGGGCCAAACAGGACAAAAAGCTGGTCCGACTGCCAGAAAGGCTCTGTTCAATACAGGTAAAGCTGGAGGACTGCCGGGCATCCAGCAACCACTGACACCGGCCCTCCTCCAAAGCCCCATCTGAATGCAAGATGGGAAGGGCGACAGGTTGGTTCACATGAAGAGAGGAAACCACCTTTGGCAAGAAGAAGGGTACGCAGCACCATCTTCTCTGACTGGAACACCAAAAGCTGCTCCCAGCACGACAAAGCCTGGAGCTCCAAGATGCGCCTGGCAGAGCAGATGGCCACCAGAACAAACGTCCTTCAATGAGGCCTTTTGCAAGGACTCAAAGGAAGATCCCGTCAGATTCGACAGTACAAGGTTCAGGTCCCGCGGTGGCCAGACCTGCTTCACCGCTCTAAGAAAACAAATCGACATCCGCATGGGCCGCTAGAGAGGTCCACTTAATCCTACCTCAGTAACAAGCCAAGGCTGCAACCTGAACCCGTAAGGTGCACAGCGCCAGCCCCTTCTCCAGTCCAGCCTGTAGGAAAGCCCATATCACAGGTATAGAGTATGAAAGAGGCAATGCCCCTGGACTCTCACCAGTTCTCAAAGGTCCTCCAAACCCTGACATAGGAGAGAGAGGTCACCACCACCACCAGAGAATAGCCGCACCTGCTCAATCTTGCCTTTTCAAGAGCCAGGTTGTAAACTAGAACCGATCCACTTGAGGCATGTGTACCAGTCCCTGAACGAGCAACCATCCCACACCGGCAGCTGTCACAGCGTCCCCTCCTGCAGTCGGACAAGGTCCGCAAACCATAGCCTCCTCTGCCAGTCCAGGGCAATCAGGATCACTGGCCCTCAGTGCTGCCCTATCCTGTGAAAAATGCGGCCAATAAGGGCCCAAGGCAGAAAGACATACAGGAGCTGTGCATGGGCCACTGCTGCACTAGCACATTGAGGCCCTCCGACATGTGCTTGCACCGCCTGCTGAAGAAACAGCTCGATTTGGCACTGGCCATTGAGGACATCAGATCCATGATGGACTGGCCCCAATGCCTGACCACCAATTGGAACACCGAATCCGCCAGGGCTCTCTCCACCAAAATTCACCTGATAATGACTCAGATAATCCGCCTGGACATTTTACTTGCTCGCGACATGTGCTAGGAGGGCACCTCTGCCCACTGAAGCAAGGGCAGTGTCTCCTCCATCATAATGCTCACCATGCCCCCCCCCCCTCCTGACGACTGATATAGGCCACTGCTGTCATATTGTCTGAAAAATACTGCTTGGCCTCACAGGACACCCTTAAAGTGACACAGCACCTGAAAGACCCCCCCTGAGCTCCAGTCTGTTGATGGACCAGGCTGCCTCCTCCACAGACTAAACGGCCTTGCGCAAACTGATCCAGTGAGCCCCCCCAACCGGTGAGGCTGGCATCGGTCATCACCATCACCCATGGAGGGGGTCCAAGGGCAGGCCCGCCATCACCACTCCAGACTGCCTCGCGCTCCCCTGGACACAGCCGCCTCAGTGTGAGTGGGTCCCGTTGAGGAGACGAACGCGAAAGCAAGGCGCACTGAAGAGGTCTCATGTGGACCCAAGCCCGGGCAATCAGATCTATGGTCACCACCATGGAGCCCAGGAGTTGTAGGTAGTGCCAGGCTGTGGGACGGTCCATCGAGAGGAACAAACGCACTTGATCCCGGAGCTTTACAATGTGGTCCGAGGGCAAGGACACTAGACCCTCCTAGATATCGACGTGCGTCCCCAAGGTAGTCAGGACTTGGTCGATCGAGCTGGCTCTTTTCAAGGTTTACCAGCCTACCCAAACTTTGCAACAAATCGATCACTCGTTGAGTGGTGCACCGACTTTCCTCCCGGGACTTTGCCTGGATGAGCCAGTCATCCAAGTAGGGATGGTCCAGAAAGTCTTTGTGAAGGTACAGCAGGGCACAGAACTGACATTGTCCCACGGGAACCCCGAACCTCAGAAATCGCTGGTGACCATCGCGGATTGGGACACGATATGCTTCCACGAGGTCTAGGGAGGAGAGGAACTCTGCCCCTTGGACCGCCACAATCACTGACTGCAGGATCTCCATGTGGAAGCACAGTACTTGCAATGCCCCATTGATAAGCTTGAGTTAGAGGATGGGATGAAACAAGCCCTCCTTCTTGGGGATGACAAAGTAGATGGAGTATCGACCTGACCCACATTGGTCTACCGGCACGAGTCAGATGGCTCCCAACCGAAGGAGGCTTGCCAGGGTCACCTAGACTGCTGCCCACTTTGCCAGGGACTTGCATGGGGAGACCAGAAAGGCATCCCGGATGAGCCATGTGAACTCTTAACGCATAACCCCCCCAGAATAATCTCCAGCACCTACTAGTCTTGTGTGACTCAGACCCATGCAGAGTAGAAGAGCCAGAGACTTCCCCCAACCCGCTCCTCCCCTTTATGAAGTCCTCCAAACAATACAAAAAGCTGATCTGACCTATGAAACAACTCCGTCCACTTTAGGTAACGTCGCAACAGACACCGCAGCAGCGGATCATCCAACTCTGAAAATACAAGAAGAGCCACCGTTTGATTAAAAAGAAAAACTGCCAGAATCTTAGGAAGGCAACACCAGTCATAGCATGACCTTCTCCCTAGAAATACTCAGGAAAGGAGCCTAGCAGGATAGCGCATGCAGTTCCAATATTCTCCTTGTGTAGCATAAAGTCACCAAGAAGACTGCCTTCAATGTTACATCCTTCAAGGAGCACATACACATTGGTTCAAAAGGCTCCTCCATTAGCACCAGGTTGAGGTCCAAGGTGGAACCTCCACCCTCACTGGAGGGACAAACCTGTTTCACTGCCCTAAGAAAATGTGTAATATCCGGATGTGCCGCCAGGGAGGCCCCCTGCATCCGACCACAGTAACAGACAATGGCTGCTATCTGCATACAAATAGAGCTCCATGCCAGACCCTTGTCCAGCCCCATCTGCAAGAAGGTGAGAATGATGGGCACTGAGGCTGAAAGGGGGTTGTAGCTTTGCTGTGCACACCAGCCCTTGAAGACCCTCCACACGTGAACATATGCCAGCATCGTGGTGCGCTTCCAGGCTTTGAGTAAGGTGGAGATGACCGCAGACAAATAGCCCCGTCTCCTCAATTGAGCCCTCTCAAAAGCTAGACCGTAAGCAAGAATTGAACCACCTGCGGCATTAGAACTGGCCCCTGCCATTGTAGGTTGTTCCACACCAGCAGCCGCCACAGATGATCAGCCACCAGCCGGATCAGGTCGGTATACCATAGCTGTCTCGGCCAATCGGGAGCAATAAGGAGCACCATTCCATGATGTGCCTTGACTCTTTGCACAGTACGGCCTATGAATGCCCATGGGGCAAAAGACAAAGCAGACCCTCTGCTGGCCACCATTGCGCCAACGCGTCCAGCTCTTCCGACATGTGTTTCCATCTCCTGCTGTAAAAATGCCCCGCTTTGGCGGACTCGAAGGTCGCCATCAGATCCATAATCAGGCGCCCCCATCACCGGACCAGCTGAGCAAAAACCACTTTGTTTAGGGTACACTCCCCTGGGTCCAACCTGATCCGACTGAGGTAACTGACTGCCCAATCTAGCAATGGCCCTGTCTCCTCTTCCAGCTGAATGCTGCCTGTGCCTCCTTATTGACTAATGTATGCCACCAATGTGGCATAGTCTGAAAACAAACACTCTCACAGCCTTCCCCTGCAGGAAGGGTTTAAACTGTTGCAATGCCAGGAATACCGCCCTGAGCTTCAACCGGTTGATTGGCCACCCCTCTTCTGCCGGAGACCAAAATCCCTAGGTTATCTGGGCCTTGCAATGTCTCCCCCAACCAGATAAACTCACATCCGTTGTCAGAGGAATCCACCTCAGCATCTCCATGGGCATTCCTGCTAAAGGTTTGTCTGCCCGCAGCCACCAGCAAAGCACCGTTCGCACCGCAGTGAGAATGGTAGTAGGTGAGTGAGCTCCTGGTGCTGCACTGATCATCTCCTCAACAGCGCCCTTTGCAAGTGTCTCATGTGTGCTCAAGCCCACAGTAGCATCTTGATTGAGGAAGCCATGGAGCCCAACACCTGCAGATAAAGCACAGTTACTTACCTGTAACAGGTGATCTCTGGGAACAGCAGGAATAAGTCTTCACATATGGGTACGTCGGTACCGACGGAGCCTGCGCGGGAACGCTCCCCAGCGTCCAATCAGAAAGCTTTTCGGAGCATCCCACAGCGCCTGCATGCTGCCTTCCCGCCTTCCCAACTGTCTCTCCTCAGTTGAGTTTTACAGCTGAGACAAAGAGGGAGAGAGAGGGAAAGGAAGAGAGATAGAAAGAAAGAGACAACTCCTAGGGGAGGTGGGTGGGTTGTGAAGACTTATTCCTGCTGTTCCCAGAGATCACCTGTTACAGGTAAGTAACTGTGCTATCTCCAGGAACAAGCAGGAATGAGTCTTCACATATGGGGACTCCCTAGCTTTTGATGCCAGGGAGAGAGCCCATAAGTTGTGTGTCCCTGGGACAGGGCTGCACTTCCCCACCTGGATCTCTGGCATCCCCTGAGGGATGGTGGGTAGGAGTTGATTAAGTATGGAACAGGTGTTTGAGAACAGCCTGACCAAACAAGGCATCCCTGCGGGAGTCCTTGTCCAAACAGTAATGGGCTGTGAACGTATGAACCGAGGCCCAAGTGGCTGCTCGACAGATGTCGTCGATAGACACAGAGTTCAGGTGAGCCATTGAGGCTGCCATGGCTCTCACGTTGTGAGCTGTGACATGGCCCTCCAGAGAAATGTTCTTGCTCTGATAGGCGAAAGAAATACGTTGGGCAATCCAGTTGGAAAGTGTTCTCTTGGAGACTGGTTGTCCCAAATGAGAAGGATCAAAAGCAACAAAGAGTTGAGAAGACTTTCTATGTTGTTGTGTCCTCTGTAAGTAAAATGCTAGAGCTCTTTTACAGTCCAGGGTATGAAGATTCCTCTCTGCACTTGATGTATGAGGCCCTGGAAAAAAAGACAGGTAGGTAGACCTCTTGGTTGAGGTGAAAAGGCGAGACCACCTTACGCATTAAGTGTGGATTAGTCCTAAGGACCACCTTGTCATGATGGAACCTTGTATAAGGTGGATTAGCTACTAGTGCTTGCAATTCACTGATGCGGCGTGCTGATGTGATTGCAATGAGAAAGATAACCTTCCAAGAAAGGTATTTCAAGGAGGTAGTAGCTAAAGGTTCAAAAGGCGGCTTCATAAGCTGACCAAGAACCAAATTTAAGTCCCATGCCACCGGAGGTGGTCTAATGGGAGGCTTTGTTAAAAGGAGGCCTCTCATGAACCTTGCTACAAGGGGATGAGAGGAAACAGGTTGTCCATTTAGAGGCTTGAGGGAAGCTGCAATAGCACTCAGATGGACTCTTACTGAATTTGTTTTAAGGCCTGCATTAGACAGATGCAGGAGATACTCCAGCAACGATTCCAGAGGTATTGAACGGGGGTTAAGACCCTTTTCAGAACACCAGATGGTAAACCTTTTCCACTTGAAAGCGTAAGAACGTCTAGTGGAAGGTTTTCTGGAAGCATAAAGAACATCTTTCACTTGTTGAGAAAGAGGAAGATCGTGGAGATCTAGGCCTTCAGCAACCAAGCCCTGAGATGCAGAGACTGGGGATTGGGGTGCCACAACTTTCCGTCCTCCTGAGAGAGGAGGTCTGGAGCAGACCCTAACTTTAGGGAGGGAGCTTGAGAGAGATGTAGAAGCAGAGGGTACCACACTTGCCGTGGCCAATGTGGAGCTATGAGAATCATGTGGCCTCTGTCTCTCTGAAGCTTGAACAGGGTTTTGGGAATTAGGGGAATGGGTGGAAAGGCATACAGGAAGTTGTGACCCCAATGGAAAAGGAAAGCATCCCTTGCCTGAGCCCCCTGAGCCGGAGTTCTGGAACAGAACCGGGGAAGTTTGGCATTCCACAGACTTGCAAAGAGGTCTATGTCCAGGGTTCCCCAAATTTGAAAAATCTTGGATACCAGGTCCATATGTAGGGACCACTCGTGTGGAAGCAGAACTCGACTGAGTCTGTCTGCCCAAGAGTTTTGAGCACCTGGAAGATAGACTGCCAGAAGATGAATGTGATGCTCTCTGGCGAGGGCCCACAGTCACAGAGCTTTGTTGCAAAGCGACAGAGAGCCAGTTCCTCCCTGCTTGTTTATATAGAACATGGCTACCTGATTGTCCATGTGGACAAGGACTGTCTTGTGGCAGAGCAGGGTTTGGAAAACTCGCAGAGCAAGGAAGATTGCTCTGAGTTCTAAGAGATTGATATGTAGACAAGTCTCCTGTGGGGACCAGATGCCCTGGGTGGAGAGGTCCTGAAGATGAGCTCCCCAGCCCATTGGAGAAGCATCTGTTGTAAGAGTTACCTGGGGTAGAGGCTGTTGAAAAGGACACCCCAGCAACAGGTTCTGAGGGGACGTCCACCACTGGAGGGACAAAATGAGGCGACTTGTGTTTGCTATTTTGTCTGACATGCAGCCTAATGCCTGGGTCCATTGGGTGGATAAAGTCCACTGAGCTGCTCTCATGTGAAGGCGAGCATATGGTACCACATGAACAGTGGATGCCATGTGGCCTAGCAACTGTAACATTTCTCAAGCAGTTAGAAGGGGTTTTGACTCTGCTTGAGAAGCTAACTGCATCAAGCGAAGGCAACGGGCCTGGGGAAGATAGGCCCTTGCCTTTGTGGTATCAAGTAGCGCCCCTATAAACTCCAGGGACTGAGTAGGGATAAAACTGGATTTTGGGATGTTTATTACCAGCCCTAAATATTGAAGGATACGCATTGTGCAGGTTAGAGCAGTCTTGGCCTCTGATTGAGTGGGAGCTCGAATGAGCCAATCGTCCAGATAAGGGAAGACAAATATTCCCAGGGTGCGCAGAAAAGCAGCAACCACTGCCATGCATTTCGTGAACACCCTTGGTGCAGAGGCCAGGCCAAAGGGGAGCACTCTGTATTGATAGTGCTTCTCCTGGAAAAGGAACCGAAGGAACCTTCTGTGAGTTGGATGGATGAGAACATGAGTGTACGCATCCTTGAGATCTAGAGAACAAAGCCAATCCTGACTCTGAAGGTATGGCAGCAGAGTTCCTAGAGAAACCATCTTGAATTTCTCTTTGACTAGGAATCTGTTCAACTCTCTGAGATCTAAAATGGGTCTGAAGCCCCCTGTTTTCTTTGGGATAAGAAAATAGGGGGAGTAGAACCCTGTGCCCTGTTGTTGAGAAGGCACTTCCTCTATTGCCCCCTGGGCTAGAAGAGTGGCAACCTCCTGTCCTGGGAGGCTGAAGAATTGAACTGGTGCACTCTTGTGAGAGGGGGCAAGCTGGAAAAATGAAGTTTGTACCCCTCTCATGATGGAGAGTGTCTAATGCTCTGCTGTGATTTGCCCCCATCTGGGAGCAAAGTGACATAACCTTCCTGGAATGGTGGAAGGCTCTGGTCCTTCTAGAGCCAGGAAGGCTAAGTTCTGTAGCAGAGAGTCAAAGGCCCCGAGAGGGCTGAGATTGCTGGGCTGGAGCAGGCCTCGCAGCCTTTGCCTTGGTCTGTTTAGAGGATTGCTGACGTTTGGAAGGAAAACTGAGCTGCAGAAGATGCTCTCTGACTATAAGCAGGATAGGATCTTCCCTTTTTAGAAAAAGGTGTTTTCTTGAACAACCTTTTCTTAGCAGGAGCAGCAGTAGATTTGGATAGTCTATCCAAAGCAGAATTTTCAGCATCCATCTGATTGGTAAAGATTGGCAACCAAAAGCCAAACAAATTCTCACCTGTACAAGGGATATTTCCCAATTCATCTTAGACCCAGGTCTCCAAATCAGATGCTTGAAGCCAAGCAATCCTACGTGCACCTATAGCTATAGCTGAGGCTCTGCTTACGCATTCAAAGGAGTCGAAAGCTGCACGGTTGGAGAATTTGGAGATATCCTGGGCATGTTTGAGCCCAGTGAGAAATTCTTGCCTTTTACTGTCAGACATAAAAGGACTTAAAGTCTGCAAATGGTCAGTGACTTCTTTTAAGAACATTCCCATGTAGAGACTATAAGAATTAATTCTCGCAGCAAGCATGGAAGCTTGGAAGACTCTTCTACCAAAAGCATCCAGGGTTCTACATTCACGTCCTGGAGGATTAGAGGCATGTCTCTTGGCACTTCTAATCTTTCTCATTGCAGACTCAACCACAATAGAGTGGTGAGGAAGCTGAGTTTTATGGAAACCAGGACAAGGAGGGACACGATACATGGTGTCCAACCTGCGAGAATGAGGAGAGGTGGTTAGAGGTGCTTCCCACATCCTTAACATGAGATCATACAGAATCTCATGAATAGGCAAGGTAGCTGCCTCTTTAGGAGTTTTAGGATATTGTAGAATATCTAACTCCTTAGCTCTAGGCTCTGACTCTGGGGCTACTGTAATAGAGAGGCCCCGAGCCACCTCTCTGATAAAGTCTTGAAAAGACAAGTCCTCTGGAGGAGACATCCTTCGTTTAGGAGAGGACTCCTCCTGTGGAAGAAGCATCGCTGCATCAACAGACTCTTCAGAATCCTCAGAGTCATCAGAGGAATCGAAGTATCGTCTGTCGGGATGCTCTTGCAAAGCCCGATACCCGTACCGACTGGGATCGGTATCGGGAATCACCGGTACCGGGGTATCGGTACCGGAGGGCTGCAGAGGGCAGAGTACCAGCATAGCTGACACCGATGCCAATGTCAATGCCACCGATACCGGAATCGGTGCCGATGGCGATACCGGAGACGGTACCGGCGGAGTAGTCTGTTGCGGTACCACGGGCGTCGATGCCACAAGGAAAGCCGCCAGACTGCGTTCGATGGACAGAATCCTCTGACCAATCGACACCGCCAATGCCTGTTAGTCGGTACCAGTGGAAGCCACCGGTACCCCAGAGCATGGCACCAGGAGATCTGTTGAGGCCACGCCATCTAGATCATCCTGGAACCCCGATGATGATGCTTTAGAAGCCGAAGCCTCCCGCCGGGGTAATTTTGCAGGTGCAGAATCCTCGAGGGCAAGACCAGGGGCATCTCGATGCTTAGAAGGAGATTTGCCATTCGAGGACCGGCTGGATTTATGTTTAGTTACCTGAGATCCATGTGAGGAAGAAGCAGCCCTGGAAGACGTCGATGCCACCGAAGCTGCATCAGAGGGAAACAGGGTACTGAGCTTGGCAGCTCGGTTCTGTCGACCTCTCTTAGACATCATGGAACAGGACACACAATCTTTAATGGAATGGTCAGGGCCTAAACACTTTAGACACCAGTCATGGGTGTCGGTGACGGAGATAGTACCGCTACATTTTGTGCACTTCTTAAATCCTGAGGCAGGCTTTTCCATATTTAAGGAAATGGGTTTTGGGCCTAAGGCCCAAAACTGAAGTACACCTGAAGAAAAATAAATGGAAAAAAGGTCTCTCTGTTGGGTTTTGTTTTGGTTTTTTTTAAGAAAAGAATAAGAACCGGCGGTACCGGTATAGCGTCAAGGAAGGCAGACGCGACAGAAAAGAAATAAAGAAAAAATAAGGAAATCCTTCTGCGGTGACAGGAACATGACCTGCTGGCTCCGCGGAAAAAGAACAACTGAGGAGAGACAGTTGGAAAGGCAGGAAGGCAGCACGCAGGCACTGTGGGATGCTCCCAAAAGCTTTCTGATTGGACGCTGGGGAGCGTTCCCGCGCAGGCTCCGTCGGTACCGATGTACCCATATGTGAAGACTCATTCCTGCTTGTTCCTGGAGATTGCCATGCCATATTTACATCTGTAACTCCACCATCCTGTCCCTCTCATTCATCTGAAATCAAGCTCATAGGTATACTAAGTCTTGAGTCGGCTGGAGCAGGCTCTTGGCAAAACCCAGCCCAGGCCCGGTAGGTAGTCTATGATTTGCTCCTTGGCCCGGGCGCTCTCTTCTTTGGATTTTGCCCGGATGAGCCAATCCAGGTAGGGATGTACTAGAATTCCCTCCTGTCGAAGGCCCGCAGCCACCACCACCACCATCACCATCACCTTGGTGAACCCGAAGGGCAAGGCTCAGAACTGAACGTGCCCCAAGCGTACTGCAAACTGTAGGAACTGCTGAAGTTTGGGCCAAATAGGATGTCTAAGCATGCCTCCATGAAATCGAGCGAGGTCAAGAACACTCCTGCTTGGATTACAACTATCACCGAGAAGAGAGTCTCCATGTGAAACAGAGTCACCTTGAGGCAGCGATTTATATTCTCGAGGTCCAGAATGGGATGGAAAGAACCTCAGGGTTTTCTTGGCAAGTATGACCGAAAGTAGATTGCCAGGCCTTTTCTTCTGAGGCAATGGACGGTAAAGTGACTTGCCCAAGGTCACAAGGAGTGCCAGTGGGAACTTAACCCAGATCTCTTGGGTGCTAGGCTGCTGCTCTAGCCACTAAGCTATGCTCCTTTCTTTCTTGGTACCACAAAATAAATGGAGTATCAACCATACCCATATTGGTCTCCAGGTGCCTCCAATACTGCTTGAAGAATCTAGTAGGTGTCTTAGTGTGCCTTGCACAGCCTCCAGCTTCTGCGGCTCTTTGCATGGGGAAATTGACGAAGGCGTCCCTGAGAGAATGTGCAAACTCCAACGCTTACCCCTCTCTGATGACCTCCAACACCCACCAGTCGGTCGTGATCCTGGTCCGGATGTTGTAAAACTCCTGTAGCCAACCCCCCCCCCCCCCCTTCCCGGGAACAAACCCCTCCTGGGCCGCCTTGGCATCATTGTGGCTTCTTGGGTACAAAAATAAACTTAACTATCTAATTTCTCAACAAACAGGGGTGTCCTACACGGAGCGGTGGGTTCACCCCTAAACAAAGACATGGGGAGGGGTGGCCTGCACGAAGAGGCAGATGCACCTACTCTTTCCATCTTACTGGGCAGACTAGATGGACCATACTGGTCTTTATCTACCATCATTTACTATGTTACTATGGTGCGGAGTAAAAACCTCTGTTCCCCACTCAGACACTATGGAATGTTTGGCCGCTAGCCAGAAAAAGCCCTCTCTGATCAGGCGCAAATTGCGCAATTGGGCGGCGGGCTCAAAAGCCCGCCACCCAACTGGACTTCCGCCTATCCTCCGGGAGCCTGCCTCCCTTGGACTCCCCCAGATCCTTCATCAACTTCTTGAGATCCTCACCGAACAACAGCTTCCCTCAAAAAGCATAGTTACTCATCTGTAACAGGTGTTCTCCGGGGACAGCAGGAATCAGTCCTCACATATGGGTGACGCCAGCGCCGATGGAGCCCTTGTGCGGAGCAAATCCCCAGCTTTCAGAGAAAGCCTTTGGGAATTGCATCACACATGCGCAGTTCCCTGCCTGCCCAAGGGTACCATCTTGCTCAGTCAAATGACATAGCTAAAAAGACGGCAAAAAAACCCAAAATATAATAATAGAACTGCAACTCCAAAGGGAGGAGGGAGGGTCATGAGGACTGATTCCTGCTGTCCCCGGAGAACACCTGTTACAGGTGAGTAACTATGCTTTCTCCGGGAACAAGCAAGAAGTCAGTCCTCACATATGGGACTCCCCAGATATAAGCTACTGAGAACCCACAGCTGAAAAATAGGCTCCCTCTACGAGAGCCAAAAGCAGCCGCAATAGGAATCTAACTGAGAAAGTAGCACTCTGGTAGCCTGACACAGAAGGGTCGGAGGGTAGGAGTTGCCTAGACCTCGAAAAGGTTAAGGAGTACAGCCTGGCCGAAAGCACTGTCCTGTCGGGACTCCCTATCCAGGCAGTAAAGGGTTGCGGAAAGTCTGACCCGAAGACCAGGTGGCGGCCCGGCAGATGTCTGCCAGCGGAACAGAGCGGAAATGAGCCACTGATACCGCCATGGCCCTGACCTGGTGGGCCGTTACACGACCCTCCAACAGAAGCTCGGCTGCCCTGCATGCCCATGCAATATAGTCTGCCACCCAGGTGGACAGGGTACACTTGGAAACAACCATCCCCAGTTTACTGGGGTCATAGGATACAAAGAGCTGAGAAGCCCTTTTAAAAGCCCTGCGTACGTTGAGTATAGAAGGCCAATGCCCTCTTACAATCCAGGGTATACAGAACTGTCTCTGCCCGACTGGCATGCAGCCTGGGAAAGAAGGCAGGCAGCACCATCTCTTGGTTGAGGTGGTGGATCGGGAACTGGTTAAAAGATAGAAAGCAAAGGGTAGGGCTAAATGGACAATTTTCCCAATGGAAAAAGGTGAATAGTGGAGTACCCCAGGGATCTGTACTGGGTCCACTACTTTTTGACATATTCATAAATGACCTGGAAAAGGGAATAAATAGTGAGGTTATCAAATTTGCAGACAACACAAAACTGTTTAAAATTGTTAAAACCCAAGAGGACTGTGAAAAACTGCAGGAGGATCTGGATAAATTGGAAGACTGGGCATCCAAATGGCAGATGAAATTTAATGTGGACAAGTGCAAAGTTATGCACCTAGAAAAGAACAACCCACACTATGGTTACACAATGCAAGGTTCCACATTGGGAACCACCACCCAGGAAAAAGATTTAGGAATCATCGTGGATAACATGTTAAAACCCTCCGCCCAGTGTGCAGCGGCAGCCAAGAAAGCAAATAGAATGCTAGGTATCATAAGGAAAGGAATGGAAAATAAAACAAAGGATATTATAATGCCTCTGTATCGTTCCATGGTACGACCGCACCTTGAATATTGTGTGCAATTCTGGTCGCCGTATCTTAAAAAAGGATATAGCGTTATTAGAAAAGGTACAGAGAAGAGCCACAAAAATGGTAAAGGGGATGGAAGGCTACTCCTATGAAGAGAGGCTACAAAGGTTAGGGTTCTTCAACCTGGAAAAGAGACGGCTAAAGGGAGATATGATAGAGGTCTATAAATTAATGAATGGAGTGGAACGGGTAAACGTAGATCGACTGTTTACATCGTCAGAATATAGAAAGACTAGGGGACATGTAATGAAGCTACAGGGTAAACTACTTAAGACAAATAAGAGAAAATATTTTTTCACTCAACGTGTAATCAAACTCTGGAATTTGTTACCGGAGGATGTAGTAAGAGCTGTTAGTGTAGCTGGGTTTAAAAAAGGTTTGGACAAGTTCCTGGAAGAAAGGTCCATAAACCATTATTAAAAAGGGACCCAGGCAATGTTCCCTCTAATTTTCTGTAGGCTGTGTGCACCTAAAATATCAGCTGTGTGCAGCTTTTGAAAGGTGGTTAAATTTTTGTGCGCCACATAACGACACTCGGAGTTATATACTTTAAAATGTGACTACACGTCAGAATACAGTATGTACACCACATTGATTTTAATCAAATTAAATGAAAATAGACGATTACTAAATGAAGCGGGAAATTTCTAGTAATTACAATCATAACTTTTAAATTTTAAGACGTCTGTGTCTATCAGAATCAGAGCCGTAATTTTTGTGCGCTCTGTTTTAAAGTATGTGCGCTCGCTCGGCGAGGTGTGTGCGCGCGCACACGCGCACAGCTTAGAGGGAACAGTGGACCCAGGATATCAATGCTTGACCCAATACAAGCATTGTGGAACCTGTGTCTTTTGGGGATACTGCTAGGTATGTATGACCTAGATTGTCCACTGTTGGAAACAGGATACTGGGCTTGATGGACCTTGGTCTGACCCAGTATGGCATATCTTATGTTCTTATGGAAGGAAAAGACCACTTTTGGAAGGAACTTGGGGTGTGTGCGGAGCACCACCCGGTTCCTATAGAACCTTGTATAAGGCCTGTTGGACACAAGAGCTTGAAGCTCACTCACTTGTCGGGCCGACGTGAGTGCCACCAAGAAAACTACCTTCCAAGAAAAATAGCGTAGATGGCAGGTTGCCATTGGCTCAAAAGGCAGCCGAGTAAGATGCCCTAAAACCACATTCAAATCCCACTCGGTCGCCGAAGGGCGGACCGGGGGCTTCAGCAGAAGTAGGCCTCTCAAGAATCTAGACACGAGAAGATGCGCAGAGAGAGGCTTTCCTTCCACCGGGAAGTGGTGTGCGGCCAGGGCACTCAGGTGCACGCTGACAGAGTTGGACTTGAGGCCCAAATCCGAAAGGTGGAGAAGATACTGTAGTACCACTGCAACTTTGCAGGAGAAAGGATTCACTTTCTGCTTCACGCACCAAACCCCAAATCTATGCCATTTGAAGGCATAGGTCCGTCTAGTTGATAGCCTCCTTGAGGCCAGCAAGACCTCTTCCACATTTTTTGGAAGGAGAAATGGTACGAGCACTACCCTTTCAGCAGCCATGCCATTAGGTTGAGGGAACTGAGATTGGGGTGCAGGAGATTGCCCCCCTGGGACAGGAGGTTTGGAGAAGACCCCAGGGGAATGGGGGCTTCTACTGCTAGCTGAAGTAGAAGCGGAAACCAGAGTTGCCTTTGCCACCTGGGGGCTATCAGGATGACCGAGGCCCTGTCCTGGAGAATCTTGAATAGAGTCTTGGCCACCAGAGGCGTCAGGGGGAAATGAATAGAGGAGGCCCACAGACCATGATATGAGAAATGCGTCGGCAGCCACCCTATGCGGGTGTGGTTGCCTGGAGCAGAACCGGGACAAGAGTAAATTAGACTTACCTGCTAATTGTTGTTCCTTAAGGAACTCTAGTCCAGTCCCGGAACCATAGAGTTTAGAATCTCCTCCAGCAGCTTTGGAGACTGAAAGATGTCATCGCTTTGATGTCACCAGTATAAATAGGCAAGGACTGCCCCCTTTCACCAGTACCTATTGACAAAGCCAACTGAGCAGAGCCACAAATAAGTAGTTAAAGGCATAACACAAAGTATCAAACCTTATACAGAACTTTATGCAGACTTATCCTTAGCCGTACCAAGAAGCCCCATGCACCATCCCCTACATGAACTTCAGGCTGAACCAACTCCTGTCAATTTCGGGTGGGATCCGGGACTGGACTAGAGTTCCTTAAGGAACAACAATTAGCAGGTAAGTCTAATTTACTCTTCCTTTGCGTCCCTCTAGTCCAGTCCCGGAACCATAGAGGATGTAACAGAGCAGTGAAGATTAACGGGTGGGCCCCGCAAGCCCAGCCTGAAGCACCGCTGAGCGAAAACGCCCATCCTCTGCCGCTTGCACATCCAACCTGTAGTGCTTCACAAACGAGTGCAACGACGACCAAGTCGTCGCCCGACAGATGTCCCCAACCGGAACCATACTGAATTCTGCCCAGGAGGCCGCCTGTGCCCTAAGGCCCTGTGGCACCACCTTCCCCTTCAGAAGGTACGCCGAAGCAATGGCCTCCTTCAACCACCGAGAAATAGACGACTTCGCCGCCGCCTCTCCCTTCCGTGGCCCCCCAAAGGACACAAACAACCTGTCCGACTTCCGGAAGGACGCGGTTTCGCAGAGGTACCTCCGAAGTATGCGTCGCACATCCAGAAGACGCAACCTACCTCATGACTCCGCCAACATGTCATCTGAAAACACGGGAAGGGACACCACCTGGTTAACATGAAACACCGAAACCACCTTCGGCAAAAAGGCTGGGACCGTACGCAAGACTACTTTGTGAGTGAAAAAGGACAAATACGGCTCCCTACAAGATAAGGCTTGAAGCTCTGAAATTCTTCTCGCGGAACAAATGGCCACCAGGAAAACCGTCTTCAACGTCAGATCCTTCAGCGAAGCTCCACTCAAAGGTTCGTACGGAGCCCCGCTCAACGCCTCCAACACCAAATTCAGATTCCACGGAGGCACCACCATACGCCTCGGAGGCCGCATGAGAACCACAGCTCGCAAGAACCGTCGAACATCGCCGTTCGACCCTAGCAGTTGACCCTGGACCTTCCCACGAAAACACGAGATGGCCGCGAGCTGCACGCGCAAGGAACTAGCCACTAGCCCCTTCTCCACGCCATCCTGCAAAAAGGCAAGGACCTGCGCCACCGACGCCCCCAACGGTCACAGACTCCGCTCCGCGCACCAGGCCTCAAAAATGCGCCAAACGCGAACATACGCTAACGAAGTTGATCGTCTACGCGCCTTCAGCAAAGTAGCTACGACCACTGCGGAATAACCCTTGGCTGTCATCCTTGCCCTCTCAAGAGCCATGCCACCTGGGGGCTATCAGGATGACAGAGCGAGACTGGTAAGCGAGAATCGACCCACCTGGGGCATGCGTAACAGCCCCTGTAGCAAGAGATCGGACCGTTGAGGAAGCCTCCATGGCCTGTCCACCATCAGGCGCACCACGTCCGCATACCATGGTCTTCTGGGCCAATCGGGCGCCACCAGCACCACCAGCCCGCGGTGCCTTTCTATGTGCTGCACTACCTTGCCTACCAGCGCCCAGGGAGGAAAGACATAAAGCAGCCCCTCCTCCGGCCACCTCTGCGCCAACGCGTCGAGACCCTCCGACATGCGCTCGTGCCTCCTGCTGAAGAAACGTGCCACCTTCGCGGACTCGAAGGTTGCCATGAGATCCATCAGCGGCAGCCCCCAACGCCTCACCAGTAGCGCAAAGACTTCCGGGTGAAGAACCCACTCCCTCGGATCCACCTTCCGCCGACTTAGGAAATCCGCTTCGACGCTGTCCACTCCGGCCACATGCTGCGCCGACAAGCCCCGCAGATTCTGTTCGGCCCAACTCAACAGAAGACTTGCCTCGGCCTCTAGCACCACACTGCCCATGCCGCCTTGCCGATTGATGTAGGCTACGGTCGTCACATTGTCGGAAAGTACCCTCACTGCCTCCTGGCACAAACACTCCCGAAACTCCTGAAGAGCCAACGACACTGCCCTCATCTCCAACCTGTTGATGGACCACTCCTGCTCCTCTAGAGACCACCGTCCCTGGGCAAATCTGCCGTCGCAATGAGCGCCCCACCCGAGCAGACTCGCGTCGGTCGTTACCAACCTCCACGCGGGCGACTCCAGGGGCATGCCCCTCGCCAGACTCTCCGGGCGCAACCACCAGAGGTCTTGCCGGACCTCCAGAGGACACACGAGGCACTGGGACAGCGCATCTCGCTGATGAGACCAACGCCTGAGAAGGGCGTTCTGCAACGGGCGCATGTGAGCCCTGGCCCACTGCACCACCTTGATCGTGGCTGCCATAGTTCCGAGTAACTGCAAATACTGCCATGCCGTCGGCGCCTTCTGCGCCAGAAACGCCTTCACCAGCTCCCGCAACCCTTATGCTCGCTGGTCCGGAAGAAACACCCTCGCCTGAGCCGTTTCGAAGCGTGCTCCTGGATACTCCCAGAGACTGCGAGGGCACCAAGTTGCTCTTTTCCAAATTGACTACCCAGCCGAGACTCTGCAACATCTGCACCACCCGAGCGGTAGCCGCGGCACTTTCCTCTCTGGACTTTGCCCGAATCAGCCAATCGTCCAAGTACGGATGGACCAACACTCCTTCTTTTCGGAGCGCCGCTGCCGCCACCACCACCATTATCTTGGTGAACGTCCGTGGCGCCGTCGCCAGCCCAAAGGGCAGAGCCTGAAACTGAAAATGCCCCATTGGCACGGCAAATCGAAGAAACCGCTGCTGCTCCTGCCGCACCGGAACATGAAGATATGCTTCCGTGAGGTCTAAAGACGTCAGGAACTCCCCTGCCCTGACGGCCGCAATGACGGACCACAATGTTTCCATCTGAAAATGGGTGACACGAAGACACCGATTCACCCTCTTCAAATCTAGGATCGGCCGAAACTAACCTCTTTTCTTTGGAACCACGAAATAGATGGAGTATCGACTGCACCCGCACTGCTCCTCTGGGACGGGCACTACGGCCTGTAGCTGCAGCAAACGCTGCAGCGTTTCTGAGACCGCTCGCACTTTGTGAGGAGCCCTGCAGGGCGACTGGACAAAGGAATCTACAATGGGTCGATGGAGCTCCAGTGCATAACCCTCTCGAATGACCTCCAAGACCCAGAGGTCTGATGTAATCTGGACCCAGGCAGGGTAAAACTCCCGCAAACGGCCACCCATGGGAACCACCTCCGCCTGAGCCTGCCTCATCTCATTGGGCCTTCTTAACACCGGAGGACTGGAAAGGCGTAAAACCTCTGCCTGCTCCCCAGAACCCCCGAAAACCCTGGGTTCGCGCCGGAAACCTCCCCCACTAAGGCTGCCCAAAGCGGGAGAACCGAAACCTACGAAACTCTCTCTGCACCCCCCGGGATCCTGCAGCACCCCGGACTGGCTTAGGCTTGTCCTCCGGAAGACGGCTCCCTTTGGATTCACCCAGCTCCTTAACCAATTTCTCCAAATCCTCCCCAAACAACAGCTTCCCCCGAAACGGAAGCTTGCTGTGGCGAGCCTTAGACTAGCCATCCGCTGACCAGTTATGCAACCAGAGATAGCGTCGCGCAGCCACCACCGAGGCCATGCTCTTTGCAAGCCCCCGGATAAGGTCATAATGAATATCCGCCAAATAAGCGGTACCGGACTCCAGACGCGCCGCTTCTTCCACCTGACTATCTAAGGAGTCCCCCTGCGATCTCTGAGACCACCGCAAACAGCCTCTCGCCACCCACGCCCCTGCAATTGATGCCTGCATGGAGAGCGCACTAATATCAAAAACTTGCTTCAGCAAGGAATCCAAATTCCTGTCCTGCATATCTTTTAACGCCGCGGCCCCTTCCACCGGAATTGTCGTCGTCTTAGTTACCGCTGAAACGGCCGCATCCACCTTCGGAGAGAGAAAAATCTCCCTATCCTGATCCGAAAGCGGATAAAGGCGAGCCAAGGCTCTAGTACCTTTCAACGTCGCTTCCGGCGAGTCCCATTTCTTCCTGAATCATATTCCGAAAAATTCTATGAACGGGAAAAACTCGCTGAGACGTCCGCACCGCCTGCAACAGCGGGTCCTCCAACGCCTCCTCCGCTGACACACCCCCCCCCCCCACCCAAGGGCATGTTCAGCGTACGTAAAGTCTCGGAAATCAAAGCGGGAAGCTCCTCCCTGTGGAAAACCCGGACTATCCTACTTTGCTGCTCCGTGTCCGGTAACTCTCCTTCCTCCAATTCGTCATCCGAGACCTCCGCTGACTCCGCGGCTGCCCCACCAAGGACCCCCTCCTGCGGAGACAGCGGCTGGCCTACATCCGTCACCTTACTCCTCTTGGCTGAGGGCTCACCCTCTACCTGATCAGCACCCTCCTGGCGCTTCCGCCCCACGGCCCCCTGCGAAGAGGCCGCCAAGGCGGGCTGCAGCAGGGCAAACGCCTGCTGCATCAGAGAAAAGAAATCCGAAGGAATTATCGGCGCAACCCCTGGTTGGGAACTCCCCCTACCCAGAGAAGCTCCGTCCCTCGACGAGGGCCCCACTACCGGCTCCACCGGAGTCAAATCCGGAGCAAGAGGCTCCCCCTCCCCAGAAGGACCTGCTGACTCCTCCAAGGGCCCCTCTAGCACCTTACCTAGCACCAACGCCTCCAGAGTGCATCCTGCACAGACCCCCGACTCCAGCACCGCCCCACGCTTCAGCCCACACACCAAACATCTAGACTTCGCGGGCATGGCACTGTCCAGGGAGACACCCTGTCCCGGGGATAAGAAATGGCAGGTATACCTACTTCCCCTGAACACAGCCAAAGGAAGATGAAAGAGGAGCTCTGAGGAAAAACTACTCGCCCTCTTGACGTCGTGTTTTTTTTTTTTCCCCACTGCAAAACAAAAAACTGCCCCTCCAAAGAAAACTTTCAATGAAGCTGTAGCTGCCCGATCAAAACCGTAGCGACTGCCTACAATGGCGCTGAAACCACCAAGAAAAAAAGCGCGGTCCCACAAAATGGCCGACGCGGCATTTTCCCGACAGATTACACACGGCCAGTCTAACTGCTCGACACTAAAGATTGGTCAGCCCGCAGTCCGAGACGCTCCCCCAAGCCGCCAAAGCATGGCAATGCTACCCGCTGCTAGCAGCACTCACCTCCCCGTCGCTGGGAACACACTGCCAGCCATCACCCTCGCGCCGGAGCACAGCCCCACAGCTTCGGCCCTGGCACGCTCAAATGCCTCTCGTCCCCTGAGGGAAGTTCCGGCGCTGCGGGGAAGCCTGCCACCTGCTCCTCACCCTTCGTCTCGGGTTCGGGAGCAGGGAGGCTAGAAACTCACGTGCTGACCCCTGCTGCTCGTTAACGCAACGGGGAAAGGAGGGGAGAAAAGACAGACATGAAATATAAGGCAGGAGGGGAGAGAGGGAGAGGGAGAAGAAGAGCAGAAGGGCAAGTCTAATCCACCCAAAGGCAGCCCTTCCAGCAGCAGCACTGCACCTACAACACAAGAAAATAAAAACTAAAGCAAAATTTAAAGTGTAAGCTCTGCTTATTTGTGACTACTGAGCCCACCCCGGCTCAGAATCTCCTCTAGCTGCTTGGAGACTGAAATTACTGGTGAAAGGGGGCAGTCCTTGCCTATTTATACTGGTGACATCAAAGCGACATCTTTCAGTCTCCAAAGCTGCTGGAGGAGATTCTAAACTCTATGGTTCCGGGACTGGACTAGAGGGACGCAAAGGAGCTGGTGATTTTGCGGACTCGCAAACAAGTCCATTACTGGTCATCCCCAGGTCTTAAAAAGCCAATGGACTACTTCCTTGTCCAGCTGCCACTCGTGGGGCTGCAGAATCCTGCTTAGTCTGTCGGCTAAGTAGTTGTCCTGGCTTGGCAGGTAAACTGCCCTCAGATGCATGCCTTGTCGGACTGCAAAGGAGCACAGATCCAGGGTTTCCTGACACAGTAGCCGGGACCCTGTGCCACCCTGTTTGTTCACAAAGAACATGGCTACTTGGTTGTCTGTCTGTACCAGAACAGGCTGATGAGCCACAGTCTGACAGAAAACTCGTAGAGCCAGGCGGATGGCACGAAGTTCCAAGAAACTGATTTGTTGTGTGCTCTTGTCCGGAGACCACACACCCCGAGTACAAAGCCCCCGGCAATGGGCTCCCCAGCCCAGCAAGGATCCATGGTCAGGATCCTCGTGTGTCGAGAATCCTGGAAGGGCATCCCCGCCTCCAAGTGTAATGGTTGAAGCCACGAGCCCAAAGATTGTACCAGTCTCCTGGACACTTTGACTTTGTCTTGGAGGCCACCTGTGGCCTGCGTCCACTGGTCTCTCAGGCACCACTGAGCTGTGCGCACGTGGAGGTGAGCATCCAGTGTTACATGGACGGTGGAGGCCATGTGCTCCAGGAGGCGCAGAAAGTGCCTTGCTGACACCTGGGATCTGCAACTCACTTGGCGTGCCAGGGCCAGAAGCCTTTTTGCCCTGTCTGCTGGCAGGTAGGCCCTTGCTTGAAGGGTATCTAGTCTGGCCCCTATGAAATCTAGTTGTTGAGTGGGCACTAGGTTGGACTTGGGGTAATTGATTACAAACCCCAGATGCTGGAGCACCTGGATGGTGCGAGATGTGGCCTGTTGGACCTCCATGGCTGAAATGGCTCTGATGAGCCAGTCACCTAGGTAGGGGAAGACAAAAACTCCTTGGAGTCTGAGGAAGGCAGGCACCACCGCCAGGCATTTTGTGAATACTCTGGGGGGCGGAGGCCTGGCCAAAGGGAAGTACCCTGTACTGGTAGTGATTGCCTCCCACCACAAAGCGTAGATATTGCCTGTGGTCTGGGTGTATCAGTATGTGTGTATATGCATCCTTTAGGTCTAAGGAACATAGCCAGCCTCCCTGGCGGAGGTAAGGCAGCAAAATTCCAAGTGAGAGCATCTTGAACTTCTCCCTCACCAGGAATTTGTTTAGGTTGCGCAGGTCGAGGATGGGTCTGAGGCCTCCTATCCTTTTTGGATCAGAAAGTACCTGGAGTAGAAGCCCTTGCCCTGTAGGTGGTGGGGCACCGGTTCTACCGCCTGATCCTCGAGAAGACCTGCTAACTCCTTCAGAAGAAGGTCCCGGTGAAGAGGAGACCTGAGGGGCTCTCCTGGAAAATGAGGAGAAGGAATCTGGGTCAAGTGAAGGAGATTGCCTTGGTCCTACAGATAGTCCATCAGGGCTTCGGTGGTAATGGCTGTCCATCTGTGGGCATACAGGGCAAGCCTTCCTCCTGTGCATTGCCCGTCTCCTGTGGTGAGAGGGGCTATGCTTTGAGAGTCAAAAGCTGCTCCCAGGCTGGGCCAGAGCTGGTGCCTGGGGTTTGGGGGCTTTCTGCTTATGCGGGCCATGCCCGTCCCTTGGCCTTGCTGCGCCTGTTGGGGAGCCGGGGAGGCCTGAAATGGGGGGGGGTAGCTTCGGTAAGCAGTACCATTCCTCGGGTAGAAAGGCTTCTTACCCGAGCCCTTCTTCTTAGAAGGGGCAGAGGTCTTCTTTGAGAGTCGTGTCCTGGTCATGTACTCGGACTTGATCTCAGCAGCCTTGTCGGTCATGGGTTTGCCAAAGAGGTTCTCTCCCTGGCATGGGACATCGACCAACTTGTCCTGAACCCATTGCTCGATGTCTGACGATTGTAGCCATGCCTGGCGGCGTGCACCGATGCCCGCCACAGCTACCCGGTGTCGATTAGGAAGGAAAGAAACAAATTTTAACTATTTTAAACACTTTTTTCACAGCGAAACGTCCAAAGGGCTCCGTGGAAAAAAGGGAGACCGTGAAAGCATTATGCACTTCCCAAAGGCTTTCTCTGAAAGCTGGGGATTTGCTCCGCAGGAGGGCTCCGTCGGCGCTGACATCACCATATGTGAGGACTGACTTCCTGCTTGTTCCCGAAGAAAGGTAGCTTACTAAGCTGGGACTTGGAGGAAACATCCGCAGCCCAATTCCACAACCACAGGTAGCAGTGAGCAGCCACCACAGAGGCCATGCCTTTGGACAAGCTTCTAATCAAATCATAAAAGGTGTCCACCAGGTAGGCCACCATGGACTCTAGCTTTGCCTCCTCGGGCAGGAGTGACTGCAAGTCCGCTGTCCCCTCCAATACCGTCTGAGCCCAATGTAGACAGGGCCTGGCCACAAAGGTCCCGCCCACAAAGGCCTGCAAAGTGCATTAATCCCAATATCTGCTTAAGCAGGGTATCTTACTCCCGATCTGTGCATCGTTTATTGCTGATCTTCCCCCTCCACCAGGATGGTGGTCCTCTTTGCGACTGCCACCACCGCTGTGTCCACTTTGGGGGAGCGGAAAAGCGCCTTCTCCTTATCTGGAAGTGGGTAGAGCCTAGTCATTGCTCTTGTACCTTTGAGAGCCACCTCAGGCAAGTCCCATTCCTCTTGAATCATCTGTTTAATGACTCAATGCAGCGGAAACACAGTCCTCGATTTTATGACCGCCTGCAACAACGGGTCCTCTATCGGCTCTTCCTCTCCTAGATTGTCCATTGCCATATTAAAGGGCCTTGGCCAAATGCGTGATCAAGGCCACAAATTCTTCTCTGCCCACACACACAATGCTAGACTCTTTCCCCCTGCAGGATCTTACCTTCTTCCAACTCCACCTCCTTGCACATTATCTGCATCCATACCCTGGTTTTCAGCCGCATCTGAAAGCGCCGCGCCCAGGTCCTCCCAGGGACTATCTTCCATATGCAGCCTACCAGAACCAAGCTCCCCTTCTGTTCTCCTTCCTCAGCAACTCCCAAACAGGGTTTGCTTTCTTGGTCACCCCTGGGTGCCAACCGAATACTCTGCACCCCACTGTTTCATGCAAAATGCCTTTTGCATGAGCAGCAAACACCGGTGAAAAAAAACCTTGAGGGGCGTCCACAGGGACGTCCTTAGACATCGATGGCTTGGGGGACCTGGGCCCCCTGCTTCTAGGCTCCACTGCCGGAGGGTTCGGGCTTGGGCTTCCCTTTCCCCCCCTGGACAGCCGAGGCTAGTTCGTCTGGAGTAGGGGACCCTTGCTCAACTGGCGAGGCCAGATCCTCTGCTCTCCGAGTAGGCCGGTCCATTCTGCCATTCAGCAATCCTTCCTCCACAGACCAGGCCTCTGCCTGACAGCCGTGGCAGAAGCCCACAGCCAAAACTGATCTCCCAACGTGAGCCACACACAATACACGTGGGCCTCATGGGCATACTCGTCACATTTGTTGATCTCTGCCTTGGCGCCCCCCCCCCCCCCTCAGGCCAAAATAATCCTTGGCAAAACCAATTTGAAAAATTCAAACTAACATATCAGTCTGCCGGGAAATTCCCAAGGCCTCAAACAGGATCAATAAAAATCAAAACATTTGAATGCAACCATTCGCAGCATCCGGCCCCCCTTCAAGTGCCCCCAGCACGTGGTGAATGCCTCTAAAGAAAATGGCAGTGGTTCCTGCTCAAAACCCCCACATTTTCCCTGCCGCCCCGCAGTGAGCCCTGATCAAAAAACGAATTCCCGTGCAGAGCGTGGGCTTCAACAGGCTCCAAGCTAGCAGGAAGAACTCTCTGCAAGTGCCTCTACCTCCCACAATCAATTTTGCAGCTGCTGCTCAGTTGAACACTAACAGCTTCGGGGGTGCCGCTTCTCCACCGGAACGTGCCAGACAGGTACTCGCTGTTGATGGTACCTGCCTGTACAGTGGCTCCAGCTCCTTACTGCAGCTTCCTCTGCTCTTCCCGAAGGGGTTTTCTCCTGCCCACTTCACTGTGCTCTGTGTTCAGACCCCCATTTTTTTTTTAGATTCCTAAAAACTTAATGTCCACTGCCCCTTCTAAATAACCACAGAGGCAGGTTTATCCTCTACAACTGTCCTTAGTTGTCCCTCTGTGAGTCCTTAACTAAGGGATCACCTCTCTCCAGCTGCTTAGAGACTGAGATACTGAGGGCTGCTGGGATGTACCAGCTGTCTTTTTAGGGAAGGTCAGAATTTCTGACATGCTCAGTCTCCAAGCTGCTGGTGAGAGGTGACAACCCATAGGTAACGGAACTGGACTGGAGGACTGCTAAGGAATGACAGTTAATAAGGGAACGAGCGTACCTTCTTTTAGATTAACTTTTATTGTGTGGGTGTTTCAATAAATACAGTTCTAATTAAACACCACTTGCTATTCTTGTATTACCAATTTAAAAAATATCTTATACTGTCCACATTGAGGAACCAGGGGAAATACTGGGACATGCTACTGTAGGACACTGGCTTGTTAACCATGGGACCAGGGTTCAATTCCCACTAGTACGCCTTGTGGCCTTAGGTAAGTCACGTAACCCTCCATTACCTCAGAAGAAAGGCCCGGCAATCTACTTCCAGACACAATGCCAAGAAAATCCAGGAGCTGCTGAGTCGCCAGGAGTCAGCACTGGCTCGAAGGCAAACATTGCATTGATATTGTAAAGTTCTAATTCAAAATAAGGGTGCTATAGCAGTGAACCACTTATGGTCCCATCTTGATAAAGGATCCATAAAATAATTGGGATAATACTCTGGGATTTATCCCATCCGGCCCCATCACTTTGTCTACTTTTAATTTAGCTAGTTCCTCACTAACACAGTGTTCATGAGGAACTAGCTAAACTAAAAGTAGACAAAGCAATGGGACCAGATGGGAGAGATCCCACAGTATTGAAGAAACTTGAACGTTCTAGTGGCTCCACTGTTTGATTTTTTCAATGCTTTAGGGTAAGAAGTGGTTCCAGAGGACTGGAGAAAGGCATCTGTAGTCCCTTTACACAAACGCAGAAGAAAGAATGAGGTTGAAAACTACAGGTCAGTTAGTTTGACCTCTGTGGTGAGTAAATTAATGGAAATGCTGCTATTAATAATATATTTTATTGATCATTTCATAGAAACATACATTGAGGTTTCCTTTATAAAAAAAAAGACCAAAGGAATCAAATAAAGAAAAATTAAGGAAAGAACAAAAGAAAAAGAATATCCAAAGTCCACATAATAGGAGCCATTCCAGACCCAATTCACCTAGTGAATACTAATAAACCCCTTTTTTACTTCATCCAACCCACAGCCACATTATTTATCTCTAAGGAACCGCTCAAGGTGCGACACTTCTGTAAAGATATATTTAGAACCTGAATACAAAACCAGACATTTACAGGGAAACTTTAAATAAAAGGTCCCCCCAATGGCCAGAACTTTAGATTTCAAATTCAAAAATGCTTCCCTGTGAAGATGAGTAACCTTAGCCACATCTGGAAAAATATTAATCGGATGACCACAAAACAAAGTCTTTTTTCGGAAAATAAGATTTTAAAATAGCCAACTTCTCAGCTTTGGATTTTAGAGTGACTATAAAAGAGTCACTCTTTTAGAAATCTTGTCTAAAGAGGACTCTAAAAATTGAGTCAAATCCAGACTATCCAGGTTTGCCCAACTGATCCCCACCTGACTCAGGGAAACTACGAGGGAGGTAATACAAGGAATCATCAAAAGAATGCAGGGGGTGGCGGATACATTTGTTAGGGACAGCCAGATCCTGCATACTAAATTGGAATTGTTAGAAAATAGGGCTAGGGCTAAAAATTTGTGTTGAGCTCGAGTGGGGAAAGCAGGCGAACACCTGGAAAATTTTAAACACCACAAAGTTTTAGCCCTAGCCCTATTTTCTAACAATGCCAATTTAGTATGCAGGATCTGACTGCCCCTAACAAATGTATCCGCCACCCCCTGCATTCCACCCCCAGCTACCTCTAGTCTGGAAAAACCCTCATCCAGACCAGAGAGTCGCACTTCATGCTGTTGTAACATTTTAACAGTAGCTTGAAAAAAAAATGTATAATTGAGCCAGAGTTCCCATCAATATCCCCTCCATTCGGATAACATATAACCAAACGTTCTTCAACAGAATATCAGCCCCCGCTGTTTCAACCAATGCCAACTCTGCAATAGCAGGCATGGAAACTAGAACTGGAAGGGGCAACTTCCCATTCAAAGAAACAGATGCCAAGGGTGCCTCTCCCCAAACATATGGGGTAGAGATAGCAGGAGAAAAATCCTCAAACCGGGGTCCTCCAACCCATTAAGAAGTGAAACATTAGCTGCATTAGGTTGAAGGGGAGGAGTACAAAACCCCAAACTAAGTAAGGCTTCTGTAGAAGAGGCAGTTTCCCCAACCGCTGAAACCAGTTTAACAGTACTCACAACGCGTATGTCCATTGGTCCTTGTATCACTTGCACTGAAGTAGGTGCTTTGGCCTTAGCTTTTCGCTTTCCCATTGCAGAGCCTCCAAACACAGCAAAAGGAAATAATTCTTCCACAGGCTTCCTCAGGCGTTCCTAAGGGGCAGAGCATGCTCCTTAGGTCATGCCCCTTCGGGCACGTGCCCACGGCAGTGTCCTGTGGCACCAGCCGGCTTTTATCCTCAGTCACAGAGAGAGAGGAGCTCTGAAACACAGCGTGCACAGGTGGAATCGGGACGCAGACAGTCAGCTGAAACCAGGCAAGTTAGATCCAGAATGTGCTCCTGGAAATGCTGCTAAAACAGAGAATAGTCAGGTTTCTGGAGTCCAATAGATTGCAGGATCTAAGGCAGCATGGGTTTACTAGAGACAGGTCAGACAAATCGGATTGATTTGACTCTGTGACCAGAGAGTTGGACCAAGGGAGAGCCCTAGATGTGGCGTACTTAGATTTCAATAAAGCCTTTGACATTGTTCCGCACAAGCGACTTATAAATAAATTGAGCACCCTAGGAATGGACCTTGAACTGACCGACTGGATTAGAAACTGGTTAAGTGGGAGGCAACAAAGGGTACAGGTAAATGAAGCTCACTCTAAGGAGAAGGATCTTACCAGTGGGGTGCCACAAGGATCTGTCCTTGGTCTGATTCTTTTTAACATTTTTGTTAGTGATATTGTGGAAGGGCTGTTGGGTAAGGTTTGCTTCTTTGCGGATGATACCAAAATCTACAACAGATTAGACACCCAGGAAAGAGTAGATAACACAAGGTGGGATCTAGCTAAGCTTAAAGAATGGTCAAGAATTTGGCAGCTGAGATTTAACAATAAAAAATGCATGGTCATGCATTTGGGCTGCAAAAATCCAAGGGAGCAGTACAGTATAAGGGGTAAAGTACTTTTGTCCATGAAAGAAGAGTGGGACCTGGGTGTGATTAAGATCATCAGAAACAAAGTGGCTAAATAGGTAGGAAAGGTGAAGGAGAAGGCCAGAAAGGATGCTTGCGTGCTTAGGGAGAGGAATGATCAACAGAAAAAAAGGAGGTGACAGTACCTCTGTATAAGTCTGTGGTGACACCTCATTTAGAGTACTGTGTACAACCGTGGAGACCACACCTTCAAAAATATAAACAGGATGGAATAGGTGCAGAATGGCAACCATAATGGTCAGCAGTCTTCTTTAAGTCTGTCCTCATATGGCTTATAACGATCTAAATATGTTTGTTTTAGAGGAAAGGCGGGATACAGTAGATATAGAGACGTTTAAATACCTCTGTGGCATAAATGCACAGGAGGAGAGCCTCTTTCAAATTGAAAGCTCCGCAATAAGGGGCATAGGATGAAGGTGAAAGAGAAAAGACTCAGGAGTAATATGAGGAAATATTGCTTTACAGAAAGAGTGGAAGATGCATAGAATAGTGTGATAAGGAAGCTTATCATAGCTCAGGAAGAGGCTATAGAAAAGGTGAAGTGTCTCTGAACAAGCAACCTGTCAGTTCTGGTAGAAATAAGAAAACAGAATTTTCTCATAAAAGACTACCAGTCCCAGAATGCACCAGGTTTCCAACAGCCATTAGAGGAGCTGAAGTGGGGAAACGTGTGTTCAATCAGGAGGGCTATGAGGTAATCCCTAAGCACTCATCTCAAAGGGCAAGGCCTGATTCAGCACAGCTGCGCTGTATTAGGGAGGAGCACTCATCTAAGCAGAATAAGAGTAGAGTTTATTCTACAGATGACCATCTTCATGATCACCTTGGATATCCAGAGAAGGATCATCAGTTTCATCTGAAGGATCATCAGAAGCAGAAGCCAAACCGGACGGACAGAGAGGGAAAGAGACCCTTTGGAAGAAGGAAGAGAAAAGCCTTTGAGAGGTCTAGAAGAGTCCAAAGCAGTACGTATACTGGGAGGTATTCCAAGGGCCAGCATACACCATTGGACTGGGGAAAGCCAGAGGAATGGTGCTGCAGAGCTAGGAATCTCCAGAGGGTACCTGTGAGGGAGACGGCTGCACGTGGAAGGGACCCTAGGACCCGTGCCAGAAGGTATGTGAAGAGAGATCCAGTGTCCAGGGATCTGGATTGGAAGGCTGGACATAAGAACTGGACTACATACTGGCCAGGCTATATAGAGAGGAACTCTAGCAGCAATGGAAGCTCAGGTATGAACACTGATCTATGCCCTAGCTATAACCTTGAAAGACAGCAGGGAAACAAGTATTCTCCTGAAAATGCTCCATTGAGAGATTCATCTGTGCCAATCCATGATATTGAACCCATGCTTGTTGAACAAGGGGGAATAATAGCAGATGAGGATCCTGTTTATATGGACTGCTCTCTATCTAAACTCCGTTGGTAACTTTCTGTTATAAAGTACAGCAACCATCACAAAGAAATACAAATTTGTTCTTTAATCTACTCAGAAAAGCTCCTGAAGCAGGATTTGACCCACACAGTGGAAGGCAAGCCAGCTAAGGGGTTTCAGCTGGTAACTGCTAGCAATTAAGCCTTACCTAATTGCTTGTGAGCTAGGAGAGAATCACTTCTGTATCTATGTGGGAAGTAATCAGAAGTTAACCTGAAAAGAACAGTTTGTTTCTTGCTTTGTGGCTTTTCATTTGTTATTTTCCTGATTTTAACTTTGTTTTTCCAAGTTAACACTGAAAGCAAGTAACCTAATTTATGTGCTACCAAGCATATCTGTGTTGGGAGAAATAACCCCATAAATAAAAATCTTATTGGCTTTACCCAAGAGCACAACTAAATTATTGTCAGCAGCTGTGTCTGGTGTGAATGAATTACATTGCCCACAATACCTTGCAAATCATATAGATATATGCACTTGTCAAGACTGTGAAGATTCTCACCCAGGCAGCCGTCTGACAATAATCTCCCAGTGGAGACAGTACAGACGAGGACAGTATTTGAATTCAAGAAAGCATGGGACAAACACAGATCTCTAAAGGAAAAAAGGGACTATAGTAGTTGATATGAAAGGGAAGACTAGATATATGATGGCAGAAAAAGACCATATGGCCTATGTTTCTAATGCAGGATTTTAAAAAAATTCTTTGGATAGATTTCCAATTATAGATATGTTTAGTTAGACCTTTCTGAATTTCTATGAAGTTACCATGTCTAAATTCAATCTCAATGGTGTCCGAGAGTCCATTTGAAATATGTACTTTTGTTCAAAGTGTAAGAGAACTTTATCAATATCCCCTTCCCCTCCAATTCTGTTTTACCATCTTAAATTTTTTATTTTTTAAATTTTTATTTTTTAAATTTCGCGCCTTCAGGCGCCGACATCCAGGAGCCCCCACCACCACCAGCAGCTCTCCCCTTCCCGGGGATCGAGCCACCGGCAGCAGCAGGGGCCTGCTGACTCCCGACGCCCAATCCGGGCCCAGCAAGGGACTTTTAAATTTCGCGCCTTCAGGCGCGCCCGCGACTGGCGAGCCCGCGCCTGAGGGCCTCGCCAGAGGGCCCTTTGGCGTGGCCCTTAGGCGGTGGCACATCGAAAAAACCCCAAGAAGCAACAAGATCTACTTCTAGTTGGGACACATCTCCAGCTGTCTCTGTTCCCTTTCCTGAACCGCAAGTATTACGAAATGCCATAAGATGTGTAATATTTACCCAGTAACTCCGTTGCCTGTTACATGTGTCAATGTATTTTACATTGCTAGATTTTACATCTACATGTTTCAGTGCTGATTCCATACTATTGCTAGTATCACCCAACTGCTAGACCTGATTTTGTTACCAATAATACATTCGCATGTATCACTGCTAATCTTACTATTGTAGCCAGTAGCACTTTACTGCCAGATTTTACATTATATGTATCAATGCTAATTTCATACTATTGCTAGTATCACTCAACTGCTATTTTGTTGCCAAAAACCCATTTCCATGCATCAGTGCTAATCCTACTACTGACAACTGTGCCATACCTCATTACTGTCGCCAGTAATTCATCCTTACCCAAAAAGTGTGAACTTATTATTACTGTTGGCAGTATATTACTCTGTTTTGTTCTCTGCTGAGTGTCACATTGTCCCATTATCCGCTGACGGACACAGTGCTTCATTGCTTGCTCGATGCTGTACTATTCCTGTCTTATACGCTGCCACATTGTTCCAAATACCTACTCATCGCCAGACAGTAAGTTTATACTCTGCGGATAGCTAGCACAATAGTCAATACCGGTCCCACTAATTACCCAGCAACAAACATCTCACATACTAGTTCACAAAAACATCACAAAATGCACCCATTTCTAGCCTTGGCATGTCTACACCTAGCCTCCTGGATCCCCCTTACAGCCCAAGCTTTTCACACATACACTAACCACATCCCGATACTCCACAGTGACGGGAAAAGATGGACGGAGAATCACCAACACCTCCCAAGAGAACCCAACGACACGCCTTACTCACATTTATTACACATCCCACTTCAACATCTCAAGAAGTCACATTTGGACCGTCAGCAACACCATCAAGCCCTGAAGTGTGCACTCATCAACGCAAGGTCAATACGTACAAAATGGCCAATAATTACCGATCTGGTCACAACCCATAATCTTGATATCATCATGATCACAGAAACTTGGCTATCAGAATCTGACAACGCAATCATCAACCAGATGTTACCCACAGGTTTTTCAGTCCACACATGCCATAGAACCAATCAGAGAGGAGGAGGAACACTCATTCTTGTCAAAACCTGCCTAGGCTTCCAGATGTGCAACTCAACCAGCACAGCCCACCTGGACTCCCTCACCATAACAAATAACACCTGCACGATCAACCTACTGTACCGAGCACCAACACCATCCTCAGAGGATCTTGCAACGATAATGGGCCTCGCCTGCAACTCAAACAGACCACGATCCCAGAACTGGATCCTAGGTGATTTCAACCTGCCTACGCTACATGAATCTCAAGCCTCTGCTTTCCTAGAAGCGTTACAAGATCTAGGATATGAGCAACTAGTCATTAATCCCACCCACGTCAAGGGAAACAAACTTGACCTGATCTTTGCCCCGCAGACGGATAAGGATACCACCCCACTAATACCACCTACCATAACTCCTGTGCCATGGTCCGACCACAGCCTGATCCAATTCCAGATACCTATTAACACACACAATAAAAACTCCAACAAAACCAACACTGCCCACGAACCCTCCTTGAAGCGCTTCCGCCCCTTTAATAAAGAAGAGCTTAGAGAGAAGATCCTCCCACTCCTCAACAACATACCACACGACCTAGATGCATTGGTGTCCACCTGGGACGAGAGCCTCAAGACCATTGCATGCATACCAGCCACAAATAAAACAACAACAAAGAAACGAGAGCATGCACCATGGTATACCAAAGACCTCCGAGACTCACTCAAGTGCCTGCGCAGGCTAGAGAGAAGATGGCGTCGGTCTCACTCTACGGTTGCACAAGATACTTACATCGCTCATCTAAGAGTACACCGTGATGAATTAACAAAAAAGCGGAAACAATATCATTCCGACATCTTGAAGCGGTCACTAAACAAGCCCCACGACCTCTTCAATATAGTGAAATCTCTCATAAGAGAACCTCCTGCAGACCAGTCACAGATGCCACACCCCCAGGCATACTCCAACTATTTACAGTCAAAAATGGTCCAGACTACTACATCTGCAACCAACTACCTTCAACCTGAAGTGACCCAGGCTGGTACAACCTCGAACTCCGCGGAAAACAGCTCTCAGCATACCTTGCCCCAACCATCACCACTATACAAATTTGAAAAAATATCATGCAGAGAGATTGAAGACACTATCGCTGCAATCAACCCTACTACCGCACCCAATGACCCATGCCCTGCATTATGGATAAAGGAGTTACGATGTGACTTAAGCCAATATCTGAGTGAATTAATAAACCAATCTCTTACAACCGGATCGTTTCCACCAAGTCTGAAACAAACATCCATCAGACCACTGCTAAAAAATAACAAGCTGGACCCATCGAAAGTGGAATCATACAGACCAATTTCAAGTATCCCCATGCTTGCCAAAATAATCGAAAAGTTAGTACAGCGCCAAATCCAACAGCATATTGATACTGAAGCCCCACTGGATCCCTCCCAGCATGGGTTCAGAGAAGCACATGGGGTTGAAACCCTCCTCACCAACCTATTTGACCATCTAGTCTCTGGAACCGACAAAATTCATCAAGGATTCGCCCTCATATTCCTCGACATTGCGGCGGCTTTCGACTCGGTGAGTCACAAGATACTCATACAACGCCTCAGCGAGAAAGGAATTCAGGGAACAGCCCTAAAGTGGTGCAAGTCATACCTGACTAATAAATGGCAACATGTAAGGTCAGGCTCCACAACCTCCGAACCATTTTTACAAAACCAAGGTGTGCCACAGGGCTCGTCACTATCTGCATTGATGTTTAACATCTACATGCAGCCCATATGTGCCCTAGCACGTTCATTCAAGGTCAACTGTTTAGCCTACGCAGATGACATCCTCCTATACATCCCATTCAGGACTAACCAACCGGACCTCTCCCCTCTAACAAGATGTTTTGAGGCAGTAGCAGAATGGTTCAGCACACAAAACATGAGAATCAACTACAGTAAAACAGATGTCCTTTTCATCTCAAGGAACCAGGACTTCACCCCTCCACTCTCTTTAAAAATCGGCAACACAGAACTGAAAACCAAACCCACAATCCGCTACCTTGGCGTTACACTGGATCAACACCTGGATCTGAAAACTCACATAAAAAACACAGTAAAAACAGTATACATGAAAATAAAGACCTTAAAACATCTCCGACCGCTACTCGACTTCAGCGACTACCGATCGATCTATCAGGCATTAATATTACCTCATTTCGACTATGCCAACGTAATTCTACACGGTCTCCCTCAAGCAACGCTAGCTCCTCTCCAGCTTGCAATGAACACTGCTGCAAGAGTACTAACAGGGGCCTCACGGAGAGAGCACATAACGCCAGTACTGATGAACCTTCATTGGTTACCGATTCAAGCAAGAACCCTCCACAAAGTTCTAACCTTAACTTTCAAAGCTGCAAACACTCTGACCCCCACAGCCCTCAGCAAGATGATACATAAAGTTCCACAGAACAGAAATAGAAGACCCATGATGCAAAACACCCTAGAGGTCCCAAAAGTAATGACAAAATGCACAAGAACAACAACAAATAGGGCCTTTACGATTTACGCTCCCAGAGCATGGAATGCTCTCCCTACCTCGATTCGAAATATCACTTACCTAACCCACTTCAGGAAGGCAATAAAGCAGCACCTGTTCACTACATACTACCCTGAATCTAGCCTTAGTAACCATACATATGGCCCCCCAGACAATCTCTCATTACAAGTAAACAATCAGACTCAGCATGAAAAAGGATAATCAACTGATCGCTCAGAATGTACCCCAGTGTAAATAAGATGTAGATATGTTCTGCCTGAAATCAGGTACCAGTGTGATACAATGTATAGAGTTAAGAATTGTACATAGTTTCCCCCAGTTACTTCCAAGTTGATCTCCCTGTTTATTGTAAATACAACTCAAAGTTCCTTGTGTTGTATAGTTGATGTTAAATGTAAACCGCTCTGATCTAAAATAGAGCGGTATAGAAGAACTGTTAAATAAATAAATAAATAAATAAATCACAAAAAAATGTCAGATCAAGTATCTTGTGATTTCTCTCTTTCCAGTCTAGGAACCAATGGTTTATCTTCTAAATTTCTCGAGAGAGAGAGTTCCTATGTTCCACTATTCTAGTTCTAATACTTCTCAATATATATTAAATCACAAGGACATATAAATGACAAGATCTGTCTCACAATTGGAAAAATCTATCAGAAAGTATTTCTTTTGGATAACAGAATGTATGAAAAATCTCTTTTAGACTAAGGCATGGTCACATACAGAGCAGTGGCCACTTCTAAAAAATGTTCCATGACCTTTGCGGCATTTTTTTTTATAGGTAGAGCAGAGGGCACTAATAGGTTAGCGAGATTGGCGTTCCTTTTATGTGCCACTGTAATTAACTGGGTCGAAAAATAGGGATTGTCTGCATATCTTCTCTTATAATTCTAGATAGTTGTTTTGACAAGTTAGAGAAGATCAAGGGACATACAATCCTTTATTCTGTCCGCCAGTCAGTCCTGTCCAGAAGGGTAGATCAGACCTTTCTGCCATATTATATGCCCATTTGATACATGTTTGGGTCCCTTTGTCTTGAGATCTTCTATGCATGTCCTTTGCATATTTTTCAAAGTCATTGGGCTCAGAGCAAATTCTTTTGATCCTCAGGAATTGACAGATTGGAACATTATCATTCAATGATCTGTTGTGGAAGCTATCATAATCTAACAATGGATTATGGTCTGTTGATTTCCTAAAGAGGTTTGTAATACAACACTTGGATCCTTTTTTCCTTTTTAAATAAGTGACTTCTGTTGAACTAAAGGTTGCTTGAAACTGTAAGTTTGTGTCCAAGGTACTGACAAATAATAAAAATTATTTTAGAGCATTCTGGCCACCCCCCCCCCCCCAAAATCATCAGTACATCATCGATGTATCTCTTCCAAAGTTTAATACTGTTCTTGAAAGGATGATAAAGAAACTTTTCTTCAAATTCCGCTACATATAAATTAATGTTGCCCAGTGCCATTTCTGACCCCATTGCCACACTTTTTACTTGCTTGTATAAGATCTTCTGAAAGCAAAAATAGTTTTCTATAAGGGCCATCTCTGCTAGTTGGATGAGGAAACCTGTAGGGATCCTTTTATCGTCTGTTCTCTCCAGAAGGACACACTCAAGAGTATGTATGGCCTCTAACTGTAGGAAAGGAATCGAAAATAAAACAAAGGATATTATAATGCCTCTGTATCGTTCCATGGTGCGACAGCACCTTGAATGTTGTGTGCAATTCTGGTCGCCGTATCTTAAAAAGGATATAGCGTTATTAGAAAAGGTTCAGAGAAGAGACATCAAAATGGTAAAGGGGATGGAAGGATACCCCTATGAAGAGAGGCTAAAAAGGTTAGGTCTCTTTAACCTGGAAAAGAGACGGCTGAGGGGAGATATGATAGAAGTCTATAAATTAATGAACGGAGTGGAACGGGTAAACGTAAATCGATTTGTTTACGTTATCAGAATATAGAAAGACTAGGGGACATGCAATGAAGCTACAGGGAAAACTATTTAAGACTAATAAAAGAAAATATATTTTCACTCAACGTGTAATCAAACTCTGGAATTTGTTACCGGAGGATGTAGTAAAGGCTGTTAGTGTAGCTGGGTTTAAAAAAGGTTTGGACAAGTTCCTGGAGGAAAGGTCCATAAACCATTATTAAGAAGGGACTCAGGATATCAATGCTTGACCCAATACAAGCATTGTGGAACCTGTGTCTTTTGGGGAAACTGCTAGGTATGTATGACCTAGATTGGCCACTGTTGGAAACAGGATACTGGGCTTGATGGACCTTGGTCTGACCCAGTATAGCATATCTTATGTTCTTATGGCTGAGGGGAGATAAGATGGAGGTCTATAAATTAATGAATAGAGTGGAACGGGTAAACATAGATCGATTCATTTTGCATCAAAAAGTAGAAAAAGACTAGGGGACATGCAATGAAGCTACAGTGTAACCCACTAATAAGAGAAAATATGTTTTCACTCAACGTTTAATCAAACTCTGAAGGATATAACTCTTAGTGTAGTTGGGTTTAAACAAGGTTTGGACAAGTACCTGGAGGAAAGGTCCATAAACTAGTATTACAGAGGACCAAGGTAATCCACTGCTTGCCCCAATACAAGCATTATTTATTTATTTTTATTTATTTATTTACATTCTCTTATCTACCGCGCTATTCTGCATCAGTGCGGTTTACATTGAACAAACTGAAATTACATTGAACAGGACATTATAACTTGGAGATAACTATTTTACAGGGAACATGGGCTATGGAGGGTTAAGTGGCTTGCCCAAGACCACAAGGAGCACCTGTGGGACTAGAAACCCCAATCCTTCCGGCCCAAGGTTGCTGTCCTCTAGTGGGATTTGAACCTGTGTGTCTTTTTGCGAAATTGCTAGATACTTCTGACCTGGATTGGCCACTGTTGGAAACAGGATACTGGACTTGATTGACCTTGGTCTGACTCAGTATGACAGTTCTTATGTTCTTAGCTCATCCTTATTGCTTCAGGAGAATCTGTACAGTTAAGCTATTCTAAGTTTTCACTTTCTGGCATGTTTCTATAAAGGGACTACAGTAGCTGATATGGAAGGGCAGACCATATAGAAACATGACGACAGAAAAAGACCATATGGCCTATGTTTTTTAAACAGATTTTCCATCGCCTATTTATTACTGCTTTGACCTCTTATAATACTATTTAGCCACTGCGGTGTAAAAGTAGCTACACACACACACAAGAACTACTTTGCTTTTCCTCTGTTTTTTTCTGCAAAGGAGAAAGCTTTTTCTTGCAAATTTCTCTCTCTCCACAGCCGTTTAAAAACATACAGTCTTGTGGCAAACAACCTAAATTTTGAAGCTTAGGAAAATCTAGCTTGTCTGTATTCCTTGTTTAGCCTTTTTAAATCACCAGATTGATCCCGCTTACTCCGGAAGTGACACAGCCGCACTCTCTCACGGTGTCTGCACCTCATAAAAGCAAGTCCCCTGTGGCGCTAAGACTGCTGCCTTCTCTGTCTCAGCTGCCTGCTTACTTGTCTGATGCTTACTTGCCTGCTGTTTGTGTCTGCCTGCTGCCAACCTGTGTTCCTCTCTCCCACCATTCAGGTACTCATTACAATCTCCAGTCACCAGACTGATCCCGCCTACACCGGAAGTAATGTGGTCGCGCTCCATCACGGTGTCTGCACCTCATAAAAGCAAGTCCCCTGCGGCGTTCTGCACCATGGGGGCACACTAAGGAGCACGAAGAGCTCCTTGGGTGACTCCAGGGGTGTATCTACCACATATGCTGTTTGGTTTCTAAGGGATCTCACATCCCAGTCACTACCTTTGGTAAAGCCACGCCCAGAGTGCATATTGTCCCTGCACTCCTCTAGTGTCTCCTGCTTCAGCTTTCGATGGCCTCCATCCTTGTCCACCAGGGCTGGCGTCCAGTCCAAGCCAGCCCCTTTCTTCTGTCCTATGCCACATGAACCCCTAGCAACCTTTTCCCCTGCCGTCCATCCCCAGCCCCCCCCCCTAATCCCGCTCCTGCATCTGGCTCTCCTTAATTGTCACTCACTACGTTCCAAGACCATCCCGGTCCATGACTTAGTCTTGCAGCACTCCTTTAACTTTTTCTTCCTCTCCGAGACCTGGGTTCATGACGGCGAAGAACCACTCTTCAATCGGTGCCTTCCCCCCAGGTTATTCCGCCCTTGCCACTCCTCATCGGGGTCGGTCCAGCAGGGGGGCTGCTGCTATCTTCCGCTCCTCTCTCCTTGTCCACGAACTCTCCTCCTCTGCACTGCATTACCCTGAATCCCTTCTCCTTGACTCTTCCCCCCCTTCACTTTCTTCTTATTTATTCCCCTTCCACCATCCAACATTATCTCTGTGACGCCCTTCTCCTCACCCTCACTGAGGCCTCTCTTCTCTGTCCCCACATTGTGTTCATAGGAGACTTCAATGTACATCTCCAATTCTCGTGATACCTCTTTTCTTGCTCTCCTTGCTGATTTATCCCTGCATCAACACATTCTCTTTCCCACTCATTCCACTGGCCATACCCTTGACCTAGTGTTCTCCCCCATCGCCTCCCTTTTCACTCCATCTGTCCTGTCTGCTTTCCCAGTACCCTGGATCAGATCACCTCTGTCTTCTTTTCTCCATAAGCCTGCCCTCCCTTCTGCCTCCCTCTAGATAGTACCTTCATTCTCCTATACTTTCATGCCAGATTACACCTATCACCCTCCAGCAATTCCCCCCTCAGATACACTCTTCTCGCCCAATTTCCCCTCTCTCACTCCTGATCATCAAGTTCAGACCTGGAATTCCCCTCTGCTCCTTGCCCTCGACAAACTTGCCCCACTTCGTCCTATCCCCTCGCTCCCAGCAGTCCAATTGTCATCCCTGGTTTTACCCTGGCCTTTTCTGGTACCATTCCCTTCTCCGTCTCGCTAAGCGCTTGTGGCGCAAGCGACCCATACCTGACTGACTATCTCGCCCACTTTCGCTACTGCCATTCACACTACTGTTCCTTCATCCACGCTGCCAAACAGTCCTACTATGCCAACCTTATCTCCTCCTCTTCCAACTCCTCTCGCCAACTTTACTCTGTTCTCTGTTCCTTGTCGGTCCCCGTCCCCCCCACCCTGATCCCGCTCTTCAGGCCAGTTATTTCAGCGATAAGGTGAAGGCCCTTTGCTGCACTTACCCCGCCGCCTGCTCCCCCACCCCTTCCCCAGCTTCCCCCTCTCCTATCCTCCCCTCAGTCTCAGACAATCCCTCCCTATGTCATCGTTGGTTATCTTTTCATCCCATCTCTCTCGCCGAATTAACCAAGACTCTTTCAACCTCCCACAAGACATGTCAGCTTGATCCCATTCCTTCCCATTGACTCAGTGAACTATCCCTTATCCTTCTCCCCTTTATCTTCAGTATCTTTAATTCCAGCCTCTCCTCTGGTTCGTTCCCCTCCCGCTGGAAGCACGCCATAATTCACCCCATCCTCAAAAAAACCTTCATTGGACTCTTCCATGCCTGCTAACCGGTGCCCCATCTCCAATCTCCCTAACCTTTCTAAACTTTTGGAAAAATTGGTCTTTTCCCAGCTCTCTTCTCACCTTGAAGTCACGCTCACTCTGCACCCCCATCAATCAGGTTTTGGTTCTGGGCACAGCACAGAAACCATCCTACTCTCCTTCCTCAACGAACTTCACTCCTCTCACGACCATGAGCTCCTCTCTATCGCTGTCTCCTTGGATCTACTTTCGACCTCACCCATCTTTGTGAAGCCGGGATCGGTGGTTCAGTCTTTCACTGATTTTGTTCCTTCCTTGCTTCTAGGTCCTTTTCTGTCTCATCCGGTTCCTTCTCTTCACCACTCACCCCCTTGCCTTGCGGTGTCCCCAAGCCAGAGCGGACGGACAGAGAGGGCAAGAAACCCTTTGGAAGAAAGAAGAGAAAAGCATTTGGGAGGTCTAAAGGAGTCCAGAGCAGTACGTATACTGGGAGACATTCAAAAGGCCAGCATACACCATTGGACTGGGGAAAACCAGAGGAGTGGTGCTGCAGAGCTAGGAATCTCCAGACGGTACCTGTGAGGGAGACGGCTGCACTTGGAAGGGACCCTAGGACCCGTGGCAGAAGGTATGTGAAGAGAGATCCAGCGTCCAGGGATCTGGATTGGAAGGCTGGACATAAGAACTGGACTACATACTGGCCAGGATATTTAGAGAGGAACTCTAACAGCAATGAAAGCTCAGGTATGAACACTGATCTATGCCCTAGCTATACCCTTGAAAGACAGTAGGGAAACAAGTATTCTCCTGAGAGTGCTCCATTGAGAAATTCCTCTGTGCCAATCCATGATATTGAACCCATGATTGTTGAAGAAGGGGGAGCGGTTATAGATCCAGGCTGTGAATACATGGATTGCTCTCTGTCTAAACTCCTTTAGTAATTTACTGTTACAAAGTACAACAACCATCACAAAGAAATACAAACTTGTTCTTTAATCTACTCAGAAAAGCTCCTGAGTAGGGTTTTGAGCAACGCAGTAGAAAGCAAGCCAGCTAAGGGGTTTCAGCTGGGTAACTGCTAGCAATTGAGCCTTACCTAATTGCTTGTGAACTCTGAGGAAATCACTTCTGAATCTATGTGTGAAGATATAAGAAGTTAACCTGAAAAGAACAGTTTTTCCCTACTTTGTGGGTTTTGTTTGTTGATTGAAGCACTGCTAAGAGAATATTAGCTAAAGCCTACAAAAAAGACCAGTTTGTTACCAACCAGGTCTTTATTCTTTTGATTTGATTGCCTGACAAGTTCAGCTGTTGTTTTCCTGATTTTGTTTTTCTAAGTTTAACACTGAAAGCAAGTATCCTGTTTTATGTGCTACCAAGCATATCTGTGTTGGGAGAAATAACCCCATAAATAAATATCTTATTGACTTTACACTCAAGCACAACTAATTATTGTGAGCGGCTGTGTCTGGTGTGAATGGACTGCATTTCCCACAATCCCTTGCAAATCATATTGATATATGCCTTTGCCAAGACTGTGAACATTCTCACCCAGGCACCCGTCTGACAGTATTCAATGTAATAGCTGTGGTGCCTTAATTCTAAGAATCATCATTTGGAGCCTTAGTTTGAGACATTATAGGGCAAGCTCTATCTCAGTGGTTCTCAACCTTTTTTGTACCGTGACCCCTTTTACCATTGGTCAACTTGTGGTGACCCCCAATGATAAAATCAAATGCGTCTCTCTTCCTTTATTGTTAACGCATTGTCACTGTAATCATTTGTTGAATTATTAATATATTATAGGCCTTTGCAATATGTTTTATTTATAAAATTTACTTATTTAAACCACAAGTAACAATATTTGATTTCAAAATTATGATGATTTTGTAGTCAAATCACTAATATGAAATAAAATTATTTTTTCTACCTTTGTTGTCTGACCAATTTATTCTCTGATCATGCTGGTCCCGATCTGAGGCTTCTGCTTTCCTGTCTTCTCTTAGCTCTCTTTCTGTGGTCTATGGTCCATCTGCCATTTCTTATCGCTTCTTTTGTTTTCTTCACTTCTTTCCATCAGCCTATTTCCAGTCCCAGTAACCCTCCCCAGTATCAGCCCCTTTCCAGTCCTCACTCCCAGTACCTTCCAATGTAAACTTGCATTCCCATGACTGCCACTGGTGTCCATTCCCTTCCAGTCCCCCTCCTTCCCCACTAACCAGTCCCTTCTAGTACAAATACCATGGCAGCCCCTCTCAGATCCACTCCCTTCCAGTTCCATTCTCCCATCCCCTCATATCAGCCCATTTATAGCCTTAGCCTCCAGTTTTCATCCAGGGCCAGCAGCTCTATCCTCCCCTCCACACAATCAGCCCATTCCCACTCCTCAACCCCATTACCAGTGCTAGGCTCCCCTAATCAGCCCATTACCAGTTCTACCCCCCCATCAGGCCATTACCAGTCCTAGCCTCCTCTAATCAGTCCATTTCCAGTCCTAACCTCCCCCATCAGCTCATTACCAGTCCTAGCCTCCCCTAATCAGCCCATTTCCAGTCCTAACCTCCCCCATCAGCTCATTACCAGTCCTAGCCTCCCCTAATCAGCCCATTTCCAGTCCTAACCTCCCCCATCAGCTCATTACCAGTCCTAGCCTCCCCTAATCAGCTCATTTCCAGTACTAGTCCCTCCTCAACCCCATTACCAGTGCTAGGCTCCCCTAATCAGCCCATTACCAGTCCTACCCCCCCCTCCCATCAGCCCATTTCCAGTCCTAACCTCCCCGATCAGCTCATTTCCAATGCTAGCCCCCCATCAGTCCATTATTAGTCCTACCCCACTATCAGCACATTACCAGTCCCAACCCCCCTTGATCAGTCCATTCCCAGTCCTAGCCTTCCCTAATCAACCCATTACCAGTCCGTCCCCCCCATCTGCCCATTATAATCCTAACCCGCACTGTCTCTCCCCTCTGTCCGGCATTTATCCCCCGTCTGTCCAGTATATTCCCCTGTCTCTTCCCTTTGTCCATGTCACTCCCTCCCTCCCTCCCTGTCAGCCCCCCCTCTGTCCATGTCAGCCCCCCCCCTCCATCTCTCCATGTCAGCCCTCCCTCCCTGTCAGCCGTCCCCCCTCTATCCATGTCAGCCCTCCTCCCTCCCTTAGTCTATCCATCCCTCCAATGTCAGCCCCCCTCTGTCCATGTCAGCCTCCTCCCTCCCTCCATCCTTCCCTCCATGTCAACCCCCCTCCCTCCATGTCAGCCCCCCCTCCGTCCATCCATCCATCAGGTCTCCCCTCCCTCCATGTCAGCCCCCCCTCCCTCCCTCCCTCCATCCAACAATCAGCTCTCCCCTCCCTCCCTCCATGTCAGCCCCCTCCCTCCCTCCCTCATGTCAGCCCCGTTGTAGGTTCCCTGCCCCCTCCTCCCCTCTCCCTGTCTGCCTGCTACTGCCCTGTTCTTCTGCAGCCGCGGCTCCCTGCCTCTTAGGGAACCGCGGCTGTGCCTGCTGTGAGTGAAGCCGGTGCGGAGCCTTTCTGTCTCTCGATGGGCTCCGTGCAGCATGCCATTGTCTTGCCTCCAAAGGAAGTGGTACAACTTCCTTTGGAGGCAGGACAATGGCATGCTGCACGGAGCCCGTCAAGAGACAGAAAGGCTCCGCAACGGCTTCACTCACAGGCACAGCCGCGGTTCCTTAAGAGACAGGGAGCCGCAGCTGAGAACTGAGCATGTCAGGATTCTGAGAACCCAGTAGAAGAACTCCCCCTTGAGCCTCAGCATCCAGTCTCCTACTGACCAAGCAGCCTACATCTTCTTCTATGAAACAACTAACAACTAACCAACAGCTAAACCATGTCCGTTGTATTCTTGAGAGTCTCCCTCTTCTGAACTACAGCAACTAGACCCTCGGACATGTGCTCCCTGCACCTGCTGAAGAACCTGCTCGTCTTCGCGTTTGACCGCGATGCCATGAGGTCCTTGACCAGCTGCCCCCAACATTCTGCAAGGTCGCAGAATACTGCAGAATAGAGTTACCACTCTCCTGGATCCAAATGATGTCGGCTGAGGAAATCCACCTGGATATTCTCCTTGCCTGCCATGTAAGCTGCCGACAGGGCTAGCAAATTCTGTTCCGCCCAGGACAGGATTGCCAGGCTCTCCTCTAAAAGAGCAGGACTACCCAATCCTCCCTGTCGGTTCATATAAGCCACCATGGTAGCACTGTCCGAAAAGACTCACACCGTTTTCTGTGCAATCTAGGGACGAAAATGTTGGAGGGCGAGGAAAGCCACCCTCATCTCTAAGCGGTTGATGAACCACGAGCTCTCTTCCTGTGTCCACTTGACCCTGCGTCACTCGAGAGTTGCAATGGGCTCCCCAGTCAGAGAGGCTGGCATCCATCATAATCCAGCATCCAGGCGGGATGTTCCAATGGCACCCTTGCCGCGAGGTTGTCGCCCTGCAGCCACCGTTGTGGGCTGAGTCTCGCATACTCTGGGCATTCCAGACGCCGACACAATGATTGAAACTATGGAGCCTAGCGGGACAGTAGAGCATGTTGCAATAGCTACATGTGGGATCTGGCCCAGGGAACTAGATCCAAAGTCGCCGCTATGAAGCCCAGCAGTTGCAGGTAATACCATGCCGCTGCAGCCAGACTGTTTACAAATTTGAGCACTTGTTGCTGTATCCTGCAAATGCGCTCCTCAGGGAGACAAAGGCTGCCGCTGTATTGAACTGAGGGCCTAGGTATATTAGGTGCTGAACTGGTTGAAGCTGGCTTCTGGCCAGGTTGACCACCCAGCTAGACTTCGTAAAAGCTTGAGGACTCGCATCATCGCTTCGAGGGATGCTTTCTTGGACTCAAGATCATTCAGGGAAGAGTATTAGTGTAAGTATTAGTGTATGTGTCTCATATCCCCTCGTGTTAAATGTATCCCCCAACCGCTTTGACCCGGTGAAAAGCGGAATATAAATGCAGCTAACTAAATAAATAAATAAATAAATTCAGCAGAGAATACAACCATACCTGGAATGAGAAATGCCTTTAGTGTAAGAAGGGTTCAAGAAAGGGTGAGGAATGAGAGACATTATCGCAGATGCGAGAAGGATCCTTGAAAAGACAAAAGAATACCAAAAGGATATTCATATGTGTTTTATTGACTATAGCAAGGTTTTTGACTGTGTAAATCATGAGAAACTCTGGGCCACATTAAGAAGCATTGGTATACCAGAACACCTGATCATTCTTCTTGCACAATCTGTACACTGATCAAGAAGCATCAGTTTGAACGGAACAAGGAGAAACGGAATGGTTTAAAATCAGCAAAGGTGTATGACAAGGCTGCATACTTTCCCCCTACCTGTTTAATTTATAAGCAGAACAAATCATCAGAGAAGCAGGATTGTATGAAGACAACAGAGGTGTGAAGATCGGTGGAAGACTCATCAATGACCTTCACTATGCTAATGATATCATATTACTAGTTGAAAATGAAAACGATCTGAAACATTTGCTTCTCAAGATCAAGGAACAGTCATAAAACGGGCCTGCACCTTAACGTAAAGAAGACAAAGATCATGACAACTGGCAAAATCAATAAGTTCATCGTTGATGAAGAAGAAATTGAAATAGTGTACAACTTTAACCTACTTGGATCAACTATCAATAAAGAAGCAACAAGCAGTTAAGAAATCCGAGGACGCATTGCTCTTAAAAGAATGGCTATGAAGGACCTAGACAAGATTCTCAAGAGCAGAGATGTCTTTCGCCATACAAACATTTGACTTGTTCAAGCCATGGCATTTTCATTAATGTCATATGCATGCGAAAGTTGGACAGTGAAAAAGACAGACAGGAAGAAAATTGATATCTTTGAATTATGGTGCTGGTGACGAATACTGTGTATACCATGGACTGCCCGAAGAACAAGCCAGTTAAGTACTAGAGGGGCTCAAACCTAAGCTTTTTTTAGAAGCTCAGATGACAAGACTTTGACTTTCATACTTTGGACACATCATGCAAAGAGAGAGATCATTAGAGAAAGACATCATGCTTGGCAAGGTAGACGGTCAACATCAAACAGGAAGGCCAGCAATGAGATGGATTGATACAACAGCAGATACAGTGCAAGTCTGTCAACAATGAGTCGCCTGACTGAAGACCAAACATAATTTAGGACAACTATCCAGAGGGTCGCCATGAGTTGACGGCACTTAACAGCAACAAGTAAAAGAGGCAATAAATGGGGCCACAGATATATACAGGGTGGCCCAAAAAAAGTGAGAACATCTCGTAAATTAAAAGCTTAAACAGTTTACTCATTTACCTTTTTTAGCTATATAACATCTTTATTTCGACAATTTCCGGTCGCCATCTTTTTTTTTAAATTTGTCAATCGTTTACCTCTGTCTTTTTTAATTTTTAAATAACTTATATGCTACAAGATGTTCTTACTTTTTTTTGGGCCACCCTGTATATACAGTCTTCTGAAAACTGTCCAAGATGCCCATCGCTTCTGTTCCTGTTTGTGGGTGTTTTCTGAGGTCCTGTTCCTGGTTCTTCATCTGTGAACACAGAACAGAAATATTTGTTTAGCAATTCCGCTTTATCCTCATCAGCTTCTACATATTCCTCCCCTTCACCCTTGAGTCTGACAATACCACTTTTGCCCTTCCTCTTCTCACTAACATATCTGAAAAATGCCTTATCCCCCCATTTTATTGCACTGGCTATTTCCTCCTCTTTTTGAATTTTTGCTTTCCTGACTACTTTGCTAGCTTTTCAAAGTTTTTCCAAATATAAGATGCCTGTCTTCCTCTGCGATCTCTTATATTTCATGAAGGCCTCCCTCTTTTTCTTCACCTTTTCAGCTACTTCTTTCGAAAGCCATAGCAGTCTCCTTTTCCTTTTACCTTTATTTACAATTTTAACAAAAAGGTTGGTTGCCCTTAAAATATCCCCTTTCAGTTTTGCCCAGTTTTTCTACATCCCCCAGCTGTTCCCATCCCGCTAACGACTCCCTGAGGTATTGGTCCATTTTGGCAAAGTTAGATTTCCTAAAGTCTAAGACCCTCACTTTTGAATGGATTCTAACAGCCCTAGTCCTAATACTGAACCACACCATCTGGTGATCACTGGATGCAAAATGATCTCTCACTACAACATCAGAAACACTTTCACCATTGGTAAGCACCAAGTCCAGTATGGCCCTTTCACGTGTAGGGTCTGTTACCAATTGCCTGAATAGTTCTCCCTGTAGAGAATCCAGGATCTCCTTACTTCTAGATGATACTGCAGCAGAAATGTGCCAATCAACATCTGGCATATTGAAATCCTCTATCAGTAGTACTTCCCCTTTCCTAGCAATGCTGTGTATGTCTTCAATTAACTCTGTCCACCTCCTCCTCTTGTGAGGGAGGTCTGTATATCACGCCAATGCAAACAGATTTCTCTTTCCCTCTTTATAGTTTAACCCACAATGCCTCCTCTCTCCCTTTTAAGATCTGTAATTCCAAAGCTTTAATATTATTTTTTTACATATAGTGCCACTCCTCCTCCCCTTCTTCCTACCCTGTCCTTTCTGAATAACGTATAGCCTGGTATAGTTACATCCCAGTCATGGTTTTCTGTGAACCATGTTTCTTTAACTGCCACTAAATCCAAGTCAGCCACTCCCACCAAAGCTTCAACATCAGGGATCTTATTTCCCATGCTACGGGCATTTAGACACACCGCTTTCCATGTGTTATCCCGTTTACCAATTTTCATAAAGATATTTAATGTATCACTTACCTGGGGGCTTTCTTCACCCATTCCCAACCAATCTAGTTTAAAACCCTCTTCAGTAGATTAGTCAGTCTACTACTGAAGACGCGTCGACCTTTCTTGGACAGATGGATGCCATCTCTGCTCTGCAACCTTTGGAACAGCATCCCGTGGTCCAGGAAACCAAAACGCTCTCGATGACACCATCCATGCATTCATCTCCAAGATGCGAGCCTCTCTGCCTTGGCCTTTACCCTCAACAGGGAGGACTGAAGAGAACACCACCTGTGCACCTATCTGCTTCATCCTATGTCCCAGAGCCATGAAGTCACTTTTGTTATGCTCAGAGGGATACCTGGCAGTATCGTTTGTTCCGATATGGATTAGCAACATTGGGTAATAGTTAGTGACAATAAAAGTGACAATTCCTAAAATGCAGCAGGGTGAGGGGGGATCTGGACTTACACATGAGTTTGTTATCATAGGAGGCATAAGCCTTCATGAAACCAGAGATGCAACTTGTGCAAAGGGCAGGTCCAAACTCGGAGTGGTGCAATCTTTTCAAGACCCTTTGTCAGAATCTCGTCCCAGAGAGTAGCCTGAGCCTCAGGGGACAGGCTGGCAAAATTTGCATCAGCAGGTCGGAAGGACACAAGCGCTTCAGAGGAAAAACTATGGAACGTTGATATATTAGGAGGGGAGGCTGAGGGGACAGCTAGGGGTGTCCGAGGTGGTAGCTAGAGAAGGTAAATGAATAAAAGATGATCTGTCCAAGGTAAAAGGAAAGCCTAGCAGTACAGTGAGAGAGAGTGTGCCCAGCTAAGTGTGTGGCCCAATAAACATATTGGCGAATGGGAGCATCAACATGGATGTTTAGATCACCTAGAATCAGTAAGTCTTGATTGGTGATTAATGATGAACTGCTGAGCTTCATCCCATGTAGGCAACTGCAGGGTGGGAGGGCAGTAGAGCAAAAGGAGACTAAAGGTGGGAAGGAGTCCAAACTTTAAACAATGACTCCTCAACACCCTGGGTTATGAGGATGCAAGTTCGGTAACTGACAGTGAGGATTTATAAAATGATGTCAACTCCCCCACCCCTACAGAGGGTCGGGGGCAGATATGGCAAGCTAACCTGGTGGGAGGCAATGAGACTAGTAGGCTTTCTATCCTTTGTGAAGCCATGTCTCCGTTAAGCAGAGAACATCCTAAGTATGGTTTGTGATTAGATCCGATATTAGATCAGTTTTGGCCTTAATAGACTGGCAGTTAAGCAAAGTTATACGAAGTGTATTTGCGGCCTTGTCATCCAGGTTAGAAGGCCCAGAACAAGTTAGATACGGCTGAGGATTACATAAAAATCAGGTTATTTGGTTAGCAACATCTAGGAGGATAAAGAAGAGGGTGCAGCTGTGGGCATTCTGTCCAATGAACCGAAAAAGTTACCATATCAGCGAAGTGATCTTGTTTAATCAATGCTTTGACTGGGTGACCAGGGAGTTGGACCGAGGGAGAGCTCTAGATGTGGTGTATTTAGATTTCAGTAAAGCCTTTGACACTGTTCCTCATAGGCGACTTATAAACAAACTGAGCACCCTAGGGATGGACCCTAAAGTTACTGCTTGGGTTAGAAATTGGTTGGGTGGGAGGCGACAAAGAGTACAAGTAAATGGAGCTCACTCTGAGGAGAAGGATGTTACCAGTGGTGTGCCCCAGGGATCTGTCCTTGGTCCGATTCTTTTTAACATCTTTGTTAGTGATATCGCGGAAGGGCTGTCGGGTAAGGTTTGCCTCTTTGCAGATGATACCAAAATCTGCAATAGAGTAGACACCCAGGAAGGTGTAGATAACATGAGGAGGGATCTAGCTAAGCTTGAAGAATGGCCTAGAATTTGGCAGCTGGGATTTAATGTTAAAAAATGTAAGGTCATGCATTTGGGCTGCAGCAATCCAAGGGAGCAATACAGTATAGGAGGTGAAGTACTTTTGTCCACTAAAGAAGAGCGGGACCTAGGCGTGGTTGTGTCTGATGATCTTAAAGTAGCTAAACAGGTAGAAAAGGCGACGGCAAAAGCTAGAAGGATGCTTGGGTGCATACGGAGAGGAATGGCTAGAAGAAAAAAGGAGGTGATAATGCCTTTGTATAAGTCTTTGGTGCGACCTCATTTGGAGTATGGTGTGAAATTCTGGAGACCGCACCTTCATAAGGATGTGAACAGGATGGAGTCGGTGCAGAGGGTTGTTACTAAAATGATTAATGGGCTTCATTATAAAGCATATGAGGACAGACTTAAGGATCTTAATATGTACACTTTAGAGGAAAGGCAGGATAGAGGTGATATGATTGAGATGTTTAAATACCTCCGTGGCATAAATGTTCAGGGAGAGAGCCTCTTTCAATTGAAAGCAAGTTCTGCTACGAGGGGACATGGGATGAGGGTGAAGGGAGATAGATTCAGGAGTGATATGCGGAAATATTTCTTTACAGAAAGAGTAGTGGATCCATGGAAGAGTCTCCCAGTAGAGGTGGTAGAGATGAGGACAGTAACTGAATTCAAAAAAGCATGGGACCAACACAGAGGATCTCTAAAGGTAAAAAGTGGACTGCTGTAGTTGTTGTTATGGAAGGACAGACTAGATAGGCCATGTGGTCTTTTTCTGTCATCATGTTTCTATGTTTCTAAGTGTTATGTAAACAAGCCAGTAGAATCAGAGTAGGGGCAGCTTTTCAGGTAGCGCCACGGGAGTCATAAGAAGCCTCTGGAAGCTTTCTCTGTCTCCACATCTGCGGGTAGAGGGACACAACCCACTTGTCTGGACTGGTCTAGTAGGACAACATGGAAACTACAATGTAAAAATAAATGAGAAATATGTTCTTAAATGTAACACACAATTAAGTTGTGGAATTTAATGGTAGATGATGTGGATGTGGCTAGCAGCATAGCTGGGTTTAAAAGAGATTGGTGAATTCCTGAATAAAGAGTTCACTAAAAATTAGACAGGGCTGGGGTGCATCATCACTTCTGCAAGTCAGCAACAGGGAATGGATCTCCCCAACAGGATCCCAACCAGCCACTGTTGAAGACAGGATGCTTGTTTAGATGGACCACTGCATTGCAACAATAAAAGAAACAGGTCAGGTTTTAAGAGAACATAATCAAGTAGCACTGACAGGGAAAAGCAATGATATAGTCTTCATTTTGCCCTAGAGATGCAGAGTTCTCTGAACCACTACAGCAAGGAAGCTATGGGCAATTAAAGGAAAATCCGATTGATCTATAAACATTTTAGGCTACAAACAACTCCAAAATACCTTGAAAGAGTTTAACATAAATATTAAGTCTCCTAATCAGTGCCGTACCAAGCTATAATTTGCACCCTGTGCGTCTCATGAACCTGGTGTACCCCTCCCTCTCATGTATGCATGTTTAGTACGTTAGTCAAATAGCTGGAAATACTATTTGACTAAACTACTATTACTAATATAACCATGTAAAAACTCTGTTAGGAAGACATGCAAACAAGAACTTTTCAGCTACCTATACTTCAAGCTAAATTCACCTTATGGGTAGCTAGGCCCCTGTCATGCAGGGGCCCGGCAGCTTCCCCTTTTGCCCATAGGTAAAGTGGCCTTGCAGGTCAGTCCAGGGGCAAATTGCAGGAAAATATTGATCCCGAGGAATGTTTTTTTCCATACCAGCCCATGGAGTATTAAATGATAGTGTGATTTCACAACCCACCAATCTACATCAATAAATGGTTTTCCATCTCATGGATGGATGTCAGAAGGTTCCATCTCATGGCACTGATGTCAGAAGGCCTGAATACAAAAAGGTGCTAAAAGGTAGCACTTCTCATCCACTGAAAGCTATGCAGAAACCATTATCACTGTACCAGAAAAATACTGGGTCAAAATCCTGACAGAATTGCAGAGAGCCAAGAACAAAATGTTTCCCCTGACATCTCACCATAAAAAGGTATTCAAATTCTAGTGTCACCTTGGTAACCACAATACAAATTTCCTCCACTGCCAGCCAGACTGTGACATACAAAACTCTCAGAAATTAGCAAAGTTGCCATATCAAACCAGCGTTAAAACCCAGAACTCAAAAATACTGCAAAGATTACACTAAGCCTTAGAACACTAATACACCTATCAAAAATAACAAAAGAAGCTGGACTGCTATAGATTCATATGCAGAAACCATGCACCAGCAGCAGAATCCCTCACCTTGGTTGCACATACTTAACACATACCATTACAGAATAAGGGACCAAAAATTTGAAACATGCAGATCCAAACTGAAATGGGAACCAAGAGGCCAAACTCGCACAATGCAAAGCTGGAGAAACACAAATACATTTTCTGTACTGAGCAAAATACAAAGATGTAAGAAATGCACATTGACAAACTTGACATATTCCAAACACCTGAATGAAAATAAAAAGCTTTGTTCTACCTTTGCCAGCTGAACATTGTTTTTCTTATCTTTGGTGCTGGTATCTCTTTCTTTGCTGGTCACTTTTAACTCCTGGTATGGGACTTGCTTTCCCCTCTGCTGCATGGAAGGAGAGGTCAAGAATACAGCACTGGCCTTCAGTACATGCACCCGCTCCTAGGCCTGCCATGCCATACTCCTTCCTCTGCTGGCATTCCCTCTATATATGCATCCTGTGAGGCCACACTGTTCGCACAGCACTGCTCTTAATTCTATAAGCATAGCTACCATCTTACCCAGTTCCAGCGTGAACATTTTAAGCCAATCTACTACTATTACTACTAATCATTTGTATAGCGCTACAAGGTACACAGCACTGTACAGAGACATGTAAAAGACAGTCCCTATTCACCAGAGCTTACAATCTGGGGATTAGGATATATCTAGGGCAGCGATGGCGAACCTATGGCACGCGTGCCAGCTGTGGCACGCGAAGGCCTTGCAGCTGGCACGCGGGAAGGTCCGCATTTAAAAGGTCCCAAATTTAAAAAAAAAAAAACCAAACAAACCGGCTGCTTCTGCCGCGGCAGCCTCAAGAGCTCTGCCGCGGCAGCCTCAAGAGCTCTGCCGCGGGCCCCCCCCCCCTGCCCGGCAGAGCCTCCCTGCATCATCTACCTTCAAGTCGCAAAACGCGGGCTTCTTTCAGAGCCGCGAGAGTTTCCTTTCTCGCGGCTCTCCCGCGAGAAAGGAAACTCTCGCGGCTCTGAAAGAAGCCCGCGTTTTGCGACTTGAAGGTAGATGATGCAGGGAGGCTCTGCCGGGCAGGGGGGGGGGGCCCCGCGGCAGAGCTCTTGAGGCTGCCGCGGCAGAGCTCTTGAGGCTGCCGCGGCAGAGCTCTTGAGGCTGCCGCAGCAGAAGCAGCCGCTTTGTTTGGGTTTTTTTTTTTTAATTTGGGATGATAGGGGGGAAGGGGGTTTAGGACTGGTAATGGGCTATGGTGGGGAGGCTAAGACTGGAAATGGGCTGATGGGGGGGGGTAGGACTGGTAATTGGCCATGGGGGGGGCAAAGACTGGAAAGGGGCTGATGGGGGGGGGGTTAGGACTGATAATTGGCCATGGGGGGGGGCTAAGACTGGAAGGGGGCTGATGGGGGGGTTCGGACTGGTAATTGGCCGGGGGGGGGGGGGGTAGGACTGGTAATTGGCCGGGGGGGGGTAGGACTGGTAATTGGCAGGGGGGGGGTAGGACTGGTAATTGGCCAGGGGGGGGGGTTAGGACTGGTAATTGGCCATGGGGGGGGGCTAAGACTGGAAAGGGGCTGATGGGGGGGGTTAGGACTGGTAATTGGCCAGGGGGGGGGTAGGACTGGTAATTGGCCGGGGGGGTAGGACTGGTAATTGGCCGGGGGGGGGGGGGTAGGACTGGTAATTGGCCAGGGGGGGGGGTTAGGACTGGTAATTGGCCGGGGTTAGGACTGGTAATTGGCCATGGGGGGGGCTAAGACTGGAAATGGGCTGATGGGGGGGGGGTTAGGACTAGTAATGGGCCATGGGGGGTGCTAAGGCTGGAAGTGGGCTGGTGATGGTGATGGTGATGGTGATTTGGGGGGGGGTAGGACTAGTAATGGGCTATGGGGGGGGGCTAAGACTGGAAATGGGCTGATGGGGGGGTTAGGACTGGTAATGGGCTGATGGGGGGGTTAGGACTGGTAATGGGCTATGGGGGGGCTAAGACTGGAAATGGGCTGAGTGGAAGGAGGGCTTGAACTGCAAATAGCTGATGGGATTGGGGCTTGGAATGGAAATGGGTTGTGAGGGGGAGGGAGCTAGGACTGGAAATGGGTGAGGGGGGGCTAGGACAGGAAATGGGCTGATGGAGGGGCTAGAATAGGACTGGAAATTGGCTGTTGGGGGGGTGCTAAGATTGGAAATGGGCTGTGGTGGGGGTTTGGATTGAAATGGACTCATGAAGGGGCTAGAACTGGAAGTAGGCTCATGGGGGGCTTGGATTGGAAATGGGCTGAGTGGAGGGGAGCTAGGATTTGACATGGGCTGATGGTGGGGCTAGGAAAGGACTAGAAATGGGCTCATGGGGGCTGGGTTTGGAAATGAGCTGATGGAGGGACTCGGATGGGACTGCAAATAGATGGGGGAGCTAGGACTGGAAATGGGCTTATGGGGGGTTAGGACTGGAAGTGGGTTGATGAGGGGGGGCTAGGACTGGTATTGGGTTGGGAGGTTGCTAGGACTGGAAATGGGTTGGGGGGCTGCTAGGACTGGAAATGGGCTGATGCAGGGACTAGAAGGGAATGGATGCTGGGTGAGGCTGGAACTAGAAGGGAGCTGGTGTTGGGGGAGGATTAGAATGGGATGGGGCTGGGAGAGTAAAATGGAGAGGGGAAAAATATTTTGTGTGGGAGGGATAAAAAATCTACAATTGGCCGGGTATTGGGAGAATACGTGGGGATTGAGGATGGAGGGGTAAATTTTGAGTAGATGAAATAGGAATGAGGAAAGAGCAAAAGGAGAAAGATTAGTATGTTAAAGCAGATGTAGAGAGAGAATGGAAAAAAAAAACCAAGAAGACAGAAGAAAGGACAAATGGACAGCAGATGGAGAGTTAGGAGAAGACACGAAGAAACCAGAAGAAAGTGGAGCAATTGCAACTGAAAAAAAATGCACAAAAGGTAGAAAAATATCTCTTTATTTTGAATTTATTAACTGGAATATGTCAGCTCTGGGAAATGTGCATCATTAATTTTTGCGCTTTGTTTAGTACAAGAGGAAATTAATTTATAGTTTTATTTCTACAGTGTTGTTGTATATTCCAAGTTTGGCTTTTGGGGTTCCCAGTTTAATTATTGTCTTCCTGTTTTTAAATTGTGATTCCTTGTTTGGTGATGGTCTGTTCTGCATGTGTAACTGAGCTGAGGTATTCTGTTTATATAATTCCTATTTGACATTGCCACTTGTTCTTTCCCCAGTAGGTCATGTATTGTTGTTCTCTGAAATGTATTGGTTTAATATTTGCAGTGTTGCCTTTTGATAGTTAGGGTATGGTGCTTTGTGAGTCCTGGTAGTACTGTTAGGATACGGCGGGTTTGCTATGGGTTCTAAATGGGCAGCGTTTGTAGTAGTTCCTAATGTGCCTGGCGGTTGGTACTGGATTATAGTAATGTAGAAACCTTTTAGTCTTTCTTTATCCATATACTCATTAAGAGGCATGTTTACTAAAAGTTAGTGTATGGTAACATTATGCAAATATTTATGCAAATGAGGCACCTTATGCAAATGAGGCTTTAATGGACGTGCTGGCACTTTGAGGAAATTCTTTGGTTTTGTGCGGCAGTTTGGGCACTCGGGCTCAAAAAGGTTAGCCATCACTGATCTAGGGAAAAGGTAAGGATTTTGAACTTACATCCCAAAGCAGTATGGTATTCAGAGTTGCCAAGTTTGTCAGAAATCCAGGACTAACTTAAAATCTCACTCCTGGAACAAGGTAACTTGGCAACTCTGGGTATTTGAGGGTTCTGGTTCCATCCACCAAAATCAATACTACAGGTCCCATAATACATCTGGTTAGGGTGGCTAGAGGTCCACAGGACCGGCCCAGAATATCACCATTAGGTATGTTGACAACTGAGTAAGCGATGTGTCAGCTTGGGTTAAACTGATCTAAACAGGTTGCATTTTTTTTCGATAACTTTGACATACGACAAAACGAATTAAGAATGTTTCTCTGCTGTACATATTTCACACTACTTCCGATCACTACATCAGAACACTGTCTACCGTGCGCCAACACTGCCTCCACGTGGGGCGTACTCAGCACCAAACTTTAACTACAAAAGAGAACTTGAAGCTAACGGACGAAAGACAGAAGCATCCCCTCCTCTTACCTGCCACGGGCTGTCCCCTCCTAGGACAGTTGAGCCACCGCGGCGGAATCTTGTTTTGCGCCATGAACCGTCGGGCTGTCAGTTCGAGGCCCGAGCTCTGCTCCCTGAGAACCGCAACTACTCGCCTCCCCCTTTCCTCTTGTATGAGCCTCGGTATAATACCACTCCGCTGCCGTGAGTCCGGCCTCGGCGCTACCTCTCAGAGTTATTCCGCTTCAGGCTGCTCAGCCACCACTGCTTCATTCAGAAGTGAACTACTGTCGCGCGCTTGACCCAGCATGCACTGGAGCAACATTGTGCTTCCGGGCTAAGCGGGATCACTTCCTTCTTGGTACTGGTAGAATACGTTAACCCTCGCCGTTTCCACAGACGCTTGTTGCGTTTTGTGTAGTTGTCGGGCTATAACTGTTTTGTTTTAAAATTTTCTATTGAAAAGTTTCATTTAGCTAATTGGTTGGCGAGGCGTAATTTTCGCCGATTCATCTCTGTTTTGGTTAATGGTACCACATGATAACTAAATCTTTAGAAATACCTTGTCTGTACTTGGTACTGTTGTCTAACCTTTTGCTCCTGATTATACATTTTTCTTTGCTATTCTGCCTCTTATTTGTTTATATAGGTTAAAAACTCTCCTCTGAGGTTTGTGTTAGGCAGAGACTAGCAGGTCCGGATTTAAGATTTTGGCGACAACAGGCAAAGAAGTGGGCAGAGATTGGAGAGAGTCAGAAGAAGAGCAGAAGATGGGTATAGTGCCAAAATGGCACCCTTTTAAAGTACAACATGCACTTAGCCCTAAAGTAAACAGCTGCAGGTTTTTCTTTAGCTTGGGTATTTGGTGCCTTCAGAATTAACCTGTGCATTCCAGTGAATGACGACAGAAAAAGACCATCTGGCCTATCCAGGCTGCCCACTATTCTGCCTGCACTACTGAAGATACATCCCAGCTGCCAGCCACAGAATGTGTCCACCTACAAAATTCTGTTTATTCTTGACTTCCTGTTTATACTCCATCATCTTGAGAAGAAGAGCTATTTCACCACTGTTGATGCTCATCAACTGTTTTGTAAGATAGTATGCCCTCAATAAGAGCATAATGCATGTGTCTCGGAAGCTTGTCAGCGCTTAAAAAATTCATTACTTGACCCCTTGACATGCATGATTATCTTCCAGTTTATTTTCTTCATTACTGAGACAATTAATAGAACATATTATTTGGCTTCAACTTCTGGTTGGATGGTGTTACTAGTGTTGAACTATTGTAATGCTTTTTATAGGGGTCTTCCAGAAATGACACTGGAACCAATTCTGTTTTTTTCCTCATCGTCCCTCCTATCCAGTCCAGATGCATTGGTTGAAACTATTCTGCCATCAGATGGAATCTGAAAACCATTGGTTTGACAATGCCATCCCATAAGGGTCCTGTGCAGCCTCTCACTAGTCTCCAGCAGATGGAGGTAGCATAATTTCCTCTACAATTTGGATTACACTGAAGGGATCTGCTGAGGGTTCAGCAGAGAGCCTACAGGTGAAGATCCTTGGGTGCAGAGCCGGGTCTCTCCTCTTTGTCTCCCCCTTAATGTTTTGCCTCCCCCTGGCTTAGAGCAGTCCTTCATGTGGACTCTGAAAGGTTTCTCCTCCCCAAACATTGGGGGGAGGCCCAAAGTGAAACAGCACTGTTGCCTGCACTGTGGGATGAACAGAGGAAAAACAAAATCAAAGCCATAGAAGCAGCATCAGCAGAGCTCTGGGGTATTGAAAGGGCTAGTCAGCCCAGCCTTATCAGGAGAGGAGAGTAACAGCAAAGCACAGGTTAGTGTGAACTGGTGAGAACAGCCCAGAGCACATGGCATCAGAATGTAACAGATGCTGCATGGTTTGCAGCAGCCACCAGCCTATCTCTGAAGCTGGCCTGTTCCACGGCTGTGAAAAAGAAAATTGTGTGGCTCTGGGTCTTTTTCTAGTTTGCCAGAAGCAGAGGTCTTCTGAGAGGAAGTGTCGGAGGACTTAGGGAGATCTGCTTCACCTTAGAGACATTGAGTGCAAGATGCGGCTTATCAAGCTGCCATTTAAAGGGAAGTTTCTTTTCAGGGAAGAGCTGGAGAAGTTAGTTAAGGACCTGGGAGACTCAAAGGTGCCTGGGCTGCCAGAGGACAAACCTCAGGGGGTGAGAGCATCTGCCTCTTAAGGTTGGTTTAGGTCAACCTGCATGTTTGGTCAGCTCAATCTGGTTCTTCCCAACAGTCACAGTCCTCCCTTAGGGCCAGTCCTTTTGGGGTGGTCACAGAGGGGCCAGGAAAGAGCCTCTGGAGCGGGGGGGGGGGGGGGGGTAAGACCCCCCCCCCATGAAGATATGAGAGACAGACAGGGATAGTCCCGGTGGGCAGTTATCTGCAGCGGTTTTACCTTGTATTTACTCGGATGATACCAGACAAATGGGTGCTGGAGGTGATTCGAAAAGGCAACACTCTTGAGCTTGTGCAATCATTCTCAGACACTTTTATAGTGTCCCCTTAACAAGCACCGACATAGGTGCAGGCAGTGGCGGATACTCTCAAGTGACTGCTCTAGTTTAAGGCTGTAGTGAGAGTTCCTCTTAAGGAATGGGATCTCTGTCAGTACTTCATTTATTTTGTGGTGCCCAAAAAGGAAGGAACTTTGCCCTATTCTAGATTTGCCAGGGAAGTACAAGGAGCTCCTTGGTGGCAGTGGAAGGTAGCACCTCTACTGGAATGGGAGGAGGCCCATCTGGTTGTGTTGTTGGCTGTCCTTGTGGCAAGCAAGGAAAACGTACAACAGACTATTTTGGTTGGAATCTCTTGGACCCAGGGGAGTGGTCTCACGGAATTGGTGTTTCAGCAACTGGTACAGCGCTGGAGGATGCCAACGATGGATGTCTTATCATCCGCAACGGATGCAAAAGTAGGCATGATTTTCAATCACTGAAGGGAAAGAATGTCAGAAGGGCTTGATGCATTGACTTGGCAGTGGCCCTTGGACGGACTTTTTTTGTCTCTGTAAATCTCTGTAAAGATTTATATATACTCTGTAAATAGTTACCCCAGCATTGTCCAAGTTATAGTACCTGTTCTATGTAAATACAGAGCAGCCCTGTCTGCACTGTATAAGATTATTATTATTTATTTATTTATTTATTATTATTTACATTCTCTTATATACCGCGCTATTCTGCATCAGTGCGGTTTACATTGAACAAACTGAAATTACAATGAACAGGGCATTATAACTTGGAGATAACTATTTTACAGGGAACATGGGCTATGGAGGGTTAAGTGGCTTGCCCAAGACCACAAGGAGCACCTATGGGACTAGAAACCCCAGTCCTTCCGGCCCAAGGTTGCTGTCCTCTAGTGGGATTTGAACCCCCGACCTTCCGGCCTGAAGTACCTTGCCCCAACCACTAGGCCACTCCTCCACTCCAGATACTGTTGTATGTAAAATGCACTGATATTGAATAGCGCGGTATAGAAGAGACTTTTAAAAAAAATTATGTTTCCCCTTTGGCCTCTGAAAGGCAGAGTGATTCAGAGGGTGGAGACACATCCTGGCCATGTGGTCTTGATGACCCAGAACTAGCCCCAGAGGCCATGGTATGTGGACTAGTCCATCTGTTGGTGAAGGATCCACTCCCTTTGCCAGTGATGGACAATCCTCTGTCTCAAGACCCAGTTCACATGCCAGAAGTGTCTCGGTTCTTGCTTACAGCCTGGCTCTTGAAAGGGCTAGGGCCTAGGCTATTTCCTACAGGTCATTGCAACTTTGCTTTGGATGAGAAAGCAGTCTACCTCACTTGCATATGTTCACATATGAAAGATTTTTGAGAGGTGGTGTGACGACAGGACTCTGTCCCTTTGGTTCGTTACTGCTTACTGCTGGACATTTTGGTCTTTTTGCAAGCAGGCCTTAAGAAAGGCTTCGCCTTAAACTCTTAGAAGGTTCAAGTGGTAGTGTTGGCTTGTTTCAGGGGTCGGTTTCAAGGTAGGCCCCTTTTCCCATCCGGATGTGATGCAGTCCGGTGGCACAGTCTTTGGGGGGGAGTGACAAGGAGGGTCAGCCTAGGGCAGCAGAAACCCTCAGGCCGCCACTGCCTCTTTCTCACTTTCTGCCACTACATTGGGATGATTTTAAGATTGTGGCACCCATAGGCTAAACCATGCAACAGATCCCAGAGAGGTGGAAGGGTGTTGGATCTCAAAGACTTGAAAGCCAGAAAGGGAGCAGAGGAAGGTAATAGTGCCATTTTGGTACCCCTTTGAAACAACGCATGCATCCAGCCCTAAAGAAAGCAGGGGTAGGCTCTTCTTAGCCTAAATATTTGGCACCTTCAAAATTTGGCATCCTAAGCAGTTGCCTATGCTTAAATCTGTGCCTGCCCTTTCACTAGTTCTCTGTCCTCAAAATTCATCTCTTTCCCTTCAGCCCTTCCCCCCCCCAAAAGGAAAATTTGGATTTTTAGCCTTTCTTTTCAAAGAATGCTCAGGGCAGCTTACAGCATTTTTAGACTTCAGACTCCTTTCCCTGCCCTCCTTTCCTTCTCCCTCGACTCCCCTTCTTTCCATCTCTGCCCAGCACTAATTTCTCACTCAAAACTCCAGAAAGTCAAACTTTGCATGCCATGCAAAGCTGGAGGAAAGCAGACATAAATGCATTTTGTCTGTACTGAGCAACATACAAAGATACAAGAGATGCACATTGCCAAAGCTAACATATTTCAAATTTGCTTTTTTTTCTACCTATGTTGACTAGGTATTTTATTTTTCTGATTCCATTCCATTCTATTCATTTGACATACTACATGCTACAAAGCAGTTAAATGGTGCCCAAACAAAAGCAAGAACCAACAATGTTGTTTTTGTTAAGTGCCGTCAAGTCGGTTTCAACTCATGGCGACCCTCTGGATAGTTGACCTAAACTTTATTCGGTCTTCAGCCAAGTGGCTCACTGTTGATAGAGTGATATCCATAGCTGCTGTTATTGTATCGATCCATCTCATTGCCAGACTTCCTCTTTTATGGTGACCATCTACCTTGCCAAGCTTTATGTCTTTCTCCAATGATCTCTCTCTTTGCATGATGTATCCAAACTATGAAATTCAAAGTCTTGTCATCTGAGCTTCTAAGGAAAGCTTTGGTTAGTACTGACTGGTTTGTTCTTCGGGCACTCCATGATATACATAGTATTCGTCGCCAGCACCATAATTCAAAGACATCAGTTTTCTTCCTGTCCATCTTTTTCACTGTCCAACGTTCGCCTCCATATGATGTTATTGAAAATACCATAGCCTGGACAAGTCAAATCTTGTCTAGGTCCTTCATAACCATTCTACCAAGAGCAATACATTGTCGGATTTTTTGACTGCTAGTCCTTCCTTTATTGATTGTTGATCCAAGTAAATTAAGAAAAATCATTTTTATTAACATTCCAACATATCAAAAAACAATACAGCCAATGAGTGGATAACTCCCTCACCCACAGCAAACAATTTCACATAAAGTACTCAAGTGAGTGCCATCCCCCATCCAGCCAGGAACTCTATTATATAGCCACCCCTGCACACGCCAGCCCACCCCCCCTCTTCAGCCTCTCTTACCTATCTACTTGCCATGACCTATGCCAATGATCATCCCCCCCACCCTCCCTACTCACAAACAGCACAACCTCTCTGGAGATCGTCTCCTACCTCACGCTCTCCTCCCCCCAACCTCAGCTCACCTCCACCTCCCCACCCTCCGCCTTAGTGACCAAGGTTGGCTGGAACCGCCACCGAACCTCATTTTGCTCCAAGTACTCCTCCCCCACCTACCTCTGCTGAGCCCCAACGGGCTCCCTCAGCAAGGGTTCCCATGTGGCCTGGAATTTTTCCCAGCTTCTTTGCCCCAACAGCCGTGCCATTCTGCATTCCATCTGCATCAGGTCCCTCAAGCTTTGCTCCCACTCCTGTGTATCCGGGCTCCGCTCCGCCATCCACTGCCGCAGGATGCATTGCTTCGCCACCAAGAAACGTTTCTCATACAGCTGCCTTATAGCCTGCTTCACTCCACAGTCTACGTAAGGGAAGTTGAGTATACACCATTCCGGTCGGAGTTCCAAATTCACTCCTGTCCAGAGCAGCAATCTCTCCCGCACCGCCTCCCAAAATGCCTGAATACAGGGACAAGACCAGAACCGGTGCAGCAACGTTCCCACCTCCCTTTTGCAAAGACTACGCGCATCTGTCTTCAAAAGTCCCATCCTCTCAGTCAAGATCTCAGGAACATAAGCCCGCCACAGCAGTTTATACTGCAGTTCTTGGAATAGCACCGCCTCCGAGGTATCTTTCAGCCTCTTAAACGCCTGCCATAACATGCCAACTGTAACTCCCGTCATTCCATCTGACTGCCATCTTTGCACTAGGGGAGCCAAAGCCTCCAGATCCCCCTCCGGGTAAATCTCTGCTCTAATTACTCGCGCTGCCGCATTCTCCTGCAGCCGCTCCATCAACTCCCACAAACTTGATCCTCTCATCACCTCATCTCCCCTACTCTGCAGACTGCTCACGTAATGTCGGGCCTGTAAATAAAAATAAAACATATTCGCCGTCAACTGATAGCGCTACTTAACATTTGAAAGGAATCCATCTGATCTTTCCCCTCCATTCGCATTTGCCCCAAATAAACTAACCCCGCCCTGCTCCAAATCTTAGCCACCCCAGCCTCCATCCGTGGCTCAAAAGCTCCATTACCCCCCAGCGGAAGGCACTCCGTAACCTTCCATTTCCATCCTCTCTGCTGACACAGGGCCTTCCATGCTGTCCGAACAGCCCCCAAATACTGCGACACCTTCCAAGCCATCGGTAACTGGACCCCTGTGGCATGCAACAAGTAGCCCCTGTGCCACGGTCTCGACATCTGGTCAATCAGGGAGGGCAAACCCGCCCCCCCCCTCTTCTGCACTTCGCATGAGCACGGAGAGAGCGATCCGAGCCCTCTTCCCCCTCCAAACAAACTTACCCAACTGTCGTTGCAGAATCATCAAGTCTTTCTTCCGTAACCATAACGGCAATTGTCTCAAAAGGTACAGCCAATGGGGCAGCTCTATCATTTTTACTAATGCTATCCTTCCCATCAAAGAAACTGGGAGATCTCTCCACTTTTTCAGCCTATCTACCATCACGTCTAACATTGGCCGCACATTAACCTCATATAATCTCCTTGAACTATCCGGGATTTGAATCCCCAAATAGCGTATTTGCCCCGGCGCCCAACTTAGGGGGAACTCCCCTTGCCAGGTCCTCTGTGCTAGATTACCCACGTCTAACACAACCAACTTACTTCAGGCCTGAAAAACGCCCAAACCATTCAATATATTGCAGTGCAATGTCCAATGAGCAGAGTGGATTTCTAAGGCACAGCAGCATGTCATCAGCGAACGCGCTCACCTTGATCCCTCCGCCATTCCACCGTATGCCCTCTATCCTCTCCGAAGCCATAAGCGACAACAAAAGAGGTTCCAATTGAAACACAAACAACAATGGGGACAAAGGGCACCCCATCTCGTGCCTCGGTGTAGCGAAAAGGGTTGCGATCTTTCCCCCCCACTATCTACTACCGCCAGTGGGTCTAGATACAAAGCTTGTACCCACTGCAAGTACTGGCCATGGAATCCAAACTTGCGCAGGGCTGCAAACATATACCCCCAGGAGACCCTGTCAGACGCCTTCTCCGCATCTAGACTGACAAGGAGCAGTGGGTCACGCTCCAACACATGCTTCTCCATCCCCAGCAGTACCTTGCTGATGTTCATGAAGGCCTCTCTTCCCCTAACAAAACCCGCCTGATGCGGACCCACCAGGCACGGGAGGAACTGCTGCAGCCTGTTCGCTAGGACAGAGGCGAGCACCTTCATGTCATAGTTAATCAGAGAGATCGGCCTATACGAGGCCGGGTCCTCTAGGTCCTTCCCCGGTTTCGGAATTAGCGTGATAGCCGCAGTCCTCATGTCCCTCGGAAAACAACCTACTTCCAAGGCTTCCCCAAACACTGCCGCGAACGTAGGCGTTACCTGAGCAGACAGCATTTTATAGAACTCTGCTCCATACTCATCAGGGCCTGGAGCCTTGTGCGCTGCTCCTGCCCGAATCACTCTCTGAATCTCCTCTCCCGTAATCGGCTTATTCAACTCCCCTCGCTGCGCCTCTGATAACTGGGGGAGCTGCACCGAATCTAAGAATGTTGCTGCTTGCGCCTCATCCCCCCCCTTCCGCAGTGTACAGTTCCTCATAGAATTTCCGGAAAACCTGCACAATTTGCCCTGCCTCACTATATTTCATCCCTCTTTTGTCACGAATCACAGCTACACCTCTAGGTCCCCCCCTCTCGCGCACTAGTCTGGCCAACAGCTTGCCCGTCCGATCCCCATATCTGTAAAATTGATGCTTATAGAACTGCATAGTCTGAATAGCTCTTTCCTGCAACACGCCATTCAGCTGCTTTTGGATTTCCAGATACCTTGGGAGCTCAGCTCGCTGCCACATCGCTGACTCTTTTGCTTCTCGCAGTTCCCTGGACAGTCTGACCAAATCATCATTGATTCTATGCCTCTCAGCTGCAACGAATGCCATAATGTGACCCCGAATGACTGCCTTCCCTGCCTCCCAAAAAAACGCCGCTGAGCTGGTTTGCCTCTCATTGAAACGGACATACTCTTCCCATTGATGCACCACATAGCGTTGAAATTCTGGTTTCCTCCACATGTAGCTCGGAAACGACCACTTACTGCCCCTTTTGTGGCCTCGCTTCCAATCCAGTCGTACCATCTCATGATCCGATATAACTACAGGCTCGATTTCCACATTTACCACTTTCCGAAAGCACTGTCTCAAGACAAGTATATAGTCGATCCGAGACCACGTTTGATGGGCCCGGGACAGATGCGTATAGTCCCTGCTCCCCTGGTGCAGGACTCTCCAAGAATCTAGCAAATCCCCCATGGTACAAAGATATCCCACCCCTTTTTTCGTCCACCTCGAGCGCCTTGTGACTGCGATCTATCCAGGTCAGGATCGTGAGGGCAATTAAGGTCCCCCACAATGATCAAAGGTATCTTTGGGGCCTCCAATACCCTGGCTAATACATGTTGGAAAAATTTGTGGTCATACACATTAGGCACATAAATGTTTCCCAGATACAGCTCTTCTCCCTGAATCCGAGCATGCACAAATAAAAATCTACCCAAGGGATCCCCCACCTCCCCCAAGACCTCACAAGTAAGACTCTTATGTACTAGAATTGCCACGCCCTTTTTCCTCCCTCCTGATGAAGCTGCAATTACTCTCCCCACCCAGTCTCTCTGTAGCTTCCCATGTTCCTTTGCACTTAAATGTGTCTCCTGCAAGACTGCTACCTGTGCCTTCGCCTGCTTGAGTGCCTGTAGGATTTTGGTCCGCTTCACCGGTGTGCTCATCCCACCCACATTCCAAGTTACTATTCGCAGGTCATGCCGCATCCCTTATTACTCCTAGATGCCTACTTACCCACATGCGTACCTGTATATAGGTGTCCCAGGGTCGCCCAGCCTCCACCCTAGGCCACACATTCCCCAGCAGCCAGTTGTTTAGACGCCCATAGTATGGTGCTTGTGTATCATCTTCAGCCTTGCCCAGTATTCTCCAGAGTATTTGTTCCTGCATTCCCCTGTTCCCCCCCCTCCCAATCCCTCCTAATCCACCTACTCCCCCCTTCTCTGAACCCCTCCCTCTACCCCCTCCTCCCCTCTCCTTCCCTCCCCCCCCCCACACCCCTTAAAAGCAAACTAGTCTTTGCCGTCAGTTGTGCCACTGAGGCCTAGGCCCTGATAGATGCTGCAGGGCCGCCTCGGCCCGGCCCATGTCCTTCCCGCCATAACTATATCCCCTAACACAGCAACAGGCACACAATTATAACAATATACCCCAACAGTAACATTCCAGTGCCCCCCATCGTACATTTAACGTGTATATAAATTGAACAACAAGATTAGAGTCCATTAAGCGGTGTACTACTCAGTCCTGAAGATCACACATCGCTCACCACTCTAGCTCTTGTCTTGCAAGCTTAAAAGCCGCAGTCCAATACACTGCTCCTACACCTACTGAACTGTTCCATGCCGCTCCAATGGTCTTCAGGCCTGCTCTTAAACCTCAGTGGTGCCACCTCCAAGCTGTTTTACAAACTGCTTTGCCGCCTCTGCCTTTTCAAAGGTGAGGTTTTTCCCCTCGTTGGAGACCCTCAGGACCGCCGGGAAGGCTAGGGTAAACCGCATTCTGCGCCGAAAAAAGCTCCGCACATATGGGCGAAAACTCCTTCCTCCTGGCCGCCACCGCTGCCGAATAGTCCTGAAATAGTATAATCTTCTGATTGTCCAGTATGAGCTCACCCTTCTTCCTGTAAACTTGCAGTATTTGCACCTTGTGTTGGAAATTGAGTACTGTGGTGTAGAAGGTCCCTCAGATCCCTTAGAGAGAGCTAAAACGCAGGATTTAGCTTCAGTTGATGAAAGAAAACAAATGCACATGGCTCCTGGTTTCCAGGGAAACCACAAACAGAGCAGATCAGAGGAGAGGAAAACACACCCCTGCTGCAGTTCAGCTCATCAGTCACGAGCTGAGGCAGAACACCTGCTGGAGGGGAGGGGTCAGATTAAACCCAGGAAGCCAGAGATATAAGGGAAGCTCATTAGGAAGGAAGTTAGCACAGCCGTGGGAACAGCTGGGAAAGCAGCCGTTAGAACAGCCACGAGTGCAAGCAAGAAAGGAGTCACGAGAAGCAGAGGATTGGCTTGGGAGTGAGGATTCAGAGGAACTAATGGTAACAGAAGATTCTCTGACCTTTGACTCAGAAAGGGAAATCAGCAAAAGAAACGAGCAGAGAACCAGTGCAAAGGAGCCAGGTACAAGCAGCCCAGGTTTGGTGCCGTATATAAAAGGCAACAAACAAACAAATACCAAACCCGGTAATCAAAACCTATAAAAACCTTTACCGAGACAAACTAAACCTATAGTGAAGCAAACAAATTTTTGTCGGAGCAGCTACCACAGAGAGGGGAAAGGAGCCACCCCAATCCGCTGCAGCCAGTCCATTTTAATTAATGTAGAAAATAACGTATGAAAAGTGTTTAAAATTTACACTTATCTGATTTAAACGGTGAAATCCAACACCATATCCTTTGTAGAAAAACAGGCGAAAAAGACTAGTATGACAGCCACAGGAACGACGTGTCACGTTTCGGGGTCAAACAGTAGAGCCCCTGCATCAGGTCCCAGCCTTGTCTAGCTTGCAGGGGCTCTACTGTTTGACCCCGAAACGTGACACGTCGTTCCTGTGGCTGTCATACTAGTCTTTTTCGCCTGTTTTTCTACAAAGGATATGGTGTTGGATTTCACCGTTTAAATCAGATAAGTGTAAATTTTAAACACTTTTCATACGTTATTTTCTACATTAATTAAAATGGACTGGCTGCAGCGGATTGGGGTGGCTCCTTTCCCCTCTCTGTGGTAGCTGCTCCGACAAAAATTTGTTTGCTTCACTATAGGTTTAGTTTGTCTCGGTATATAAAAGGCAGCCAGAAGGGAAATGTACCAAGAAGACAGACTTGTGTGCACGTAGAAACTCCAAGGCTTGTATCTGTAGTTGATCCTAGAGGGCAAAAGGAATCTCCCATAAGAAGGCCAAAAGGTAGGCTGAGTGACTGGTATAGAAGCAAAGCTGTTTATAAGAAGTGCTCTGATATTAGCCCAGAAGGGTGGGGCTTTACGTGTGCTGAATACTGTGGCCATTCCCAACCTTGTGTAGCAGAAGGCTGCAGGGAAAAGTCTCATGCTGAAGGAATAGGTGTGTGCTTGGAAACACCCTGTAGTCATTTGCAGACATTTCCTGCTGAGAACCAATATGAACCGATGGAAAAAGAACCATCTTTAGAATACCTGCCTGTTGAGTCAATGGACTGTACAATATCTGTGTCTGATAAGATAAGACCTGTGTGCTAGGATTAAGCTGTGCAGAGAGAGAGCTGCAGGTAGCAGCTAGAAGAAAAAGCACCAAAGGTTTTTTGGAACAGAGATTTGCTCTTTAAGTTGGATTACTGTGATGCTGATATAGGAAGCTGTTTATGTTCCATTATTATATTATTTCCTGCCAGAAGATATATGGCCAACTGTTCTTTATTTTCTATATGTAAAAGCTGTTTGGGAAGGGGAATTAAAATCCTGTTATTTGCCTGAAACACTCGAGCTCCACTACTCTCTTTATTTCGGATAAGTGAAAACTACAACTCCCAGGAGGCAGTGCTTTCCCCAAGCACTATTTTACTGTCTGAATAAGGGATCAGGCCGCTTAACTCTACAAGCTCAAGCTGTGGGGTAATAGCGACATTACAGTACCCGCAAGATCACAACGCGTGGCCTGCCTCCAATCTCCCCCCGCACACCCAGCCTGTGCGCTCGTTCTATCTTAAACTGACCGCTCAACATGTCCAGGCCCAGCACCTCCTGGCAGCCATTTCTCCAAGAACGGGAGCAGCTTGCGATCTGGTTTTAATTCGGAAAGTCCCACAAGCCTCAAATTGTTTCTTCACGACCTGTTTTCCAGATCGTCCAATTTTTGTTGCATGGCTTCCAGCAATCACTTGTGCTCTGCTCTCTCCCTGTCCTGCCTGCCTTCGCCATCCTCAATGCACGCCACTTGCTGCTCCAGCTCGTCGACTCTTCGCCCAAAATCTGCTAGCGTGTCACTCACTCCTTCCAATTTCTTCATGATAAGATCAAGCTTAAGGTCCAAGAGCTTCACCACCTCCTTCGCCAGCTCTTCCGACATGGAATCTGTGCTCTCGACACCCGGGGATGGCGGCTGTGGCAGGGCAGAGGACGAAGGGCCTGTCTTTGCCGGCCTCTATCCTTCTTCTTTGGCAACGGCATTGTGCTGATCCACTTTAGGTCTCCCGGATCTAGTGGCAATACTATGAGCGCTCCTTAAGCGTTGGAGGTAGTTGGTATTCAAGGGGATCATAAAATACAGATTAATTGCCGAGGCAGCCCCGGAGCGAGCGAGCACACGTCCTCACTCACGCATCACGTGGACCTCCTGGATCGATCCAAGTAAATTAAAGTTGTCAACTATTTAAATTTCTTCGCCATCAATGATGAACTTATTGATTTTGCCAGTTGTCAGGATCTTTGTCTTCTTAACATTAAGGTACAGATCTATTTTAAGACTATATTCCTTGATTGTGAACAACTTTAACCTACTTGGATCAACTATCAATAAAGAAGCAACAAGCAGTCAAGAGATCAAACGACGCATTGCTCTTGGCAGAATGGCTATGAAAGACCTAGATAAGATTCTCAAGAGCAGAGATGTCTCTCTCCATACAAAGATTCGACTTGTTCAAGCCATAGTATTTTCAATAACATCATATGGATGTGAAAGCTGGACAGTGAAAAAGACAGCCAGGAAGAAAATTGATGCCTTTGAATTATGGTGCTGGCGGTGAATACTGTGTATACCATGGACTGCCCGAAGAACAAACCAGTCGGTACCAGAGGAGATCAAACCTAAGCTTTCTTTAGAAGCTCAGATGACAAGACTTCGACTTTCATACTTTGGACATATCATGCGAAGAGAGAGATCATTAGAGAAAGACATCATGCTTGGCAAGATAGGTCAACACAAAAGAGGAAGGCCAGCAATGAGATGGCTCGATACAATAACAGCAGCTACGGGTACCAGTCTGTCAACAATGAGCCGCCTGACTGAAGACCGAACACCATTTAGGATAGCTATCCAGAGGGTCGCCATGAGTCAACTTCGACTCGACGGCACTTAACAACAACAACAACATTCCTTGATCTTGAGAAGCAAATGTTTCAAATCATCTTCATTTTCAGCCGCGATAATGTGGAATCATCAGCATAGCGAAGATTGTTGATGAGTCTTCCACCAATCTTCACACCTCGGTTGTCATCATACAGTCCTGCTTCTCTGATGATTTGTTCTGCATGTAAATTAAAAAGGTAGGGGGAAAGTATGCAGCCTTGTCGTACACCTTTGCTGATTTTAAACCATTCTGTTTCTCCTAGTTCCGTTCAAACTGTTGCTTCTTGATCAATGTAAGGGTTGTGTAAGAGAACAATTGGGTGTTCTGGCATACCCATACTTCTTAATATGGCCCAGAGTTTCTCATGGTTTACAAAGCCAAAAGCCTTGCTGTAGTCAATAAAACATATGGGTATCCTTTTGGTATTCTTTTGTCTTTTCAAGAATCCATCTTGCATCTGCGATAATGTCTCTCGTTCCTCACCTTTTCCTGAATCCTGCTTGCACTAAAGGCAGTTCTCATTCCAGGTATAGTTGTAGTTTCTGCTGAATGATCTTGAGTAGATCTTGCTGGCATGTGGGATCAGAGCGATTGTGCGATAATTTCCACAGTTAGTCGGGTCACCTTTCTTCAGTATTGGTATAAAAACAGATCTTTTCCAGTCAGTTGGCCATTTATTTGTCTTCCAAATTTCCTGACAGAGCCTTGTAAGTATAGAAACAGCTTCATCCGATTGCTGTAATACTTCAGTGGGAATGTCATCAATGCCCAGTGCTTTGTTCTTTGATAAGGCTTTCAGTGCTGCTTCAACTTCTTCTTCTTTCATCACCAGTGGTTCCTGATCATAAGGTACAGGTTGAAACAGCTGTTGGTCCACTCGATCTTTATGGTATAATAACTCTATATTTTTTCCACCTTTTCTTGATCTTCGCAGCATCATTCAACATGGATCATTGCGCATCTCATAGCATTCTTATTTGAGGCTGGAATTTTTTCTTTAACTCTCGTAGCTTTAGAGAGGCCAATCTTGTTCTTCCTCTAATAGTTTCTGATTCTATTTCCTTGCACGTTGTGATAAGGAAGCTTATCATAGCTCAGGAAGGAGCTATAGAAAAGGTGAAGTGACTCTGAACAAGCAACCTGTCAGTTCTGGTAGAAATAAGAAAACAGAATTTTCCCATAAAAGACTACCAGTCCCAGAATGCACCAGGTTTCCAACAGCCATTAGAGGAGCTGAAGTGGGGAAACGTGTGTTCAATCAGGAGGGCTATGAGGTAATCCCTAAGCACTCATCTCAAAGGGCAGGGCCTGATTCAGCACAGCTGCGCTGTGTTAAGGTAGAGCATTCATCAAAGCAGAATAAAGGTAGAGTTTATTCTACAGAGAATTATCATCCTCAGAATCATCATCTTCATGATCAACTTGGATATCCTCAGTTTCATCTGGAGGATCATCAGAAGCAGAAGCCAAGCCGGACGGACAGAGAGGGCAAGAAACCCTTTGGAAGAAAGAAGAGAAAAGCCTTTAGGAGGTCTAGAGGAGTCCGTAGCAGTACGTATACTGGGAGGCATTCCAAGGGCCAGCATACACCATTGGACTGGGGAAAGCCAGAGGAATGGTGCTGCAGAGCTAGGAATCTCCAGACGGTACCTGTGAGGGAGACGGCTGCACTTGGAAGGGACCCTAAGACCCGTGCCAGAAGGTATGTGAAGAGAGACCCAGTGTCCAGGGATCTGGATTGGAAGGCTGGACATAGGAACTGGACTACATACTGGCCAGGCTATATAGAGAGGAACTCTAACAGCAATGGAAGCTCAGGTATGAACACTGATCTATGCCCTAGCTATAACCTTGAAAGACAGCAGGGAAACAAGTATTCTCCTGAAAGTGCTCCATTGAGAAATTCATCTGTGCCAATCCATGATATTGAACCCATGATTGTTGAAGAAGAGGGAGTGATTGCAGATGAAGGCTGTGTTTACATGGACTGCTCTCTGTCTAAACTCCTTTGGTGATTTTCTGTTATAAAATACAACTACCATCACAAAGAAATACAAACTTGTTCTTTAATCTACTCAGAAAAACTCCTGAGTAGGATTTTTAGCCACGCAGTAGAAAGCAAGCCAGCTAAGGGGTTGCAGCTGGGTAACTGCTAGCAATTGAGCCTTACCTAATTGCTTGTGAGCTCTGAGGGAATCACTTCTGAATCTAAGTGGGAAGATATAAGAAGTTAACCTGAAAAGAACAGTTTTTCCCTTCTTTGTGGATTTTGTTTGTTGTTTGATACATGCTAAGAAAATATTAGCTAAAGCCTACAGAAAAGACCAGTTTGTTACCAACCAGGTCTTATTTCTTTTGCTTTGATTGCCTGACAAGTTCAAATGTTGTTTTCCTGATTTTGTTTTTCCAAGTTTAACACTGAAAGCAAGTATATGGAAATTACACTAACCTGGTAATTGTAGTTCCTGGAGGGTCCAGTTTAGTCCTCCACAATCGGGTAGTGCCCCTCCTCCTGCAGCCGGGAGACTGGACCAATCAAATCTTCTGTAGTATATATGCAGCAGGAGCTCCCAGAAGTCCCCAGTGTACTAGTAACAAAGCATACTTAACGAAGCAACACATTAGATTAATATACAAAATGACCTAATTAAAGAACAATTTGTTCCCCCCAAGGAATATCCAACCCCCTCCCCAAACGAGGAAGTCAGAACACTGCATTGCGCCGGCACCGACGCCTCAGGAATCAAAACACCGCTCCCCCCCAGAAGTTCAGGAGCTGCCTGAACCCCCGAGACAGGGAAGAGCCTCTGCAAAAAACGCGGCTGCCACAGAGGGACCGAACGGCAAGAGGAACCGTCTTAATATCAACCGTTCGGAAAGGCGCGCCGCACCACATTAGCAGATAGTCGGGAGGGAAGGAGGACTAAACTGGACCCTCCAGGAACTACAATTACCAGGTTAGTGTAATTTCCATTTCCTGTTCGGTAATCCAGTTTAGTCCTCCACAATCGGGATGTAACAGAGCAGTTAAGACCGGGCGGGACCTTGCCATCCGGCGCGCAGAACCGCCGAACCAAAACAGGAATCCCGAGCCGCTGACACATCTAAGCGATAGTGTCTACTGAAAGCATGCAGAGACGACCAAGTGGCCGCCCTACAGATATCTGCCGGCGGAACCAGGCTATACTCCGCCCAAGAGGTCGCCTGAGCCCTAGTGGAATGAGCCCTCAGACCCTCCGGAACAGACCGCTGTTGCAACAGATACGCGGACGCGATCGCCTCTTTGAGCCATCTAGCAATGGAGGCTTTAGCCGCCGCTTCCCCTTTACGCGCACCCCCGAAGAGCACGAAAAGCCGGTCAGATTTCCGAAAAGACTCGGTAACCTTTAAATAACGATGGAGCGTACGACCCACATCGAGCCGGAGAAGACCTTTGTCCGTTGACCCGACAGATTGCGAAGAAAGCACTGGAAGAAACACTGCCTGATTCATGTGAAAGGGAGACACCACCTTTGGCAGAAAGGAAGGAACCGGACGGAGAACGATCCGATCCGCGGAAAAAGACAAGAAAGGCTCGCGACAGGACAATGCATGCAGATCTGAAATGCGCCGTGCCGAACAGATGGCTACAAGAAAAACCGCCTTCAGCGTGAGATCTTTCAGAGACGCCCTGTGCAGGGGCTCAAAAGGTTCACGAACCAGGGCCCTCAGAACTAAATTCAAGTGCCAAGGAGGAACGAAAACTCTGCGGGAGGGCCGCAAATGAAAAACAGCCGTAAGGAATCGGCGTACATCCGGATGAGCCCCGAGCAGACGACCCAAAACCTTGCCGCGGTAACACGAGATAGCCACCAGCTGGACTTTTAGGGAACTAGCCGCAAGGCCCTTATCGAAACCATCCTGAAGAAAACTTAAAACGACAGGCACTGAAACCGTCGCCGCCCGGACTCCCCGCCGGGAGCACCAGTCTTCAAAAATCCTCCAAATCCGAACGTAAGTAAGAGAAGTGGACGTTTTCCTCGCCCGCAGAAGGGTAGAAATCACCGCGGTGGAGTAGCCCTTCCTTTTCAGCCGAGCCCTCTCAATGGCCAAACCGTAAGCGAGAATCGATCCACTTGGGGCATCCGCAAGGGACCCTGAAGAAGAAGATCCGGTAGAGCGGGCAGGAGCCAAGGAACGCCGTCGCGCAACCGGACCAGATCGGCATACCAGGGCCTCCGGGGCCACCAGTAACACGCGACCCCGGTGGCTCTCGATACGTTGTATGACCCGGCCGATCAGAGCCCACGGAGGAAAGACATAAAGAAGACCGGACGTGGGCCACGGCTGAATGAGAGCGTCGAGCCCCTCGGACATGCGCTCCCTTCGCCTGCTGAAGAAGCGCCCTGTCTTGGCTGATTGAAAGGTCGCCATGAGATCCATGAGGGGTGGACCCCACCGCCGGACGATTTGTGCGTAAACCTGTGGGTTTAGCTCCCATTCTCCGGGGTCCACCCGCACTCTGCTGAGAAAATCGGCCTGGACATTGTCTACGCCCGCAATGTGAGCCGCCGAGATTGCTGGAAGGCGAGTTTGCACCCAGTTGAACAAGGCCGCCGCTTCTGCCTCCAGGGCCACGCTGCCGGTACCCCCTTGGCGATTGATGTAAGCTACAGTGGACGCATTGTCCGACAGGACTCTCACCGGCCGTCCGAGAACCAGGGTCTCCAGGTCCACCAGGGCTAGCCGGACTGCCCGCAATTCGAGACGGTTGATCGACCAAGAGGCCTCCAGGGGAGACCATTCCCCCTGAGCAAAGCGGAACTCGCAGTGAGCCCCCCAGCCGGTTAAGCTCGCATCCGTCGTGAACGGAACCCACAGAGGAGGCTCCAAGGGAATCCCTCGCGACAGGTTCTCGGCGGAGAGCCACCACCGGAGGGATCGGCGAACCGTCTTTGGGCAAGGCAATCTCTTGTTCAACGAGTCGAACTGGTTGGACCAACGTCGCAGAAGAGCACTCTGCAGCGGACGCATGTGGAAGCGCGCCCAAGGCACCACCTCCAAGGTCGCCGCCATCGTGCCGAGGAGCCGCAGGTACCACCACGCCGATGGAGCTGGCATCCCCCGGAAGAGACGGACCAGAGCCCGCAACGCCAGCACGCGGCGCTCCGGAAGGCACACCAAGCCCCTTGCTGTGTCGAAGCGGACTCCCAGATACTCGAGATCCTGTGTCGGAGACAGACAACTCTTGCATTCGTTCACCACCCATCCGAGGGACCGAAGGAGATCCACCACCCTGCTCGTGACTTGCACACACTCCCGACTGGACTTCGCTCGAATCAACCAGTCGTCGAGATATGGATGGACCAGGATGCCCTCCTTGCGCAACGCCGCCGCGACTACAACCATTACCTTTGTGAAGGTGCGGGGAGCCGTGGCGAGTCCGAACGGCATGGCCCGGAATTGAAAATGGCCCCACGGGAGCGCAAAGCGGAGAAACCGTTGATGGGAGGGCCGGATGGGAATGTGTAAATAGGCCTCCGTAAGATCGAGGGATGTCAAAAATTCCCCTTGACGCACCGCTACGATGACTGACCGCAGGGTCTCCATGCGAAAGTGCGGTACTCTGAGAGCGCGATTCACGCCTTTGCGATCCAATATCGGACGAAGGGAACCGCCCGTTTTGGGAACCACAAAATAGATGGAGTAGCGACCTGCGCCGCTTTCCAAAGGCGGGACCGGAACCACGGCCCCCAGAGAGAGAAGCCGATCCAGGGTCACGCGGATGTCCCGCGCCTTTTGAGCTCCCTTGCTGGGAGACAGAACAAACGAATCCGGAAGTGGGTGCGCAAACTCTATGGCATAACCTTCTTCTATAATCTGCAGCACCCACCGATCTGACGTAATTTGGGCCCAAGAAGGAAGAAAGTCGCGCAAACGACCCCCGATGACCGGGTCTTCCTCTAGAGCCCGCCTCGTTTCATTGTGGCTTGCGATTAAAGGAAGAGGCCGAGGAAGAGGCGGCTCCGGAGAAGCCCCTTCCCGCTCCAATGAAACCACGAAACCCTTGATGACGGGTTCCAAAACGACCGCGCTGCGAAGTCCACAGCCGGGAAGAACGAAATCTGCGCGCATCCCGAAACTGGCCGCGCGCTGAGGTGGACGACCTATTAAGCTTAGGCTTATCCTCTGGAAGTCGACCACCCTTCGACTCACCGAGATCCTTCACCAACTTATCCAGAGCCTCCCCAAATAACAACCTGCCCTTAAAGGGTAGTTTACTGAGGCGAGACTTGGAAGAACCGTCGGCCGCCCAATTGCGCAACCAGATGGACCGTCGTGCCGCTACCATGGAGGCCATGCTATTAGCTAGGGAGCGTATTAAATCATAACACAGATCCGCCAAGTAGGCCGATCCCGACTCCACGCGGGTAACGTCCAACAGCCCCTGTTGGTCCATACCGGACCCCGAGCGCAGGTGCTGCGACCATCGCAAACAAGCTCGAGCTACCCACGCCCCACATATAGAAGCTTGTAACGATAAGGCGTTGGTCTCGAAGGCCTGCTTCAACAAATTATCAACCTTTTTGTCCTGAACATCCCTCAGGACCGCGGCCCCTTCAACCGGGATGGTGGTTTTCTTAGTCACTGCCGAAACGGCAGCATCCACCCGTGGAGACTTAAACAAGTCCCTGTCCTTGTCGGCAAGGGGGTAAAGACGATTCATGGTCCGAATCCCTTTCAAAGCGGATTCCGGTTGCTCCCATTCCGCATGGATCATCTGCTCAACTACTCGGTGCACGGGAAAAACTACCTGGGCATCCCTGACCGCCTGAATGAGAGGATCCTCGAGACCCTCCTCCTCCAGCGGCCGCACCGCAGAGAGGTTAAGTGCTTGGAGGGACTCCGTGACCAAAGGTACCAGCTCGTCCCTTCGAAACACCCGAATGATGCGAGCCTGATCTTCCGGCTCTGGAAGCTCTCCGTCTTCTAATTCCTCCGCCTCAATATCTGGATCCCCCTCAGCCTCGGAATCCGGGAGGCAAAGGGCGTCCTGATCCTGGTCCCCCAACCTGGGCCGCTTGACAGCGGGTTGAGAAGACCGCTGAACCCCCCCTGCGGAAGCTGGGGGGAGAGAGGCGGGCCAAGCCTCCGGCAAATGACCAGCCCGGCTTAAGCGGAAGGCCTGATGCATGAGAAGAACAAAATCCGGGGAAAAGTCTATAGGCGACGCCACCATAGCCGCCTGCTGGAGCTCAGGGACCGACGTATTAGACGCCGGGCCCAGACCAGAAGGAAGGATGCTCGGTGAAGGGACACTGTCCCCCGAAAGAGAAGGGTCCCCGGGCACATGCTGTTCCTTAATTTCAATAGGCAGCTCCAGTTCTGAAGAAACTGCAGCACAGCTCTTACAGATTCCAGAGTCAGTCATTGTACCTCTGCGGGAGCCACAAATTACACACTGAGGTTTGGCAGCCATGCCAAGGCCACGTGCTCTCAGGGAAAAATAAGGCAACAGGAACAGGGAAGCCCACACCAAGGGGACTAACCTTATTCAATTCAGCACAGTATTAATTTTAAAACCTTTTTTTTTTTTTTTTTTTTTTTTACAGTAAACAAAATACTCCCCAGAATCCTAGGGGTGCCCTGAGCAAAATCGCCAGCAAAAGAAACTCCAAAAACACCAGGGGAACCCGTGCGCAAGTGTTAAAAAGTGCCCTTAAAAAGCACACTTTAGAAATCCAAAATGGCCGCCGCACTTTTTCACCCGCGGTAAAAAACGGCGCGAAAATACAAAGGTACCCAAATAATATGGAAAAGAAAGAAAACGACCACCTAATACAGGGCAAGCGAAAAAAGGCAGGAAAAAGTGCAATTTGGAAGCCAGGGGAGCCGACAGAGCCTCTGCCCAAGCAAAGAACAGAGAGCTGAAAGCTTAAAACAAGGAAAATTCCTACCAGCTCTGGGAACAGCAAGGAACTCAGCCCACTTCTCCAAGTGACAGGCAATGTTGCAGCCGGTATGGCTCTTCCCCGAACAGCCTTGGGGAGAGCTCAACCCAGGCTTCAGAGATTCCCAGACAGAAAGGCAGGAGCCCAAGGCAGGTCTGGCTTTCCCCAGAAAGTCCCCTGTGTCTTTTTCTTTTTTAAAGATACAGCTACCTAGCAAAAGAAATAGAATATAAAGGACCAGAAATAAACCCCAAAAGAACTAACTAACTAGTGTTGCTCCTTCAAATGTCACTTAGCGTGCCCAGCAGGGGCACAGAAGTCCTCCAGCTGCAGGGAGACTGGACACACTGGGGACTTCTGGGAGCTCCTGCTGCATATATACTACAGAAGATTTGATTGGTCCAGTCTCCCGGCTGCAGGAGGAGGGGCACTACCCGATTGTGGAGGACTAAACTGGATTACCGAACAGGAACCTATTTTATGTGCTACCAAGCATATCTGTGTTGGGAGAAATAACCCCATAAATAAATATCTTATTGACTTTACCTTCAAGCACAACTATTTATTGTGAGCAGCTGTGTCTGGTGTGAATGGACTGCATTGCCCACAATCCCTTGCAAATCATATTGACATATGCACTTGCCAAGACTGTGAACATTCTCACCCAGGCAGCCGTCTGACAACGTGTCATTGTAGTACTTCTCCTTGTCTTGTTTTGCTGCACGTTGGAAATCTCTATTGAGTTCTGCGATTGCCTCTCTTTCTCCTCTGGCTTTAGCTTCTCTGCATTTCTGGACAATTTTCAGAGTTTCTTCAGTCATCCATTTTGGCCATTTTTGCTTTTTCACCTTATGTAGAGACTTCTCGCTTTCTTCCAACACAACCTTCTTGATGTCATCCCATAACTCTTCTGGAACTCTGTCATTTGTATCTAAAGCAACAAATTGTTTTTTCAGGCAGTCTTTAAATTCCAGTGGTATATTCTCAAGGTCTCAGCTGAGGTGCCAGACTTAAGACAAACCACCCATCTGGGCAGCAGCAGAATGAGGCGGTGTTGTAAGCGGAGAATCACATTTCTTTGATAAATGCAACAACACTGGAATTAACTGTGCAGAAGAAAGGCCTGGCAAATCTACTTCTGTATCTTGCCACAAAAACCCAATGGATAGTCACAAAACAAATTGCACTATAGTGCTGAACATAAGAAATGCCATACTGGGTCAGACCGAGGTCCATCAAGCCCAGTATCCTGTTTCCAACAGTGGCCAATCTAGGTCATACGAACCTAGCAGTTTCCCCAAAAGACACAGGTTCTGCAGTGCTTGTACTAGGCCAAGCATTGATATCCTGGGTCCCTTTTTAATAGTGGTTTATGGACCTTTCCTCCAGGAACTTGTCCAAACCTTTTTTAAACCCAGCTGTACTAACAGCACTTACTACATCCTCCGGTAACAGATTCCAGAGTTTGATTACACGTTGAGTGAAGAAATATTTTCTCCTATTTGTCTTAAATAGTTTACCCTGTAGCTTCATTACATGTCCCCTAGTCCTTCTATATTCTGATAGCGTAAACAATTGATCCACGTTTATCCGTTCCACTCCATTCATTAATTTATACACCTCTATCATATCTCCCCTCAGCCGTCTCTTTTCTAGGTTAAAGAGCCCTAACCTTTTTAGCCTCTCTTCATAGGAGTAGCCTTCCATCCCCTTCACCAATTTGGTGGCTCTTCTCTGTACTTTTTCTAATAACTCTATGTCCTTTTTAAGATACGGTGACCAGAATTGCACACAATATTCAAGGTGCGGTCGTACCATGGAGCGATACAGAGGCATTATAATATCCTTTGTTTTATTCTCCATCCCTTTCCTTATGATACCTAGCATTCTATTTGCTTTCTTGGCCGCCGCTGCACACTGGGCGGAGGGTTTTAACATGTTATCCACGATGACTCCTAAATCTTTTTCCTGGGTGGTGGTTTCTAATGTGGAGCCTTGCATCGTGTAACTATAGTGTGGGTTGTTCTTTCCTAGGTGCATAACTTTGCACTTGTCCACATTAAATTTCATCTGCCATTTGGATGCCCAGTCTTCCAATTTATCCAGATCCTCCTGCAGTTTTCCACAATCCTCTTGGGTTTTAACAACTTTAAACAGTTTTGTGTCATCTGCAAATTTGATAACCTCACTAGTTATTCCCTTTTCCAGGTCATTTATGAATATGTCAAAAAGTAGCGGACCCAGTACAGATCCCTGGGGTACTCCACTATTCACCTTTTTCCATTGGGAATATTGGCCATTTAGCCCTACCCTCTGCTTTCTATCTTTTAACCAGTTCCCGATCCACAATAGTACACTGCCTCCTATCCCATGACCTTTTAGCTTTGCCAAAAGTCTCTGATGGGGGACCTTGTCAAAAGCTTTCTGAAAGTCCAGATACACTATATCAACCGACTCACCTTTGTCTACCTGTTTATGCACACCTTCAAAAAAACAGATCAGATTAGTAAGACAAGATCTTCCTTGTCTAAAGCCATGTTGGCTGTCTCCCATTAGGCCATGACTATCTACATGCTGTGTAATTTTGTTCTTTATGATGGTTTCTACCATTTTCCCTGGTACTGACGTCAGGCTCACCGGTCTGTAATTTCCCGGGTCACCCCTGGAACCCTTTTTAAAAATTGGTGTTACCTTGGCGACCCTCCAATCTTCAGGTATTACAGATGATTTTAATGAAAGTTCACAGATTACCAATAACAGGTCTGCAATCTCATATTTCAGTTCTTTCAACACTCTGGGATGTATACCATCCGGTCCAGGTGATTTGCTACTATTCAGTTTATCAAATAGTTGTAATAGATCTTCCCGGTGTAGCGATATTTCTCTCAATTCCTCTGCAGTATCACCTTTAAATACCACTTCAGTCATGGGTAACATCTCTACATCTTCCTCAGTAAAGACCGAAGCAAAGAATTCATTCAGTCTCTCTGCTATAGCCTTGTCTCCTCTTACTGCCCCTTTTACCCCTCTATCATCTAATGGTCCAATTGACTCTCTCACAGGCCTTTTGCTACGAATGTACTTGAAAAAGTCTTTATTTCGTGTTTTTGCTTCCGTAGCAAGTTTCTTCTCAAATTCCCGCTTTGCCTGCCTTATCAATGCTTTGCATTTAACTTGCCAGTGCTTGTGCTGTTTCCAGTTTTCATCATTTGACTCTTTTTTCCATTTCCTGAAGGTTGCTCTTTTGGCAGCAACAGCCTCTCTGACCTCACCTTTAAACCATGCTGGCATTTTTTTGGACTTTCTTCCACTTTTCTTAATGCATGGAATACAGCTGGTCTGGGCTTCGAGGATAGTATTTTTAAATAACACCCAAGCTTGCTGTAAGTCTTTAACCTTTGGAACCGCTCCTTTTAGTTTTTTCCGAACTATATTCCTCATTCTATCATAGTCTCCCTTTTGAAAGTTAAAAGGTAGTACTATGGATTCCTTTACTGTCTGTCCTCCACTGATTAAATCAAACATGATCATACTATGATCACTATTGCCAAGTGGTCCCAACACCCTTATTTCTTGCACCAGATCTGGTGTTCCACTAAGGACTAGGTCCAGTATGGCTTCCCCTCTGGTCGGTTCATGAATCAGCTGCTCCAAGAAGCAGTCATTTATTTCATCTAGAAACTTTATCTCATTAGCTTGTCCTGCGGTGACACTGTCCCAGTCGATACCGGGGTAATTGAAATCACCCATTATTACTACTCTGTTGTGGCTTTTGTTAGCTTCCTTGATTTCTTTGAGCATTTCATCATCCATTTGTTCATTCTGGCCAGGTGGTCGATAGTATACTCCCACTGCCATCACCTTCCCCTTCATAAATGGAATTTCAATCCATAGAGATTCTACAGCAAATTTTGTTCCCTGCAAAACTTTAATCCTTTCTGACTCAATGCCCTCTCTAACATAGAGCGCAACCCCTCCACCAATTTGTTCAGCTCTATTTATTTATTTATTTATTTATTTATTTAAAGTCTCTTATATACCGCACTATTCGGCATCAGCGCGGTTTACATGGAACAGAAATGCTCAGTACAGTTAACACGTATGAGTTTACAGATAACAGGGCAAATAACTTGGATAACAGGGGTAACTATTTACAAACTTACTACATAAACTTGGATTACGATATAGTTACGATATAGTTTGTATCCAGGTATCACAGTGTCCCACTGGTTATCCTCCTTCCACCATGTCTCTGAGAGTGCAATCATATCTAACCTCTCATTTAGTGCTATATATTCTAATTCTCCCATCTTATTGTTTAGACTTCTAGCATTGGCATACAAGCATTTTAGAGACTGTATTTTATTAATATTAATCTGGCTATTGGTAGGCATGGGTAATTGGGAATCCTTATGCTCTGTCTGCTCCTTACTCAAGGGCATTTGGGCTACTATACTCCCTTTTGGAACCTCACTGCTTTTGGTAGTATCCTTCAAGGATACCTTTGTCCGAACCATGCGCTCCTGGGTGACTGTCGGCTTTCCCCTATTTTCTAGTTTAAAAGCTTCTCTATCTCTTTTTTAAAGGTTAATACCAGCAGTCTGGTCCCATCCTGATTAAGGTGAAGCCCATCCCTTCGGAAGAGCCCCCCCTTTCCCCAGAATGTTCCCCAGTTCCTAACAAATCCAAAACCCTCATCCTTGCACCATTGTCTCATCCACGCATTGAGACTCCGGAGCTCTGCCTGTCTTTTGGGTCCTGCACGTGGAACAGGAAGCATTTCGGAGAACGCTATCCTGGAAGTTCTGGATTTCAACTTCCTACCTAAAAGCTTAAATTTAGCCTCCAGAACTTCCCTACCACATTTTCCTATGTCATTGGTACCAACATATACCAAGACAGCAGACTCCCCCCCCCCCCCAGCACTATCTATGATCCTATCTAGGCGGTGCGTGAGATCTGCTACCTTCGCACCAGGCAGGCATGTTACCAGGCGATCCTCACGTCCACCAGCCACCCAGCTATCTACATTCCTAATGATTGAATCACCAACTATAACAGCTGTCCTGACCCTCCCCTCATGGGGACATGGCCCTGGAGAAACGTCCTCGGTGCGAGAGGGTTTTACATCACCTGGAGGACAGGTCCTAGTTACAGGATCACTTCCTGCCACACCAGGGTGATGCTCTCCTGTCACGTGACCTCTCTCCTCCATGGCAACAGGGATGCTGCCAGACTGGAGGTGGGACTTCAGGACTATATCCCTGTAGGTCTCGTCCATGTACTTCTCTGTCTTTCTTATGTCTTCCAGGTCTGCTACTCTAGCCTCTAGAGAACGGACTCGTTCCCTGAGAGCAAACAGCTCCCTGCACTTAGTGCATATGTAGGACCTCTCACCAACTGGGAGAAAATCATACATGTGACACTCAATGCAAAAGACTGGAGAACCCCCATCTCGTTGCTGGACCTCTGTCTGCATCTTAGTTTAAAGCTTGTGTTTAGGTCTTTTAAATTCGGTATATAATAAGGATTGGTGTAGATGCTTATACTAATAAAAGTGTATCTAATACCCCTAATACACCCTGTGTACCTGAAGCTTAATTAATCTCAGGTCCTCTGTGTATGACTGATTTGGATTAAGAGCTGCACCTGAGAGCAGCCCCTTTCCTCTAAGATGTGCAAGTACCTATAAAACTACAATTACCCCAGGGGTGGGTGGGTGCTGGGGAGGGAGGGAGGGAGATAAGTCCTATTAAAGAGGGCAGTTACAAGGTACCCTGTCCTGAACCCTCAGCAGGGGGATGGGGGTACCACACAAAGCCCAGTTAGTTGAGAGAGGCAAGGTAAGTACAGCTGAGAAGGCTGAACTAGCACACCACTAAGACAAACAATAAATAATTAAACAAACAAACAGTTAGACAAACAGTAAATAATTAAATAAACAGCTAGAACTCACAGTAAGATGTCCCAGGAGGCAAATATCCACTCACTAGCAGAGCTCTGTAAAAGTTCAGCCCTTCTCTGATCAGAGAAAAGCAAACTAAAACAGCCTATGCACACGTGGAGAAAACAGGAAGAAGGCTACACAATACCTCAGGGGGGGAGGGGGAGGATTCACTCAGGCAGGCAAGGACAGGAAAAAAGCTTAACAAACAGCAGGTTCTAGGGAGAGAGATTTAATTCAAAATGGCTACCACACAAAGCCCAGTTAGTTGAGAGAGGCAAGGTAAGTACAGCTGAGAAGGCTGAACTAGCACACCACTAAGACAAACAATAAATAATTAAACAAACAAACAGTTAGACAAACAATAAATAATTAAATAAACAGCTAGAACTCACAGTAAGATGTCCCAGGAGGCAAATATCCACTCACTAGCAGAGCTCTGTAAAAGTTCAGCCCTTCTCTGATCAGAGAAAAGCAAACTAAAACAGCCTATGCACACGTGGAGAAAACAGGAAGAAGGCTACACAATACCTCAGGGGGAGGGGGAGGATTCACTCAGGCAGGCAAGGACAGGAAAAAAGCTTAACAAACAGCAGGTTCTGGGGAGAGAGATTTAATTCAAAATGGCTACCACACAAAGCCCAGTTAGTTGAGAGAGGCAAGGTAAGTACAGCTGAGAAGGCTGAACTAGCACACCACTAAGACAAACAATAAATAATTAAACAAACAAACAGACAAACAGTAAATAATTAAATAAACAGCTAGAACTCACAGTAAGATGTCCCAGGAGGCAAATATCCACTCACTAGCAGAGCTCTGTAAAAGTTCAGCCCTTCTCTGATCAGAGAAAAGCAAACTCTGATCAGAGAAAAGCAAAAACAAGATAAGACCCCCAGGTTGGAAGGCACTCAAATGGCTATTGGGGATAATCTGAGGACTTCTCAGAGTAAAGCCAGCATTTATGATGTGGTTGGATCAAAGCCCTCGGGACATCTGACCGCTGATGTAGCTGAGCATGAAATGAGTCAGAAGCTGCAAAGATGTCTTACATATTGGGACATGGAATGTATGAAGCATGAACCAAGGGAAGTTGGAGGTGGTCAAGAATGAAATGGAACGTGTACAATTTGATCTGTTGGGTGTCACTGAACTGAAATGGACTGGCTTTGGGCACTTTGCATGTGATGGTCATATGGTCTACTATGCTGGAAATGAAAGACAAAGAAGAAATGGTGTTGCATTTATAATTAAGAAGAAACTTGCAAGAACTAATGAAATACGATGCAGTCAGTGAACGCTTAATTCCTATACATACTCAATAAATTCTTACAATAATTACAATATACAAAATAATAAAATGTAAACAATATAAGCAAAAAACTGCAATATCGCACTTCATTATTCTAACCTCCCAGGTACTGGAAAAACAATCATTCTGTGATTTTCTTCCTAAATTATTACTGTTTCTTACCTCTTGAGGAAGGGAATTCCATAAAAAAGTGACTGCATGCCAACTTAATTTCAGAAAAGGAAGGCAAGTGAAATGGGCTCTTCTGAGATGATCACAGTGGGTGCTATAGGATATATTCGCATAACCAATACACTTAATATTGCATAGAGAACACCACTATGAAGTGTGCAAAATATAATGCTCAGAATTTGACATTTAGATCCGGCAACCAATGCAAATCCCAAAGCATAGTAATATGCCTCGTTGGAGTCGGGAGTGGTGCCAAAGGACTGGAGAGAGGCTCATGTGGTGCCTTTACACAAAAGCGGAAGTAAGGATGTGGTTGAAAACTACAGGCCGGTTAGTTTAACTTCAGTGGTGAGTAAATTAATGGAAACGCTGTTGAAAGAGAAAATAGTGAGGTTTCTGGAGTCCAGCGGATTACAGGATCCGAGGCAGCATGGATTCACCAGAGGCAGGTCTTGTCAGACAAATCTGATTGATTTCTTTGACTGGGTGACCAGGGAGTTGGACCGAGGGAGAGCTCTAGATGTGGTGTATTTAGATTTCAGTAAAGCCTTTGACACTGTTCCTCACAGGCGACTTATAAACAAACTGAGCACCCTAGGGATGGACCCTAAAGTTACTGCTTGGGTTAGAAATTGGTTGGGTGGGAGGCGACAAAGAGTACAAGTAAATGGAGCTCACTCTGAGGAGAAGGATGTTACCAGTGGTGTGCCCCAGGGATCTGTCCTTGGTCAGATTCTTTTTAACATCTTTGTTAGTGATATAGTGGAAGGGCTGTCGGGTAAGGTTTGCCTCTTACCAAAATCTGCAATAAAGTAGACACCCAGGAAGGTGTAGATAACATGAGGAGGGATCTAGCTAAGCTTGAAGAATGGTCTAGAATTTGGCAGCTGGGATTTAATGTTAAAAAATGTAAGGTCATGCATTTGGGCTGCAGCAATCCAAGGGAGCAATACAGCATAGGAGGTGAAGTACTTTTGTCCACTAAAGAAGAGCAGGACCTAGGCGTAGTTGTGTCCGATGATCTTAAAGTAGCTAAACAGGTAGAAAAGGCGACGGCTAAAGCTAGAAGGATGCTTGGGTGCATACGGAGAGGAATGGCTAGCAGAAAAAAGGAGGTGATAATGCCTCTGTATAAGTCTTTGGTGCGACCTCATTTGGAGTATGGTGTGCAATTCTGGAGACCGCACCTTCAAAAGGATGTGAACAGGATGGAGTCGGTACAGAGGGGTGCTACTAAGATGATTAGTGGTCTTCATTATAAAGCATATGAGGACAGACTTAAGGATCTTAATATGTACACCTTAGAGGAAAGGCGGGATAGAGGTGATATGATTGAGATGTTTAAATACCTCCGTGGCATAAATGTTCAGGGAGAGAGCCTCTTTCAATTGAAAGCAAGTTCTGCGACGAGGGGACATGGGATGAGGGTGAAGGGAGATAGATTCAGGAGTGATATGCGGAAATATTTCTTTACGGAAAGAGTAGTGGATCCGTGGAATAGTCTCCCAGTGGAGGTGGTAGAGATGAGGACAGTAACTGAATTCAAAAAAGCATGGGACCAACACAGAGGATCTCTAAAGGTAAAAAGTGGACTGTTGTAGTTGTTGTTATGGAAGGACAGACTAGATGGGCCTTGTGGTCTTTTTCTGTCATCATGTTTCTATGTTTCTATGTAATAATCTGATCCTACCTTTTCTTGTCACTTAGCAGGCATGAATTTGTAATCAATTAGAGCCTCTTTCCAGCAGACTTTGATATACCTGTATGTAGGGAGTTAAGATAATCCTGTCTGCTCTTGATAGTAACATATTGCTACATAGATTAGATGCACTGTTCCCTCTAAGCTGTGCGCGTGTGCGCGCGCACACACCTTGCCGAGCGAGCGCACATACTTTATAACAGAGCGCACAAAAATTACGGTTCTGATTCAGATAGAAAACAACACAGACGTCTTAAAATTTAAAAGTTGTTGTGTATTTACGGTTTTCACAAGTTCTACAATATTTTCTAGTGCAATCAAAGTGGTGTACATACTGTATTCTGATGTGTAGTCAAATTTTAAAGTATATAACTTCGAGTGTCGTTATGTGGCGCACAAAAATTTAACCTTCCTTCAAAAGCTGCACACAGCTGATATTTTATGCGCACATAGCCTACAGAAAATTAGAGGGAACATTGATTAGATGGTGTCAAATATACTCTTTTTATGGACCATACAAAACTGAAAATAGCAAGCACACACTACTTTACTAATCTGTTGCACCATCTTTGACTATCAAGGGTCAAGCTAAGCTAACTAGCAACTCAGAAATTTGCATTGGGTAAATTGAAAGTACTGGCAGGGCTTCTAACTGATGATTAGCCCTTGAAATCCATAATGCAGTTGACATTTGATTTAATCCAATATTTAGTTACTCCCTCTGCCTCCATTATTTATTTTTGTAATGTCAATGAAATTTAATTGTATATTCCTTATCGTCCCTCCTGTCCAGTCCCGCACCTCTGGGTAGTGTACCTCTTCCAGCAGCTTGGAGGCTGAGCCTGTCATCTTTTTGATGGCACCGCCCACCAGCCCCAGTATGCTCTGCCTCCAAGCAGCTGGAGGAGGTTGTGAGCCAGGGTGCTGGACTCACAGAAAGGACAACTAAGGAGATAGTTTTAGTTAGAGTTTGCTTTTATTTCTCCTGTTAAGGTGCAGGTTTCTTTGTTTTTAAAGGCAGAAGAAAAAAATAAACCAGAAGGAACAGAGAGACAACAGGGCTGAGGGGAGAATATTCCTTCTTCCCCCTCCTCCCAGGATTTCGGGGGAGGGTTCTGTGGGGGCCTTCCTCAGTCCGAGACTTCTGGCTGCTATCGGGTGAGGAGCCACTGCAGGGGCTGCAGTTGCTTGACAGGAGTGAAAGCTGGCAGCCCCGAGTCCCCCTCCCCCCCCCTCAGTGCCGAAGCCAGGAAGGAAGGCTGAGCGCGAGGGGTAGAAAAGCCATGCAGTAAAGAGGCTCCAAGGTAAGAGTGGCGGGGGAAGACAGCAGAAACATCCAGCAACCGCCAGAACATGAGGAGACAGAGAGCGGCCTGCAGCTGCATGTTTGGGAGCCTGCAGCAGTGTAGGAAATTCCTCCCGCTGCATTTAGGTGTGATTTCTTATTCAGGCCCGCATGTGTTTAACCCCCTGTTGTGTTTTGGGTGCCTGGGAGAGGCAGCCACCGGAGAATAAAGCAGGACAGAGCAGCCTCTATGGGGGCCATTTGCAGTTTCTTTTTCATTTCAGTTTATTAGATTTTATTTTAGTTCTAGTGCTCTGTGCCTGAGCCTGTGGAGGTGCACTATGCTGGGGATCCTGTTACATACCTGGGTACAGATTGAGGGAGTTTCTGGGGAGTGCCCCCAGCCCACCATGCCGGCCAGACCGCAGTGCCTGGTATAGGATGGTATCAAGGGGTGTGAACCCCACTTAATCCTTAAGCGTTCCTTGTGTTACACAGCTCAAAACATTCAGTGCACAATGACTTGATGCAGACATGTGGGAAAGGCCTAATCAGATAGGCCATTGTTTGTTGCTGGGCAAATTTCTGAGTGCTGTGTACCTAGTCAGGTGGTCTAAAAGGCAGTTGGTTGATACATTGTTACTTTTTCCTGAGAAGGGTCTGTTAGAAAGTCAGAGACAGGAATAAAGATGTGTTTAAAAATAAATACTGCATATAGGTTTGTAGCAGCTACAGCTCTGGAAAACAGGAAGTACCTGCATACAAGAAATGTTTGTAATTTTGAAAGATAGTCAGTGGATTGGATGCAAATGAAATCTTCCCATCTGTCTATGGTCAGTAAGTAACCTGACATGATCATCTCTTGTCGCTTAGCCCAGATTATGTACCTATTAAATCTGTAATATTGCTTGTAAGGGAAATTGTACTCCCTTATAGCCATTAGTAGTATTAGAATAAAAATGTATACTTTATTCGGAGAATATATCAGTTTTATTGGATTAGGGCAAGGTCCATTTCATATCTTTAAGATACAACACTGCAGTGCAATCTAAAAATCCTCAAGAAGTGTAGTCCCCGATGTGGTGTGATCTCGGAGGCAGGTGTCTTCCTAAACTGCATGCAAGAGGAGGTCATGGGAGTAGGACCTGCAGGATGAGATTTATTTATTTATTTACATTCTCTTATATACCGCGCTATTCTGCGTCAGTGCGGTTTACATTGAACAAACTGAAATTACATTGAACAGGGCATTATAACTTGGAGATAACTATTTACAGGGAACATGGGCTATGGAGGGTTAAGTGGCTTGCCCAAGACCACAAGGAGCACCTGTGGGACTAGAAACCCCAGTCTTTCCGGCCCAAGGTTGCTGTCCTCTAGTGGGATTTGAACCCCCGACCTTACGGCCTGTAGTACCTTGCCCCAACCACTAGGCCACTCCTCCGCTCTGAGGCAGGAGAGTCCCTCCCAGTTGCAAGAGACTCTGGGGGCAGGGGGTGCCATGTTACCTTCAACGGATCTGGCCCCCGGTCCCTGCACGATGCCCAGACTATCCACCCCTCAAGCCCAGGGAGCGATAGGCTCCTGAGGGAGTTCTCATCAGAGTTTGTCTTACTTTTGCATAAGGCGTTTTGCCTACCAAGTGGCTCCTTGGCCCTGGAACACAGGGCTAAGAGGATGTCAGACGCAAAAGAGCATGAGTCAGGAGCAGTGGAGTCTAAGCAGGCTAGAGGCTTAGAGGAGTGGCAGCAATCGCTGCTGTCGGGGGGCTGGATGGGGAAGACTTTGACACAGAGTTAGATCTGCAGGAGGAGCTGGAAGAAGGAGAGAGCCCAGAACAGGAGGATCAGGGCCGAAATGTTTGGGTTTTCCGCCAGGAGGAGCTACCAGCGCTCATCTTTATGTTTATGCAATTTCTTGATATATTGTCCAGGCCGAAGACCATCAGGGCAGTTTACAATCACTGCAAGCGGGTACTGATACAATTCCTCATTCCCAAAGGGCTCACATTCTGTGTGTACCTTGGCGACCCTCAAGGCCCTGAATATGCCTGCTAACCTCCCAGCAGAGAAGGAGGCAATGTAGGATCCGCTGTTCCAGGCGGTACGGAAATCACAGAAATTCTTACCAGTACATGGAGTAGTAGGACAGATGATCCAGGATGTGTGGGATCTGCCAGAGGTTGGCCTTAAAGGGGTGCAATCCATGACTCCCCTATGCTCACTGCCAGAGCAAGAATGAGCTCCTTTGATTGCCCAAAGTGGGCGCAGCAGTAGAAGAGACCTTGACTTGTCTCCTGCAGCTGAGAGCTGTGGAACTGGTTCTGCGAGATCAGTACGTCTGCGGTCGATGCTTCATGTATTTCGTTTTGTCCAAAAGGAAGGTTCCTTTCGCCTAATTCTCAACTTTGAGGGCATGAACTACGGTCTCCAAATACTGCATTTTCACAGTAGTAATGGCGTTAGGAAACAGAGATTTTTGGTGACTCTCGATCTCACAGAGGCATATCTGCATGTTTCCTTCCATCTAGAACATCAGCAGTTTCTCCGCTTTGTGGTGGCAAGGGGCCATTTCCAGTTTCGAGCGTTGCCCTTCGGTCTGGCGACCACCCCCGTACCTTCACCAAGGTCATCGTGGTGATGGCAGCAGCTCTCCACAAGGAAGGGGTTCTCGTCCACCCATACCTAGACGATTGGCTGATCCAGGCGAAGTCCAGGGACGATAGCGAAAAGAGCAACAGCACGGGTGGGAGAGTTCCTTCAAAGTCTCAGTTGAGGTTGACCTGGCCAAGAGCCAGTTACGGCCGGCCCAGGAGCTAGAGTATTTGAAAGTGTGCTTTGATACCTGTGTGGACAGGAATTTCCTGCCGGTTTGCCGGGCGCAGGAGCTACAACAGTTGATACAGCAGGTCCTGAAGAGGGCAAGACCATCAGCGTGGCATTATCTGCAGGTTCTGGGGACCATGGCGGCCACTCTCGAGCTAGTCCCATGGGCAAGGGCACATATGCAATTGCTGTAGAGGGCTCTGCTCCGTCGATGGTCCCATCAGAGTCAACCCCTATCCCAAGTACTCCCCTGTCCACGGAGCGCCAGGAGAGCCCTCAGTTGGTGGCTGCATGTGGAAGGAGTCCCTGGTGTGGGTTCCTCAGATGACAAGCCTGTCAGGTTGGAAAGCCCATTGCGAAGGATGCTTTGTTCAGGGATGAGAGTCTGCAGGAGGCTTTGTGGTCGATCAACAGGCTCGAGATGTGAGTGGTGACCTTGGCGCTAGAAGGTTTTGAGCCATGGTTGCAGGGGAAGGTGCTCCAAGTCCTCTCAGACAATGTGACCATGATGGCTTACATCAACTGGCAAGGAGGCATGGGCAGTGTAGCCCTGGAGGAGGAGGAGGCCGACGGTCTGTTCGGATGGGCAGTGATTCGTCTCCAGGCATTATCAGCGGCGCACGTAGCAGGAGTTGACAGCGTGATGGCAGACTACCTCAGCCGAGTGCAGATGGACCACGGAGAGTGGCAGCTCAATCAGGAGGTGTTCAAGCAGGTGGTCTGCCAATGGGGCACACTGGTCATGGACCTAATGGCAATGTTCGAGTCAGCCAACGCCTGCTGGTTTTTCAGTAGAAGAAGAGAAGAAGTCCAAGGGCCTGGATGCTCTAATTCAGCAATGGCTCAAAGAGGGTCTTCTCTGTTTTTCCCTGTGGACGCTCATAGGCCGGTTAGTGCAATGGCTAGAGGCACACTGGGCATTTGTGATTCTGTTGGCACCAGACTGGCCGAGGTGCCCGTGGTATGCTGACCTGATTCGGATACTGGCGGATTGACTGTGGTGGCTTCCGGTTCAGAAGGACCTCTTGATGCAGGAGCCGCTTCGTATGCCCCAGATGGATCAGTTCTCGCTTACGGCATGGCTCACGAAAGGGCGAGGTTGAAGAAGAAAGGATAATCAGGCTCGGGGATAGCGACCTTGCTACAGGCCCAGAGGTGGTCTACGAACCTGTCATGCATCTGTGTAGAATGCATCTTTGAATCATGGTGCGGAGAGAGGCAGCCACGCCCTTCCACTGCCTCCATCCCGGACATCTTGGCGTTCTTGCAATCTGGTTTTGATAAGGGTCTTGCTGCCAGTTGAGGATGCAACTGGCGGCGATTTTCCGGTTATCGCAGGAAAGTCCATGGGGTGCCGTTGGGTACTCACCCAAATGTGCTGAGCTTTCTAGGGGTGGTGACCCACCTCCGTCTGCCAAAGAGGGCAGTGGTGCCACCTTGGAATCTCAATCTGGTGCTGTCTGGGGAACCCGTTGAGCCATTGAGTCGAGCTTTCCTGCAGGATTTGGCTCTGAAAATGGTATTCCTGGTGGCGAGTTGCTCGGCACGCAGGATTTCGGAGCTTCAGACCCTGTCATGCCAGGAGCCATTCCTTTCCTTCTCCAAGGAGAAAGTGGTCCAGAGCCCAGTACCTTCATTTTTCCCAAGGTGGTGTGAGCATTTCATGTAGATCAGGCTGTTTCCTTACCGGCTCTGGCGAGCGCGGATGTGGGCGAGAGTGGGTATGGGCTGTGCCACTCCACAGCTGTGCCACCTGGATGGTAAGAGAGTCCTGCGAAGATATGTGAAAAGGGCACTGTCCTTTCGAAGATCGGACCATCTGTTGGTTTTGTTTGGCAGGTCGCGCAAAAGTGAGGAAGCAGCTAAGCCTCCATTTCCAGATGGATCAATGAGGCAAACATGTCGGCGCATATCTTGAAGGGTAGAACAGTGCCAGCGGGGTTGCAGACGCATTCCATGAGGGCTCAGGCAGCCTCATCGGCATATGCTTTAGTTCCGCCAGTGGAGATCTGTAGGGTGGCATACTTCTCTGAACATTTTTGCCTGGATGTCCAGGTGGCGGGGGATGTTCATTTCGGATCGGCAGTGCTTCAGGCCGGTTGTGTGGGTCCCTCCCGTTAGTTTAACTGCTCTGATACATCCCAGAGGTGCGAGACTGGACTGGAGGGACGATAAAGAAAGAGAAATTAGACTTACCTGCTAATTGTTGTTCTTTGAGGAACTCCAGTCCAGTCCTGGAACCCTCCCTGAGTGCTTCTTGTGATGATCTGTGCACACCCCGGTCCTGAAGCTGGTTCCCTTGGTGGAGGAAGTGGCCAGGAGGAGCCGGGGAGATGTGTGTAATCAGGGTTTGGGGGAGGGGTGGACCAGAAGAGCTGTCGGTTGCTCGCTTCCTGCTGGTTGGAGTTGCTCAGGCGCTCAACAGGTAGGCCTCTTCATCCTGGAGTGGGGGACGAGGTATCCTTCCCAGGGGATGGAGGGGGTACTAGTTTATTTAGACGTAGAAGCGTTTGTTGCATGTTTAACTACTTATTTGTTGCTCCTCTGAGTCTGCTTTGTCAATAGGTACTGGGGCTGGTGGGCGGTGCCAGCTGCATATGTACACTAGCGTCATCAAAAAGATGACAGGCTCAGCCTCCAAGCTGCTGGAAGAGGTACACTACCCAGAGGTGCGGGACTGGACTGGAGTTCCTCAAGGAACAACAATTAGCAGGTAAGTCTAATTTCTCTTTCCATTGCCTCTTGGCTAGTAGGACTCAAGGAAAGGATATTAAATGGTAAGCAAAATGTCGCTTGTTTTTTTTAGAATTCACTTGGACTTTTAGATAGGTGAATAACAAACATAGATAAATAAATTCTCGAGCTTAATGTCCAGTATCTCCAAAAAAAAAAAGTGGCCAGAGAAATGGCTTTGGACTATATATGCACACATATGACACAAAAAAGAATCAAATAAAACAAGACCAATTTTAAAAGGAAATAGTATAACAACTGGGACATTGCTGGAACATGATTATTCCAATCTATCAAGTAAAACCCTATTGCCTACATTTATTTATTTAACAGTTTTATATACTGCCTTTTCATTTAATTAACACCCAAACTTTTTTTGTTGGATTGTTTGCCATGAAAAGGAAACCCTCTCTTGCAGAAAACCCTCCTGTTTTCTCTGTTTTAAAAGGCATCCCTTGCCCAGAATTTTAGAAAGAAACCAAGGGACAACACATTCAGTGAACCCCCAGTTACACTTATCTTTTGTAGTAAGCTTCAGTTGAAGAAAATTGAGGTTTTTAGGAACACCACTATGGCTGTTTCCTTTCCAATTATCTTATAGCTTTCAAAACTCGAGATGCAAGGGATAGTCCATTCTTTCTTCCATATGGCTACAATTTAATCAAACAGATCATTCATGTCCTTGCAGCAACACTGTAAGTGATATTAACGATCCCTGTTGCACACCACAGTTTAGCAGGTGGGAATCTGACAAAGCTTCATGCCATTTCACAGTTTAGGATGGTTCGTTGAATAAGATGAAACTATACCAAAAACTGATCCCTGAACCCCCAAATTCTCTAAATGGGATAGTAGTAGGCTATGGTAAGAGGTACTGAAACAGCTGATAAATCACGTTGAATCCATAAGGCATCAAAACCTCATCCACTTTGATCCTAATACTGCTCACTGTTGTTATTTACATGATAACCAGGCTGAGTATAATGAAACGCTGGATTTGAGTTAAGTAATCTATTTATTTCCTAAGAACTGTTTTTTCTGCTGAGCATGAAAGATTTGGAATTGGTGTCACAACGCTTTTTTTTTTTGTTCCAATGGAACCAAACTCACAGATAAATTTTACATTGGTTCTGGTCTCCGGAAATAGATTCTGTCTCTTGAATAGACTGTAAGCTCTGTCAAGCAGGGACTGTCTTACATGTATGTGTACAATGTATATGTTTAGTAGCATTATAGAAATAAGTCCAGTATGTTCTATAACGCATGTTTTGAAGTGTGACTTTGCTCCGTGATTGATACATTAGGGAATAATTACAGTATAGCACAGTGTTTGTGTTTATGCACAGTTCCACGCTGAAAATAAAACTCAGCGGAACCGACCTGCACGCATACACTTGAAAAATCCAGTTACTGTATCATTTCACTGCGTGTGTTATCCTACAAATGTTGGTTTGGCTATTCTTCCACACTTATTTAACGCCCCAAAAGATGTCCAAGCAGAGAGTGCAAAAGGAAAGCATTAAGTATCGAGGAGAAGCTTGAAATATTAAAGGGTTTCAAATGGAATGAGAGGACATGTGATATCGTGAGAGCAATAGGCATAAAGGAATTTACTTTGCGCTCTATCAGAGACAATGCTGCAAACATTAAACAAAATGCTATAGCTTGAACAACTTCAAGTGCTGCAATGTCAGTAAGAACAAGGCCTAGAAAAATGGAAGAGACTGAGAAATTGCTGAGCATATGGACTGAAGACCAAGCAAATAAAAAATCATGAACAACCTTTTTCACAATCAAACAGAAAGCACTCGCTATATACAATGACCTAAAAAAAAATTCCAAATTCTGCAGAAGTTGTTACCTTCAGTGCTAGTAGTGGCTGGTTTAGCTGTTTCAAAAAAAACGCCACAATTTCCATAACCTTTAGCTGACTAGCAAAGCCGTGAGTGCAGATGAGCAAGCAGTAAAAGAATTTCAACAAGAGATACAGAAATTTATAGAAGAAAAAGGTTATAGTTTGGATCACATTTTCAATTTTGATGAAGGGGAAATGCTGAAACTGTAATATAATTTTGGAAGAGAGAAAACAAAAATGGCCATCGATAACCTTGGAAGCAGGTATCAAAACAGTGCTTGCATCGTATGTGGTGGAAACATATCCCAGATTTAATTTGTGATTTTGAAGGTTTTGAACCTTCAGACCAAATTTTAAAAAAATCACCGCCAGCTGTGTTCAACTAGCAAAACTGATGAGATTTGAAGAAGTAGAACATCAAGATGTTGAAAAACGTCTAGAGGCTCAGCCTGATGATCTCACCATTGAAGAATTAAAATAATTTGTTGCAAGTTGAAGCAGAAGATGAAGACGACTATGACAAAGAAAAACAGAAGGCTCCCCCATGACAGTTAAACACAACACAGCTATCTAGTGTTTTAAGTGTGACAGAGAAACAGTTGCAGTAGCTGGAAGATAATGATGCAGAACTTAGCAGGATAGCCATATATGGTGGCATCTGGGTGAATTTGGAACCATACAAGCAGCTGCTGCATCAAAGGAGGGCACTTGCAAAGCAGCAGAAGCTGGATTTATATTTTAAGCCGCCAAAGAAGACACATCAAGAGGACAATGAAACAGCCATCCACATCTGGTGGTGCAACTTTTCATCTAAAACCAAGAGCAGAAGAAGATGAAGAAGACAGTGATCCCCCTTCATCCACTTCTACCAGTAAAGTGCTGTAAATGGTATTGGATAGTTAAATATTTAGTTGGTTAACTTCAATATGTACAGTATGTTTGTATGCTTGAATTTGTCTCAAAATATTGTCAGCTTTTGGTAAATGCCATTATTTCTATAGGTTGAATTTGCTTGTTCCTTATCGTCCCTCCAGTCTAGTCCCGGAAACTCTGGGGTTGTGATCCTCTTCCAGCAGTTTGGAGACTGATCAACGTCATTCTTTGATGACACTGGTATAAGGACACAGGCACCGCCTCCTCACTCCAGTTTAGATCAGTCTCCAAGCAGCTGGAGGTTGTGAGCCGGAGTCCCGGCTCACTAGAGGAACAATTAAGGACATTTAGAGAGAGTTAGGTTAAATTTGGGGGTTTAAAATACCTTTAGATTATTATTTAATTTCAATAGTTTCTAGTAGTTCACAATTTCTTTGAGGGGAGGTTTAAATTTTAGGGGGATATACCTTTAAGATTTGGACAGCTAAGGACTTCTCTCTCTCTCTTCCTCTCTCTGTAATCGAGGACGGGCTGAGGAGGAACGTTTGGACCCTGAGTACAGGTCAACAAGGCCGGACTGGTAATTTTGAGAAGGAGCCCTCCCCCGGCGCCACACAGAAGGGATTGCCTGTTTGCACTTGGGGGACCGGGCAGAAGGGAGCCGATTGCCTGTTGGCGCTTGGGGAACCGGGCAGAAGGGAGCCGCGGTACCTCCATCCCTTATTGATTCTCTGCATCGGGGGAAAGTAACCTCTGAGTGCGAGAATCAGTCAGCAGACCTGCAGCCTTTGGAGTGATGCTGAGCTGAGAAGCGGCTCTGAGCAATCAGGTAAGCCGTGGGGTGTATTTGGCGGTCCGTTGTTCATGGTCCGGGAGAGTCAGCAGCGGGAAACAGCGGTAGCGGGGAAACAATCAAGCGTAGCTCAGCGCTACAGCTTCGTTTTGGGGTTTTTCTTCTGAGGTTCAGGTCAGGAAGGCTCCTGTTTATTTTGTGCTAGTTTAAAAAAAAAAAAAAGCGGCTCGGGTTAGGAGGGCTGCTTCGGGAAAGCAGCTGTTGGGGGGCCTCCCTTTGAAGGGTGTTGTCTTCGGGGGGGGGGGGGACCTTTAAGAGCATCAGACCTGAGGAAAGAGGGGGTCAAGATGCCTGCAAAGGTGTTATGTTTAATCTGCGGAGTAAAAAGGTCTGCAGTTTCGGATGTCGGTGTCTGTAAAAGCTGTAGCCATGCATCTCTTGCAGAACACAAACACTTGGATATGGCAGAGGAGCGGGAGGTAGCTCTAGAGAGAACTCTGTTGCCGGTGGTGGATTTAGTGGAACCAGTACCGGGACCGTTCATGGGGCCGGTTGCTCAGGCGCCTGTGCCAGCGGATTTGGCCTCAATTTTCTCCCCAGGCTTTGTAGCTCTGATTCAAAGAGCATTCGGCGGTACACAAACAGAAGGGTCCTCCGCGGCTGCTAGTCCCATGGGTGGGGGCTTGGGACAGAAGAGGACAGGAACTCCGCTGTCGGTGGCTGCTTTGGCGGGTTTGCCGAAGAGAGCGAGAGTGGAGATGGAAGGGCAGGGACAGTCAGAGTTTTCGGAGGATTTGCGCACGGAAGACGGGGAGCAGGATCCGGCGTTAGACGAGGAATTGGAAGAAGGAGAAATTGCTGAGCAGGAGGACCAGGCCAGAGTGGTGCGGATCTTTCGGAGAGAAGAGTTGCCCGCACTCATTTCAGAGATGCTTAAGGCGCTTAATGTATTAGTGTTGGGGCCACTGGAGGAGGCGACGTTAGAGGATCCGCTCTTACAAGCCTTTAGGAAGACACAAAAAGCGTTTCCTATGCATAGGGTAATAAAGGAAATGATTCAGGGTGAGTGGGACATGCCTGAGGCAACTCTCAAGGGCTCTAGGGTAATGTCTCACCTATATGCGCTGGTGGCGCAGGACAAGGAAATCTTTAAGTCGCTGAGAGTGGATGCGGCTGTGTCTGCAGTGACTAAGAGGACGACCGTTCCTGTGGAAGGGAGTGCGGCTCTCAAGGATGGTCAAGACAGAAAGCTAGATGCCTTGTTAAGGCAGGTCTTTAAGGTTAATGCTCTTTCCATTCAAGCGTCTATTTGTGGTGTTTGGGTGGCAAGAGCCTGTCTGCGCTGGGCTCAGCAAGTCCAGGGGGAGCGAATCGAGGATTCGGTGGGTGAAGCGGCTCGTTTGGAGTCTGGGGTGGCGTATCTCGTGGATATCCATTATGACCTCATTAGAGGGCTATCGAACAGTATGGCTTCGGTGGTAGCAGCAAGGAGATACCTTTGGTTGTGCAATTGGACAGCGGATGCATCTTCTAAGGCCAGGTTAAGTAAGCTTCCCTTTAAGGGAAAGCTACTGTTTGGAGAAGATTTGGACAAGATAGTTAAGGATCTGGAGGAATCCAAAGGCGGGAGGCTTCCGGAGGATAAACAGAAACCGGGGAGCTTTCCGTCAGTGGCTAGAATGCCGCAAAGAGATTATCATCGTTTTCAGTCGTCCAGGTTTCCCCAGAGTCAGAGGGGTCGTTTTCCCTATAGAAACCAGGGGTTTTGAGGTTTCCGAGGGACGAGCAGAGGTTTTGCGGCCGCCTCTTCGGGTGCCAAAAAGCCGCAATGAAGTCAGGGAGGCCCAGGTGGACGTAGCAGTGGGAGGTCGTCTGCAAGAGTTTTACGCTGCCTGGGTTGAAATTACGTCCGATCAGTGGGTGTTAAAGGTGATTCAAGAAGGGTATGCATTAGAATTTCAGAAACCGGTAACTGACTCGTTCGTACAGTCCCCTTGCAAGGCGCATTGCAAATGCGATGCGGTCCATCAGACGATCAGATTGCTGGATCTCAAAGCGGTAGTACCGGTGCCTCAAGACCAATACAGTTCAGGTCGATAACTCCATTTATTTTGTGGTTCCAAAGAAAGAGGGAACTTATCGACCGATTTTGGATTTAAAAAAGGTGAACCGCTGTCTCAGGGTCTCTCATTTTCATATGGAGACGCTGAGATCGGTTATCATGGCAGTCAGGAAAGGGGAGTTTCTGACTTCCCTCGATTTATCCGAGGCTTATTTACACATTCCAATTCATCCAGAACATCAACAGTTCCTCAGGTTTGCGGTGCCGATTGGCCATTTTCAGTTTCGGGCATTACCTTTTGGGCTGGCAGCGGTGCCACGGACCTTTACCAAGGTCATGGTGGTGGAGTTAAGAAAGAAAGGTGTTCTGGTTCATCCATATCTCGACGATTGGTTGATTCGGGCAAAATCGAGAATGGAAAGCGAGGAAGCTACGGCCAAGGTCATCAACTGCCTTCAAAGTTTAGGTTGGGTGGTCAATATGGCCAAGAGCGTGTCTAGTTCCATCTCAGAATCTCAAATACCTGGGGGCACGGTTCGATACGGCAGCAGGCAGGGTTTTTCTGCCGCCTCATCGGGCGGTTGCCTTACGGAAGTTAGTTCGAGAGTTCCTCAGCAGGTCGCATCCGACAGCATGGCATTATTTACAGCTCCTGGGGACAATGGTGGCGACGATCGAGTTGGTGCCCTGGGCGAGGGCGCATATGAGGCCGTTGCAAAGAGTATTACTCAGAAGGTGGTCTCACCAAAACGATCCGCTGTCTCGGCATCTTGTCTGTCCGGAGGAGACTCGGGAAGCGTTGTGGTGGTGGTTGCTTCTGGAGTCCTTAACAAGGGGTATGCCCTTGGAAACACCGAACTGGTTACCACTGACTACAGATGCCAGCCTCCTCAGTTGGGGAGCGCATTTTCAGGGCAGGTTCACTCAGGGTCAGTGGACGGAACAGGAGAGGACTTGGTTGATCAACAGGTTGGAACTGCGTACAGTAGTATTGGCGCTGGTGAAGTTTCAGCCGTATCTAAGGGAAACAGCTATCAGGGTGTTTTCAGACAACGCGACTGCGGTGGCGTACATCAACAAGCAAGGAGGCACCAGCAGTGCTCCCCTGGAGGCCAAAGCAGATCAGTTGTTCCAGTGGGTGGAGCAAAACCTTCAGGGTCTATCGGCGGCGCATGTGGCAGGGGTAGACAATGTAGCGGCCGATTTCTTGAGTCGTGTAAAGGTGGACCCTGGGGAGTGGACTCTTCATCCGGAGGTGTACGACAGGGTAGTGCAGCGCTGGGGTGTGCCGATAATTGATCTCATGGTAACATTCAAGTCAGCGAAAGTCGATCGGTTTTTCAGCAGAAGGAGAGAGAGAATGTCGGAAGGCCTGGATGCTCTCATCCAGGATTGGCCGGTGGGGTGGCTGTTGTATGTGTTTCCGCCCCAGGTGCTAATAGCACGCGTAGTGCGGTGCATCGAAGAGCACAGAGGATTAGTGATACTGATCGCTCCGGACTGGCCAAGAAGGCCATGGTATGCGGATCTCAGAAGACAGGTAGTGGGGAAGCCTTGGCGACTGTCAGTCAGAAAGGATCTATTGATGCAAGGCCCGTTGTGCATGCCTCAGGTAGCTCGGTTCTTGCTTACGGCATGGCTCTTGAAAGGGCAAGGTTAAGAGCTAAGGGCTACTCGGAGGCGGTGATCTCCACCTTACTGGGGGCTCATAGACGATCTACTTCCCTAGCATATGTTCGAGTATGGCGCATTTTTGAGACTTGATGTGTGGACAGGAATCGTGAGGCGTTACGAGCCTCAGTGCCGCAAATATTAGCGTTCTTGCAGGATGGTTTTCAAAAAGGGTTAGCAGCGTCTTCCCTAAAGGTGCAAGTGGCAGCGGTTTCCTGTTATAGGGGGAAGATCAAGGGCCAAGCGCTGGGCATTCATCCGGATATTACAAGATTTTTGAGAGCGGTAGGTCTCTTGAGGCCTCCGTACAGACAACTAGTTCCTACTTGGGATCTGCAATTGGTATTGGAAGCGTTAGGAAGGCAGTCGTTTGAGCCTTTGGCTAAGGCAACGTTGAAAGATCTTACGCTAAAGGTGGTGTTCTTGGTTGCAATGGCATCGGCGAGGAGAATTTCAGAGTTACAGGCTCTATCGTGTAGGGAACCGTTTCTGTCCTTTTTTGAGTCAAAGGTGGTCTTGAGGCCAGTGCTGTCCTTTTAGCTGAAGGTGCTGTCGCCGTTTCATGTGAATCAGGTGGTGTCCCTACCGGTGTTCCGTGTGGATTCACAGGAGTCTTCTATGCAACAGTTGCATCTTTTGGATGTCCGGAGAGTGTTGAAAAGGTACCTCAGAAGGACGGCGTAGTTCAGGAAATCGGATAGGCTGTTCGTGTTGTTTGGTGGTCCTCGCAAAGGAGAAGCAGCTTCAAAGGCATCGATTGCCAGGTGGATAAAAGCAGCAATAGCGTCAGCTTACCTGGTGAAGAGTAAACTGGTTCCTGAAGTATTAAGAGCGCATTCTACGAGGGCGCAGGCCGCGTCTTGGGCTGAGTACAAATTTGTTCCCCCAGTGGAAATTTGTAAGGCAGAGACGTGGTCATCATTAAATTCGTTTGTCAAGCATTATCGTCTGGATATTCAGGCGAGTAGGGATACCTGTTTTGGATCAGCGGTGCTTCAGGCTGGTCTAGCAGGTCCTGCCCGTTGAGTTCTTTTCCTGCTCTGTTACATCCCCAGAGTTTCCGGGACTAGACTGGAGGGACGATAAGGAAGTTTAAATTTAGACTTACCTGCTAATTGTAGTTCCTGGAGGAACTCGTCTAGTCCCGGATCCCATCCCGCTCCTTTGTGAGGATTGCAGCCTGAAGCAGAAAGTGTCACAGGTAAGAGAAAAGAGGAAATGATGGAGCTTCGGGTTCGGATGGGGAATTTGAATATGGGGAAACATATTGTAGGCTCAGGTTTCTTCCTAGAGAGGAGGGGAGGGCCTTCGCAGTTGAGTTAAGTATCACAGTTGTGATAAGGCAGTTAGTTAAAAGTTGATATATGGGGGGGCGCTAGTGAGCCTGCAAAGGAATGGCCGCATTTTAGATCAGCTCTGAACCGGGATCTCCCCCTATATGGCTAACAGCTGCATTTCAATAGCATAATTCCCTGTGCTTAACCGATCCTGGTTGCTGGGACTCAGCGGATCCGTTCTGATTCCTGGTGGGGTGCTCGGAGGTACTCTGTGTGCTTTGGAGGCCGGCGGCTCCGTGGCTGGAGCCGCTCTCTTTCTGCTGGCTGCTGATGCTGCTCAGAGTGGGGATCCTCTCTCAGCGATCTCTATAGAAAAGTCATTCAGCTCCCCTGATCCGGAGCCCGCCGATCGAAGAGAGTGCAGCGATTGGCTGTGGGTGCAAGGCTGACCGACTCACTACCGGAGATCGGAGCAGCGAGAGAGATCGGGTCCTCGGCGAAATCAGTACTTCTGTCGTTGGTGCCTACTTGTATTGATAGCAATAAGTGCGGTCAGAAGAGGTGGGAGCAGAGCTGGACCCTGTGAGGTGAGGCTGAGTGTGTGCCAGTGGCTTGGTTAGGAGCTCCAGCGGCCATTGTCACGCGGTCCTGGAACGCATGATCCTGTCTGCGTTCCAACCAGTTTCAGCGGGAAGAAGTCACGTGTATAGCAGCCAGCGAATCTGCCTCCAGTACCTTGAGTCTGTGCGTTTCCGGAGATCGCTGCTTTGATTGCTGGACCCTCTCTTCCACTTCCCTGTCTCTGAACCTGGTTCGTTGAGTCCCTTGCTCTGTGCAGCTGAACTTGTAATAAGTGCTTCGGGCTCAGTTCCTCTCTGTGACTGTTGGACGCTGCCGTTTCAAGTGAGTCTGGAGCGCCATCTGCTGTTCAAGAGTGTTATTTGTTTTTTTTTATTTCTCGCTCTTTTTATTGACAGCTGCCCCTTTCCTGCTTGCGGCAGCTCTTTGCATATCTCTGGACTGTAGGGTTCTTGAGACCACCCATGGCTGCCAAAACCAGGGGGCTTGAAGTCCGGGAAGGAATGCGGGCCTCCCAGCGTCTGCTGGGTAAGAGTGGTTCTCAGTCCAGCCCAACCAGTAAGCAGCCTTCCGAGGGGTCCGGCGATGAGACATTGAGTGAAAATGACCAGGGTCCTGCAGCGTTGTCCTCGCATGCCCTTCTGCAGCGGGAGCTTCGGAGGGGCTTTGAGGATTTGGCCGGTGAATTCCGCTCCATGCGCGAGGATGTGATGAGCACAATTGCGGAACTCAGAGGTGACATAAAAGACCTAGGCACTCGAGTGGAAGAGGTCGAGACAAAAATTGATGATCATGATGGTGCTCTGGTGGATTTGCAATGTGCAGTAGATAGCACTTGCAAGCGATGGAACTGACCTATAAAATTGATGACATTGAAAACAGGTCCCGTCATAACAATGTGCATTTCCGAGGAATTCCGGAAGCTGTGGGGGGTGCTGAAGACCTGGTGGTGGTGCTCAAAACTTTGATGGGTGAATTACTCACAGCAGAGGAACTTGCATCCCGTGGGTCTGGAATGGAGATCGAAAGAGTGCATCGTGCCCTGGGAAAACCTCCTAACAATCAACCCCGGGATGTTATTGCCAGATTTCTGCGGTATGCTGATGCGGAGCTTCTTTTACGAAGGGGTCGGGAGAAAAAAGCGATCCAGTACCAAGAGGCAGCGGTATCCATATATCAGGATCTCTTGGCTTTCACGCTGGCTCGCCGGAGGGAGATGAAGCCAATCACAGCGGTGCTGAACAACAAAGGGATTCGCTACTCCTGGTCCTTTCCGTTCTGGATGAACTTCCTCTTGGGAAATAAAAAGATCTCAGCAAAAGACCATACAGAAGCCTGGAGAGCGTTGCGCCAGGCGGGTCTTGTGGAAGATAATGCGTTGCCGGTGCCTCCGGCTTCTAAGCTTCAGCACTCAAAGTGGACTCGGGTGGGAAGACCTGCTTAAGCTTACTTGGACCCTGCGCTTCTGTCTTCCTGACCTGGGGAAGTGCTCAGGGGTTCTCTTGTTCTGAGACTGAGCTCACCAGAACAGTTTTGTACAAGTTAGCTGTCTTTTACTTTTGTTCTTATTGTACTAAATGTTTTTGGAATTATGGGGATTTTGGTACTTGCTCTTTGTTATATGGGGGTGGAGGGGAATGTGGTTGTGATATGGAGAGGGGTATAGTAGGAGCAGTAGCCTATTGGTGAGTCGTACAAAGGGGATATGATATTACATTACATTATCGTATCTTTTATGCAAGGGGGCCCGGAAGGAGCTGGGTTCGGGATCAGTCTAACCGTGTCCTGTTTTTTTTTTTGGCAGGCAGGTGGTACTGATGGGATGGGGGGAGGGATTTGATGGGGGGCAAGTACAGATGGGGGCAGCTAGAGGAAAGGGGGTGGGGGGGAGGGGTTTCTGGATAAATTTATGGGGTGGGGAGCGGTGGTGGATGTGGGCTGTACCTCCGAGGACTGTCAGGCGGTTGATGGGTGTGGGGCTGCTTCTAATGCTTAAGGTATGTGACTATGCGGGAGACGGGGGGGCTGGACCGTGGGGGGGGAGAGGGGCTGTGGTGGTAAGGAAATTGATTACTCATGTTGAAAGTGATCTCTCTGAATGTAAAGGGTCTTAATTCCCCTAGAAAGCGCTCATTGCTGTTTTCGGAATTGAGATCCTTGAAAGGGGATATTGTGTTTTTACAGGAGACACATCTTCATAGTAGCACTCAGGGGTGGTTAAAACGTAATCCTTACTCTGAGATGTGGGTAGCGTCGGACGCGAATGGACGGAAGAAATGTGGCGTGGCCTTGCTGTTCCATCAGTGTTTATCTCTCAGGGTGGAGGAGGTTAAGAGAGACACTTTGGGGAGGGGACTCTTCATGAATGTTCGTTTGGAGGGCCATTTATTAACGTTTGCTAATATTTACGCCCCCAATGAAGACCAAGTAACTTTTTTTGCGCGGCTGAAAGCTCTGTTGGCTGAGTTTGCGAAAGGCCCTATTATATTGGGTGGGGATTGTAACGCCCACATGGTACCCCACTTGGATTCGACGGGTAGCGCTTGGAGGGTGGCTGGTGGGCCTAGTAAGGCATTGCGGAATTTTATGCTGGATCTAGGCTTGCGTGATGTTTGGAGAGATACACATGAAGGGGAGAAAAGTTACACCTATTACCCGTTCACCGGGTGCATACCCGTATAGATTATTTTCTATTTGATCAGCGCTTGATGGATGAGAGAGTGGAGGCTGGGCATGGGGCATTGACGTGGTCGGACCACGCCCCATGTTGGATTACTCTTCCGGCGGATTTGTGCGGTGAGCGGCATTGGCTTTGGCGATTAGATGCTCGATTTTTTTCGGTGACAGTGCGCTGTTCAGGAGCATGGCCGCTTCAAAACCGATTTTTTTTTTAGCTAAATGATTCTGGGGAGGTCCCACTCCCCACGGTTTGGGACGCTTTCAAGGCCACAAGCTCGGGGTCGTCTGATAGCTGAAGCAGCTCATACTTGGAGGGCTTGGAGACGGGAGTATTCCCAATTGGTGGGGGAAAATTCCCGTCTCCAATTGGAACATGCTCGGACTGGCTCTAAACGGGTCTTGCGCCAATGGCGGGTAGCGCATGCTAACTTAGATGCGTGTATGCAGAGATTTGGATAATAAACGTCGGAAATTATGACAAACTTTTTATGAATGGGGGAATAAACCAGGTCGGTATCTTGCCTTACAACTTCGTCAGCAGCAAACCGCGAGGGTGGTTCGTGAAATTCGAGATTCCGGGGGACATAGGAGGGTGGTCTCCCGGGAGATACGCGATGTCTTTGCCACTTTTCTGGAACGGTTATATAAAGCTGAGCCTTTTGATTTGGCCCGTGTGCAGGACTATCTCCGGACTGTTGCATTGCCGTGGTTGAACGATTCGGATAGAGACCAATTAGATGCCGAACTTACTGCGGAGGAGGTGGAAATTGCAATCCGCCGTTTAAAAACTGGGGGAGCGCCGGGCAGTGATGGCTTTCCTGCGGAGTACTATAAAATATTTTGTGCTCAATTAGCCCCGACTCTGGTACTACTCTTTAATGAGGTTCTGCGGGGGGAGCCGCTGCCCCCTTCTCAGCGCGAGGCTCTTATAGCAATGCTCCCTAAGCCGGGTAAGCCCTTGCAGGAGGCCGCCTCATACCGCCCATCTCCCTACTAAATACGGATGTTAAAATACTGGCCTCAGCATTGGCTGCCCGATTGAACCGGGTTCTCCCAGTTTTTGGTGCATCCGGATCAGGTTGGGTTCGTGCCAGGCCGTCAGGCGGCGGATAATATCAGGCAAATGTTACAGGTTATTCATACTGCTCGACGGGATTCTTAGCCGACGCTCTTGGTGGGAGTTGATGCTGAGAAGGCCTTTGACCGTGTCAGTTGGGGCTATCTTTGGTGTGTGTTAGACACGATGGGGTTTGGTCCTAACTTTATCCGTTGGGTTCATAGCTTATATCAAGATCCTAAGGCATGTGTCCGGGTTAATGGGGGCCAATCGAGGAGTTTCCCGTTGGAAAGGGGTACTCGTCAGGGGTGTCCTCTGTCGCCGTTGTTGTTTGCGCTGGTGATGGAACCTTTTGCGCAAAGCTTTCGTGAGCATCCGGACATTGTGGGCGTTCGCGTGGGCCCTACTGACTATAGAATTGCACTCTTTGCGGATGATATCATCTTATCGTTGGTGAATCCAGCTGCGTCCCTTTCAGCTGCTATGCAGCTCTTTGAGGCCTTCTCACAGGTGTTCGGTTTCAAAATCAATTATACTAAATCTGAGATTCTAAATGTTGGGGTCCCGGAGGCGGTCTGCTTAGAATTGAGGGCTGCCTACCCATTTCGCTGGGTGACAGGTGCTCTTCGCTATTTAGGTATGAACATGACGGTTGAGTGGGCGGCGCTCTATAAGGCTAATTATGAACTGTTACTTCAGCAGGTTCGGCGTGATCTGGAGTCTTGGACCAGTTTGATGTTATCCTGGTTTGGGCGTATAGCGGTGGTTAAGATGGTGGTCGTTCCGAGGTTCTTGTACCTCTTTCAGGTACTTCCTATACCACTGTCTCGGGGAATCTTGGCCGCTTGGCAAACAATGCTCATGAAGTTCATATGGCGGTTTCGTCGTCCTCGCATAGCGCGTCGGATTCTTTATATGCACACACGCTGTGGGGGTATGGGGGCGCCTAACCTTCATTGGTACTATGCAGCGGCGCAGTGTCATGCCGGGGTGGAATGGATGAACACTGATAGCCCCAAACGCTGGGTACAAATGGAAATGCATATTGCGGGGGGGGGGGGGGGGCGGGACTGGGAGATCGGTTGTGGCTTAGTCCCAAGTTGCGAGGTGGCTTGCGTTTAAGTAACCCATATATCCTACATAACCTCCACTGCTGGGACCAATTTTTTCGGACTCGGAGGGCGGACCTGACTCCTCTGGCACCTATAGTGGATAATACTATGTTTCCCCCTGGGATGACTGACCCGGTTTTTCAGATGTGGGGGCATAAGGGACTTAGTCATGCTGGCCAATTGTTTGATGAGGGTAGGTTGCGCTCTTTTAGTATGCTTCAGGAGGATTTTGACCTTCCCGATTGTCATGTTTTCCAATATACACAAGTGGTCCACTGGGTTCAGGCTCGAGCTGTTCGGTCTCAAGTTACCCGCGATTTGTCGGCTGTTGAGCGCTTCTATGAGGAATGCACTACCATGAAAGGTCTTATTGCTGCCTTGTATGCCCATTTGCAGGCGCAGCAGCCGAGACTAGGCAAGCATAGAGAGCAATGGAATCATGACTTGAGTCTCCGTTACTCTGAGCAGCAATGGGAACAGGTGGAGGGTAGGCTGTGGAAATGTTCGGTGGCGATTAATGCCCGTGAAACTAATTATAAGCTATTTTACGGATGGTATATGACACCTGAGCGGATTGCTCGAGTGTACCCAGGGGTTTCGGATCTGTGCTGGCGGAGATGTGGTCAGAAAGGTACTTTGGCGCATGTCTGGTGGTCTTGTCCTCGTGTCCAAATTTTTTGGAGGGGGATTCAGTACCGCTTAAAACAATTGGTCGGGTTGACCATTCCTTGGGATCTGGGCATTTTCCTTTTTGATGTGAATGTGCCTGGAGCATGAAGTCCTCAGTTGGCCTTGATTCGACATGGTTTGAATGCGGCTCGGCTAGCTTTGGCTGCTGCTTGGAAGCAGGTCCTGTCTCCATCCTTCTCTGCCTGGTTGGAATGGATGTGGGATACGTATACAATGGAGCGTGGGGTGGCAGCCGGTAAGTTGCGGTTGTCACGTTTTGAGCAAGTGTGGGAAGCTTTTGTCCTACAGTATGGTTCATGATTGCCCGAGTGCTATGTACATCCCGTGGGGGGGCTGGCCTTGTGCTTTCCCGTGAGATGGAGTCCCTGGGTTCCCCCTCTGCCCCGTGTGGTCTGGTTCTTTGGTGCGCTCCCTTCACTTTTAGCTGGCATGGAGGTTCGGGGTGGGGGGAAGGGTGGAAGATTGAGAGGGGCTGGAGGAGGGTGGGGGGTTGGAGGGAGGAGGGGGTAGGTAGAGTGTTCTGGGAGTGCTATTTGCTGACAGATGGTGAGTGTGGGAAAAAAGGGGGGGGAAAAGGGGGCGTTTTGCTGGATTATTTTATGTTGTTTGCGATTTTGACATTGTTTCCTTCTGCTATTGTATTATGCATATAGCTCATGAGACTATTGTTTTCTTTTGTACTTATGTGCTGCCTTTCAATAAAAAAAAAAGTTGATATATGAGTGGATCATTACTTAATTGTTGCTCCGGTGAGTCTGCTTTGTCAATAGGTTACTGGAGTGAGGAGGCGGTGCCTGTGTCCTTATACCAGTGTCATCAAAGAATGACGTTGATCACTCTCCAAGCTGCTGGAAGAGGATCACAACCCCAGAGTTTCTGGGACTAGACTGGAGTTCCTCCAGGAACTACAATTAGCAGGTAAGTCTAATTTAAACTTTTTCAGGAATGGAACTATCACATTATAGGAGAACATACTGTAGTAGTACTAGTACTGAATTTTCCCCCCTCCATCCTTTTTAATTTCTTTTCCAGATTTTGTCCCTTTTTTTCTTTCTCCTTCTCTCTTTCATCTGTCTGACACTAATCATTCCTTTTTATCTTCTTTTCCTTAAATTCTCCCTTCTCTGCCTCCTTTTTTCCCCCATCTCTCTACACCCATCATCCTCCATACTGATTCTCTAGACATGCTTTTCATTCTCCTTCCCCTCCAGTCATTCCCTATCACCGTCTCTTTACCTCTCCCTCCTTGCCATCTCTCCCTAGTTACAATTTTGAACTTCCCATATTTAGTTGTATTCTATCTTCACCATCCCACTTCTTCATATTTTATCCCCATTATCCTACTCTTCCAGTTCTTAATCATCTTTTTACCCCCTGCCTAGCTACTGGCTTTCCATTTCCCATTCTATCCCTCTTTTCAGCCCACCTCCCCCCTATGCCCCCACTTTTCCCTCTCCCTGATGATATGTCTCCACTCTCTCTTCCCTCACAATTACTAATCCCCACTCTCCAGTCTCAGCTCATTTTCTGGGTCCCTACTTTGCCCTTATCTAACAGCTGAAATATCCTTTGCCTCTCCTCAGTTGCCGAGGCCATGCTTTCACCCCATACCGTAGAACTTAATACTAAATTTTCAGCCACTGCATAAGCCTCTCCCCCATCTCCTTAATTCTTAATATATCCCCCCCCCCATGGGCTCTCCCTCATAGTTCAAGCATGCTCAGCATCTCCACTTATCATCCCTCCAGTCGCCTCACCAGCAGCTCGGAGACTGAGTATATCAAACTTGATGACATCTCCTTAGAAGTAGCTGGCACCTCCCACCAGACTCCAGTTTCTCAGTCTCCAAGCAGCTGGAGAGACGTGAGCCCATGATTAGGGACTCACTATAGGAACAACTAAGAGACCTTTTAGGGTTTTTTTACCTAAATTTAGTTGTATATCTTAGGGATCTGATCTTTTAATTGGACTTTGTGCTAAGAGCCAATAAAGTCTAGTTAACAAAAAAGGCAGAAGTAGTTCAGAGGAGCAGGCAGTGAACACTTGAGTCCTTCAGGGGTGAGGAGCCGCTAGCGCTACTGGGCCAGTCACTATTGCCATCCCCAGTTCCTCTGCCGAAGCTCCTACAGTGCGGCTGAGCATCATACAGGAGGACCTTCTGATGTCAGCTGTTTGCACCGTTCCAAAAGGTTTGGACAATGCCTGGGCCTTCTGGAGCCGCAGGTGGGTTCAGTTTTGGCTTTGGGGGACTTGGGTGACCATGTGGTGCTGAGAGGCCTCTTCAGTGGAACGTGGGAACGGATGCCATTTTCCTCTGCCACATTTTCTTGTTTTTTTTTTCTCAGCACTGGCTGGCCAATAGCTGTTGGGCGGATGGTAGGGTGCTTGCCTGCCCGTTCTATTATTTTCTTCTGGGAGCCTCTCCTTGTGTAGGACGAGCAGTAACAAAGAGAAAAAAAATTAATTTTAAGCACATTTCAGGAGCTAGCCCCCTGGTTACTGGGTTGCAGCTCTGTGGCATAGTTTCCTGCTTGACAGGGCGTCCAAGGCAGTGTGTGTAGCATGTGGGTGATGGAGCTCTGTCTTGGCTGCGGGATTCTGTCGTGGCTGTGAGGCAGAGAACCAGGCCATAAAGGCAGTAGGCTGGAGGAGAAGACTGAGGAAGAGAGGGCCTCGGGGGAAGGGTGGTTGGAGGGCCCCTCTCAGCCTTCAGGAGGTCAAGGTTTGCCTGCGGCAGGGGTACCCCCAGAGGAGAAGAGATTCTCCATCCCCTGACAGGGGAGCTGGCCGCTCTCCCCAAGACTCCACCTCTAAGGATATGGATACACCTCTAAGGATAACGATATAGCTCCAAGAGACTACACAAAGCTAAGCTTTCAGACTATACAATTGCCTGGGGGGGTTTAATATAAACTTTAACTATTGGCTATAAGTTTTTTAGGAATATTCAGACTGCTTACATTCCTTGCATAGCCTTTAAATCAGATATCTGAGTGCGCCCTCAGTTCATATAAGGTTTACTGGCCAGGGGCACTTGTGATATATAGCTACTTGGAATTGAAGCACACATTTTCTTTTAGATTTGCAGAGACCTAGTCTTCTACTTAAGTCTCCTACTTCATTTTGCAGCAAAAGTATATATTTTAAGGTTACAGAGTCCTTTGCATAGTGGGCTGATAACGTAGAAGACCGCTTTATAGCAGTTTTAATCAGCATGTCTTGTATTCAATGCAATAACTGTGGTGCTTTCATTCTAAGGAGAATCATTTGGAACCTAAGAGCTTGCCCTATATTCTTCAAGTTAGCTGCTATGCATAAAAAACTGACTCTCCTAAAGGAAGAATGAACTACACCTCTTCTAGGTTACAAACTGAACAAAAAACACCACCGCTCCCACAAATAATCAAACAGCCCAGGAACAAATGGATCACAGTGGGCTCTGGTAGATTGCGACCTGTAACACGGAGACACCCTATACATCAAGAGAGATCCCTGCATAAAGCCTTCTCTGCCTTGGATAATGAGGGTGCCCAATCCATGGAAACTGAAGTGCCCTTAAATGAGAGAGTCAATGCCCAATCTACTGATTAAGCACCAAATATGAAGAAAAAAATCACAAAACTAAACTACTACTACTTGGAGATTCCATCATCAGAGGCACCAATTTGGCAACACAGTTCAAAGGAGAGAAGATGGTCAAATGCCTCCCAGGCTCTTCATCCAGCAGGAATACAAACCAAATTGTTGGTATAGTTAGTGCAAAAAGTGAGCATTCAAAATTGGTGTTGTCATCCACTTGGGTACAAATGACCTGTCTAGAAACAGTGCCTCTGCAGTTCAAAGGGATTTCCAGATTGGGAGAGAAACTCAAGCCCATTGTTAACACTATAGCATTCTCAGAAGTTCTACCTGTTCTTGGTAGGCGGGCAGAAAGGCTGCATCACATAAACAACTTTAATACATGGCTCCAAACCTGGTACAATTAAGAAGGATTTAAATATATAGGCAACTAGGGAAACAGATGGATCAACAATACTGTACTGATTGACTACATCTCTGTCACAGGGAAAAGGATCCTAAGTGAAAACTTCAGGCAGTATGTGGACAGGCATTTAAACTAGGGAAAGGGGGTGACAGAGAAGGACAAGTTCAAGACGTCACTCCCAGCAAAAGCATAATATTGGAAACAGCCACACTTTTAAATCACACATCAATGACACGTGGGAAGAGGCATGTAGAACAAAATCCATGCAAAATACAGGCAAGCTAGTCAACAAATGTTGGAAAGCAGTGAGCACAAATGCTTGAAGCTTAGCCAACAAAGTTCCTGACCTGAAAGCCCTAATGGTGGAAATTGACTTGGACACTGTGGCCATTACAGAAACATAAGTTTAACGAGTCACATAAATGGGATATAGCCATAGCTGACTAATCTATTTAGATGAGCTAGAGAGGGTAGAAAAGGAGGAGGAGGAGCCCTATATGTCAAAAGCAGTATTAAAGCTGCTGAAATGCAGGGGACATGGAGAAAAGAGGAAGCGCTGTGGATTGTGTTGGAAAGAGGAGATGGCACTGTCATCCATACTGGTGTAGTCTACAGGTCTCCAACTCAAACCAATGAAATGGATAGCGAATTGCTATCTTCGTTGCTGAGTAATGCATTTTGGAAGGCATGTCGAATAGCTAGGTGGGTGCCCATGTGAGTAGCAGCGATCATCACACAGTGTGGTTTGAGATAAAAGCCAAGACGGAGTCCAATCACAGCAAGCTCAAAGTCCTAGACTTCAAAAACACTGACTTCAGTAAAATGGCAAAGTATCTGAAGGATGAGTTGTCAGGGTGAGAGGGGATAAGGGAAGTGGAATTGCAATGGGCTAAACTAAAGGAGGCAATAAAAGAGGCAACATATACATATGTAAGGAAAGTAAATAAAAACAAGAGGAAAATGAAACCTATTTGGTTCTCCAAAGAAGTGGCTTGCAATTATCAAGTAAGGCCTAATTTCTATTTCTACTTCCCCATCCAGCATCACCCCTCTCTCTCTTCCACATGTCTGTCTTTTTCTGTGGCACCTTCCCATATGTAGCATCTCTCTTCTCTTCCCACCTCTCTGGATCCAGTATCTTTCCCTCTGTTTTCCCCTTCCCCTCATGTCCAACAACTCTTCTTTTTTGGCAGCACATATAGCAGTCATCAAGAAACTATGATTCAATCAGTATGTTTCGCAGAATTTACAGCAAAGAAAATTTAAATATACATATGAATCACTAAGAGGAGACCCACCAAGGATAGAGGTGTACTAGAAGCACCATGAGTGCCTGCATGGTGGGGAAAGCATTTGGAACATCCTCCTGGAATTTCTTCCAATCCTTCGGTGTATGTGTGTGTATGTTTCTATTTTGTTTGTTTCTGTGTTTTATCTTTGTATGTTTGTGTATATTTGTGTTTGGGTATTGTGACATTAGATCTTACCTGCTAATTGTCTTTCCTTGAGTCCCTCCAGTCCAGTCCCGTATGTGTGGGTTATCTCCTTCCACCAGCAGCTGAGAACTGAGCATGTCGGAGAAATCAGAAATGTCACAGTAGAAGAGCTCCCTCCTTAGGCAACAGGAACTGGTATCCTGTTGACAAATCATAAACCAGAGAGCACATCCAACCCTAACTAGGGGGACCCCCCCCCCCCCCAAAACCCTCAAAAGTGAAATTTTTAATAGAATTCTCCAATGGGAATAGTTGGACATGCCCACTCCTCCAGACTTGAAAAAAAACAGAGAGAGGCATTCTTTGCAGAAGGGGGAGTCCTGGACTGGGCTGGAGGGACTCAAGGAAGGACAATTAGCAGGTAAGATCTAATTTTGTCTTCCTAATTGCTCCTCCAGTCCAATCCAGTACGTGTGGGATGTACCAGAGCAATGACTAAGTATGGGTGGGACCCACAAGTCCAGCTTGGAGCACAGAAGCCCCAAAGCAGGCACAGTTGGCCACCTGCACATCCAGACAGTAATAATACATGAAAGTATGTGCAGACCACCAAACAAGACAAACAGCTGGTCCGACTTATGGATCAACTCTGTCCGGGTCAGGTAGTGTTATAACACTCTGTGCAAGTCCAACCAGTGAAGTTGACAATCCTCTACGAACTCTATCGAATGTGAAAAAAATGACAGGGTTACAGTTTGATTCAAATGAAAACGTGAAACCACTTGGGCAGAAAGGAGGGGACAGGTCGCTAGACCACCTTTTCCTTGGACAATAGCAAAAAAGGCTCCTGGCAAGACAAAGCCTGCTGCTCAGAAATATGCCTAGCTGAGCAAATGGCCACCAAGAAAACCGCCTTCAAAGTGAGGTCTTTCAGAGAAGCTTGCGCCAAGGGCTCAAAGGGTGCATCCATCAGGGAAGGAAGTACAAAGTTGAGATCCCACAGGGATGGATGCAGCTGTTTCACTGCCTTGAAAAAACATACCACATCTGGGTGAGCCTCCAAGGAATGTCCCTATACATGCCTCTGGTAACATGAGAGGGCCACAACCCAGACCCTCAAGAAGTTCAGCACCAACCCCTTGTCCAGCCCAGCCTGCAGGAAGGCCAGAATATCCGGGAGAGAAGTGGCAAAAGGAAAAAGCCCATGGTCCCCACACCAGCTCTCAAACACATGCGACATTCTGACATGAGCCAAGGAAGTGGAGCACTTATGAGCCTCAATAGAGTGGCTACCACAGATACCGAATAGCTTTTCCACCTCAGCCACATCCTTTCAAGAGCCAAGACATAAGCGAGAATCAATCCACTTGCAGCATTAGGACTGGACCCTGTGTGAGCAGGTCGATTCTGTTCATAAGGCGCCAAGGATTTGTCACCAGCTTTCGGTGAAGATTGGCATAGCAGGGTCTGTGCGACCAATTCAAAGCAATCGCGATCACCCTACCATGATGGGCTTCTATGCATTGTAGGAGCTGCCCTATGAGAGACTACATCAGGAACACATACAGCAACCCTCTTGAGGCCCTCAATTCACTTTGGCTTAGGAGACAGAGGCCATCAGATTCATGATCGCTACGCCCCTGCGGGTGGGGATATCATGTAAGATGGCCAAGTTTAACTCTCATTTTCCTGGTTCCAGCTGCTTGGATGTGTTTCTTTCATGCCATGAGCTGCAGAGAGAGCCCAGAGTAGCAGGAGATGAATTTCTTTCACCAATGTCACACTGCCCATGCCCCCCTGGCGGTTGATATATGCCATTGTAGTTGCGTTATCGGAGCAAACCCGTACCGCCTCTCTGAAAATCAGAGGATGGAAAAACTGAAACGCTAGGGATACTACCCTCATTTCCAATCAATTGCTGGACCATGTACTTTCCTCCAGAGACCAGAATCCCTGTGTTACCTGTGACTCGCAATGTTCTCCCCACCCCATGAACTTGGTATCGGTTGTTACTAGGATCCAATCCGACGGTTCAAGCGGCATACCCGCTGTTAAGCGTTCCAGCTGCAGCCACCATGAGAGCTTTGCCCTCATGTCCAAAGGGCATACCAATTTCACTGACATCAAATGTTGCTGAGGAGACCAACGAAAGAGTAAGAATTGCTATAGAGGTCACATATGGACCCTTGCCCACAGGACTAGGTCTAGGGCCACTGCCATGGATCCCAAGAGCTGCAGGTAGTACCACACTGAAGGCACCCTCTTGTCTAGGAAGCATTGTACTTGGGATTGAATCTTCTGTACCCTGTCATCTGGCAGGTAGATACTCACCACATTGGTGTCAAAACATGCCCCCAAATACTCCAGATCCCAGACTGGGTCAAGTTTGCTCTTGGCCAGGTTCACCACCCAACCCAGGCCTAGAGGAAGGTTACCACTTTTTGGTGGCCGTTACACTTTCTGGCTCCTACTTCGTCCTGATCAGCCAGTTGTCCAGATAAGGGTGAACCAGGATGCCCTGCTGTCTCAGAGCTGCAGCCACTACAAACATGATCTTGGTAAAGGTCCAAGGGTGGTGGCAAGGTCAAAGAGTAATGCTCAGAACTGAAAGTGGCCCATAGGAACTGCAAACCTCAGGTACTGCTGGTGGTCTGGCCAAATTGGAATATGAAGATATGCCTCCGTGAGGTCTAGGGCCGAGAGGAACTCCCCTTTCCTGACCGTCACAATGACCGAGCGCAGGGTTTCCATGCAAAAGTGAGTCACCCGCAGAGAGTGATTTACACATTGAAATCCAAGATGGGCCGAAAGGAACTTTCCTTTTTGGGGACCATAAAGTAGATGGAGTACCAACCTGACACGCATTGGGTGCTCAGAATGAGTACTACTGCTTCCAGGGAAATTAAGCGCTGAAGCGTGATTTGGACTACCTACCGTTTCAAGGGGGGCCTTGCAAGGCGATTGAACGAAGGCTTCGTAGAGGGGACAAGCAAACTCCAATGCGTACCTCTTCCTGATTACTTCCAGAACCCACTGGTCAGTGGTGATACTGACCCAGGTGGAGTAGAACTGCCGAAGCTGACCCCCTACAGGTACCAGCTCCACCTGGGTCCCCCTTGTTTCATTGGGACTTTTTGGGAGGAGCCAAAGGTGCTGAGTAATAACCCCTGTTGGATCCTTTATAGCCTCGAAAGGGCTGACCTCTTGGAGAGTAGCGACCTTGTTGAAAAGGAGCAAAACGTGTCGCCCGAAACTTCCTATAGTCCCTGGACTGACCTCTGGGAGCATTTCCTTAATTCACCACTTTAGGCCTGTCATCCGGTAACTGTGAGCCTTTAGAATCTCCCAGATCTTTGATCAATTTATCCAAGGCTTTTCCGAAGAGCAGCTTGCCCTTAAAGGGGAGTTTACTGAGCCTAGCCCTGGAAGAAACATGCGCCGACCAGCCAGAGAAAATGTTGAGCAGCAATCATAGAGGCCGTGGTCTTAGATGTAGCTCATACCAGGTCATAAAAGGCATCCGCCAGATAAGCTGAGGCGAACTCTAACTTGGCTGCCTTAGGTACAACCCCATGAGGATCTCCATTAGCTGCCACTAGGCTTTGGATCCAGCAGATGGATGCCTTTGTAACATGCTCCGCAGATCGAAGCCTGTAGTGCCAAGGCACTAGTGTAGAAAGCCCATTTCAGTAGAGTTTCTAGTAAGCAGTCATGAACATCTTTTAATGCCACACCTCCTTCCAAGGGAATGCTAGTCTTTTTGGTCACTACCGAATCCAAGGCATCCACCTTAGGCATCTTGAGGAGATCCTTCTTCTCTTGAGAAATGGGGTAAAGCTGGCCCATGGCTCTTCCTCCTTTCAGACCAACCTCAGAAACCTCCCTTCCGCCTCAGTCATTAGTTTAATTACACAATGAACAGGAAAAGAGGATTGAGAGGATTTGAACCCCTGCAGCAGAGGATCTTCCAGGGCCGGAAGACTGGCTGGGTGCTTCTACAGTGTTAAGTGCTGCAAGCGAATGACTAATCAAAGTGGGTAATTCTTCCCAGTGAAAAACGCACAGAGATAGACCCGATTCTGATCCCATGGGGCACGTATAGCCCCCGCAGGATCAGAATCGGGTCTAGGCCTGTACATGCAGGCCGGGACCCAATTCCCATCTGCCTGCACGTACAGACCCCTGCCTGGCTACTCAGGCTCCTGAATGGAGCTGCGGTACCATGGCACCGTGGCTCCATTCAGGCCACCAACCACTTTTGCCTTTCCCCGCGACCCAATCCCCGATCTGGCCTCCCATGGCCAGGGATAGGCTGCGGGGAATCTACTGCACCCTTACACCTTTTTGATCCCATCCGGGTCTCCCATCTAGGGGGACTTATTCCACCTCTGAGGTGGAATAAGTCCCCCATCCAGTCTTCCAGCCCCGGACATACAGGGCTGACTTCAGAATCAGCCCTGTACGTCCAGGGCTGTGGATGCCCACTGCCTGCCCTAATTCCACCTCACCATGGGACGGAATAGACCCCATAGCTTCTAAATCCAGAGCCTCTGTGTCTGCTGTCCCTAGTGCTGAAACATGGGAAACTGCCTGCAAACTCTTCTGTTCCTTCTCTTGTGTTAAAATGGAGGCTGGAGGGAAAATGGCCACAGTTCCCGCCAAAATCACAGGCTGAGGAAAAGCCTCAGTCCCTGAATCACTCTCCATCCCCCCTGGCAAGAAAAACATGTTCTGTAGTCCTCCCCTGACGAAGACAAGCCTGGCAGAGCTGCTAAACCATGGTTTCCCGCACACGCGGTGCAAGGAAGGGACTCAGTTGACATGTACACCACCGCAATGAAAAAAATGGAGACCTCAATGGCCCAAAGAGGAGGGAAGCAAAGTACTCACCGGCAGTAGCAGAGAGAAGGGAAGGGAGGCTTTCTCCTACCCAAGTGAAAGTAAAAACGGCAGTGCTGAAAGCTGCTTGTAAACCAATCCTGTCTTTTTTTAAAAGAAATTTAAAGGCACAGAGGCAATGAACAAAACAGCTGGCCTATCTTTACCTGTGGGAGCTAACAAGACAGCAGCGCAATATTGCCGCTGCTCGGTTAGCTTCTGCGGTTTCTTTGGCTATGTGGTGACCCCAAATATTCAATGCCGGGGCCGCCTATGACCCTGGCATTGAATATCTGGGGTTAAAGTTTGGTGGCGATGTCTGTGCAACATAGAGGCACATAGCCATCACAAATGAATATCAGGCTCATTATCCACAGTGATGCCTAGATCCTTTTCCTGGATGGTGACTCCTAATGTGGAACCCTGTATTATGTAGCTATAGTTTGGGTTGTTCTTCCCTAAGTGCATAACTTTGCATCTGTTCCCATAACATTTCATCTGCCATTTGGATGCCCAGTCTCCCAATTTCTCAAGGTCCTCTTGCAATTTTTCACAGTCTTGTGATTTAAGAACTTTGAATATTTAGACACTGCCTATGCGCCACCCAAGCTCTGCCCCTGTACACACCCCAACTGAAAGTGCACACAATAGGACATACCCAGCCATTTGGTTTTTTTTTTAGGATATCTATTTTGAGTATACATAAGAGATTTGCAGACACTGCTTCCATTGTATACAAATATACCTCATGCATATTAGTTGTGGCTATCCTGAAAACTTGACTGGCTAGGTCTGTCCCAAGGACTGTCTCTAAGCTGTACTGGGACAATGGAGTGTTGGTGAGCATAGCAGGATTTGAACTCTGGCTTCCCTAATCATTAGTCTGTGGCTCTAATTGCTAGGATACCCTCCATTTGGCTTGAATAAGGTCTAAAGTTTGAGGTAAAATAAGTGTGGGGTCCTTCCCAAAGTAAAATATGGCGACTGGCTTATGTCTCTATATCAACAATTTTTATAGTGTTTGACTATATTATGATACACATGATCCCATTTTTCTTCTAAAATTTGGCCACTCTTCTTTTGAAGTTTATTAGTATTGTAGCCTTATGTTCTTTCCATAAGAAACATTACCATCTGGACTGACATGTTATGCTTGGTATAGAATGCTTAGTGGACCTGGCAGTTCTTCAGTCTGACTAAGATTCATAATGACTCAAGTTGTATGCATTTATAACAGCCATTATTTTGTTTCTAATCAAGCTTCTGATAGATGTTAAAGGGATATTTCTGTTATTTTACTGTAAGTATTTCAGAAGGTGGGAAGGAAGTACCATGTTAGCTTCTCAAAAATACTCTACACAACTAGAACTGAACAACCCTTGACAACTAGAACTCTATGAGCATAACTCACAGATTATTATTATTTATTAAGCATCTTTATGAAGAGATGTACTCAATGTGGTGTGAAGCAATACATTGTTGTACTTTCTGTGTTTACTGTATGCCTGAATAATAAATAGAATCTTCCCAAGCCAAATAGCAGCCAAATATCTCTTTTTACAATAGACAGGGGGGGAAAGCCATATATAGAGACACATAGAAAATGATGACAGTCAAAAACCGTATGGTTTATTCAGTCTGCCCATCTGCACCAGCTTTGCATTTAGCAATATTTTAAACTGTGTCTTTTTGGCTTAGCTAGGAAGATTTTAGGGCCAGGAGACGTCTGGCAGGTGAACCCTTGACCTTTGCATTATTTTTCAAATGGGCACATCAGAGAGGGTTTCCAGGTCACCCTCACTCCTGCAATCTATACTTTTAGTGGGCCCATGGCAGGAAGCATCTGGGCAACCAGATTTAGAGCTAATCTGTCAGTGTCTAGATTTGGCCACCCAAGTTAGGCACCAACCCCAGATCCTTAGCTGCCTAGCATTAAGTTCCTTCTCCCAGTTTGACTCATTCCTCAGTCCTACCCACTTTTAAGGCATCTAAATTTAGGAGCTTTGTGAATTTATGACCCTTATTTTAGGGATTCAGAGATGGTAAATTTTTAAATTAAAAAGTTAGGGGCCTGTATCTTTGGAAAATCAGGCTCTTAATGATTATCCGTAAGTAAAAAAAAGACACAAATATATCAGAAATATCTAAATAATAATCATGCCATATAATATTTACATCATAACAGTTAAAAAATACAAAAACAGAGGGGGTCATTTTAGAAGCTCTATTTCTAAATTTGGACATTTGCAAATGGAAATTCGGACGTGCAAATCGCACAGATGGTCCTGGAGCCATTTTAGAAAGTCCAGTAGATAGATGTCCCCAGCACGATCACGTCCATGTTCATGTCTCATGGGGGCATTGTGGAAGAGTGGCCTGGGCAATCCTACAGAGATGTACTTTGCCATGTGATTTCAGAAAGGTCTGCTCATGTGTGCCCCTGGCTGCTGATCTGTCCATGCTTATACCTGCTCCTGACAACAAATAAGTTGCAGAAAAATGCTTGTTTCATGGCAGCAAAATGGCATGGCAGGGGAAGAGCAAAATGTACAGTCACAGTTCTTTTTGCCGGGTCAACAAAACCTGCATGTTAATTAACAGACCTTTCATTTTCACTGCCCAGCCGCTGCACATCTGCAGATCTAAAAAGGCAGGTTGGGATGTGCATGTATCATAGCATAGATGCCTCCTCCTGAAAAACCTCAGCCAGCATGTCTATGTTCCCATATCTGTGCCCATGCAATTTAGAGACGTCCATATTTATAAATCGGCTTGCAAACGTGCATGTACCCAGCCATTCCATTTACATGGGCCTGTCTCCAAAACTGGTTGTAGGGACATGTATCTTTCAGGGCAGATGGAACTTACAAATGCCTCCTTTCACTGCTGCAACACCGCCGGTATTTTGTACATTGTGACCTAGGCGTCTCAAATTCTTCCTAGACATCCCTTCTAAAGTGCTGTTTCACATGTACTTTTCAGTGTAATTGGATATGAAGGGAAAGTCAGAGAGGTTCTGGTAGGTCTTCTGAAGAATCTGCTTAATAGATCATTGGAAACAGGAGTGGTCCCATACAACTAGAGAAAAGTGGATGTTTCACTTCATAAAGCATAGAGCAGATTGGGAACTACAGGCTGGTTACTTTGATCTTGGATACTTTACTGAAGGAAAAGATAGCCAAGTATCTAAAAGCCAGGGAATTACAAGTTCCAGGCAGCATAGAAAGACAGATTAGTGGAGTGTCTCGGGGATCAGTCCTGGGGCTGATTCTGTTCAATGTTTTTGTGATTAATATTACAGAGGAAATAAAGACCTGCAACAGAGTGAACAGCCTTCATGGAGTAGCCAGAATGAGAATTAATCTAAAAATGCGCAAGGAATGGTCAAACGCTTGGAAGTTAGATGCAGTGCAAAAAAGTGTAGCGTCATGTGTTTAGAGTGCAGAAATTTGAAGAAGTAGTAAATGTTAAGAACATAAAGCCATGCTTAGTCAGACCAAGGCTAATCGAGCCCAGGATCCTGTTGCTCACTGTAGTCAGTCTGGATTGCAAGTACCCAGCAGATCCCCCCCAAATGGATCTAATTCCCATAGTTAATTTCCAGGGATAAACGATGGCTCTTTGAAGTCTGGCTGGCTAATTTTTTTGTAGACTTTTCCTCCTTTTCCAGTCTTCTTTTGACCAAATCCTCTTGCAGCAGATTCCACATCTTAATTATGTACTGTTTAAAAAACATGTCTATTATTTGTTTCAATCTGCTGGTCATTATTTTCATGGAATGCCCTCTTATTTTTATGTTGTCCTACAATTTAAACAAATGTTCCCTGTTTAACCATTCCACCCTACTAATTATTTTATAAACTATCATATTCCGCCTTAGTCGTCTTTCTTCCAAACTAAAAATCCCTAATCTGTTTAGCCTCTCTTATTAAGGGAGGTGTTCCTTCCTCTGTCACTATTGTTGCCCTTCTCTGAACCTTTTTGAGTTACACTCAGGCCCGGCGCATTCACCTGGCGAACTAGACGGTCAACCCTGGTGGGCAACACAGTGATCATCTCCTCTCCTATGCAGCGGCTCAGTCCTAGGCAGGCTCGATGTGCCACCCCCACTGCACTGCCTCAACATCCAGCCTCATCCGGGGTTGATGGGCAGCATAGCGATCACCTCTTTAAAGACGCAGTAGGCTTTAAAGCGTGTGCATGCACTTATGGCCTGCTGCTCCTGCCCCCCCCCCCCCGACAGGAAGTTGCATTGGAGGGGGCTGGAACGGCAGGCCATGAGTGCACGCATGTCCTGACACAGAGCTAAAGAGGTGATTGCCATGCCACCCATCAACCCCAGGAGCAAGACCGGGTGTTAGTGTGATGCAGCAATGGTATATGGTGGGGGCAGCAAGAACCCTTGGGCCATCCCTGGTTTATTTATTTAACTGGTTTTACTATACCATTTTTCTACCAGTCAAAACGGTTTACATGGAACGAGGTGAGAACATAAAACTATAAGGTGCACTTAAAATTACATAGAACATTAAAGGAAGTACAAGGCATGGAACTGATGGAGACACTAAGGTTACATAATATAGTGCTTGAGCATAGGTGATAACAGAACTATTTTACACAGTCTATTTACATGGTAACAAAACTATCTTATATGGTATATTTATATATTTTGCAAATGCTGAAAGGGAGAGTGGCTGTTGTTGGGAGGAGTGACTGAGGCTCCTGGTGGGAGGTTCAGTGAGGTGGTGGTGGGAGAAATCCTGTGGGAGTTCTCCTACCCTACCCTGGATACACTATTTACAGAACTGCACATAGTACTCAAGGCGTGAATGTTCAGTGGTTTATACAGAATCATGATATTCTTTATGGATGCGAAAGTTGGACAGTGAAGAAGAAAGACAGGAAGAAAATCAATGCCTTTGAATTATGGTGCTGACGAAGAATATTGTGTACACCATGAACTGCCCAAATAACAAATCAATGGGGGTCTTTTACTAAAAGACATTAGTGGATAGTGCGTGTTCTAGCATGCGTTGAATGAACATGTGATGACAGCTAGTGCAGGACGATTCCATTAACGACAATTGTTATGGTTATGAGTGGACAGGGTGTGCTTTGTGCAGGGTTCATATCACACGCTAACTACATTAGCACGGGATCACCTAATGTCATCTAACACCTCATGCGCTGTGGGACAGGGCTCCATGTTAACTGCAAGGGATTGCTTTCCATGTCCCTGATAGTTAAAGTTGGAGCTGTTGCACCTAACACACCATCATTTCAGAGCTTTTGCCACAGTAGGTATAACACCATAGTGCCCTTTTGGAGATCAAAACTTCCTTTAGAAGCTCAAATGACAAGACTTCGACTTTCATGTTTTGGACACATCATGCAATGAATAAGTTCATTAGAGAAGGACATCGTGCTTGGCAAGGTTGAAGATCGGCATATATGACATGAAGGCCAGCAATGTGATGGGTCAATACAATAAGAGCAGCTATGGATGCTACTCTATCAACAATTAGCTGCCTGACTAAAGACCAAACACAGTTTAGGACAACTATCCAGAAGGTTGCCATGGGTCAACATCGACTCAATAGCATTTACCACAATGACAGTTTGTGCTGATGTGCACTGGTCAGGAAAAAGACCTTGGGTGATAATGTTTGATAATCTCAAGATACCAAAACAGAATGATAAGGCCGTGGTCACAGCCAGGAGGATGCATAAGAAGAGGTATAAGGAACAGAAAATAGGACAAGATAATGCCTCTGTACAAGTGGTTGGGGGTGAGGCCTCATGTAGAATACTGTGTTAACTATGAAGACTGTTTCTTAGAAAGGATAGAGAGCTAGCGGCAATTCAGATAAAAAACAAATAAACAAAATGGAAAATGGAAAATGGTGAGATTTTATCTACTAGTGGATTAAAAAGCAGCACAAAATATTCACCCTATACAAAATAACACAAGCTCTTAAGAAGCTTTAGATTCCCAAGTTAAAAATAGAGATACCTGAAGACATTTACAAGGAACTGATCACAAATTTCCACAGAAATTTGCTGATTTTAGTGCTTCCGTAGTGGCCATAGGGACCTAGGTTAAATTCCTGACTCACATCTTCCACTCCCCACATCAGCCAGGGATGGGTTTGCTGCAGAGGATGTTCATAGCCCTTAGAAGAGAGAGAGTTATAATTGTGGCACAATGACAATACCTAGTGGCTGGATTTAGGATCCATTACTTCGGGGTTCTGGAAGGAGCCCTGATGCTTGGACCATTGCCAGTTACTGTCATTGAAATGACTGAATTCAGAAGTAAAATTGTGACCTATGTCAGCACAGATTCAGAGAAGCACATGGCATCGAGACTTTCCTGACCACCCTCCTCAGTACCCTAATCACCGGAATGGACAACATCAGACAAGGATTTGCCCTAATTTTCATGGATATTGCCGCAGCATTTGACTCTGTCAACCATGATCTGCTACTCGGGCACCTCAAGGAAAAGGGGATCCATGCCACAGCTCTAAACTGGTGTAAGTCAATACCTGACAGACAGATGGCAACATGTACGAACTGGCTTCACGACTTCTGAACCTTTCCAACAAAAACAAGGGGTACCACAGGGATCCTCGCTCTCGGCCCTGCTGTTCAATATATACATGCAACCCATCTGCTCACTCATCCGATCCTTCAGCGTCTCCTGTCTGGTATACACCGATGATGTACTGCTCTACATGCCGTTCTCAACCGACCAGCCAGAACTTTCACCACTAACAAACTGCTTCGATGCTGTCACTGACTGGCTCCACACCCAAAACCTCAGAATAAACTTCAACAACACTGATGCCCTATTCATGACCAGGAACCAAGCATTTACACCTCCCACCTCATTAAAAGTAAGAGACGCCGAGCTCCTAAGCAAACCCACGGTCCGCTATCTAGGGGTCATATTAGACCAACATCTAGACATGAAAGCCCATATAAATAACATGGTCAAGGCAGTCTACCACAAGATACGGACAATCTGGCATCTTCGACCCCTGCAGGAGATGGATGACTTCAGGACAATTTATCAAGCACTCATAACTCCCCATTTCAACTACGCCAACTCAATTCTACATGGATGCCCGAAGAACACGCTAAATCCACTTCAGCTTGCAATGAATGCCGCCGCCAGAATACTACACAGAGCCTCAAAGAGGGATCACATAACCCCAATCTTGAAGCACCTCCACTCGCTGCCTATCCACTGCCGGCTATCCTTCAAAACACTGCTACTAACCTTCAGAGCCATCAACAATTGCACCTCCGCCTCACTCATGGACCTCTTCCACCCCACTCCCCCCAACAGATCCAGAAGGTCATTCGCTGCCAACACACTAGTAATCCCAAATGCAATCACGAAATGCTCGCAGGCAACAAGGAACAGAGCCTTTGTGCTCTATGCACCCACAAGCTGGAACGCCCTCCCAACCACCATCCGGTCCTTGCCTAGTTTAGGAAGGCACTGAAACACCATCTCTTCCTCCTACACTACTTCCAGGCTAGTGATAAACCACAATCAGACAGCGCCCCTTGCACGCCCACGTCACACTGATGCAACACCACTAGCAGAACTGTATAACCTATAAATAGCAACATGTATATGACTACCTATTCTTGTAAATAGTTGCTAAGCAACTCTGGTCAGTACTGTATCTGTGACCTGAGTGCCCAGCCTGTATATAGTTACCCACGTTAGTCCCAAGTTACACCACCTGTTCATTGTAAGTACAGTGCAGGTTTCTACTGCACTGTACAGATTATTGTTTGCCTGTAAACCGCACTGATTTTAAAGATTGCGGTATAGAAAAGATATTAAATAAATAAATAAATAAAAAATAGGAGGAGTGGAGGGGTAGCCAAGTGGTTAGAGCAGTACCCAAAAGATCAGCATTTGATTCCCACTGGCACTTCTTGTGACCTTGGGCAAGTCACCTTACCCTCCATTGCTTCAGAAGAAAAGGCCTGCCAATCTACTTCCAGTCATACCTTGCCAAGAATACCCAGGAGCTGCTGGATCTCCAGGAGTCAGCATTGACTTGATGGCACTTAAAAAAAAATAGGGGAAAGCTTATGGCATCAGATCCCAGCCCTTGTCCTGATGAGCTGGTAGCTCAAAAGAGTAGGATGAAACTGCTAAGTCACAAAACAAAACAATTTTCTGATCTTTAGTGCTTAGCATTATATTATATGAAAACTTCAAGATCCCTGGGTGTAGTACTACTGGAGTATTTATAGCAAACAAGACACTAGGTGGCACAAGAAGCCAACAATAGGATTTAAAAAGCATTGAAAGCAGAGAGAGGGAAGGGAAGTCTGAAAAGCAAAACAAGCTAGACTGCTACAGAGGCCCACACACAGGAAGGCTGCCAACTTTCAAATGTGAAAATATGGAAATGTTGCATGTAGTATCTCCGCCAAACATGCCCTTGGATATGCAACTTGTGTTGCCACTCCAGCCATTGAGAGTGTATGCATTTAACATAAGAACATAAGATATGCCATACTGGGTCAGACCAAGGTCCATCAAGCCCAGTATCCTGTTTCCAACAGTGGCCAACCTAGGTCATACGTACCTAGCAGTTTATTGTGAAGGAGCATTGAAAATGATTAGAATTTACCAGTGTTGCTCAGAGTTTCTAATAGGTCATTGTAAGCTAAAACAAATGAAAAACGGAGTTACTTACCTGTAACAGGAGTTCTCTGTGGACAGCAGGATAAGTCAGCCACACTTGGTGATGTCATCCGACGGCGCCGAGATGGAAGTACTCTCCATAGCTCAAATGGCCCTGCCCCCCAGCCCACCCCTAGCTAACCAGTTCGTCACTAGCTGAGCCTTAGCCGCTAGGAGGCGGGCACTGGTCAGAGGCCGAGCCCCTTCCCAGGGGAGGTGGGCGGGTATGTGTGGCTGACTTATCCTGCTGTCCACGGAGAACTCCTGTTACAGGTAAGTAACTCCGTTTTCTCCTAGGACAAGCAAGATGAGTCAGCCACACTTGGTGCCTCCCAAGCTGCCATGCGCTGTGGTGGAAGGGGGAAGACCGAAGCCCAGATCAGGTTCATGGATTGAACAAGTGTGCATTAACCCATGTCCCCTGCTTATGGGGGCATTGCAGTAACAGGGAATGAACAAGTGGGAATGAATCATATCCTTGCTTATGGAAGCAGTGCAGTAGCTGGTGGGCTACACCTTCACACTGACATTTTCCCAGGTTGGATGCCTTATTGTTATACTCTGGAACATCGCCTGTGCAGTAGCAGGCCTGGGGTCCCAACGAGCCGTTGCGTGAGATAGTCGCTGGGAGCAAGGATGGCAACAGCATCAATAGCATCATATACCAGAGTGGTGGAAATTGGTGCATTAATACCGTCACGGCGGTGAGGAGGTCACTGCGAGCACAGATAGGAGCAGTGTCATATCGATTGTGCTACAAGAGTGGTGCAAGATTGAAGCATTACTACAGCACTAGGCAGGAGACAGTTCATGGCTTGGCTGGGTGCTAGGTGGCAGTGATCCTGGATGGTGTGCGGACATGCATGGGACACCAGTTGGGAAGCTGTGGTCTGCTGCGACCGGTCGGCCAGGTCTATTGGGACCGCATGAGATAAAGAGTCGGGTTCCTTATTGCTGGAGCACAGTTCAGTGTATGTCCTGGGCGGTGACTGCTCCTCCAGGTAGGGTGCAACAATCCGATGTTCTTGCAGATGTGAACCCAATAAGGGAAAGCAGCTCTGGGGTGGGGTTCTGAGGGTGGCTTGGTCATGGTAGCGTGTGGCACCCGAGCTTGCATTTTGTACCGCTATCCGAGATAGTCTTTCTGGAGTCTACCTCAGTTCTGTCTGCAGAGGCTCAGTAGGGGGCTGTCAGCAGGGTAGTCATCAGGGGGCCAGGGGTAGTGTGGTATGGAGGCCGCAGGGGACAGTCATCAGAGGCTGTGGTCACAAGATTGGGGAACATGTGTGGCCGCTGCAACTCGCACCAGACGTTGTAGGGCTTACATGCTGATGGTGACACGGCACCAGTTTCATTTGTATTGCATCAGTAGTTGGAAAAGCACAGCAGGGTCAGGCTCTCAAGTTACGCCTTTGTCCACCAATATTAGGGCTCGATATCTAGGAAAACGTACTGGTCTGGCCAGTGGGAGATATGAGGGTGGCCTGGGCTCTGCCCATTTAAACAGCTGCACTGCATGTTCCCTATGCGGTGAGAGGGCCGATCTGTGGTCAGCCCCCCAATGGGGTTCCTACAGTATATGCAGGTTCACCTGATTGACAGCTGAGACTGGCAGTTAGTTCTCCCTATGCCCTAGCGGGAGGGCACCTTGAAGTGGACGTTGCCTGTGTTGGGTACAGCTTGGATGGGGTAAAACGTATTGCAGGGGAGGGGGATACTGTTCCCCTTGTGTGTTCTTGTGGGCTATGGCCACCTTGTTGACTATCTGGCCAGGTCCTAGAGTACAGAGCCACAGGCATTGCAGTACTCTGGTGATGTGCTCTAATTTTCCACATGATCTGCAGCCAGGTCTTGACCTGTGACCCTTGCTCGTATGCCCCTGCCTTTGTGTGTGCGCCACGGAGCTGGCCTTGGGGAAAATCATAAAGGGGAATCCCAAGACTGGTGATTCCAGACTGGCCTTGGACCTGCCACTCTGCCCTCCTGCACACAGTGACCGTAGGTTCTAGTGTCACTGGTCTCTCCGGAGAGGGGGTTCCCATCTTGTGCCAGACTTTCTCTGTGGGTTTGTCATGGTGCTAGCCTGCTGCCCCTGTTTCTGGGGAAGTGAGTGCAGCCAGGGCTGCGCATCTTGGCTCTGCCATTGGCATTGGCAGCTGTGAAGTTTCAACAGAGATGTAGGCTTCACGCAGTAGCAATGGTATTTAGGAGAGAATGGGGCACCCCATGTCATGATGATGTCAATGTGAGGTTTCTGGTGGTTCACAGAAGCTGGATAGCCTTTGTTAGGTTCCTCCTGAGACATGTAGCTCTCCCTGACGTGGCTGTGGGAGGGTGCGACGGGCGGTGCTTAGTGCGATCTACAGTAGAGGTGAGGCACTGGAGGAATCGTGGAAGGGGTCCAGTTAGTGCAACATGAGAGGAGAAGACATCCAATTGCTGCCATGTGCTTTGGGAGCTGAAGCATCACTATGTCGAGTGCTGGGCCTTCTGTCGATGGGACCTAGGCTGTCAGCACTAGGATCATTAGTACTAGGATCATTTGTCAGAGGGAAGGTTGAAGGAAGGCAGGGATGGTTTCTTAGTGCAAGTGCTGATGCATGTAAAGAGACTTTCCCAAGTACGGACACTAGGCAGTGGTCCTAACCACTAGGCTTACGCCTCCATTGAAAATGGCCCAAGCTTTGTCCAGAGTGATATTGATATAGGCAATGCCGGGGAACTGGGATGCTTTGCATTCCCTTCTGTGGCAGGCGCTGCCACCAGAGAGACAGGGAGGATGACAGACGTGTCAACTCGCACAGGAAGCAGGAAGGTGGGGTAGTCCACCACCGGTCAGTCACCGTCGGATGGGTGGCATTAGCCCACAATCAGATGGGGTGAGCAGATGAGGGACGGGTGAGTAAGACCATTATAAGCAAGTCAGTAACTTTAGGGCACTCTGGGGAGGGACCCCCGTATGTCCTCGCCATAGGTTATCTAAAACCGTGTTGGGAGAGGTGTGGCCCATGAGCTGTACTGTACCAGATTAGGGTGTTTGGGTACTAAGGTATCGACGGTAAGGGTGCCAACTATGGGGTAGGTTCTCCTTCTCTGCTGGGAGATGTCAGGGCCGGAGCCCAAGAGGTGGATGTCCCGGTGGGGGTAAAGGATCTCTGCATGGCAGAGTCCCCCTTGTCTGAAGGTCATCACCTGGTCAAGTCCTTCCCCGGTGTTGAAGACCTGGAGTGATTTCACATATGTGAGGCCTAGTTTTGCGTATTTTTTTTTTTGTATGTAACTGTTGAGTCAGCTTGTTGGCCTTATGCATTTAGGTCTTCTGGATGGCCTATGTTGGGTGACCGAAATATATGAGAGCCATATTGCCTTGAAGATGGGCGTCACCTAACATGACTTGTGAGGGTTGCCCACGGGCTGAACCGGTACGCATTGTTCCCTTTAGAATCGGGATTGACAACTATCTGGATCATGTTGGGGACTAAACCAGGGCTGGCATAGGGCATTGATAACCTTTTTCTTCCCACTTCTAATGCTGCCATGCCCAGTCTCCGGAGTCCAGCAGGGAAGCGAGAAGTGGAAGTGCAATGTGGAGGGAAGCCTCTTACTCCCTGTGCACAGTCTAGAATTCTTGTTCCTAGTGACCCAAGGTCACACTGGTGGAGGTTCAAGCCATGGGATCATGGGCTCCGCACCACCTCCTAAAGATCTTGCTCTCAGTGACCAAGATCACACTGATCGAAGTTCCAGGTCGTAGGGCCGTGGACTCTGCCCCACCGGAGGCTTCCATGGTTAAGGAAGGTGTTGCCCCATCCCAAGCCGGAGGCTCACATGGTAAGAAGGTGTTGAGTCTGAAGGAGCTCAGGTTGGAATTCGACGGAATTCGACCCCTGGTATTGTGTACAAGCCAGGAGCTCAGGTTGGGATTCGATCCCAGGTATTGTGTACAAGCAGGAGCTCAGGTTGAGATTCGACCCCTGGTATTGCGTACAAGCCAGGTTGACTCTAGCGACACAGCCGCGTCCTGCGGGTGTTGCACTCAGATCTCCAGGGTTTAAGCTGTTGCCCGAACCCTAGGCTATTACCTGTTACCCTGCGCCCACAGGAGAAGCAGGTTTAAATCTGGCCACACCACTTGGGGCAGGTATATTCCCAGTATAACCTTGGCTGTGGTCGATGCATGGTGGTGTTTGGTGCAGGAGCTCTGGTTGCTACTGTCTTGGCTGCTGCTACATGGGGTAGCTGTAATGGACCCCACAGAGGGGGGGGGGGTATGCGCATCCATCAGCAGAGCAGATCCCTCCAGCCTTGGGTTACAGTTTGTTGTTGTTGCCCAGATGGGTCATCAACTTACTGGGGAGCCATCACTCCCCCACCCTTGGTCAGTCTGACCCAGTGGTGGTGTCCCAGAACTCCCTTCCTGCTGTTCCCCACCTATGGGAAGATCTAAGTGGGGTTCCATGCGTGTCTGTTTAACCGGCTGAAGAGGTGCTGGAGGCCTTTGTTAACCTGGAGCATGAGGTCCTCCCTCTGGGCAGTTGCCTGCTTCTTACCTCCAGGAGTGATTAGTACGGGAGTGGTTTTCTCAACAGCGGAGTGGTTTTCTCAACAGCGCTGAGGTAAGCAGGCAGGTACGCCGGCCTGAAGTGACTCTACCACTCGGCACCGAGGCAGGCTCAGAGGAGTGACGAAGTGCTTCCACCCCTCGAGGCAGGCGCACCGGAAGTGAATTTCACGCCAGAGAGATTCCCATCGGCGCTGAGTGAAGAGGCTGATCAAACGTGCCAGAGTGAAGAGGGGTGGGGCCGGATGCCGTCTAGACAAGCAGGCCGTGATGTGACAGAGGGGTTTCCTTTCGGCGCCATAGACCTTATCACGCTTCATGGAGGTACAGGCTGTGACTCACCCCATCAGCACCGACTCCTTTGGCAGTTATTCCGTCGGCTCGGCACTGTGAAAGGGAGTCCTGGCATCGGCGTGGCACTGCCCCAGAGTCCCCCTGTGTTAGTCAATGGCGTCGCGGGGTGGGTCAGCCTTCAGCCAATGGAGCTGGAAGATTGCTCAGCCAATTGCTGTAGAGGGGCGGCGGCTTGCAAGGCAGCATGACCAGAGCAAGATGGTCGCCCCCATGGTCCCCACGTGAGAATGGCCCTTGGCCAAGGAAGGATGCGCTGGAGCCATGGCTGGCCGGGGACGGAGGCCTTCTAGGCACGTCCTGGGCTGCCGTGAGGGCAGTTGACTGCTGGAACGCCTCCCGTGTCCCATCAGCGGCATCTGCAGCATGACTCGGTCTCCCTTCAGTGGCATCCGCAGCATGATCCCAGCTGGAACAAGTGGCGACTGCCTTAATTCGCGCTGGAGTTCAGGCATTCCCCAAACAGTCTGCCTTAATTCGCGCCAGAGGAGAGTTCAGGCGTTCAGTTAAAGCGATCAGTTCAGGCGTTCCTCAAGCAACAGCAACCATGGGCTGTGAGTGCACATGGCCGGCAGGCCCCGGGTTTCCAGGCAGCTATCCAAGCGATATCGGATCTGAAAGGAAGCACGAGAGAGCGAAACATATTAGAGACATTTCAAGCAAGTAAGTAAAAGGGAAAAATTCCTTCTTTCTCTACAGAATAAGAATAAGTTCAAGATTTGTTGGTTTCATTTCAGTAGGAGAGTAGAAAGGTCCGTCTTGCTGGCAAGGCGGAAGAACTGAAACTAGTTAGCTAGGGGCGGGCTGGGGGGGCAGGGCCAGTTGGCCCATGCTCAGAAGGGCGAAAGCCCTTCTGAGCTATGGAGAGTACTTCCGTCTTGGCGCCGTCGGATGACATCACCAAGTGTGGCTGACTCATCCTGCTTGTCTTAGGAGAAACTATATGTTCTCTTGGGTTTCCATGGCTAGTATCATAATCTATGCAGTTTTCTGGGTGACTTATTAAGTGGATCTGACGTTTCACCCATCATGCTGTGACTTTCTTCAGAATGGCTGAAATGTCAGTTCTACTTATCAAGATGCGGCATGACACAGAAAACTGCATAGATCATAAACTAATACAGTTCTTCGTGGTCCAGATGCTTTTTTTTTAAATACATTTTAATGGAAGTCATATGACAAGGTGAACAGAAGAGGATGCTCAATCTTCTGCTCTGGGGCCTGCTCAGTCATCTTTCTGCATTGCTGTCAACTCAATCAAACAATTGATGGCAGGCCATTGGATCATCATGGTTTATCGACAAATTTATGTTTTAAAAGGCAGTGCAACGGTAATGAAAATGGTTAGAAGAGACAAAAACAAGGTCAAAGTAGTGGAATTTAAAACAATGGATGGTCTAGCAGAGGTACTATCATCCCTGATGAGTGAAATGATAGTTACAAAAAAGATGGAAATGGCAGTTTAAATACTGGAAGACAAATCTGATAAAATATATGACATGAAAGATGTAATCAATCAAAAATTCAAGGAATTTGGAAAGCAAATTGCTGAAACATATGCAAAGGGTTGTGGACTAGAAGATGATGTATAGAAACATATCAAAAGCAGTCAGGGTACTCATGAAACTACAAAACAACAGGGCAAAATAAAGTGAATTTAGAGAATCAATCCCACTTAAATAACCTTCAGGCCATCATGTGACCTGAATCAATAGCCAAGAATAAACTGCAGGGTTTCTGAAGACGACTTCAGAGAGAACTGAAACTAGCATAGAACCATATGTACCTTTGTTAGTCATCTGTGGAACCTTTCCAGGATTTTCATCTATGAATTCTAAATAGAAGTATTTGTTTAATGTTATTGATTTTAACTTGTTACTCTCCACACATTGATCCTCATCACCTTTCAGTCTTACAGTTCCACTTTTGGCTTTATATCCTAAGCCATTTTTCCTTCTATCTGCACTTTACTTTTTCCATCCTGTCTCCTCCAGCTTTATCTCTTATTCTTTTGGGGCAATTTCTCCAAATGAGTTAGTTTTGTATATACCATGACAATCATGAACCTCCCTCCTAAGCCTGGGTATATGGAGTATGGTCTCAGTCTTTCAAATTTACTGCTAATGCTCATCGTAGTATTTGCATTGTGCCAAAAAGAGCCTCCTTCTGGAGTTCATAAGACGTAACATGTACAGTATAGGCAATTTATCAAAGTGTGATTGGAAATTCCTTTTAATCAAGTCTGTGGCATTTAATACAATGGGAAATATTTCTATATTTTTCTATCACATTTTCTTGGTTTCTGACTCCATTGCTTTAAAATCTTCTCTCTTTCCACTCAATGCACAGAATAATCACTTGGCACTGTTCTCATGTTTTTCTCTTTTATTATTATGATGTCTGGTCATCTTGCATCCAGCTTTTTAATCACTTGAAATGGGAATGTCCCAGGTGATCATAGCCTCTTCATTCTCTGTAATTATCTTAGGTTCGTGATCCCAGTGCTTTTCTGATACATCGATGCTGTCATTTTTGCAGTTTCCAGTGGATGAGGCATGCCACCTTATTGTGTCTTTCTGTATGGACATTTTTCTGTGTTCTTGTGATCTTCTGTATTTTGTGAATGCTACCTCCTTTTCCTTTTCTTTTTTAGTTACATTCTTGGAGAACAATATTAGTTTACTTTTCCTCTTGCTTTTATTTACTTTCCTTACAGAATAACTTGTTACCATTCTTATAGCTCCTTTCTCCAAGGGCAAGCAGGATGATTCAACCACACCTGGTGATGTCATTCGATGGCGTCGTACACGGAAGCTACTCTCCTTAGCTCAGAAAGGCAAAGCCTTTCTGAGCATGAGCCATGTTGGCCCAACCCATTGGCCTGCCCCTGGTCAGCTAGTTGTTCTTCCGCCTAGCCTACAAGATGGATTTTTTCTACTCTCCAAATTAAACATTCTCAAGATTACCTACTAAAAGAAATACAGAGACTCTGACTGACCTGCATCATGCCTAAGCCGGGTTTTAAAAAATGCAACTGGTGTGTCCGGAAAAAGAGCAACACTGATGCCCACGAGTGCTGTCTCCGCTGCCTGGGCAAGGACCATAAGGTTAAAGAATGTGCAGCCTGCGCCCGGATGTTTCCATGGACCAGGAAATCTAGGGGACATGCCCTCCAAGACTTTCTACGAAGATCTGACCACCCGGAGGCCCGTACTGATGCTGCAGCTCTCACCGGTAAGGACTCTACTGCAGCATCAAGGGATGTGCTCACCAGAGCTTCCGTTCCCCTCCATATGCCCCGGGACACTCCTGCTGCCTCATGGGTCCCTCTGGAATCTGGCCACCCATTATGGAGGCTCCCTCCACATGGACTCCTGGCCATGCTGCCCTGCATCATCCAACTCTTCCGGCCATGCTGCCCTGCTTCACTCAGCTATTCCGGGACTAGCCCCACGCTCTGACCACGGTGCTGATGGGCTGTCGCAGCAACATGGCTGCAGAAGCCATAAGAAAGCATTGTCAGCACAATAGGCCTGTCTCCCAGACGCCTATTGCATAGCTCGGAAGCCACACCTCAAGCCTCAATTGGCTCCGACGCCAAAGCCACACCTCCAGGCACCGCAGCTATTCGCACAGCCCTGACTGCAGGCACAGCCGCAGGAGAGACGCAGACATCACATCGCTACGAGGTGCATGAGAAAAAAGCCGGAAACACCACAGAAGGCGGGAGTGGTGGGAGGCACAGGAAGAGGCAGCGCAGCACTGACTCCAGCGACAGCAGCTCAACAGATCACAGGAGACCCAGGAACTCTATAGACAGTCTCCCCCCCCCTCCGGGTCCTCTCACAACCCAATCCAGGAGAGCACTTCTTGACTGGCCAAAGGCTAAAACACGAAGGGCTATCTGGCGGGGTTCCTCCAGCTCGTCTCTCGCCTCCTCCAAAAGTGGCCCACCATACCCCAAGGGGCTATGTCCGTCGCACCCCCGGAGCAGCAGCAGGCCCCCTCGGATGCAGCAAGTGCACCACTGGTTCCTGCCCCTCCTCTATCCCTCAGTCACCAGTGAAGGCGAGGAAGCAGCAGCTTTGGAAACTCCAGAAACAGGAGACGCCCTCATGAATACTTCCTCCATACAAGACCATGCCATGGAGAACCCCCAGCCTATGCCGCCCAAAGATCTGACCTACCTTAAATTCCTATGCAAGGTCACATCAGCACTGTTGCTCAGCACCGGAGATGCTCCAGACCTCAGGGGCAAAGTCCAAGGGGCCCTAAAATTCCTTGAACCACCCAAGACCCTGACTTATCTGCCTGTCCACCAACTACTTCGGGATGACCTGGTGAAACTTTGGCAGACACCGGTGTCCAACCCAGCCTGCTCCCACAAACTGGATTCTAAGTACCAAGTCCAGCCCACCCCCGGGTTCAAGAAGGCCCAGCTTCCACACCACTCCATTGTGGTCAAGTCAGCCCTAAAGAGGCACAAGTCCTCCTGGAATGTCCACCCACCGGGCCACAAACTCAAGCTACTGGACGACGTTGGCAAGAGGGCGTTTCAGGGAGCCATGCTGAGCACCAGGATTGTGTCCCACCAACTTCAGCATGCCCTGTACCCGGATGTGCTGGTCCAGACTCTCAAGAACTACCTCTAAGGAACATCGGCAGCAGCGAACACTGCTACCGCTCTGGCTGACCTCGGAGAGTTTACCAAGCACCAGGTCTGGGCGGCCTTCGATACCTTAGACTCCACCACTCAAACTGCAGGAACTGCCATCTCAGCTCGCTGATTGGCGTGACTGCGAGCATCAGGACTTCATGAGGACACCCACGACTGCACAGTGTATGCCCCTTGTGCAGGGGATTCACTATTTGGAGACAAGAACAAAGACACAGTCAATGACCTCAAGGACTACTGCAACACCCTGCAGACCCTGGTAGAGGAGGGCCTCCAACGCACCAATGCCAGCCGAAAAAGGGAGTACCAACAAAAATCCAACTTTCCCTCCAAGCAATACAACTCCCACTGCAAGTGGCAGGCACTAAGATATAAACAGCAACCCTACCAGCCCCCCTACCACTCCAAGCCATGCCAGAAGGAGGGAGGCTTAACCTGTCCTTCTGACAGAGACACCTGGGCCAGTCTACCAGTGGGTAGCAGGTTGACAGCCTTCTTCGCCTCCAGGAGTTCCATCACGACAGACAAGTGGGTCCTGCAAATCATAGCGCAAGGGTATTGCATCCGTTTCTCCTCCACCCCTTGGCAGCACTCACGATCCTCCAGTGTCACTCCACCGCACCTACTCCCTACTGTCACTGCAGAGATCCTGGCCCTGCTGATGTCCGGGCAATAGAACTGGTACCACCACATGAAATCTGCAACAGCTTCTACTCCAGATACTTCCTGATTCCCAAGAAGTCCGGAGGCATCCACCCCATCCTCGACCTCAGGAAGCTCAACAGATTCATCCACAGGAAAAATTCGGAATGTACTCCCTGGGATCCATTCTGCCCTTGCTACAGGCTGGAGAATGGTTAGCTTCCTTGGACCTGCAGGATGCCTACACACATGTGACCATCCACCCAGAACACTAGAAGTATCTGCACTTCTAAGTGCTGGGAAACCATTACCAATACAGGGTCTTGCCCTTTGGCTTATCCCCAGCCTGCGGATGTTCACCAAGTGCGTCGCAGTGGCAGTAGCACACCTCCACAAGCAAGGGATCACAGTGTTCCCCTACCTCAACGACTGGCTGATCTCTACCCCATCTTGACAACAGAGGCAGTCACCAGGACTATCGACCTCCTGTCTTCATTGGGCTTCCTGGTAAACCGCCAGAAGTCCCACCTCCAACCTTCCCAGCAGCTGGAATTCATCGGGGCAGACATAGCCACGTCTGCAGTGAGGGCTTTTCTCCCAGAACCCCGGGTGCTCTTCATAGAGCTAACCAAGGCCATTTGCTCAACCCACCAGACATCCCTGTGGACCCTGCTGAGCCTCCTGGGCCAGATGGCTGCATCTACATAGGTACTTCCCATGGAGAAGTTGCACATGTGACATCTCCAGTGGCACCGCCGTACCTACTGGAACCAGCACTCACAATCTCTGTCAACGCGCATACCATTGGGTGAGGGAGTCAAGATGTCCCTCCAGTGGTGGTCTTGCCACGGGAACCTGCTCAAGGGAAGACCCCTGCAACCAACCCCACATCACCTAGTCATCACATCAGATGCTTTACTGGTGGGCTGGGGGACTCTCTGCCGCCAGTTTCGCACCCAAGGGGCCTGGACGGGGAAAGAGTGCACATACCACATGAACTTGCTGGAGCTCTGAGCAATCCACTATGCACTCAGGGCCTTCCACGACTGCATCACTGCCAGGATGGTGCTGATAGAGACAGACAACCAGGTAGCCATGTTTTATGTCAGCAAGCAAGGGGGGACTGACGCTCCCTATGTAGGAAAGCAGTCAAGATCTGGGCCTTTGCTGTCTCCAAGCAATGTCTGCTACAATCCTCCTACCTCCCAGTGGCACAGAATCAGCTGACTGGCTCAGTCACCAGCTAGACCCTCACGAGTGAACACTCAATATGAAGGAGGCAGCTTCCCTCTTCCTCCGGTGGGGGCACCCACAGGATGACCTATTCACCATGGAAGAGAACGTGAAGTGTCCCTGCTTCTGCTTGAAGCAACCGTCGACCTGCAGCCTGTCCACAGATGCCTTCAATGTGTTATGGGGAAAGTGGTCACTCATGTATTTTTATTTTATTTTTTATTTATTACAGGCTCTTATATACCGCTCTATTCAGTATCAGCGTGGTTCACAATACAACAACAGACCAGAAATGTATGCCTTCCCCCCCACACCGCTCATCTCAGAGACACTGCAGCAAATCATCCAGAACAAAGGAAAGGCCATTCTCATCACCCCACACTGGCCCAGGCAGATGTGGTTTCCCCTCCTCGGCTGCCTGGTCCTGGAGCCCCCTGTACGCCTTCACATGTGCCCAGATCTCATCACGCAGGATGACAGGGCGACCCTGCACCCCAACCTTCCAGCACTCGCACTGACAGCATGGAAGTTGAGAGGCTAACCCTGTCCTCCCTCCATCTCCCCTCAGAAGTGCAAGAAGTCGTACTAGTGGCCAGATGCCCATCCACTAGAAACTCCTATGGCTTAAAATGGAAACATTTCAGCATCTGGTGCATGGCACGGCAGCTGGACCCCTTCTCCTGCCCGGTGGCACAAATCTTACAGTACCTCACCTCACTCTTTGACAATGTCCTGAAGACACAGTCCATCCAAATGCACCTTTTGGTGATTGCTGCATTCCACGACCGCGTCAGAGATGGCTCCATTGCTACACTCCCAATGGTTATGTGTTCATGAAGGGCCAAGTGAATCTACGGCCTGTAGTTTGGTCCCCAGTGCCCCCTGGGACCTCAACATCGTCCTCAACCAGCTGACCAATGAGCCCTTCGAGCCCCTGCACTCAGCGGACATGAAATACACGGCCTGAAACATGCTCTTCCTGGTGGCCATCACCTCTGCCAGGAGGATCAGTGAACTGCAGGCCCTTGTGGCGAACACTCCCTACACACAACTCTACCAGGACCGAGTCATTGTCCGGACGCACCCAAAGTTCATCCCGAAGGTGACGTCCACTTTCCACTTCAACTAGACCATCGAGTTGCCGTCTTTCCACCCAACACCTCACGCCTCCATGGAGGAGCAGAGGCTTCACACCCTGGACTGCGTCAGAGCCCTGCGCATCTACCTGAACAGGACAGCATGCAACCGACAGGGGACCCACCTTTTCATCTTCTATGATCCCAACAGACCGGGATGTCCAGTCATCAAGCGGACCCTGTCACTATGGATCTCCAGCTGCATCACCTTCTGCCTAGACCGGGCAGGGCCCATGATGCACCACAAGTGAATGCACACCAGCTCCGGGCACTGGCCACAACCATTCCCATCCTGCATACGGTGCCAGTGGTGGACATCTGTAAAGCAGCCACCTGATCCTCCATCCACATTTTCCAATGACATTACTGCCTTGACCTTGAGGCATGGTTGAATGCTGCATTTGGACAAGCGGTCTTGGCCTCAGTTCAAAACCTAGTGGAAACCCGCCAGATGGCGCAGCCTGACTACTGTCGGTCGGCACCAGGGCCACAAGGATTGGACAGTGGCACTGTTAACCCTTGAATGTCTGCTACATTGTTACCTCTTGAATTTGCACTGCTACACTCGTGTAATGCCACCCTGCCATGGTCATTGCATCTCTCTGTTGTTGAGTAAAAACCATACATTTATGTGTTGTAAGAACCAATGGGTTCACGTTTTGCACAAGGATTTTTTGCACAATGTTGTTTTGTACAATATTATTGGTTTGCATAATATTACTAATCACACTGGTAATCTCACCAATGCTGTGGTTGTGACACTAGCTACCTTGTTGTGGCACTAGTTACCATTGCACTATACCATGTTGTGGTTTGTTCCTTGCACAATAAATCTCTTTTCATAAGACCAAGGCTCCCAATCTATTCTTAAATGGCCACCATATGGCCTCCCCCTTCCACCGCAGCACATGGGCGTAGCTGGGGAGGCACCAGGTGTGGCTGACTCATCTTGCTTGTCCTTGGAGAAAGCGATGTTGCTTACCTGTAATGGGAGTTCTCAGGGGACAGCAGGATAAGTCAGCCACACATATCCATCCACCTCCCCTGGAAGAAGTCGGCTCGTCAGCCACGTGCCCGCCACCTAGCAGCAAGATCTCAGCTAGGGACGTACTGGCTGGCTAGGGGCGGGCCAATGGGTTGGGCCAACATGGCTCATGCTCAGAAAGGCTTTGCCTTTCTGAGTTAAGGAGAATAGCTTCTGTGTACGGTGCCGTTGGGTGACATCACCAGGTGTGGCTGACTTATCCTGCTGTCCATGGAGAACTCCCATTACAGGTAAGTAACATTGCTTTCCATTTAATGCTCTCTCTCTCTGTCCACTTCCTTTATCCTCCCATCTTGTCAGCCCTTCTTACAGGTACTTTCCCATTTTACTTACATCAGCATGCTTGCCCCAATTAGAATAGTGGGTTGCACTCCTGATTCAGGCACTCTGGGAGGGGGAACAGTTCAGGATGCCAAGATGTTACAGAATTGCTTGAGAGTTCCCAATCCAATGTTCTACAGCGTGGCATACTTGTGACATTTATTTTTTCTCAGGATAAGGAGTATGTTCTTCGCTTGTTCTTTAACCATAGGTCTGACTTATTTTGAGGGGCTAAAATATGGGGTTTTCCTGATCTTGCTAGATCTACTCAGGAACAGAGAAAGAAATTTATGGAATTGAGACAGGCTATTTTGGATTTGGGGGCTTCTTTCACCTTCTGTTTTCCTTGTAAATGTGCTGTGCAGTTTGAAAATATTAGATATTTGTTTTTCTCAGCCCTCCCAACTTTGCTTGTTCCTAGACTCTAGTCTAGACTCTTACTTAACCAGACCTCTACCCCTGTGAAATGAAAAGACTGCCTCACATTAAAATTGAAGCTTCAACTTTGGCCAGGACACTGCCAAATACACTGAGGATCTCAAGATGGTGAAACAATTTGACAGGGTGGTGGCTAAAACCAGAAGGATGCCAGGCTGCATAGAGAATGGCATAACCAGCAGAAAGGAGGAATTGATAATGCCCCTTTACAAGTCATTGGTGAGGCTTCATGGAGTACCGTGTTCAGTTTGGAGGCCATATCTCATTAAGGATATAAAAAGACTTGGAGCAGTTAGAGAAAAGCAATCAAAATGGTATGGGGTCTACACCATAAGACAAATGAGAAGGTATACCCCTAGAGGTGCGGAGATATAGAGGAGATATGATACAGATGTTTAAATACATGAAAGATATTAATGAACAAATAAACCTTTTCTAAAGATGGGGAAGAACTAGAGGACTTGAAATGAAGATACAATGAAATAAACTTAAAAATAACATCAGGAAATACTTTTCCATGGAAAGGGTGGTTGATATTTGAAATGCTCTCTGGGTGAAGTTGGTGGAGACAAAAACAGTGATAGAATGCAAAAAGGTGAGGGGTAAACAAGGAGGATCCCTATATAGCAAAAGGATCTCATCAAAATAATAGAACAATTTCACTAAAACAAAAGCTTAAATGATCTGGTAAAACTGCCATGAGTCTTTCTACCAGCATTTGTCCGGGTTTATTATATTGTATATGTGTGACAGTTTACTACTTTAATTACATTAAAATGTATTTTCTGCCATAAAACTATAGCATAGTGTGCCAACAAATACTATTCGGACTAAGGGAATTTAAAAAGGAAAGATTTTAAAAGGAAAGATTTTTGGACATTTTACCCTACATAGCACATACAACATAAACATGTGCACTCCCTAGAGCATCGGCTAACAGAGCCACAAACCCACACCCACACCCTCATGGAGAGTCAGGCTCCTGGGCCCCGCATGGAGCAGCTGTTACCACCAAAGTACTACTACTAGCACCTGCATACCTTAGCAATGCCTGCACTGTGCTCAGGACCAGTGTGGCGGGTAGGGTTGCCAACCACCCCTATCTTTGCACAATGCTGAAATAGGTGTGGGAGTGTGTGTATGTCTCTCCATTGTTTTGTGGCTGCCAACCCCTCACTGGACCCACAATGCTTACACTGTTTCCAGCGTTAGCCTGCCAATGTGCATAATGAGGAGCAAGGTATTGTGGGTATGGTCTAGACAGGATGCATCTGCACAGGGTGTGGGGCAATGGCTGGGACATTGTAGTGCCTGTCCACCACTTGCATGGACAGGGTGGTCACAGCATGTCATGCTGGGAGGCCACTCTCACTCTGACTGAGCAGTGACCATGGTATGTCTAGGTTCCCACATAGTGCTATACAGTGATGCTCTCAAGTGATATCTGTGTGTTTCTTGTTTTGGGGCCCAATCACTGAGATAACTGCTTGGTGTTTGTGCTTACATCCCGCTTCTGGGTGCACATGGTTCCTCTGGGAACATGTGTTATGGACTGTCTAGCGGACTGTCTGCAGTTAGCATGTGTATGGCTGGAACACGGTGCAGGAGGTGCAGACTGACCGTGCCTTCTGCTGGTGAATGTCATATCATGTTGGGGGACAGCTGAGCTTTCCTTCTGCCAGTGCCCTTGTGACAGGTACAGATCTGCATCAACTTCCCTAGATGGTGCCCTTTTGCCAGCAGGACTGGGGTTGTTGGTCCCACAGCCCTTCATCATGTCTCTCTACTTCCTCCCTTGCAAAGATGTAGGGCGTGGGTCTGTTGGGGGTGGATCCTGTCCACCACCTTGACCCAGAGGGGGTGGTTTGGTAGATGGTGCTACATAATCCGCATGTGAGTCCAGACCACCCCCCCTGCTCTTATAACAGGTGACCATGGCAACCACAGTGGATATGCACTATTCAGGGTGCATCATGGTCCACAAGGGCTAGACGTGACTGGGGAATACAGATGGACACAAGATTATCCTAGGTGTGACTGCAAGGTATACCTATCACACACTGGCACTGATGGGGACCTGCAGCAAGGCTTATCTCAACCAACCCGGGTACTGCGGACCTGGTGCTGGGCGCCCCACCTCACCCTCAGGGTGAACACAGATTCCGCACAACGGCATGGTCTGTAGCTACTCTGTGCCAGTAACACACATGGTCAGGTCCCCCTACAAAGCTGAGGTGCTGTAGAGGTGCATACCCCCATCTGGTGATCAGATGTAGATTGCTGTTCTGCATGTGCATTGCATCATGGGTACTGGTGGGTTTACCCTATCCTGGTAACCACAGCAGACATGTTGTGCAGTGACCTACAGTCTTTCTGTAGCAAGCCATTGCTGTGATAAGAGCTATAGAGGTGTAGCCCACTGGTTTATACAATGACTTCCTAGACAGAGGTCATGGGTTCAGTTCCTCTTTGTTCTCCTTTTTAATGCCTGTCCTACACAACAACTTGTCATTCCTGTAACAGTCACATCTCTGCAGATCTGTGCTGCCAGCACATGATACCCCCATCACAGTTGCCAACCATCCTTCTGTCCATCTATCTGTGTCTGGCAGCTGTGTAGCGTCCTGTCTTCATGTGCAGGCTGCTAGCCCATGTCCTGCACTGCTACCCTTTCCTGCATTGCACCTCTTCATGCTTGCCTCGCTTGTGCCTGATCTACATGGCTCCACCACTCCTCTGTCCACCCATCATTGTAACTATCCTGCCACCTCCGCCTCCACTGGGGGACACGTATTCCCATCATCTGCCACTCACTGTCTTTCCAGTAGTTTACATTGCCAACACCCTGTGCTGTGGTACAGTTGCCCCCACCATGTTTTTCAACAGTACTGGCAGCCACATGGGATGCCCGTAGATATGGCAGGTCCAGCAGCTCCCAGCTCTCCCTCCTTCACTCACTTGTTCATTGCCTTTCCTCGGTGCTCTATCTAGTGTTAGGGCTACATCTGTCTCTATGCCTCACAGGTCATGCATATCATCCTGAAGCACCTTGCAGCCCTTAGGACACACTAACCTAGGGCACCATAACCTTGTTAGGCCACCTTAACCTATGGTTCCGTAACCCAGGGTGCCTTCTAAGGTGCCTTGTCCAGGGGTGCCTAATACGGCGCTTAGCCTAAGGAGCCCTATAGGGCGCCTTACAAAGCGCCTTATGGGGCACCTTACAAGGTACCTTATATGGCACCTTACAAGGCGCCTTATAAGGCACCTAACAAGGTACCTTACAAGGCACTTTATAAGGCACCTTATAAGGCACCTAACAAGGCACCTTACAAGGCGCCTTATAAGGCACCTAACAAGGCACCTTACAAGGCACCTAACAAGGCACCTTACAAGGCGCCTTGTAAAGTGCCTTGTAAGGTGCCTTATAAGGTGCCTTGCAATGCATGTTAGTCTAAGGTGCCTTGTAATGCGCATTAGCTGATACGGCTTGCCGTAACAATGCCACGCCAACGCCTTTATATGGGCATCTGTACCATTACTTCGGAACCTAACGCGGATAACATTACCACAGTTTAGTAAACATACCCCTTAAAGTTGCTAGGGATACTTGTACTAATACAACTGTATCTAATACTGTAAGTTTAAGGGACTTAGTTCACCTCAGGATTAATCAATCTATTCCTAGTGAGGATAACCAGCTGACCTGAAGTGAATTTGACTACCTACTCCCCTTTAATAGGTTTAAGAGCCTATAAAGCTAAGATTATACATGGGGTGGGTGGGAGGCAAAGAACACCTAGTAAAAGTTGGCTTGCTAAACAGTGCCCTGACCTATGCTTCTAAGGTAATCTCTTGACAATTTCCTGGGTGATTCACACAGCCTTGATTTGATGGAGGGAGCCTTTCAAATTGCCCCTTTGACCTGTCACTTGGCTTTAACACCTATCTAAAACAGTTTCACAGGTCTTTTTTTCCCTTAACTGGAAGGCATCTTTGTAAAGGTCTCTAGAAACAATTTATTTCTTTCTACTCAAAGAATATTTACCCTGTTCTTCTTTCTATGCTAAGCTGCACTCTAATTTAACTTAAAAATACCTGAGGCTACTGACTGAGGTTTAAATGTAAATTAAACGCTTTCTGGGGCTACTGACTGAGGTTTAAATTCAAGTTAAAGCTCTCTGGAGCTACTGATCCCTGAGTGAGATAGCTAATACACTGGATTCTAATACACAGATTTATCAGCTTTAACCCAAAGAATTCCTTTTTCCCCAAGGTTTAGAGAATTTCCCAGAAGTAAAGAAATACTTACAAATATAGATTTCTTTCCAGCAGTAGCAATTCTTTTTGGTAGGCCCACAAGACTGCGACTCATAGAGCTCTTGTTGACCTATTTATGCTTGTGCTTCTAAGGTAATCTCTTAACAATTTCCTGGGTGATTCATGCAGCCCTTGGTTTGATGGTGGGAACCTAAGCGGCAAACATTAGGCACCTTAAAGGTTGGCTTAACTTGAAACTAACTGGGCAGTGACTGAATATCCAACCTAGATATTCAATGCAGTGGCCAGATATAGTCCCAACATTGAATATTTGTGTCTTAAGTTTAGCAGCAACAACTAGCCACTTTTCTAAGGCTAGCCACTGCTGTTGAATATCCCGCCCCCCCCCCCCATAGTCTCTGACCACCATGTTATAATATCTCCAGATAAGCATCCACTAGAAACATGATGACAGATAAAGGCCACATAGCCTATCTAGTCTGCCCTTCCATATCAATTACAATAGTCTTCTTTTCCCCTTAAGAGATCTGTATTTGTCCCATACTTTTTTGAATTCAGATACTGTCCTTGTTTCTACTACCTCCACTAGGAGTCTATTCCACACATCTACCACTCTTTCTATAAAGGATTATTTCTACATTTTACTCTGGAGCCTATCTCCTTTCACCCTCATCCTATGTCCCTTTGTAGCAGAGTTTGCTTTCATTCGAAAGAGACTCTCCTCTTGTGCATTTATGCCATAGAGGTATTTAAACATAAGAGCAGATGGGATACACCCGAGAATACTGAGGGAACTAGGGGATGTTCTAGAAGCTTCATTGACCTTTTCAATGCCTCGTTGGAGTCTGGAATGATGCCAGAGGACTGGAGAGAGGCACATGTAGTCCCTTTACACAAAAGCGGAAGTAAGGATGTAATTGAAAACTATAGGCCGGTTAATTTAACCTTGGTGGTAAGTAAATTATTGGAAGTGCTGCTGAAAGAGAAAATAGTGGTTTCTGGAGTCCAACGGATTACTGGATCCGAGGCAGCATGTATTCACCAGAGGCAGGTCTTGTCAGACAAATCTGATTGATTTCTATGACTGGATGACCAGGGAGTTGGACTGAGGGAAAGCCCTTGATGTGGTGTACTTATTTATTTATTTATTTATTTAATTGGATTTGTATACCACTTTATCATATAATCAAAGCAGTTAAGACAAACAAAAGTACAAAAAGTGAAGGTAAAATGAAAATATATACATAGTTTGCTGAAAATAGGATATAGTGTAAAAGAAACAACTGTACTATCTATATTGTGAGCTATATTAAAGTGTGAGCTATTATACAATATATATATGATTGGTCTTTCTAAAAACCGTAGTATTCAGTAAATAGAACAGTTTTCAGCTGCTTCCTAAAGTCGTTTAGGTCTTGATTTGCTCTTAAGTCACTTGGTAGAGAGTTCCAAATTTTAGGCGCCGCAAAAGAAAATGCCCTCTCTGATGTCTCCTTACGAGATTTTCTAATATCATTTGATGTGCTGAATCTATTGGAAGAACCTCTTCTTCTTGGTCTATTGCTTATATCTGACTGAATAAGAGAATTTAGGCATTCTGCAGAACAGTGCTGCTTGATCTTAAAAATATAAATATTGTTTTATATTTGATCCGAGACGCTATGGGTAGCCAATGAAGCTCTTTCATGATGGGAGTAATGTGCTCACTGCTTGATAATCCAAAAATAATCCGTGCAGCAGTGTTTTGCACAAGTTGCAAAGGCTTAATAGATTGTTTAGTTAAACCCAGGTATATGGGATTGCAGAAGTCAAGTAGTGGGGTGATTAATGCTTGACAAACATTTCGGAAATGAATTGTCTCAAGAAGAGGCCTTAGTCTTCTGATAATCTTTATTCTGTAATAGGCACTTCTGATTGTTTTACTTATATGCGATTTTAGATTCAATTCAGTGTCCAGAGTCACACCAAGATATTTTACTTCAGATCTGATAGGAATAATTGAATTTTTTATCCTGATGTCAGGTGGATGTGCAAAAGCATGATTACGAGATAAAAATAAAGCTTCTGTTTTGCTAAAATTGATTTCCATGTTATTAGCGTTACACCATTGAGACATTTCTGAGAGACATTCAGTAATTCTTGAATAGTCTGGGTTATCAATAGAAATTGTAGTAAATATCATAATGTCGTCAGCATAAATTGTATATTTAATGCCATATTTCGTTGGAATGTTGCATATTGGCTGAATGTAAATATTAAATAGAAGAGATGAAAGTGCTTAACCTTGTGGTACTCCTTGAGTAAGTCTTATGCGTTGAGATGTTTTTCAGTAAAGCCTTTGACATTGTTCCTCACAGGCCACTTATAAACAAACTGAACACCCTAGGGATGGGCCTTCTCACTGTGAGAAGGTAACCAGTAGTGTGCCCCAGGGATCTGTCCTTGGTCCAATTCTTTTTAACATCTTTGTTAGTGATATTGCAAAAGGGCTGTCAGGTAAGGCTTGCCTCTTTGCGTATAATACCAAAATCTGCAATAGAGTAGACACCCAGGAAGGTGTAGATAACTTGAGGAAGGATCTAGCTAAGCTTGAAGAATGGTCTAGAATTTGGCAGCTGAGATTTAATGTTAAAAAATGTCAGTTCACATTCAACCAATTTCTAACCCAGTCAGTCACTTTAGGGTCTATCCCTAGGATGCTCTGTTTGTTTTTAAGTCGCCTGTGTGGAAGTTGACTGTCGGCTTTCCCCTATTATCTAGTTTAAAAGCTGCTCTATCTCCTTTTAAAAGGTTAATGCCGGCAGCCTGGTTCCATCCCGGTTAAGGTGAAGCCCATCCCTTCGGAAGAGCCCCTCCTTTCCCCAGAATGTTCCCCAGTTCCTAACAAATCCAAAACCCTCATCTCTGCACCATTGTCTCATCCACGCATTGAGACTCCGGAGCTCTGCCTGCCTTTTGGGTCCTGCGCATGGAACGGGAAGCATTTCGGAGAACGTTACCCTGGAAGTTCTGGATTTCAACTTCCTCCCTAAAAGCTTAAATTTAGCCTCCAGAACCTCCCTACCACATTTTCCTACGTCATTGGTACCGACATGTACCAAGACAGCAGACTCCTCCCCAGCACTATCTAAGACCTTATCTAGGTGGCGCGTGAGGTCTGCTACCTTCGCACCAGGCAGGCATGTTACCCGGCAATCCTCATGTCCTCCAACCACCCAGCTATCTACATGCCTAATGATCGAATCACCAACTATAACGGCTGTCCTAACCCTTCCCTCATGGGCACATGGCCCTGGAGAAATTTCCTCGGTGCGAGAGGGTTTTACATCATCTGGAGGACAGGTCCTAGTTACAGGATCACTTCCTGCTGCACCAGGGTGATGCTCTCCTGTCACGTGACCTCTCTCCTCCATGGCAACAGGGATGCTGCCAGACTGGAGGTGGGACTTCAGGACTATATCCCTGTAGGTCTCGTCTACGTACCTCTCTGTCTTTCTTATGTTTTCCAAGTCTGGTACTCTAGCCTCTAGAGAACGGACTTGTTCCCTGAGAGCAAAGAGCTCCTTGCACCTAGTGCACACGTAAGACCTCTCACCAACTGGGAGAAAATCATACATGTGACACTCAATGCAAAAGACAGGAAAGCCCCCATCTTGCTGCTGGACTGCTGTCTGCATCTTAGTTTTAAGCTTGTGTTTAGGTCTAAGTTCTTTACTTACTAAGGGTTGCTATGGATATGTATACTAATAAAACTGTACCTAATACGTTTAATATCCCAACGGGACATCAACCTCCGCTATTCGTGCCTTCCCCCGCCGACATCTAACCTCCCTGCCGGTTGTGTGGGGAAGTTAGATGGGGGTGGGGAAGGGGCAGCTCGGGGGCAGAGTCTGGGTGTGCAGTGGGCAGTCGCCAGCCCTGGACATATAGGGCTGATTCTAATGTTGGCCCTGTACGTTCAGGGCCGGCAACTTGTGAGGGGAAGTTATTCCACCTCTGAGGTGGAATAACTTCCCTGGACATTTTTTTTTTTTGTGCCTGGGGCGGGGGGGGGGGGGGGGTGGCCAGGAGACATTCTCTGCAGCCTGACCCTGGCCTTAGGAGCCAGATCGGGGGTCGGGCTGCGGGGAATAAGCCTTTTTTTCCTGGGGTGTACGTCTGGGATGGAATGAGCCTGCAAGTGGAAAAAGCATTTATGCGTTGTCTAGGTGATATGCTGAGATATGTAAAGAAGAATCAGAGGATTCACCATGGTGAAGTCCTCAAAAGGAATAGGAGTGAGGCTGCAGCTCTGACCACTGATAGTCGACAAGTATAGTAATGGAGGATGGTGAATGTGAGGGCAATCTGTCAAACCATGATATCTAGGGTTGATCGGTTATCAGGCTGGTTAGGCAGATGTCACCTTCCTCTATCATCCCTACAACTAGAAGAGGTTCTAGGGTTGAAAAAAGCATTCATGGAGTGCATTCCACTCATCCAGAATAATCTAAGGTTTTCATAGTCAATGACTCAAAAAGTATATTTTCTTAGTCGACAAGTGCAGTAATGGAGGATGGTGAATGTGAGAGCAGTCTGTCACCTCATACTAGCTACAGTTGATTCGGCTATCAGGCTGGCTTGGCCTCTGTCAGCATTTCATGCTCATCCCTCCTGATAAAAATACCATTCATTAGTCAAGAGTATGACAGTAACTGCACTCCCCGCTAGAACCTCCAAACAAGTACGGTAATGGAAATTTGAAAAGGACTCTGAAGAGAGAGCTCAATGCTCCTTGACAGTAATAGGCTGGTAGTGCCCCTCACTGTGGTGGGTTCTCCTGGACTCAGGTTGTTAGAAACTTCATGCCATAGTGGGTAGCAGAATATCCAAAGGGGCATTTAATAACAAGCCAAAGGTACCCACAAAGATGCAAAGCAGAAAGAGGATGAGGAGTGTCCCAGAAAAAGTGAAAGCACACTGGTCGCAAAGCCACATAGCTAGAAGGGCGGTGCGAACAGGCATAGTATTTAAGGAGGATGAAAGTTGCACAGTGACAAACCTAAGAACCCTCAAAGGTCCAAAGCAGTCTTCCTGCACAGATACAACCCAGTTATTACTAAAAGACACTAGAAGCTGTTAAAATATTGCATTATTGCTGACAGATGTGAGAGTGCCTGTACTGTAAAAGGCAGGCTAAGGGGATCATTCTGGGCAATGTTTAGCAGGGTGCCGATTCCGGTAACAGAGCTCCCTGCACATACAGGGGAGATGTTCGGGGAGCTCTGTAAGGGGGCAGGAGTGGACGGGCAGGAGGAGAAGTGAAGGCAGGCTGGAGGATGGGCACCCAACCCGGACACACAGGGCCAATTCCAGTGACGGTCCTGTTCATCCAGGCTGGGTGCCTTAGATGGCGGACCTCTTCCATCTCCAAGGTGGAAAAAGTGCCCCTGATGGTGGCGGTTGACTATGCCGGGACCCCACACTGAGGTGAGCAGGGGAGGGGGTTCCCCACAGCCCAATCCCGGTGTCAGAAGGGCTGATCAGGGGTCGGGATGCGGGGAAGCAGGCAGTTTGATAGTTGCGGCCGATTGTGGCTCCATATGCCATAGCACCATGGCTCCATGAAGGAGCCTGGCTGGGCTAGCCAGGGAAGTTCCTGGATGTCTGGAGGCATGGAATAGTTACCCCTGTTATCCAAGTTTCTTACCCTGTTATCTGTAAACTCATACATGTTATCTGTAAACTCATACATGTTATCTGTACTGAGCATTTTTGTTCCATGTAAACCGCGCTGATGCTGAATAGTGCGGTATAGAAGAGACCGTAAATAAATAAATAAATAAATGTACGGGACATCCAGGCTCTATGCCCCAATTCTGTTCCCGCAGGGACGTCCAGCTCCCGCAGGATCAGAATTGGATGCATATTTGAGCCGTCCAGATTTCTGGACGTCCAGATGTCCCGGATGTACTCCAGTGGAATTGGCATCCACGTAATTTGTATGTCATGGACAGATCAACAGCTATGTGCACAGGAAAACTGCAAGAAATAGAGGAGGAGTAAGAAAAATATTGGGTCTGGTAATGGAGGAGAGGGGAAGTATAAGGTATGTAGTATGTGTGTGGAATGTAAGATAGTTCCGTGTGGGAAGGAGTAGGGGGAATGGGGGAAAATCTTACATTACACTGGGAATTGGGCTGTATATAAATGTTTTAAGCAAATTGGACTTACTCTCATTGAGCATTGTTACAGTTTCTGCTGAAAATTAGTACAAAAAATATATTTTGAAAAAGATGTAAAACAGTAAGATGATGAAGAATAATCCAGAAAAAGCCAAAACACAATGTTTGCAGAGCCACACAACTGGAAGGGTGGTGACAAACTGGCATGCTGTTTAAGGAGGGTGAAAGTTGGGCAATGATAAGCCTAAGCAATGCACCCACAAAAGTGCAAAGTAGGAGGAGGATGTAGAGTGGCCCAGGAAAAGCCAAAACATACTGGTCTCTGAGCCATGCAGCTAGAGGGTGGCATGAAGTACCCATATTAGCAGGGGATGGGTGAAGGTCAACCAAGATTGTCCCTGGCTGGGGCTCATGGGCCATGGGCATGTAAAACTGTGGGGGTCGGGGGTGGGGGAGGGATTGGTAGGTGACAGGGTGTACTCATGCTAGCAATACTGCTTGCCGACATACCTGGTATATCCCCTCCTGCATCACCACTGCCACCACCCCCTGTCACTGGCACTCCCTTTCCTCCATCTCAGTCACAGCTCTTCCTTCCAATAAGTCAGTCAGCTGTACCACAAAAGCGATAGTTTCTTTTATCCATGGGTCACAGAGACCAGCTAGCATGTCTTTCTTCATAAAGCGTTCCAACCTTTTTCCTACTGGACTATGCAAGAAATCCGCCATCACCAAAACCTCTGCTGTGAATCCCTGTTGCTGCTGAAAACCCTCTAACATGGCCTGTAAAATATCTGCTACTGGGAAGGTTCACGTTAACCCTCATGGAGCTCAGTTCCTCTGAGCCATCCTTAAAGGGCTTTAGGACTTCCATCACCTGAGTGATATTTGTTCAGTCTTGATGATGCCATCTGATGCAGGGCCACCTGTTGCTTCATTAAGCTCTCCAGCATGTCATAAATATAAATCCACATGGTGGCAACATCCTGCTTAAGCTGGTGTGCAGCTGCCCCTGTGGCTTACTGCTTCTCACGCAGCTCGCACCCACCCTTCACACTCCAGTTTAAATACTCAGCTATTTTTCAGCACTTCTTGATTAGTTCCTCAGGACAGGGCTGCCATTTACGTTGATCTCCAGGCCTAGGAGGTCTCTGATGACCAGATACAGAAATTGTGCAAAGCATCAGATCCCACTAATGCCCCCTCCTTCACTGTCTTTGACTAAATTCATCCCAACCATATGTTATGAAGAAACCTGGATGCTCAGTAACTCCGTGCACAGTGTGCCAGCCCTGCAGCATTGCATTATTTCTGCTAAGATATGGATCCACAAATGGCTGTCATCCATTACCCAGCTGTGCAGCACAGCCCATTGGTACCCTCCTGCTATTGCCACCCTGTTAGACCTACTGTCTGTTCTTGCCTTAGCTGACTACCACCATTGTGCTGTCAGGGAACATAAGAACATAAGATATGCCATACTGGGTCAGACCAAGGGTCCATCAAGCCCAAAATCCTGTTTCCAACAGCGGCCAATCCAGGTTACAAGTACCCGTCAGCTTTCCAAAAAGGTACACAGGTTCCACATTGCTTATGCTGGAGTAAGCAGTGGATTTCCCTGGTCCACTTTAATAAGGTTTATGGACTTTTCCTCCAGGAACTTGTCCAAACCTTTTTTAAACCCAGCTACACTAACAGCTTTTACTACATCCTCCGGTAATGAATTCCAGAGACTGATTATGCATTGAGTGAAAAAATATTTTCTCCAATTAGTCTTAAATCGGCTACTATTTGAAGAAGTAAGCAATAGATCTATGTTTATCTGTTCCACTCCATTCATTATTTTATAGACTTCTATCATATCTTCCCCACCCCATCTTTTTTCCAAGTTGAAGAACCTTAACCTTTCAAGCCATACCTCATAGGGGTATCTTTCCATGCTCTTTACCATTTTGGTGGCTCTTCTCTGCACTTTTTCTAATTCTGCTATATCCTTTTTAAGAAATGGCGACCAGAATTGCACACAAGAGGCATTATAATATCCTTGGTTTTATTCTCCATTCCTTTCTTTATGATTCTTAGCATTCTATTTGTTTTCTTGGCTGACTGCACACTAGGCAGAGGGTTTCAACATATTATCCATGATGATGCCTAAATCTTTTTACTGGGTGGTGATTCCTAATGTTGAACCTTGCATCATGTAATTGTAGTTTGGGTTGTTCTTCCCCAAGGGGGTCATTCTGCAACACGAATAAGCAGCTTAGACATGCAGCGTAGGCATGTTTCTAGCGAAAATGTCTACCACTGTATTCCGCAACACCCTCAGCCCTGCACATACATGACAGTAATAAGGGAATCTCAGAACGTGGGCAGGAGGGGGTAGAACAGGGGCATGGTCAGCCATGGAGACGTAGAAAGTGTATTTAGGAAAGGCCCATGTATGTCTTCGGCATTTCCCCTGGACATCCTCCTTATACCAGTGGCAACGTGGAAAAGGCTAGAACTTAGACATATTTCTGCTCTGCACCACGCTGCGTCCCATATTGATGAATGGGTGTGACAAGTATGTTTTGAACATGTATGTCTACAGTATGGAAGAACACAAGAAGCAGTTGTAAAGAACAGAATGCAGAGGTGAGGGAAAGTTGTTTGGTAAAGTCACATTATTAATCACCCCTACAGAAATATGCAGATGTGCAATGGGGATTTTTCTGGCTATGCTAATGTTTGCCATTAGTGGTAAAAGAGCAAATCTAAGGGACAGTAACAATTTCTATGTTATGAAAAAGGGAAATCTTGCAGTACAAATTGTATATCAGTACGCCTGGAAAGGCTCTCCTATGATAAATTGCATCATTTCAGATATGTTGTAACTATGGGGCTGTGCAATAGTGTACATATGCGGAATCAGACTGTGTATATTCTGAACTGGGAATGATCAGAAACATTGCATAACTATGATAAAGAGTTTCAGTTACTTTGGTCAGGGCTAGCCCATTCACTCGGTGAACCTAGGCGGTCGCCTAAGGTGGCAGCAACCCTTAGCCCAGCCCTGAACATGGTATATGTTTCATATGTTTTTGCTGCAGGGTATGTCATGACCTACCGGGCCATATTTGCATGCTCTTATTTATTTTATTTAGCAAGCATTTGTAGCCCGCTCCTTCCAGCGATCAGAAGCGGGTAGGATTACTATTGTGAAACTGCCGAATCAAGGCAGGTACAAATTTTGTTTACATACAGATTGTCAGAAAAGCACATCATACAGAGTTAACACTTCTTAGCTATGGGGGAGTTCATTTACATATATACATAAATACATATATACAGGATAAGCGTTTTGGCCACAGTGGTCAGGGGCTGCTCCATCTGTGGATTTAGTTCAGGTTGAAATGAGATTGGAAAATGTGCGTTTTGAGTTTCTTTCTTATACTATATTAGGGTGCATTGTGCTAACTTAGCACTTTTGTGAGCATGCCAAAGACTTCTATGTAGTCTGGTTTGCATCAGCTGTCATTTCACATTGGTTTTTATGTCTGGTTTGCATCAGCCAACTACTGTCAGTGAGCACAGCAGCATAGGAGATGCATGTTTTACAGAGGAAGTGTGGCTGCACCTGGTACCTCATGGAGACATATAACTTTACAGAATATGGCGTGTGCTGACATGTCCATACCCAATGGCAGCATCTACCCGTTTCCCATAAGATGGATGTAGCCATGTTTGTATGCCCAGATGCCAATTCCAGAACCTCAGGCATGTCTAGCCCTGCAAAAGTGGAATCGTGTTTATAGTGGGCGTGTCTCAGAGTTAGACATTTCTGCGGGCTGGACCTGGATGTTATGGAATTGGGCTCTAAGTGCATAACTTTGCACTTGTCCACATTAAATTTCATCTGCCATTTGATCACCCATTCTCCCAGTTTTTCAAGATCATCTTGCAATTTTTCACAGTCCTCTTGTGTTTTAACAATTTTGAATAATTTTGTGTCATCTGCAAATTTGATCACCTCGCTTGTTATTCCCATTTCCAGGTTCAAATCCCACTGGCACTCCTTATGGCCTTGGGCAAGTCACTTAACCCTCCACTGCCTTAGGAATAAACTTAGATTGTAAGCCCTCTGGGGACAGGGGCATGCCTACTGTACCTGAATGCAACTTGCCTTGAACTACAAATGGAAAGCATGAGCTAAAATACTAATAAAAAAATAAATACATAAATGTTAAAAAGCAGCTGACCCAGAAGTTGTTGAGTTCAATGTAAACCGCCTTGATAAAACTGAAAGGCGGTATATAAGAAAGGTAAATGTATTTATTTAACCTTTCTCCTTTGAGAAAATTGTCCATTTAGTCCTACTCTCTGTTTTCTATCTTTTAATCAGTTCCTAATCCACAGTAGTACACTGCCACCTATCCCATTACTTTGTAATTTCTCTAAGAGTCTCGCATGAGGGACCTTGTCAAAGGCTTTCAGAAAATCCAAATACATTATATCATTTACAGTTGTGGTCAAGGTTATTGGCACCCTTGCATTTTAGGTATGTTGTGTACAATATCTTGAGAAGTAATTGGAAATATTCCAACTGTATGTCATCATAACATTTTAAAGTACTGTATGTTCAAAGGTATACAAAAATATCTGTGCAACTTAGATGTAATTTCTGAGAAAAATGTATATAGTAGCAGTTTCTGTGATTCTTCTATAGAAGCTATTCTTGCAACAAATCCCCTGATGAAACCAATAGGAGAAACGCATCTCATAGCGCTTGAACTAGCGTCGGGAAGTCCATCGTAAAGCTAAGCACTGGTTTATTATCGATTATTTACTACTAAGCAATACGTTTATCTAAATCAGTATAAGAAGAAAAAATTCACGTCAACGAATGTTGTATTAGAAGGGGACTCACATGGCTAGAAGTTTAAGACAGAGGTCATTGATGTATTTTTAGGTATTAGTCCACTGAAGTTTCATGAAACAGTGGCAACCTATGGTATCTGAGACCTCATTAGCCTAGAGTTCAATTTGTTGCAAGAATAGCTTCTATAGAAGAATCACAGAAACTGCTACTATATACATTTTTTGATTCTGTGATAGATAACCACCTCAACAATTGTTAATTTCTGAGAAAAAAACAAATATGACTTGGACAGGATTAATGGCACCCTTCATTAATATTGTAGTTATCTATAGGTTTCTTACATCTGTTTGCTGGTAGTTTCTCCCATTCTTCAACTGCAATGTGTTCCAGCTCATGAATGTTTCCAGGATTCCTTTTACCAATGGCAGATTTCAGTTCTTTCCAAAGATTCTTGATTGGACTGAGATCAGGACTCCTTGCTGACTAGTTTAAAACAGTCCATTTGTTCATTTTTAACCCTTCTTTTGTACTTTAGGATGTATGTTTTGGGTCATTGTCCTGTTGGAGGACCCATGACCTTTGACCCAGACCTTTGACACTAGGTAGCACTTTTTGCTCCAAAATATCTTGGTCATCCTCTGACTTCATGATTCTTTTAATACATTCCAGGCCTCCAGTTCCTGAGGCAGCTAAACAGCCCCACAACATTATAGAACCTCCCCAGCACTATCTAAAACCTTGTCTAGGTGGTGCGTGAGATCTGCTACCTTCGCACCAGGCAGGCAGGTAACCAGACATCTACATGCCAAATGATCGAATCGCCTACTATAACAGCCACCCTAACCCTTCCCTCATGGGCACATGGCCCTGGAGACATCTCTTCAGTGCAAGTGGGTATTACATCACTTGGAGGACAGGTCTTAGCTACAAGATCACTTCCTGCCACACCAAGGTGATGTTCTCCTTTCACGTGACCTCTCTCCTCAATTGCAGCAGACAGGCTGTCAGACTAGAGAGGCTTCTTTACTACAACCCTGTAGGTCTCTTCTATATACCTCTCTGTCTGCCTCAGCTGCTCCAAGTCTGCTACTCTAGGCTCCAGAGATCAGATTTGTTCCCTGAGAGCAAAGAGCTCTTTGCACCTAGTGCACACATAAGACCTCTCGCCAACTGGGAGAAAATCATACATGTAACACTCCATGCAAAAGCCTGGATAGCTTCCATCTCGCTGCCGGACTGCTGTCTGCATCTTAGATTTAAAGATTTCTTTTAGCTATTTAATGTTGTTCAGTTGTTTAAAGTTGCTAAGGAAACTTGAACTAATATAATTATAGCTAGTGGGCACGATATTTAATTGGGATAGCTATGAGCAGCTATCCCACCAATGGCGGGGTCATAGGCGGCCCCCAGCATTGACTATCTGGAGTCACTACACAGCCTCCGACGCCACAGAAGCTAACCAGGTAGCAGTGATATTGCACTGCTACCCCATTAGCTCCCATGAGTAAAATTAGGTCAGCTTTTGCTTTGCCTAGTTTTACCTGCAGGTTGCTAATTGGATAGTGGTGCAACTGTCACCGCCCATGACATATCCAGGGACACCCATGATGCATCCCGATGCTAAGCGGTTAGCATCCGGGCATATAGCGGTGTTAGTTGGGGATAATCAGTCGCACTAACCATGTTAGTGCTGTTGAGTGTCCCATTCAGTGGCATTTACACGGTTTACAGGTCAGTAAACTGTGTAAATGCCCTTAGAATATCAGGCCCAATAAGTATAAGGGATGTTTAGTTTTCACCTCGAGGTTAACTGCAAGGACTTCATTAATCTACTCCTAAGGCCTAATAACTTACTGATTAAGATAATCAGTTAAACCTAAAAGTGAGGAAGATTATTCATTTCCCCTTAACTGAAGGCTATAAATCAAGGATTATTCCTGGAGGGAGGGGGGGGGGGGAGGGTGGAAGGGACAGGAACACTAACTGAAAGATGTATGCCCTAACTGACTTTAATTCTTTAATTTAAACGAAAGCTGTCTTGTAATAGTTTGCCCTAACTGACTTAACAAAAACACTGAATTATAAAATACACAGATTTTATCAGTTTTAACCCAAAGAATTCCCTTTTCCCCAAGATTTAGAGAATTTCCCAGCAGGTAAATACAAATGCAGATTCCTTCCCAGCAGTAGCAATCCCTTGGTAGCCTTTCAAGGCTACCAAGGTAGTTAGGAGTACGCAGCATTCAGACTAGTCCTGATGCCCTTGGTAAACTTCATACTGGCTTCTGCTTTTGCCAGCTCTGCCTGCAGCTGGTGACACAATTCATTATACGAGGATCACCTGCCTCAGTGGGAGCTAAGAGATGTAGCAGCCTCTTACAGATCACTTTCTCATGTTCATCCAGGGCTATCATTTCCCCAAAGGCACTGGACTGGGTCACCACCCTCAATGCTGCCTGCCACCTACTACCTGCTCTGTGACAGTGCTAACGAACACCACCCCGTGTCTTCCATGTACCTTGTTTTGATGCACATTAGGTCTGCTGCTGGATAAGGGCTCCACTTGGGAAAGGGATTTTGTTTTTCTGTACCTCTCCCAGCCTGGGATCAATGCCTTCCTGAGCACCAAGCTGGAAAGGCTGCTGTTTTTCCAAATGATGTAGCATGCTACTATTTATAAAATGAGCATCAGCTTCCTTTTGCTAATGCCCTGCCTACAGTAATTGCATTCTGCATACCACGGGCCATCAAACACTTTAACATAATTCCACCTGTTGTATCAAGGTGCAAAGGCACTTCCCGCCTTACTCTGAATTTTCAGGCCCCTGGTTGTGTGGCAGGCTCTCCTCAGCAATAAGAAAGTCAAAAACATTCTCAGGGGAAAAAAAGACAGCTTGAATCTTGTTTTGTGTTTTGATGTAGAAGGCAAGCACACCTCAGTCACAAGTACCTCCTTAGTAGCTGAAAGTCCAGCTTAAAGCTGTGTTTTTTCTTCTTTAAAATCCAGCTTAGCCCCAGACACAACCCTAGTCAGTAGCCACTAGACAAACTGCTCTGTTTTATTCTCTTCTTTCCAATCCTACCCAGTCACATCCAAACTGCTATTTCTCCTTTGGAATCCTAGACCTCACAGAAGCACTCCTTCCTAATTCTCAAAGTCAGAGCCAAAATGGTCTTCTGGCATTTGTGCTGGCTGTGTTCCAGCCATGCTGTGACCTCAGCTATGGGATTTGCAGAAATCAGGTAGGGGCAGGTTTCTCTTCCTGCTTGTCATGCATTTGAAGTATGATTGTCTCTAATGCCTCCTGCTGGCTGCTGGTGATCCCTTCTTGACTTCCTCCCCCTCCCAGATTGGCTCCAGTGTGTCTAGGCGCATGCACGTGCACGATGAAAACAGAGTTCACAAAGGGCAATTCATGAATTTGATGAGCATACGTACACTCTGTTAGTTGACACTGGGTCGAACTGAAAACGGCAATTTTCATTGATTTTACCATTCCTATGAAAACGAATGCACCTGTCTAGAAACTACGCATCAGTAGAATTGCCCACCTCGATCACATATACAGTACACAGAACTTGGATAGAGCCTCAGCAAATGCAAATTAAGCTATCACAAATTAGAAATAGAAAGTGCAAAGAAAACCTGAACTGGAAATTCTAAGAAGCCAGACTCTTCTAGTTGCCTCCATCGCCATGCAAACAGGAAGTCGGCATTGGGTGTCAGAGGGGACAAAAGCTGAACAGACTCGCAGTGCCATAGGTTTAGAAAAGCACTGCAAGGCAGTTTGAAGCTATTGCCACCATTGCAGGTTCTGGAGAGGGATGGCAGCGGTAGCAATGAGCTGGCCCTGGACCACCAGTGCTCTAGGCAGCCGCCTAGTTTGCATAATAGTCATGCTGGACCTACCCTGCTATTTTCTGTCTTCCCCTCCAAAGTCCTCTGCCCAGTGTCCTCTCTGTCATACACAACCACTCATGTCCACTCTCTGGGACCAAACCCACCAGCTTCAGCCCTTCCATCTGTTAAGCTTCTGCAGAAATAGTTCAATAAATATTTTCCAAACTTTGTAATTATCAGTCTTTTATTTTGTTGTCATCCTATATTCTTCTTTCTTGATACTGCTTCAATGTTTTTCTTTCCTGGTCTCTAGTTTTCATTTATCTAGCCTTTCCTTATTTATTTTTCCTCTCCCTCTATGATTTAAAAGTTTCCATTTTTTTCTATCATAGATTCTTTTCTCTTGGCCTTTTCACTAGATTTCTCTGCCTTGCCGCTCTTTCTTTTTTTGCTAATTTCATTCCTATATCTTATTTCTTTTGTTTCTCCTTGATTTTTCTTTATCCCAACTACATTCTTTCATTTTTCTCCAATCCCACCTTGGTCTTCTCCTCCTCACATATTCCTCTTTCTTGACCCAGCACTTACCCTTCCCTACCTCTGACATACTGCCCTCCTTCTGCTCTCATCATATAGCCCTTGCATCTTTTCTTATCTCTTCCACTTCTCCTTTGTTCTCACTATCCCCCTCTTCCATCCCTCCTTACCCCATCTCATCTCTCTTTCTTAAGCTTCACACTCTTACATCTCTTTTCCCCCTCCTTCAATCTCCTCCTCTTGCTTTCTTCCCTCCACCTTACCCCCTCCTGCCTCCTTTTTGTCTTTCCATTTCTCCTTCATGATTCATCCTTCCTTCATGCTCTCCTTCTCCATTTCTTCCTTTCCAGTTCTCATTTTCTCAGTTATCTGCCACCTTGATAGCTCTACCCCACCACCTCTTATCTCTCACCACCCTCCTTACTCCTTTTCCACCTTCCCCACACCTCTTTCTTATCTCTGTCCTCCACTATCCTTCACTCTCCCCAACCTCTCCTTCATATCATGCCTGCTAATCCTTGGTCCCCTCTCTCCTTGTTCCTGCACCCTTCTTACACACCTTTGGCCCTCCTCCCCTAGCTACTCTCACATCCATCCTAACCTGCCCCTTTTTCATCCCCTGCTCCTCTATTATGGTTTGCTTTCCCCCTCTCCCTTCAGAGCTGACCAACATGATGAGCACACCTTGCAAAGTGTCAGCTTCTTGAGCCCTGCAGCGCCAGTCTTGTGGTGTTTGCCACCAGGGCCAGCCCAACCATTAGACAAAACTAGGTGGTTACCTAGGGCAGAAACGTCTGAGGGGCAGCAAAGAGCAGAAACAGTCAAAGCAAAACAATAAATCCCGACAGCCCCACAAACTCAAAGAACCAAAAGCACATACTTTTATCTGAACAGAGAGCAGGCACACACATAGATACAAAGCAAAGTTTAATATTTAAAATGTGCATTTTTACCAATTCTTTTGGATGAAGTGGAATTGGGATGTTTGTTTAATTGTAATCCACCTAGATTTTTAGATAGCGTGGAATATAAGGGCCCGATACTGTAAACACTAGGCGGTGGAAAGGTAGGTAAATCCTGCTGAAAACCAGATAAAAGTGGGAAACACCAGCAAACTGTATATGGAGTGGCATATGCATGCATGGATATTGCTGCAAGCTGCTGTGCCCTAACTGTGTATGTGCGGGGTGAAAAGGGGCGGTGACTGGGTGGGGCATCCACATCTATGCCAAACACAGATATTCCATGACGGTGCACGGCCAGATCAAAGGGTAAAAACTGTGCAACTCTAGGCCAGGGCTTCACCTGGTTAAGGGATGGGTCCACAGAATTCCTAGCAATTTATCGCTATACAGGCATATGCCGGTTTTCAGCACAGTCAAACTGGGCAAGAGACAATGAACGGGACAAGGGATGTGGTGGCTACCTGTACAACACCTAAGGTGGAGACGCCACAGATGTGCAAGACAACAGTGCCAACCTTAGCTGCAGCAGCCGGTAGTGTGCCGGGCAGGGAGGAGATGCTACCGGATACCCTGGGTATACCAGCTAATGGTCACATACTTGCAGCTGACCACAGAGGAGGTGTTCCAGTGGTAGTATCTTGACGCTGCCACCATTACAGACTTCTGTGCCATGCTCAGACATGAGCTGGAGCCCACAACCATTACAAGGCATACAATGCTTTTGGCTCTGAAGGTGACCACTACCCTGGCCTTCCTCGCCATTGGAAGTTTCCAGCATGTGGTGGGGGCAACCGTAGGTATCAGGCAGTCAGCAAAATCACATTGCATTCAGACATTCACAACTGCTCTGCTCAGATGACTCCATGAATACGTGTGTTTCCCAGCTATGCCGGAGGCCAGACAACACACCATGCAGGCCTTCCACCAGATTGCATCCTTCCCATCAGTCCTAGGTCTAATTAGCTGCACCCATGTGGCTCTGAGACCTCCTGGCCATGATGAGAGGGCATACTGCAACAGGCACCTATACCACTCAATGAACATGCAGGTTGTGGTTGATGCCCTCATGCACATCACATATCTGTGTGCATGTTTTCCTGGATCCTGCCATGATGCCTTTGTCTTATCACAGTCTGCTCTGGGCCAAGCGGCTGCCACTGGACACCTTGGTGATGCCTGGCTACTAGGTTAGTGATGCATGACTGAAGCTGTGATTGCATGCTGGTATGTGGGTGCGGAACTATCAAGACCTATGGCAAGGGCTACTGGGAGCATGGGGAAGTCCCCAGACTGTGTGAGACAGGTACAAGTGAGGGAGGTGTGAGGGATAGCCTGGGCACTTGTATGGGTAGGTAATGGATGTGGTATGATGCTGGATGGCCCCAGAATGGGTTGAAGGTAGTGATGCCATAGGCAGGCAGGTGCCCCACCTGAACCCTGGCAGTGAAGATGTGTGAGCAAGTGCTGGTAGCACATGTTCTAGATGCCAACAGAGGAGGGGGGCAGCATGTATCGGGTTTTCCTCTTGCTGATGACTGTGTTAAAGGGGTAAGCAAATGGTGAAAGACTGCACTGTGGACAGAGCAGCATCAGCACACAGCTACTCCAGAGCAGTAGCAGGACACTGGGATGTTGGAGTTGTACAGCATGGCTGTGGAAGATGGGGAGGGTCAGGACAGCTGTTATAGTTGGTGATTCAATCATTAGGAATGTAGATAGCTGGGTGGCTGGTGGACGTGAGGATCGCCTGGTAACATGCCTGCCTGGTGCGAAGGTAGCAGATCTCACGCACCGCCTAGATAGGATCATAGATAGTGCTGGGGGGGAGTCTGCTGTCTTGGTACATGTTGGTACCAATGACATAGGAAAATGTGGTAGGGAAGTTCTGGAGGCTAAATTTAAGCTTTTAGGTAGGAAGTTGAAATCCAGAACTTCCAGGATAGCGTTCTCCGAAATGCTTCCTGTTCCACGTGCAGGACCCAAAAGACAGGCAGAGCTCCGGAGTCTCAATGCGTGGATGAGACAATGGTGCAAGGATGAGGGTTTTGGATTTGTTAGGAACTGGGGAACATTCTGGGGAAAGGGGGGGCTCTTCCGAAGGGATGGGCTTCACCTTAATCAGGATGGGACCAGACTGCTGGCATTAACCTTTAAAAAAGAGATAGAGAAGCTTTTAAACTAGAAAATAGGGGAAAGCCGACAGTCACCCAGGAGCGCACGGTTCGGACAAAGGTATCCTTGAAGGATACTACCAAAAGCAGTGAGGTTCCAAAAGGGAGTATAGTAGCCCAAATGCCCTTGAGTAAGGAGCAGACAGAGCATAAAGATTCCCAATTACCCATGCCTACCAATAGCCAGATTAATATTAATAAAATACAGTCTCTAAAATGCTTGTATGCCAATGCTAGAAGTCTAAACAATAAGATGGGAGAATTAGAATATATAGCATTAAATGAGAGGTTAGATATGATTGCACTCTCAGAGACATGGTGGAAGGAGGATAACCAGTGGGACACTGTGATACCTGGATACAAACTATATCGTAATGATAGAGCTGAACAAATTGGTGGAGGGGTTGCGCTCTATGTTAGAGAGGGCATTGAGTCAGAAAGGATTAAAGTTTTGCAGGGAACAAAATATGCTGTAGAATCTCTATGGATTGAAATTCCATTTATGAAGGGGAAGGTGATGGCAGTGGGAGTATACTATCGACCACCTGGCCAGAATGAACAAATGGATGATGAAATGCTCAAAGAAATCAAGGAAGCTAACAAAAGCCACAACAGAGTAGTAATAATGGGTGATTTCAATTACCCCGGTATCGACTGGGACAGTGTCACAGCAGGACAAGCTAAAGAGATAAAGTTTCTAGATGAAATGAATGACTGCTTCTTGGAGCAGCTGGTTCATGAACCGACCAGAGGGGAAGCCATACTGGACCTAGTCCTTAGTGGAACGCCAGATCTGGTGCAAGAAATAAGGGTGTTGGGACCACTTGGCAATAGTGATCATAGTATGATCATGTTTGATTTAATCAGTGGAGGACAGATAGTAAAGGAATCCACAGTACTACCTTTTAACTTTCAAAAGGGTGACTATGATAGAATGAGGAATATAGTTCGGAAAAAACTAAAAGGAGCGGTTCCAAAGGTTAAAGACTTACAGCAAGCTTGGGTGTTATTTAAAAATACTATCCTCGAAGCCCAGACCAGCTGTATTCCACGCATTAAGAAAAGTGGAAGAAAGTCCAAAAAACTGCCAGCATGGTTTAAAGGTGAGGTCAGAGAGGCTGTTGCTGCCAAAAGAGCAACCTTCAGAAAATGGAAAAAAGAGCCAAATGATGAAAACTGGAAACAGCACAAGCACTGGCAAGTTAAATGCAAAGCATTGATAAGGCAGGCAAAGCGGGAATTTGAGAAGAAACTTGCTACGGAAGCAAAAACACGAAATAAAGACTTTTTCAAGTACATTCGTAGCAAAAGGCCTGTGAGAGAGTCAATTGGACCATTAGATGATAGAGGGGTAAAAGGTGCAATAAGAGGAGACAAGGCTATAGCAGAGAGACTGAATGAATTCTTTGCTTCGGTCTTTACTGAGGAAGATGTAGGGGTGTTACCCAAGACTGAAGTGGTATTTAAAGGTGATACTGCAGAGGAATTGAGAGAAATATCGCTACACCGGGAAGATATATTACAACTATTTGATAAACTGAATAGTAGCAAATCACCTGGACCGGATGGTATACATCCCAGAGTGTTGAAAGAACTGAAATATGAGATTGCAGACCTGTTATTGGTAATCTGTGAACTTTCATTAAAATCATCTGTAATACCTGAAGATTGGAGGGTCGCCAACGTAACACCAATTTTTAAAAAGGGTTCCAGGGGTGACCCGGGAAATTACAGACCGGTGAGCCTGACGTCAGTACCAGGGAAAATGGTAGAAGCCATCATAAAGAACAAAATTACACAGCATGTAGATAGTCATGGCCTAATGGGAGACAGCCAACATGGCTTTAGACAAGGAAGATCTTGTCTTACTAATCTGATATGTTTTTTTGAAGGTGTGCATAAACAGGTAGACAAAGGTGAGTCGGTTGATATAGTGTATCTGGACTTTCAGAAAGCTTTTGACAAGGTCCCCCATCAGAGACTTTTGGCGAAGCTAAAAAGTCATGGGATAGGAGGCAGTGTACTATTGTGGATCGGGAACTGGTTAAAAGATAGAAAGCAGAGGGTAGGGCTAAATGGCCAATATTCCCAATGGAAAAAGGTGAATAGTGGAGTACCCCAGGGATCTGTACTGGGTCCGCTACTTTTTGACATATTCATAAATGACCTGGAAAAGGGAATAACTAGTGAGGTAATCAAATTTGCAGATGACACAAAGCTGTTTAAAGTTGTTAAAACCCAAGAGGATTGTGGAAAACTGCAGGAGGATCTGGATAAATTGGAAGACTGGGCATCCAAATGGCAGATGAAATTTAATGTGGACAAGTGCAAAGTTATGCACCTAGGAAAGAACAACCCACACTATAGTTACAAGATGCAAGGCTCCACATTAGAAACCACCACCCAGGAAAAAGATTTAGGAGTCATCGTGGATAACATGTTAAAACCCTCCGCCCAGTGTGCAGCGGCGGCCAAGAAAGCAAATAGAATGCTAGGTATCATAAGGAAAGGGATGGAGAATAAAACAAAGGATATTATAATGCCTCTGTATCGCTCCATGGTACGACCGCACCTTGAATATTGTGTGCAATTCTGGTCACCGTATCTTAAAAAGGACATAGAGTTATTAGAAAAAGTACAGAGAAGAGCCACCAAATTGGTGAAGGGGATGGAAGGCTACTCCTATGAAGAGAGGCTAAAAAGGTTAGGGCTCTTTAACCTAGAAAAGAGGCGGCTGAGGGGAGATATGATAGAGGTGTATAAATTAATGAATGGAGTGGAACGGATAAACGTGGATAAATTGTTTACGCTATCAGAATATAGAAGGACTAGGGGGCATGTAATGAAGCTACAGGGTAAACTATTTAAGACAAATAGGAGAAAATATTTCTTCTCTCAACGTGTAATCAAACTCTGGAATCTGTTACCGGAGGATGTAGTAAGGGCTGTTAGTATAGCTGGGTTTAAAAAAGGTTTGGACAAGTTCCTGGAGGAAAGGTCCATAAACCACTATTAAAAAGGGACGCAGGATATCAATGCTTGGCCTAGTACAAGCACTGCAGAACCTGTGTCTTTTGGGGAAACTGCTAGGTACGTATGACCTAGATTGGCCACTGTTGGAAACAGGATACTGGGCTTGATGGACCTCGGTCTGACCCAGTATGGCATTTCTTATGTTCTTATGTTCTTATGTCACACATGTATCTGTGTGGGAGTTAATGGCTGTAGCATAGACCACAATCCTGTACCAATGGCTCTAAATGCATTTTTGTCCCGTCCCCCCATTTGATTCAGCAAGTGATAGGGGATACCCACTGCGTACTTGGCTCATGACACCATTGTGCAACCCACAAATATCCCAGGAGGAGAACTACAACCGAGCGCAGGCATGTACCTGGTGATGTCATACCAAGCCTGCTGCTGGGTATGGGCATCCCCAGACCCAAAGAGGCGGGTATGCTCCCTGTGGATGAGGCCAATAATTGAGCTCCATCTCTGTAGGCAAGAAGTTCTGCTTCTTTGTCCTCTTCATGGCTGACATCTGGGTTTCTAGTTTAACCAGGCATATTTGAATCATACGTGGTTATGATGTTAAGCAGGCAACATCCTATCCGTATAATTTGCGCAGTTACACAGATATACACGGCCACGTACACACACAACTAGCTGCCCCCTAGGCACATTTAAATGAAAGCGGCTTAGAAATCAAAATGGCGGAATGGGCTTTTCACGAGTTAAGGAGATACCCAGGTAACAACGTTGTCTCTGAGATTTGGTGGCGTGCCCATTTATGAAGAGATAACTGTGTATGGCAAAAATGGCATGCCGGCGAATAACCATTCATGAGGAGTCTTTGCAGAAAAATATAGCAGGTATGTGCACATCACTTTAAATGGCAGAGCACTGCATTTGGCAAGCTGTTGCCACACCAGACAAATGGATTTACCTGTGTGCGGGTGAACGCTGACCCAATGTGTGCTGCAGCCTTACCTGTGCTTGTCCACCCCAGAAACCTCCACCCTAGGCAGCTGCTTGGAAGCACTAAATTGTAGCTACATAATCCGATTTCTTAGTCTGCTGCTTCAGTCACACTGCCTAGCGATATATACCTTACCCCGGATGCTACAAGATGCAGGCATGGCACTCCCCCAACCAAATATGGTGTGCATGGGTCAAGTGGTAAGGTTTTATTTATTTATTTAACAATTTTTCTATACTGCTTTTCTTGTATTCAAAGCGGTTTACATGGAACAGTAACATTGAACATTACATAGAACAGATCATTAAAATTGGAGAAGGAACTTTAAACAATAACTGGGTATATTACATAGAACAGGACATTAAACTTGGAGTGAAGGGGTTTAACATCTTATTTACATGGTTGGTTGTTACAGTTGAGGATGTTATTAGGTGGTAGGGATTGAGTTGGGTTGTAACTGTTAGCTTTGTTAAGGGGATCATATTTATTGTAGTGTTTATGTTTCTTGCATTGATTCTGTTTCTGGTCCATAATACTCTGAAAAGAAGTGTGTCTTTAGTTCTTTACAAAAGTCCCATAAGTCGTTGGTGGTTCTTATCCTTTCTGGGAATGCATTCCAGAGGGATGGTGCATAGAGAAAGCTTGGTGACAGGCAGAATGTTTTGCCTTGATTTTGTTTTGGGGTATTATTAGTAGGTTTTTATTGTCTCTCCTTTTTATTCTGGTTTCAGGGTCTTTGCATACAAGTGTTTGGAGTATTGGTGGGGATAACTGGTGTAGGATCTTGAAGATGGTGAGAATGGCTTTGTATTTAGTTCTGGAGATTATGGGGAACCAGTGGAGTTGTTCCAATATTGGGGTTATGTGGCCGGTTCTTGTAGTACTTGTTATGATGCAGGCAGTTGTATTTTGTAGAAGTTGCAGAGGATAGATGGATTGGGTTGGTAAGCCCTGATAGATGATATTACAGTAGTCTAGAATGGGCAATATCAAGGCTTGACAAACTGTGCGGAGGTTGTTGGGATCCAGCAGTGGTTTGAGCTTTTTTATAGTTCTAATTTTATGATAGGCTGTCTTTGTTAATTTTCTTATGTGGGCTTGGAAATTTAGGTTTTGATTGAGGTGTATCCCCAAGTATCTTACTTCTGTTTTTACGGTTATGGAGTCATGTGATAATTGTAGAGAATTTGGTGAAGCAAAGGTGTTGTTTCTTGTTGTGAAAATTGCTTCCGTTTTATTGTCTTTTATTAAAAGATTGAGTTCCTGAATCCATTCTGACATCTCATCTATGCATGATGTTATTCTTGAGTAGTCTCGTTGGTCTATGTTGAATGATGCATGTACCATGATGTCGTCGGCATAGATGCTATAGTTTATGTTGTGTTTGACCATTACATGGTAGCATGACTAGAGATAGATATTAAACAGTAGAGTGGAGAGTGCTGATTCTTGTGGTATTTCTTGTAGTTGTTCAATTGGTGATGATCGGCGTGTTCCAGATTTCACTTGTATTTTTCTGTGGGTTAGAAAGATTTGAACCATGTTAGGGTAGTTTCTTGAAGTCCAATTTCCTTTAGGCATTTGATAAGTGTAATATGGTTGACTAAATCAAAGGCAGCCTTTATATCAAGAAGAACCAGTATACAGCCTTGTTTGATGTTGTCTAGGGTAGTTATTAGATTATCCAGGAGAGATGTGGTGAGTGTTTCTACACTGTGTTTTGGAGTGAAGCCATGTTGATGGGGGTCCAGAGGGGCATGCATGTCTAGATGATCTTGAAGTTGTAGTTGTACAACTTTCTCTATTATCTTTGCTATAAATGGTAGACTTGAGATGGGTCGGTAGGATCATTCGTATCGAGACTGTTGTTCTTTAGGATTGGTCTTACAATTGATTCTTTAAGTGTGGGAGGGATATTGCCTTGTGTAAGAGAGATTTTGACCATTTCGAGGAGTGAAGGGGCTAGATGATCAGTTGTTGCTTTGATCCAGGATGCTGGACATGGGTCCAGTGGGGATGTTGTAGTGTTGAGGTTGGTTATGATGTTTTTTAGTTCCTTTAGTGATGGCATGTGGAAGTAGTTCCATGGGTTGGGTGGTGTCATTGAAGTTTGGTGTTGAGTAGTAATAGGTTTGATCTTTGATTGCAGTAGGTCAGCCATGGCTTATGGATTAATTGGATGATGTTCCTTAGGGTTGTCCTTTGTTAATGTCCTTGTTATGTTGAATAGTTCTCATAGTTTATTTAGGGATTTCATTATTAGATTGGTGTTGTATTCTTTCTTACAGTTATTTATTAGGGTCTGGTATTCGTACATTTTGGTGTTGTAGGTTGTTCTGTTTTGTGGGTCCTTTGTTTTTCTCCATCTTCGTTCTGATTTGCTCAAGTCTTGCTTTAGTTTGTTAATGCTGTTGGAGTACCAAGGAGCAATGTTCTTTCTGTTGTTGTTAGATTTCTTGTGTGGGGCAGTGGCAGCATTTAGAATTGTTGAGTTCCAGTTTGTTATTATTAGTTCCAGATCTGTTGATTCTTTGTCTATTTTTATAAGACTTGCTGTATAAAGTTGTCTTTGTCAAATTGTTTGAATCTTCTTTGGAAGTTGGTTGTATCTGTAGTGGTATTTTGTGTAGAAATGGTGGTGTGGAAGGTTATTATGTGGTGATCAGACCAGGGGATGGGTATAATGGATGTGAGTTGTGTGTGGTTCATTTCCAGAAGTGCATTTGGTATAAAGATAAGGTCAAGGGTTCCGCCTTTGTTGTGGGTTGGAGTGTTTATTTTCTGTTTGTATTGTAGGTCTTCGATGGCTTGTATAAAGGCTTGACCATGTCTTGTGGGTATGGAGGTTTATGTTGAGGTCACCTAGTTGCTACAAACCCAGCTGCATGTGTCTCTGACAATTCATTGGTGATACATTGGCATGCCATTCCCGCTCACTATGGGACCTGCAGCACTGTTACCTAGGGCTGGACTGTGGGAGGAGTGAACATATTACACCTTCCAATCATAGGTGGGCTACACACTAGTCTAGCTCATACCATGGACATAATCCTGTTCTCCATTCAGGACCCATAGAAGGAAAACATGACACTATACTCCTTGCTCCACCCCTAGCCCCATAGTTAGATGTCCTTAGCACATTCCCACCTCCAAAAGCTCCATAAATAACCCATATTCACATCAGATGAGATTGTGTGATGAACCCTATTGACCCTATCCACCCACTCATCCGCATGTGTCACTCTGTGCAAGGTCTGCATGGAGTGGGCACACCTATATTCTTCATCAGTGGCTGTCACTGGCAGCTGTAGATAGGGGATACTGCGGCAGAGACACTCCTGTGAGGTTTCATGTTGCACCTATTGTGCAGTTCTCAGGTTCTACTGATTTCTGCTAGCTCACATGTCAGCTATGCTGATTTATAGACAGGCCTTTGCGGAGGTCAGACTCATGCCCCTGGATAACATGACTACTATGCAAGTGAATCCGCAATTTGGGAGAATACACGTCTCTGGGTAATGGCTGCAGCTGAAGGTGTGGGGCCACTGTGGTACACTGCTGCACACTCATCACACAAGGTGCATGGCAGAGGATGGCTGCATGGATCTAGTGCTGATGCACACCATAACCATCACACCATAACCATCAATGGAGTGGAGGAGTAGCCTAGTGGTTGGGGCAAGGTACTTCAGGCCAGAAGGTCGGGGGTTCAAATCCCACTAGAGGACAGCAATCTTGGGCCGGAAGGACTGGGGTTTCTAGTCCCACAGGTGCTCCTTGTGGTCTTGGGCGAGCCACTTAACCCTCCATAGCCCATGTTCCCTGTAAAATAGTTATCTCCAAGTTATAATGCCCTGTTCAATATAATTTCAGTTTGTTCAATGTAAACCGCACTGATGCAGAATAGCGCGGTATATAAGAGAATGTAAATAAATAAATAATGCTCCAAGACTGAGCATATTTGGAAAAACTTAAAGCTAGCAAAGTAGTCAGGAAAGCAAAGATACAAAAAGAAGAAGAAATAGCACAATGCAATAAAATGGGGGGATAAGATGTTTTTCAGATATGTTAGTGAGAGGAGGAAGGGCAAAAGTGGTATTGTCAGCTCAAGGGTGAAGTGAAGGAATATGCAGAAGCTGATGAGGATAAAGCGGAATTGCTTAACAAATATTTCTGTTCTGTGTTCACAGATGAAGAGCCAGGAGCAGAACCTCAGAAAACACCCACAAATAGGAACAGAAGTGACAGGGAACTCAAATGATTTTCAGAAGACTGTGTTCATGAGGAACAAGCTAAGCTAAAAGTAGACAAAGCGATGGGACCAAATGGGATACATCCAAGAATAGTGAAGGAACCTGGGGATGGTCTAGCAGCTCCACTGACTGACCATTTCATTGCCTCTTTGGAGTTGGGAGTAGTGCCAGAGGGTTGGAGAGAGGCACATGTGGTCCCTTTATACAAAAATGGAAGTAAGGATGTGGGTTGAAAACTACAGGCTGGTTAGTTTAACCTCCGTGGTAAGAAAATTAATGGAAACACAGCTGAAAGAGAAAATAGTGAGGTTTCTGGAGTCCAATGGATTACAGGATCCAAGGCAGCAGGATTCACCAGAGGCAGATCTTATCAGACAAATCTGATTTTTTTGACTGGGTGACCAGGGAGTTGGACCGAGGGAGAGCCCTAGATGTGGTGTAGTTAGATTTCAGAAAGGCTTTTGACACTGTTCCGCACAGGCGACTTATAAACAAACTGAGCACCCTAGGGATGGACCTAAAGTTACTGATTGGGTTAGAAATTGGTTGAATGGGAGGCGACAAAGGACACAGGTAAACGGAGCTCACTCTGAGGAGAAGGAGGTTGCCAATGGTGTGCCGCAGGGATCTGTCCTTGGTCCGATTCTTTTAAACATCTTTGTTAATGATATTGCAGAAGGACTGTCAGGTAAGGTTTGCCTCTTTGTGGATGATATCAAAATCTGCATAGAGTAGATAACCAGGAAGGAGTAGATAACATGAGGAGGGATCTAGCTAAGCTTGAAGAATTTGGCAGCTGAGATTTAATGCTAAAAAATGCAGGGTCATGCATTTGGGCTGCAAAAATCCAAGGGAGCGGTACAGTGTAGGGGGTGAAGTACTTCTGTCCACACAAGAAGAGAGGGTCCTGGGTGTGATTGTGTCTGACGATCTTAAAGTAGCTAAACAGGTAGAAAAGGTGACGGGGAAAGCTAGAAGGGTGCTTGGGTGCATAGGGAGAGGAATGGCCAGCAGAAAAAAGGAGGTTATAGTGCCTCTGTATAAGTCTTTGGTGCGACCTCATTTGGAGTATTGTGTGCAATTCTGGAGACCGCACCTTCAAAAGCATATAAACGGGTTGGAGTCAATGCAGAGTGTGGCTACTAAACTAGTCAGTGATCTTCACTATTGGCATATCAGGACAGACTTAAAGATCTTAATATGTATACTTTAGAGGAAGGGCGGGATAGAGGAGATATTATAGAGACATTTAAATACCTCCATTGCATAATTGCACAGTAGGAGAGCCTCTTTCAATTGAAAGCAAGCTCTGCTATGAGGGAATATAGGATGAGGATGAAAGGGGATAGACTCAGGAGTAATATGTGGAAATATTTCTTTACGGAAAGAGTGGTAGATGCATGGAATAGTCTCCCAGTGGAGGTGGTAGAGATGAGGATAGTATCTGAATTTAAAAAAAAATGGGGCAAACAGAGGATCTCTAAAGGAAAAAGGTGGAGTGGAGGAGTGGCCTAGTGGTTGGGGCAAGGTACTTCAGGCCAGAAGGTCAGGGGTTCAAATCCCACTAGAGGTAAGCAACCTTGGGCCGGAAGGACTGGGGTTTCTAGTCCCACAGGTGCTCCTTGTGGTCTTGGGCAAGCCACTTAACCCTCCATAGCCCATGTTCCCTGTAAAATAGTTATCTCCAAGTTATAATGCCCTGTTCAATGTAATTTCATTTTGTTCAATGTAAACCACACTGATGCAGAATAGCACAGTATATAAGAGAATGTAAATAAAAAAGGGACTATTGTAGTAGTTGATATGGAAGGACAGACTAGATAGGTCATATGGTCTTTTCTGCTGTCATGTTTCTATGAATGTGAAGCTGCACTATAGGGGATGGGCACACGGTATCCCAGGTATTACGATCCATACTTTAACCTCTACTGATAGTGCCACCCACTGCAAGAAAAGGACCAGGGGATGTCAGTGTCTGTGCTTCACTGGATAGAGCCCACATGCCATTAGAGACTTGTCTAAGAAAACAGTCTAAGGCTGGAACTCAAACCTGCCACCTTGCTATGCAAAGGCAACATGACTGTAGCTGAGGCATAGCATACACAAAGGTATGGGAGCTGTGATGCTATAACAGCATTGGCACAGGCACTGATACTTGTGCAAGGCTCTGAAACTGTGAGGTCTGGAGGAGCTGTCATGCACTAGCCTATACTCCCACATACCATGTTCCCAGGTACACCAGAGTGTCCAAGGGGATGCAGTGTTACAACTATTGCATGCAGTTGTGGCACACTCATGCAGTGCATTTACATTTGGTAGGGGTCTGTCTCTGGGGAACTCACATACAGCTACAGCTTGCAAGCCATTGCTCCCCGTGGGAGATGGACTATGTGACATCTGCTTGTCTTCCAAGGGTGAACATATTGAACCGCTCCTTGGAGCAGATGTGTGTCAATGGCCAATATGGCGTCTATGTAGCTGAGCCCTGTCAGCCATTGGTGGCCTCAGTGGAGCAAAAATTGGTAGATGTGGAGCTTGTGGTACAGCCCTTTTCTGACTCCCATTGGCAAGTCTGCGTGTGCGAGATTCCCACCATACACCATACTCTGACTCCCACCATACAAAAGGTCCACCTGTCATTCACACCACACAGCCTAATACTTGCAAACCTACACTGCCTAGGGAACAGAGGCAGACCAAACACAGACATATCAAACTTATTCAAAATTTATCTATAAAGCTTTGCCTGAAAAACGGAGTTGAGGTAGCATTTAACAGAGGTACATCTAAAATGTATTGCCTTGAGATTTTGGCACATCACAACACCCATGCCCTCCCCCCCCCCAATCAAAGCCTCTCCACCATGATTCCCTGTTATGTAGCTGCCAGGGTCCTACGCTCCCAGTGTGTGTTGCGAAGAGCGACACTCCCTGTGTAGGCTACTGGCCCCCCTCGTCTCTCTTGGGCAACTTGTACAGAGTGCTGCTGCAGCACGGTGTCAGTGAGGGCCTACAAACTATTGGAGATAGACTCTGCTGCCCATTCCACTGCCTACCTTATTAGCCGTAGCTCGTGCACTACTGTGTCCATAGAGCACACAATCTCATGAGGTTGGCCTGCGTCACGGGGTGATGGAGGAGCTGTGATACTGGCCAACTGGCATTGGGGGATGCTGTGGTGCTGTTTGCCTGTCCACTTCTATATAGACAGCCTCCGGCGCCATGCTTGCGAAGTGCCAGGCCTGGGTGGGTGTGGGATGGTGCAGTGGCAGCCCTTTTGCTTCTTAGGCCTCCTTGCAGCTATTGTATCCAGCAATTCTCCAACCACTGGTACTATAGACTGCCCTCCCCTCTGCTCCACTGCAGCAGCTTCAGGCTCCTCTGCCATGCCTTCATGCGGTGCAGTCATCCCCTCACCATCTCCTCTGTCCTCCAGCTTCTCACTGTCTGCCTTCTCCTTCAATCCATCCCCTCTGTACTCAGAGCTACCCTGCTGTTCAAGTTCCATGCTCCTAGCTGTGGAGGATGTAGCTGTGGGTGTGATGCTGGTAGAGGTGGAGCTATCCTGCTGCTGCTGCGATGGTGAGCGGGACATAGGCATGGTTGTGTCTGATGATCTTAAAGTAGCTAAACAGGTAGAAAAGGTGACGGCAAAAGCTAAAAGGATGCTTGGATGCATACGGAGAGGAATGGCTAGCAGAAAAAAGGAGGTGATAGTGCCTCTGTATAAGTCTTTGGTGTGACCTCATTTGGAGTATGGTGTGAAATTCTGGAGACCGCACCTTCAAAAGGATGTGAACAGGATGGAATTGGTGTAGAGGGTGGCTACTAAGATTAGTGGTCTTCATTATAAAGCATATGAGGACAGACTTAGGGATCTTAATATGTACACCTTAGAGGAAAGGCGGGATAGAGGTGATATGATTGAGATGTTTAAATACCTCAATGGCATAAATGTTCAGGGAAAGAGCCTCTTTCAATTGAAAGCAAGTTCTGCTACGAGGGGACATGGGATGAGGGTGAAGGGGGATAGATTCAGGAGTGGTATGTGGAAATATTTCTTTACAGAAAGAGTGGTGGATCTGTGGAATAGTCTCCCAGTGGCAATGGTAGAGATGAGGACAGTAACTGAATTCAAAAAAGCATGGGACAAACACAGAGGATCTCTAAAGGTAAAAAGGGGACTGTTGTAGTTGTTGATATGGAAGGACAGACTAGATAGGCCATGTGGTCTTTTTCTGTCGTCATTTTTCTGTTTCTATGGTGTGCTGGTGGCTGCTGTGACAGAGCTGGCCTGTGCAGGCTTGTCCTAAGGGTCTGCAGGCCCCTGTGGAGCATCCTGCTGGTGTTCTGCTGTGTATACAAAAGTGTGGGATCAGTACATGTTCTGCACATGGGGCTTAAGCTGCAATGTCACAGCTATATGTTGCACAGTCACATAGAAAGGGGGGGCACATGCGACCTAAGCTAGAGGATCACATTGTCTATGGCTGTGGGACTCATCCTTCCCCTCCCCATTCCCAGACCTTGGGTACCCTGATCTCCTTCAATGGCTTTCAACTACCTGATTTACCTCTCATACACACCATGTACTCCTGAATCCCACGCCCATGTTGCAGACGGCTACTACCTGTGACGTCCTCCAGGGGCACATCAGTGCATTGTGGCCCTTCCTTGCTCACAACCCTACTATGACAGGATTTCCCAGTTGAATCCACAATTTTCTACGCAAGTGATATCCCCACTTTGGAGCTGTCCCCATGTGTCATCTCTTTTATTCAAGCTGATCAGGATTCTGCTCCAGCCATCATTGTCTATCAGCTTCAACTTGGTCATCTTATTCCTAGCTGTGGCCATTGCTACAGCTTCCCAATGCGGACTTAAATCTACATACCTTGCTGCTGCTCTTGGATGTTACTACCTATGTGTACTGGTACCTCTCACGTCATGTCAGGCCCTTTTTCATTCTGAAATACACACCTGCCTCTTCAGGCTTTGCTGTGGGATCTACCCTTCTTGTCACCTGCTCTGCAAAGGTGGATTCCTGTACCATTCCCCTATTACTATCATACTCCCCATCTGTTCTGTTGTCTGTCATGCCTAGCTTGGAAGTGCTGAGCAGGGAGTGTGGTTTACAGGTGTGTCCACAATAGTATGTGGGCCTTGTTGCACAGAGCATAACAGAAGTAGTTGGGGTATAGCAGTACTGCTGGTGGGAGTGTTATGGGTACATAATGAGAGGCAGGTGCACTGTGACAGCAGAGCTGAGGCCTAGCTGCAAACAACTGTCTGCATGTGCTTCAATGTACTGGATTTCTGTGACATGGATGACTCCTGACACCTGCTGCAGTTGATATAAACAAATGTGATGTTATTTTTACAATGTAATATAATGCTTGTATTCCATTCATTCACCATTCTGTAATATAATTTTGTATGTAATAACTATCTGACTCCCTTGCTGTATGTCTGCATCCTGGGAAGGAAGAGTCTACGTGGCTAGTAATACGTGGCCTGTCACAGGTGCAGAGGTACAAGGCTGACTCACCTTGCTGTATGTCTGCATCCTGGGAAGGGAAAGTCTACGTGGCTAATAACACGTAGCCTGTCACAGGTGCGGAAGTACAAGGAAGTGGAGTGAGAAGTATTAACCAATGAATTAATAATATTTAATGATTTTCTGACTTTCTTTACTGTATGTCTGCATTCTGGGAAGAGAGACTATGTGGCTAATAACACGTAGCCTGATACATGTGTATAAGTATTAACCAATGAATTATGGACATGCTGAAAGAAGGCGCGGACATAGTGCACTATAAAAGAACTGTGAAACAGAGGATCTGTGTGAATGCTCACTCAAGCATCTCACACTTCCTTGCAAGAAAATGATTAATTAAAATAACTCTGCATCACTGAGGAGTCTGTTATTGTGTAAAAAGTTATGTTTTCTTAAAGATTGGGGCTCGTGTCCAGGATTGTGTCATCGCTGGAGGAGACCATTGCCGTTGAGGACAGGGAGATGCGTCCCATTGAGTTCAACAGCCTCGTGCATCAGCGACAGGGGGGCTCCAACAGTGTACTGACAGCAGAATCCCGAGACCATGAAGGAATAATCAATACAGACTCAGTGAAGCAGACTAGGTATTAGACAGAGACAAACGTGTCAACCAAGTAATTCTGTGCACAGACCAAGATAAGAAACAAGACTGTAAAGTATTGCCTTGGTGGTTGGGTATCGAGACAGACTGTTGTGTGTATGAGACATGTCCTAGATACGAAGTGAGTGCAGAGTCTCAATCCGCGGTTCCGACACATCCACAAGGAGTGCGGCCGGAGAGAGACGAAGTGAAAAGCACATTGGTGAAACAGGTCTTGATGGGTGTCAAGAATTCTAAAGGAAACTCGAGTAAGGATGGGGTCAGGGATAAGGACCCCAGGGACATTCCTCCAGACAGTCAATTAGGGAGGATGTTGGTATTAGTAGCATGCAATAAAGCTACAGGGTAACCTTTTTAAGGATAAAGTAAAGAAGTGTTTTAAGAATTTGCTGGTTTACATGGACAAAAGAGAAAGCATAAAGCTAGCTACAGTTTTCTGGCTGAAATTTGGCACAGACCAAAGGGTGGTTATGTCAAATTCTTAACTTATATGTAAACAGTGAAAAAGATTAATTTAGCAAGTGTTAGCTCCTGCCCAAAAAAAGAAATAGCAGTGATTAATGAAAACGGTCATTAAGCAGGGAATTCATTTGGAGCCAGAGAAACATAGATTAGCAGATGAGACAGCTAAGGGAGCTGCCTTAGGGGAAGACTTAACCCCTATATACAATTTAACCCCAGAAATAGGGAGTCAGGCAGCAAATCCTCTTATCTTAAAAAGGATATAGCATTATTAGAAAAGGTAAAGAGAAGAGCACCAAAATGGTAAAGGGGATGGAAGGATACTCTTATGAAGAGAAGCTAAAAATGTTAGGGCCCTTCAACCTGGAAAAGAGACGGCTGAGGGGAGATATGATAGAAGTAGTATTTTTAGTAGACACAGGAGCTGCCCGGACATCCTTAAATTATACACCAGAGGGAATGAGATTAACAAATCAGAAGCTTACAGTCTCAGGGGTAAAAGGAGAGGGTTTTGCGGTCTCAATGTCTGAGCCCACCCTGTTAAAAATGGACCATGAGGAGATAGAGGGACAGTTGTATATCCCAGAAGCAGGGAGTAATCTATTAGGAAGGGATATGATTACACAGTTAAACTTAGAAATAAAGGAGAAAGACAGCCAAATCATTGTAGAAATGGCTGTCCTCACTGAAGAAGAAGAGAGTCAGATAGACCCTATAGTCTGGGCAAGGGAAGGATATAGGAGAGGATTGAACATCCTGCCATTGAAAGTTGAACTGAACAAGGAAGGCAAAGTAGTGCGCCAAAAACAATATCCAATTTCGTTGAACATAAGATCATAAGATATGCCATACTGGGTCAGACCAAGGTCCATCAAGCCCAGTATTCTGTTTCCAACAGTGGCCAATCTAGGTCATATGTACCTAGCAGTTTCCCCAAGGGACACAGGTTCCACAATGCTTGTATTGGTTCAAGCATTGATATCCTGGGTCCCTTCTTAATAATGGTTTATGGACCTTTCCTCCAGGAACTTGTCCAAACCTTTTTTAAACCCAGCTACACTAACAGCCTTTACTACATCCTCTGGTAACAAATTCCAGAGTTTGATTACACGTTGAGTGAAAAAATATTTTCTTTTATTAGTCTTAAATAGTTTACCCTGTAGCTTCATTACATGTCCCCTAGTCTTTCTATATTCTGATAAGGTAAACAATCGATCTACGTTTACCCGTTCCACTCCGTTCATTAATTTATAGACTTCTATCATATCTCCCCTCAGCCGTCTCTTTTCCAGGTTAAAGAGCCCTAACCTTTTTAGCCTTTCTTCATAGGAGTATCCTTCCATCCCCTTTACCATTTTGGTGGCTCTTCTCTGAACCTTTTCTAAAATCGCTATATCCTTTTTAAGATACGGCGACCAGAATTGCACACAATATTCAAGGTGCGGTCTCACCATGGAACAATATAGAGGCATTATAATATCTTTTGTTTTATTTTCCATTCCTTTCCTTATCATACTTAGCATTCTATTTGCTCTCTTGGCCGCTGCTGCACACTGGGTCGAGGGTTTTAACATGGTATCCACAATGACGCCTAAATCTTTTTCCTGGGTGTTGGTTCCTAATGTGGAACCTTGCATCGTGTAACCATAGTTTGGGTTGTTCTTCCCTAGATGCATAACCTTGCACTTGTCCACATTAAATTTCATCTGCCATTTTGATGCCCAGTCTTCCAATTTATCAAGATCCTCTTGCAATTTTCCACAATCCTCTTGGGTTTTAACAACTTTAAATAGTTTTGTGTCACCAGTTTTGTTGGAAGGTCTAAGGGCCTCCAGTCTGTTATAAGAAGTTTGTTAAAAGATGCACTATTAGAACCATGCATGTCCCCATTTAATACTCCCATTTTGCCAGTAAGAAAACCAGATGGATCATATAGGTTAGTACAGGATTTGAGGAGACTGAAACAATAGTACGGATAAGGCACCCAGTGGTACCAAACCCCTATACAATACTGAGTAAAATACCCCAGGAGCACAAATGGTTTAGTGTTATAGATTTGAAGGATGCATTTTAGTCCTGTCCCTTGGACCCAAGTAGTAGGGACATGTTTGCTTTTGAATGGGAAAACCCCGATACTGGTCGGAAACAACAGTTACGGTGGACAGTGTTACCCCAAGGGTTTACAGAATCACCTAACTTGTTCGGGCAAGTGCTGGAACAGGTGTTAGAAACATTTTCTACACCATCTGGCGTAACTATTTTGCAATATGTAGATGATCTTTTAATATCAGGGAAAAAGAAGACCCAAATAAGTGAAGCCACCAAAGCTCTATTAGAGTTTCTGGGAAGACAAGGGTTCCGGGTTTCCAAGACTAAATTACAATTTGTAGAGAACGAAGTAAAATACCTCGGACATCTAATTAGTGAAAGAAAAAGGAGAATAGGTCCAGAACGAATAAATGGGATTACAGATTTACCCCTACCTAGGACAAAGAGGGAACTAAGGAAGTTCCTAGGACTAACCGGGTATTGTAGATTATGGATAGACTCATATGCCCAAAAGACTAAGGGATTATATTCAAAACTGTTAGAAGAGCAACCTAACATTATAATTTGGAAAGAAAAGAAAGAGTTGGTTAAGAATTTAAAACGGAGCTTGGTAGAAGCCCCGGTTCTGGCCTTACCCTCACTGGACAAACCCGTACATTTGTTTGTTACTGTAAATGGAGGAGTAGCCTTAGGGGTCCTCACTCAAAAATGGGCAGGGAAGAGACAACCAGTAGCATATTTATCTAAAATCTTAGATTCAGTGTCAAGGGGATGGCCAGAATGTGTTCAAGCAGTAGCGGCAACAGCCCCTATTGGTAGATGAGAGTAGGAAATTGACATTCGGAGGGGCCCTGTTAGTAAGTACCCTACATCAAGTGAGTACCATCTTAACCCAGAGGGCTGGGAGGTGGCTCACTGATTCACGAATCCTGAAATATGAAGCAATATTAATGGAAAAAGATGACCTAGTGTTGACCACAGATCAGTGTTTAAACCCAGCTGCCTTCCTATGGAGTGGAACGGGTAAATGTAGATCGATTGTTTACATCATCGGAATATAAAAAGACCAGGGGACATGCAATGAAGTTACAGGGTAACCTATTTAAGACTAATAAGAGAAAATATATATATTTTTTCTCTCACTCAATGTGTGATCAAACTATGGAATTTGTTACCGGAGGATGTAGTAAAAGCTGGTAGTGCAGCTGGGCTTTAAAAAAAAAAAAAAAAGTTTGGACAAGTTAAAGGTCCATAAACCATTATTAAAAGGGGCCCAGGATATCACTGCTTGACCAAATACAAGCATTGAGGAACCTGTGTCTTTTGGGATGACTGCTAGGTATTTATGACCTAGATTGGTCACTGTTGGAAACGGGATACTGGACCTGATGGACCTTGGTCTGACCCAGTATGGCATATCTTATGTTCTTATTTACTGAAAGGAAAAAATGAAAACTCGAATATATAAGGGCAGTAGAAACTGAAATGGGAAAAATGGGTTTTACCCAATGGCAGGCAGATGATAAACAAACAAATAATGAGGGAAATTATGGCCATTCTACATCAAGAGTGGAGGAGTAGCCTAATGGTTAAGAACACTGGATTGGGAACCCAGAGACCAGGGTTCGATTTCCACTAGCACTCCCTGTGGCCTTGGGCAAGTCACTTAACCCTCCATTGCCTCAGAAAAATCCAAGTTATCAATGTCCCTGTTTTAATGTACATTACCAAGTTTAAGTTTCAATGTAAACCGCTTTGATTGAAATGATAAAGCGGCATATATAAAACCTGTTAAATAAATAAATAAAGAGAGTCATTGGAGTGTATGGGAATATACACAGTAGCCAAGCAGGTGTGTGAGAGGTGTATAACCTGTAAGAAAATAAACAAAAAGGTCCTTAGGAAACAACTGCAGGGAGGCAGAGACCCTGGTCTTCGTCCATTCTAAAGTATACAGGTTGATTTCACTGAGTTGCCCTTGGTTGGGCGGGTGAAGTACCTTTTGGTAATAATGGACCATTTGACGGGATGGGTGGAGGCATATCCCATGGTAGCTGCCACAGCAATAGGAGTAACACCTGCTTTAAGATTCGGTCCAATTTCTTTGAACGTGAATTACTCAATTTTAAGGAACGATACGTTCATAGAACTTACGTGTGCAAGAAATATACTTTATTATTAACTTTTCTCTTATCTTCTTTAAATACCAAATTCAAAAATGTATGTTACATAACCATCAGGCACTTCCCAGGTTTTTCTTCAGCTACAACTCAGTCAACAGTGTGCAATATTCAGTACAATTCCATGTTCTAGAGCAATTCCTGAGAAAACCAATGTGCCACAAATCACTTTGTTTAAAAACAGCAAATTTTTCTTTCCCGGGTCTCGACGCTCAACTCCGGCGCCTCTATGGCGTTTCAAAAACTTATTTTCATCAGGAGACCTTTAACCTATAACAAATTACATAAAACCAATTTAAGATACTACCTAATTTAAAAACATACTAAAGTTAATCTAAAAACTATTGCTACTTACATTCTGCTATGCTGCCCAAGCTTCTCCTACCTTCAGTTACCTACAGAAAAACGCCGCGCATGCGGGATAGTTATCACTACTCTGCTTTTAAAACCCTCGTTATGTTTCCGGAAGTGGATCAAGGTGAGAGGCTTCATTACAAAAGTCATTGGGCCACTTATGTCGCCTATTTTGATTACAATAAATGCAATAATAGGCATCACTACCTGATGATCGATGGTTATCATACGGGAATAAGATGACTCATATCGATAACCCCTCTTAAAGAGAGCTCATTTGGACATCGCTACATATTTAATTAGTCTTTTCCGGTTATAGATGCTATCCAAAAAGTCCTACATAGCCCTATTTAAAGTGCATTAAATATTTGTCTAATCTTGAACCATCTATCATGCAACAACTAAAGATGTTAAAAACACGATGTCCACTCGATGGATACATTAAGGCCTTTAGGGGCAACAGTCTGTAACTTATGTATCCACCATTGTTCCCGTATTAACAAAGTTTCATCCTGCGTCTTGCCTATCTTAGGTGTTTGGATACATTCTATCACAAAACTGCGGAGCTGATCAAAGGTATGCCCCATAGAAAGACAATGAGCGACTATGGGGGCTTCAAGCCTACGGCACTTTAATCTACTTCTGTGTTCCCTTAGCCTTACTCTCAGGGACCGAATTGTTTTACCAACGTAGTATAAACCGCAGGGACAGATTATCGCATAGACCACCGCTTCGGTGTTACATGTGGTTCGAGTTCGAAGATAGATTGTCTTACCTAAATGAATGAACTGTGTCTGCTCTAGCATCACTCCACACATATCACAGTTCCCACAACTGCTGTGGCCTCCTGTTAACAAAACGGCATTCTCATTTTCTTTTTCCATTAGGGGAGGAAGTACCGTCGGGCTCAGGTATTCCTTCGGGTTCCGCCCACGTTTCCAAACACATCGTATATTTCTTGTTTCTAAACCCGGAACTATTGCTAAAATCGGTTTATGTTTTTTTATTATCTTTTGTAAACTAAAGCTTAACGGGGTAAAGGCCGTAATGAAATTTATATTCTCATGATCTTCATCTACACTACAAAATTTTGGCGGGGGACGTAACAAATTCGCCCTATGATTATACAGGGCTCTACGATAAGCCTGCTGTACAACCGCTGCCGGATAACCCCTACTAAGAAAATTCTTTTTCAAAATTTTAGCCTGTCTTTTATAATCGTCCGTACTCGAACAGTTACGGCGATATCGCAAAAATTGTGAATAGGGCAAAGATTGTTTTAATCGATGAGGATGTTTACTGGAAAATTCCAAAAATGTATTCTGATCCGTATCTTTCCGATAGACCGAGGTGTTCCATCTCTGAACCCCTCTGGTGACCTGAACATCAAGGTAAGTTATACAATTCTGATGATACACAGATGTAAAAGTGATATTATTTTCACGAGTATTAAGCCACTGCAAAAATTGTGTTAGAGTATCCAGGGACCCCTTCCACAATAAAAAAATATCATCTATGTATCATCGCCAAGTTATTATGTTGGATACATAAGGGGACTGAGACACATAATTAATTTCAAAATTATCCATATAAAAATTTGCCACCGAGGGGGCACATGTCGCCCCCATAGCCACTCCCGCTATTTGCTGATAGATCGTACCTTCAAAAAGAAAATGATTTTGATATATAGCCAATTTGGCCAGCTCTAATAAAAATTCACCATGCGACGTAGACAGATCTCCCCGTGAAAGCAATGTTTTCTCAATTACAGCCATGGCACCCTCTTGTGGTATATTTGTATAGAGTGAAGAGACATCCAAAGTTACATGCCAGACGTCATCATGACTAGCCCAATTGGCCAATTCTTCCACTATATTCAAAAACTGTGTGGTATCTTTAAGATACGACTGTATACGAGGGAGTAGAGGGCGCAAAAATGAGTCCAAATAAATGGATAAAGGTTCCAAAACACTTCCTCTGGTAGATACAATAGGTCTACCAGGGGGAGTTTGTCTGTTTTTATGGATTTTAGGTACTGTATAGAATTTCGCCAGCAACGGGGAAACCACATTCAAAAAAGTAAATTCCTTAAAGGAAATTAATTTTTGTTGTAACGCTTGTTTAGTTATGGCCTTTATCGTTAATTGCAGTTGCACAGTTGGATTTTGTGTTAATATTTTATAAGTAGTGCATACCTGCAATTGTGCCCGAGCTTCTGTTAAATAAAAATCTCGGTCAAGAACCACCACTGCTCCCCCTTTATCCGCCCTCCTCACTACAATATCCCGTCTTGCCCTTAATGAGTGTAGAGCTTTCCTTTCTCCCATAGGAAGGGCCTGATGTTGATGTTTATTCTGTTGTTCCAACTGATCTAAATCCCGCAATATTAAATGTTTAAAGGTCACCAAGGCAGGGTGTAGAGGGGTCGGGGGAGTCCATTTTGATTTAAACTTTAAAGGAACCCTATTACATCCTAGCTCGTAAATTGTCTCCCCATGTACTAACGATTGTACCTGTGTATCACTCCGCAGTAAAACATCCCCTTCCTGCAAATTAGCATCTACTGTCATGCTCTCAATTTTCAATGATGCAAAATATTGTTTTACATGCAATTTTCTCATTAAACATTCTACATCCAATCTACACTGGAAAGGATCATAAGTAATACTCGGCACAAATGAAAGTCCCCGGTTCAATAATTGCACATCCTCCGGGGTCAAATCTTTTCCCGAAATATTCTCTACCAAGGGATCTGGTGGTTTAGTCGATCTTATAACTTCTATGAATTCGTCGCACTTCATATTTTCTTTTTTTCGGTGTTGACTTTCTTCTTTGCGTCGGTTCCTCCTCGTTGTCGAAAATCCTCCTTGGCAGATCCACTAGACTCGCTATTAGAAGTATCACTCATGGTTTCATCAAACCTCACTTGTCTTTTACCCTTTTTCAATTTTTTCTTAGTGTCCATCCAGGGATAAACATATCCCGTTGAATAATCAGATGCGTCTCGTTTAAATTTCTTAAGTTTTTTAACCATGGTTTCCTGATATGTGGATTGTTCTTGTTTATGTACCTCAGCCATATTCGACTTAAAATTCTTGATGTTCAGGTCACCAGAGGGGTTCAGAGATGGAACACCTCGGTCTATCGGAAAGATACGGATCGGAATACATTTTTGGAATTTTCCAGTAAACATCCTCATCGATTAAAACAATCTTTGCCCTATTCACAATTTTTGCGATATCGCCGTAACTGTTCGAGTACGGACGATTATAAAAGACAGGCTAAAATTTTGAAAAAGAATTTTTTTAGTAGGGGTTATCCGGCAGCGGTTGTACAGCAGGCTTATCCTAGAGCCCTGTATAATCATAGGGCGAATTTGTTACGTCCCCCGCCAAAATTTTGTAGTGTAGATGAAGATCATGAGAATATAAATTTCATTACGGCCTTTACCCCGTTAAGCTTTAGTTTACAAAAGATAATAAAAAAACATAAACCGATTTTAGCAATAGTTCCGGGTTTAGAAACAAGAAATATACGATGTGTTTGGAAACGTGGGCGGAACCTGAAGGAATACCTGAGCCCGACGGTACTTCCTCCCCTAATGGAAAAAGAAAATGAGAATGCCGTTTTGTTAACAGGAGGCCACAGCAGTTGTGGGAACTGTGATATGTGTGGAGTGATGCTAGAGCAGACACAGTTCATTCATTTAGGTAAGACAATCTATCTTCGAACTCGAACCACATGTAACACCGAAGCGGTGGTCTATGCGATAATCTGTCCCTGCGGTTTATACTACGTTGGTAAAACAATTCGGTCCCTGAGAGTAAGGCTAAGGGAACACAGAAGTAGATTAAAGTGCCGTAGGCTTGAAGCCCCCCATAGTCGCTCATTGTCTTTCTATGGGGCATACCTTTGATCAGCTCCGCAGTTTTGTGATAGAATGTATCCAAACACCTAAGATAGGCAAGACGCAGGATGAAACTTTGTTAATACGGGAACAATGGTGGATACATAAGTTACAGACTGTTGCCCCTAAAGGCCTTAATGTATCCATTGAGTGGACATCGTGTTTTTAACATCTTTAGTTGTTGCTTGATAGATGGTTCAAGATTAGACAAATATTTAATGCACTTTAAATAGGGCTATGTAGGACTTTTTGGATAGCATCTATAACCGGAAAAGACTAATTAAATATGTAGCGATGTCCAAATAAGCTCTCTTTAAGAGGGGTTATCGATATGAGTCATCTTATTCCTGTATGATAACCATCGATCATCAGGTAGTGATGCCTATTATTGCATTTATTGTAATCAAAATAGGCGACATAAGTGGCCCAATGACTTTTGTAATGAAGCCTCTCACCTTGATCCACTTCCGGAAACATAACGAGGGTTTTAAAAGCAGAGTAGTGATAACTATCCCGCATGCGCGGCGTTTTTCTGTAGGTAACTGAAGGAGGAGAAGCGTGGGCAGCATAGCAGAATGTAAGTAGCAATAGTTTTTAGATGAACTTTAGTATGTTTTTAAATTAGGTAGTATCTTAAATTGGTTTTATGTAATTTGTTATAGGTTAAAGGTCTCCTGATGAAAATAACTTTTTGAAACGCCATAGAGGCGCCGGAGTTGAGCGTCGAGACCCGGGAAAGAAAAATTTGCTGTTTTTAAACAAAGTGATTTGTGGCACATTGGTTTTCTCAGGAATTGCTCTAGAACATGGAATCGTACTGAATATTGCACACTGTTGACTGAGTTGTAGCTGAAGAAAAACCTGGGAAGTGCCTGATGGTTATGTAACATACATTTTTGAATTTGGTATTTAAAGAAGATAAGAGAAAAGTTAATAATAAAGTATATTTCTTGCACACGTAAGTTCTATGAACGTATCGTTCCTTAAAATACAGCAATAGGAGTAGCAAAAATAGTTTTGGAACAAATCATTCCAAGATATGGGATGATAGGTCACACTGACTCAGACCAGGGAAGTCATTTCACAGCCAAGGTATTGCAAAACATAATGGAAACTGGGAGTATCCTGGGATTTCCATACTCCATGGCATCCACCCTCCTCGGGGAGAGTGGAACGCATGAATCGCACTATAAAGAAGCAGTTAGCCAAATTGATGTTAGAAACAAAATTACCTTAGACTATGGGGCATGTTTACTAAAAGCCGTACAATTGCGTGCCGCACAATAGCGCACGGAAACGCGGCACTCAAACGCTCAGAAACGCTCTTAAACGCCCCGCACAAGTGCGCGTGGGCCCCGCACAGTTGCGCGCCGCACTAACGTGCCCCGCACAAGTACCCGGCCCGCAAATGTCCGATAGAGGCGTGAAAAGGCATTCTGAGGGCGGAGGAAGGCTCCCGAGGGGCGGAGGGACGGGGTCAATGGGTGGAGAGTGGGAGGGGAGAGGCTCCCCGCACAGTATCGGGCCCGAATTTGCATGTAAAAACTACCGCGAGTGAAACACTCGCGGTAGAAAGCATTTAAAGGGAAGAGAAACCATTTCCGTCAGCAATGTACAGGAAAACCGGGGAAACCAGCAAAACGTGAGCAGTGTGATATATGTGCACAGCACAAAAGTGAAAATAAAAATAGAAAATGACCACAACAGAACTATTAAAAATAGTAATTCAGCTGGGGAACAGTTATAGTGATGGGCAAATACAGAAATCACACCCAGCAAAGCTCCAGAAAAAAGAAATGACTTTTGGAAGGGTCTACTGAGAGGAGACTCTTCCAAAAAACATTGCCACGTATTGGAGCTTTCCTGGGAGTGTTTGCTATGGTTGCCCATTAATATCACTGTTGCCCAGCGTGGTGATATTTTGTCCCACATTTCCCGTGGTCATTTCCGGGGTTTATGTGCACGTTTGTCACCAGACAGGGTGCATATGCCCACAGTAGAATTGCGTAGAGCAGGGTTTGTGACTCCATCCTGCCAGGCTTACTGCCTCCAGGGGCTGCACTGTCTCTGTGGCCAAAGTGTGGTACAGCGGACAGAGTCATTACCTCTAGGACCAGAGGGCAGAGGTTCAAAACCCAGCTGGGGCACCTGCCAGCCCAGTCCCTATATTTTACCCACCACTAAATAAAGATAGCGCAGACACCCCTGTATGCATGGGGAAAACACCCATATTTTACCCAACACCGCACACACACCACAACAATGGGCATTACCTACAGCCAAGTCCCCCAAATGCAGTCCCATACTGCCACATTGCAATCAGGTCAACTGCTTTTTCTGAGAGAAGTTCATGCCAGCATGTTGGCGGACAAGTACATGTGGTGCAGGGGGCAGTGGCTGCTAACCACAGAAAACAGAGGCCTAGCCATGTGCAGGCTGGCACAGTCCACTGCAACAGACAGGTCCTGCCGGATCCACAGTCATGGACAGTCCAGGGAATCCAACCAATCTGTGGCTACACAGTGGTGCAGTGCACACAGACAGTGCATACAAGAACAGAAGGTCACAGGTTCAAAGCCCAGCTGGGGCTACTGCCTATCCTGCCCACATATTTTTCCCACAACTAAACAGTGATAGTAAGGACACACCTTTCATGGCGGGGACATATGCAATGGTAAGACATCTATCTTTTACCCCACTGAGCACAGACACCATGAACAGGGGCAGTACCTAGAGCAGAATCACCCAAATGCAGTCCTGGTGGGCCACACACCAGTCAGGTTCCATGCTGACACTCATACAAATGCCTGTGCTGTATATCTATGCACCACCCCCATGGCATGTAGATGTAGCCCATGCATATTCATGAGGGATAGCAGGAAAACCCGAACAGTGTGATGCAAACCTGGACTGGAGTTGGGAATCTGTGCCGTACAGCAGCAGCCATCAAGGGCAGACACACCCACACCCACAGGCCCCATTGGCCAATGTCTCCTGGAAAGGCAGAACATTGGACCGTGCATGCAGCACCCAAAACGAGCACTTGCATAACTTACCAATGTCACCCTACACCTGAGGTATACGGTACACAGCTCGGAGACGTTTGCTAGGAGCACAGGCAGGCAGTTATCCATACGTTACGTACATACTGCTAGTTGACCCCATCCAAACAATCTGTTAGGTGTTTGCGGGGCATGCTCCAGGCCTGGCCTCTGATGGTGCTTACCACCCTGGGGAGTGACCACCAGCTGTAATGCGTACCATATCCATGCCTTGCCGTGCTCAGGACCGGTTTGGTGGGCAAGGCTACTTACCCCCTCAATCGTAGCACCATGATGGCAGAGGTGTGGAAGTGTGTGTCTGTCTATACAGTGGGTGTTGGCTGCAAGCCCCTTCAACAGCCCGCACTGCCAGCACTGTTGCCAGTATTGGCCAGTCAATGTGCATAATGAGGTGCAAGGTACCATGGGTATAGCCAGGGCAGGGTGGCGTGGCCAGGATGCATCTGCACTGGGCAAAGGGCCCTGGCAGGGACATTGGCTGGGATATTGTAGTGTCCGGCCACCACCTACACAGACAGGGTGGCCAAAGCATGTCCTTCTGGGGGATCATGCTCACCCTGACTGTGCAGTGACCACAGCATGGCTAGGCCCCCCCATAGTGCTGTATAGTAGTTCTCTCATGTGATAGATATGGGTTTCTCTTTGGGGCCCAGTCACTGATCTATCTGCTTGCTGTGTATGCAGACAGCCCAGTTCTGGGTGCATGCATCTCCATTGGGAACATGCACTATGGACTAACCAGCAGACTGTTTGTAGCTGGTAAATGTCTTGCTATAATGGCTTGCAGGGTGCAGTGGCTGTTGGCTTGCTGCAGGGGAATATCTGGTGGTGGAGTGCAGCTTACCATACCCTGGGCTTATGTCTGTCTGCTATTGTGTTATGGCTGTGTATGGAGCTGCCTGCCTGGGGGGGTGGTGGTGGTGTTCCTCAGCAGGACTGGGGTTGATGTTGCCCTCTACTGCCACCTTTGCAGGGAGGTAGAGTGTGGATCCCTTGATGGGGACCATGTTTGCCACTGGGGGGGGGGGGGGTGCCTGATGGCGGCAGACAGGGAAATCCATGGTGTTTGTGCAGAAACAAGCTATCTTACACATTAACACTGCTTTGGAACCCCCCCTTGGCCACCAACAGCCATGGCAGGTGTTGTTGACCTGGTCCTGGCCACCTCATTGCACACTCAGGGTGAGCACAGTACCCGCACGATGTAACGGTGTGTGGCTACTCTGTGCCAGTAAAACACCCGGTCAGTGCCCCCTACTAGGCCAAGGTGCTGTGTGGGTGCACCCGGTCACTTCCCCCAACAGGGCCGAGGTGCTGTGGGGGTGCATTCCCCATCTTGTGTCCATCTGCGGACAGCTAATTTGCATGTGCAGTGCATCATGGGTACGGGTGGCCTAACCCTATCCTGTTGACACCAGCAGACTGTCTGTGAGGTGACGTGTAGGCTATCTGCAGCCAGCCAGGGGCCTGCTTATAGCTATGGAGCTGTAGCGCAATGGTTACATCACTGCCCGTGCAGCCAGAGGTCATGGGTTCAAACCCACAGTGGGGCCCTTTGGTAGGGCTGTCCACAACTTTATTTTTATTTACTGTACATATGTCTATGCCGGCAAGACCACCCTCAGCTTACTATACCCATTAGGTGCCTCTGAGGGTGCTTCATAGGGCGCCCTGTAGGCCACCTTATGGTTGCCATCCCTATAGGGTGCACTATACATTATCCTGTGTCGCAACATACATGCTGCCCTATAGGGGTCATTCAAGGGTGCCTTGGCGAACAGTGCACTGTAACATGTGCCTTATGGGCCGCCGTCTGTTAACATGCTGGGAGAGTGCGTTTGCTAGTAGTGATAACAAAATAAAATTATGCAGCCTCCTACAGCACTCCACAACATAATACATACTGCCTCAGCAGGCATTTTTCACTGGGCATTGTGAGGAGTTGAACCCCTGATCCCTGCACCATTGGTCAGTGTTGTAACCATTGTGCTGTGGCTCTGTTCCTGTGCTTGTGCATCAGCGCGCCGCCTTGTGCCTATCAGCGCGCCGCCTTCTGCCGCCCAAGGGGACCAGTGCGCCGCCTTCTGCTGCCCAAAAATAACTGTGCGCCGCCTTATGCCGCCCAAAAAGCACTGTGCGCCGCCTTCTGCCGCCAAAAATAACTGTGCGCCGCCTTATGCCGTTCCAAATTAATTTGCCTCCTAAAACAATGTTAATCATTACAGTTACTGCCTCAGCTGACCTTTGTCGTTGCGCACACTGGGGGATTGAACCCATGGCCCCTGCACCATTGGTCAGTGTCTTCACCGTTGTACCACGGCTCTGTTGTTTTGTATACTCAGCAGCGCGCCACTTTGCCTTTCCACGCGCTAATGTCGACCCCCGCACATTAGCGCGACGCACACACGTCCGGTTGCTTACTACCGTTTTTTTTCTATTTTCTGCCTGAACCGCCCACTCCTTATATGGCACAGGCACACTAGCACGGCCCCGCACGTTAGGAATGTTTAGTAAACATGCCCCTAAGTGTTTGCCCTTAGTATTGTTAAGAATCCGAACAGCATCTCAGAAAGATATAGGATTGTCCCCCTATGAAATGTTATTCGGATTACCCTATATGGGATAATTAAAGGAATCTCCTCAATTTGAAACCAAAGATAAGTTTCTTAAAGAAAATATACTTGGGTTGTCCTCTTCTTTATCTGTTCTCAGGAATAAAACACTGTTAGCACAAACACCCCCATTGGTGTTTGCAGTTCACGGTCTCAGACCAGGACAGCGGGTCTTGATAAAATCCTGGAAGAAGTCCAAATTTCAATCAGACTGTGAAGGCCTGTCCCAGGTCTTACTGAGTACAGAAACTGCTGTAAGAACTGTGGAAAAAGGTTGGACTCATTATACACGAATTAAAGGTCCGGTCGAAGCTCCTTCAGATCAACAATGGAAGATCCAGGGAACTAATGACCCTCTGCGTCTGAAAATAACAAGGAGAAACAGAAGAACAGGAGAGGAGTTGGTTAAAAAGGACTAATAAAAATTATAACATGGACAAAGAAAAGTGGATGGTGTTGTTATGGTGGGGAGGATCATTTACTCTGTTAAGGGGAATGACATGGGATTTAGGATGGGGAAAGGGATGGACGGATGAACAAATACAAACACAGACATGATGGGGAAGGATGTACCCTAACATATTTACTGCAACCGTACCAGAGGGAGAGGGACCAGAGAGCCTAGAATTTGATGCCTGCTAAGTGATAAATTGTGATGGGGGATACTACGAAACGTTGTGGGGAAATAGTCATAAGTATTTGTGTCCAGAGACTGCCCAGACACTTGTGTACGGAATGCCCTGTTAGGGTGGTCACAAGTTTGGTGGACCACCGAGGATGGAGGCTGGGACTTCCCAGAGGGGAAGGGGCACCCAGTTCAAAAGAAAATAACAATGATAAAGAAACACAGCATTCAGCAATGTAACCCAAGAAGTTGCAACCCCATCGTGGTCACCCTCTCTGGATGGGACCTATAGACTAGGAATAGACGTTAGTGGGCAAGATCCCCTGGGAATATTGAGGATAAAAATACCCCTCATAAATCAGACTCAGGTCTCCACACATCAAGATAGTGGAGATTAAAGATTTGAGGGACACTCTAGAGATGGAAATGGGTTATGGGGATGTGAACACCTGGGTGGAATGGGTTAAATATACCGTAGGAAGTCTCAACCATAGCAATTGCTACGCATGTTCCTCTGGGAGGCCCATTGCACAGGTTGTGCCCTTACCCTTGAGGTGGGATACAGATCCCGATGGAGTAAGATGCCTCATATCTCTGTATCAGGAAAACGGCTTGGGGAAATGAAAGTTGCAAGTCATTGAATTTTCTCTTTCCCCCTACAGACTTGAAGGAGGTAAAAGTTCCCCCCACGTTTTTAGCAGTGTTTGGAAAATCACTCCACCTGTCTCACCAGGCGGAGGAAGAACTACAGGAGGGAAGTGGGGGAACTGAAAACCTGCGTTTTAAGCCTAAACCTGGCAGGGATGGAAGGAGAAGAGAAGAACTACTCCAATTTGGTAATCCCTAGGGCAGACCTGTGGCGGTACTGTGGAGGGCGGATGTTGATATCAACATTGCCTACCCTATGGTAGGGAATATGTGCAATAGTTCAATTGCCAGTTCCTTTCACCTTGGCGTTCACAGAACAGGACAAGGGGCAAATACAAAGGGAAAGGAGGAGCACCTTGGAAGCCTCATTTGATGACAGGATATATATAGATGCAATAGGAGTCCCTCGGGGAGTTCCGGATGAGTATAAAGCACGAAACCAGATTGTAGCTGGATTCGAATCCCTGTTATGGGTAATTACGATAAACAAAAATGTAGATTGGATAAATTATATATATTATAATCAACAGCGGTTTATCAATTATACCCGGGATGCAATAAAGGGAATCGCAGAACAATTGGACACCACTAGCAGAATGGCCTGGGAGAACCGAAGGATTTTAGATATGATGGCGGCTGAAAAAGGGGGCATGTATGTTCATCCCCAATAACACAGCCCCTGATGATACTATCATCAAAGCCCTGTGAGAACTAACTACCTTGGCAGAGGAATTGGCAGAAAATTCAGGTACGGATACCTCTCTCACTGGATGGTTGGAGTCATGGTTTGGGAAGTGGAAAGGGGTGGTAGTATCTATATTTACCTCTGTACTTATTGTAATTGGAGTATTAATTATGGCGGGGTGTTTCATAATACCGTGTATAGGAGGATTAACTCAAAGACTGATAGAAACAGCAAGCACTAAACAAATGATTGTATATTTTCCAGTACACAAAGGTGCAATGTTATTAATGGACAATAAAGGGGAAGAGAGAGAGTTAGGAAGGATGTTATCTAAAATTAGAAGCTTCCTCTGGAACTGTAGAGTAAATGTAAAAAGTAACAAGAAAACTTTAAAAAGAAAGAGGGAGGGGTTTGATATAAACAAATGTGATATGTTATTTTTACAATGTAATATAATGCTTGTATTCCATTCATTCACCATTCTATAATATAATTTTGTATGTAATAACTACCTGATTCCCTTGCTGTATGTCTGCATCCTGGGAAGGGAAAGTCTACATGGCTAGTAAAGGGGTCCACCAAAGAAGCACAGTACCATGTGAACAGAAGAAACCCAGTACTAATTTGTGGTATCAAGGAAGGAGAACTTTATTTCACACAACTTTAGCCCAAACGCCCGACAGGCCGTGTTTCGAATCCTCTTCGTCAGGGGAATTCAGGCGTACTACATCCATAAACACATGAACAAACAATAAATAGATAACATGTTGTTCATAAAAATATCATAATCACAAAATATAAAAATTAAATAAAAACAACAAATAAACAAATTAAAACCATGATAAAAGCATAAAAGTCAATGAAAATAACTAAAATAAAACATTAATAAAAATAAAAATGAAAAATGTTGGAATGCCCAAAATTAAAATGCCATAAACCAGTATACAATGGAAAAACATCAAATGTGACATAATTGCAAAATATTGTGAGAATGTATAAACTTATCAAGGGATCAAAAAGGGTGCGACTACTAAAAGGAACCCATGAGCTTTTTTTCAAAAACAATACCTTATTAACAGGTTCAGAACGATTGTATAAACCTTGTGCTAAAAGGAAGGAGAAAAAGAAGAGCCGGTATCAAGAAACAGTGTACCAACGAAGCAGGAGTGATATAAAACTAATGTTATTTCCAAAACCAGCAAGAGTGATATTAAACTGCTTTTTGCATAATAATTTCAAACGAATAATTATAAATATTATAAATTTATAAATTTCAAATGAGGGGAAACTCTAAATGGGGAAAATTGTAACAAAAGGAAACCCGCCCAGATTTGAGAGGTCTTTAAAAACAAATGCACCTTCAGATGTGTGTTGAAAATTTCAAATTTCAAATCTTTTTAATAGGTGCCCTTTCTTTATTAGAAAGTTAATATTTCAAGACAATAGTATCCCAAAAAATGGGTATATTTTAAACAGGTATATTTTAAACCTCTAGATGATAAATGAGTCTATGTATAGCAAAGAACATTTACGAGGGTATAAGAACACGAAGGAAAAGCATTTCAATTGAATGCATGATACGAATATTCAAATTTTTAAAGGCCATGAGTGAATGGAATACATTCAATCTGTTTATCTACTGTTTGAAAACTCCAAAACTGTCTTGTCGTGTAACTATAAATCTGCAAATCCACTATCCTTTAATTGAGTCACGATTCAATGGATTGGCCAACTTTGACCATCAAACTATAGAGTCCATCAAAAAGTAAACATTTTGTTTGAGGAATATCAATATAAAATATTGTAGAACAGAAAAAACTTCTATTATTGCGATGACCTTTATCTGCAGATTGAAATGCTTAATCGCAGCCACCAAATGATGTCTAAACAAAAGAGGGGTTTAACTTCGTGAATGACTATTGTGAAAAATATGTGTTCCTCATCCAACTCCTAAACAGTGCTACCAGAATCAATGATCCCAAAGCTTAGTCACAGCACAGCCTCAGAAACAACCTTAGGCACTCGATTATTCTGGATTAAGTGTATAGTACTTCCAGACTCGTGCCGGTGTTTACATCAATGGCTGAATGTCATTTTTTATATATCTTATCATCAGTCCTTATATTGAGCAATAGTATCAAAAATAATAATGGTAATCCAAAGAATACTTAGCTCATGTTAAGCCATAGGACTGCGCTGGATGTTTCACTCATTATTTATAAAACTTTCTCTTCCTTTTTCTTCTTTTTGTCGTTTTATTTTTTATATATAAACAACTTTCTTCCACAAGTAGTTGCTGATATAAACCACGTCCCAACGCCAGTTTATTAAGGCGCCCATGCGTTTCGCCAAATGGGTTTTTCAAGGGACTTGTAACTTAACGTGGAATATATTTCTGTGAATTAAAACATTAAAAATGGTTGATCTGTGCAAAAACAATTAAATCAAAACATATCAAAATAGAGTATCACTTCTAAATGTAATGTATCAATTGAGAACAGATTAATGAGAGATTAATGAAGGATTTTAAAAAACCTTATGAATGCGAGCGGCCCGGTAACTCAAAACTTGGTCTCCTGCTGATGAACCTGGAAGACTCAATAAACGCCGCGCATGCGAGTTTGCAGCTATAACGTCATGGTTTAAATGTCCCAGACTGGAAGGTCCTATTGGTTGGTCAGATAATACATGCTGCCCAATCAATGCTTTGGTTCAAGCCAGTGGGATGCACCGTGGCTAATGTGTAAATCCATTTTTGTTCTTTGTACAAAAGTCACTGATCAAGGGTTTTGCCTGAAGCAGGTCCAGACAGCATTTCGATGCACCAACAGCGAAGCTGTGAAAAAGTATGATGGTAAGATAAACAATGTTGTACTAGAGGAGCTTCCCTCCGGGCACAGCGAAGCCGGCTAGCATGTTCTTGCATGCGAACCCGAAAACAGCGAATAGTCTTGCCGATGTACAGCAAAGCACAGGGGCAACTAATGGCATACACTACCCCAATAGAATCACAAGTGGTAGCTTGTCGTAGTTTGTAAGTGACACCTTTATGGGTGAAACTTTGACATTCTTTTCCACACGCAGCGAATGGATTTTTCTTGTAAGCTGCGTGTGGAAAAGAAGCCGGAACTTGAAAGAATATTTGAGCCCTACTCAGTTACGAGTTCCATCATCAGTTCAGAGCGTGTGTCAACATGTAAAGGTGGTGTCCTCCTCCCCTGTGGTTAGACAGATGTAGTCTTTTGTGGTGGAGGTCGTGGGCAACCCTGGCTCGGGGTCCAATACTGGTCCCTGGCTCTCTGTCTTGATGCTACCAGTAATACTCTTGGTGACCATGGGTATCTCAAAGGAAGGTTCTTCACCAGGTCTGTTTTCCCACCTTCCATTACATCTACATGGTCCACAGAAGATGGTAGCTTTGGGGCTTTCTGCAGATGATGCCAACAGTGGAATTTGAAAGTCTCCAGAGAAATAGCACTTAGTACACTTCCTCAGAGCAGCATAGTCTGCTACCATCTCAGCAATAGTATTTGGTTTCGCCTGGACTTTGTGAAGTTAGGCCCTCCAGGCAGGTGATCTGTGGCCTCCTCTTCACTCCCCAAAGACCTGGGGTGGCATCAGGAACTTGTCCATGCACAAGGACCAGCTCCAAGGAATGGGTTGGGCTTCTTCCTGCCATGCTTCCTGGGGTTGGTTTTGCGACTGGACCCACTTTTGCAGGGCCAGCCAGTTCATTTCCCCCTGTAGCATGTTGAGGTGGGTGACTCTTTTGGTAGCTCAGCTGGCAGAGCGAAGGACTGTTGAGGGAAGAGGAGCAATCCTTAGGTTGCTGGTTCAACTCCAGCTCAAAGGAAGTTGCCTTTTTTTATTTTAGCACTGTGCATGTCTTGTAGCACTATAGTAGTAGTAGTAGTGAGGTAGATTCAGTAATGGTGGATGTGGAGCATCCCTTTCCTGGCCTTTGATCAGGGGCCCCACTACTGCTCCCTCTAGTTGACCCTTTAGAAGAGCAAGTGGTAGGCAATCATACCCTTCTCGCTAGTAACATAATTTCAACTTTCTGAGTCCCCACCTCCTTCTCCCTGCTTTCTTTCTTGAATATTAATGGGAGCTGCAACACCACTAAAGATAGGGTGAGGCTCGTGGGTAGCACTCTAGGTCTCTCTTTACCTCCACCCCTATGGAATTGTAAGCAACTCCCTCAGTACTGGACAACACTTAACTAGGTCCAGTCAGATTTGGTCTAATTCTTGGATGGTAATAGTTCTAGGAACCTGACCAGTTTGGTTCCACTGGCCAGGTTGAGCCTCAGATGATCCCTCCATGGGTATTTGACTTTTTCTAGGATGGAATACCGAGGGTGGGAGCAGCAATAGTTTCTGCTTTAGTTAGTACAAGGGGCTCTGACATCCTGACACCTTAGTTTTACATAGATTGGCAATTGGAGATTACAATACTGCGGGTACTCAACCCACCCCATATGGTCCAAGCCCTTGAGGAAAGTCCAGGTTCTCTTAAACTTAGGCATGTAGTGCATCCCCATGGCCCTTGTGGCTCCACCTTGCTGGAGTCTCCAATAAGAATATCAGAAGTGGTTTCCACTGCAGTGGGCAGGGGTTAGATGGATTCAGGCTGAGTAAAGCCTCTCGCATTGGCATGCTGAGCAAGAGTTGGAGCTGCAAGCTTCTCGCCACCTGAGTTGATAAGTACACAGCATTGCAGGCTTGTTCTTGAAGAATGGGAAGGTATTATGATTCTAATTGTTTGGGGAGTGCTCACAAAAGACACCCCTTCCTCTCTGTGCAATGGTTCCAGTGCCATGGCGCCAAATGTTTGCAGGCTTGGCAGTTCACCAGTGATTTCTGAGTGCTTTATTTGGTCTCCTAAAAGAAACGGCACTCCTTCATCTTGTGAGAATCTCTCCATATATTACATTGAAAAATTCAGAAGATAAAAATGTTGTTCAAAAATCCAATCCAAATCCTAGTAAGCCCCAGCTCAGGCACTTTTTTGTGTAATTGACCTCTCACTTGCAGTGACCCTGGAGGTCCTACACAAAAAAAAAAATTATAGAGGTGATTAATGAAGTGACCTAGCTAGTCATCTATGATGCAGCACCCCAGGATATAAGGCCCCATACAGAAATATGATGGCAGATAAAGACCATTTGGCCTAAGGGCAGTGTACTATTGTGGATCAGGAACTGGTTAAAAGATAGAAAGCAGAGGGTAGGGCTAAATGGCCAATTTTCCCAATGGAAAAAGGTGAATAGTGGAGTACCCCAGGGATCTGTGCTGGGTCCGCTGCTTTTTGACATATTCATAAATGACCTGGAAAAGGGAATAACGAGTGAGGTTATCAAATTTGCAGATGACACAAAACTATTTAAAGTTGTTAAAACCCAAGAGGATTGTGGAAAATTGCAAGAGGATCTTGATAAATTGGAAGACTGGGCATCCAAATGGCAGATGAAATTTAATGTGGACAAGTGCAAAGTTATGCACCTAGGAAAGAACAACCCAAACTATGGTTACACAATGCAAGGTTCCACATTGGGAACCACTACTCAGGAAAATGATTTAGGCGTTATCGTGGATAATATGTTGAAACCCTCCGCCCGGTGTGCAGCAGCGGCCAAGAGAGCAAATAAAATCATAAGGAAAGGAATGGAGAATAAAATATTATAATGCCTCTGTATCGTTCCATGGTACAATCACACCTTGAATACTGTGTGCAATTCTGGTCACCGTATCTTAAAAAGGATATAGTGTTATTAAAAAAGGTGCAGAGAAGAGCCACTACAATGGTAAAGGGGATGGAAGGATACTCCTATGAAGAGAGGCTAAGAAGGTTGGGGCTTTTCAACCTGGAAAAGATACGGCTGAGGGGAGATATTATAGAGGTCTATAAATTAATGAATGGAGTGGAATGGGTAAACGTAGATCGATTGTTTACGTCGTCGGAATAAAAAGATTAGGGGACATGCAATGAAGCTACAGGGTAACCTATTTAAGACTAATAAGAGAAAATATTTTTTCACTCAACGTGTAATAAAACTCTGGAATTTGTTACCGGAGGATGTAGTAAAAGCTGCTAGTGTAGCTGGGTTTAAAAAATGTTTGGACAAGTTCCTGGAGGAAAGGTCCATAAACCATTATTAAAAGGGACCCAGGATATCACTGCTTGACCAAATACAAGCATTGAGGAACCTGTGTCTTTTGGGGAGACTGCTAGGTACTTATGACCTAGATTGGCCATTGTTGGAAACAGGATACTGGGCTTGATGGACCTTGGTCTGACACAGTATGGCATATCTTATGTTCTTATCCAGTTTTCCCTTTCATACCATCTGCTAAGCTCTACAGTCCCTATTTTATTCAAGAGATCTTCTGTGTTTGTCTCATGCTTTCTTGAATTCAAATACAGTTTATGTCTCTACCACCTCCACTGGGAGACTATGCCATCCCATCTATCATTCTTTCCGTAAAGAGATATTTCTGCATATTACTCCTAAGTCTATCCCCTTTCATCTTCATTCTATGCCCCTTGGTTGCAGGGCTTTCTTTCAATTGAAAGAGGCTCTCCTATGCCATGGAGGTATTTAAATGTCTCTATTATATCTCCTATCTCTCTTGCCTTTCCTCCAAAATATACATATTGAGATTTTAAGTCTGTCCCCAAATGCCTTATGATAAAGCCCACTGACCATTTTGATAGCCATTTTCTGCACCATCTCCATCCTATTTATATCCTTTTGAAGAGGTAATCTCCAGAATTGCACACAATACTCCAATTGGGGTCTCACCAAAGACTTATACAGAGGCACTATCACCTCCTTCTTCATGCTGGCCATTCCCCTCTCTATGCACGCAAGCATCCTTCTGGCTTTTGCTGTCACATTTTCTACCTGTTTAGCTACTTCAAGATCATCAGAAACAATCACACCCACATCATGCTCTTCTTTCGTGGACAGAAGTACTTCACCCCCTATACTGTACTGCTCCCTTGGATTTTTGGAGCCCAAATAAATTATCCTTATTTTTTAGCAGTAAATCTGAGCTGCCAAATTCTTGACCATTCTTCAAGCTTAGCTAGATCTCTCCTCATGTTATCTACTCTTACCTGGGTGTCTACTCTTTTGCAGATTTTGATATCATCTGCAAAGAGACAAACCTTACCAGACAGCCCTTCTGCAATACCACTAACAAAAATGTTAAAAAGAATCAAATCAAGGACAGATCCCTGTGGCACACAACTGGTAACATCCTTCACCTCAGAGTGAGTTCCATTTCCTTGGACCTTTTATTGCCTCCCATTCAACCAATTTTTAACTCAGTCAGTCACTTTAGGGTCCATTCCTAGGGTACTCAATTTATTTATAAAATTGTCTGTATGGAAGGGGTGTCAAAGGCTTTACTGAAATCTAAGTACACCACATCTAGGGCTCTCTCTTGGTCCAACTCCCTGGCCACCCGGTCAAAGAAATCAATTAAATTTGTCTGACAAGTCCTGTTCCTGAAAAACCCATGCTGCCCTGATCCTGCAATCCTTGGACTCCAGAAATCTCACTATCCTCTGTTTAGCAGCGTTTCCATTAATTTACTCACCACAGAGGTCAGATTAACTGGCCTGTAATTCTCAACCTGCTTTTGTGTAAAGGGGCCACATGGACCTTTCTCCAGTCCTCTGGGACCACTCCCAACTCTAAATAAGCATTGCAAAGGTCAGACATTGGAGCTGTTAGACCTCCGACTCAAATTGAAGAGATAGATAACAAATTGATTATAGATATTGTCAAGATAGTAACAAAGGTGGAAGCGATCATATTAGGTGACTTTAATCTACACGATGTGGATTGGATTACTCCTTCTGCAAATCTGGAAAGAAGCAAAAAAAATGTGGACGCTATCCAAGATGCGTTACTTAGACAAATGGTGATGGAACCAACCAGGGAAAGCTCAACGCTAGATTTGGTGCTCACCAACAGTGATAGCGTGTCTAATGTCTGGGTGAGTGCCCCTGTGAGCAACAGTGATCATCACACGGTGTGGTTTGAGATAAAAGCCAAGGTGCAATCCAATCATAGCAAGCTCAAAGTCCTAAACTTCAAAAACACTGACTTCAATAAAATGACCGAGTACCTAAAGGAGGAGCTGACAGGGTGGAAGGGGATAAGGGAAGTGGAATTGCAATGGGCTAAACTAAAAAGGGGCAATAAAAGGGGCAACAGATAAATATGTAAGAAAAGTAAATAAAAACAAGAGGAGAAGGAAACCTATTTGGTTTTCCAGAGAAGTGGCTGCTCAAATAAGGGCAAAAAACACAGCTTTCGCAAAATTCAAAAGCTTGCAAACAGAAGAACACAGAAATGAATGCAGGATCAAACTCAAGGAGACAAAAAGAGAAATAAGGATAGCAAAATCAAGGGCAAACGAAAAAATGGCTAAACATGTTAAGTGCGGCGGCAAAACTTTCTTCAGGTATATTCGGGAAAGGAAGAAGATCAGAGGTGGAATTGCAGGACTCAGAAGTGCTGGAAACGGACTCGTGAAAAATGACATTGATAAAGCAAAATTACTAAACAAATACTTCTGCTCTGTTTTTACTAAAGAAAATCCTGGAGAAGGACCACCTGTGACTCCCAAATATAAAAATGGGAATGAAGTAGATACCATACCATTCAGAGAGGATGAGGTTTTAGAACAACTTGCAAAACTGAAAGTGGACAAGGCCATGGGATCGGATGGGATACATCCCAGGATACTGAAAGAGCTCAGAGAGGCTCTTGCAGGGCCGTTAAAGGATGTTTTCAACAGATCCTTGGAAACAGGAGAGGTTCCTCAGGACTGGAGAATGGCTGACGTCATACCTCTACACAAAAGTGATGACAGGGAAGAAGTGTCAAACTACAGGCCCGTGAGCCTTACCTCGGTGGCGGGAAAAGTAATGGAGATGCTCCTGAAAGAGCGAATAGTGAACTTTCTCAAAACCAGAAGGTTACAGGATCCGAGGCAACATGGTTTTACCGAGGGACGATCTTGCCAGACAAACCTCATTGAGTTCTTTGACTGAGTGACAAGAGAACTGGATCAAGGACACATGATGGATGTCATCTACCTGGATTTCAGCAAAGCCTTTGATACTGTCCCTTATAGGAAGCTTATCAATAAATTCAGTAGTTTGGGGATGGGTCCCAAGATGGTAAACTGGATCAGAAATTGTTTGACTGACAGACGACAGAAGGTGATGATAAATGGAGCTCACTCGGATGAAAGGAAGGTGATTAGCAGGGTGCCTCAGGGTTCGGTCCTAGGCCTGGCACTGTTCAATGTATTTGTGAGTGATATTGCTGAAGGACTGAATGGAAAAGTATGTCTTTTTGCAGATGACACAAAAATTTGCAACAGAGTGGACTCCCCCGAGGGAGTGCTTAACATGAGGAGGGATCTGCAAAAGCTGGAGAAATGGTCTGAGGCTTGGCAATTAAGATTTAATGCGAAGAAGTGCAGTGTCATGCACTTGGGTAGTAGAAATCCAAGGGAAATGTATGCAATAGGGGGCGAGAAGTTGGTGTGCATGGAGCAGGAGAAAGAGCTCGGTGTGATTATTTCTGTAGATCTCAAGGTGACAAAACAGTGCGACAAGGCAGTGGCAAAAGCCAGGAGGATGTTGGGCTGCATTTGAAGAGGAATTACCAGCAGAAAGGAAGGGGTACTAGTGCCACTGTATAAGTCTCTAGTGAGGCCTCACTTGGAATATTGTGTTCAGTTTTGGAGACCGTATCTTGCAAAGAATGTAAAAAGAATGGAAGCTGTTCAGAGGAAGGCGACCAAAATGATTTGGAGCCTGCGTCAGAAGCCTTATGAGGAGAAACATGAAGACCTAAATATGTACACTTTGGAGGAGAGGAGGGATAGGGGAGATATGATTCAGACCTTTAAATACTTAAAGAGAAATAATGAACAAACAAACCTCTTCCAGAGACGGGGAAGCTGTAAAACTAGAGGACATGACATGAAGCTGCAAGGTAGTAAATTGAAAGTCAATGTCAGGAAATACTTTTTTACTGAAAGGGTGGTGGATGCTTGGAATGCCCTCCTGATGGAGGTGGTGGGGGGAAACACAGTGACGGAATTCAAAGTGGCCTGGGACAGACACAGTGGATCACTTTACAGCAACAAGATTAAATTGAAATAAACTGAACCATCTAATTTCTCAACAAATAGGGGTGTCTTACATGGAGCGATGGGTCCACCCCTAAACAAACAAAGAAAGATATGGGGAGGGGTGCACCTGCTCCTGGTGGGTGCACCAATAAGCAAAGACATGCGTAGGGGTGCACCTACTCCCTAAAAGACATGGGAAGGGATGCACCTACTCCTGCCATATTGCTGGGCAGACTAGATGAACCATGCTGGTCTTTATCTGCCGTCATTTACTATGTTACTATGTTCTCCAAGTTCCTTTAATACTCATGAACGTATCCCATCCAGCCCCATCGCTTTGTGTACTTTTAGTTTAGTTAGTTCCTCATGAACACAATCATGAAAATCTTTCAACATCCTCTTCACTTCTGTTCCTATTTGTGGGTATTTTTTGAGGTCCTGCTCCTGGCCCTTCATCTATGAAGACAGAACAAAAATATTTGTTCTGCAATTCCTCTTTATCCTCATCAGCTTCTACATATTCCTCCCCTTCACCCTTGAGTCTGACAATACCACTTTTGCACTTCCTCCTCTCACTCTTCATATCTGAAAAATGTCTTCTTCCCCCATTTTACTGCATTGGCTATTTTTTCTTCTATTTATATCTTTGCTTTCCTGACTAGTTTCCTAGCTTCTCTTTCCAAATATTGATGCTTCTCTTCCTTTTTCTGTATTCTCTTGTATTTTATGAAGGCCACCCTCTTTTTATTCACCTTTTCAGGTGCTTCTTTTGAGAACCATAGTGGCCTCCTTTTCTTATTTCATTTATTTACTTTCCTAACAAAAAGGTTTGTTGCCCTTAAAATATCCCTTGAAAGTTCTGCCCACTGCTTTTGTCTCCCAGCTGTTCCCATCCCGCTAACGACTCCTTTAGGTATTGTTCCATCTTGGCAAACTTTGTTTTTCTACTTTTGAATGGACTTTATCTGCCCTAGTCCTAATACTGAACCACACTATCTGGTATTCACTGGATGCAATATGATCTCCCACCATAATACCAGAAATACTTTCTCCATTGGTAAGCATCACGTCCATTATGACCTCTTCACATGTAGGTTTTGTTACCAGTTGCTGGAATAGTTCTCCCTGTACTTCTAGATGACACCACGGCAGGGATGTGCCAATCAACATTCAGCAAATTGAAATCGCCTATCAGTAGCACTTCTCCTTTCATGGCAATATTGCACATGTTTTCAATTAAATCTCTGCCCACTTATTCTGCCTGTGAAGGAGATCTGTAAACAGTATCACACCAATGCAAATGGATTCCCCATTCCCTCTTTCTAGTTTAACCTATAGTGCCTCTTCCTTCCCTTGTAAGCCCTGTATTCTGTAGCTCTTCCTCTCCTTCTTCCTACCCTAGCCTTTCTTAATAAATTATAGCCTGGTATAATAACATCCCAGTCCTGGTTCTCCATGAACCATGCCTCTGTAACCACCACTAAATCCAAGTCAGCCTCTTCCATTAAAGCCTCAACATCTGGTATCTTATTTCCCAAACAATGGACATTAGTACACACTGCTTTCCAGAAGTTGTCCATTTTACCCATTTCTACAGAGGTATTCAATGTTTTACTTACCTGAGTGCTTTTACTTACCTGGGGCTTTCTTCACCCATCTCCAATGAATCTAGTTTAAAGCCCTCTTTGGTAAGTTAGCCAGTCTGCTGCGGAAGTCACTTTGATCCTTCTTGGATAGATGGATGCCATCTCTGCCCAGCAACCCTTCGAAAATCATCCCATGGTCCAGGAAACTAAAACGCTCTCAATGACACCATCCACGCAGCCATGCATTCATCTCCAGGTTGCGAGCCTCTCAGCCTTGGCCTTTACCCTCAATTGGGATGATTGAAGAGAATACCACTTGCACGCCTTTCTGCTTCATCCTCTTTCCAAGAGCCATGAAGTCACTCTTGATACTCTTGGAGAGATACCTAGCAGTATCATTTGTGCTGACATGGATGAACGTTATCGGATAATAGTCAGTAGGTTTGATGAGTCTTGGCAAACTCTGTAACATGTTGAATTTTGGCACCTGGCAGACAGCACACCTCCCTGGAGATCAAGTTTGGTCAGCAAATGGATGCCTCAGTACCTCTCAGAAGAAAGTCACCAACCACCACTACCCCTCGCTTCCTTGTGATCACTGATTCTGCAACTTTGGGGTGCTTGAGCTCTGGTTCTTCCCGTTCCTGGACTGTTTTCACCACCTCCACTTCTAAGGCTACATACTAGTTCTTCAATTCAAGGGCTGGAGGAGTTGGATTGTCGATTCTGCAGGCTCTGGTGACTCACGTTGAACTCTCTTCATTCTGTAGCATATCATCTTCATAGTATCTGAATGTAACTCACCTTAAACTACTGGAAAGGCGTGAGCTAAATACTATTAAATAAATAAAATGTACTTCTCACTATTATGGGTGCTTCTCAGCCTCGCCACCTCTTCTTTGAGCTCCCCACTTGTTACATGAGGGCTTCAGCTTGCAGGCATTGTGCACATAAAACCAGTCCCTCAACTGGGATCGGGCTGTCTGGACAGAGGCAGACGCTGTAAGGGGGCAACAGCTTTGGCAACATGATTCTTCCCAGCCATAGTTCAGTTGTTGGAGCTTTGATACCTGTTGAAGGAAATGAGAAAGATCTACCAAAGTCCCTAACTTCTCCTCAGCTATCCTTTAAGAGAAAAAGCAGCTAGCCTCTTTTATGTGTGTTCTAACATCTCTCTTTTTACGTACCTGTTTGTAGTCCTGTTTGCTTGCTAAACAGTTATTACTTGATGCTACTAAATTCTGATATTATGTGTCTGAGGTATATTGTTTAATGTGTTCCCTTTGTAAAATTAACTAATCCAAGCCCCTTCAATAATATCAAATTGTTTACTTTTAGTAGATATGCAAATATGGAACCAGGGGTGGTGGAAGGCCTTTTTCTTTGGGGAGGGCCCATGGCCCACCCACTGACCCAAGCTCCACCCTAACTATTCCTCAAGCTCTGCCTGTGGGCAGAGACCTTCCTGTTCTGCCCGCAGAGATCCATTCTCATGTGGCAGACAGGAAGGGTCTTTGTCGCAATCGTGGCTTTTCTTCTGCCTGTGGGGGATGGAATCACCGCAGGCAGCCTACTGCCTGCTATGCTGCAATTTTTGGTTGGGCCAGGGCCCATGTGGGCAGAACATGAAGGGTCTTTGCCATGATCCTGATCGGTAGGCAGTAGGCTGCCTGCAGGAATCTCATCTCCCAAAGGCAGAAGAAGTAGAGAAGCCATGATCGTGGCAAATACCCTTTCTGTGCTGCCTGTGGGGAAGGGTCTATGCCACAATTGGAGCTTCTCTTTATTTTCTGCCCATGGGGAATGGGATCCCCACAGGCAACCTCTTGCTTGCCATGCTGCAATTTTTGGTTGGGCCAGGGCTCATGTGGTCTACCCCTTTCTGATGCCTATGTATGGATCTATTTACTTCCTAGATTTTCCCTACCAATCAATAAAAAAAATCTGTTATTCTTGTCAATAAGCTAATTGGTGAGTTTCCCTGTATAGCAAGAATTCTTACATAGGGTGGGCGGGAGCAGGGGTTGGAAGGGCTCTGACAGTTTCTCCTAATTCCCCAGACCCCTTTAGAGGAAATAAGATCTCAGAATCCTATTTACAGGCTCCTTTACTTCTCTCCAAAACCTTAAGAGATAACTTCCGCCTTATTTTGCAGCCTGACCACTAGCAGTAATACTATGAGAATACTACTAAAGGTCAAATGCCTCATTATGAACCTGGAATACTGATGGGACAAAAGCATCCCAGGATCACTCGTGCCTCCTACTAGACACCAGGAAACCCTTAGTAAGAGCCAGGGGAGTCCAGGTGGGGGTTAATTTGGATAATTTGAGGGTTAGCATTAAGGGGAGGAGTCCAGAGAAGGACCTAGAAGAGTGGAAAGAGTTGAAGACTGAAATTGGAAGGGGGCCAAGGGTTTTGTAGTTGCATTGGCCAATGGTAAAAGTGCCTTACTGATAGGGTAGATGTGCTTACCACCTCCCCTTCAGAAAGCAGTGAGTGCATCCATGCTTCTACAGCGGTGGGAGTGCATGGTAGCTTACTCTACAGTATGCTAGTTGCATGATGCTGTCCATGCCCATAACCCACCCATTCTTCAACCTTTGCTCCCCTTCTCCTACAGTAATCATTTAGTGCATCAATTAGCACATGCTACGTGTCACGCCTGTGCAGTAACCATTACAGTGGGAGTGAGATAACAGTTACCATGCACTAATTCACGTGCTAACCACTTCAATATTTTAGTAAACAGGTCCCTTAATAAACACATGAATCTGTGATTTCTTACTTTTTCTCTCTTGTTCCCTATTTGACTTTTGTAGTTGCACCTGAGCAGACTAAATAGATTCCTCCAGCCACAGGGGACAGTTGTGTCTCCACTGCCGAAAAAGATAGCACTCTAGTCTCAGCACTGAAGGGAAGGCTGGATTAGGGAGCTGAACAACTATTCTTTACTTTCAATGACAAGAGGAGAGCGGCTGAATTAAAGAAGATAGAGCACATAGCCAATCTGCTTTAGGCTCACTTACTCCCTCCTTTTTCCTGCCTACTGCCTGTGAGTGGAGAGGCAAGAACAGGGAGCAGATGGCTGCTCTCTGCAGTCTAAGATTCAGACAGGCTGGGATTTAGGCATAGACAACACAGATAATATAGACAACTGCCTCTGATGCCAAATTCTCCTAGGCACTGAGAAAGCGTAGTTACTCACATGTAACAGATGATCTCCAGGAACAGCAGGAATGTAGTCTTCACATATGGGTGACGTCGGTACCGACGGAGCCCATGTGGGAACGCTCCCCAGTGTCCAATAGGAAGGTTTTTGGGAGCACTCCACTGCACCTGTAAGACTGCCTTCCCACCTTCCCAGATCCCTCTCCTCAGATGAGTTTGTAGCTGAGAAAGGAATGTAAATGAAACCTTTCAACTCCTAGGGGAGGAGGGTGGGTTGTGAAGACTAAATTCTTGCTGTTCCCGGAGAGAACTACGCTATCTCCAGAAACAAGCAGGAATGTAGTCTTCACATATGGGACTCCCTAGCTCCAAGATGCCAGATGAAGTGACCTCAGAACCGATGGAGTTTTGCCTCAGAATAGGCTTGAGAGGTAATGGATCCTACATGGATTTCTGGTATCATCAAAGTCCGAGACGGAGGGTAAGAGTTGAATCTAAGTCTGAAAGAGGTGCTGGAGTACAGCTTGACCAAATATGGCATCCTGGCGAGAGTCCTTGTCCAGACAATAATGGGCAGTGAAGATATGAATGGAAGACCTTGTTGCTGCCTTGCAAATTTCATCAATAACTATCAAGCATAGGTTTGCCATCGAGGTGGCCATGGAGTGAACATTATGAGCAGTGACATGCCCTTCCAGGGCGAGTCCTGCTTTGTCATAGGCAAATGAAATGCAGTCCACTATCCATCTGTACAGCGTACTTTTAGATACAGGTGGCTAGGATCAAAGGAGATGAACAATTGTGAAACTTTATGATGACCCTGAGTCCTCTGGAGATAAAAAGCCAATGCACGCTTGCAGTCAAGAGTGTGCAGAGTTGCTTCTGCTTGAGATGCATTCAGTTTAGGAAAGAAGACTGGAAGGTAAATCGACTGGTTTAAATGGAAAGGAGACACCACATTTGGCATAAAGTGTGGGTGAGTCCGAAGGACGACCTTGTCATGGTGGAAGTGTGTACAGGGGGGTTCCACTACTAATGAGTCTAGCTGAAGTGAGGGCAATGAGGAAGAATACCTTCCAAGACAGGAGCTTTAGGGAGATCCTGGCCAATGCTTCAAAGGGAGGCTTAAGAAACTGCACTAGGATGATGTTGAGGTCCCAAGCCACCGGTGGTGGCTTGATGGGCGGCTTGGACAACAGGAGACTTCTCAAGAAACATGCTACTAGAGTATGTGAGGAGATGGGCTGTCCATCTAGTAGGTGGTGAGAGGCCGCAAAGACACTGATATGGACTCTCACTGAGTTGGTCTTTAGACCTGTTGAGGACAGATGGAGGAGATACTGGAGGAGGTTAAGGAAATCCTACTCGCTTCCTTTATCTTTCTGGGAATACCAAATGGAGTATCTATGCCACCTGAAAGCATATGAACGTCTGGTGGAGGGCCTTCTGGAAGCGAATATGATTTCCTTAACCTCTTATGGAAGATCAATGCCCTGCAATGCTATTCTCTCAGCAGCCAAGCTGTGAGGCAGAGAGACTGTGGATTGGGATGGAGCAGTAAGCCATTGTCCTGGGAGAGATCAGGCACAGATCCCAATCGGGGAGGCTGAGTTTGAGTCAGATGTAGTAGCAGTAGAAACCATGGTTGCCGTGGCCAGTGAGGGGCTATGAGAATCATGGAGCCCTTGTCGGACTGAAGCTTGAAAAGCATCTTTGGAATGAGGGGTATGGGAGGGAAAGCATACATCAGACTCTGACCCCAGTGTAGATGAAAGGCATCCACCTGTTGGTTGCTGGATCTTGGAGTCCTTGTGCAGAAGCGAAGAGGTTTGGCATTCTGAGGAGTAGCAAACAGATCTATGTATGGAGTTCCCCAGGTCTGGAAGATGTAGGAGGCTATGTCCAGATGGAGAGACTATTTGTGGGGAAGAAGGATGCAACTCAGCTTGTTTGCCAAGACATTGAGCTCCCCCAGGAGATACACTGCTCGTAGGTGTATTTGACAAGAGATGGCAAAAGACCATAGGTGAAGAGTTTCCTCACAGACAGCCAATGAGCCTGTTCCTCCCTATTTGTTCACATTGAGCATGACTACCTGATTGTCTGTTCTGACTAGGACTTGTTGTGCCCTGATGTGGTGTTGAAACACTCAGAGGGCATTCAAGATGGCATGAAGTTCCAACAGATTTATTTGGAGGTGTGATTCATGCATTGTCCAGAGCCCCTGTGTAGACAGGTCGCCCAGGTGTGCTCCCCAACCCAACTTGGAGGCATCCGTCATCAGGATGCATTGAAGTGGAGGCATCTGAAAAGGTGACCTATGAGCAGATATTCTGGAGAACACCACCACTGAAGGGATGTTGATAGTAGGGCAGTGATTTGATCCTGTCCCTTAGATGGTCTGAGGCCTGTGTCCATTGGGAGGCAAGAGTCCATATGTAAGCAAGCATAGGGAACGACATGTACTGCAGAGGCCATGTGCCCCAGGAGTTGTAGCATTTCGCGGGCAGTCAGATGGTCCCGTTGGAGCATCTGGGATGCTAGTTTGATTAGACAGGTACAGCAGAGCAGGGGCAGGAATGCCCTGGACTGTTGAGTGTCCAGCAGAGCTCCAATGAACTCTAACTTTTGAGTTGGAGCGAGCTGAAATTTTGGGAAGTTTATGACAAATCCCAAGTGTTGTAGTACTGTGATGGTACAATGCAAGAAAAGTTGCACTTCTAGTGAGGTGTCTGCTTTTATGAGCTAGTCGTCTAAGTAAGGGAAGACGAATATCCCCAGTGACTTTAAATAGGCAGTTATGACCACCATGCACTTTGTGAAGATTCTTGAGGCAGAGGCGAGTCTGAAGGGAAGTACTCTGTATTGATAATGTGTTCCCTGAAAGGTGAAGAGTAGCTATTTCTGTGTCCTGGATGAATGAGGATATGTGTATATGCTTCTTATAGATCTAGAGAATAGAGCCAGCCCTGACTCTGGAGTTAGGGAAGAAGAGTCCCAAGGGAGATCATCATGAACTTTTCTTGGTCTAGAAACTTGTTGAGGTTTCTGAGGTCCAGAATGGGCCTGTATCCTCCAGTTTTCATTAGAATGAGAAAGTACAGGGAGAAGAAGCTCATTCCCTGTTGAGATGGCTGGACCTTCTCTATGGCACCCTGGATCAGAAGAGAAGATACCTCATCCTGTAGGAGAGTAGTGAGAGGGGACTGTGTTTGAAATTCATCATGAAAGTGAATTGGGACAGAGTTTGCAGATGAAGTCTGTACCCTTCCTGGACTATATTTAGTATCCACTGCTCTGAGGTGATGAGGTACCATCTGTGGGCATAGTGACACAGTTTGCCTGCTATATGGAGGGGATGGGGGACCTCCAGAGGCAGAATAGCAATGTTATCTAGAAAAGAGCCAAAAACTAGGTTTAGACTGTGGCTGTGCAGCTGGCTGAGGTTTAGCCCCATGTGGCTTCTGCGGCTTAGGAGTTTGTTGCCTCTTCTGTGGTGCTTGGGTCTGGAAGTGAGAGGCAGGAGGATAAGTAGAATTTCTTCTTATTATTGTAGAAAGACTTCCTTGCAGTTGCCTTTTTTCTAACAGGGTCAGCTGTTGTTCTAGACAGTCTCTTTAGAGTAGTGTTTTCTGACTCTAATTGAGAGACCTTATCTTGCCAGTCTTTGCCAAAAAGGTTTTCACCTGTGCAAAGTATGTTAAGAACATAAGAACATACGACATGCCATACTGGGTCAGACCGAGGTCCATCAAGCCCAGTATCCTGTTTCCAACAGTGGCCAATCTAGGTTATACGTACCTAGCAATATCCCCAAAGACACAGGTTCCACAATGCTTGTACTGGGTAAAGCATTGAAATCCTGGGTCCCTTTTTAATAGTGGTTTATGGACCTTTCCTCCAGGAACTTGTCCAAACCTTTTTTAAACCCAGCTATACTAACAGCCCTTACTGCATCCTCCGGTAACAGATTCCAGAGTTTGATTACACGTTGAGTGAAAAAATATTTTCTCTTATTTGTCTGAAATAGTTTACCCTGTAGCTTCATTACATGTCCCCTAGTCTTTCTATACTCTGATAGCGTAAACAATTGATCCACGTTTATCCGTTCCACTCCATTCATTAATTTATAGACCTCTATCATATCTCCCCTCAGCCGTCTCTTCTCCAGGCTAAAGAGCCCTAACCTTCTTAGCCTCTCTTCATAGGAGTAGCCTTCCATCCCCTTCACCAATTTGGTGGCTCTTCTCTGTACTTTTTCTAATAACGCTATGTCCTTTTTAAGATACGGTGACCAGAATTGCACACAATATTCAAGGTGCGGTCGTACCATGGAGCGATACAGAGGCATTATAATATCCTTTGTTTTGTTCTCCATCCCTTTCCTTATGATACCTAGCATTCTATTTGCTTTCTTGGCTGCCGCTGCACACTGGGCGGAGGGTTTTAACATGTTATCCACAATGACTCCTAAATCTTTTTCCTGGGTGGTGGTTTCTAATGTGGAGCCTTGCATCGTGTAACTATAGTGTGGGTTGTTCTTTCCTAACTTTGCATAACTTTGCACTTGTCCACATTAAATTTCATCTGCCATTTGGATGCCCAGTCTTCCAATTTATCCAGATCCTCCTGCAGTTTTCCACAATCCTCTTGGGTTTTAACAACTTTAAACAGTTTTGTGTCATCTGCAAATTTGATAATCTCACTAGTTATTCCCTTTTCCAGGTCATTTATGAATATGTCAAAAAGCAGCGGACCCAGTACAGATCCCTGGGGTACTCCACTATTCACCTTTTTCCATTGGGATATTGGAATGTTGCCCAACTTATCTTGAACCCACTGTTCAAGATCTGAGGCTTGAAGCCATGCACGTCTGCGTGCATTGATGCATATTGTTGAGGCCCTGCTTGTGCATTCAAAAGCATCAAAGGTGGCTCTGTTAACAAACTTTGATACATTCTGGCTATGCTTGATTACTACTAAGCATTTATAAAGCGCTACCAGGTGCACGCAGCACTGTACAATGAAAACACAAAAAGACAGTCCCTGCTCAAAAGAGCTTACAATCTAACAAGACAAAGCAAGAAAAGGAGTAGAAAAAAGATAAGAACAAGGGCAAAGAGACAAGAGCAGGCGAGACAGGACAAAGGAAAGAGGTAAGAACAAGTGTAAAAGGAAGAAAGATAGGTGAAATAAAAGAGGGGAAGGAAGGAGAACAGCAAAATGATAAGGCGGTATATAAATACCATTAAATAAATAAATAAAATCAAGAGCCAAAGGCAGAGGCAGAAAGATGAGCTTTTAACTTGAGTTTGAAAAGGGGCAAAGAAGATTAGGCAAGGTAGACTGCTCTCTTATCATCTGGAAGAAGTGGGGCAAAGGCTTCAAGATCCCTGGATACCTCTTTGAGGAACATTCCCATTTAGAGGATATAGGAGTTAATCCTAGCAGACAGCATGGAAGCCTAGAAGCATCAATGCCCAAAGGCAGCGAGGGTTCTCGATTTTCTACCTGTGGTTTCTGGAAGCCCGGGCATTCCGGTACTCCATACATGGTATTGAGGCATCAACCGTGAGGGGAGTATCCCATATACGGAGCATGAAATCATGAAGGATGCGGTGTGCCGGTAGAGTGGTTGCCTCTTGAGGTGCTGTTGGGTATTGGAGGATCTCCAACTTCTTTGCCCTTGGCTCCTTCTCCAATGTTATCATGATGGAAAGACCCTTGGCTAGGTCTTGAATGAATTCTGAGAAAGATATGTCCTCCGGAGGTGACATGCGGCGCTGTTGTGGTGGAGAGGGTTCTGAAGGAAGGTCCCTGGGCCCACAGGAATCATGTGATTCTGCATCAGAGATGCTGGAATTGGAATCGGGGGACTCAAAGTACCGACGCATATGGTGTTCACCCGAAGTTCAATGCCAGTACTGGTGTTCCGAGGTATCGGCCACAGTGAGGCATTTGGATTGGGAACCGGTATCAGTGATGGTTTCCAGGGAGGGAATGGGTGACAGCGATGTTGACACCATGTGCATGAGCCCTGATGTCATGGCTGCAACTGGTATCAAGGTCGGTACCGATACCAGTACTGGTGGACTGGTGCCTGGAGCCAATGATTTGATAGGTACCGAGGCTGCCAGGAGAGCTGCTAAGCTCCACTCGATGGCCAGTATGCAGTGGCCCATAAAGGTTGCCGATATCTGGGTATCGGTTGCGAGTGTTTGCGCTACTGTTCCAGAGCATGGCATCAGTAGCTCTCCGGAGGTCAAGGCCTTGGGAGCATCCTGGAGCCCTTCTGTGTCTTTGGAGGACAAAGCCTCCCACCAGGTCTATTTGGCAGACCGATCCACTTCCAATGTAATGCCCGAGGGATCTCGATGCCTTGAGTGAGATCTACCTCTGGAGGTTTTGTCTTGCTTCGAATAACTTAGCCCCTAGCCTCTCGTGGCCTTCCCCTCCTGTTCTGCCTACAGGAGATAAGATCTCCCGCAGGCAGAAGAGAAGGGATTGGCTGCGATCGTGGCAGACTCCTGTCTGCCCGCGGGAAATCAGAACCCTGTGGGCAGGAGGAGAAGGCTGCCCCGATCGCAGCAAAAACTCCTCCTGTCTGCCTGCAGTAGATCAGATTCCCACAGGCAGACATAAAAAATCTTTAGCACAACTGTGGCAGCCTTCCCCTCCTGCCCATGGGGATTCGATCTCCTACGGGCAGACAGAAGGAGTCTCCTGCAATCATAGCTGCTCTCTCTGCTGGCAGGCAAAATTTTGGTGGGGCCAGGGCCCATGTGGCCCACCCTGTTCAAACGCCTATGGGGGAGAGTTAGTAAAAGACTAGGAAATAAGAGGCTAGGGAAGAATGGACTTGGGAGGATTGGGGTGAGGGAAAGAGATGGAAAGCTATAGCTACAGTAGAAACAGTAAAAAGAATGAAATTGAGGAGTGGTTAAGAAGAAGTGAAATCTGGATAGAGAAGCGGTAAAATAAATGGAAGAAAACTTAAACAAAGATCAGTGTTAAAAACTGATATAAGGAAGGAAGTGAAAACAGGAAGAGAGAGTAGAAATGGCAAATGGAGAGGAGACCATCAAAAGAGAGTTAAGAGAAGACAGAGGAAAATAAAAGCCAGAGACTGGGACCAACACCATTAGAAAAATAAAATAACCTGACAACAAAGGGAGAAAAAAATATTTTCTATTTTATAACTAGAAAATGTTGGTATTTGGAAAGTACATCTGCCAGGAGTCAGGATTGGTGTTGGACATGGCTGGAACCTAGCCCAAGGCAAAAATCTGAGAAGAGACCCTAAAATCCGCTAGCAAGCTGTGCCTTTTTCAGTCTCAGACAGATCTAAGGCCCTCTCTGGCTTGGGTGCCCAGGGCAATTGCACTGGTTGCTTCCATCTTAATGCCAATCCTGACATCTTGATACCGCTTTGATTGAAGGATAAGGTGGTATAGAAAACTGGATAAATAAAATAAATAAATAAATCTGCTGTCTTTTATTTTGTACAATATAGGTGGAAATGCATTTCTTTCTGTTTCTCTGGTGTTACACTGCATGCAGTGTTCGGCTTTCTGAGGATTTGGTTTAATTTTTGTCTACATTTATTTATTTTATTTAGCTGTATTTATATCCCACTTTTCACTGGGTCAAAGCGGTCAACTGGGGGATACATTTAACATGAGGGGATATGAGACACATACGCTAATACTTACAGGGAAAATGGGCAATGGAGGGTTAAGTGGCTTGCCCAAGACCACAAGGAGTACCTATAGAACTAGAAATCCCAGTCCCTCCAGCCTGAGATTGTTGTCCTCAGGTGGGACTTGAACCCCTGGCCCTCCAGCCTGAAGTACCTTGTCCTAACCACTAGACCACTCCTCCCTACATACTTTTATTTTCACTATGTGGTCACTTATTGGCGAAGGCCTATCTGTAGTGTGTGTGTGTGTGTGTGTGTATGTGTATTTGTGTGTGTGATCAAGACTGGGTATTCTATTAGCATGGAATCTCTGTTTAAGAATATATAGTAATCTGGCTTGTTCAGTTTTCCTAATAGATTTATTGATGTTTTAGGGCCCTCTGCAATATTTATGGTGCTGACGTTTTCTAGGTAGGGTCCTTGAAGGAGCTTGAAGGTTGTTAGGAGAATTTTATATCTAATTCGGCTGTTTATAGGAAGCCAATGTAGTTCTAGCAGTATAGGGGTTACATGGTCTACTAGGCGGGCTTTAGTAACTATTTTTGCACAGATGTTCTGGGCTCTTTGTAATAGGTAGGTATTTTTTTGTGGTAGGCCAATTAGGAGACTATTAAAATAGTCAAAGAGGGGGGTGATGAGTGTATTAACAACTGATCTAAAGTCATGTGTGTCAAGAAGGGGCCTTAGGTGTTGTATGGTTTTGAGTTTGTAGAATATGGTTTTTACTGTCTGCTTTATGTGTGGTAGCATGGTGAGTGTATGATCAATTATTACACCTAGGTATTTTACCTCTTTTTTAACAGGTATAGTTGTATTGTTGAGATTGATGTTGGATAAGTGTCCTCAGTCACGGGTGATCTTGTTACGAACATTGCTTCCGTTTTTTTGAGGTTGATGCTGAGGTAGTTAGTTTCCATCCAAGAGGTGGTCTCAGCCATGCATTCGGATAGGTTGTCGTAAGTAGGGTATTTGGTGGTTATGGGGAGAGCGAGCATGATGTCGTCAGCATAGATAAAGTGACTAATCCTGTGTTTTCTAAATATTTTTGTAATGGGTTGTAGGTACAGGTTAAAAAGGAGGGAAGAAAGGGCTGATCCCTGGGGTATTCCTAAGGAATGGAAAATAAAACAAAAGATATTATAATGCCTCTATATCGTTCCATGGTGAGACCGCACCTTGAATATTGTGTGCAATTCTGGTCGCCGTATCTTAAAAAGGATATAGCGATTTTAGAAAAGGTACAGAGAAGAGCCACCAAAATTGTAAAGGGGATGGAAGGATACTCCTATGAAGAAAGGCTAAAAAGGTTAGGGCTCTTTAACCTGGAAAAGAGACGGCTGAGGGGAGATATGATAGAAGTCTATAAATTAATGAACGGAGTGGAACGGGTAAACGTAGATCGATTGTTTACCTTATCAGAATATAGAAAGACTAGGGGACATGCAATGAAGCTACAGGGTAAACTATTTAAGACAAATAAAAGAAAATATTTTTTCACTCAACGTGTAATCAAACTCTGGAATTTGTTACCGGAGGATGTAGTAAAGGCTGTTAGTGTAGCTGGGTTTAAAAAAGGTTTGGACAAGTTCCTGGAGGAAAGGTCCATAAACCATTATTAAGAAGTGACCGAAGATATCAATGCTTGACCCAGTACAAGCATTGTGGAACTTGTGTCTCTTGGGGAAACTGCTAGGTATATATGACCTAGATTGGCCACTGTTGGAAACAGAATACTGGGCTTGATGGACCTTGGTCTGACCCAGTATGGCATATCTTATGTTCTTATGTATGTTCTTGTGTGAGTTTTGGAAGTTACTACTGGCCCTGGTAGATTTGCTCTTGATCCTGAATAACTTTTTTGTATTAATTCCAGGGCCGGTCCACCCATCAGGCAATCTAGGCAATCGTTTCTGGGGGTTGGCAGAGAGTAGGGCATTCAAAGTTAAACAAAAACCTCTGACAGCCAGGAGGGCATATGGTTTAAGATTTGCTTAGGGCACCAACAGTGTAGTTACTCACCTGTAGCAGTTGTTCTCCAAGAACAGCAAGAATCAGTCCTCACATATGGGTGGTGTCAGCAACGATGGAGGCCAGGCGGTAATCTATCCCAGCTTTCAAAGAAAGCCTTTGGGAGATCAACCACACATGCATGGTCACCTTCCTGCCCAAGGGAGCCATTTTCCCTCAGCATAATGACATAGCTTAATAAAGCCCAAAAAGAAAAACAATTCCACGGGGAGGAGAGAGGGTTGTGAGGACTGATTCCTGCTGTTCCTGGAGAATACCTGCTAAGGTGAGTAACTAAGCTTTCTCCAGGAACAAGCAGAAATCCTCACATATGGGTCTTCCTAGCTACAGGCTACCGAAAGACCTGTAAAAAGCCACGGGCAACTCAAAAATCAAATTGTGAATGGCAGCTGAAAGATGCTGATGAGCCTCAAGCATCGGGGTGCAACTCCAGCATCTGCAAACGAATCGACTCTCCGGTAGCCGGGATATACAGAAGTGCCGGAGGGAAGGAATTGCATTAGTCCCCAAAGAGATGCCAAAGAATGGCCTGGCCGAAGGTGTTGTCATGCCGGGAGGCCTCTTTGAGGCAGTAGTGAGCTGCGAAGGTATGGACGGAGGACCAGGTGGCTGCTCAGCACATCTCCAGCAGGGAGATGGAGTGTAGGTTAGCCACAGAGGCTGCCACAGCCTGAATATTATGGGCTGTCACATGACGCTCCAGGGAAAGGCCAGCCTGTCCATAGGTGAAGGAAATGTAGTCAGCCATCCTGGTGGAAAGGGTGTGCTTAGAGACTGCCACGCCAAGTCTGTTGGGGTCATAAGAAACAAACAGTTGAGAAGAGCGGCAATGAGCCTTCGTCCAATCAAGGTAGAAAGCCAAAGCCTACTTAAAATCCAAGGGATGAAGAGAGGCTTCCACCCTGCTTGAGTGCGGCCTTAGAAAGAAGGTGGGAAGAACCACATCCTGGTTGAGGTGGAAGAGAGAAACCACCTTAGGAAGAAACTTGGAGTGCGTGCAGAGAACCACCCTGTTCCTATGAAACCTAGTGTAAGGGACATGAGCTACCAGTGCTTGCAGTTCACTAACCCTGCATGCTGACGTGAGTGCCACTAGGAAGACAACCTTCCACAAAAGGTACTTGAGATGGTAGGAAGCCAGTGTTTCAAAAGGAAGGCCAATGAGCTTATCAAGAACCATGTTAAGGTCCCAGGCCACCATGAAAGCAATAGGCCCCGCATGAAGCAACTAATGAGAGGATGAACTAACAGGGAACGCCCGTCTACTGCATGATGGTAGGCCATCAGGGCACTCAGGTGCACCCTGATGGAATTAGACTTCAATCCAGCCTGGGAGAGGTGCAGAAGGTACTGCAGAATCATCTGAATGGGACAGGAGAAAAGATTGAAACCTCTATCCGCACTACAGACCGAGAACCTGCACCATTTGAAGGCATATGCTTGCCTAGTGGAATCCTTACAGGAAGCGAGGAGAATGTCCTCAGTGTCCCTAGGCAAGTGCTGCTGAGTGCAGGCTATTCTTTCAGCATCCACGCTGTCAGAGTTAACGGATTGAGAATGGCATGCAGGAGGGTCTCATCATGCTGAGATATCAGATCCGGGGCTCAACCAAGAGGAACGGGCACTGTCTGAGAAAGGCAGAGCAGCAGTGGATACCACGGCTGCCGGGGCCGAAGCAGGGCAATAAGGATCTGTGGCTCTGTCCGTCTGGACCTTGAAGAGGGTCTTGGCCACTAGGGGCATGGGCAGGTAGGCATACAGCAGGCTCTTGCCCCAGTGGAGGAGAAATGCATCAGCCACGAGGCAGTTCTGGCAAGAAATCCTAGAGCAAAACTTTGGCAGCTGAGCATTGTGTGGGCTGGTGAAGAGGTCCACTGCCGGGGTGTCCCAATTCTGGAAGATATCCCATGCTACCGAGGGGCTGAGGGTCCACTCGTGAGGCTGCAGCACCCTGCTGAGCCTGTCCACCAGGACGTCTTCCTGCCCCGGAAGGTAGATGGCCTAGAGGAGCATACCCTGCCAGTTAAAATTCCAGAGTCTGATTACCTCCCAGTAGAGGACTCCGTACCACCCTGTTTGTTGATATAGAACATTGCCACCTGATTGTCCATTTGAACTGGGACAACCTGATTCGCTGGCTAGTGCAGGGCATTCACAACTGCTCAGAGAGTGTGGAAGTTGATTTGGAGCTGGTTCTCCTCCTGTGATCAGACCTTGGGACTGGAAACCATTCTAATGTGCTCCCCAGCTGAATTTGGAGGCATCCATGGTGGGACCTGCTGATGCATGGGATCCTGAAAGGGGAGCCCTGCCAGAAGATTGCGTGACCGTTGCCAACAGGGAAGGGAGCGGGAGAGCAGTGGGGTGACCTGTACCCTCCAGAGAGTCCACTGGGCCCAATGCATGTGGAGATGGGCTGAGGGTGTAACATGGACTGTCGAGGCCATGTGCCCCAAGAGGTGGAGCATCTGCTGAGCCGATAGAATTGAAGAGGATTGGACCTCCTCTGCCAAGATGGAGAGATGCTAAGTTCTGTTGGGCAGAAGAAAGGCCCGGACCTGAGTGGTATTGAGGAGACAAGGGTAATAAACTCCAGGTGCTGGGCAGACTGTAGGTGGGATTTGAGATAGTTTACCATGAAACCCAAGGTCTCCAGGAGCTGGATGGTGTGACATAGGGCTTATCAGTTCTCGTTTGTGGACTCTCCCTTTATTGGTCCAGCAGGAGGAAGGCAGCAACCACTGCCAGGCACTTTGTGAATTCCCTGGAAGTGGATGCCAGGCCAAACGGGAGGACCCAGCCTCCGAGGACAAAGCGGTTGTCGGAGCAAGGGGTGAATCAACATAGCCAGTCTCCCTGGCAGAGATAAATCAACAACATTTCAAGGGATACCGCCCTGAACCTCTCCTTTACTAAGAAGCAGTTGAGATCTCGTAGGTCAAGAATGGGTCATACCCCACTCATCTTCTTGGTAACCAAGAAGTAGTGTGAGTAGAACCCTGTGCCCCTTTGAGGCAATGGGACGAGCTCCACCGCCCTGTCGGTGAGAAGAGCCATGAGCTCCCTTTGAAGGAGGTCCTGACAGGTGGAATCCAGAGGAAGTTCCCCTGGGAAGAATGAGGGGCGCACCTGGTGGAAGTGAAGGAGGTAGCCCTCCTTTGCCACCTGAAGTACCCAGGTGTCGGTGGTAATGCTGGGCAAGTAGTGGGCAAAAAATATAAGACGCCCCCCTATGTGCTGTAGTTCCTAACCTCCAGTGAGAAGAGGGGCTATGCCCCGGAAGTCAAGCCCCCCCCCCCCCGAAGGCTGTAGCACAGGTGCTGTTTGGGGTTTGGGGGCTTTAGACCTATGGGGGTCCTGCCCCTGGCTGACAGCCCCTGCACGGGAGAGCTTGATAGGCCTGATGTTAGGGGTAAGTTCCACTGGGCCTGATGTCAGGGGTAAGTTCCACTGGGACCGACGCATGTGGAGATGGGCTAAGGGTGTAACATGCCCCAAGAGGCAGAGTATCCACTGAGCCGAGACAATCTTCTTTTTTGGGTAGAAGGACCTTTTCCCCAAAGTCTTCAATGAGACAGCTCGGTCTCCAACTCGGTGGCCTTGTCCTTCATGGGCTTGCCAAAGAGATTCTCCCCCCCAGCAGGGGACATTGACCAACTTGTCCTGAACCCATTGCTCAAGGTCTGAATCCACTGCTCTAGGTCTGAGGAGTGTAGCCATGCCAGGCAGCGGGCAGTAATGCTCACTGCAGCCACTCTAGCCACAGACTCAAAGCCATCATAGCTGCTCGAGTTACATACTTGGAGCACTTCTTGACCATGGTCACCAGGCTCCGGAAGTGCTGGAGGTGATCATTGGACAGCCCAGCTGAGAAGCCGGTGAGCTCCTTCACCAGATTTCTCAAATATATTCCCATGTACTGGTAAACCTGTATAAAGACCATGAGCATCGAGCTTGGAAACACCTCTTGACAAACCCATCCATTGCGCGGGCCTCTCGACTCAAGGGCACCAAGGAGTGCATCTTTTGATTCTTCATCCGGTGCATGGCCGACTCTACCACCATGGAGTTGTGTGGTAGTTGGGTTTTTTTCAAAGCCGGGGGCTCTTGCGGACCTGATACATGGAATGGAGCCTCTTGCTCACAATGGGAATTATAACCAGGGCTTCCCGCATCCTGAAAAGGAGGCACTCCAAGATGGGAGGCATCGGCACCGTTATGGCCTCCATGGGAGGAGAATCATACTGAAGTATGTCCAGGTCCTCTGCCTGAGGCTGCTCTTCTGCCTCAGTGGTGAAGGCGAGGGCCTTGCCCATGTCCTGGACAAAGTCCAGGAAGGAAAGGCCCTCTGCGGGCACCTCCAATGCTCCTGAGGAGGAGAGGAGTCAGATGGAAGGTCCGGATGCCGAGCAGTTTCGAGGGACTTGTCATCTGTCTCCCATTCCAAATTGGAATGGAGCTTAAAGTGCAGGTGGGAATTGCTCCAGTATGCAGTCGGGGGCAAGGATGGCAAATGTGGATCCTGGCAGTCCGACCCTGATGCACTGGGTGGAGAAACCCTAGGTTTGGACCAAAACTGGGATCGGTCATTGGAATCGACCCACAGGACATGTCGTTCTGGGGCAAGCTGGATCTCCTCTGGCAAGGCCCTCGTAATGGAGGGGCCCATCACCGGCCCCAAGAAACCAGAGGTAACCGAAACTGAGGTCTTCTGAATTGCCAGGAAGGCAGCCAGGCTGCTTTCCAGTGACTCCATTCTGGCCTTGAGGCCTGAAGGCTCCGCAGCCACCGGTGCAGGCACTGAGGGTATCAGTCCCAACGGCAGTTCCCTCAGTGGGGATTCACTGATGGTGATCACCTCAGCAGCCCGAGGGCAATCCTCTGAGGGGATGGGAACCACTTCCCGCTGAGATAGCTTTGAGGGCTGTTCCCGGCCCTCACCCTCGGAACCCCATCGAGGGCTGCATTGCCAGTGTTCACAGGTATTACCCACAGTACCGACATCACCCTCCAATGAGGACTTAGATGAAGTCCGTTCCTTCTGGGGACCACATTCCACTGACGGTCACCAGTCTGATACTCCGCGACCTCGGGACTCCGAGAGAGCTTGATGGTCGCCGGGGTCCAAGTTCTCTGCGGCTGCCCCCGAAGGCACCGATTCTAAAGCTGATGACGGATCCAAGGCTGAAGTTTGGGGCCAAACAGAGTCTCCTTATGCCTTTCATGATTCTTATGCCCCTTGCTCATCATCTGAAGACAGAGCAGGCAAGAGGAGGCGTCATGATCGGCCCGAGGCATTGAAGGCAGCAATTGTGGTGCTCTGTGATGTACATGATCCTGCCACAATCAGTACACTTCTTAAAACCACTAATCAAACACATAGCAGGAAAAACGGCCCCCGCGAGGTCAAACTCCAATGTCCTGATTAGTAAGGTGCGAGAAAAATCCCGTGCACCGAAAGAGAAAAAAGTACCTGAGAAAAATGTGACACTGAGGTACCAATGATTCCTGGACCATGAGAAGGTGACAGTATGCGACTGAGAAAAAGAGCGAGAAGAACCAAAGAATTTACCAGAAACAAACAACCCTCTGGTGGGCTCCACAGAAAAAAAAAAGACTGAGGGAAAATGACTCCTTTGGGCGGAAAGGTGACAACGCATGCGTGGTTGATCTTCCAAAGGCTTTCTTTGAAAGCAGGGGAGAGATTACCACATGGGCTCCGTCGGTGCCAACATCACCTATATGTGAGGACTGATTTCCTGCTTGTTCCCGGAGAAACTGAATCAACTCTGGGGCTCACCCTGATTAATTCATAATATACTTGGTATTGAGAGGGATTTTTTCTCGTATTGTAAGTTTTATGTGGATGGTTCTAGTTCTGCTCTGCACAGATTGTTGGGGAAGGGGTCAGGAGGCAGGGTTCAGTGGATGCAGAATATATGTTTGGATTTAATGCCATATAGGAGAGCATATGTGTGTTGAAGGGGACTGTGGTTGAATAGATGTTGAAGAGTCCAACCTCTTGTATCCCTCCCTCGACGTTAAAGCCTGCACTGTTCTCTCTGCAATTATTTTTATGGGCGGAGCAGGGGATGAGGTGGGGCAAGGGTGGGCATGGGCAGAGCATGGCTAGCCACAGGTGACGGGGTTTTCTCTTTCAAAACGTTGACAACCCAATGCAGGAATGAGACAAGGACAGAAACCGGTAGTCCTTGAGCCAGGAGCAGTGCAGGGACTAGGCAATTGTCAAGAGCAAGAATTTCTTTCACCAGGAGTAGGACTGGAGAAAGAAGTAAGTGCAACTGATGAACAATGCAGTAATGCACTACCTAAGGAGCTGGGTAGCAGTTAGACACAGATCAGGCCTATCAAAAAACTGTTGAACCAGCAAGGGCATGTCTGGCTGAGTTTCATGATATATGGTGTCCAATTGGACATACCTCTTGCTGGTTCAATTGGCTCCTCAGAGGCAGATTTCTCCTTCCACTGCCTCTGGGTTATCTTTCTTGGGTGTCAGCTTAGACTATATGTGGTCCCCAACCACAAGTCACCAGCCTGTAGCCCACAGGGTTGTGAGTTTGATCTTTAACAAGCCTGACACATTGCCTGTTCTGCAGGAGTAAAAAATCCTGCATAACATTCAGTATGGGACCTGCCATTTTCTGCACGTGACAGGCCCTGCACCTCACCATTGCACAGATTTCCATTATACTAAGAAGTATGTGCATGATGTGGGGCAGAATGGCCATGAAGACTGTTAATGCATGAAGACTGGCAGGCCCCATACTGGATTTTATGAATGGAGTTGCTGCTGCTCCCAGAGTGGTGTTACTGAACATAACATACCCACCCTCAGGCACACTCACAATGATCTTAAATTACATGGTATCTTGCATTACGATTCCAACTTCAATATAAACTGTAAATAGTTTACAACAACCACTGTTGATCTGTAAGCGAGCTTCAGGCCCTGGTCTGTGACAGGCCTTACACCAGGATTTACAGGAACAGGGTAGTCCTCAGGACTCATCCAAAGTTCCTCCCTAAGGTTGTCTCCTCTTTCCACCTCAATCAGGAGGTGGTTCTTCCAACATTCTTCCCTAGGCCTCATGCTAGCCAGGCTGAAGTAGTCCTGCATACCCTGGACTGTAGGAGGGCCTTATCCTTCTACCTTGACCGTACGCAGGGGCATAGAAGGGCTACTCAGCTCTTTGTATCTTTTGACCCCAATAAGTTGGGGTTGGCTGTGTCCAAGCGTACGTTGTCCATCTGGGTGGCTGACTGTATCACCTGGGTTTATAAGGCGGATGATCATCCTTTGCAGGGTAGGGTCACGGCCCATCGTGTCAGGACAATGGCTGCCTCAGTGGCTCATCTCTGCTCTGTGCCCTTGGTAGACATCTGCAAGGCTGCAACTTGGTCTTCAAGCCAGACTTTTGCAGCCCATTACTGCCTGGAGAGGGAGTCCCGTAGGGACAGTGCTTTTGGCCAGGCAGTACTCCGGAATCTCTTTGAGGTATAGGCAACTCCTGCCCTCTGTTGGGCTACTGGTAGAGGTTGTGTCCTTGAAAAGCCTTTCTTTGCTGCTGAGACTAGAGGGAGTTCTCTTGTTCCGCCTGGGTTCCTCGGTAGCCCAGAGCTGGGGAGTCACCCATATGTGAGGACTGACTTCCTGCTTGGTCCTGGAGAAAGAGTAGTTACTCACCTGTAACAGGTGTTCTCCAGGAGCAGCAGGAATCAGTCCTCACAACCCTCCCTCCTCCCCTTGGAGTTGCAGTTGTACATAGTTTATTTTTCATTTTTCTGTGCTGTTCTTAGCTATGTCATTTGACTGGGGTAGGATGGCACCTTTAGGTGGGAGGGGAGCCGCGCATGCATGCCTGCATTCCCGGGGGCTTTCGTGGAGGGCTGGGGGGGTGCTCCGCTGGGGCTTCATCGGCGCCGATGACACCCATATGTGAGGACTGATTCCTGCTGCTCCTGGAGAACACCTGTTACAGGTGAGTAACTACTCTTTCTAGCCTAGAAACCCCAAAAATGGCAACCAAATATATTATCTCAACTGCATGTAGGTTCCATTGTTAAACTATAACCAGTTACATGAACACATCATTTTTGTTTTTTTCTGAGCTGCGCTCAAAGGAGGGGCAGGGAGGACTGCTTACCTCTCGCTGTGGAGGCTCCTTTTGATTTTAATTTGTTGTAACTAAACTTTAATATGTGTTGATTTCTAGCTTATCTTGCATGGTGAAAATGACAAATCCAGTGTCCTGTTGGCCGCAGGCGGAAGCGATGTGCCGCGTTTCGGACCAGTCACTCTTTTGTCCCTTCTTCTGGTTTGCTTGGTTTGGCGGGCAATGCTTCATTGACAGAAGAGAAAAGGAACCACCCGCATTTGTCTGATGTCACACTGACATGATGGATGAATGTGATCAGTGACCACGGGGAGCCGTTCCACCAAAAGGAAGAACCTTGTCAATTTAAAATTTGGATGGAAAAAAATGTGTATTGATTACCAACGATATAAAATGAACAAATGTGTTCGCTACAACAGACTAACCCATTCCAGTTCAGCATTTAAACCCAAGGTGGTCACAGTGTTTAGACAGAAGATCCACCGTTCACTTCTTTGTAATCAATGTGTCCGATCACCCACTCTGGGATCCAGAGGTACTTAATCAAGCACCAGCCATCGTAGTTGATCAAACGTATGTCCCTTAGCAACACAGTGTTCCGTGATCGGAATTGACATTGTACCCTTTAATTACCCTGCAAAGTGTTGTATATATGTGTAAATAGTTACTCTGGTTATCCAAGTTGTGCTCCCTGTTACTTGTAACTTATGGTGTAATCCCCCACCGTAAGAATTTTATTGTTCCATGTAAACCGCACTGATGTCGAATAGCGCGGTATATAAGAGAAATAAATAAATAAATAAAATAAATAGTTACCCTTGTTACAGTCCCAAGTTACCAATCCTGTTACAATGTAAGCAAAAGATCTTTTGTTCTGATGCAAAAATTTGTTATTTGTAAACCGCACTGATACTAAAAAGCGTGGTATATAAGAACTGTAAATAAATAAATAAATAACATAACAAGTGGTAGTCTACGGTGAATTGGAGATGAGTGGGGATGGAAGGATCTGGCCTACAGGGATGATTTGGGGGTTGGCCACCCCCATACACCCATCAATTATTTGGGGGTGAGAACCCCCCCAATGGCACAATGTGGAGAGGCCTGGGTAGAAAGAGGGCCCAGCGGCGGCAAGGCAGCACAGAAAACTTACTTTATCATGTTTGCTACGCTGTCTCTGCTCTCATAATTTTGTCGTGGGCCTGGAAGCTGTTCCTCGCTGGGCCGAAGTCTCACGATAACAGCCACACTGCGAGATTTCAGTCTGGCAGGGAACAGCCACTGGGCCTGTGGCAAACTTACAAGAGAAGATGCAGTGCAGCAAACACGATGAAGTAAGTTTGCCACCACCACCACATGGGGGGGGGGGCCCCGAATGGGTAGGGAGCCACTGCACAAAGGGGGTCCGGCACGTGGGGGCAGACCACCGTGACAATGGCAGTTCCTCATTCAAACTTATGCCGCCGACCCCTCACAATTGTTTACAGATGCCTCTGTTTTAAATCTGGCTCTAGATTGGGGCATAGGGTAGAGCCCTGTATGCTCATGCAATGGGGCCCCTGCTGTTCAAAGGACAAAGTCAACCTGCTGATTACTGCGCACCACAGCCCTCTTGGTTGTGATTCTCGGGGTAGTCTTCCCTAGTCCCAAAACTGCCTCCCGTTCTCTTGTTCTTCCTCCCCTCTGTCTGCCGTAATTGGGGGAAGAGGAGAAGGTTGATATTGAAGTCGACCATAATACACAAAATGAATTCAGATTTTAAGAACGGGGAATGTGGACAGGATAGGAAAGAGAGAAAAGGAGGCTGCTGTGCCTGAGTAATTGCCACCAGAAGGACTGACATGCCGCCTTCACCAAAAGAAAGAGTACAGTGCTGGAGTAGCCATTAATGGGTCAAGGAAGAGCGGTCATAATTCTTTATATCTGCTGCAGACACAGAAAAAGCTGGTCCTAGCACTAATAACATACTGTATAAGTTTCCACGTCTTGTATTTTCTCTTAGCACATGGTAGGGTACTTCTTGGTCTTTTGCCTTGATAACTGTAAATATGTTCCTAATTGTAGAGGCTGTGAGAATCGAGCTATAGTAGGTGATTAAATGACGTTTCTAAGTGTTTAATCCATCTGTTTGATTTTGAGAAGTACTATGTTAAAGCAACACATAAAAAGAAGAAAAAAGAAAAACTGAGGAGGTACATTTAAGCAATTATGAAAACATAAATATAGAAACTAGCCCTAAGACGTCTATGTTATACATATTATTACTCACCTCTTAATTTTTATGTGAAATTAGCTCTTAGTAAGAGATGTGCAATCTAGGATATTTTATTTAAGTGACTATGTAAAAAGGGCCTTGCCTCTGTAAGGCTGGTATCATATTTCAGGAATTTCCAACATGCAAAGGAAGTTGTGCAATTTCATTTTCTCTTCTGTTTCAGATTAGTTCATACTGGAAATTTTGCTGGCAACGGATTCCTGTGTCATTTCCCTACTGTGTTGAGGTAAAATTTACAAAACATAAAGGCAGATGCACAGTATTCATTTTGCAGCTATGGGAAAAATGCCTAAAAAAATGCAAAACTGTACTGAGGAATATGGGGATGGTACAGTGGAAATGACAGAGAGAGTGAGGTTTGGGATTATAGGAGGTGGTTGAGGAGTGGAGATTGACTGAGGGGATCATGGGGTGGGGGGGGGTGTGAGAGGATTGCAAGACAGATGGGTGAGGGGAAAAAGTGACTGAGAGAATGTTGGGGATGGGGGATGTAAAGAGCAAGTGGCTGAGGGGAGTGAAGGGAGTGATGGGGGTGAAAAGAGAAAGTGTGAAGGAAGATAGCGGAGTTGCTTACCTATAATGGGGGTTCTCCGTAGACAGCAGGGGTATGCAGCCGCACTTGATAGGTGACATCTCTGATGTTGCCAACATGCCATCTCTCTCTAGCTTAGACAAATCTTTTGACTTGTCTAAGCATACACACTGTGCTTCCCGCCCTACCGGCTTTGTAGTCTTTCAGTTTGTAGCTGAGCAGTCGCTAGGCATAAACAGTCCATGTGTGTGTGATCATCTATCCATAGTTAGCTGAACTTTGGTGCCATAGTCCTTAGTTCTGCATTGCTTGCTATATCTCTTTCCTTCTTGGTTTTTTTTTGTGGGAAAGGCGGGCAGGAGAGTGTGGCTGCATATCCCTGCTGTCTGCGGAGAACCCCCATTACAAGTAAGCAACTCCGCTTTCTCCAAAGACAAGCAGGGGGATGCAATCACACTTGATAGGTGAGTCCAGAGCTGAGTGCCACCTCAGGATCCATTATCTGTGGCCTGAATGTCCTGGAGAGGGCAGCGAAGTAAGTTCAGAGCTATGAAGGTTATTTAGGAAGCAAAAAGGCTCCTGAGTACTGACTGGCCAAAGGTGAGGTCCTGAGTTGAGGAGCGGTCCAAAGGTGTGGAGCAAGGTCCACATGGCTACTTTGCAGATGTCTTGTATCGAAACTGAGGATAGGTAGCCTATGCTATCCACAGTGGCCCATAGATGTGGGGTGTTATCCGGCCAGACGATTGCTGCTGCACATGGGTGTAGCAGAAGGATATAGTAACATAGTATATGACGGCAGATAAAGACCAGCATAGTACATCTAGTCTGCCCACCGCTCCGTGCAGGTCACCCCTATTTGTTGAGATATCAGTCAGTTAAGTTTATTTTGATTTTATCCTGTTTCTATAAAGGGATCCACTGTGTCTGTTCCAAGCCATTTTGAATTCTGTCACTGTATTTGCCCCACCACTTCCATTGAGAGGGCATTCCAAGCATCCACCACCCTTTCAGTGAAAAAATATTTCCTGATGTTGCCTTTCAGTTTTCCCCCCTTGCAGCTTCATGTTATGCTCTCTAGTTTTACAGCTTCCCCGTCTTTGAAAAAGGTTTGTTTGTTCATTAATACTCTAAGCATTTAAAGGTCTGTATCATATCTCCCCTGTCCTTCCTATCTTATTTATTTTATTTATTTATTATACATTTGTATACCGCTACTTCCAGCGATCAGCAGCGGTTTTGATTACAGATTGGAAATTGTCAAATCATGACAGGAAATTTTTGAGGTATAAACACATTGATTAGACAGGAAAGCACAGCACACAGAGAACTATTTTACAGGGAACATGGGCTATGGAGGGTTAAGTGGCTTGCCCAAGACCACAAGGAGCACCTGTGGGACTAGAAACCCCAGTCCTTCCGGCCCAAGGTTGCTGTCCTCCAGTAACCTGAGCCTAGGGACGGAGTCTAAATGCACACAGTAGATAGCAGTCATATCACAATGTATTGCCCTGCTGATTCTTCAGTCTGCTCATGTGTTTTTACTGTTCAGTTTGCAAGATTCCCTCTTGCTTACCGAGTCTGCACTGACTGCTATCTACTGTGTGCATTTAGACTCCGCCCCTAGGCTCAGGTTACTTCACATTTGGCGCGAAAATCAGCGTTTTTAAGTCTGTCTGTTGTGGATCACCCCTTTCACTTGCTTTTAACGCGCTTTGTGCAGGACATATTCCTACGATTTTTAACCCATACAGATCATTCTCAGAACAGCATACCTGTCAATTCATTTGTTTCGTGAGTTACATTTGCGGTTCTCTAACAATTTCCAATCTCTAACAATTTATTGTACATATTGGTTATTTTAATTCATTATACATATAAGGTTGACATGCTCTAGTTTTTCAGCTTTATTTCCCATGCATAACAACTTTTTTATGCTTTATAGTTTTTTGACTGATAATTTGTCCTGTTCATGTCCATAATATTTTACATGTTAGTACGCTTGTGTTCTGTTCTCTCAGCCCTGCGTTTGTCTGTGTTTTATATTTAACTTATGTTTTATATTTAACTAATGTATTTATTTATTTATTTTAGGTTATTTATACACAATATTAGTTGTTATACGTTTACCTGTATTTTCTCATATCATGCCATTTGGTTTTAACTGTTTTTAGATGTTTGTATTATTAATTTTATTTTGTTTTTATTGATTGTTTAAGTGATAATTCCCCTGAGGAAGGCGTTGCCGAAACGCGTTGGGGTCCTTACTATTAAAAGACTCATCAGTTCATCCAACGTCTCCTGCTCTTTGTGTTCCTTGGTACTGCCTGCAGGAGGCCTGCTCCTCCTTGTGTATCTGAGCAGCTACAGATCATCCTCTATTAAGGCGAGGGGGTGCGGGTACCAGAGCTGGTGAGGTCACTGGGGGGCTATGAGGATGAGGTCTGCATTGTCTTCCTGAGCTTTGATCAGGACCTGGCTGATGAGAGGAAATGGTGGGAACGCATACAGTTGACAGTGGCTCCAGCTGACAGCAAATGCACCGTGGGCCCATCAGTGTGGACTGGGCCGAAGGGAGCACAAGAGGGGCCATTTTACATTCTTAGTAGTGGCAAAGAGATCCACCTCCGGAGTGCCCCATTTTGCAAAGAGCCTGTGTGTCACTTCTGAATCTAGGGACCATTTGTGTGGATACAGGCGCTGGCTGAGAGCATCTGCCAGGGAGTTTTGGGTCCCTAGGAGATACACCGTCCTGAGGGAGGTGTGCATGGATAGAGCTAGGAGCTAAAGATGGGTCACCTCCCGGCAGAGTCGCAGAGACCCCATCCCTCCTTGTTTGTTGATGTAGAACATTGTTGTCCATTTGCACCCATAGGGTCTTGTGAGTGGCTCAGGGCTGAAAGGCCCTCAGGGCATAAAAGACAGCTCACAGTTCCAAAACATTTATGGGAAAAGAATGCTCCTGTACTAACCATTTCCCTTGCATGTACAGATGGAGGAGGTATGCTCCCCAGCCATACATTGAGGCATTGGTTGTTAGGGTGAGGTGGTGTGGAAGGGGCTTAAGGGGACAGCCCTCAGGTTGACGGGGTTGTATCACCACCGGAGGCTTTGGTACAGATCTGGGTAATTGTCCCCAATACGTGAATCTTTCCTTGTAAGGATTGCGTATGCCGATTCAAGTTTAAACTGAGATGCCACTGCAGGGATCGCATGTAGAGCCTTGCGAGAGGAACAACTTGAACAGATGCTGGCATGTGGCCTAGCTGCTACAGGAGGGCTTGGGCCAAGGTGACGTGACTGCTCTGCAGGCTGGCACTGAGGCATTGCAGGGCAATGGCTCCATCATTGGGGAGATATGCCTTGCCCTCAACAGTGTTTATCATAGCCCTTAAGAAGCATCACTTTGCTGGGGCTGAAGTTTGTGTTTTCTGGTGTTGACAAGGAAGCCTGTGGCCTGCAGTACATCAATGGTGACTTGCAAGATGTGAAAGGTTGCTGCCTTGGAGGGTACAGATACCAGCCAGTCATTGAGATATAGATAAACGCAGTGGCCCTGACTGCACAGGTGCGCTGCCACTATGGCTAGGCACTTGGTAAAAACTCGTGGGGTATATGAGAGGCCGAAGGGAAGGATTTGGTACTGGTAATGCTCTGTTTGGAACTTGATACTGCCAGTGGAGAGGGTGAATGGGAATGTGGGCGTAAGCATCTTGTAGTTCAGGAAGGCCAGCCAATCATTCTGGCAAAGAAGAGGGAGGATAGTGGCAAGGGAGTTCATTTTGAAATTCTCTTGCTTGATGCAGAGGTTGAGGTCGCGGAGGTTGAGAATGGTTCAAAGTCCATCGGTTTTCTTTGGAATGAGGAAGAAGCGGGAGTAGAAACCCTGATGGTGTTGCTCAGGAGGAACAGAAGCTATAGTGTGCCTGTGGAGGAGGTCTGAGATCTCTTGCTGCAGAATGAATTGATGGTGAAGTGGAAGTGATTTTGCTGGTGGTGGGGGATGGGTTGGTGGAGGTCTTATGAAGTTGATTCTATATCCTCCCTGGATGATACTGAGAACCAAGTGATCAGTGGTGATCAATTTCCAGGCCTCTCTGAAGTGTTGTATCCAGTCCCCCACTGGCAGGTAGTCAAAATTAGGACTAGCTTTCTGGGTGGTAGATGGGTTTGCAGGTTGTTACTTTCTCTCCCATGGCTGGGATCATTGGGCATAGGCCGGAGCAGTTGTATGTTGTGACTGCTGGTGAAGGTAAGGCTGGAAGCGCCTGAGAGGACAGAATTGTTGAAAGTACTGGTAGTGATAGGCTCTGCGGTACTCAGAGAGCTGTGCCCTGCGAGCTGATGTTGGGGACTCTGCTGATTGAGTTGCTAGCCCATGTACTGTGGAGGAGTGATCCTTGACTTCCAAGACTGCCTCTTGTACTTTTGAGCCAAAAAGGCTGTCCCTCAGGCATGGGACATCTACCAGGCAGTCATAAAGGTCTTCTTGTAGGCCAGATACTTGCAACCAGGCCGTATGTCTTGTGGAGATCACAGTGGCTGAAAAGCTAGCCATGGGGTCAAAGGCGTCATAAGTTGGGTGGATGATGTGGTAAAGAGATTCATGCAGATTAGACAGTAGCTGAGAATAGTCCTCCATGGTCAAGGGAGAAGGTTCGTCCAATTCAGGAGGAGGACGATGGTAGTGCAGAATTTGAAGCTGGTGTGCATGGATTTGCATTGCTAGGAGGCCGCTCTGATAGGACATTTGACTGATGGTGTCCAGTGTCCTCTGGTCGTTCCCTGGCAGAGTTTGGAAGGATGATTTTGTGTTTTTGGATTTTTTGAGTACTGCTTCTGAGATGATGGAAAGATGGGAGAGCTGTTGGTGCTGGAAACCTGGAGCTGGAAAAACCTTGTATCTAAGGTCTAAGCATCATGAGGTAGCGTGCACAAATGCGGGGGTTTTCCAGATGGAGGCTTGCAACTCTTGTAAGATGGGAGGAACTGGCAGGGCAATGACCTCCTTGGGAGCACTGAATGCCTTTAGGATGAATTGAAAATCTCTTTTGTTGGTGGGGGTCTGGGAGTCACAGAGTGCGTGCTTGAGAGACCTTCTGGAGGAATTTAGGATAGGAGTACTCTTCAGGAGGTTGCTCTGATTCACCTTCTGGTGTTAAGGTGTCCCTGGGTGGCTGTGCATCCAATGTCTGGGAGAAGGGGCCACTGCAGAGGGAACATGCATCCTCTTCCAGTGGAGGGGGTACCTCCAGTGGACTAAGGGGGGTGATTTGGGACAGGGGGGAAGGCGAGGGTTCAAGGGGACCTCCAGGATGGTGCTCTGTGGGGTCAGCAGTGCTGCCACTGACTGCAAGAGGAGCACCCTATCTTCCACAAATTTCCTTAAGAGCAAAATTAATGATGCACCCGGAGTGGAGACACCCTGGGAGTTGGGAGGGGGTCACTCTGGAAACAAAGCCGGCATGTCCTGCTGTGTGACTACCTTAGGGGCTGGCTCCCCAGGGAATCCCTGAGTCTTATGGCTCTGGCATTTGAGGCACTTATCTGGGGGTGCAGCTGGTTGCTCCTGAAAATGCTTATACTTGGATTTACTTTTAACCTTCCCTTCGAGGACCCCTGAGGCTGCAGCTGGTCTGTGGCGACTGTAGGGCCAGGGGGGGGGGAGGGGGAAGAGCCGCAGGCCTGGGTAAGCAGACTCTGGACATGCGTTTGTTGGGCCAGGGCTGAGAAGCTGGCCCTTATAAGAGTGCAGCTGGAAGCATCAGGCCACATATTAGCCATTTTGTGATGCTGAATATCCCCTCCTAACAACCCTGCATGTCCCGAGGTTAACTGCGTAGCATTGGGGCATTCTGAGGATGTTCCAGTGGTGGTGCTCATGTTAACTGGCTAAGGTTAGGTACACAAAAGGTTGGCCTATTTTTAGCCAGTTTAAATAACTGAGCAGCAGCTGAATATCACCACTGCCCAGTTAGCTAAAGCGCTATCTGGGCATACCGGATATTCAAGGCTAGTGGCAGGATGTGACCTCGGCATTGAATATCCAAGTCTAATTTAAAACATCAACAGCCAGACGCTTTACTCCTGAGTCCCAGCGGATCCAGAGGCACTTATATGCATAGTAGTGCTTACTATCCAGATAAGTGTTGCTGGCTGGAGCTATCAGCTGTATTCAGCAACACTATCTGAACAATGCTGAATATCTTACAGGCTGCCTTTGCACTATCCAGATAGTGCCAGAGCGCTCCCTGGACAGAGTGGTGAATTATCTGGATAGAAGAAATATTCGGTCTGCTAGCCAAATAGCTTTCCAGATAAAAGTAGGGCAGCCCTTTTGCTGTCATAACATTATATGGATAGAGGTCAATTCCGATCGGGGGATGTATGGTCCACCCAGACATCCAATATCTGGAAAGGCCAGTACTTGAGTCTGCTCCTGCGGGTGCAGAATTGGACACTTGGACGGGCTCCGATTCTGATGCGTGGGCCATCTGTTTGCCTGTCCATCCCTCCGTATGCTCCTGCTGTGGCGTCTCGTCAACATGACAGCAGGACACCCAGCAGGAGCCCCGCAACTCCAGTCTGGGATTGGGAAGAGGGGAACCCTCTGATGCTGCTCACCTCATCATGGGCATCCTCCAGTGCCAATTGCCAGCCTCGTGGGAACTTATTCTACCTCTGAGGTGGAATAAGTCCCCAGTCCATCTTTGCTTCCCCAGACGTACAGGGCCGTGACCTGAATAGATCCTGTACATCTGGGGTCCTAGCTTTGCCTCTGCTCCGCCCCCGTCCAGGGCACCCCGCACAACTGTCTTGTACGTGCGGGGATCTCTAGTGCCGGAATCAGGTCCCTGTGAATAGCGGGGGTTGGATGTCCATCCCCACTATTTGTGGGGCGGAATAACCCCCATAGTGATCTGAATAGCAGACAGTGTATCACTGCTAATAATTGCTTTATCCAGATATTCAGAGCCAGCCATTGTCCAGATACCGGCAATGAATATTTTTAACTGCTGTCGTCATTGTTTAAAAAACACAAAGACTGCAAATGCTGAATATTGACTCCTTGGGTCTTAGACATTTGCCTAGTTTGCCCATGATTTAATCTAGTCCTTCTAAAATGGCAGACACACAGCAAACATTAAATATTATTTCCAATGCCTTTGTGTACATCTCTGAGTGTGTTGTGTATATACCTTGTGTATGTGCCTTGTGTTTCCATCTGTATGCTGTGTGTACCTGCCTGTATGTATTGGGGCAGTTTCTCCAAAATGGTTAGTTTTGCATATACCATGACAGTCATGAACCTCAGTTCTAAGACAGGGTATGTGGAGTATGATCTCAGTCTCTCAAATTTACTGCTAAGATTCAGCATTGTACTTGCATCAGGCCAAAGAGCGCCTCCTGCTGGAGTTTGTAAGATGTAACATGTATGGGTAGTTTGTCGAGATGTGCTTGGAAATGCAGTTAGGGTGGCCTGAAGGTCTATGATAGTAGTTCTGTACGTGTAATCAATCTCTATGAGGCCTTCAGCTCTAGGGATGCACAGTCTTGGCATACACTAATTCTTGTAAATTAATTTGTGGGCATGGAGTTTTCTTGTTTGCACATCCAATTTTTCAAGGTCTTTGAGAGGCCAGTCCACAATCCTAAAGCTGTATAAGAGTACAGGAATTGTCAGCTGATTAATGGCCTGTATCTTATTCCATGATGTTAAAGCACTTTTCAATAATGATTTGAATCTCCTGTAGTATTCTTTACTGATCTTTTCTCTCAGTAATTTCTGCTTGAGTGTCGTTCCTTTCTCTACTCCGAGATACTTATGTACGCCTTTCCTGTTCAAGATCCTTGATGTCACAGCCCTCAGCCAGGGAGATGTTTTCTGTTTTGCTCAATCTTCCTCTAAAAAAAAAAAGTTGCCTTAGCACTTGTGCTGGCGTTGTGTATGTGTGTCTGTGACTAATTGAGAATTGGAAAAGCATTTTGAAAAGATCCATCCCTAACTGCTATGTTTCACTGTATCTTTTTTATAGTTACACTTCTGTAAGCCTCTTGATACTCATTTTGATGGGTGGTATACCAAATAAAGATAAAACCTGAAACTCAACCTAAGAATAGCACTGCCCCACCACAGTGGTAATTTTAACATCTTTCTTAGTTTTTTCTTTTTTTTTGTGAGTTTAACTTAGTACTTTCCTTCCTGTTTCATGCACCGATAGTAAATATCTGGTTCCAGTGCCAGCGCCACCATTAGAAAAATAGGAGGCCACCTAAAGTACAGCCCTCTGGGGGCAACCATCGCCATCACTGCTGCCCTTCTCCAGGGTCGGCAACACCAGCAAATGGCTCAGAAACAACAATGGAGCAGTTTCTTAAACTCTCCAGTGCTGTGTTTCAGTTTCTGTCTTCACCATCTGCTGATTCTGCCTCCTCTAACATACACTTCCGGTTTGGGAGAGGGGCGGCAATGGGGGCAGTAGGGCCCACCTAGGGCGCCTCCAATCCTTGCACTTGCTCCATCTAGCTCGCTAAGTGATGTTTTGATAAACAGACCTTTTCTGTATCTCTCGACTTTCCAGATTCCAGGAAGGTGATTTGAGGCCAGCCTGGATGCACCATTAGGGGTGCATTATGGGACCTGGGTAGAATTAGGGACTACAAATACCATATTGCTGTAAGTATAAAACCGGGACTGGTAAATTCTCTGTCTTGGAAATAGACTGCTTGGAAGTTAAAACATAAGAACATAAGATATGCCATACTGGATCAGACCAAGGTCCATCAAGCCCAGTATCCTGTTTCCAATAGTGGCCAATCCAGGTTACAAATACCTAGAAGATTCCCAACAAGACACACATGTTCCACAATGCTTTTATTGGGGCAAGCAGTGGATTTCCCAGGGACTCTTTAATAGTGGCTTCTGAACCTTTCCTCCAGAATGTGTCCAAACCTTTTTTTAAGCCCAGCTACACTAACAGCTTTTACTACATCCTCTGGTAATAAATTCCAGAGTTTGATTACACATTGAGTGAAAAAATATTTCTCTTATTAAACAGATTACATTGTAGTCTCTGTCCTCTATTCTGTCCTATTATATAATGGCGTTCTTTTCCTATTTCCTAGAATGATATTGTATTGTAAACCGCTCTAATGCCTCTGGCCTGAGCGGTATATCAAATCTAAATAAACATATAAACATATTGCATGTCCCCTAGTCTTTCTATTTTTTGATGGCGTAAACAATCGATCTACATTTACCCGTTCCACCCCATTCATTAATTTACAGACCTCTATCATATCTCCCCTCAGCCGTCTCTTTTTCAGGTTGAAGAGCCCTAACCTTTTAAGCCTCTCCTCATAGGGATATCCTTCTAACCCCTTTACCAGTTTGGTACCTTTCCTAATTCCGCTATATCCTTTTTAAGATATGGCAACCAGAATTGCACACAATATTCAAGGTGCGGTCACACCATGGAACGATAATGAGGCATTATAATATCCTTTATTTTATTCTCCATTTCTTTCCTTATAATTCCTGGCATTCTATTTGCCTTCTTGGCCACTGCTGTACACCGGGCGGAGGGTTTCAACGTGTTGTCCATGATGATGTCTAAATCTGTTTCCTGGGTAGTAGTTCCTAATGTTGAACCCTGCATCGTGTAACCATAGCTTGGGTTGTTCTTTCCTAGGTGCATAACTTTGCACTTGTCCACATTAAATTTCATCTGCCATTTGAACATCCAGTCTTCCTATTTATCAAGGTCCTCCTGCAATTTTTCACAATCCTCTTGGGTTTTAATAACTTTGAATAATTTTGTGCCATCTGCAAATTTGATTACCTCATTCGTTATTTTCATTTCCAGATCATTTACCAATATGTTAAAAAGCAGCGGACCCAACACAGATCTCTGGGGTACTCCACTATTCACCTTTCGCCATTGGGAAAATTGGCCATTTAGCCCTACTCTCTGATTTCTATCTTTTAACCAGTCTGTAGAAGGAAGGAGAAGAAAGTTTTTATACTGGGTCTGATAATAAAGGGTTTTTATACTAGCTCTCTGTGTTCTTAGCTTCCGCTCTCCTTCACTATCTTTTAACCAGTTCCTGATCCACAATAGTACACTGCCTCCTATCCCATGACTTTTTAATTTCAACAAGGTGATCTATATCATCCTGTTCACCTCTGTCTACATGTTTATTCATACCTTCAAAAAATATAACAGATTAGTAAGACAACACTTTTCTTGGCTAAAGCCATGTTGTCTTTCTCCCTTTAAACCATGGCTATCTACATGTTCGGTAATTTTGTTCTTTATAACGGTTTCTACCATTTTGCACAGTACTGACGTCAGGCTCACCAGTCTGTTGTTTCCTGGATCAACCCTGGAACCCTTTTAAAAATTGGCATTACGTTGGCCATCTGCCAATCTTTAGGATTTACAGATGATTTTAATGATAGTTTACAGATTACTAATAGTATTTTTATGTATTTATTTTATTTATTTAAGTCTTTTTTATAGCTCGCTATTTGACATCAGTGCGATTTACATGAAACAGAAACTTATACGGTGCAGGGGACTGTTCCGTATTTACAATAAACAGGTGCTTAAAACTTGGATAAACTGGGGTAACTATTTACATATAGGCTTCATATCAGGTCCTATCGTAGATTAATGATGGGTCTACAATCTCATATTTCAGTTCTTTCAGATGCATACCACCCGGTCCAAGTGATTTGCTACTCTTTAATTTATCAAATAGTTGTAATACATCTTCCTGGTTTATCAATAATTCTTTCGATTCTTCTGATGCATCATCTTTAAATACCATTTCAGTCATGGGTAAACTTCCCCACATCTTCTTCAGTAAAGACCGAAGCAAGGAATTCATTCAGTCTCTCCACTATGGCCTTGTCCCGTCTTAGAGCCCCTTTTACCTCTCTATCTTTTAAAAGTCCAACTGACTCTCTCACAGGTTTTTTGCTATGAATATACTTGAAAACGTTTTTATTATGCGTTTTTGCTTCCTCAGCGAGCTTTTTTCCAAATTCTCTCTTTGCCTACCTTATCAATGCCTTGCATCTAACTTGCCAGTGCTATGTGTTTCCAGTTTTCGTCATTTGGCTCCTTTTTCTATTTCCTGAAAAGTAAGCCTCTCTGACCTCACCTTTAAACCATGCTAGCAGTTTTTTTGACTTCCTTCCACTTTTCTTAAAGAATGGAATATAGCTGGTCTGGGCTTCCAAGATAGTATTTTTAAACAATACCCATGCTTGATGTAAATCTTTAACCTTTGCAGCTGCTTCTTTTAGTTTTTTCTTAACTATTTTCCTCATTTTATACTAGTCTCACTTTTGAAAGTTAAAAGGTAGTACTGTGGATTTACTTGCCTTCCTTCCTCCATTTAATGAATCAAATGTGATCATACTATGATCATTATTGCCCAATGGCTCCAACACCCTTATCTCTTGTACTCCACTAAGGACTTCGTCCAAAATGGCTTCTCCTCTTGTAGGTTCATGAGCTAGCTGCTCCAAGAAGCAGTCATTTATTTCATCTAGAAACTATCTCCCTAGCATGTCCTACCGTGACAATGACCCAGTCGATACCGGAGTAATTGAAATCACCCATTATTATTACTGCGTTGTAACTTTTGTTAGCTTCCCTGATTTCTTTGAGCATCCATTTGTTTATTCTGGCCAGGAATTCGGTAGTACACCCCCACTGCCATCGCCTTCCCCTTTTTATATGGAATTTCAATCCATAGAGATCCTATAGTATATTTTGTTTCCTGTGAAACGTTAATCCTGTGAAACTCAATGCCCTCTCTAACATAGAATACACTTCCACCAATTTGACCTTCCCTATCATTGCGATAGAATTTGTACCCAAGTATCACTGGTTGTCCTCCTTCCACCAAGTCTCTGAGATACCAATCATATCTAATCTCTCATTTTATTTCGTAGACTTCTAGCATTTCGTAGACTTCTCCCATTTTATTTCGTAGACTTCTAGCATTTGCATACAAGCATTTTAGAGGTTGTAGTTTATTCATATTAATATGGTTATCAGTAGGCAGGGGTAATTTGGAATCTTTAAGCTCTGTCTGTTCTATACTTAAGGGCATTTGGGTTACTTTTGTTTTTATTGGAACATCTCTGTTGATATGTAACTTCAATATTTTGCTAATATCCTTCATGCAAATAGAATGCTAGGTATCATAAGGAAAGGAATGGAGAATAAAACAAAGGATATTATAATGCCTCTGTATCGCTCCATGGTACGACCGCACCTTGAATATTGTGTGCAATTCTGGTCACCGTATCTTAAAAAGGACATAGCGTTATTAGAAAAAGTACAGAGAAGAGCCACCAAATTGGTGAAGGGGATGGAAGGCTACTCCTATGAAGAGAGGCTAAAAAGGTTAGGGCTCTTTAACCTGGAAAAGAGACGGCTGAGGGGAGATATGATAGAGGTCTATAAATTAATGAATGGAGTGGAACGGATAAACGTGGATCAATTGTTTACGCTATCAGAATATAGAAAGACTAGGGGACATGTAATGAAGCTACAGGGTAAACTATTTAAGACAAGAGAAAATATTTTTCACTCAACGTGTAATCAAACTCTGGAATCTGTTACCGGAGGATGTAGTAAGGGCTGTTAGTATAGCTGGGTTTAAAAAAGGTTTGGACAAGTTCCTGGAGGAAAGGTCCATAAACCACTATTAAAAAGGGACCCAGGATATCAATGCTTGACCCAGTACAAGCATTGTGGAACCTGTGTCTTTTGGGGATATTGCTAGGTACGTATGACCTAGATTGGCCACTGTTGGAAACAGGATACTGGGCTTGATGGACCTCGGTCTGACCCAGTATGGCATGTCTTATGTTCTTATTGTTCCAAACCATGAGCGACTAAAGTGTGAGTGTCAGCTTTACCCTATTATCTAGTATAAAAGCTGTTCCATCTCCTTTTTAAAGGTTAATGCCAGTAGCCTGTTTCCATCCCGGTTAAGGTGGAGCCCGCAGCGTACACCTTGTAGAGCTATACAAATGTTCAGTATTAGTAGTAGCCAGGGCCGGATTTACCTATACGCCATGGCGTAGGGCCCACAGCCGGCAGGGGCCCACAAAAAAAAAACAAGTTCATTTTTTTAAAAATAAAATTTAAAAAAAAACCTGGTGGCTGCCGCCGCGGGGCCCCCTCTGCTGCCGCGGCAGCACCGACTGACCCGCGGGGGCCCCGTCTACAAGCTGAAGCCGTCGGTTCCCTCCCTCCCTCCCTCCGTGCAGGCTGCAGGCTGTGAGAGACGCGAGAGTGTCTCCTCGCGTCTCTGTTAAGCCCGCAGGGGCTGATGGGAAATTTCCCATCAGCCCCTGCGGGCTTAACAGAGACGCGAGGAGACGCTCTCCCTTCGCATCTCTCACAGCCTGCAGCCTGCACGGAGGGAGGGAGGGAAGAACCAACCGAACCGACGGCTTCAGCTTGTAGACGGGGCCCCCGCGGGTCAGTCGGTGCTGCCGCGGCAGCAGAGGGGGCCCCGCGGCGGCAGCCACCAGGTTTTTTTTTTAAAATTAAATTTTACTTTAGGCCGGGGGGGGGGTAGGACTGGTAATGGGCTATGGGGGGGGTAGGACTGGTAATGGGCTATTGGGGGGGCTGGGGCTGGAAATGGGCTGGGGGGGGGTAGGGCTGGTAATGGGCTATGGGGGGGTAGGACTGGTAATTGGCTATTGGGGGGGCTGGGGCTGGAAATGGGCTGGGGGGGGTAGGGCTGGTAATAGGCTATGGGGGGGGGTAGGACTGGTAATTGGCTATTGGGGGGGCTGGGGCTGGAAATGGGCTGGGGGGGGTTAAGGCTAGAGGTGGGCTGATGGGGTTAGGACTGGTAATGGACTGTGGGCTGTTGGGGGGGCTTAGAACTGGCAATGGGCTTTGGGGGGGTTAAGACTGGTAATGGGCTGTGGGCTGATGGGGGCTGTCTGGTAATGGGCTATGGGGGGGCTAGGACTGGAAATGGGCTGGGGGGTTAAGACTGGAGGTGGGCTGATGGGGTTAGGACTGGTAATGGGCTGTTGGGGGGGGTTAGAACTGGTAATGGGCTTTGGGGGGGTTAAGACTGGTAATGGGCTGTGGGCTGATGGGGGTTGTCTGGTAATGGGCTATGGGGGGCTAGGACTGGAAATGGGCTGGGGGGTTAAAACTGGAGGTGGGCTGATGGGGTTAGGACTGGTAATGGGCTGTGGGCTGATGGGGGGGGGTAGGACTGGCACTGGGCTGTGGGCTGATGGGGGGGTAGGACTGGCAATGGGCTATGGGGGGCTGACTGGAAATGGGTTGATGGGGTTAGGACTGGAAGTGGGCTGATGGGGGGTTAGGACTGGTAATGGGTTATAGGGGGGGCTTAAACTGAAAATGGGGTGATGGGGGGTTAAGGACTGTAAGTGGGTTGATGGGGGGCTAGGACTGGTATTGGGTTGGGGGGTTGCTAGGACTGGAAATGGGCTGATGGATGGCTAGGACTGGAAATGGGCTGATGCAGGGACTAGAAGGGAATGGATGCTGGGTGAGGCTGGAACTAGAAGGGAGCTGATGTTGGGGGAGGATTAGAATGGGATGGGGCTGGAAGAGTAAAATGGAGAAGGGAAAAATATTTTGTGTGGGAGGGATAAAAATCTACAATTGGCCGGGTATTGGGAGAGTAAGTGGGGATTGAGGATGGAGGGGTAAAATTTGAGTGGATGAAATAGGAATGAGGAAAGAGCAAAAGGAGAAAGATTAGTATGTTAAAGCAGATGTAGAGAGAGAATGGAAAAAAAATCTAGAAGAGAGAAGAAAGGACAAATGGACAGCAGACGATGGAGAGTTAGCAGAAGACACGAAGAAACCAGAAGAAAGTGGCTGGAGCAATTGCAGCTGAAAAAAATGCACAAAAGGTAGAAAAATATCTCTTTATTTTGAATTTATTAATTGGAATATGTCAGCTCTGGTAAATGTGCATCATTAACGTCTGCACTTTGTTTAGTACAAGAGCAAATTAATGTATAGTTTTATTTCTACAGTGTTGTACATTCCAAGTTTGGCTTTTGGGATTCCCAGTTTAATTATTGTCTTCCTGTTTCTAAATTGTGATTACTTGTTTGGTGATGGTCTATGTTCTGCATGTGTAACTGAGCTGAGGTGTTCTGTTTATATAATTCCTATTTGACATTGCCACTTGTTCTCTTTCCCCAGTAGGTCATGTATTGTTGTTCTCTGAAATGTATTGGTTTAATATTTGCAGTGTTGCCTTTTGATTGGTAGAGTATGATGCTTTGTGAGTCCTGGTAGTGCTGTTAGGATACGGCGGGTTTACTATGGGTTCTAAATGGGCAGTGTTTGTAGTAGTTCCTAATGTGTCTGGCAGTTGGCACTGGATTATAGTAATGCAGAAATCTTTTAGTCTTTCTTTATCCATACACTCATTAAGAGGCACGTTTACTAAAAGTTAGTATATGGTAACATTATGCAAATATTTATGCAAATGAGGCCCCGCACACCCCTTGGGCCGCCCCTGCTGGGGGCCCACAATTTTTGTTGGCGTAGGGCCTCACTCAAGGTAAATCCGGCCCTGGTAGTAGCTCATTCCTTCGGATGCCCCTCCTTCGCCAGAATGTTGTCTAGTTCCTAACAAATCCAACTCTTTTCCTTGCACCAATATCTGATCAACCCGTTGAGACTTAGGAGCTCTGCTTGCCTTTCGGGTCCTGCACATGGAATGGGAAGCCTTTCTGAGACTACTACTCTGGAAGTTCTGGATTTCAACTTCCTACCTAAAAGCCTAAATTTGGCCTCCAGAACCTCCCTACTACAGTTTCTTATGTTATTGGTAACAACATTGGTAGCTCTCGGTCTTGGAAATAACTGCTTGGAAATTCTGTATACTGGAAAACGAAACGTTCTCACCCTCATCGCTATTCGCACTGCTGGACGGAATCCAAAACGTTCTCGCTTCTTGTGCGAAGAAAACACTGAGGGCACGCCTATTTCCCAGCAAATGTTCAGTTTAGCCACGCCTCCTCGTACTGCGCATGTGTATGAGGAAACAAAAAAAGGGGGCGCGGCAGCTGAACTGACATTCACTAACAAAACATTGCCTTTCGGTTGTCTCGGATCTTAGACGCCATTTTCTCTCTCTAGATCTTCTCTGTCTACACTTCTCGTCCGTGCCTGTACGGCTTGCAGGGCTGTCTCCCGGGCAGAACTGACAGCTACGGCTGTACCCAAGAGGGGGAAGCGGAACACTGTGGAGGGGCGTTGGGCTCCCGATGGTGACCAGCAGAGCATCTCTTTTCGCTCGGATAGCGACCGCCGAGGACTGGGGGAAGCGGCAGCCGCTGGCTCCGGCGCAAAGTTTATTATTACAGCGGCTTCTTGGAGACGGTATGGGCGAGAAAGGCGGTGGTTCCCCGAAGAGAGCTGGAGCAACGCTGAAGAAAGCTCGACGGAAGAAGAAAGGGAAGCGGCCCCCTGCGGTGCTGCTGCCAGCCCGTTACCACTGCCATCCGCTGCACCATCACCGCCCAGGCGTATGCAAGAGGAACAGCCTGGAATCGGGGCAATGCGGCCTGCAGTCCCGCGGCTACAAGACGAACGCTGGCTGCGGCGCCGAGCACCTTTCTCCCGGAACGGGCGGTGGCGCGGCGAGGCCAGGTGGGGAAAAACCCACCACCGGCTCCGAGGAAGGAGCGCCCCGAGCCGCGCAATATAAGCATCTGCGGAAAGAGGTGAGTGGTTGGCTGGTAGTTAACTGTGGTCTGTTTAGTAACCGTTCAGTCGAAGTTTGTGTGGCATAGATTATTTAAAAAATCCATTACGCTTGTTAATTTCACTTCTTCTCTAACAAGTGCGCGATCCCTACCCTGGAGCGTAAGTGTTCGTTTACACGCCTATCTCGTCTCGGACTTGGAACAAAGACCGAGGCGAAAGAATGACGCCGTCACAGTTAACAAACAAAACATCGTCAATAATATGCGCGTAGGGGTGTGTGTGTGGGGGGGGAATTGAAGCGCGTCACGCTGGACAAACATGGGGAAGGAAAGTCATTGGGGTAAGGGGGCGTGGAGCATCAGCTGACTAGAGGCGACAGCGGTGAAACTTTTGTTGCGCTGTCCGCTCTTCGATCGAGCTGGAGGGAAGGTTAGGGAATCGTGGAGCCGATTGGTTCGGCGAATGCAGCCAATAGGAAGAATTATAGCGCCCAGCAACAGAACGGATTTAGAATGGTGACGGTGTTCCAGCTGCTTTTTTTTGGTCCGCGTGCGGCAGGGAAGGGGGCGGGGCCTGCTGCGGCGGCTGTACTATTGTTTTGCAGCCCGTGTCGGGAGGTACGTGTGAGATGTGCAGATCTCTGGGTGGGGGACGGGGACAGGCTCGGCTCGTTGAAAGCCAGAACCGGGATTTCTGTCGCGTACATCTTCCCCCGTAGGCTTAGCTTTTGTTTTGCTTTGTTTGTAACCCGTTTCGGTTACATTGGGTCTTTTAATATTATGCCTTCTTGAATTGCGTACTTTTAATATAGTTAATGTATTGATGCTCTTTTAAATTTGGTATGACTTTTGCAAATGCCTCCGATATTTACAATTTTGAGGGATAAATAGACTTCTGCCATGGATACCAATTAGCGTCGTCTCTCCTGCAGGGGTTGGTTGTAAGGGGGCTTTTTTTTGGTTTTAGTTATGATAGAAATATCAGACAAAAGTAGAACAGGGTTACATAAGAATACAGCTGTAACCTTTCATCACATTTATGAGGTGTGAGCCCATTGATAGTGGCATAACTGTGTTTGCATAAGTAATAGGCTGGCAAAAAGCTTGTAAAGCAAGGAGGCTAAAGATTTTATTAAGTTATCTTTTTCTTACTCTCCCTAAAAAAAACCCTTTACATTTGTGTCTTTTCTTTGTGCAGGTGTTAAAAGCAAAGATGGGAAAATTGGAAAAGACCATTTCTCATGGTCAGCCCGGTTACAGTATACACAGATATGAACAGCCAAACTTCCACAAACAAAAAACCAAATGTTACATGCCACTAAAGATTCCATCAGCAAAAGAAAACAACTGTTGGCAGAATTCAGTGGCCTTTGACATGCTTTCAAACCATGAAAAAAAACCTTTAAACAATACAGACAATTTTATTAATGTAAAACTTAAAAATTCAGTTTTTCTGTTTGAAGTAGACCAAAAGGAGAACAACTATGCAGGAGCAAAATTTAGTGATCCACCATCTCCTAGTGTCCTTCCAAAGCCACCTAGTCACTGGGTAGGAAGTACGGTACAGCATTCTGATCAATCCAGGGAGCTGATGGCAGTCCACCTGAAAACTCTTTTAAAGGTCCAAGCATAACCTGTCATTTGCATCTCTGCATTTTATAATTAACACTTTTAAATGTTTTGAGTACTTTAAGGAAAAAAATGTAACAGTATAAGACTTGGAATTTGACCTGTGGAAGCAGGGAATATGAAAATCTGAAGGCTTTTTTTTTTCTTTTTGCTTGTAAACTGACCAGATGTGTATTATATTTTTTATAGTTGTGTAAATACTGTACACAGTTATGTGTAAATTCTTGTTCATATATGTTAAGGAGACTTTTTAGTTTTGTTATAAAAGTGTGTATTTTGCCCTACATTGGAGGAAAGTGGCAGTGTGTAATACATTCAACAGAATTAAATATGTGGAGCCATATAGGTGGACTGAAGTGACCTGAATTTTTACATTTTACCAAGCTATGTCAAAACAAATGTGAGCAGCTCCTTTTTCAGAACTGAGGATAGCTGCAACTTGTTGCACACTCAAGGTGTAATAGTTGATAATCAGCATGTCTGATATTGAAAAAATGTGAACACTGATGTTGAAAATTGTGTAACATTTCTGAACTACAGCAATTTTTTTTTTATTTTTTGAGCCTGCACATTTTATTTAATGTGACAAGTATTTGATTAGACTTGAGGCCTGGATCAAATGGCTAGCCAGATGCCTCTGTCACTTTCCAAGTCTAATTATTGTAACTTTTATTCTTAACTTTTTATTTTGTTTTGAAAACAAATGTTATGTCAATGAATGCCCAAGCTTATAAATTGGCTACTACTAAATAAAAAAAACAATTGGACTTCCCTTAACTGTCTGTCATGCCTGGGTATGTTCTAGGTGGTTTCATGTACTGTAAAACCTCATTTGCTTTGCATATAGAAAATATTCCACTGTGTTTTGTTATAACCTTCACAGGCTGAGTTCTATAGTGTACTTGTTTTTAAACATAAAATATCTTTATAGGCAGAGAATTAAAAGGCCTTACAGAAAAATTTCTCTGGAGACATGGAGTGTGAAGCAACAGATGTGAAGTCTCCAGCACCCTTTGCTCAGCTCTCCCCAGAGCTCAGAGAGGCTTTTGTACCTCTCTGAGCAGGGACCTGATCTCCCACTTTGGCCAGTCAGGCTGTGTGTCTTACATGTTTCTGTACAGCACCCTGTACAACCGGTAGCACTATATAAGTGCTCAGTAATAGAAATATGATGACTGACAGACCACATTGGCTTATCCAGTCTGTCCTTCCATATCAACAACTACAACAGTCCCCTTTTTTTTCCTTTAGTGATCCTCTGTGTTTGTCCCATGCTTTTTTAAATTCAGATACAGAGTAGTTACTCACCTGTAACAGGTGTTCTCCAGGAGCAGCAGGAATCAGTCCTCACATATGGGTGATGCCAGTGCCAACAGAGCCCCCGTCCAGAGCATTTCCCCAGCTTTCATAGCCTTGGGGAATGCAGCACACATTCGCAGTCTCCCTTCCCACGGGTGCCATCTTGCTCAGTCTGAGGACATAGCTAAGACAGCAAAAATAAATCATATGACTGCAACTCCAAGGGGAGGAGGGAGGGTTGTGAGGACTGATTCCTGCTGCTCCTGGAGAACGTAGTTACTCACCTGTAACAGGTGTTCTCCAGGAGCAGCAGGAATCAGTCCTCACATATGGGTGACGTCGGCGCCGACGGAGCCCTCGCGGAGCAATTTTCCCCAGCTTTCACAGAAAGCCTTTGGGAATTGCAGCGCGCATGCGCGGTCGCCTTCCCACCCAAGGGTGTCATCTTAACCAGTCTGATGACATAGCTAAAAGACAGCATAAAAATGTGCAAAAAACTTAAGCAGATGATTGCAACTCCACGGGGAGGAGGGAGGGTTGTGAGGACTGATTCCTGCTGCTCCTGGAGAACACCTGTTACAGGTGAGTAACTACGCTTTCTCCAGGACCAAGCAGGAAGTCAGTCCTCACATATGGGACTCCCAAGCTTAAGGCTACCGGAGACCCTAAGCACAAAAATGAGCTCCCTCTAGCTCAGCGGCACAGAAGGAAGGAATCTTCACTGAATTATTACCCACCGGTAGCCCCCATCCGGGATGGAGGGTAGGAGTTGCTCAAACCTCGAAGAGATTTCGGAGGACTGCCTGTCCGAAAGCACTGTCCCTACGGGACTCCCTCTCGAGACAGTAATGGACCGCAAAAGTCTGGCTCGAAGACCAAGTAGCGGCCCGGCAGATGTCTGCCAACGGAACAGAGCGGAGGTAAGCCATTGACGTAGCCTTCGCCCGAACACAATGAGCCGTGACTCGACTTTCTAAGGAGAGTCCGGCTGCCCCATAAGCCCAAGCGATACAGTCAGCAACCCAGATGGACAGAGTACGCTTGGAGACCGGGAGCCCCAATTTATTGGGGTCAAAAGACACAAAAAGCTGAGCAGCTTTACGGTGCTCCCGCGTACGGTCAAGGTAGAAGTTCAGTGCCCTTCTACAGTCCAGGGTATGCAGGACTCGTTCAGCTCGGCTGGAGTGAGGCCTGGGAAAGAAGGTTGGAAGTACCACCTCCTGATTGATGTGAAAAGGGGAGACAACCTTTGGAAGAAATTTTGGGTGAGTCCGTAGGACTACCCTACTTTTGTAGAACCGAGTGAAGGGAGGATCAGACACGAGGGCCTGCAATTCACTTACGCGTCTAGCGGAAGTGAGGGCTATCAGGAATAAGGTTTTCCACGAAAGAAAACGCAGAGAACAGGTAGCCATCGGTTCAAAAGGCGGACAGGTGATCCGCTGTAAAACCACATTCAGATCCCAGTCAGGTGCTGGCGGGCGCAGAGGTGGTTTAAGTAGAAGGAGACCTCGGAGAAACCGTGCTACGAGAGGGTCGCTGGAAAGAGGTCTGCCGTCCACCGGCACATGGTGTGCTGAAAGAGCACTGAGGTGGACCTTGACGGAGTTGGACTTAAGTCCCAGATTAGAGAGGTAGAGCAGGTACTGCAAGATCACCGACACCGAGCAGGAGAAGGGATCCTGAGACTGCTGTACACGCCAAACGGAAAAGCGACGCCATTTAAGGGCGTAGCATTTGCGGGTAGAAGGTTGCCGAGAAGCTAGGACGACCTCTTCCACCTCTGCCGGCAGGAGAAGGGGAGCAAGGACTACCCTTTCAGCCGCCAGGCCATTAGGTTGAGAGATCTGAGGTTGGGGTGTAGCAGAGACCCCTGATCCTGTGTGAGGAGATCCGGTTGAAACCCTAGAGGGAACGGATCCTCTGCCGCTAATTGTAACAGGAGTGAGAACCACGGCTGTCTGGGCCAGCGAGGAGCCACCAGGATCATGGACGCTTTGTCCCGGAGAACCTTGAACAGAGTTCGGGAGACTAGCGGGATGGGAGGAAAAGCATATAGAAGGCTTTCTGACCATGAGAGCAGAAAAGCATCTGCCGCTACCCGAAGGGGATGTGGCTGACGAGAGCAGAAGCGAGGAAGTTGCCGGTTGAGAGGACTGGCAAAGAGATCCATCGTGGGGAGGCCCCACTTCAGAAAGAGTTTCTGAACTACCAAGGGATCCAGACGCCACTCGTGCGGCTGGAGTATCCTGCTGAGTTTGTCCGCCAGGCAATTTTCTTGGCCTGGGAGATAAACTGCCTTGAGAAGAATGCCGTGACTGACGGCCCAAGAGCAGAGCTTCTGAGCTTCTCGGCAGAGAAGGAAGGAGCCCGTGCCCCCCTGCTTGTTCACATAGAACATGGCAACTTGATTGTCCGTCTGGACAAGGACGGACTGGTGAGAAGTCAGGTGGGAGAAAGCCTTGAGCGCCAGATGAATCGCTCTGAGCTCCAGGAAGTTGATCTGTTGAGCAGACTCCCACGCGGACCAAAGACCTTGAGTACATGCCCCCTGGCAATGTGCTCCCCAACCCAGGAGGGAAGCATCGGTCGTCAGCACTTGAGCCGGCTGAGGCGACTGAAACGGCATTCCGAGCACCAGGTTCGGCCAATGAAGCCACCACTGTAGGGAGGAGGCCAGCGGACTGGAGAGGCGCACTAAGTCGGCTAGTCCGCCGGTGGCTTGTTGCCACTGCTTGCGAAGGCACCATTGAGCCGGCCGCATATTCAGGCGAGCATTGGGGGTCACGTGGACGGTGGAAGCCATATGGCCGAGTAGTCTCAGGAAGCGCCTGGCGGAGACCAGGGACTGGCTGCGAAAACGGCCGGCTAGGTCCATGAGCCGTTGAGCCCTGTCGAGAGGCAGGAAAGCTCGAGCCTGAGGAGTGTGCAGTCTTGCGCCGATGAACTCGAGATCCTGTGAGGGGAGCAAAGTGGACTTTGCGAAGTTTATGACAAAGCCCAAGTACTGCAGAAGAGTCACCGTGCGGTGTGTGGCATTGGTGACTGCCAGAGAGGACGACGCTCTGATGAGCCAGTCGTCGAGGTACGGAAAGACATAGAGGCCGTGAAGTCTGAGATAGGCCGCCGCCACCACCGTGAGACATTTTGTGAAGACTCGTGGTGCGGAGGATAGGCCAAAGGGCAGTACTCTGTACTAGTAGTGATTTCCTGCCACCACAAACCTTAGGTATTGGCAGTGGCTTGGGTGGATGAGGATGTGCGTGTAGGCATCCTTTAGATCCAAGGAGCATAGCCAATCTCCCTGCTGGAGGTAGGGCAGAAGGATTCCAAGGGTAAGCATCTTGAACTTTTCCCGCACAAGGAACTTGTTGAGGTTGCGCAAGTCCAGGATGGGTCTGAGGCCTCCCGTCCTTTTTGGTATTAGGAAATACCTGGAATAAAAGCCTTGACCTCTCAGGTGGTGGGGCACCGGTTCCACAGCCTGTTCCTGAAGAAGACTTGCTAACTCCTGAAGGAGTAAGTCCCTGTGCAGGGGGAGTCGAGGAGGTTCTCCCGGAAAATAAGAGGGAGGGACCTGATGGAAGTGGAGAAGATATCCTTCCCGCACGACTTGAAGCACCCAGGCATCTGAAGTGATGTTGGACCACCTGTGGGTGAAGTGAACCAGCCGGCCTCCGGTGCTGGGAGGAACCAGCGGAGGGGTAGAGGCTATGCTGAGGAAGTCAAAAACCCCCACCCTGCTGAGCAGGGGCTGGTGGTGCAGGCTTGGGGGTTTGCTGTCTACGGGACCCGTTACCCCGTCCCTTGGCCTGCTGACCCTGTTGGGGAGCTGGAGGGGCCTGATATTGGGGGTAGTGTTTATAGGCAGCCGCCTTTCTCGGGTAAAAGGACTTCTTTCCCGAGCCCTTCTTTTTCTGGGAAGGGGCGGAGGTCTTCCTAGAAAAGCTGGTCCTGGTGAGAGTCTCCGTCTCGATTTGTGCAGCCTTTTCAGCCATGGGCTTGCCAAAGAGGTTCTCACCTCTGCAGGGGACATCGACCAACTTTGTCCTGCACCCAAGGCTCGAGGTCAGACGACTGAAGCCAAGCCTGTCGGCGGGCACCGATGCCAGCTGCGGCCACACGAGCCGATGCTTCAAAGCCATCATAGGCTGCTCGGGACATGAATTTGGAGCATTCCCGAATACCAGTTGTCAAGGCTAGGAACCTCCGCAAAGGTTCCTCGGACAGTCCAGCGGAGAATCCGGCTAACTCTTTAGCCAGGTCTCGGAGATACATGCCCATGTATAGCTGGTAGGTCTGGACACGACAAGCCAGCATAGAGCCCTGGAAACACTTCTTACCAAGGCCATCCAGGTTACGGGCCTCCCTGCCAGGAGGCACCGAGGAGTGCATTTTTTGGCTCTTAAGCCTATGCATGGCCGATTCCACTACCATGGAATGGTGTGGCAGCTGTGCTTTTTGGAAGCCAGGACTCTTGCGGACTCGATAGATGGAATCGACTCGCTTGCTCAATACCGGCGACGAGGCCAGACTCTCCCACATGCGGAAGAGTAGTCGTTCCAGCATGGGAGGCACCGGTACAGTAAAGTGCTCCCGGGCGGGAGAGTCGTACTGAAGGGCGTCGAGCTCTTCGGCTCCTCCTCGGGATCCGCAGGGAAGGCCAAGGCTTTGGCCATATCCCTGACGAAGTCCGAGAACCGGGCATCCTCCGGAGGGGACTGTTTCCGAGGTTCGGACTCAGGTGAGTCCGAGGGGACACACCGAGTCCGAAAGGAATCAGGTGACTCCTCCTCATCAGACTCCCAGACCGACTCCGAGGAGGAATCAGTGGGGTTGGCTCGGGCGGGCGGGCGGAGGCGTCGGCCGCGACGACCTCGGTCCCGAACGGGAGGCCGAGGGTGACCTCGACCGAGGATCGACTCGGTCTCCGGGGTCGACTTAGACGTCGACGTCCCGGCGGTCGGGGCAGCGGCGCCAGCGAGGCTAGCGAGCAGTGCCCGCTGCTGGTCCATGAAGGCAGATAGTCTGCTCTCCAAGGCCGTCAACCTGAGTCCGACCTCAGGTGACCCAGCAGCCCCCGACTCGGGCCCCGACGGCGAGTCCAGAAGGACCACAGGACTTACCCGAGCAGGCAACTCCGACTCCAGGCGAGGTCGCTTCGGGAGGTGCTCCTTCTCCAAAGACCCGGGATGGCTGTCGGGGCTATGCGACCTGGCCCTCGCGGGGCCAGGAGCGTCCACCGACGCCGCCCTCGCGGGTTTTGTCTTCCGTCGATGGTCTCCGGAGGGAGAACCCCTGTCGGAGGAGCTTCGGCGGTGGTCAGAGCTGGAGCCTTTGGATGCCGAGGCCTCTGACGAGGTCCTGGTACGACTGGGGTCAGCGAAGATTCTATCCCGCTGATGCCGCCGACTCCTCAACGCTTTGGAGGACATTTTGCCACAGGCTGCACAGATCAGTTCTTCATGATCCGGGCCCAGGCATCGGAGGCAATTATCGTGTGTGTCAGTGAGTGACATATTTCGGTCACACTGACCACACCGCTTGAAACCACTGGCAGCCATCGGGGGAAAAAGGGCCCCTGCAAGGTCAAAGGACCGGGCTGCCAGCGAAAAAACCGAAAACGAAACTGATCAAAAATCAGAAAAACTGAAAAATAAGGGAAGGACTCGCAACGGCGTCGCGAGTCCGGGCAGGAAAACGACCGGCGTCGAACCGAATCGAAAAAAGAGAAAAACTCACGAAAATCAACTTTTTTAGCGGGGACACGACGGGTACGTCTGTAGGGCTCCGCGGAAAAAAGAAGACTGGCTAAGATGACACCCTTGGGCGGGAAGGCGACCGCGCCTGCGCGCTGCAATTCCCAAAGGCTTTCTGTGAAAGCTGGGGAAAATTGCTCCGCGAGGGCTCCGTCGGCGCCGACGTCACCCATATGTGAGGACTGACTTCCTGCTTGGTCCTGGAGAACACTTGTTACAGGTGAATAACTACTTTCTCCAGGACCAAGCAGAAAGTCAGCCCTCGCTTAGGGCTACCAGAGGCCCAAACTGAAAAAATGAGCTCCCTCTAGAGCCTCAGCATGGAAGAACAATCTTCTCTGATAACGTCCCCGACAGGTAGCCCAACACCAGGGCCGGAGGGTAGGAGTTGCCTAGACCCCAAAGAGATTGAGTACAGCTTGCCCGAAAGCACTGTCCCTGCCGGACTCCCTCTCAAGGCAGTAGTGGGCCGCAAACATCTGGCTTGAAGACCAAGTAGCGGCCCTGCCGATGTCTGCCAACGGAACAGAGCAGAGATGAGCCACTGATGCAGCCTTCGCCCTGACACAGTGAGCCATAACTCGACCCTGCAACGAGAGGCCGGCTGCCCTGTAAGCCCAGGCGATGCAGTCAGCCACCCATATGGACAAAGTATGCTTGGAGACAGCCAACCCCAACTTATTGGGGTCATAAGAGACGAAGAGCTGAACCGCCCTCCGGTGCTCCCGTGTACAGTCAAGGTAGAAGGACAACACCCTCCTCCAGTCCAGGGTATGCAAGACCATCTCAGCCCAGCTAGCATGAGGCCTGGGAAAGAAAGTCAGAAGAACCACCTCCTGATTGAGGTGGAAGGAGGAGACAACCTTTTGGAAGGAACTTAGGGTGAGTCCATAAGACTACCTTGTTCCTATAGAACCTAGTATAAGGTGCTTCTGATACTAGGGCCTGAAGCTCACTCACTTGCCATGCTGAGGTAAGGGCTACCAAAAATAGCATTTTCCAGGACAGAAAACAAAGGGGGCAAGTAGCCATAGGTTCAAATGGTGGGCAAGTAAGCCATTGCAAGACCACATTTAAATCCCATTCAGTGGCAGGTGGACGCACTGGAGGCTTAAGCAAAAGTAGGCCTCTGAGTAAGCGAGCCACCAAAGGATGGCTGGAGAGAGACTAACCCTCCACCTGTGAGTGGTGTGCTGAAAGAGCACAAAGATGAAATCTCTAACAGAATTGGACTTAAGGCCTAGGTTGGACAAGTGAAGCAAATACTGCAGCACCACTGGTACCAGGCATGAGAAGGGATTCTCATTGTGTTGAGTACACCAGGTAGAGAATCTACGCCACTTAAGGGCCATAAGACTTTCTGGTGGACTGCTTACTAGAGGCCAAGACTACATCCTCCACTTCCCTAGGCAGTAGTAAAGGCACTAGGACTATCCTTTCAGCAGCCAGGCCATCAAATTGAGGGACTGGAGATTGGGGTGCAAGAGAGATCCCTGCTCCTGAGACAAGAGATCATGTTGCATCCCCAGAGGGAGAGGAGTGTCCACCACCAGTTGCAACAGTAATGGGAACCAGGGTGGCCGGGGCCACCAGAATCACTGAGGCCTTGTCCCGGGTCAACTTGAAAAGGGTCTTGGACACTAGAGGCGTGGGCGGAAATGCATACAGGAGGCCTGTAGACCAGGGAATGAGAAATGCATCCGCTGCTACTCTGAGAGGATGCGGTTGTCTGGAACAGAACCTGGGTAGTTGACGGTTCAGAGGACTGGCAAAGAGGTCGATGGTTGGAAGACCCCATCTCAGGAAGATCTGTTGCACCACTAAAGGGTTCAACTGCCATTCGTGCGGCTGCAGGATCCTGCTCAATCTGTCCGCCAGGTAATTCTCCTGACCTGGGAGGTAGACTGCTTTGAAAAGAATGCCGTGACTGACTGCCCAGGAGCACAGTTTCTGCGCTTCCTGACAGAGAAGGCAGGACCCTGTGCCCCCTTGTTTGTTCACACAGAACATAGCCACTTGATTGTCCGTCTGAACCAAGACGGACTGGTGAGAGATGAGATGAGAGAAAGTTCTCAGGGCTAAGTGGATAGCTCTCAGTTCTAATAGATTGATCTGCTGTGCGGCCTCCCAAGGAGTCCACAGGCCTTGAGTACATGCCCCTTGGCAATGTGCACCCAACCTTGAAGAGAAGCATCGGTTGTCAGCACCTGAGAGTGTGGAGGTGCCTGAAAAGGCACCCCTTGCACTAGATTTGGAAGATGAAGCCACCATTGCAGAGAAGACTGCAGTAGGCTGGACCCCCTCACTTTGTCCGTGAGGCTTCCTGTGGCCTGGTGCCACTGAGTCCTGAGGCCCCATTGAGCTGGCCTCATGTGTAGATGGGCATTTGGAGTCACATGGACCGTAGATGCCATGTGGCCTAAGAGCCTCAGGAATTGTCTGGCGGAGACCAGAGAATTGCTGTGGAATGGCCTGGCTAGAGCCATCAATCTGTGGGACCTGTCCACTGGCAGAAAGCCCTTTGCCTGAAAGGTGTCCAGTCGAGCTCCTATGAACTCCATGTTCTGGGAGGGTTGCAAACTGGACTTTGCGAAGTTTGACAAACCCCAGGTGCTGAAGCAGTGCGAAGGGTGGCTTGATTGGCCTCTTGCGGGGATTGACCTCTGATGAGCCAATCGTCCAGATACGGAAAGACAAAGAGGCCTTGAACCCTGAGGTAGGCCGCTACCACTGCCAGGCACTTGGTGAATACCTTGGGGGCAGATGTAAGGCCGAAGGGCAGTACTCTGTACTGATAATGGTTTCCTCCCACTACAAATCTGAGATACTGTCTGTGGTCTGGATGAATAAGGATGTGAGTATGAGATCTAAGGAGCATAGCCAATCTCCCTGCTGGAGGTAGGGCAGCAGGATTCCAAGGGTAAGCATCTTGAACTTTTCCCTCTCCAGGAACTTGTTCAGGTTTCGCAAGTCTAGGATGGGTCTGAGGCCTCCTGTTCTCTTTGGTACCTGGAATAGAAACCGTGACCTCTCAGGTGGTGGGGCACCGGTTCCACTGCCTGTTCCTTTAGAAGACCTGCCAGAGGGAGTCTGGGAGGCTCCCCTGGAAAACAGGAGGGGGTACCTGGTGGAAGTGGAGGAGATAGCCCTTTTGGACTTTACTGAGAACCCAGGTATCCCTTGTGACGGCTGACCATCTGTGGGCGAACAGGGCCAGCCTGCCTCCAGTGCTGATGGGGGGCCAGCTGAGGAGGAGAGGCTATACCAATGCAGTCAAAACTCCCCACCCTGCTGAGCAGGAGCCTTGGGGGCTTTCTGCCTACGGGGCCCATGACCCTGCCCCTTGGCCTGCTGACCCTGTTGGGGAGCTACAGAGGCCTGATAATGAGGGTACTGTTTTTATAGGCAGATGACTTCCTCGGGTAAAAGGTCTTTTTTCCCGAGCCCTCCTTCTGAGAAGGGGCAGAGGTTTTTCTGGACAGCTTTGTCTGGGTAAGAGTCTCGGTCTCGAGTTCGGTAGCCTTGTCAGCCATGGGCTTGCCAAAGAGGTTTTCACCTCGGCAGGGGACATCAACCAACTTGTCCTGCACCCATGGCTCAAGGTCCGATGACATGCACCGAGGCCGGCCACGGCTACTCGGGCCGAAGCCTCGAAGCCACCATAGGCTGCTCGAGATATAAACTTCGAGCACTCACGAATACCCGAGGACAGAGCATTGAACCTCTGCAAAGGTTCCTCGGAGAGACCAGCAGAGAACCCAGCAATCTCCTTTTGCCAGGTCTCGAAGGTACATGCCCATGTACAGCTGGTAGGTCTGGACATGGCAGGCAAGCAAGCATAGAGCCCTGGAAGCACTTCTTACCGAGAGCATCCAGGTTCTGGGCCTCCCGCCCGGGAGGCACCAAGGAGTGCATCTTCAGATGATGCATGGCCGATTCCACAACCATGAAGTGGTGCGGTAATTGTGCCTTTTGGAACCCGGGGCTCTTGCAGACTCGATAGATGGAATCGACCCGCTTGCTTAAAACCGGCGTCTATGCTGGTGCCTCCCACATGCGGAAGAGCAACCTTTCCAGCATTGGAGGAACCGGAACAGTAAAGGCCTCCTTCAGAGGAGAGTCATACTGTAGGGCCTCGAGCTCCTCGGCTCAAGGCTCCTCCTCGGGATCCGTGGGGAATGCCAAAGTCTTGGCCATGTCCCGCACAAAGTCTGAGAACCGGGTATGCTCCGGGGGGGGGGGGGGGGGGGATGACCACCAAGGTTCGGACTCGGGCGAATCAGAAGGAACGCACAGAGTCCGAAAGGTGTCGGGTGACTCCTCATCCTCTGTCTCCCAGCCGGACTCCTTGGAGGAGGAATCGAGCGGCTCTGGTCGGGCAGGCATCAATGCCATCTGCCCCGACGCCGAGGGTACCGGTGTCGATGACCTTGGTCCCGAACGGGAGGCCGAGGGGGACCTTGGCCGAGGATCGACTCAAGTTTGCATGGATTCAAGGATCGGCTCGGCCTCCAGGGTCGACTTGGATGTCCCAGTGGTCAGGGCAGATGCACCGGTGAGACCAGTGATCAGTACCCACTGCTGTACCTTGAAGGCACCCAAACTGCTCTCCAAGGCCGTCGACCTGAGTCCGAGCTCAGGAGACTCAGCGGCGGCACCCCTGGAGGTGAGTCCACGAGGACTACGGTACTTACGTGACCCGGGGACTCCATCTCCACACGAGGTTGTTTTGCAGGCCTCTCCGACTCTGAAGACCCAGGTCGGGGCTATGTGACTTGGCCCTCGAGGAGCCAAGTGCATCCACCGATGCTGCCCTCGTGGGTTTTTTCTTCTTACGATGCTCCCGCGAGGGAGACCCCCATTCAGAGGAGCCTTGACGCTGCCCGGGGCCGGAGTCCCGAGATGTTGAGGCCTCTGATGAGGTCTGGGCCCTACTGGACACGGAGTCAGAGAAGATTCTTTCCTTTTGGTGCTGCCGACTCCTTAATGCCTTAGAGGACATCTTCCCACACGGACCACAGATCATCGGGTCCGAGGCACCGGAGGCAGCAGTCATGTGTGTCGGTGAGAGACATAAGTTTCTTACACCGATCACACTTTTTAAACCCGCTGGCAGCCATCGGGGGGGAAAAAGGGGCCCCTGCAAGGTCAAAAGACAGGGCTGCCAGTAAAAAATGAAAAAATGGCGTGAATGCTAGTCACGAAGGACAAAAACCAAAAAAGAGAACCGGGCTCGATACCGACGTATCGGGCCCAGGCGGGAAACCGGCGTCGAACCGAAGAAAAACAGGTTAACGCAGGGAAAATCAACTTCTTCCTTGGGTGAAACGAATATACATCCGTCGGGCTCCGTGGAAAAAAGAAGACTGAGCAAGATGGCACCCTTGGGCGGGAAGGGGTCTGTGCATGCGCGCTGCATTCCCAAAGGCTTTCTATGAAAGCTGGGGAAATGCTCCGACGTCACCCATATGAGAGGACTGATTCCTGCTTGGTCCTGGAGAATGTCCTGATCTCTACCACCTCTAGTGGTTGACCATTCCACGGATCCACCACTCTTTCTGTAAAGAAATATATTTCCGCATATCACTCCTGAATCTATCCCCCTTCACCCTCGTCCCCTCGTAGCAGAACTTGCTTTCAATTGAAAGAGGCTCTTCCCCCCCCGTACATTTATGCCCCGGAGATATTTAAACATCTCAATCATATCACCTCTATCCCATCTTTGCTCTAAGGCAGTGGTTCTCAACCTTGGGGTCGCCACAGGATTCAGCAGGGGTCACCTCACTTGGCTGTTAAAGTACCAAAAAAAAAACCACACGTTGCTACTGCTGCCAAGTCTGCTTCTCAGCAGCAGCAGCAGCAGCAAACTGACAGACTCCAATCTTCTGCAGCCGTGGCTCCCAGCCTGTGAGTGAAGCCATTGTGGAGCCTTCCTCTCTCTCTCGACGGGCTCTGTGTAGCATTGTCCTGCCTCCAAAGGAAGTTGTTTACCACTTCCTTTGGAGGCGGGACAATGGCATGCTGCACAGAGCCCATCGAGAGACAGAAATGCTCTGCAACGGCTTCACTCACAGCAGGCACAGCTGCGGCTGCAGAAGAACAGGGCAGGAGCAGGCAGATGAGGGGGTAGGGAAACTGCAACGGGATGGAGGGGATGGATAGATGTTGGGGGCTGACATGGACAAAGGGAAGAGACAGGGACATGCTGGACAAAGGGAAGAGACAGTGCGGGTTAGGATTATAATGGGCAGATGGGACTAGGACTGGTAATGGGTTGATTAGGGAAGGCTAGGACTGGGAATGGACTGATAATGTGCTGATAGGGGGGAAGGACTAGTAATGGACTGATGGAGGCTAGCATTGGAAATGGGCTGATTAGAGGAGGCTAGGACTGGTAATGGGCTGATGGAGGGGGGGGGGGGGGTTAGGACTGGTAATGGGTTGATTAGAGGAGCCTAGCACTGGTAATGGGATTGAAGAGGGACTAGCACTGGAAATGAGCTGACTGGGGGCTTCAACTGGGCATGGGCTGATTGTGTGGAGGGGAGGATAGAGCTGCTGGCCCTGGAAGAAAACTGCTGGGGACTAAGGCTACAAATGGGCTGATACGAGGGGATGGGAGAATGGAACTGGAAGGGAGTGGATCTGCCATGGTATTTGTACTAGAAGGGACTGGTCAGTAGGGAAGGAGGGGGATTGGAAGTGAATGGACACCAGTGGCAGTCATGGGAATGCAAGTTGACATTGGAAGGTACTGGGAGTGAGGACTGGAAAGGGGCTGATACTGGGGAGGGTTACCGGGACTGGAAACAGGCTGATGAAAAGAAGTGAAGAGATAAGAAATGGCAGATGGACCATAGACCACAGAGAGAGCTAAGAGAAGACAGGAAAGCAGAAGCCTCAGATTGGGACCAGCATGATCAGAGCATAAATTGGTCAGACAAAGGTAGAAAAAATAATTTTATTTCATATTAGTTGATTTGACTACAAAATCATAATTTTGAAATGAAATATTGTTACTTGTTTAAATAAGTAAATTTTATAAATAAAAACATATTGCATGGGCCTATAATATATTAATAATTCAACAAATGATTACAGCGACAATGCGTTAACGATGAAGAGATGCATTTGATTTTATCATTGGGGGTCACCACAAGTTGACCAATGGTAAAAGGGGTCACGGTACAAAAAAGGTTGAGAACCACTACTCTAAGGTATACATATTAAGATCCTTATGTCTGTCTTCATATGCTTTATAATGAAAACCACTAACCATTTTAGTAGCCACCCTCTGCAGACTCCATCCTGTTCACATCCTTTTGAAGGTGTGGTCTCTAGAATTGCACACTCCAAATGAGTTTGCACCAAAGACTTATACAGAGGCACTATCACCTCCTTTTTTCTGCTAGCCATTCCTCTCCGTATGCACCCAAGCATCCTAGCTTTTGTAACTGCAGCCATTGTCGGCTACAGTTTTCCCCTCTTCCCATGCCTCGTCAGCTCAAGTACTTCAACTCAAATCACATCCTACAAACACTCTGTGTGAAGACAGCAGTTTAACAGGCAGTTGTAGCAACTTGGTGCCTCACTGTACATCCATAATTAAATCTTTTTAGTGCCTATGGCTGTGACATCATGCAGCAGCGCTGTTCAGCCTCATGTCCTGTTGGACACAGGCCCAATTGGGGACTCCAGAGGCAGACCTCTCCCAACACCAGCCCCATAAGAATATAAGAAATGCCTTACTGGGTCAGACCCAAGGTCTATCAAACCCAGTATCCTGTTTCCAACAGTGGCCAATGCAGATCAGAAGTATCTGGCAGGTTCCCAAGGCGGCACACAGGTTCTACTATGCTTGTCCCATGGCAAGCAGTGGCTTTCTTGGATCCTCTTTAATAATGGTTTATGGACCTTTCCTGCAGGAACGTGTCCAAGCCTTTTTTAAGCCTAGCTACACTAATCACAGCATTTACTACATCCTCTGGTAACTAATTCTAAAGTTTGATTACGTGTTGAGAATATTTTTTTTTACTCATTAATCTTAAATGGGTTGCTCTGTAGTTTCATTGTGTGTCCTATTCTTTCTACTTTTTGATGGCATAAACAAATGATCTACTTTTACCTGTTTCACTCCATTAATTTATAGACTTCTATCATATCCCCCCCTCAGCCATCTCTTTTTTCCCCAAGTCAAAGAGCCCCAACCTTTTTAAGCCTTTCCTCAGTGGAATCCTTCCCTTTATCATTTTTGTCGTTCTTTGTACGTTTTTTCTAATTCATCTATATCCTTTTTAAGATATGCTGACTAGAATTGCACACTATTCAAGATGCGGTTGCACCATGGAAAGAGACAGAGGCATTATAATACTATTTGTTTTAATTCTCCATTCATTTCCTTATGATTCCTAGCATTCTATTTGCTTTCTTGGCGGCTGCTGCACACTGGGCAGAGGGTTTCAATGTATTATCCACCATGACACCTAAATCTCTTCCTGGGTGGTGGTTTCTAGGGTGGTATCTTGCATAGAGTAAGCATAGTTTGGGTTGCTCTTTCCTAAGTCCATAATCTTGCACTTGTCCACATTACATATCATCTGGACATCCATTCTTCCAATGTTTTAACAACTTTGCATAATTTTATGTCTGCAAATTTGATCACCTCACTTGATATTCCTATTTCCAGATCATTTATGATTATGTTAAAAAGCATCAGGCCCAGCACAGATCCCTGGGGTACTCCCACTATTCATCTTTCTCATTGAGAAAATTGGCCATTTAGCCCTGCTTTCTATCTTTTAACCAGTTTCTGATCCACAATACTAAACTGCCTCCAATCCCATGTCTTTTTCTTATTTTATATTTATTGACTTTTTACATTGAATCAAGACAAATCTTGTACAGAAAAGGAATATTACAAAGTTAAGGAAACATTTTCAAGTGGAAACACATACTGGTGAACAATCCTACAGCCCACATTATGGGGGATGTGATCTAAGAAATACATACACAGGCAGAGGATATCCTGAGAAATATAACCCCCCCCCCCCCCCCCCACTAACATGGCACTGGAGAGCCCAAGAACAAATTATTAAAGTTTAACCATACCTATCTATAGTATCAGATTGTATAGAAATATGACAACAGAAAAAGACCACATGTTGATAAGGAAGGACAGACTAGACAGGCCAACTACAACAGTCCCCTTTTTACCTTTAGAGATCCTCTGTGTTTGTCCCATGCTTTTTTGAATTCAGTTACTGTCCTCATCTCTACCACCTCCACTGGGAGACTATTCCACAGATCCACTACTCTTTCCGTAAAGAAATATTTCTGCATATCACTCCTGAATCTATCTCCGTTCACTCATCCCATGTCCCCTTGTAGCAGAACTTGTTTTCAATTGAAAGAGGCTCTCTCCTTGAACATTTATGCCACGGAGGTATTTAAACATCTCAATCATATCACCTCTATCCCGCCTTTCCTCTAAGGCAGTGGTTCTCAACCTTTTTAGCACCGTGACCCCTTTTACCATTGGTCAACTTGTGATGACCCCCCAATGATAAAATCAAATGCGTCTCTCTTCCTTTACTGTTAACACATTGTTGCTGTAATCATTTGTTGAATTATTAATATATTATAGGCCTTTGCATTATGTTTTTATTTATAAAATTTACTATTTAAACCACAATAACTAATCCCAATAACAAGTAAAGCACAGTTACTTATCTGTAACAGGTGATCTCCGGAACAGCAGGAATTAGTCTTCACATATGGGGTTCGTCGGCGCCGACGGAGCCCGCACGGGAATGCTCCCCAGCATCCAATCAGAAGGCTTTTGGGAGCATCCCTCGTGCCTGCGCGGTAGCTTCCCGCCTTTCCCACTGCCTCTCCCCAGTTGCGTTTAATAGCTAAGACAGAAGGAGAGGAGAGGAAGGAAGAGAGAGAGAGAGTGAGTTACAACTCCTAGGGGAGGTGGGTGGGTTGTGAAGACTAATTCCTGCTGTTCCGGAGATCACCTGTTACAGGTAAGTAACTGTGCTATCTCCAGGAACAAGCAGGAATGAGTCTTCACATATGGGGACTCCCTAGCTGAGGGTGCCAGGGGAGATCCCAGAATGCGCACCCCTGGACAGGGCGGCATGGAGGGTAGGAGTTGAGAAGAGTTGCCAAGGCACAGCAACCGAAGACTACAGGGGAGTCTTCAAACTACGTCAATTATCATTAAACCGTTAATGATCTAGCACAATCTAGAGCTTACCTACTGGATTGTAGAAGGCAGAGCTGCAACGGGTACTGCAGATGCAGTAGCAAAGTCTTCAAGGGAACTTCACCGCAGAGAGGACAAAATTCCCAGTCCGGGCGGGCTGGAGACGCAGGTGTCAACCGGCACCGGAAAGACGGCAGGTCTTCACGAGGAGCTCTAAGAAGCTGAGAACTCCAGTAGGAGCAGAGTCCCCAATCCGGAGGACTAATCAGAAGACTGACCAATCTGGGAGAACCCAGCCCGGAGAAGAACAGAAGTGTACCCCGGGATACCGAGGGGTACACTGTCTACCGTAGCCGGCAAGGGATAGGAAGACAATGGGTTTGAAAACCTCCAGACAAGGAGGCGTAAACCAAGGGGCTGTTGACATCACAGCAAGTTTAAGCACAACCAGTCCGAGCACCCGAGCCACAGAACGCAGGCAAGCGGGCCGGCCGGACCCTGTAGGAAATAACAAAACGTCAGTACCAACAATTGGGGGATAGTCGGTAAGACACAGGGCGCTATAACATTTCCCAAAAAGCGCCCACCTGTACCGATATATATCCAATAACAGGTATAGATGTATATCGGGCTACAGCTGGGCCCGGGAGCGCCCACCCAGGTTACTCAACCGGTATGGACACGTGAGAACGATACTGCCAACTCGGACCGGCCCTTGATCCACAGGAGGGCGCCTTCCTGGAAGGCAGCGGGAGGAAGGGCCATCCAAGTGATGGGCCTATGTGCGTGGAGCAGGGCAGATCGGCGAGAGTAGCAGTATGGTTGGGTGACCGCCAGATCAGTTGGGTAGGAGCACATCAGGAGTACGTAGACCCCTGAGGCGTCCACCCAAAACGTGTCCTCCGTGCCACAGGGAAGGCAGGAGGATAAAAAACCCTATAGCCATGGGGTGACCGTGGGGCCATCTCCGGCCTATATAAAAAACCCCCTCGGGGTTAGGGCCAATGCCCTCCGCCGCTCCAAAGAGTGCAGGGAGCGGAGCGGGGGATCAGCAGGGGTTAGTAGGGCCCCTGTCCACCGTAGCCTGACGGACCCAGGGATTTCTCTGCGAGAGTGGAGACACAGATCGGGGGGGTGGGTGGTCCGGCCCTGTCGAGGAATGGTTCGGCCACGCTTGGAGAGTAGCGGCCAAGGCCTACACTGGGAGAAGGAGATTCGGTTCGCGATCCCCTCAATCCGGGGCCAGGCAGAGGGGTGAGGAGCCAGGCTAACCTAGCATGGGAAGGGTTCCGCCCCCCCCGGGGGAGGGGGGGCTCCATACCTCCCATCAAGCAGCCGAACCGCTTGTTACACTGAAAGAACCTCAGTGTAGAACTGGACCGTAACTTCATGTAAGAGGAGTTAAGTGCAAACTGCCGCATACCGTAGCCTAAGGCCGCCTGGCATGGGCAGCCTGGCGCGAGCCCTGGCACTGCCGACCGGTGTGAGACGTCCCTGGCATGGGCGCACCCGGCAGGCGGGCAGAGGGATGAAACCTCCTCCTCTTCGGACAGGAGGGTCGGGAAGGACATTTCCTACCCCCGGGAGAGGGGGAGGGCCGCGGGCGGCCAGTGCCAAACAGGTCGGCTGAGCACAGAGCGACCTGACGCAAAGCCTCGCCATTGAAGAGGTTCTCCCTGGTGCACGGGGAAGTACCCAGGTTATGTTGTGCCCAGCTGCACAAGTCGGAAGCCTGCAACCAGGCTGTACGACGTGCCCCTATGGCTACCGCAGAGGACCTGCTAACTGACTCGAAAGAGTCCACGGCAGCCCGAGAAAGAAACCAAGAGATATTCCTGCAATGGTAAAGAAGCAAGGAATAGTCAGGGGCCCGAGGGGCCGACACAAAGGGAGACAAAAGAGATAACCTCTCGGTGACCTCCCGCAGCGCCAGGCTCATATAGAAAATATATGAGAGAATCCTGGAAGCCAACATGGACGCTTGGAAGGATCGCCGCCCAAAGTTGTCCAGAGTTTTAGACGCACGATTCGGGGGGCAGAAAGAGTGCTTCTTCTTGCTTCCGACCTTCCTCAGGGCCGATTCCACCACAATGGAATGATGGGGAAGCTGGTGCGTCTGGAAACCCGGAGAGGGGGGCACCCGATACCGGGCATGCATGGCCGCAGGCGGCGCCGGTACCTGTAAGGGCGAGCGCCAAATCCCGAGCAGGAGATCCCGCAGGGAGGGAGGTAAAGGAAGCATTACAGCCGCCTGTTCCGCAGTACCCGGACTTAGCGAAGGGCCCGGAATAGGAATGGCGAGCAAGTCCGCCATGTCAAGGAGGAAGTCCTGAAAAGACGGCTATCCCGGGGGAGGCCGAGGTGGAGGGGCCCGCTTGAACACCAGGGGACCCACCGTGCTGGTGCACGGGAGGAATCGCTCTAAAAAGAGGAGGGTCCTGACAGTCCCAATTCGAGGCAGACGGTACTGCATCGTCAGAGCCCGGGATTGACTCCAAGCGGGGCATCGAAGGGAGCGACTGGCCCGTGGGACTCGGCCGTGGCCCCGAATCCAGGGGCGGGGCCGCCCCGGGGCAATCCGCAAGGGCGGCTGAAGTGGTGCCGAGGCTGCTGGAGAGCAGGCGAGCGCGGCACTGCGCCGTCGGAAGAGACCGGGGTCGGATCCGAAATGCGCCGCAGCCACGCTTTCCAGACTGGAGATCGATTCGAGGCTGGGCATCGAACCGAGCGACGCCTCCTTAGGGGGCCCCGGTGTCGGCGGCCGCGCCAGTGCTGCCACTCCCGCGAATGGAGTCGGGGTCGCGACGATTGGTGCCGGGGGCAACGAGGGCTTCCCAGGCCGAAACTCGGCGAAGAGGGAAACACCCGAAGTCGGCTCCGACGCCGGGAGAGAGGCCCTCCTAGGCGCCGGGGTTCTGCCCGCGCCCGTTTTATTGAGCGGGAAACCCTTATGGGGCGTACTACGCGGCCTCGAGGGTACCCAGGTAACCTGCCGACGAGCCCCGGCGGGGAGCGAGACGCCCAGCCCCAGCTCCGCGGCGCTTCTTTGGGTCGACTCGACCGAAGGACCCGGGTCCCGCGGGCAAACTCCAGTGACGAGCGGAGCACTCGACGCCCGCGTAGATGCCGGGAGGTCGGTGGCGTCCGGGGGAGGCCCCGGCCCCGCGCAAGGTTGGGGTGCCGACCCGCCCGACCGGGATAGATCGATCGGCTCCGCAGGCGGAGCCCGGAGGCGACCCCTGGCGAAGAACGGGGCCCTTGTTCCCGAGATCGCCGCGGGAGGGGCGGAGCCGCTCAAGGCCAGTACCGCCCCCACGTAAGCTGGGGGCAAGTCGATCGGCCTTGGCGGAGCCGAGGGCACCCGGTGCCAATCCCCGGCGGGGAGTGGGGCCACCGACTCCGATGCCGAGGACTTGGTCCCGCTCGAAGAGGAGGTGCGCATGGCAGGGGTGTGGGCACGCCATACCGGGTCAGGTTGGTCCGACGATCCCCGGTGACGAGTGGAACGCCGATGCCGGGGAATCGGCACCGCCGAAAGCGGGTACCGCCCCCGCGCAGGGCCGGGATGCCGTAGAGCCAGACTGGGTCGAGTCGATCGGCCCCGAAGGCACCGAGGACACCAGTCGACAGTCCCTGGCGAAGAGTGGAACACTCGACGCCGATGCCGAGGGATCTGCACCGCTCGAAGCGGGTGCCACCCTCGGGCATGGCTCGGGAATGTTCTGTGAGGAGCAAACCTCAGGAACAACCCGAAACCCCGTGGAGGCTCTGGAGCCCGAAGACTCCCTCCGGGGTGTAAGGGACTGGAGGGGAAGGCCGGAGCTGTCGTCATGCGGCGCATGAGACTCACCCCTCAAGGCTCGGTTAGTCTTAACATACTGTTGTTGGGTTACCTGATCCTGGTGAGGAGAGAACGCCAACGACCACTCCGCAGAGGGAAAGACGTCATCGAGGGACACTCGAAACAGGGAGGGTCTTCTCCCGACGCTGAAGCCCGGGGGAGAAGGGGTCAGGGCCCCAACAGGAGAGACACCAGGCATTGGAGCAGAAGACAACGTCTCCACAGTGGGGGCACTTCTTAAGGGAAGAAGGCTCCATGCTGGAAAGCCCGGTAGGCCTCAGAATAACACGAGGAGGATGCTCCTCGAAGGAAATAAAGGAAAACAAAAAATAAGGAAAAAAAGGGGGCACCAGCGGTGCCAGAGTCAGCGGGGAATAAACCGCGACCACAGGAACAAAAAAGAAGAAAAGGTTTCTGCGGTGACAGGAGTTACGTCCTGTCGGCTCCGCGGAAAAACGAAAACTGGGGAGAGGCAGTGGGAAGGGCGGGAAGCTACTGCGCAGGCGCGAGGGATGCTCTCAAAAGCCTTCTGATTGGATGCTGGGGAGCATTCCCGTGCCGGCTCCGTCGGCGCTGACAAACCCCATATGTGAAGACTCATTCCTGCTTGTTCCTGGAAATTATTTGATTTCAAAATTATGTTTTTGTAGTCAAATCACTAATATGAAATAAAATTATTTTTTCTACCTTTGTTGTCTGACCAATTTATTCTCTGATCATGCTGGTCCCGATCTGAGGCTTCTGCTTTCCTGTCTTCTCTTAGATCTCTTTCTGTGGTCTATGGTCTATCTGCCATTTCTTATCTCTTCTTTCGTTTTCTTCACTTCTTTCCATTAGCCTATTTCCAGTCCCAGTAACCCTCCCCAGTATCAGCCCCTTTCCAGTCCTCACTCCCAGTACCTTCCAATGTCAACTTGCATTCCCATGACTGCCACTGGTGTCCATTCCCTTCCAGTCCCCCTCCTTCCCCACTGACCAGTCCCTTCTAGTACAAATACCATGGCAGCCCCTCTCAGATCCACTCCCTTCCAGTTCCATTCTCTCATCCCCTCATATCAGCCCATTTGTAGCCTTAGCCCCAGTTTTCTTCCAGTACCAGCAGCTCTATCCTCCCCTCAATCAGCCCATTCCCAGTCAAAGCCCCCCAATCAGCTCACTTCTAGTGCTAATCCCCCCTCAACCCCATTACCAGTCCTAGCCTCCACTAATCAGCTCATTTCCAGTCATAGCCCCCCCCCCCCCGATCAGCTCATTTCTAATGCTAGCCTCCCCTAATCAGCTCTTTTCCAGTGCTAGTCCCCCTCCTCAACCCCATTACCAGTGCTAGGCTTCCCTAATCAGGCCATTACCAGTCCTACCCCCCCCCCCCCACCAGTCCTAACTTCACCGATCAGCTCATTTCCAATGCTAGCCCTCCATCAGTCCATTACCAGTCCCAACCCCCCCCTTGATCATTCCATTCCCAGTCCTAGCCTTCCCTAATCAACCCATTACCAGTGCTAGCTCCCCCATCAGCCCATTATAATCCTAGAAGAATACAGCTCAGCCTGTCTGCCAGGATGATGTTCTCACCTAGCAAATATGTGACTCCAAGCATCATTCTGTTTCCCATCAATGGAGGTACCTGCTTGTTCCTCCCTGCTTCTTTATATAGTACAACATAAACTGATAATTTGATTAGCCAACAAATCTCAGAAAGCATTTAGAGCATTCAATATTTATTTATTTATCTAACTGTATTTCTATACCCCTTTTTCTTACAATATTGCTCTCAGTTCTAGGAAATTGATTTGGTGAAGGCTTTCCTGGGTGCAGAACTCATCTACACATGCTCTTCAGCCTAGCAAGGATGTGTCTGCAATCAGCAACTTTGGGTATGGGGAATTTGAACAGGGACACCATTTGCCACATTGGAATGATCCATCCACCAGGACTGGTAACAGAACACACATGTGAAGGAGCAATACTGGACTTACCAATGGTGAAAGTGTTTCTGATGTTAGAGTGGGAGATCATCTCACATCCAGTGATCACCAGATGGTGGGGTTCAGTATTAGGAATAAGGCTGATAAAAAAAATCATTCAAAAGCGAGAGTCTTAGACTTTTAAACTTTAGGAAAACTAAACTTAGTCAAGATTGGCCAATACCGCAAGAAGTCATTAGCAGGATGGGAACAGCTGGAAAATGTAGAAAAACAGTAGGCAAAATTGACAGGGATATCATAAACCAAACCAACCGTTTTGTCAAGATGGTAAAAGGAAAAGGAGGCCACTGTAGTTCTCAAAAGAAGTAGCTGAAAAGGTGAAGAAAAAAGGGAGGCCTTCATCAAATACAAGAGATCACAGAGAGGAAGACAAGCATCTGTATTTGGAAAAACTTAGCGAAGATAGCAAAGTAGTCAGGAAAGCGAAGATACAAAAAGAGAAGGAAATATCCCCCCATTTTATTGCATTGGCTAAGACATTTTTCAGATGTGTTAGTGAGAGGAGGAAGGGCAAAAGTGGTATTGTCAGACTCAAGAGTGAAGGGGAAGAATATGTAGAAACTGATTAGGATAAAGTGGAATTGCTTAAAGCGTAGTTACTCACCTGTAACAGGTGTTCTCCAGGAGCAGCAGGAATCAGTCCTCACATATGGGTGACGTGGGAGCCGACGGAGCCCCCGTGCCAAGCATTTTCCCAGCGTTCAAAGAAAGCCTTTGGGAATGCAGCGTGCCTGCGCGGTCCCCTTCACGCCCAAGGGTGCCATCCTGCTCAGTCAGATGACATAGCTAAAAGACAGCAAAAAATCAAAATGAATGATATAACCAACTCCAGGGGAGGGTCGTAAGGACTGATTCCTGCTGCTCCTGGAGAACACCTGTTACAGGTGAGTAACTACTCTTTCTCCAGGACCAAGCAGGAAGTCAGTCCTCACATATGGGACTCCCCAGCTCTAGGCTACCGGGAACCCAAAGCTGAAAAAATGGTTCTCTCTCAATAGCCTCAGCATCCGTGATAAGAATATCCTCTGAGAACGCCCTCGTATGGTAGCTCAACACAAGGGCCGGAGGGTAGGAGCTGTCTAAACCTCAAAGAGATTATGGAGTACCGCCTGTCCCTCTGGGACTCTCTTTCCAGGCAGTAATGGGCTGCAAAAGTCTGGTGTGAAGACCAAGTTGCAGCCCGGCAGATGTCTGCCAACGGAACAGAGCAGAGATGAGCTACTGATATCTGAGGCACCATTGAGTAGAGGGAGTCTTGGAGGCTCCCCTGGATAGTAGGAGGGGGGTAGCTGGTGGAAGTGGAGCATGTAGCCCTTTTGGACTATGCTCAGTACCCAGGTATCCCCTGTGATGGCTGGCCACCTGTAGGCGTACAGGGTCAGCCGACCTCCTGTGCTGAGTGGAGCCACCGGCGGAGGAGAGGCTATGCTATGGAAGTCAAAACCCCGCTCCCTGCTGTGCAGGAGCCGAAGCAGGCGGCTTGGGGGGGGGGGGGGTCTTCTGCCTACGGGGCCCCTGCCCTTTGGCCTGCTGGCCCTGTTGGGGAGCTGAAGAGGCCTGATACTGGAGGGTAGGTTTTGTAGGCAGCACCCTTCCTCAGGAAAAAGGGCTTCTTTCCCGAGCCTTTCTTTTTTTGAGAAGGGGCAGAAGTCTTTCTAGACAGCCTTGTCACCTCGGCATGGGACATCGACTAACTTGTCCTGCACCATTGACTCCAGGTCCAATGACTGTAGCCAGGCCTGACGGCCTGCACCGATGCCAGCTGCGGCTACCCAGGCTGAAGCCTCAAAGCCATCATAGGCTGCTCGAGAGATAAACTTCGAGCACTCTCGGATACCTGTAGACAAGGCTTTGAACCTCTGCAAGGGTTCCTTGGAGAGGCCAGCTGAGAACCCGGCAATCTCCTTTGCTAGGGCCCGTAAGTACATGCCCATGTACAGCTGGTAAGTATGGACACAGCAAAATAGCATAGAGCCCTGGAAGCACTTTCTACCGAGGGCATCCAGGTTCCGGGCCTCCCGGCCGGGAGGCACCAAGGAGTGCATCTCCTGACTCTTCAGGCGGTGCATGGCCGATTCCACAACCATGGAATTGTGTGGTAGCTGCGCCTTTTGGAACCCAAGGCTCTTACGGACTCGATAAATGGAATCGACCCGTTTGCTAAGAACCGGCGCCTCCCACATTTATTTATTTATTTTTATTTAACGTTCTTATATACCGCACTCTTTCTCATCAGCGCGGTTTACAGTAAACAAAGTGCTCACAGATAGCAACAGGCTGTCGTGAGTTTACATGTAACAGGAAGAGCAGCCATTCCAGCATCAGAGGAACCGGTACAGTAAAGGCTTCCTTCGGAGGAAAATCATACTGGAGGGCATTGAGCTCCTCGGCTCGAGGCTCCTCCTCGGCATCCACAGGGAATGCCAAAGCTTTGGCCATGTCCCTCATGAAGTCCAAGAACCGGGTATCCTCCGTGGGGGGGGGGGGGGACCTTCTCCGAGGCTCGGACTCCAGGGAGTTCGAAGGGACGCACCAGGTCCGGAAGGTGTCAAGAGACTCCTTGTCCTCCCGTCTCCCATGCCAACTCCTCCAAGGAGGAGTCGAGCGGCTCCGTCCGTGTGGGCCTCGGTGCCACCAGCCTCGACAACCTCAGGCCCGCACGGGAGGTCGAGGGGGACCTTGGCCGAGGATTGACTCGAGATTTGATGGACTTGAGGATCGGCTCGGCCTCCGGGGTCGACAGACATCGAGGTCCCGGTGGTCGGGGCAGATGCACCAGACAGACCGGTAATCAGTACCCGCTGCTGTTCCATGAAGGCAGCCAAGCTGCTCTCCAAGGCCATCAGCCTGAGTCCGAGCTCAGGAGACTCAGCAGCACCCGATTCGGGCCCCGACGGCATTGGGCCTGACGTCTGTTCTCCCGGAGGAGATTCTACAAGGACAACAGATTTGGGGACTCCGGCTCCATGCGAGGTAGTTTGGACGGCCTCTCCGACTCTGAGAGCCCTCGAGAACCCAAGGGCCTCTACTGACGCCGCCCTCACAAACTTCTTCCTTTTGTGCTCCTGAGTGGGAGACACCCCTCTCAGAGGAACCACAACAGCGCTCGGGGTCAGACTCCCGAGATGTCGAGGCCTCTGACAAAGTCTGGGCCCGGCTGGACACGGACTCAGAAAAAATTCTTTCACGTTGATGCTGACGGCTCCGAAGTGCCTTCGACGACATTTTGCCGCACGGGCCACAGACCAGCGGGTCATGGTCGGGCCCGAGGTATCAGAGGCAGCAGTCATGTGTGTCTGTGAGAGACAGGTTTCTTGAACCGATCACATTTTTTGAACCCGCTGGCAGCCATCCGGGGAAAAAGGGCCCCTGCAAGGTCAAAAGACTGGGCTGGCAGTGAAAATACAGAAAAAGCGCGAACGCTAGTCACAAAGGACAAAAAGCGAAAAAGAAGTTCCGGACTCGATACCGGTGTACCGAGCCAGGCGGGACGGGGAACCGGCGTCAAACTGGATAAAGAAACGCGAAAAATCGCAGAAAAAAAAATTGACTTCTCCTGGGTGACACGAACTATGTCCGTTGGGCTCCACGGAAAAAGAAAGACTGAGCAAGATGGCACCCTTGGGCGGGAAGGGGACCGCGCAGGCACGCTGCATTCCGAAAAGCTTTCTTTGAAAGCTGGGGCGGGGCTCCGTCGTCATCCATATGTGAGGACTGACTTCCTGCTTGGTCCTGGAGAACAGGTGTTCTCTGGGAACAGCAGGAATCAGTCCTCACATATGTGTGACATCTGCATTGACCTAATCAACATGGAGCATTTCTCCAGCTTTCAAAGAAAGCCTTTGGGAATGCTACCATGCATGTGTGGTCCCCTTCCCGCCTAAGAGTGCCATCTTGTTCAGTCAGATGACATAGCTTAGGCAAAAGACAAACAGAAGTGGTAACTCCCAGGGGAGGAGGGAGGGTTGTGAGGACCGATTCCTGCTGTTCTTGGAGAACACCTGTTACAGGTGAATAACTACGCTTTCTCCAGGAACAAGCAGGAAGTCAGTCCTCACTTATGGGACTCCCTAGCTCTAGGCTGCCTGGACCGAAACCACGAAAGCACCAACGGCAACCACCAGGGGAGGGTGCCAGTTGCAGAGGCCGCGTCCCTACACAGAGACTCCACAATGCCCAACAATCCTCACTGCCAACAGTTCCGGGAACCTGACCATCGACAGGATGGAGGGCAGTAGTTGCCTAGACACCAAGTATGCTGCAAATTACTGCTTGACTGAAGGCACTGTCCCTGCGGTACTCACTCTAGCAGTAATGGACTGCAAAGGTATGCACTGAAAACCATGTGGCAGCCTTGCTTATATACATCACTGATATCGAGTGCAGGTTGGCCATTGAAGCGGCCATGGCTCTGACGCGATGAGCCGGGATCCGGGGCTGCAAGGAAAGGCCTGCCTGCTCGTAAGCAAAGGCGATGCAGTCCGTCACTCTAGAGAACAGTATCTGTTTGGTTACTGGCAGCCCCAGTTTACTGGGGTCGTATGAGAAAGTTGGGGCACTTTGTGATGGTTCCTGGTCCTATGAAGATAGGACAGGGCCCTCTTGCAGTCCAAGGTGTGCAAAATAGACTCCACTTTGCCGGATTGAGGCTGTGGAAAGAAGGAAAGGAGAACCATTTCCTGGTTGAGGTGAAAAGTAGACACCACCTTAGGAAGGAAGTTGGAATGCGTCTGCAGCACTACTCTGTTCATGTACAACTGGGTATGGGGGGGGGGGGGGGAGAGATACGCCATTATGGCCTGCAGCTCGCTCACCCTGCGGGCAGATGTCACAGCCACCAGGAAAGCCACCTTCCAGGAGAGGTATCTCAGAAGAAGGTGGCCATAGGCTCAAATGGCAGTCTAGAGAGCTGGGACACCACCACATTGAGGTCCCATTCCAGTGTCGGGCCGGGGGGGGCTTGATAACAGAAGGCCTCTGAGGAATCTAGAGACCAGGGGCAGGGTCAAGAGGGGCTTCCCCTCTACAAGGTGGTGGTTTGCCACTATGGTGCTGAGATGCACGAGATGCAAAGGGTACTGCAAAACGAGTTGTATCTGGCAGGAGAACAGATTCACATTCCTGCCTGCAAACCAGATGGAGAACCTCCTCCACTTGAAGGTGTAAGCCAGAGGTACTCAAATCCAATCCTGGAGGGTTGCAAACCAGTCAGGTTTTTGGGATATCCCTAATGAATATGCATGAGATATATTTGTATGCACTGCCTCCATTGTATTTGAATCTCTCTCATGCATATTCATTAGGGATATCCCAAAACCCTGACTGGTTTGCAGCCCTCCAGACCTGGATTTGAGTACCTCTGGTGTAAGCCCTCCTAAGCCCCAGTGGAGGGCTTCCTGGAGGCCAAGAGAACCTCCACAACCTCCCTTGTGAGGTGGAAAGGGGCCAATGCTATCCATTCAGCAGCCACGCTGTCAGTGTTAGAGCCCTCAGAGGTTGGGGTGCAGGAGGGAGCTGTCCTCCTGCAAGAGGAGGCCCGGGGGACTGGGGTTGTCACCAACAGGGAGAGCAGCAGGGGAAACCAGGGTTGCCTAGGTCACCTGGAGACCACCAGGATCACTGGTTTCCCCTGCTACTCTCCCTGTTGGTGACAGCCCCAGTACCCCGGGCCTCTTCTTGCAGGCCTTGGGTATCAGGGGCGGGGGGGTCATCAGTAATGCATAAAGCAGGTCCTGTGACCATGAGATCAGAAACGCAGCTGCCGCCACCCTCCCGTGGTGTGGTTGAGGGGAGCAGAACTGCGGAAGCTGAGCGTTGTCCAGAGAAGCAAACAGGTCCAGGCAGGGCCTGCCCCACAGCCGGAAGAGCTCCTGGGCCACCTTGGGGTCCAGGCACCACTCATATGGCTAGAGAACTCTGCTGAGCCTGTCTAACAGAGAGTTGTCCTGGCCCAGTAGGTACACCGCCCTTAGGGTCTTGCGGTTGCACACCTCAAAGGAATGAAGTGCTATGGCCTCCTGACAGAGGGAGTAGGGTGCACATTCCACCGTTTATTCACATAGAACATGGCCACCTGGCTGTCCATCTGAATGAGGATCAGAAGGCCTTGGAGCAGGTGGCGGAATGCCTACAGGGCCAGAAAGATAGCCCAGATGTTGATCTGCAGGAGAGACTCCTCAGTAAACCAGTGGACCTGAGTGCACTGGCCCTTGCAATGCGCACCCCAGCCCACCAGGGAGGCGTCCGTAGTCAGAATCCTCTGAGGTGCTGGTGCCTGGAAAGGCATCCCCGCCCTGAGGTGGGGCAGGGACTTCCATCAGGTAAGGGAGGCCACCAGCTGCCGGGTGAACCACACACTGTCCTTTAGTCCGCCTGTGGCCTGGGCCGCTCACGCATGTGTAGGCGGGCTAGGGGCATAATGTGCACCGTTGAGGCCATGTGACCCAGCAAGCAGAGGAGCCGACAGGCCGGCACCGACCTGCAGGGCTTGCACCTCCTCGGCCAACCGCATCAGGCGGTGAGCCCTGTCTTCTGGAAGGAAAGTCTTGGCCAGCAGAGTGTTCAGCCGGGCCCCTATAAATTCCAGGGTCTGCGTTGGAGAGAGCCTGAACTTGGGGTTGTTCATGACAAAGCCCAACTGATGGAGGGCATGAATGGTCAGCCTTGTGGCCCAGTCCACCTCCCCGGCGGTACTGCCCTGACGAGTCAAGTCGTCCAAACAAGGGAAGACGTGAGCTCTTTGAAGGCGCACATGTGCAGCTAGGCACTTTGTGAAGACCCTTGGGGAGGAGGTAAGCCTGAATGGGAACACCCTGTACTGGAAGTGCAGACCTCCCACCACAAACCTCAGGTAGCACCTATGGGAGGGATGAATCAGGATGTGGGCATAAGCGTCCTTGAGATCCAAGGAACACAGCTAGTCTCCCTGGCAGAGGTAAGGCAGCAGTGTTCCAAGGGAGAGCATCTTGAACCCGCTCCCTCACCAGGAACCTGTTGAGGTTGCGCAAATCCAGGATAGGCTGTAGGCCTCCTGTTCTTTTGGGGACAAGGAAATACCTTGAGTAGAAGCCCCTGCCCCAGAGGTGGTGGGGCACAGGTTCCACTGCCTCGTCCCTGAGCAGGTTTGCAAGTTCTGTGACAAGCAAGGCCTGGTGAAGGAGGGGACAGGGTGGCTCATCTGGAAAGTACTCTGGAGGGCTTTGTTGCAAGTGGAGGGAATAACCCTCTCTCAACACCTGCAGGACCCACTGGTCTGTAGTGATGGTGGCCCAGCTGTCAGCAAAGGTCAGTTGACAACCCTGAGGTGGATCTCCTGGGGGATGGGACACCCTGCCCACATAGTCAAAAGCTTTGGGCTTTAAGGCCTTGGGCTTCCTAGGTCCATGCGCTTTGCCTGTGCGGGTTGGTAAGGCTGACGCTGGTAATGACCGTCTGAGGTGTAACCCTTTTTCCTCTCACAAAAAAGGCCTTCTTTCCTGAGGGCTTCTTCCTGGGGCGAGCCAAGGTTTTTTTGGAAAGCCTCTGCCGGTTAACTACCTCAGCCTCGATCTCGGCGGCCTTATCTGACATCGGCTTTCCAAAAAGATTCTCCCCATTGCAGAGCATGTCCAGGAGCTTCTGCACCCACTGCTCCAGGTCTCAGGTCTGCAGCCATGCCTGGCGCCAAGCCATGATGCCCGCAGCCACCACCCTGGCTGAGGCCTCAAACCCATCGTTGGCAGCTCTAGAGAGACACTTACAGTCCCAGACAGCCCCGGTCAGGGACAAGCAGTGCTGGGAAGGTTCCCAGGCGAGGCCTGCCGAGAACCCCGAAAGCTCCTGGACCAGGCTCTTCAAATACATCCCAATATACAGCTCATAGGCTTGTATACGGCACCTGAGCATGGCGCTCTGGTAGCACCTATGGCCCAGGGTGTCAGGGGTACGAGCCGCCTTCCCTGGGACACAGACTAGTAAGTCTTCTGACTCTTACGTTTTTGCATCAACAACTCCACCACCATCAAGTTGTGGGGGAGCTGAGGCTTGTGGAACCCTGCACCCTTCCGGACTCGGTAAATGGCATAGACATGCCAACTGACCACCGGCACAGAGGCCAGGGTCTCCCAAGTCCGGAGAAGGAGCCTCTTGAGGATCGGTGGGGGATCAGGACTGTGAGAGTCTCCTTAGGCGGAGACTTGTACTGTAAAAATTCCATCTCCTCGGTGCGCAGGTCCTCCTCGGACTCAGTCTGCACATAGAGAACCTGGGCCATGTCCTGGATGAAATCATGGAATGCCACATCATCAGGTGGGGAGTGGTGTCGAGGCTGCAAGGGTGAAGGCTCTGAGGGAACGTTCCGATGCTGTGAAGTTTCAGGAGAAGCCTCATCCTCAGTCTCCCATTTGGAGCCTGAGGTTGTTGAGGACTGCCTCGGGGGTAGACCGGGGGTCAGATCCCTGCAGGCTTGCCAGGGAGGGCCGGGGCCGAGCACTTACCAGAGGCCGGTGGTGCTCGGTTCGACGCCTCGGGCATCCCCCGAGGTCTGGGGGGCCAGATGTCGAGGCCGATGATGCTGGGAGCCCAGACATCAATGCCTGCTGCAAGGCCAGAATAGAGGACATACACTGCTCCATGGCCGCCATACAGGCCTCGAGACCCGATGGCTCAGCAGCCTGCAGTGCTGACACAGAGGGCCCGGGTCCAGTGCTGGTATGTTGGAGAGTGCACCCTCTAGGACTATGGGTTCCCGAACCCTGGCGTGGTCACCGCTGGCCGAGGGCTCCTGCCTCAATAGCTTAGGAGGATGCTGCACCGAGTCCTGCCACAGTACCTTCACAGGCTTCGATGGCAGCTTGGGATGCCGCACCTTCTTTTTCTTAGAGGGCCCGGCGACCTACCGGAGGAACCACCACTGCAGCACTCTGAGGACCTCCCTAGAGGAACCCTCCTTTGGACTGGGAGAGGGGAACGCCGGAGCGGAGTCTGGCTTGGGAAACAGCTTCTCCTGAAACTCCGAACGTTTCCTATTGGTCTTGGTCGTAATGGCCTGGCACCTGTCACAGGAGAAGCTGTCATGGTCTTGGTCCAGACAGCAGAGGCAGTAATCATGAGTATCAGTTAACAGATATGGTTTGGCTACATCGGTCACACTTTTTAAACCCACCAGGAGTCATGGTGGGAGACCACCCAGCCGGGGTAGAGGATCCCTGAGCAAAAAAAGGCGAATGCCGCTCAAGGAAGAACCTCGACAAAAAAGGGACTGCACAAGGCCGAGAATGGCAAAGTAGTACCCAACTCGAGGCAGTACAGGGACCAAAGTAAAGAATCTGGAAGGGAAAGAATCACTTTTTTCAGGAGAGATGAGGACCACGTCCGTTGGGCTCCGCAGAAAGGAGACTGAATAAGATGATAGCCTTGGGCAGGAAGGGGACCAGGCATGTGTGGTAGCATTCCCAAAGGCTTTCTTTGAAAGCTGGGGAATGCTCCGCACGGGCTCCGTTGGTGCTGACATCACCCATATGCGAGGACTGATTTCACTGGTCAACATTGAAATAGTTACTGACTTTAAAAGGCCCTAATCTGTAGTATCTTGGTGAGCTGAACACAAATATAACATTAAAAACATTTTATTGGCTCTCGTTTTGAGGATATTGCATGTAGTTCATTTTTGACGTTTCACCGTGTAAATTTATCCAGTAGGACATCAACAACATCCCAAATAAGCCTTAAATGATGTAATATTGCATCACACTGCATAATACCTGCATGCACACATCATCCAGAGTTGATTGCATCATTTTCTGATGCAATGCAATACTACTGCCAGACCGCTGCTGAAGCCATCTGACGTCAGCAGTGTACTATACGCAGTTGGAAAGGTTGAGCATTTAAAATATTTCAGACTGTGTGCAAGACAGTTTAAGCTACTGTTACATGTAACTTTTATTAATCATATAATTTTAGCCATTTAGGTACAATACAGAAAGTGTGTTAATACTGTTGACAATTTCTGCTACATTTGTGGGGAAGTGACATATGCCAACCAGAAGAAAAGTATCACTTCTTAACTGAAGGCGGCATATCATCTTTACTTCGGATGCAAGATTGGTGACCAAGACAAGCCTTGGGCCCCGCATATATGCTGCGCTACATGTACAACACAGCTTTCACAGTGGTTGAATTGCAAAAGACCATCAATGCCGTTTGCAGTCCCCATGGTGTGGAGAGAGCCAAGCAACCACATAAATGTTACTTCTGCTTGGTTCCTCCTCTTTCCAGCGGAATAACCAAGCAAAAGTCGTCGAGCATAGTCTACCCAAACATCCCGTCTGCATTGAGACCAGTTCCACATGGTGAGGGACTTCCTATTCCAGAACCTCCCTCAGAATATTCTCTTTTTTCATCTGATGAGGACAAGGGTGAGCCGACCTGTTCTTCTTCTCCTGGTCTGTCAGCATGCAGTGACCCAGATTTTCAATGGGATGCATTATCAACTCCACACAGGAAGAACTAAATTAACTAGTTTGTGATTTGAACTTATCCAAGAACAAAGCAGAATTGCTAGGGTCAAGAGTCCAACAATGGAATCTTCTAGAAGATGTCAACATTACTTCATATCGAAAGCACCACCAGTAGTTGGAGCCTTTCTTCAGAAAGGAAAGTAATCTGGTATTCTGTTCTGATATTGAAAGTCTCATGAATGCCTTAAAAATCACTCATGACCCACAAGACTGGAGACTATTTATAGACTCTTCGAAACCGAGTCTGAAGGCTGTGCTTTTGAACAATTGAAACCGGCTTCCATCTATTCTAGTAGCGCATGCTGTCCACATGAAAGACATACGATAATGGAAGTCAGTAGATGCTTTAAGTTAACTATAACAAGTACAGCTGGCACCTCTGTGGTGACTTGAAGGTAGTTGCCCTTTTAATGGGACTGCAGCAGGGATATATAAAATACATGCGTTTCTTATGAGTGGGATAGCCGAGCAAGGAATTGGCACTACTTGCGGAAGGAATGGAATTGCAGACAAAATGTAACAGTTGGAGAGAAGAATATCCAGCACCCAGCTCTGGTTGAGGCTCACAAAATCCTGCTACCACCCTTTCACATCAAACTAGGTTTGATGAAAAACTTTGTAAAAGCCATGGATCGCACTTCGCCAGCTTTCTGATACCTGCATGACAAATTCCCTCGACTCAGCAAAGCAAAGATTAAAGAGGGAGTTTTTGGGGTCCTCAGATTGGAGAGCTCTTCAAAGATGACCGGTTCAACAACTTGCTGCAGGGTGATGCGAAACAAGCATGGAATGCTTTTCGCCTAGTGTCAAACTTTCTCGGGAATGTTAGGGCAGAAAACTACAAGGAACTAGTAGAAGACATGCTGATGCAGTATCAGAAACTTGGCTGCAATATGTATCTAAAGATCCATTTCCTCGATTCCCATCTCGATTTCTTTCCTGACAACTGTGGTATGGTCAGTGATGAACAGGGCAAATGTTTTCACCAGGATATCACAACGATGGAGCAAAGATACCAGGGAAAATGGTCCACTACAATGCTGGCTGACTACTGCTGGACACTCCCCAGAGAAGCTTCCGAACAGCTGTACAAGAGACAGGCGAAAAAATCTAAGTAGTAGTCTATGACTTGGTTTTTTACGGGTATTAAACCGAAGGCCTATTATATTTACTATAGACATGCATTTCGTGATGTAAACATTAATTCTTGTATATTACAAAAAAACTAGAGCCAACTTTGCAATTTCACTGTCATATTTGTGTTCAGCATATAAAAATGATAAGAAATGACTTTTTTCAGTAACATGACTTTTGTAAAAATTTGACGACCAGTGTTTCCTGCTTGCTCCTGGAGAACAAATATTTCTGTTCTGTGTTCACAGATGAAGGACCACGAGCAGGACCACAGAAAACACCCACAAATAGGAACAGAAGCAAGGGGTATCTTGAACGATTTTCAGAAGACTGTTCATGAGGAACTAGCTAAACTAAAAGTAGACAAAGCGATGGGACTGGATGGGATTCTTCCGAGAATACTGAGGGAACTTGGGGACATTCTAGCAGCTCCATTGACTGACCTTTTCAATGCCTCTTTGGAGTCGGGAGTGGTGCCAGAGGACTGGTGAGGCGCACACGTGGTCCTTTTACACAAAAGCGGAAGGATGTGATTGAAAACTACAGGCTGGTTAGTTTACCTTGGTTGTGAGTAAATTATTGGAAGCGCTGCTGAAAGAAAATAGTGAGGTTTCTGGAGTCTTAACAGATTACTGGATCCGAGGCAGCATGGATTCACCAGAGGTAGGTCTTGTCAGACAAAATCTGATTGATTTCTTTGACTGGGTGACAAAGAGGTTGGACCCAGGGATAACCCTAGATGCGTATTTAGATTTCAGTACAGCCTTTGACACCATTCCGCACAGGCGACTTGAGCACCCTAGGGATGGACTCTAAAGTTACTGCTTGGGTTAGAAGATGGTTGAGTGGGAGGCAACAAGAACTACAGGTAAATGGAGCTCACTCTGAGGAGGAGGAGTATGTTACCAGTGGTGTGTTGCAGGGATAGCATAGTTACTCACCTGTAACAGGTGTTCTCCAGGGACAGCAGGAATCAGTCCTCATACATATGGGTGACGTCGGCACCGATGGAGCACTCATGCGGAGCAATCCCCAGCTTTCAGAGAAAGCCTTTGGGATTGCATCACGCATGCGTGGTCCCCTTCCTGCCCAAGGGTGCCATCTTGCTCAGTCAAATGACATAGCTAAAAAGACAGCAAAATGAACAAAAATTAATAATAGAACTGCAACTCCAGGGGAGGAGGAAAGGTTGTGAGGACCGATTCCTGCTGTCCCTGGAGAACACCTGTTACAGGTGAGTAACTACGCTTTCTCCAGGAACAAGCAAGAAGTCAGTCCTCACATATGGGACTCCCTAGCTCTAGGCTACCGGGAACCCAAAGCTGAAAAAATGGCTCCCTCAAGAGCCTCAGCATCCGTGATAAGAATATCCTCTGAGAACGCCCCCATACGGTAAGCCTTTGGGATTGCATCATGCTTTCTCCAGGAACAAGCAAGAAGTCAGTCCTCACATATGGGACTCCCTAGCTATAGGCTACCGAGAACCCATAGCTGAAAAATGGCTCCCTCTAGAAGAGCCGCAGCAGCTGCAATAGGAATTCAGCCGAGAAAGCAACACCCCCCAGTAGCCTGACACCGGAGGGTTGGAGCTGCCTAAACCTCAAATAGGTTACGGAGTACCGCCTGGCCGAAAGCACTGAACCATCAGGACTCCCTATCCAGGCAGTAATGGGCCACAAAAGTCTAGCTTGAAGACCAAGTTGCGGCCTGGCAGATGTCTGCCAGCGGAAAAGCGAAAGTGAGCCACTGATGTGGCCTTAGCCCTGACACAGTGGGCCATGACTCAACCCTGCAACGGGAGGTCGGCCGCCCTGCATGCCCAGGCAATGCAGTCTGCCACCCAGGTGGACAGCGTACGCTTGGAGACAGGTAACCCCAGCTTACTGGGGTCATACGAGACGAAGAGCTGAGTAGCCCTTCGATGTCTCTTTGTACACTCCAGGTAGAAGGACAATGCCCTCTTACAATCCAGGGTATGCAGGACTGCCTCTGCCCGGCTGGAATGCAGCCTGGGAAAGAAGGCTGGAAGAATCACCTCCTGGATGAGGTGGAAAGAAGAGACCACCTTTGGAAGGAACTTCAGATGAGTGCGGAGGACCACCCTATTCCTATAAAACCTTGTGTATGGTTTATCAGTTACGAGAGCTTCCAGCTCACTCACACATCTGGCTGATGTGAGTGCCACCAGGAAAAGCACCTTCCAGGAGAGGAAGCGCAGATGGCAAGAGGACATTGGCTCAAAAGGTGGGTGAGTAAGCTGTTGTAAGACCACATTCAAATCCCACTCAGTTGCTGGAGGACAAACTGGGGGTTTCAGCAGAAGCAGACCTCTAAGGAATCTGGACACCAGGGGGTGAACTGAAAGAGGTTGCCCCTCCGCTGAGGAGTGGTTTGCTGACAAAGCACTCAGGTGGACCCTGACAGAGTTAGACTAGAGACCTAATTCTGAGAGGTGAAGCAGGTACTGCAGCACCACTGGTACAAGGCAAAAGAAAGGGTTTTCATTGTGCTGGTTACACCACACCTCAAATCTACGCCACTTGAAAGCATAGGATTTCCTAGTGGACTGCCTCCTGGAGGCCAGTAACACTTCTACATTCCGAGGTAGGAGGAGAGGAGCCAGCACTAAACTTTTAGCAGCCATGCCATCAGGTTGAGGGACCTGAGGTTGGGGTGCAAGAGAGCACCCTGCTCCTGTGAAAGGAGGTCACACTGCGTCCCCAGTGGAAGTGGGGTTTCCACTGCCAGCTGGAGGAGAAGCGGAAACCAAGGCTGTCTTGGCCATCTGGGAGCTACCAGAATGACAGAGGCCTTGTCCCAAAGGATTTTGAACAGAGTCCGGGCCACCAGAGGTGTGGGAGGAAACGCATACATGAGGCCCCCTGACAAGGAGATCAGGAAAGCATCTGCAGTGACCCTCAGAGGATGTGGCTGTCTGGAGCAAAGTCTGAGGGTCGCTGCAGATGCTTTCCTGGGGGGCAGCTTGGGCAGCCTGATATTGCGGGTACTGTTTGTAGGCAGTGCTCTTCCTCGGGTAAAAGGGCTTTTTACCCGAGCCCTTCTTTTTATGAGAAGGGGCAGAGGTCTTCCTAGACAGCCTTGTCCGTGTGAGGTGCTCAGTTTCGAGCTGAGCGGCCTTCTCGGTCATGGGCTTGCCAAAAAGGTTTTCACCTCGGCAAGGGACATCGACCAACTTGTCCTGAACCCATGGCTCGAGGTCCGATGACTGCAGCCATGCCTGGTGTCGAGCCACGATGCCGGCTGCCGCAACTCGGGCCGAAGCCTCGAAGCCATCGTAGGCGGCGCGGGACATGAACTTCGAGCAGTTCCGAATTCCCGAGGACAAGGACTTAAATCTCTGCAAGGGTTCCCCGGAGAGTCCAGAAGAGAACCCGGCCAACTCCTTGGCCAGATCCCGCAAGTACATGCCCATGTACAGCTGGTACGACTGGACACGGCAAGCAAGCATCGAGCCCTGGAAGCACTTTCTACCGACAGCATCGAGGTTTCGGGCCTCCCTGCCAGGGGGCACCGCGGAGTGCATCTTCTGGCTCTTCAGACGATGCATGGCCGATTCCACAACCATAGAATGGTGTGGTAGCTGTGCCTTCTGAAAGCCAGGGCTCTTTCTGAGTTGATAGATCGCGTCGACTCGCTTGCTGAGAACCGGCGCCGAGGCTGGTGCCTCCCACATACGGAAGAGGAGCCGTTCCAGCATCGGAGGAACCGGGACAGTAAAGGCCTCCTTTGGAGGAGAGTCATACTGTAGAGCCTCGAGCTCTTCAGCCCGAGGCTCCTCCTCGGGGTCCGCCGGAATAGCCAAGGCAGTGGCCATATCCCGGACGAACTCCGAGAACCGAGTATCCTCCGGGGGGACCTACTCCGGGGCTCAGACTGCGGTGAGTCCGACGGGACGCACCGAGTCTTGAAGGTATCAGGAGACTCCTCGTCCTCCATCTCCCAAGCTGACTCGTCCGAGGAGGAGTCAGGATCCGACCCCGCGGGGCCCTGGAGCACCCGCCCCAATGCCTGAGGCACCGGCGTCGACGCCCTCGGTCCCGAATGGGAGGTCGAGGGAGACCGCGACCGAGGTCGACTCTGAGCCACGATGGACTCGAGTATCGGCTCGGTCTCCGGGGTCGACTTCGAAGTCGATGTCCCGGTGGTCGGGGCAGATGCACCAGACAGGCTGGCCATCAGTGCCCGCTGCTGCTCCATGAAGGCAGACAATCTGCTCTCCAAGGCTGTCATCCTGAGACTCAGCTCGGGAGATGCAGCAGCCACTGACTCGGGCCCCGGCAGCGGCTCCCTGGGAGGAGAGTCCTCGAGGACTACGGGGCTTACGTGTCCAGCAGACTCCGGCTCCACGCGAGGACCTTTTGCAGGCTTCTCGTGTTCCACGGGCCTGGGGTGACGGTCGGGGGTCTTAGACCTGGCCCTCGAGGAGCCAGGGACCTCCTCCTCCAACGCCCTCGTGAGCCGCTTCTTCCTCTTGCATTCCCGGTCGGGGGACCCCTGTCCGAGGAGCTTCGACGGTGCTCGGGATCGGAATCCCGAGATGTCGAGGCCTCAGACGAGGTCCGGGCCGGGCCGGAGGCTGAGTCCGAGAAAAGCCTTTCTTTTTGCTGCTGTCGACTTCGGAGTGCCTTGGAAGACATCTTTCCACATGGCCCGCACGACGTAGGGTCATGATCGGGGCCGAGGCACCGAAGGCAGCAGTCGTGTGTTTCGGTGAGAGACATTAATTTCTTACACCGATCACACTTTTTAAAACCACTGGAAGCCATCGGGGAAAAAAAAGAGTCCCCGCGAGGTCAAAGGACCGGCCTTCCAGGGAAAAATGGAAAAAAGGGCGCGAACGCCAGCCACGAAGGGCAAAAAGAAGAATCGGGCTCGATACCAGTGTACCGAACCCGGCGGGAGGGGAACCGGCATTGAACCGGGAGAAAAAATAGCAATAATCGCCGAAAAAAATCTAATTTTAACCGGGAGAACAGGACACACGTCTGGTGGGCTTCTCGGAAAAAAAGAGACTGAGGTAAGATAAGATGGCACCTTTAGGCGCGGGTCCTGGAGAAAGCGTAGATACTCACCTGTAACAGGTGATCTCCGGGAACAGCAGGAATGTAGTCTTCACATATGGGTATCGTCGGTACCGACGGAGCCTGCGCGGGAACGCTCCCCAGCGTCCAATAGGAAAGCCTTTGGGAGCATCCCACAGCGCCTGCGTGCTGCCTTCCCAACTGTCCCCTCTCCAGTTGAGTTTATAGCTGAGACAAAAGAGAGGGAGAGAGAAAGAGAGATACACAACTCCTAGGGGAGGTGGGCGAGTTGTGAAAACTAAATTCCTGCTGTTCCCGGAGATCACCTGTTACAGGTGAGTAACTATGCTATCTCCAGGAACAAGCAGGAATGTAGTCTTCACATATGGGGACTCCCTAGCTGCAGATGCCAGGGAGATGGCCCCAGGAAGTTGTTAGGCCTTGTGAAAGGGCCATACATCCCCCCCACGGATCTCTGGCATCCTACCAGGGACAGTGGGTAGGAGTTGATTAAGTCTGATAAAGGTGTTGAAGAACAGCCTGGCCAAACAAGGCATCCCGGTGAGAGTCCTTGTCTAAGCAGTAGTGGGCTGTGAAGGTATGTACTGAAGCCCAAGTAGCTGCTTGACAGATGTCATCGATAGACACAGTGAAGATGAGCCATTGCGGCTGCCATGGCTCTCACATTGTGAGCTGTGACATGGCCTTCAAGAGGAAGGTTCTTACTCTCATAGGCAAAGGATATGCAATGAGCAATCCAGTTACAGTTCTTTTGGAAACTGGAAGTCCCAAATGACTGAGATCAAAAGCAACGAAGAGATGAGAAGATTTTCTATGTTGCTGTGTCCTTTGCAAGTAAAAGGCCAAAGCTCTTTTAACAGTCCAAGATATGAAGGTTCCTTTCTGCACTGGAGGCATGAGGCCTCCGAAAGAATACAGGAAGGTAAACCGCTTGGTTTAAATGGAAAGGCGAAACCACCTTTGGCATAAAGTGTGGATGAGTCCTGTTGTTGTTAAGTGCCGTCGAGTCGAAGTCGACTCATGGCGACCCTCTGGATAGCTATCCTAAATTGTGTTCGGTCTTCAGTCAGGCAGCTCATTGTTGACAGACTGGTACCTGTAGCTGCTGTTATTGTATCGATCCATCTCATTGCTGGCCTTCCTCTTTTGCGTTGACCTTCTATCTTGCCAAGCATGATGTCTTTCTCTAATGATCTCTCTCTTCGCATGATGTGTCCAAAGTGGCCAGGCTCTCACTTGGTTTGCAGCTTGTCGTGCTGTGAGGGCTTGCGTGCATCAGTGATACTGAGAGCTAAACTATCGGTAGTTTAACTACTGGCAGGGTCTCCCAGGATGGACAGGTCTCAGCTGAGGTGCCAGACCAAGACAAACCACCCATCTGGGCAGCAGCAGACGGCGGAGGATCACATTTTTGTGACAACGGCAACAACACCAAACTTAAACTGCGCGGAAGAAAGGCCCAGCAATCTACTTCTGTATCTTGCCTTGAAAACCCAATGGATAGTTACAACAAAACAAATTGTGCTATGGTGCTGGAAGATGAGACCCCCAGGTCGGAAGGCACTCAACTAGCTACTGGGGAAGAGCTGAAGACTTTTCAGAGTAAAGCCAGCATTTATGATGTGGTTGGATCAAAGCCCTCGGGAAGTCTGACTGCTGATGTAGCTGCGCATGAAATGAGAGTCAGAAGCTGTAAAGATGTCTTACACATTGGAACATGGAACGTACGAAGCATGAACCAAGGGAAGTTGGAGGTGGTCAAGAATGAAATGGAACGTGTACAACTTGATCTGTTGGGTGTCAGCGAACTGAAATGGACTGGCATCGGGCACTTTGCATCAGATGATCACATGGTCTACTATGCTGGAAATAAAAGACAAAGAAGAAATGGTGTTGCATTTATAATAAAGAAGAAATTTGCAAGAACTGTTATGAAATACAATGCAGTCAGCAAACGCTTAATCTCTATTCGTCTACGAGGATTGCCTATCAACACAACTATAATTCAGGTATATGCCCCAACAACAGCTGCAGAAGAGAATGAAATTGAAGAGTTCTATGAACAAGTACAAGCTGAAATTGACAGAACATGCAAACAGGATATCCTGATAGTCATGGGTGACTGGAATGCAAAAGTTGGTAACAAAGAAGGCGGCAAAGTAGTTGGAAAATATGGACTTGGCAACAGAAATGAAGATGGAGAAAGACTGATAGAATTCTGCAAGACCAATGATCTATTCATCTCAAACACCTTCTTCCAGCAACACAAGCGGCGACTGTACACATGGACTTCACCCAATGGATTGTATAAAAATCAAATTGACTACATCTGTGGAAGTCAACGATGGAAAAGCTCTATAACATCAACCAAGACAAAACCTGGAGCTGACTGTGGTACAGATCATCAACTACTAGTATGCAAACTCAAGCTAAAGTTGAAAAAGAGCAAACCACTTATGAATGCAGCAAAATATGACCTTGAGAATATACCACTGGAATTTAAAGACTGCCTGCAAAATCGATTTGCTGCTTTAGATACAAATGACAGAGCTCCGGAAGTGTTATGGAATGACATCAAGAAGGTTGTGTTGGAAGAAAGCGAGAAGTCTCTACAAAAGGTGAAAAAGCAAACACGGCCAAAATGGATGACGGAAGAAACTCTGAAAATTGCCCAGAAACGCAGAGAAGCTAAAGCCAGAGGAGAAAGAAAGACAATCGCAGAACTCAACAGAGATTTCCAAGACAGGACAAGGAAAAGTACTACAATGACGCATGCAAGGAAATAGAAGCAGAAACTATTAGAGGAAGAACAAGATCGGCTTTCCTAAAGCTACGAGAGTTAAAGAAAAAGTTTCAGCCTCGAATTGGAATGTTACAAGATGCTCAAGGTTCTATGTTGAATGATGCTGAGAAGATCAAGAAAAGGTGGAAGGAATATACAGAGTTTTTATATGATAAAGATCAAGTGGACCAACAGCCGTTTCAACCTGTACCTTATGATCGGGAACCGTTGCTGATGAAAGAAGACGTTGAAGCAGCATCGAAAGCCTTATCAAAGAACAAAGCACCAGGCATTGATGGCATTCCTATAGAAGTATTGCAGCAATCTGATGCAGCTGTTACCATACTTACAAGGCTCTGCCAAGAAATATGGAAGACAACTGACTGGAAAAGATCTGTGTTTATACCAATACTAAAGAAAGGTGATCCAACTGACTGTGGAAATTATCGAACAATCGCTCTGATCCCACATGCCAGCAAGATTCTACTGAAGATTATTCAAAAGAGACTACAACCATACCTAGAACAAGAACTACCTGAAGTGCAAGCAGGGTTCAGGAAAGGGCGAGGAAAGCGTAGTTACTCACCTGTAACAGGTGTTCTCCAGGAGCAGCAGGAATCAGTCCTCACTTATGGGTGACGTCGGCGCCGACGGAGCCCTCGCGGAGCAATTTTCCCCAGCTTTCAAAGAAAGCCTTTGGGAATTGCAGCGCGCATGCGCGGTCCTCTTCCCGCCCAAGGGTGCCATCTTAGCCAGTCAGATGACATAGCTAAAAAAGACAGCATAAAAAAATTTGCAAAAAAACTAAAGCAGATGATTGCAACTCCAAGGGGAGGAGGGAGGGTTGTGAGGACTGATTCCTGCTGCTCCTGGAGAACACCTGTTACAGGTGAGTAACTACGCTTTCTCCAGGACCAAGCAGGAAGTGAGTCCTCACTTATGGGACTCCCAAGCTCAAGGCTACCGGAGACCCTAAGCACAAAAATGAGCTCCCTCTAGCTCAGTAGCACAGAAGGAAAGAATCTTCGCTGAATTATTACCCACCGGTAGCCCACATCTGGGATGGAGGGTAGGAGTTGCTCAGACCTCAAAGAGATTACGGAGGACTGCCTGTCCGAAAGCACTGTCCCTGCGGGACTCCCTCTCGAGACAGTAATGGACCGCAAAAGTCTGGCTCGAAGACCAAGTAGCGGCCCGGCAGATGTCTGCCAGCGGAACAGAGCGGAGGTAAGCCACTGACGTAGCCTTTGCCCGAACGCAATGAGCCGTGACTCGACCTTCCAAGGAGAGTCCGACTGCCCCATAAGCCCAAGAGATACAGTCCGCAACCCAGATGGACAGAGTACGCTTGGAGACCGGGAGCCCCAATTTATTGGGGTCAAAAGACACAAAAAGCTGAGCAGCTTTACGGTGCTCCCGCGTACGGTCAAGGTAGAAGTTCAAAGCCCTTCTACAGTCCAGGGTATGGAGGACCGTTTCAGCTCGGCTGGAGTGTGGTCTGGGAAAGAAGGTTGGAAGTACCACCTCCTGATTGATGTGAAAAGGGGAGACCACTTTTGGAAGAAATTTTGGGTGAGTCCGTAGGACTACCCTATTTTTGTAGAACCGAGTGTAAGGGGGATCAGACACGAGGGCCTGCAATTCACTTACGCGTCTAGCGGAAGTGAGGGCTATCAAGAACAGTGTTTTCCAAGAAAGAAAACGGAGAGAACAGGTAGCCATAGGACGCGCCGACGTCACCCATAAGTGAGGACTGACTTCCTGCTTGGTCCTGGAGAACACCTGTTACAGGTGAGTAACTACGCTTTATGACCCTCCCCTCATGAGGACATGGCCCTGGAGAAACGTCCTCGGTGCGAGAGGGTTTTACATCACTAGGAGGGATGCATCTGTTGTCAGCACCCGGGCCGGCTGAGGTGACTGGAAAGGCATGCCGAATATCAGGTTCGGCCGCTGAAGCCACCACCGGAGAGACGAGATCAGCGGCTCGGAGACGCGCACTAGGTCTGCTAGGCCGCCTGTGGCTTGTCGCCACTGCTGGCGGAGACACCATTGAGCAGGCCGCATATTCAGGCGGGCATTGGGGGTCACATGGACGGTGGAAGCCATATGGCCGAGTAGTCTCAGGAAGCGCCTGGCGGAGACCAGGGGCTGGCTGCGAAAACGGTCGGCTACGTCCATGAGCCGTTGAGCCCTGTCGAGCGGTAGGAACGCTCGTGCCTGAGGAGTGTGCAGCCTTGCGCCGATGAACTCGAGATCCTGTGAGGGGAGCAAAGTGGACTTTGCGAAGTTTATAACAAAGCCCAAGTACTGCAGAAGAGTCACCGTGCGGCGCGTGGCGTTGGTGACCTCCAGAGCGGACGCTGCTCTGATGAGCCAGTCGTCGAGGTACGGAAAGACATAGAGGCCGTGAAGCCGGAGATGGGCCGCCACCACCGCGAGACATTTTGTGAAGACTCGCGGTGCGGAGGACAGGCCAAAGGGCAGTACTCTGTACTGGTAATGATTTCCTACCACCACAAACCTTAGGTATTGGCGGTGGCTTGGGTGGATGAGGATGTGCGTGTAGGCATCCTTTAGATCCAAGGAGCATAGCCAATCTCCCTGCTGGAGGTAGGGCAGAAGGATTCCAAGGGTAAGCATCTTGAACTTCTCCCGCACGAGGAACCTGTTGAGGTTGCGCAAGTCCAGGATGGGTCTGAGGCCTCCTGTTCGTTTTGGTATTAGAAAATACCTGGAATAAAAGCCTTGACCTTTCAGGTGGTGGGGCACCGGTTCCACCGCCTGTTCCTGTAGAAGACCTGCTAACTCCTGAAGGAGTAATTCCCTGTGCAGAGGGGGTCGTGGAGGTTCTCCCGGAAAATAGGAGGGAGGGACCTGGTGGAAGTGGAGAAGATAGCCTTCTCGCACGACTTGAAGCACCCAGGCATCTGAGGTGATGCTGGACCACCTGTGGGCGAAGTGAACCAGCCGGCCTCCGGTGCTGGGAGGAACCAGCGGGGGGGGGAGAGGCTATGCTTAAGGAGTCAAAAACCCCCACCCTGCGGAGCAGGGGCTGGTGGTGCAGGCTTGGGGGCTTGCTGCCTACGGGACCCGTTACCCCGTCCCTTGGCCTGCTGGCCCTGTTGGGGAGCTGCAGGGGCCTGATAGTGGGGGTATTGTTTGTAGGCAGCCGCCTTCCTCGGGTAAAAGGACTTCTTTCCCGAGCCCTTCTTTTTCTGGGAAGGGGCGGAGGTCTTCCTAGAAAGCCTAGTCCTGGTGAGAGTCTCCGTCTCAATTTGTGCAGCCTTATCAGCCATGGGCTTGCCAAAGAGGTTTTCGCCTCGGCAAGGCACATCGACCAACTTGTCCTGCACCCAGGGCTCAAGGTCAGACGACTGAAGCCAAGCCTGTCGGCGGGCACCGATGCCGGCTGCGGCCACTCGAGCCGATGCTTCAAAGCCATCATAGGCTGCTCGGGACATGAATTTTGAGCATTCCCGAATGCCAGTGGAGAAGGCCAGGAACCTCCGCAAGGGTTCCTCGGACAAACCAGCGGAGAAGCCGGCTAGCTCTTTAGCCAGGTCTCGGAGATACATGCCCATGTATAGCTGGTAGGTCTGGACACGATATGCGAGCATAGAGCCCTGGAAACACTTCTTACCAAGGCCATCCAGGTTACGGGCCTCCCTGCCAGGAGGCACCGAGGAGTGCATCTTCTGGCTCTTAAGACGATGCATGGCCGATTCCACTACCAGGGAATGGTGTGGTAGCTGTGCTTTTTGGAAGCCAGGGCTCTTGCGGACTCGATAGATAGAATCGACCCGCTTGCTCAGGACCGGCGAGGTGGCCGGACTCTCCCACATGCGGAAGAGTAGTCGTTCCAGCATGGGAGGAACCGGTACAGTAAAGTGTTCCCTGGCGGGAGAGTCATACTGGAGGGCGTCGAGCTCTTCGGCTCCTCCTCGGGGTCCGCAGGGAAGGCCAAAGCCTTGGCCATATCCCTGACGAAGTCCGAGAACCGGGCATCCTCCGGGGGGACTGCTTCCGAGGTTCGGACTCAGGTGAGTCCGAGGGGACACACCGAGTCCGGAAAGAATCAGGCGACTCTTCCTCTTCAGACTCCCAGACCGACTCCGACGAGGACTCGGTGGGGTCGGCCCGGGCAGGGCGCGGCGCCTGCCGCCCCGACGCCGACTCCCTCGGTCCCGAACGGGAGGCCGAGGGTGACCTCGACCGAGGATCGACTCGAGTTCGCATCGACTCGAGGATCGGCTCGGTCTCCGGGGTCGACTTAGACGTCGACGTCCCGGCGGTCGGGGCAGCGGCGCCAGCGAGCAGTGCCCGCTGCTGGTCCATGAAGGCAGACAGTCTGCTCTCCAAGGCCGTCAACCTGAGTCCGAGCTCAGGTGACCCAGCAGCCCCCGACTCGGGCCCCGACGGCGTCGGGCCCGACGTCGGCTGTCGCGGAGGCGAGTCCAGGAGGACCACAGGACTTACCCGAGCAGGCAGCTCCGACTCCAGGCGAGGTCGCTTCGTGAGGTGCTCCTTCTCCAAGGACCCGGGACGGCTATCGGGGCTATGCGACCTGGCCCTCGCGGAGCCAGGGGCGTCCACCGACGCCGCCCTCGCGGGTTTCACCTTACGTCGATGGTCCCCGGAGGGAGAACCCCTGTTGGAGGAACTCCGGCGACGGTCCGAGCTGGAACCCTTGGACGCGGAGGCCTCCGACGAGGTTCGGGTACGGCTGGGGTCAGCGAAGATCCTATCCCGCTGATGCCGCCGACTTCTCAACGCTTTGGAGGACAGTTTGCCGCAGGGCCCACAGATCATTTCTTCATGATCCGTGCCCAGGCAGCGGAGGCAAAAGTCGTGTGTGTCAGTTAGTGACATATTTCGGTCACACTGACCACACCGCTTGAAACCACTGGCAGCCATCGGGGGAAAAAGGGCCCCAGCGAGGTCAAAGGACCGGGCTGCCAGGGAAAAACCGAAAACGAAAACTGACTAAGTCAGAAAAACCGAAAAAGAAGAAGAGGACTCGTGACCGGCGTCGCGAGTCCGGGCGGGAAAAAGACCGGCGTCGAACCGAAGGAAAAAAGAGTAAATTATGAAGAAATATCAACTTTTTCGCGGGGACACGACGGGTACGTCTGTAGGGCTCCGCGGAAAAAAGAAGACTGGCTAAGATGGCACCCTTGGGCGGGAAGAGGACCGCGCATGCGCGCTGCAATTCCCAAAGGCTTTCTTTGAAAGCTGGGGAAAATTGCTCCGCGAGGGCTCCGTCGGCGCCGACGTCACCCATAAGTGAGGACTGACTTCCTGCTTGGTCCTGGAGAACGAGAGACATCATTGCGGATGTGAGATGGATCCTTGAAAAGACTAAAGAATACCAAAAGGATATCTATTTGTGTTTTATCGACTATAGCAAGGCTTTTGACTGTGTAAACCATGAGAAACTCTGGGCCACATTAAGAAGCATGGGTATACCAGAACACCTGATCGTTCTCTTGCGCAATTTGTACATTGATCAAGAAGCAACAGTTCGAACGGAACATGGAGAAACAGAATGGTTTAAAATAAGCAAAGGTGTAAGACAAGGCTGCATACTTTCCCCCTACCTGTTTAATTTATATGCAGAACAAATCATCAGAGAAACAGGATTGTATGAAGACAACAGAGGTGTGAAGATTGGTGGAAGACTCATCAACAACCTTCGCTATGCTGATGATACTACATTACTGGCGGAAAGTGAAGATGATCTGAAACACTTGCTTCTCACAATCAAAGAACATAGTCTCAAAATGGGCCTGCACCTTAATGTAAAGAAGACAAAGATCATGACAACTGGCATAATCAACAGGTTCATCGTTGGAGAAGAAATTGAAATTGTGAACAACTTTAACCTACTTGAATCAACTATCAATAAAGAAGCAACAAGCAGTCAAGAAATCAAACGACGCATTGCTCTTGGCAGAATGGCTATGAAAGACCTAGATAAGATTCTCAAGAGCAGAGATGTCTCTCTCCATACAAAGATTCGACTTGTTCAAGCCATGCTATTTTCAATAACATCATATGGATGTGAAAGCTGGACAGTGAAAAAGACAGACAGGAAGAAAATTGATGCCTTTGAATTATGGTGCTGGCGGCGAATACTGTGTATACCATGGACTGCCCGAAGAACAAACCAGTCGATACTAGAGGAGATCAAACCTAAGCTTTCTTTAGAAGCTCAGATGACAAGACTTCGACTTTCATACTTTGGATGAGTCCTAAGAACTACCTTATCATGGTAGAACCTTGTATAAGGAGGATCAGCCACTAACGCTTGCAATTCACTGATGCAACGTGCTGATGTGATTGCAATGAGGAAGATGACTTTCCAGGAAAGGAATTTCAAAGATGTAGTGGTTAATGGTTCAAAGGGCGATTTCATGAGCTGCCCGAGCACCCGATTTAAGTCCCATGCCACCGGTGGTGGCTTAATGGGAGGCTTTGTTAAAAGAAGGCCTCTCATAAATCTCGCTATGAGAGGATGAGAGGAAAATAGAAATTACACTTACCTGGTAATTGTCGTTCCTTGAGTGACGACAGTTTAGTCCTCCACCTCTGGGTTGTGCACCTCCTCCTGCAGCTTGGAGACTGGGCATGTCAAAGTCGTGATATCACTGGATATAGCCTGCTGGTATCTCCCATCAGCCTCCAGTGTACTATTGACAAAGCAAACTCAAAGGAACAACAAATAAGTAATAAGTTAGCTTTAAATAACTCTCCATTCCTCAACTTGAGGAACCTTATCAGTCTTATATATATTTTTAACTTTACATTCACGTCCCCCATATGCAAACACGTTTCCTATACCATCCCCTCGTTTAAATAAGAGAGAAGGAAGAAACAATAGAGAGGGATACTCACTGCGATCTAGAATCTGAAAGGATCTGTCTACTCCTTGAGATTGATGCTCCACTCCGCCTGAAAATAAACTCTGAAGAAATCACACCCCTGGGTGGGAATGAGGACTAAACTGTCGTCACTCAAGGAACGACAATTACCAGGTAAGTGTAATTTATATTTCCTTATCATTCCTCCAGTTTAGTCCTCCACCTCTGGGATGTAACAGAGCAGTAATCATTGGGAGGGACCTATCCAGCCAACTCACCACACCGTCGACCCAGAACAGGCATCCTTTACTGCCAGAACATTTAGGCAGCAGTGGTTACTGAGGGAATGAAGAGACGACCTGGAAGCTGCTCTACCAATCCCCCCTGGTGGAATGACACAGTGATCCACCCATGAAGCTGCTTGTGCCCTGGTAGCAAGAGTCAGAAAGCCCCCCGGAATCGTACAACCTTGCCACCAGAATGCTGAGGCAACCACCGCTTTAACCCAGTGCGAAATGGCCGCCTTCGCTGCTGCTTCCCCTTCGCGGGGACCTCCAACCAACACACAAAAACAAATAAACAAACGCCGCACCCTGCATTTTATGTTTCCTATCGGCGTAAGCTACGAATAAAAACCTCCCCTTCCAGAAAAAAACGAGAACTGGAAGAGAAACCAATAGGCTCAGGAGAAAAATCAGATACCACCTTTTGGAGGGACGACGGGACTGGTCGCAAACACCACCCTCTATCCAGAAAGGGTGAAAACGGCTCATTACATGACGCCTGAAACTCCGAAATTCGTCGTGCCGAACAAAGAGCTATCAAAGCCACTGTCTATAACAGCAAATCCTTTACCGACACCTGGAGTAAAGAATCAAAGGGCTCTTTAGTTAACGCCTCTAAGGCCCAATCGGTATCCCACGGCGGCACCCGAACTCTCCTTGAGGAGCGCAGTCAGGTCCCAACTTAAGGAAACGCCACACATCGATCCAAACACCTAGCGCTATTCCCTCCACAGAACCTCTACAACCGGAAACAGTCACCAGCTGGACCCTCTAAGGAACTGGCCACTAGTTCCTTCAGACACTGTCCTGCAGAGAACACAGACCAAGGATACAGATACCTTTGTCGCCCGGACTTGCCGCCGTGAACAGCAGCCTTCAAAAAGGCGCTAAGCACGGACCTATGTACCAGACGCAGTATGGAAAGGGGCCAACTAGGCCAGGCGTGAAAACCAAATTGGATACGATTAGGGAATTGGATGAATCAGCTTCTGACACACGAACCTATGTCACCATGGTTCACCCAGTATATGGGAATCTAGATTTAATGGATTCAGGAACAGACAGTGATTCTGGATCTATACTATCCATAGGGATAGGAAGCGCTAGCAGCTGTTCTATACATGAAACTGGATTATAGAACCTAACCTAACTATAGGCCATAGAAAGTTACAGGTCTGAATTGCAGTAGAACTGTCTTTTTAAATGTACTTCTGCTTTTCTCTAGGACATTGGACTTAGCAAATAGTGCTTATGTGGACATAGTATTGGGTCAGGCTAAACCTCTCTAAAATAAATAGAACAGAGTACATCCTCTTTATTTTGTAATCTGATAGGCTAAAGAAGTTGCTGGGTCAGGATGAACTGCTTTTAGAAACTAGGCTTTAAGTCAACAGCAAACATAGCTTGCGTAAATAGTAGAGAATCAGCAAATATCATTAGTAACTAATTAGCTTCATGTTGTATAGTGGAAACACAGCGACACCTATTGAGTCTAGTGAATATAGTTATGAGGTGTAACTTCTTCTTTCTATATGACGTGTTGCATATGCTAGCAAATTTTATGTGCACTTTTGTAACTTGGAAAGCACCAGATGTTAATTAAAGATTAACTGCATCAGCTGATATTTTACAATAAAAGTTGGAGCCCTGTGGGGCCATCTTTGAAGAAATTCTGATGGATATGTCTGTCTTAGACTCCATGTGTTTCCTCCGTACAGAGCTCTGTAGTGTTTAAGTGATCATTTGTGTCTTGTCTTTTCTTTCCTATTGAGAGGTATAGAAAATGAAAAAGAATCCAGGTTTATGTGAAGGATTTCAGACCCCAGGAGGGTGAGAGTCAACAGTTGGTGCCGTGAAGGACTCGGATTTTTCTGGCCTTTCAACAGGAACGATAAACACTGATAAGGACACAGGCAGTGGTTGCCATGAGTGAGTATACTAAAGATTTGACAGATATCTGTGTATAGTAATTACAATGGGGAATAAAATAGGTAAAATGAAGCAGAGATCTCAGTTAGATGAATGGAACGAGAAGACTCGTGAGATAGCACAGAAAAAAGGAAGCCCTAATTATGAAATGAGGCGAAAATTTGGAGATAGTGCTTTAGATTATGTAGCTAAGTGGCATTTATTGACTGCCGGTAATCCCAATTTGCAGTTTCCCCTTGGGGGCACGTTTCAAGAAGATAAATTAAAGTGGTTGCAGTATGTGTTAGCCTTGGATGTAAGTAATTCTCACACTAGTCATGAATGGATTACATATAGCTGGTGGCATACAAAAGCTGCTGAGAAGAGCAAACAAGCGAATGCTTCTGTGTTTAAACAATTCAAGGATCAGGTGTATAGGATAGAAGAACAAATATGTGTCTTAACTAAACAAGCAGAAGCTGATAGTAATAAGAGTGAAAATGTAAATATTTGTGATCTAGCCTCAGCTCCACCGGCTTATGTGGAAGAATTTACTGCTTTAGCTGTGTCGCTACCTACGAGTGGGGCACCAGCGTCAGCATCCTGTCGGGATCAGGAGGCGTCACTGATCCAGGTGGATGGTATGCCTGGTATCTCTACCCCTGTTAAGTCTGATACATCAAGTGTAGTATTGCATTCCCTTGCTTCTCCAATTGCTGCAGCTGGGGGAGCTGGTGTTTCTCCAGGTGGCCCCCTTGCTTCTAACCCCTGTAGATTCTGTAGTTATTCCTTGTACCACTAGAACTCAGCAGTTAACTAAGGATATTTTAGAACTTGAAAGGTTAATAGGAGTAGAAGCTAGCCAGCTGGTAGGTTTAACTACTAGAGAGCAGCTGAAACAATATCATGCCTTTTTAACAGACAAAGCCCATACATTAACTGAAGTTATTACAGCCGCACTTGATCTGCAAATAAAGCAGCATACAGTAGGGCTGTTACCATACAGTCAGAATAAGGAAATTATAGCTGAAGCAATGTCTGCTGTTGCCAAGGGAATCGGGCATTGGACCAAGGCGCCATTGATTTCCAATTGGCAGTGTTTGCAGCGTTTGACCTTGGAGTTGGGTGAATCTTTAATTCTAAATAAACAGGGAAGGGAACAAAGCAAGGAGATAGATCTACTTGCTCCGTTCAGAGCCTTTCCTAGGGGGGATGGTGGTTTAGTTACTTTGGCATCTCATGGTCCCCGGCTGAGGTTTTTAATTTGGCTAGATCATGCCCTGACTCCAGAGAAAAACCTGGTCAGTTTGTAGATTATTGGCGTCAGCTAATAACTACTTATGATCCTTCTTGGGTAGACTTACAAAATTTATTGAAAGCAGTTTTCCTGAATCCTATAGAATTAAGGGCAGTCACCCACCCTCAGCTGTCTGATAATGTAGCATGGGCATGGCCCTGTGCTGATCCTGTTATTAATGCTTCTGATGATACTCAAATGACTGCTTTCTGGGAACACCGGAATAATTTGTTAAAAGCGATTGAAAAAAATGTACTCCTGTCAGAGATTTGTCCAAGCTTTTAGATCTGAAGCAGTGCGGGGGTGAAACTCTTAGCCAGTTCCACACCAGGTGTTGCCTAGCATTCCGAGATTTTTCTCCTCAGAATGGTGAGATGGAGGGATTTGCTTCAATTTTTGTGAATGGACTGCAATCAGAAATAAAAGCTATTCTTGAAAATGTTTTGCTTGGATGGTCTACTAAGTCTGCACAAGAGATCCTGGAAGCTGCCTTGCATGCAGAGAAGCGAATCCAGAAGCAGAAAGAAGCTGATAAAGATAAACTTGATCGTTAACGTCAAAAACTTTTAAATCTACAAGTAGCAAGTTATGAATCCAATTTTAGGGGGCGAGGCAGAGCAAGAGGTAGTAGAGGTGTGGTACCCTTTAGAGGAAGAGGTCATGGCTATATGGGGGGACAGCAAGGAGATCGTACCTGTTATGGTTGTGGGCAAGTGGGGCATATGATTAAAGATTGTACTAGGCCAAGGGGCAACTTTCCCCAACCTGGGGTGCGACAGGATGCTGCTAGTTATCCATCTGCTTCATACCCTGTTCCTACCCCTAACCAGCCTTCAGTTATGATCCAATATTATGCAGAGACTGATGTGGACTATAGTGAGGACTGACTAGGCTTGGTTGTGTGTCCCAACACACAGGGGGAAATATGCGCTACTATTATGGGGTATGAATTGCTTTTCCTGTTAGATACAGGTGCCTCCACATCTGCCATAGCGCTATCCCAGTTACCTCCTCCTCTGTTTGAGGCACTACCTGCAGCTCCTAAAGTACCTTGTGAAGGAATTTAAGGAAAGACTATAATGCATCAAAAGTTATCTGATGTGCCACTTCTAGTGGAGGGAAAATTGTATCATACAGATTTTCTGGTTGGCCCTACTTTGCCTGTCAACTTGCTTGGTCGAGATTTTTTATCCAGAAACAAGACTGTTATAAGCTGGGAAACTGGCACTTTGACTTGTACCTTGTGTCCCCTGCAAGTACAACAGCCTATAGCTGTGACACTGGCTGTTGTGACTACTCCACCATTGGACACTCTTCCTTCAACCTTGTGGGCAGTACCAGGTGATGATATTGGACATCTCAACATTCCTCCAGTCAAGATTGAAGTACAACTGGGAGCTCCACTACCATATGTGCGTCAATATCCATTGCCTGCAGCTTTGGTGGCTGGAATACGGCCAGTGATTGAAAATCTGCTGTCTCAGGGTGTGTTGGTACCCACTTCTTCTCCTTGCAATACTCCTATCTTACCTGTGTTGAAGGCTGATGGTAAGTCCTACAGATTTGTGCAAGATTTGAGAGCAATTAATCGTATTGTTCTACCAATTTTTCCTCTTGTACCCAATCCTCATATTTGGACTCGCATACCATGTGACTCCACCCACTTCTCAGTTATAGATTTAAGCTCCGCCTACTACTCCATAGCAGTGGGGGAAGAGTCAAGATATTTACTGGCATTTACGTTTGAAGGGCGCCAGTATATCTGGACTACGCTGTCTCAAGGGTACACCGAGAGTCCTGCTTATTTTTCGCAGGCCCTTAAAGCTGCTTTACAGGACTTGGCATTGGACAAATCTGTACTGATCCAGTATGTAGATGATTTGCTTATTTGTTCTCCTTGCTATGATGCTTGCATTGCTGATACTGTGTTAGTTCTTGTACATATCTCTCATTTGGGCTTGAAAGTTAATCAATCAAAATTGCAATTCTCTTTACCACAAGTGGTATTTCTTGGTGTATGTCTCTCCTCTGCTGGACGCTCTATTACTGCTCAGAGAATTGGGCCTATTATGTCAATGCCTTTCCCTGCTACTGTACCTCTAATACGCCGCTTTCTAGGCCTTCTAGTATTTTGTCGTCAGTGGATACCTGACTTTGCTGAGCTTGCTGCTCCACTGTATGCCCTGCTTGGCCGTGAGGCTCCAGAGGGTATTATACTTCCTACTGAAGCTCAGCACAATGCTTTCCACTCTCTACGGCAAGCTTTACTGACCTCTCCTTGTTTGTCATTTCCAGATTATAATTTGCTGTTCTGTCTCTATGTGGCAACATCTACTTCTGCTGCTGTGTGTGTTTTGGCACAACGCTTTCCTACTGGACTCAAGCCTTTAGGCTATTTTTCTCAAGCTTTTGACCCTGTTGTTTCTGGCATGCTGCCATGTTTCCAATCTTTAGCTGCTGTGGTATTTGCAATACAGACTACTGACTTTCTTGTTCTTCAACATGAACTACATGTATACACATCTCACTCAGTTGCTAGGTTATTGCATTTGGCTAAGACTCAACCTCTATCCAGTTCTTGTTTATTGTTATTTGATCTGGCTATTTCCCAAGCACATGTTACCTTACATGAAGTCTCTGTTACAGCCAGCTCAAATTTTGGCTTCTTGAGAGCCACTGTTACACTTGTCTGACCCTGATGGAACTCATGATTGTCTTTCTTCTGTAACAGCCTATTCAAAGGCTAGACCTGATTTGTCTGCTATCCCTTTGTCAAACCCTGATTGGGTTCTATTCACTGATGGTTCTGCTTTCCGTGATGAACACGGGAATTTACTTGTGGGGTATGCTGTTACTACTGTTGATTCTGTAATAGAAGTAGGAGCGTTGCCATTTGCAAGTGCCCAGTTAGCAGCAGTGTTCGCTCTTATTCGGGCCTTGGAAATGTCTACGCATTTGGTTGTTAATATCTATAATGACAGTAGTTACGCAGTAGGGGTTCTATGGGACTTTGGAAATATTTGGGCTCAACGGGGATTCTTGACTGCTGCTCATAAACCTATCAAACATGCCCGCTATATTGAACGTTTGCTTGCTGCAGTGCTTAAGCCAGCTCAAGTGGCTGTGTTGAAATGCAAAGGACATGATCTTAATGGTACTGTGATGTCACAAGGCAATCAGTTTGTAGACCAAGCTGCTAAAGCGGCAGCAGCAGGACCTGCAATTCCATCACACCTTTTATTAACTCTTCGTTCACCTGCAGCTTCTACTTCTGGCTCATTATCTCTGGACTTGATGCGTTCTCATCAGGACTCAGCTGACTTCACTGAAAAACAGGACTGGCTCACTTGGGGAGCATCACCTGATGGTACTGGACTTTGGATAAAGGACAGTTTGATTATCTGTCCTAAATCATTGTTATATCCTGTTGCCTTATTCTTGCATCATAAGTTGCATTTAAGTGTTTTGGCTATGACAAAAGCTTTTGCTCAATTGTGGTATAATCCTGCATTTGCTTCTGCTGCTCACGCTGTGTGTTTCTTGTCTCCTGTGTTTGCAAGCAGGAAAATCCGGATGCACTCTGCGCGCATCACCTTCTCCATCCTTGCCTAGGCCTCGAGGACCCTTCCTCTTCTTGCAAAATAGACTTTACTGATCTGCCTTGTGCCAAGGGGGGAAGGAAGCATCTTTTGGTTTTTACTTGCTTATATTCTGGATTGCCTGAGGCCTATCCAACAAATTCATTGGTTTTTACTTGCTTATATTCTGGATGGCCTGAGGCCTATCCAACAAATTCATTGTCTGCTGCTACAGTTTTGAAATGCTTGCTTACTCAGTTTATTCCTTTGTGGAGTGTACCCCTGGTTTTGTCTTCTGATCAAGGTCCAGCATTTACGGCAGAAGTCTGGAAAGGCATAACTGCATTTTTTGGCCTTCATCAGCAACTTCATCCTCCGTATCATCCACAAAGCTCTGGCAAAGTGGAACGGATGAATCAGATGCTGAAGGCGCTTCTCCGGTCTCTGACTCATGATTGGAGTCAGGATTGGGTGGAAGCTCTGCCGTTTGCTTTGTTTTCCGTTCGCAATTCTCCTCAAGAGAACTCGACAAGGTCTTACCCCTTATGAAATTGTGACAGAATGTCCAGCAACTACTCCAGCCCATGTTATAATTCCACCGGATCAATTACCAGATCCCCAATTATTGCGCAGCGACCTATTATCTTATTGTAAATACTTGTACCAAACACTGGTATCTCCTTCCTTTCTGCAGATTACAAAGCAGGGTGCTCAGGCATCTCAATCACCCCCAGAAGTGGAACCAGGAGACTGGGTACTCATCAAGGATCCAGCACCAAAGTCTGCTCTAGCGGCAAGGTTTCTGGGACCATTCCAAGTGTTGCTGGTGGGAAATTCGGCATTGAAAGTAAAAGGACGAAAAGCATGGATACATCTGGACCAGTGCAAGAAGGCACCGTCCCCTGGATAAGACAGCTTCCACCTAGACTGGATCCAGAGGAATTAATTGAAATTGAACTGAACTCATTCCCTCCCAGTTTATCTCCACTTGATCAAGAGAGTGATTGTGAAGTTGTGGACAGTTACAACCTACTCCGGAGTTGATTGACAACTAGTTAATATGCATATTTTCAGTAGCATTGGCACTGTTTTTGTTTTTCTGGGTTTGGTGTCTGTCAGCTCTCTTAGCAGTATAGGGAGCATAGATGAGTTGATAGAATGGATGTCGGGAAAACCAACAGTGGGGCCTGAACAGGCGGCACTGGTAGATAGATTGCTTTGAGAGTTTAGCCTTGCTCCTACTCCTTCAGTAGCCCAGGCTCCTACAGTTTCTGACCATACAGTCCCTGAGTATGATCCACATGCTCCCTGGGCAAAACATGGTGTTTTCTATAATGTGTTTCACTCTCACATTTACTCCTTAAGCGTTTTAATATTTCCAGCTGTGCAGTATGCTTGCCTCATCCAGCGGCTACACAGTTTGGATTTTTGCCTAGACCTCGACCTATTCCTTTGCAAGAGCTAAAGGAGTTGTCTGTGAATGAAACCTTGTTTAATCTTACTGTAACATGGCCAGAGGAAGTAACTCCTGCTCCAAGAATTATCAGTCCTCAGCCAGTGACTGATCCTCCTATTTGTTTCCAGAGAAAAGGTGCATACCCTGTGGGAGAAATCCCTTTGTCTAAATGTCAGACTGTCATGACTAATAATCATGTGTATTTAGTGATGGAGTCGCCTAATGAGTCCTGTACAAGCCCAATCAAATTTGAGGGTAGTTAATGTTCTCCCTGACCTCAAGACTCGTCTTGAACAGTATGAATTACAATATTATGATCAGGATGGGTTCCCAGCATATGGGAAGTATAGATTGCAGAACAACAGATGGTTTAGCATCTGGGTATGTTGATAATTATGTGTATCCCTATTTAGGATACTATCACCCATGGTTAAGAAATATTTGGCCTGGAACTGAAGTCCTAATTACAGAACCTAAAGATTTTAAAATTTGGCCTGATGGACTACTTGCTTTGGTGGGTCACTATTTTGTGTGTGGAACTTTAGCTTATGTTCAGTTGCCTGCTGATTGATCTGGCAATTGCTACATAGCTACTCTTGACTTGCCATGGAAACTGGTCCCTTACAAAACTTTATTAGGAATGCCTTCTAGTCATCATCGCAGAGTGACAGATGACTCTAGTGCTGATACACATGCAGCAAGGAAATTATTAGATGATACCACTATGTTAACTCAACAAGAAATAAGCACCTTCACGGGAACAGTTGGGCTAAGTACCTTTGGCGCCAAACATCCTACACAACGTTATGGTGAATTTATGCTTTGATAGAAGTAACAGCGCAAGATTTGACTGATGCTCTTACAGTCATGCAAGGTACTGTAGACAAACTGACTGCTTACTCTGCTCAAAACAGAATGGCTTTAGATTATTTACTAGCCAAGGAAGGAGTATGTAATATTGTACATGAGCACTGCTGCACGCTCATTGATTCACAAAGTAAGGAGGTCTCTGGTATCCTAGAACAGGTGAGAAAAGAAACTCACTTCTCCAAAGATAATATAGAGGGAACTTCTGATTCTGTATGGCCCTGGTTTGATAACATGTGGAGTGGCTTGTCAGGTCCAGTAAAAGCTTTACTGACAGGCCTGTTTGGCTTCTTAGTAGCCCTCCTACTCTTAGGAATATGTCTTGCTTGTATCATGAAGTGTTGCACTTCATACATGGCCAAGACTACAAATACTACTGCAGTCCTTAAATTGCAAAGTGTTCCTAGTACTGGAGACTTACTCCGTGAAATGCCCTTTTACGAAGAATGTGGTTCTGGGCAGAACCAAAGGGAGGACTGAGGAAAAGGGCCAACTAGGCCAGGCGTGAAAACCGAATTGAATGAATCGGCTTCAGACACACAAACCTATGTCACCATGGTTCACCCAGTATATGGGAATCTAGATTTAATGGATTCAGGAGCAGACAGTGATTCTGGATCTATACTATCCATAGGGATAGGAAGCGCTAGCAGCTGTTCTATACATGAAACTGGATTATAGAACCTAACCTAACTGTAGGCCATAGAAAGTTACAGGTCTGAACTGCAGTAGAACTGTTTTTTTTAAAATGTACTTCTGCTTTTCTCCAGGACATTGGACTTAGCAAATAGTACTTAAGTGGACATAGTATTGGGTCAGGCTATAAACTTCTCTAAAATAAATAGAACAGAGAGTACATCCTCTTTATTTTGTAATCTGATAGGCTAAAGAAGTTGCTGGGTCAGAATGAACTGCTTTTAGAAACTAGGGTTTAAGTCAACAGCAAACACAGCTTGCGCAAATGGTAAAGAATCAACAAATATCATAAGTAACTAATTAGCTTCATGTTGTATAATGGAAACACAGCAACATCTATTGAGTCTAGTGAATATAGTTATGAGGTGTAACTTCTTTCTATATGATGTGTTGCATATGCTAGCAAATTTTATGTGCACTTTTATAACAAAGAAAGCACCATATGTTAATTAAAGATAAAAATTACTCAGCATGTAGATAGTCACAACCTAATGGGAGACAGCCAACATGGCTTTAGACAAGGAAGATCTTGTCTTACTAATCTGTTATGCTTTTTTGAAGGAGTGAATAAACAGGTGGACAAAGGTGAGTCGGTTGATATTGTGTATCTGGACTTTCAGAAAGCCTTTGACAAGGTCCTTCATCAGAGACTTTTGGCAAAACTAAAGAGTCATGGGATAGGAGGCAGTGTACTATTGTGGATCAGGAACTGGTTAAAAGATAGAAAGCAGAGGGTAGGGCTAAATGGCCAATTTTCCCAATGGAGAAAGGTGAATAGTGGTGTACCCCAGGGATCTGTGCTGGGTCCGCTGCTTTTTGACATATTCATAAATGACCTGGAAAGTGGAATAACGTGTGAGGTTATCAAATTTGCAGATGACACAAAACTATTTAAAGTTGTTAAAACCCAAGAGGATTGTGAAAAATTGCAAGAGGATCTTGATAAATTGGAAGACTGGGCATCAAAATGACAGATGAAATTTAATGTGGACAAGTGCAAGGTTATGCACCTAGGGAAGAACAACCCAAACTATGGTTACACGATGCAAGGTTCCACATTAGGAACCACCACCCAGGAAAATGATTTAGGCGTCATTGTGGATACCATGTTAAAACCCTCGGCCCAGTGTGCAGCGGCGGCCAAGAGAGCAAATAGAATGCTAGGTATGATAAGGAAAGGAAAGGAATGGAAAATAAAACAAAAGATATTATAATGCCTCTATATCGTTCCATGGTGAGACCGCACCTTGAATATTGTGTGCAATTCTGGTTGCCATATCTTAAAAAGGATATAGCGATTTTAGAAAAGGTACAGAGAAGAGCCACCAAAATGGTAAAGGGGATGGAAGGATACTCCTATGAAGAAAGGCTAAAAAGGTTAGGGCTCTTTAACCTGAAAAGAGACGCCTGAGGGGAGATATGATAGAAGTCTATAAATTAATGAACGGAGTGGAACGGGTAAACGTAGGTCGATTGTTTACCTTATCAGAATATAGAAAGACTAGGGGACATGCAATGAAGCTACAGGGTAAACTATTTAAGACTAATAAAGGAAAATATTTTTTCACTCAACGTGTAATCAAACTCTGGAATTTGTTACCGGAGGATGTAGTAAAGGCTGTTAGTGTAGCTGGGTTTAAAAAAGGTTTGGACAAGTTCCTGGAGGAAAGGTCCATAAACCATTATTAAGAAGTGACCGAAGATATCAATGCTTGACCCAGTACAAGCATTGTGGAACTTGTGTCTCTTGGGGGAACTGCTAGGTACATATGACCTAGATTGGCCACTGTTGGAAACAGAATACTGGGCTTGATGGACCTTGGTCTGACCCAGTATGGCATATCTTATGTTCTTATTAACTGCGTTAGCTGATATTTTACAATAAAAGTTGGAACCCTGTGGAGCCATCTTTGAAGAAACGCTGATGGATATGTCTGTCTTAGACTCCATGTGTTTCCTCCATACAGAGCTCTGTAGTGTTTAAGTGATCATTTGTGTCTTGTCTTTTCTTTCCGATTGAGAGGTATAAAAAAATTAAAAAGAATCCAGGTTTATGTGAAGGATTTCAGACCCCAGGAGGGTGAGAGTCAACACGCAGCCTGCCTCCTTGCTTTCAACAAGGTGAGCCTCGACTTGGACAAACCATCAGCCGCCACATTCCTCCACCAGAGAGACCTCCAGGTGAACCCCAAGGAAGCCAATAATATTAGCTAGCGCTCAAATTAAACCATAATGCACATTTGCCACATAAAGCAAATCAGGCTCTAGTCGATTCAACTCCCTGATCCTTTCCTGTTCCAGGCAAGTAGCCTACCGTAAACACTGCAACCACCTGAAGCATGCTCTCGCCCCCCCCCCCTCCCCCCGGCTCCACAAATGGGAGCTTGTAAGGACAGAGCATTGCCCCAACGATCGTTTCAATGAACCATCTACTTTCCTATCTTGCGCTAAAGAAGATTACTAGGGCTCTCTTCCATCCAGTGAATCCACATCCCCTGGTAGTGCAAGGTGTGCATCCACCCACGTAGTACCCAGGCCTGCCCCTACTTAGCCTCAAAATGTCAATCAAGAACAGGCAAATTCAGGACAGCTGAATACTTTTTTTTTTCTTTTCAAAGACATCTCTTAACCAAAAATTCCTTCAGCATATGTTAGGAGCAGCTCTTTCCGAGCCAACAATATGAAATAGAAAGAACTCCCAATCACAGGCATACTAATCCACAGCCTTCCTGCTAGAGTAACACCCCATTCCATCTGACTGCACAAAGATGGACTTTATATTTTAAGTTCAACTAGCACCTGGTGTTAGGAAATACAGCTTTCTCATTCCGCAGTGGCAATTGAGTCAGCAATGAAAAAGCCGAGAAACTGCAGACAAGTTCCCATTATAGCACCTGGTACAGACTCCACTTTTAGACCACTGAAGCAAAAAAGCATGCAAGAGTGCACTGTGTCCTGCCTGTAGCTGATCGAATTTAAATGATTCAGTGTATGCAGGGCATTATCCAGAGAACGCAAGGTCCCTCATCCAGGCTGCCTCCACATTCACAGTCTAAACTGGCAGCCATCTTGGCTGATGCCGATCAGCGTGGAAGCCATCTTGTAAGCCCAGCATATGATGTATGCCTACAAGAATCTGAGCTGCTGCTAGAGAACTAGCCTGGCTGCGTGCTTCTGGCCCCCATTAACCCTTTCCAGGCCGAGCCCAAAACTCTCGGGATCCAAAATTCTGACTAAATCTTCCTATCAACTGGAATATAATACATGACCATAGCAGAAGTAAATCACTATTAGAACATATTGAATAAGACAGGTACAATTTTCCTGAAATATGCAAAAATTAACCCGGCTGCAGAATGTGGATCAAAAATTTAAAGTAGGCATTCAAAGGGTTAAGGCATTCGCTGAACACTAGCAGATACTCTCCGTACTGGAGAACCTCTGATAAATGGAATGGGAGCATAGATAGCTTCAAAGGCCAGAGTTCTATTTTGAAACCTCTCTCCGCTGAGCTGCCTTTTCCATATGTAAAATTAAACCACGTATAGCCAAAATTAAGATATTACAAATCTACCGTAAAATCTTATAATTTGGGCAAAGCCAAACTACATGGGAATATTTTCTATTAAGAAACCACACAACTATAAAACCCCTCTCATGACATAATGCTTATGGTAGAGCATTCCACATCTGTGGACTGGCCATGGCACTCACCCAAGCACCTGTTACAACTGTCCAAGAGAGTTAACACCATAATTCCTTTTGACTTGAATATGTTTACAGCGGATCATAGCGCTATATCACAGCAGCTAAGCCAAAATATTACCCTGCCATATAAACCAACTAACGCTTTATAGGACCTTCTATGGATAGTGGAAGGAGATTCTTGTAAATCAACATAGCTGTGCCCTTTTTTTTTTCTTTTTTTAAAGTATAGGACTCCAAAAACCAAGTTTCCACCAACTCCAATGAAACCAAAGCAGATCAGCTAAAATTGCCTGAACTGCTCCTATAGCTTTGCAAGAAGCTACCAGTCCCCACTGCACCCAGCTTTCTTTCCCCCCTTATCCTGAGGGATTCAGCGTTGCACACCCCCTGCCAGCCTGCTGCGTCTGCCAGGGAGCTGAAGAGCGAAATAGAGAGTAGAGCCCCTGGAAGCAAACAGTGTCCCGACCTTGGGGTTCAGGACGCAAAAGGCCACCGAATAAATCAACAGTGTTAGCTAAAAAATGAACAAGGCTCTCCCTCACTAAAGAGAGTTTCTTTTTTCTTTTTGAAATCCCACCGAAGTCCGTGGGACCCAAGCCTTCGAGCACAGCCCCTTAACACTGTGCATTAACCATAAAGCGTAGTTACTCACCTGTAACAGGTGTTCTCCAGGAGCAGCAGGAATCAGTCCTCACATATGGGTGACGTCGGCGCCGACGGAGCCCTCGCGGAGCAATTTTCCCCAGCTTTCAAAGAAAGCCTTTGGGAATTGCAGCGCGCATGCGCGGTCCCCTTCCCGCCCAAGGGTGCCATCTTAGCCAGTCTGATGACATAGCTAAAAGACAGCATAAAAATTTGAAAAAAAACTAAAGCAGATGATTGCAACTCCAAGGGGAGGAGGGAGGGTTGTGAGGACTGATTCCTGCTGCTCCTGGAGAACACCTGTTACAGGTGAGTAACTACGCTTTCTCCAGGACCAAGCAGGAAGTCAGTCCTCACATATGGGACTCCCAAGCTTAAGGCTACCGGAGACCCCAAGCACAAAAATGAGCTCCCTCTAGCTCAGCAGTACAGAAGGAAGAAATCTTTACTGAATTATTACCCACCGGTAGCCCCCATCCGGGATGGAGGGTAGGAGTTGCTCAAACCTCGAAGAGATTTCGGAGAACTGCCTTCCGAAAGCACTGTCCCTGCGGGACTCCCTCTCAAGGCAGTAATGGACCGCAAAAGTCTGGCTCGAAGACCAAGTAGCGGCCCGGCAGATGTCTGCCAACGGAACAGAGCGGAGGTAAGCCACTGACGTAGCCTTCGCCCGAACACAATGAGCCGTGACTCGACTTTCTAACGAGAGTCCGGCTGCCCCATAAGCCCAAGCGATACAGTCAGCAATCCAGATGGACAGAGTACGCTTGGAGACCGGGAGCCCCAATTTATTGGGGTCAAAAGACACAAAAAGCTGAGCAGCTTTACGGTGCTCCCGCGTACGGTCAAGGTAGAAGTTCAATGCCCTTCTACAGTCCAGGGTATGCAGGACCATTTCAGCTCGGCTGGAGTGTGGCCTGGGAAAGAAGGTCGGAAGTACCACCTCCTGATTGATGTGAAAAGGAGAGACCACTTTTGGAAGAAATTTTGGGTGAGTCCGTAGGACTACCCTATTTTTGTAGAACCGAGTGTAAGGGGGATCAGACACGAGGGCCTGCAATTCACTTACGCATCTAGCGGAAGTGAGAGCTATCAGGAATAAAGTTTTCCAAGAAAGAAAACGGAGAGAACAGGTAGCCATAGGTTCAAAAGGCGGACAGGTGATCCGCTGTAAAACCACATTCAGATCCCAGTCAGGTGCTGGCGGGCACAGAGGTGGTTTAAGTAGAAGGAGACCTCGGAGAAACCTCGCTACGAGAGAGTCGCTGGAAAGAGGTCTGCCGTCCACCGGCACATGATGTGCTGAAAGAGCACTGAGGTGAACTTTGACGGAGTTGGACTTAAGTCCCAGATTAGAGAGGTAGAGCAAGTACTGCAAGATCACCGACACCGAGCAGGAGAAGGGATCCTGAGACTGCTGGGCACACCAAGCGGAAAAACGACGCCATTTAAGGGCGTAGCATTTGCGGGTAGAAGGTCGCCGAGAAGCTAGGACGACCTCTTCCACCTCTGCCGGCAGTAGAAGGGGAGCAAGGACTACCCTTTCAGCAGCCAGGCCATCAGATGTAGAGATCTGAGGTTGGGGTGTAGCAGGGACCCCTGATCCTGTGTTAGGAGATCCGGTTGAAACCCCAGAGGGAACGGATCCGCTACCGCTAATTGCAGCAGGAGTGGAAACCACGGCTGTCTGGGCCAGCGAGGAGCGATCAGGATCATGGAAGCTTTGTCTCGGAGAACCTTGAAAAGAGTTCGAGAGACTAGCGGTATGGGAGGAAAGGCATACAGAAGGCTCTTCGACCATGAGAGTAGAAAAGCATCCGCCGCTACTCGAAGGGGATGCGGCTGACGAGAGCAGAAGCGAGGAAGTTGCCGGTTGAGAGGACTGGCAAAGAGATCCATCGTGGGGAGGCCCCACTTCAGAGAAAGTTTCTGAACTACCAAGGGATCCAGGCGCCACTCGTGCGGCTGGAGGACCCTGCTGAGTTTGTCCGCCAAGCAATTTTCTTGGCCTGGGAGATAAACTGCCTTGAGAAGAATGCCGTGGCTGACGGCCCAAGAGCAGAGCTTCTGTGCTTCTCGACAGAGAAGGAAGGAGCCTGTGCCTCCCTGTTTGTTCACGTAGAACATGGCAACTTGATTGACCGTCTGGACAAGGACGGACTGGTGAGAAGTCAGGTGGGAGAAAGCCTTGAGAGCCAGACGATTTGCTCTGAGCTCCAGGAAGTTGATCTGCTGAGCAGACTCCCACGTGGTCCAGAGACCTTGAGTATATGCCCCTTGGCAATGCGCTCCCCATCCTAGGAGAGAAGCATCGGTCGTCAGCACTTGAGCCGGCTGAGGGGACTGAAAAGGCATTCCGAGCACCTGGTTCGGCCGATGAAGCCACCACTGTAGAGAAGAGGCCAGCGGGCCGGAGACGCGCACTAAGTCGGCTACGCCGCCCGTGGCCTGTTGCCACTGCTTGCGAAGGCACCACTGAGCAGGCCGCATATTCAGGCGGGCATTGGGGGTCACGTGGACGGTGGAAGCCATATGGCCGAGTAGTCTCAGGAAGCGCCTGGCTGAGACCAGGGACTGGCTGCGAAAACGGCCGGCTAGGTCCATGAGCCGTTGAGCCCTGTCGAGAGGCAGGAAAGCTCGTGCCTGAAGAGTGTGCAGTCTTGCGCCGATGAACTCGAGATCTTGCGAGGGGAGCAAAGTGGACTTTGCGAAGTTTATGACAAAGCCCAAGTACTGCAGAAGAGTCACAGTGCGGTGTGTGGCATTTGTGACCTCTTGAGAGGATGATGCTCTGATGAGCCAGTCGTCTAGGTAAGGAAAGACAGAGGCCCTGAAGCCGGAGATAAGCCGCCACCACCGCGAGACATTTTGTGAAGACTCGTGGTGCAGAGGATAGGCCAAAGGGCAGTACTCTGTACTGGTAATGATTTCCTGCCACCACAAACCTTAGGTATTGGCGGTGGCTTGGGTGGATGAGGATGTGCGTGTAGGCATCCTTTAGATCCAAGGAGCATAGCCAATCTCCCTGCTGGAGGTAGGGCAGAAGGATTTCAAGGGTAAGCATCTTGAACTTCTCCCTGACGAGGAACTTGTTGAGGTTGCGCAAGTCCAGGATGGGTCGGAGGCCTCCCGTTCTTTTTGGTATTAGGAAATACCTGGAATAGAAGCCTTGACCCCTGAGGTGGTGGGGCACCGGTTCCACAGCCTGTTCCTGGAGAAGACTTGCTAACTCCTGAAGGAGTAAGTCCCTGTGCAGAGGGAGTCGTGGAGGTTCTCCCGGGAAATAGGAGGGAGGGACCTGGTGGAAGTGGAGAAGATAGCCTTCTCTTACAACATGAAGTACCCAGGCATCTGAAGTGATGTTGGACCACCTGTGGGCAAAGTGAACCAGCCGGCCTCCTGTGCTGGGAGGAACCAGCTGAGGGGGAGAGGCTATGCTGATGAAGTCAAAAACCCCCACCCTGCTGAGCAGGGGCCGGTGGTGCAGGCTTGGGGGCTTGCTGCCTACGGGACCCGTTACCCCGTCCCTTGGCCTGCTGACCCTGTTGGGGAGCTGCGGAGGCCTGCTATTGAGGGTAGTGTTTATAGGCAGCCGCCTTTCTCGGGTAAAAGGACTTCTTTCCCGAGCCCTTCTTCTTCTGGGAAGGGGCGGAGGTCTTCCTAGAAAGCCTAGTTCTGGTGAGAGTCTCCGTCTCGATTTGTGCAGCCTTTTCAGCCATGGGCTTGCCAAAGAGGTTCTCACCTCGGCAGGGGACATCGACCAACTTGTCCTGCACCCAGGGTTCAAGGTCAGAAGACTGAAGCCAAGCCTGTCGGCGGGCACCGATGCCGGCTGCGGCCACTCGTGCCGATGCTTCAAAGCCATCATAGGCTGCTCGAGACATGAATTTGGAGCATTCCCGAATACCAGTTGTCAACCTCCGCAAAGGTTCCTCGGACAGCCCAGCGGAGAATCCGGCTATCTCTTTAGCCAGGTCTCTGAGATACATGCCCATGTAGAGCTGGTAGGTCTGGACCCGACAAGCAAGCATAGAGCCCTGGAAACACTTCTTACCGAGGCCATCCAGGTTGCGGGCCTCCCTGCCAGGAGGCACCGAGGAGTGCATCTTCTGGCTCTTAAGCCTATGCATGGCCGATTCCACCACCATGGAATGGTGCGGTAGCTGTGCTTTTTGGAAGCCAGGACTCTTGCGGACTCGATAGATGGAATCGACCCGCTTGCTTAATACTGGCGACGATGCCGGACTCTCCCACATGCGGGAGAGTAGTCGTTCCAGCATGGGAGGAACTGGTACAGTAAAGTGCTCCCTGGCGGGAGAGTCGTACTGAAGGGCATCGAGTTCTTCGGCTCGAGGCTCCTCCTCGGGATCCGCAGGGAAGGCCAAAGCCTTGGCCATATCCCTGACGAAGTCCGAGAACCGGGCATCCTCCGGAGGGGACTGTTTCCGAGGTTCGGACTCAGGCGAGTCCGAGGGGACACACCGAGTCCGAAACGAATCAGGTGACTCTTCCTCTTCAGACTCCCAGGCCGACTCCGAGGAGGAATCGGTGGGGTCGGTTCGGGCGGGCGGAGGCGTCGGCCGCCCCGACGCCGAGGGAGTCGGCGTCGACGACCTCGGTCCCGAATGGGAGGCCGAGGGTGACCTCGACCGAGGATCGACTCGAGCCCGCATGGATTCGAGGATCGGCTCGGTCTCCGGGGTCAACAGACGTCGACGTCCCGGCGGTCGGGGCAGAGGCGCCAGCGAGGCTAGCGATCAGTGCCCGCTGCTGGTCCATGAAGGCAGATAGTCTGCTCTCCAAGGCCGTCAACCTGAGTCCGACCTCAGGTGACCCAGCAGCCCCCGACTCGGGCCCCGACGGTGTCGGGCCCGACGTCGGACCCCTCGGAGGCGAGTCCAGGAGGACTACAGGACTTACCCGAGCAGGCATCTCCGACTCCAGACGAGGTCGCTTCGGGAGATGTTCCTTCTCCAAAGACCCGGGACGGCTATCGGGGCTATGCGACCTGGCCCTCGCGGAACCAGGAGCGTCCACCGACGCCGCCCTCGCGGGTTTCACCTTCCGATGATGGTCCCCGGAGGGAGAACCCCTGTCGGAGGAACTCCGGCGACGGTCAGAGCTGGAACCTCTGGACGCCGAGGCCTCAGAGGTCCGGGTGGGATCAGCGAAGATTTGTTCCCGCTGATGCCGCCGACTCCTTAACGCTTTGGAGGACATTTTGCTGCAGGCCCCACAGATCAGTTCCTCGTGATCCGGGCCAAGGCAGCGGAGGCAATTATCATGTGTGTCAGTGAGTGACATATTTCTGTCACACTGAACACACCGCTTGAAACCACTGGCAGCCATCGGGGGAAAAAGGGCCCCTGCAAGGTCAAAGGACCGGGCTGCCAGCGAAAAACCAAAAACGAAACTGACAGAAAATCAGAAAAACCGAAAAATAACAGAAGGACTCGCAACGGCGTCGCGAGTCCGGGCAGGAAAAAGACCGGCGTCGAACCGAAGAAAAAAATAGAAATAAATCACGAAAATCAACTTTTTCAGCGGGACAAGACGGGTACGTCTGTAGAGCTCCGCGGAAAAAAGAAGACTGGCTAAGATGGCACCCTTGGGCGGGAAGGGGACTGCGCATGCGCGCTGCAATTTCCAAAGGCTTTCTTTGAAAGCTGGGGAAAATTGCTCCGCGAGGGCTCCGTCGGCGCCGACGTCACCCATATGTGAGGACTGACTTCCTGCTTGGTCCTGGAGAATTGGAGGAATCTCCTGTGATTTGGATGGATGAGAATATGAGTATACGCATCCTTGAGATCTAGAGAACAAAGCCGATCCTGACTTTGAAGGTATGGCAGCAGAGTTCCTCCTAGAGAGACCATTTTGAACGTCTCTCGAAACAAATATTTGTTCAATTCTCTGAGGTCTAAAATGGGTCTGTGTCCCCCTGTTTTCTTTGGAATAAGGAAATAGGGGGAAGTAGAACCCTGTACCCTGATGAGGAAAGAGTAGTTACTCACCTGTAACAGGTGTTCTCCAGGAGCAGCAGGAATCAGTCCTCACATATGGGTGTCATCGACGCTGATGAAGCCCCAGCGGAGCATTTCCCCAGCTTTCTATGAAAGCCTTTGGGAATGCAGGTACGCATGCGCGTTTCCCTTCCCGCCTAAAGGTGCCATCTTACCTCAGTCAAATGACAGCTAAGAACAGCACATAAAAATGAAAAAATAAACTATGTACAACTGCAACCAAGGGGAGGAGGGAGGGTTGTGAGGACTGATTCCTGCTGCTCCTGGAGAACACCTGTTACAGGTGAGTAACTACTCTTTCTCCAGGACCAAGCAGGAAGTCAGTCCTCACATATGGGTGACTCCCTAGCTCTGGGCTACCAAGGAACCCAGGCTGAACGAGAGGACTCCCTCTAGTCCCAGCTGCAAAGAAAGGCTTTTCACTGACACAATCTTCACCGGTAGCCCAACAGAGGGCAGGAGTTGCTTAAACCTCAAAGAGATTCCGGAGTACTGCTTGGCCAAAAGCACTGTCCCTACGGGACTCTCTCTCCAGACAGTAATGGGCCACAAAAGTCTGGCTTGAAGACCAAGTTGCAGCCCTGCAGATGTCTACCAAGGGCACAGAGCGGAGATGAGCCACTGAGGCAGCCATTGCCCTGACAAGGTGGGCCATGACCCGACCCTGCAAAGGAAGGTCAGCCGCCCTATAAGCCCAGGTTATACAGTCAGCAACCCAGATGGACAAGGTACGCTTGGACACAGCCAACCCCAACTTATTAGGGTCAAAAGATACGAAGAGCTGAGTAGCCCTTCTATGCCCCTGCGTACGGTCAAGGTAGGGTAGAAGGATAAGGCCCTCCTACAGTCCAGGGTATGCAGAACTGCTTCAGCCTGGCTTGCATGAGGCCTAGGGAAGAATGTTGGAAGAACCACCTCTTGGTTAAGGTGGAAGGAGGAGACAACTTTGGGGAGGAACTTTGGATGAGTCCTAAGAACTACCCTTTTCCTATAGAAGCGAGTGTAAGGCCTATCACAGACCAGGGCCTGAAGCTCACTCACTCGCCTAGCCGAGGTAAGGGCTACCAAGAAGAGTGTCTTCCAGGACAGGAAGCGTAGAGGGCAAGTAGCCATCGGCTCAAAGGGTGGGCGAGTCAGCTGCTGCAAGACCACATTCAACTCCCACTCAGGAGCAGGACTACGGATTGGGGGCTTGAGCAAAAGCAAGCCCCTGAGAAAGCGGGACACCAAGGGGTGAACCGACAGAGAATGTCCTTCCACCAGTGAGTGGTGAGCTGCTAGAGCTGAGAGGTGGACCCGAACAGAATTGGACTTAAGTCCCTGATTGGACAAGTGCAGTAAGTACTGAAGCACTACTGGCACAGTACAGGAGAAAGGATCCTCTGTACGTAGCTGACATCACACAGAAAACCTTTTCCATTGGAGAGCATAGGTTTTCCTAGTGGACTGTTCCCAAAAGGCTAGAACAACCTCCTCAACTTCCTGAGGGAGGCCCCAGGGAGCCAAAACTACCCTTGCAGCCTCCAGGCCATCAAATTGAGAGCTTTGAGATTGGGGTGCAGAAGGGAACCCTGCTCCTGTGAGAGAAGGTCAGGTTGTAACCCCAGAGGCAGTGGGGGATCCACCGCCAGTTGAAGCAGAAGTGGAAACCAAGGCCGTCTCGGCCACCTGGGGAGCCACCAGCAGGACCGAGGCCTTGTCCTGAAGGATCTTGAAGAGAGTTCGGGCCACCAAGGGTGTAGGAGGAAACACATACAGGAGGCCCTGAGACCAGGGAATCAGAAAAGCATCCGCTGCTATTCTCAGAGGATGCGGTTGCATGGAGCAGAACTTTGGCAGTTGCTTGTTCAGTGGACTACAAAATATGGTATGTCTCTGAACTCAAAAAATGGATACGTTCAATGTTATCAAACTACGGAAACGTCAGGTTTCTAAAGTATATTCAAAACGTACAACATTTAACTAGCGAAAAACAGGTCTCAGAACTTTAGCCACTAAGAGACAAACGTCTACTGATATGGTGTGTTGGAACATCAATGACCTTCTCTTAAACTTTTCGCCGTTAATATGTTTTATTAGTTTAATCACGAAAGCTAATTAACTGGTGAACACTTCCAGCAATAGCATAATAGAGTAACAACTTCAACCCTTTACTCCATACTGTGCAGCTAAACCTTGAGAGCTCAAAATCATATGCGTAGAAGACGCTAATCCACCACTTAGCTTTCATGGGGATGAGGACTGATTTTCAATTGAAGCTCAGCTCCGTGAGGATCTCAACGCTCTACCAGGGCACCACTGAGGCGTTTCACAGCCACAGTTTCATCAGGAGATCTCACCCATCAAGTACTACAATTGAAACAAAAACAAACATATTACATTACTACCCCTTCCCAAGCTCACCCAAACTATACAACTTTAAAAAGCATCCCTTACTTACTACCAATGCTGCCCACGTCTACACTTTTTCAAACCTGTTTAGACTTTTTTAAACTACGCCGGCTACTTGCTTCACCCAGCACCAGTAGACATCTTACAAGTCAATTTAGACGCCGTGCATGCGGAATGTCATGCTCCAACCAACCCTTTAAACACCCAGCTGGTCACATCGATTGACGTCACTCGAAATAGACCCCACCAACTTAACCACAAATCCTGAGACACACATCTCAGTTCAGAACCTTTAAGACAGCTAGGAGATATCCGAACTATAGAGAAATGTCCACCACTCTATCAGCCATATTAGTTATCAATAACCCACTCAAATTCACAACCACCTCATGCCAAAAACTTCTCTACTACTGACTATACACAAAGCACCCAATCAATAGAGGTGTTGAGCCCGGCTGGACTAACCGTCCCCAACCTGTGGTTAAGTGGGTGGGGTCTATTTCGAGTGACGTCAATCGATGTGACCAGCTGGGTGTTTAAAGGGTTGGTTGGAGCATGACATTCCGCATGCGCGGCGGCTGAATTGACTTGTAAGATGTCTACTGGTGCTGGGCGAAGCAAGTAGTCGGCGTAGTTTAAAAAAGTGTAGACATGGGCAGCATTGGTAGTAAGTAAGGGATGTTTTTTAAAAGTTTTTTAAAGTTTTATAGTTTGGGTGAGCTTGGGAAGGGGTAGTAATGTAATATGTTTGTTTTTGTTTCAATTGTAGAACTTGATGGGTGAGATCTCCTGATGAAACTGTGGCTGTGAAACGCCTCAGTGGTGCCCAGGTAGAGCGTTGAGATCCTCACGGAGCTGAGCTTCAATTGAAAATCAGTCCTCATCCCCATGAAAGCTAAGTGGTGGATTAGCGTCTTCTACGCATATGATTTTGAGCTCTAAAGGTTTAGCTGCACAGTATGGAGTAAAGAGTTGAAGTTGTTACTCTATTATGCTATTGCTGGAAGTGTTCACCAGTTAATTAGCTTTCGTGATGAGGGTGATTGTTTAATTAAACTAATAAAACATATTAACGGCAAAAAGTTTAAGAGAAGGTTATTGATGTTCCAAGACACCATATCAGTAGACATTGTTCAGTGGACTGGCAAAGAGATCTATCAAAGGGAGACCCCATTTTAGGAAGATCTTCTGAACTACTAAAGGATGCAGCTGCCACTCGTGGGGCTGTAGAATCCTGCTCAACCTTTCAGCCAGGTAGTTGTCCTGGCCTGGAAGGTACACAGCCTTGAGGAGCATGTTGCGCTTGAGGGCAAATGAACAAAGGTCCTGAGTCTCCCGACAGAGGAGTCTGGACCCAGTCCCGCCCTGTTTGTTCACATAAAACATGGCTACTTGATTGTCTGTCTGAATCAGGACAGATTGATGAGCCAGGGCAGGAGAGAAAGCTTTGAGTGCTAATCGAATAGCCCTGAGTTCTAGGAGATTCATCTGCTGTGCAGCCTCCCAAGGAGACCACAGGCCCTGGGTGCACTTGTTCAAACAATGAGCTCCCCAGCCCTGCAAGGAGGCATCCGTGGTCAGTACCACTGTGTACCCGGGAATTTGTAAAAGCACCCCTTTCAGTATATAGGGTGGGTGCAACCACCAGCTGAGGGAGTTCAGAAATTGTCTGGACACCCTTATCCTGTCTCTGAGGCTGCCTGTGGCCACTGAGTCCGAAGGCACCACTGTGCAGGTCCATATGGAGCCTGGCATTGGGGGTCACATGTACTGTCGAAGCCATGTGGCCTAGAAGCCTCAGGCAGAGTCTGGCGGAGACCAGTGACCTGCTGAGAAACTGGTTTGCCAAGGCTATCAATCTGTGTGCTCTGTCCTCTGGCAAGAAAGCCTTTGCCAACAGAGTCTAGCCTTGCTCCTATGAACTCCAAGTTCTGGGAGGGGAGAAAAGTGGACTTTGCGAAGTTTATGACAAACCCCAGGCTTTGAAGAAGATGAATAGTTGTGAGGGTGGCTTGTCTGGCTTCCTGGTACATCTGACCCCTGATGAGCCAGTCGTCCAGATAGGGGAAGACAAAGATTCCCTGATTTCTCAGGTAGGCCGCCACCACTGCCAGGCATTTGGTAAAGACCCTGGGAGCGGAGGTGAGGCCAAAAGGCAGTACTCTGTACTGATAATGGTTTCCTACCACAATGAACCTGAGGTACTGTCTGTGGTCTGGATGAATGAGGATGTGAGTGTACGCATCCTTTAGATCTAAGGAGCATAGCCAATCTCCCTGCTGGAGGTAGGGCAGAAGTGTTCCAAGAGTAAGCATCTTGAACTTTTCCTTCTCTAGGAACTTGAGGTTCCTGAGGTCCAGAATGGGTCGAAGGCCACCGGTTCTTTTGGGCATCAGGAAATACCTGGAGTAGAATTTGTGACCTTGCAAGTGGGGAGGCACAGGCTCCACCGCCCTGTCCACCAACAGACCTTGAAGCTCTTGAAGGAGAAGGTCTGTGTGCAGGGGAGGCCTTGGAGGTTCCCCTGGGAAGTATGGCGGAGGCAGTTGATGAAAATGCAGTGCATAGCCCCTGTGGACAATGTTCAACACCCAACTGTCCCCAGTGATGTGGGGCCACTGGTGGGCAAAGAGAGCGAGGCGACCTCCTGTGCAGGGTTGGGAGAGCAGGGTTGGAGAGGCTACGCTCAAGGAGTAAAAAAACCCCACCCTGCTGAGTAGGAGGCTTGGGGGTCCTCTGCCTACGGGGCCCATTACCCTGCCCCTTGGCTTGCTGACCCTGGGGGGCAGCCTGATACTGAGGGTACTGTTTGTAGGCAGTGCCCTTCCTCGGGTAAAAGGGCTTCTTTACCCGAGGCCTTCTTGTGAGAAGGGGCAGAGGTCTTTCTAGATAGCCTTGTCCTTGTAAGGTGCTCAGTCTCGAGCTGTGCGGCCTTCTCGGCCATGGGCTTGCCAAAAAGGTTTTCACCTCGGCAAGGGACATCGACCAACTTGTCCTGAACCCACAGCTCAAGGTCCAATGACTGCAGCCATGCCTTGCATTGAGCCGCGATGCCGGCTGCCGCAACTCGGACCGAAGCCTCGAAGCCATCGTAGGCGGCGCGGGACAAACTTCGAGCAGTCCTGAATCCCCGAGGACAAGGACTTGAATCTCTGCAAGGGTTCCCCGGAGAGACCAGTAGAGAATCCGGCCAATTCCTTGACCAGGTCCCGCAAGTACATGCCCATGTACAGCTCGTAAGACTGGACACGGCAAGCAAGCATCGAGCCCTGGAAGCACTTTCTACCGACACCATCGAGGTTCCGGGCCTCCCTGCCGGGAGGCACCGCAGAGTGCATCTTCTGACTCTTCTGATTCCACAACCATGGAATGGTATGGTAGCTGCGCCTTCTGAAAGCCAGGGCTCTTCCGGAGTCGATAAATCGAATCGACTCGCATGCTGAGAACCGGCGCCAAGGCCGGTGCCTCCCACATCCGGAAGAGGAGCCGTTCCAGCATCGGAGGAACCGGGACAGTAAAGGCCTCCTTCGGAGGAGTCGTACTGCAGGGCCTCGAGCTCTTCCTCGGGATCCGCCGGGATAGCCAACGCGGTGGTCATATCCCGGACGAACTCCGAGAACCTAGTGTCCACCGGAGGGGATCTACTCCGGGGCTCAGACTGCGGTGAGTCAGACGGGACGCACCGAGTCTTAAATGTGTCGGGGGACTCCTCATCCTCCATCTCCCAGGCGGACTCGTCCGACGAGGAGTCAGGATCTGACCCCGCGGGGCCCTGGATCACCCGCCCCAACGCCGGAGGCACCGGCATCGACGCCCTCGGTCCCGAACGGGAGGTCGAGGGGGACTGCGGCCGAGGTCGACTTCGAGCCATGATCGACTCAAGTATCGGCTCGGTCTCCGGGGTCGACTGACGTCCCGGAGTTCGGGGCAGATGCGCCGGACAGGCTGGCCATCAGTGCCCGCTGCTGCTCCATGAAGGCAGACAATCTGCTCCCAAAGGCTGTCATCCTGAGACTCAGCTCGGGAGACGCAGCAGCCACCGACTTGGGCCCCGGGCCCGACGTCGGCTCTCTGGGAGGAGAGTCCTCGAGGATCACAGGGCTTACGTGTCCAGCAGACTCCGGCTCCACACAAGGAACATTTGCAGGCTTCTCTTGTTCCACGGGCCCGGGGCGACAGTCGGGGGTCTTAGACCTGGCCCTCGAGGAGCCAGGGACCTCCTCCTCCGACACCCTCGCGAGCTGCTTCTTCCTCTTGCGTTCCCGGTCGGGGGACCCCTTGTCCGAGGAACTTCGACGGCGCTCGGGATCCGAATCCCGAGATGTCGAGGCCTCAGACGAGGTCCGGGCCCGGTCGGAGGCTGAGTCCGAGAAAAGCCTTTCTTTCTGCTGCTGGCGACTTCGTAGTGCCTTGGAAGACATCTTCCCACATGGTCCACACGTCTCAGGGTCGTGATCAGGACCGAGGCACCGAAGGCAGCAGTCGTGTGTGTCGGTGAGAGTCATTAACCTTTTACACCGATCACACTTCTTGAAACCGCTGGAAGCCATCGGGGAAAAAAAAGAGTCCCCGTGAGGTCAAAGGACCGTCCTTCCAGGGAAAAATCGAAAAAAGGCGCGAACGCCAGCCACGAAGGGCAAAAACTGAAAAAGGAGAATCAGGCTCGATACCGGTGTACCGAACCCAGAGGGAGGGGAACCGGCGTCGAACCGGGAAGAAAAAAATTGCGAAAATCGCCGAAAAATCAAACTTTTATCCGGGATGACAGGACACACGTCCGGTGGGCTTCTCGGAAAAAGAGAGACTAAGGTAAGATGGCACCTTTAGGTGGGAAGGGAACCGCGCATACGTGCCTGCATTCCCAAAGGCTTTCATAGAAAGCTGGGGAAATGCTCCGCTGGAGCTTCATCGGCGTCGATGACACCCATATGTGAAGACTGACTTCCTGCTTGGTCCTGGAGAATGGGTACTTCCTCTATTGCTCCTTGAGCAAGGAGCATTGTGATTTCTTGACCCCAGACTTTCGAAAGAGGTCTGAGAATTGAACTGTCTTACAATTGTAGGAGGGGGCATGCTGTGAAAATGAAACTTGTACCCCCTCTCGTACAATGGACAGAGTCCAATTTTCTGCTGTTATTTGGTACCATCTGTGGGCAAAATGACATAACCTGCCTGGGATGGTCGAAGGTTCTGGACCGTTCAGAGGCAGGAAGGCAAAGTTCTCTAGAGAGGTGTCAAAGCCCCTGAGGAGGCTGAGCCTGCTGAGGATTTGCAGCTTTTGACTTCTTTAGTCGTCTAGGTTGTTGCTGTTGCCCTTTTGGGTATAGGAAGGATAAAACTTATTGAAAAATGGTTTCTTAGAGGATTATTTCCTTGCAGGATCGGCTGTAGATTTGGACAATCTATCCAAGGTGATATTGTCAGCATCTATTTCATTAGCCTTCTCCTGCCAATTCTTGCCAAAGAGATTTTCTCCTGTGCAAGGAATGTTTCCTAATTTATCCTGTACCCAAATTTCCAAGTCAGATGCCTGAAGCCAGGCTATCTGACATGCACCAATGGCAATAGCCGAGGTTCTGCTTATACACTCAAAACAGTCAAAGGCTGCACGATTTACAAACTTGGAAACATCCCGAGCATGTTTGACTAGAGTAAGATAGTCTTGCCTTTTGTCATCAGGAAGAAGGGGGCTCATAAGCTCCAAGTCTCCTGTGACCTCTTTAAGGAACATTCCCATATACAAGATACAGGAACTGATCCTAGCTGAGAGCATGGAAGCTTCGACCCCAAAGGCATCGAGAGTCCTACATTCATGACCTGGAGGATTGGATGCATGTGTCTCTGCACTTTTCATCCTTCTCATGGCTGATTCCACCACCATTGAAAGGTGTGGTAAAGCGTAGTTACTCACCTGTAACAGGTGTTCTCCAGGAGCAGCAGGAATCAGTCCTCACATATGGGTGACGTCGGCGCCGACAGAGCCCTCGCGGAGCAATTTTCCCCAGCTTTCACAGAAAGCCTTTGGGAATTGCAGCGCGCATGCGCGGTCGCCTTCCCGCCCAAGGGTGCCATCTTAGCCAGTCTGATGACATAGCTAAAAGACAGCATAAAAATTTGCAAAAAAAAAAAACTTAAGCAGATGATTGCAACTCCACGGGGAGGAGGGAGGGTTGTGAGGACTGATTCCTGCTGCTCCTGGAGAACACCTGTTACAGGTGAGTAACTACGCTTTCTCCAGGACCAAGCAGGAAGTCAGTCCTCACATATGGGACTCCCAAGCTTAAGGCTACCGGAGACCCTAAGCACAAAAATGAGCTCCCTCTAGCTCGGCAGTACAGAAGGAAGGAATCTTCGCTGAATTATTACCCACCGGTAGCCCCCATCCGGGATGGAGGGTAGGAGTTGCTCAAACCTCGAAGAGATTTCGGAGGACTGCCTGTCCGAAAGCACTGTCCCTGCGGGACTCCCTCTCGAGACAGTAATGGACCGCAAAAGTCTGGCTCGAAGACCAAGTAGCGGCCCGGCAAATGTCTGCCAGCGGAACAGAGCGGAGGTAAGCCACTGACGTAGCCTTCGCCCGAACACAATGAGCCGTGACTCGACTTTCTAAGGAGAGTCCGGCTGCCCCATAAGCCCAAGCGATACAGTCAGCAACCCAGATGGACAGGGTACGCTTGGAGACCGGGAGCCCCAATTTATTGGGGTCAAAAGACACAAAAAGCTGAGCAGCTTTACGGTGCTCCCGCGTACGGTCAAGGTAGAAGTTCAATGCCCTTCTACAGTCCAGGGTATGCAGGACTCGTTCAGCTCGGCTGGAGTGAGGCCTGGGAAAGAAGGTTGGAAGTACCACCTCCTGATTGATGTGAAAAGGGGAGACAACATTTGGAAGAAATTTTGGGTGAGTCCGTAGGACTACCCTATTTTTGTAGAACCGAGTGAATGGAGGATCAGACACGAGGGCCTGCAATTCACTTACGCGTCTAGCGGAAGGGAGGGCTATCAGGAATAAGGTTTTCCACGAAAGAAAACGCAGAGAACAGGTAGCCATCGGTTCAAAAGGCGGACAGGTGATCCGCTGTAAAACCACATTCAGATCCCAGTCAGGTGCTGGCGGGCGCAGAGGTGGTTTTAGTAGAAGGAGACCTCGGAGAAACCGTGCTACAAGAGGGTCGCTGGAAAGAGGTCTGCCGTCCACCGGCACATGAAGTGCCGAAAGAGCACTGAGGTGGACTTTGACGGAGTTGGACTTAAGTCCCAGATTAGAGAGGTAGAGCAGGTACTGCAAGATCACCGACACCGGGCAGGAGAAGGGATCCTGAGACTGCTGTACACACCAAACGGAAAAGCGATGCCATTTTAGGGCGTAGCATTTGCGGGTAGAATGTCGCCGAGAAGCTAGGACGACCTCTTCCACCTCTGCCGGCAGGAGAAGGGGAGCAAGGACTACCCTTTCAGCCGCCAGGCCATTAGGTTGAGCGATCGGAGGTTGGGGTGGAGCAGAGACCCCTGATCCTGTGTTAGGAGATCCGGTTGAGACCCCAGAGGGAACGGATCTTCTACCGCTAATTGCAACAGGAGTGGAAACCAAGGCTGTCTGGGCCAGCGAGGAGCCACCAGGATCATGGACGCTTTGTCCCGGAGAACCTTGAACAGAGTTCGGGAGATTAGCGGGATGGGAGGAAAAGCATAGAGAAGGCTTTCCGACCATGAGAGCAAAAATGCATCTGACGCTACCCGAAGGGGATGTGGCTGACGCGAGCAGAAGCGAGGAAGTTGCCGGTTGAGAGGACTGGCAAAGAGATCCATCGTGGGGAGGCCGCACTTCAGAAAGAGTTTCTGGACTACCAAGGGATCCAGACGCCACTCGTGCGGCTGGAGTATCCTGCTGAGTTTGTCGGCCAGGCAATTCTCCTGGCCTGGGAGATAAACTGCTTTGAGAAGAATGCCGTGACTGACGGCCCAAGAGCAGAGCTTCTGAGCTTCTCGGCAGAGAAGGAAGGAGCCCGTGCCGCCCTGCTTGTTCACGTAGAACATGGCAACTTGATTGTCCGTCTGGACAAGGATGGACTGGTGAGAAGTCAGGTGGGAGAAATCCTTGAGCGCCAGACGAATAGCTCTGAGCTCCAGGAAGTTGATCTGTTGAGCAGATTCCCACATGGTCCAGAGACCTTGAGTACACGCCCCCTGGCAATGAGCTCCCCAGCCCAGGAGGGAAGCATCGGTCGTCAGCACTTGAGTTGGCTGAGGCGACTGAAAAGGCATTCCGAGCACCAGGTTCGGCCGATGAAGCCACCACTGTAGGGAAGAGGCCAGCGGTCTGGAGAGGCGCACTAAGTCGGCTAGCCCGCCGGTGGCTTGTTGCCACTGCTTGCGAAGGCACCATTGAGCCGGCCGCATATTCAGGCGAGCATTGGGGGTCACGTGGACGGTGGAAGCCATATGACCGAGTAGTCTCAGGAAGCGCCTGGCGGAGACCAGGGACTGGCTGCGAAAATGGCCGGCTAGGTCCATGAGCCGTTGAGCCCTGTCGAGAGGCAGGAAAGCTCGAGCCTGAGGAGTGTGCAGTCTTGCGCCGATGAACTCGAGATCCTGTGAGGGGAGCAAAGTGGACTTTGCGAAGTTTATGACAAAGCCCAAGTACTGCAGAAGAGTCACCGTGCGGTGTGTGGCATTGGTGACTGCCGGGGGGGGACGACGCTCTGATGAGCCAGTCGTCGAGGTACGGAAAGACATAGAGGCCGTGAAGCCTGAGATAGGCCGCCACCACCGCGAGACATTTTGTGAAGACTCGCGGTGCGGAGGACAGGCCAAAGGGCAGTACACTACATTTCCGGCCACCACAAATCTTAGGTATTGGCGGTGGCTTGGGTGGATGAGGATGTGCGTGTAGGCATCCTTTAGATCCAAGGAGCATAGCCAATCTCCCTGCTGGAGGTAGGGCAGAAGGATTCCAAGGGTAAGCATCTTGAACTTCTCCATGACGAGGAACTTGTTGAGGTTGCGCAAGTCCAGGATGGGTCGGAGGCAATGTTCCCTCTAATTTTCTGTAGGCTATGGGCGCATAAAATATCAGCTGTGCAGCTTTTGAAGGAAGGTTAAATTTTTGTGCGCCACATAACGACACTCGGAGTTATATACTTTAAAATTTGACTACACGTCAGAATACAGTACGTACACCACATTGATTGCACTAGAAAATATTGTAGAACTTGTGAAAACCCCATAAATAGACAACTTTTAAATTTTAAGACGTCTGTGTTGTTTTCTATCAGAATCAGAACCGTAATTTTTGTGCGCTCTGTTGTAAAGTATGTGCGCTCACTCGGCGAGGTGTGTGCGCGCGCGCGCGCGCACACGCGCACAGCTTAGAGGGAACAGTGGTCGGAGGCCTCCTGTCCTTTTTGGTATTAGGAAATACCTGGAATAAAAGCCTTGACCTCTCAGGTGGTGGGGCACCGGTTCCACAGCCTGGTCCTGAAGAAGACTTGCTAACTCCTGAAGGAGTAAGTCCCTGTGCAGAGGGAGTCGCGGAGGTTCCCCCGGAAAATAAGAGGGAGGGACCTGATGGAAGTGGAGAAGATATCCTTCTCGCACGACTTGAAGCACCCAGGCATCTGAAGTGATGTTGGACCACCTGTGGGCGAAGTGAACCAGGCGGCCTCCGGTGCTGGGAGGAACCAGCTGAGGGGGAGAGGCTATGCTGAGGAAGTCAAAAACCCCCACCCTGCTGAGCAGGGGCTGGTGGTGCAGGCTTGGGGGCTTGCTGCCTACGGGACCCGTTACCCCGTCCCTTGGCCTGCTGACCCTGTTGGGGAGCTGGAGGGGCCTGATATTGGGGGTAGTGTTTGTAGGCAGCCGCCTTTCTCGGGTAAAAGGACTTTTTTCCCGAGCCCTTCTTTTTCTGGGAAGGGGCGGAGGTCTTCCTAGAAAGCCTGGTCCTGGTGAGAGTCTCCGTCTCGATTTGTGCAGCCTTTTCAGCCATGGGCTTGCCAAAGAGGTTCTCACCTCTGCAGGGGACATCGACCAACTTGTCCTGCACCCAAGGCTCAAGGTCAGACGACTGAAGCCAAGCCTGTCGGCGGGCACCGATGCCGGCTGCAGCCACACGAGCCGATGCTTCAAAGCCATCATAGGCTGCTCGGGACATGAATTTGGAGCATTCCCGAATACCAGTTGTTAAGGCTAGGAACCTCCGCAAAGGTTCCTCGGACAGTCCAGCAGAGAATCCGGCTAGCTCTTTAGCCAGGTCTCGGAGATACATGCCCATGTATAGCTGGTAGGTCTGGACACGACAAGCCAGCATAGAGCCCTGGAAACACTTCTTACCAAGGCCATCCAGGTTACGGGCCTCCCTGCCAGGGGGCACCGAGGAATGCATTTTCTGGCTCTTAAGCCTATGCATGGCCGATTCCACTACCATGGAATGGTGTGGTAGCTGTGCTTTTTGGAAGCCAGGACTCTTGCGGACTCGATAGATGGAATCGACCCGCTTGCTCAATACCGGCGACGAGGCCGGACTCTCCCACATGCGGAAGAGTAGTCGTTCCAGCATGGGAGGCACCGGTACAGTAAAGTGCTCCCGGGCGGGAGAGTCGTACTGAAGGGCGTCGAGCTCTTCGGCTCGAGGCTCCTCCTTGGGATCCGCCGGGAAGGCCAAAGCCTTGGCCATATCCCTGACGAAGTCCGAGAACCGGGCATCCTCCGGAGGGGACTGTTTCCGAGGTTCGGACTCAGGTGAGTCCGAGGGGACACACCGAGTCCGAAAGGAATCAGGTGACTCCTCCTCTTCAGACTCCCAGACCGACTCCGAGGAGAAATCAGTGGGATCGGCTCGGGCAGGCGGAGGCGTCGGCCGCCCCGACGCCAAGGGAGTCGGTGGCGACGACCTCGGTCCCGAACGGGAGGCCGAGGGTGACCTCGACCGAGCATCGACTCGAGTTCGCATGGACTCGAGGATCGGCTCGGTCTCCGGGGTCGACTTAGACGTCGACGTCCCGGCGGTCGGGGCAGCGGCGCCAGCGAGGCTAGCGATCAGTGCCCGCTGCTGGTCCATGAAGGCAGATAGTCTGCTCTCCAAGGCCGTCAACCTGAGTCCGACCTCAGGTGACCCAGCAGTCCCCGACTCGGGCCCCGACGGCGTCCGGCCCGACGTCGGACCTCTCGGAGGCGAGTCCAGAAGGACCACAGGACTTACCCGAGCAGGCAACTCCGACTCCAGGCGAGGTCGCTTCGGGAGGTGCTCCTTCTCCAAAGACCCGGGACGGCTGTCGGGGCTATGCGACCTGGCCCCCGCGGAGCCAGGAGTGTCCACCGACGCCGCCCTCGCGGGTTTTGTCTTCCGTCGATGGTCTCCGGAGGGAGAACCCCTGTCGGAGGAGCTTCGGCGATGTTCAGAGCTGGAGCCTCTGGATGCCGAGGCCTCCGACGAGGTCCGGGTACGGCTGGGGTCAGCGAAGATTTTATCCCGCTGATGCCGCCGACTCCTCAACGCTTTGGAGGACATTTTGCCACAGGCTCCACAGATCATTTCTTCATGATCCGGGCCCAGGCAGCGGAGGCAACTATCGTGTGTGTCAGTGAGTGAAATATTTCTGTCACACTGACCACACCGCTTGAAACCACTGGCAGCCATCGGGGGAAAAAGGGCCCCTGCAAGGTCAATGGACCGGGCTGCCAGTGAAAAACCGAAAACGAAACTGACCAAAAATCAGAAAAACCGAAAAATAAGGGAAGGACTCGCAACGGCGTCGCGAGTCCGGGCAGGAAAACGACCGGCGTCGAACCGAATTGAAAAACGAGTAAAACTCACGAAAATCAACTTTTTTAGCGGGGACACAACGGGTACGTCTGTAGGGCTCCGCGGAAAAAAGAAGACTGGCTAAGATGGCACCCTTGGGCGGGAAGGCGACCGCGCATGCGCGCTGCAATTCCCAAAGGCTTTCTGTGAAAGCTGGGGAAAATTGCTCCGCGAGGGCTCCGTCGGCGCCGACCTCACCCATATGTGAGGACTGACTTCCTGCTTGGTCCTGGAGAATTGAGTTTTTTGAAAGCCCAGGGCAAGGTGGAACTCGATACGGCTTCGGTACTGTTGAAACAGCTTCAGACACTTGAACCGGTACATGGTATCGAGTCTTTGAGAATGAGGAGATGTGGTTAAAGGTGTTTCTCACATCCTTAGCATAATATCATGTAAAATCTCATGAATAGGCAGAGTAGCTACCTCTTTGGGAGCCTTAGGGTATTGGAGAATTTCCAATTCCTTTGCCCTAGGTTCTTTTTCAGGAGCTACTGTGATGGAAAGGCCTTGGGCCACATCACGGATAAAGTCTTGAAAGGACATATCCTCTGGCGGAGACATTCTGCGCTGAGGAGAAGAGGAATCCTTGGGGAGAAGTACTCTTGTATCGGCAGAGTCTTCAGACTCAGAGGATTCAAAATACCTCCGATCCCGGTGATCGTGCAAAGCATGGTACCAGTATCGATAGAAGTCGGTATCAGGTTGTTCCGGTAATGATCTGTCGATGCCGGAGACATACGCATGACTCGGTATGGATGGCATACCCGCTGATGCTAATGCAGTCGGTACCGGTTCAAGTGTCTGAAGCGGTTTCAACAGTACCGAAGCCGTGAGAAGAGCCGCTAGACTGTGTTCGATAGCAAGGAATCTCTGGTCTATTGACGCTGTCGATGCTTGGGTGTCAGTACCGGTAGAAGTGGCCGGAACCCCAGAGCATGGCGCCAGTAGTTCTGCCGAGGTTGAGGCCTCGAGAACAGCCTGGAGCCCAGTTTGTGCTTTGGAAGCCGAAGCCTCCCGCCGGGGCAGTTTTGCCGGTGAAAATTCCTCCAGGGCAACGCCAGGGGCATCTCAATACTTAGGATATCTACCCTTTGAGGACCGGCTAGATTTGTTTAGTTACCTGTGATCCATGGGAGGAAGATGAGGCCCTGGAGGACACTGATGCAACAGATGCCATGTCTGAGGGAAAAAGGGTGCTAGGTTTAGCAGCTTGGTTCTGCTGGCCCCTTTTTGACATCATTCCACAGGAGTGGCCACTCTGAAATAGAGTGGTCAGGACCTAAACATTTTAGACACCAATCATGGGTGTTGGTGACGGAAATAGTACCGCCACATTTAGAACATTTCTTAAAACCCGAAGTGGGTTTCTCCATTTTTAAGGAAAAAATTTGGCCTAGTGCCCAAAATGGCACCTAGCACCAAGGAAAAAAAAAGTTTCTAAAGTAAAACACCTCAGAAACTATAATTAAAAAAACAAAACAAAAAACGAACGAACGAACCGGTGGTACCGGTATGGCGAAGGCAGATGCAACCACAAAAACAAAGATTAAAGAGGAAATTTTTCTGTGGTGACAGGGTGTGTGTGTGACCTGTCAGCTCCGCGGAAAACAAAGAACTGGAGAGGGACAGTTGGAAAGGCAACATGCAGGTGCTGTGGGATGCTCCCAAAAACTTTCCTATTGGATGCTGGGGAGCATTCTCGCGCAGGCTCCGTCGGTACCGACGATACCCATATGTGAAGACTACATTCCTACTTGTTCCTGGAGATAGGATTTTCTGCCTGTTTATTACATCACACCTCAAACCTATGCCACTTGAACACATGGGTTTTTCTAGTCGATTGCCTTCTTGAGGCTAGCATTACATCCTCTACATTCTTAGGGAGGAGTGGTTCGAGAACTACCCTTTCAGCAGCCATGCCATCAGGTTGAGAGACCTGAGGTTGGGATGTAGGAGAGTGCCCCCCTCCTGCGACAGGAGGCTGGGGGTGCAATCCCAGAGGAATCGGGGCCTCTGCCACCAGTTGAAGCAGCAGAGGAAACCATGACTACTAGGATGACCGAGGCCTTGTCCTGAATGACCTTGAATAGAGTCCAAGCCACCAGGGGCGTGGGAGAAAACGCATAGAGGAGGCCCAACCATGATATTAGGAAAGCATCTGCTTGGGTCTCTCTGTCTGGAGCAGAATCGGGGCAACTGGTGATTCTGTGGGCTCGCAAACAGATCTATGGATGGACGCCCCCAGCACTGGAACAGCTGCTGGACTATACTTGGATCCAGTTGCCACTCGTGCAACTGCAGGATTCTGCTGAGCTTGTCAGTTTATGTTCTTATGGCTAAGAAGTTTTCTTGACTTGGCAAGTAAACTGCTTTGAGGTGCATACCCTGGTTGACTGCAAACGAGCATAGGTCCAGGGCCTCTTGGCAGAGGATGCAAGACCCTGTGCCTCCGTTTGTTCACATAGAACATTGCCACTTGGCTGGGTGTGCTCTCCTGTGGAGACTACATACCCTGAATGCACAATTCCTGGCAATGGGCACCCCAGCCCAGCAGGGATGCATCTGTAGTCAGCACTCTCGTGTGTGGGAGAGGCTGGAAAGGCACTCCCCCCCAGTATGTTGTGTGGTTGAAGCCACCATATCAACGACTACACCAGTCATTTGGACACACTTATGCTGTCTGAGTCGGCCTGTGTCCACTGGTCCTTGAGGCACCACTGAGGTGTTCTCATGTGGAGGCAGGCATTGGGTGTCACACGTACCGTGGAGGCCATGTGACCAAGAAGGTGCAGAAAGTGTCTTGCTGAGATCTGGGATCTGCGACTCACTTGTTGCACTAGGGCCACAAGTTTCTGTGCCCTGTCTTCCGGTAGATGAGCCCTTGCTTGAAGGATGTCTAACCTTGCTCCTATGAACTCCAGTCCTTGAGAGGGAACCAGAGTGGACTTTGTGTAATTTATCACAAACCCTAGGTGCTGTAGCAAATGGATAGTGCGAGACGTGGCCTGTTGGGCCTCCAGGGCTGACCGGGCTCTGATGAGCCAGTTGTCTAAGTAGGAGAATACAAATACCCCCTGAATTCTTAGAAAGGCCACCACCACCGCTAGGCACTTTTTGAACACCCTGGGTGCAGAGGTTAGACCAAATGGAAGCACCTTGTACTGGAAGTGGTTTCCTCCCACCACAAAATCATAGATAGTGTCTGTGGTCTGGATGAATGAGGATGTGTGTATAAGCATCCTTTAGGTCTAAGGAGCATAGCCAGTCTCTCTGGCGGAGGTAAGGCAGCAATATTCCAAGGGAAAGCATCTTGAACTTTTCCCTCACCAGGAACTTGTTTAAAGTTGCGCAGGTCGAGGATGGGTCTTAGGCCTCTAGTTCTCTTTGGTATCAGGAAATACATGGAGTAGAAGCCCTTGTCCTGCAGGTGGTGGGGCACCGGTTCTACTGCCTGATCCTCGAGAGGACCTGCTAACTCCTTTAAGAGGAGGTCCCTGTGAAGAGGGGGTCTGAGAGGCTCCCCTGGAAAGTAAGAGGGAGGTAACTGGGTGAGATGTAGCCAACAGCCCACCGGGACTATCTGGGAGAACCCAGGTATCTGTTGTGATGGCTGACCACCTGTGGGCATACAGGGTCAGCCTTCCTCCTGGGCATGGCCTTTCTTCCTTGGGGAGAGGGACTATGCTCTGGGAGTCAAAAACCCCTCCAGGCTGGGCCGGAGCCTGGGGGCTTTTTGCTTACATAGGCCATGCCCCTGTCCCTTGGCCTGCTGCCCCCTTTTGGGGAGCTGGGAAGGCCTGATATGTGGGGTAGTTGCGGTAAGCAGTACCTTTTCTCGGGAAAAAGGGCTTCTTACCCGAGCCCTTCTTAGAAGGGGCAGAAGTCTTATTCTCAAGTCTTGTCTGGGTCAGGTACTCGGACTCTATCTCGCCAGCCTTCTCAGTCATGGGCTTGCCAAAGAGGTTTTCATCCCTGCAAGGGACATTGACCAACTTGTCCTGCACCCATGGCTCCAGGTCAGACGACTGTAGCCATGCCTGGCGGCGTGCAGCGATGCCGGCCGCAGCTATCCGGGCAGACACCTCGAAGCCGTCATAGGCTGCTTGAGTCAAACTTCGAGCACTCCCGGATCCCAGTGGACAATACCTTGAAGCGCTGCAAAGGTCTCTCGGAGAGACCAGCTGAGAACCTGACAATCTCCTTTGCCAGGTCTCGTAGGTACATGCCCATGTACAGCTGGTATGTCTGGATTCGGCATGACAGCATTGAACACTGGTAGCACTTTCTGCCGAGGACATCTATATTGCGGGCCCCCCCAGCCAGGAGTCACCGAGGAGTGCGTCTTCTGGCTCTTGAGCCGGCGCATGGATGATTCCACAACCATGGAGTTGTGCGGCACTTGTGTTTTTTGGAAATCAGGACTCTTGCAAACTCGATAGATGGAATCGATTCGCCTGCTGATGACTGGCATCGAGGCCGGGGTCTCCCACATGCGGAGCATCAGCCGTTCCAGAATGGGAGGCACCGGTACAGTAAGGGCTTCTCGAGGGGGAAAGCCATACTGGAGGATCTCAAGGCTCAAGGCTCCCCCTCGGCCTCCGCCAGGAATGACAAAGCCTTTGCCATGTCCCAGACGAAGTCCAAGAATCGGGTGTGCTCCGGGGGAATGACCTTCTCCAAGGTTCAGAACCTGGGGAATTCGAGGGAATGTACTTGGTTAGGTGTGTGTCTGGTGACTCCTCGTCCTTTGTCTCTCAACTGAATCACTCCGAGGAGGAATCGAGCGGCTCCAGCCTCGATGTCGGTGGAATCGGCTTCGACAACCTCGGTCCCGAGGGGATCTCAAAAGTAATAAGATGTAGATAGACCCTGCTTGAAAAAGGTAATAGTGTAAATACAATGTACATAGTTTCCCCAGTTGTTTCCATGTTGATTTCCCTGTTTATTGTAAAGTTTACAACTCAGAATGCCTGTGTTGTATAGTTGACGTTGAATGTAAACCGCACTGATCTGAAAAGCGCGGTATAGAAGAACTGTTAAATAAATAAATAAAATAAATAAATAATCTCGGCTGAGGATCAACTCGAGACCTTAGTGACTCGAGGATTGGCTCGGCCTCCGGGGTAGACTTCGATGTCCCGGTGGTTGGGGAAGATGGACCGGTGAGACCGGCTATCAGTGCCCGCTGCTAGTCCATGAAGGCAGCCATGCTGCGTTCCAAGGCCGCCATCCTGAGACCGAGCTCAGGAGGCTCCGCAGCCTCCGGGTTGGGACCTGACACTGGCTCTCCTGGAGGAGAGTCCACAACGAGGACAGTGCTTACCTGCCTCGGTGTCTCCGGTTGCTTACGAGGGAGTTTTGCAGGCCTCTCTGACTTCGAGGATCCGGGGGGGGCAGGTTGGGCTCCGCGACCTATCCCGCGAGGGACCAGGCCGCTAGGAGCCATCTAAGGACACCGCCCTCAGATTTTTTTCTTCCTCCGGTGTTCCCGTGAGGGAGACCCACTTTTCAGAGGACACTCGACGCTGCTCAGGGTCAGAGATCTCCCGAGATGTCGAGGCCTCTGATAAGGCCTGGGCCCAGGCAGGTGCAGACTCGGGAAAAATCCTATCATGTTGCTGCTGCCTGCTCCTCAAGGCCTTTGAAGACATTTTCTTACTCAGGCCACAGACCTTCGGGTCGTGGTCGGGCCCAAGGCAACGAAAGCAGCAGTCATGTGTGTCGGTCAGAGACATTAACCTCGTGCACTGATCACACTTTTTAAACCCGCTGGCAGCCATCGGGGGAAAAAGGGCTCCTGCAAGGTCAAAGGACCGGACTGCCAGCTAAAAAGAAAAAGCGCGAACGCTAGTCTCTAAGGACAAAAAATGAAAATTTGGACCGGACTCGATACCGGCATACCGAGCCGAGGTGGGAAGGGGAACTGGTGTCAAACCGGCTAGGCAGAAAATTAATTTTCTGGCTTTTTTAAACACCTTTTTTGCAAGTGAACTTGGACGACGTCCGTTGGGCTCCGCGGAAAAAAGGAGACCGAGCAAGATGGCACCCTTGGGCAGGAAGGGGACCGCGTATGCGTGATGCAATCCCAAAGGCTTTCTCTGAAAGCTGGGGATTGCTCTGCATGAGGGCTCCATCGGCACCGACATCACCCATATGTGAGGACTGACTTCCTGCTTGTTACTGGAGAATTGTCCTTGGTCAGATTCTTAACATCTTAGCTAGTGATATTACAGAAGGGCTGTTGGGTAAGGTTAAGAACAAATGCCATACTGGGTCAGACCAAGGTCCATCAAAGCCCAGCATCCTGTTTTCAACAGTGGCAAATCTAGGTCACAAGTACCTAGCAGTTTCCACAAAAGAGACAGGTTCCACAATGCTTGTTTTGGGGCAAGCAGTGGATATTCTGGGTCCACTTTAATAATGGTTTATGGACCTTTCCTCCAGGAACTTGCCCAAACCTTTTTTACACCAAGCTACACTAACAGCTTTTACTACATCCTCTGGTAGCAAATTCCAGCATTTGATCACACGTCGAGTGAAAAGATTTTTCTTATTAGGTTTGCCTCTTTGCGGATGATACCAAAATAGAAATTACACTTACCTGGTAATTGTGGTTCCTTGAGGGAATCCAGTTTAGTCCTGTACTTCTGGGTAGTGCACCTCCTCCTGCAGCTTGGAGACTGGGCATGTCCAAAAACGTGACATCACTGCATGTAGCTCCTCAGCTCTCCCAGCAACCCCCCAGTGAACTATTGACAAAGCACACTCAAAGGAGCAACAAATAAGTATCAAATAACATAATAAACTTGTAAGAACAAGAACCTCAAAAATTTCTCTACTTTTTTTTTTTTTTTTGGGTAGACAGGCCTGTTTTCCTATGCCTGCCCTCCAGCTGTTTTAGCAAAGCCATAGACAGGGAAGAAAAAGAAAAAGCTGAACTTTTACCTACCCGTAACTACAGCCAACCTGAACCTCTTCAGCTCCTTAAACCATCCAGGGTGGGAATGAGGACTAAACTGGATTCCCTCAAGGAACCACAATTACCAGGTAAGTGTAATTTCCATTTCCTTGTTGGGCATCCAGTTTAGTCCTGTACTTCTGGGATGTAACAGAGCAGTAACTATTGGGAGGGACCTTTCCAACCGGCTTGCAACACCGCCGTCCCGAAAACAGTATCCTGTGCTGAAAGTACATCCAGTCGATAGTGTTTGCTGAAAGTATGAAGAGACGACCGGGTGGCTGCCCTACAAATTTCCACAGGAGGCACCAAGCTGTGCTCTGCCCACAAAGCAGCCTGTGCCCTGGTTGAATGAGCCCGCAAACCTGCCAGCACCACTCTGCCCTCTAAGAGATAAGCAGAAGTAATGGCTTCTCTAATCCACCAAGAAAGAGAGACGCCTCAGCCGCCGCTTCACCTTTGCGGCTACCCCCAAATAAGACAATCGATCCGATTTACGAAAAGACCCTGACACCTTTAAGTATTGCTGTAGCATGCACTTCAAGTCCAACCGACGCAAACCGCGGTCTGCAGCACTGCCTTCCAGCGACCCTAGGACTCGAAGAGAAACCGTTTAATTCAAATGAAACGGAGAGACCACTTTCGGTAAGAAAGAAGGAAAGGGCCGCAATACCACCTTTTCCTTATAAAAGGACAAAAACGTCTCTCGACAAGATAATGCCTGGAGTTACGAAATTCGCCTTGCAGAACAAATGGCTACTAAAAACACTGTCTTCAGCGTCAAATCCTTCACCGATGCCTTGCGCAATGGCTAAAAGGGCTCCTTAGCTAAGTCCCCCAGAACCAAATTGAGATCCCACGAAGGAACTATGACTACGAGCAGGACGTAGGTTGGTTACCGCCTTCAGAAAACGCAGCACATCCGGGTGCGCTCCGAGCACCCTACCCTGCACCTTTCCCCTATAGCACGCCAAAGCCGCCAACTGGACTCTTAAAGAACTAGCAGCCAAACCTTTCTCAAATCCGTCCTGCAAAAAACTGAGAACCTCCAGAATCACAGTCGCCGCCCGGATCTGCCCCCTGGAACACCAATCCTCAAATATACGCCATATGCAAACATACGCCAAAGATGTAGACTTTTTCCGTGCTCTGAGCAAAGTCATTATCACCGCTGACGAATATCCTCTTTTCTTTAGCCTCGCCCGCTCAATGGCCAGACTGTAAGCAGAATCAATCCACCTGCGGCATTCGAAGCGGACCTTGCTGTAATAGATTCTCTGACGCCAGTAATCTCCAGTGATTTCTGCTGATAAGTCGAATAAGATCTGCATACCACGGTCGTCTCGGCCAGTCCAGAGCCACCAACACTCTCCCCCAATGAGCCTCGATTCTCTGCACCACTCTGCCGACTAGCGCCCATGGGGGAAACACAGAGAAGACCCGACGTAGGCCAAGGTTGCATCAGAGCGTCGATCCCTTCCGACATCCTTTCCTGACGTCTGCGGAAGAATCGACTCGCTTTCGCTGACTGGAAGATCGCCATGAGGTCCATGATTGGAGACCCCCATCTTTGGACTATCTGTGCAAAGACCTCGGGATGCAACTCCTATTCTCTGGCATCTACTTGCACCCTGCTGAGAAAGTCCGCTGTCACACTGTCCTTCACGGCAATGTGCACCGTTGACAGCACCAACAGCCGAGTTTCCACCCACTGAAAGAGCTCCTCTGCTTCCCATGGACACACTTCCCGTGCCGCCCTAACGATTGATGTAGGCCACTGTTGCCATGTTGTCTGACAGCACCCGTATCACTCTTCCTGTCACGGTGGACTCGAATGCATGAAGCGCCAGCGTCACTGCTTGCAGCTCCAATCTGTTGATCGACCATGTGGCCTCCTGGGCCGACCAAAGCCCCTGTGTGAAGAGTTGTCCGCAATGTGCTCCCCAGCCCTGAGACTTGCGTCTGTCAGCAGTGGAAGCCACTCTGGTTGTTCCAGATACATCCCTGAGGCCAAAGAGCTCAGAAGCAGCCACCACCGTAGCGCCCTCTTGACCTTGGACGGACAAGGAAGTCTCGTGTTTAGTGAGTTCTACTGGTGGGACCAGCGGCGAAGCAGCGCCCCCTGCAACGGTCGCATATGAAACCTGACCCATGGCACTGCCTCCAACGTCGCCGCCATGGTTCCCAGAATCTGAAGGTAACTCCAAACCGAAGGAGCCAGAGAGACCAAGAAGACACGAACCAACACTGTTAAGCCTTGCACCTGCCGAAACGGCAAAAACACTCTCCCTACCGAGTGTCGAACCGTACCCCCAGATATTCGAGATCCTGTGATGGTACTAGGTGATTCTTTGCCAGATTGACCACCCAGCCGAGCTCTTCGAGAAACGTCACCACCTTGTTTGTAACCTGAACACACTTGGCTTCGGATTTCACTCGAATCAACCAATCGTCTAGATAATGGATGGACCAGAATTCCTTCCTTGTGCAACGCTGCTGCTGCCGCCACCACCACCACCACCATAATCTTGGTGAAGGTTCGTGGCGCTGTCACGAGGCCAAAGGGCAAGGCCTGAAACTGGTAATGTCCCCACGGCAGTGCAAAGCGAAGAGATCTGCGATGGCTTTCCCTGATTGGAATATGCAGATATGCCTCCGTAAGATCGAGACGCGTTAAGTACTCCCCCTGCCGCACTGCTACAATGACAGACCTTAAGGTCTCCATTTTGAAATGCGACACTCGTAGACTGCGGTTCACTCCTTTTAGATCCAATATGGGTCGCACTGATCCATCCTCCTTTGGAACTACGAAATAAATGGAGTATCGACCCTTGCCGTAGTCGTCTATGGGAATTGGATTAACCACCTCCATCTGTAATAAACGGTCCAGAGTGTGATGGATCACTAAGGTTTTCCTTTGGCCCCTGCAGGGAGACAGTACAAAGGAATCCCTTATGGGCTGGGCGAACTCCAACGCATAGCCGTCTCGAATTATCTGCAAAACCCACTGATCTGTCGTTATTTGGGCCCAAGCCGGAAGAAATGGTTTGGTTGACTTCCGACCAGGGCCCGCTGCACTTCATTGCGACTTTCTAGCAGGAGCTGCGGAAGCCGCCGCAAAACCTCTACCAACTTCCCCGAAAACCTTGTGCTTGCGGAGCAAAATCGCCCTCGTTGGAAGCCCCCCAACCGAGAAGCCTGAAACCTCCTGAAGGCACGGAACTGACCTCGAAAGGACTGCGAGGTCCCTTCCCTGCTTAGGCTTATCTTCCGGGAGTCTACCGCCCTTAGACTCCCCCAAATCCTTCACCAGTTTATCTAAATCCTCACCAAACAGGATTCCCCTAAATGGCAGTTTACTGAGCCGCGCTTTAGACAAGCCTTTCGCTGCCCAATTCCTCAACCAAAGGGACCTTCGAGCAGCTACCAAGGACGCCATACTATTAGCCAGGGCCCTGATAAAATCATAATGTACATCGGACAAGTAAGCCGCCCCCGACTTCAGACGGTCTAACTCCCGCAGCCCTTCTGGCTCTAGTTGAGTGACCCAGCGTAAACCCTAGGTCCATCTAAGATAAGCCCTGGCCACCAAAGCCCCACAAATGGAAGCTTGTACTGACAAGGCATCCACTTCAAAGGACTGCTTCAACAAACCATCCACCTTTCTATCCTGTGCATCCTTTAGCGCAGCACTGCCCTCCACAGGAATGGTGGTCTTCTGTGTTACCGCCGAGACCGCAGCATCAATCCTTGGGGATCGGAACCTCTCTTTGTCCTTATCTGCCAAGGGATACAACCTATACATAGTTCTAATGCCCTTGAGTCCTGCCTCTGGTAGATCCCATTCACCCTGAATCATTCGGTCAATTACCTGATGCATGGGAAAGACCACCTGGGACTGTCTCACCGCCTGAATAATCTGGTCTTCCTCACCTTCGTCTTCCGGCGGTTGTTCAGTGGCTAATTTCTGTGTCTGAAGAGATTCTGTTATAAGTGCCACCAACTCCTCTCTCCGGAACCACCTAATAATCTTCGCCTGATCCTCTGGTTCGGGAATTTCTCCTTCCTCTAACTCTTCCACACCTGCCTCGAGCTCCGTCTCACGTTCCTCTGAGTCTTGCCACGCGACCTCAGGAGGCAAAAGATCCCGAACCTTGACTCTCTTAGGTGGCTGCAGGGAACCGCTGACCAACTCCGCAACAGACCCTTGCGGAGCCGGCGTGGACAACGGCAAAGAATCTGGAACTCTACCCTGCCACCGCATACAGAACGCTTGATGCATAATTAATTCAAAATCGGGACAAAAATCCACGAGTTGCTGACCGGCCCCCCCGACAGAGGAGCCACAACTTGCCCCTCTGGGGAACTTTGACCGGCTGATTGCTGAGACGTAGACGGAGGCTACCCCCTCCGTCATCGCTGCTATTGCTTGAATCTCGGACGTCTGAGTTTCCATCTGATATTCCAGAGAGGCAGACACTGCCGTACACCCCTGGCAATCCCAGACTCTGCAATTGCCCCTCTACAGCTGCCACACCCCGAGGGCGTGCCGCCATAAAGGTTCCCCCGAAGGAGACAAAACACAATCTTTACTCTTTTTTTTTTTTTTCAAAACTAAAAAGGCTGCCCAAACACTGAACAGTATGAGGCCCAAATACTCTTTCTTCCGACTAACAAAATGGCCGCTGCTGACAGGATTAAAGTAATGGCGCCAAAATGCCCTGACGCTTCAGTGCCGGCAACGGCCTTAGCCGTTTCAGATGTCTGCTAGACCCCCTGCTTACCTTGCAGCGCTGCCTAAATGTCAAGAGTTGAAATTGCGGGGCTCCAGTCCACGTGTCTCCGCTTCCTCCGGAGTGAGGGCTGAGCCGCCGGACGAGCAACCCGCTTGTCAGCCTTCCACTTCAGCCAAATTGGGGTGTCTGACTGGCGGAGATCAAACAAGTGTTCCGCTGCTGACAAGAGAGCTCTCCCCCAAACTGGCAAGGGTGGAGAGATCTGAGTTGCGAGCAAAGCGACCGCACACAGACAATGAAAGAACAAGCGGGGGCTGGCAGAAGAAAAGTTCAACTCCCGTCTTTTTTTTTTTTTTAATTTAAAGATGAAGAAAGCAAATTAAACAATCAGGAAATAACTTTAAATGAAATCAAAACTAAGGAACTGTTATCCTAATGCTCCTGACTGTAACCCTAAAGTGAACCCAGCACTAGGCTCACATGTCCTCCTGCTGCATGGAGACTGGACACACTGGGGGTTGCTGGGAGAGCCAAGGAGCTACATGCAGTGATGTCACGTTTTTGGACATGCCCAGTCTCCAAGCTGCAGGAGGAGGTGCACTACCCAGAAGTACAGGACTAAACTGGATGACCGACAAGGAACTCTGCAATAGAGTAGGCACCCAGGTGTAGATAACATGAGGAGGGATCTAGCTAAGCTTGAAGAATGGTCTAGAATTTGGCTTCTGAGATTTAATGTTAAAAAATGCAAGGTTATGCATTTGGGCTGCAGCAATCCAAGGGAGTGATACAGTATGGGGGTGAAGTACTTATGTCCACAAAATAACAGCAAGACATAGGCGTGATTGTGTCTGATGATCTTAAGTAGCTAAACAGGTAGAAAAGGCAACAGCGAAAGCTAGAAGGATGCTTGGGTGCTTAGGGAGAGGAATGGCCAGCAGAAGAAAGGAGGTGATAGTGCCTCTGTATAAGTCTTTGGTGCGACCTCATTTGGAGTAGTGCAATTCTGCAGACCACACTTTCAAAAGGATATAAACAGGTTGTAGTTGGTGCAGAGGGTGGCTACTAAAATAGTTAGTGGTCTTTGTTATAAAGCATATGAGGACAGACTTAAGGATCTTAATATGTACATACTTTAGAGGAAAGGTGGGATAGAGGTGATATGACAGATGTTTAAATACCTCCGTTGCATAAATGCACAGGAGAGCCTCTTTCAGTGGAAAGCAAGCTCTGCTATGAGGGGACATAGGGTGAGGGTGAAAATGGATAGGCTCAGGAGTAATATGCGGAAATATTTCTTTATGGAAAGAGTGGTAGATGTATGGAATAGTCTCCCAGTGGAGGTGTTAGAGATGAGGTAGTATCTGAGTTCAGAAAAACATGGGACAAACACACAGGATCTCTAAAGGGAAAAAAGGGTACTGTTGTAGTGGTTGATATGGAAGGGCAGACTAGATAGAAGCATGACAGCAGAAAAAGACCACATGGCTTATTTGTCCAAAGGTCATAAGGAATGTTAATGGCAGAAACAGGATTCAAACCCTGGCTTGCCTGGTTCTCAGTCCATGGCTCTCATCAATAGGCCACTTCCTCTCCTAGGACAGAGGGAGGGAGGACAATAAATGAGAAATGCTTAACTTATCTATTTTTAGTCTCAGATATTACCAGAATGCTTTGTTTTTACAAAAAAGGCAAATAAATCATATTAAAAAGAACATTACATTCATAACTTGTTTAAAAAATTTATTTATAAAGCATTTGTTTCTTTGTAAGCTTATTACAATAGAGCAGGTTTTGAGCAAATTCTGAGGCAAATAAATTCTCAGCACAAAATGCAAATAAATCCCATCCCTTCCAAAAACATTCTAAAATTAAAGGAAACCTATTCAGAACAAAACCCTATATAGCACATTTTAAACAGAAAAATATTTTAGAATGGTTTATGGCAAGAAATCATTTAGAAGGCATGTGCAAGTTTTAGAGCTCATGCAATACAAAAATCATAGCAGTCATGTTGAAGGAGAAAGAAAACCCAAAAAGCCAACATGGGACATTCACAAGCGAGAGAAACATGCAAGGAACATTTTAAACTATTAACTTTCTAAAGTTTTTAGCAACGAACACTCCCAACTGAACTAAAAGAGAAACTATGGAGCTATTCATCGGTTCAAGTTATTGTGTCAGAGCAAAATACTCTTTCCACAAACCTGAAGAACTATTTCTCGGTAAAGAGTAACTGTGTGATGCACGCCAAGTTAAAGTTCTATACAACTGTAATGACAATACAGTATACTTGTCTATTACCTTATTTCCAATGTTTACACATTTTTCCAAGAATACATTCAAGGAAATCCCTATCTAACCATTCCCAGCGCTCAAATACAACTAAAATGTGGTTTGCAGACACACCTAAGGCTTGTTTAAAAAAAAAAGAAAAAGAAACCCCACACTAAACTATCTGTCCACCTATGAACATAATTTTTTTTAAATGGCATGATCTCTTACCTGAACAACAAAATGTAAAGAAACTTCAAGTTTAACTTCCAGCACAATTTCTATTTTTCTTAGCAATGTAACTTGTACATATTTTGTAATTGCTTTTGTTTACACTTTTAGTGGGATCACAAGTTCCAGAACACATGTGTTTCAAGAAAGAACTGCCAAAGCTATACATCACGGGATACAGAATTTGGTATATATAGTAATCTCTTTTTAAAGTTAAAAAGGGCTAATTTTGCTTCATGATTTTATGTAATTTGCATTGGAAGTCAAGATCAGTTTTCTGAGAATCCATAAACACTGATCTTACTCCTTGCTTCTATTCAGGAAGAAACCTGACCACAAGCCTTGGACAATGTGTGTCTTAAATCTGATCTTTTGACTATAACAGAAAGTTTATTATTCTTTATTTTATATCGGCATCAATCTTCCTCAGATATATACTGTCGACTATTCTTGCGCCGATGATTCCGAGATCTAGACCGAGAACGAGAGCGTTTCAGTGTTTTGCTCTCACAATTGACATGCCTTTGTGGAGATTTTGATTGAGATCTTATAGGTGTGGCAGAATCCCTTGGACTACATTGTGATTTTGTTCCAGACCTAGACTGCCTTTGAGGTGACTGAGATTGTGATTTGGCTGCCGATTTTGAATTCTGCTGAAATGACTTTGATCGTGAACGACCTCGAGATCCAGAATTTCGGCTAGGTGTTCTTGAGTGTCTTGCTGAGCCGGAACACCTGGGTAGTGACTTGGAGCGGGACTTGGACTGACTGTAAGAATGTCGTCTGTACCTTGACCTGTTAAGAGCAGAGATTCCATGTTATAAGACACTTCTCCATACTACATTGCCAATTTAAGTCTGAAAATAAGGTTTCAACTTAACATTTCAATGCAATGCCAAGCTAATCCCTTAATTATTGTGGCTACAAGTTCAAGTACAAAGTTACTATTACAATGAATTATATTTTCTTTAAATATAATCTAATCGAAAATAACTTCTGGCAGCAACAGGACAATCTTATGTACACTTAATATTTCAAGAAAGAATACAAAATATTAGAAACTTTCCTTTGTAAGATCTTGAATTGTCTGAGACTGATTCCCTTTAGTCTTCCACCTACAGCTTAATACAGTGGTTCTCAACCCAGTCCCCTGAGACCCCCAGGCCAGTCAGGTTTTCAGGATATCCACAACGAATATGCATGAGACAGATTTGTATGCATTGCTTCCATTGAATGCAGATCTCTCATACATATTCATTGTGGATATCCTGAAAACCTGACTGGCCTAGGGGTCTCAGAGGACTGGGTTGAGAACCACTGGCTTAATACCTATCTTAAATAAAGCATGGCTTTTGATTAGACAGTTGTACAGATTATCACTGATATGAGTTACCTAGTATTCCTTTTATACTCAAGATAAATGAGATGGTTTTAAACAGTTCAGATGACATTGTTTACTGATGAAGGCAGCCTAGATCTTAGCCAGGCAAGCTTCTGATTCGGATGCAGCAGAGTTAGCTTCTCTTGGAAGCAACATCTTTAAACGCATTAACTTTGCACATAAATGACGGTAATGACCATCACTCCTAAGCCAGGGTATGTCTGATCCGTCTCAAATTTATTAAGAGTGCTTACTTTAATACAAACTTGTATCGTGCCAAATACCTCCCTTTTGGAATTTATAGGATGTAATATCTATAGAAAACTTGTCATTCACAGAGATAATCACACCTTGATATCACACAGAGATAATCACACCTGTGGACAACAGGAATCAGGTTCTTCTGATTCTAAATTTTACATGTGCTTTTGATTTAGTGGACCAGATCACTCTCCTCAATAAATGTAAATTAGGGACCAAAGAACTGGGGCTAGCTCATATTTAATCATTTTTTGTAACGAGATCTTTTGCAGTTATTGCTGAGAATGGCATCTAACTTTCAAGAAAAGCTGTGGTAAGAACCAAGTCAGATCAAGGTCCATCAAGGCCAGTATCCTGTTTTCAACAGTGGCCAATCTAGGTCACAAGTACCTAGAGGTTTCCCCAAAAGACACAGGTTCCACAATGCTTGTAATAGGGAAAGCAGTGGATTTCCCAGGTCCCCTTTAATAACCGTTTATGGACCTTTCCTCCAGGAACTTATCAAAACATTTTTTAAATCCAGCTACACTAACAGCTTTTACCACATCCTCTGGCAACGAATTCCAGAGCTTTCCTTAGGCTCAATTATCTCCTTTGTAATTCAATAGATTCTTGCAGTTCCTAGGGAGCTTAAGTTAGGCATTTGGTGGAATCTCTAACTGGATTCTAAGAAATAGTCTTCTCAATACAAAGAGAAATATTAAGAGTAGGATACAGTAAAGCGTAGTTACTTTACGTCACTCTAGTCCAGTCCCGGAATTTCTGGGATCATAGGGTTCTCTGCAGCTTGGAGACTGAACAAACACACTTGTGATGTCACCCCTATAACATCCAGAGGTGATCACTTCCAACCTCAGTTTTATCAGTCTCCAAGCAGCTTGTACTTCTAAGAGCCTAATCTGGCTCTGAAGAGGAACAATTAAGCATATTTCCTATTTAAAAAATGTGGAATAAGCAGTGCAGGGAACAGTTTTTGATTTCTTGAGGTACTGTGCCTTTAAGGAGTTTCATGCCCTCCCTCATGGGTGTAGGGGAGGAGTAATTTTAAAACCGAAAGCAGTGTAAACTTTCGGTTTCAGCGAAGCTCCCGATCCTGCATTGATAGGTGAGGAGCGATTAAGAGAAAATTGACTGAAGGAGAATTCTTTAGACAAATTAATTGTTTAACACTAAGGTAAGCTGCAAGGAGTTCCTTTGTTTTCCTTTGTTTTTTTCGGCGTGGATATAATAGGAGCGTTTTTAAACTCCCCTTAAGTAGTCAGCACACTTCCCGATCCCACAATATTGGGAGAGGAACTGCAAAGTGAAGTAATCATTAAGCTGACTTGATGCGGAGGCATACTTTACTGTTAATTGCCTCGACGCGTCTAACTTTGCAACGCCGCACTGAATTGATTGCAAGTCCCGGCTGTCAGGGGATACTTGCAACAGCCTGAAAACAGGTATATTTGTAGAGATTACCTACTAAAAAGCTTAGAGCCGGTTTTAATAGGGCGGCATTTGGGCAAATGTAAAGATATAAAGCTTTTTTAAACTGCCGCGGCCTGTTAAACGGTTTAGAATTCTCAGTTCCGGCGCGTTTCAAGCAGAGCTATTTTTAAAAGCGCCGTTGCGCATGAGTTTCTTTTGGTCCTAAAATCAATACTGAAGTGATTTTAAGGATAATACCGACTGTACTGATCTGTATAGGTTTATCGGTGTGTGTGATTTAGAGAATTTTATTTTAGAATTTAAATTTAATATTGGTTGGAGTAGACCTGGTAGCAGCGGGTTTTATTGCTATCATGCCTGGGAAGCAACAGTGTTTAACGTGTGGCGTGAAAAGGACATTGTTGAGTGGATCAGGGACATGTAAACATTGTGCTCAGCTGACGGCAGATCAGCAGAGGCTTGCAGATGACCTTGTCAGTGGTGAAAAGCAAGGCAGACAGAATGACTCTCCACCGCAGCTGCTGCCAGAGCCTTTGCCTGGCCCATCCTCAAGGCCGGATGTGCCTGTCCCTGATTCTTTGTGTATGACAGCGGATCTATCTTCACTGACATCTAATATAGCTGCACTTTTTTCAAAACAGCTTATTGCTCTAATGCACAAAGATATTGCTCAAGGGCATGCGCAGAATAAAGTACCACTAAGTAATTTAGCGGAGAAGCGTTTGGCTACTACCATAGGATTGGATGAGCTCCCTCTTCCTCACAAAAGAGCTAAATTACAAAAAACTTTTTCAATGTCTTCTCAAGAAGTTCAATCAGATATAGAGGATGATTTTGAGGAAGATTTGGAAGAGGGTGAGCTGGTAGAACAGGAGGATCAATCTAGAATTGTAAGGGTTTTTAGAAGAGAGGAGTTGCCCATATTAATTGAGGAAACCCTAAAGTCTTTAAATATAGCAATGCCGGAAAATTTGGAAAACTCAGATTTAGAAGACCCCTTATTGTTGGCGGTCAGGAAATCGCAAAAAGCATTTCCAGTGCATAGAGTAGTAAAGGAAATGATTCAGCAGGAATGGGATGTTCCTGAAGCAGCTTTGCGTGGAACCAGAGTTATGACACGCTTATATCCTTTACAAGAGAAGGATTGTGAATTGTTTAAAGCTCCTAAGGTTGACGCAGCTGTTTCCGCAGTTACTAAACGTACTACTATCCCTATAGAAGGTGGGGCGGCCTTAAGGGATAGTTATGACAGAAAACTGGACACGCTTTTAAAACAGATCTTTGATATAAATGCTTTATCTGTACAGGCGGCAATCTGTGGCGCATGGGTTGCTAGAGCGTCTTTACGCTGGTCACAGGATTTGCACGCGGATGCCGAAGGTGCTTCCTTGGAAGGAGCGTCTAGACTAGAGACTGGAGCGGCCTATTTAGCAGATATTCATTATGATCTCATTAGGGCACTGTCGAAGGCAATGGGATCCGTGGTGGCAGCTAGAAGACATGTATGGCTGCATACCTGGGCTGCTGATGCATCTTCAAAGGCAAGACTATCTAGACTGCCGTTTAGGGGAAGACTCCTTTTTGGAGAAGATTTAGAAAAAATTGTTAAAGATTTGGGAGATTGTAGGAGTGGGAAACTCCCAGAAGATAGGCATAGACAAGGGCGTATGAATCAGCCTTTTAGAGGTCAATATAGAGATTTTAGGCGTTTTCGATCTTTACGCTTTGGGCAAATGCAAAGAGGTCGTCAGTACTATAGAAATCAAGGATTTCGCGGATTTCGTAGCGCAGGGAAAGGTTTTACAACCTCCTCTACAAATACCAGTTCAAGAAAGCCACAATGAGATAAGGAACTCCCAGGCGGATTTGATTCCTGTAGGTGGCAGGCTCCATCAATTTCAATCCGCCTGGGCTCAAATCACTTCAGATCAGTGGGTAATGGAAGTAATTCAAAAAGGATATGCTCTGGAGCTCAAATGTCCAATAGCCGATCTGTTTGTACAGTCCCCATGCACAATAGGTGTCAAGAGAAAAGCAATACGAGACACCTTGCAGAGACTGTTGGATTTGAAAGCAATAGTACCGGTGCCATTAGAACAACAAGGGTTAGGTCGGTACTCGATATATTTTCTCGTTCCGAAAAAGGAAAATTCCTTTCGACCAGTATTGGATCTGCGAGGTGTGAATCGTTATCTCCGGGTAACGCATTTTTGCATGGAGACGCTGAAATCGGTGATTGCGGCGGTAAGAAAAGGAGAATTTCTTACGTCCTTAGATTTAACAGAAGCTTATTTTCATATTCCAATTCGCCAGGAGCACCAGAAATATCTGAGGTTTGCTGTGCCGATGGGTCATTACCAATTCAGGGCGTTACCTTTTGGGTTGGCAACGGCGCCAAGAACTTTTACGAAGGTAATGGTAGTAGTAGCAGCGGCTCTGAGAAAGGAAGGAATACTTGTTCATCCTTATCTCGACGATTGGTTGATTCGGGCAAAGTCGCAAAAAGAGAGCGAGGCAGCAACAGGAAGAGTGGTGCAGTTTCTGCAGAGCCTAGGTTGGGTGGTAAACATGACAAAAAGCAAATTAGTACCAACACAAAATCTAGAGCATTTAGGTGCCCGGTTCAACACAGAGGAAGGGAAAGTTTTCCTTCCACAAGCGCGAATAGTGACGATTATGAATTTGGTAACTCAGTTTTTAAAAAGAAAGAATCCAACAGCATGGCATTATCTCCAGCTGTTAGGAACCATGGCGGCAACATTAGAGCTAGTACCGTGGGCAAGGGCTCATATGCGTCCCTTGCAGAAGGCATTATTAAGGAGATGGTCTCACCAGAAAGCTCCGATGTCGCAGGTGTTGCCCTGTCCACTGGACACTCGTCAATCTCTACTTTGGTGGTTAAATCCAAAGGTGTTCGAGAGGGGAGTGCAGTTACAGTCCCCGTTTTGGATTCAGGTCACAACAGATGCCAGTCTCAAAGGCTGGGGGGCACATTGCGAAAGGCAGTTTGTGCAAGGCCAATGGACAGGGCAAGAATTGACATGGTCAATAAACAGATTGGAATTGAGAGCAGTTTTTCTGGCGCTACAGGCATTTCAGGATCGCATTCAGAAAAGGGCCGTTCGAGTTCTGTCGGACAATGCGACAACAGTAGCCTATATCAATCGACAAGGAGGCACAGGCAGTACAGCACTGGAAGAGGAATCGGAAAAGTTATTCCTCTGGGCAGAGGAAAACGTGGAAACAATTTCGGCAAACCATGTTGCGGGAAGAACCAATGTGCAAGCGGACTTCTTAAGCAGGATGAGGATAGATCCGGGAGAATGGAGTCTCAATCCTCAGGTTTTCCAAACAATAATAAGACGATGGGGAGTTCCGATAATGGATCTCATGGCGACATTCTTATCAGCAAAGGTAGATCGATTCTTCAGCAGGAAAAGAGAGAGAATGTCGGAAGGCATAGATGCACTAGCTCAAAGTTGGCCGGAGGGTCAGCTGTTATATGTATTCCCACCGTGGGTATTGATAAATCGGGTCCTTCGGAGAATAGAGTCTCACAAAGGAAGGATAATATTAATAGCACCAGATTGGCCAAGACGGCCTTGGTATGCAGATTTGGTGAGGTTGTTAATAGACCGACCGTGGCGCTTGCCGCTAAGGGACGATCTGTTGAGTCAGGGTCCGTTAATAATGCCTCAGGTGCATCGATTTTCGCTTACGGCATGGCTCTTGAAAGGGCAAGGTTGAGATCCAAAGGGTACTCTTCAAAAGTAATCTCTACATTATTAAGATCAAGAAGAAAGTCCACTACTTTATCATATATTCGTACGTGGAGAATATTTCAAAGCTGGTGTGAACGGAAGTCAGTTAAGGCGTCGGCAGCCTCAATTCCACAGATTCTTTCATTTATGCAGGAAGGCTTTGAGAAGGGATTATCACCGTCATCTTTAAGGGTTCAGCTGGCAGGTTTATCATGCTATCGAGGTAAGGTAAAGGGAGAATCCGTCGGTTCACACGTAGAAGTGAAAAGGTTTCTGAGAGCGGTTAATTTGTTGAGGCCGCCTCTTAGGCCGCACGTTCCCTCTTGGAATCTACAGATCGTTTTAGATTCTATGATTAAGGAGCCTTTCGAGCCATTGTCGAGAGCAACTCTAAAAGATCTTACACTCAAAGTGTTTTTCTTGGTAGCTATTACGTCAGCAAGAAGGGTTTCTGAGTTGCAGGCGTTATCCTGTAAAAGACCTTTTCTGGAGTTTTGTGGGCAGAAAGTTCTCTTGAGGCCGGTGCCATCATTCTTACCTAAGGTCGTATCGGTTTTTTCATATGAACCAAGTTATATCATTACCGGTAATACAAAAAGAAGGTAATGAAGGTGGATTGTATTTGTTGGATATTCGTAGAGCTCTGAAGGTTTATTTGAACAGGACAAAGAACTTCAGGAGGTCAGATAAGTTGTTTGTTTTGTTTGCGGGGCCCAGGAAGGGTGAGCCAGCTTCAAAGGCTACTATGTCTAGATGGCTTAAAGAGGCCATCTCGTCATCATATATCTTGAAAGGGAAGGCCATTCCAGAGGGGCTGAAGGCGCATTCAACCAGGGCACAGGCTACCTCCTGGGCTGAACGAAGCTTAGTACCGCCTGTAGAAATCTGTAAGGCGGCTACTTGGACATCGCTTAGTACCTTTGTGAAACATTACAGATTAAATTTAAATGCAGAGCATGATACTTCTTTTGGGTCGGCAGTACTTCAGGCTGTTTTAAAAAGACCCACCCTATAAAAGACACTGCTCTGGTATATCCCAGAAATTCCGGGACTGGACTAGAGTGACGTAAAGTAAGGGTAAATTAGACTTACCTGCTAATTGTTGTTACTTTAGGAACTCTAGTCCAGTCCCGCATCCCTCCCTTATATGCGTTACAGATAAGATTTAGCCTGAAGTATGTTAATTGTTTAAATTTTTATTTAAAAAAAAAAAAAAAAAATATTGAAACATGTTTTAAAATTAAAAAAAAAAAAAAAAAAAAAAAATATACATTTTTGCTCACATTGTGTTCTTGATGCTTAATTGTTGCTCTATAAGTCTGCTTTGTCAATAGTGAAACTGAGGTTGGAAGTGATCACCTCTGGATGTTATAGGGGTGACATCACAAGTGTGTTTGTTCAGTCTCCAAGCTGCAGAGAACCCTATGATCCCAGAAATTCCGGGACTGGACTAGAGTTCCTAAAGTAACAACAATTAGCAGGTAAGTCTAATTTACCCTTACTCACCTGTAACAGGTGATCTCCGGGAAAAGCAGGAATTTAGTCTTCACATATGGGTATCATCGGTACCGACGGAGCCTGCGCGGGAATGCTCCCCAGCGTCCAATAGGAACGCTTTTGGGAGCATCCCTCAGCACATGCGCGCTGCCTTCCCAACTGTCCCTCTTCAGTTAAGTTTGTAGCTGAGTGAAAGGATAGAGGGAGAGAGGAAAGAGACAGAGATAGAGAGACAACTCCTAGGGGAGGTGGGTGGGTTGTGAAGACTAAATTCCTGATGTTCCCGAAGATCACCTGTTACAGGTGAGTAACTACGCTATCTCCAGGAACAAGCAGGAATGTAGTCTTCACATATGGGGACTCCCTAGCTGAAAACGCCAGGGAGATAGCCCCAGGAAGCTGCCCCCCCAGTAAGGTGGGCCATGCTTCCTCCCATGGATCTCTGGCATCCCACCAGGGTTGGTGGGTAGGAGTTGAATTAGGTCTGGAAGAGATTTTGAAGAACAGCTTGGCCAAAGAAGGCATTCCGATGGGAGGCTTTATCTAGGCAGTAGTGGGCTGTAAAGGTGTGTACCGAAGCCCAGGTGGCTGCTCGAGAAATGTCATCAATAGACACAGAGTGAAGGTTAGCCATAGAGGTTGCTATGGCTCTCACATTATGAGCTGTGACATGGCCTTGAAGAGGAAGAACCTTACTCTCATAAGCAAAGGATATGCATTGTGCAGTCCATTTGGACAGAGTTCTCTTGGAGACTGGAAGTCCCAAATGACTAGAATCAAAAGCAATAAAAAGTTGAGAAGGCTTTCTATGTGGCTGTGTTCTTTGCAGGTAAAAAGCCAAGGCTCTTTTACAATCCAAAGTATGAAGATTCCTTTCTGCATTAGAGGCATGAGGCCTCGGAAAGAATACAGGAAGATAAATTGATTGATTTTAATGAAAAGGCGAAACTACCTTTGGCATAAAGTGTGGATGAGTTCTAAGAACAACCTTATCATGGTAAAAACTAGTATAAGGAGGATCAGCCACTAAAGCTTGCAATTCACTAATGCGACGTGCAGAGGTGATTGCAATTAGGAAGATGACCTTCCAGGACAAAAGCTTTAGGGTTGTAGTGACTAAAGGTTCAAAAGGCGGTTTCATGAGCTGCCCGAGAACTAGGTTTAAATCCCACGCCACTGGTGGTGGCCTGATGGGAGGCTTTGTTAAAAGAAGACCTCTCATAAATCTTGTTATGAGTGGATGAGAGGAAATTGGTTGTCCATTTAGAGGCTTATAGGAAGCTGCAATTGCACTAAGATGGACTCTTACTGAATTGGTCTTTAGACCAGAGTTAGATAAATGAAGTAGGTACTCTAGTATCGATTCCAAACGTTTCCACTTGAAGGCGTAAGTGCGTCTTATGGAAGGTTTTCTAGAAGCCTGAAGGATATCCTTTACCTGTTGGGAAAGGTTAAGATCCTGAAGGTCTAAGCTTTCAGCAACCAGGCCCTGAGATGCAGGGACTGGGGATTCGGGTGCCATAGCATCCCGTTCTCTTGGGAGAGGAGATCTAGAGCATAGCCTAACTCCAGAGGTGCAGCTTGAGAGAGATGTAGAAGCAGGGGATACCACGTTTGGCGTGACCACCGCGACACTATGAGGATCATACGACCTCTGTCTCTCTGAAGCTTGAAGAGTGTTTTTGGGATGAGGGGAATGGGTGGGAAGGCATAGAGGAAGTCATGACCCCAATGAAGGAGGAAGGTGTCCCTTGCCTGGCAATTTTGAGCCGGAGTCCTGGAACAGAACTGGGGAAGTTTGGCATTCAGTGGACTTGTAAATAGGTCTATGTCTGGGGTTCCCCAGATCTGAAATATCTTGGCCACCTGGTCTAGATAGAGAGACCATTTGTGAGGCAGCAGTACTCGGCTGAGTTTGTCTGCCCAAAGGTTTTGAATGCCTGGAAGATATACCACGAGAAGGTGAATTTGATGCTCTCTGGCGAGGGCCCATAGTTGTAAAGCTTTGTTGCATAACGACAGAGAGCCTGTTCCACCCTGCTTGTTCACATAGAACATAGCTACTTGATTGTCCGTTTGGACTAGGACTGTCTTGTAGCTGATCTGGGCATGGCATACTCAAAGAGTTAGATAGATTGCTCCGAGTTCCAGGAGGTTTATGTGAAGACAAGCCTCCTGTGGAGTCCAGGTACCCTGGATAGAGAGATGATGCAGGTGTGCTCCCCATCCCACCTGTGATGCATCTGTTAGGGTGGCCTGGAATAGGGGTTGCTGGAAAGGAGACCCCACTATAAGATTTTCCATGATTGCCACCATTGTAGGGACAAGATCAGTTGTTGTGCGTTTGATATCTTGTCCGACAGATGTCCTGTGGCCTGTGTGGATAGGGTCCACTGGACTGCTCGCATATGAAGGTGAGCGTAGGGAACCACATGAACCGTGGATGCTATATGTCCCAATAGTTGTAGTAGTTCTCGAGCAGTTAGGGAGGACTTCACCGCTGCTTGAGAAGCTAGCTGCATTATACGAAGACAGCAGGGTTGTGGGAGAAAGCACAGTTACTTACCTGTAACAGGTGATCTCCGGAACAGCAGGAATTAGTCTTCACACGTGGGAGACGTCGCTGACGGAGCCCGCACGGGAATGCTCCCCAGCATCCAATCAGAAAGCCTTTGGGAGCATACCCCACGCCTGCGCGGTGGCTTCCCGCCCTTCCTACTGCCTCTCTCCAGTTGAGTTTCATAGCTGAGCCGGAAGGAGAGGAGAGGAAGGAATAGAGAGAAAAGATACAACTCCTAGGGGAGGTGGGCGGGTTGTGAAGACTAATTCCTGCTATTACGGAGATCACCTGTTACAGGTAAGTAACTGTGCTATCTCCAGGAACAAGCAGGAATGTGTCTTCACACGTGGGGACTCCCTAGCTAAGGATGCCCGGGGAGATCCCATAAGCGCAGCCCCGGACTGGATGGCATTTGCCCAGCCTGAATCCCCGGCATCCCCTGAGGGATGGAGGGCAGGAGATGAATAGAGGAACAGCGAATCTAAAGACTGCAGAGGGAAGTCCTTAGAGTGCAGAACAGGTATCATTAAGATACAGCAAAAAAAAACCCAGGCTACAGGAAGAGTAGTCAGAGGGATGCATAAATAGTATCAGTAAGCATTTAATGAGTAAATGACCTAGTACCACAGAGCTTACCAGCCATTAAGTTTTAATGAATTAATGGTTTAGAACCCTGTAGAGCTTACCTACCGGGTTGTCGGAAGCAGACCTGTGATGAAGGCACCGTAGACACAGTAGCGAAGTCGTCCAGGAAACTTCGCCGCAGCGAGGAGGAAGTTCCAAATCCGGAAGGCTAGGAGATCCAGGCGTCAGCTGGGTCAGGAGGAGGACGGCAGGTCTTCCAGGAGGCTTAGTGCAAAGCTGAGCACTCCCTTGGGAGTAGAGTCCAGAACTCAGTAGAAGACTGGCCGAACCAGAGAGCCCATTCCGGAGAAGAGTAGGGGTGTACCCCGGAGCAGAAGGGGTACAAAGGCTACCCTAGCGAGAGATAGGGAGACAAGGGTCCGAACCCCCGGGAGGAGGACCAAACTGAAAGGGAGCTGTAGACTTCACAGCAGTAGAGTACCACCAGTCCGCGGCCCGATCGAGGAATAGGCAGGCGGACTGGCCGGACCCCGGGGGGGGGGGGGGCGAGTACCGGCCATAGGGAAATTAGGCGGTAGAACACAGGTACTGTGGGCATCCCCCCAATATGCGCCTATCGCGCAGGTGATATCTAGTATATCTAAGCCGGTGGGCATGAGGACGCCCACTCCGGTACTAACGCAGGTATGCCGAGGGGCCTACCTCCCTGAGCATCACCCTGGTAAGGCGAATCTGCCATTGATCCACAGAACGTCCACCTGGGAAGGTGGCAGCAAGATCCGTCAGTAGAGGGATCCATCCCGGAGGACAAGGGCAGATCGGCGAACCTACAGTGCGGTAGCATGGGGGACGGAGGATAGCATCAGTCTGGTAGAACGCCACAGGGGCTGGAGGCCCTATATGTGTCCCCAGGACCTGCACGCAGAAAACTCGCCCCCCGCACAAACGGGGGACAGGAGGGTATAGTCCTGGCAAGCATTGGGGGACTATTCCGGTACGGAAGCAATCAGCAGGGGAATACTGGCTGAGAAGGGTTCGGAGACGTACCGAAGGGTAAGTAGGTTGGCCGTGGGCCATAGCTATCACGGGGTAGAGGTGGTCTCCCTTCCAAACGGGAGGAGAATACCTGAACCCCTAGATAAGCCTCCGAACCATTTGTCGACTGAACGAGCCCCAGAGTAGAGCTCAATTTTTAAACTTCTGATAAGAGGGTTAAGTGCATGCAGCCGCCCGCCTGAGCCTAAAAATGCTTAGTATGAGAGTCCTGGCGCGGGCCCGGGGGCATCAACCCGGGGTGAGAGGTCCCTTGCTTGGGCGCGCCCGGAGGGTGGGCGGAGGGCTGATATTTCCTCTTCCTAGGGAAAGGGGGTCTGGAGAGGCGTTTACCACCGCCGGGGGGCCGGGCCCTAGGCTGGCTGCTAGCTCTGGGAAGGTTAGCGAAGCACTGTGCGACCTGACGCAAGGCTTCGCTATTGAAGAGGTGATCTCCATCGCAGGGAGAATTACCCAGGTTGTGCTGTGCCCGTCTACACAACTCGGACGCCTGCAACCATGCTGTACGGTGTGCTCTAATGGCAACAGCAGAGGCTCTGCTGACCGACTGGAAGGAGTCCAGCGAAGCACGAGAAAGGAACCCGGAGATATTCCTGCAGTGATAAAGAAGCAGGGAATATTCAAAGGCCTTGTTTGCAGATACGAAGAGGGATAACCGAGACAACCTCTCGGTGACCTCCCGGAGTGACAGGCTCATATAAAATATATATGAAATAATTCTGGCCGTCAGCATAGACGTCTGGAAGGCTTGACGTCCTAGAGTATCTAGCGTCTTTGAGGCGCGGCCTGGAGGGCGAGAAGCATGCTTCTCCTTGCTTCCGGCCTTCCTCAGCGCCGATTCCATCACAATGGACCGATGTGGAAGCTGGTGCTGCCGAAAACCCGGGGACGGAGGCACCCGGTACAGAGCCTGCATCGCAGTCGACGGTGCCGGAAGCCTCAAAGGCGACCGCCAAGCCCCCAGCAGGAGATCCTGCAGGGAGGGATGCAGAGGAAGCATCACGGCTGCCTGTTCCGCAGGGCCCGGGCTCGGGGTAGGGATGGCCAGCAAGTCTGCCATGTCAAGGAGGAAATCCTGAAAAGGTGGCTCTGCCGGAGGAGTTATGGCGGGAGGGGCTGCCAGGGCACACAGAGGCCGCTCGGGCCGATGCCCGCTGGGCAGAGGAGGGGACCAACCGACCCGGATCAGGGCAGTCCACATGGCGTCGTCGGCTCCTGGAATTGATTCCAAGCTAGCCATCGAAGGGGTCGATGGCACCAACGGCGCCGCAGGAATTGGCCTCGGCCCCGAACCCGGGGGTGGCGCTGCTCCCGGCGATTGAAGCGGTTCCGCGGCCGCCGGAGGGCAGGGGCCAGCGGTCTCCGCTCTGCGTCACGGGAGGGGACAGGGGCCGATCCCGAGATGTGTAGTGTCCAGGCTTTCAAGGCTGGACACAGACTCCAGGCTGGGCATCGAACCGAGCGAGGAGGTCGACTCCCTTCTAGAGGGCCCCGGCGGGGGCGACCGCGCCGGTGGTGGAGATCCCGGAGCACGGATCGAAACCGCGCCGATCGGTGCCGCGAGCCTCAGGGGTCCCCGAGGGCGGAGCTCAGTGGAGAGGGGGTCATCTGACGCCGGTGCCTATGTCGATCGGCGGTAACTGCCCGATGCCGGGCTCCGTCTCGAACCCGTCCGACCCAGAGAAAAGTCCTTCCGGGGCATACGGCCCGTCCCCGAGGGGACCCAGGTCACCCGACGACGAGCCCCTGCAGGGGGGGGGGGGAGTGCAAAGCCCCTGCGCCGACGTCTGTGTACCGTTACGGGGCGGCACAGATCCAAATTGGGTCGAAGCGGTCGAAGACCCCGAGGCCCCTTCTTTAGGAAAGGGCGGGGCCCTCGACGGCCGCGTCGATGCCGGGGAGTCGCCCGTGCGCTGGTCGACATACCCCGAGGTCCCCGGGGAAGGTCGATGGTGGTCCCTCATGCTCGACGCCCCTGCCGTCGCCGGCGGAGCATCGCCGCTCGAACCCGGTACCACCCTTGCGCAGGGCTGGGATGGGATACCGGCGAGGAAGCGAGCGGCCCCGAGGGGAGGGAGGCCAGATGACCATCCCCGGTGCGGGGCGGAACCACCGAAGCCCGCGCGCTCGAAGCGGGTACTACCTCCGCGCATGACCTGAACATAGGGCCGTCAGACAGTGTCGAGTCGATCGGCCCCCGAGGCGCTGAGGGCAGCGGCTGGCGATCCTCGGTGGGGAGCGGGTCACTCGACACCGACGGGTCGGCACCGCCCAAAGCGGATACCACCCCCGTAGGAACGCCATACCGGCGCGAGTCGGTCGGCCCTGGAGGCGCCGAGGACCGCAGTTGCCAATCCCCGGTGAGGAGCGGAACGTTCGACACGGACGCCGAGGGGTTGGTACCGCCCGAAGCGGGTACCGCCCATGCGCATGGCAGGGATGGAGGAACGCCAGACTGGACCGAGTCGATCGGCCCCAGAGGCGCCGAGGACAGCAGCTGACGATCCTCGGTGAGGAGCGGAGCGCTCGACACCGACGCCGGGGGCTCAGTACCACCCGGAGCGGCTACCACGCCCGAGCATGGCTTGGATGTAGGGAGGTCAGACCCGGTCGAGTCGATCGGCCCCGAAGGCGCCGAGGACACCGGCTGACGATCCCTGGCGAAGAGTGGAACACTCAACGCCGACGAATCGGCACCGCTCGAAGCGGGTACCTCCCTCGGGCATGGCTCGGGAATGTTCTGTGAGGAGCGAACCTCAGGAACATCCCGAAACCCTGTAAATGCTTTGGAGCCTGAGGACTCCCGCCGGGGTATATCAGCCAAGGAGGACTTGAGGGGTTGGCCGGAGCCGTCGCCATGCCGCGCATGAGACTCGCCCCTCAATACTCGGCTAGTCTTAACAGACTGTTGTGTGGTTACCTGATCCTGGAGAGAACAACCACCCGACGACCGCGCCTTGGGCGCGAAGACGTCGTCGAGGGATACCCGAAAGAGGGAGGGTCTTCTCCCGACACTGTAGCCCGGGGAATCCGGGAAAAAAGGGTCAGGCCCCAAACAGGAGAGGCACCCGGCATTGGAGTCCAATTGGAAAATTAAGTCCCCGCAGTGAGGCTGGGGGGAAGAAGGCTCCATGCTGCAAGCCCGGTAAGCCTCAGCACCCGGAGGGGGCAACGAAAATTAAACGAAAGTAATTAAAAGAAAGAAAGAAAAGGGGCACGGAAGTGCCACCGTCGGCGGGAAAGCCGCGACTACAGAAAAAGGAAAACATTTCTGCGGTAGCAGGAGGGACATCCTGCCTGCTCCGCGGAAAACGAAAAACTGGGGAGAGGCAGTAGGAAGGGCGGGAAGCCACCGAGCAGGCGCGGGGTATGCTCCCAAAGGCTTTCTGATTGGATGCTGGGGAGCATTCCCGTGCGGGCTCCGTCGGCGACGTCTCCCACGTGTGAAGACTCATTCCTGCTTGTTCCTGGAGATAAGCCCTTGACTGGGTATCGGTACCACCGGCCGGAGCCCCTGAGCATGGCACCAGTAGTTCTGCCGAGGTCGAAGCCTTGAGAACATCCTGGAATCCCGTTGATGCTTTGGAGGCCGAAGCCTCCCGCCGGGGCTGTTTTTTTACGGTGTAGTTTCCTCAAGGGCAAAGCCAATGGCCTCTCGATGCTTTGAAGGAGAGCTACCCTTTGAGGACCGGCTCTTATGTTTAGTTACCTGAGATTCATGGGAGGAAGACGAGGCTCTTGAAGACATCGATGCAATGGACCTGGTATCCGAAGGAAAGAGGGTAACCGAGCTTTGCAGCTCTGTTCTGTCTTCCTCTTTTAGTCATCCCCATACAGGAGGAACACTCAGATGGAGAATGGTCAGGGCCTAAACAGTTTAGACACCAGTCATGGGCGTCGGTGACGGAGATGGTACCGCCACATTTAGTACATTTTTTTTTTAAACCACTAGCTGGTTTTTCCATCTTTTGGGAAAAATAGGGCCTAATGCCCAAAATGGCGCCTAGCACCAAAAGAAAAAGTTTCTGAAGAGAAACAATTATATATATATAGTTTTTTTAAAGAAAGAAAGAACCGGCAGTACCGGTAGGTGTCGTGCTGAGGCAGGCGTGACCACAAGAAAACAAGTTTAAAGAAGAAATTTTCTGCGGTGACAGGGTGTGTCCCCTGTTGGCTCCGCGGAAAATGAAGAACTGAGGAGCGACAATTGGAAAGGCGGGAAGGCAGTGCGCATGTGCTGAGGGATGCTCCCAAAAGTGTTCCTATTGGACGCTGGGGAGCGTTCCTGTGCAGGCTCCATCGGTACAGACGATACCCATATGTGAGGACTACATTCCTGCTTGTTCCTGGAGATAGATTTCTCCTTATGCTTTGTTATTGCTTGATAGTTCCAGTGTTTAGTTTGTTCTATGGGATTCCCCAACTGTATCCCTTAATACCTTAAGTGTTGAGGCCCCCATTTAAACCTAAAATGCGACTTTAACCTTTCCTCCATGCTCACCCTAAGATTATACCCTAAGACCTCTGTCTTGCTCTGGTTTATTTTATACCCTGCCATGCTACTAAACCTTTCTACTATTCCCAGTAACACTGGTAAGGTGGTAAGGGGCTGCATCAAGGGGAGTATAATATCAGCAAATAGCGCTATTTTTTTTCCTCTGTGTCCCCAACTTGCACCCCTTTTATATCCACAGCCTTCCTAATCGTTTCCGCTAAGGGCTTTATTGTCAATGCAAACAAGAGTGGCGAGAGTGGACATCCTTGCCGTGTACCCCTCTCCAGTGAGAACTTCTCAGAATACTCACCACTGTGACAAGGACCGCCTTATCTCCTGAATTCTGAAGATGCCACGCAATATTCATTACCTTACGTATATCACTCCCTTGTCTGCCCTTTACAAATCCTGTTTGATCCCTGTGAATTACGTTTGGTATAATGTCTTGAATGTGATTAGCCAATATCTTGGCTAATATTTTAGCATCAAGATTAATCAACAATATAGGTCTATAGGAGCCACACACCTCTTTATCCTTCCCAGGCTTCGGCAACACTGTTGTCACTGGTATCCCTTCCCCTTCCAAAAACGTATTGAGCTAATATAGGCACCACCTGCTCCATCATTTCCCTATAAAATTTTGCAGTGAACCCATCGAGTCCTGGGGCCTTCCCTATTTTAAGAGATCTTATAGCTTCTTTTACCACCTCCTCTAATTTCTTTCCCTATTCTTTCCCTTTCCTCCGGTGCAACCTGCTTCAGATCACTCATGCAAAATTCCCTAATCTCCTCTGGTCCCTTTCAGAGCTCACTTTTATACAATTTCCTATAGTACTCTTGGAATATCTGACCTATTTCCTTTGTACTGTGCACCATCTTCCCTTTATGATCCCTAATATCGTCAATATATGCTGCTTGTCGTTGAGCCTTCAACCTACTAGCTAAAATTTCCCCAGCCTTATTACCCCTGCAAAGAACTTTTGCTTCAATACATTTAATTGGTGAGCTATTTCTTGTGCCCGTAATCGGCTCAAGTCTGCTCTGGCCTTCACCAGACCAACATGGACCACTGGGTCTCCCTCCCGCTGATGTTGGGTTTCCAAATCGTGAATCTGCTTTAATAAGCCTTCCTCTGCTTTCCTTTTTTTGCGTTTTAGTCACACAGCAAGGCTTATTAATTTTCCTCTAATCACAGCCTTTTTAGCCCATCCCACATGGTTCTCAGCCCTGCTTCCCCCATCTGATTGAAGTATAAGTATTCCTTTATGGCCTCTCGTACTGGCTCCACTTGTTCACCCTCCTCCAGTAATGAGTCGCTTAACTTCCAAAATTTTATGCCCTCGCTCTCCACTCCCATATCAAATATTACAGTAACTGGGGCATGATCCGACCATGTGATTTCCCCTTGCTCAACCTCTTCCACCCTAGAAACCCATTTACCACTTCCCCAGATCATGTCCAATCTGCTATATGTGCCATGTAGAGGGGAATAAAAGGTGTACTTACGCTCCCCTGGGTGCCTACTCCTCCAGATATCTATTAACCCTAGCCTCTCTTGCAACTTCTTCATTTTTTGTCTATCTTTTCTCCCTCCACTACTATAACCCCCACTGTTATCCACCCGTGGATTACTGGTTAAAGTCCCCCCCCCCCCCACCACTATAGGGACATCACCCAACCCTTCCAGCTCTAAGATTTCAAAGGCTTCCCCTTGCCCCTCATTAGGTCCATACATACTGACCACCCACACCTCCTCCTACCCGATTCGCAACCTCACCCCTACCCATCTCCCCTCATCCCTCTTCGCTCCCCTACTATATGTCTCCCCCACTAAAATCCATACCCCTTCTTTACGAGGATTCGCTCTAGACCCTGCCAACACCACTTTAGGATAACTCTGAGGATAACATGCATTCCTGTCCCACTTGCAGTTGTGTCTCCTGTACACAAATGATATCTGAATTTGTACGCCTACCCTCTCTTTCCAACATCTTTCGTTTTTGCCAAGTCCGCAGTCCCTTCGCATTGAGTTATTACTAGTTTTTAATTTTATTTTAATTTATTTACAGTTCTTCTATACCGCACTCTTTTTCATCAGCGCGGTTCACATTAAACAAGAATACTCATTACAAGCAACAGGCTGTTGTGAGTTTACATATAACAGGAGAATTCAACTTGGATTATAACTTTGGGAAACTTTGTACATTATAATTGTACAATTATAATTATAATTTGTAATTATCTCCTTGGCAAAATTCTCTGCTTCCCACTTTCTCCGCCATTCTTCTTTACCTTGTCCCAGTGTGTCTTCCCTCTCCCCCCTCTTTTGCCTCTTAAGTCCTTTCTCAGGGCCCTCCCCCCTCTCCAGGAGTCCTTTGGAGTAGTGTGCCCCCCTGCCTCTCCTTCCATCTCTCCCTTTCTCCTCCTTGCCCACCACCTCTCTCCTTACTGTGCCCTCCCCCCTCCCAAATTCCACCTTCCTCTCCCTTCCCACCCTTCTCTCCCTCTACACCCTCACCCTCCTACCCTGTGCCCTTACACATTTTCAATTAAAAACAGGCAACCAAGCATATTTTAAACATTCTAAACAAGTCAAAATTTTCACATCCTTTCTTCTTCTGAGCAAACAGGTCACTTCATATCCTCTTATTTCTCCTCCTCCTACTCACTCTTATACATACTTCTCTCTTTTTTTTACCATGCCTGTCATCAATTAGATTTACTCTCTTTATGTCCCTTCTTTAATTCTTGTTGCTCCTCAGTGCCATTCTGCTTTTCCGCTCCACTCCCTCTTGTTTCAGACTCCTGCCTAGTCTTTGTCTTTTGGAGCTTGATTCCAGCATCCTGGAGTGCCACCTGTGCTTCCTTCACTGATTGCACTCTCCACATTTTCCCTTTTTGTGTGAAAGAGTCCGAAGGGATGCAGCCACCTATATCTGATGTCTGCCCCCCGTAAAGCCTGTGTCACCGGTTGCATTGCTCTCCTCCTTTCCCATAGATAAATCCTCATAAATAGCAACGGGATATCCTTGCCAATTTATAGTGCAGACTCCACATCTTGTTTGATATCTGCTCTTTCACTTTGTAGCTGGACAAAAATTATGATATCCCAAGGTCTATTCATTCTGGGTGCTCCCAGTGCTCTATGTGCCCTATCCATTGGTTATTTCCTCAGGGACCACCGTCACACCCCCTGCCTTGAGTATTTCCGAGCAAATGAGGTCTGCCACTTTCTCACTGTCCTGAAACTCTTTATCCTCCGGTATGACCCTTATCCTTAGATTGTTCCTTCGGGAACCGTTTTCTAAGTCCTCCACTTTATATTGCATGGCATCTTGCCACTTTTGCAATTCACCATGCCATTGCTGTTCATTTTTAATTTGCAATTCTATGCTCTGCAAACGGTTCTCATGGTCTCCCGCTGTATGTAAGTTCAGCTATGTCCTCTTTCAGATTACCAAGGAGCTCACTTAGCTGTATTTTTACTGCTTGTACTTCCTTCTTTACTTCCATGAATCATTCTTTGAATTCTTCTTTAGTTATTTCCTTTAGTCTTCTCCATCCTTCTCCTGGCTATTCTGTCTCTTAGATTCCTGTTTGATCTACTGGTTCCTTCTGTTTGGCCATATTTTACAGTGCTCCATGCACTCTGCGACTTGTCCCTGCCCCTGCAAAGGCATAATCTCTCAAGTCCGTTTTCCTTCTCGTGGCCATACTGTTTCCTCAGTTCTGTCTTCTCCCAGACTTTACTGAACACCACGTACTGGAGGCAACTTTCACTTTACTTCTCTCACTTCTCTTATATTTGGGGCCACACCGTTTTCACCACTCTTTCCACTTTTGTGTCTTTTCCACTCAGTCGCCCAGAGCATGCACCGCCACACTTGTGTCTGCTATTCCCGCTCTCCTCCAGCTACTTGCTCTCCTCTGCGCTGCCTTCCTCTCTATTGTGCACCACAACTGTCTCACCTCCAGATGCTCCTTCAGTTACCCCTCTTTCCAGCTGCCTTTCCAATATTTTGTTACCCACTCTATATGCGGCGTCCCAACAGCAATTCAGATCTCCTGCCTCTGCCCCACAACCACTGCCGATTGCCATTTTAATTTGCGCTTCTGCTGCGAACACCCCTGCCACTCCGCTCATCACTCTCCGCTCACTGATTCACCTCTCACCTCTTCCTCTCTCTCCACGGGGCTCTCAGCACTTGATTGCGGTGCCTTCCACTACTCCTCTTTGCGGCTTTTATTTCATTTAAGCAGGGATGACCCCGGAGTGGTTCTCTCATGTCGCCATTGGGTTTGGTGACGTCTTTCTCTGTACCTTTTCTAATAACGCTATATCCTTTTTAAGATACGGCAACCAGAATTGCACACAATATTCAAGGTGCAGTTGCACCATGGAACAATACAGAGGCATTATATCCTTCACTTTATTTTCCATACTTTATGATACCTAGCATTCTATTTGCTCTCTTGGCCGCCGCTGCACACTGGGCGTAGGGTTTTAACATGTTATCCACGATGATGCCTAAAATCCTTTTCCTGGGTGGTGGTTCCTAATGTGGAACTTTGCATCGTGTAACCATAGTTTGGGTTGTTCTTTCCTAGGTGCATAACTTTGCACTTGTTCACAATCAATTTCATCTGCCATTTGGATGCCCAGTCTTCCAATTTATCAAGATCCTCCAGCAATTTTCCACAATCCTCATGGGTTTTAACAACTTTAAATAGTTTTGTCTCATCTGCAAATTTGAAAACCTCACTCGTTATTCCCATTTCCAGGTCATTTATGAATATGTTAAAAAGCAGTGGACCCAGCACAGATCCTTGGGGTACTCCACAGTTCACCTTCCTCCATTGGTAAAATTGGCCATTTTAGCTTTCTATCTAACCAGTTCCTGATCCACAATAGTACACTGCCTCCTATCCCATGCCTTTTTAGTTTTGCCAAGTGTCTGACGAGAGACCCTGTCAAAGGCTTTCTGAAAGTCCAGATACACTATATCAACTGATTCACCTTTGTCTACCTGTTTATTCACACCTTCAGAAAAACATAACAGATTAGTAAGACAATATCTTCCTTGTCTAAAGCCATGTTGGTGGTCTCCCATTAAGCCATGACTATCTACACGTTCAGTAATTTTGTTCTTTATGATGTTTCTACCATTTTTCCCGGTACTGACGTCAGGCTCACCGGTCTGTAGTTTCCTGGAGCACCACTGGAACCCTTTTTAAAAATTGGTGTTACATTGGCCATCCTCCAATCTTCAGGTATTACAGATGATTTTAATGATAGGTCACAGGTTACTAATAGCAGGTCTGCAATCTCATATTTCAGTTCTTTCAACACCCATGGATGTATACCATCCGGTCCAGGTGATTTGCTGCTCTTTAGTTTATCAAATAGTTGTAATACATCTTCCCGGTGTATCGATATTTCTTTCAATTCTTCCGCAGTATCACCTTTAAATACCACTTCAGTCATGGGTAATGTCCCTACATCTTATTCAATAAAGATCGACGCAAAGAATTCATTCAGGCTCTCCGCTATGGCCTTGTCTCCTCTTAGTGCCCCTTTTACCCCTCTATCATCTAATGGTCCAACTGATTCTCTCACAGGTTTTCTGCTACGAATGTACTTGAAAGAGTCTTTATTACGCGTTTTTACAGTACTTCCACAACAAGCTTCTTCTCAAATTCTCTTTGCCTACCTTATCAATGCCTTGCATCTAACTTATCAGTGCTTGTGCAGTTTCCAGTTTGCCATTTGGTTCTTTTCTCCATTTCCTGAAAGATGGTTTTTGGCAACATCCTCTCACCATGCTGGCAGTTTTTTGGACTTCCTTCCACTTTTCGTAAAGTGTGGAATATAGCTGGTCTGGGCTTCCAAGATAGTATTTTTCAACAACACCCAAGCCTGATGTAAGTCTTTAACCTTTGCAATTGATCCTTTTAGGTTTTTCTTAACTATTTCTCTCATTTTATCAGGTCTCCCTTTCGAAAGTTAAGATAGTACTGTGGATTTCCTTACCATCCTTCCTCCATTAATTAAATCAAACGCAAACATGCTGTGATCACTATTGCCAAGTGGCCCCAACACTCTTATCTCTTGCACCAGATAGAGTAGTTACTCACCTGTAACAGGTATTCTCCAGGAGCAGCAGGAATCAGTCCTCACTTATGGGTGTCATAGACGCCGATGAAGCCCCAGCGGAGCATTTCCCCAGCTTTCCATGAAAGCTTTTGGGAATGCTGGCACGCATGCGTGGTTCCCTTCCCGCCTAAAGGTGCCATCTTACCTCAGTCAAATGACATAGCTAAGAACAGCACACAAAAATGTAAAAATTAAACTATGTACAACTGCAACTCCAAGGGGAGGAGGGAGGGTAGTGAGGACTGATTCCTGCTGCTCCTGGAGAACACCTGTTACAGGTGAGTAACTACTTTCTCCAGGACCAAGCAGGAAGTCAGTCCTCACTTATGGGTGACTACCCAGCTCTGGGCTACCAGGAACCCAGGCTGAACAAGAGAACTCTCTCTAGTCTCAGCAACACAGTAAAGGCTTTGCAAGGACACACCCTCCACAGGTAGCCCAACCAGAGGGCAGGAGTTGCCTAGACCTCAAAGAGATTCCGGTGTACTGCTTGGCCAAAAGCACTGTCCCTATGGGACTCCCTCTCCAGACAGTAGTGGGCTGCAAAGGTCTGGCTTGAAGACCAAGTAGCAGCCCTGCAGATGTCTTGCAATGGAACAGAGCAGAGGTGAGCCACTGATGCAGCCATTGCCCTCACACGGTGGGCTGTGACCCTACCCTGCAAAGGAAGGTCAGCTGCCTTGTAAGCCCAGGTGATACAGTCAGCCACCCAGATGGACAAGGTACGCTTGGACACAGGCCTCCCCAAGTTAATGGGGTCAAAAAAAGGAAGAGCTGAGAAGCCTTCCTGTGACCTTGCGTACGTTCAAGGTAGAAGGATAAGGCGCTCCTACAGTCCAAGGTATGGAGAACCGTTTCAGCCTGACTTGCATGAGGCCTAGGGAAGAAAGTAGGAAGAACCACCTCCTGGTTGAGGTGGAAAGAGGAGACAACCTTAGGAAGGAACTTAGGGTGAGTCCTGAGGACCACCCTGTTTTTATAGAACCTGGTGTAAGGTCTATCACAGACCAAGGCCTGAAGCTCACTCACTCTCCTAGCCGAAGTAAGGGATATCAGAAAGAGAGGCTTCCAGGAAAGGAAGCGCAGAGGGCAAGTAGCCATAGGCTCAAAAGGTGGGCGAGTCAGCTGCTGCAAGACCACATTAAGCTCCCACTCAGGAGCAGGACGACGTATGGGAGGCTTAAGCAGAAGCAAGCCTCTGAGAAACCTAGACACCAAAGGGTGCACAGACAAGGAATGGCCCTCAACTAGGGAGTGGTGAGCTGCTAAAGCAGAGAGGTGGACCCGAACAGAGTTGGACTTAAGACCCTGATTGGACAAGTGCAGCAAGTACTGAAGCACTACTGACACAGTACAGGAGAAAGGATCCACAGCACGTAGCTGACACCACACAGAGAACCTTTTCCACTTGAGAGCATACGTCTTCCTAGTGGATTGTTTCCTGGAGGCTAGGAGAACTTCCTCAACCTCGGGAGGCAGGCCCCAGGGAGCCAACACTACCCTTGCAGCCTCCATGCCATCAGATTGAGAGCTTTGAGATTGGGATGCAGCAAGGAGCCCTGATTCTGAGAGAGGAGGTCGGGTTGCAACCCCAGAGGCAGATCCACTGCCAGTGGAAGCAGGAGGGGGAACCAAGGCTGCCTTGGCCACCTGGGAGCTACCAGGAGGACTGAGGCCCCATCTTGGAGAATCTTGAACAGTGTTCGGGCCACCAGAGGGGTGGGAGGAAATGCATAGAGTAGGCCCTGAATCCAGGGAATCAGAAAAGCATCTGCTGCTACTCTCAGAGGATGCGGTTGCCTGGAGCAGAACCTTGGCAGCTGGTTGTTCTGTGGACAGGCAAACAGATCTATGGAGGGAAGCCCCCATTTCAAGAAAATCTTTTGAACCACTAAAGGATGTAGCTGCCACTCGTGTGGTTGCAGAATCCTGCTCAATCTGTCGGCCAGGGAATTCTCCTGGCCTGGAAGATAGACTGCTTTGAGGAGCATGTTGTGCTTCAGGGCAAAGGAACAGAGGTCCTGGGCCTCCTGGCAAAGGGGCTGGGAACCAGTTCCGCCCTGTTTGTTTACATAGAACATGGCTACCTGGTTGTCTGTCTGGATCAAGACAGACTATTGTGCCAGGGAAGCAGCAAAGGCCTTGAGGGCCAAGCGGATAGCTCTGAGTTCCAGTAGATTGATCTGCTGGGACACCTCCCAATGAGACCACAGGCCCTGGGTGCACTTGTCTAAGGCAGTGTGCTCCCCAACCCTGTGGAGAGGCATCGGTGGTCAGTAACACTGTATGAGGTGGGATCTGAAAGGGCACCCCCACCAGCAGATTGGGGGGGGGGGGGGTGTAACCACCAGTTGAGGGAGGCCAGGAAATGGTGGGACATTCTGATCCTGTCTCTGAGATTGCCTGAGGCTTGTGACCACTGAGTCCGAAGGAACCACTGGGCAGGCCTCATATTGAGCCTGGCATTGAGGGTCACCTGTACTGTCGACACCATATGGCCTAGAAGCCTGAGACAGTCTGGCGGAGACCAGGGACCTGTGCAGAAACTTGATGGCGAGGTCCATGAGCCTTTGTGCTCGGTCCACTGGTAAGAATGCTCTTGCCAGCTGAGAATCCAGCCTTGCTCCTATGAACTCTAAGTTCTGGGAGGGGAGCAAAGTGGACTTTGCGATGTTGATGACAAAGCCCACCTTTTAGAGCAGTTCTATGGTCCTGTTGGTGGCCTGTTGAACTTCCAGGGAAGTCTGGCCTCTGATGAGCCAGTCGTCTAGGTAAGGAAACACAAAGATGCCCTGATTTCTCAGGTAGGCTGCCACCACTGCCAGGCACTTGGTAAACACCCTGGGAGCGGAGGTCAGTCCAAAAGACAGTACTCTGTACTGATAATGGTTTCCTCCCAAAATGAACCTGAGGTACTTTCTGTGGTCTGGATGAATAAGGATGTGAGTGTAAGCATCTTTTAGATCTAAAGAGCAAAGCCAATCTCCCTGCTGGAGGGTAAGGCAGACGTGTTCCAAGAGTAAGCATCTTGAACTTCTTTCACTAGAAACTTGTTCAGGTTTCTGAGATCCAAAATGGGTCGAAGACCACCGGTTCTTTTTGGCACCAGGAAATACCTGGAGTAAAACCCGTGACCTTGGAAGTGGGGAGGCACAGGCTCCACCGCCTTGTCCAGCAACAGACCTTTTAGCTCCTGGAGGAGAAGGGTTGTATGCAGGGGAGGCCGGAAAGGTTCCCCTGGGAAGTGTGGCGGAGGCAGTTGGTGAAAGTGCAGGGCATAGCCTCAATGGACTATGTCCAGCACCCAACTGTCTTGGGTTATCAAGGGCCACTTGTGGGCGAACAAGGCTAGGCGGCCTCCTGTGCAGGGATGGGTCTGCAAGGGAGGTATGGCTATGCTCAAGGAGTCAAAAACCCCCACCCTGCTGAGTGGGAGCAGGGGCTGCAGGCTTGGGGGTCCGCTGCCTACGGGGCCCATTACCGTGGCCCTTGGCTTGCTGACCCTGTGGGTACTGTTTGTAGGCAGTGCCCTTTCTCGGGTAAAAGGACTTTTTACCCGAGCCCTTCTTCTTATGAGAAGGGGCAGAGGTCTTCGACAGCCTTGTCCTCGTGAGGTGCTCTGTCTCGAGCTGAGCGGCCTTCTCGCCACAGGCTTGCCAAAAAGGTTTTCACCTCGGCAAGGGACATCGACCAACTTGTCCTGAACCCATGGCTCGAGGTCCGATGACTGCAGCCATGCCTGGCGTCGGGCCGCGATGCCGGCTGCCGCTACTCGGGCCAAAGCCTCGAAGCCATCGTAGGCGGCGCGGGACATGAACTTAGAGCATTCCCGGATCCTCGAAGACAAGGACTTAAAACTCTGCAAGGGATCCCCGGAGAGACCAGCAGAGAATCCAGCCAACTCCTTGGCCAGGTCTCGTAAATACATGCCCATGTACAGCTGGTAAATCTGGACATGGCAAGCAAGCATCGAGCCCTGAAAGCACTTTCTACCGACGCCATCAAGGCTTCGGGCTTCCCTTCCAGGAGGCACCGCGGAGTGCATCTTCAGACTCTTCAGATGGTGCATGGCCGATTCCACAACCATGGAATGGTGTGGTAGCTGTGCTTTCTGGAAGCCAGGACTCTTTCGGAGCCGATAGATGGAATCGACTTGCTTGCTCAAAACCGGCGCCGAGGCCGGTGCCTCCCACATCCTGAAGAGGAGCCGTTCCAGCATCAGAGGAACCGGGACAGTAAAGGCCTCCTTCGGAGGAGAGTCATACTGCAGAGCATCGAGCTCTTCAGCTCGAGGCTCCTCCTCGGGGTCAGCCGAGATAGCCAGGGCAGCGGCCATATCGCGGACAAACTCCAAGAACCTAGTATCCTCCGGAGGGGATCTACTCCGGGGCTCAGACTCTGGTGAGTCCGAAGGGACACACCGAGTCTTGAAGGTGTCAGGAGACTCCTCGTCTTCTGTCTCCCAAGCAGACTCGTCCGATGTCGAGTCGAGGTCCGACCCCGCGGGGCCTCTAGGCACCTGCCCCGACGCCGGGGGCACCGGCGTCGAGACCCTCGGTCCTGAACAGGAGGTCGAGGGAGACCTCGACCGAGGACGACTTCGAGCCGCAAGGGACTCGAGTATCGACTCGGTCTCCGGGGTCGACTTCGAAGTCCCGGTGGTCGGGGCAGATGCGCCAGACAGGCTGGCCATCAGTGCCCGCTGCTGATCCATGAAGGCAGACATTCTGCTCTCCAAGGCTGTCAACCTGAGACTCAGCTCGGGTGACGCAGCAGCCCCCGACTCTGGCCCCGGTGGCGCCGGGCCCGACGTCGGTACTCGGGGAGGCGAGTCCACAAGGACAACAGGACTTACGTGTCCAGCAGACTCCGGCTCCATGCGAGGAACTTTAGTTGGCTTCTCCTGGTCCACGGGCCCGGGACGACGGTCGGGGGTCTTAGACCTGGCCCTCGAGGGCTCAGGGACCTCCTCTGACACCACCCTCGCGAGCCGCTTCTTCTTCTTACGTTCCCGGTCGGGGGACCCCCTGTCCGAGGAGCTACGATGCCTCTCGGGATCGGAATCCCGAGATGTCGAGGCCTCAGATGAGGTCCGGGCCCAGGCAGAGGCCGAGTCCGAGAAAAGCCTTTCACTTTGTTGCTGACGACTTCGGAGAAGACATTTTTCCACATGGCCTGCACGTTTTAGAATCGTGGTCCGAGCCAAGGCACCGAAGGCAGGAGTCGTGTGTGTCGGTGAGAGACATTATCTTCTTACACCGATCACACTTTTTTTAAAACCACTGGAAGCCATCGGGGAGAAAAGGGTCCCTGCGGGGTCAAAGGACCGGCCTGCCAGGGAAAAAGATTTGGCGGGAGCGCCTAGCCACTAAGGGCAAAAACCAAATAAGGAAAAAAGGGGATTCGATATAGGTGTACCGAACCCGGCGGGAGGGGAACCGACGTTGAATCAGAGGAAAAAAGCGAAATAACGCCAAGAAAAAACTTCTCTTTTCCGGGAAAAAAAGGACACACGTCCGATGGGCTTCACGGAAAAAAAAGAGACTGAGGTAAGATGGCACCTTTAGGCGGGAAGGGAACCGCGCATGCGTGCCAGTTTTCCCAAAGGCTTTCATGGAAAGCTGGGAAATGCTCCGCTGGGGCTTCATCGGCGTCAATGACACCCATAAGTGAGGACCGACTTCCTGCTTGGTCCTGGAGAACTGGTGTACCACTAAGGACTAAGTCCAAAATGGCTTCCCCTCTGGTCGGTTCATGAACCAGCTGCTCCAAAAAGCAGTCATTTCATCTAGAAACTATCTCCCTAGCATGTCCTGCCGTGACACTGATCCAGTCGATACCGGGGTAATTGAAATCACTCATCATTATTACTGTGCTGTAACTTTTGTTAGCTTCCCTGATTTCTTTGAGCATTTCATCATCCATTTGTTCATTCTGGCCAGGCAGTCAATAGTACATCCCCACTGCCATTGCCTTCCCCTTTTTACATGGAATTTCAATCCATAGATATTTTACAGCAAATTTTGTTTCCTGCAAAACTTTAATCCTTTGTGACTCAATGCCCTAACAAGCGCAACCCCTCCACCAATTTGATCTGCTCTATCATTACAATATAGTTTATACCCAGGTATCAGTGTCCCACTGGTTGTCCTCCTTCTACCATGTCTGAGATACCAATCATTTCTAATCTCTCATTTAGTGCTATATATTCTCATCTTATTTTTTAAGACTTCTAGTATTTGCATACAAGCATTTTAGAGACTGTATTTTATTCATATTAATCTGGCTATCGATAGACAGGGGTAATTTGGAATCTTTTAAGATCTGTCTGCTCCATACTCAAGGGATTTGGGCTACTTGTGTCTTTATTGGAACTTCTCTGCTGACATTCCCTAACTTCATTTTTTTAGTAGCATCCTTTAAGGATACATTGTTCCAAACCATGCGCTCTTGGGCGACTGTCGGCTCTCCCCTATTATCTAGTTTAAAAGCTGCTCTATGTCCTTTTTAAAGGTTTATGCCAGCAGCCTGGTTCCATCCCGGTTATAGTGAAGCCCATCCCTTTGGAAGAGCCCCTCCCTTCCCCAGAATATTCCCCAGTTCCTAACAAATCCAAAACCCTCATCCTTGCACCATCATCTCATCCACGCATTTAGACTCGAGCTCTGCCTGCTTTTTGGGTCCTGCGCGTGCAACGGGAAGCATTTCAGAGAATGCAACCCTGGAAGTTCTGGATTTCAACTAACTAAAAGCCTAAATTTAGCGTCCAGAACCTCCCTTCCACATTTTCCTGTAATTGGTACAGACATGTACCAAGACAGCAGGCTCCTCCCCAGCACTATCCAAGACCTTGTCTAGATAGCGCATGAGGTCCGCTACCTTCGCACCCAGGCAGGCATATTACCAGGTGATCCTCACATCCACCAGCCATCCAGCTATCTACATGCCTAATGATTGAATCACCAACTATAATGGCTGTTCTAACCCTTCCCTCATGGGTTTATGGCCCTGGAGAAACTTCCTCGGTGCGAGAGGATTTTACATCACCTGTAGGACAGGTCCTAGCTACAGGATCACTTCCTGCCACACCACGGTGATGCTCTCCTGTCACATGACCTCTCTCCTCCATGGCAACAGGGATGCTGCCAGACTGGAGGTGGGACTTCAGTACTATATCCCTGTAGTCTATGTACCTCTCTGTCTTCCTTATGTTCTCCAAGTCTGCTATTCTAGCCTCCAGAGATCGGACTCGTTCCCTGAGAGCAAAGAGCTTCTTGCTCTTAATGTACACGTAAGACCCCTCACCAACTGGGAGAAAAATCATACATTGGACACTCAATGCAAAAGACTGGAAAACCCTCATCTTGCTGCTTTACTGCTGTCTGCATCTTAGTTTGAAGGTTGTGTTTAGGTATTTAAATTCTATACCTACTAAGAGTTGGTAGTGATACTTTATTCTAATAAAACTACACCTAATACATTTAATGTACTTTGTTCACCTGAAGCTTAATTAATCTCAGGTCCTTAATGTATGCCTGATGAGGACAAACAGCTGCACCTGAGACTGAATATGGCACCTCCTTTCCTTTGAGAGGTTTATACACCTATAAAAGCTACAATTATCCCGGGGGGGGGGGGGTGTTGGGGGAAGGAGGGAAACAGACTTATTAAAAGTTGGCTGCTACACAGAACCCTGTCCTGTGCTTCTAAGGTAATCTGGGACCAATTTCCAGAGGGGAGTACCACAGCCCTTGCTTGGAAAGAGGGAGTCTTGGGTTCTAAATTTAACCAGCAAGCTCTCTTCTGCGTTTTAAATTTAAACTGAAAGCTCTTTGCTGCTACTAGACCCTGACTGATTTAACAAATCCACTGAGTTCGCAGATTAATCAGCTGTAATCTAAAGATTTCCTTTTCCCCCAAGATTTAGAAAAATTCACAGAAGTAAATACTTACAATTGCAGATCTCTCTCCAGAAGTAGCAGTCCCTTTTTGTAGTTCTTCAATAGGAGTGAGGAGTGCGGCTCTTGCAAACTGATAGACGCCAGCACTCTGCGCATGCTCACAGCAACACTTCCCCCCTTGCCAATGCCCACCTGATCTCTGTGCACTAAGTCTGGCAAGAGCAGTTAATTGATCTGCCATGACTGTCTCCATCAATTTCACATCTACGTTCAATAGCAAGATCGGGCGATACGAACCAGGCAACAACAGGTCCCAACCGTGTTTAGTCAGTATCGTGATCAGCGCCTTATTAGGCTCAAAAGGGAAGCAACCTTATCCGATCAGTTCCATTTAATACTCTGTTAAAGATATCACCACTATCACTCAGGATCTTATAAAACATGATATTTGTCTGGCCCAGGAGCTCGACCACTCTTCAAACACTTGATTGCCTGTTGCACTTCCTGAGGGAGAATAGACAGGCAGGGCAGGCCACAACCTGCCAAGGATGCCGCCCGCCCGCTCCCCCCAGTACAAGGCCAGGTAGAAATCACAAGAAATCTTCTCCACACCAGCAGCAGTCGCCTGCGTCTGACCACCAGCGTCTTTCAGGGCACACGCCATCATCGATCAGATAAGCAATGATAGGAGCTTTCCAGTCCAATTGCCAAAATGGTATAATTGGTACTGGTAATAAAAGAGCGATTTCTTGGCTCGCTGATGGAGCAATGTATTCAATTCCTGCTGCATCATAAGCAGTTCAGTCTTATTGCCTGCATTTTGACAAAGTGTCGCCAGGCGACATTCAACGTTCGCTCCAGTTGGAGGACATGACTGTTAAGCTGCTTGCGCCAGAGTCTCACATAGCCAGAAATGTCCCCCCGTATCATAGCCTTACCAGTTTCCTCGAAAAGAGTGGGATCTACCAGATGATGTACACTGTAGTGCTCACATTCCACCCATTTTGCCCAAAAAAAAGGCGCAGTGTTAGGATCACCCATGATCTCCAATGGATACCACCACGGGGAGACTGTCTCTTGCTCACCCCAATACAACACAAATAGATGCCACAGTGTGATCAGAGATAACCACAGACCCAATGTCTGCTCGGCTGACCTGCTCAAATAGGAAATAGTCAATCCAGGACCACGTACCATGCACACGTAGCAGATGGGTAAAGTCCCAGTCACCAGGGTGAAGTGTCCACCATACATCCAGGAAGTCATACTCCTCACAGAGACCACGAATCTGCCGAGCCATTCGGTGAGCCCCTGCACCTTGCAATCCGTTCAAGGATACTTCCAAAGCACAAGTAAAATTGCCCCCCCATGATTAACAGGACATCACCTACAGTTGCTACACACCCAATCAGATGTTGGTAGAAAGCGGCATCATATATACTGGGTGCATAAACTGAAGCCAAAATCACTCTGCAGTTAAACAGTTGATAGTAGATGAAAACATACTGTACTGCTGTGTCCAGCACAGTAGAAGTCATCTCAAAGCACAATTGTTTCCTCATGAGAATGGCTATGCCTGTCTTTTTCCACCCATCACAGGGGCTCCATAGACCTCCCGAACCCACCAGCTGCGCAGCTTAGCATGTTCCTCTGCAGACTGATGGGTCTCCTGCAAAAAAGCAAGGTCTGTGCGGCCATCTCGGAGGTGCCGCAGAATCACGTTTCTTCACTGGGCAGCCGATGCCACACACATTCCAGGACACCAGCATGACTTCCTTAGCCAACCGCAAGTACCTCCAGAGATCCAAAGATGACCCAGATCCCAACAAGGAAAGCAGGAGCACCCCAGCCCAGGGCCCACTGTCGAGCACACTCCCCATAATGAAGACAAGAGCATCTATACCACACATTCCACAGAGTCCACCTCAGAGCACTCATAACCAATACATCTGAATTCCCTCCCCGCCTCTCCTCTCTTCACTGCCATCCCAACCCCCATCCCTACCTTCCACCTCTACAGACAGATCAGTACAAAAGTAGAGGTAATAATAAATAGTACCACAGACAAAAACAAACACCCACCATACCCTCTCCCCCAGTTTAACCCATCCTTATCTGCCACCACTCCAATCTGGAGTCCACCATGGAAGTCATCATAGCAAAGGAGTCCCACCCATATCATCTAATACAGGATTCCACTGCCCATCCAGCAATCAGTCCCCCCCCTTCACTGCCATAATACCAATAGCATAACATTCACCCCCACCATCCATTATATCACATGCCCTTTAAAAAATACATAGTGCCTGTTACCATAGTCTCCACAAACTGAGCCCACTGGCATCCATACAAACAAGCAACCCCTCCCCCCCCAACACACCCCAGCCATCACCACACACTCAATTTCTCCCCTCCCATCACCTGGGTCGCCCATCATCGAAACAAGCAGAAAAGAAGCAGGACCAGAAAAAGAGTGAGAACAGCAAGAAGGTACAGGTTCCAGTACCCCCTCAGCACGGTCACCACAGGTCGCACCCTCGACTGCACCCTCTCCAGGAGTCAACATTGTACCAGCAACCTGTCCCTCCTCCCCCCAACCTCAAGCAGTAGAAATGCCCCCACCTTGTTCAAAGGACTATAGGTCCCGAAGCAACGTGCTCATCATAGCAAGCAGTAAAAGTGAGGAGCCCCTCCTGCACCGGACGGTGGGAAAAATAAAGCAAAAGTAAAGCGTAGTTACTCACCTGTAACAGGTGATCTCCGGAAACAGTAGGAATATAGACTTCACATATGGGTGACGTCGGTAGAGACAGAGCCTGCATGGGAACACTCCACAGCGTCCAATAGGAAAGCCTTTGGGTGCATGCCACTGCGCCTGCGTCACTGCCTTCCCGCATTTGTGACTCTTCCTCCTCAGTTGAGTTTGTAGCTGAGATAAAAAGAAAGAATAGAGTGAGAAATGCTACAACTCCTAGGGTAGGAGGGTAGGTTGTGAAAACTAAATCCCTGTTCTTCCCGGAGATCACCTGTTACAGGTAGCTACACTATCTCCAGGAACAAGCAGGAATGTAGTCTTCACATATGGGACTCCCTAGCTCCCAGAGAAATTACCCCAGAATCAATAGATTTGCCTCAGTGCAGGCCTTAAGAAGGCATGGATCCTTCATGTATGTCTGGCATCAAAGTTATGGGACAGAGGGTAGGAGTTGCCCTAAGTCTGACAGAGGAGCTGGAGTACAGCCTGACCAAACATGGCATGCCGGTGGGGGTCCTTGTCAACAGTAATGAGCAGCAAAGGTATGAACTGAAAACCAAGTGGCTCCTTTGCAAATCTTGTCAATGGCTACAGAACATAGGTTTGCTGTCAAGGCAGCCTTGGCACGAACATTATGGGCAGTGACGTGACCTTCAAAGGATAGTCCTGCTTTAGCATAAGCAAATGAGATGCAATCTGCTATCCATTTAGAAAAGGTATGTTTGGATACTGGCAACCCCAAGTGACCGGGATCAAAGATAGAATGCCAAGGCCCTTTTGCAGTCAAGGGTATTGAGGATTGCCTCTGCTCTAAAGGAATGTGGTCTAGGGAAAAAGATAAGAAGACTGATTTAAATGGAAAGGAGACATCACCTTGGGCATGAAATGAGGGCGAGTCCTAAGGACCACCATATCATGGTGGAACCTGGTATAAGGTGGGTCTGCCACCAACGCCTGAAGCTCACTGATGCGTCTAGCTGAAGTGAGTGCAACAAGGAAGATGACCCTCCAAGAAAGAAACTTTAGGGAGGTTGTGGCTAAAGGTTCAAAGGGCAGCTTAAGGAGCTGCCCTAACATGACATTAAGATCCCATGCCACTGGTGGTGGCCTGATGGGAGGCTTGGTCGATAAGAGCCCTTTCATGAAACGAGTCACAAGCAGTTGTGAGGAGATAGGCTGCCCATCCAAGGGATGCTGAGAAGCAGCAATTGCACGGAGGTGAGCACTCACCAATTTTATCTTGAGACCAGAAGGCGAAAGATGGAGGAGATACTGAAGGAGAGCCTCCACAGGAGCCGAGAAGGGATTAAGATCCTTTTGGGAACACCATGTGGAGAACCTACGCCACTTAAAGTCATAGGAACTTCTGGTGGACGGTTTCCTGGAGGCTAGCAGGATATGCTTTACTTCCTGATGAAGGTTAAGATCTTGCAACAGTACACTTTCAGCAGCCAAGCCATGAGATGGAGAGACTGCGGGTTGGGATGGAGTTGCTTCCCTTCCTCCTGTGAGCAGAGATCGGGAGCTGACCCAAGACTCAAGGGGCGAGTCTGTGACAGACATAGCAGAAGAGGAAACCAGTTGATGTGGTCAACGTGGGGCTATGACGATCATGCGGCCCCTGTCTGCTTGAAGCTTGAAAAACGTTTTGGGAAATCAGGGGTTTGGGAGGAAATGCATACAGGAAATCCTGCCCCCATTGAAGGTGGAAAGCATCAACTTGTTGGAGACTGGACATAAAGGTTCTGGTGCAAAAATGAGGTGGTTTGGCATTTTGCGGAGTGTCAAAAAGATAACATAAGAACATAAGATATGCCATATTGGGTCAGACCAAGGTCCATCAAGCCCAGTATCCTGTTTCCAACAGTGGCCAATCTAGGTTATACGTACCTAGCACTTTCCCCAAAAGACACAGGTTCCGCAATGCTTGTACTGGGTCAAGCATTGCTATCCTGGGTCCCTTCTTAATAATGGTTTATGGACCTTTCCTACAGCAAATTTTGTTTTGGCAACAGCCTCTCTGACCTCACCTTTAACCCATGCTAGCAGTTCTTTGGACTTCCTTCCACTTTTCTTAAAGCATGGAATACAGCTGGTCTGGGCTTCCAAGATAGTATTTTTCAACACCCAAGCTTGATGTAAGTCTTTAACCTTTGCAACTGCTCCTTTTAGCTTTTTCTTAACTATTTTCCTCATTTTATCAGTGTCCCTTTCGAAAGTTAAAAGGTAGTACTGTGCATTTCTGTACTATCCCTCCTCCACTAATTAAATCAAAGGAGATCATGCTATGATCACTATTGCCAAGTGGCCCCAACACCCTTATCCCTTGCACTAGATCTGGTGCTCCACCAAGGACCAGGTCCAACATGGCCTCCCCTCTGGTCGGCCCATGAACCAGCTGCTCCAAGAAGCAGTCATCCATGTCATCTAGGAACTCTATCTCCCCAGCATGTCCCGCCGTGACACTGACCCAGTCAATACCGGGGCAACTGAAATCACCCATTATTATTACTGCGCTGTAACTTTTGTTAGCTTCCTTGATTTCTTTGAGCATTTCATCATCCATTTGTTCATTGTGGCCAGGCAGTCAATAGTACACCCCCACGGCCATCACTTTCCCCTTTTTAATTGGAATTTCAATCCATAGAGATTGTACAGCAAATTTTGTTTCCTGCAAAACTAATCCTTTCTGACTCAATGCCCTCTCTAACAGAGCGCAACCCCTCCACCAATTTGATCAGCTCTATCATTATGATATAGTTTGTACCCAGGTATCAGTGTCCCACTGGTTGTCCTCCTTCCACCATGTCTCTGATATTCCAATCATATCTAACCTCTCATTTAGTGCTATATATTCTAACTCTCCCATCTTATTTTTTAGACTTCTAGCATTTGCATACAAACATTTTAGAGACTATTTTATTCATATTAATTTAGCTATTGGTAGACATGGGTAATTTGGGATCTTTAAGCTCTGTCTGCTCTGTACTCGAGGGCATCTGGGCTACTTTACTCTTTTTTGGAACCTCTCTGCTTTTGGTAGTATCCTTCAAGGATACATTCTTCCGAACCATCCGCTCTTGGGCGACTGTCAGCTTTCCCCTATTATCTAGTTTAAAAGCTGCTCTCTCTCCTTTTTAAAGGTTAATGCCAGCAGCCTGGTTCCATCCCGGTTAAGGTGAAGCCCATCCCTTCGGAAGAACCCCTCCTTTCCCCAGAATGTACCCCAGTTCCCAACAAATCCAAACCCCTATTTCCGGAGTTCCCCAGGTCTGAAAGATGTAAGATTGTCTTCTGATGGAGGGACCATTCATGCAGAAGGAGGATCCGACTCGACCTGTCTGCTAAGACATTTAGCTGTCCTGGCAGATACACTGCTTGGAGGCGTATTTGATGAGCAATGGCAAAGGAACAAAGATAGAGAGCTTCCTTGCAAAGGACCCAAGAGCCCATTCCCCCTTGCTTTTCATGCAGAACAGTTACCTGATTGTCCATCTGGACAAGCACTCTGTGGCCTTGTTGTTGAAATAGAGGGTATTCAAGATAGCACGAAGCTTCAGCAAATTTATCTAGAGTTGTGACTCTTGTTCATTCCAGAAGCCCTGAGTGGAGAGTGTGTCCAAGTGGGCTCCCCAGCCCAGTTTGGAGGCATCTGTTGTCAGGATGCATTGATGTGCAAGCATCTGAAAAGATGACCCTACAAGGAGATTTCCAAAAGAAGGGAGTCAATTGGAATGTCTGACCTGGATCTGGTCCCTGAGGGCTCCGGAGACCTGCCTCCACTGGGAATCAAAAGTCCACTGAGCTGTCCTTATGTGCAGACAGGCATATGGAACTACATGCACTATAGAGGCCATATGGCCTAGAAATTGCAGCATCTCCCTGGCCTAGAAATGCCCTTGACCGTCAAGTGTCTAGAAGAGCTCCTATGAATTCTAGTGTTTGAGTGGGAACTAGATAGTATTTTTGAAGATTTATTATAAATCCCAAATCCTGCAGTACCTGTGTTGTACGAAGGAGGGACAGACGAACCTCCTGAGAAGTGGTTGCTCTTAATAGCCAGTCGCTAAGTAAGGGAAGATGAATATTCCAAGAGTCCTTAGATATGCAGCTATGATCGTCATAAACTTTGTGAAGACTCTTGGGGCAGAGGCGAATCCGAAGGGAAGGACTCTGTACTGATAGTGATTTTCTTGGAAGATGAAGCATAGATACCTTCTGTGTTCTGGATGAATGCGGATAGGATTATACGCTTCTTTTAGATCTAGAGAACAGAGCCAGTCCTAACTCTGGAGATAAGGTAGAAGGAGGTTCCAAGTGAGATCATCTTGAATTTCTCTTGGACTAGAAATTTGTTGAGGTTTCTGAGATCTAAGATGGGTCTATCTTCCTTTTTTCTTTGGTATAAGAAAGTAAGGAGAATAGAACCCCATTCCCTGTTGGGACCTCTTCTATGGCACACACTGACAGAAGAGAGGTGTTCTCTTGCTGCAGGAGAGCAGTGAGTGAGGGGTCGAGAATGATATTCCCCCACTAGAGTGGAGGGGGGTATGCTTTGCAGATGACGTTTGAACCCTTCTCGTACTATGAACATAAGATACGCCATACTGGGTCAGACCAAGGTCCATCAAGCCCAGTATCCTGTTTCCAACAGTGGCCAATCTAGGTCATACGTACCTAGCAGTTTCCCCAAAAGACACAGGTTCCGCAATGCTTGTACTGGGTCAAGCATTGATATCCTGGGTCCCTTCTTAATAATGGTTTATGGACCTTTCCTCCGGGAACTTGTCCAAACCTTTTTTAAACCCAGCTACACTAACAGCCTTTACTACATTCTCCGGTAACAAATTCCAGAGTTTGATTACACGTTGAGTGAAAAAATATTTTCTTTTATTAGTCTTAAATTGTTTACCCTGTAGCTTCATTGCATGTCCCCTAGCTGTAGCTTCATTGCATGTCCCCTAGTCTTTCTATATTCTGATAACGTAAACAATCGATCTACGTTTACCCGTTCCACTCCGTTCATTAATTTATAGACTTCTATCATATCTCCCCTCAGGCGTCTTTTCCAGGTTAAAGAGCCCTAACCTTTTTAGCCTTTCCTCATAGGAGTATCCTTCCATCCCCTTTACCATTTTGGTGGCTCTTCTCTGAACCTTTTCTAATAACACTATATCCTTTTTAAGATACGGCGACCAGAATTGCAAACAATATTCAAGGTGCGGTCTCACCATGGAACGATATAGAGGCATTATAATATCTTTTGTTTTATTTTCCATTCCTTTCCTTATGATACCCTGCATTCTATTTGCTCTCTTGGCTGCCGCTGCACACTGGGCCGAGGGTTTTAACGTGTTATCCACGACGCCTAAATCTTTTTTCCTGGGTGGTGGTTCCTAATGTGGAACCTTGCATTGTGTAACCATAGTTTGGGTTGTTTTTCCCTAGGTGCATAACTTTGCACTTGTCCACATTAAATTTCATCTGCCATTTTGATGCCCAGTCTTCCAATTTATCAAGATCCTCTTGTAATTTTCCACAATCCTCTTTGGTTTTATCAACTTTAGTTTTGTGTCATCTGCAAATTTGATAACCTCACTCGTTATTCCACTTTCCAGGTCATTTATGAATATGTCAAAAAGCAGCGGATCCAGCACAGATCCCTGGGGTACACCACTATTTACCTTTCTCCATTGTGAAAATTGGCCATTCAGCCCAACCCTCTGCTTTCTATCTTTTAACCAGTTCCTGATCCACAGTAGTACATTGCCTCCTATCCCATGACTCTTTAGTTTTGCCAAAGGTCTCTGATGAGGGGGCCCTTGTCAAAGGCTTTCTGAAAGTCCAGATACACCACATCAACCGACTCACCCTTGTCCACCTATTTATTCACACTTTCAAAAAAACATAACAGATTAATAAGACAAGATTTTCCTTGTCTAAAGCCATGTTGGCTGTCTCCCATTAGGCCATGACTATCTACATGCTGAGTAATTTTATTCTTTATGATGGTTTCTACCATTTTCCCGGTACTGACGTCAGGCTCACCGGTCTGTAGTTTGCCGGATCACCGCTGGAACCCTTTTTAAAAATTGGTGTTACATTGGCGATCCTCCAATCTTCAGGTATTAGAGATGATTTTAATGATAGTTCACAGATTACTAATAGCAGATCTGCAATCTCATATTTCAGTTCTTTCAACACCCTTGGATGTATATCATCCGGCCCAGGTGATTTGCTACTGTTCAGTTTATCTAATAGTTGTAATACATCTTCCCGATGTATCAATATTTCCTTCAATTCTTCCGCACCTTTAAATACCACTTCAGTCATGGGTAACATCCCTACATCTTCCTCAGTAAAGACCGAAGCAAAGAATTCAGTCTCTCCGCTATCGCCTTGTCGCCTCTTAGTGCTCCTTTAACCCCTTTACCATCTAATGGACCAACTGACTCTCTCACAGGGTTTTTGCTACGAATGTACTTGAAAAGGTCTTTATTTCGCGTTTTTGCTTCCGCAGCAAGCCTTCTTCTCAAATTCTCTCTTTGCCTGCCTTATCAACGCCTTGCATTTGACTTGCCAGTGCTTGTGCTGTTTCCAGGTTTCGTCCTTTGGCTCTTTTTTCCATTTCCTGAAAGATGCTTTTTTGGCAACAGCCTCTCTGACCTCACCTTTAAACCATGCTGGCAGTTTTTTGGACATCCTTCCACTTTTCTTAAAGCGTGGAATACAGCTGGTCTGGGCTTCCAAGATAGTATTTTTCAACAACACCCAAGCTTAATGTACGTCTTTAACCTTCGCAACTGCTCCTTTTAGTTTTTTCTTAACTGTTTTCCTCATTTTATCATAGTCTCCCTTTCGAAAGTTAAAAGGTAGTACTGTGGATTTCCTTACTATCCCTCCTCCACTAATTAAATCAAAGGCGATCATGCTATGATCACTATTGCCAAGTGGCCCCAACACCCTTATCTCTTGCACTAGATCTGGTGTTCCACTAAGGACTAGGTCTAATATGGCTTCCCCTCTGGTCGGTTCATGAACCAGCTGCTCCAAGATGCAGTCATTTATTTCATCTAGGAACTTTATCTCCCTAGCATGTCCTGATGTGACACTGACCCAGTCGATACCGGGGTAATTTAAATCACCCATTATTACTGTGCTGTAACTTTTGTTAGCTTCCTTGATTTCTTTGAGCATTTCAGCATCCATTTGGTCATTCTGGCCAGGTGCTCGATAGTACACCCCCACTGCCATCGCCTTCCCCCTTTTATATGGAATTTCAATCCATATAGATTCTACAGGAGTGCATCTTCTGACTCTTCAGACGATGCATGGCCGATTGCACAACCATGGAGTGGTGCGGTAATTGTGCCTTTTGGAACCCGGGGCTCTTGAGGACTCGATAGATGGAATCGACCCGCTTGCTTAAAACCGGCGTCGATGCCGGCACCTCCCACATGCGGAAGAGCAACCGTTCCAGCATCGGAAGAATCGGAACAGTAAAGGCATACTGTAGGGCCTCGAGCTCCTCCTCGGGATCCACGGGGGAATGCCAAAGCCTTGGCCATGTCCCGCACGAAGTCCGAGAACCAGGTATCCTCCGGGGGCGGGGGGGGACCTTCTCCGAGGTTCAAACTCGGGCGAAACTGAAGGAACGCACCGAGTCCGAAAGGTGTCGGGCGACGAGACGGACTCCTCGGAGGAGGAATCGTGCGGCTCCGGTCGGGCAGGCATCGATGCCATCCGCCCCGACGCCGAGGGTACCGGCGTTGACGACCTCGGTCCCAAACGGGAGGCCGAGAGGGACCTTGGCCGAGGATCGACTCAAGTTCACATGGACTCGAGGATCGGCTTGGCCTCCGGGGTCGACTTGGACGTCAATGTCCCGGTGGTCGGGGCAGATGCACCGGTGAGACCGGCGATCAGTGCCCGCTGCTGTTCCATGAAGGCAGCCAAACTGCTCTCCAAAGCCATCAACCTGAGTCCGAGCTCAGAAGACTCGGGCCCCAGTGGCGCCGGGCCCGACGTTGGCTCCCCTGGAGTTGAGTCCACGAGGACTACGGTACTTATGTGACCCGGGGACTCCATCTCCACACGAGGTTGTTTTGCAGGCCTCTCCGACTCCGAAGACCTGGGATGGTGCTCGGGGCTATGCGACGTGGCCCTCGAGGAGCCAAGTGCGTCCACCGATTCCGCCCTCGCGGGTTTTTTCTTCTTACGATGCTCCCGCGAGGGAGACCCCCTTTCAGAGGAGCCTCGACGCTGCTCGGGGCCGGAGTCCCGAGATGTCGAGGCCTCTGACGAGCACTGTTCCCTCTAAGCTGTCCGCGTGTGCGCGCGCACACACCTCGCCAAGTGAGCGCACATACTTTACAACAGAGCGCACAAAAATGATGGTTCTGATTCTGATAGAAAACAACACAGACGTTCTTAAAATTGAAAAGTTGTTGTGTATTTATGGTTTTCACAAGTTCTACAATATTTTCTAGTGCAATCAATGTGGTGTACATACTGTATTCTGACATGTAGTCAAATTTTAAAGTATATAACTCCGAGTGTCGTTATGTGGCACACAAAAATTTAACCTTCCTTCAAAAGCTGCACAGCTGATATTTTATGCGCACACAGCCTACAGAAAATTAGAGGGAACATTGCTGACGAGGTCTGGGCCCTACCGGACACGGAGTCAGAGAAGATTCTTTCTTTTTGGTGCTGCCGACTCCTTAACGCCTTAGAGGACATCTTCCCACACTGACCACAGATCATCGGGTCATGATCGGGTCCGAGGCACCGGAGGCAGCAGTCATGTGTGTCGGTGAGAGACATAAGTTTCTTACACCGATCACACTTTTTAAACCCGCTGGCAGCCATCGGGGGAAAAAGGGCCCCTGCAAGGTCAAAAGACAGGGCTGCCAGTGAAAAAAAGAAAAAATGGCGCGAACGCTAGTCACGAAGGACAAAAACCGAAAAGGAGATCCGGGCTCGATACCGATGTATCGGGCCCAGGCGGGAAAGGGAAACCGGCGTCGAACCGAAGAAAAACAGGTTACGCAGGAAAAATCAACTTCTTCCTCGGGTGAAACGAATATACATCCGTCGGGCTCCACGGAAAAAAGAAGACTGAGCAAGATGGCACCCTTGGAGGGGAAGGGGAGCGCGCATGCACGCTGCATTCCCAAAGGCTTTCTATGAAAGCTGGGGAAATGCTCCGCATGGGGGCTCCGTCGGCGCCGATGTCACCCATATGTGAGGACTGACTTCCTGCTTGGTCCTGGAGAATGGTCTTTATCTGCCATCATATACGTTACTATGTTAAAGTAAACCGAAGAATAACTACAAAGAATAGTTGGGTAATAGGAAAGAAATGGGGAGGGAGCAGAAGGGAAAGAGTAAGATAACGTGAGGAAGGAATCACCAAGGCTACTGAAGGCTCAAGCAAGCACTGACCCACAAGCCATTCCCCACCTACATAACTAGGACCAACAAAGAAGATATACACAGATCCTAGCAGGGAACTGGAAATACAATGCAGAGCCAAAACATCAGCATCTCAGAGGATCCCGCCATAATAAGGCCCCTCCACAGTCCAGAGGCACTCCCCAATCCCGGAGGCAGCAATAGAATCCCAAGGCAACCATCAAGAGAGAGGGGCCGGAAAGACTGTCCCCAGGAAAACAGCAGACATTCCTCCATTGAGGGCAGAGTGGCTGAGCAGAAGCACATCTGGTGTAGTCCAAAGGCGGGTTAAAAGCCCAACAGGCGGCAGTCATTAAGGTCCGGACGTATCAGGAACAGATCCAACAAACGTCTCAATACTCCAGCATCAAGCCAGCAAAGTCTCAAGAAACTGGGCTGCCTCTGCTGAGCTGGTGAAGAATTTCTGTTCATGGTATTCAACGTGGAGCCGAGCCAGGTACAGAAGTGAGAATCTTCATCGTTTTCTGATTATCGCAGAATAGTCTTGGAAAAAAGCAGGTTATGCAACCACGGCTCAATATTCCAGAGGGCCCGTGCAGCCTTGAGCACAGCCTCTATCTTTTCATAATTCAGAAAACATACTATAACTCCTCTCAGCCTGGAGTTGGCCTCCTTCCGCAGGGCAAGGTGATAGACCTTCTCTCCAAGGTAATTTTGCCCATGTGGCTATCGACTGGCAAATTTAAGGGGAAGCAAGATTTGAGGAAGCCTCGTAGTTTGTCAGCTACTGATTTCTCGATGCCCAAGACTCGTATGTTCTCCCTATGACCTCAGTTCTAGAGGTCGTCTATTTTATCCCCATACTGTCACCAGAGTTCCTCCATAAGTTTAAGGCTTGCAGTCTGAGTGCTGCACGTCCTCAATAATGGATACCCGTTGCTCCACCTGATCCAAGCCAGTGGTAAAGTCTGCTAAGTCGTGAACAACCTAAGTGATCTGTACAGATAAAGTTTGGAAGGGCTCATACAGCACTTTGATCACTACAGCAGAGACCTCTTCGGTGAGATTAGGAAGAGGTTCAGTGCGCGGGCTCAAAGGGTTTGAGTCCGCCATTTTGGTCTCAGTTAGCGGGGTTTCTCTTTCTTGGGTGCCTTTGCGGCTATCTGCTCCCTGCATCGACGAGAAGCCTGTGGAGTTTCACCACAGCGAGCGAAAGACTTAGTCCTGGATAAGCAGTGGGAATCTGGGCAAAATACAGGGCAGAAAGCGACCACCCTGGCTCACAGCATCATGTAACTTCAATCTTTGCTGCTTTTAAAAATGATAGCACCAGCTTCCTCTTAATGGGGCTGTTTTAACTCCCCTCACAAACAATGCAATCTTACATCCCGTCCAAACATACCCAACAAATCTATCCCATTCCCACCCATTATCACACTTCACAGATAACACAAACAATACTGAACAATGCAACATCAACTCTTTACCATGATCACAATTTCCCTGTATTTGCATATTATGGACGTCCAACAGCCTCCTCATTCACACATGAATAGCTCCCTTCTTCCCGCCTCCCCATCAAAGGTATAAACCCTGGGGCCCACTCCCACAACTGTTATAGAAGCAGCAGGGAAAAAAAATATTGGTGGACGTGAGGATCGCCTGGTAACATGCCTGCCTGGTGCGAAGGTAGCAGACCTCACGCAACACCTAGGTAAGGTCTTAGATAGTGCTGGGGAGGAGTCTGCTGTCTTGGTACATGTAGGTACCAATGACATAGGAAAATGTGTTAGGGAAGTTCTGGAGGCTAAATTTAGGCTTTTAGGTACGAAGTTGAAATCCAGAACTTCCGGTGTAGCGTTCTCCAAAATGCTTCCCGTTCCACACGCAGGACCCAAAAGGCAGGCAGAGCTCTGGAGTCTCAATGCATGGATGAGACGATGGTGCAAGGATGAGGGTTTTGGATTTGTTAGGAACTGGGGAACATTCTGGGGAAAGGAGGGGCTCTTCTGAAGGAATGGGTTTTACCTTAACCGGGATGGAACCAGGCTGCTGGCATTAACCTTTAAAAGGGAGATAGAGCAGCTTTTAAACTAGACAATAAGGGAAAGCCGACAGTCGCCAAAGAGCACATGGTTCGGAAGAATGTATCCTTGAAGGATACTACCAAAAGCAAAGAGGTACCAAAAAAAAGAGAGTAAAGTAGCCCAAATGCCCTTGAGTATGGAGCAGACAGAGCTTAAAGATTCCAAAATACCCATGCCTACCAAAAGCTAGATTAATATAAATAAAATACAGTCTCTAAAATGCTTGTATGCCAGAAGTTTAAAAAATAAGATGGCAGAGTTAGAATATATAGCACTAAATGAGAGGTTAGATATGATTGGAATGTCAGAGACATGGAAGGAGGACAACCAGTGGGATACTGATATACCTGGGTACAAACTATATCGTAATGATAGAGCTGATCAAATTGGTGGAGGGGTTGCACTCTATGTTAAAGAGGGCATTGAGTCAGAAAGGATTAAAGTTTTGCAGGAAACAAAGTTAGCTGTAGAATCTCTATGGATTGAAATTCCATGTAAAAAGGGGAAGGTGATGGCCGTGGGGGTGTACTATTGACTGCCTGGCCAGAATGAACAAATGGATGATGAAATGCTCAAAGAAATCAAGTAAGCTAACAAACGTTAAAGCACAGTAATAATAATGGGTGATTTCAATTACCCCGTTATCGAATGGATCAGCGTCAAGGCAGGACATGCTAGGGAGATAATGTTCCTAGGTGAAATAAATGACTGCTTCTTAGAGCAACTGGTTCATGAAACAACCAGAGGAGAAGCCATAGTAGATCTAGTCCTTAATGGAACACCAGATCTGGTGCAAGTGATAAGGGTGTTAGGGCCACATGGCAATAGTGATCATAGCATGATCGCGTTTGATTTAATTAGTGGAGGAGGGATGGTAAGGAAATCCACAGTACTACCTTTTAACTTTCGAAAGGGAGACTATGATAAAATGAGGAAAATAGTTAAGAAAAAACTAAAAGGAGCAGTTGCAAAGGTTAAAGACGTACATCAAGCTTGGGTGTTGTTGAAAAATACTATCTTGGAAGCCCAGACCAGCTGTATTCCATGCTTTAAGAAAAGTGGAAGGAAGTCCAAAAAACTGCCAGTATGGTTTAAAGGCGAGGTCAGAGAGGCTGTTGCCAAAAAAGCATCTTTCAGGAAATGGAAAAAAGAGCCGAATGATGAAAACTGGAAACAGCACAAGCACTGGCATGTTAAATGCAAAGCATTGATAAGGCAGGCAAAGGGAGAATTTGAGAAGAAGCTTGCTGCGGAAGCAAAAACACGTAAGAAAGACTTTTTCAAGTACATTTGTACCAAAAAACCTGTTGAGAGTCAGTTGGTCTATTAGATGATAGAGGGGTTAAAGGGGCACTAAGACAAGGCAATAGCGGAGAGACAATCAATTCTTTGCTTCAGTCTTTACTGAGGAAGACGTAGGGTGGTTACAAATGACTGAAGTGGTATTTAAAGGTGCAGAAGAATTGAAGGAAATATCGATACAGCAGGAAGATGTATTACAACTATTTAATAAACTGAAGAGTAGGGAATCACCTGGACTGGATGATATATATCCAAAGGTGTTAAAAACTGAAATATGAGATCGCAGACCTGCTATTAGTAATCTGTGAACTATCATTAAAATAATCTGCAATACCAGAAGACTGGAAGATGGCCAATGTAACGCCAATTTTTAAAAAGTGTTCCAGGGGTGATCTGGGAAACTACAGACCGGTGAGCCTGACGTCAGTAGTGGGAAAAATGGTAGAAACCATCATAAAGAACAAAACTGCTGAACATGTAGATAGTCATGGCTCAATGGGAGACAGCCAACATGGCTTTAGACAAGGAAGATCTTGTCTTACTAATCTTTTATGTTTTTTTGAAGGTGTGAATAAAGGTGAGTCGGTTGATATCGTGCATTTGGACTTTCAGAAAGCCTTTGACAAGGTCCCTCATCAGAGACGTCTGGCAAAACTAAAGAGTCATGGGATAGGAGGCAGTGTACTATTGTGGATCAGGAACTGGTTAAAAGATAGAAAGTAGAGGGTAGGACTAAATGGCCAAGTTTCCCCAATGGAGAAAGCGTAGTTACTCACCTGTAACAGGTGATCTCCGGGAACAGCAGAAATTTAGTCCTCACATATGGTACCGACGGAGCCTGCGCAGGAACGCTCCCCAGCGTTCAATAGGAACGCTTTTGGGAGCATCCCTCAGCACATGCGTGCTGCCTTCCCGCCTTTCCAACTGTCCCTCTTCAGTTAAGTTTGTAGCTGAGTGAAAGGATAGAGGGAGAGAGGAAAGAGACAAAGAGAGAGAGAGACAACTCCTAGGGGAGGTGGGTGGGTTGTAAGGTCTAAATTCCTGCTGTTCCTGGAGATAGCACAGTTACTTACCTGTAACAGGTGATCTCTGGGAACAGCAGGAATTAGTCCTCACATATGGGTACGTCGGAACCGACGGAGCCTGCGCGGGAAAGCTCCCCAGCTTCCTAGAATGGAAGCTTTTGGGACCTCCCACTGCACATGCGCGCTGCCTTCCCGCCTTCCTGAACAGCTCTCCTCAGTTTCGAGTTTATAGCTGAGACAATAGAGAGAGGACAGGAAGACAGATAGATAGAAGATACAACTCCTAGGGGAGGTGGGTGGGTTGTGAGGACTAATTCCTGCTGTTCCCAGAGATCACCTGTTACAGGTAAGTAACTGTGCTATCTCCAGGAACAAGCAGGAATAAGTCCTCACATATGGGGACTCCCTAGCTGAGATGCCTGGGAGATCCCCCTCCAAGGGTTCGCCATCTTCGTATGGATCTCAGGCATCCATCCTGGGAAGGTGGGCAGGAGTTGTCTAAGAATGGAACAGGTGTTTGAGGACAGCCTGGCCAAACAAGGCATCCCGGCGGGAGTCCTTGTCCAAACAGTAATGGGCTGTAAAGGTATGAACCGAGGCCCAGGTAGCGGCTCGACAGATCTGATCAATGGAAACAGAGTGCAGATGAGCCATAGAAGTTGCCATGGCTCTCACATTGTGAGCTGTGACATGGCCTTCCAGAGAAATGTTTTTACTCTGGTAAGCAAAGGAAATACACTGAGCAATCCAATTGGAAAGTGTACGCTTGGAGACTGGAAGTCCCAAATGTGAAGGATCAAAAGCCACGAAAAGTTGAGAAGACTTTCGATGTGGCTGAGTCCTATTAAGGTAAAAGGCTAGAGCTCTTTTACAATCCAGAGTATGAAGGTTCCTCTCTGCACTGGATGCATGAGGAGCCGGAAAAAAGACAGGTAGATATACCTCTTGATTAAGATGAAAAGGCGAGACCACTTTGGGCATAAAGTGGGGATTCGTCCTAAGGACCACCTTGTCATGATGAAATCTTGTATAAGGTGGATTAGCCACTAGAGCCTGCAGTTCGCTGAGCTCAAAAGGTGGCTTCATAAGCTGACCAAGCACTAGATTCAAATCCCATGCGACCGGGGGGGGTCTGATGGGAGGTTTAGTGAGAGTCAGGCCTCTCATGAATCTTGCAACAAGAGGATGAGAGGAGATAGGTTGTCCATTTATAGGTTTCAGGGATGCTGAAAAAGCACTTAAATGGACTCTTACAGAATTCGTCTTAAGGCCTGCATTGGAAAGATGCAGGAGATAGTCCAAGAGGGAATTCAAAGGAAGTGCCAGAGGGTCAAGGCCCTGCTGAGCACACCAAATGTAAAAACGTTTCCATTTGAAAGCATAAGACCGCCTCGTGGAAGGCTTCCTAGAGGCATGAAGGATATCTTTCACAGGTTGAGAAAGATTAAAGTCTTGAAGACTTAAGCCTTCAGTAACCAAGCTCGGAGATGTAGGGATTTGGGGTTTGGGTGCCACAAAGTCCCCTCCTCCTGAGACAGAAGGTCTGGTGCAGCTCCTAAGTCCAGGGAGGATCCCTGGGAGAGCTGTAGAAGCAGAGGGAACCACACTTGGCGTGGCCAGCGTGGAGCTATGAGGATCATAGAGCCGTGATCTCTCTGGAGTTTGAACAGAGTCTTGGGAATCAGCGGAATGGGTGGAAAGGCATATAGGAACGCCTGACCCCAATGGAGGAGAAAGGCGTCCGTGGCCTGAGCTTCCTGACACGGAGTCCTGGAACAGAACCGGGGAAGTTTGGCATTCCACGGACTTGCAAAGAGGTCTATGTCCGGGGTCCCCCATTCCTGAAAGATTCTGCTTATCTGGTCCACGTGTAGGGACCACTCGTGTGGCAGCAGAACTCGACTGAGCCTGTCTGCTCGAGAGTTTTGAACTCCTGGAAGATACACTGCTAGCAGATGAATTTGGTGCTCTCTGGCGAAGGCCCATAATCTGAGAGCTTCGTTGCAAAGCGACAGAGAGCCCGTCCCTCCTTGTTTGTTTATGTAAAACATGGCCACCTGATTGTCTGTCTGAACCAGGACAGTCAGATTGGCAAGGAGGGTATAGAAGACCTTGAGGGCAAGGTAAATTGCTCGCAGTTCCAGGAGGTTGATATGAAGGGTGGCCTCCTGTGGAGACCAAGTGCCCTGAGTGGAGAGAGTTAGCAGATGGGCTCCCCACCCCAATTGGCAGGCATCTGTCGTGAGGGTTGCTTGGGGTAGCAAGGGCTGAAAGGGAGCCCCCAACAACAGATTCTTGGTGGATATCCACCAATGGAGGGACCAAGACAGACGGTTTGAGGTTTGTATTTGGTCTGAGAGTGCTCCCGACGCCTGAGTCCACTGGGTGGCCAGGGTCCATTGAGCTGCTCTCATATGAAGACGAGCATAGGGCACCACATGTACTGTGGAGGCCATATGGCCCAGGAGGCGTAGCATTTCCCTGGCTGTCAAGTGAGTACTGGACTGGGCTTGGGAGGCCAAGCTCAGCAGACGCTGACCCCGAACCAGTGGAAGGTAGGCTCTTGCAGTGGTGGTGTCCAACTGGGCCCCTATGAATTCTAGAGACTGAGTAGGGCTGAGTTGAGACTTGGGAAGGTTTACCACCAGTCCCAGATACTGCAGAAGGCTCCTTGTGCGGTCTAGGGAAATCTGGGCCTGCGACTGAGTTGGAGCTCGAATGAGCCAGTCGTCCAGATATGGGAATACGAAAATCCCCATGCTTCTGAGAAATGCGGCTACGACTGCCATGCATTTGGTAAAGACTCTTGGGGCAGAGGCGAGACCGAAGGGAAGTACTCTGTATTGGTAATGACTTCCCCTGAACAGAAAGCGAAGATATTTTCTGTGGGATGGATGGATGAGTAGATGTGTATACGCATCCTGCAGGTCTAGAGAACAAAGCCAGTCCTGACTCTGAAGGTATGGAAGGAGAATGCCCAAAGAGAGCATTTTGAATTTCTCCTTGTACAGAAATTTGTTCAATTCTCTCAGATCTAGGATTGGTCTGAATCCCCCTGTCTTCTTTGGAATGAGAAAATAGGGGGAGTAGAAACCTGACCCTTGTTGATGAAGAGGAACCTCTTCTATGGCCCCTTGGGCAAGCAGAGAAGAGATCTCCCGACCCAACAGGGCTAGGAGAGGAGATGGAGAATTGAAGGGTCTCACCATGTGATGAGGAGGAAGGTTGGAGAAATGAAGTTTGTAACCCTCTCGGATGATAGAGAGGGTCCATTGCTCTGTTGTGATTTGTTCCCATCTGGGAGCAAAGTGAGCTAACCTTCCAGGTATGGTGAGAGGTTCTGGTTGGTCCAGAACCAGGAAGGGCAAGTTCTCTAGGGGCAAGTCAAAACCCCTGAGGGGGTGGAGCCTGTTGAGCTGCAGTAGCTGCTGCAGGCTTTGCTCTTGCTTGTTTCGTTTGCTGACGTTTAGCCGCAAAACGAGGTTGAGAAGATTGCTGGCCAGTATTGGAAGCATATCTGGCCTTCTTATAATAAGGCCTCTTGAAAGACTTCTTCTTAGTGGGAGTAGAAGTGGACTTAGAAAGTCTCTCTAAGGTGGCATTTTCAGCGTCCATTTGAGTGGCTTTAACTTGCCACTCTGCACCGAATAAGTTCTCACCTGTACAGGGCAGATTCCGTAAGCCATCTAGAACCCAGGGTTCCAGATCAGAAGCCTGGAGCCAAGCCAGACGTCTGGCTGCAATAGCAATGCCAGAAGCTCTGCTGGCTCCCTCGAAGGAATCAAAGGCAGCTCTGTTGGAGAACTTAGAAACATCTGAAAGTTGTTTCACAACAGAAAGGAAGTCCTCCTGTTTATCCTCAGGGATAAAGGGGGCAAAATGCCGCACTTTCTTGGCAAGTTCCCCTAGGAACATGCCCATATAGAGGCTGTAGGAATTAATCCTGGCTATAAGCATACTAGCCTGGAAGATTTTCCTACCAAAAGAGTCCAGTGTCTTACATTCCCTTCCTGGAGGTGTAGAAGAGTGCCTTTTAGTACTCTTGATCTTTTTCATTGCAGACTTTACCACAATGGAGTGGTGAGGCAATTGAGTTTTCTGAAAACCAGGAGAAGGAGGGACCCGATACATGGTGTCCAACCTACGGGAATAAGGAGACAGAGTTAAAGGGTTCTCCCAGAAATCCATCAATTGTTCTTGAAGGATTTCATGGATAGGCAGGGTAACTGCTTCTTTAGGAGACTTAGAGTATCCTAAAATATCCAATCTTTTTGACCTTGGTTCCCTTTCAGAGGAGGTAGTGATAGAAAGGCCTTTAGCCATTTCTAAAATAAAGTCCTGAAAGGACAAATCCTCTGGAGGAGACATTCTCCTTTTTGGAGAAGAAGGTTCCTCAGGAAGGTCAAGGGAGAGCTCTGCAGACTCATCAGAGGAGCCAAAATCCTCAGAGGAATCGGTGTATTCTCTAGTTTCCTCCAACGCACGATACGCATACCGATCGGTATCGACATCGGGCGTACCGGGTATGGAAGCGGTATGGAGCGAAAGCCCATACGGTACCGATTTGCGTTTAGAAGAGGAAGGCCTGGGTTCCGGCATGGCGGACGATACCGGAACCGGGCCCGGAACCGCTGGAAGTGGTACCGATGGCGTTGCAGCGTTAATGAAAGCCATGACGGCCTGCTGCATGGATTGGACAGTATTGCCCATAGACGCCACAGCTGCCTGGATGTCGGTACCGGTATGGGCCGGTACCCCAGAGCAGTCCAACAGGTGATCTGTCGAGGCCGTGCCATCGATGTCAACCTGTAGCCCCTGAATTGGCGTTTTGGAAGGCAGAGCTTCCCGCCGGGGCTGTTTGGCTGGGGCAGGGTCCTCAAAACTAAGAGCCTCTCGATGCTTTGAAGGAGATTTGCTCTTTGAGGACTTGCCCACAGAAGGTTTGGTTACCTGAGATCCATCCGGAGATGATGACCTGGATGACTGTGATGTTGGATTCTCTGAAGCAAACAGCACATGGAATTTGTTGGCCCGGTTCTGCAGCCCACGCTTAGACATTTGGGAGCAGGAAGGGCAGTCCGGAATGGAGTGGTCAGGCCCCAAACATTTAAGACACCATTCATGGGTGTCTGTGACTGATATTACAGCAGTACACTTGGTACACTTCTTAAATCCAGGGGCTGGCTTCTCCATGTGGAGAATTCAAGTAGGCCTGAAGGCCTAACTGAAGTGACCAAGTGCTGAAAAATAATAAAAGAAAATAAAATAATTTTCCAAGAAAGAAAAAGGAAGACCGGCGATACCGGTATCGGTATGGGAAGGCAGGTACGCGGTCTAAAGAAACAAAACAAAAAACTACAATTTCTTCAGCGGTGACAGGATACACGACCTGCTGGCTCCGCGGAAAAAGAGAAACCGAGGAGAGCTGTTCAGGAAGGCGGGAAGGCAGCGCGCATGTGCAGTGGGAGGTCCCAAAAGCTTCCATTCTAGGAAGCTGGGGAGCTTTCCCGCGCAGGCTCCGTCGGTTCCGACGTACCCATATGTGAGGACTTATTCCTGCTTGTTCCTGGAGATCACCTATTACAGGTGAGTAACTACGCTATCTCTAGGAACAAGCAGGAATGTAGTCCTCACATATGGGGACTCCCTAGCTGAAGATGCCAGGGAGATATCCCCAGGACGGTGCCACCGTCGAAGGTGTGAATCCTTCCTCCCATGGATCTCTGGCATCCCACCAGGGTTGGTGGGTAGGAGTTGGTTTAGGTTTAAAAGAGATTTTTAAGAACAGCTTGGCCAAAGAAGGCATCCCGACGGGAGGCTTTATCTAGGCAGTAGTGGGCTGTGAAGGTGTGTACCGAAGCCCAGGTGGCTGCTCGACAAATGTCATCGATAGAGACAGAATGGAAATTAGCCATAGAAGCTGCCATGGTTCTCATTGTGAGCTGTGACATGGTCCTGAAGAGGAAGACCCTTACTCTCATAAGTATAGGATATGCATTGGGCAATCCATTTAGATAAAGTTCTTTTGGAGACTGGAAGTCCCAAATGACTAGGGTCAAAAGCTACAAAACGTTGTGAGGACTTTCTATGTTGCTGTGTTCTTTGAATGTAAAAGGGTAAAGCCCTTTTACAATCCAAACCAGGAAGGTTTCTTTCTGCATTAGAGGCGTGAGGCCTCGGAAAAAATACAGGAAGATAAATTAATTGGTTTAAATTAAAAGGCGAAACCACCTTTGGCATAAAGTGTGGGTGAGTCCGAAGAACCACCTTATGATGAAATCTAGTATAAGGAGGATCAGTCACTAAAGCTTGCAATTCACTAATGTGACGGGCAGAGGTGATTGCAATGAGGAAGATGACCTTCCAAGTCAAAAACTTAAGGACTGCAGTGGCTAAAGGTTCAAAAGGCGGCTTTATGAGCTGCCCGAGAACTAGATTTAGATCCCATGCTACCGGTGGTGGCTTGATGGGAGGTTTAGTTAATAAAAGGCCTCTCATAAATCTTGATAATAGTGGATGAGAGGAAATTGGTTGTCCATTTAGAGGCTTATAAGAAGCTGCAATTGCACTAAGATGGACTCTTACCAAATTGGTCTTTAACCCAGAATTTGATAAGTGAAGGAGATACTCTAGTATCGATTCTAAGGGTATGACCAGGGGGTTTAATCCCTTCATGGAGCACCATATAGTAAAACGTTTCCACTTGAAGGCATAAGATCTTGTGGAAAGTTTCCTAGAAGCCTGAAGGATATCTTTTACCTGCTGGGACAGGTTGAAATCCTGGAGGTCTAAGCCTTCAACAACCAGGCCGTGAGGTGCAGAAACTGGGGATTCGGGTGCCATAGCATCCTGTTCTCCTGGGAAAGGAGATCTGGAGCATGCCCTAACTCCAGAGGTGCCACTTGAGAGAGATGCAGAAGTAGGGAATATCACATTTGGCGTGGCCATCGTGGTGCTATGAGAATCATGGGACCCGTCTCTCTGAAGCTTGAAGAGTGTCTTGGGGATGAGAGAATGGGTGGGAAGACATAAAGGAAGTCCTGACCCCAGTGAAGGAGGAAGGCATCCCTTGCCTGACAGTTGTGCGCCGGAATCCTGGAACAGAACCGGGGAAGTCTGGCATTCAGTGGACTTGCAAAGAGGTCTATATCTGGAGTACCCCAGAGATGAAATATCTTGGCCACCTGGACTAGGTGGAGGGACCACTCGTGAGGCAGCAGTACTCGACTGAGTTTGTCTGCCCAAAGATTTTGAATGCCTGGAAGATATACCACTAGAAGGTGAATTTGGTGCTCTCTGGCGAGGCCCCATAGTCGTAAAGCTTCGTTGCATAACGACAGAGAGCCTTGTCCCGCCCTACTTGTTCACATAGAACATGGCTATCCGATTGTCCGTTTGGACTAGGACTGTCTTGTAGCTGAGCTGGGCGTGGAACACTCGAAGAGCTAAATAAAATGCTCTTAACTCCAGGAGATTTATGTGTAAACCAACTTCCTGTGGAGTCCAGGTGCCCTGGGTAGAGAGATGATTCAGGTGTGCTCCCCAACCCACCTGTGATGCATCTGTTAGGGTGGCCTGAAAGAGGGGTTGAATGAAAGGAGACCCCACTGTCAGATTTTCTAATGATTGCCACCATTGGAGGGACAAAATTAGTCGTTGAGAGATTGTTATTTTGTCCGACAAATGACCCGTGGCCTGTGTCCACTGTGTGGAGAGGGTCCACTGAGCTGCTCGCATGTGGAGGCGAGCATATGGGACTACATGAACTGTGGATGCTATGTGTCCCAGTAACTGCAGTAGCTCCCAAGCAGTGAGGGAGGATTTGCCTGCTGCTTGGGAAGCTAACTGCATTATGCGAAGACACCGGGCTTGTGGAAGGAAAGCCCTTGCCTGTCTGGTATCCAGACAGGCTCCTATGAATTCTAGGCATTGGGAAGGAACTAGTTGAGATTTCGGTAAGTTTATTACCAATCCCAAGTATTGGAGGATTTGCATCGTATGGGACAGTGCAGTGCTGGCCTCTGTCACTGTGGAGGCTCGGATGAGCCAGTTGTCTAAGTAAGGGAAGACAAAAATCCCCAGGGTTCGTAGAAATGCAGCTACTACTGCCATGCATTTCGTGAATAGCCTTGGTGCTGAAGCCAGACCAAAAGGAAGAACCCTGAACTGGAAATGTCTTCCCCTGAAAAGGAAACGTAAAAAATTTCCTGTGATCTGGATGGATAAGAATGTGAGTGTATGCATCCTTTAAGTCTAGAGAGCAAAGCCAGTCCTGGCTTTGAAGGTATGGCAGAAGAGTTCCCAGAGAAATCATTTTAAATTTCTCTCGAAACAGATATTTGTTCAAATCTATGAGGTCCTGTGTCCTCCTGTTTTCTTTGGAATAAGAAAATAGGAGTAGAACCCTGCACTCTGCTGAAGAATGGGTACTTCCTCTATTGCCCCTTGGGTAAGAAGTGTGGAGACCTCGTGATCTAGCAGATTGTCTGCAGAGGTTTGTGAATTGAACTGCTTTAGAATTGTAGGAGGGGGTAAGCTGTGAAAATGAAGTTTGTACCCCTCCCCTACAATGGACAAAGTCCAATCTTCTGCTGTTATCTGATGCCATCTTTTGACAAAGTGGCATAACCTACCGGGAATATTGGGGGGTTGAGGACCCCTCAAAGGCAGGAAGGCAAAGCTCTCTAGGAAGGAGTCAAAGCCCCTGAGGGGGCTGAACCTGGAGAGCTGGTTGGGCTCTCGAGCCTTTTGGTTTCTTTTGTTGTCTAGTTTGTCCCTTTTGGGCAACCTGACCTGGAGTCTGAGTCTGGTGGGTATAGGAAGGATAAAACTTCCTCTTTTTGCTAAAAAAGGGTTTCTTATAAGGCTTCCTTTTGGCTGGAGTGGCTGTAGACTTTGACAATCTATCTAAGGTAGAATTGTCAGCATCTAACTCATTAGCCTTCTCCTGCCAGTTCTTGCCGAAGAGATTCTCTCCCATGCAAGGAATGTTGCCTAACTTGTCCTGTACCCAAGTCTCCAAGTCTGATGCCTGTAGCCAGGCAATCCGTCGTGCACCAATGGCAATAGCAGAAGTTCTGATGATGCATTTGAAGCAGTCAAAGGCTGCATGATTGACAAATTTGGAGACATCTTGAGCATGCTTAACCAGAGTATGAAAGTCTTGTCTCTTATCTGGGAGAAATGGGCTCATAAGTTCCAAGTCTCCTGTGATTTCTTTGAGGAACATTCCCATATATAGGATATATGAACTGATCCTAGCTGAAAGCATGGAAGCCTGAAAAGTTCTGCATCCTAAAGCATCCAGAGTCCTGCATTCACGACCTGGAGGATTGGATGCATGTCTTTTTGCACTTTTCATCCTACTCCACTACCACTGAATGGTGTGGCAGCTGAGTTTTCTGAAATCCAGGACATGGTGGGACTCGATACATAGTACCAAGTCTCCTAGAGTGAGAAGTAGTCAGAGGCGTCTCCCACATTTTGAGCATCAAGCTATGCAGAATTTCATGGACAGGCAGAGTAGCTGCCTCCTTGGGAGCTTTAGGATATTGGAGGATTTCTAATTCCTTTGCTCTGGGTTCCTCTTCAGAAGCTACTGTGATTGAAAAACCTTTAGCAATATCATGGATGAAATCCTGAAATGACATGTCCTCTGGAGGTGACATTCTGCATTGGGGAGAAGAGGGATCTTCTAGGAGAAACCCTCTAGTGCCAGCAGAATTGTCAGAGTCTTCGGAATCGGAGTATTCCTGACCCCGATGCTCCTGCAAAGCACGATCCCAGTACCGATCAAAGTCGGTACCGAGGTGACCCGCTACCACTTTATCCACTCCAGTCGGAGGTGGAATGGGAAGAGTTATCATCGGGGCCGGTACCGTTGGTACTGGCATTGTTGGTGTCTGTACCGGTGTCGGCACCAATGCCCTTGGGACCACCGGTACCGCAGCTGAGAGAAGAGCTGCGATACTGCGTTCGATAGCAAGAAATCTCTGGTCTATCGACGCTGCCGATGCCTGGGTGTCGGTACCGGTAAGAACGGCCGGAAACCATGAGCATGGCACAGGTAGTTCTTGTGAGGTTGAGGCCTCGAGAACATCCTGAAGCCCCATCGATGCTTTGGAAGCCGAAGCCTCCCGCCGGGGCTGTTTTGCCGGTGTGATTCCCTCAAGGGCAATGCCAATGGCCTCTCGATGCTTAGCAGGAGAGCTACCCTTTGAGGACCGGCTTTTGTGTTTAGTTACCTGAGATCCATGGGAGGAAGAAGAGGCCCTTGACGATGTTGATGCAATAGATCTGGCATCTGAAGAAAAGAGGGCACCGAGCTTTGCGGCCCGGTTCTGTCTTCCTCTTTTGGTCATTCCCATGCAGGAGAGACATTCAGTTGGAGAATGATCAGGTCCTAAATATTTTAGACACCAATCATGGATGTCAGTGATGGAAATGGTACCGCCACACTTAGTACATTTTTTAAAACCACTAGTTGGCTTTTCCATGATTTTGGAAAAATGGGGCCTAATGTCCAAAATGGCGCCTAGCACCAAAACAGGAAAGTTTCTGAAAAGAAACAGTCTAAAGGGAGGGGGGGGGGGGTTTCCTTAGGAAAAGAAAAGAACCGTCGGTACCGGTAGGCGTCGTGCGGTAGGCAAACGCGACAACAAGAAAGAATTTTAAAGATGGAATTTTCTGCGGTGACAGGGAATAGGTCCTGTTGGCTCCATGGAAAACAAAGAACTGAAGAGGGACAGTTGGAAAGGCGGGAAGGCAGCGCGCATGTGCTGAGGGATGCTTCCAAAAGTGTTCCTATTGGACGCTGGAGAGTGTTCCCGCACAGGCTCCGTCGGTACCGACGATACCCATATGTGAGGACTACATTCCTGCTTGTTCCTGAAGATAGGTGTATAGTGGTGTACCCCAGGGATCTGTGCAGGGTCCACTGCTTTTTGACATATTCATAAATGACCTGGAAAAGGGAAAAACGAGTGAGGTTATCAAATTTTCAGATGAGACAAAACTATTTAAAGTTGTTAAAACGCATGAGGATTGTGGAAAATTGCAAGAGGATCTTGATAAACTGGAAGAATGGGCATGAAAATGGCAGATGAAATTTAATGTGGACAAGTGCAAAGTTATGCACCTAGGGAAGAACAACCCAAACTATGGTTACACGATGCAAGGTTCCACAGTGGGAACCACCATACAGGAAAAACATTTAGGCGTCATTGTGGATAACATGTTAAAACCCTCTCTCCAGTACTCAGCGGCAGCCAAGAGAGCAAACAGAATGCTAGGAATGGAAAATAAAACAAAGGATATTATAATGCCTCTGTATCGTTCCATGGTGCGACCGCACCTGGACTATAGAGTAGTTACTCACCTGTAACAGATGTTCTCCAGGAGCAGCAGGAATCAGTCCTCACATATGGGTGACGTTGGCACCGACTGAGCCCCCGTTCGGAGCATTTCCCCAGCTTTCAAAGAAAGCCTTTGGAAATGCAGCGCGCCTGCGCGGTCCCCTTCCTGCCCAAGGGTGCCATCTTGCTCAGTCTGATGACATAGCTAAAGACAGCAAAAAGCAAAATAAAGTATATGACAAACTCCAGGGAGGGAGGGAGGGTTGTGAGGACTGATTCCTGCTGCTCCTGGAGAACACGTGTTACAGGTGAGTAACTACTCTTTCTCCAGGACCAAGCAGGAAGTCAGTCCTCACATATGGGACTCCCCAGGTCTAGGCTACCAGGAACCCTAAGCTGAAAAAAATGGCTCACTCTACAGAGCCTCAGCATCTGTGATAAGAATATCCTCTGAGAACGCCCTCGTACGGTAGCCCAACACAAGGCTAGAGGGTAGGAGTTGCTTAAACCTCAAAGAGATTACAGAGTACTGCCCGTCCGAAAGCAGTGTCCCTTCGGGACTCTCTCTCGAGGCAGTAGTGGGCTGCAAAAGTCTGGCTTGAAGATCAAGTAGCAGCCCTGCACATGTCTGCTAACGGAACAGAGCGGAGATGAGCTACTGACGCGGCTTTCGCCGTAACTCGAACCTGCAAGGAGAGGCCAGCTGCCTTGTACGCCCAGGCGATACAATCTGCTACCTAAGTGGACAAGGTACGCTTGGAGACAGGCAACCCCAGTTTATTAGGGTCAAAGGAGACAAAGAGCTGAGTAGTCCTTCGGTGCCCCCGCATACGTTCTATGTAAAAGGACAACGCCCTCTTACAGTCCAGGGTATGCAAGACTGTTTCAGCTCGGCTGGTATGCAGCCTGGGAAAGAATGTTGGAAGAACCACCTCCTGGTTGAGGTGGAAGGAGACGACCACTTTTGGAAGGAACTTCGGATGGGTCCGTAGGACCACCCTGTTACTATAGAACCGTGTGTACGGTCTATCAGAAACCAGAGTTTGTAATTCACTCACACGTCTGGCCGAGGTAAGAGCTACCAGGAAGAACACCTTCCAAGAAAGGAAGCGTAAATGGTAAGTAGCCATCGGCTCAAACGGTGGGCGAGTAAGTTGCTGCAAGACCACGTTCCAATCCACTCAGTGGCTGGTGGATGAATCGTGGGCTTGAGCAGAAGCAGGCCTCTGAAGAAGGACACCAAGGGGTGAACTGACAGACTGACCCTCCACCGGTGAGTGGTGTGCTGATAAGAGCACTGAGGTGGACCCGAACAGAGTTGGACTTAAGGCCTAGGTCTGACAGGTGAAGTAGATATTGTAGTACTACTGGCACAAGGCAGGAGAAAGGATCTTCATTGCGCTGAGCACACCATATTGAGAACCTACGCCACTTGAGGGCATATAGGACTTTCTGGTGGACCGCCTCCTAGAGGCCAAGACCACCTCCTCAACTTCCCTAGGTAGAAGTAAGGGAGCTAGCACTATCCTTTCAGCAGCCAGGCCATCAGATTGAGGGATATGAGATTGGGGTGCAGAAGGGAACCCTGATCCTGAGACAGGAGATCAGGTTGCAACCCCAGAGGGAATGGAGTTTCCACCGCCAACTGTAGCAGAAGTGGAAAACACGGCTGCCTCGGCCATCTGGGGGCTACCAGAATCACCGAGGCCTTGTCCTGTAGAATCTCGAACAGAGTTCGGGCCACCATGGGCATGGGAGGAAACACATACAGAAGGCCTGTAGACCAAAAGATCAGAAACGCATCTGCTGCGATTCTCAGGGGATGCGGCTGTCTGGAGCAAAACCTGGGCAGCTGACGGTTCAGTGGACTTGCAAAGAGATGGATTGATGGAATTCCACATTGTAGAAAGATCTGCTGGACCACCAGTGGATTCAACTGCCATTCCTGAGACTAGAGAATCCTGCTTAGTTTGTCTGTCAAGAAGTTCTCCTGACCAGGTAGATAAACTGCTTTGAGAAACATGCCAAGTTTGACTGCAAAGGAGCAAAGGGCCTGCGCCTCCTGACATAGGAGCCTGGGCCCTGTGCCCCCTTGCTTGTTCACATACAACATTGCTACCTGATTGTCTGTCTGAACTAAGACAGACTGGTGAGAGAGGGCATGAGAAAAAGTCTGGAGAGCCAAGCGGATTGCTCGCTGCTCCAACATATGGATCTGCTGTGTGGCCTCCCAAGGAGACCAGAGGCCTTGAGTGCACGTGCCCTGGCAATGTGCACCCCAGCCCTTTAAGGAAGCATCGGTCATCAGCACCCTTGTGTGTGCTGGGGACTGAAAAGGTACCCCCCTGAAAAGGTTTGGGAGATGTAGCCACCACTGCAAGGAGTCCTAAAGTGGTTTGGACACTTTTACTCTATCTCGGAGGTTGCCTGTGGCCTGCGCCCACTGAGCTCTGAGGCACCACTGAGCAGCCCGCATGGGCAGACGGGCATTCGGAGTCACATGTACCGTGGATGCCATGTGGCCCAGGAGCCGCAGGAAGTGCCTGGCGGAGATCTGAGAATTGCTTTGGAACTGGTTGGCCAAGTCCCTCAGTCTGTGGGCCCTTTCCTCGGGCAAGTAAGCTCTTGCCTGCAGGCTGTCTAATCTTGCCCCTATAAACTCTAGGTTTTGTGAGGGGAGCAAAGTGGACTTTGCGTAGTTTATGACAAAGCCCAGATGCTGAAAAAGAGAGACAGTGTGAAGAGTGGCTTGTTTGGCCTCCTGGAGAGACTGGCCCCTGATGAACCGGTCAAAGTATGGGAAGACAAAAATTCCTTGATTCCTGGGATAGGCCGCCACCACCGCCAGGCATTTGGTGAAAACCCTGGGGGCGGAAGCTAGGCCAAAGGGAAGTACTCTGTACTGGAAATGGTTTCCTCCCACCACAAATCTGAGATATTATCTGTGGTCTGGATGGATGAGGATGTGAGTATAAGCATCCTTTAGATCTAAGGAGCATAGCCAATCTCCCTGCTGAAGTAGGGCAGCAGTATCCCAAGGGTAAGCATCTTGAACTTTTCCCTCTCCAGGAAACTGGTTTAAGTTTCGCAAGTCTAGGATAGGACGTATGCCTCCTGTCCTTTTTGGTAACAGGAAGTATCTGGAGTAGAAGCCTTGCCCTTCCAGGTGATGGGGCACCGGTTCCACCGCCTGTTCCTTTTGAAGTCTTGCCAACTCCTGAAGGAAGAGGTTTCTGTGCAGAGGGAGTCTTGGAGGCTCCCCTGGAAAGTAGGAGGTGGGTATCTGGTGGAAGTGGAGCAAGTAGCTCTTCTGGACTATGCTCAGTACCCAGGTATCCCCTTTGATGGCTGGCCACCTGTAAGCGTACAGGGTCAGCCGACCTCCTGTGCTGAGTGGAGCCAGCGGTCGAGAAGAGGCTATGTTGTGGTAGTCAAAACCCCACTCCCTGCTGTGCAGGAGCTGGCGGCTTAGGGGTCTTCTGCCTACAGGACCCATGCCCCTGCCCCTTGGCCTGCTGCCCCTGTTGGGGAGCTGGAGATGCCTGGTAATGAGGGTAGGATTTGTAGGCAGCACCCTTCCTCGGGAAAAAGGGCTTCTTTCTCGCGCCTTTCTTTTTCTGAGAAGGGGCAGAAGTCTTCCTGGACAGCCTTGTCCTGGTGAGAGTCTCAGTCTCGATTTCCGCAGCCTTTTCAGTCATTGGCTTATCGAAAAGGTTTTCACCTTGGCAGGGGACATTGACCAACTTGTCCTGCACCCATGGCTCCAGGTTGACTGTAGCCAGGGCCTAACGGCATGCACCACCGATGCCGGCCGCGGCTACCTGGGCCAAAAGCCTCGAAGCCATCATAGGCTGCTCGAGAGATAAACTTCGAGCACTCTCGAATCCCTGTTGACAAAGCCTTGAAACTCTGAAAATGGTTCCTCAGAGAGGCCAGCTGAGAACCCGGCAATCTCCTTTGCCAGGTCTCGTAGGTACATGCCCTTGTACAGCTGGTAGGTCTGGACACAGCAAGAAAGCATAGAGCTCTGCAAGCACTTTCTACCGAGGGCATCCAGGTTTCGGGCCTCCCGGCCGGGGGCACCAAGGAGTGCATCTTGTGACGTTGTGACGGTGCATGGCCGATTCCACAACCATGGTGTGGTGCGGTAGCTGTGCCTTTTGGAACCCAGGGCTCTTACGGACTCGATAAATGGAAGTGACCCGTTTGCTAAGAACTGGCATCGAGGCCGGTGCCTCCCACATACAGAAGAGCAGCCGTTCCAGCTTCGGAGGAACCGGTACAGTAAAGGCTTCCTTTAGAGGAAAATCATACTGGAGGGCATCGATCTTTTTGGTTCGAGGCTCCTCCTCGGCATCTGCAGGGAAGGCCAAGGCTTTGGCCATGTCCCTCACGAAGTCCAAGAACCGGGTATCCTCCGGGGAGGAGGGCGGGGAGAGACAGTCTCCGAGGCTCGGACTCCAGTGAGTCCGAAGGGACGAACCGGGTCCGGAAGGTGTCCGGGGACTCCTCGTCCTCCGTCTCCCACTCCAACTCCTCCGAGGAGGAATCGAGCGGCGGCTCCAACCGTGCGGGCCTCGGTGCCACCTGCCCCAACGCTGAGGGTATCAGCATCAACAACCTCAGCCCCCCACGGGAGGTCGAGGTGGGACCTTGACCGAGGATCGACTCGAGACTTCAACTTGAGGATTGGCTCGGTCTCCGGGGTCGACTTAGATGTCGAGGTGCTGGTGGTCGGGGCAGATGCAACCTGTCAGACCCGTGATCAGTACCCGCTGCTGTTGCATGAAGGCAGCCAACTGTTCTCAAAGGTTGTCAACCTTCCAAGCTCAAGAGACTCAGCAAACCCCCGACTCGGGCCCACATGGCATCGGGCCCATCAGCTCCCCCGGAGGAGAGTCCACAAGGACAACTGCACTTACGTGACTGGGGACTCTGGCTCCAGACGAGGTAGCTTGGAAGGCCTCTCCGACTCCACGAGCCCAGGGCGGTGTCAGGGCTATGCGACCTGGCCCTCGAGGAACCAGAAGCCTCCACCGACGCCGACGCCCTCGCAAGCTTTTTCTTCCTTTTATGCTCCCAGGTGGGAGGACTCCCTTTCAGAGGAACCCCGACGGCACTCGGGGGTCGGACTCCTGAGAGTTGAGGCCTCTGACAAAGTCCGGGCCCAGCCAGACGTGGAGTCAGAGAAAATTCGCACGTTGATGCTGACGGCTCCGAAACCGCCTTCGCCGACATTTAGCTGCACGGCTGCAGGCCAGCGGGTTATGGTCGGGCCCGAGGCTCAACAGAGGCAGCATCATGTGTGTTGGTGAGAGACATAAGTTTCTTGCACCGATCACACTTTTTGAACCCACTGGCAGCCATCGGGGGAAAAAGGGCCCCTGCAAGGTCAAAAGACCGGGCTGACAGTGAAACACAAAAAGAGCATGAACGCTAGTCACAAAGGACAAAAACCGAAAATCAACACTACGGACTCGATACCGGTGTACCGAGCCCAGACGGGAAGGGGAACTGGTGTCAAACCAGATAAGACAATGCAAAAATCGCAGAAAAAAAAAAATCAACTTTTCCCGGGTGACACGAACTCACGTCTGTCGGGCTCCGTGGAAAAAGACAGACTGAGCAAGATGGCACCCTTGGGCGGAAAGGGGACCGCGCAGGCACGCTGCATTCCCAAAGGCTTTCTTTGAAAGCTGGGTAAATGCTCCATACGGGGGCTCCGTCTGCGCCGTCACCCATATGTGAGGACTGACTTCCTGCTTGGTCCTGGAGAATGTGTTCAATTCTGGTTGCCATATCTTAAAACGGATATAGCGTTATTAGAAAAGGATCAGAGAAGAGCCACGAAAATGGTACCGGGGATGGAAGGATACCCCTATGAAGAAAGTCTAAAAATGTTAGGGCTCTTTAACCTGGAAGAGAGAAGGCTGAGGGGAGATATGATAGAAGTCTATAAATTAAGGAACAGAGTGGAACGGGTAAATGTAGATCGATTGTTTACGTCAGCATATAGAGAGACTAGGGGACATGCAATGAAGCTACAGGGTAAACTAAGACAAATAAGAGAAAATATTTTTTCACTCAAACGTGTAATCAAACTCTGGAATTTGTTACTGGAGGATATAGTAAAGGCTGTTAGTGTACCTGGCTTTAAAAAAGGTTTGGACAAGTTCCTGGAGGAAAGGTCCATAAACCATTATTAAGGGGGGACCCAGGATATCAATGCTTAACCCAACACAAGCACTGTGGAACCTGTGTCTTTTGGGGAAACTGCTAGGTACGTATGACCTAGATTGGCCACTGTTGGAAACAGGATACTGGGCTTGATGGACCTTGGTCTGACCAGTATGGCATATCTTATGTTCTTATGAGGGGGACGATGACTAGGAAAAGCATCCCCAACTTAGAAAAAAAGAGCAAAGCAAAACAGTATCCCAGAGGGTCCAAATATTCAGGGGGGATCCCTTCATTCCCTCATAGGTGTCAATCGCTCAGCTCCTGGGAATGTCCAAGGGTAACCGTTACATGTTCAGCTGACTCCCTTGCTAACAGCCTAAAATCACTCACCATACCCCACCCCCAAAAAATACAGAGCTCTTTAATCCCTAACATCCTTTGTAACATGGCACAGAAATTCCACCAAGAAATAAAACCCATATCCATGTCTCATATAGTTCTCAATCGCCAACCTCTTTTTTTACTTCCACCTGACATAATTTCCTCTTGTCAGTGACTTCCCATGGTCTCACGGGGATACGTTCTGCAGTAGCCTTCCTTGCCTCAATAACTGAACTTATAACCACCCACTCTAGACCAGCCACACAAACAGAAACAGCTGACGGCTCACTACTGTAAATATGTGCCAGTTATAACTCCTGTAATGTAAATATAGAGTAGTTTACTCACCCGTAACAGGTGTTCTCCAGGAGCAGCAGGAATCAGTCCTCACATATGGGTGACATCGATGTCGATGGAGCCCCCGTGCGGAGCATTTCCCCAGCTTTCTAAGAAAGCCTTTGGGAATACTGCACGCATGCGCGGTCCCCTTCCCGCCTAAAGATGCCATCTTGCTCAGTCAGATGACATAGCTAAAAGACAGCACAAAAAAATGTAAAAATAAACTATGTACAACTGCAACTCCCAGGGGAGGAGGGAGGGTTGTGAGGACTGATTCCTGCTGCTCCTGGAGAACACCTGTTACAGGTGAGTAACTACTCTTTCTCCAGGACCAAGCAGGCAGTCAGTCCTCACATATGGGACTCCCCAGCTTCAGGCTACCGGGGACCCAGAGCTGAAAAATGAGCTCCCTCTAACGGCAGCATCAGAGAAGGGATTTCACTGAAACATACCCCCGCCGGTAAGACCAACCAGAAGGCTGGAGTGTAGGAGTTGCCTAAACCTCGAAGAGATTCTGGAGCACTGCCTGACCGAAAGCACTGTCCCTACGGGACTCCCTCTCCAGGCAGTAATGGGCTGCAAAAGTCTGGCTTGAGAACCAGTTGCAGCCCTATAGATGTCTGCCAATGGGACAGAGCGGAGATGAGCTACTGAGGCAGCCATTGCCCTGACACGGTGGGCCGTGACCCGACCCTGCAAGGGAAAGTCAGCTGCCCTGTAAGCCCAGGTGATACAGTCAGCCACCCAGATGGACAAGGTACGCTTGGAGACAGGTAACCCCATGTTATTAGGGTCAAAAGATACGAAGAGCTGAGTAGCCCTCCTATGCCCCTGCGTACGTTCAATGTAGAAGGATAAGGCCCTTCTACAGTCCCAGGGTATGCAGGACTGTCTCAGCCCGGCTGGCATGGGGCCTAGGGAAGAACGTTGGAAGAACCACCTCCTGGTTGAGATGGAAAGAGGAGACAACCTTTGGAAGGAACTTAGGATGAGTCCTAAGGACTACCCTGTTCCTATAGAAGCGAGTGTATGGCCTGTCCACAGACCAGGGCTTGAAGCTCACTCACTCGCCTGGCGAGGTCAGGGCCACTAGGAATAGAGTCTTCCAAGAAGGAAGTGGAGAGGACATGTAGCCATTGGCTCAAAAGGTGGGCGAGTCAGTTGCTGCAAGACCACATTCAACTCCCACTCAGGGGCCGGTAGACGAAGAGGAGGCTTGAGCAAGAGCAAGCCTCTGAGAAACCTGGACACCAAGGGGTGAACCGACAAAGAGTGTCCCTCCACCAGTGAGTGGTGAACTGCCAGAGCAGAGAGGTGGACCCTGAACAGAATTGGACTTAAGGCCCTGATTGGACAAGTGCAGCAGGTACTGAAGCACTACCGGCACAGTGCAGGAGAAAGGATCTTCCTTGTGTTGACACCACAAGGAGAACCTTCTCCACTTCAGGGCATAGATTTTCCTGGTGGATTGCTTTTCTAGAGGCCAAGTCCACCTCTTCCACTTCCTGAGGCAGGCCCCAGGGAGCCAACACTACCTTTGCAGCCTCCAGGCCATCAAATTGAGAGATTTGAGATTGGGGTGCAGAAGTGAACCTTGATCCTGAGAGAGAAGATCGGGTTGCAACCCTAGAGATAGTGGGGTTTCCACTGCCAGTTGAAGCAGAAGTGGGAACCAGGGCTGCCTCGGCCACCTAGGGGCTACCAGACGTACCGAGGCCTTGTCCCTTAGAATCTTGAACAAGGTTCGGGCCACCAGAGGCGTGGGAGGAAACGCATACATGAGGCCCTGGGACCAAGAAATCAGGAAGGCATCCGCTGCGAACCTCAGGGATGCGGTTGCCTGGAACAGAACTTGGGTTAGCTGCCGCCGGTTCAGGGGACTAGCAAAAGAGATCTACGGATGGAAGTCCCCATTTCAGGAAAATTTCTTGAACCACTAATGGGTGCAGTTGCCACTCGTGGGGCTGCAGAACCCTGCTCAACCTGTCTTGCCAGGAAGTTCTCCTGGCCAGGGAGATAAACAGCCTTGAGAAACATGTTGTGCCTGAGCGCAAAAGAGCAAAGGGCCTGTGCCTCCTGACACAGGAGCCTGGACCAGTGCCTCCCTGTTTGTTCCCATAGACCATGGCCACTTGTCCGTCTGTACCAGGACAGACTGATGAGCCAAGGTGTGAGAGAAGGTTTGGAGGGCTAGCGAATAGCCCGGAGTTGCAGTAGGTTGATCTGTTGCGTGGCCTCCCATGGAGCCCACAGGCCCTGGGGGCACCGGTCCAACCCAGGTGCACCCCAGCCCTGCAAGGCGGCATCTGTCTTCAACACCCCTGTGGAAACTGGCACCTGAAAAGGCACCCCCTGTAGGACGTTGGGGGGGGGGGGGGGCTGTAGCCACCAATGTAGGGAGTTCTGGAATGGTTTGAACACCCGTACTTTGTCTTTGAGGCTGCCGGTGGCTTGCGTCCACTGATTGCTGAGGCACCCCTGTGCAGGTCTCATGTGGACGCGGGCATTGGGGGTCACATGCACTGTCGATGCCATGTGGCCTAGGAGCCTCAGACAGAGTCTGGCAGAAACCCGTGACATGCTTAGAAACTGGTTTGCCAAGTCTATGAGCCTTTGTGCCCTGTCTTCTGGCAGTAAGCCTTTGCTTGCAGGGAGTCCAGCCGCGCCCCTATGAACTCCAGGTTCTGGGAGGGGAGCAAAGTGGACTTTGCGAAGTTTATGACAAAGCCTAGGTGTTGGAGGGAGACAGTTCGTAGGGTGGCTTGCCTGGCCTCCTGGTAAGTCTGACCCCTGATGAGCCAGTCGTCCAGGTAGGGGAAGACAAAAACACCCTTGATTCCTCAAGTAGGCCGCCACCACTGCCAGGCACTTTGTAAAGACCCTTGGGGCAGAGGTTAGGCCAAAGGAGAAGTACTCTGTACTGGTAATGGTTTCCTCCTACAATGAACCTGAGGTACTTTCTATGGTCTGGATGAATGAGGATGTAAGTGTACTCATCCTTTAGATCTAAGGAGCATAGCCAATCTCCCTGCTGGAGGTAAGGCGGAAGTGTTCCAAGAGTAAGCATCTTGAACTTCTCTTTCTCCAAGAACTTGAGATTCCTGAGGTCGAGAATAGGCCTGAGGCCACCAGTTCTCTTTGGTACGAGGAAGTACCTGGAGTAGAAACCGTGATCTTTCAGGCGGGGAGGTACAGGCTCAACCGCCTTGTCTAGAAACAGACCTTGAAGTTCTTGAAGGAGGAGGTCTGTGTGCAGAGGAGGACTTGGAGGTTCTCCTGGGAAGTAGGGAGGAGGCAACTGCTGGAAATGGAGCATATAGCCCTTGTGGACTATGCTCAATACCCAAGCATCTCCTGTAATGGGTGGCCACCTGTGGGCAAACAGGGTTAGAGGACCTCCTGTGCAGGGATGGGCAGCAGAGGTGGAAAGGCTATGCTATGGGAGTCAAAAAACCCCCTCCCTGCTGAAGTGGGAGCAGGAGCCGAAGCTTGGGGGTCTTCTGCCTATGGGGCCCATGTCCCTGCCCCTTGGCCTGCTGACCCTGCTGGGGAGGCCTGATACTGAGGGAAAGGTTTGTAGGCAAAGGTATGAGAAGGGGCAAAGGTTTTTCTGGACAGCCTTGTCCTAGTCAGGTGCTCGGTTTCAAGCTCAGCAGCCTTCTCGGCCATGGGCTTGCCAAAAAGGTTCTCACCTCGGCAAGGGACATCGACCAACCTTGTCCTGCACCCAGGGCTCGAGGTCCGATGACTGCAGCCAGGCCTGGCATCGGTCCCCCGATGCCGGCTGCCGCTACACGGGCCGAAGCCTCGAAGCCATCGTAGGCCGCTCGGGACATGAACTTCAAGCATGCCCGCATTCCCGAGGACAAGGTCTTGAACCTCTGCAAAGGTTCCCCCAGAGAGGCCAGCAGAGACACCCGTCAATTTCCTTCGCCAGGTCTCGTAAGTACATGCCCATGTACAGCTAGTAGGACTGGACACGGCAAAGCAAGCATCGAGCCCTGGAAGCACTTTCTGCCAAGCGCATCCAGGTTCCGGGCCTCCCTGCCGGGAGGCACCACAGAGTGCATCTTCTGGCTCTTCAGACGATGCATGGCTGATTCCACCACCATGGAATGGTGCGGCAGCTGCGCTTCTGGAATCCAGGTTCTCTTACGTAGTCGATAGATGGAATCGACCCGCTTGCTCAAAACCGGCGCCGAGGCCTGTGCCTCCCACATCCGAAAGAGGAGCCGTTCCAGCATCGGAGGAACCGGCACAGTAAAGGTCTCCTTCGGAGGAGAGTCATACTGGAGGGCCTTGAGCTCTTCGGCTCGAGGCTCCTCCTCGGGGTCCACGGGAATTGCCAAAGCCTTGGCCATATCCCGAACAAACTCAGAGAACCGGTGTCCTCCGGGGGGAACCTACTCTGGGGCTCGGACTGTGGTGAGTCCGAAGGGACGCACTGAGTCCGAAAGGTGTCGGGGGACTCCTGGTCCTCAGTCTCCCACATGGACTCATCCGAAGGGGAGTCAGGGGGGCTCCGACCGCTGCGGGCCTCGGTGGCACCCGCCCTGATACCGAAGGCAACCGGCGTTGACGCCCTCGGTCCCGAGCGGGAGGTCAAGGGTGGCCATGACCGAGGACGACTTCGAGCCTTCATGGTCCTCGAGTTATCAGCTCGGTCTCCGGGGTCGACTTAGACGTCGATGTCCCGGTGGTTGGGGCAGATGCACCAGCGAGGCTGGCCACTCAGCACCCGCTGCTGATCCATGAAGGCAGACAATCTGCACTCCAAGGCTGTCAGCCTTAGTAACAAGCTCAGGAGACTCAGCAGATACAGACTCGGGCCCCGGCAGCACCGGGCCCGACGATGGCTCCCTAGGAGGAAAGTCCTCAAGACAACAGGACTTACGTGCTCGGCAGACTCCGGCTCCACGCGAGGTATCTTGGATGGTTTCTCCTGCTCCAAGGGCCTGGGGCGGCAGTCCTGGGTCCGAGACCTGGCCCCCGAGGAACCAGGGACCTCCTCCAACACCGCCCTCACGAGCCGCTTCTTCCTCTTACGTTCCCGATCGGGGGACCCCCCTGTCCGAGGAACCCCGGCGATGCTCGGGGTCAGACTCCCGAGACGTTGAGGCCTCAAGACGAGGTCCGGGCCCGGCCATAGGCAGAGTCAGAAAAAATCCGTTCTTTCTGATGCTGGCGGCTTCGGAGTGCCTTGGTGGACATTTTGCCACACGGGACACAGACCTTAGGATCATGATCCGGTCCGAGGCATCGAAGGCAGCAGTCATTTGTGTCGGTGAGAAACATCAGTTTCTTACACCGGTCCACACTTTTTGAAACCACTGGAAGCCATCGGGAAAAAGAACCCCCGCGAGGTCAAAGGACCGGCCTTCCAGGGAAAAAAAACAAAAAGGGCATGAAAGCCATCCACGAAGGGCAAAAACTTAAAAATACTGGCTCGATAACGGTGTACTGAACCCGGTGGGGAAGGGGAACCTGCGTCGAACTGGATAAGAACAAACTAAGAAATAGCAAGAAAAAAAGTCAACTTTTCCGGGTGACACAGACAGACGTCCGTTGGGCTCCACGGAAAAAGAAAGACTGAGCAAGATGGCACCTTTAGGCGGGAAGGGGACCGCGCATGCGTGCAGTATTCCCAAAGGCTTTCTTAGAAAGCTGGGGAAATGCTCCGCACGGGGGCTCCATCGACGTCGATGTCACCCATATGTGAGGGCTGACTTCCTGCTTGGTCCTGGAGAAGTTCCTAGTTTACCTCATATGTAAACCATGGCTATAACTCCTGTAATCTGTGTTATCTGTAAGTGTTATTTGTAACACACCAGATGTTTCATGTAACCACACTGATCTGTAATAGCGTGGTATATACAAATAAACATTCCCATCGATGTCACCTCACGGTGACCTCTAGCTTGGTGATACTGCCAACATAGGCAGCTATCTATCTACTCTATCTCTCTCTATCTATATATATCAGCTTCGCAATGTTTGTACTCCATGTGCCCTGTCTTCCGGGCTTCCCCAATTATATATTCGCTATCCTGGAACCGTAGTATAACCATAAAAGCACCCAGTCTGCTGCTTGCTTTAGGGTGCAGCCTTAGTTCGCGGTATGCTCTTTCAATCTCACTGGAGAGGGGCATCCCGGGAAACAGCCCTATACAATCTTGGGTGAATGCCCACAGATCTGTGCCCTCTTCCCCTTCAGGAACTCCAAAGAACCAAACATTAGACCTTCTGTCCCTGTTTTCTTGATCTCTGATTTTGTCCTGCAACCAGTCAACCTGCTTTTGAAGTAAGGCCACTTCGGCTCTTAAACCCCTTGCTGGTCTTTCACCTGGTCAAGACACGCCTGGCTTCATCCAGCCTGGTATCCACTGCAGCAAATGTCTCCTCTCTTTTGCCAAGTACCTTCTCCATGATTTGTTTTTTAAACTTTAATTTCATAGAGTACAGACCCAAGGTCTGAGTCCTACACTACCCCGAATGCCTCGTGGTCACTTGCAGGCAGACAAGGCTGGGGGTGGCAGTTTCTAGAATGCCAATAAGGCGTTTTCAACCAGCTGGGCTTTGGCTGGATGTAGCTCCTTGATGGTTGGTGGGGGTGGGGGGGGGGGGGCGGTTTGCTCACAAGGGTGAATTTAGGCTGAAAACAAACCCTTCAAATCAGGAGCGACTTGATTCATATTTGTTCTCCGTGTTTGCTAAACCGGAAGTCTGACAATCCCTTCAATCAATTTCCCCACTGCCTGAATATTAGCAAAGGTCTATAATTAGTAACATTGGAGCTACTTCCTTTCTGATTCTTCAGAAGACATACTTGAGCATATTTAAGAATAACCGGTATTATCCTGGAAACCAAGATGCTATTCATAAATTACAGTAAAATAGGGTCCAACATCTTCACTAGCACCTTTAAACACTCATGTAGACAGTAGTATCAAGAGGACATAAGGCATTAGACGGAGCACAAGGGACCTAACCTGAGCGGACCTGAAAACCTGACATGGGCCCGACATAACGAGAACCCCACTTCAGAATTAAGTTCTTAAAGACTGCCTGCTGGAGGGACCCGAAGAGGCAGGGTTGCCAAGCCCTCAATATTAGGGACAATACAGGCTAAGGAACCACAAGGTACTAATGAGTGAAAATGCCCAACCTCTCTAGCAGAGTGCTAAACTGGAGGAGCTGCTCATGAATATGCTGGACACATTCATTCAGAGACTATAGCTGCTCCCAATCCTCAGAGTTGAAGGCTAGTCCCTGAACAAATCCCACCTGCAGAAGGCCATGACAGAATAATGGCATTCTATGCCCCTACAGCATGGGATCTGCGCAGGACTAGCAGACTTCCCAGACCTCACAGGTTCAGAGGCTTGACAGCCCTAAGGGAGGGCCCACAGCTAAATCCTCCATCCAAAGCAGCCCCTGGACTTTTAAGACCACATCCTTAGAACATAAGGACATATGATATGCCATACTGGGTCAGACCAAGGTCCATCAAGCCCTAGTATCCTATTTCCAACAGTGGCCAATCCAGGTCACAAGTACTTGGCAGGTTCCCAAAAAGGCAAACAGGTTCCAACAATACTTGTCCCAGGGCAAGCAGTGGATTTCCCGGGTCCTCTTCAATAATGGTTTATTATGTTATAAGATGAAGCTGCAAGGGGGTAAACTGAAAGGCAATGTCAGGAAAACCTTTTTCACTGAAAGGGTGGTGAATGCTTGGAATGCCCTCCCGATGGCAAAGACAGTGACAGAATTCAAAATGGCATAGGACAGACACAGTGGATCCCTTTATAGCAATATGATAAAATCAAAATAAGCATAAGTATCTCTTATATCTGAACAAATAGGGATGATCTACAAGGAGCGGTGGATACACCCCTAAACAAAAGGCATGGGAGGGGTGACCTGCACGGAGCAGCAGGTGTACCTACTCTTGCCGCCTTGCTGGGCAGACTAGATGGACCATACTGGTCTTTATCTGCCATCCTATACTATGTAACTATGGACCTTTCCTCCAGAACTCGTTCCAAACCTTTTTTAAACCCAGTTACACTAACAGCTTTTACTACATCCTCCGGTAACGAATTCTAGAGTTTGATTATGTGTTGAGTGAAAAAATATTTTCTCTTATTAGTCTTAAATGGGTTACCACTGTAGCTTCATTACATGTCCCCCTAGTCTTTCTACTTTTTGATGGCGTGTACAATTGATTTATGTTTACCCTTTCCACTTTGTTCATTAATTTATAGACCTCTATCATATCTCCCCTCAGCCATCTCTTTTCCAGGTTTAAGAGCCCCAACCTTTTAAGCCTCTCCTTGTAGGGGGGTATCCTTCCATTTCCTTTCCATTTTGCTAGCTCTTCTTTGGTACCTTTTTTATTCTGTATTACAACAAGTGCCCTCAAGGATTGACAAGAAAATTAGCTAAATAGGGTATCAACTATCTGTATCACTGCCTACCATTCTAATAACTGTCTTACTATATATTTTTTTTTCGTTTTCTCTTTTTCTTATGTGATATACTTGTTTTAGATTTCATTTAGACTCCAATGACAATAGACTTCAAGAACGGTAAATGTGGAACAGATAAAGTGCAGGTCTCAGACTAACACTGGCAGCGCGTTTGCATAAATCAAAAGCAGCCTACCTTCACGCATCAATGACCTTTAAAGCACTTATCTATTCATCGAAGAAATTATTAAGGGGTGGCAATTTTTCCAACACTCCCTATTAGACGTTTTCTTTGGTCATTTCTAACATACATCATTCACGTTGTTTTTTTGAAAAAAAGATTGTGCTTATCTTTTTCAGTTTGGTAGACGATTAATCTGAAAAGTCAGTCCTCACATATGGGTGACTCCCTAGCTCTGGGCTACCAAGGAACCAGGCTGAACAAGAGGACTCCCTCTAGTCCCAGCTGCAAAGAAAGGCTTTTCACTGACACAACCTCCACCGGTAGCCCAACAGAGGCAGGAGTTGCCTAAACCTCAAAGAGATTCCGGAGTACTGCTTGGCCAAAAGCACTGTCCCTACGGGACTCCCTCTCCAGACAGTAATGGGCCGCAAATGTCTGGCTTGAAGACCAAGTTGCAGCCCTGCAGATGTCTACCAAGGGCACAGAGCGGAGATGAGCCACCGAGGCAGCCATTGCCCTTACACGGTGGGCCGTGACCCGACCCTGCAAAGGAAGGTCAGGACCGCCCTATAAGCCCAGGTGATACAGTCAGCAACCCAGATGGACAAGGTACGCTTGGACACAGCCAACCCCAACTTATCAGGTCAAAAGATACGAAGAGCTGAGTAGCCCTTCTATGCCCCTGTGTACGGTCAAGGTAGAAGGATAAGGCCCTCCTACAGTCCAGGGTATGCAGAACTGCTTCAGCCTGGCTTGTATGAGGCCTAGGGAAGAATGTTGGAAGAACCACCTCTTGGTTAAGGTGGAAGGAGGAGGAGACAACTTTGGGGAGGAACCTTGGATGAGTCCTGAGGACTATCCTGTTCCTATAGAAGCCGTGTAAGGCCTATCACAGACCAGGGCCTGAAGCTCACTCACTCGCCTAGCCGAGGTAGGGCCACAAGAAGAGTGTCTTCCAGGACAGGAAGCGTAGAGGGCAAGTAGCCATCGGCTCAAAGGGTGGGTGAGTCAGCTGCTGCAAGACCACATTCAGCTCCCACTCAGGAGCAGGAGACGGATTGGAGGCTTGAGCAAAAGCAAGTCCCTGAGAAAGCGTGACACCAAGGGGTGAACCGACAGAATGTCCTTCCACCAGTGAGTGGTGAACTGCTAGAGCTGAGAGGTGGACCCGAACAGAATTGGACTTAAGTCCCTGATTGGACAAGTGCAGTAAGTACTGAAGCACTACTGGCACAGTACAGAGAAAGGATCCTCTGTACGTAGCTGACACCACACAGAAAACCTTTTCCATTTGAGGAGCATAGGTTTTCCTAGTGGATTGTTTCCTAGAGGCTAGGACAACCTCCTCAACTTCCTGAGGTAGTCCCCAGGGAGCCAAAACTACCCTTGCACCCTCCAGGCCATCAAATTGAGAGCTTTGAGATTGGGGTGCAGAGGGAACCCTGCTCCTGTGAGAGAAGGTCAGGTTGCAACCCCAGAGGCAGTGGGGGATCCACCGCCAGTTGAAGCAGAAGGAGGAAACCAAGGCGGTCTCGGCCACCTGGGAGCAAACACCAGCAGGACCGAGGCCTTGTCCTGAAGAATCTTGAAGGAGTAGTTCTAGGGCCACCAAGGGCGTGGGAGGAGGAAATGCATAACCAGAGAGGCCCTTGACCCAGGGCATCAGAAAAGCATTCGCTGCCATTCTCAGAGGATGCGGTTGCCTGGAGCAGAACTTTGGCAGTTGCTTTGTTCCATGGTGGCGCTGGCAAAGAGAATCTATCAACAGGGAGACCCCATTTTAGGAAGATCTTTCCTGCAGCTACTAAAGGATGGCAGCTGCCACTCGTGGGGGATGCAGAATCCTGCTCATCCTGTCGGCCAGGTAGTTGTCTCGGCGCTGGAAGGTACCACAAGCCTTGAGGAGCGTGTTGTGCTTGAGGGCAAATGAACAGAGGTTCTGAGCCTCCGACAAAAGGAGTCCTGGACCCAGTCACTGTGCCGCTGTTTGTTCGACATAAAACCACTGCTTCGTTACTTGGTTGTCCGTGCTGAACCAGGACAGATTGATGAGCCAGGGGTAGGGAGAGAAAGCTTTTTGAGTGCTATTAATCGAATAGTTCTGAGGTTCTAGGAGACTGATCTGCTGTTGCAGCATCCCAAGGCGACCACAGGCCCTGGGTGCCACCCTTGTTCAGGCAATGAAGCTCCCCACGCCCCTGCAGGGAGGCGTCCTGTGGTTCCCAGTAAACACTGTGTACCCGAGTTAATTTTGAAAGGGCACCCCCCTGTAGTAAATTGGGGTGGGGTGGCAACCAGCCAACTGAAGGGAGTTCAGGAAATGTCTGGACACCCTTATTCCTGTCCCCTGATGCTGTGCCTGTGGCCTGGGACCACTGAGTCAGCGAAGGCACCACTGGTGCAGGCCTCATATGGAGCCCTGGCCATTGGGGGGTCACATGTACTGTCGAAGCCAATGTGGCCAAGAAGCCTCAGGCATGAGTCTGGCAGAGAACCAGTGACCCTGTTGAAGAAGAAACTGGTTTGCTAAGGCTTCAGTCAGTCTTGTGCTCTGCCTTCTGGCAAAGGCCGGAGCCTTTTGGCCAACAGAGAGTCCAGCCTTTGCTCCTATAAACGTCCAGGTTCTGGAGATGGGGGCGGAGAACAAAGTGGACTTTGTGAAGTTTATTAAAACAAACCCACAGGCTTTGAAGAAGAGCAATCAGTTGTGAGGGTGGGCTTTGTGTTTACCCGAGTCCGGGGGACCGCACCTGTTCCGAGGAACTCCGACGGCGCTCGGGATCCGAATCTCGAGGCCTCATACGAGGTCCAGGTCTGGGCCCGGCCGGAGGCCAAGTCCGAGAAAAGCCTTCTTTCTGCTGTTGGCGACTTTGGGTGTGCCTTGGAAGACAATCTTCCCACATGGTTCCACACGTCTTAGGGTCCTGACCAGGACACGAAGGCACCGAAGGCAGCAGTCGGGTGTTTGGTCGGTGAGAGACCATTAACTTCTTTACAACCGCTCACACTTCTTGAAAACCGCTGGAGCCATCGGGGAAAAAAAAAAGAGTCCCCGCCGGTCAAAGGACCGGCAATTCCAGGTGAAAACAATCAAAAAAGTGGCTCGAACGCCAGCTACGAAGGGCAAAAACCAAAAAGAATCGGGCTCGATGCCGGTGTACCGAAAACCCTGTCGGGGAGGGGAACCGTCAATCGAAATGGGAAGAAACAAAGGTGATAGCGAAACATTCGCCGAAAAAAAATCAAACTTTTATCACAGGGATGACAGGACACAAAGAGACTGAGGTAAGATGGCACCTTTAGGCGGGAAATGGCGGACCGCGTCATGGACTCGTCACTGTGAGTTGTTTGTAAGACCATCAGGCGTAGCAGTTTTTGATCAAGTCTAGAACCAGGAATAGCTGGTTGGAGCCAATAACGATTAGTGGTCTGTAGACACCTTCTAGCTCAACCCTGGAAAGGCTACTGGGGCTTGAATGAGTCTTGTTCTGAAATGAATACTAGTATAAGTTTACGGTCCCAGGTTGGTAGAGCACGGGGAAGCCAGTGCACCAGGGAAGACTCTGATATAGGTTTAGCCACAGAGTGGCCTGATGAGGATAGCGTTGTAGCAGGACTGGTCGACTCTCTCGGTATGTGTTCCTGCATGAGGTGCATAACGAGGTGGCCTACGCCATGAGGTTGCATAACGAGGTGCTCCAGGGGGATGTTGATCGGGCCTGTTTACATGGCTTTGCGGGTGGGTTAAATACATGAAAGAACCCCGGTATGCATGCGACCTGGGAATATTTAGGGATGTTCGCCCCTCATGCGTAGCGCCTTTGGTATGGTTTAATAGGCCTTGCTTGTACCCAGGCAGATGGAGAGTCAGGCAGACCTGTGCGGAGTTTCATGCGTCGGGTGCCCCCTCTGGGCCTGCCGCGTGGCCACTAAGCGAAAATAGTTTTTTCCCTTGGTTGGCCGCTATTCGTGGGTCCTTGTTCTTGGTCTCCGAGCACGTCCTCGGAGGAGATTTCACGACGTGGCGTTGGGACTTTGCGTGTTGCCGAGAGCCACAGCAGTCGTTCGGTAGATATCGCATGGCACTGTACCATGGGTCCGTATGCTGGGGGAGTTCGTGGCAAACTGTACCATGGGCATTACCGTGGTGACTGGGACCATTGGCATAATGAAGAGCATTATCCCTTAAGGGAAAATGCACTCCCTGCTCTTGATGCGGCAAGCAGATATCTGCTTTTTGACCTGCATGAGGCAGAGCTTCATTTGGCAGCTGTGGACTCTGCCTTCCAACATCCCCAGATTCCCAAGGGAAGGACTGAGGGCATTATATCTGATTCTATTGCAGGCCCTGGAGGCATTGGGTTGCACGGCGAATTGATGCATAGTAATGCCCCATATGTTCCTCAGCCAGGTCCATGAACCCGTGGGCTGCTGGTGTATGGTGCCGCCTAGGAGCATGCAGAGTCAGTTGCGCCTTTGCGATGATTAAAATGGGAGATCCAGACTGGAGATCCCAGGTGGGGCCACCGTCTAGCCTGTCACTCTCCCAGGTGCAGGCAATTACTTGAGACTGTGGTTGGTCCTGGAAGGCTCCAGGGGATAGGCGGGCATGAGACAGGGCTGGAGATGCTGCAAGGGTTTGCAGCTGGGGAACAGGGCTCCTCTGGGGCTTGGGGTCATGCGTTGGTCCCTGTGAGAATCTTCATTTACCCATTCCATTTCCTTCGTTATTTTAACGGACATTTATCATAGCTCCCCCCTCAGCAACGTGTCCTTTTTTCAAGACTGAACATAAGATATGGCCATGACAAGGGTCCATCAAGCCCAGTATCCTGTTCCAAACACTGGCCACTCTAGGTCAAAATTACCTAGAGGTTGCCCCAAAAGACACAGGTTCCACAATGCCTTATATTGGGGTCAAGCAGTTGATATCCCGGGTCCCTTTTTAATAATGGTTTATGGCCCTTTCCTCCAGGACTCACTTGTCCAAACCTTTTTTGAAACACCAGCTTACAACTAACATCTTTTACTACATCCTCCGGTAAACAAATTCCAGCGTTTTATATTACACGTTGAGTGAAACATATTTTCTCTTATTAGTCTTAAATAGGTTACCCTGTAGCTTCTTTGCATGTCCCCTTAGGTCCCTTTCTATAATTGCTGATGGACGTAAACATTCGATCAACGTTTACTTGTTTCATATCAAAATTTTAATTTATAGAACCTCCATCATATCTCCCCTCAGAGGCCGTCTCTTTTCCAAGTTAGAGACCTAAAACCTTTTAAGCCCTCTCTTCATAGGGGTATCCTTCCATCCCCTTTACCCATTTTGGTTGCTCTTCTCTGTACCTTTTTCGTAATTAACGCTACATCCCTTTTAAGATACGGGAACCAGAAATGCACACAATATTCACGGTGCGTTCGCACCATGCGAAAGATACAGAGGCATTTATAATAATATCCTTTGTTTTATTCTCCATGTCGTAGAATCATTGATCTCCCTCAAACATGCTGATAAAAGAAAAACCAGGACAACAAGCACACAGTGATACAATCAATGATATTCCTTGACATCTCTGCTGTATTTGATAAAGTAAGCAATATTACGTTGTAGTTAGTCACTTGTATCATGTATCTCCAGGAAAGCAGAAATCAGTCTTCACATATGGGTGACGTCAGCCCAGATGGGAGGCCCTTGGCAGGAACAATCCCCAGCATCCCAATGAGGAATGCGCTTGTTTTGGGAGCATTGCTCCAAGCATTATTTGTTTGCCTTCCCTGCTGATGATCTCAGTCAGGTGAATAGCGAGAAAAAAAAATTCAAACAAATAAAGGGACAATTTGAAGGGCACATGGATGGGTTTGTGAAGACTGCTTCCGGCTGTTTCCCGGAGATCACCTGTTACGAGTAAACTACCCATCTCCAGGAACAAGCAGGAATTCAGTCTTTCACATATGGAACTCCCTAGCGCACAACCACATGGCGAGAGAAGACTCCCGGCACAGCCAGAAGGGTTGCAGCAGGGATCTGACAGATTCAATAACATTCTTAGCACTCCTCGCGGGGTAGTCACATGGGCTGTGGGCAAGTTGTCCTAGATTTTAACGAGGTTACATAAAACAGATTGTCCAAAGTAGAGCCTCACCTTCTGGAGTCCTTGTCCAGGCAATAGTGAGCTGCAAAGGTATGCAAGTGAAGGCTATGCGTCTGGCTTTGGCAGATTTTCCGAAATGGAAACTGAACGGAGGTTGGCCACTGTAGCGGCCATGGCCTCTGCATTATGGGCTGTGACCATGATCATGTAGAGATAGCCCAGCTTGCCAATAAGCAAAGGATCTTCAATCTGCCAATCCAGTTTGAGAGAGTCCTCTTGGAAACTGGCATCCCTAGAAGACTTGGATCAAAGGAGACAGAGCTCTGAAAGATCATTGGTGCAGTCAAATTGATTGTAGAAATCACTGACTTTTCTAAGTATGCAGATTTGGCCTCAGCACTGGAGTTTCGTGAGGCCTGGGAAAAGAAGTTGGTATTAGTGAAATGGACTGATTCAAATGGAAGGGACAAACTTTTGGTAAAAAAACCTTAGGATGGGTCTGAAGGACAACCTTATCATGGGGTGGACATCACCAGAGCATAGTCCAATAAAGCTTAAAGTTTCACTAACCCTATCATATGCTGACAGGAGGGGGTGAGAGTCCCTCCAAAAGGCATGCTGGCAATGTTATTTATATCTTTATTTACGGCATCTCTTATATAACCGCACTAATGTCATCAGCGCGGTTTACATGAAACAACCAACATATACATACAGGGAACTTTACATGCATTTTACATGTAACAGGGTTTTTGGGGGAAAAACTTGGGAATAAAAGGGTAGAACTATATCAACTAGATAACTATCTTACAAATAATCTATGTTCTCTGGAAAAAGTAAAAAAACAGGTGGCACACTGTGCTGCGGAGCTGGTTGAGATTTACCACCTGTGGGCCTGCTTTTTGTTGTTTAGGAAACTGCTGTCCCTCTTCTGAGGGGCCTTGAGCCTTTGTACTGAGAAGCAGGCGGATAAGAATTTGAATTTCTTCTGTTTATTGAGGAAGGCCTTCTTTGCAGCTGTCTTTTTTTTCCTAGCAGGGTTAGCTGTTGGGCTGGATAGCCTGTTTTAGAGTTGTATTCTCTGATAAGTCCTTTCCTGCCAGTCCTTTTGCCACCGAGGTTTCTCCCCTGTGTAAAACAAGGTAATTAGTGCCCAGCTTATCTTGAACCCACTGTTCAAGATTGAGTCCTGAAGCCATTCAGGTCCTGTGCAGATGCATTTTGCTGTGGCTCTGCTTCGTGCATTCAACTGCATCAAAGGGTTGCTCTATTGACAAACTGAATTATATTTTGGGCATGTTGTGACTAGAGCAAGATCACCTGGGAAAAGAGGAGCCATGACCTTGAGGTCCCTGGTAACCTCCTTGAGGAACATACCCATGTCGAGTATTATAGGAAGTTAATTCCTACGCTGAAAGCATGGAAACCTGTAAAACAATGACGTCCAATGGCATTGAGGTTTCTCAATTCCCTTCCCGGTGGGTTAGAGGAATGAGTTTTGGAACTCTTGATTCAGCGCATCGCTGATTCTACCAACCACTGAATGGTGGGGAAGCTGTGGCTTTTTGGAAGCCAGGACACTCTGGTACTCGATACATGGTATCGAGGTGTCGAGTATGAGGCAAGATGGTGAGGGGAGTCCTCCCACACTCCACAGCATCAGATCATGGAAGATACGGTGCACCAGCAGAGTGGCTGCCTCCTTGGGAGCTGTTGGGGTATTGGAGGATCTCCAATTCCTCTGCTCTGGGCTCTTTCTCAGATGTCACTTATGGAGAGACCCCTATTTAGGTTCCTCAAATGAATTCCTGGAAGGACATATCCTCAGGAGACTACATGAATCATACTGGAGGTGGGGAGGGGTCCGGGAGTCGATTGACTCCCTCATCCCCAAAGAGAGAAGCCTGAAGCTTGAGGACTCAGTGGGAACAGTGTTCGTCCTCCGCCAGGTGCCAATTCTGATGTGTGGCTGTATTGGGCTCGGGTAACCATTGTGGGTCAAACCCCATTATCTGTGACTTACATCGAGGGAAGGCATAGGTGGCAATGATGACAGTGCCATGTATCACGACGCACCCTGCACCGGTGCAGACGTCGGTGCTGGTACCTGTACTGACGGCCTGGTGTTTGAGGACAACGGGTTTCTGGGAACCGAGGTTGCCAATAGAGCTGCCGAGCTCTACACAATGGCCAGTAATCGTAGTTACTCACCTGTAACAGGTTTTCTTCCAGGAGCAGCAGGAATCAGTCCTCACATATGGGTGACGTCGGCGCCGACGGAGCCCTCGCGGAGCATTTTTCCCCAGCTTTCAAAGAAAGCCTTTGGGACTTGCCGCGCGCATGCGCGTTCCTCTTTCCCTCCCAAGGGTGCCATCTTGCTCAGTCAGATGACATAGCTAAAAGACAGCAAAAATTAGCAAAACGAAAGCCTTAAACTGCAACTCCAAGGGGAGGAGGGAGGTATGTGAGGACTGATTTGATTCCTGCCTGCTCCTGGAGAACACACTGTTACAGGTGAGTAACTACGCTTTCTCCAGGATCAAGCAGGAAGTCAGTCCTCACATATGGGACTCCCCAGCTTAAGGCTACCGGAGAACCTCGCACAAAAATGAGCTCCCTCAAGCTCAGTAGCACAGAAGGAAGGAAATCTTCTCTGAATATGTCTCCAACCGGTAGCCCAACCTCCGGGACGGAGGGTAGGAGTTGCCTATACCTCGAAGAGGAAACGGAGGACTGCCTGTCCGAAAGCACTGTCCCTGTGGGACTCCCTCTCCAGGCAGTAATTTGCTGCAAAAGTTCTGGCTTGACGACCCAAGTAGCGGCCCGGCAGATGGTCCCTGCCAATGGAACCAGAGCGGAGGTAAGCTACTTGACGGTAGCCTTCGCCCGAACACGCTGAGCTGTTACTTCTACCTTTTTCCATCACGAGGCCCGCAGCCTCGTAAGCCCAAGTGAAGGGGCGATGCAGTCCGCAATCCAGATGGACAGAGTACGCTTGGAGACAGGGAGCCCCAACTTTTTGGGGTCCATAAGCCACGAAGAGCTGAACAGCCTTTCAGTGCCCCCGCGTACGTTCAAGGTAGAAGGTCAACGCCCTTCTACAGTACAGGATAGGCAGGACATTTTCAGCTCGGCTGGAGTGCGGCCTGGGAAAGTAGGTCCGGAAGTACCACCTCCTGGTTGATGTGAAAAGGGGAAACCACTTTTGGGGCAGAAATTTCGGGTGAGTCCGTAGGACTAACTGGTTCTTGTAGAACCTAGTGTAAGGAGGATCAGAAACCAGGGCCTGCCCGCTCACTAACCAGCGTCTAGCCGAATTGAGGGCTACCAAGAACAAATGTTTTCCACGAAAGAAAACGTAGCGGACAGGTAGCCAAAGGCTCAAAAGGCGGACAGGGTGATCCGCTGCAACACCACATTACGGTCCCATTCCGGGGCTGGTGGGCGCAAAGGTGGCTTAAGGAAAAGGAGGCCTACATGAGAAACCGAGCCACCAGAGGGTGGCTGGAAAGAGGTCTACCATCCACCGGCAGGTGATGCGCAGAAAGAGCACTGAGGTGGACTTTGTAAACCGAGTTTGGACTTAAGTCCAAGGTTGGAGATAGAGAGCAAGTACTGCAAGATCACGGCTGCTGAACAGGAGAAAGGGATCTTGAGATTGCTGATAACACCAGACTGAGAACCGACACCACTTGAGAGCGTAGGCCTTTCGGGTGGAGGGCCCCCTGGAGGCCCAGACTACCTCCTCCACATCTGGAGGTAGCTGCAGAGGAGCAAGGACTACCCTTCCAGCAGCCAGGCCATCAGATGAAGGGACCGGAGATTGGGGTGTAGGAGATTCCCCTGATCCTGCGACAGGAGGGCGTGCTGAAATCCCAGTTGAAGAGGAGTGGTCTAACCGCTAGCTGCATCAGAAGCAGGAACCAAGGTTGTCTCGGCCACCGGGGATCCACGAGGATCAGCGATGGCTTGTCTCGGAGAACCTTGAAGAGCGTCCGACACACCAGTGGCAGGGGAGGAAAGGCCTACAAGACGCCGGGGGACCCTCGAAGTAGAAAAGCCTCCGCCGCTACCCGGAGATATGCCGGCTTGACGAGAGCAGAATCTGGGCAGCTGCCGTTTAAGAGGACTGGCAAACAGATCCATGTTGGGGAGGCCCCACTTGAGAAAGAATCCGCTGAACCACCATCGGGCCCAACCTCCAGTCGTGTGGCTGGAGGATCCTGCTGAGCTCGTCGGCCAGGTAAGTTTCTTGACCTTGGAGATAGACAGCCTTGAGGATGATACCGTGGTGGCCAGCCCAAGAGCATAGTTTTTTGGTTCCTCCTGTTTCCGCCTTGGTTTGTTCACAGTAGAACATTGCAACCTGATTGTCCTTCTGTATCCATCAACCGACTGGTAAAATAACCCAGGTGAGAGAAGGCTTTGAGCGCCTAGGCGGATGGCTCTGAGCTCTAGGAAGTTTATCTGTTGAGCAGACTCCCAAGGAGTCCAGAGGCCTTGAGTAAAGGTCTCCTGGCAATGTGCACCCCAACCGAGGAGAGAAGCAGCGGTCGTCCAGGACGTGAGAATGCTTAGGGGGCTGAAAAGTCACACTCCTTAAGGACTAGGTTGGGCAGATGAAGCCACCATTGTAGAGAAGAGACCAGCTGGTCTAGATCTGCACGGAGTCCGCTAGGCTCCCCATGGCCTGATGCCATTGATTGCGAAGGCACCCACTGAGCGGTACGCATGTTCAGTCGGGCATTGTGTGTCACATGTGGACCGTGGAAGCCATAATGCGCCGAGCCGTCGCAGAAAATGTCTTGCTGGGACCAGCGCATTGCTGTGAAAGTGGCCGGCGAGGCCAATGAGCCGCCTGGCCCTGTCCAGAGGGAGGAAGGCCCGCGCCTGAAGTGTGTCCCAACCGGGCGCCGATGAACTCGAGATTTTGAGAGGGGAGCAAAGTTGGACTTTGCGAAGTTTATGACAAAACCCAAATGTTGGATCAGGGCCACAGTGCGCTTGAGTGGCGTGAGTGTCCTCTTGGGAAGACTTGTGCTCGGATGAGCCCAGTCGTCCAGGTATGGGAAACACAAACAGACCTTGAAGTCTCAGATAAGCCGCCACCACAGCGATGCAACTTGAACACCCTGGGTGAGGAGGATAGGCCAAAGGGTAGTACCCTTTACTGGTAATGATTTTCCTCCTACAACAAATCTGAGATATTGCCTGTGGTCCAGCCATGACTGAGGATATGAGTATATGCATCTTTCAGATCCAAGGAGCCTAGCCAGTCTCCCTGCTGGAGGTAGGGCAGCAGAATTCCAAGGGTAAGCATCTTGAACTTTTCCTTTGCAAGGAACGTGTTGAGGTTTGCGCAAGTCCAGGATGGGCCTGAGGCCTCCTGTTTCTTTTGGAATCAGGAAGTACCTGGAGTAAAACCCCTGGCCCTTCAGGTGTTGGGGCACTGGTTCCCACGGCTTGTTCTTGAACAAGACTTGCTAACTCCTGCAGTAGTAAGTCCCTGTGCAAAGGGAGTCTGGGAGGCTCCCCCCCCGAAAGTAGGAGGGAGGGTACCTGGTGAAAGTGAAGAAGATAGCCCCTTTTGAACTATGTGAAGTACCCAGGTATCTGTGGTGATTGTGGACCACCTTTGGGCCAAGTGGACCAGCCGGCCTCCTGTGCTGAGAGAAACCAGCTGAGGGGGAGATGCGAGGCTGAGGGAAGGTGCAAAACACTCCCCACCCCTGCTGAAGCAGGGACCGGTGGTGCCGGCTTGGGGGCTTGCTGCCTACGGGACCCATTAACCCCATCCCCTTGGCCTGCTTTCCCTGGGGGGGAACTGCTGAGGCCTGATACTGAGGGTAGTATTTTATAGGCAGGACCTTTCCCCCTCAGGTAAAAGGGCTTTTTTCCCCCGGCCTTCTTTCTTTTGAGAAGGGGCAGAGGTCTTCCTCGAGAGACAAGTCCTGGTGAGAGTCGCCGTCTCGATTTGTGCAGTCCTTTTGCTAACGAATGTACTTGAAAGTCTTTATTTCGTGTTTTTGCTTCCGTAGCAATTTCCTTTTTTCTCAAATTCTTGCTTTGGCCTGCCTTATCAATGCTTTGCATTTAACTTGCCAGTGCTTTGTAACGACCTTTTCAAGTACATTCGTTGCAAAAAACCTGTGAGAGAGTCCAGTTTTGTCCATTAGATGATAAAGGGGTTAAAGGCGCACTAAGAGGCGACAAGGCGATAGCGGAGAGACTGAATTAATTCTATTCTTTGCTTCGGTCTTTACTGAGGAAGATGTTTGGATGTTACCCATGACTGAAGTGGTATTTAAAGGTGCGGGACGAATTGAAGGAAATATCGATACATCGGGAAGATGTCTTACAACTATTAGATAAACTGAAGAGTAGCAAATCACCTGGGCCAGATGGTAATCCATCCAAGGGTGTTGAAAGCACTGAAATAACGAGATTGCAGACCTGCTATTAGTAATCTGTGAACTATCATTAAAATCATCTCTAATACCTGAAGATTGGAGGGTCCCGCCAATGTAAACACCAATTTTTAAAAAGGGTTCCAGGGGGTGATCCGGGAATTACTACAGACCGGTGAGGCCTGACGTCAGTACCGGGAAAGATGGTAGAAACCATCATAAAGAATAAAATGACTCAGGCATTAAGATCGTCATGACCTAATGGGAGACAGTCAACATGGCTTTTAGACAAGGAAGATTCTTGTCCTACTAATCTTTTATGTTTTTAATTTTGAAAAGGAGTGAATAATCAGGTGGACCATGTGAGTCGGTTGATATGTGTATCCTGTACTTTCAGAAAGCCTTTGACAAGGCCCCTCATCAGAGACTTTGGGCAAAACGAAGAGTCATGGGATAGGAGGCAGTGTACTTATTGTGGATCAGGAACTGGTTAAGAGATAGAAAGCAGAGGGTAGGGCTACATGGCCACTTTTCCCAATGGAGAAAAGGTTGAATAGTGGTGTACCCCCGGGAGTTTGCTGGGTCCGCTGTTTTTTGTTGACATATTCATAAATGACCTGGCAGTGGAATAACGAGTGAGGTTATCAAATTTGCAGATGAGACAAAACTATTTAAAGTTGTTAAAACCCAAGAGGATTGTGGGAAAATTGCAAGAGGATCCTTGATAAATTGGAATCACTGGTCATCAAAATGGCAGATGAAATTTAATGTGGACAAGTTCCAGGTTACGCACCTAGGGAAGAACAACCCCAATAGTAAATACACTTACCTGGGAATTGTAGTTTCTTGAGTGATGACAGCTTAGTCCTTCTACGTATGGGTAGTGCACCTCCTCCTGCAGCATGAAGACTGGCCCAAACCTTCAGCATCACTGGATCCAGCCTCCTGGCTATCCCTTGTACTTGTGAACTACTGTCAAAGCACACTCCAACAGATAGCTAAACCTTTAAGAAAAAAAGGCAATAATTTATTATGCCGCGCAAGATGCGGAACATCCGTGTTTTTTTTTTTTTTTTTTTTTTTTTTTTTTTATAATTAAACATACAGCAAAAACAGTATACTTTATTCATCCCGAGAAGAGGGAAAGGAAAAAAACCACAAAACAGCCAACCAAGGGTCCCTTCGCCTGCCTGCACCAGAAGCAGTCAGCGAGAGCAAAGAAGACAAATAATAATACTTGAAAGACTCACCTGTAAATACTGCAGTCCTGTACCAAACGCGTTTGCCGAGGCGCAAAATAGTATTCCAAGGGAGTGAAGGAATGACTAAGCTGTCGTCACTCAAGGAACTACAATTACCAGGTCCGTGTAATTACTATTTCCTTATCGTTCCTCCAGCTTAGTCCTCTTACGTATGGGATGTAACAGAGCAGCCTTAACGGGAGGGATTCCGCCAACCGGCACGACAAGACCGCGGAACCAAAACAGGCATCCCGTGCCGCCAAGACATCAAGACGATAGTGCTTACTGAAAGTGTGTAGGGACGACCACGTCGCCGCTTTACAATCCCTCTCCTCCGGCGAACCCCAGCGATATTTTCGCCCAGGATGCCGCGTGAGCTCTGGTAGAATGAGCCCTCAAGCCAGCGGTGCAACACGCCCCTGTAACAGATATGCAGAGGCAATTGCCTCCTTAAATTAATCCCACCGAGAAATGGAGGCTTTCGCTGGACGCCCTCACCTTTCCTGCCCGCCGAACAGAGACAAATAAACGATTGGACCTGCCGAAGGTTTCGGTGACCGTTAAATACCGACGCAACACTCTTTTACGATACAAACTACTAAGACCGCCGCGATTCAGAGGCCTGCCCTCCCGACGCGTGCAACACCGGGGAGCGAGATCACCTGATTTCAAGTGAAAAGGGGAAGACACTTTATGCAAAAAAGGAAGGCACCGGCCTCCAGCACCACCACCTTCTGATCCGAGAAAGATAGGAACGGCTCCCTGCAAGAAAGAGCGTGAAGCTCGGAACTGCGGCGCGCCGAACAAATCGCTAACAAGAAACACCGTCTTAAGGGTCAAATCCTTTACCGAAATTCGAGAGAGAGGCTCAAACGGTGCGAGCCGTAATCGCACCGCAAGACCAAGTTGAGGTCCCACGCCGGGCCAGAAACACGGCGCGGAGGACACAGTCTAGAAACCGTCTTGAGGTAACTACAACAGCGTCATGGGAGCCCAGCGTGATCCCTTGCACCTTACCCCTGTAACAGGAAAGAGCCGCTAACTGCACCACCAAGGAACTGGCCGGCTTAAACCCTTATCAAAACCGTCCTGGTAACAAATTCCAACACCACCGGGAAGAGATGCCGTAGCCGCCCGAATCCCTGACCGCCTGGAACACCAATCCTCAAAGATTAAACGCCAAACTCGGACAATAAGCTAGCGAAGTGGACCTTCTACGCGCCCTGAAGCAACGTCGCCACAACGGACTTAGAATAAACCTTTCTTCCTTAACTTCCACCCGTTCAATAGCCCGGCCGTAGAGGAGAGAATCTCTCCACTTGCGGCATGCGAAGAGGACCCTGACACAACAGAATCCAGAGTAAGGGGAAGACCGCCACGGAGAATCGATCAGCAGCCGAACCAGATCGGCATACCAAGGGCGACTGGCCAATCCGGCACTATCAATAATACTTGCCCCCTGTGAGACTCGATCCTGCTTAATCACCCGACCCAGAAGCGGCCACGGGGGAAACACATAAAGAAG